>OX421883.1:42010122-47010122 GCA_949128085.1 Cetonia aurata | reverse complement strand
TATTTTAGCCATTTCAAAAATTAACCTTTCCGATGGAAAATTTTATTTTTAAAGATATATTAAATATAAGAGAAATAATTATTCCATAGGGAAAAAATATTTTCATTACCAGTTCAATTAAGCCTAAGGTAATTAGCTTGCGCTTAAAGGAGTTATGAGCTTTGTTTGCAAATCGATGACGATTCCTGAACTTATAATATGTGAAAAAGTTGCTCTTCAGATATACCATCTGGCTTCAATTAATACCTCCACCAGGTTTCTCAATATGTTAAAATAGATATCGATTTGTGGTTTATTAAGGTAATAGGCTCACACTTATTTTAGAAATCCCCATTACCAGTTACAAAACAACACGTTCTGGGCAATCATTGGGACGTTTAGAACTGAAGTGCAGGTCTATGCGAATGATCTTTTGTAGTTTAGTGGGATTGAATGAGAACGAAAAATTTGCGGCTCCATAGCGAATAACGCCAGAGTAGGGTGTAGGCGCAAGAATGCTTTGTCGTCTTCAGGTGATATTCGGTAGTGTTACCCTTTCACTAGAAGACTCGCAAAAGATCTCATTCAACAAGATTCTGAGTTACCCCGAAACCTTGACTTGTTGAGTGAACTTTTAGAAAACATCCGCTCTCCAATCAGCCCTATATAGTGGCTGTAGTGAATAGAGCGATTATTCAAACCATTGTCACTAATCACCGAATATAATAACCCAAACATGCGAAGCCATGGTTAGAAATAAATGACGATGCCCATATTTAATTTTTTTTTCCTATGAATAAATATTTCAGCAGAATTTAATCAACCTTTAGAAAATCCGATATCAATTATCCAAAATCAATTTGGCGCTGATACATATATTGCGTAACATTGCAGACTTTACATATCAAATAAAGCAAACAATGTGAATTTTAAATGTTCGATCAAAGTAATTGAATGCCCATCTATCTCACGTATACATACATACCTATGTACGGCGGAGGATATTTTATGCGCTGCACATACGACCGACATTAAAGCGGTTAGTAAATTATGTAAAACATAATTTTTCCGCATACAAAACGACCGAGATCCGCCCCAATCCCTCATAAATATGTAGCGATTTGTCGTTCGATGCCGAAAAAAATGGGACCAGTGAGGACGCTAGGCGAAATTCCGCCCTTCGGAGCGCTCCACCGCATGATGTGGGTACAAAATAAAGGCATCCAAATAAGAAAATAATGATCAAACCTATCCATTTGAGCTTTTTTTTTTGGAGAGGTTTAGGTTCCAGGCGAAATTGTTTAGTAATAATACAAGATGGAAGAAAAAAATACTCACCTCTGGAATGTTATCCATTTATCATTCTGATTATTTAAAATCTTTGAAAGAACTAATGTTGAAGTGATTATAAATAGTGGCAAATTAAATCTTGCCTGTTTCTGAATAATAATGATACAAGCAATTCTAGAACGTTAGCAAACACTGGTTCGATCTAGTATGTCTCAAGGGTTCATACCATAGTTTTCGCTATTGCTTTTTACCTTTTTGCTCTTTTAAATAAACGAAGGAGTTGAAGACACGACACAAACACATTTGGCATTTTTTCATGTTATAAGTGCTACTCGATATGTATGCCAATTATAAATTATAGCTTATAAATACTTAAATAAAAACACGCGTTTGGAATAATTGAACCATTCCAATAAAAGCTTCTGTCTAGACGACTCGCTGTATCCGACGCCCTGCACTGAAATCTGTAAATAAGGTTATATGTAATGGAGAGTAGCTCCTTGTGACAAAACTCGGATTGTCATGATTAATGAAATTTATGCCTATCTTGACATATCTGAAAATGTCACTTCAGCTTACAAATGGTCGTTTTGTATAGTTACGGCAATGATGATGCTCTTATAGCTGCTTATAACTGCTTCCAAACCCTTAAAGAAATTAGATCAAATAGTGAACGTGACTTACCTCGCAGACATAATGTTGATGAAGTCCTATGAGAAGTAGACAAGGCTCCGCATAATCACAACATTGCAACAGTAACAAGACAGTCAAAGTCATCAATTCACACAATTGTGGTATGCTCTACCATAAACTATAGTTACTATAGTGACAGCCTATAGTATAAAATACCACATTATTGTAGTGTTCCAAGAATAGTCAGTTGCACAATATATTTGTGGTAAAAGCAATATCACAAAAGTAGTAGTTATTGTAACTATATTTAGTAGTAAATAAAGTACTATAATATTGTGGTACCTAACCATAAATAGTGGTACAAATTACTGTTCATATAGTAACAGAAAGCATTGTGGTAGGTCGAATACTACTTGTATTGCTATATCTTTGATTTTTGCTTAAGAGAGACATTGCACGAGTTGGCCTAGTACAGGATGTGATCCTGGGGTCAAGCCGGCCGTACCACGGTGTGGAATGGCTTCATTCTGTGAGCCTCATTTCGCAGTTCGCAGTAGTACTTACACATTACTTCCTAGGTATATACACCAGATGTAGATATATATAATTTAGTCGTACCTCCTGAACACTATTTACAATGAATAAGAATTTCAACAGTTGTGAAATAAGCCACAGCGCCATCTTTACGACAATTTCTGTAATGCAATATGTTCATGTAACTATTTTCAATTGTATAAATATGAAACTTTACTATAATACGATTTAAGAAAATATGTAGATTATCCTCAACAACAGGCATAGTTTCCATTTTTTGGGGAGAAATAAAATAAATACGATTTCAAGTAGGAAATGCCTTTGTACGTGGCTAATGGCTAACGCCAAGCCCAATAACAACAACAACAACAACAAGTAAGAAATGCCATGACATTATTGCTGGCATCGAGAAAGTTAAACTGCAGTATAGTATAATTTATTAAGTATCTTGTGGCTTATTACAATATAATTATTAACTGCAAGTATATAGTTGACTTTACAATTGTGTGTTCTTATTTCAACTAACAACACTCAAATGATCTATCACAAAATGTTTACTACAAAAATCAGTATAATTCAATATAAGCGGTCATGATTTCTTGATATTAATACAAATTGCTAATTGGGCGACCTATTATTGTATTGTATTCTATAGTATTAATTTTGCTTTATATAACATGTATCTAACTAAATAAAATTCGTGTTGTGCAAATTATCAGCACCCAACCTTATGTCTTGTTTGACTGTCTATAACAACAAATATATGATTTTAAACAACATATATTTTTTTATAAAGTAACTAGGAATTCCTCAATAGCAGCTGTAACATTGAGCAAATAAACCTGTAATATTTACCAATTACATTTGCATGTTTAACTATCGACTGTGTGTACGATAAATGGTTTGTACCCAGTCAGTCCAAAACTTGCCGCGCAATGATTATGCTCCTAGGCAAAATGAACGTTGGAGTCCCATTACACTTTTCTCTGACGAAGCAAATTTTACCAGAGACAGAGAGTGTCACTAATTTGCGCAACGAACATATCTGGGATACTGAAAACTGATATGCAATTTTAGAGCACCATTTGATTGTTAGCGTTTTGCTTCGCATTCTGAATGGACGTCTGCAAATGTGGTTCTAATTTCTATAAAAGTCAGTGAATACGTATAGGAGAGCTTTACAGTACTTATTGTATAATCTCTGGCAAAACTGCTTGTGTCAGAGTTGGGATAGTGTCAAAAGATCTACAGGGAAAGCAAATTACAACATTGACTGCACTGAGCTGCAGATGAAGCAAGGTTGGTGAGGGGCGGATCATCGAACACCAGTCGTAAAGTGAGGTGGATGCAGACTCTGTGCAGAACATCAGAACGTGGTTGAACAGAAATGAGAGAGAAGTAGATTACTACGTTACAAAAGTATTTTATCTGAAGATACCTCTACATAGGGAGTAGGGACAATACTGATGACTGTATATATTATGGCAACAGTAGCACCCCAGAGCATACGCTTTCCGTATGCGCAAAGTGGAATAAAACCAGGAACGTCTTTAAAACAGTCCTAAATGTAAGTTTTACAATGGGAAATTTCATCGCGTTACATAGAACACTGGACTACATTAGATCTTAGGGCTTTGCTCAAAAATATTGCTATCTCTTCCTATCACATAACGTTATGAGAGACAACAGCAATAAGCTCATGTAGGTTCACATCGAGTGCTGTCCCAAGACTTAACGTAGTGCAGTTCTGTGGAATCCATTGTATATCCCGTTAGAAGTATAATTGAAACTAAGAGATAGAAGGGAATCGTTAGACACTTTAACGCGCAAACGGCCCCTGTAAAAAAGAAATGTGAAAATGGTACTCACTGCATTTAACATGTCTTTCGCCTAGGAAAAGAATGTGTACATGCTGAAACTTTAATATATATATAATAAATTAACATATCGGAACTGCACGCAACCACAACTTATGTGATATGACCGTTTAAATAAATTTGCGATTTAGATTAAAATTTATATTTCAATGGCTCTGCATGAACCACACAATTTCGAAGTATCATAATTATTTTGTTGAACCAGTCTTTATAAGAATCCTAAGAAACGGGCACTTATTTCTGTATCCAAGTAAATAGAAATGGATAACTGGATATAAAAGTTAAGTAATAGTTAAAGAGAATTATTACTGGTTTCCATACAGTCTAAACATAGCTATGTACACACTTTTTACTTGAATTTGAATACAGACATCGTCGGCTACTTTTATTTCCAAGCAACTTTTTTCTAGAATCTGCCCTCTTCCATTCATTCATTTAGCGTAACAGATAAATTCTATAAACCGTGCTTATACTTCTTCAGTTATATAATACATTGTGAGTAATCTCTTATTACTGGAAGGTAAAAGTATTTTTTGTACAAAATTTGAAAGCTTATATTTCTTTAGATTTCAAACGTTTTAATATTTCCTTTTTACTTAACTATAATTACTGAAATATTAGATATAGTTAGTACAGTTTCTCGTAAGGCTCTGAACAAAAGAGTCTATTGTATGGCTCGTGATTTTTTATTTATGACTAGGTATCTATTCATGCTATCGTTTTACATCTCTCAGAATCTTTGTCATTCACTACCTATACGGTTAGATCATTTTCTTAAAGCAGGACACAATAGCTTTAAAAAAAAAGAACTCCACATTTTTACTAATATGAATTCAATCTCACAGATGCATTCAATGAAGAAAACAAGCGAAATTTAGGTTAATAACAACGGTAATCGTTTTACTCGATGTTACATGCCTTTAATAACTATATTAAATTAAGTGTCCTGATTGTGTAGGATCCGCTTAGCGGATTCTCCCTTTAACGTCAACAGCAATACAGCCCGACAAAGACCACTTATCACTAATAAAGTCGCAGGTGAATAACCTCGATCGAGGTATAAAACCATGAAACCTTGCATTTCCATTTGAAGAGGATTGATTTTCGTCCGATTGATTATATTTTATTATAAATCTGTTTGTGGTAATCCATCATTCGAATGATATTCTACGTCTTAATACTTTTAAACTTAACACTTGGTCGACTAATTTCATAGCCAGGAAAGGTCTATACTCTTCGTGTTACTTTGTCGAGAACTATGAGAGTTAAAATTTGACGAGATGTCAAGTATTGTCTATTGCTAAGACGTTATTTGCGGTACTTCATAAGATTTTAATAATTTTAGTAGATGCACTGTCTATTTGTTATGGCTAAAGAAGTGCCAAGGCGTTTTCTCAATTATAAATAGAAAGAACTCTTAATCAACTATTATATTAAATATGTAAACGTTTCTGCTAAGTTTGGTCAAAGAATTCGCACCCCCTTCTTGGCGTTACAGTTTCCATGCCATACTGTAAAATTATATAAATAAAAAATACTCCATCCCAAATCGCTCAATATAAAGACATGAGAGTGGTATGAATCGATTCTCTCGAACTTTAAACTGTTTACACAATTTAGAGATATGCAAGGACTGTAGCGTAGTAATAGATACACAAAATGTTTGATAAATGCCCTCTACACATGTTTATTATTTTACTAATTGTTTTGGAAATTCGTGGAATTTATTTTCTACTCGGCCTTCGGTTGAAAATGAAATCCAGGAATTTCCGAAACAACTGTGCCGCAATAATAAACCAAGATATTGTGGTCCTCTGATTTAGCAAGTGTATTTGCAACCCCTGAGATGAAGGAATAACTTTTACATTGAACTGTCAATAAAAACCATAATATCATAATATCCATCATCGTTATAAAAACTATTTCAGTAATTTGGAATTAATTGCCGATGATTGGTCAATAGTCGATGGTTAAATTAGTGGGATTATTTTTAATTTGTTTCAAATTGTTTGTTTAATTTAACGATTTCTTATTTGTTGGTGTGTATACTGTCCATACATGCTCAGTCATTTTTAAGATATTGTGATGTAAAAACATAACACAGCCATCAAATTTAACATTACAAACTCAGAACACAGAACAAACAAGGAAAATACAAGATGTTTAGATATTAATTTTATTTTAAGAAGAAGAATTTGAGTTTATTTGCGTTACAAATCATATTTTAATTATTTGATTTAGCATTTAAAATTTTGATTTGTCAAGCGATAGTCATCTAGCGGCGGAATAACAAAAAACAGAAAATTAAAGAGATCTGTAATTTCAAATGTCAGTTTCAAATTGTTATAAAATAAGAGTTTTATTATGATTTAATGTGTTTTTCAAAGCTAGATATCATATGCTCGTGTCTAAGAACCTTAATTAAGCGAAAAACAAAAAACAATGCAAATGTATTACGTTACAACTTGAAGGTGATCGATCTTCTCATATGAATTCAGCGACGATTGACGTTTTCAAGGAAGCCGAGTGGGAACAATGCAATCGATGTGATTAACATCTTCAAGGAGGCCTATGCAAAAATAATAAAAGAAAGTTATTTAGAAAAATTGAATAGTAAAGCAGAGAAAATAAGGTGGGTAGAGAACGCCCGCAAAGTTAATAAACAGAATCAAAAGTTGCACAAAATTGTAAAATTTAAGGGGAAAATAACAAAATAAGTGTTGAAATTGAACCCGAGGTTTAATAGCCAACACACAGTTAATAAAGAGTACCAAATAGAACTACAAAATAAAATTAGTGGTAAACCCAGAAAAAAAAAGGAACCCGAGATTTTCCTGAGACACCGGATCTCGAAGCTCATATCAAGAAAGAGGCAACCGGAATCGACCGGATATCAACACATACGGTAAAAATATATTTTGATAAACTTGTGACCTTTTCTTACGAGAATTAAAACCAAAAAAAATCATAAATATAAGACAGTGATCGAAAAGATTTAAGCCAGTTATAAAATTGTTCTAAGTTATAAGTAGCCATAATCCATTTAAGGACTATTGTCTTCAAAACTATTCAAGTTTCAGTTCAATCCTAGAACGGTTAACAGATTTTTTTTAATATATTTTTCTTCATTAAGGTAAGAAATGTACATCCATTTTGCTTAAGTAAAGGTTAGGTAATTTTAAGAGTGTTGAAACAAGAATAATTTATCTGTTTATCTGTTGATTTGCCATTCTCACCGTTTGAACGATAAAATTTTACTTATTTTTTAATAGATTATTTAATTTACCTATTTATTTTGTATTTTGATATTAAATAATAACAGAAAATGTTCGTATTCCAATCCTTTTATTTTTTAAGTATCTAAATAAAAGGATTGGAATACGAACATTTTCTGTTATTGTTTAATATAAAAAAAAAAAGCAGTCGCCACAAGTGATGGCGAGCGGTGGGAGTAGGTTCGCGCAGCAGTAGACGGGCACAACGGATTTACCATCGCCTCTGCATATAATTTCTCTATACCATTGGCGTGCAGGTTAATATTGAATAATGCAACGTTAATGTAATTAAAAATTTAATAAAATGGTTTTATTAGTATGGGATATCTCCAGACAATATAAGTATTTTCTTTACTAATTACTACTATTTACAAGTGCCTACCTACTAATTTATTCCTGGAATATATGAACATATGTATATTCACAACAAAAAACAAAAATATTATGTTAATATAATCTTAATAAACTAATAAACATTTAAATCCGATTAACCGTTAAGGGGCACATAATCCCCTGAATTGTTTACCCGGAAACATCAGCGATGATAATAACAAAAAAGGATTATTGTTTAAACGGTTTATTGAATTTAAACATTATAACCTATTAAACAAATTGAAAATTTAATGGATAAAGTTAAACCTCTTCCGCACTAAAATCGTTGTCGTCACTACTACTATCATTATTTACATTTATAATTAAATTTTCGGTCGCCGCCACTGACAAATACTCAGAACGTATTATTGCAGCTAAGTGGGCGTGCACGCTTTTAAAAGCGTCTACAGCGCATCCCTACTCCTCGCCATCACTCGTGGCGACTGCATATCAAAATACATCACACCAATCCCCTGGGACACTATAGATATTTATTTTGTGTTTTCCTTTTCTTTGTAGTCCGATACACCGCTTATTAAGAATCACAAACTTGCATACTTCATAAAAAATCTGGCGGTAAACTATTTGGTTAGTATCAACCCGCATTTAGTATCATTTAAAGCTGGTTCTCAAGTGACCAACGTAAGTAAAAGCTACCGAATTAAGGCGGCAAATTTGAAAGTTAATTATAACACGTTAAGTAGCAAGAATCTGGTATTGTTCAATATGAATCCATTAGCGATCCGTGTGAGATACATTTTTATATTTATTTTAAAAGAATCATTACTACCGACGTAATATATAATTTTCTTATATGACAATATGTAGCCAAACATAAAAGTATGAAACCTTAAATTTTAGGCGGTGTTATGTTGTTGAAACAATAATAAAATCTTAATATAACAATTTATTATAACAATTTTGTGTAGAGTTAACAATAGCATTGCTTATATTTCAAAACAAACAAAGTGTTTAGTTAGCTAATAAACGTGATTTTCACTTAAACACATTCTTTTCACTTTTAACTACTTTCAACTGATTGTTAAGACTAAGACTGTCGTTTCAAAACAATGTTAGCATTAAACAAGTTTACCACTACCACTACTATCGTACAAAAGCTGCGTAGCACTTCAGTTCATTGCCGAGTTATTGATACTCGCCAGATACCGGGAAATCAGATAAGTGTATTCCCCGACATCATATTGCGTCGGATCTCATATTCCGAAATGATATTTCACTCCATTACAATAATGCTTCTACTGCTACTATTTTCCGCCTCTCTCAGTCACGGATAAGGACGGTAACCGGCGGTAAAAATGTAACGGATTTTCCACTTCGACGGTTATAATGATTTTTTTATCCATTATTTCAATTTTATGGATGGTAAAATTCGTGTTTTCGTTATTTTATTTCGCCATAGACTGATTTTTATTGTTCCGTGAAGGAATTGCTTTCGCTACGTGATTGTATTATGCAGGCTGTAATGGCATATTTTGTTTTACCCTTTTGCTTTCCGGTTATGGTTTCGGGATCGATGATTTTGTGGTGAGATAGTCCTTTATATATCACTACTAAGTAACGGTAAATATGTATATCAGAGCATTTATTATTACTACTTTTTATTATTATCGGAAATATTACAACCGAATTGTGAAAAGTGCTTTTTTTTTACTAAGAGCCGTTAGTAGTAACCGCAAAATTTTAAAATTTATAATAAATTGTTACATATATTCATGTCAGCAAACCCAAAGCTAATTTATACTCACTTTAATGAAATGTCATTTTTTCTCTATGACAATTTATTATTCTATATACAAATGCATAATAATCTTTATTTATGAATATATATTGCACCAGTAATTATACTGTATTAACGTATCGTGTTTTGAAACAACCACGCGTTTTATTCTATTTCAAATTTTTGCCGTTCAGAATGATTTATTAAAAACCAGAACATTTTACACCCAAAAAACGATTTGCATATACCATTTTCTATTTTTCTGAATTGCTCCAAATTTAACATTTTGTTGAATCTAGAATTTAGAATTAGAGCTAGGTTTGCAATGGCTATGCCGTATTAGTTTCACCGACATCTTCCAATTTTAACTTTCTAATTAGATCTATCACACTTGAGAGCTATTTCTCTGTGTAAATACCCGCACCTGGTTCGCAAAGTGCAGTGCTAGAAGAATCTAAGCATTTGCAATGATACAGAACACAGTCTTCCAGAAAGTTTGTTTACCATGATCGACAAACAACAATGATTGTTCAGTGGTCAACTATCATCTGCCTAGTTTTTTGAATAAGTTCTTTTCTCGGCCGGGGATCGAACCCGCGCCGTTTCGGTAGAAGGCGAATATACCAAATACTGGGTGAGTTTTTTATCTTGAGACAACGGAATATCTCTAAAACACTGCAAATCAAAAAAAGATCTTAATAAGATTTGTTATAATGTATGGGGGCTTACTGAATGGTGCCAAACTCGATCCCCCATCTCATCCCCCTAGAGTGGGAGGGAGGACAACTTTGAAATCTTAAATGGGAACCCTCATTTTGTATTGCAGATTCGGATTCTACGCCATCAAGTATGTAGCTTTTGTTTGAAACTTTTTCTTCGATTCGTAACAGATTGCGCTGTAATCGTAAAAAACATGATTGTGAACGTCTAGAAAAAATACACAAAAAAGAGAAGCAAGCAAACATGATTTTGTGTTTCCTTTATTTTAACATAAACTAACATCTCCAGAAAACTAGCGGAACCACATCACTGGAGTAGTTTGTACAGAGAAGCTATTGAAATACAGAGAAATCCGAACAATATCAACAGAGAAGACCCACTACAATTACCGAGTATCTGGAAATAAGGATACACGACGATATATTAACCCCGGATCAGAATAAACTAGTCACTTCACTTCTGGAGAAGATCACCACAAGATGATCGAAACGTCAAGCAATTCAAACTGTCTACACGGCAGAGAACCCAAGAATCGAAGAGCAGCCAGCAACGACGGCCGTGAAAGCCTAAAGACTACTTTAATAATAATAGAATTTTGTCCAAATATCCTTTGAAGAACGACCAATTCAAGTCCGCTCAGTGAGGTCAAACATCATCGCAATTTCTACATAGGCATTGCGTATTGATAAATATTAGAATAAAGAATATAATGTTGAACTAAGCGAACAATTACTTGATCCAACACTACATGGCAAGCCGTACGATGCTACAGTAAAGTAGGTAATGAAATGCACGTATAAATAATGTTGTACGAAACGACATTGAATCAAAAGTTTTCCAATAAGAGTCCCGCTTTGATTTTAAAAGAAAGATAGAAATAAACAAATATAATAGTGCCTTTTACATTTGAACTCCATTATATTTTTATAAAATATACATATAGCAACTTCCCTTTAGAACCTATACGTACGCTTTTCAGATTTAAAACTTGTATGCAGTTGCCTAGAATAGTATAGAATGGTTTATACTACACAAAGTAAGCTAATTTGTTTACCCGAACGCTAAAGTACACCAAACGATGCGAGCCCGCGCGAGCAAGAGGGAAGACAATCTGTTCCCCACCATTACCAGGAACCGATGTCTTCTCTCTTGCTCACTCATGCTCCTATCGTTTGGGTGCTTTTTACTATGTTTATGAATTGAAGATAAACCAGTAGCCAGCAGCCTTGAAAATGACTACCGCGACGCTGTTTCTTTACTGTATTTCTACGATTTGTATCACTTATTTTTATGTAATTATACGTCCAATGGTATTTTCTATGGTGAATTATTATGTTAGTATTCCGAAAAGTTATTAAAAGATTCCTAATCTGTTAAGAGTTACAAATTTTTGACCACAAACGTGCGATTGTAGACTATTCTGCGAGGTAAATTTATATACAGTGTGGCAACCGTTCATAGCACGATGCATGTATTAGTAACTACTGGTCGACTGTAAATGGGCGTGCACCTTGAATTGCCACGCTTACTTAGCGGCACGCGGATGGCATTTACAAACGATAGCGGACGTATTATAAGTTACACGTATAAATGTATTGGGGCATATAGGCAAATCAAAGTCTTTTAGAGTTCTATGTTATAGCATAAGTGATTAATAACATTACATGTGGTAGAAAATACTATTCCTGAAAAATAAAAAGCACTGTTAGAGGTAGTGTGTTCCCGATATAAGTAAATATTTTTATTTGTTTGAAGCATCAGATAATCACTGATAACATGTCAGTGAAGTAATTCATCACAGCCTCATAAACAACATAAAGAATCAAAAATAAATAATCAGAACTCCTGAACTTTAAAATAAAAACTAAAATAATATTGTTCAACAAGTATAAAATCTAAAAACGCAACTACAATAAAATAATGGAAAATAAAATATTTAATTCTTAAAACAGATTTGTATTCAACATTGCAATAAACCTGCAATTAGCTAAAAGAGAATATTATTCTTAAACAATAATAAAATTTGAAGTAAATTAATTTATTAAGTGTTCAAATAAACCTCCCTCTTGATAAGAACAGTAACCCAACCGATCATAAAAATTCTGACGAACATTTGTTAACATATCTGCTGTGACAGTATTACTGATTTCAATAATTCTCGCGCGCAGTTCCTCTACGTTTGATGGCCGTTGATCACCGTATCCGTATATTGTATTATGTAAAAAGGGCCATAAAAAGAAATCGATTGGAGCTAGATCAGGGGACCGCGCTGGCCATTTAATAGGGCCCGAGTTACCGATCCATCTGTTTTCAAAAACCGCGTTTATAAAGTTTGTTACAATGCGTATAATGTGTGCTGGGCAACCATCTTGCTGAAACCAAACTTCATTTATATTAAATCGCTCCCGTATTGCCGGAATAATATTATTTTCAAGTAACTGTAGGTATCTATTTCCGTTTAAATTACCGCCAATGAAAAAAGGCCCAATTATATGATTTCCAATGATACCTGCCCATACATTTAGCTTCTTTGGATACTGCGTTCGCGTTGGTATATTTAAATACAGATTTTTACGCGACCAGTAACGACAAACTGCGCGGTTATGATGCCCGTGTAGGTAAAATGTTTTTTCATCTGTGAACAATACGTTGTTAAAAAAGAATTGGTTATCGTGATATTTATTTATCATTCTTTCGCAAAATTCCATTCGGCGATAATAATCATCGGGAAGAAGTACTTGTGAACTTGTAAATTTGTATGAACGATATTTATTAGTACGTAAAATCTTATGAACCGTTGTTTTAGAGATACCTAATTCGCGAGCAATTTGTCGAGATGACATAGTGGAATTTACTTCAACTAAAGCACATACTCGAATTTCTATGTCGCTTACATTCTTATCCGGAACAACTTTATTTTTATTATTTACTAAAGAAAATGTAGTTTCAAATCGATTAACGGTCCTACGAATGGTGCTTGCATTGGGAATTTGACTTTCGGGGAAATTAGCTGCAAATAAATCCCGAGTTACTTCCGCGGAATTACCACCGTAAAACTGTTTAATCATGAATAGTTTTTAAAATAACCGATATCTACCTACTAACAACGCGTTTTATTAAATAGTACGAGCGAGTAGTTCTCCCGACAAAATATAACATGCATCTGATACGCACGTGTGCGACGGCTCATGCGCCTGTGCGGCGACAGCGCAGAAATGTGGATTTCTTGGAAAATACGAGTGCATCATAGCAATATGCTAATGTAATCCAGTCGAATATTCCGTATACTTCTTTACCGTTCTAATGCACGGATACCTCTGTGTATCTCGCTTACACTACAGGATCGCTATAATGCGGACGCAGGCGGACAATTGGTATAGAGTCTTGCAATATTGCCCCAGGTTTCTGAACTAAAAAATCGGAATTATCACCGAATTCCTAATAGATCTAAAGGATCTGTGGAAGCGTGCCGCTTCATACTATTGCAGGACCTTTTTTTTTATCTCTAACAGATAGAAAAAAACATTTTTTGTGTGCATATAAATAAATAATGTTCCGTTTTGAAACTGGTAAATGAATATTTAAGGAAACATTAAAATAACTGTAAAATTGTGGAAAGGAATAATGTTATCATTACCTATGTCATTATTTGCGCCGTGTAATGTTTTTTGTTTATACAAGGGTTTCTATTTCATTCTTATCGCTCAGTTTTTTTTCAACTACTCATCGAAAATTCGTTATGATTCATTTCTATGGCCTCTAACATCTGCAGTTATGCGAAATGCAAACCAAAAGGCAAAATTAAAACTACTATGCGTTGATAAGCTCCTTTATGAGTAACGAGTGCGTGCGAGTACCTGCAGTAGCTCGCTAAACCCCATTGAAGCTTAATAATTATACATGTCATACGGCATTACCTAATGATGTAATTGAAAAGAAAAAGAAATACCTACATTTTGCTTAATTCATTGGGAAGATATGAGCATTAATATTGCGCTAACTTTGCATTACGTACGATCATACATATGTGTTACCTTAAAACGATAACTACATACGCGTTATATCGTAATTAAGCATGACACATAAACGGAACCAACTGAAATTATAAACCGTTTTGTATCTACCCCATATTTTCAGTGGACGCAACGAAAATATCGTCCTCGTTTGGGGTTTAAACGAAACTACACACGACATCATGCGCGCAATTTTCATTAGAGTTTGTATAATTTATGTTAACGCCGAAAAGGGCTGAAGAGAATCTGCACTCATATATACTTTAAAAGGTCATACGTGCGTAAACAATTAACCTCTGTGCGTCCTTGGAATGCAAGTTGCGGCTTATTTCGTGAATTAGAGCCGACACGTGTGCTGAATACTCCAGGAGGGTGGGCTGCCCAGATTATTTTTTATAATTATGAAGGGTTTAGTGGATTATAAAGAAGAAGGGAGCTAATTAACGAAAATTGTCGAATTAAGGTCGTCACGATGGGGATCAAAGTATTTTCCGGGTTATAATTCACAAACGCAATTAACGATGGCTAATTGCATGTACATAGGCATTTGAAATTTATTTAAATTTTATTGCCACTAAATTGCTATGTTTTTAAAATATTCTTTAACATTTCACGAAGCCTATCCTGTATAAGATACGTTCTAACACCAACATATTTTAGTCTGCCTTTCCTATACACACACAAAATGTAGAAAAAGAAAATCTGGTCATTGTCAGGTTCAAAGCATTGTTGTGATGGTTACATGAAAACTTCATAATCTAGTTGCTTTTACGTCTATTCATTGTTCAAACAACACACTGAATAAGAGATGCTTTTCATTTTTAAACCAGTTTCAAAATTACCTGCCAGTCCAGATCAAATAAAAAATAATAGAAAGGATTTCCATTGTATTCGTTTCGCTAAAAGTTTTAATGATTTTGAATTTGTGGTAACAATAAAAGTAAGATTTCACAAAAAATACCATCAACGTACTGATCTGTGTAGGTTATGTTCGACTTTAACCGCTTTCAATAATATATAATATAATTTCGTAGCTACTTATATTTTAGCTGTCGTTGAATCTACGGGATGCACTATTTTTATAATTTTTATACATTTCCCACCGATATTTCGTAAAAACCTATACCTTGTAAATCTCGATCTTTTTATAGTCGAACATGGTTAAAAACGCTTTCTGCTTGCTCCTTTCGTAGGGTTGGAAATGTCGAGTTGTTGATTTTGGCAGGCCATCTCATAAAATCTACCAGAAATCTATCAAGACAAACGGGAAATAAATGATCGTTTAATCCACTAATCAAAGGAAGGAGTATTGAGTATTGGAAAAGGACATCATCCGCATTGTTCAACTAACTGTTCGTTCACCAAGGCCACTAGGGCCAATTGTAAAGCGGATGATCTTTAAAGTTCATCCAAAAAGTTCAGGCCCTTGAGGAAGATTCTGAGCTATCTTTTTAAATGAGATCTTTTTCTGCTATTTTAGGGAAAGGTCAACCTTCTCAAAGATATCATAACTGATTCTCGTTGCGGGCGGGGGGCAAGGGGGACTGCCTCTTTGCTTTCTGAGTTTGCAAGTTTACAAAGATAGAAACTATTACATTGAAATTTTTATGGTCAAATTCAAGTGGTTCCTTAGTTCTGAGATGATTAGATGAAATACACTTTTTCACATGAACCAAATCAGGACAATTATTCTAATGTTCAAGCATATTCTGAGTTACCCATACATTGATTTGCTGTTTAGCAACCGTAGGTGCTACGCCAATGGTAGGTTAAGGTCCCTGGAAATGCTCCGCATCACCTTTTTTCGCAATAGTTTCTGCTTCATCATTGCCTTGAATAAGTGAGTGCCTCGATATCCGGATTAAGGCTGGATTATTAGCCGTCTCCACTATATTTAGAACTTCAGATCAGCTTCGAGTTGCATTTATGCGCTTCTAGTGCTTTCAATACCGTCTGACTATCACTGACATTTTTCTTCTAGCACACACCTCAATGGCACAGATTTCAGCCTCTGCAATTGTTGTATGTTGTCCAAGATAATAACTCAATTACAGCAGTAAGTAATTCGGTCTGTACAACGATTGTTTAAATACGATATAATTAAATGAAGCAAAATCAATAAAGCTATTACAAAATTCAATTCTGCAGTCAGGGATTAGACTATTTATTATTAAAATATAGATAGACGTGTTTGTACTGAACGCATTGCACTCACGCGAATTGTATCTATTTTCGAAAATATTGTTCACGTATGTATACCGAATTGCACTTCCTTCTATAGTAAACAGTTTATTAATTAATCATTCAAAATCTAAATACCCAAGCAACGTTGACTAACCGCTTAGAGCGCACGCTTAATATTTGTTTGTAACTGTAATAAACGTAAAAGTACTAGTATACATTATATTTCAGTGGTGTACGCTGATACAGGTTTTGACGGGGACAATTTAAAACGTTCCTCCAAGTTTAAAGACATACTGTAGTTAGTATTCAATAAAATGAATCATGAGATGCAGAAAGGGCTTAAGTGTATTTTCGCCAAGACCAAGTTTCTGACATAAATGTGAGCATTATGCTACAGAGGATCAATAATATCCACCTTTAATTGAATTATGAGATGCAGAAAGGTAAAACCTTTCTTTAATTGATAAAATTAAATAAATGTTCAATCCCAATTGCTAGTTATTCTGAATATATTTTTTGCTACATGTTTCTCCATACACATGGGCGTCTTCAGGCAACTACAAGATAAAAAATTAATTCTAAAATAACTAAAATCAAGTTGATTGATCTGAATTACCAAATTATAGTAACGAATATTACGTTAATAATGAATTACTTTAATATTACTTTCTTTGAAGATGCCCATGTATATATAGAGAAATATGTAGCAAAAATTTATTCAAAGTAAATATCAATTGAATTGAACATTTATGGAATTTTGTCATCACAGTTATCCCATTCCATAAGACGTTACATGTGATCATTCCTTAATTGTCTTAAAAGTTAATTTTCGTCAAACCTTGATTTTTGACGTACACATATGTGGGCATTACATACAGTATGTCCCCGGATCGACTTTAAAAGAGGAAATTTTTTTTAATTTTTGGTTTCTCATAAAATTTCACTCTGGATGATTTACTCTGCTTCTTTTCAAACCCCAAAAACACAAATTACTTTTTATTTAACTCGAACGGTTCTCATCATTTTCTTGCTAGAAAATATACAAATTGCGCTCAAGTTTTATTTAATAAATTTAACAAATAATGGTAAAACAAAATAAAATTCTCAAAAAGCTTAACTATTAATTTTCCATTCAAATAACGCTCCTCCTTTTTCTGCACAGATTTCAATGCGAGCTCTAAATTCATTGAAACTACGTCTTATTTCTAAGATTGATAGGGACTGGACTGCGATTTGTATCCTATTTTTTAATTGCTCTTAATCGTTGTCTAGTGGCTCACTGTACACAATTTGTTTTAAACGACCCCACAGATAAAAGTCCAATGTAGTAAGATCAGGACTTCTCGGTGGCCATAAAATGGGATCACCTCTTCCTATCCAGTTATCATGGAACTTTGTTTTGAACCACTGGCGAACAATGCCGGCATAATGAGCAGGGCAGCCATCGTGCTGGTAAAACATTTCCATTCGGTAATTTAACGGCAATTCATCCAGTTCATCAGTTAACAAATTTTGCAACATTTCCAAATATCAATTACGGTTTCAATTTTGATCAAAGAAATATGGGCCAATAATGCCATGGTACGAAACCGCACACCACACATTAACCTTTTTAAAATATTGTCTGCGACAAGAAATTGTGAAGTTTGAATTCGGCTCATACCAGTACCGGCAATGTTGAGACGAAACGACTCCGTTAGTTGTAAAGGTTGATTCATCGGAGAACATAATTCGTTTATGAAAATTTGAATCTTTCAAAACTCTGCAGCAATACAATTCAATTGTTAATTGTGATGAGAGACTTCTCGATCTAGTCCTTTCAAACACTGATTGTAACATAGTCGTCGAACGCGATGATTTTCCGTTTGTACCGGTTGATCTATACCATCCTGCTCTGTCTGTTACCTTATCTTTTGCTGCTTCTTCGGCTTCTTCTTCGTCTTTTCCATCTAATACAAATACTAGATACAACTTCAGACGTGCTAACTTTCCTCGACTTTATGCTGATCTAACAAATTGTGATTGGTCATTCTTGGATAAAGTGAAAGATGTTAATGTGGCTTCGGACAAATTCTATGATTGTCTATACAGTATATTAGATATCAGTGTACCTAAACTCTCAAAGAACTCAAAAAAGTCCGATTATCCTAAGTGGTTCACCTCGGAAATTATTTCCAATATTAAACTAAAATCCTATTATAGACGCAAGTGGAACTCGACCAAAAGCCATTTTTTTTTGAATGAATTTAAGAGGTTGCGTACTCTCTGTAAATCGCAAATTTCAGTTGCTTATAATACCTATTTGGAATATGTTCAAGCATCTATAAGGCGTGATCCTAAACAAATATTTCAATATATTCGTGACAAACAGGGTTCTACTAGAATTCCTAGTACATTGACCTACAACGACATCTTGGTTGACACTCCTCAAAATATTGTTAATGCGTTTGCGGATAAATTTTGTTCTACTTACCATAACAGCTCTTCTTTTACAAATAGCACTTTTAGTAACAGTATTCCTATAACATTGCCATTGATTTCTGAGGATGAACTAATAAACATTATGTCTTCATTCCCTGACAATCATATTTCTGGAGATGATTTAATTCCATCATTTTTAGTAAGGGATGCTGCAAGAGTTCTTGCTAAACCGCTAGCAACAATTATTAATTTAGCTGGTTACAATGTGCCGCTCAGCTGATCTGCATTATGAAGACATATTTTCACAAAAATGTTAATGATTTATACTTTCAATTACTTTAAACTTATTTCTGTATTTTATTTTTTTTCATATGTTGTATGTACTTTTGAATATTGTTGTCCTGTAATCGGCAATCTGTTGGACAATAAACGAGTATTATTATTATTATTATTATTATTATTATTAAACGTTTGGCTTCATCATCATTTTCTAAAGTTTGCCTAAATTGTGATTTAAATGGGAACATTTTGTTCTCCTTAAATATTCTTTGTAAATGAGATTTACTTATCCCAGTTAGTATTGCCCTCCTTCTTAAAGACAACTTTGGAGCTTCTATTGCGAAATGAACGGCGAGAACTGAAGCAGCATCGTCTTCATCGAACAACTTCTTCGACTTCTTAATGTTTAAACCCGAACCTGTTTTAAGGAATTTGGTCACCAAGTTTTTTTCTCCGGAATATGAAATGGTAACTTCCGGGTATTTTTTCTTGAATTTTCTTATAACAACTCGGTAGCACTCTTCCCCAGTTTCGTAACATTGAATTAGAGAAATTCTTTGTTGTAAAGTCAACATTATAGCATAAATGTCGTTCAAATTAGCGAAGATTTCAGTTCTATTAACTTATTAGATTTGTTAACTGCTGTCAGTTGTATTTTTCAATGAAATCCTCCTTGAAGAAAAATGATATTATCTCGAGAACCGTTCGAGTTAAATAAAGAGTAATTTGTGTGTTGGAGGTTTGAAACCAAGAGCAGACTAAATCATCAAGAGTGACATTTTCTGAGAAATCAAAAATAAAAAAGAATTTCCTGTTTTAAAGTCGATCCGATAAAGGGGACATACTGATTGACGAGATAATTATTTTAAAATAATGATACTAATTAGAAGGTGTCTTCTCAGAGCAATTAAAGGTTGTATGATATGAAAGCCATTCATTTTTATTTAGCCATGTGAGAGGTGAAGTTATTGCTTTGCTATACTGTTTTTGTCTAATCCTTAACATATAAGCTCCAGTTGAAATATGCAGTGCGATAATTATGAATAATTTACAAAAAACTGTCCTTTATAATACACAAAAAGGTTCGTATACAATTAATGTTTATTGCTTGAGTAAATATTAATTTTATTCTATCTCTGATAAAACTATTTGTTGTTGGCTCTCACAAAAAAAAAAAAAAAAAAAAAAAAAAACAAGAATTTCGTTCACGTAGAGAAATATTATGTTCCTCAAATTACTCACGATGTCCAAGTCATGTACAGCCTAATCCAATTAAGTCTGGAAAATAGTCACGGAATGTTTTCGAAACAAAAAAAAAAGCGAAATAAAATACCGAAATTGAATTATAATCCGTTCGCTATGCCGGGCAGATATTCTTCAATAACTGTTCGTTCATCTGCCTGGCATAAAATGTAATGCGCGAGAAAGAAGGAATTACTGAAACGCTCGACTGTTTACTACCTGAGCTCTATAATACCGAAACTGACAGATAATTGCTATCGATTAAGTTTTACGGCTCATTTGGTGTAGTAGTGTTCTCTTTTCATCCCAAGTAAATCTAATCAGGCGAATGTGGAGGGCTCGAGAATTTTTTGTCGAAGGAAGTTCCAGTATTGAATGACAATGTGACAGTATATATATATGTGTGTAGGTCCTTGGGAATAGGATGGCGAAGTATATATCTCCTTCTTCGACATGTATGCATAGAAGACTGCGTAGTCGTGTAAATCTTATGTATACATATATATAATATGTATATACTTCCTCGCTGCTCTCGGATAAAGTTTTCGAAAAGTAATCAACTAAATTGTGTGTAAACTTTTGTCGTAATCATTGTACCGTGAAAATGTCTACAAAGTCAAAATATCACCTCAAACGGAGTCTTTCACCCTAATATTTGGCCGGGTTGCCGTGTTCGTCACAATCTTCCCTACAACTTGACGACTTCTTCAACGACTTCTGATTACGTGCACGCTTCGTTCCCTTTTCCATCTCACACTTGTAACGCTGCAAGTATCTAGATAAATCCCACCCCTTGATTGCCTTCCAGAATAGCTAGTGATGGCAAAAATACAATGGTAACAATAGTTGCGAAGTTATAATGATTTGCTGTTTCTGCGAATAAACTCGCCCGCAGATGGTATTTTTGCTATCTTTGCATTGTTTTAGTTTTACGTGTGAATTAGTGAGGATATCTTGGAAAATGAAGACTTCTCTTCTTGATGTAATACCTATGAATCTAAAATACGAAGCGGCGAAAAATGGAATGTTCCAAATGGTATTTTAAAGAATTTTGTTAGTGTAATTTGTGATCACATAAAAAACGATTAGTGCTTCAGAAGGATGAGGCTTGTTTTTTACTCAGAGTAGTTGATATTGATGACGCTCTAATAATTAATTACTAGAGTTTGTGAGTACATATTTTACCCCGGGACATTAAATCACTGTAGCGGTGTTTTTTTATGCAGCTGCACTCTTGGCCGTTCGTACGATTTGCCGCGAGGAAAATGGTGCTACATACTACGCCGATCGAAGCCACCAATCCGCTACGTGTACTACATGATCGTGCAAATATCACACAACGTTAATAGTATTTTCAGCCACAAGTGTCACAATGATGTTTATTTAATGCGAGTACAAGTTTGAATCTCGAGCCGCGCAGCAGCGAGAGATTCAAAGTACGAGCACTACAAGTCATTGTGGCACACTTTTCTTCAGTATTTTTTCTAATTCGCACATTAATCGCCTATATTACGTTCCGGCAAGAGTCCCACTGGTGCGTTAATATCTCATTACAGCACAGTATGCGATAATAACATGGCAACATCCAATTTGAAAAAATATCTATTCACTATTTCTATTAATTACATACCGTAAAACAGTCAATAGCGTTGTTGTGGAGCAACTTATTCGGTATAAATATTTAGATTACATGTACTGCAACAGTTCCGGTAGTTTTCTTTACGATATGTTTCTTTATTAGAGTTTTTTTTTTATATTTGTTTATTTGTATTTTAGTAAACCTCAGCTTTTCAGTCATAATATCTCATTAAGATAAAAAAAATGCTAGTTTAGTTAAACATCTAAAGTTTTTTATGTTTCTTATTTAGTTTTTGATTGATTTCAAACTACTCGAAGGAAATTAAAAAATACTTTTATAAAGTTTTTGAGGTTGTAGGTAGTTTGTGTGAGAAGTTTGTATTTTAACATTTTATATATCTGCCTCTACAACAGTATTTTTAAACATAAGGTGGCGGTGACAATGGCGGTCGTTCTAAGGTGGATAACGTATTAGAAATTATTACGTATATGGAGAACCAGCAATAAATTCAAATCTGGTACCTTACTCGAAGTGAATTATTACCTATCTAAAATATTTTCACTCACGGCATGTTGTCACTTTTAAATTAGGTACTAGCTTATTGTTATTTAAATACAACACTTTGTATTTGATTCCATAACTGAATTTCTGATTTTGTATAGGCTTCCTATATCTACACAATAAGAAAAATTTTGTTGTTAAGCGAAAATATGTTAGAGTTAAAAATGTTTTATGTTGATTTAACAAACTGAAATAGTTATTGAGGTTTTTGGAAAATATTATGGAAATAAATTGGAGAAACTGAACATATTTGGATGCACATAAATTATACTTTTGGCCAAAGTTATGAAAATTTGGACCTGGTAGAGGGTTAAAGGAAGAGCACCTATCGGTGATTTAGTCCTTTTGACATATGTGACATGATATGTATGTATAGATACATATTTTGTACCTATTATAGTCAATAAATTGGTATTATTATTATTATTATTATTATTATTATTATTATTATTATTATTATTATTATTATTATTATTAAATTATTCAGACATTTAGTAATGTACATAATGTAGTGTTGCTGTTTTAGCTAAAAAACTGTTAACTTTTAACAAAATATTAATGGTTTCGGTAACAAGTTCGAGTAGTTTTTACATTAACAATAGTGCAATTTTTCTTACAGTGTGAAATCATTAAATAAATGCTTTTCTGCTTTAACTGTAATTTTTAATATCATCAAATCCGACACGAGGTAAAATTTTTAACATAGAAAATTTCCTCATATTAAAAATTACAGCTAAAGCAGAAAAGCATTTATTTAATGGTTTACATTAACAATTTTTCTTTTGGGGATTGAAATAACAAGATTTTTATTATTGGGTACATTTTTGCAATTTTGAGCTATAGGCATTAGTTCACAACTAGCTCATTTCTCTTTTATTTTGATATTCTGTAGCGCATAAGCGTTTGACAGTGACACTAATAAATAAATAGCGATAAAATGTATAGGGTGACTCGACCAGAGAATGAACAGTACCTAGTGAATGAACAGAACAGGCATTTTGTTTAAATATTAAGGTTATTTTAGGACTGCTGAAATTCGTATTTTGCTGGAAGTTTTCTCGCGACTGCGCTTTAGAACGTTCATTCGCTAGAATATTTTTCGTATACTTTGAAACTGCTCAGTAATTCACTGAGTGTAAAGCAATTGTGTAGTGCTGTTGTGGCGGCCATTTTATCTAAGGTAAGTCAGACCACATAACTAGTTTTAAAACTGTTTATATCGTATAAAGCACTAAAAATAATAAAGTTTCTTTACTAGAATTATAGTTAATTTGATTATGAAGCTAATTCCATAAGAAGTAATCTATTTAGTATGCTCATTTTCATAAAATACCACGTGTTTTATAACTAGCAGCCTAACCTATTCTAAATCCAGTGAATGATCAGGCTGTTCATTCACTGGATTTGGCGCGTTTCTTAAAAATATGCCAAAATCATTCTTAAGACGTGCTACATTGAAGTGAAATTTGTCGGAGTATGTAATATTACCGTGGAACGTGGAAATCCAATAAATGAACAATAAAAACCAGCGTTCATTCACTGGTGTTCATTTACTAGATTTACCATATAATCTCTCATTTCTAAAAAATTGTTAGAGATATTATTACAAAACAAGTAAAAATATTATATACAAATGATATTAATGTAAATTAAGTTACTATCTGATAATTTTTTTTAGATGGCTCGCCCATATATACGATTCAAATATTCCGAAAGCGATTTGGATAAAGCGATTCACGACATAAACAATGGATACCTAAGCTTAAATAAAGCATCATTGAAATACTCAATTCCAAAGTCTACGTTACATAACAAAATCACGGCAAAAGTACCAAACGCAAGAAAAATGGGACCAGCGCCAACGTTGACCCAAGCTGAAGAAGAAAGATTAGAAAATTGGATTTTGGCAAAGGCTAAATTGGGATTTCCCATGCATGCCGACGAAGTCAAAGATGCAGTGCAGAAAATTTTGAAGGAGATTAATAGACCCAATAAATTTGAAGACGACAGGCCGGGTGCCAAGTGGCTACAGCTATTTTTAAATAGGCATCCAAATATTTCAAAAAGAAATACGGAAATCATATCTAAAAGCCGTGCTGCCGTTACAGAAGCTGGTATACGTGGATGGTTTTCTGACCTGAAGGAATACTTAGAAGACGAAAATTTACTTAATACTATGATGAACGATCCAGCACGGATTTTCAACGCTGATGAAACTGGCATGAGAACATGCATGAAGTCAGGGAAGGTTTTGGCACCGGCAAAAAAATTTAAAAACTTATACGAAATTGCCTCTGGAAACGAGAAGGAATCCATAACTGTCTTATGTAATTATGCTGCTGTGGGTATTGCCGCTCCCCCAATGATCGTTTTTCCTTATAAAAGAATTCCTAAGCAATTAGCACTCTCTGTTCCACCTGGATGGGGTATAGGAAGATCAGATTCGGGATGGATGACGGCAGCTACTTTCTACGAATATATTGCAAACATATTTTATCCGTGGTTACTAGAACGCAAAATTGAATTACCTATTATTCTCTTCATAGACGGTCATAAGTCTCACTACAATCTAGACCTCTACGAATTTTGCATAGAAAAGAAAATTATTCTGTATTGTCTGTATCCCAACTCTACCCATATCCTTCAGCCCTGCGACGTAAGTATTTTTCGTCCCCTGAAAACGCAATGGAAGGAGTCTTGTCGACGCCACAAGCAAAAAACACACACGATGATAACACGTTATAACTTTTGCACGTTATTTAAAGAAGCATTTGATAATGCTTGCCAACGCAATACGATCGTAAATGGTTTTAGAAGTTGTGGTCTCTATCCACTGAATGAAAATGCCGTAGATTATTCTAAATGTATATCTACAAGACGTAGCGACATCTTTCAAACCCCTGGAGTGTCTAATATAACAACTGATGATTACAAGTCCTGCTTGAAGGTTTTAGATCAGTTTTTGACGAAAGATAAAGTTGCAGGATTTGAAAAAATGTTGTATGAAGAAGAAGCAAACTATACGAAACACAGCGTTTATGATTTTTGGAAGCACTGCAGACTTAATGTAGCCGACCAAAACAATATCGAACATTCGGCTATCGTACATGAGACAGACATTGAACATTTTACTGATTCATTTTTAAGCGATCTTCCTATCGAAATAAATGGTATGTTGTACGCACCTATTCACGAATGTGACAACTTAATTTCTGAGCTGGAAACTACCACTGACAATTTAGAGACCATACTAAATAATAATTTCACTGATAGCTGCTTGTACGAAACAAAAGAATCCGAAACACCAACAATTAAATTTGGTAGTGAAATAATGAGACAAGTGTCCACTCAAAATAAAATGGACTGCCAAATACTTTTTGATTTAATCCTTGAAAATGTCTTTAATATTGTAGGACGTATAAATTCTATATGTGAAACATCAGTGATAAATAATAAGGAAAACAATAATAAAAGTAAAGAAAAAGAGAAGGGGATACATGTTATCTCCAATATTTTAATAGGGACAAAAAAAAATGATACAAAATCTGAGGACATCTGGAAACAGCATTTGCACTGGCCCGAACCAGAAGAATACAAAAAAAGCTCTAGTCGTTCCCGTACGTTAATGCCGTATGCAATTACTTCCGATAAATGGATCGAGTTTCATAATGAGCAACAGAGAAAAAAAGATGAAAAAGAGAATAATATAAGAAAGAAAAAACTAGAAAAAGAAGAAAAGAAGGAACAAATTAAGGAAAAGAAAGAGAGACTGGCAACGGTAAAAAAACAACAAAAAAGAAAAAGTTTTCAGAAGAAAGAACACGAGGAGCCATTAGAGTCATTAGACGAAAGTAAGGATGCTATTATGAAGAGAAAATTAGAGAAAGGTGAAGAGAAACAAAACGTAAAGCGGAAGAGAGAAGAAAGTAATAAAGAAAATGAGAAAGAGCAACAAGAACTAAGGAAACATATTGAACAACGTAGAAGAATAAGTTTTCAAAAGAATGAAAATAAGGTGTTAGCGGATGAAACAATCATTGTAGGAAACTACGTAATTGTGAAGTACCAGAATAGGAATTACCCGGGTATTGTAAAAAACATTGAAGATGAACACTACGAAGTAAGTGTAATGGAAAAAGTGAAGAAACTGTGGAAGTGGCCAGATATCCCCGATCAAATTTGGTACACCAAAAGTCAAATTGTTAAGAAAATTTCAGAACCTACCCCAGATGTAATATCCGGGTTGGGTTCTAAAATTTAACTTTTATTAATAATTGTATTTATTGTAGGTAGTTTCGTAAATGTTACGTTTTATTTCTTTTATTATCCGAAAATAAATATTATGTTCATTCACTGGTTTTTCTTTGTTCATCAACTGGGCACTCATGTTCATTTATTGGTGATTTGGTATTTTTGTCAAAACTAATTAAAAAATAGGTATTAGAATTAACTTTTTCTAATTTTTTCTGGGTGTTTAGAAATTTAAAATAATAGGGCTTACTAACCGTATTAAAAAATTCCAACTCACTATAACCATAGTAACTGTAACATATATTCAAATTGGAAACACGTCTTATTTGTTCATTCACTGGTCGATTGACCCTAGTAACTTCATTTCAATATGAAACCTTCTTCATATTTTACAATTGGTACCTAGTCAGGAAAATACATCAAATTAGTAAAATGCAACGAAAATTTCTCAGTACTAAACATTTGGCTACGTCAAATGAAAAATAAACGGGGAAGAGGCTATTTATAAAACAAAATTTGTAATTTAATTTGTAATAATATGCGTAGGTGTGAGAATCCTATACAATGTTGATGGACAAATTTATTGGGCTTCGCAAGAATGATTAATAAGTACACAGAGTATTTCGTCTTCGATAATTTTGGTATATATTGCCTAAAACCACATCTTTATGATACGCTAATGCATTTTATATTCGTGTTGATTTAAAAGTTTCTTTATTGTTTCAGGTAAGGATTTGTGATAATTTACAAGCTTTGTCTTTAAGGTAAGTGAAGATGCTAGTCAAACAATTTTATTATTAAAAAAATATTCTTTCAATAGGTTTTCCAATTGAGTTGTTTCTAAAACACATTAAAAAAAAAGATAGTGCTACTATATTATTTCTGTGCACTAAAATTATGTAACCTTACATCATACTATCCTACAGGAGGAGGTACAAGGGAACACAGCAGCATGTAATACGTACCGCTTGTCCAGAGTTGCCTATTAACTTCAGGGCACTTTGCTCAGATAGTTTTGGTACACATATGCAGTATAGCGAAGAGGTTCTATCATTAACGTGAGTGCATATTGAGGAAATTGAAGCCTCGAATGTTAATTAATTGATTAGCAACCAGGATCCCCAGTCGGTGATCAGCTATACTTTCAAAAACAACTTTTTCTTTATATTTCCCAGTACCAAGTACTTACCTGCAATCTGCCCCACACAGGCAATAAGCATTTGTCATGACGAAGGAACAAATTCTGTGAGTGATCTCTTCTATATAAAAAAAAACAATAAACTATTATTGTTACACATATTAACACCTTTATAAAACTTACCCAAAAAAAAACAAAAATTTTCAGGTTAGTGGATTAAATTGTTAAAATACCCAGAGAACAAAATGTTAAATGAACTATGAAATGGCAACATAAAAATAGGTATCGAAACAAATACCTACATGCTCGGCAGTTTCTTGAATTATCATGAAATGTTGAAGCGACTGCGCAAAAATCGTCATTGCTGCTAAAACATTATTTTAACACATATGGTTTGTTTACTTAATGCATTGAATCTCGGAAAGTTTTAACTTTATATTGTTTATAGTTTTCGAGTAAATAACTCTTTACAAGGAAAACAAAGAAGAATTTTTCATTACCCTATGTGATAGGTGTATTCTTTTGGGTTTGTAGTATGTTGCAGGAAGTTTTTACGATCCTAGATGTAATAAGCCATACATATATTCTTTTATTAAACTATGGTATACCCCATGTATCGAGTTGTAGTTAATTTATGTATGTTGTTTGGGTATGTTTTATATTTAGTAAAAGAATCATAGGTGTCCCAAAAATACAACGTATAGAAAAACATTATTAAAGTACTTGATTTGAGATTCAATACTACATATTATCAAGTGAGTAAAGATTGGCCAATTCTATGCCACGGTCGATGTCACTATTTATCTGGATATAGCCTTTTTACGTATAAATTAACAAAAAATATTGTTGATCAGCACTCACCAGTGTTGTTTGCTTTATTTTAATCAGAAGTAGGTAGCACTAAATAAGTACCTGCTTCAAAAATAATGAATCAAATGAATTTTCTACGAATTATACTTTTCTAGTTAGGCATAAAGTGGCATTTATTTCAACACGATCAAATTATCTGTTCTTTTCCAAGTGTGATGGCCCCACGCTCCTATTGCTCACAATACACAGACTATTTGCTGAAAAAAAAGTCAAAGTTTTAACCATCATTATCTTTAACAAAAGTAATTCTAAGATTTAAAACGGAAGTAATAACAGTTCTTGCAATTCTTTAAAATGTCGCGGATTAAAGACTTGGCATGGCACTGACTGACGCTTTGCATAAGGATTGGTCCTATCGAGTTGATATTTATATTGCGTCTTAAACTAAATGCGTTAGATTGTTTAAATTATTCTGTTGTAATAAACCAACAGATATGTCCAAATAATAATACTACAGGTTCCAGTAGATTTTAATCAGCTGTACAAGATAATATTCTTTATGCATAAATCTCGTTTAGTAGTTACTTCCTCATTTTTCTGAGAATATTGGAATGTTGATTAATACATTTCCTGGTAGATAAATAGGTAAACTAGATTTCTTTATCAGAGTTATTTGAACATGCCCCTCCATTCTTATTGGTATAGCAAGTAAATGATTTTAAGCATTTCACAACGTAACGGAGAAAATTAGGTTCGAAATAAGTTAACAATTGGTCCAAACTTATACGCATATGCTGGTAATTGTCATTTTTTTAACGGAGTACGTATAGGTCTTAAAGTTATTTTAGCATTTCATTTCCTACAGTTTACAAATGCGAATTGAAAGTAAACAGGTTTAATGTGTATATACTCCTGCATACCTACTATATACCGGATATGGATTGGCATTCAAATAACTTTTCATTTGGGAATGATTGATACAGCTTTCAAATGAATATCTCACAAAGTGCTTCTGTTAGAGCTGAAGAAAGGTGCTCGAAACCTCCATATCGACGTAATGTGCAGCATATCATATTCTACATTTACACGACACATTCTTGGATACGTGGCGGATATTGACACAGTTCCTTCGGTAACAACGCAAAAACAATTTCGTAATAATCCATCCCCTAACAGGGATTAGCTGTCGAGAAAAACCCGTTGTTACGAGACGACAACCGTCACTTTCCCCCTCGAGAGACGTGAAATATATTATCGTTTTTTCTTCGACTCTGGAGCGCTCTCAGATTATTATGTGGAGTTCACATTATGGCGGCACAACTTCTCCGGTCTAAATAATTTTGATCCCATAATGCGACTGTCAGAGAGAAAGGCGGGCGGTCCCAAAGTTAGGTACTATTTGCATACTTTCCTATACAATACGGTTGGGGTCTCCGATATACGCGCGCGTGCAGGAGCCTATATAAGCGGAAGTATATGATGTGAAAAATATCTTATCTTATACGCACATTTATGGTATATTGCCAGAAGCATGTTCTCCCTTTTGTTGTTAAAGATCTACAGTTTGCCGGTTTTTTCCGCAGCGACCTATTTCCGCTATTTTTATCAAATTCATCCGCCTGAAGACGGAATCTATTTTGTAAGAATTTTCGAGGTCAATTGAGGGGAAAATTATGATTTTTACATTGAAACGTTCAAATGTGAGCGGTTTACATAGATCGTTATCGTGTTTTATGAATAACAATGAATTCAGAAAATTTTCCACACGCTTTGCTGCTTTCAACTGATAAAATCGTTTGAATGAACAAATACAATTTATTTTCCTTTGGTTGAGGAGAAAAGAAAGTATGCAGAAAATTAGAATTTGCAGACGATTGTTTGTTTATTTTTGTGATGCTATGGGTATTATTAGTGTTACATACTTCTTCTTTTGAATATATGTATATTGTATGGGCAATCAGTGTACAAACATTCACAGTGAAAAATAACAAATTTAAAAATATCCAGCTGCATAGAAATAACTTTTAATTCAAATACCAAGTGATTGGTAACATTGGAATTGGCAAAGATATCTCTTTAAAATTAAGGTAGGAGACTTATATGGTCTCATTTAGGAATTCACTTCTTATGGGAAACCTGTGACTGTAAGAGTGAGAGTAAAAGTGTAGCACTTGTGATTTCTTGCTTTTCGGTTGATATTATGAATATTTCTAAGAAATCCGCCGCACTTGCAAACTTGAAAAATAAAAATTTTTCAAATATTTAATAATTTACAGGGCTATTCAATTTAACATTTTAAATTTAATCATATTTCTGGTAAAATCGTAAATGCCAAAAGTATGATATAGGTTAAATAATTGCAAATTTACACTTAGAACTTCATTAACAAATATATCTATAAGTAAAAAAGTTATGAACCGAAACCTATTTATTGGCTGGGAGTCGCGATATAGTTTGCTTTCATTATTTTTATCTACATCTACACTAAAACTAGAACAAAAGCCCATCTTCAACAACACCCAGGACATAAAATAAAATGGCAGTAACAATAAAGCTCCCTTTTAGGTATAGTAGTTACCTACTTCAAGCTACGCTTTTCCGGTGGCTCCTCGTTCCTCCATGATAACTTGGAAAGAACTGATCCAATCGTCATTTTTTTAGAAGACTTGTCTTGAATAATTTTTTTATACATATAATATGTTTCAAGAAAATTATTTGGAGAGGTAAACGACTAAGTCATTTTCTCAGGTCGACTTTTAGAATACGGCCATCTTTATGTTCCGTTTTCTCAGGAACCAGTGAATATTTTTAAACGATCCTTATTGTATTTTATTTTAAAGAATTAAATGAAGAATCTTCCGGAAAGGTTTTTCAAAATTTTTACTTAATCATTTCTTATGACAAATTCAATATCTGTTATTTTTTCCGTCTGGTTTTATATACCTAAGATTTTTTTTTTCTGGATGAACATTTTTTAATTAAAAGCTTTCCTTGCACATTCATCATTTACCTCCTTTAAATAAAATACAGCAAGAATCGTTCAAAAATATTCACTGGGTCCTGAGAAAAAGGAGCATAAAAGTTACCGTATTCAACAAGTTGACATCAGGAAATAACTTCATACATTTTTTTTTAAACATACTACATATATCAAATTATTCAGACGACTCTTCTGAAAAAATGACACCAATTGTAAGACGATTAGAACAGAACTTTCTAAGTTATCAAGTAGGAAAGAGGAACCACCACCGGAAAAGCATAATCTAGAGTGCTCGAACCCCTTCAAAGAATTACAGCGCAAGACGTAGAATGCTTTGGAATTTCAGCGACTTTTGCATTCTGCAAGAAACATACCGTACGTAAACCCCGTAATTTTGGCGCAGAGGTCCAGCGACTGCCCGGTTCGCCCCTCCCCCCACCCTTGAGCCGGCACTGCTGAGGCGGCAGTAATTGACAATTAATTGTTCCTCGTATTATGCGTTTGTAGCTAAACGTTTGCTCATAAATAATCTTAACAAAAAAACAGCACATACTAAAATATGCAGCAAAGCCGAATTGAGTGTGTTCTACCTGTTAAACACCATAATACACGACTCTCTTTGTTTTAATTGAAAGCTTGCTCTAATACCAACTTTGTAGCAAGAAAGTTCGGATAACACCCACAGAGTGGTGTTAGAGCTCAATGTACTAAGAATGGACGGATGAAGGATATTGTTTATGTAGATTATTGCATTCCAACATTAGCAACTATGTATGCCTGCCTTACAGAATAGTTTAACCATTTAGCGCTTTGTCTCCTCCAGATTGGCGATCAGATTGGAAAAAGAACCATTAGCTGTAAAACCTTAAAACTTTGATGTTTGATGGAATTATAAGGTGTCCAACACAAAAGACCATTTGTTTACTCTTTTGCTCCATGTATCTTCAACTAGAAAACGCTCATATAACGGCCGAGACAAAACAATTTTCGATAAAACTGTCATTAATTGATTTTCTTAGTCCTAGTTTTTGAGTATTCCACACCATGGTCAAAATAGTGTTCTTTGTAGCGCTTTAGTAGTATTCTTACTGATACTTGGCAAATATTATGATCAGTAACAAGTTGACATTAAATAAATGCTTTCCTGCTAATTACTGTAATTAATATGAGACAACTTTTATATAAAAAATTTTACCTCGTGTGGAATTTGAACCCGACATCTCCCATTTACCGGATGGTTACCCTACCAATTAAACTGGTGAGGCACAACACAATTTTAAATTTAAATTTTTAATATAAAAATTGCCTGATATTAATTACACTGACTAGCAGGAAAGCATTTATTTAATGATTTCACACTGTAAGAAGTGCATTCATTGAATAAGGTGACAGTTTATTAAAAACGAAGTAAAACACCTATAGCCCCATTTTCTAAAATTTGGACAGCTCTTTATACTTATGATTTGCTTCAAAAATATTCTCAAATATAGATAAAGTAATTTTGTTGGTCGTGTTCCAGTAAATAATAGCTCATTGCAATTTCTTCTTTAAGTAGAATATCCTACGTATGTACTTTAATATGTTTATCGACTTATTTCTTTAATTTTAATGAATAATATTCATACGGACATTAAAAATTCAATTTGGAAAAGCTAGTCACTGAAATAATGAACGCACGCATCACGTTTTAGTGGATTTTAATTAAGGCATCACTGCAACATCCCAATGCCTAAATATTATTGAATTTTGTCGACGGTAATTAATGCATAGGATAAACTGGTTTATTCGTTAATTGCTTGTGAACCATTAAGGGGACGGATCGATAGATCATTTCCGAAACGAGTATAATGATGTAATTGCATCAATTTAATTGGATCCAATCCACTATATATGACCAACAGAGCCCCAAACATTACACAAGGAAAGTGAGCTGACTCGCGCTATATTTGTGTGATGTGCAGTGATGCGAGGGTAACAATGCGAATTAGTGGCATAATTGATCTTTAGGGGTTGTGTTTTTAACAATGCAGAATTAATTATTGGTATAATTATAGTTAAGAAGCTTTGCGTCTCTATACGTCTCCTTTCAATTAAGATGTTTTTTTTTTTCATAATTCATCAAATATGTAATTTCTTCATTGTACTTTAGAGCAAATTTTGTTTTTCATCGGTGTACTTGTTCTGTTTCATTCACGTGCAACTGAATTTCTAGGTGGTGTGATGTCTAGACTAGACAATGCCGGTAATTTGGGTTGTTGACAATGAGAAGTTGTATTTACTGAAATGTCTCGTCGATGACAATAACAACGGCGATGAAGTGGGAGGTAGATAGATAAACAAAGAGGGAATACAAGGAGCAAGCTTTCAATAAGCAAGATAGCGTAATCCGATATGGCCGTATTAATGTATCAAAATAAACTTTCTGTTCCTAACTTTTACAAGTTCCTTCTCTTTCATTACATTTCACAAACAAAAGAGATGCACATCTACTTTCAGCGGAGTAATATACGATCCGCATAATCTTGGACTAACTTGCCATGACATATGAATTTGGGTAAATTATACACAAAATATTACACAAAGCTGTGGGCATAGGTCTTGCAGGAGGGGAGGGGGTGTTTTATGTGTCGCTTTAATTTTTTTTTTCAACTGTACTATTAATGATGTCTTATAGTTTGATTTTTTTTAGGATGGCGGACTTATTAAAATGCGTATGACTTCTATAAAAATTGAATATCCTTATCTAGCATTTCGTCATCAACTTAGATGACTTTTCAAAGATATAATAGGCATATTTATTATGTTATTTATCTAATTTATTTATCAATTATTTTACATGATGTATAACTTTGTATAAGTCTCTCAAGTCTGTCTACACCCTCACTACTGACACATCTTACACTGGACGTCCAATTATCACCTACAGTTTGGCTATTAATATCGTTTCCATTACTGAAAATGAGGTACTCTCGGCTGCTAAAGCACTGAAGGACAATTTCACCATGGGGTCAGACAAAATACCAACCCTTCATGTTAAAGGATTGTGCCAGGGTTTTTGCTACTCCACTCTGCTATTTATATAACCTTGCTATCAGTACCGCCACCTTCCCTAATGTTTGGAAGATTACTCGGCTTACGCCAGTTCCAAAGAAAGGAGACAAACACTCCATTGATAATTATCGTCCAATTGCTATTATTAACAACTTTGCAAAAATCTTCGAGAAATGCTTTTATAATCAGATATATCCGCAAATCCACCATTTAATTTCTGCACATCAACACGGTTTTGTTAGTAAGAGGTCGACTGTGACTAATCTTATTGAATTTACACAATATCTCACTACTAAATTGGATGCTAACACACAAGTCGACGTTATTTTTACCGATTTCTCGAAGGCTTTCGACCATGTTGATCACCGTTTATTGTTGTTTAAGCTTGATCGCATTGGTTTTTCATCGCTCCTTATATCTTTATTTTCATCTTATCTTACGGAAAGAACACACCACGTCAATTATGCTGGTCATCAATCTGAGTTCTTTTTTCCTACTTCAGGTGTACCGCAAGGAATTGATCTAGGCCTTCTTCTGTTCCTAATCTTTGTGAGTCTCTATCTTGTGATAGATTAATGTTCGCTGATGATTTGAAAATATATTCTACTGTTGAAAATACCGACGATTGTAACTTACTTCAAAATCAACTTGATGTTGTTCGCAACTGGTGTATTGACAATAAACTTAATATGAATGTTTCTAAATGTAAGGTTGTAAGCTTCACGCGAAGAGTTAACCCTACTATTCGTGCTTATAACTTTGACAACAGTTTACTTGAACGTGCTTCTTTGATTAAGGATTTGGGTGTAACCTTCAATTCCAATCTTTTCTTCAAGGATCACATTGTTAAAACTTGAGATGATGTACTCAAAATGTTAGGTTTTGTTATAAGAACTTCTCGTAATTTTATCAATAGAGATTGTATTATATCTCTTTATAATGCATTTGTACGCTCTAGGCTCGAGTACGCCATGACGGTGTGGTCATCTATTTATCGTAGTCACGCATGTCTGTTAGAACAGGTGCAATGGCGTTTCTTGAAATTTCTTTATTACAAAGTCACCTCGTTTATCCACCTCAGGGCTTTAGCCATAATACACTTTTGGAAACGTATCGCTTCAGCTCTTTGGACCTCCGACGTTCCCAGGCTGATGCTGCTTTCCTTTTTAATTTACTACACAATCAAATTGACTCACCTCCTCTTTTAAGCCTTGTTAATTTCAGCATCAACCGCATTTCTGCAAGAGCTCCATCTACTTTTTACTGCTGTAAACCGCGAACTAACCTTTTAGTTAATTCTCCTTAATAATGTGTTCTACATTCAATTCATTGTCTCATTGTGAAATCGATATTAATAACTCTTCTTTGTCGTCTATCCTCATCAAATGTACTGGAAATATCCATTATAACTAGTTTTTCTTTAATTTAATTTTTTTTTTGTTAACTAAGTAGTGTTAAAATTATTTTTGCCCTGTAAATGGAATTTCTTCTGTTGGGCAATGAAACTGAATAAATAAATAAATAAATATAGAAATTTTTAAATGTGTTTAAAAATATTTTTATTGAAAACTCAATCAGACATTTATACAATCATTTTCACAGTTACATATTTTGAGTTGCCTAAAATATCTGTTAAAGTCTGAATGATTTCAAAAATCAAAATAAAAATAGGTATCACATAAAAGCACCATAATATACTAGTTTTAAGATCATTCATAAGATGTAATATGTACCTTTGGTTTTGGAAATCCTGGAATTAATTTCTTAAATTTTATTTCCTTGTCGAATATCGGTGTTCACACTTTTCATCGCATCCATGTGTAAGTGTGTCTATATTTTGGTGATATTCCCCTGAAATATAGTTGGTAACTAGAGCAGTATCCGGGGCATCTCATTGTTGTACAGTTGGAGGAACAATTGAAGATAGCTCTTCCGAAACAACAGTTATTCTTTTCAAAAATTGATGCACCGGACATTTGGGGACTCTTCCTCGAACCGCCAGAGAGTACGAACACGTTTTCAGTTCAGTTTAGTAACGATTTTTATTGTTTCAAATTTCCGCTGTTCACTTTCACGGTGCCAAATAGCTAGTTTCCAACGTTTGAAGCCGCAGCGACTTCGGTTTGATCGTCTGATAGTTGGAACATATGTTTTGGAGGAGTTGTATGGTCCTATAGGGAGCAAAAATGTTTTAATTTTATTAAATATTTAAATTAAAATACATACGGTACATTTGGAGGTTAATTTCTAGTAAATAAGTTATCTAGTAAAATTAGAAACGTATATATTTATGTCGAGTAAAAGTTGAGAGTAATTTTTGGTATAATCCAGCAATAGATGTATGCTCTTTGAGTATGTACAGTAATTTGAATGTATATACGTTTGCGTACAGAATTATGAAAGGCCGTTAAGATATTATTATTGGACATTTAAATTGATTAATATAAATTTTAAACGATTAAAATGAGTACTGGATGGATATAAGTGGAAGAAATGTTTGTAATATATTAATTTATATAGTAATCTGAACCTACTTACCTGAGGTTAGTTGTACAATTTAGATTATTTTATGTGCCTGGAAATTAATGAAAGACACTCTTTATTTCATAATAAGGTAAAAATACGTCACGTAGTAATAACAACATATCACAGGACTGCTAAAGAACTTAGCTTTTCGTTGGTGGGGAACCGAAGTCTCTTAGAAGTGCATGATGTAGAGGAGATATTCAAATACTGTGTCATCTACTGAAAGGGATCAAATCTAATACTTATGTCAAAGTAAAAGAGATGACCTTGGGAGGTATTTCATTGAAATAGTTCATGTTAAAATTTTTTTATAAATATTTAGCAGAGGTTTTAGGGCACCTAATATATTTAAAGAATTATTTATTATTCTAGTAAGTGCGTGTACGACATACGGATATTTACGCTGATTCTTGAAATAAAATCATACGTCTCGACTGCCCGAGATAGCAATGCTACATCAGGGTATTTGTGTGCCGCTCTGGGTTGCCACTTACCCCAGTAAGCGAAACGCATGTAGTGGGATATGTTGACAGTAGCGTAAATTCTTGTTTTTTCTGTATTATGATTTTTAATTTTGTTATCCCTTTTTTTTCTATTAATTAACGCCTTTAGCTTCTAATTGGTTTCGCTATAGCACAAAATAAATTTTTATTATTACGTAAGGTTGTATTTGCTGCTAGTTAGTTGGATTCCTCATTGTGGATTTGTTTTACGTATTTGTTTTTTTTTTAGAATAAATTATGTCATAAAATAGAATTAAAGAAAAACTGGGTTAATTGCCTGAAATAAAGGAAATGAAAATGAAATCATAGAATGAGCGTAGTAGTGGTGGTGGACAGACAGAAAGTGCAATAAAATAAATCACCCGCTCTTTTATTGCGTGGCCTCGCGTTATATAAAAGCATCAGGTGTTAGTTACGTACACTTCACTGTTATTGCCGGTAATATAACTACATCCGGGAGGGTACACATTTTTCGATAAAACTTTTAAAATTAATAATTCTTTCACCGAAACATATTACTCTAAGTCCGCAAATGGTGCGCAATTCTGGTAGCTGAAATAAATTTCACCGGGGTAGCGGAGCGGGTGCAGAAGTATGTTTTTAATGGCCCGGCGCTTCCGCCGTCGGTGTCTGGCACACGTGAATTCTAATAATCCCGATGGCATCGGCGGAGGAACGTATAAAAGCAAAACAGCGGGGCCGCATCAATATAAATAAACTGAGGGACGACGAAACGTTGCTCTGACGACAGAGGAGCTTGTTAACCGCAATAAGAACACCTGAAACGTTACGCGATATGCGAATAAATCAAAAAATTCGGCGTCACGCACTATGTTCCTGTCCAAATGTAATTAAAACAATGAAGGCGCACTCGCGGCGTTAACTTTGATTTATTAAAAAATATATTGTAGTTGCGAAAAAATAACCGCAATCCAGTGCGTATCCGTTTCGGTCTGTTCTAATTTTGATGCCCATTGTGTAATATTTCAGCGTTGTGAAATATTACTCCCCAGGCTACCAGCCACCACATCAAATGGATGCTTTACTCTCTACTTACAAAATGGAAACTCAACTGCTGGTGTTACTTTTGTATTGCATCACTCTAGATATAATTCGAATTAATATTTTGTACATAGCTGTGTACAGAGTGGCCCAAATTCTATACCTTTAATAGGAAACTTATGTAGATTGCTAAAGAAATTAGACAAAAACTAACTGATGCTTCTGGAGCTCTATTTTAAAGAGAAATCGATTTGTGAAATCCGCATTTTTATTTCTTCTTTAATATAAGAGATATAGATGCTTTCTTAATATATGCAATTCTTAAAAAGCCCTGTAACTTTCTTATTTATGAAAACGCTTGATTTATACAAAAACTTTATTAAGGTGCTTTTTCATGCATGCTTTAGTTTTTTTTAAAGAAACTCCAATTTTTGAGATATTACTAACACTTGTGTTTTGCTATTGTAGAGCGTATAAAATTACCTTTAGAGTGATATAATGCACTTGATATTTTAATAACTCTTAAAATATTTTATTTTCTGTTCGCAGTTTCACAGTATTGTAAGACGGCGTGGATAGTACCTAAGTAATGCACGTGTTTATTTTATAAAGTCTAAATGTTCTAAAACGTAACTTTTTATTAATATTACTGCTGCTTTTATAATGTAAAAATTCAAAAATTTATGGAAACTATGAAAAATATGACATGTTAAAGTATTTTATAGAAGGAGATGACAATGAAGAAATTGCATATAACAGTTACTATGTGCGATATCCTGAAAGACGACAACCATTCAGAGACATTTTCTCACATTGAGAAAAATGGATAGTAGAAATTAGATCGTAAATCTCTTTATGTTAATTACTAAAATAATTATTGTCAAAACGACAATATGTGGCGTATTAAGAGTAAAATAACCAGATTTTATCATGCTTATAGTAAGAGGCAAAATCTATATGTTACCATCAACATCTTATGGATGTAACAATTAATATACTCTATTGCTGAAAGCCTATATAATGACATGGATTATATAGATAGTCGCTGCGATTGACTGCGATATTATCAGGTATTCGATGCATATTCAATTTCTAAAATAAATGTTTGTAACGGTCTTCCCACCCCTTGCTCTATTCATTGTCGATCTTTACCGAAGAAATCGACCAATAAGCTGTTTTGCCGCGACAAAATTACTGACACGTGTTATGTATATGTGATACAGGTGTACGTATTCGTGTCGGTGCATGTTTGTGTCTGGTCGTTCGTTGGTTGCTGCGCATCGTGAGCAGAAATGGATGCAAACGTGGAAAACATTTTAATCGAGTGGGGGTTTCCACAGTTACTTGATATATTCAAGGGTAAGTAATAGATATTATATGCAAACACTTCGTAGTGGGTTCTTTATGCTTTGATACAACATTAACCTAAATCTAACCTACTAGTGATTGTTATGTTAATGAAAGTAATACACGTTGGAATTTTGTAATAATGGTTCTAAGGAAAAATAAAAAAATAAAATCAATATTATAGTTTTTATTGTGTAATATTCCACTTTCCCTATGCATGAACTGGGTAACACCTTGTATACTACTATATTTTTCATTACAGGTAAGTATCGCTGTATAGTGCCCGCATATGATCCATTATATTATTGTTTACTATCTACTATTTTAAATGCTAAGAGACGTTAAATTATTATAATAGAAAATAATATTGTAAGTACTACAAGGCTATATAGTAAGTATGACCATAATGTATCCTACATAGTAAAATATTACATTATACTGGGTACAATAAAAATTTTAACAGTTATTATCAAATATAGTCAGTGCTATTAGACATTTTTTTCACATTTACTAACATGTATGCTCAAATTAATAATACAAATATAGTAGAACTTTAACATACGAATTAATAAAAACTATTCACAAAAATTTACTATACAGATATTGTCACCGGTAATATAAAATATGATTGTCCCTATAGGAGCTATAAAATATATTAATCTATACTATATTTATGTTAAAGAGTACAATCTATTTCTCTCAGTGCAAGATTAAAGAACAATTTGGTAAATTTTTTATCCTTTCAAAAGCCGAGGGGGAATTGGGGGAAATTGCAAATAACCCAACAAATTCCATTCAGTTGACACAAACAACAGATTTAGCAAGAGCATTGACAAGACGCACTTCAAAAAAATCATAGAATGAAACCCTATAGGACAAGGAAAGTGACCTTTTTACCGTAGATTTGGAGCTTTGTATAGTGTACTGTTAATAGTTTTTGAGATAGATATGTGAAGATAATCACAATTTTGCTCTAAAGTGTGTATGGACGGATGAATGTAACGTAAGCAGCGCGGGAATTTTTGAAAGGTGCAATTGTTATGCTTGATCGCCTGAAAATCCCCATGTTACTGTTGAGAGGAGAAATCTAGGATGATACAGTTTCAATGTATGGGTAGGAATTTTCCGTAAACTGTATCATCCTAGATTTCTCCTCTCAACAGTAACATGGGGATTTTCAGGCGATCAAGTATAAGAGAACCCAATGGTGCTACATGTACAACGGAATTCTTAACTTGAAAAGCTATTTGCACATTTTGCGACCATTTATTGAACCTCTCCTAGATGAAATACCTCTAAATCAATTGGAATTTGTTTACTTCCAGCATGACGGAGCATCTCCTCACAATACTGGCCAGATTAATGAGTTTGTAAACCAACAATTCGGTAACAATTGGATCGGGAGTGTAGGATCGACTCACATTGGCCGGCAATGTCGCCAGATTCCCCACTGAATTCTTTCCTTTCCCTTCAGAATATCGCTCATAGGAAATGCTGCATTCAGCTATCTTATTTTCAGCTGCTTCTATAAAATATTTCAACATGTCATATTTTTCATAGTTTTATACATTTTTGAATTTTTAGGTAATAAACGCGCCAGTAATATTAATGGAAATTGACACTAGGGCGCACTGAGTGTCTCCATTTCAATTTATAAGATTGAAGTAGGATGGAGTAACATTCAGTGTGCCCCAGTGCGATTGCTATTGGATACTTTTTTACAAAACAAAATGTACAATACATCTACATACAAGGGGCTTCATATCGTTAGTCATTCATTCACTATGTTTTTCTTTCTGTTTACTGTAGCTTCATAATTTTGATAACAAAACCCCATTTATAGAATCGTTTCAAAATACTAGAAGCTATCTTGTAGTAAGACGAACCGCGCTTTTACAATGACTTTGAAGGGTAATGACGTCATTTACTTTTTCCAGGATTCTTATGATATTCTTAAAAGACATGCACAGGGTCGAGCAATTTCGATGTAAACCTTTAATGGACAAAAACATTTTGTAGCAGAGATACGAAAAGATGAGAAAGGCAGTTCAAGACTACTTTTTCAAGATACAGTTGTATATTGGTGAATTCAATTTTTAAACTTATCTTACTTAATATTTCAAAACAAGATTGATTTTTTAATATTTCTCTAAATTTCACAGAAATAATATTATATTTTCTTGTATATGTTATAATCAGGCTTGAGATTTCAATCCCATTCTATAATCCACCGTACGAAATTTTGTTACTCAGAATGTCCCTCCATTAGTCTCTCGCGTCTCCGCCAGTCTAGCCTCATCGACAAATTGGTGGGGATGCGAGAGACTTTATGGCGGGACATTTCGAGTAATAAAATATCGTACGGCGGTTGATCAAACAAGTTTCAAGCCTGATTACAATCAAATAACAAGGACTATAAAAATATTCATCTTTCTTTAATACTAAGCAAGATATCACACCTTTAAATTTTTAACAGATTTCTAGCGCGCTATAGATAGGACAGGTATACTAACAAAATCTCCCTGACAAACAAACAAAGTAATTTAATTTACCTGTCTAATAATAAAGTTGTAAGTATCAATATTTGTATCATCATTGATTACCGTTATTTTATTCATTATTCAACATTAGTTGTCTACTCACATTCTGTAGAAACAATCCAAGGACCTTTTCTAGAACAATCCAAAATTCAGTGGGAGTGCTAAGAACTACTAGTCTCTGTATTTTAAAAGATAGCTATAATGGCGTGCTAATATTCGACGACAGCTGAAGATATTTATTAATGAGTTATTCTCACAAATTGCTGATGAAATACTCTGTTGAGGCTAAATGGCTTGTCCTCATAGATATTTGTGGAACTAGGAAGCTACTGTAGCCCTCATTTCACTATTTGATATTTTATATAATGTCAAAAGTTGTTCTCCACTTTGACGAGTAAATTTGCCGAGCATGTAGTCAAACAAGTTTAAAATGAAGTAATTTTTTTACCGTCTAATCTTTTGTAATCAATTTATTGTATCTTCAGCTACAATAATATCGAAGAAAAGTAAATGTATAAGTACAGATAGAAGCAACTATAGAATACTCACCATTCAAATAATGAGAGTTACTTAAAATGTGAATATTAATTCCTACTATCTACGATAAACTCGAAAAATTACAAAAGTATTAACCGACAACCACATGCTTAAAACTGACGTTAAGACTAACTTAAAGTCCTCGAAAGTGGAGCACATAACTTCACTCACTGACGCAGGTGAATCTGTGAATCGTAATAATACTGAGATGACAGGTTCCATATCCAGAGTGGTTCGCACTTCATCATCAGATAAAGCCCCGGACAAGAGAGTTACGCCATCTTCCACAGTCACTCTTTTTACGGTTTTTTGTCAATCGACCGTCTAACTTTACAGATAACTAATTTATTCAAACAATGTGAGATAAAAATAGCCCCGTATCATGTGAAAGCTGTAGATAGACTTCTTGGTAGGAGGATAACCCCCACACCTAATATGTTAAAATCGAACTTAATGTATTCTATACTATACACTGAATGTGAGGTAGTAAGTATATATTAGTTAAACGCTTCAATATTAGAACAAAAAATAGACTCAAAAATTATCTTAAATGTTACAGAATTCAACGGAAACTGCTCCAGCAGAACATTATTCCACTACTGGTCATGATTTCAATATTGAAGGAAATTCTATGTTAAGAACAACAATGGTCAAAACATTTCTTACAAAAAATGTATTCTATTAAAAAAAAAAAAAAACTAAAACTGATATTAATATTTTGGGCCAACGACTTAGCTTTTTGAATAATTTCAATATTTTTACTTTTATTTGTAATAAGTTTTGATTCACTCACCTTTACAACAGTGTTACCCACAGGTTTCTTCCTGATTTCTTATTTTTGTGTGGGTTGGTCACAATGCGGTTTTAGTGTTCTATGCTTCATTTTCCCGGGGTCAAGCAGGTCTTAGCCTCACCTTTAAGCTTCTGGTTGTCTATTAAGACTTTTGTAATTTATCGAATTTCATCGTAGATACTGTGAATTCATATTTGAAGTATGTTATTGTGTATTTTTCGCTGTACTTATACAGGGTGTCTCTGAAATAAGAGTACAAAATATTAAAAATGGGAAACCCAAATTATACTGAATAAGTATCCAAAAATTCGTACGCCAATTGCAATATCGAATATACAATTAAAAACTCATTAAAACGTCACGAATGTGCCGCCCATGGATCCACTATCTGTGTTTATACTATATCTTAAGGTCATTTGTAAATACAGCTGTGATATACAGATAATCATTGTATGCAGCTGATACGAGTCAACGACTCCAATATTATTACGTACGCGAAATTTAAAGCAAATTTCAAAGAAGATATTGAAAGTAAAATGTGGAATCTATTAATGAATAACTCTATTCACTTGTGCGTAATCTGATCAATGACAGCTGTCTGAAATAAACATCATTGTTAAAAGTTGATATTTGATGTGACGAAGGTAATGTGCGTAATTATTTCTTTTTTTCTCTTTCATAATCAATTGTTGGTTCTGAAAAGAACCGATTTGCAAACCGGCGAAACAGGAGAAGTGTTAAATAAAATGTTCGAAGTGATACGGGTGTAACAAGTTTCTTCGAAAAATGCGGTGTGCCGTACTGCGTGACACCCCCACTTGCCGTGCAGCATCACGTGTACTTACACCTGCATTTCTGTTCACAATATCCAGCAATTCTTCTTCGGCTCGTAAAATTCGACGTGGTCTTTCACGTCCGCGACCTTCGTAATTTGGTAGCAATCGACCAGTTTCTCTTAATCTAAATACGGTATCCTTTATACACGTGTAAGACGGGGTTCTACGATTGGGGTATCGCTGCCGGTAGATACGTAGAGTTCTTCGACAACTTCCTCCTGCTTCGCCATAGACATAAATCATATCGAACAACTCGCGTGTGGTAAAAGCCATATCCGATGTGTTCATGCGTAAGGATCCAGACAGACTGAGACTCAGAGCGTAGTTATACGTCGCGTGTTGCCTGCCCTACCTTCGTTGGTTAGAAGTGTAGTGTCTCAAATACCAGTGGCGTGACGGATATTTAATAAATATCTTTGCCATTTTTTTCCTCACGTATGCGTGGGAATTTTTGAAAAATTAATTTAGATAAAAGGTGTAATAAAATTAGGGCTTCCCATTTTTAATACGTTGTACTCTTATTTCAGGGACACCCTGTATATTTATTCTTCACTGATATTATTGTGGTTTGTCTCTGAAGAAGCAATAAAGTGATCGCGAAATATGTTTGGCTGCATACCCAGGAAATTTACCTCTTCAAATCTTTACAAGTACAGCCGCTGGTATTTCTACCTAACCGTTTATTATCCACGCTGCAACACCCTTTAGTATCAAAAGCATTCCATTCTGTGTGTTAACAAACGGACAAGTATCGTGTTATATGTATATACGCATACTGTAAATTTTATATCACGTTTCAAACTATTGAGCTTATCGCATTTCTATAAATTATACCAATTATGTGCCTCTAAATAAATAATATCCCACATAATATCACATTGAAGTCTAAATCTAAACACAGAAGCGCTTTGTTTATTTAGATTTAACAGTGAATTTCTTGGTTTAAACACTTTGGATAGCCTCACGTTAGTAAATTACAGATTTAGGGAACCTAAAGCTATATTTTTACATCTGAAATTCTTATCTTGACAGTCCATCGTCCAGTTTGATAACGATATCGCTCTCAATTTGAAACTAAATCCTGGCCAGATGTTTTTGCCCTTATCGCTTGCAAATTTTTACTCGATTCCCGCAGATGTTGTCTCGGTAATTGCTTTTTCTTCTTTGCCTAACCTACCCATCTAACAATAAAAGATGTATTATTTATGTTTGGTGAAATGCAAAATAAAAACGAATTAAATGTCGATCAGATAAATTGTGAACTTATATTGCTGCCTGTAGCTATCATCACAAATTACCCTTGCTGAAACCTATTGGACGTTGAAATGAAAATGATTGAGAAAGGATAAAAACATTCTTTTTTGCAATAATCTTGTTTCTTTTTCGGAATAAAACAATTATAGTGCGAAAGAATGTAGGAATATAATAAACGAAAGCAATAGTAAAAAGCATAAAAAGCTTTCAATTCGAGTTTTCGTATTCTACCATGAAAAAGATACCAAAGAGTATTTCTTCTGAAAGCCAACGTAATTTTTTTTACAAAAACCATTTAGAAAGGAATAATTATTTATGAGAGGTTGCTCCAATAAATCTATAGCTTAATGATAAAAAGAAATTATAAGTGTTAAAAGAAAATATACAACTACTTTACTTAATATAGCTCTTAATGCACCAATGCATTTTTTAACCAATTTAATGGTCACTCACCATATGCAATGTTATCTGAGAAGCTTTCTTCTGAAGAAACCAAGTGGAATCTGATGAATATTTAAATTGGTGTCAATTCTTTTTTCAAGACTTCTGTGAGAGAACAAGATGTTATTCTGCTTATTAAAAATATGAGCGTTTCGTATTGTACAGGCTTACATAACTTCCACAATATATCGTAAAATATTCTTCTTCGTCCATTCGTCCACCTTGACGAACCTTTCTTTTTAAGAAATTATTTTTTCATAATTGAAAAATGCAATGCCTTTATCAATCTGATTTTGTAGCGAACATGCAGTATTATCAATTGTAATATATCGTAGATGTAAACAAGAGCCGCCAATTCAAAAACAAACCCTAATAGCTGCATATTTATAAAATTCATTATACGGATACCTGTGAGAATATTTTTAAAATACACACAGACGCACATAATGTACATCACCACCTACAATTAGACATGCACCTAATACTATTTTATTTCTGAAATAAGCTTTCTAGGTGTCGGTTGTTGATTTCAAAATAAACTGGTATTGTTATCACTACTGAAATATATTAATTTGTCAACTACGGTTTCGCTTACATTCAAAATACCTGTTGTCTAAGCCACATTTCTCGAAGCCAGGCTTCTGTTGTTGGCAGGTATCCATAAATTTGTCTGAAACTAATTAATTATTATTTTTATCATACCCATATCATCTAATCTACCACTGTCAATGACGTAATGCCGTAAATTAATAGTTGGACTTGATTCTGAGCAGCTAGTTTAAACTAGACTATTGCAAAAAAAATCCGTTTTCTGTGTCTATTTTACAAGGAGAGCCTTTCAGGTATCTAGAATTTAATAAACCTCATTAGAGACGTAGAAAATGTTTAGATGTGCACAGGATGTTGCATTCAAGCGTAATTTTTGTGATAATTAATCACAATTTATGTGTTATGGGTGTATTTGTAATATCGTGGGAAAATTTTTAAATATCTTTATTTAGAACATTTTGCTATGATATTACAAGTTACCTTAATTATTCTTCGGTTTAAAGTCAGACGTCTTTGCAATTTGCAAGATATTCTAGAGGTAAGTAATATGGGTTCTTTTAAGTGTTTAATTCTGATTTCACACAAGCGGCGTTCACTCGGAGGCTATGACAATGATCGTAATTCTGCGTATGCTCTCGTCCAATACGTTTCTAGACGTTTCTATACGAAGTTACACGAAGAAGTTCGATCATTGTCACAGCCTCCGAATGACGTAAGCACAAGCCGCCGCTGAAGTAGAGTCTTATCAAACTTATTATTATACACTGGTGGTTACCTCCCTCTGTTTATATGATGCAAATCATCAAAACGTATTTTTAGGTAAACAAAGATAAATTACATCGGCTAGTGTACACTATTTAAAAAAATAAATGAGAATCGACTTAGCATAAGAGGTAGGCAGCCAATCTAACAAGGTCATATAGTAGTGATCCGTAACGTACAATTTTTTTAGCGGTATTTTTTTTTCTTTTTTTAGTTAAAATACAATGTAGATAATTATCGCGTTCAATATAGTAACATGAAAATGTGTAAACATATCAGGAGATAATAAAGGGCGGTCATAATAGTGCAATGTGATAGGGTTGTTTCTGACTTGCCAAGTATCCGAGTAAGGAAATATCACTTAGAATAGCTTACTTTTATGATTGTTAAAGGGGTGTAATCCAAGACTACGTTCCGCATATTTTTAGAAATATGTCTAAATCTACAATACACTTTTGATGCGTTGTTACATTGGTCTTTACCATTAGCGCGCTGGTCAATTTGAATGTTTTTTGTGACAGCCTCTTACCTCTTCGTATTTCTTTTGAATGTAAACAAACATGAAATTACGTGGCATAATGATAAGAGTTTGGGTCAGTAAGCGAGGAATTTACAGTGCATGTGACAGGCTTGTTTCTGGCTGCTAAGATCTGAGTAAGGTAACTTAAAACCTCGTTTAAACTAGCTCTGGGGTAAAGGGGCCAAAGGGGTTGGGAGTTGGCGCTGTATTCCGCAACCTGTAAGTTTGAGTATGAATGCCGGCATTTTTTAGGCACTTCAAGTTAAATACTATAATGATCATTTCCATTAGGGTACTGGAGAACGTTTAATTTGGAGGAATTGTTTGTAATATCATTATTTAATTAGGTATGCAGGATTCTTAGAAATAAGTCACAAACGATCATTTAAATGACTTTATTAATAAAAAATAAATTAAAAAATTAATAAATATAAAATATAGTGATTTAGTTACAATTGATATAAAAACAAACATCCCACTTGACTAGCGGTAAAGACCAATGCAACAGCACAGAAAAAGTGTGAAATAATATTAAATGAACTGATGTATTGTCAATTATCTTGACTTTTACCTTAATTACTTGCTTTTATTTGTCTTTCTTTATTGGAAATGCCGATGCCGGTCTGATTATCAGTAAATTACTCGATCTTTACTATCGTGTTTCGGATAATTTATTTATCCTTTTTCAAATAGTATATTTAAATAAACAATGATATTACAGACAATCTCTGAAAATTAAACGTAATTTTGCGCATTAATTATCACTCTAATTTCTAATTTGGAAAAAGAAAAAAAATAATGTACCGGCTCCAGTCCTGAATTCACACATCGCGAAACGCCGTAGAACCAAACGTCTACTCCCAATCCCTTTCCCATTGAGCTACTTTAGGCGGCATTTTAAGTTTGCTTATTCGGATACACTTAGCGAGACAGAAACAGCCTGTCATTAGCACAGAGCAAAACATTAGTTTTTATATAAACAATTATACAGTTCTGAAGTTTCTTCAACTATTTAGACCGCATTGTACAGAATTACTTCACAAAGAAATCTAAAGTTCACTAAAAGCTCTTGAAGAATAAATTGAGTTAGAAACTCTGTACATCCATTGGAATGGAGGAACATAACCTATTCCTATTTGAAACGGTCCAGACTAAAATTACAAAGGTGAAACCTTCATAATAACTCTATCGTTGGAAGGAAACCTTACAAAATGCTTGAAGCCAATGAGGAAATTAATCTAAAAAACTTGATATCTTTGACAACGTGATTACTAAATTTTAAAGGACCCAACAGAATTGTATCATAGATGGAGTAGTACAGATATGATGTAATTAGAAAAATTACAACCAATTTTGTCAACAATGATCCAAATTTATAGTGCTGAAAATGTGCACAGATGAAAGTTTCAATCTAGGGATACATTCTGGACATTCATTGGCATCGAAGGTACAGAAAAACTTGAGATTGTTGGTCAATCTATGCAAACGACTATGCACAGTTAAAGGTATTCTAACACGGGCGATTTTTGTAGCAATTAATTGCTCAGCTGTAGTTGCTAGACATAGTGTGCCCGATTAATGGAGCAATATAGAACAACTTCTTCCAATTCTTCTGCAATTATTTTCTTGTTGCTCTACATTGCCAGACATTGCTTGCATGTATTATTGTGTATTTTTTCAAAACATTGTTTTCTCAAATCAATACTTTGAATATCCATCACATTATTCTATAATGTAACTCGTTGTTCTTACAATTAGCGTGCGGTTTCTTTTTGCTTTAATCACTTCTCCCTGGCCTTCATTATCATCAACAAATAAAATTAGCCTCATTTATTGTAATAGATATAGTTAATAATAGAACTGATCATTTTGATACAATACAAGTTTCGGTAAATATATATTTACCTTTTATAATGAATATCTTATAAAGGCTAAATATTATTATTTTTCATGTTTCGGTTACTCCTAGTCACATATAAAAAAAAACTCACTTGCAACACCCTTAATATGGAAAGTTATGCTACAAAATTCGATTATAATCAATTGGTATGATGATTATGAATTAGAGATAGCTGTACCTCTAGAATTTTTATATCAGTTAAGGTTAGTTAAAAATTTAAAACAAAGAAATAAAATTGTACAATCACTATTAATATTGGTATTAAATATGATATGAAAGAATTTTGAGAGGAACTGCCGCAATTTTTGCATTTAAAAAATAAATTTATAAGCAGTGTTTTAATTCGCCAGTGTAGCCTAACAAAGTGTACAATCATATATATACATTACATATACATATACATATATATGCACACACACATATAAGAAAACACAATGCTGTTCCACAAGTGCTGGCTAGTGTTGCTAGTGCTTCCCGTCCTCTGTCCTCGTCTCGAGATGATGAGAATTCCTTCTCGTCTCGGATTGCCGGTATCGAGGGCGAAATGGTCTTGCTCTTGTTTCTGAGTTTGTTTTATTTTTATTATAATATTTGTTGTTGTATCATTTGTTTAATTTTTTGTTTGTATTGTATATAGTTTAAATTTTTTATTTGTTTTGATAAAGTGTTGTAATGTCTTATGGTTTCTGCCGTAGGTATTTTTCTATATCTGTTGCATAAGTTTCTTTCCGTTGTAATGCAAGATTGTCTTCTTGTGGTGTAGTTATGTATTTGTCGGGTCTTAGTCAATTGTATATTTGTTTTTACTAGTTTTTTTTTGATATTGTATATTAGTATTAGAGAAAACTGAGGATAGAAATAGAAAAGCAGATATTCTCAAGTAATGTTCAATAATTTTACGTTATTATGTATGTGTTTCCTTTGCTCTACACATGTAGAAATGTCAGTCTAAGCGAATGGCGCATTACAGCTCGTAAATGCACGAAATTCTTCGTGGCCACGATATTCATGTTTATATTCGCATATGAACGATCCATACATATATAAAGTTATCATGAAAAGGGAGCAGGCAAGCTTATGAAATGTTATCAGTGCATCTGGTAGTAGCGGACGAAACTCCCACAAACATTACGTATGTATGTACGACTTACGTATACATACACACATTCCCTCCAACGTGAAAGGGAAAAGGGAGGGTATGCTAAACCGATTCCACCTAAGGGAAATAAGATCAAGGGAAATTATGTCAAATGCGTGATGTTTAAACTAACATTAAGAGCGGAGTTAAATTTTATTGCTGAAAACGGGAATAGATGGTTAGGATGGCAACGACTGCGACTGTTAGTCTGTGGTAGGTAACCTCAAACCTTCTATTTCCATCTTGTTTCGCTAACATTTACATACCTCAGATGCACGTAGCTCTAGAGTTCTTCATATTGTTTTACTTTTAAGTAGGTGATTGCCTTTTTGTTCGATTTTGTTTCTATTGCGTCTTTTGTAATTCTATCAAATTGGTGTTGCTTCAAATTCCTGAAATATATTCATCATTCTTGAAGGTTTCCCTTATATGCTGATATAAAACATGCTTTGAGGATATATTAGTGAAAAACATATCCAGTATATTCATCTTCGACAGAAAAAATCAAGAATGTTGTTCACTAAATAGGAGCACAAAGTAATACCAATAATCTTGATGCCCAACAGAAGAAAATTCATGTAAAGGACATAAAAAGGAAAAAGTAAAGTAGGTACAGTGTTCCAAAAGAAGATAAAAAGTAATGAACTGAAGCTATTTTACAAAAAAGAGAAAAAAGAAAGTAATTACAAAAACAGTAAATAATTAATAAAAAAAGAAAGAAGATATTGGTGCTACCAATGGAAAAAGTAGCAAAGGATCTACCACTAAAGCAAGGTACACTAAAATGGAGTTGGCTAAGTAGGATTGGTGCGTTGATGTTATTATTAATTAGGTTCTAAAGAAATTTGGCGCTAGCTACATCTTATCGTTGCGATAGAGAAAATAAATTATGTCTTTCAATCAGAATTGAATAATCGGTTCATAAACTGGATCGTGATTTAACTATCGTAAAATACAAAACCATTAATGCCAATGGCCTGGTGAAGTCTCTGTAAGAACATATGAGAAAACCCAATATTTTGAAAGCGCTGATAAAGACATCGAAAACATAAAAAGAAAAAACTGTTAGCTGTGCAACAAAGCGTACACCCAGATCTTTGAACTGTTACCCTCTAGGAATGTTGACGTGAAATGCAATGTAATTATAAGAAAGAGACATGGACTATTCTCTTTCTTGTGAAGGACAGCACGACACTTTTTTTTCGAATTTGGTTGACTGTACGCTACTCGACAATGACACTAATCTCCCTCTACATCTCCAAACAATCCGCTATAAAGTCAATATTACGGTAGAGGTCATATGGATACAGCAAAAGTCGGCAATTCAACTGCTGGAGCAAGTCGTTAATGAAGATTTTAAAGAGAAATGACTTAAATTTGATTTTTGCGGTACGCCAGTAGTGCATAGAAAAAGGGACAGACTCAAAACCATTATAGTAAACGTAGCAATACCTTCCCTTTAAGTATGAATGAATGAAATCTTTAAGTCTAGAAGCAAAACCAACAGATGATTATTTCTGGATAAGTAGGGGATGACTAATCGTGTAGAAAGCTTTCGTAAAGTCAATGTAAGTAAAATCTACCTCCTGACGTCTATCGAGGAGAAAAGGCTTGACAGACGCAAAGGCATTTCACAAACTTTGCTACAACCAGAAGCAACTCTAAGAAACTACAATCTCCTTTTGTGTGAACAGGCGTAATTCTCCCAACCTTCCAAAGCGAAGAAAATGCACTAGTTTGTAAGATTAAAATGGAAAGTGAGAGGTTCGCTAATTATAGGTGCACGGTTTCGAGGAATGAGGAAGATGGCAAATTATCATGTCCGGTAGTGAAGCTGGTATTAGTTCTCATTATAACAGAAACAGCTTCATCAGAAGTGTGAAGGCCAACCTACAAAGACCGACTATTGATAGTTCCGCCGCTTCTTCATAAAAATTATCTTTAAACGCATTAGAAAACATGTTAGGAAAGGCATGAATGATGTCATCTTGATTATTAAGGGATTCATTGTTAAATGTAATGCATCCAGGAATATAAGAAGAGCCTCGTTTGTGAAAAATATATTGGTAATATGATTTCGGATTGGCAGTAATACTGCTTTCCACTGTGATTTGGTAATCTTGGAGGGCTAGACGTATTTCATTTTTGACAAGTGACCTCACCCTCGAAAATTGATTATGGTAAGTTACAAATCAGTTGTGTCCCACTTCCGAAAATAGTGATCTTTAAGCTTCAATGAGAAATAATATCCTTGTGAACTAAGGCGGGAAATAACGGCTAGAACGACGCAATGGCACAAATTTATGCATGGAGGAATACAGCAAATTATAGAAGGTAGATATTGGGTTTGTTTTGGTTCTTTCCTCGGACGGTTCTATTACCGTCCAAAGCAGTGGACCTATATCAATCGTGATATTGTCGTATAGTGCGAAATCGTTTACTACCTGGGCGGGCGTTTACTTTGAACTGTAATAGAACCGTCCAAAGTAAGAACGAAAACAAACCTATTGTCTCAATGATGTCAGTGTATGTATGAACAGGGGTCCAATCAGTTGGAGTAGGCAATCATACAAACCTGGAAAGTCAGTTCTGGTGGAGTTGTAACGAACGTTGCTATTAGAAGAAAATTGAAGGCTCTTCTTATAGACTTGCAATGCAAAGGATACGTGGCTAAGGTTGGATAGTAAATATCTTCAGGAACTAAAAGATCAAAATCATGTGAAACAGTAATACTGCAATCAACACTAGTGAGAAAAGGTCCAGCAAAGGTCAGCAGAAACAAGGAAATTAATGATCCAATACAAACAGGTTGGCACCATCAATTGTAAGCAAGTTTTCTTGAGGAATAACAATAAATAAATTTTGGTAAATGAACAAAAATTAGAACTTTTTAAAATCTCGCTTGATTGATAACAACTTACGCCACAAAACTCCTATGTTTAACACGTAAATACAAACAAAACTATAAATAGGCAATGAAAATTAGAAAATAAGAATGTAGTAGACACTTAAGAAGAATGTGCTGGATTCAAAGTTGCTATGAATAATGAAATGGAATGGTGGAGAGAATGACTAAATCTAAGACGATTGCGTATTACCGGACATTCAAGTGACGGGTATAGAAATCTTGAAGGTAATAAGTTTTATAAATTATGTATACTATATGTAATAATTAAAATTGACAACCAATGGCCTTGTGTATTCTCGGTAAATGTATTCTAGTAGTATCTTCTATGCATATAGGTAGGTACTACCCACAATTTATGCGGCAAAATTGTGAACTGTTAATAAAATTTTAAGTGTCCCCAAGGGGTTGTTATCCATGGAAATTGAATGAGAGTTTGCGGAAATGTTTATATATGTATGTACGTATTTCTAACTGGTTCTAAAATATATATATGCAAAATAGTATTGTTTGAGAAGACCCTTAATTAAACTGTTTTTGATTACTACTATTTCAGTGTTGTTAATGTTAATTCTAACAATTGTATTTTAAAGTTCTTCAATTTATATTTAGCAGTTCAATCTATAGTTTGCACCGAATAGGTGCATAACATGGATTAACCGTTTATAAAGTACGAAATAAAGGAATAAACATTTCATATTGGTTAGCACCTAGCATAGTAAACGTAAAAACATCCGGTTGAAACACAGCTTATCACACATCAATAATTCCTACATTATAAATTGTATTTCAACGTTTTATACCGTGGATATTTCATTATTATACTAGGTGTAAACCAAGACTAGACGTTTATTCCATTGTACTAGCATTATAAACGATTATTCGGTTTGACGAGGACATTCGGCTGTTTATTATATGACATACAAGCTTCAGCCTCCTGAAGGTAACCAAACCTGGGACATGCCCCGAGACCACATGTCCAGGAAGTTCAGCTTTGTGAAAGAATTTACCACAAAGCTTAGCAATAAGAGCGGGATAAAGACACCACCTCGAAACTCAAAAGAAACGCCATCAAATTGTACACGGATGGTTCCAAAACGGCAGAGGGAAGTGGAATAGGGATATACGGGCCTAGAACCAAATATCTCGAAACCTTGAGGGAGGTACCCAAGAATCTTCCAGGCGGAAATACACGCTATTGAAAGATGCGTCCAGTTCAATATTGACAGAAGTTACGAAAAGCAAGAAATTATTATAATATCTGATAGTCAAGCAGCCATTAGGACGCTGAGGTCAAAGATAATCAGCTCCAAAATTGTTTGGGTGTGTCTAGAAAAACTAAACATGGTAGGCAAAAGGAACAAGATAACCTTACTGTGGGATCCGGGACACATAGGAGTGAAAGGAAACGAAATAACAGATAATCTCGCTAAGAAAGGGGCTAGAATACCTTTTATAGGGCCAGAACCTTTTTGCGGGATAAATAGTAATATAACACTGGAGAAACACAGAAATAAAGTAGAGCAAAGAAAATCCAAATACTGGGACAATCTCCAGGGAATGAGGCAACCCCTTCTGGGAACCTATAATTAGAAGAGATCTACAAAATACATGAGTAAAAATAATATTCGCATATCGACAGGGATCCCTTCAGGCCATTGTACACTGAACGAGCTTCTAAGCGGGCTTGGAATAGCGGAGTAAGCCGAATGTAGATTTTGTGGGGAACTGGATGAAACATCAATCCATCTACTCACAAACTGCGCTACACTGTGCAACTCAAGGGCCCTGCACCTGGGAGCATGTGAAATTGAAGAGGAACAGTTACCTAATCTGGGGCCTTCCGACATTCTGTACTTTTTAAAAGGAATCAGTTTGGACAGCCAGCTGTAAATACAGCGAGAATAGGGGACACAGTAGATCTTTGAGGTCGCAGTGTACTCTCACCCTAATATTACATACATACATATATGACATAAGTGCTTGGATTTGGTGTATATTAGTAAGCCGAGAGCTGTTGTCAATAGTAAAAGTTATTTTGTTTGTAAAAATATTCTTAGGTCTGGTGATTTACTATTTTGCTAAGTTATAGTTTCTTCTTTTTGTCATGGAGTCTCCGAGAACACTACAGCCTCTTGGCTTTTGGTATTTAATCCCCCATTTCTTTCTTCCATTGAATCATTCCAACATCTGGCTGTCCTATATTTGTCTGTTTAGATGATCTGTTCTGCTGATCAATCGAAATAATCCTCTGGATTCATTTTTGGTTTGCCTCTGTCATTCTAGTGTTGATCTCAATTTTCTGTAGGTGTCCTTTCTGTGCACAGTGTCCTGTTAGGAGACCTACTACTGCGCGAAGACGATTCCTACTAAGGTTTAGTGTTCTTCGGTTCTCTTTTTTTTACGGCCGCTTAATGCAGACCTTTCCACGAATTTGCCTGGTTGTATTATGTCAGTGTCCTTTGTGTCTCTCTTGAACCGAAATCCTTACTTGCTCTCGTGCCATATTTTTGGACAGTCCTAAAACAGGTTCTGGCCTTATATGTGAAGCCTGCTAACTCATGGGCTTATTTGTTTCCTTCGATTCCCGAATGTCCAGCCACCCACAGTAAAGTAACTTTACTGCGGTCCGCTAGGCTACTCAGTTCTCAGAATTTATTCTCAAACTAGTCTTGATTGTACTGTGGGGTTCGCTAATGTCTTCAATATCGCCTGGGTGTCTATTGCAATACAAATCTGCTTGCTTTTATAAGCTCTCTGATTGATTTCACTTGCACAATGCAATATTGCGTATGCTTCTGCTTGAAGGACATTGACATACCTTCCCAGTGAAATTCTGATGATTGTATTTTTTACCTCATTGTAAATTTCAGCTCCAGTTCTCGGTTTTTGATCCCTCTGTAACCCAGATCAGTTCACCGAATTTGATTCTGTAGTTCGATTGATTCCAGCTTATCCGATCCGTGATTTCCATCAAATTTCTGTTAAATAGATACGTCGAAATCATGTGATCTGATATCATTCCCAAAAGGTTGCCTTTCACATGATGGACAATACTATTATGTCCCAATGCTGCATATCTGCAACTTGGTAATTCTTGAAATCCGAGATGCCCCATATTTACCATCACCAAATAGAGTGAAGGAGGGTCTATTGCTGCTGTGGGGGTAGTCTTCATTGCTTCTGTTATTCCTGAATACCAACAAGTCTCTGTATCTTGCTGAATTATGAGTTTCGAATATATATTTTTGTTACTCTTTTGAAAATATGTCTTAAATCATTTGGTATTGATTCTTTTATTTCAGTGCAGCTTTATTGCACATTGCCTTCTATCAAGACTTCCAGGGGTTTCAAACCACATTGATTTTAGTTCTTATTAGGAGGTACACCAAGTTTTAAGTGTTAGCAAAGAGAACCGCGTCTAAAGGACAATGTTTGCGAAATTCTTAAAGCCAGGGTAAAAAATATGTAATTTGCCAGTAAGTAATTGATTAAGTTTTAATACTATTACGGTTACAATGCTGTCGTTAAATATCTATTGTTATTCTGCTAAAACGTGTGTTCTGTTATCTTTCTCTGTTTCTCTTCAGTATTTTTCAAGTCAAATAATAAAATATTGCAAAAATGAAAAAAAGAAGTGAAAGACGTTTTGGCCGATTCCAAGATTGAACAATACTAATTGATACATATTACAAATGTTTATCACCATTTCGTAGCGCATTGAACGAAATCGTAAATTTCTACAAACTGTGTAAACATTTTCTCAATGTCTAGTGCTTACAATTTCAATGCAAAGTAAACTTGAACTTCTATGATATACAATCTTGTTATTTTACCAAAAGGGCAGTGCTTCCACCGGACTGAAATCTACATAGCAAGTCGTTTAGCAAATATTGTGTCTATAGTCTTCTTGGTTCTTATTTGCTTCAGTATTATTATATCTGCGTAGAAGCTTTTAGTGGTTACAATCCAATAAATTTGTTTATTGTCATTACCATTATAAGATTACGATTAAGTAAAATCTAATCTAATAATTAATATCGGCGTTTGGGTGAGAAAGTAATTACATCGGAAGTGTTATGTAATCAGTATTAGGGCTCATTTGGTTCAAATCAAATTAATATTACACAGAAAAATGCGTGGAAGAAAATATAGAATAGCTCTACTAAAATTATTACCAATATCAATCCATAGGCGTAGAACTTGTGCGTTGCTTTTCTAATAGTCGCACATTTCAAATTCCAGTGAAAGAAAGCGCTCAATTTATTTACTATAAAGAATACTCTTTAAAAATGTTAGATTACTCTCACGCGTATTGGGAAATTTATATTTCAATAAATCGCAGCAGATTCTTCAAAAAAATTAAGTGGTTTTAAAAGTTTATTCAAATGAAATATTCTGTTTAATTTTAATGTGTTTGTTAAAATAACTGATAAAATTGATCCTGCCATCCTTCCGCGGTGATTAAGGGGATATATTTATTAACAATATATGTTGCTAGATTTGTTAGAATATACGACTTTGTGAGAAATATATATCTGGTTTATGCAACGTCCATAAGACACCACACTCTTCTGGTTCCACTTCAGTTTATATTTTTCTGAGCATGTTATCATGACGTCTGCAGATAAATATGGCATAAATATGTCATATAAATTTTCTTTTACGTCTTTATAGTACAATTTTCGTAATATACGATAAGTAAACTAACATATGTACCTGAACCTGTTTTACTGACTTAGAAATTTGAAATGTGCAATTATTAGAACTAGAAATTAGTTCTAAATGCCGTTTTAAGTTTACAACAACAAAAAATAATTTAAAATTGTAATTTAAACTAAGTACCGGGGTAAGTTGTTTTTGTAAAGATCTTTTGCGAAAACTCTATATAATAAACGCAACAAAGGTTCTCTCAACATCCAATTTTCATTTTAAAATAAACATTAAAGTACCTCCAACAATTAAAAACATTCGTTCTTTTTTGTTTTACTTACAAGTTTGCAGGACCTCTTCCAACGATTTTTTCTTTAACCGTTTATCTGCTGGGTGAAACGAAACGTTCCCATTTCATCACCTGCAATTACTTGCAGGCAAAGTGTGTCGTCGTTAAGTAGATGTAACCATAATTGTGTGGGTGATTGTGATCATTTCGTATTATCTTTTGGATGTAGTTTTGAAACCTTAGGCGCTTCTTACAGGTATTACAAAAAAGAACAAGGATACATGCTTTAACTAAATTCGTAGCTTGCAATATACGAATATTTTTAATTCTATTATATTTCTAGTTTAAAAAAGAAAAATAGCAGTATAAAAGACTACATTTAAAAGGCAAAACGAGAGGTATGTATTGCAGAGAAGCCAGAAAATAAAATAAAGGAACGAATTTGTTGTTGGGTAACACTTTTACTTATGTGAATTTGTTAAATTGCAAATGTATTTTGTAATTTAACTGTCCATAATGTTGTGAGAATCAACATTTGTTTGGGAAAGTTCATACCTTGTTTAACTTTAGATTCATATTTGATTATTATCCAACCTGAAATCCCACCGTAATACTGTTTCAGATGTGTTTTAATTTGATTGCATATTCTATGTGGGTTTTATTTGTTTTTATTCAATTCATTTATTTATCTCATATTAATAAATTATTTGATTCTATATTAATAAATGTACAAATCTCATTACGGGTATTTATTATTTATTATGAATTGAATATCCGTATAAAATTTTGAAAAAATCCGTCCGCAAACAATAGTATAGATGCAAATGTAAGCACTCTATTATATCTCAAGCAGCCACGGTACTTATACGAGCTTTTACCATGATGTAACGCCACAATTTATGAAGTATAAAATGTCTGTCATTAAAACCATGATTAAACAGATTGTATGTTCCCATGCGAAAATATTTTTCTTTTTCAGTAGACACCTGATTTACTGAAACCTTTTCCATTTTAATGAAGTACAATTTTCCGGAAGAGTTTTTATACGTTAGCCATCTGGCGTCCTGCCAGTTTAAAATTACTACTATTTATATTCTTTCCTTTCGTACAGGAAGCGGTATCACTTTTCCAACATCGGGCGAGATCACAGAAGATCAGACACGTCGACCGCACTTACAAAAGTATCTTTTTTATCTTGATTTTGCTAGAGGTCTACATAGTAACTTATATTAATATATTGTAAACTGTTGTTTTATAAATTCTTAAGATGGATATGATTAAATATACACTGCTAGTTATAAATACCTAATAACAGCGTATATAATGTCTATTTAAGTTGAAATCAACAAGTTCTTTATGGTCTAAAACAAAAAATGAAACCTTTTTGGTTATATAGAGGGTGAGTTTTTTAAACAGCAAAGTTCATTTACTAGATAACTGTTAGCTGATTAAAAATTTTGATAATTGAAATATACAGGGTGTTTCATACCACTCGCCCATCTTTTTCTCGCGATCTGTGGCAGCTAGACTCTTGCGACACAACTTTCGGAAACGTTTCATTATACCGGAAGTCGATAATTCTTATTTTAAATGGTATCATATGTTATTTCCTTCTTCAATGAATTCTGCACATTATTTGAATACAATTTTTACTAAAGTTCCGTATCTGCAAATTTAACAATTTTTGAGATATTCATGATTTTGTCAAAATTTTGACATTTGCATCTCCTTTTATAGTATTCCATATTTTATAAATCATTACGGCATAAGAAAAATAGTCGTGCATACCAAATACTGTTATAGAAACCACTATATTTTATACAGAATGTTCATAAATCGATGGTCAATTTCGACACTTTTAACCTTAGAAAATTCAATTTTTTCAAATGCAATATCATATTTCTAATTATAGAATTCGTTGCAAAAATGAATTCTGTGTCGATAGGTATTAAGGATGTAATAGTATTTGTAGTCGTTTTCGAGATATTAGCCGTCATTTACTCATTATTAAAATTTCAGTACATATCTCGCAATGAGTTATGAAAAAAAAGAACAAGTAGCTTTGACAATCATCAATACAAAAGCATCTCACTTTATCATCAAAATCTAATTTTTCCAATCCTGATCGATTGTCGATGGTCAGAGGTAATCGGTAAATTTATCAAACGTAATAATAATAGCTATGTTTCATATAAAACTAATAATAACATTAGCTCGTATTTAAAGAATAACAAGGACAAAACAGATAGAAAGTTTAACTCTGGGGTCTATAGATTGACTTGTGAGTGTGGTAAGGTGTACATAGGACAGAGAGGTAGATCTTTCATTACGCGTATTTCCGAACATACTAAAAGTTACAGAGATAAGAAGACAGATTCTACTTTTGCTAATCATTGTTTAGAATTTAATCATAATTTTAATAATAATTTTGATATTTTGCATGTTCATAAGAAAAGTTAGAAACTAGACTTATTTGAATGTTTAGAAATTAATAGATATAGTAAGTTAGGTTTAGCGCTCAATGAACAAAAGGATTTTAATTATTCCCCACTCCTAGGTTTAAAAGTATAAATAGTGTGTAATTTTATATTCTGTTTAGTTAATTTCATCCACCTGATGAAGCCACTGTGTGGTGAAACAGTATTGTTGTGGACTACTATTTCAATATATTTTTACTCCTTAACGTTTTTGTGTTTTATTTACGTTTTGAAGATGGAGTTTAAACACGTATCCTCCCATTCGATTAATTGATTGTTATGTGGTTGATATGAGTATTGCAATCGATACCTATTTTACATTAATTTGCAGACAAGAAAAAAGTTATTTGTTTAGTGCAACGAATGTTACCTAATAATTTAGAGCTGCCAGATATAACGATGGTACTACATTTCATTAGAAAACTTTCGTGAAATACAATAATATTTAAAAAGAAATGAGTTACAATTATCATAAAAAAAAATTGAATCTAACTGAATAAAAATAAATTATCAAAATGTCTGCCATTTCTTTTTATTCATCGTTCTATACAGGATTCAAAGTTGCTATGCACTCGGCTTATATTATTATTACTTTCAGATTTAAATAAACACAACATTTTGGCGAGCCAGCAACATGGTTATCGTTATAATCATTCAACAATTACTGGGATTCATGCCTTATATGAACATGTAATAAAAGCCTTGGAATCTGACAAGTTTTGTGCGGGAATTTTTTGTGACCTTAGTCGCGCTTTCGATTGTGTTAATCATGATATTTTGTTAACCAAACTTGAATGGTATGGAATTAGGGGTGTAGTAGCACAATGGTTTAAATCATATTTGCGTGGTAGGCTCCAATTGGTAAAGATTCGGCATAAAACAGATTGCTGTATAAATAATTTTAAATCTTTTGTTTTACCTGTTGAAAAAGGAGTGCCTCAGGGTAGTGTTTTGGGTCCTGTACTTTTCTTGATTTTTATAAATGACATCGTTGACTTTCTGGTTAATTATAAAATAATCATGTATGCTGATGATACTAGTGCTATTGTATCAAGTAAAAATATCTTAGAAATGGAAAATCAGTCAAATGCAGCTTTGAAAGATATGACAACATGGTTTACTAACAACAAGCTGTATTTGAATAGTAACAAAACAAAATATGTAATTTTCCATACTATTCAAAATACAACACAACTTGATTTCAATATATCTTCACAAAATAATGAAATTGAAGTCAATGAAATGAATTTTTTGGGTATGACTATGGACGAGACATTATCTTGGAGTGCTCATTGCCAAAAAATTATAAGTAAATTAAATTCTAGCTGTTACCAAATACGCAATCTTAGGGCTATAATTGATCCTAAATCTTTATTATCATTTTATTATGCTAATATCCACAGCAGACTCTCATATGGTATTACTGTTTGGGGTGCATCACCAGCCGCGCGAAGTGTGTTTTTGGCCCAGAAACGTATTATTCGTTGCATGGCTGCAATTAACTCTAGGGAATCATGTAAACCTTACTTTAGAAAATGGAATATCATGCCAATGCCTGCCATGCATATATATGAACTTTTAAAATATATCCACAAAAATAAACGGGTATTTCTGTGCAACAATGATGTCCACACCTATGATACTAGGTTTAAACATAATTTTCATATTCCTAAATTCTCATTAAATTTGACTAAAAATAGTCCTAATGTTTTGGGTTTAAAAATATTCAACGCATTGCCTCAAAGATTTAAAGTGATTATAAATTGCAATCAATTTAAGTACAGTGTTAGAGCATTCCTATTGGAAATATGTATATATTCTCTTGACGAGTATTTTAATTCATGTACCCTGTAGTTTCTGTTTTTATTGTTATTTTTTGTGTGTTGACGTTGCCCACATATTTATATATTTGTATCTATTGATATTACTGACTTGTCCCATACTACACTGTAGTCTAGAGGATTAATAAAGGAATTTGAATTTGAATTTGAATAGATCTACATGCTTCCCTTATCATTATATTCATTTCTTCTACATGGTACGGACGATTTTCATAAATAATATCTTTCAACCTTCCCTAAAGATAAAAATCTAAACATCTCTGGTGATCTACCTGGCCATAAAAGTTCGGACCCTCTACTAATCCATTTATTCGAAAACATTTCACGTAATTTTTCTCTCACATGCACAGAGAAATGTACAGGACAGCCGTCATGTCTTGTTTCCAACGGCACGTTTTCGAGTAGCATTAGTAATTCGTTTATCAGAAAGTTGATGTACCCATTTCCATTTAGCGTTTCTTCAAAGAAGTATGCTGCAATTATCCGGTCACCCAGGATACTGCACCACGTGTTTATGGTGCACACACTTTGATTATTTGATTTGCATCCAGTGTGGATTTTCGTGTGACCAATAATGCAAATTATGATTATTTACTTCACTTGTACTTTTAAATGTTGCTTGTGTTGAGGATTGTCAAAGCTACTTGTCTTTTTCATAGCCTACTGCAAGAAATGTACTGAAATTTTAATAGATAATTAAATAATGGTTAATATCTCGAAACCGACTACAAATAGGCATATAAATCTTTTATACTTATCGTCGGAAAATATCGTACATACAGGATATTCTAATATAGATATTGAGTGATTGTTTTTCTAGCTGAACTACAAAATGGGATTCAATGTGCATAATCGGAAGACGTTAATAATTTATATTAAGATACAACGTTATTTTGCTCACACCATCTCTTAAATTTAATCCGGCACTATCCTACCGTCTCTTGATATTTCTTGTTTACAAAACAGTGGCGACCTGAGTTTACATCTTTTGTTTTGTCGTTCAATTTCCACGGTCGAAAATTTGTGGTAGACCCTGCACTCTTCTTCGTTATTGTTCTTCTCCGCCAAGCGTGTCCATCTACACTTGTCTTTGTTCCAGTTCCTTCCTGTTCACCCCAAGTTTGCTTACAGCAGGATGAATGTAAGCGGGCATGCTATTTTTAAACGGGGTGGTTACTTATTGTTTCGTCCGACGAGGGTCTGTTTAATTTCGGCCCGATGCGAGAAAAGAGAGGATATTCGCGACGGCCGTGAACGCGCGCGGAATCCCTCAAAACAATTAAAACAATTAATATAAATGAGTCAACAACTTAACACATTATTCACGTAAACGTGAGTGTATTTACATTGAGGCCCAGAATGTGGCGCTTTTGTGTCCGTGATGAATTACCGCATCCACAGTTAGCGTTTCTGCTTGCGGTACGTTATATTATCATTATTATTATGATTATTGTTATTGTTGCGGAGAAGGTCCCGTTGTCCTCGCCGTACCGTCGACGGTCTTGGCCGAATAATTAAAGCGTCTGTTTCCGCCGAAAGTAGAATTAAATCCGTACTTCGTCGCTTACGCCATCGCCTGCATAAATTTTCGAGAGTGATCTCGATAAAAGCGGCACGTACAGCACATATACGCAGACCAGGGGGAGAACAATGGAGAAAAGCTACCCCGGGGGAAATCGCATAAAACGCGTAACCTTCATTAGGGCACTTTTAAAATTCTCGGATTTCTCCTCTCAGAATTCCAAGCTTAATTTTAATTTGAAAAATAAGGTCATAATAAAAAATGTTTCTCACACAAAAGGTATTATGGAATGTCGCTTGTGAAAATTAACGTACTCAAAGCACATTTCACATAACTGAGATACTTCGAAAATAAAATTCGCTTTATGAAACAAAGAAATTTTAATTTCTGTAAATTTTTAAGTAATGTTTGAACTAACAATGGCAACCGATTGCAAAAAGCACCAACTATGTCAGTTTCTAGTAGTTTTGAATCAGAAAAACTGAACTAGTTTGATTTTATTGCTGGTAAGAGTGCTATTGAAGCATGTATGTTCAGTACAGTGGAGCACCATAATAAAATGGGGATATACTAATCAATTTTGAAATTCAAAATTAAATACCTCGACCAGTTGTAAGGATAAACAGAATATAAAAAACGACAAGATCGCTTTTGCGTTCTCTACACAGTCTGCGAATTTGATTACTGAAGTATATAATTTTTGGAAAAAAAATTATCACGATTTGGGGATACTTTGAGTACCCTTGATTTTTTAATGATATAACGCCCCTGTAGGCATAGGAAATGCATAAAAAATTAAAAAAAAAGTATTTTTACAATAGAGTAATAAAAATGGTGTAAGTTTTGGAATACCTTTGATCAACGAACAAAATTCGCTTTTTATCTAAAATTTTAATTTACTATCTATGTTTTTCAAATAAGAAGAAACATTATTGTTTCTACATCAATATAAGCAAACACAAATTAAACATAAAAACTTTAAACGTCAAGAATCGGTATGAAATTGATAAAATAAATTCACAGTCTGATTGGGTTGAAGGATTTGACAGGATTTCATTTATGTCTTTCTCCGGTATAACAGAAATATCTACAGTAACAACTTTGAAGTTTCTTTTATTATGTACAATCTTTTTTTACACCAACAACAATTTCTGAGTCAACTTCCATTATTCTACATACATATTTGTATATGTTCTTGCTCCGTTGTGACGAAAACTTTTCCAGAATATACTGGCCAACTATGAAACGTCTTGGTGAGAAAGCTTTGAAGCCTCTTCTGTAGGCAACACATACACCTCAGAGCAGTCCTCTGTTTCTTGGTTTTCTGTTGGGGTATTTACAGTCGTAGAACTACTATATCCAGGTGCAACATTTAGTCTTTTAATCTCTGTTTGTGGTAGATCAAGGTTGCCCTGTGGTGTATTCAAAGTTACCCCTCCCACTTAGTTAAGTCGTAAAACAATATTTGTCGAGAAATATTGGGCATATAGTTTTTAAGTATGTTATCAAATTTTGTAACACTTGTCTTTGTAGACGTGAAGTTTTGCAGGCAAAATAAACACGTCAAAATTTGTTGTCGGAGAAAAACAGATTCTGGCCTAAGCAGGTGTCACTCACAACGATGCACCCGAAAAGCTAACTACTAACTAACAGAAATTCGAAGAAAGGTTTCATAAGGCGATGTAAGATGACTTTAAAAAATATCGAAGTATTGATCAAAATATCTCGAGGACTCAAAGTATCCCCATTTTACGCTATATATTCTACATCAGATAACTGCAACATACTCCAGTTTTCTTCTTACAAATACCCAACAAAGGCCATTAAATGCACTAAGATCTGCACATACATATAACAAATTCAAAGATTTAGAAGCAGCATTGCAGATTACACTGATAAGTCTTGGAAATTGAAGGACGAGATCAAATCGTATCTGTAAGTTTGCAACTTTCCTCCTGCGAGGTGTTGTAGGTCTATCGGTTGTGTATTCAATACAAAGAAAATTGGTAGTTTTAGCAACTTACAATTATTAGTTGCACAAAAGCGCGTGTAACATCGAATATTTTTGTTTCACTACAGAAAAGAAGAGAGCGTTACAGTGCAAATTTTCTCTTTAAAATAATATTACAAAGAATTGATGCTCCTCATTTACTTTCGCAAGTAGACTTTGTTATTCCAAACTACAATGTACGCTTTTATGACACTGTTCGCATTCCGAGATTTAACACAAATGTTTTGCAAAAAGCACCGATAACTCACATGGCACGAAATTTCAATAAATATTGTCTTGATCCATTTGGCTAGTTCTGAATTTAATTGGGTGGGATAGCATGTAGTATGTAGTATATGTAGTATGTAGTGTATTCATTATGTAGGTTCTATCTTACATCATTATATATATATATAAGTTAGAAATTAATTTTGTTTTGCAATCTAGATTAGGAGTAGTAATAAGTATATTAGATTAACTGCACCTTTATGTAATGCCTTTGTCCTGTAATTGGTGTTGGACACTGTTGGACAATAAAGTTTACTATTATTATTATTATTATTATTATTATAATATTACAAAGTGCTTGATGCTCCAATCAAATATAGTTGGTAAGTTTTTTTATAGTACTTACAGCTTGTGTTAATTTGTGTAAAGGTCTCCAAATCAATAACCTATCATGTGAGGATTCTACAATTTAGAAAATGGAGAATGTAATTGTTCCAAATTTGAGGCCTGGAGCACACTGCAGTGTCCATTGTCGATAACTATGGCTAGAGATTCTTATTTTAGGAACAGAGTAGTTAAAAGTTAAAAATATGTTTATTACACAGAGATAAATATTTTTGTACACAGAACTACATTTTGTAGTAACCATATTGTGGTAATATTTACCACAGTTGTTGTTAATTTCACTCTACTTTTTTCTCTGTGTAGCATTTTTATAAGAATTTAAAAAAGACTAAAAAAAGTTTTGTTAGAAGCAAATATATTGCGTTGAATAAATTTTAGATTTAAGCAAATATATAAGTGCTTATTCTGCACAATAAAGAAATTTTATGCCATATAGCTCTAGATTGTTATAAAACTAAACGGAGAAAATAAATGTCAAATAAATAAAATCCTTTTTACTTATTTGACCTTTGTTTCCACCGGTAGTTATTCCATTTTACCAACAGTTGAATAAACGTTTATCTTGGTTTATACCTAGCAAAGTAATCAACAAAATATCCCCAGAATAAACTAATTATTAGTATATGATAAACTGTATTTGAACCGGGCAGTTTAACCTTTGTTTATACTCGATATAAATCAAAGTTAGACGTTTGATTAACTACTGTATTATAAAGGATTTAACATTTATGGCGCGCATACACTATAATTTATTATATTAAACCAAAACTGAAAATTTATTAAACGTTTATTACTGTGTAGCCTGGAATCATTAGCGGTTCTATGTAGACAAATGCTTTCACTATCAACAATTTCGCAGAAACTTGTTTGTGTTACATACATATTCATACGATTTTCTTATACATATTTGATATGATAAATTTCGAATAACCATTTATAATGCCAAAATAGTTTACACTTAATATAATTAATGATAAAATATCCATAGTGTATGCTAAAATACAGTATATAATATGCTAATTCTTATTGTATAGTAAACTGTATTTCAACGGCACATTTTCACGTTTATTACCAGGAAGCGGCGATTTTAATGGCGCGAAAATGCTTAGACAGCGGCTGGATTCTCGCCGGCAACATACGGTAAGGTCATTAACACGCCCACAATTTTAAACCGCCAGTTTCTAATATTTTTATGATACCTGGTAGGTATATCTCTAAAACTAGTCTTAGTAAATTGTAATTGTGACCGCAAATCCAAAATTAGTGTTTTACATTGGTTCCATCTATGCTTACCTAAATCCAAAATTTTTGTCTTGATTGTACTTATTGTCTTATCATACACGTTAGGTACGTAATACCTCCGGATAGTAGACTCGCCAGGAATCTCACGAAACATTTTTGCAAACTGAAATTGTTAATTTTTTTAATAGTAAGTTTTATTAATCTCCAAAAGACCGTTACAATGGTATAGAAAAAATGGTAAAAGAAAAAATACAATTTTGACAATTGAAAATCTAATTAGAAAAAAGAAAGCTAAACCCATTGTATTCAGGAACTACAAACTTAAAGTAAATAGCGAAAGGTAATAATTTAAATGTAATAACAATAATGCTGATGAAAATAATAATAATAACAACAATAATAATAACATTTCTATCAAAAGCATTCAAACAATTTATAAAGAGTGAAGACAATGAAACAAGAAGAACATTAGATTAAGATGAAGCACTTAAGTAATTCTAAAATTTAAGAAATCCTGTAGAGAATAAAAAGCATTCACTACTAATAGATCACGCATAAACCGTTTAAAACGCCAACGGCAAAAATCTTTCCAATGGTTAGGAATTTTATTATATATTTTGATAGCAAGAACCTGTGGGGCTGCTGATATAAGGTTAATCTAGACTTAAGTGTGGCTATGTCACTTCCATGTCTGGTGTTATAATCATGTTTATCTTTATTAAGTTGGAACTTATAAAAATTGTCGCAAGCATAAAGGGCAAGCTCAAGAATAAGTATACAAGGAAGAGTTAATAATTTATAACTGATATAAACTGGTCTGCAAGACTCAGTAGCGTTTAGGTCGGTTATGCAACGGACAATACGTTTCTGGCTGATAAAAATATCTTTAGCCATGGTTGAATTTCCCCAAAATATAATCCCGTAAGAAAGTCTGCTAAAAACGTAACCGTAATACACACTAATCATCTGCTGACGCGTTAAAATTGGCTTAAAGTTTCTAAATAAAAAACAAAGTGAATTTAGTCTGGATAGCAGACCCTCACAATGGACCCTCCAATGGAGAGATCGATCTACCTACACTCCCAAAAATTTAGTATAGTCTGTATTTGTAAGCTGTCTGTCACCCAGTGACAAGTCTAGGTAAAAACCTGGCTCAGGCTGAAGCTGATATGGATGAAAACGTAAGTAACTGCTTTTATCTTCATTGACAAGAATCCTATTCATTGTAAACCAAGTAGATGCATTACTGAATAAATTATTACAAGTGTCAGTCAAAATCGGATCATCTTTATCTGTCACTACTAAAGCAATGTCATCTGCATATAAAGTAATTGTAGCTTTGTCTAAAACAGCTTGAAAGGAAAATCGTTAATATAAAGTAAAAAAATACAGGGCCTAAAATTGAGCCCTGCGGAACTCCAACATTCATGGGCAAAATTTTTTAAGGCAGTAATGTTGTATAAGATATTGACATATTGGGTTCTGTTTTGATCAATCCAATTAAAAGCAATCCCTCTAATGCCATAGGCCTACAATTTATTTAAAAAAATAACATGGGAAACACAATCGAATGCTTTACTAAAATCTAAAAAAATACCCACTGGATAGCTACCATTTCCCACTGAAGCCATAATTTCATTAATAAAAGTATTTAAAGCAGTAGAAGTAGAGAAATTCGTTCTAAAGCCATGTTGGCAATTTGTGATAATATTAAAGTGAGACAGAAATGCCTCCAGCCTATCTAAAAAACAATATTCAAATATTTTTGAGAAACAAGATGTAAGAGCTACAGGGCCGTAATTCTATGGTAGTAAATTGTCGCCCTTTTTAAAAATAGGAACCAATTTAGTATGTTTTAATAAATAAATTTATAATTATATATATATAAATTAATAGGAATATCTTCGTCTATAAATGCTCCCCACAAATCTGTATAAAATTCCCTATTGATATTCATTGATATACCTTTTACGTGCAATGTAAGCTCGATAGTTTCCATCGAACCTGGTACACTTCAATAATATGTAGATTGCGTGAACAGCGATAGTGCAACCGCGCTCTCCGCTTCCTCTATGTCATTCCCATTATTTTTGCCGCCTTCTGTTTACTACACTAGTATTAACCAATAGGTAAGGATTATTCAATTGTTCTGTGCATCATAAATGATTATTCAACGATTATGGTGGGGATATTTGATAATTTATTATATTATTGACATAAGTAAATCAAAATTAAACATTTATGGCGTTATAAAGATTGTCCAAAGAAGATTGGTGATAATTAAAGAATTAGAATAATGTGTTCAATCCAATCTGTATTTTAACATTTTTTAAATGTATCCACTACATGTTTCGGGCATGTTTGAAAAGACGTTATTCACATGAAGACGGCCACCACGGCCGAACTACAGATTGGAATGAACCTATTCTTTAATTCGTTAATTTATGGCCTTGCTTAGGTTATTACGGATAAATAAGTAATTAAAAGAATCACAATCTGCAAAATTTGCTAACTTTATAGAATTTAGAATCAATGCGAAGACAAAATAGAATGTGTTTTAGACCCAGGCAAGCGTTTATTTTATACATATACAACACCTCACTGATTACAATTACCATAAAGCAGTTCAAAGATGCAATACGGATCTAAAAACATGATTACCAGATACGTGCAGCGAACGGTGCGTCATAAAATGACGGATACTGTAGAAGCAACTGGCATAAATGGCGATAAGCGGCCATAAACTATGAACACACACGCACATAGATACATACGTAGTACCTATTCAACCATAATTTATAATAAGGAAGAGATATTAATGCATTATATCGGAAACTGTCAGCCTTAACAGGCCATCCGTTATTCAGTTCCGCCGGCTACGGCCTCGTAAAACGTCCAATAAAACAAAATAGTATAACTTTTTCCGAAGGAGCTCGAGGTAAATAATTGAGATTCGGGGAGATATATGGCGGAGTACCGGAGCGTGAAGGTCAACGTAAGTAACGTCAGAGATTCAGCGTACCGTCGGGTTTGCGGAGTCGTGGCCCCGGGCACTTGAATGAAGATTTAGAGACGTAATTTGGGAAGGACAAGTTATATTTACACTAGAAAGTTATGTGCGAAATTCATTTGTTAGGTGAAGAATTCTGCGGTCGTTTTGAGCCTCCATTATATCCGACACTAACTAGAGAAACTTCGACGAGAAGTAGGAGGAATTGAGACTTCGCCGCTCCCGAGTTAGAAACAATACGATAAATTGTGTCGGCGAGATCTGCAATCTTCATTTCGGCGTCACGGACTGTACGACTGCTGAAGAGTCGTCATTTACATAAGAATAGGGTGGCAAAATCAACAGATTCTGCTATATTAATAATAAGATTCGCTATTGCCAGACAACAGATCATGAACTTAAATTCGAGCGTCCTCGTTGATTAATATTTCATCCGAAAAGTCGGGTAATAAAATTCTCGGGAAATTCCCAGCCCGCGTGAGCGGTTCGCGCTTCCGTTTTTAATTCAAAACAATAACCATTTCCCTTAATTAAAAGTAAATAGCATTTAAAAGGATTGCTAGCCTGATGGCGCCGGGAATGCCGCGTTTGCGCAGCAATTAAGTAAATTAAGTTACTTTTCTTAATGCTTGTTGTTTTGCGAATTTTTTAATTACTGTTGCGTTAGGGGAATCATTTCATGTATGGTTAATATAAATTACGTTTTTCAGTGTGTAGGCAGCTCACTGATCCTACGCAAAGATACGGTTATTATCTAATATTTTGAAGGCTTTAACTCCATACTGTGAAGTTATATGGCTGAAAATTTTGTTGTTTTGTGGTCAGGGAATCATATTATGTATGGTTAATATAAATTATGTTTTGCGATGTGTAAGTAATTTGCTGATCCTACGCAAAGAAAATATTTACTGTTTAATATTTTTAGGGCTTTAATTTCGTACTAGAAGGTAGTAATACATATTAATCATATCTTTGTATTATTTGTTTTTCTGTTAACTTCACTATTTGTCACGTCATAATCAAAATGGCTGTTATTATTATACCTATAAACTAGAGGAAAGTACGTCATCGTGTAAGTATATTCATGTACTATATAATACAAAACCGATTTAGAAAGGGATACAAATAAAGAGCGAAAGGTATAGACCATCTATATACTGTACGAGCGTAATATAATAAGCACGCGTGGTTTGGACGGTGCACAGTTGATTAGTTAATGTAATCTAAGTGATCAAAACTGAAATTTAATTTTCCGTTCTCAGCAAAACCAATAGTTTTCACAATCTAACATCTAGAAGGTTAAGGAATTAAAAGTAAAAACTCTAAAGTCTGTACGATTATTTGTTTGTATATTCTTTTTTAATACCTTGAACCACTCTGAACAACTTTGCTCTTTTATTTTTTTGTTTTTTTTTTCTGGATCTTCTAATATTAGAAATCAGGCTGCAGATCGGTATGAATAAAGAAAGATGAGCTTCTCAAATGGTTAAGAGATTCCAGTTCGTCCCTTCCTGGTATAACAGAAGGCCCAAAATACAAGCAAAGGCTAACTAGGTCGCTCTAGAAAAGCTTTTAAGGACTGTGGACCACTATAAAAAAACGGAGGATTAAACCATAGAAACGTTCCCTGTATGAATTATGATTCATTAAGGTAAGAAGGGAATGCAGCAACTATTGTAAAAAACCTGCTGCACTCTCCAAAATCTGCAACGAAAATAAGGAGGGCTTTTGAGAGGATCAATCAAGAATCTGAACCAACCAAGATTTTATATACATTCAAATGAAGCCTTGGCTTTAATTGTTGATCGTTCCCTCACAAAACATCAATGTTGCAGATTACAGCAAAGCGCATGAGTGAAAGATGTATACTTGTGCCCTCTTGTGGAAGAAATTTTATCACTAAAGTAGAATATTTTATGGTACGATTTGTAACGCTTTAGCTTAAAATTCATCAACACACAAGTTATTTATATGTTGTTTAACTTCAAAAGGTATGAACAATAGAGAACTAGTTACAAACAAAACTGTAGTGAAGATTTTTTTTAACTAAATTTCAACTAATTTTACAATCGTAACGATATCACAAGCAATTGAAAGAAGACTGTTAAGACTATTATACCCAAAATCTCGTGCAATATAAAATAGTTTTAATTCAAAGCCAAAATTCCACTAAACTATTAATTAATTAATAAAAGAAATGCTCCGGATTTTTTTTTGTTCAAGAAATAACAATAAACATAAATAATATTATCTACCATCAAACTTCAAATATACTGTTACTTCACACAACAACATAACAGAAAAGTACATCCGTAGCCCTAACTACTAAACTTTATAATATGTATTTGTAACAACTAAATTGCCTTCAATTACAAAAGAAATTGTAATACAAAATTTGCACTAAGAAAGTGTAACTGCCGATTTCGTGTGCAACGATTGGTATGAACATCCACTATACAGCAGAAACCAGCTCTACCTACATATGTAACTATTTGTAGTTGGGATGGCTCGTGCAGTATAAGCATGTATTACAGCGGCTACTTCTCATGCAGTTTTGCCAAAACCTTAGAAAGTTAAAAGTAAAAGTTAGTTAAAATAATGCTATTTCAGGAATGACTAAAGAATGTAGTAAAGTTTGTCTGAAAAGCCATGCTTTGAATTTTCTTGTAGTACACTTACCTTTAAAGAAAATCTTTACACAGTCAATTCTGCATCCAAAGTTCTGCAAGGAAAAAGTATAAATTTGATTGAAATTTTAGAATTTCTAGAACAAATACCCAGAAGCTTAAGACATAGAAATCTGGTACTTGCATTGATTCAATGATACCACTAAAGTTAAGGAAATCGTAACTGGAAAACAAAAGGTTAGAGGTAAAGGGAGGTCAAGGAATGTTAAGTCAAGCCCCTGCTATACTTTGGATGTTGTGCAGGGATCCTCTGCCGGATCCTTATAATAAAAAAAAATTGATTTGCAACACGTATTCAAGAATAGCGTTACAATTACAAAAATGATACTTTAATAATTGTATTTGCTTCAAAATCTCAATGATTTTTTAAAGGACAAAAAACTCCTCGATAGGTAACATGAAAAACTAGTACAAAAAGCATCAATCAACATATTACTGATTATCGATAAATTGTACAACGTGTGTTTTCATTAATTAGGAACAATGGAGACTTGAGCAAAAAAGATGCTTCTAAGTCAGACAAGATGTTGAGCATCATGATGATGGTGAGCACTTAGAAGGTGTGTATTATGGATGCCAGTTGCTATTGATTAATATTCGCTACGGCATGATGCAGCATCATTGTTTTCTTATGACATGCTAATCTGGGGTTGAGCGATCAAATAGCTCCGTGTAATATTCAGCTTAAATCATACAAATATATAATTGTTCGCCGATGAAGAAGATATGCAGCTTTAACGTATGTACCGTAGATGACGCAGGTGTTGCACCCCCTGCAAAGATTGGCACGATTTGCAATAAGATTGCTTTTAATTGCGCAAGTGATTCCCACAACAATCTTTTCTATTATTATAGTTGCCATATTTTATGTTCCTCTAATTTTGCAGTTGAAAACCAAAAGTTGCAAAATTATCAATCATTATTCTTATTACTAGAGCTGTATTATTTTTCTTACGATAATACTAATGCTATTAACAAAGCCTTTATATTAACACTCCCGCAAATATGAAAGAAAGAATCTACAGTGCACGATAAGAACTTAATGGAAAAACAACTTTTTTTCGTTTTTCAGTACTTCTAAATGAAAATGAACGTATTAATTATTCATTCAATGAGTAAATTGCTACTAATGGACTACATTCCGAGACGTTGTACTCTTAGTATGTGCATTGTCGAAACTTTTAATCGAATGGATAAACGATTATGGGGTTACATAACGAGTGTAGATAAGCACACCGTATAAAAAAACCCATTAAACCTTCTCGTAACCAAATAAATCTTTTGAGCGTACTAATATCGAATAACTAAATTCTATATCTTTCTTTCACACACTAATCAAAGTATTTGAAGATATAATAATCTCTTATTTGGTATTTCAATAGTTCCAGTTTAATGTTTTCTTTTTATCGCGGTTATTTGTAACGTAAAGAGTAATGTTCAAAGTAGCAGTGGGTCGTTATATTCGCACATTTTGGACTCTTCGATTATTGTGCGTTTGAACAGTTAAAATATGCTATACAAAGTAAACGGACGGGAAAATATCATCGTTCCTTCTCCCCTGGATAATTTCACTTCTTTTTATCCTCCTCGGTATTTTTATAGCCAACAACGATCCCCCAAGACGTTTATATTATCCCGAACAATCAATAAGCGATATACCATTCCACTTATCTAAAAGAAGTTGGAAATACGATCGGAAAATATCCGAGAAGGCTTTGTTCAAGCAAGTTTTCCTCACCGTTGAAATCCCGGAATTATTTTCTTATGATAGCGTCGTCGCTTGTGATGTGGATTTCCTTTGTATTTCTGTACTCTAATTGATGATGTTGTGGAACTGTAGGCGGGCCCCGACGGTATTTCTATTGTAGTCCTCTAGGACACTGGCACCTACATAGCTCCTTATTAGGGATGTCATGATAAAAGCAATTAGGATTAAAACACCCTGAACACCTCCAATACCGAGTCGTGTGTGTTAAACCGTTCTTTTGTGTAATACTAAAATAATTTTGTGGTTGGAAACTGTTTTATTTGGATACTCTACGCTAAAATTATTTGATTTGATTAATAGGTTTTTGGTAAAGCTTCGTCACTGTCAAAGCAAGAAATTTCCTGTTATACGGTGCGCCACTTGTGTTTTCATCACATTGTAGAGCTTTATGATAAATATTGCATAATAAAATATTATAATCGTTTTCAGTAATAATTCACCCGATTTTAATCATAGCATTTTGTTGTACATTAAATGAGCGTATAAATGGATTAAATTGGATTTAGTAGCGACGCAATAATGAATTTATTTCAAAACACCTGAGTGCCAGCTGGCGACTCAGTTAAAAACTACCTTTATTCAAAAAAACATTAATAACTTTATCAGCTTTAAATATCAATGTGGATTAAATTTTTTAATAATTTGTAACTTGTATTTAATATTAAATATACAAGAAGTGTCGGCTAATTGGTTCATTAGAATTTTGTGAACTTCCAGTAGCAATTTGATCTTGAAAGTTTAAGGGTGATATGAACCTTCTTAATTTAAATGGTACTAAAAATTGTCGATCATTTTGACAAACTCGGATTAGGGTCAACCGTTTTTAAAATCGTTGCAATTCTACTGAATTTTCGACATTTGTACATTATAACTCTTGACTTATCTTGGTGATGGTGGGTACCAAGGCAAGCTCCCAATGCGAGAAATAAGAGATGTGATGATCACACGTAGATGCACACAATCAATGGATGAAAGCACTAGACCTCCCGGGCGGTGTAGACACTGTGACATCAAATAAGGCGAAAATAACCGTGTAGGGACCGGAAAGGGTTTTGTAGGTGGTGTTTAATCCCTAAAATATATCACCAGAGGCATGAGCCTCGAGAAATGAATAATAAACGGAAAACTAATAATATACCTTATACATAACTGTGGAGTACTCAAAATACTGCAGGGCCTAGCAAAAACAGAAGCCGCAGAAGAACGTCATTAGCTACCTGACGGCACAAATCCTCTAGAACGAGGTTAACTGGTTACCAAAATAATTCAGATTCACACTCTGAACGATTGTAGCCGCATTATCGGGTACCTTTTCCCAACAAAAGAAATAAATTAAGCGTCCAGAGTGGAATGCAAAATGCCCTCTCAGGTCAACGGTAAAACGGCAAAAGAAACCTTTGTCCAATCCAGCGCCATCTCAAACTCGATAGAGGAAACATTGATAAAAGCAGAGGAGAAGAAATTTGCACATAAAAAGTGTTCAAAAAGTCCTTTCTGGTATGGTTAACCTTAAGTTATAAGTGTTGGTTTTTCTTTCTTCAAATTGTGATATTGACTGATTGTAAGCATAAGGATTTGGTATGCTTATTCTTGATGGTTTATGAAGTATAAGCACTTTTATATAAAATTGTTTAAGATATGTCAAAAATCCTAGCGTCGAATAGAACTGCCTTTCTTCCTGCAAGACGCTCTGTATATCATCTTTAAGATGATACATTAACTATTTCTGGATTGCACAATGTTTATATTGGAAATATTTGTGGCAATTAGTGGTTACCCAAGTAAATATCTTTCGATTCTTAAAGGTTCATATTGATCATGAGAAATTAGGTAATTTACCTGTCACAGAAATTACTTGCGATTTTTTAAAAAATATAAGTTGATATTTTAAGAACATATACATACATATATCGAAAAGTTGAAGATATTTTTTATAGATATATAATAGCTGACCATAACTAACTTTGCTAATTTCAAAATGAATTTCATATTAGAAACTTTAAAAATTCCAAAACTCAGTTTTATAGGACACCTGTATTACTTATTACGATTGCACTTTACAATCAATCCTAAATTAGATATCGACAGCATAATTAATTTTACATACTTTTCTTCCAGTTCTTAATTCGTTTGATCGTTGAAAACCAAACCGTAATCTTTTTTCTTTTCCCCACCGGGCGAGGTAATAAAAAATCGCCCGGTAAGCAAATCTCTAACGAAGATATATTTCATGCAATTACGTTGGAACTCGCAGGTATAAAAGGAAAACGTGCTAACGTTGCCACTACCGACAGCTACGTCTGTATCTCTTCAGTGAAAGGTTTCGAAAATATTCGGGGTAGCCCTTAGAAGTAAGGGCTACCTCATAAATGTAACTGACCGTTTCTAAAGAAGAACATCCGAGTAAGAACTCCGAATTAAACTAGGTAATGGAAGAATGGTTATTTTATTTATATTACCTCTCTACTTCTGCGAGTGGACTGTGGTAAACAATCGATCTGTAGTTTTAAACAAACGCTGCGTTTAAGGAAACTGCTCATTTGTTCTATTTCAGAGCAGTCACTAGACCGATGAGAATGTTTACAATTTTTGTTGTTCAAGTAAAACAAGATGTAATTTAGGAAGACTAGATGATTCTTTTCTTACTAAGTTCTTAATATGTTTAGTAACTACTAAAACATTGCAAACAAAAAATGTTCACGTATCATTTTCAATCAAACTATAATAATGATTTGATAGGTGAAATGTACAATAAAATTTTAAAATATCAGTCAATTTATCAAACAACGAAAATATATTTGGAATATCTATAACTAATTTATTTTTTTATTGCCGCTCAAATCGGCAATTTTCCAAATGTACAATAAAGTCCCAAAGTGTCCTATTAAAAACAAACAAAAAAAAACATGGCGATGCTAATTATGCGCAGTTTTGCTCTTAGACAACATCCTGTATAAATTCTCTTAAGGTTCATTTAAAGCTGATTGCGACGAATAAAACTGCGTTTATTTTCATTTATTGTATATTATGCAGTATATGCAAATAAATCTACTGCTATTTATTTAATGGCATTTTCATTATAAACGACACTTTACCACTTTAACGAAAGTCTATGTATTCCTTACCTAAACTTTAATTTAAAAGTACTTTAAAGATCCAAAGTAACCCTGAAAATCGTCATAAGTTTGATTGAAGTTGGTAACAATTCTTTGGTATAATTTTCTTATGTTCTTTCTATTAGCGATTTGAATTTTCATATGTTGGTGTATTGAATTTTGAAAGGCTGTTACGATTTTGGTGTTAAATTTAAATTGTTTAATATAATTTGAAGCGATTAAACTGCCTTCTAGTCTGAATAAAGATAAAAGAAATATTTGTTATAATTCGTTTTATATACTATATGAACCTACTCACCTGAGACTATATGCTAAAAAAATTATTTTCCCGGCACATTTTCCATGTTGCACTGGTCTGAATAAAACCGATAATTTTCTAGAACTTGGTTTTTATTTTAATAAAAGGTTAGGAATACATCACCTAACGATAACAAAACAATGACAATACAATTTTATTGAATATTAATGAGTATTTAAAGTATTTATTGGGAGCAGAATTGATAACGTTACTAAATTAAATTATATATCAACTTTTTCAAACTAAACTGACGTCTGATTTATTAGTGAATTTATTAAAGCGTATCACCGATGACTCTCATTTAATTGAATTAAATTCTGAAAAAATATAATTAAAATTAAGAGTTTTGTAGCACTACGTTGAATAGATCTCGATATTGGTGCCAATGAAAGAGAAAAAAAAAACATCTGAGCAAGCTCTCCATGTTTCTCTTATACATTGAAATATTTTTAAATTAATGTAAGACTAGTATGATAAAATCTGTATTTACGATCTTCTGGATACCCCAAGTTAAGAAGCAAAACGATCCTTAAAAATATTTTGAAATTTTTTATGTCAAAAGTTTGAAGTTAGCTAAATATTTAAAATATTGATTTATTTAAGTGTATATTATTGCAGAATTGGGTCAGGATATTTGATAGGCCAATTAATTCATCTACTATGACGTTTTCATTCAACTACGCTCTCACAGCAGAGCGATCTGTAACTCCATCATTCATGTAAATAATGTTACGTGTAAATAATGGCAAAAATAGAGATTGTTTAAAACACCAATGTCGAATTAAATGCATAAATGTTAAAATTTCATAGTAATGTTTTTAAATTACATTATAATACATCAGTCTTATAGTTCCTTAGCGTTATAAAATGTATTTTATGTGAAAGTATGATAAAGGAGAAAATATTAAAAATAAATGTGGTTAAAAAAAAGCTTAAAAAAAGTATTAAGAATTCTTGTTCGTGTTAACAGCAAGTTGAGGCTGCTTCTGTTAGCAGATCTCAAACACTAATGCTTATGCCCATTAAATAATGGAAACATGTAGTCAGTATCGTACAATGTTTTATTGTTGAAATTTTTTATTAAAAACCTTTGTTGAGCTGTTACTTTTATTCATTCACCTTTTATTCGAAGTTGCCACGTAGGTTTTTAGATAATGTAACATACATATTAAAATGTATCTAAAGTATCCACATTTCACAAAAGCTCATCTAATAGGTTTAATTAGATGTACATTGTATCATTTTATTGCGTGTTACTGTCTTTTATATCCCTAGCCCTTCACGATACGGTGAATATATACACACTGAAACTATTTACAAAATTTGTACGTAAATTGTATTGTTACCAACATTATCCTTTAATGTTGTTTATTTTGTAAATGTATAGTTTAATTTAACAATCAGTGACTATTATAAACACTGACAGTAGCAGAAGTGAAACTATATAATTGTCATATACTGCAAAACAAATCCTAACTTATAGCATAATTCAAAAAAAAAAAATAGAGCCATTTTCGCATGACATAAACCTCATTCAGCGCCTCTCACCTTGGCATAACATACATATTTGTATAAAACATATTCTGAAGACGTATTCTGCAAACAAAGCATACATATACATACCCAGCTAGGTATTTACTACTTAACTGATATCTGTCTACATCTACGTATACTATACATTGTCACCTAACAACCGCTTTGCCCTCGTTCGTATATAAGTCTCCCTTGCGAGTTATTACTTGGGAAATATTACTTCGTAAACTGTACGACTTGATGTTTAACAGTTAAGAAAGGGCGTCGTTTTAAAATAAGGAGTAATGGTCCATTAAATAGGAGGACCGCTTCTTTGCTTCATTTTTAGCTGTAGGCATTTGGAACTTTCCTAATTCGGAAGTTTTAATTAGGGACCTAGTCATTGTTTATCGCCCGAAAGGGATTTAGCTCGGCGCTGATCTGTTAACATTGATTGCGTATTGCTGGATTAATATTTGTTTGGAAATCTCGCCAAGTGTTAATGAATTGTGTATTCACTTTAACTTGAAAATATCAAGACTGCAGATTATCGAAAAGATAAATATATTCGTTAAAAAAATAAATGACGGCTAAGAATATAAACTATTGGAAGTTGAAAGAAAGATGGCAACGATGTGCGTTTCTATTGTCAGCGTTTTGCATCTCTGGAGTTGAGAGCGCAGATATCGGAAAATGTTTATGCAGTGAAATCTCTTTCTAATAGATACCCCTTCCATGGACAGTTTTTTTTTAATTTACACCAATTTTACTGGCACTTGCAAAACATTAAAAATTAAGAAAACTCTATTATTGAATGTATTTATTGTTTTTTTTTATTGATGTAACAGGTGTTTTTTTTAAGCCCGATAGAACTTTGAATTGTAAAAAACAACACAAAGAATTAAATTTGAATGAAAACAATTTTTTCAATCGAAAGATCAATGCATGGCATTAACATTTGAAAATGATTTTGGGCATATGGCCACCACGGCTGTTCTTGACGGAGCGCATTCTGCACGTCGTTCGCGTAAGCTCAGTGTATAGCTTCTGTCCTATTGTGAAAAATTAGACCATTAGTTTGGAGTCTACTTTCTTTCATTATTACCTCCAGCAGAACATTAAATAGGTCGCTCGAGAGTGGGTCACCTTGTCGTAATCCTCTTGCTGTTGCAAAACTTCCCGAGTATCTCCCCTCCAACAGTACCTTATTATTTAAGCTCCACAGTGTCATTTTCAATTTATGTGGTATTCTTAATTTTTCCAATGCTTCGTATAATTTGTTCCTTGATATTGGTCGTACGCCTGCTTAAAGTCTACTAAAAGTATATGCAATCCCAGATTCTGCTCGTAGCTGTTGTTTTGTAGCATCTTTAGAGTAAATATTTGGTCCGTTGTTGATCTTTCCGTCCTGAATCCTCCTTGGTACTCTCCTAATACTTTATTTTCGTAAATCTGCAGCCTGCTTCTAATAATTTTGGCAAGGACTTTGTAAGCGACTTCTAACAAGGCTATCCCTCTGTAATTGTTGCAGAGCGTTTTATCCCTTTTCTTGTAGATCGGGCATATAACTGCGTTGCCCCACTGTTCCGGCATTTTCTCCTCTGTCCATATCCTTAATATTAGATAATACAAGCTTCTATGTAGTTCCGCTCCGCCTTGCTTCAAGATTTCCGCTGGTATACCACTTTCTCGTGCACTTTTATTTTTCTTGAAGTATTTTATTATCTCGGCTACTTCTTTTTCCGTAGATTCTTCTATCGCTTCCTGCTTGTTATTCCCTTGCTGGGTTTGTACTGTCGACACTGTTATTTGTTCTCCAGTTTCCTCTGTGTCGTTTAGCAATTGTCTAAAATACTGTGCCCATCTATTTAGTTTTTCGTTTGTTTCTCCTAGGAGTTGCCCACCTTCGTCTCTGCAATATGTCAGTTTGATGTTTTATCTCTGTCTTATCCCCTTGGTTTCTTGGTAAAATTTTTTAATTTCCCTGTTTGTGAAATGTTCCCCTATCGTTTTAAGTCGTTTTTCCAGCATCTCTCTTTTTTTTTTTGTCTACATATTCGTTTGGCGATTTTTCTCCTTTCTACATGATGATTACTTATATTTTCTGCTGATCCGTTTCTGTCCCACTCAATTTTTGCTTTATTTCTATTCAATAGCGTTTCTGCGCATTTTCTATCAAACCATTCTTTTTTTCTTTTTTGCGCAGCTTTTTCCAAACATGTGCTTGCCGCCCCAGTCATTGCTGCTTGTTTTATGGCCTATCGTTCTTCTTTTGTCTGCGTTTCTAAAGTTCCCTCTAACAGCTTCGAATTTATTTCTTGTTCTAGTTTTTTTGATACCCTATCTTCTTCCATCTTGCTTACATCATATGCCCGTCTTTCTCTTCGCTCTTTTTTTACTGTAGGCAATTTTTGTTTCAGATTGGCTATAACTATAAAATGGTCACTATCCTCATCTGCTTCTCTATAACTTTTGCAATTTTTAACGGTTTTAATGTGTTTACTTTCTACGAGGATATGATCTATTTGATTTTTTGTTCGTATATCCGGAGATATTCATGTAATTTTGTGGATGTCTTTGCGATCAAAATACGTGCTTGCTATTCTCATTTGCTTTTCTGTCGCAAATTCAATTAGTTTCTTACCATTTTCATTACCTACTATCTGTGTATAAACTTTTTGCCCCTGTAATTTTCTTATAGATTTCTTTTCTTCCCACCTTTGCATTGAAATCTCCCATCACAATCTTTATGTCCTGTCTTGGGGTGTCTTCCAATACCTCACTTAGCTGTTCATAAAAATTATTTTTTACTTCTAATTCTTTTTCCTCAGTTGGGGCAAAACAAATACCGTAGAATATATTGCCGTAGACAGGATTTCATTTGCCCAAAAGCAACTCCAAGTATATCAACTTCGAGATAGTCGTCTCGAGGAGAATTGTTGCATCTCACAATCATTGACTTGTGAGGAGTTCCTAAAAAAGGTCATTTAGGAGACCTATTGATCTACACTGGTCTAGATGGACGACCAAAAGCTTTGTACTGCTTTCTTATTTGAACATCAGTTTAAACTGGCAAAAAAGGAAGAGAAAGCTGTTAGAGATGTATGCATTTTCACGGTAATGATACACATAAAATATTGCTTTCAAATCTCCACGGGATGGTCAGCACTGAGAAACGACTCACAATTACTGAAGGACTTCACAGTCTTTGAAAGTATAAGCAAAAATCGTTACTGTTGCCCTTAAAAAAATGCTGAGCTGTTTGTGGTATTTATTGAAAGAGCCGGTGTGGTTCAATATATCTTTATTTGTTATAATTTTTCGTGTTAAATCTCTTGATCAATAAATAAATTTTTCCAATTAATGTAGTGTTTTTCATTTTTTAATTAAAATTCAAACATTTTTCTTCAAACAACGTTCGTTTAACCAGCGCTATTATCAGAAGCGTAATATTTTCCTAGATAACATTTCTATAGTCCCGAAGAGATCAGATAAAATAGAGTACGTAAAATATTGTTAATCCCAACAGAACGGAAATCCATAATCTTAATATATATTTCCACTTACATTTTAACGGAACGACGCAAATGTAAAATGGCCAAATTAAAGCCGAGGCATAGCAGGGTCGTCGCGTATATTAGCGATTCTTCCATTCAATTCATGGTATTCCACTTAGGACGGTATATCATATAATATATCATATCCTTGGCTGCAGCGACCGAAAATATATTAGGTTCATTAAAAATAACTTACGGTCCTAAATACGTACGCTTCATTTAATTTTAACACAAACGTTGCTATAAAAGCCTTGATTCCGTGCGATAAGTTTTTTTTTTACCCTAAAAACCAAGGGGATCGTTCTCGTTTTTAGAACTGCAAGTTAATCTGAAAACAAGTGTAATTAATTGGAAACTGTAAAATTTGTTAATTAACAGCCATTTTCTTTCCCACCGCTTTCGTTTTGAAGATATTTTATATACATTATGAGAAGAACCGCTTGAGATTGTCCCTGCTTGCCTGAAATTGTTTTCATACTAATTCTACCGGATATTTGTATCCTGAAGATCTGTTTACAATGAAAATAATTTTTCAGTTTATCTCTACTGCTTACCGTAAGCACCGATATTGTAATATAATCAAAAATAACAAATTAAAAATAAGTTATTTAAGAAAGCTGCATCGAAACCCTATCTGGGAAATTACACCTTAAAATCTGTATGAAATTGAATGAGACAATTATCGAAATATTTTAAAATGAAGAAGAGTGCCATTATTATGAATTAAAAATTCAATCAAAATAAAAAAAAAAGTGTAAACCCTGCAGTACTCGCGCCGTGGAGTGACACTCCACACATTAATTTTTATTTATCATATCAAACAAACATGACCTGCATATGCAGTATTACCTATAGCAGCTTGCTAAAATTCCTTTCTGCACTATTTCACAATACTCGGTAGGCGACTATTTTATGCTATACTTTCGTATATTGAAAAATATAAATTGTATACAAGAAAAAACAAAATAAAAAGACCATATATCTTTTATGCGAACACGTGTTGGAAAAAAATGTCGTTTTCATCAAAGAAACTTCCGGAAATGTTTTACATAAATAGTAACTGTTTTATTGTGCATAGGTTTACAAATTTAGTGAGGTGCGTTGTATGTTTCATACTTTCTACATAAATACTTTGACACAGTTTGTGTTGTTTTCTTTGACTAAGCAACAGTGATCCTAAAAGTGGGTAACTTCTTTTATTGGAATATGGCGTGGAAAAAGTATTCTTATGAAGATGATCAATATTTAGAACGATTGAAAGGCGAACTTGTAGAATATAGAAAATTGCGAATCAGATCACCACAAAGAAAGTGAAGGTGAAGATCACGTGGAAACTACTGATACCGAACAAGGAGTATCCGATGTGGAGGACGATCCTGGGAGTAACTCCGCCGAAACAGTCATTTCTTAAAGAAGGACACGTGGTCAACCATTTTTTTGTAGTAAGGACGATAAAAATGTGTGGTACAAACATATTTCTGGAAACTGCGTGCCAACAAGACCAGAAAATATTATAAAATTCCCACCTGGCATAAGGCAAGTCGCTATTTAGGCAAAGAAATGCGAAAATAACAAATCCGGTAGAAATAAAGCTCTAATTGGTCTACTACTGTTTGCCGGCGTTTTGAAAGCGAATTACGTAAACACAAGTGATATATGGCGAGTAGACGGTACTGGTGTTGAATTGATTCAACTAACATTATCACAGCAGCGATTTAGATTGTTATTACGGCATATCAGATTCTATTTGGAATTGGTGAAGAAACAACGGGCGCGGATACAAACACTGCCAAGAACTATAAAACAAAGGCTGTACGAAATTACGGGTTATTCTCCACAAAACCAAACTAGTTGTAATACTGAAGATTTAGTCCACGGACGTTGTACTTTCTGTGACAGAGAAAAGAACCCAGACGGTATTAGTGTAGGGTATGCCGTAAGTTTATGTGTTTAGAACAACTATGTTTTGAACATACCCAAGATCTTTAATCTATAATATCTTACTTTTTTTTTATTTTCCTTCCAAATGCTAATGATACATGTATATTTAGATAAATACAAGTATTACAATTTAACTTTGTTTTTACTAATTTCTAAAATAACGCAAATAATCTACTGCGGAGCGTGACTCCGTACGCGAGTAGCGTTGTTATCAATGTAGATGCGAGTACCGCAGGGTTAAATGAAACTTAAAATCAAAGATCTGTTAATTAGAAGCAATTCTGTATTAAGAAATTCTATCATTTAATACATATGTGTAGCACAGAGTTTATTATTGAGGCTAGTTCTTTAAATTATAAAAGCAAACTATAAATAAATAAGCTGCAACGCTTTCATAAGATAAGATGCCATCATTTTCCACTAGTATAATATTTTCCTTATATTTCAATAGCAAGCACTAACATTTTCGTATTTACATAATATAGTAACTGTGCTTTCTGAATTTGCGCATAGTATTACTTACCTACCTGGAATATGTGTAAACTTCAATACTCTTATGAACATATCTTGTTATTTCCTGTTTTCCAATCCTGTGTAATGCATATTTGCATTTCCTATCATATACGATGTCCAATACAATAGTACGAGCATCTGTGTTCACAAATAGTTTACTCAGAAAAATAGCACAATCAAAATTATATCAAATAAAAGATTTTTAGTGAAGCACATAAAAGCATTTGTTTATCATTTTCACAACAGTACATTTATTTATCAAGATTTTACATTTACACTGGCGTTTTCTGTAAAAAAGATCTCACAATCAGTGGAGTTCGGAAACAATATCGCTGTTTATGTCAAGTTGGAAATCTATCCAGTCATTTTCAGCCGCTTCGAATCGTACTCTTCTCAAGTTCTAATTGAATTATTCTCCGACAAGCTCTCGTTGGCGACTTGAAAAGTTACTGAAAAATATCGTGGGAGGAATCTAGGGACGTTTTCTTTTTTCATAATTCTCAATATTATTTCTTTTTATCTCTTTACTCAAAAATTTCGTACGCGTGATAATCAGCTGACTACGTAATTCGCCCGGTTGCCTTTTCGACTCATTTGCATTTAAATAAAAGTTTAATATGGTAATGTACGAAATTATACCCCTTTTCTACTAATGATTTTCCGTATAAAACCAGCGCAAAGGGTAGAATAGTGGTAGGCAATTACCGTTTCGGATTAGAATCTAGTAAAAGCATCGAATTTAGTATTAGTATTTAATTTTTTTTGTTCCGACTTGCTTGTGGTTTCATGAGGATAGTAATAATAAAAAGTTATTCCGAAAACCTCGAAGTAAAATAAGCTCTTGACTGATATATAAAAATAAAGAAATTACGCAATGGGAATTGCTTAGAACGGTTATCTACCCCTAAGAGATAATTAAGGGCGGAACGAGTGCAAGTGATAGTGCAAGAAAGGCAATTAGGATGGCTTTTACACAAAGAAGAGGCGTAAAAAAACAATCAACAAGAAAGTGTGCGGGTGTAGATCAAAGAGAGGAAGCGAGCTTTCGCGCTGCGTCTGCTGAATAGGGCGCTGTATGCTCTGAAAAGCTCGGCATCCGGGGTGTAAGAGGATAGGCTGAATATAATGAACCGAAGCGTGCAAGTTTTGTTGATTCGGCTTCACATAAACTAGTAATAATGGTAGTGGCGTTGGGAAAATTTCAAATAATGAGGGCAGAAGAGAATCGTCTGCATTGTTCTAATAAAATAAAAATACAATGAAATATATATATTTACTTCATTGAATTATTTTATACATATAAGTGCTATTTTTAATATTGTGAATGAAAAATAGAATAACAACTCTGCGCAAAATACAAATAGAAATCCCAGAATTATACAAAAGCATGAGCACAGATAATTAGCTAAATACTGCTTGCTTAAATTCCTTTTTTGTAACGAATCTGTGCCAGCATTACTTCAAAGACATTTATTAGATTATAATAAATAAATTAATACAAATAACAGTAATAAGAAATCCCTAAGAAGTTCAAGAGATGTTAATACAACTTCATTAAACGTTCTATTTCCTTTTTTTCGTTTTGTGATGTAATCCTTGTTCAGAAAAAGAATCGAATGTAAACAATTTTATTACAAAGTATTAAGAAACTGTCGTTAGTTAAAATGTATTTGAATACATTTAATAACTGTATATTAAAAAAACTATGTACAAATTTTAAGATAAGTCGCAGTTATTAACATTAAACTTAATAGTTTCCAATGTATTTTTGTTTCCCACCGATTTTGAAACCGCCTTTTCCACTACGCGTGCAAAATACAGGTTAACAAGAATAGAGCAAATATATGGTTTATAACAGATGAATTTTTTCTAGCTACAAGTAGCACGAATATACAATTAAATTCAAATAAATTACTAGTGTATGTTTCTTACAGTCTGTAGTACATAAAAACCATCTTTACTATTTGAATTAGATGCGCTAAACCAACCGAATATCATTTTAACTTAATTTTATAGCCGGGCCATTATTTAAACTATTGAATGACGGTCAGTTTGAATAATTGGTTTATAAAAATTACTTTAAACAACTTTTAATCTACCTTCATCTTGCACTAAGCCCTTAAGTTTAAAATGTTCAGAGCAGTTTAACGGTGTAAGCAAAAAATAATTGCAATAAATATTTTCGAATAGAATATTCTCAATTTTTACTTGGGATTTTACATGAGTCAGTGTAGTATTTGAATATATTGAATGATTCAAATAGTGTAATGGTATCATTGTTGTTTTTTACATGGCAACCTTTATTTTTTTGGCATTTTGGTGCTCTATAGTTTTCGAAATGACAGTAGACTTAGTTTGACAGCTTACACGAAGAATTTTTTGTCTTCAAGCATATCGAAAGCGCCTTCTACAGGGGGCCTTCACAAGAAACTCCAGTTTCATCCCTACAAACTGGCTGTGGTCCAAAAGTTGAGTGATATCCTTGATGGGTGACGTACCGTGGCCGCCGCGCTCCCCCGATTTGGCACCTTGCGATTTTTTTTTATGGGGATATCTTAAATCCATCGTTTACAACGACAAACCCCGGACCCTGCAACACCTGAAGGACAACATCCGCCAAGCCATCGCCAACATTCCCGTCGATATGCTCGAAAGAGTGGAGCGCAACTTTAAATCTAAGGTTGATCAGTGTATCACGAATGAGGGCCGCCATTTGCCCGATGTCATTTTTAAAACCACTTAAAACAAAAATTCAGAATGTGTACTATACGATACAAAAAGAATTAAATCGATATTTGAAGTACTTTTTCTTTTATTGACTTTTCAAATCAGCAAGTTTCCCTGCCGCACCCTGTACTATAAAAAAATTTATTAATAAAAATTTTGCGGAATCGTTAAAATGAGGTAGAAACTAAAAGCAAAAAGCTTTGAGTTGAGAAAGGTTGTCTGAAACAGTACAAAGAAAAAAAGTATACGCGGTAATGTTGGTTTAGTTGAAAATACTGCTCTTTAAGTAAATCATGATAACTTTTTTTTTATCATAGGGTTGAATTGAAAGAATAAAGCAAATAAATTACAAACTTGAGAAATTATTATACAAATTTTCTGAACTTTCCTTCAAAGAGTCATCCTGAACAGCTCTTGTTAGCAAAGTTGTTTGATAAAAAATAAATCCATAATAGGTATGACTTTTCCTACAGTTAATTTTAAATTAGGGAAGAGCTGTATTTTGCTGTGAAGCGAAAGCAGCATATTCTAAAAATACATTTCAGCGAGGGCTGTAATGAAAAAAAAATCAATCATTATTAACACTTTTGACGAAAGCGCAAAAATCAATGACCATTTGTCTCAGACTTAAAAGCATATACCGCCCAAACAGTTTAAAGCAACTTTAAAAAAATATCTTTCTAGGCTGTAAATAAGTTCTTTGTATTTTTTTATTATTTCAAGTAATATTATCGTGTATGGGGTAAATGAATTTTTCTTATTACTATTTAATTCCGTAAAACTAAAACGTATTAAGGTAATTTCAATTACACATTTTTCTTCGTAAAACAGAACAAAATCTCAAAAGTATAACAACAATCTTATTTTTTTGAAATACACTTATATTCCTCGATATTTTCACTACAAAAACTCATACCAATATTCTATTCATTCCGGGTGTATTAGAAACAGCCGATTGCATCATTATTTGACTTATTTTTGCAAACATTTTCGAAATAAGTACCAATTTCTTTATCGGCAACCAATTATATAAATTACAAAAATCTTTCAAAGTAACGGATTATCAAATTATCTATAGTTTTATACATCAACTCAGTGCGAGGTAAATGGCTGAAATCAAACAACAGGACTGTACTGCGGAAGACTCGTTTCATTTTCTGGCTCTAGTTTTCAGTTTAAAAGAAAGTGCTTAGCACTAAAGTTTTTTTATATACAATTTTATTGGAATTTTAAATACTCTTACTAGCACAATAAATCATGCTTTGTCGGTATTTCATACAACTCACTCCAAAATTGTGGTCCCCTGTAATTTTTAAAGGTGTATATCGAACGGATACGGTAGGTTTATCGGTTCCCTTGCGGTTCCCCAAATAAACCTTAACTCCTGTGCTCCAATGCTTGGCAGTCATAATTAAGTCTTGAAAGTTTCTAGTTTTCTCCCCTCCATTATTATTATTATTGTTATGATTATTATAAAATGCATGTGTTACATCTAAAGAATTCCAGTTACATCTCAAAAACCAGTTAAGATTAAAAGTGCATATTGTACAGCAAGGTACAGGAACAACTAATACTGGAAATACATCAAGTGGTTTTTTTCAACAACTTGTTTGTAGTAGCAAACATCGCAGGAATTAATCGTAATTTAGTAGGTAGGTTGGCTGTAATCTTAGAGATTCTAAACAGTGATTGTGACATTGGTCCTCAGAAATTTGATGTATATGCAAGACAAACAGCTTACCAAGAACGATGCACTGAATCCTTTTTGACGGAAAATAAACCACTGAACACCCGATTTTACTCATCCGCTCCCTTTCCGAAGAGGCACAAAAGAGTTATAATAAGAAAAAATATCTCGAACAGCTACGAACCAAGATGTTTTCCATTTTATGATGATATCTTCATCAATCGAAAGTAACCTTTCGGACAAAGACTGCAGCTACGATTTTCATTTCTTATTTTTGTGGAAGATAATCTTTATGTTTTTTTTTTATTTCATTTTGTATTTTATAAATAAAATAAATTTGTCTTGGCATTAAAATCAATTTTGAACTTAAGCAGTGTTTTGGTCAGCACCATATGACATACAACTGCAAAATAAATGAATCCATTCTCACAAATATTTATCAAACAAATATAAATACATCTACATTGATTACATGACACATACACAAGCGACTCTCACCTTGTATTAATAATTGGTTAAACAACTCAAATCTTGCTTTCAGTGCTAGCCTGTACCGCAACTTAGCAACCTGCGTTGTGAAAACGCTATGTGTGAACTCACGCTTAGTTGAGTTATGTGTTATTAAAATTTTTTTAACAATTATTTTCATTTCAGGAGGTAAATCATCCAAATTCATTGTCGAAAAACTATAAATAATACACTTCATCAAAGAAGTGTGGACCTAACAGTGTGTTGTCAATAATAATAATAGTTTATAACAATGTTTATAATAATAATCTTAACACTTGTTTAAGGATATCAAGCGGTTATAATACTTCTGGACGATATAGCAATTGTATACTTTTTCTGAATATTTTTGCGATTTTTATTATTATGGTTTCTCTTTTGTTGCTAATATAATATAATAATATATAATATACAGACTGTCTGTAAAAGGTCTTTACACACTCCTACCACATATTCCTTAGAGCAAAATAAGCCGATTTAAGTAAACTTATCTTAGTCCAAAGTCGCTTACTTTGGGCGCTATGCGCCCTTAAAGTTAAAATTTTGAAATCGTTTTTTTATTATAAATTCAAAACGGCTTATGCGATTTTAATAAGATTTGGCATGGTCAGTTAGTATTATTGGACGAATGTTTTGAGAAAATTTCAAGAAAATACTAATACCGGAAGTGAATGAAACACCCATGACCATTATGAAAATTAACATAATTTTTTTTGCTGTCTATAGTAGAGACACGAAATAATGTTTATTCGATAGAGTATTCAAAAGCGATTAAATTATGTCTCTTGTAAAATTTTCTTATTTTTATTCGTTTTCGAGAAAAACGAAAAAAAGTGCTTATGGTCGTGGGTTCGAAAAAAGCTTAAAGTAATTCAGTCGCCTATGATTTCTATCATCAACAAATGAATTTTGCATGGCTAAATAATAATACTGTCAAATCTAAAATACCTTAAAGCTTAACTTTTCGTGATTTATCATGGCCTTACAATACACCAATGCAGAATATACCGATATGCTATTGGTATTTGGATTTTGTGAAGGAAATACTCGAGAGTGTGTTAGGGTGTATTCTGAAAGGTTTCCAAATCGTCGAATACCAAGTCACCCAACGTTTGCTGCCGTTGAACGACGTCTTCGGGCGACCGGTCGCTTTGCTCCTGCAACCGCTGATTATGGAAGGCAGCGTCTTGTAAGGGTTCCTGAAGTTGAAGAAGCAATTTTAGAACGTGTTGAAGAAGATCCAGAAATAAGTACTAGACGAATAGGTAGGGAAGTAGGAGTATGTAAAGATGTCGCTCACGCAGTAATTAGAGAACAGTTGCTATATCCATACCATAAAATAGCAGTTCAAGAGCTTTTAGAACATGATCCCGAAATGCGCCTGGGTTTTTGTCGCTTTGTTAATGGGCAAAGAGAAGCAGATTTAAACTTTGGCAACACTATTTTGTTTACGGATGAAGCTTGTTTCACAAGAAGAGGGGTAACTAATTTCCATAACGAACACGTTTATGCAGTTGAAAACCCGCATGCCATAAAGATAAATCATTTTCAACACGAATTTAAACTTAATGTGTGGATTGGAATAATTGGCAATTTTATTGTTGGTCCTGTTATTCTTCCACAAAGATTAACGGGAGACATTTACTTGCAATTTTTACAAAATACATTGCCAGATTTGTTAGACGATTTACCTCTACAACTTCGGAGGGTAATGTGGTACATGCACGATGGAGCTCCACCACATTTTTCAGTAGATGTTCGAAACTACCTAAATCAAGTATACCCAAACAAATGGATAGGTAGAGGTAATGACGCTCCTGTAAATTGGCCTCCACGTTCTCCAGACTTAACTCCCGCTGATTTTTTTGTATGGGGACATCTTAAGTCCGTGGTTTACAAGACACCTGTGGCTAATGAAGCACAACTATGGCAACGTATTCAACATGCAATAACTGACCTTAGAGGCGATGGAAAAATTTTGCAAAGAGTACAATTTAATTTCCTTCGTCGTATAAATCTTTGTATGCGTGTAAATGGAGAACACTTTCAACAGTTTTTGTGACATATTTATTATTTGTGTTCATGTTTCAGTTATTTAATTTTGTTAATAATTTTTGTGTAAAATAACCTGATGCGAATTATTAAAATACAAATTTCGCAAAAGCCATTAGAGTAATCAATTTTTATAAAGAGTGCCGTTTTTGTAGTAAATAAGTTACCCAGAATCTTCGAAACCGTGAACTTTTACTAAGCCTATTCTTTTACCTGTAACCTTTATTTGAGCAGTAGATTTAGTCATGCGAAATTCATTTGTTGATGATAGAAATCATAGGCGACTGGATTACTTTTTGCTTTTTTCGATCGTACGACCATAAGCACTTTTTTTCGTTTTTCTCGAAAACGAATAAAAATAAGAAAATTTTACAAGAGACATAATTTGATCGCTTTTGAATACTCTATCGAATAAAAATTATTTCGTGTCTCTACTATAGACAGCAAAAAAAATTATGTTAATTTTCATAATGGTCATGGGTGTTTCATTCACTTCCGGTATTAGTATTTTCTTGAAATTTTCTCAAAACATTCGTCCAATAATACTAACTGACCATGCCAAATCTTATTAAAATCGCATAAGCCGTTTTGAATTTATAATAAAAAAACGATTTCAAAATTTTAACTTTAAGGGCGCATAGCGCCCAAAGTAAGCGACTTTGGACTAAGATAAGTTTACTTAAATCGGCTTATTTTGCTCTAAGGAATATGTGGTAGGAGTGTGTAAAGACCTTTTACAGACACCTTATATATAATGTGTTTGTAATAATTTGCGCGGTTTTTTTATACTCCTAGCTAGCAGCGTCAGCCACTGTCATTTTACACTGGTCAAACATATAAAGAGATTTATGTCAAACTTGCAGAAACGTGAAATGTTACCATATGCCGAAAAAAAATATATTTATATTTATATATATATGATGGTGCAAAATTATTTGTAAAGTTTATGAAAAGAATTTGATGTGCTGGCAGAAACGAGACTGTGAAGTGCAGTTTTTACACAAGTTATCCAGTTTGTCGTAATATCGCTTATACCTCATCTAATGCTTGATAATATTCAGGTAACGCCGCTTAAGAGTGTAAAAATCACTTGATTTTACAATTATGAGTGTACCACAATTTATACAGATACGTATTAATTGAATTGTTAATTTATAATACCCACACAAATAGGACGCGAACATATTACGAGGTCACGGGCATAACCGACAAATCTATTTGATTCTCTATGTCCGGCGACACTGGTATTAGTAAAATTAATGCCAGCACTAATTATAAAATAGGTCTTGGAAGTCCATTTAAGAATAACTCTATAAATTGTCACATTGACTACTGATTGTTACTGATTGAATGTCACCAACCTGCAATGTTTGGCTAAATGTTTCGTGAAACGATGAATATAAACACACGATTTACTTATAAGTGTTTCAGAAACGCTAATTAGAAACAAAAAAGAAGTACATATCCAGTTGTACATTACTTACATTTTTTGTTGCTTAAAGTACGTAAGTATTTCAGTAACGATTTGTTTATTCCTTCCATTTACGAAAACCATATTTGTCTGCATATTCGCCATGCCTTGTTGTTTTGCCTTGCATACAGAAGTACGAAATTAGGTTTCAGTTTATGAATATATACATTTCAGTACCGACTAAACTGTTAGGGAAGAAAGCAAAAACGAAAAGATGTGGTCTAAAGCGATACGGCGCATATGATCAAAAGGGCAACCTTTTTCTGAAATGTAGCCGACACAAGAAGCTTGTTTGCGACGGTTGCAGTACTTTCAAATTGCATTCATCAAGTGCACCCTCGTCGTAAATATATTCCTTCATCTGAATTTTAAATTTAGTTAATTCTACCATGAAAATATACGAGTTTAGCATTTAGATGTAACCCGCATATTAAATGTTTATATATGTATGAGATTAGAATTGTACATACCATATTTTTTTTAAATTATCTTCATACACTGCTTTGCAATCATGTTAGCTTTTTAATTGTTTGAATTAAAACGTAAGGAAATTATCACCTAATATACATAAGAATTATTTTTCAGACGCATTCAAGGTATGCACGTATTGTACGTCACTGTTGAGTTACCGTGAAATTGCGGCTATCACATGATCTTACTTAATCAATTAGCAGAACAGATTGCAACTATTGCCCGTACGCATGTCAATGAAATACGCAATCATGTTTACCGACCGACTCTATCCACAATGTTGAATTATCCGAACACATTCCCAAACATTATTAAAACTAATCAGCGCGTGACGTTATCAATAAATTAACTGTCAATATTTCGAAACATTTAACTTAATGACGCGTTCAGTTGTCAAGGAAATTAAATTCTGGTCTGGAAGTTTCGGCAACAGAATTACATGTACTTATATACATATATATACAAGTATATAGCTTGGAATTAGACAGAGAGAAGAGTAATAGCCGTTACTAGGCACCTGATATATACACACGCATACATATGTGGATATGTGATGTAATACATTCATTTACATAGAGCTACGTGGCCGCATCTAGGTAGATTGCCGGAGATCTCGGATTGCTAATGCGGTATAAATCAAATATAACGCCATTAAGTCAGTGCTGTTAGAAGGAATACTAACCGCACCCATTTACCTCAGAAAATAGATTTCCAAAAGTATATGCTTAGGGTGTGCTTAACTTGTTACTGCATACAGTCTCAGATATGCTAAGTATACCTGTATTTCCGGTTTTATTTCTTTTTCAATCCAAATTAGCACTTATTGTAGTTTTGCTACTATATATTCTCAATTAATATTAAATATTATAATCACCTTTATTCAGTGGGAACGCTATTTATTTCTCAGTTTTTAGTTTCTGTTAATCCAGACTTGTCCGACTCATAATAATCAAAATTCACAGCATACGATAAGCTCCCTAATTCATGCAACCCGTGCAAAAATGCTGCTACCCTCTACTAATTTGCGCAGATTCAAGATGTCCAGGTGCGCTATGCTTCTAGGCACACCCATTCGCTTCCTCAAACAAAACTTTGTCCTTTGCCCTGCAATGCTTTGCAGTCACCCACATATATGCTTGGCGGTTTCTGTTTCTTTCTCGCATAGTTTGCAATTTGAGTCTCCTCTGTACACGTCAGTTTTGCCATAGGTGTTCCTTCACTGGGAATGCCCAGTCATCAGGCCAGTGATGATGCCGAGTTGTTTCTTTATCTCGGCTTCGGTATGATTTCCTGAAAAGGCTTTACCATGTATTTTAGTGTTCATATGGTTTTGCGCAGGCTTAATCACCTATATATTTACAAGCTATTGCTTCAATTTTCTCAAAAAGACGGTTCTGTTTTGTACTGTTTAGCTTCTGCCCCTATCCTTGCGAGTGCGTCAGTTTCTACCTGGTAGCCAGATCAAATTAACATTGATCCGATAATATAGACTAGCTAAAATGATACTTTTTGGCTTGATAGTGTCTGTAGTACCGTTTCGCTCTCTGGCATAATATAAATGTGTGTATTATGCACCGATATCTTATTAATTCTCTTGGGACATTACAGAATCGCATACACATCTGCCTGAAACGTAGAGGTACGTATCCCAGATGCGTAGCTATAACCTTCGTTTCAAGAGAATATTGCCACCTGTGCTCGATCAGTGGTTTTAGAACTGTTGGTGTGCTAGGGCTAGTCCTGGCGCGTTTATAGCTCATCGTCGCCAATCGAGTATTGAAGCAGGGTCCACATCCCCGAGATTTCCTCCTTCACATGTTTTCGAAATATGCTTTATTCTAACTTCACCTATGATCGTTAAGTATCGCAGCTTTTATGCACCCATCCTTGCCTTCCCAAGTACGAAGGTGGCAAGACTAAAGGTGCTTCCAGAGCTATCAAGAGAGATATGCTCCTAATGACCTCCGCTATACGTAAGCAGGTCTTTGCATTTAACTTAAGATTTGGACAGCGCTTTTTTTTGCATATCTTTGCCCATTCTACCTAGGCAGTAAAAGTAAGTATCGGATTCACCCCCATATTGTATATACAGTACAACATGTCTGGTTTCAGTTCCCATTTCTTCCCATATGCACGCTAGCTAGTATAAACCCAGCTACCGTTTTCTTGGTAATTCTAACTGTATGGTGATTTCAGGTAAACTTGGTATCTAAAGTAACACCACTTTTCCCTTACTTTCACGCCCTGTAGTGTTAATGGTCTTAATTCCTCTAACATGCGTTGGCAAATGAATGCCATTACTTTGGCCTTGCCTGTCCTAACACTCAATTTTCCAAATTCTGTCCTTCTGGTTACCATATTTAGACTTTCTTGCTTCCGATCTCTGACTTTCGTGTTGTTTTCAACGCACTACGCCTAGGGTTATTACCTCTGGTCATTAGATACCTTGCCCGCTTCCTGCAATACACTACCACTTCCTTGCCTAAATTTGAAGTCTGCTATTTTTGTATATTTATCCTCATTGACTCTTTTTCTATCTTATTTTACAAATAATTTAAAAACAATGCGTTTTAAGGTTATACATAATTAACAAACAAAAAGGGATAACTTATATGGGGTCATAGAAAATTGGTAAAAAGAGCTCACATGGATCGTACACCCACAGATGTTTTAAAATTGGTTAATCTTCAAAAAAAAAGGAAAATAACATATTGACCAAAATTACCAATTCTTAAAAATTTGCTATATTTCGACCGTTGGTATAATTACAAATAAGTAATTTTTATCGCAATCGGGTACCCCAGACCAGTTCCTCGAAGACGACTACCCGAAATAGGGTATAGAACCATTTTCTAGTGTCTAATAACAATTTTTTTTCCTGAATAATATCAAGTAGACATTTTATTAATGTAATTCTAGGTAATTTTGTTTAACGAAAAGTGCGCACCCTAACACCAAAGCTCTGTTGGAAACATTCGCAAAACATTAAGTCTCAGAATATTTTTGGTATCTTGTTCGTACATTTTGTGAACCTGCAATAATATTAAAACAAAACAAACAAAAGGATTGAGTGATAGAGAGTCAATGTTTTGAACATACACTCCGCCAAAAAAGTATCGCATAATTTAGTTTTGAATCATAAAAGTATCGCATAATCTTTGTTTGTAGCATAAAGTTGTAAATATACTTTAATGCGCTCTAAGATATAATTTCTATGATTGTTTAAATAAAATACAGGCCAAATAAAAACAAGAACTCATACTTGAGATTTTATTAAAACAAGAAATTATAATTTTGGAAAGAAAAATGCCATAACAGTAGCTTTTAATACTGAGTATTGCCACCTCTGGCTCTTATGACCGCTCGCATACGGTTTGGCAGAGATTCGATTAACCTCCGTATATAAGCCTGGTCCAAATTCTCCCACTCGTCACGGAGAGCATTTGCTAGTCCATGCAGGTCCGCTGGGGCAACATTTTGGGTTCGTATCCGTCTGTGAAGGAGGTCCCACACGTGCTCGATAGGGTTCATGTCCGGACTTACCGCAGGCCAATCTAAAACTGGAATACCAACATCGTTAAGGTATTCCTGGACGATTATTGCAACATGCGGTCGTGCATTATCGTACATTAACATGAATTCGTTTCCTATAATTGGCGCATATGGTACTACATGTTCTTCTAAAATGTCCGTTATATACCTGTGGGCAGTCAGTGTACCTCTGTCTACTGGTACTAACTCTGTACGACCTGTTAAACAGATGCCTCCCCAAACCATAATAGAGCCACCAGCGAAATTAGGTCTAGGTCTGATATTACACTGCGAATAGCGCTCACCGTCTCGTCTGTACACTGAGATACGCCTATCTGGGGTGTAAAGACCAAATCTTGACTCATCTGTGAAGAGTATATTGGCCCAGTCATTAATGTTCCAATTTACATGTTCTCTGGCAAACCTTAAGCGAGCCACTCGGTGGTTCCTAGTGAGACGAGGGGCTGTTACAGCTACTCTAGCTCTTAATTCACTCTGTCGTAACCTATTCCGAATAGTTTGAGTACTCACACGAGTATTTCTGACTCTAGCCAAGTCGTTCTGCAATTGTCTCGCAGTTACATGTCTTCGACGTGATGCTTGTAGTAGTAAATAGCGGTCATCTTGGCGAGTAGAACATCTTGGACGACCTGGTACAGGTCTTCTACTGTAAATGCCTGTTTCCCTATATCTGGCTACGGCTCTAGAAACACTTGACTGATTGATGTTCATCAAATTAGCAACGTATGCTTGAGATCGTCCATCTTCGATTAAAGCAACTATAGCAGCCACTTGTTCTGAAGTTAAATTGCTCATTTTAGTTTTAAAAGCGTTGGTACAGAACTCTGACTTCGCACTTTAAAATTTGTCCGTATAGGAAGACTTTCAATAAACAACTGAGCAAACCTAACACATATGCATTTTGCTAAATGTGTTCTTTTAGGAAAAAAATAAAGTAAAAACGCTAGGTTCCATTATTTTGTTAGTGTTTTTATAGTTCACATACACGAGGCAAACTTTTTGTGAACGTATAAAAATATCTTGGTTCATAAATGCCCTTTTTTAGTTTATGCGATACTTTTTTGGCGGAGTGTATTTAATCAGTCGCATATACATTTTGAAACTAATTTACTCAGAAAATATGAACACTAAATGTTTTATTACAAGCTAGAGATTTACCGAACCAAAACTAATTCTCCAAACAAAATCGTAACGAATGAGCATTTTATTTGAAAAATCTCATAGAAATTTAATTAAAAATGACCGCGTAGTATTTGGATACCCTGAAAGAATGTTCTAAGTGCTTCAGGAATTTAATACTTAGAACAGATTAAAAGCATCAAACATTTCTGCGAAGGGCGCGACTAAATTCTTGTTTGTATTTTAATTAAATGCACAAGCGACAGATAAGATGAACGGTAGCGTAAGTAGATTACAATTGAAAAGAATCATATTACAAAAGAAAAATCCTTTTAGCATACGACGAAAAGATTTTTTATTTTGTCAATATTATTTGAAATGGATCCTTTGCATGAAAGTCAGTTTTTATTTTAGATTCTTAAATTCCACAAAGGCACAATAAAGTTAGTGTTGTGTAACAGTTATTTTTACACGTTTAAAGTGTTAATTGCTACCGTGTTTCCTTAGAAAATGTTTTTAAACATCAAATGCGATTCAATCTTTTCACAAGTGCGGATGTTGTCTTCATTACATTCACAAAGTAGGTTTTAGAATGCATTTTATCCTTAAGTATTCTTTGGAAGAGAAGTCTTGTGACTTGTGTAAGTTATTAGAAGAAACCATTACTGAGTAAATTAGAACATTCTTATATAGGTTTTTTTTTCAAAATCTGTATGTTTTTCGTTTCTTACTTATCCAATTGATCCCAACAGGATCCTTATGATGGTTGTATATCTTTTCCACATCCAATTATATTAGGCGTTCCTCAGGGTTGCATTCTGGGATCTTTGCTTTATGTAATTTACACCTTAAAGATTATTAAATATTTACAATATTGTAATTATCACTATTCGTTGTGCATATTACGCAAATTTAACAAAATCTGTCATACACTCGATTGGGCTGATTGGTTAAACATCTTTGCCAGAGCAGAATTTTCTGCTACCATCTTTTTCTATAAAATTACTCATTTCCCTTTACCTGTTCCGTAAAATTTTATTAAGAACATATGTACATAATATCAATGTGAGATACAAAGGCTTACTAACTCCTCCAGTTCGCCACCTGAAACTTTTAAAACGTTATTCAGTTATAATATAGCTAGACTTTGGAACAGAATTCACGCATTGCTTGAGTGCTTTGTTTAATGAGCAAATATATATTTTTATTTTTCTTTATAACTTTCTATTATCTTGTATTTTCTCTATGTAGGCTTTTTGCGTTTAGACTTGAATTATTATTACATTGCCTTCTAACTAGGGCTTCAAGTGTTATAAATTGAGGTGCATGAAATTAAATCTCCGCGAAAGTGCTCGTTTAGTGATTTCTGAAGGAGTAATTTTCTGAATTTAAATTTAAATTCATTCGGTCGGAATTGTAAGGATTGAAGGATATTTCTATATTTATTATAAAGGTGTACACAAAAACGAGGTGTAATGCTCTTTTATCCTGCAACGCACCGTCCTAGGACTTGGATGTTCTTAAAGAACCTTTATTTTTATAATAAAATACGTTAAAAGGTATCCAACGCAACGACAAAGAAGTTTTGTGCTCATTTATGCCGTTTTACCGAAGAAGCAGAACCAGAAAGGTTTGGCGTTTTTTGATGATTCAGTTTCTGTCGAACAAAGAGTAAAAATGGCGAAAGCATTTAATGAAAAAGAGTGAAATAATTTTGAATCTAAATGCTTAAATGTTCTTTTTAAAGATTCAGTTTGTGCCAAGAAATACCTCTAATTTTTTCAAGTGACTTAAACTATTATCTGATTTTATTGCTTAAGCTCCTGCGAGTAGCTAAAGGAAATCTTGCCGGTGTTAAATATATTGCAGAAAGAGGAGTTAAGCTTATGCAAGAATATAATAACGTCATAACACAAGATGAAGACCAAAAGCAGTAGCTACTCCAAGTAATAAGAGACTATCGCAACCATTTTACATTTGCTCAAAACAAGCATTATTAAAGAATATTGGATAAGCTTTCTATTAGTCATAATTTAATGTAATAAAAAATGTTTTTAAGGGTTATCCATTTCCACGTCTTATTTTAGTCGTTCTCAATTCTGAATAAATATATCAAGTTAAGGCATAAAATAAAATAAAAAGACTATTTTTATGAAATTTTATTAGTCTACTTTAATTTTTACCTTTCTTTGGGGCACTTGTTAGGGTTGAAAAGATCCTTCCAAATTCTTACCAGTTATTTACAAACCTCAAAGGAAAAGAAATAGGTAGTGGGATTTATCGAAACAAATTATTTTTTTTCTTGTGTATATTTTTAAGGACTGCCCTCCTAATATAACTATCCACCTAGCAGTTTCTCAGAATCATCCCTACAATGCTAATAGAATAAATATTCGATATTTGAATATACAAACGAAACAATGGTTCACATATCAACATACAATGTTCGCTATGAGAACTGCTGTTCAATATGATTGAGGCATATTTATAGAATAGAGACAAATAAAATAGACCTGCTAAAGTCGCCTGAAAATAAAATAAAATAAGTAAATCTCAAAACATTTCTATCGTACATAAAAGTAACGTAAACAATAAATCTTCCTGTAGTACGAAACGAATGGGGAGAATAAAAAAAAAACCCAGACGACAAAATGATTGTTGTTGACACATCCCTCTTTTATTTGTCGACAATAGCGATGATTTTAACCTAACAGAAGAAAAAATGCTGGTTATTGCAAACAGAGTAGAGCTTTATTCAAACTTCGTCGCAGCGCCGCATCGTTATAAGTAAATATCGGACAGATGTTTGCTGTGATTCACTTTGTATTGGTTTAAAGACGCGCCCATATTACCCGTGTTCGCACTTCCGCTCGTAAGAGTTTTAGAATCGGATGGACGTGATTATAAGTTTGAGAACAGGCACGAGTAGTATAAGTCTGGATTAGTTCATTATCGATACATCAAAGGGGTTTGTGGAAGATCAAGCGAGCAGCGTAAGCACGCACACACAGAAACACTTTCTTAATCCAAGTAAATCTTACTTTGTCTTTTATTTATCAAATGATCGAGAGATATAGGCCATTGTCAAGAAGGTTTATAGAGATAAAATTTACAAAATTAACACAAAACAAAAACAATCTATAGTATCGCGTAGTGACATCTACACTTGTATATGTACTCTTTGTAATATATGATGGGGAGTCTATAAACTTGTTAGTGTTAGTATATTAAATTCATGAAATGAACTCCTGAAGAAGGAGGCCTTATCCTGGATAATAAACTTTTGTGGAATAAGCATGAACTTGAAGTAACTAACAAGGCAAAAAAGGCCCTAAAGGTTTGTAGTAATTTTGCAGGTAGTAACTGGGGATGCAACACAGAAATACTGCTCTAGATGTATACTGCAATAGTGAGACCAATGATCACTTATGGAGCAGGGGCTTGGAGCAAAGATCTAGTCTGGCCGTCGCGAAAGCTAATCTTTCCAAAGCATTAGCATGTGTATGGCATACTCAGGAACTTATTTACCACAAAGCTTAACACCAAGAACAAATGGGCTAAAGACACCATCTCGAAACTCAATAGAAACGCCATTAAATGGTACACGGGTGGTTGCAAAATGGCAGAGAGAACTGGAATAAGGATATTAGGGTATAGAACCAAATATTTTTAAAGCTTCGGTATACACCCAAGTATTTTCCGGGCGGAAATACACGCTATTGAAAGATGGGTCCAGTTCAACATTGACAGAAGCTACGAAAACTAAAAGATTATCATAATATCTAATAGTCAAACAGCCATCAGGGCGCTGAGGTCAAGCATAATCAGCTCCAATATGGTTTGAGAGTGCCTAGAAACACTAAACAAGCTAGGCAAAAGTGTTACCTTGTTAACACTACTATGGTTTCCGGGACACACAGGGGTGAAAGGAAACGAAATAACAGATAATCTCGCTAAGAAAAGCGCTAGAACTTTTTTGCGGGACAAGTAGCAGTATAATATTGCAGAAACTCAAAAGTGAAGTAGAGCAGAGAATACCCAAATACTGGGGGAATCTCCAGGGAATGAAGCAAGCTAAACGTCGCCTGGACACCTATAACCAGAAGATATCTATAGAATGCACCAACCTGAGTAAAAACAATATTCGTATATTGACAGGGATCCTTTCAGGCCATTATAAACGGAATGAACATCTAAGCAGGCTTGGATAAGCGAGGGAAGCCGAATGTAGATTTTGTGGGGAACAGGATTAAACATCCATCCATCTACTCTCAAACTGCGCTGCACCGTGCAACTCGAGGGCCCTGCGCCTGGGAGCATGTGAAATTGAAGAAGGAGAGTTACCTAACCTTCTGATATTCTGCACTTTTTAAAAGGAATCAGGGCCAGCTGTAAATACAGCGAAACTAGGTGACACAATTGATCTCTTTCAGGTCGCATATTATTTTTACTCTTAACAAGGCAATTAAGACATCAAATATAGGGTTTAACTCTCAAGTCTCTCAAATCATTGTTGCTTGGTATGTTTATAATTTATACTATATGTTCCCTTTTCTTATGCCCAGCATACTAGAAGCTATTTTATACTGATTATGTTTACGAATTAGCGGAAAGTTGAGGTTCACACACACAAATTCTGTTGTTCCAGAACGTCTACAAAAAAAAAGAAATTGTTAATTTAACAACTACCTAAAGCTTTATACATTGTTGTAGGTTACCAAATTTATTACCTAAAGCAGCACCATTATATTATCTACATTACTAATTTTCTGAATAATTTTACTAAATTAACAAGGATGTTGCCTATATTAACCAAATTCCACTTAACAAACCTCGTTCATAATACAGTTCGTTAAATCAACCATTATTGTATGATACGTCAACCTAAAGAATTTATAACTCTAACACTAAACAACTAAACAACGAATTTTTTCTTACTGTATGTAACGATTATTCAATTACCTAATGTAGTTTTTTCGTACTTACTCTATAAACAATACGGGTTGAAAGATCAATAAAGTAACGTTAATATTCAGTAGAACTTCAGTAAAATTCTCGGTTCATTAGGCGGAGCATTAAATTTAATTGAAGAGGTTCTGCGTTTTGTCGACTCTGTCGCAATTTAAAAGCAATAAAATTGCAATAAACGGAATCGAAAACAATGACCGGTAATTTATATCTAATTGATGGGGCATATTCTCCGTAGTGTAGGTGTGTCTAAATAAACGTAATGGTACTACCAGCAATTAATTACCTTACATACTGTTACAAATCGGGAAAGGAATTTATTGGTCTCTTTTATCAAGTTTAATTACATCGCTAAAATTGACGAGGAAGTTAAAAGAAGAGGAAAAGAACGAAGTTGTAACTAACCTACGCTTACAGTTCTGTGATTAAATATCTTGAAGTAGTGATTACAAAATCTTTATTTTCGATATTTTTTATCTATTTAACTTTTAACCACATATAAGGGTTACGTTAATGAAATTCCATAAGAGGAGCGTTAGGTGTACAATTCGAATGAAATTCCAGAACCGCGGTATGCAAATAACTTACGATATAATGGAGGGTACACTTTGTTAAACGTATGCATTCAGGCGGTCACAACGACAATGTTTTCCCATTGGCCATATGACGTCTATATTTACCACTATTGTTCCCTTGTATTATCTACTGCGGCAAATCTCGAAATAACTACTCACGAATATGAACCCAAACCCCATATTTCGCAATAAGATTAATATAATGATGTCAGTTTTCTTGGCGTGTTTTTTTTGTTTTTCGATTTGATGGGTATTTCTCGAGATATTTTACCGTCCCAGAGCTTTTGGGACACCCGGTAGAAATGGACAAATAATTCAAAACCGGTTTTCTTATAGAATTATTAATTTATTTATGGGTTAGAGGAAATAATTTTGCGTGATAGGATTCTCCATAATTATGCAGTCACTATATGTCAATATTGTACCACTTGTTTCACTAACAGCAATCAAAGCGGAGAGTTAAGGTCAATATGGACAAATCTCCCCACTTGAGTGCTCCAAATAAGCAATGTAGCGCTGACATGCTCGTGCATGCAGAGGATAGTAAGCCAAGTACTGTTTGGATATTGACTCTGATAACTAACTTTATAATTAGCTGGATTTGAGTTTATACAGTATGTCTCTCGGAATGTCTCATTAGAAGTTTTCGATGTTCCAGCGAAAAATTGATTCTAAACTTACGGAATACCATAGCTTTGCATTTTTTGTACGTTTTACGGCTGACTTATATTTGGAAGAAAATATGATAATATAGATTTTAAAGGTTCAGCGAACCTCTACTTCCATTTTTGAATAATGTGCGTTAAAGTTTTGTATATCTAAACTCAATTATCTTTGACATAAAATCTTGTTCATTCATAGTTTTTGAGGTAAAGAAAAATAAGATGCTGGTATTCTATAAGTATACATTCTAAGGCATAAAATATATAACAGGTATATGTAGGTATATGCAGATCAAAATAATTGTAATTGTGTATTTGATAGAAGAAATTTTAAGAATCGAAAGAACATATAACTTGCATAAAATGACCTTCGCAAATAAATGAAACGATAAGAAAAGGATGTAAAACTTCTTTCAACGTTAATAGTGTCCCCCTTCCTATCCTATATGCTATTACATTTAAAATCAGCTAAATTTTGTCTTGAATTTTCCTAGTACGTACAACGTTTCATTTATGTTATAAGATGATTATAATAAAATAAACATGGATTAAAATGTACATACTCCACTTTTTAAAATATCTGTAACTGAACCGCTGCGTGTCCGAGACTTTACGTCGCATTACGGCAATACCCTAGATCAGTGGCTCTCAACCTTTTTTTCGCCTAGCGCCCACTTACTGGATTTTGTATAGATCCCAGCGCCCACTGCAGAAAATCGCGAAGGGACACGTCATGGAGTACGACTATGGATTATGGACTAGTTAACCTGGGCACAGTATTTAAAACAACGCCCACTGGTGGGCGCTACCGCCCATGTTGAGAACCACTGCCCTAGATGTTTAGTCTGATGCGGTTGTAGCTGGTGATAGTGCACAGTCGAAACTTGGACCGTGTAAAACAGTTAGTGGTAAATATTTCAGAGTTAAAAATGTGGGATAGATTTTACTCTAGCGTTTACACTAACTGTTGCATTACTCTATGCACAAAATTAACTATTTTGTATAATAGGTAGTTACTTAGTATAAATTTCATGTACGCAATCTTCACACTAAAGACTACCTCCAAAATCGGTATGCGATATTTCCGGTCTTTTCCGAAATTAATCGAATACGTAAAGTAGAGTAAACTTTACGTATTCGACTAATTTTTAAACTTTACAAGTAACTACATATTATATAAAATAGTTAATTTGTGCATATATGATCCCATACAATGTATTATTGTTAATGTATATGTATGGTAGAAATTAATTGCGATCTTGTGCTGGTAGGTACTGCGTGTGCTCTTTTGTTAAAATTTCATAACATGACCTTTGAAATTATTTGCTTTCTATACCAGATTATAGAGAACTGCTTCTTAAACTGAATAAATATGTGCATGGATGGATATTTGTCAATCTATCTCATATAATGTTAGGGCTAATTAATTTTCATAGTAGAGGCCTGTCACCGGTGCCCGGATCGAGTTTTGCCGAGCCCCTTTTATAAACCTCCTAAGCCCTATCGTGTTCCTATATTTTTATATACATTCAACAAAATTATAACGAAGTTCCCTGATGTGCATTAAAGTTACAAAACTTTTATCTTTTATTTATTTTTATCATAAACACTTACAAAGAAGTTTTGTATTAATAAATTAGAGAAGATTTTTGTTTGTATTGAAATGTATTTTAGAATAAAAGAATTTTAAAGGTATTGCTACACAAATACATAATAAAACTGTTTATTTATATTTATTTTCTTGTATTACTCTTTAGTTACATATGTTTACATCAATACGGCTACTAGTTTGTATACAGAGAAATAAACTTGCTTGTGACTATGAAAATAGGTTATTACAGAGCGTACAAGTATACATACTTTACATAGAAGGAAAGTAATAATTCTAAATATCTACACTTGATAGAGTACTTCAAAATAGTGTAAATGTATATGAAATCTAAAACGTGTAAAAGTAGTATACATATGTTTTCACTCGATAGAGAATAGTTTCTCTAGAGTTTACACTATTAGTCCGTGTACCTATTTTACTTTAAAACAAGTGGACCTGTATAAACACCGGTTAGTGTGAAATATCTACTCTAATTTTTAGTTTGTGTGTAGTCAGTTGTCAGTCGCATGATCATGTAGTTAGTAGTTTTAGTACTGCTTAGGCTGTTCTGTGGGGTGGTTATATTGTGATCTTATTATAGCTTATAGTATAGTGTTACATGTATATGCTCCTTGCAGGTAAATATCATTCTTAGAATATGTCGCACACGGTTAATTAATGTATCATTTTTCAATAATTGGTCGATGTTGTGTAAATACTGTGTATAGATACAAGCAGAAATCGTTGACTATCATTTACTTGTTTAGAGAGAATCCTTCGTTTTAAGTCAAAAAACGGGTTATACACGATGGTATTTAGTACCGAAATATTTATTTGCTTTTTTAAAAATAAAATAAACTAATAACATGTTACATCGTCTCTATTTTACTGTAATGAAGAGAGGGTAGATAACTGTATTGCTCTTATGTGAATATATTTTGTAAATCTATTATTAGATTATTAAACTACATTATCGAAAGGTTCAAATACTGTGTAACACTAGAACTTGCCAGATAATCCTGCAAAAATCCAAGTGATGGTCCGGCCGCTCGTGAACTGTGAGCAAGGGCGTGGGTTCTTAATTCTTATTCTTTTTAAAAGGGCGCCAGCTGTGGCCAACAGCGAGGAAGCCAGGATTCAGCAAACAACAAAAACAAGAATTTCGTTCAAAATAAAATTTAATGAAAATAATGTTAAAGTTGCGTTTATAATAAATATATAAATTATGTAAATGTGTACATATTGAAAATAGTTTAATAAACAGCGTGAAACGCAAAACAAATGATATTTAACTTACAAATAATTATAAACGTAAAAACAATTAAAAATATAAGTTAGTACTTAACAATCAAATGCAAGGAGTTGACGTGCATCAATAAACATAAAGATGATGAGTGATACTAAACTTAAAATACAAAGGTAAGTATTTGAATGAATTGGCTCTATATTATTGTTTAATTAATAAAGGTACTAACGTTTGTTATCCTTTCAGATTTCACTCGGCGACGCGATAACAGCTGTCATCCCCCACCAAAATATATATTCACCTAAGGTGTTTAAGGTACAAGAATGCACAAATAATATAGGTACCAATTGGCACGTCAGGTAGTTATGATAAATTAAATAATAATGAAGATGTATTATAAAAGTACATAAATGGTGTCGTTTGAAGAACTAACAAAAATGTGTAAATGACTAAATTAAGGTTGAAAATAATTAACACTATTAAATTTCTTTTAGGTAACTAATAATTACTGATGAGTATTACAAATGCTAAAGTAATAAATATGCAGAGCGCCGTGTGACAAAATAACAAACAAAGTCTTAATAATTACAAAATAAACAAACAAACGATTAATAAATATATAACAAGGCAAATATAAACAAATGAGACAAACTAATGGAAATGTCCTGCGATGGTATTATGCGACGAAATAAAATAATATGGAGCAATCCTACATCGGTAGCTGTGTGCAAGCTGCAAGCTATACCTTCCCGTATATTGGCAAACGTCCACGTTCCTCGATTTGACGATTTGATGGATATATTTAGGAACGGTCCATAAAAAGTGGGGGCTCACCCAAGTACTCCTGGTGGATATTCTTCACCTTATAATATGTACGGGGTCCAGTAAATTTTGAAAATATGAAGTTCAGCCCCACATGGATTTAAATTAAAGTTTCCAACCAATCTCCAGGTATTACAATAAATTCCTCATATACTTAATACAGGACTATTTCCAGGTCTCATTAAATCGCAAGAAGCAAAAATCAGCAATCCCAAAGATAAAGGAACAAGTAAAAAAAAAAGCCTAAAATCGTAATAAGTAATTACCATGTGCTCTTCGTAAAAAAATGTGACATATTAATATTAACAATTGTAAAATATAGTTTAAAATAATAGAATATGCAAAAATAAAAAAGCTTATTATTATGTGATTTAAAAATGTGAATTTACTAGAAAATATATAATTAATTTTAATTCGTTACCTAGATCTTTTAAGCTTTGCACTAAACTGTCCGCACTTTACAATAACCAGGGCCGAAAAGAACGAATTTCTATGCGGATACGTCCGCCTTGAATCTTCGCGCAAAAAAATTATTATTATATCATATATAAATTACTTAACTTTTAAAAATATGAAATCAGATATTTAAAAATTAAATTGCAAGCACATGATAATACTGTATACACCGCTGCTCAAATAAAAATGACCGTTACAACTGTAATCCATCTGTCTACTCGCATTTTCTCCTTTTTCCCTCTCTCAAAAAAATAATAAAAAATCGCATTTTTTTCACTACAGTAGTGTATATTTTACACTACAATAGCGTAAATTTTATAGTAGTGTATATTAAAGTACACTCACTCATGTAATAGCCCAATACACTAGAATTTGTGAAGGGTACATTTTTTAACACTATTTAATGTGGACCTCCCTGTACAAATGCTATTGTACTTTTAATGTTACATAGTGTAAAAAAAATTCTTACTGTGCATAGTACACACCTAAAGTAAAGTGTATAACCTTACCTTTCCGGTCAGTCTCTTGTGTCATTCAGGCATCAGTTTGTGTTGATGTATGTATGTTAATTAAATTGTTGAATATAAGGAAGTATTTTATTTGTATTAGTTTGCTTAAAGTATAATCAATGAATAGTGTAATTTAAATTTACTCTTTAATATTAATAAATAATCAGGCTTAATGACTAGACGCCATAGTGTACAAACAGGTCAGAAAACATCTTTACACCCCATAGAGTAGGTATCCGGTAATTTATTTTAATTGTTTTGCACCATGTTATTTGAAATACTGTTTGCGATTTTATACAAAACATGTAGTTTCAGAAATTAAAAGTTGACAAGAACAATCATCTTCGTGTTAGGTTTAAATTTATTGAAAACTAATTAGGTAAACTTGTTATAGTTGAGAAAAATTTTGTACGCTGTTTAGTCTGAACAATTGAATTTGCTTAATTACTATTCCCTGTACCAACTACGTTGTATCATGTACTATTAAATCGGTTAGAAAAATATTATTTCTACCTCCCAACATGTAATTGTCACAAATTGCGAACTAGGCTAACAATAATGGTTTTCTCTATTGAGATTCCACACCATACTATGGCCACTGTTGCGTACGTACGTATGCGTTAATGTCCCACTCCGGACTACAGACAGACATTTGTCCCAACAGATGCAGACCCAGTTTGATTTAATCAATGTAGCTAATCTATTTTGCCATAATATTGATCGCTACATGAGGCCATTGTGTGGAATTCTCTATTCGCTATTGTTTCTATGTAAAATATATACTACCAATCTGGTTGTGTAAAGAGTAAAATTAGAGTTATGTGAATATTAAAATTATTATAAATAAGTTTTATTTTGCATACACTGTTAATGAGGTCGGTAATTAATTTCTCATCATAATGCCAACTGTATACAAGCGATTTAGGACACAGTAAATAGCCGTCCAAGTCACTCATTCGGAGTTCTCAACATTGAATAGGGAAATTGCTTTCAGATTCATACCATTTGCGTAATTCTTTGAAATAATCGGGCAGTCCTTTTTGAAAAGGGTATTAATAAACCCAGCACACGTTCTACCAACAACTCCCGTCTCTCTTGGCACCCATCCTTTCTTCGCCATTCAACTCCTCTCGCAAACTGTATTATAAACTGCTAAAGTGAATTATATAGTTCCGCACTTTCAGTCAACCTTCCGATATTAATATTTAGGCGCCAATCTGAGAAAAGTTTTTGCCGATGCGTATCGTCTTGACGGAGGAAAACCCGCCTCGCTTGTATTTTATCATTTTTAATTAGCCTTTTCAGTATTTAAATATGCTTCGTCGATGAGAGTTTCGAAAGATGATTTATTCGGAGCTTTCCGCGTATGAAGGAGGGACGGGATGAAAAGATTTATCTTGGTTATGGAAGTGCGCGTTAAACTTAAAATTAAATATAATGGATGCACTAAGTGTTTCGACGTTGGAATGGAGATTCCTGGGAAAGGGAGCTAAAAGCTCTATGAATCGGGGTTGCATCGTTGAAGAGGTTAAAGTGAATGCCCCTAATGGAACACAACTTTAAATGTAAATTCTAAACTATCAATGTTTTATATTTTCAGGAGGTTATTTTTGTTGCTGCCCTGGCATTTTTCTGAATGTTATTCTATTTTTGCATAATATTAAAAGGTTTCTTTCATAAAATATAAAATAGTTTATGCAAGAGTTTTAACGGCAAGCATCCGATCTTAGACAGAAGAAATAGATTAGACAGAGTTGGCACTAGTGATTATGTAAGCATGACAGCAGTTAATCATGACCATAATCACTGTACGATGATAATTTTAGTGTGGTTATTCAGTTCAGTTTTACTGATGATGCCTCTGCTATTGTGTACGTCCAGTATAGTGAGATTGGTGGTAAGATATTTGGAAGTGTGTAGTTTTATCAGTAGAACTGTTTTGAGTATTTTTGCCACAGAGCTAAATATTGCACTATTCGATTTGAAATAACGAGATTGCCACTTAGTAATTGTATGAAAAGTAGGTGCTTGTTGTGGTTAAGTAACTAATTTTAAAGTTTCCGCATAATAAAGGTGTAATTTACGTATGAATAGTACTGATTTTTTCAATCTAACGTTTAACAAAAGTCTTACTGGCACATAAAAAAGTAGATTATAAACTATTCTTTAATAATGGTTAATGAAAATATTAAACATATTAAACAAAACGATGGTGTTTGAGTGAATTGAAATACCAGTTTACAATCACTACCATGAGCGAGCATCATGACAAATCAAAATCATAATCATCGAGCCTTGTTGTTTTTGTTGTTGTGGTAGCCGTCTAACAAAGTCTTTGGTAACACTGCAACCTCTTGACTTTTTGTATTATCTCTCCCATTTATTTTACCCATCAAATTATACCGGGCAGTCCAAATTCGTGGTACCCTGTACTAGTCAGTACATGTCTCTAGCTGGTTGATCGAAATAATCCTCTGGGTTCGTGTTTGGCTTACCAAAACTTGCCTGTCTTTTTTTGTGCAGAGTCTCATATTCACATAGCATCTCTATTACACAGTCTGCATTGGGTATCTGTGGTATTGATCTCAATTTCCTGTATAGATGTCGTTTCAGTGCACAATATCCTGTTACTATGGGAAGATGATTCCTACTAAGTTTTAGTAGTCCTTCACTCTTCTTGTTTGATGGTCCCTTGATACAGGTTTTTCCATGAATTTGCCTACTTAAATTGTCCCAGTGTTGTTCATGTTTCTCTTGCATCGAACTTTTTACCTGCTCCTGTGCTGTGTTTTTAGACACTCTTAGAGCACAGTCACATCTCGTCAGGGGAGGCTAAGGAGACGAAACGCATATTATAAAAGCAAGCCAGGAAGCTAGCCGCAAGTCTGGCTCCGCGCCGATGATTAATACCATCACGTGTACTTTGTACGGCGATAAAGAATGAGACGGAGGCTTGGCTGTGATACGTTGTCGTTCGTAAAACGTTCGCAGTTCGCACGTATGCGATTACATTTTCAATATTGCAGAATAACTGACATCAGTTTTGCGTGGAATCGTTTGTTAGCTCTTATTCAAACTTTATAAGAATACAGAAATAATAATCGTCGTTTTAATGATATATATAATTACTTATATTTTGACAAAGAACCCAGTCAGAAAAGACATAGATTATCCTATCAATAGGAAATACAAGGATATAAACAAATTTTTAACGAAATTTTAGATACGTTAATCGTATCTAAAGTTACGTTTCTTTGATTTAATGACTTTTGACAAATTCCTAATTTATTCAAAAAACTTTCCGTAAAATTTCTTAGAAAATACTTTTACAACAATAGTTTTGTTTTGACGAAATTCATGATCCTCCAATGTTCCGAGAATGTTAAATTTTATTAATAAAAACGGTTTATATGAATGTATGCCTGAACTGAGTAAACTTATAAGCATTGACTGAGAGAAAAATTAAAAACTACAGCCAGCCGCAACGCTATATATCAAAATCGATTAAGCAGTTTATCCTTAATATCAATTGAAAATGGTTTTTTTTTTATTACATTAACGCAAAATGTTGTATTTACAAGCGGGTAAGAGTAAGCAATACAGTTTTCCGTGTTTCAAAAAAATATTAAAATATTTATTTCAGTTTTAAAAAGCATAGATATATTTAGTTGTTATTATCATTTATCAACAACTTATTTTTTATTTACCGTAGAATTTTATGAGTGACTATTATATTTGTTATTTATTATTAGTTTATTTTTGGATTATTAAGACTTTATTTTAACTTTTTATTAGCTTTTTACCTATCACCATACACCATTTATCCATTTTCCTATTCAGGTAAGATTTCACTCTCATCTATACGTTGTCCTTGCTAGACGAGTAATTTTATTTTATTTTGATTTCTTTTTTTTGTCAATTTTTACTCTACACTTCCAATGGTACAGTAATAGATATAAAAATATAATTTATTGACCGAGAAGAGTTAGGTTACACTAGCCTCCCCTGGGCAAAAAGTCACGAGCCGCCACTGCTAGAACAGGTTCTGGGCCTATAAATGAAGCCAATGATCCCTTTTTTGCAACTCGTCGGGCTTTTTCGTTTCTTTCCATTCCCGAATGCCCGGGCACCCACAGCAAAGTAACTTTATTGCGGTCTGCCAGGCTATTCAGTTCTCAAATGTCTCCTTTTTATCTTACAATTTGTTGTTTGTTTTAACTGTTTGTTATTTTCATTTCCATTCTCTTCTGTTCTAATCCCTTAGTCCTAGCACTTGCGTGTCTTCTTCTATCTTACCGCTCCAGGTCTTCCTTGATCTGCCTCTTCTTTTGGACCATAGTGGAATTCACTGCGTTACCCTTTTGACTATCTCCGTTGGTTCGTTCTCATTATATAAATGATTTTCTGCTAATCACCGTAATTAATATGAGGCAATTTTTATATTAAACATTTTTAAAGATTTTAACCCGACACCTCCTGTTTACCGGAAGGACGCTCTGCCAATTGAGCTGACGCAGTGTTCAGGTTCCTCACAATTTGAATTGCCTCAAATCCAGACCTTAGGAAGCCGGAAGGACGGCAAATATGCATATAGTGCAGTTCTTACAGTGTGAAATCATGAAATAAATTCTTGTCTAGCAACCACTGCAATTAATTTGAGGCAATTTTCATTTTAAAAATTTTACCTCTTGTGGAATTTGAACTCAACTCCTCTTGTTTAATATGCATATTTGCCGTCCTGCCGGCTTTCTAAGATCTGTATTTGAGACAATACAAATTGTAAGGAACCTGAACACTTCGTTAGCTCAAATGGCAGAGCGCTCGTCCGGTAAACGGGAGGTGACGGGTTAAGCATTACACTCGATACTGTCGTTTTCTGAGAGCACATGTGTCATGGCAAAACTGTATGTTAAAACCAAATATCTTATTTCGTTGGAGCGCGTAAAGTATTCACTTATAACTACTTCAGCTATGCCATCTTTAAGCATAATTTTTACTTGGGAGGACTGAATATTCACTTGTCAGTACTATTCTTTTTTCTCAGTGTGGAATGTCAAGCATATTTTGCTAAAAGTGCGCCAATTTTTCTTTTATTTTATTCTTGTTTTATAAAATCAATAATTTCCTTTTATATATAAATGGACAGGCTGTGCATGGCGTTTATAAAATCACGACATATAAACGTTTTATGTAAAGATTGTTTTATGTATAACGATCTGCAAATTCTCCCTTATTTTCGGTAATAAATTTAGGGATGACTTCTCCTGGCTTGCCCGTTATTCGGACAATCAATATAAAAGGAACTCTGCGAGCTTTTCCGCCCACATCAAACCTCGTCAGACGATCGATTTGCTCGTATAAACCTCGTAAACACTCAATGCATCCGACAGTATACTCGGGAACGTATCCAGTAAATAGTTTTTATTTAGAACACAAGAAGCATTCACCCTCCTTCGCCCTGCTTAGTATTGCGGAAACATATTTCAGGAAGCAAGCGGCGTCTCTCCATTTATTATGCTTTAGTTTTTTTTTTAGTTATACACATTGTGAAAGCCATATCGCCGTTCACTCTGCTACTGAAATATTAATGTGCCGACTAAATCATATTTCAAGATGTCATTCCTACTCAAGATACAAGAGAATCCATCAGCGGTTGGGTTCTGTAAAGATAATATATTTACAAGATGTGTGCTTGAATTTATTATCTATAATGTCTCCATGCGCGCGCAATCTAACGTATGGGGATATATTTCAGTACGAAATTTACCGGCCGGGGTGATTCAAATTCGAATATTGAGCGCAATTTTATTTGATAAAGGTTCTCACGCATTTTCGTTATAAATATCCGTCATCTAAAATAAAAAATAGCGTGTCTCGTAAAGCTATATCCCGTCCTCCTAAAAGAGTAGTGGAAGGAGCCGTCGTTGCCCCGTTACCTATGAGTGTAGCGCGAAATGTCACCTTCCTTTTGTAATGTGTTCAAACCCCCAAGTATGGGATGGTGACATTGATAGGAAAACTTGGTAGTATAGAGAGCATCAACAATATGATGTGAAGGATGTGTTTTATACACTCTTTTATTCCTACAGCTACCATTAAATGTGTTTTTAAAGTATTTATTTTACTTTAACTCTTACAACAATCTTATTTTCTAGTCTGCATAACTTATGTTTACGAAATTTATTATAAAATTCATTCATCAATGTGCACAAAAATATCAAATTAATTACTAAGCAATTTTACCCTACCGTCTACTTATTATAAAATACCCTAAATGAACCGAGATAAAAATAAATGAATCAATGTTTCCAAATCTAATTTTTCTAGTCATGTGAGCTATATTAAGCAACGAGTAAAACCCCTAGAAATAAAATATGATAACACTGAATTGCCTCAGATAAATTACGTAGAGGAAGAGTATTATTTTATTTTCGAAATGGAAGTCGTCCATTATTTTACTTTTCTTCAGAAGCAATAGACTGAATAAATTCCAAACGTTAAATCATGGTATAATAAGTTAGCAATTTAATTTATTTACGTGAATGCAGCATTATAACCAAGTTACTACAAAATGACGAATATTGTGAATTGCATGGATTATAATTGGATGTTTGTGCTGCTCTCATCACTAAGATTATGTTTGTACAATCTAAATTATCTAACAAGCATAAAGGTTTCCTTAGGAATAAACAAGATAATTATATTCAACGACAGTTCTCGTTAATAAATATGTATCTGATGTATTATTTGTCTCTAAAACGAAATCAGTTTTAAAAGCCCAAATAAATAAGAGCTTAACAATTTTATTGGGGCTTGCATAAACTTGTTGTTTCTCTCGTAAAATTAGTTATCTAAATTCTAAAAATAATTACATGGATTCTAAGTATATACGCTACCCTCCAGATTTAATGTCTTTCTCTTGCGACTACCAAATATTATATACACTATATTCCGCTCACTAAGGCCAAATTACTTCGTCTTACGCTTGGTTTCCAGGTTTGAACCGCGTCCTGGAACTTTCTGCAGCCGCTGTTTCGTCCACACTTACATGGAACATCTTCAGGGGTACTTCTTTCGTCGTTGTCGACCTGAAATTCAAACAGCTTTAGGTCAGATGTATAAAGTGTTCCTGTCATATTAAATGTTAAATATTGATGTAAAAAACGTAAATCGTACGCAAGTACTAGAAAAAATAGGTAGACGAAGAAAAAAAGATTGTAAAGTAGTAGTAGTAGTAAACAGTTTTAAGAGATATCTGTTGTAGATTATAACATTTCTGGAAAATGGTGCAGTGGCATCCCAAAACGTAAACAAGTGGAGGAAATACAAGAAAAACTAACTTAACATAATATTAAACAAATATATAGGTATATACTACAGAATTATGACGGTCAATTAGGAAGAAGTCATTTCAACACAAACAAAATGAGAAAACATGAAGAGTTGGGGAAACTTCAATCTTGAGGAGCTGCAGAAATTATTTAAACAGATGGTTATATAAGTAGCGAAACAAGTATGAGAGATATATAAATAGGAAGATAGTAACGATAAAGATAGTTCTTTCAAACTGAAGGACAAACTCAAAGGACAAAGAAAATTAGTACTTAAAGGAGTTGGTATTGAAAGTAAATAAAAGTAGTTATATAAAGGTTGGGCAGAAATTGGACAAACACTGTAGAAAAAATCAAAAGCTTTTCATCACATTTATCTCTTCAGTTCTCTGTTCATATCTACTCTACATACGCTTCAGCTTCTAGAACACTTGGATTTGTTATTAGATCCTGCCATGACTTGACAAATATTTCCACTATTAGATCACTTTACTATGCTCTTGTTCAGAGTAAACTAGAATATTGCTCCATCATGTGGCTTCCTCATTACCTGTACCAATACCTTGCAGTGGAACGCGTTGTTGAACAGGTTCTTGAAATGCTTATCGTATAAATTGGATCATCAATATCCGCAGCGGGGTATATGCTACGATGACCTCCTTGACAGACATCAGGTTGAGTCTCTTTCATCAATACGGGAGAAAGCGAGTGCAACCTACTTAATGAAAATTTTATCCAATAAAGTAGAGTCACCTTATCTGCTGTCAAAGATAGGTCTTAGACTTCCTTCACATACTACACGATCTGCTGATGAATTCCATGTCACCAGAGCTAGAACCAATGTGTTGCAGAAAGCGCCTATAACACATCTGTGCATTTATGCGAACAATATTTTTTTGATAATTTTTAATTTACTTTCTCCTTTGCTATCATTTATTTATTTAATTCTTTTTATTATTACTACACATTATTTTGTATTTTCTTTATCTTTACGTATTAATACCTAAACAGTAGCGTTTTAGTTTTTGATTTTGTCTTGTAAATGGTTGTTGGACTGTTGGACAATAAAAACAATATTATTATTATTATTATTATCAAGGAGTTAAAACCGCTAAGGTAGAAGAAAATACAGGTCCATTAGTGTATACAAAATCAAGATGGAAAAAATACAGGGATTACTTTATAGTGATGACAAAGACAGTATAGTAGAAGAAATTCAAGATCAGGTACTATATAAAGATGTAAATGGAAGGTTGGAGGTGCGGGAAGTAAAAGAAGCAATTAAGGAACTCAAAAATAGTATGGCGTCAAGGATTGACAAAATCATCAGCATTATTGGTGAGGAAAGGAAACATGTAGTACAAACAATATCTAAGGCACCGGAACTAGAGAAACTGTCACGTTGATAATTTTGATACTACCTGCGCATAAAAACAGAGGTAACAAATTTTACAAAAACTGTGCAGTATAGAGATTTCTAACACTGTACTGTTCAACAGATTTATACCAAGAAGAACTTTCTTTTCCCTTGTCCTTTCAGTCTTTCAATTGGACTTCTTATTTGTCCGTTTTTTCTTAAGGACCCTGTAAGTTTTATCAGAAGTAATTAGGCTTCCAATCAACCGACCGAATAAGTTGGTACTAATATACACTTGCTCCAGATAATCACATGAGGTAAGTATGCACCACCCACTTCTTCTAGCAGGTACAAACTTAACTATTCATACAATCTTCGTGCGCAAGTTCACAGCAGACTTATTTCTCCACAAACATCCCGAGGTAAGACTTGGAACCAGAAGGAAAGATTTACTACAAAAAATATCATCGAAAAGCAATGCAGCTAGTAGATGTTGAATGAATTTGATACACAAATTAGCTCTATCGAGTTCAAACTATCACTGGGATTAGTACTACTACACTATGGATGTAAATTATAACACAATCGTCGAACAAATATCAGCTCTTTTAACCAACGGTATTTTCGGGACTTGCTCTATTTCATGAATCGCTCATAAAAATTTAATCAAATTATCATCGTACAATATACCACGTACAATACATAATCCACGTGTTATTGCCAACAAATTTAACGATTTCTTTCTTTCTTCTGCTGCTGCGATTACATCTCAAATTGCCCCAGTACATTTACCTTCCAAAATTCAAGCTAATGTATATTCGATGTTTGTGTATCCTTGTACCACTATGGAGGTATATTCTATTATCAATAATATGAGTAATAAATTCTCTGCTGGTCCCGATGACCTCCCAGCTGCTATAATTAAGGAGTTTAAGGAACATCTAGTAGACATACTGACCTACTTAATTAATTTATCCTTCAGCGACGGAATCTTCCCAGATGTTCTTAAGACGGCATCTGTGACTCCTGTGCATAAAAAGGGGAATTTGAATGATGTATCGAATTATAGACCTATTGCATTGACATCCAGCATTTCCAAGATTGTAGAATATTGCATGTTGAATAGATTGAATGCCTTTTTGGATAAATTTGACATCCTGACACAATATCAGCATGGATTCAGAAGGGGGAAGTCTACGACTACTGCATTGGTTGAATTTTACGATAAAATATTGGAACATATTGAACATAAGAGAACGGTGATTGCTATATTTTGTGATTTAAAGAAAGCGTTCGACTGTGTACAATATAATATGCTGATCGATAAATTACAACAATACGGTGTTAGAGGAGTCGTTGCTGCCTGGTTTTCATCGTATCTACATGACAGAACACAATTTGTGAAAATTAGATATACCAACCTAAATGGGAAAATTGAAAGTATTCCATCACAAACTTTGCCCCTACACATGGGTGTTCAACAAGGATCTGTCCTTGGTCCTGTTTTATTCAGCTTATATATTAACGACATGGTGCTGTTTCTATCAAATGTGTACTTGACCTTGTACGCAGATGATATTTCAACTTTAGTAATTGATCGTGACGCAGAGAACATATCGAACAACCTATTACACATATTAATGCGTTGGTTCTCTGAAAACAAATTATCCCTTAGTCTAGAAAAGACCAAGTATATGATACTTCATACGAGACAAGGGCACGTAGATTTTGGGAATTTGGAAATTAATGGCAATGTACTTTCACAATCTACTGATGTAAAATTCCTAGGCATTACACTTAGCTCTGATTTATCATGGTCCACCCATTGTCAGATTCTGGCTAATCAAATATCACGCAAATGCTACACTTTCCGCTGTCTTAGATCTCAAGTAACGACTTCCTGCCTTTTGTCACTCTACTATGCTAAGGTTATGTCACGTCTGCAGTATGGTATACTACTGTGGGGACCATCTCCTGCAGCAGGACTGGTGTTTAAAGCCCAGAAAGCGGTAATTCGCAGCATAACAGGTGCACATTTCACGGATTCCTGCAGACCTATTTTTAAACAACTGCATATTTTGCCATTAGCTTGCCTCTACATATTAGAAACTTGTTGTCATACTTACAAAAACAAATTCAAATTTCCAACAAATGCTGATATTCACGATCATGCTACCAGGGCCAGAGATGATCTACATGTGACAAATCGCAGACTTAATGTATCAAGACTAGGAGCAAACAGCTTGGGCATTGCATTATACAATCAATTACCACGAACGATAAGAGATAGCAGAACGTTCACTATATTTAGGACCAAAGTAAAAGATTTCCTTTTTGTAAATTCATTTTATTCCCTAGATGAATACTTTTCTACTTAATTTATATTCATACTTATTTTATTTTGTTTACTACACATGTGTAATTAAATTTGGTCACCGTAATTTCTTTGTGTTTGTATTATTATACTTTGCAAAATTCTTGGTAGGTATTTCTATTATAATAATTATTTTTTCTGTTATTATGGAAATGGTATTATTATTATTATTATTTGTGAACACTATTAATCATTTTATTTTCTTATAATTACTATTCTTGTCACTTCATAATTATTATTAAGTATATACCATTGTAATTAGTAACAAGTATTTTTTCTTTTTCTTTTCTTTTGACTTGTTATATACATTTTTTGTAACTTTAACCAATAAATTATCTATCTATCTATCTATCTATCTACTTAGTCGATATTATTACTCTAATAACGGCCTTAAATATTCTGTCAAAGCACCACAGATCTTAAATTAAACGTCTTGTTGGGTATAATGTATGCGACGCCATAAATTGGGATAGCAGATGTACCAGTAAATTTTGCACGCGACCATATTTATGATGTAAGTTCGAAAGTAATTAGTGAGAGAGTTGTTGCTCATTTACTATCATCCGCCTAGATCTCCTCTCTTAATAGTTTACACAACCGATTACTCATAGCAATCATTTGGCGAGCCGAAACTGATCTTATTCATTCGCAATAAGCTAGGGTCTTAGACTTTTTTTTGTCTAAGAATGTTCTAGTTTTAAATATCCCAATCAATTTAAATAAAAGTTAGTTTAGATTTTTTAGAGTTTTAGAGAATTGGAGTAAAAGCCTTTCCTAAATCCTAAATTATTACAATCTGATTGTAATGGTCCGTTAAAACCGATAATATGCATATAACATTGCAGTAATATAAAAAGAGACAGGTTCGCATGATTTTAAAAAGCTAGTTACTATACAAATAAAGTGGTTTTTAGAACTACATAAAAAAAGAGTAAAAAACAAGGGATAAAACTTCAAGAAATCTAGCACTCTGCTGGGCTTAGCTGTTGATGTGAAATTGAGTTGGAACTTGCATATCAATAACGTAACTTCTAAACTTAATAAAGCTTTATATACATTAAGAAAAATGAAAAAAATGTGTGACATCTCAACTTTAAAGATGATATATTTTGCTCACTTTCATTCGCATTTGAGCTACGGCTTACTCTTTTGGGGCTCAAATAAAAACTTAAAAACTGTTCTACTTTTACAAAAGAAAGCAGTGCGTATTATCAATAATTTAAACTCTGTTCAAACTTGTCGAAATTCTTTTATAGATCTGGCTATTCCAACTGTATTTAATCTTTATATATTGGAGTCAGCTTTGTATATAAATAAGAATCTCAGTAATTTTAGAACTAATGCCGAAACACATAATTACCCTACTAGATATCCGAATTACGTTCGCGGCGATCTGGCTAAAACGAATAAATTCTATAATTCATATATCAGCATAGGAACAAGGACCTATAACACGTTACCAACTGAAGTCAGACAGGGCTCATCAGCGCAACTTAAACTTCGTCTTAAAAGATTTCTTAGATGCCATGCTTTTTATAACATAGACGAGTTTTCTGATTTATGTGCAGGCTCCGCACGTTGATTATTTATATGTACTGTGTAGTGTAAGGTTTTAATTTGTAGGGCAGAATTGGGTTTGCGGAGATACACCTTCCTTCGTCTATTCATATCTGGATGCATGTTGTTGTTCTAAATACTTCTTCTTTAAACACTATATGTGCAACACAATTTATTTATTAAACTATAGAAACATGCATCTTGGGGTGTATTGCCCGTTAGATTCAATTTTGTTTTGTTTTGTTTTGTTTCCTTTTATAATTTTATAATTTTATAATTTTACGAGATTCACATTCTTCTTTGAAAGACTTCCAGCTGATTGCCTGACACCTTAACCCAAACACGCTTTCTATGTGCAACTCTGATTCACCTTCTAAACCAATAAATTCAGTCAAATTGTTAACAACAATTAGCCGGAGTCGTACACGCTTCAGTTGGCACGAATGTTAACGCGACGCGCGATTTACGACACCGCTGGCTGGTGCCGCGCAGCGCCGAATCGAAAACTTAAAGTCTTTTCTCTGTTACTAGACGTAAATTAACTTGTTATAGTTCAGCAAGTAGTGTGCCAAGTTGGTAACTTCGGTGGAGGGAGGCGTCGGCGCCGCGCTGGAGAAAGGAAACGTTCCTTGCCTGTGTAAATTACCAAAAGGCACTAGATTACTTAATAATTTCGGTCGTGGCGGAATTATTACATTATGGTTGCGATATATTCGAAAATTTATGTGCTCTAATGATGTTCCTCTTCTTCCCGCGAAATCTCGCATTGGTTTATGTGCAGATGCAAACCCAAATATACTTTCTATATATGTGTATATGCTGTAGAGCAGCTTTTTTTTAATGTGAACGAGAAAAATGCGATATTCATCTTTACGAAAAATGTATGGCACTATCGCCTTCCAGAAGAAACCTTCTTTTCCGGGTCATATCTGCATCACAACCGTTCAATCACATTATTTCAAAGCAGTGTTCCGTTGTTGCCTCCTCTTCTTCTTCAAGTTCCACTCCTTTTAATTCTCAACATGTTATCAACAATCTCAGATTCCATAGTAGCCACTATATTAGGTATCAAAGATCCTACCTCTTCTTCCAAATCCTCTCTCTAAATCTCAACGTACACAGTTAAAAACTGTGTGACGTACATTACCCACAAACCTATACACTTTTCCCATTATAAAGAGATACTGGTGGAAGTAGCAATGCTCAGCCAGGAAATTCCATCTCTACATATTCACTAGCTACTTGTGTCGAGATATCCGTAATCAATCTATATCCAAACTTCACGTGGTGTGTGCACAAACCAGCGCCTCCACCAAAGCTGTCTAATAAAGTTTGTGACGTTTAGTGTTCTCTCCAATGATTTTTTGGTGGTTACGCTACACATGTGGATACTTCAGCACTAATTGTGAGTTGTATTACTTTTCTATTTTTTCTGATATATTTCCGAATCTGCCAACTTCATGTTTGTTATTTACTTTAATCTATTATCACTTGCATATTCGTACGTAATCTTGAGAATTATGTCTTTTATTGCTGCTATTACAACTTCCGACAATTTGTGCTAGTGTTTCCCATATACCCAGAAAGACGTCTGAGCCCTTCTTGTAAGTGTCCTTCGAACAATTTTACAACGCATTTCTTACTAGGCAAACATATTTAGTACCACCTGTACTTTTGTATAGCTTATGTAAAGCGCCACTAAATATAAAACATTATGGGAATTACGATGATCTAGTCAGAGTCGTGTTTAAGTGCGATTAGTGCTAATGTGACTCTTATTGTTAATGGATTAATTAATTAATTGGATAATTCGGCCGTATTACATTTCTCTCAGATAGTCATCTGTAGGATATTGGTAGAAAACCTTTGGAATCAAAGTGCGACCACTTTGTTTTTGGTGTCCTTTCCTTTTTCTATTTCGCATACTTGTTACAAGCTTTTTACTTTATACACCACCTTGTAATAATTTTATATTTATTACAATACACATTTAAGAGGTAGTTGCATCTGTTTGAAGGAATTTACCTCTGCGCCACCACCTTATCGCAGAAGGAAATGACCTTCATTATTACCCCTTAGACCGTACGAGTAAGTATTATTAGTCTTTAGAAAGTATATAGCTATCCAAAGTGGTCCAGCAAACAGGCTTGTCAGGTATATTATTTTTTTTTTTCATTAATATGTCTTTTGTATGAGGTAATTGGTAGTGGATTTTTGCAACCCAATCTTAAATCTTCAGTGTTACAAGAGCCATATGGTGACAGGCCCCCTGTCACAAGATCCTATATGCAGCACATGAGATTTGTTCAGCGTTCCACCTGCTGGAGAACACTTGTTGCGGTTTTGGAAAATTTCTTCCTTTAAATATTGATTATACACATCATATCTAAACGTAATTGTGGACAAGAAGTTGTAAAACCTTTTAGCATTTCCGCCAGTATACGATCAACTCTTATCGTCTTTTCGTTTTGTTACTGACTAGCTGTTTTATCCAGCTAGTCTTCCAACTGTCTTTTACGTTCATTCGGAGAGAGAACTTTAAGAATATATTATTTGGGTTGGATCATAATTTAGAAGCGCATATTTTATACTGGAGCCATATTGAGTATTGAGTATTACGGTAAGATAGCATCCGCATAGGTCGATTATCCATCCCGTCCATCGCGGGCGCTAGGGCCTATTGTAGAACAGATGTTATATTCCAGTTCATCCAACAAGTTCAGGTCCTTAAGGTAGCTCAGAATTTTTTTGAATGAGGTCTTTGTCAGGTCTTCTAGGAAAAGGTAAGCTTTCCCAAAGATGTCATACCTGCTTCTCCTTATGGCGGAGCAGTGGCAGAAGATATGCTCAACTGTCTCTTCATCCTCCAAACACAGCCGGCATTCTGTCTTTTCAGAGAGTCCGATTCTGTGTAGGTGATTTCTTTAACATTTTTACGATCAAGTTCTAGTAGTTCCTTGGTTCTAACATGATTAAATGAAATACACTTTTTCGCATGTGCCATACCAGAAGAATTGTTCCAATGTTAGAGCACTTTCTGATGCGCGCATACATTGATTTGCTATTTAACTACCGTAGGTGCTATGCCAATGGCAGGTGCTGGTCCCTGGAAATGCATCGCAGCACCCTTTTTTGCAAGGTTGTCTGTTTCCTCATTGTCGTGAATTAGTGAGTGCCCATGCACCCAGATTGGGGATAGGCTATTTGCCGTCCCCACTGTGTTTAGGGCGTTTTTACAGCACCAGATGAGTCTCGAGTTACATTTATGCGCCTCTAGTGCTTTCAGCACCGCCTGACCGTCGCTGAAAATTTTTATTGATTGTGTCTGAGGTTTTTATCCTAAATATCTCTAGCACACATCTCAATGGCATAGGTTTCTGACTGGAGCCGTATTCTCGTCTTTTTTTAATCTCCCCTTTTTACTGCTGTTTATGACCACTTTAAGATTTTTCTTTCAACATTTCTAAATATCTGCCAAATTGGTATTTTTATGCACCATTTTCCTCTACTACACTCTTGAGGCATAGAAGAGCCAAATACACTCCGCCAAAAAAGTATCGCATAAACTAAAAGAAAAGAAAGATATTTTTATACGTTCACAAAAAGTTTGCCTCGTGTATGTGAACTATAAAAACACTAACAAAATAATGGAACTTAGCGTTTTTACTTTTTTTTTTCCTAACACATTTAGAAAAATGCATATGTGTAAGGTTTGTTCAGTTGTTTATTGAAAGTCTTCCTATACGGACAAATTTTAAAGTGCAAAGCCAGAGTTCTGTACCAACGCTTTTAAAACTAAAATGAGCAATTTAACTTCAGAACAAGTGGCTGCTATAGTTGCTTTAATCGAAGATGGACGATCTCAAGCATACGTTGCTAATTTGATGAACATCAATCAGTCAAGTGTTTCTAGAGCCGTAGCCAGATATAGGGAAACAGGCATTTACAGTAGAAGACCTGTACCAGGTCGTCCAAGATGTTCTACTCGCCAAGATGACCGCTATTTACTACTACAAGTATTACGTCGAAGACATGTAACTGCGAGACAATTGCAGAACGACTTGGCTAGAGTCAGAAATACTCGTGTGAGTACTCAAACTATTCGGAATAGGTTACGACAGAGTGGATTAAGAGCTAGAGTAGCTGTAACAGCCCCTCGTCTCACTAGGAACCACCGAGTGGCTCGCTTAAGGTTTGCCAGAGAACATGTAAATTGGAACATTAATGACTGGGCCAATATACTCTTCACAGATGAGTCAAGATTTGGTCTTTACACCTCAGATAGGCGTATCTCAGTGTACAGACGAGACGGTGAGCGCTATTCGCAGTGTAATATCAGACCTAGACCTAATTTCGCTGGTGGCTCTATTATGGTTTAGGGAGGCATCTGTTTAACAGATCGTACAGAGTTAGTACCAGTAGACAGAGGTACACTGACTGCCCACAGGTATATAACGGAAATTTTAGAAGAACATGTAGTACCATATGCGCCAATTATAGGAAACGAATTCATGTTAATGCACGATAATGCACGACCGCATATTGCAATAATCGTCCAGGAATACCTTAACGATGTTGGTATTCCAGTTTTAGATTGGCCTGCGGTAAGTCCGGACATGAACCCTATCGAGCGCGTGTGGGACCTCCTTCACAGACGGATACGAACCCAAAATGTTGCCCCAGCGGACCTGCATGGACTAGCAAATGCTCTCCGTGACGAGTGGGAGAATTTGGATCAGGCTTATATACGGAGGTTAATCGAATCTCTGCCAAACCGTATGCGAGCGGTCATAAGAGCCAGAGGTGGCAATACTCAGTATTAAAAGCTACTGTTATGACATTTTTCTTTCCAAAATTATAATTTCTTGTTTTAATAAAAATCTCAAGTATGAGTTCTTGTTTTTATTTGGCCTGTATTTTATTTAAAGAATCATAGAAATTATATCTTAGAGCGCATTAAAGTATATTTACAACTTTATGCTACAAACAAAGATTATGCGATACTTTTATGATTCAAAACTAAATTATGCGATACTTTTTTGGCGGAGTGTTCTTTCAGCAATAGCTCTATCATATTATTCATAATTTTTTTTTCACTGTGTATGATCTTTTAAAGTTCATAGTAAAGGGTACCAAAAAGAGCTTGTTAGTTCTTATTAAATCTTCAAAATAGGAAACACCTTTAATCATCTGCATTTATAATGTTAATCCAAATAAATAAAATTGTATTCAATACAAGAAAACTGTAAATTTAACCTAATTCCGAAAATAAACCAACCTTTCCCAGTTAAACTATATTGACAAATAAAAACAATCATCAAACAATTACAAGGGCTCCTTCAAATTATAATTTAAAATTATGAACTGAACTATGTTTCATTTCACACATGTTCCCGCAAAACAAATTCTTAGGTGGAAAGCTACATCACACACCAAAACAGTTGTGTATTCACAAGCCAAAAGTTGTGCAAATTATTTATTAAGTAAAAGAGTTAATCTAGAACGGGCCTTTTGATTTACTCGATCCTGCTCGTACTAGTGCACATATGTATGTATGGACATATGTGCACTAGTAAGTAACGTCTGTTCCGTGCTTGAGAAAAGTATTAACATGTTTATTCATTTAATTTTATTCAATCCTTTTGTATTTGAAAATTCAATCACTAGTACATGTATAACTGACATTTTAGCGAATTCTTAAAGAGTTTGTGGTTTGAGTAAACCTTTCATTTCATGTTTTATACATTTCAAGAGTAATGGTTACCACGTGAACCATAACTATAAAGATGAAAACGCACTTACTCTTTTCAGTAAGTGGGCTTATCGACTGAAATTCGTTCGCATAGAATAATGTAGGCAGTTGAAATATTCAATAACAAAAGCAATGGCAACCTACTTTATTCGGTTTACCTAATTTTGCAAAGGGATATAGTTTGTTGTGGCGCAAAACTTTCAAATAATCTCGTAGTAGTTGGGTAATTATTATTTATGTTATTGTCAAAGTTTATAATTGCTTGTCTGTCCACATGTGTTGATAGGAGCGCAAGCTAGTATAATATATAATTGTTATGGTGTTTGAATTACCGCTGATTTTGTAAAGTTCCATCAAGCAGATACCCTTGTCGCAACCGCAGGATCTGTTAATTCATTATCGATTGCATTTCTTTTCACGGCTAATATAAGTGTACAGTGTTGCACTAGAGAATTTAGTAGGCTTTCATTATGCCTGTTTACAAAAGACTCTAGTAGATAGAACTTTGTATTGTAATGTTGATTATTTCCGTGACGATGCGAATTTTGTATACAATATATGTCAGTGGTGAACGGGTAGTATTAACAGGCGATTTTGTTTTAAATAGATAATTCATCATCATCATTTTGCACATTAATTTTACTACGTGTGTTTCTTTTACACTTACATGCAATGCTATTTAACTGTCGTGGTTGTAATATAGGTATACTAAACATTAAAGCTGAATAGAAGTATATTTCTTCACGTTAGATTAGATTAGATTGGAATTGGGGCCTTCAATACTGAGTAGCTTCACCGCGACCTTTTCAGGTCTATTATGTTTCCGGTTTATCCTAACAGGCGCCTTCTAATTTTGCCTCTCAAATTAGACTTATCTTTTTTAAGTGTGACTCCCTTATGTAACTATCTGCTCTTGGGTTCTTTAACTCAGGTAATGGAAGCCTAGTCCCTGCTTAGCTGTCGCAGTGGCACATGATGGTTACTGGGGTTTTCTCTTCTTTTCAGCGTAATCTGGAGCGATAACATTCTTTGGCAGGCCTATGGTAGATCCACAAATGCCTATTTAGTCTATAACCGCCAGTTAGTAGTCCTAGTATCGTTTTAACACTGATTTTGCTAAGTAGATCTTTGGTAAATTTAGGTCTTAGGAGAGCTCCTAAGAACTGTTGCTCTCCTAAAAATTGTTTGGTTTGTGTTTGGTAGCTTCCAGCATTCTTTAGACTGAGTTTGTATCCAATGGTTGACGCACTTTCTTATTTGCGTTTGGCTGACGATCGTCGTCTGGCCGATTCAACTGCTGCCTCGTTCCCTATTTTGGTCGCTTACGCAGTCCCAAACCAATTTGGGGTGAACACTCGTGGAGTACATGGCTTTCTTATAATAATATTAACCTTCACTTTATTGTATTCTTAGCACCGTAGGGAAAGGCACAATGCAAAATAATACGCATGGATTGCTTGTACAGTGTGTCAAAAATGGGCGAAAATTAATCGCTATTAGAAAAAAAAAATAATGGCTTGACTTCATTCGTAAAATTTATTCGAATGGAATTTATTTTTATTTTATTCCTAACTTGATCCGAATAAACCACACGAAAGGGGGACATAATAAATACAATTTATGCAAAAATGAACATATTTTTAATAACATTACATACTTAGACCCAGTATACAATAATATATTAACACATCAGATTACATATTTGAACATATGAAAGTGTCATAGTTGAGAACAGAGCCAGTGATGTCACTCTGTTGATTAAGTGGACAAATATCTATACGTTTTCAATCAATTTTTGACATCTGATTTGGATTATTGCGAATTATAATTTCTATAACGTGCAGAATTGTGGAGCATTACTAAATAAAGTAAATACAGACAAAAAAAAAATAAAATCCTAACCGTATAGAATAAGCATTGAGGAGAAACTTCTCTGTATTCTGTATTCTGTAATTTAATGTGCAAACCAATCGCATCTATTGCTGTTAATTATATTTTAACCCCATTATCAAAGTTTATATATGCACTAGATTTCATTCTTTTGCTATCACTATTAACGTTTATACTTATATTAAAGAAATTTTTGCTAATAAACAATTCTCTCTCAACTATCGAAACAAAAATGCCAAAAATCTTATTTTTTTTTCGACATATGTATATAGTTTCCCTTTTTTAGATCAGGTATAGACATTAAAGAAGCAAGACGTATTTTTAAAATTTGCACACACAGCATTTACTTACGAACACTTATTACAATAATAAACCAAATAGACAGAGAGGCATCGAATTTGATATGACACATATAAACATTGAATAAATCAGTTTTTATTTACTGCGCATATCTGCCACACAATCCTTGTTTGTATATTTTAGTTAAACCATAAGATAAAGCCATTGTACCTATACAATGATGAAGCGTAAATAAAGTATAACCATTGTTATAATTATCTAAATTTTCTAAATTCTAAATTTCTTGAACGGTTGGATTTCAAGGACATATAAACATAATTGCCTGCTTTCTGGGTTAAATTTAATTTAATTTAAAGTTTTGCTGACTATTTGGATTGCATTATATATTACATCGTGCTTAAAATTTACTTTAGAATTTCCCTACAAGTTCGCAAACTTCTAGGAAATTCTTAGGTGTTAGTTTTTAGGGGAAATTACTTCTAAACTGTACGTAAAACAAAGATTGAGGGTAAAGTTAAAATTATCGGAAATAATTGGATAATTCTTAGCTTCAGTCACTTTTGTAAGGTTTGAAGTTTAAAGTCATGATGAAAGGAATCTGTATCTTAAATTAACTGCCACAGATGTAATGCAAAAAACACGAAATTAATGGTAAATCATAGAGATGTTGAGATAGAGATGACATTTGAGCATAGCTGTATGTATAAACTCAGTAACACATTTAATTCAAGTAGAAAAGTAAAAAAAAAATACAGCTATGCTCAAAAGTAATATTTATACATGCAAGTTCGCAGTACACACTAATTAGCAGTGTTTAGAAAGAATCTAATTTCTCGTAACGGTATCATTTGTGTGGCGCACTTGATTCGACGTGTGCCTAGTTATTCTGCCCAGGCGGGCGAAATCCAAGAGAAAACGCATTTTCCTCTTTCGTAGGCTATTTTCTATCGAAAAAGAATGAAAAAAAAAACGCAATACTATCAAGTAGTACCACTCAAATGTCGCCCTTGACCACTTTTTTATTTTTCCTTCATGGAAACCAAAAAGGACCAAACAAAAAACTAAAGAAAAGGAAATTTGAAAAAATAAAACGTTGGCGCAGTTCTAAATTATGTTTTTAAAACAATATTTTTTTCCAAATTTAAAATATTTTGATTGGTATGTCTATAAACAGCGGACAAAAATCTGGGCCATCTGCTAGCAGAGAATCTCACTAAAACGTCATGCAGATTCGCCTTAAGATACTTGACACATTTCACATATTCAAGTGAATTTTTTTTTTTTTTTAGGTGGAAACGATGTATTTTGAAAATGATTTACTTAACATCGACTAACGTATTTTCTTGACTAAAGTAGTAAAATTTCGCATTCTTGAAGTAAGAAAGCGGTTTGTTTTATTTACAGAAATGAACCTATTTTAATTTCTTGGAACAGAATTGCATTTTTTTGCGAATTGAGAACCAATATTTTAACCCTTTTTTATTTGTCATTATAAAAGCAGTTTACCACCTCCATTTTTTTTTAATTTAGAGAGTCGTAAATCATCATATATAATACATTTATCAATAGTTTAATTACAAAAAATCAGTACTACTTTCAAACGTTTATTATACCGATTTTTTAAGATAAGTTTATCGCGATCTAGTACTCATTATATTATTGCTAATTGAATCCATTTTTTGTACAATATAATATGCATATTAAACAACACACCATTGCTAAGGAATCTTTAATTATATATAAATTCATTTTATTTACAGCTGTTTTATAGTATCTTCCAGAATTCTGCTTGTAGAAAAACTGATCTCATATACGATACCTGAGAGACGCTGACTGTTATCCCTTTTTTCTCACTTCTATTTTAAACAAAGCGAAAATCGAACCCATCAAGCGATTGACCCTAATGAATATTAATTAGCTCTAAAAATCAAAGATTATTCTAAACGCCAATGGTGGGATTGAAAGAGCTTCCGACTTCTTCTCTTTCTTCTCATCACGTTTCCCTTTTTACGCTGATTGCAATTGGAATTACAAATGCCGCAGAATATGCTGATGAAGTTAGGTGAAACACAAATACGTTTTTATCTGTACTTATGATGTCGAAATTAGCGAAATCAGTATACTTATACGCCGAGTTTCCTTAAAAGTGTTCCCCTTTTTCAAAGAACAAATGTCTCCCTAACATATTCCAGAAAGAAAAATTGGAAATCGATGGCACGCCGATTCTATGTAGGCGCCCTACATTTCTTGGAGACTAATATTACGTTCCCTTTTTACCTACATCGCTTTATAAAAAAATTGGCTCTCTTCATATCGCCGATTAACATATTTATATACTCACCGTCTTTGATCAAGTTTCCTCATCATTTAAAAATGATTGCTGCCGGTTAAATTAAATTTCAGATACCTTCGACTGTGTAGCTCTCTTATCTCATTCTAAAACTAAAAAGCTTTGACATATTCCTCGCAGATGTTTGAAGATGTACAGATGTTAAATAAGTAATTTTTCTTTCCTTCTTATACCATGTGAACCTACTCGAGCTGGCAATGAGTAAAGCAACTAGCAAAAGTAAAGCTAGATGGTGCCCGCTTGTTAGAACAGAAAAAGAGCATACGAATAGATTATTCTACTGTAGCGAACATTGATTTTTTACATTTTTATCTGGACGTCAATATATGAGAAATCTTATCCTTCACATTAGATTTCTTATCGCGTTAACGGTCAAAGGCGGAAATCAAACATCTATGGAGGGTGCAAATGCAATAGCAACAGGATATCGGTATATGCATTTCAATTGACTTCAGATTGTCTTGTTGTTTATTTTTACCTAATACATTGCTTAAAATTCTGCATTGTAGGTGGGTGACAGTGACTGTTAATTTAAAAATGGATTATTATAAAGCAATTTTACGGCGGTTATTCCACAAAAATAATTATTGTTAAATCGTTAACACAAAATTGATCCAGATAGGCATATGAGTGAATTAAAAAGTCAAATATGTGCTTTGACAGAATTAAATCCTATTGTACCTATTATTACGACAAATTTCTTACGAATTCAAGGTTTCATTACTGCCCTCATTTTCAAAAGTTATCGAAAAAATCATATACAAAAGGATTGTGCCGTACTTAATCAAATTCAATGTAACCCCCCCCCCCCCCAATTTGGTTTGAATTGACGGTGTTTAAATTTTTTGATAGTATTGTCAATATAGAAAGGCAATAGGTATATATTATGACATTTGAAAAGCCTTTGATACTATTGATTACGATCTCTTGTTTTAAAAAAATTTACGTGTTGAGAATGCGCAACAATATAGTGGAAATTGTATCTAAATTCAAAACAGCAGAAAGTCTCCGTTATAATGATGGTCTTGAGTAGACAGCAGGAATTTCAAAAATTCACAGGACCCACCCGTAGAGGTATTCCTCAAGGCTCCTTACTAGGCTCTATCCTATATTTAATATATGTTTCTAGCGAGCACATCTATCAGTTTGCTGATGATGCCTCGTGTATCATATCCACTGACAGTTTGGAAAATGCAACTAGGCTTGCCACAAACACTAAAGAAAGCAAAATCTATGTGGTGCTAACATAATGGTCTAAAATTGAATAGCTCAAAAACAAGGTTAATGCATTTTAGTAATAAACATCTGCACAGCGTCTACACCAACTTAAACGATCAGTTCCTAGCGTTGATAATTTTAAATTCCTTGGAGTAACAATTCATGATGGATTGCGCTGAGAACACAATATTCCAAGCCTTGTAAGTACTTTTAATTCCCGGGTTTAGCGGGTATGCTGAGGTGCGTCGTTATTAAACGAACGACTGCGAGACGCGAAGCGTCGAGTCTTGTTACAAATGAGAAGCGTTTGAAAGAAAGCGGAGAGTGGTGGGGTTTAGGGGGTCTGCTGAGGTGGGTCCTAATCCGTCATCAAACCAACGACTGCGAGACGCGAAGCGTCGAGTCTTTTTTCAAGGGAAATGCTTTTGAAAGAAAGCGGAGAGTGGTGCGGTTTAGCGGGTCGGCTGAGGTGGATCGCCGTCTGTCATCAAACGGACGACTGCGAGACGCGAGCGTCGAGTCTTTATACAAGTGAGAGCCGTTTGAAAGAAAGAGGAGAGTGGTGCGGTTTAGCAGGTCTGCTGTTTTAGGGCGTAATTCGTCATCAAACGACTAATTAGTTAACTGGGTGAACGGCCCCGGCTTTCTAATTTAATTTCTATTGTTATATCTTTAATAAAATAATTGGACCTAGAATTATGTAGTTTATTTATGATGCGGAAATGGTGGATTATTTCTTTTAGAATAATAAACCTTTTGATTTTCAACATACAAGAAAATAAGAACAGAATAATATATATTTTTTATATATAAAACAATCGCATGTAAATTAACAAAACATGAATTTTTAAATTTCCTCTCGTATCAAATAAATGCGTTGAAATTTCAGGTTATAGATATATAGATAGATACATATATTGCTTTACCTGTGGTGTAGCATAACAGATATATAATAATAAAAGTATTATTAATAATAATAATAATAATGTTGATGATGTAAATAAAATGTAAGTTAAGATAATAATAATAATAAATACACATAAAATAATTTAAATAAATTTATGAATAGAATACCTACATAAATCAACATCCACAGTCAAATCCATCATTCTTGTATGAAATATTCTGCGAATGAGTAATAGTTTTTGGTTTTTAAGTGTAATTTCAATTGTCTATTAAACCTTGCATGAGAGCAGAGCTTCAGAGCATCAGGTCGAGCATTGTAAATTCGAATACTGTGTCGAATATAAGATGCGTAGAATTTATTTCACCTAGAAATATCACAACGAACAAAATCTGACCGTCGCGTGTTGTAGGAGTGTGTTGTCGAATTCAGCTGAAATTTATTTATGTTATTTCGAACGTAGCAGGCAGCTGCATGTATATAAAGTTACTTTAGTTTGTTTTCATGTAGGGAAAATTATTAAATCAATATCAATGCTTTTTTTTTAATGTAAAATAAAAAGCCGCAGTAGTTTTCGATTACGTGTTGATCTACATCAATAAAGCTAAAAGATGGTGTGGTCCAGATTAGCGTTGGGCGAATCGAATGAAAAAATCATTCGATAAGAACAAACGAATGATTTTTCGTTAACTAACGAGATTTCGAAATCTCTTACCTTAGTGAATGCAAAAATTGTTTTCACAACCGAGAATTTTTACCGAATATTCATTCAATAACATAAAATCATTCGTTTAGAATGAAAAATCCGGAATGAAAATAAAACGAAATCTTTTTCAGATATCGCACTAGCCGAATGTATATTATATAACTTATATACTTCCCGAGTTAAATTTTTTGCTGCCGCACAAAACCACCATAATTTAATGTTGGCTTTGATGTTTGTGTGTTGTTTATCAATGAGTGTTTCAGGATTTTATAAAAATATTATATATTTTCTCTCCCTCTTTTGTAATGCATATGACTTAGTCCAGATTATGTTATTATTACAATAAAACTCGTGTATTAAACTGATAACTTAAAGTTTTTTTTATCTTATCTTCAAGGCGCTCTTAATTTTTGCAATTTAAATAAATGTATTTTATAGGCTTCATTATAAAAATGTTTTGATAATTGTCATCACTAGCAGGGACAATTTACTAAATATTAAAAGTAAATTACCCGACAAATCTACGTCGGCTTAACTTTTGCACAATTGGGTCAGCGGAAGAAAGTTCTTGATTCGAAAAGTTCGTCGGCGAAGTAAAATTCGACATTTAAAGTAAATAGTCCCAGGACCACGTCTGATCTCCCTCTTCTTCTTCCATTTCGAAATTTACACATGGCGCGCGCCCGAATAAGACACAGAAAGTGCATTACTTCAAAGTAAAAACTTGGCAAACTACAAGATACTTTATAAAACTTGGGTGGCATATTATCTCGCTCGCACACAGTAATCGAACCCGCAGTGGGAGCTTAACTGGGAATGCAGGAAAAGCCTCTCTGATCTACTTTACTTTAGGTTACACGGTGCAAATTCTCGACCCGACAGATTCAATACCCTGATTATTCTCTCTTGCGTTGGGCCAGGTCCTCACCTAAATATATTAAGAATTTCCATGGCGTCCCCGATTCTGTTTGATTGTAAATCGAAGTCCGGCGGAATCTATTTTAGTGCAATGATTGTTTTACAACTAATGCTAATGCTGAGGTTGTTATATATTTTGATAACTACACATAATAACGGACAAATTAATTTATTGGAAGGAATGCAGACGTACCCACAAAAATTTGAATAGGTACTATTTAGGTGGTTATATCATTTTCCCACGAATTTGGTAAGTTGTTCCATTTTAAAATCCCGTTAGTATATGTGCGCTTGTCTCACAGATAGTCTCACGTTAACCGATAATATAAACAATTTAATTGACGTCGATTCGAAAATTATGTAAGTAATTTTCAATGCAATAGGAATATTCCAATAAAAACATTAAACACTGAGAGCTTAATATTTCTCAGAAATCGCTAGCTTTCCATAAACAGGACTCTGTAGTGATCATTCTATTCTTAAGAATTTAATAGGTCTTGCTTCATTTTATCACTGCAGATTAATGAAATTAAATCAATGCAGATTATTCTTTGACATATATAATTATATAAGTTATTTATATTAACATTGAAAAAAAAACTATAGATCCACTCCACATTTCAATACCCAATTCGATCAGACTATTACATTTCTTACACCAAAGGAATCGATAGATAAGATGCAGAAACGCGCAGTAAAGGTGGTACGGGCATTGGTGTTGCATACAATGCGTTGGTGTTGTTCGGAAACAAACAGAGGGGTAGCGATGGGCATAGGTGTTGTTCAAAATGCGTTGACATTGGTTAGAATGGATTGGTGTTTTTCAGAAACGACCGAAAGAGATAGGATTACCACTGGTGTCGTTCAGAATGCATACGTGTTGTTCAGAAACTAACAGATGTGATGGGATGGACATCGCTGTTATTCGAAATGCATTCCAATGCCAATTCTACCTGCTAAAACAGAGAGCAGTGAAAAGAGGCAAGCCCCTTTTCTATAAAATGGTGCGTTTGAACAGAACGCGATCTTCTCTAGCTAATATAACTAATTTCATAAACTCCTTGAGCAAATATAATTAAATAGAGACCTCGCAATGAGTACCAACGTTATGTGATAAATGCTAATGATGTGAAGCAGATTTTAATTAAACAGCTTTTTCTTAATATATTTTTCCGATAAGGTCTTTTCGTGCCGATTAATTACTTCTATGTACACATTTTAAGAAGCTGGATTTTCTTCCAATTCGTGCTTCGCTCGCGGGCATCATTAGTATGGCTTATTTTCCTTATTATATAAATGGAGATAATACCTCTATTGAAATTCTGAAAATGTAAGTAATTTAATTAATAAAAATCATAAAGAATTATCTACAAGTTTCGTAGCAATATATGAGAATAACAATCGAATCATTTTTGTAAAATGAGAGAAAACCTTTGTTATTGTTTACTGTTTCCTTGTTTAGCTAATCTTTTCCCTTATTGTATTTTTATTTTTCTTTTCTTGATAAAAAGCAAATGTAATGTGTTTTATTTATTAAGAGAAGCCATGTTTTCAAAAATAAAGGGACACATTAAAGAATGGGGGGAAATATAAGTTTCGTTTTCTTTTTATTTAAATTCATGGGAAGATCATTTTCTCTGCACCAGTGGTATATTTACTCATAATGATTTCGGTAGCAAGAACACTATCCTTTTCATTAATAGCAAATTCCATTCTATTCCACAGGAAACACTTGAACCAATCGCAATCGTTAGCTTCACTCCATATTACCATAAAATTCAGTTTTTTAATTAGAAATTCTCTCTGTGTAGTGCCAGTCTTATTCCTTTTTCCGTAACCTTCTTCGCCTTCCTTCCCTTTTCCTTTTTGCTGAAGCCCAATTAATCGGTTCACTCATCTATACTCATATACTTTTTTTTTGTCCACCATTAGCTCTAGGCCATATCCAAAGCGTATACGGATTATTTTTGTGAGCTTAATTCTTTTACGATGAACGAAGGGCAGGTTAACAAGTCCAATCCTCTTCAGAGAGGACGCGGGTCCTCTATTGAGATTAACTATTCAAAAAAGGCGTTGGATATTGAATGCGAGATAGTAATATCAAACACATAAATAAACTATAAAATTGTATAAAGATATGAAGAAGACAAAGTCCTATTCCATTCATTTGATATAAATATCTTTGTAATAACTACATGTTTCGGCGATTGCCAACATGTAGTTGTTAAAAAGATATTCATAATACTTTATACCAGATGAACTCCTTTCAGAAAGATATGAAAATTATAAAATATTTCGTCGATATATTCTTTATCTGCTCGACACATGTAAATGCTTAGGTTCTTCCTGCTGTCTTTTCTGCTTTCTGCTGTCGTAATGCATGTTTATTATCATATCATTGTTGAAAGGTATGAGTGTTTCGCATTGCGATATAAAATGTTCATACTGTACAAACATGGTTCAATTAGTTACATAAATAGCAAAACTGAATCTAATGGAAAAGGTTATTTTGATTGTCAATTTAGTTGTTGTACCAGCTGGGACTATTACACATTTTCTATGACTGATGTTCTTAGTGCCTTCTTCAATTATCTCAGCCTCACATATACGATTACTACTAGATATATATTGAAATAAATAATATTTTTGCTTACTTGCGACTTATGCGGGCGTTTCTAAATTGAATAACACGATCTAGGAAATAATAAAACGCAATATAGAAAAGACTGAATAGGACGCTTAACGGAAAAACTCCCCCTTTTGTGCGCTCCAGTTTAGTTCATCACTTCCGTCCCTTTAATCAATACTGATAGATTTATAGAGATAAGATGATGGAAGCCAATATATAGAAGTTACTACTCCCGGACTTCTCGGAACGTCCAACGTAATTGTTGCAATTAATCCTCGGGGCCTTCGGAGGGAGTTCGGGGTGAGATTTCGACGAGACCCTTTGTACAGTTTATTATTTATTTATTTCCCGAGAAAATTGCGCGCGCGAGTACTAAAAGGGATTTTAACAAGGCCTCGCCGTTAGAGCCGCGCGCGTCCCCTTCTAACTAATTGATTTCATTTTCTGGCGAATTTGAATAAACTTTTTATTTACAAATTATCCGATAACAGCTGAGACATTGTTGTTGCCACCGCTGGCGCTCATCGAAATTTAACTTTCCGTAATTACTTAAGGGAATTTATGCTCGGTGTAATTGAATTTTACTATATTTTTGCGATAACGTCGTTGTCGTCCCAATTAATTACTGCTCTGTTCCAATTTTAAGGAACTTAATGGTAGCCCGAGGGGATCATTAGTATGGGTTTATTTTCCTTGTTATATAAAGGAAGGTAGTACCTCTACTGGAATTGAAAAAAATGCGTTGAAGCTCGATTATGCCTCAATTCCTGGATTATAAAAGCAAATTTTCTAGAAGTATGATGAAGCGGTTGGATAAACCAAGCATTTTAATATCTTCTTTGGGCAATTAAATGAAATAATTAGTCTTCAAAGCATGCTTTGTTCTCTTCTTCGAATCATACAGAGCGTCACTAGAAATTTCGCGTCTTACGGCTTTGATATTATTTTTGGAAAGCTTTATATCATTAAATAAATGCTTTTCTGCTTTAACTATAATTTTTAATGTGAGGAAACAGGAACCTTTTTATATTATTTTGCTTGTGTAATTCAGACAGGTTTACTCCAAAAGTTTACTACACTTACCTTTAGTTATGCTCATATCTCAGAGAAACCAGCAACAGAAAGTGACGCTTGGCTAAAGATTTAAAAGCTATACTAAGAGTACTTTTATTGACCAACACAAAAAATAGAGAAAGACCTTAAAAGAATACAACAGGAAAATCTACATTCTTTGTTAGACCTATGTTATTGCATATTCCTATTTAGTCTACAGTGATCGATCACTAGCACTACTATCATTTAAAAAGTCTTTATGTCTTTACTTAGTAAAGATGTAAGGAAGTCTTTAGTAAATTCAGCTCTTTATTCCTTCACACCTGTCTTTCTCTAGTTGATTTTTGCTACCACTCTTTTGACCTATTATGCATCTATCCGTTAATGGATTATCTAACTTAGATTTTGATAATGCCGAAAGAAGGACCATTTTCATTGAAAATGCCAGATTGTCTTGTGCAGATTATTGTTAATTTTCTTTGGGTACCCAATTTGCTTAAGGCGCTTAAAAAGTTCAAAACCAGCTGGAAGTCAATACTCGCGGAATTTATGGAAGTGTTTACTGCCTGTCAGAAAAAAAAAAACTGGTTATCTATCTTGGCCCATTCTTCAACTTCTCTGGAATGAGTTGGAATCTCAGGTTGGAGTACTGTCCAGCCTTTGGTGAAGCTAATTGAAATATTATTTCTGCACTTTTTTTAATACATTCCGCTTCCTACTCCGTTATCTAGTCCGCGCTCTAGTCTTTTCTCTCACGTCTTTTCTATATACATATTTTCTATTTAACTTATATTTCTCAACCATGGCATCACTCGGCATCCCTGTGAAGAGAGCCTTCTTTTAGTTCATCTAACAAAGAGAGTTTGACAGATGTTAACCTCAGTTTCGACACCGACTTTGCCAGTTGGTAGTGTAGACCCCTTGGAGTATGTTTATAAAATATTAGCCATGGATGGCGAGGCGTTTGTTTTACGACTCTTAAGGTTTACACTGGTTGATGGTCTCGCTTAAGTAAACTCGAATACAAGGTACATTTGCAAGGTATTAGTGTAGTGGTTTTCAACCTTTTTTTCGCCTAGCGCCCACTTACTGGATTTTGTATAGATCCCAGCGCCCACTGCAGAAAATCGCGAAGGGACACGTCATGGAGTACGACTATGGATTATGGACTAGTTAACCTGGGCACAGTAACTAAAACAACGCCCACTGGTGGGCGCTACCGCCCACGTTGAGAACCACTGTATTAGTGGGTGAGTTGGTAAAGCGATGCTTAGTGTGCTGTAGGACGATGGTTCGAACCGGGACGGAGCAGATGCTTTTTAATTTTTTTGTCATAATAGTTTCAAATTAAATGCTACAATGATAATGAAGGTACAAAAGTGCGTTCTATTTACCAAGACTGTCTGTAATATCAGCATTTAATAGGTGTGATATAAAGAAAAATATGGGCAATGAATCAAAAATAAATGCATTTCAGTTAATTACATTGAATAGTAATAGGATTATGATTGATTTATTTCCATAAAATTAACAATAACACATTATACAAACACTTCATCCAAAGTAAATATTAATTCAAAACCTATATGCTTTCCTTTAAATCTATTAGTTAGATTATTATCAAAATCATTTTCAAAGAAATATGTTATCTACGAAAGATCACAAATAAATGACCAAGTGAATGTGATTGTTTACTTTAACCAACGAAATTAATCGTATCAAAATGCGTTTAAAGGTTATAAATTAATATTTATTTTGGACGGTATATTTGTATAATTTGTTGTTGTTAATCTTAAGCAAATAAATTAAACGTAATCCTATTACCATCTAATGCAATTAACCGAAATGCATTTATTTGTGATTTATTGCCAATGTTTATTTTCTAACGCATCTTTATTAAATACTCATATTACATGCAGTCTATGTAAATTGAACGTACTTTTGTACTTTCATCATCGTTTAATTTAAACCGATTAAAACCAAAATATTAATGAAAAAATATAAAAAGCATCAGCTCTATCCTGGTTCGAACCATCGTCTTACAGCATATTACACCTTCGCTTTACCAACTTACCTGCGTGATGAAAGCGTATCTTGTATTCGAATCTGCTTAAGCGAGACCAACAACCACTATAAACTTTAAAAAGTTATAAAAAAAGCGACACCTTCGTCCCGGTTCGAACCAAGGTCCTACAGCATACTATGCCGTTACTTTACCAACCTCCCCACTAATATCTTACGAACGTATTTGTATTCGAGTGTACTGTAAACTTTAAAAATTCGTAAAGAACTCGGCTGGTCATCTATGACTAATAGTTTATAAAAGTATTCCAACTGGTGCCCACCACCAACTGGCAAAGCGGAGATCAAAACTAAGGTTAATATTTGACAAGCTCTCCATGTAGGTAGCAACTTTGCTTATCAGTGCTTGTTTGTGCATACTTATGGACAAACAAGCAACTAAAGTAGCAGCATGGCTATTATCATCATCAGCTCGCTGTAAGCGCCAGCACTTGCCTTTCTATAATTTTTAATCTGTCTGCAAACCAAGCCAATTATTAGACATTATTTCAACATAAGACGCGACTAAGAATATAAAATTAATTATATCAGTACTATGTTTGGCACATTCTCGTAAGTACCTATACTTTAAATATTTACAGCGGTTTACCACTCTAACGTTACGTGTGTTCTGTAATTTATTTTATAGGTGTTGAACCCAGATAATGATCATTTAAATCAATTGTTGCCCATAAAACCAGCAGAACGACGGCATTATCTAAACAAAATAGCTGCGTTTACTATGTTTGCCATAGCCAACACAAGCGCCATCGCCGCTGGGAATATTTATTTGTTGCCATATCTAACGTCCATTCACTCCTACTACATGCATTGCTGCATTTACATTTTCCCAGCAAAATGTTTAATGTGTAATTTGGTTTATATATTCACGGTTGAATGTAAAAGTGGACACGGTCGTTTGTTTCTACATATATATATCCAGTTAGTATTAATTGAAATATGAATTGATTATTCGATTTCAATTAGTTCGTTAATTAATACAAAAATTATGTCATTGGTGATTACCCCATTTTATCGGTGTAAAACGATTGATTTTGACTTTTATATCGAAAGCCTTTTCATTGATGTATTTATGCGGGTCTCCCGCAGAGGTAATCGTACTACAGAGGAATTATGAAACCTTATTTATTCTGTACAAGTGCTTTTTTGCTGTTTTTCATAATTAATAAATAGCAGCTATTAGAGCTTGCACCATTCTTTAGCAATACCATTATATCCGTATATGAACTGATTTGGAATTGCGTGAACGTTCCAAAGAGGGCAAAGTAGCTTCATAATCGCGTGTTAAGCCAGGAATGAGGGTACAGATAGGAACTGGTCTATCTAAAGCTTAACCAAACCATGAAAACGGTTGCGGGCAAATCGCTGGATATGTTTGAATCGCATCTTTGTAGTCAACCACAAACTATAATTGTGAACGGTAGGCTATCCTACGTCCGCTTTTGTATTGCAACGACGTGCTTCCGGTGTACTGATGTTCACTGCTTACTTCTTACTACCTTACTTACTTACTTGCAATTACTTCTAGAGCTCATTACTTGTTACTTTTGCGCTGACCCCTGTATGTCTAAAATCTCCGCGTGCGGAAATTCGCTTCGTGTCCACGCGGCGGCGCTTGCTGTCCAATTGTCGAACGGTAAGTTACGATCTCGTGGCGGTTTAAACGGTGTTGCGTCTTATTTACGCCGTTACAATAATGTTTCATCCCCAGACTGGTAGCTGTGAGTGTGAGAGCGGGGCATGCTAGGATTCTGATTGAGGTGCGCAACAATTTAAACAGTGAAAAAGTATTATAAATCAAACATTTATTTCCATAAAACAGGTGTGAAAAACATCGAATATATACAGCGACAAAAATAGGTGAGTGGCAAAACTTACGCATGTGCAATCATAAACAATCGAACGGGGGACCTAATGGTGTTAATTCTGATATTGACGTGAAAACAAAACCTAAATACCGGGATCGGTTTAATATCACGGTGACAGTGATATATTCGCCCGGAAAGCGGTGCCGGTGTCGATTTTACGAAACGTGAATGATTCGGAGTGAAACTTTGCGTGCATCAGAAACTGTGCCGACACGACGGTCAGAGCGGGATTTGCTACGGATGTCTGAGTTACTCCAGAAAACTATGCCGGCGCTAACGAGCAGATCGTGAATAACTGTGATTGTCTGAATTATGCTGAGAGCTGTGCCGGCGGTAACAAACGGACCGGAAATAACTATGATCGTCTGAGTTACGCCAGAAAGCTGTGCCAGCGTTAACTTCATACTGGACTGGGAGTGACTGGAACTGGAATTCTCCTCGAACTGGACTGTGCGCGGTTTATATACAGAACAGCGGTCCGCCACGCGATCGCGATGGTGGGAGTTGAGCGTGCGTGAACAGACACCGTTTGCGGAGACGATACTCCTTAACAGAATAAATAAATAAATGAAAACTCAATTAAACAAAATAAGTTGCGGTAGGAACGCTGCCACCGATGGAAAAATCAATCAAAGTAAAAGAATTAATGATTAATTCGAAATGAACTTTAGATTACAGTATAAAATAATGTAGTGCGTTTCCATGCAAATCCTTGAAGAATATAATAAATAGCCTGACACAGTTCGCGGATGATACCCAGCTTTTTTTTATTGATTTAGGCCTGAAGCTGTGGATGCCACTGTTCCCGATATTAACAGAGAAATACAATGTTCCCAAATAAATATAGGCTCCAATTGAATCCGGCCAATGGAGTGAGGCCAAGGATGAGAGTTATTGTGTAGAATGTGGATCAGCCAATAGTTGATAGAGCACACAATTTAGGGTTAAGCTTTAATAGTGTCCTGCGGTGAGATGCTCATGAATCTGATCTTGTGCGACGAACTTTTTGTAATTTAAAAACCATTGATTATCGATAATAATATGTATCCATATATTCGCATTAAGGGAAAAGCACTATATAACTCAAGCTATCTTGAAGTAGAATGGCCGATGAGAATGGAGAATACATTCAGATTAGACACGACATTGTCTTATTTAAAAATCTTCAAATCAGGAAGTCTTAAATCTTCAATTGAATTAATTCAACTTAGAAAAGATATTTACCCTAAAAGCTTGAAATTTGAAAATACGTCAGTTATGGTAACACTTAACGCAACAATCAACGAAAATGGAAACACTGTTTTCTATAAGAAAAAATCATACAGTGAATTGATTTAGATATGGTTCTTTAATATTAATTAGTGGTGGGCACTATCGATAGCGACTATCGATAACTATCGATAGTTTTGACTATCGATAACTATCGATAGTTTCGACTATCGATAGTTGACCATCGATAACTATCGATAGTTGACTATCGATAACTATCGATAGTTGACTATCGATATTGAGCTATCGATAACTAACGATAGTTGACTATCGATAATTATCGATAGTTGACTATCGGTAACTATCGATAGTCCACTATCGATATGAAATCGAATGATAGTGAACTATCGATAATTGATGATAGTAGACTAACGATAACTATCGATGACATAATATTCGACAGTAAAATAATGTAAATCCCTTATAGAACATTTAGGAATGGATTAGTTCAGTATTGATAAAAATTAGCCAATTAATGAGACTTGGTCTGTCTATTGATATACGGATAGTGTCTAACAATTTTTTTTCGCGAGATGTAATTTTGAGAACTGTCTTGTACAACTAAAAATAGCGTGAAAATTGCTTTTAGATGATAAAATGGATGGTCCAAAAGTAAGTGAATGTAAGTCGGGAAGATAACTAAACGTGTAGATACATAATAAATTATATTTTACAGCAATATAATGAAAATAATTAATTGCGTTACAATCATAACAGTAATATATTGTATAATTTATGTGAAAATTTGCGCAATTGGTTTTGCAGTCTTCTGACAAGTACTTACAGTGAGCGGCTTCTGAATCCCTGATATATTAGTCAACAAAAATTTGATTTTAAAAATTAAAAAAAAAAATTATTTAACTTACTGATTATATATGTAAATGCTCAATGCTGCCGTTCACATTCTCACAAAGCAAATATGGGTATGACAATTGAAATAAATAAAATAAAATTGAAAATAAATATAATTTAAAAATAAAAAGTAAATAACATTCTAATATATAAAATAAATACAATTCTGTTTATATTTAAAATGCCTCAAAAAACGGTCATAGTCTAAACAATATCTAAATTTTTGTTTATAAATATTAAAATTTGCCCAAATTCAATGGAAACACAACAAGCATTGTTTTAATTTATTTTTCTTTTCTGTGTAGCCTAAAGGTTTGTGTTATTTTATATTGTCTTGTTAATTAAAAAAGAATGTGTTATCAATCATCAACTACTCATTGAGTAGAACTAATTCCTTCTTTTGTAATATCAATGTGTAATCTAGTACACTATTATTTATTTATTTTTATTAAATTTTTATTATATTTATATATATATATGTATATATTGACGATACATTGTTCTTTACAAATGGCAATAAATTGAATTTGAATTTGATGATGAAACAATGTACCAAAATACTAGTGTTAAGACAATTTCCATTAGTATATTAATATAACTATCGAGAGTTATCGATAGTTATCGATAGTCGACTATCGATAGTTATCGATAGTCAACTATCGATAGTTATCGATAGTCAACTATCGATAGTTATCGATAGTCAACTATCGATAGTCGACTATCGATAACTATCGATAGTTGGTCCGACTATCGATAGTACTATCGATAGTTGAAAATATCGATAGTGCCCACCACTAATATTAATCGATTTTTTTGGGAATAGTAAAAAACAGTACACATAAACGCTGCCAAATAAACAATACGGCAGCACATCTTTAATTATCTCTTCAAAATACTCTTGACCTTTCATAAATGGATAAACGTATATTTCCCTGGTTTTTGAAGACTTGGATTTAAAAAACGTTATACATCAACATTCTATTTTTTACATTATGAATTTTACAACGTAAATGATTAAGGTTTGAATTAATAAACTGAAACGTTTTACTTACTGGGAATAGTTGTTTAATTACACGACTTCAAAAACCAAGAAAATATATGTATATCTACGTTTAATTATCTATACACACTATGATGATATTGTTTTGTTTTTCTCGATTTTTATGACGACTTGCTAATCAATAATACAATGAAAATAAACGATTTCGCAAAAGAAAAACTAACGGTAGTTTTGCTTTGTAACTATGCAATATCTAACGTACCGTAATGATGATCCCGGGCGTTCCATCGACTGGAAATTTTTATTGTTTCGTTTTCTGTTTCGCTCCTCTATTTGTCGCTTGAAATGCGTTTCGCACGATGACAAAATTCATCCCAAAAAAAGAAAGAAAAGAGACTATTTCACCCTTGTAGGCGATTCAGTTGCGGTTGTCGCAGATCAAAGTGTGATTTAAGAGACAGCCGAAGAATACGTATGCATGCCGGGTAGGAAATTGGCTCAAATATGGGGATAATAGGATTACCGCATTTCCTTTCCGTTTTCCAATGCCAGTCACGTATTATTTACTGAAAAGTGTAGTAGGTAGACGCGCCGGATACCCCGTCGCCGTACTTACCGGGTTTTGTTTTCCTTTGTATCGATGAATATCAATTTGGCGTAGATATATTTCCTGCCGTTAGATTAGGACATCGATCAATATCTCGAATTTATATGCTATATGTATGTATGTATGTATGTCTAAGAATATTTTGCATTCTAGTATTCAATATTGATTCAAGGATTCTTGAAACAACTCAGTGTGATATCGCATAGATATAATGGAGAAATATTTTCTAAGCGAAATTTGCATTCACTGCACTGCTCGTCAAAAATGGGGTCAATAACTGGAGGTGCCATAAATAAATTTTTGAAAATAATGTGAAAATTGCAACAAGCGACTGAGATAGGACTTAGAAATTGAAAATGTATTGATTTCGTGAATGCAACAAAAATAATCCCAAGAGAATATCCAGTCTTAAATGCCCATAATTCGGATTGCTTCTAAAACGATGAATAGATTGTAGGTATTCCGAGAAAGTAAAACACGAACAAAAAACCGCCTCTCTAAAAATGTCGTGTCTTCGAGAAGTTATCTTCTTTCCTGTTTTTTAAGCAACAGGAACGCTCGACTGGGAGGTTTCTTAAAAATATTAAAATTAAAATTATCTAAAACAAGACAGAAAAAGTGTTACATGTATGCAAAATTTTTTTTGCAACACAATTCTTAATTAATTTTATGCGATATAGAAAATACTTGGGAAATTTTTATATAATATTATATATATATAACTTATGTACAAATGTCCGCCGTATCTATATTATAAAATTCGATTTAGAACCGATGTTCATAACCTCTCCACTCGTTTTCGCGGGTTAATATCGCCGCCTCCACATAGGACAGCTTTATTTGAAAGGTCTTTTTCTTTTAATATTTACAAGAAATATAATAATTTACCAGCTTACCTGAAAACATATAATTTACATCGGTTTCGGTTAGAGGTACGTACTTTGCTTTCGCGGACGCAATTGGGCTGACGCACGCTATCTTTTTTGGTACTATTTTAAGGGATAATGCTATGTTAATCGGATTCTGTACTTGGTAGTTCTTTTTTTTTTTTTTATTATAATAGTTTTCTTTAGTTATTTGTAAATCCTTCATCCGTGACAGAATTTTAGTTTTAGTTTTAATTTTAGGCATATCTCTAAACTAAATTAATATGTACATATAGTGCAGGGTTAGGTGAAATCAGTAAACATAACTGAACCACGCCCTGGGATTGTGTTCTTTGGAATTTTGCAATTTATGCATGATTTTTACTTTATATTAAGTTGTTTTTTATACATATATATACATGCACGATGTTCTGTTCTGTCTTGTAGCTACCGAGGAATCACAATAAAGGCATATATTATTATTATTATTATTATATTTTATACAAACATTTCAATGGAGAAAACGCACAGTTTCTTTTGTACTACGGAGTTGCTACAGTTAAGAATGAGCTTCTTATTACCAAACAATACAGCCTTGCAGTAGCTTTTGATGTGTTAATTACTCACCCTAAAGAATTAAGGACAAGCAAGATATATTGTCAAGCCTAAATAAACATATTTTGTTGTTTGTGTTCTGGAGATATGTGTTGGCTGTTATTTGGGTCAGTGATGATTAGGTTTTGGGATCCAAGGCTTTGTTTAGGACGTTTATATTGAGGCACCCAAAAGGAAACAATTCGCATATGTTTTTCTTTTAGCTAAGTATAAAGCAAGCAAATTGAATTAATGACATAAAGGTTGTTTATTTACTAAATATCCTATCCCTAAACACTTAAAATTTGTCAGTGAGCCAAGAATTCGATGTATGCGCATACTTCTTAACGATATTTAGATGTGCCTAAATTGCCAACTTCACATAAACCTATTTTGGCAATTTTATTTTACCATCATAAGTGTAATATAATAATAGTATCTAAGTTTTATTTTGAAAGCCGAAGTCGCTATGTAATAATAGATCTATGAAAATACTTTACATCATCTAGTGCATGTTTGCAACTTCTTTAGGTTTCATTATACAGAAAGTAAGATAATTTATAACAATATTTACTCCAATACGTTCTTTTCTTGGTTTCTTGCTCATTCCACATATAATTCATAATTAAAAAAACAAAAACTACGTCTCAGCATTTTCATACAGCGATTATACGCCTGATTATTTTTTCTAGTACCACTTCCACATGTTTATCAAAATCTCAAGTAACAAATTCTGCAATCTAACAATAAAGAATCACAAATAACGCCACCATGCAGGATTCTCCATAGATTTTACACACGCATCCGCAAGAGAACCGCATTACTTCCTTATATCTTGCGCATACTTAGAGAAATATCTTTATTCAACACACCCTCCTGCCAGTACAAGGCATCTCGATGGTGTCATTTAGGCTGGCGATAATTATCCTTCGAAAGGTGGATGTAGTCTAAACGACTCCCGCACTATAAGATGGTTATAAGAATACTGAGGAAACGAACGTTAAATAAAGGTACCTCAACTGTAAGCTCTATATAATGTTTAACAGACAAGTTAGGGCGAGAAAGGCGTAGAGGTCACGGTCATTGAAGTTGTGTGGGAATGTAATACTGTTACTGAATCGAATAATACCCTACTTCAAATTAAATTCACACTGCACTCCAGAATGCCTCTCCATTGCGACCATGCACCTACACTTTCTAAACGTATCAATTTCAAAACGTCGGAGTATAGTTAAATAGGGTTAGGGTTCAAAATTTAGTCACATATAAATTGAATTTCTTTTATTCTTTACCAAATTTTCGCCGACAAGTTTTTCGGCTTCTTCAAAGAATCGTCATATAGAAGGAATGTACATGTTGGTGAACCTCGATTCATACTGGTTGAATCTCGCTGTGTCTACACTACTAGTCTCACAATAAGTCTGTCTCGATCCATCGTCGACATAGGACGTTTTTAAAAATAATCGGATAAATTTGACTGGCCAAAAAATGGCATTTAATTTTTTAGTTGACGGATTAGCGATAATAGCTATTATTTTGGATGGATACAAATAAAAATAAAAATACAACGTGAAATGAAAAGAAGAAGAATGCGAATACATCCCGGCTTATTAACAAGAAAAGAAGAAGGCGAATATCACACTTTATTATCGTCATTCGATAGACGACGAAGAAAGATTTTTACAATATTGTCGAAACCTTTTACTAAATCAATAAATATTTCATCTGGAAATAGTAAATACAAATTTATATTAAATTTATTTCTTTTTACTTTGTGTATAAAATATTTTTTAAAAGTGCAAAACTATTCTTTTAAAATTTTCGCCAATTTGGTGTACACACTTTTTTCTAGAAAAAAAAAAACGCTTATAGAGAAGTTGGCAAAAATAATTATAATGTAATTATTTATAATCAAATGTTATAAATTACACGCATAAGTACTTATCTTTTTCAAAATTCCACGATTTATTACTAGGCATAATTAGAAGAAAAACGTCACGTCTCACTACAGGACCGATGAAAGACTGGAGTTCACACAAAAGCGTATTCACACTGTCGGTACAAGTCATGACAGGTCCGATCTCACTTCAGTCAAATATTCTTTTCGACGAACCGGTACCGGCGCGATATCGGATCGGAACTAGAGCGATACGATAATGAGAATTATCTGATTCTTTCTTGTTTTAGAATATTTGACTGAACCGAGACCGGAGCGAGATTGAACCGTGAACGGCATCACAGTGTAAATCGAGGCCAACTGTCTGAACGTAGAGCGCATTTGAAAATGAAAAAAAAAAGACAGCCCAATAAAGCGTAGGAAAAGATTTATGTTGAATTCTTGACAATGGGTTAGAAGAATGTGAGTTGGTGTTGATTAGATTGTTTCTATGGTCTGTTGGATTTTGTAAATCCGACGTTTCGGCTGTGGTTCTCTATTGTCGTCATCAGGGTAGCCCTGATAAGTACTAGTGCTTCCGAATTCCATGGTTGGCTGTGGAATTATATCGTACTCTCTTTGTGTAAATTATATGGAAATTTGTATCCATGAGAGTTTTCTGCTCTGTGGCTTTTCTTTAACCCTGTGTATTGGAAGTTCGTATCGCCGTTCTGATGTATTGGTTGCCTATCCGTCTGATGTTTCTCGATAGGTCTTTTACATAAGGAATTGTTGCGGTGATCTTGACTTCTGTATCTTGTGTGGTCGTTTTTGTTCTCAGATTTCTTGCTTTAGACAACATACATAACATCGTCCGGGAATCCGTTCATTCTGAGTGTTCCATTAATATTGAAGTTTCCTGTAGATGATAGTAAGGGAATATTTAATATGAGGATTGTATAGAGTAGGATCAGAGGTCAGATTACTGGCAGGAGTATCAATTATTATCACATAGTAAGCACAATCGACCACATTTCATCTGCGAACATAATTCCAAGTGAACTTTCCTGAAGTGAATGCCTTCCCCACATTACCTGGAAAGAGCTAGAAATACCAAGGTTTGAGCCGATGACATGACTTAAAACTCGGTACCTAAAAATCTAAGTCATCCTTTCCATGGCAAAGTATAGTATTTATCGCAGTTTCATGGGCAACCAGTTTTTGGTGAAAGAACTTCTCATCAAAGGTAAAATAAGTGGATCCGAACAGGAATTTAATAAATTAATGGTATTTATATACCCAATCTATCCCCCCCGCTCACAAGTCGGCACGGTCTCTGGTTCGTATTCTATGCTTCTCTAGATTTCCTCAATTTTTAATATTATTAAATAATAAATAAGGTTTGGGGAATACTAGTAATTACCGCAATAAACTGGAAATTATTAATAATTATAGATAGTACCAAATTTAAGGAAATATTTGTGAGTAAGGATATTACTTGAAAAGAGGCCAAAAGAAAACCTGCAGAAATGATTTCTTCCTGCAGATTTTGACTAATATACATCTTTAATTTATTTAGTTTTTCTTCTGATTTAACGTAAGCAGTAAGATTTAAATATTAATTATTTTAATTTTAGTATAGTTTATAATTATAGCAGTCTCTGAAGATGGCCAAATGCCGAAACCTGTAAGTCGAAATTAAAACTACTTAACTGATTGAATGAAGAGTTTTATTTTTTACTATTTCGTCTCTTATAAAGCATTCCTGAGAGCTTAGATCATGCAATTTAGCTGGCGATTCAATCACTCATCATTACAGTGCATAGGACGCATTCATCAACTGTCAATCTGTCTGCAAAAACTCAAAAATTACGAAATTAGTAATCTATCCATTAAGGGAAGTTGTTAAGAAATATTCCAGTGCGAAATATATAGGTATACAAACCTTTTAGACTTCATCCTACTGGAATGAAATTTGCGGAATTACTTGTTCAGATGATTCAAATTTTCATGATGCTTCTGTGAAATTATTTGGTCGTTTGTTTTAACAAACAAATTAAATTATATGATCTGAGGCACAGCTCGTAAAAATATAAAGTATCCACTGGATACGATTTAATAACAATTCATTCCAAGTGTAAATTGGTGCAGAACTCTTAAAATGGGACATTTTGGTGAAATTGTTATTACTTCTGCTTTGGATCTTAAAATTATTAAATTATTTCTGTTAAATATATCATTTACTACATACAAACTGTATTTCAGAAAACACCCTCTATCTTATGAGCGGTAGGAGATTGAGCCATGGTGTGGTGTATTATCACGCTCGGAAAATGGCAGAGAGTTTATTCCAGGTGGAAAAAATGCCACTGCGATTAAAAAAAAAAAAAAAGATAAATGGTGGCGCTATTGTAAGTTGAAGTATCAATCATAGGGTAAGCTTAGTTCATGATAGGTAAATTCTGAGAGTAGCATACATAAAACAAGAAAGAGTGTATTGATTATTCATTATGGAAGCGATAACTATTCTCTCCAGATTCTTTCCCCCGCTTTTTACCGAGCTACCATCTATTGAATTACTAGACGTTTTCTTCGTAAAGAGGTTCCGTCGAAAACGGGAAAAAGTTCGCAGTAGTAGATGTTATTAATTAATTATCCGGCTTATCAAAGCGGAACTGTAGAAATAAAATATATAACGTAAGGCGATTTTGCCGTGATCGCTAAATTGAGATTAATCGCTTGTCGATGAAGTCGTACTAATTTTCGGGAAGAAAAATCGGTCCGTGGACGTACTTTCGATTCTATTCCTACCCGACCCTAGGGATCCGAACTGGATTTCGGACGGGGTTTTCGACGGTCTTGAGTTTTAACTTTCTTCGCCGATTCTCCTCAACGGTCAATTAATAACTTTGCTGTCGTATTTGCAGAGTACTAATCTCATCCGTATTAAACTCCTAACTGAACGGTATAGGTACACGCAAGTAAGGTTAGTGTATTCTACTTTCTGTTTTTACAGATGGTTCATTTGTTCATTGTCACCGTGACTAGTTTTCAAAATGAAAAGCAACACAAAGAAAATTAAGCAACTTTTGTTATAGTTTCTTATTACACTTCTTTAATTTTAACAACTTGATACGCAATCTCTGGGAAGATAATTAATGGAATGAATAATGGAGATATCACTGCGTTTGTGTTTATAGACTTTAAACAAAGCTTTCGATTACTTTGATCATAATCTAAGATTAAAGATATGGGATTTAGTGAGGTATCGTTGGACCGGTTGCATCATATCTGCAGGAGAGAGCAATCCATAACCTCTTATGACTATGAAGGAAAGCTGGTTAAATATGATTCGGCGAAAGTATCGCGAGAGGTTCCACGAAGTCTTGGAGCCCTTGTTATCCCTGCTTTACTTTGACAGTTTGGTGGCCTTATTCGGAGATAATTTGTCAGTACTATTACTCGCAAAAGAATATGTAAAACTGTTGGTGAAACTCGAATGCAGCGTAGTAACGTTAAACAACTGGTTTATAAATAATAAATATAATAAACTATAAATGTAATATAATAAACTTAAATCTTAATTTGGATAAAACAGAAATATGATATTTAATAATGAAATGTCAGGGTTGTCAATGGACGTTAAAGGAGTATTGTGGAAGCTGAGCGAGATATCTCTTTCTTAAACACAAATATTGATGCACTATTGTCGTGGACTACCAAGATACAGACCCTTATTTGATAAAGATTTAGTTGCGCGTAGTGTAAGCGTTAAAACCACTTTAATTGCTTCCTAAGCGTTATGTACATACGCTGCACGACTTCAATATGGAGTCATGTTTTAGGGATATGCTACAGAATGGGCCTACATCTTTTTGGCACAGAAATCTTGTAGAAAAAGTATTATTATTATTGAAATACTATTGATGAACATCTTTTTGGGCACCAATAAAGATATGTTAATAATGAACATTATTCATTCTGCTGTTTTTAAAATTGTATAGTATCAAAGTGTTTCTTGTTGTTCAGACAAAATACATAGTTCTTATGAAGACTTACAGCTCTTATCTTCATCGAATAAGGTTGAAGTACTTTTAATGGTTCAATAATGAGTTTTCTAAGGTTTAATCGTCAGTTATTCTTGCTAATGTTGTCTTTTCTACAAAGTTTATTTTATGCGTATAAATAAATCGGTTTACAAACATACGCTATCAAGTAGCTCAGGTAATTAGAGTAATTTACTTTTCCTACTTTCATTTCATAATGTAATTAATTGATGCAAACTTATCGTGGAATTAATTAGATATATCTACCTACTCTCTATCTCCCGATTTTCTCACGAAGCTGATATCCGAGAAGCAGCCCGACTGTTATACCTACCGAGAACTAAATGAAAGTCGGGCTTTCCTTGCACGTCGCGCAAGGATTTACAGCTTTGTCCTCAGGTTGTATACGTGGTGCGCCCTCCCTGAAACATGTAAACACTAATTTCTAGAATCTTCCTCTTCTTAATGTACGCGACAATGAGATGACAAATTGAAGCTTTTACTTAAGAACGGCGTAGATTTGCTGGGAAAAGGCGTAAATTCGTGACGAATAAAGATTTAGATAGCGTATTATGGATGTTGAGGAAATTTTGCTCGGATAAACGCTACGGGTTATATGTTGGCTGCTACTATATTTAGAACAAACTTAATCTAAATTTATGTGAGCTTTGCTTTTAAGACAATTGCATAATTTAGAAATAAGTGTTGGATTTGCAGGAAAGGCGGCTGAAAATGGAAATTTTAATGGAACAGATATATATATATAATGATTATAATTATTTAAGTATCTACAAGAACAATACTGGCTAGAAAATCAGTGCTAGGCAACACTACAAGTTTTAAGAAAATCAAACAAGGATTGATGTTAAAAAAAATTGAAATTGGTGTTATTGCTTGTTAAAACATTTTCCTTTAACATCGATGCGTTTTAGCAAAAGAATAAACTATTTCTTAAAGCAATGATGGTACTCTTGCCGAGACATTTCAGAAACCAAGTTTCTATGACGTTCCACTGCTGCATCCGATGACGAAAAAATGATTCCATGCATTGTATCTTGTATCTTTAATTTTTGGAAACAAAAAGAGATCACAAAGTGTTAGGTCAGGGCTGTAGAATGGATGGTCCACTTTTGGGGCATAGATATTTAGTTATTAGTTTTGTTATGTGCCGCGATGCGTTGTCATTATGTGAAACTATTTTTGTTTTTACTCGTTTTTTACTAACTTTTTCAAAAGTTTATTTACGTACAAATCGGCAGTAACGGCACGTTTATCTTATAAAGTTATAGCAACAATACGGCACCTTCTTACCCCCACTGCGAATTCGTCAGACTTTGGAGTTGTTAGGTTCTGTTTGATAGCCCTATTAAGCTGGCGCAACAATGAATCCAAGATTCATCACCAGTAATGATACACCAAATTCGAAGTACCGCTTTGGAATCTTTTTAAAATTTTCTTGCGTCTAACTGTTGAAGTAAAATGTTTTGGATTTGGCTGATACGAATGCCAAATGTAGACCTAATAAATTCATAAGCTGTTCGACGATCTCCTTCAAACATTGGTCGAAGAGCGTTTGTATTCTCATATGTAACAGCAATTCTTGAATATCCTACAGGAAATTTACCACTAATTATAATACAAAACCAATGCTTTTTAAATTCGTTGTATCAATTATAAATTATTGTCTCAGATTGCTTTTTCGCGAAGTGCATTTCTTTAGCGGATCTATGCATTGTTTAGGCGTTAAGATGATTCAAAATCATAGCCCGCCAATGTTTCGTAGTCACATTTATTTTTGGATAGATATTAAATCTTTGAATTATGATAACTAAACAAATAAACTACTAGAGCGAATCGAACAAACTAAACGGCCATCAATTCGCATTAAAAGGTAGCTGTTAAATTAAAACTAATCTCATTTGCTATTGATATTGATAAATGTAAAATGTCAGCTTTACATTTATTTCTAACCGTCTATATATTATACTGTCTTCAATGGTAGCATGTCAAATTTGAAATGCAATATATATAATAATAATAATAGCTCTTTATTTTAAACTATGCAACATACAAAATAACGTCAATAAAGAGAGTATCCGTAGAGAAGTAATAAACATAAAACTATAAAATTATAAAAAATAATCATTAATAGAATAACAGGATAACTCCATTAAGTTTGATTTGGCTTTTTGTTTGAAAAGATGTAGATTATTGGATGTTTTGATTTCATTGGGCAACTTATTGAACAGCTTACAGCCGACATACGTTAAATTCTTCTGGAATAATGATGATTTGTGCATGGGAGGTAATAAATGATTAATTTGACGCGTATTGTGACCATGTGGGGTGTTAGTAGAAAACTCCAATTTATATTTAAAAACAAAACACAGAACTTCCAAAATGTAAGCATCATAAAACGTTAATATTTTATTAGTCTTAAAAACATCTCTGCAAGAAGCCTGATATGGTAAGTCAAAAACGATGCGCAGAGCACGTTCTTGTAATAGAAATATTCGGTTAACGCCATAACCAGAACCCCAGCGAATTACTCCATAGGTCATTTTTGAATGAAAATGTGAAATATGATAAGTTTTAAGAACAAAGGTACTGCACGACTTTTTCAAATTATATAGAGCATAGCATATCTTGGCCAACTCACAACAAAGATTGTTAATATGGGGCCCCCATTTTAGACCTTCATCTATAATGATACCGAGTAATTTCGATGATTTAGTTAGTTCCGTAGAATTACCATTTAATACAAAATTACTAATATTATATTTATTGTTATTCTTAAATAAGATACAATTTGTTTTACTAGTATTGACCACAAGATTATTACAAGACAACCGATTACATAATTGGGTGTATGTAAGGTTAGCTTCTTGAAATAAGGCGGATATGTTGGGGGAACTAACAATTATATTAATGTCGTCGGCGTACAGAGCAACATTAGAAGCAGTGGTAAGGACCTAGGGAAGGTCGTTAATTAAAATTAGGAAGAGGATAGGGCTCAAGACTGAGCCTTGAGGCACGCCGCGATCAACTTCACGTATATCTGATGAATAATCGTTAATTATTACTGTTTGAGTACGGTGTGTCAAGTAACTATTGAACCAACTTAAAGGGCTGCCTCTTATGCCATACTTATACATCTTAGTAAGCAATAACTTACGGTCAATATTCTCGAAAGCTTTCGAAAGGTCTATAAACATTGCTAAACAGGGAGAATTCGAATCAATACTGAGGGAAATTTGTTGAATAAATTTATGTAAAGCCGTATTGACAGGACGATTAGGAATAAAACCGTGTTGTTGGTTAGCGAAGAGATTAAATTTGTTAAAGTAAGCGATTAACATTTCATTCATCAAAGCTTCATAAAGTTTAGAAAGGACTGGCAAAATACTTATGGGGCGATAGTTATCTAGACAACCAGGGTTACCTTTTTTATACACGGGAATAACATTAGCTAACTTGAGTAAAGAAGGAAAAGTACCTTTATTAAATGAGAAGTTAATTAAATAAGACAAAGGAGTTGAGATTGATTGAGCACATTTTTTATAAGAAAAGTGGGAGTTGAGTCATGGCCTGTAGTCATAGAGTTGTTTAATTTATTAATAACTCTTAATACATCATTTGTGATAACTGGAGTATTAAAAAAGCTGTTACGATTATTATTAAAATTTACGTCAGTCAAATTAGAACAAGTAGTTTGTGGAGTTGCATGACTAAATTTTTTATTAAAATTATTACAAAGCAGTTATAAATTTTGAGTTTGTGGTAGTTTGTTATTAACGGCTAGATTGGGTGAATTATTTCTGATAACGTTCCATACGGCTTTAGACATATTAGGACTGGTCATTATATAATTGTCATTGTAGTTCTTTCTAGATGTGTTAAGTGCTTCCTTATAGAATTGATCATACCTCAAGAAATGAGGCTTAAGGGCAGGATATTTTCTACTAACACTACGCATAAATAGTAAATTATTTTTTAATTGTATTAGATCAGGAGTTATCTAGTTATTATTTGAAATGGGTTTAAAGTATTTTACATAGGGAAAACAAATGTCCATGTAATGCTTAAAAATTTCTACAAATTTGCACAGTGCTTTATCAGGACCTGTAAGTTCGTAGACTGATATCCAAGTCTCGTTATAAACATAACTAATGCACAGGTCCAGTGAGCATGAATTGAATTTTTTATAAAAAAATTATTTTATAAATACTAACAAAGTACAAAAAAAAATGCTATGTCGCGTTTTTTCTTTCATGCAAATATAAACAGTTGATGCGAAAACATATTTGTTAAAATAGAGTATAAATCATTACTGCATTTGGAAATCGACATATTGTATCGGATATAAATATTAACAAAATCAAACGTTCATAAATAATGAAATCAAAAACTAATGGACTGTGCGTCGTATTTACCTTTTCCTGCCATCGGTAATACGTGTGTTGCATCTTCTATTTTTTACTTTACATGATCTCACACACAAAGCTATTCCGTACCTTCCATTATTGATCAATAAATCCTTCTCTCCGATAATCCAGCAGTGTAATGGTATACTTCGACCATGGGCTTTATAGTTTCAATCACACTATCTTTCTGTGTGGAACTAAAAACGTTCAAACTCAAGTAACATCATAAACCTTGAATATCTAATTTAAAATTGTAGCTGACGATACCTTTCCTCTGCCAGTTAACTTAATGAAGCGATAGCCGGATCGAAGACTTAGCAAAAAGTATAGAATTTTTACTTATCGCTTATCTCAAGCGAGACGTCTCATTAAAAATGCAATTAGCATCCTCGCCAATCGCTTTAGAAATTCTTTTACATCCAATCAATTTTAAGTCCAGAAAAAGTAGAATTAATTACATTAACATTTGTTTGAATACATCATTTTCTTGCTACCAAAAACTCACAGTTATATATAGAAATTGATGAAGACATGAACTATCTGCAGAAAGTAACGCGCAAGTGTGGCAATATAACATGTGATAACGCAAGAACAATTCGTAATCGGTCCAAAACATGTTTCAGTTCTTTATAGAGTTCTGCAAATTAGCAGGAACAGACAATAAATAATTTTAACACTTACACATTGCATTTTATTTAAATAATACAATCTGATTATCTACAAAATTAAAGTATTACGTTTCTTAATCCCACAATGTGTATCTTGTTCTACTTCCAACTAATATCATCATTATTTATTTTTTTACGCATGTAATAATATAGGTATTGTGTCAGTACTTCATCTTCTGCTTTGGAACTATTTTGATTCTGGTTCATGGTTTGGCTAATAGACACTAATGCATTTGAGGTTTTTCGGGTTAGATTTGCTTCAGCCATGTCCTGTTTGCATTTTCGGTTTTTCTGGGATCTGGATTGGCATATTCCGTGAGTAGAAGAAGGTGAACAATCAATCCGTGTAACCAGTATTGGTGATGGTGATATTACAATATCTCCTGAACTATCATGGACGTCCTGCAGCATACCATTCTCTCCAACAACGTATTCAATTGTTCGGCTGCTACGCCAGTCAAAGTATCAATTGCTGCTCGTAATGTTCCAGTAAAAAAAAAACTCATGGTTTTAGAATATGGTTCTTGTATGTAAATAAACTTACAGATTTGTCCCCAAGGTCATCACCGACTCTGCAGCACCTACTGGCTTTCCTTTTTGTGTCTTCGACGAGAAAGTTTGTTTTTAAATCATCAAATTTTGCCTTTATACCATTTACTTTAACCAAGGGTTTAACTTCTTATGAAACAGCTTGGGCTTTTTCCAGCATATTTTGATGTACATATTTTTTTTTTGTATAACGATTATTTTGTGTCAAAGCAACAAGGGTGTTTTTGGTATTCTTATACTAAAATCTTCACAATGTCTTCTTGGCCAAGACATCTAGTTACAATGTGCTATTTTTACAACCACAACTATGAAATTATATGTAAAATTTTGTAACTTTCATCTTGAAAATTTTGTACTAAAGGCTATAGCTACAAGCTAGTGAAATCGACCCTTACATAGATTTGGCTAATCTTTTCTAAAGTAGCTTTATATATAATATTGATTCTCAGAAAATTTTAAGTTTATAATATTTATAAGTTTTCAGTAAATAGCTGTTTAGAAGAAGAACAAAAAATAATCATCTTCGTTAATCTATCTACCTCCAAGTAAGCTAAAAATGCAAGTAAATATTTTAATAATGTTTTGTTCATATTTTCCGCTTTGGGGGCACCCATGATTTTTTTACCAAATATAGTTACTATATACCCACACAAGATATACAAATTCCCACTCGATACATAGGGTACAACATAGTAAAATAAAAGAACATGTTTTGTGTAATACTACAGATGTAGTAAAAGATCAAACAATTAACAACAGTTAATTGCATTTTGTCAAAGAGCAATCTTCAAATATCGAAAGTACAGGTGCAATCATGACAGTTTACCAGAAAAATATACCACTGCTTTCTGGAGTACAACTTCTTCACTCGTGTGCAGAATTTCATTGTGAAGTAAAAAAATTCTGGTAGAAATAATAAAAACATTCTGGTAGAAACAATAAAATAATGTCTGTAATTATTTAAGTGATGTCCAACAATCTAGCACCGTACTACCGTCTTGTCTAACCTTTCCCATTGTATATACGGCTGCAATTGGTACTTCTGACCAAAGAATAGTTAAAGACCCCAATATTCGCACTAGCAATTTTTTAGGGCGCAAAATAGAATAGGCACGAATCCACATAAGGGCATTTGTTTGCTTTGATGCTCCATGTTCACGCCCGATCGATATAATATATACACAAAATCGGGACGAAACAACAGCGGCAACAACAACCTTAATTTCATGCAGATTTTGGGTGCAGCATGAATTATTAAAGAGATTTCCGTATATAAAAGAAAACGCCCGCCGACTTACGGCGATGTGACATGATTTAACAATGGAATGACGTTTGCATATTTATTTAAAGCAGCTGCGGTTTTCCGGTTTTTTTGATATTTTGCCCGACTCCAAGATGCTCGTTATAAAATCGATGTGTGGGAATTTTATGTTCCTCGTTTTAGTACCGTGGGCACACACGGTAATAAGGATTTTTTGCGTCAAAAAGGCACAATGGGAAGCATATACGTATATGCAGCTTGAAGTGTGCGCATAATTACGTTCAAATAAATTTAAATTTACCTGCACCTTCACCAAAAGTACACTTCATAAAATTTATATCACAGGGTATAACAAATGTGCTACTTATTATAATTGTTACATCTATAAACTTAGAAAAACAGAGAAATATTTCCGACGAAATAATAGGAATTTTCTCCTCAAACCATAATACCTACTAAAACAATAAACTAAATTCATAAACGTAACAAACGGGTGACGGGTAAAACTAAAAACCTTTAACTAGCAAAGGTCACAGTTGGCAGGTTTAATTTATTAATTGTATTATGACGCTTTGTTGTCTCCCTTTGTCACACTGGCACTCTAGTTACCTATTCACAGCCAGTGAGTACTATTTATCGTCTCTTAGAAGATCTACAATGTTATATTGCATTAGCTACTGCTATGCTACTGTGCTTCCTAGTTTAATACGACACACGCCTCGTGACTTTGTGTTCAAATTTCGTAATTGTGAGAGGAGACTGTAATATCACTTCTCGTCCTGCTATCTAATTGTATTAAAATGGCCGCTTCCCTCTAGAGAGCACAGTTACTTGCAATTACTTTTCGGGAGCAAAAAAAAGGAATACAAATTTTGTTAGCTGTTTATGTTTTCACTAATGGTCACGAAAGATTTTTTTTTAATAATACGTTTTCCTTTTTTCATGTTCTAAAACTAGGTTACCGCAGGTGATAATTACGCATTCCAAGAAAATGTTTAATTATTCACTTCACAATAAAATTTACACAAACACAAATTGATACTTCTCTAGAACCTTATTAAATTATATTTAACGTTAACGCTAAACGTTTAGCTTAGTTAATAATTAAGAAAAGAATAAATTAGCTTAAATATAACTACCCCTATATCCGAAGTTGTTTTTGTTGGAGAAAAGAATTACAAATCTTAAATATATCGACATACCAGGTTGGAACAGATGTTTTTTCGGTGCCTAACTCAATGTATTGAACGTACACAAATCATATCAATCAGAAATTAAAGGAAGTGAATTAAACAACATATTTAGGATTACAATTACAAAATACCATGAAATGGGATAGACATATACAGAAGCTAATTGAATAAAATGCAAGAACAATTGCGGCTTTAAATAAAATTAAATATATAATACCTACTTCCCTTAAAAAACCACTATACCACGCCCTATTCGCTGCAAAAAAATAGCTACCTAATAAACATTTGGGGAAACACGACAACAAAAAATCTATCCAAAATACAACGACAACAAAATAAAGCTCTAAAAATAATATACAAGTTACACTATAGAACTCCAACAATACATGTTTATGAAAAAACAAAAGAACTAAACATACAAGTAATAATAACCCTCAATAACATATTATTTCTACACAAAATTAGAAATAAGGAAATTAAAACTAACATAAAATTACAAATGAATAGAGAAATACATGACTACAAAACTCGCAGAGTATCGCACTTGAGATCCGAAATATATAAACACCACAACTACAGTCAAACACTAAATACAACAACAATAAAAATGTACAACAAATTACCGAAAAACAGAAAAGAATTACCGTATCACAAATTTAAAAGTGAAATAAAACAGATTCTGAGGAAGAAAAACTAATAGTAACCTAATAGTAAAACCTAAACCACGATTTGAAGGAAGAAGGAGGCCCTCAACACCGTTAGCCCTAGATAGTAGCTCCCGAGGCGAAGATGAGGGATGGAAGAGCAGTAATGCTACAGATATATATACATATACAACATACATTATGTAGCTATGTATCTATTGTATTGTTGTTTGTTTATTGTAAATAAAATAAAGGAATATCGAATCAAAAACAAATAATTAGCGGTTTGTAATGAAAAATTGAAAATAACTTTGTAATTATTGGATTTGGGTATAGGACATTATTAACAAAAATTAAGCGCAATTAACGGGCCATTCCAAAAATGTAATAATATACGGGCTGTTCCATTTGCAAAAATTCAGGAAACGCCAAATTTACTGCATCGTAACAAATAAATAAAATTAATGTTTAATCATTTTGTACGTTCAACACACCCCTTGGCTGCATACCTACTAAATAATTTTGTCTTAGCTAATCGTAATATTGTGGCATGGAATTAGTATGGTAACCTTGTCACGACCATTTTTTTTTTTTAATTTTCGTTAATAACTCAACAATGTGTCACTCAAAACCAAAAACCCAGGGATCATTGAAAACACAATTTAAAGCAGATGAGAAAACACAAAAGATATACAGGTTCCGTTTAAAAAAATGTTTTTGAATGTGCCCCGCTTTAGGGTATCACCTGTATACTTAAAATTATGTTTAAAATGTGCGTTTTTGGTTAGTGTACCACTTTTCATAAAATAAATTTCTTCAGTTTTATTTTTTAAAGACTATATTGGACTTTGGCGCACTAATGAGCAACCCTGTAGATATATATACGGGCCAACCATGCTTGTAGGTTTTAGTCGGCACTGAAGAAAAAATCCGTTCCAGGGCTGTACTTTATATATATTGGAAATGAAAATATAAACTGTAAAAATTTCCAAAAGTGGTGTCTTTTTTTTTAGATTTTTAGGTCTAAATTTACTTATATTCAGAGATTTGAAATAGTTTGTGAAATGGGAGTTGTCTTATATTTAAAAGACTATATCCGTTGTTCTTAATTTCTAATATTAAGCCAAGCATGTTAAAAGAGCTTGCATGAACTTTTTTGAGAAGCTTTTGAGTTTTTTGATGAGCTATTTGAGGAACGCCGAGCTTCCTTAGAAGCTTTTGAGCAGCTCCTTTAAGAAAGCCGTTTGAGGCTTTCTTAAGGAGATTTTGAGGAGCTTTTTGGAGGACCCCTTCTGAGGAGTCTTGAATTTTTTGGGGAGCTGTTTGAGGACTTTTTTGAAGTGCTTTTGAGGAGTTTTTCTGAGCTATTTGAGGAGTTTTTAGGAGCTTCTTTGACGAGCTTTTTACGGGGCTTTTTGGTGAGCCTTCCTTTAACTTCTGCTACATACATACAGTTTGTAGCAGCGACAACTGTACAACAACTGTAAATTATATTAATACAAAAATTATCAATTTGTACATTCATAAATTCGTATTTAGAGCGTTACAATAATAGTCACGTAAAATCACAGTATCAGCTATGTAAAACAGCTGTAATATTACACTAATTTTTATCAGTGTACGTTATAATTAACGTTCGACGTCTCTTCTATCAGTTTTCCTCATTATGCTACATACATAGGCAATTAATTACTTAGTAACGAACATTTATCGCCATAAAAACTGTGCAATTCCACCACTTTTCATTCGCAAACAAAACTGGTCACGGAGCCAACGAATATGCGTGATTGCAGCTTCGGCCATACAATCATCACTTTTGTGCCATATTATACGGCGAAAATTAACCGTTACGCTTCAGAAATTCCAACATAAAGACGCACACAGCAATAATCAGTCTAGATGAGTACATTGTGAGCTTCGGAGGTAATCCTCTGTAAACACATACAGAACACGAGAGGAAAACGAGCTACCTTTGAGTATCGTCATAGTTCCAGTATAATACACAATTTACATGATTAACTGGGGAGATACGGAGTATCATATTATGCAATTTGCTATTTGCACGTAATGAAATAAAATTTGCTGATGCATAGATTGCAATCATCAGAAATAAACAAACTTTTACGGAATGTCGATAAAACAAACTTATTTATATTTATAGCTTCGTATATTTATAATGCAGATACTGCAAACTTTTCCTATACTCGCGAACAAATTGGTTCTGCTCTACGCTCGATAGTTGTAAATTGGATAGTTTCTGGATTAATGCCAGGTAGGAATATGGATTTGTCTTGCCAATATACAGGATTGACTACTCTTTTCTATGAACGCTATTGGTATCTCAAGAAGGAAGGAGACCTTTTCTTCCGATTGGTGCATTATAAATTTACAAACTTGTCTTTAACCGTGCTTCTTATAATCATAGAATACGTTTTCTCCTGTATTTTTTGCAGTAAATACAATTACTATAGCAAGTTTTAAATTGATTTTGAGGTCTAGGAAAAACCATTTGCTTTCCAGTTTATGAAGCCTAGTAGTTAGTTAGAGTATGTTTAAATCCGCAAAGTATTTTTTTGTGCCGAAATTCGCTTTGAAGAGGTAAAGCACTCTTTCGAATATTGATTAGTATTTTTTAGCTAGTGTGGAGGATGCGCTAGACTTTCCATAAAGCACCATGGATTTAGAAAGGCACCCTCAACAATTAGCGTTGCACAAGAAGTGGTTGAGATCTTCGAGTCGAAACAGCAGAAAAACAAGTATACACAGTAAAAAATGATTGTAGTATTATTCCTGGCGTATAGTTACCAGGAATATGACTGTAATCCTTTTTTACTAGGGGGCCTCCCCAAATTTCGAAATAACTGGATACCTGGATAAATAAACTAATTTTTAGATAATGATTCGAGAGGCAACTACTCTCAGGAAAAACCGAAAAAGAAGTTCTCTCACATTTGTTTTCAACAAACTCAATATTTCCTGGATGAAGGTACCCCGGCAACTACCAAAAAGAAATCGTTTCCAACAAATTAAAATTCCCACATTGAACAAATATCGAAAGACATACACATGCCTTAAAATCCAGGGTTACAAGCATTAATTGAAATTGATACAATACAAGTAAGTTGTTGGTCGAAATTATTACATGAACTTACAATAAACAAATAAATAGATAAAAAATATACTTATATAAACAATTTTATTGATTGTCGTCCATTCTGAAAGTTTTGTTTAGCATAATCACGTAGTGTAACATAAGAATACATTTAGTAAGTCAATCGTTTTACACACAAAAGGTGTTTATACATCACATTGTTAACTTACATTTTGTATTTTTACATTATTCTTCGACGCACCAAGTAACTAACGATTACTATAGTAATTTTACACAAAACTTTTTATGAGTGATAGTGCTTATATGATGCTTTCGGTTCTGACTACCGGAAATAAAAGCTACCGCTTGAATATTGCATTAATGATCTGATGAAAAAATTGGCGAGAGCTACTGAAACGTTGAAGTATATTTTTATCACGAAAATGCACTTATTGTCTAGCCCAGATGCACGTAGCTTATTTTTCATTCCTTTAAAGAGAATTTTCCATTAAAAGGGTAATCAATCATATTAAATAGCCACAACATCGTCTGACGTATAACACGAAGCTAACGTTCCTAAGCAATTTAAGCTTGTGATTGCTTCGAAGAGAATAATATTATAATAAAATTTTCCTAAAGCCAACAATAGCTAGGGCACTTTCGAAAGCCTAAGCTTCCATGAATACATTTTCGAATAAAATTTATCGAACGGACATTGCTTAATTGGCGCCACTAGTGTTTCCAAACCATTCTCATGTTCGTATTTCAACAAAAACGCATTGCAGTTAATTAAAACATGTAAAAAGCGATACGTATCTAATTCCACGCGTACATTTTTACAAATAAAGTATCCAGGTATATTTCCCATTTAATTGGCAATCTCATGACGAATAATCAATTCAATTTAGGAGCAATTGAAAACGATTCTGCTTCAGGCGATAAAATGGGAAAAAATATGGGCAAATGTGAAAATAAAATGTAAAATATGAGCCGGTGCGTTTTATACATGTGATAATTATCACAGGGAGTAATTATAATTACTCCCAATATTGCTAATACACGATTAAAGTTACTCTAGGGACATTTTATTGACGTAGCTTGTGCGGATTTAAAGAGCATAGTTTAATTTTTAGCGAGTATTATTAAAAACCTATCAGCTAATTGTTTACATTTCTGATTAAAAATTATAGCTTGAAAGCTTTAATAAAATAAATTAATTGTCAGCACGCCATATACAAAATTATACATCAACATTGTTTTATATTATACACTGTGAGAGAACCTATTCTAAATGTATACACTATTTACACTACTGACACTATAAAATATTGTATGTCATATAACTATATTGTACAATACAAGCAGACCCTGATTTACAAGGCTGTAAAGATGGAACTAGAATGAAACTGTGCCTTGAGGTAATATCAAGCAAAACAAAACAGTATCTGTCAAGCAAATATTTTGATTGAACAAGGTATAATAAGCAATTTGTGACATACACGCGTGGTAGTTTGCAAAGTTAGAAGTTTTCTGGCTGAACGAATCTTTGTAGTTTGCAATAGTTTGGTATTAACTTTCTCTCTAATGTATTCCCGACTTTCTTACACTTTCAATTAACCGGAAATCGTCATCCAACACACTTAACCACTCAGTCCCCCTAACTGGCTGAATTGTTAAGTGTGCTGAATTAGCAAATATTCGGAATTTCGAAATCGGGATCAAATCTCACACGAGCCAAAAAAAAAAGCAGAAAAAATTGATTCTCGAACATATTTGTCAAGTAAATTGCAAGAATGAGTTTGACAAGAAACAGTCCTTATCAGGGCCACCCTGATGACGGTAGTAGACGAAGTACCGAAACGTCGGATCATCAAAATCGAGCAAACGATGGAAATAACCCAAACAACAACTCAAATTCTATTGTAAAATTTTTGACATTTACAGAACATACTTATATGGGCGTCAGATAATAATAGTCGATCAAATTCCGTAGTTTAGATGATAGAATATCCGGATTGGAAGATAGGTGGCGCTACTTACTCAGAATAAGTGTAAAATCATTTAATATAACCGCTTTTAGCCCGCCTGTCAAAAATTGCTGACAATCCGACGCTTAGTTTTGTTTTGACAACCATTTCAAAAAATACTGTTAGTGTTTTCTGCGACCGTGGAAAAAGACCAGTATCGTTCCGTGGTCAGATTCTTGTTTTTGAGTGGCAAAACCTGCGAGGAAATCAAGCCCATTCTCGGTGGTATTTATGGGTTTTTGATGGACCGGGTGGGCCAAAAACGGCTACCACAGAAGAAACCGTGAACAAAATCGATGATCTCGTATTGGCGGACCGCCTAGTGAAAGCTCCCGAGTGGGCTGTGATGGCAGGGATCTCAATTGAGCGCGTTAGTTATATCCTGCACGAGATTATGGGCATGAGAACGGTGTCCGCGCGGTGGCTGCCGCGTTTGTTCACACCGGAGAACTTGGCCCTATTTATTCGAAATTCGGAGGAGTTTTTGCGTCGTTTCGTGACCGTCGATGAGACATGGATTCATTGGTACACACCAGAGACCAAAGAACAATCGAAGCAATGGGTTTTACCTAGTGAACGTGCTCTAAATAAGGTGAAGACCGTGCCGTCAGCCGGAAAGGTGATGGTCACCGTTTTCTGGGACGCGCCAGGTGTGGTCCACGTTGACTATTTGAAAGGGAGAAACAATCACAGGGAGAAGGGAGAAACAATCACAAGAGCATACTACGTCTATTTATTGCGCCGATTCAACGCCGATTTGAACAAAAAGCGACCACATTTGGCGAAGAAAAAAGTGCTCTTCCTCCACAATAACGCACCGGCTCACACCAATAGTCAGTCGCCACAGCCAAACTGGTCGAATTGCACTACAAATTGCTCCCCCATCCTCCGTATTCTCCGGATTTGGGTCCCTGCGACTTCTTTTTGTTCCCAAACCTTAAAAGATCGCTCGCCGTGCGGGTCGAACGAGGAAGTCATCGCCGCCGCGGAGGAGTATTTTGCAGGCCAACAAAAGTCGTACTATGCAGAGGGGTTCAAAAAGTTGCAGCACCGCTTGGAAAAATGTATCGAGTTGGAAGGGGATTATATTGAAAAATAAATTGTCAAAACCTAAAAAAGTATTCATCAAAGAGCCCTCGTATTATTGAAGTGCATTAGAAACTAATAAACGGAAATAAATCACGTGGATGTACATATTTGATTTACAGAAAATATATACACACCTAATATATTGCTACGAAACTTGTAGATATTTTTATGATTTTATTAAATTGATTTTAAATTAATTCAACACTGTTTTATTAACGTTCATACATGCAGCGTCCTCTATTAAAGAAAAATTTACTCCACAGATAAGCTATGCCTCAATAAGTAGATGCCTTTGTAGCACACAAGTGAATAAAATCTTCCCCTCTACCTGTTTTGAGTATACCACATACCAATCGGGTGATATATATACTGTATTATCCTTAGTAAAACTTGGGACGTGGTGGGGTATACTGCTCCAAACAAAGAAGTATATTATTAGCTTAAATTGACTTGTTATAATCTTTGTTTCTTTAATAAATGCTGTACTAGTTATTTAGTTGTGATGTTATTATATTGTAGTAAATAAAAACCAATAGTGTATAAATTACTTTGTTTATTTGGAGTTAATAAAAAGTAGTGAACAATTAATGGATATTCTCTCTCTCAGGGTAAGTAAGTAAGTTCAAATACTATTTAAATTGTACAAAAATAAGATTCCTTGAATCTTAATCCAAACTAAACTCAATAATATATCTTGTTTAAATATCAAAATTGAATTCAAATCTCCCGCTAAACTCCCGTCATAAAATGAAGCATTGCCAATAACCTTTTACAGCAACATACGTTGTTTACCTACATACAAAGAAATCCCTATAAATAACTGCCATCAAAACACTCTAACCTCAGAATTCTATTTACGCTCTGAACGCCGGTTATAAGTTCAAAAGGTGAATAATCGCTTACTTGAAGTACGATAAACTGCTTTCTTATATTCCAAATACTGATTTCAGTTCTGCAACAATCTTTTCAGCTCCAAATCTGCGTTATCGATGTCTCAGCTACTAAGACTCGAATCGAAGTCCCTCGATTGGCCACAGGAATGAAAAATACGCCACCCAAATCTTCGAAATTACTGGAATACCATCATCTTTGCACAACACACACACAACACTTCATTTTTGGCAAGTAAATCCTAAGTTAAATGACTCTATATGTGATTTAAATGTTGAAATTTCTAGATGTTTTCGAAAATACAACCAACTTAGGAAAATATCGAAAAAGAAGTCCTCACAATTGTTTTAAACAACTTTCATATCTCCTAGGCAAAACAGACCCCAGCAACGATGAAAGATTATCGTTTCCAACGATACGAAACCTTGTATGAACCCACGTTCGTACGATCAGCGAAGGAACTTTATACCTAAAAATCCATGGAAACGTGCCCTTTTTAAATAGATACGATATAGTGAGTGTTTAATTTAGATTTTTACAATAAATTTACAAAATAGATAAATACATAGATCAAAATACATTAATATAGGTACATAATTCAATAACAAACGTATGATGCTGTATGTTGTTTAGGTTAGGTATATGATATCATAGCAATATGTGCAGTCGCGGATTTTAGGATTGACCATCTAAATTGCAGCGAGCTCTATCTAGCACATGCAGCGAGCGTAGCGCTTTCTCGCCATTGCTAAAGTTCACGACTGTACATAGACAAGCTGTTCACCCTAGTGATGTTAAATCTATTCCATACCTTGTAAGGAATAAATAATGATTTACTAGCTGGTATAGAAGTCAATCTTGAAGTTTTAATATTAAAGTTGAAATTTACACATCTATCATATTTATCTTTTTGTTTCAATGAGTAAATCAAAGCACATTGTAATCTGAAGCTCTATGTCAATTTAATCCATCGAAATCTCTGCAGTCGATATTGTGGACTGTTTCATGGCGGTTAACGCATTTGACTCGGTATCTCTGTACCAAACACGTACGTTTTAACACTCATATAACAAAGATTAGCTTACGCTGACGTCAAACAATGCTTAAACACGATGGTATAATCTGATACGAGTTACAACCGTATTGAATTAAAGCTGACGTGGCCGGGCGAAAAGTTTTCCCTTGCTTATACATATGTATACAGTACATAGAGTAGCAAGCTGAGCTAAAAAAAAGTCGGGGATACAACAATTGTAAGTTTTGAATTTAGCCACACTTTTTGGTCGAAAAGTATTTTCTTATTTTTTCTTTGTTCTTTAGAAAACTGCATTTTAAGTGTTGCTTCTTCCGTTGTTTCTTATCTTTAAGTCGGCTGCTGTAAGTATTAATTTGATTATGCGCTTCTTTTTCACTTTGCATTTAGATAAATAAACTGTTTGAACAACAGTTTTCGAAGCGTCAAGATTTGAATTTCGTCTATCCTGTACAAGAAATGTACTTAATGTGATTAAATCTTCGGAACGTCAAGTATCAATATTAACTTTCTCATTTTTTTTTCCAATTAGCATCTCTTTCACGGCTACTAGATGCATAAATGCTCCTGCATATAAGGACAAAATGCTAAATATAGGTAATAGCATAGCGTATGTGATTCTTAAATATTTTGTGTAAGCTCTAGAATGCCTACTACTTTTGTTTAAAAAAATTGAGATGTTTTAGATACTTTAAATAGGGCACCTGATATGCAATATGTGTGCAAAACATGCAGCGGTAAATTAATTCATCGTTGAATAATACATCTTGCCGTTTCATCGTTAAACTTTTTACTAGCTTGAGATCCGAGCTGGTGCGTGAGGTTTCGGCGTAGGGGTAGATTTTAAAATCCTGATGAAATTCCATCGCACAACTTCATATATCTTGAAACCGCCCGGTCGCCAGGACAATGCGCCTCGTGCATTGTCGAACTGAATACTGTAGTAAAACTGGCTTGATTAAAGCAACATATAGGTATATTAGCTTTCCGTTGTCATAAGCGATTCGCGAGAGTAGCGGATAACAAACCCTGAAAAGTTACCCTCTTGGAAGTCGCTTTACGTCCGCGCAATAAATTTATCTTATCGTAAAAAAGGTAAATTACAATTCAACGTGAACAATAAAGGTACAGAGAAGTAGATTCATCAAAAAAGCGCTAGGTGCGGGTATCCTGGGAAATGAAAAACGTCATATTAAAATGAAAAGCGTTTATATCGAAGGCATTAAGTACCATTGTTGAACAGAAATACAATGTATAACGCACTACCAGTAAAAAAAAAGCGAATTGAAATTCACGGCATTAGACTGTCACTTAAGGAAATAGATGGTACCATCATGATATGACGTCACGGCACAACGTACAATGCTCCCGACCTAATGGGTTTGTGCTTGATGTGACAGTTGTGTCTCAAGATTTGCTTTATCCTCGGCTTGTTACAAACACTTAATACGGATGAATTTCTAGGATTTCGTAGGGATCCGTAAGCCTCCTGTTGTCTTATCGTTGGTAATCCTGTCACTTCCTATTGAAGTCATAACTCATTTCATTGACGTAATAATATAGTTCGTAATGAATAGCACAGACAAAACACTAAGACCGTAATTCCAATGCTATTATGTCAATATAATTTAATTACGTGTACATGCATTAACAAAACGTTTAGAGATTTTGATTTCATATTGCCTACATATGCAGTTGTGTTGTACATAGTAGATATATACAGAATGTCAATAAAGTAACTCTTAATTACGTTATTAAAGGATTTCGTTTACAAAACACTGAAGCGCGTCCGTTTGATTTTTATAAATGGCTTTAGATGGCCAAAAGAATATTTTGCTTCATTCTTTATTTTAAATTTTCTTCCAGCCGAAGTAAATTTTCTGTGCTCACACTCATAAAAAGTAGTGTAAAGTTATATCTGTTTTACATAGCTGATAGTGTAATATTATGTGACTAGTACTGTAATAGCGTCATTTTGACAATAAAGAACTATTTCCATGATAATATAAAAATATAAAAAGTGCCAATACTAAAGCGTGTGCTGGATCACGTAATAAGCACGCGCATACTCCAACAGTGCCGAGGTTAGACATTGGTACTTTTCCCGTGGTAACATTGATTTTATACAAACCTGTTTGAATATACAATATGATCAATTAAATTTATCCTCTGGAAGGTCATGGAATTTTTCTTCTTTAAACTTAAGTTGGCAGTGTATGTCGACTTATTCTGTGACGTGTGTGCAGTTGACAGATTAGGTTTTGTCGTTTTGACAAATGAAACGCATTGCTTAAAGGCCATATAAAGTACATAGATAAAAATTCAATATGGCGGTTGTTTGGATATGCAATCCAGACCTACCGTAATTTGCGACGTCATCAAAAATCACGTAAATTAAAGCGTTTTAGGTCTTGAAACAATTTTCGTTCAATATAATAAAATAGAATCTATTCTATTCTATTCTAAATATAATCACCATTTGCTTTATGCAATTGAATCGGTCTTTTCAAAATAGTCACATTCAATTGTAATGAAAAAATAAATGATGAAGACACAGCTAGAAGACAGGAAATTAAAAAAGAAATACTTTTTTTTGTCAACTACTCCTTCTCATAAAAATAAAATTAATAATAATATTAATTCAATAAGAAGGTTAGGAATATTGTGAGTTACTGTGGTAGGTGTTTCTTTTTGTAGTATACATATATTCATTATCAACTTATTCTATAAATTTATCTTTATTATTAAACTCTTTTCCAATCATAGTAGGTGTAAAATGTGTATACAATAATTATTTTACTTTTCATATTTTTGTTCTATACGTTCCTCCTTATGTAACTACTCATTATTTTGAAAGTTTTTTGGATGCTTTAGAACAGTGCATTGGACATCTTCCTAATCTTTTGATCCTTGGCGACTTTAACGTCACTCACTTCAATAATACTCACATAAATGATACTTATACACAAATCATGACGCGATTTCTTGCACTTAATAACTTAACCCAATATAACACCATTACAAATAGCAACAATCGACTACTAGATTTAGTCTTGTCCACATTTGGTGCGGAGGTACTCAGAGATCCATTTCCGTTATTACCTGAAGATGAACACCATCCATCACTACAGATATTTATACCATATTCCATTAAAAAAAATTAAGAATTTTAACAATAACCAGCAGAATAAGTGTTACAACTTTAGGAAAGCCGATTTTCGACAATTATACCAATCGTTAGCGGTGACGGATTGGACCTTCTTGAACAGCATCTCGGACGTAAATTCTGCCTGCAATCTGTTTTATCATAAACTATATCCTATATTTGATAAGCATGTTCCACTATACAACACAACTAATAGGAAATATCCCTCATGGTACTCTTCGCAAATTATTTATAACACTAAACTTAAAGCGTATTACTACAGACGATTTAAACAAACACGAAGCGTATTTATATTGGATCAATATATGGATTAAGAACAGTGGTGAAAGAACAATTAAAAATCGCTTATTAAGATTATGTGTCAAGTTCAGAAGCTTCAATCATTGAAGATCCTCAGGAATTTTGGACATTTTGTCATGGTAGAATGGGGAAGTCTCGAATTCCATCGACAGTGATCTATGACGAATCCTCGTATGATACCCCACAGGATGTTGTAGATGTATTGGCACAATACTTCAGCAGTGTTTACACTAGGGATACAACTGATAATAAATCTGTATTTGTGCATACTAACACACCATGCATACACATACCTTTCATTACCGAGGCAGAGACCACCACTGCCATCCAAAATCTTAAAGATAAGATGACAGCTGGACCGGATGGTATCCCGAGCTTTCTAGTTCGTGACTGTTGGATAGTTCTGGTATATCCTCTCACACAGATCTTTAATTTGGCACTGTCATCATCAACATTCCCTGACTTATGGAAATGCTCTAAGGTGTGTCCAGTTATGAAGGGAGGATCTTCGGAAAATGTGCGGAATTACAGGCCAATATCGATTCTAAACAATTGTTGCTAAAACTTTTGAATCTGTTCTTTATTCTATAATATATCCATTAGTGAAAAACTTTATATCTCCAGACCAACACGGATTCATGGAAAAACGATCTACAGTAACCAATTTGGCTTATTTTACCCAATATACACTTGATCAGTTCGACTCTTGTGGACAAGTGGATACTATTTACACGGACATATCGAAAGCTTTTGATCGAATTCAACACAAATTATTGCTGCAAAAAAATGAAGACATTTGGCTTTAGCGATTCCCTAGTTACACTGTTTGAAACTTATCTGTCTTATAACTTATAACGGCTACAAATCTCAAACGTTTCACGCTAGCTCAGGGGTCCCGCAAGGTTCCAATCTTGGACCGCTCATGTTTATTGTGTTTATTAATGATTTGATTGATTGCATTAATATTGATAAATGTATGTTTGCGGATGACCTGAAAATTTTTACCGCAGTAACTTCCATCAACGATTGTTATTATCTACAAAACCAAATCGATCGGCTGAATGAATGGTGTAACGCTAATGGTCTACAATTAAATGTCGATAAGTGCAGATCTATAAGTTACACCAGAAAACAAAATCTCATGTTATTTGACTATGCGATTAATGCAGTTTCTCTTATCCGTGAGAGTGTTGTGAGGGATTTCGGGATTTACTTTGATACTTCCCTTACTTTTTCTGCGCATCGAGAGAAGATTGTACTGTCAGCTGTGAAGATGTTAGGATTCTTAATTAGGAGCTCTTCTTCGTTTCATCCTGGTACAATTAAACTACTTTACTACTCATTTGTCAGATCTAAGTTGGAATATGGGTCTTTGATCTGGAATCCATCCTACTCTTTGCATAAAGAAGCACTGGAGAAAGTTCAAAGAAAGCTTCTAAAATATTTATACTTTAAACAAGAAGGCTCTTACCCTGAGATTGGTTATGACTACCAGCTTCTACTTCAGCAATTCGATGTTAAGTCGTTGGAAGTTAGACGACAATTTCAATCAATTAAATTTGTCTATAATCTAGTAAATAACAATATTGATGCTCCTTTCCTTTTATCACGCCTACAATTCTTTGTTCCTCGCGGTTCCACTAGATACACAAGCACGTTCTATGTACCATATGCACTATGCACGTCTAAACTCTTCCCTGAATTCTCCTATAGTATCAATGTCACGTAACTTTAATTTAATATCATCTCTCTGTGACATACATTTTACACCTCTGCAGGAAATATTGTCAATAGCAAATAAGCAGTTGTCATAATTTGTTAATTTTTGTTTTTGCACATACATATGGTTTTATATTAGCGTTTAAACTGAGCTCAAGTACTCTTTATGTTTACATTTTTGTGTTTTTATTGTACAACTACATGAATTGTATTTTTTTTGTCCTTTATTTGGAGCAATCTGTTGGGCAAATATATTATTATTATTATTATTATATTAAAAAACTGATTTCTTGAAAAGCGTTTTTTAGTATGCATTTAGGGTATTTTTGTAATTATGTGTTTATTTTAATAAAAGAAGAAATGATAATGTACTAATTTTGTGGCTCTTGATCCTATCTACAATTTTAATTTTTCATTTAATTTAATGTATAAACGTTGGAAATTGATTTCAAAATGTACAGATATTTACTATGTCTTCTTCTGTTTTTTCTGTGGAAAACTTTATCATTGAATTTAAAATTACAATATTATATGTATACAGGGTTAGTAAAAAGTCCCGGAATGGTCGAATAACTTTGTTATTTGAAAATTATGATTTCTGAAATTTGGTATGGGGGTATAGTTAATATAAATGCATTTTATGCAATACAGTTAATATATTTTTCACTTCCGGTTTAATCGGCAATACGTCCAACTTTTTTTTTTAAATGGAACGCCCAGGTTTTTTTTAACACTTTTGAATGCAAAATAAAAAACTACGTTCAGCAAGTATTAAGATGTTTATTTTTATTCACAAGAAAACAGTTAAAAAATTAAAAAAGTGTCCTAATACAGAAAAATCAAGGTACCTTTGAAAAAAGTTGTTGTTTAGTGTTTGCATTCTTTTTGCCGTCACATTAGACAATTTTAAAAGCGTTTTAACTTTTGCATCGCTATAAATTTACTTATTTTAAACATTGACACATTTGAAAATGACAGAAAAACTTACTGAATCAGAACGAATTGAGATATTAATGATGCGTGGATACGGTGATCGTCAACGTTCTTTTGAAGAGGTTCGTATTTTGTTTAATACTGTTTATCCGGATCGTCACATTAGTAAAAGTACGGTATGCCGAACAATTCAAAAGTTTGAAGTCTCTCGTCAGGTGAAGGATTTACCTAGAAGGGGACGTCCATTAACAGCAACAGATGAAGACACTAGTTTGAATGTGTTACTTACAGTGGAAGAAAATCATCACGTGTCCACAACAGAATTAGGTCAAATTCATGAGATCTCTCAAAAATCTGCTCATACGATTCTTAAATCAGCAAGAATGAAAGCCTATAAAATGTATCCCGTCCATGAGTTAACTGAAGATGATCCAGATCGTAGACTGCAATTTTGCGAAACAATGACGGAATTGATCGAGCAGCAGCCTAATGTTTTAGATCACATAATTTTTTCAGATGAGGCAGCGTTTTGTCTCAACGGCACTGTGAACAGACATAATTGTCGCTACTGGTCAATTGAAAATCCGCATTGGATTGAAAAAGTCCATACACAGCGTCCTCAAAAGGTGAATGCCTGGGCTGGTCTTGTTGGAAACAACATCATAGGACCATTTTTTATAAGAGGAAATTTAACTGGCAACGTCTACTTAAATTTATTGCGAAATGAGGTTGTTCCAGCACTTGCGGCCCTCTTTCCAAATGCAAACATAGGTGATCACCCTAATGCACATTTTTGGTTTCAACAAGATGGAGCTCCCGGACGTAGAGGAGCAATCGAATGGCCAGCACGTTCGCCAGATCTCTCGCCATTAGATTTTTTCTTTTGGGGTCACATGAAATGTCAAGTGTACAAAAATCGTCCCCATAATCTTGAACAATTGGAAGAGAGAATAGTTCATGAAGCCAATCGCATCACTCCAGAACAAATACAAAATTCAATAAGAAATTTTACTGACCGTTTACATTTTTGTGAAATTGTAAATGGAGAGCATTTTGAACAATTATTGTAATCGCAACCTGAATAGAAAGGTATCTTGATTTTTCTGTATTAGGACACTTTTTTAATTTTTTAACTGTTTTTTTGTGAATAAAAGTAAACATCTTAATACTTCCTGAACGTAGTTTTTTATTTTGCATTCAAAAGTGTTAAAAAAATCTGGGCGTTCCATTTAAAAAAAAAAAATAGGACGTATTGCCGATTAAACCGGAAGTGAACAAAATATTAACTGTATTGCATAAAATGCATTTATATTAACTATACCCCCATACCAAATTTCAGAAATCATAATTTTCAAATAACAAAGTTATTCGACCGTTCCGGGACTTTTTACTAACCCTGTATATTATTTTTTCTTGTTTTAGGCATCATCTATACTTTAAGGTTGTATTGGAAATAAAGATATATTATTGTTACTATTAGTACTGGATAAGTGATATGGATTTCCAATTTAAGTTTCGAGTAAAACCATGTCGCAGATAACTGATAATGATTGATGAAGATTGATTGGCGAGGTTGCAGATATAATATAGATATTATTCATCATGGAAGGCCATATCGCCTTTGTTTTGGGCATTGAAGTATTAAAAGCTCTTTAATTTATCAAAGCAATAAAAGATAGTTTATATCTAATTAATATAGTATACTAATTATCGATGGTTACTTTAACCTCAAATTGTCATTGACCCAATGTGTGCAATATAAATAGTAGGTACCAGTGATATTCTGTGCAATAATTATTATAAGCGCACTCATAAGTGTATTGAGAAGTTACAAAAATATCCTGTATAATATCGTATTATAAAAATAAAATGTTGAAACTTATGATATCTCATATATGCATAATATATCATTTCATGTACTTGCTATTAATATAATATAAAATGTAACATGGATCGCTTAACCCATATTTACATATAAAATATTCAGTGCAATAATATTATCTGTAAAACGAAATTATGTCGGGGACATGGCTAATTTTAATTGCAAATAATTTGGGAATGTACAGCTGGAATATTTGCAATTGAAAATTGTGCAATCAGTAATTACGAAATTGTATATAGACATCTATAACTGTTTACATTTAATATTAAACATATTACTGATATAATAAGCAAATAATTAACTAACCAAATATTAAAATAATAACAAAAAATAATGAATAGTTTCTAACAGTATAATATGGTTCAATGCTTTATTTAGTAGTTGATAAAGGTAATTTTAAAAAGTCTAATCTCATGGAAACAAATGCAAATGAATGGAATGGATTTACTCCAAGTCCTACTTCGTTGTAGTTGCGAATTTAATTCTTACAAGCCAGCTCGAGATTACGCCTAGTTCACTATAAACAATATTAAATTGGTCCGGAACATCATATGGAGTTAACGGAAAAAGAAGAAAGAAGCATTTGCTTATTTAATTAGCGGAATGACACTTCCGCATATTCTCTATTTTACGCAAAACGGCAATATGTTGAAATACAGAAAGACGCGAAGAAGTCTCAGGACATAGCATTGAATTGAATCTTTTCAAAGCTAGTACTCTCTGGCTATCTCAAGATGATATGATAAAGCAGAGAACACCTCGAGTAGCGTCTTAAGATATCTTGTAGACACGTGTAGCTGGGTTGCAAATGAATTTCATAGAGCGGGTGATCCAGCCCACTAGTCCCGGGTCATATTTTTTTTATTGGTAAATATTATTCAATAAAATTAGTTTAGCAGTATTTACTGTAACTTTTGCATCCATTTAACCCATATTCTAATTTTCTGCCACTTCTGGTTTTGCAGAAAATATATTCAAATTTAAATTCTTGATTGCCAAATGTTTCTTTTTCAATCTCGAGTGGTGCAATATGCTAAAAGTCTCTCTAACTGCCAACACGACACTAAAAAATAAAACAAATATTACACTTCTCGGTTTTGAAGAGAAATTTCTAGTGCTTGTAATGATACCAAATATTTGATATTTTAATTAAAAGTTATTTCTCATTGGACTAAAACTTCTGGCATATAGATATATCCAAAAGGCTAAAGTAATATGCGTTAATTGTATTTCTATACAGTATTTCAATAATTTGTATAATTTATGCGACTAAGTGTTCTCAGTAATTTTAGTTACGCAATATACGTGATAAACATTGGTATATATCTTGCAGTTTTCTGAACGGTTTATACAAAAAAAGAGGAATCGAGTGTTTTTCAATTCTTGTGCCATCTCTAAGGCAAGGAGAAACATAATCATACACGCAATAACTTTCATCTTATATGGGTCATTGTACAGGTCTTTGAATGCATCCCCAATGACATCAAAAACTGTTTTCGAGGAAGCTGGTTCTAAAGTGGGTTCTTCTTTTTCTGGTTCTTTATCTGGTGGTGGTTTACCTTCGTCCGGCTTCTCTTCAGCTTTCTCCTAGGGTTTTTCGTCGGGGTGCTCCTCGGGCTTTTCCTCGGGTTTCTCCTCCTGTGCTTGAGCTCCTTCTTCAGGTTCTTCGGTTGGTGTAGCATCAACTGGTTTCTCACCGCTTTCAGTAGGTTCAGAGCTGGATGTATATGCTCGGCTTCAATATTCTCCGTCATCGTTTACTACTTCTTTTCAATTGAATTTTCAAAATGCAACAAAGATTTTGGAAATGATATATCTATGAGAAATGTCAAAATATTAGTAAGTTGTTGATGTAAAGTTTCGTTTAGGAATTGTAGTTATAAAAAATAGGAGTCCTTTGTGAATGAATGACACCACATTACACTTTAAAATATTGAAATGCAATTTTTGGGGAATGTTTCACTCTCGAACTACATCAAGGCACTGTTTTAATTTAAAGAAATCTTCTATCATCCACGAATATCAAACAGTCACGAGTCAAACCCTGTGGTAAATCAGTAATAAAGATTAAGTACAGTAGCGGGTTAAGGTTTTATCAGCAAAAAGAAGGATCACTTTCTGTTGGCGCCTTTTATGATATTTGTGTTGCCGAAAAATGACCGGCAGCGGTAATAGATGATATTAACACAAGATGCCTCAACTTTCGTTTTTCTAATTTACACCAATCATAAAGAACGATTGTTAGATAATAAACTAAACACAAAATAGGGGCTACACACCATGCGGGCGCAAAGGCTAACCTAACTACATAACTATAATTTTTATGTTGATGATGATTAACTTCCTACCGCAAAACAATTCAATCCTAGCATCTTGTATGAATTGTAATTAAAATTTAAGTGTAACTAAATTTATATTCATTTAAATAATTACTTTCAACGACTTTCAAGGTCAACGTCAGAAGAATGACTGCAGTGGCGCCTTCTAACAGGCTGCTGTAATTACTGCTGAAGTTGTGCATGCGGACTCGCTAAAAATGACAAGTGACCCTTCTTGTTTTAGGTATTTTTTCGCTGGTCTTATCAAAATTTCTAAATTTACTAAATAAATAGTATACATAATCGTAAAGTATTCACAAGTGAGTAAATTCAAATGCAAAAATTATGCGAATATTTGCTTGAATGAATTTATTGGATTTTTTACAAAAACCTGTAAGATAAAACGTCGATATCATCGTGAGCAAAATGTCATTATGAAACTAGTAAGAATTTGATCACACTCGCACGTGCATTCCTCTCACTTATAATATAATATACTATTATCTTCAAACCGACTTTTATCTTCATTGACAAGGTAAAAATGTCAGTTAATCGGATTCACTAAATTTTGTTCTACTTAAGTTTGTTTTATGATTTTATTACATGATTACACTGATCGTATTTGCTTCACTACGTTCAGTTTCGCCATATAATGGATCACATTTACGCCTAATTATATAATCTACTATTTAGCTTGTCATACAGAAATAAGTATGTATATCCAAACGCGTTGTCATTGTCTGTGCATACAATAAATCTCATTATAGTGGCCAACACGGCATATCAGTTCTTTTTCAAGCGTAATATACGCAAGTCTTTTGTTTTACGTTCAACATAATAGGAATTTATAGGTAGGGATTTGCATTAGAAACGCGGCGGTGCATTAAATGTCCTGTCAATCAATCGTATCGGTGTATATTGACATTTTAATTCGAACCGCATTTACGTCGAATTTCGCGTTCACCGCACACTCTTGCATATTGTGCTTTATATTGCGTTCAATTTTGTTGCGCTATACCTAGGTCCTATTATTGCCGCTTCGAACTTTCGAATTGAATGGTTCCACCTGTTCGAATAGCACACAAACAGGTTACAAACGATTGCCATAGTTGTATACCTAGGCTGTTCACAGTGAAGTGATAACCACCTCCTGTTTGCATTACCAATAGAACTCACAGAAGTTCCTGTTTTAAGCTAATCTTCGTTCAATTTAAAAAGAAATATTTTTTTAAGGAAATATTCGTAAACAAAGAACTATAATGATCTGTGATTTGGTATATTCTATATATAGATGCAAGTTATAAAAACTTACTGCCATTATTACTATAGCTAGAGGACAAGTACCTACCATTTTAGATACCATTGAAGACTGTCCAAGATAGTGCAATGACGGAGGAAGTATAGAATAAACTCTTAATATTTAGAGCTATTCTGCCAGTTCTCTGGCATAACTCATTTTCCTTTTTACTGTATACCTTGCTACTATAATTCATTAAGTTTATCGCTACACAAGACTTGTCGAATTATCTTCGTTCTTCTTTTTTCAAAACAAGCATTTTGCACATTCATTTCAAAAAGGGTTGTGTAAGAAAATTACCAGTCGATTTTTAATCATTCATGTAAAAACAAAACTTAAAATAGGTAGTAAATAATCAATGAATATGTTCTATCCAATCTTATAATTTTATTTTAATATTGTTACGACCGGTTTCGGCTAATTGCCATCATCAGGTGCAATACGTCATTAGAATTGTAAAGCCACGTCCTTAATTAGATATGAATTTATATATATATTATATTTTAGATATGAAAAAAGCGTTTGATACTATCTCCAAAACGAAATTACTTGAAAAAATTGATGCTCTGGGGATAAAGAACGCAAATAGAAACTTAATAAAAACATATTTATCAAATAGAGAATAAACAACAATAGTCAACAAAATAGAAAGTCTACATCTACAAGCAGAATATGGAATCCCCCAAGGAGGGAATATACCACCGATATTGTACATAGCCTATACAAATGACATCTATAATTTGAAGATCCACGGAGAAATATATGCATACGCAGATGATGTATGTATCGTTTGCTCAAGCAAGAACGACGAACAGTTGCAGCAACACAGTATAGAAGATGTGGCAAAAATAGAAGATTGGTGCTATAATAATCTAATAACGATCAATGAGAACAAACAGCAAGTACATGGTATTTACAAAAAAAAAACATATAAACCCACTTTTAACATCAAGACTAAAACACAAACCATAACTCAAACCTGCCAAATAAAATATCTAGGATTAACCATACAGAATAACTTAAAATGGGATACCCACGTAAAAAAATTGATAAAAAGAAACACCATGATTATAGCAGGAATGCAGACAATTAAAGACATAGTACCAGAATATCTGAAGAAGTCTGTATATCACAGCACATTTACGTCCCATATTAGCTATCTAATAAACATATGGAGCCATACAACTAAACAAAATTTAAACAAACTACAAAGACAGCAGAACAAGATACTAAAGACATTGTATAACATGCACAAATGGACACCATCAAAGGACGTTTACGAGAGGACGCAAGAACTAAATTTACAACAATTAATAACATTCAGAAATCTCCTTACAATACACAACATCGACAACAAATTAATGAAAACTGATTGCAAATTCACACCTAATACAGAAATACACACACAAAACACGAAGACATTCACACCTAAGAATAGAAAAAAACATAAGTGAGAAATATGAAAAATTGCCAACACCTGATGCGATCAAAACATACAATAAACTACCAAAACACGTTAAATTTAAAAGCAAGATAAGGATAGAGGTATACCGGCAGTACAATATGTAAGAAGGACCAAACGAGCAAACCAACGACGTCTTCGTTACCGTTAGTTCGAGAAGAGTGCACCATCTCGTATGCTCGGATGAAGAATGAAGGCGGAAAAACAATGCATGGCAACGCTTGCTATACGAGTTGCATTTTTTTGTGTGTATATACATACATTTTGTAAACTGTGTAGTTTGTGTTTGTTGAAATAAATAATTGTAAAAAAAATACAATTTTCACAGATTTAAAATAATATGTAATAAAAAAAAAGTACTTAAATAGAAAATGAAGCTAAATCTCAATCTTACACCTTTTCCAATAATAAATTTAGCTTCAATTTATTATTGGAAAAGGTGTAAGATTGAGATTTCAGGAAACCGTTCGGTAAACCACCAAGAGATAGATAATAAAAACTTGCAGCTTCCTATCTATACAAATGTCTTTCAAATTCAAAAATATAAGAAATCCGCACTATGAGAAAAGCAAAACCTTAAGTTCTTAGACTTTCATGTTGACTATTTTCGTACTTTTGGACTTGGTGTATTCCATTTTTTTGTTTTTTCTTAATTTTGTCGAAAACCATTTCCATCCAGATTTCCAAAACTAAATATTAACAGGCTGATTCCTCCATAGATTATAGTCGCTAAGTTCCAACAATAAACGCACATATAGATAAATTTAAACGCATGTTAGTCAAAGTGCCTCTTACGTCAACTTGCACCGATCTCCCGTACGATATGCGGATGTCTACGCTGATCTTTGAAGTAAAGCCGCTGCAAGTTGTATGCTCACCGCTTCCGCTTGCCCATTGCCCTACTAACAGAAACGGTATGTGAGATATGGTAGGAGTAAAGAAACTTGCAAACGCCGCTCTCTAGACATCATACTGTTATAAGAAACTGAAACTGTCAGCATTTTGTAGTAGGTAATCTCACTACCCCGAATCCTATCAATATAATTTGAGTGATTTATTCATTCATTATAAAGATAGATTATGGTTGAGTGTAGTTGCCGGAGCAATTTTAATAATTGAAGATCAGAGCTGAAGCATTCCGTTAGTGAAGCTCGGGCTCCTGGAGTCATAAATAAATTAGCCCGACTTGGCTTTTGTCCAAGCCTGTAGCACATTTTCCAGATAGCCCCTTCCAAAAGATTTTCGTTAAAAACAAAAGTGAACGTCAGCGTTTAATAATAAATCACCATTATTCCCCTATACCGTAACGACGGTATGTGAAATAATAGATGAATTCGGGTAATAAATAAACTTAACAGGATATACTCAATCTCGCAGGGGAAGGGAGCTCCTGTTAAGAAAAAAATATATCAGGAGGCCTAAAAGATCACGGCAACGTCAGCCACTCAAACGCAGAGGTATTCTCTTTTATACCGTCTTCTTGTTCCACTTGATTTCCTCTTTACTCGCTTTCTATAAAAGATAAATGTCTAATACAGAAATTAGTTGATTAAATCGAGCTATTACAATATTTTGCTTATGAAAAGTGTAGGTATAATACATTTATAGATTGCCGTATTTAATAAATTAAAAGACGACAGTGCTTCCAACACTATCGTGTTAATATTTAGTCACTGTGAACGATGGAATATAAAATATTTACATAATATGCACCATTGCTTTCAAAACCAAATATATTCTGAAAATGCATATTAAAACAATAATTAAAATACAAATACGCACACAAGTGATTTCGGATTGGAGATAGAGATAACAGGATTAACAATTTTAATACCACAGCGGACGTGAAAAGCAATATTGCTGTAGTATAATTTCACAATAGTTTGTAGTACTTATAGGTGAATATGCACGTAAATGTTATTGTTTCAGTTGAAGCTCTTGTTTAGTTTTTGAGGACGCAGTGAGCTGTGGATAAATACAATCTGGTAGTTGTCAATTACATGGAATTTATACCTATTTAATGACAATCGGGGGAAGTGGATCTATAGTACTCACAAATCCAAACAGAAAAATATAATAAACGACATTAATGCAGATGCAATAACACGCTATTCAGTAGCCAATGTGCATCCATACACTACGATTTATTAGCTGAATTTACTGCTTAATATGTTTTTAATACAAGTTATCACTTGCAAATACTAGTAAATTAATACCTATTAAGTTGTCTATTTCACAAACTTACTATTGTTCACAGATATTGACAAATACAAAGACTGTGAAACGCATAATTCTGTATTTTACCACTGAAATAAACTAGTACCTAACTCAAATTGTTACACTTTCATTGAATCGAAAATGACTTTGATTTCAGTAATTCATTTCGCTTCTTTTAATCATAGACAACATCAGCGATATAAACGTTATTTTGAAGGCAATTTTAAATTCATTCTCTTTACTTTTAATCTGGCAATTGCAATTACGACTTTAGAAAAACCGTTACGTCACTTCGCGGTTTCTTTGCGCGCGGGAATATTTAACTTACGTGCCACGAAATTTAAACTTGGTTATTTTAAATTCATTCATTTACGCGCCAACCTCTTAGACGCCTCGTCTTTTATGATCCTTTGTGCATCACTGGACGTTGCTATTGGTTCATCCTTTTTTTTGTACCTACTTACCGAGCCTTTATAAGGGCTCTGCACGCTACGCGCGCTCTCTATTTCTCTGTACCAGTTCAGTTAATTTGCCGTTGTGACGTACTCGTTTTGACTCGAAAACACAGAACCCACGTGCTGGCCGTTCAGCTTCCGAAGCCCCATTGTTTCAAGCTACAGCTAAGTAATCTCTGTTCTCTTCAGATAATATTGCCGTCGCAACGACCTTTTTTTTAACTCGAAACACAGAAAACCACGTGCTGGCCTCCAGCATACACAAAAGCTTCGAACATTGTTTCAAGCTACAGCTAAGTAATCCTATTTAAAACGTATCTATCGCTTTCTTTTATTTTATTTCATTACTGTTGCTATTTATACTTTTAACTTGTAATTGCCAGTAACTTTGCTCTCACTAGCAGTCATTTACTATTCACTTATAGAAACGCATTCATTGCGTCACTTTTAAATTAATCTCAGGAATTCGGCTACCACGTGCTATTCCTCTTTTTGCCTTAATTTTAATATCAGAATACAGCAACCACGTGCTGTTCTTTTTACATTAATCTTAACCTCAGAAATCAGCAACCACGTGGCAAGTTTTTTTTTTCTTTTTTTTTTATTATTACAATAAACGTTTTGGATCTTTCTTGTTTTATTAATCATTACAGCGACTCCAAGCGTCATACTCGTGTGTACCGCTTTTGATCGTAACAAAATGTAGTATTAGTAGCTTATACGGTCCGTCCCATATTGCTTTAATTCAAGCAAATCCTATATAAAATAATTTATTTCTTTAATTTAAGAAATTCCCTCTCCAAGTGGGCGATCTGTCTTCATATCTGTCCCGGGCATTATCGAAATAACAAAAACATTTGCCGTTTCTTTTCATCTATCCGAACTATACGGTTGCTATATATTTAATCTCAGCCATAAAACAAACTAGCAAAACTGAAATGCATTTAGATGGTGTCAGATCATCTAACTGTTATGCCGGTTACACGCCCGTTATTTATGTCCATTCCAAGATATACGGCAGAGGACACGACGCGAGATAAACAAGGTTAAACGTATTCAATTTCCGAAGTAGTTTATATTCCCCCCTATATATATATTTTATTGCCGCAATACCAGATATAACAAGGGGATAGCGGAGTTTCTGAACAAAATCAGATGATGTGTTTGCCAAGATCGAACCTCTTACGCCCCTCTAAGGGGGGAAGGAGGGTCCCACTCTCGTCATCTTCCTTTTTGCGTAGTAATATATGCTTGATCTTTCCTTTCTACACTTTAGTGACAAAATATACCTGAAAATATTGATTTATATGTCCACATGCGTCGGATAATAAAGAACGTATCTTACAGGACAGCGATCGGAGCGCTTTGAATTCCTATTAATAATTGAATACGGAGAATAAAAGGTGGCGGCGTCGTGCTTCATCGCTGTAAATATTTCATCTCGAACTGCGTAAATAGGAGCGCTCGAAACGGCGTAGTTCCGCTTCCTTTTGGATACGGCGATCGCGTGAAGTTCGCGTGAACAATGAGTTTTTGCGCCGAGCCTGCTCGTCGACTCACATTATAAGCGAGATACGATAATCCTTTCTTCTTGCCGTTAAAGTTTCTTAAATTCCTATATCTTTCTTTCTTTCGAACACTCCAGCATGACCTTACCGCACTCGCGCAACTTTTGAACTTGTAAAGTACCTGATTCCAAGTTTTCAACTTGTCAGGTGCAGAAGAAAAATGGTCGCAGTAAATTTTAATTCTGAAACACTCAGTCTAAGACTATATCTAATAGAGAGTTTTGTTCCATATGAGAATAAATTGTATAATTTACCACCCTGCATAGATATTTTTCTTTTCGGCACGTACCCGATACAAGTACCGGAAAAGTACTTGTCCATCCCATTAGGAGTTCGGTTTGTAGTCGACTGCTGTCTCTTTCATTCCTCCTGTTCTATCAGGATTGCGCGAATTATACCAATTGTCCGCCTGCGTCCGCATTATAGCGATCCTGTAGTGTAAGCGAGATACACAGAGGTATCCGTGCATTAGAACGGCAAAGAAGTATAAGGAATATTCGACTGGATCACATTAGCATATTGCTATGTGCACTCGTATTTGCCAAGAAATCCACATTTCTACGCTGTCGCCGCACAGGCGCGTGAGCCGTGGCACACGTGCGTGTCAGATGCATTTTATATTTCGTCGGGAGAACTACTCGCTCGTACTATTTAATAAAACGCGTTGTTGGTAGGTAGATAACGGTTATTTTAAAAATGGAGTACTATACGCCGGAGCAAAAACTCTTCATGATTAAACACTTTTACGGTTGTAATTCCGCGGAAGTAACTCGGGATTTATTTGCAGCAAATTTTCCCGAAAGTCAAATTCCCAATGCAAGCACCATTCGTAGGACCGTTAATCGATTTGAAACTACATTTTCTTTAGTAAATAATAAAAATAAACTTGTTCCGGATAAGAATGTAAGCGATATAGAAATTCGAGTATGTGCTTTAGTTGAAGTAAATCCCATTATGTCATCTCGACAAATTGCTCGCGAATTAGGTATCTCTAAAACAACGGTTCATAAGATTTTACGTACTAATAAATATCGTTCATATAAATTTACACAAGTACTTCTTCCCGATGATTATTATCGCCGAATGGAATTTTGCGAAAGAATGATAAATAAATATCACGATAACCAATTTTTTTTTAACAACGTATTGTTCACAGATGAAAAAACATTTTACCTACACGGGCATCATAACCGCGCAGTTTGTCGTTACTGGTCGCGTAAAAATCTACATTTAAATATACCAACGCGAACGCAGTATCCACAGAAGCTAAATGTATGGGCAGGTATCATTGGAAATCATATAATTGGGCCTTTTTTCATTGACGGTAATTTAAACGGAAATAGATACCTACAGTTACTTGAAAATAATATTATTTCGGCAATACGGGAGCGATTTAATATAAATGAAGTTTGGTTTCAGCAAGATGGTTGCCCAGCACACAATACACGCATTGTAAAAAAACTTTATAAACGCGGTTTTTGAAAACAGATGGATCGGTAACTCGGGCCCTATTAAATGGCCAGCGCGGTCCCCTGATCTAGCTCCAATCGATTTCTTTTTATGGCCCTTTTTACATAATACAATATACGGATACGGTGATCAACGGCCATCAAACCTAAAGGAACTGCGCGCGAGAATTATTGAAATCAGTAATACTGTAAATATGATTTTTATCCATAACCGGACATAAAAATCATAGTTTGCCGTAAAAAAGAGGTCCCCACTTTGCACGAGTGGTACGGGATTATTTTGACAATACTTTCTCCGATCGCCGGATTGATAGGGATACCCCATTACTTGGATACTTGTGATTTCTTTCTATGGAGCGTTATTTAGCCTTATGTAAGCGTTGTTTACCAAATTACGAAATGTATGTAATGATTCATGCAATAGCAAGGCGCATTTAAGCATGTTTATCTGCTGCCAGAACACAATGTTGAACAACAACAACAACAAAGTATTGTGTTATATATTTCCAGTTATTTAATGTTAGAAAGTTTTACGTATTGTATTTTTCATCTTTAAAATCGCATATTCTCAGAAAATATTGGTCAGAGTAACAAACGGTGAAGCAACATTTGTTTCAGTTTTGGATTCTTAACTTTACCCCATAGTTTGTGTTCGTGAATTTTGTAACACCCTGTATGTATGTAAATATAAAATATATTAAAATTTGAATAAAACCGTGTGGGAAACTTGCATGCCAATTCAAAACAGCATCTGAAACGGTAATAACTCAATCGATTACCAAAGGTGTTGGTTATATTGGTCAGAAGTAATACAAACTATAATACCAACAACATAGCGCAAAGTCTTTAATATGAGCAATTAATATATTTGATGATTTTACCGGTTTCTGTTAGTTAACTCTTACATTACATACAAAAAGTAACTATGGCCCCCCGTCCAACTCTTATTACAAAACTTAGTCGCTTCCCCTCCGGAGGGGTAGCTGATTTGGATCTCGCTCCAGAGAGGGCTGTACGAGTGGCAGTGTAAAATATGTTGCCTATCCAAAATAGGTATCTAAACTCCTCATAATATGACATATTTATTATCTATGAATATGACAAAAGGGTGACATATAGTGCAGGTGCTTTCGATCCCAGGCCGGAGGCGGTGATTTTTAATTGTGGATAAAAATCAGAACATGCCTTCTTCTCGAATAGGAAGTAAAGCTGTAGATCCCGTGTCAATGCGATGTTTGGCACAATCCCTACCGGGGGTTGGAATTCCTTAGGGTTCGGTATAATTTCAGTGGGGTTGGTACAATACGTCAAATAGATGTCATTGCTTAGAAGTGTCTAGGTGTATTTCACAACCCGAAGCTTCGCCTAGCAAGAGCATCCATACATACATACCTATTCAAATTACGCGCTTTAAGCTCACAGCGCCTCTATGAGCAGAGACCGTAACCTGCCAAATACGCCCCCCACCACATTCCAAACGTGTACCCACTTTTTAGTATTAAGTTTACTATCTCTTGGGTATATTATCTCTGCTATGGCTGTTTCAAGTTTGGAAGTGTCCTAGCTGTATCATATCTAATGTCAAAATTGAACATGTGTACCTCAACACACTTAAAAATGTCATTAAACTAATTTATATACAAATGCATATCGGTAGTGTGCGGTGGCATAACCGTAATCTTAACACTCTAGAAATTGTTGAATAAAGCATTTCATTCTTCCGAATATAGCGGTTATATCATTTTCATTTATTAGTTTTGGTGCATAGATAATAAATATATATACGTATAATAGATGTGTACCTCCCATGTAATTTCACGCGGCACGAGCAAAGTTTCAAACCTTTTAAGACTGGTGGCGCGTAGCGTTAGTCAGCAAGAACTATTTCTAATACGCGGGAGATTTGATATTATTTACAATTAAGAAATTTATTGTTTAAATTTTTTTTTGCACTTAAATGAATGGTCATAGAAAATAAAATAAAAATTAGAACGAAATCGTTTATTGTGCGCACATAAATACATAACTATACAGTACAAATATTTGCAATACATAACCACAAATTAAAATAAATCGCTTATTTAATACTACTTAACTAAATATATAAGTAATAATAAGGAATAATTATAATAATAAATAGTAGTCATTGTAATTTAATTAAATTAAGATCATGTGATGAAATTTTTAAATCACCTGTCACATTTTGTATGATGTACATTCCGTAATTGACAAGGGATCAAATTTGATACGGATTTGCTCATGTTTTCTAACGCTTCATACGGCTTGGTCTTCATAAAATCCTCTATGCGGAGAACCTTATCTTCTAGTCTTTCACAAATTTTTTTTCAGGCACGCTTCTCGTTTTTGGAAAGATCTTGCTACTTTATATAAGCTGATAGCTTCTGGTGCAAACTCCGTCTTTCTTCGCACCTGTTTTATTTGTAATTATTATCAACAATTCTCACCGCTGCATCGTGAATTGGGAATTTCCTTCGAACACTTTTTGTACCAAAACATCCTTACGGGCAGCAATTTCTTAAGCCACCCATTATTGCAAATACGGATATTCACAATTATTACAGCCTTTTCACTCACAAATTACAAAGAGATAAAAGTAATTTCAACGATTGAAAACGCACAAATTTCAAAATGACGCATGTGTATAAAATTTTCATCAATGTTTTTTTTTGTTGTCGTTGACGACGCGTCATCGTACTTCAATCTTAAAAATCAAAAAATCGATACCAGCGCCGAAGCGTTAGTCAGCAAGTACTAAACCGCGCCTACAAGATACAATACAAGGTAAACAGGCGTGTTTTGGTGTAAGTCAGCGATTTTTATAAATTATTTGTTCCTATACATAGCTACTTGATATCGCAAGCTATTCGCCAAACAACAGAAGTTTAATATATCTTACATTCACGTTTCTGTGAATAAATGCAATTCGCTCACAGTTTGCAGAACGACACCAGCCTACCTATTCTACAATAGCTAATGCATATAAGATGACAACAAAACACGTTCTTGCAAAAGCTCAACGTCGACATAACGGCTAAGTCGCAGAGATAGATGTAACAATAGGATATATTACTAGTATATAAGCTATAGTATGCAATAGTGGCATCTTCCGTAGCTGTTTTCAAAAGATTACTTACAGTATATGCGAATTGATTATGGAAGGCATAGTTTCAGATATCATTATTTTTTCGAGTTTCATAATAATTTTAGTAACACAATATTAATAAATTGCCTTAAATATAATTTTTGGGTATCTCCACCTATGTAGGGGAGAGTAGGACAAAACTGGGTAGGCGGACAAAACCGGGAATCACATATAACGGCTATATTTGTGGTGATATCTAGCGAAAACTTGCTGAACTACTGCTAGGCGAGCGCCATGACAGTGTGCAGTGGACAGACGTGTTGTGGCACGCGTGGTTTGCTAGTTATTAATTTTTGAAAGTTTTTCAGTGGAAAGTTTGGTTTTTTGGGACGAGTTTATTTAGCTCTCATTTCTAAATACATGAGGATTTGTTTCCGGTAAGTACAACGTCTGACAGCTTACTTATTACTGTTTAATTTAACGTTTTAAGCAGGTGTCTACTAGGTTGTGGTAGTACACAAGACTAAGATTTATTCAAAATGACGTGGTCGGACAAAACCGGGACCCAGGCAGTCGAACAAGGTCCCGGTTTTGGACAACTCTTTTATTTGTCTTGTTTTTACTTGTTATGAAGTTTCTAGCTTAATTTGTTGTTTATTAAAAAGCAGATTTTTAATTCTTGGTTAATTTGAAAATTGATTAGATGTATAGCAGCCTTACAACATATTGCACAGCAATATAAAACACGTATAATATGATCTCATAAAATGGTTATCAAATTCATTATGACATAAACATTGTATACCTAAAATGAGACTATATTATGAACGTTTCAGTACAACTCACGTATTTTCTTAGGTATCACAATGCCAAGAAAAGAGAAATACAAGAGGACCACTAATCGGCAGAGCTGGTCAGAGGAAAGCATGGCTTTAGCCATCGAAGCAATGTTGAACGGCACGATGGGATCAAAAAAGGCGTCATGCAGCTACAATGTTCCTCAAACCACATTAGAAGACAGAGTCAAGAAGGCCCGTCAGAGTAATCTACCCCCACAAGTTGCTGCAAAGAAAGGTATGGGTAGATTTAAACCAGTTTTTACTGATGCTCAAGAAAAAGAGATAGTTAACCACGTTGTTGCTCTCGAAGAAAGACTCTTTGGTGTAACAATGACTGAGCTTCGAGATATTGCCTTCCAACTCGCAGAGAAAAATAACATTTCTCATAATTTTAATAAACTTGAAAAGATGGCTGGGAAAGAATGGTTGTACAGTTTCTTGGAGAGACATCCACAACTTCGGCTGCGAAACCCTGAGAAGACATCATTAGCAAGAGCAAAGGGCTTCAACCGCACTGCGGTGGGCAAGTTTTTTAATCTTCTACAGTCCCTTTACGATAAATATAACTTTTCTCCGTGTGATATGTATAACGTAGATGAAACGGGGATTTTGACAGTGCCAAACAAGCCATCTAAAATATTGGCTCAAAAAGGAAGAAAGCAGGTCGGGTGCTTAAGCTCTGCTGAACGAGGTGTCCTTGTGACAGTTGAAGCGTGTATGAACGCTGCAGGCAATTTCATGCCACCCATGTTCGTTTTCCCCAGAGCTAAAGCGAACCCCCTTCTAATGGATGATGCTCCCCCCGGATCATTCGCTACATACAATAAGAGCGGGTGGATTAGTACCGAAACATTTCTCGTTTGGTTCAAAAGATTTGTAGAGTTTGCTCATCCCTCAAAAGAGAAACCAGTTTTGCTGCTACTAGACGGGCACAAGTCTCACACAAAAAGCATTCCGTTGATCAATGCTGCTCGAGAAAACAATGTCATTATCTTATGCTTTCCGCCTCATACATCTCACCGCTTGCAGCCACTTGATGTATCGTTTATGTTTCCTCTCAGTGCATATTATGAACAGGAAGTAAGGAAATGGCTTATCAATAATCCTGGACGTGCAGTTACAATCTACCAAATTGGAAAGTTGTTCCGTTCTGCATACCTGAGGGGAGCGGTGGCACAGACTGCTATAAAAGGGTTTGAAAAAACAGGGATTTACCCTTTTAATAGTGACGTATTCCCTGATCACCTATTTGCTCCTTCTGAGGCAACGGAGAGACCCATGGCTGTGGAGGTTGCAGAGAACCCTATGGAGGAACAACGAGACGAAGAACTGCCCGATGAGGAGAGAGGAAATTTGTCCGATAAAGAGACAGAATATCTGTCCGATAAAGAAAATAAAACTCTACCCCAAAATCAATCAACGCTGACTTCATATGCTCCGCTACTCGTGCAAGTTGATGTCCATGAACAACCTAAAACAGTTGACTATCAACAACCTTCTACTTCTCAGTGTCATGGTCAAACGTTCATGAGTCCATTTTCAGTCTCGCCAAAGGATGTTAAGCCTCTTCCAGTACAATCTGGTCCTAGGGCCACTAACAAATATGATAAAAGGCGTGGAAAGACAGCAATAATTACTTCGTCACCATACAAGTTAGAGCTTGAGCAAGAAGAAAATGATAGGATGGAAAAACAACAAAAGAAAGGTGGAGCATTGAAGCGAAAGCTTTACAAGGTGACAGGAAAAGATAAGCCCGCCAAAGATAAAAAGAAGTCAAAGGTGACTAAAAAAGAATCGAAGGTGATTGAAAAAGGACAGAAAATTATTAAAAAGAAGCAAATAAATAGGGAACCTATGACATCAGATGAAGAGGACAGTGAAGGAAACGACGAAGCATGCTTATTTTGTAATGGACTGTATGCCGAATCGAAGTCCAACGAAGGTTGGATACAATGCCTCCAGTGCAAACGTTGGGCTCATGAGGCCTGCAGCAACGCTGATGAGGAGGACCAAAGTTTCATCTGCGATTTTTGTGAATAAGGCGATTTCACATAGTCTAACTTCTTCTGTTATAATTAGCTAACGTTCAACTCTAATTTTGATAATATCCTTAAATTTTTTTTACAAAATAAAGTTTTTTGCTAAGTAACAATGTCACTTTCAATATTCTTTCCAGTTCCCGGTTTTATCCGACCCAGTCGGATAAAACCGGGACCTTGCACACTTCAGAAATATGTATTTTTATTAATTTATTTTCTATTAGATAGCAACGATTTATTTTTTTTATTGTTCACAACAATTCAGTTTATCGTTAAAACACAAAACTTAACTGATTCCTTCACATGAAAAAATTACAAGAATAAAACAATATTAGGGTCCCGATTCTGTCCTACTCTCCCCTATGAGCACTAACTAATTTCGTGTATAATTATCATAATTTAAAACTCGGATTAAAACAATCGGAATATATGCTCTACACCTTCACTATTGTATTAGATAACATTTCATACAAATATTGTTAATTAGAAAACACCCTCATTTCGCACCTACAGTTATCCTCTATTACGGTACATTGCTTACAATCAACGACCTGCTCCGTACATATATTCTTGGGAATTGCAATTGTGCATACGGCGTAGCAAAAGTTTTCGAGATATTCAGCAAACAAAGGGAAACTTCGAGCAGTACGAAAGTAAAATGCAAGGTTTAGAGATTTTGCTTAGAGCAGCTAAATTTACAATGTAATAAAGTTATAAAACATTCTGTTTTATATATACGTCTGTATACGGGCACACGAACTCTGTACAAACCTCCTCTATATTCGGCAGGCTTTTGTGTTTGAGCGAGCGAGCGGCTCTTTGTGTCCACGGACTAGTTTATCCCAGTTGTAATTCTGTCTTTAATTCCGGTCGCATTCTCGTTATGTTCTCTTTTTGCTTGTTTATTGGGCAAAAAGTAGGAATCGGGATAATTGAAGAGAAATTTTTCGTCGTTTTTTCTTTCCCCTTTTGCAATATTAATGGCCGATAATAGAATAAAAATAAAGGCCCGTGATTTGGAGGTTTCCTTCGCCTCGCTGATGGCCGTCCGATTCTCCACATTCGCTACCATTTGTAACAGGTTTGACATCAGCTCAGATAGGGCCCTGAATAATTGCCAATTTCCTATATTGATGTCTACATTTATTATTACAAATGACCGCAGGTATAAGCTATGGCCGTTCGGATGTCAGGGTCTACGTTAATTAGTATTCATTTCGGACGAGCTGTAATTATAAAATCTAGGGCGTGCGACATTTTACAAAGCTCGTTTCTTTTTAGAAAATTAAAATTTATACATTAACTTCGCTCTGATTTATACGGCTCCCACTTAAAAATTTTAAAATAAAAAAAAAAATTATTGTCGGATAAGCTATGCAATTGGCTTTTTCATAGATTTGACATTTTTTTTCTCAAGTAGCGAGTAACGTTAACTTTTACGAAGGGTCAGCTTCGCAAAATTTATACTCTTCGGAATAATTCTTAAATAAAAAGAAATATTTTGTACCTAACCCTGCTATGCTTCACGAGAGTATTTTCCCGGATTTCTTGCAGCAAAAGGTGATGTGAATAACGTAAGTAACTACAGGCCGATCTCTATTCTGTCGTCGTTTTCTAAAATGTTAGAGAAAGTAATTTATAAACGTCTATATCAATTTTTTGTTAGCACTGGTTTGTTTAGCACGTCACAGTTTGGGTTTTTACCAGGTGGATCTTGTGAAAGGGCATGCTTTGGATGTCTGGAGAATATTTTAACTTCAATCGATGAAAGGAGGAAAGTTTGCGGTGTCTACTTCGATTTCAGTAAAGCCTTTGACACTATTGATTTTCAGGTACTATATAGCAAATTAGAACAATATGGTGTTCGCGGCATTGCCCTACAACTGGTTAAGTCATACCTGTCAGATAGAAGGCAATGTGTGTGTGTACTTACAATTAAAAAAAAAAAAACCTAAAATTAAACTAAGCTAAAATAAAACCCTAAAATTGAATATTTTTTTGTTTATTTGGAGCACGTCTAAAATCGTCAAACAATTACGCATAGTCACTAGCAACAACTACTATACAAAATGCAAAAATACGATAAAATTTTAAAAGCCAAAGCTTGGTAAAAATTAATGTAATATTTAAAGTTACTTTATAGCAGTTCTATCCACGATCCAAATATCGACTTCACTAGCATATCCGATTACAACATTTCCTCATACAGGGTGGCGCATCCATCAATATATCCGATATTATAAAAGTTGTAAAAAAAATATGAAGAAAAGGTGTAGGTATTTTTAAGTTTAATACTCTAAAACTAGTTACACATATACATGTTATTTTATAACGCTATGCCAGGCCTAACTTATATTTTTTTTTAAATGGAATGTTATACTTTTTTGCGTATTTGAAATCTGCTTACTTTTGCGAGCCTGCTCATATAGAGTTTATCATATCTCTTCCGAGTGTTTAAAAAGCTATGACCATTTTTACGTTTAAATTAAGGTGTATTAAGAGCGTTAGGTCTGGTAAGAAAAAAATTATACGACCTTTGGGTACGTCCTCTACTTTCGCTGGTGCTAGAATTTAACAAAAAGAAAAATTCCTTCTAAACAAGGTGAATCAAAACTCGGATCCTTAATTATCTCATTAAACTTAAATGGAACAGCCTATATTTTTTATGATGTTTCCATAGATATTTATCGGCTCTTTCATTTTTGTTAATCATTCCCTATACGTACTAGCTCTTTGGCTTTAGTAGATATTTGAAATTAAAAATGAAAATTGTTTTTGTTTTAAAATTTTATTAATTGACGAGTTGCACGCTGTGCGTTATCAATAAAAGAAAAAGAAAAAGTATATTAAACAAAATTTTCAAAATGTTGATCCATAACGTCGATATAATGTTGCAGTCGTAGTTCAAACGATCGACCAACGTTTTTTTAAGATTTCTGCATCAATACTCCGAAAGGCTTCTCTTGTTCTTTCGATCATATCTTCTTGTGTTGTTACCGCTACTTAATATACATGATTTTAATGTTACGTACTTACTTACTAACTTACTTAATTTATAATTGAAAAACAATAATATATTCTATGTATAATGACTGCATTATATATACTATTGGATTTATGGATCATGTCCGTTGCGTCATTAAGTACGTAGTCAAGCAAAGATATACACCAAATATCCGCAACGGAAATTTAAATTGTATTAGAGAAAGATGCCAATAGACACTTAAGTCTGGCTTCAAGCAGACAAACACACAGGTATGTTCATTTCTGTTATACTGAAGTGCGACAAGGATAGAATAGCAAAAAGTAAGTATTATATAATTTATACTGATATGTCGAATCGATCAGTCGAATGTCAGTAAAGAAATGTCAACTGTTATTGGTTTATATCATTCAACGACCTGTTCTTTGAAGATTTACTAGTAGATTTGGAGCATTATTGAATGTGCATAATTAGTTAATAGTAATTATATGGGCTGATGTAAAATCCTATTATAATAAACATGTTGGACGCAATGGTTATGGAGATGTGGCAGTATTAAGTTTATGGCAAGAAGTACTGTACCTGTGTGGCAAGGATAAGTGGAGAAACTGTATCCGTCACACGAATGCGCTTATCCAAGAATGGTATCAACGGGAACGATTTCTGGAAGATGTTCAACCTCTAATAATACCGGTGAACCAGGATGAGGTTACTGACAGCGACAGTGACTTTATACTTTGTTGCTGTTTTATTTTTTGTTAGCGATGTAGTTACAGTTTATATTGAGTTTGTAAAAACTAAAGTTCATAAAACACTTGTTTGTCGGTATGATTTAGGCGTGGTTGTTATACACCACCTTAAATTACCCAAAATCCGCAGCTGCCACGTGTTTTTGGACAAGTAAAGCGAATTTCGTAGAAGTCACCTTAATACCAAACACTTTTCTGAATTTATTTGCAGGTATTAGTTTTAATGATTGAAGATAGATGGCGGTACATCTTCACGATTTGATTCATATGGATTTCATTAATGACGTAACGGACAAGATCTAAAAAATCCAATATTAGAGCCCTAACGGTCATTAAAACATTATACACACTATATAGCTAGTGTCAAAGCTATATGCAAGCGAATGAAAACCGAATTTTCAAATAAACACTTCTCATCGGTACGGTATATTATCTCTGATAGGTACATAGCCACAGCAATTATTCTGTCAGTGAAATGTCAGTTAAAATTCGAAATTTAATACACAAAGCGAACAGGCGTGCGCGCCTTAACTTGTAACCTTCATAGAAAATCGGACTGTCTGAGTTTTATTTTAACTACAGCCTATGTTTCACGTTTATGACTCGGTTCGTATCCACGGCCAGCAGCGATTAGAATCACTTGAAGTGTTGTTTCAGAAGCGATTCTCGCGGAAATGTCGAAAGCAATGCCTTCAATCTGTTTTCTTATGTTACTACATTTATTACCGTCAGGACCTAATTGAATTGCTCTTATTGCTTTTGTTTCCTTCCAAATATAATATACCGCGTTGTTAGGTGGGTGGGTTAACTTTCCTTAGGATCTCCCTGCGAGAGTGAGATAAAATTACACAAGGGGTGGGGGTGGCGTTTTAATACGCACGCATACACACATGAGAAGAGACAACACATACCTATAATAGTGTATGTGTCACAGCGCTGGTTACGATAAGAGAGTTCATACCGCAGTTGATTAAATTAATATTAGAGTATACGTTAGAGCGTAATTTTAAGCGAAATCTGTAATCCACAAGTTCATAACTCATTATCAACGTCGCGATTTATGTCAAATTATAGTTTCATACACAACCACGGCAGCCTTGCTAGGATGATGTGTTATTATTGATTAAATAAATGTAGCTCAATCAGAACGCCTATTATGCAATATGCAGTGGCTGAATACCAGGAAACTGCATTTACCGTAAGCGAAAGTTTGGGAGGTAGATTATAAGTATTCCTAAAAAAATATACTGAGAAAAGGCGTTGAGAAGAGCCCGTAATGCTATAAAGCTAGAATTAAGAATTCTAGATATTGAATTAAAAGTATTCTATTTAAAAAAAAAAAAAGTAAATTAGATAGCGCCCCTGGCGCTGATACATTCAAATTTGATATTGAAAGCTCCAGGGAATTAAAAGAACTTTCTTGGCTAAAATGTCGGATTGATACACCGGAACTAAAAATTATATATAGAAATAAAAAATAACATAAACGATTCATTCACAGTGGCAAACAGGAATATTATTATAAACAGAAATAGAAACTTCTACAAATAAAACAAAAGGTGTTTGGGAAATTGTCAATGAAATACGGAATAAAAACTCAAATAAATAAATTCCACACTCCACATTGTACTATTTAAATCAAACTACTGGCTATGAAGGTACAGACCCCGTAAATATATACAAACATTTGTAATTTACAAGCGCTATACTTTTTTTTATGATATTAAGACTGTCATATGGAAGAGCAGGAATGGTGTGCTGGCCTTAGTGTAACAGCAACCACAACCCTTAATTTCATCTATATTCAAACTATATATATTTAAGGTTAGAAGGTAGCACCACAAAATTAAATCTTTATGGTAGAAGTCAGCACAAAATAGGCACAAATTGATGGCATAGTTAAATTTTGAAAAATCAAAGTCCATCTTTAAATGGAAAGAGCACAATTTTTTCCTTTACAGCACAAAACGATGGCAAATTTTGAAAAATCAAAAGTGTGGTAGCCAACTTGAGGGACCTGGTGATGAAAAGGAGCCTGAGAGCAAGCTCGATGTATGGGAAGAAAGATGTTAAGAAGGATCTATTCAGGAGTATGCGAAAGCGAGGAATAGAAGCGCAGAAGAAACAACGAACTGCAGCAACTATACGATGCTCAAGGGATCACGCAAGTCGTTCAAGTTCAAAGAGCAAGATGGCTGGATTTCCTAAACGGAATAAATTGAAATAGCTGGGCGAAAAGAGTGTTGCCGGAACCCGAAAACGGAAAGGCAAGCTGAGATAAAGATAGATTGAAGCGGTTACGGATGATCAAGCTATCATAGGGGTTAAGGACTGGAGACAGAAATCGAATAACCGCCAGGAATGGAGAGCTATAGTAAAGAAGCTGGAAGGAAAGGAAGAACCGTGAAACTACCAGGCATGTACTTTCAGTGCCTGAAATTCTATGTACACTTGGTTGATTTTACATGCCTCCAACAGTCCTTACGGTATTAGTTCGTGGCATTATTGACTCTTTCATCTTGCCAATTGGAATGCTTTCCGAAGAGACGTAGGAGGCTTAAAATGAAGACACAACAAGATATAGATAATTTAACACAAGGAAAAGATCTGGACAAGCAAGTAATTAAGAAATTTCAGCAATATGGCTGCCGGTGAAGGAGTTATTTTGCGGTGTGCCCGTGAAAGTTGTGAACCAGTAAAACTAAATGAAACTCACATTTGCTGTAGTGGAGTTTGTAAAAGAGTGTTTCATCTTCCCTGCGTAGATATTAAAAAAACGGACGTCTCCACCGTTACGAAGAAAAATATTAAATGGTTTTGTGATGGCTGTGAGCAGTCCTTATTTTCCGGAAGCCCGCTGTTATCACTGCTGCACAATCAATCGGACACTATCGAAAACCTGAACAACAAAGTCGATATTCTTGTGAATATCATTCCTGAATTGAGAGCGGAAATATTAATGTCGTCCTTTCTCACCTAAGCTTGAGTAATTTATTGGATTTGGCAAGTTCAACTTTTATGACTATACAGAGGTGACCAATTGTATTTTATTTAAAAATAGTAGTAAACATCGATTAAACGGTTTGTTTTTAAATAATAATTTTTTGATGTTTGTACCTTCAGCTAAAGTTTTAGGAGTGACCTTTGATGAAAATTTCAGTTGGCTTTCTCAAGTGGATTATATTTCTAACTCTCTTTCTAGCATATGCTATGCTTTATATAACCTATGTAATTCTTGTAGCACTCACATACTAAAAACCTTTTATTTTTCCCATTTTTATTCCAGGATAAAATATGGGCTTATTCACTGGGGTGAGTTACCCCAGTGAATGCCCAACGTGTGTTTGTTCTTCAAAAGAGAGCAATTAGAACTATATATGGCTTAGGTAGGCGTGATTCTTGTCGCCTGGTATTTAAAAGTAATAAACTACTCATTTTCTACGATTTATATATATTGGAAGTGGTCTCCTTTGTTCACAAACATTTTTCACATTTTGATGCCAGTATTAATCATTTGCATGATACTAGATTTCGTTAACTTTTGCTACCGCCCCCACACAGTACTTCTTTTTTTTCAGAAAAAATTGTGTTTTATAGGATGTAAGTTATACAATAACCTTCCAGTTGAAATTAAATCTATTTTAAATTATTCCAGTTTTAGATTGCGGGCCAAGGCTTATTTGCTAAATCTAAACTGTTATTCTTGTGATGAATTTCTCAACTCCTGATTTCTTTTTACCATATTTAATTTTGTTTGACCTTTTAAATATCATGTGTTGTACTTTATATGACCATGTGTTGAAAATAAATATAATATTATTATTATTAAGACATATCGCATATCCTTTTCATATCTTCTGATACACTGATAACTTCATATATGCGATCAGTTAACAAAAACATTCACGAACACTAAATATAGATGTCATAAATTTATTAAAAACCCCGCCTGCATTAGGTGCTACAGTACATTATCACGTACAGCTGAGAGTGACACGAATTGAGATGTATGTTAGGATATCATGTTAGTAACAATATTTTTTTACGATTAAATTTTATTATAATGTTCAGATTTGTTGTTTTAATCTTCGCAATAGTTAAATTTAATTATAATTTAACGCTGAAATAAAAACAAGAACGTCTTCCATCTGTGATTTCTTTTCTAAATGCTGGTATAGCTTCATATGTGTGCACATTATGATATCTGAGTTAATTAATATTTTCTTTCGCATTTCAAAAGGTGACTTTTTAGTTCTGAATATTTCTTGGTGTCGTTAAATACAAAATTTTATGAAACACGAATGAAATATGTTAAACATAATTTTGTGCTCCTAAAACCAAATACTGTGCGTTGTTGATTTTCTCCAGGAAACAGCCTGTATCTTGTGGGGGGAATATCGTACTCGGAAAAGTAGTACCTTATTTAAAAAATAAAATTAACGTGATTTAGTATTTTTCAAAAAGTCGCATAACGAAGTTATGAATATGACACATTACCTTATTGACAGCGTGTGTAAGTTACAGTGTCCAAAATAAAATATCTGTGGGCAGTAGGAGAATTTTACGTGAAAAGTTACCGCACACATATAACTGCTTCTACACATGAATTATCGCCACTATTTCACTTGAAGCTCGGCACTCCACGCGAAGATTAGAGATCCCAAAATTAACCGACCATTAAATAATCGGATTAGTTATCTGGTCAAACCAATATTAATAGGCGTACGGTTAAAAGGGAAACTTAACCATAAAACTAAAATCCGCCACTTGCTGAAATCAGTACTAAGCTTTCCTGTTCTATAAGTGATACTCTTTCGTCCCCACATTTTTTTTTTAATTTTTTAACTAATAGTAATTGCGCTTTATATAATGCGTAAGATTCTGAGAACATTAAATTTCTGAAGTCGTACTTCTATAAAATCATTCGTCCTTAAGTGCTTTTGAACGGAATCTTCAGTATTGCGCTTCTTATATTCTACTATTTTTATTATAAGGTACTTAAAATATTTACATCTACTATAACAATAATAAAAAGAAACAAGATGCTTGAAAGAAAATTCTTAAGTCGGTTCTAGTGTACGGCAGCTCACTTCCCAGAAAATGAAACGTGAAAGGAAGTCTTACCTTATTCATTCCTGCTAAGTTCTTATTTAGCACCGTTATTATAACGGCACCTAATTGAACCTCGGGCTATTTCATTAGGATGAAGCAACCGGAACTAAGAAGTCTCGTTTTGTTTCCGATGAGGGCGCCTTTGTTTCCGTATTTAATTTTTTTTATACCTTTCCGAAATAATTTTGCACTCGAACCGCTCTCACTATTATACTTGCTCGTATTTTAACAACAAAGGACGTTACTTCCTTGTCTCAAATTGGTGGAGGAAGTGGGTATTCGAAAAACGGAATTGAAGCAAGACAGATAACTAAAACTGGTATAATGTTGTACATGAGCGAAGTGCAATTATTCCGCATATAATAAAGCAGATTCGTTTACTGTTCTATAGTATGATCAGTTTAGACAACGATTATATCGTATCCCAAAAGTTCTGGGTCGGTCAAATATCTCGAAAAATACACACCAAATCGAAAAACAAACTAACACAACTTTAATCCTTTTCAGAAATCTATCCAAGAACATCAAACACGGCCTTCCATCCCCACTGTCAAGGGGTGGCACAGGCAATGCACTTTCAAATCTAAAATGAGCAGATTCGGATGTATCAAAATATGAAAGCTATGTCGGAAACATTTTCTTCGATTCTTGATGTATGGCGCTGAAATTCGCAAGAAATAACTTTTGTGAACTGGCTGCTCTTCGGTTCTGGGATTCTCTGCCGTGTAGAAAGTTTGAATTGCTTGACGTTTCGATCATCTTGTCGCGAAGTCACTTCTCTTCTGAAGAAGATCACGACAAGATGATCGAAACGTCAAGCAATTCAAACTTTCTACGCGGCGGAGAACCCGAGAACCGAAGAGCAGCCAGCAACGACGGCCGTGAACGCCTAAAGACTACTTTCACTTTTGTGTAAGGTATCGTTTACGCCCCATCTCTTGAAGCAGACACACTATATTTGTTGTGGGATATCTGAATAAATTCATTCACTATCTACCGCTTCAAGCAGACAAACCTTATTCATTTTGGGATACTTCGGAGTATTTAAGAAATCCTTGGGTACCCCCACAACTACTCGGAGAACCGTTGGTCACGTTCGTAACCACTTAAGCTAATATTAAATTTAATACCTTCGAAATAACTTTGGGAGCTTGAACACATGGTTTAGTTACTTGGTTCTTTTAATCGATATTCGCGTCCAACTTGCCATTGTTTCAATTAGAGTAGATATGAAATGTGTAGCAAACACTGGAAGAATCTAATTAATGAGTGCAGTGACGAAATACTAAATGAATAACCTGCAGGATCTGCAGTTTTTGCTGCAAGGCGCGGTCCTTTTACATTTTTATTTGGCTCTACTTCACAAATATACCATCTTCGGGACTGTGAATAAAATGATAAACTGTTACATACACAGGTAAAAATATAGCGGAGTGAAATACAGAGTCTCCGATTCGGAAGGCTTTATATAGAGAAAAGAGTTGTATATCTACAAAACGGTGGGCATTTTATCCCTTTCGGAGAAAATCCCCACCGAAACGGAGGCTCACAATGTCCTCCGTGATATTTTAACTTCAACACGGAGAAAACATCCTCCTTATTATTTCCGCTACGGATATTTGTATATCTAACTCCCAAACGCAGTTAAATGTATTCATTGCATATTATATTCTCTCCATATCAGGGTTATTCTTATTTCAACTACTAAACGCTGTTAAATGTATCCGATTCATGTAATATTCCGTTTTTATCGGAGTTATTTTTTTGAATACAATACATAGTTTTAGTTGCGTATTTATTTCCATCAGTTTTACACCGAACAGGAGAAAAATAATCCTTTCGGGATTTTTTTTTGTCCAAAGTGGAGTTTGGTTAATGCTCGTCGATGAACGCATACGTAAACGTTGTATGAGGAAAGCCTTTAAAATGGCGTCAAATAGCAGAAACCCTTCCTTTTATTGTTTAGCCATAAGACGTATAGTTCTGTATGTACAGATACACATCGTGTATGAACCGAAATGGCAGACAAGAAATATAATATATATTTACGCATAAAGTATCAGAATATCAAAAGGTGTTGTGTTTATTTGATTAGGTGCTAGCAACAGTCACCTTACTTTGATTATTATACATAACTGGAAACCGCATTATTAATGAGATGAAATGAAATGAATGCTGTATAGTTTTATATCTATATAGTAGGAATATCATAATACTGATAATTCGTTTAGCTACATAAATATGATACTATAGATTTTGTCGTAAAGATGGCGCTACGCTTGTTTCATAATCTTTGTACTTCTTACTGAATGTAAATTGTGATCGGTAATTGTGACTATGTAATATCTATATGATGTTTACACATGGTTGATATCGTATAAAATGTACTTCGTTTTGGTTTCCAGTAACTTCGCTATGAAATCAATTAATTCTGATATGGAATTAGAAACCTTGAAAGTTACCTCCGATATGGATTTCAATAGCACCGTAGTTTCCGTAACGGAGGCATTTTCGTTTGTCAAGGAGGGGATGTACTCTCAAATGGAGTTACAATCTCTCCTTGGCGGTGGTAATCTCGTCTACTAGGGAGGTAGTTACCTCCGATGCGGATTTCAATCGCACCGTCATGGAACAATAGTTTCCGTAACGGAGGCATTTTCGTCTGTCAAGGAGGGGATGTACTCTCAAATGGAGTTAGAATCTCTCCTTGGCGGTGGTAATCTCATCTATTAAGGAGGTAGTTACCTCTGATATGGATTTCAGTAGCTCCCATGCGGTGTGTTTTACCTTCGTAAGAGGAGAAACATCCTTCTTATTGGAGGAAATTGCCTCCACGTTTCTTCCGTTGAGGTGTAAAATATTTAACTCTTAAATGGAGGCTCCTTGAACGGATGGTCGCGAGGGAACACCGGAAAAGTGTTGAAACGGTGTTAAATCCAACTCCGTATTTTTATCTGTGTACTTTGCCATCTACCATAGTAAATAACATTTTACGGTTTGTTGGAAGGTTTTTGCTATCAACCTTAGCATGAGACGCAGTGAGTGAGCTCGTTCTTATACTGTCAGTTTCTTGTTTCCGAAACAAATATAAATTTAATTGGCCTACAACAACGGGTGAATGATGCTCTTCTATTGTGCTAGAATATAGGTTCCTTGTTATCCTCAATTAATTATAATGATACGACGGATAAACTAAAAAGGCTTTCAGCACAAGAGGAACTGTCTCTATACTTTTGCTTATATCTGCTTTATCTAGATGCACCGTCACAACCCCATTTATAAATTGGCGTTAAAGATTGCACATACGGAATTATAGCTACTCGTACATGTAGAATATCCTTATGTACTTCACATATTCTTAAAATGACATGGTCGAGTAAACTTTATAAATTCACTTCTGCTAGCATGTCATTTACTTTAATGTTTAAGGGATGACATTGTCCTTTTACATTTCTAATTGCGTAATGGCTAGAGTATAAATTGTATCCTAAAGTTTTGGCACGCAAGCGACTATCTTTGTATTTTTTCAAGGAAAGTTGTTCCTTAATCATCAATGGGAGCACCTCGCTAGGTCCCACGATTGACTTCGTAGAAAATACTTCCCGCCTTTCTAATGCTGGTAGCGCGCCTCGGTAAAAAACTGAACAATTCCTTTAATAGTTTTCCTACTTATCGTTTACCAGTTGCATGAAGTTTAATTTGACCTGCTAAAAGAATTTCTTCTGTGGAATTTGACGCCACATATTGCTTTAATAACTTTCTTTGAATTTTTTCACCCAACTCAACAAATTCTCTCTCAAATCCATCCAGTGTTATTGAATTCGGTTCTAGCGCCATCATCATAATTAATGGAAGTGCAATACTGCCACCAGTATTTAACGAATTTCTACAATTCGTTGCAGCAATACTTTAGTGCCCAGAATGATGACTTTATAGTCATTAGAATGAAAGAAGGGAAGTCGCCTACATTAACTTATATGTATTTTAAGTAACAGATGTATGTATAAAACACATTAAAATTAAGGACTAATAAAGGCTTAAAAAGCAAATGGTGAAAATATAGGACAAGTTTTTTTTTAACTATTTTAATAATTTTGTATAATATATTTAGAGTTTTTGTAAAATATATTTTCAATTTTCTGTTTTAATTGGCAATCAAACCCACCGGCAATAATTTGTAAACTAGAGAGGGTATACATTTAAAACTTCTTATATTCATTGAAACTAGCTTTTATGTATATATTTAGAAGAATCTGTTGTCGAATAATACAAGATTTTCATGGATTCAAAATAATTTAGAGGGTAGGTAGTAACACTTTTTGCCCATTATCTTTATCTTGAAATTTTAATTTATGTGTTTTTTTTTTCGTTTCGTCTGTCGATTCCCAACTCTAATGTTTACATTACTCGTTCTCTAGTAATTTATTTTTCCGCCATCCGCATCAGATAAGAACTTCCCTCCCCGGAAAGTTATTGCGAATGAATTTAATTTTTAAAGGTAGAAGAGTTGAAAAGCTACGGAATAGTTTAGAAATACTTGTTCAAGCCGTTTATTCCGAGGTAAGGGCAAACAAACCGAGGATTTTATAAATTTCATCGAGAAGTACTTTCTAAATTAAAAATTCCTGCTTGAGTTAGTGCATGGGAGGCTTCGCTTTGAGAATTTTGCGTCTGATGAAAGTTAAAGACCCTTTATGGTTATACTTAGCGCGACATTATAAATTCCCCTTTCATCCCGGCGACTGCACGCCAGACTCTTAGGTGGGAACCGGCAAGGAACCTTTGTAAGATTCTTCGTTTCTTTTCGTGTATTTGCGTCCCGGACCTTCCCCTAATAGTCTTTAAGGGATTTGGTTTTCCTACGTTGTAACCTAGGAAATCAGCAACGCTCGATAACTGATCCATTATGTATTTTATGGGGCGACAATTTTTACCCTCGCCGTTACCGTTGTTTGATGTTTCAATTTTATTTGTTTAGTTCCTTGTATTGTCTGGGCGAAGTTCTTACTGCGTCCCGTGTTTTATTTTATGCGAATGTGGCCGTCGTTTGTTCCTATCGTACCTAAGTACGTGTGGAGGGTAATTTTTTAGAAGCGAGAGCGCATTATTTCCCACAGGCGCTGTTCCCGACAATTGATTCAATCGGGGATGTTTTATACATAAGCATACACAGTGTGTGTGAGTGATTAATGTTTTCGTTGTAACGATCTCACAAATCCTGGGGCAGGCTTCAGGAATCCTCTATTGGTAAAATGCTTATTATTTCCTGATGCTTTCGTTTTACAGGTATTGTATTTATTATTTAACAATATTTTAAACCAATTTTCTTTAGCGCCTCACATTTGTCAATTGCAACTAATTATGAAATCTCTTTCTTCACCCTGACATTAGGTCAAAGAAATATATTGCTATGATATATCATGCTATACACACTATACACAAAGGGAATGTTAGGTTATATTATCGTATGATAACAGTGATTCTAGTGGATTTGGTATTGTGAGGTTATCGTTTGATAATGTAGGCTCATTTCACGAGCAGTTTAAGTTGGCATTATTTGACAATATTTGATTTTATGACAGGAATTTAGCGGGAGATTTAAATTCTATATTGATATTTAAACGCGATATATGAATTATTGGTTTGGATTAAGATTGTAGAAATCTTATTTTTGTACAAATAGTAAGGAACTTACTTACCCTGAGGGAATCATTAGAAGATTAATTTCTTTGTTCATCACATTTATTTAACTCGAAATAAATAAATTTCAGTACAATAATGTCTTGTTTATTCACTGTAGCATAAGTACATCACTAACGACTAACTAGTACAGTCACAATTAAGATATTAAAGTGTATATCAGGTATATAAAGCTAATAATCGGGGGCTTACTGGTGCGACAACACCTCCCCCACATCCCAAGGTGGACTGAAGATAGGTTTCCGGTGTACCCAAAAATATAGTGGAGGGGTAAATTTCATGTGCCTGTGTACTATAGTGTCATCTTACAATTGGGGCGTAGCATATCTCTGGAGGAAATGATATTTAATAGATGACGGTGACTGTATGAAATGTTAATAAAACAGTGTTCAATTAACATAAAAAAATTTAATAAAATCATAAAGAATTATCTACAAGTTTCGTAGCAATATATATAAAATTCCAAAACCTGTCAATTGTCATATTATGGGCGACAACTTTTAATGACAAGCCTGAGGATTTAAAATCATTAATATAGGTCTTGTGACTCATTCAAAAACTCATTCTTGTTGTTCAAATGCTCTCCTGATATTTCGCAACATTTTGCAGTTATTCCTTGGCATTATGCAACAATTTTGTGGTATAACTCTTGTAAGGAAGCTGAACGCGTGGCATACACTTTAGACTTAAGATGTCTCCACAGAAAAAAATCAAGTGGTGTGAGATCCAGTGTGTTATTTAAAAAATTAATAATTGAAGAGTTTGGCAAGATATTTAGTAACTGCTGCTAAAATGGATTATAGTTTTTCAACTAAAGAAACAAGAAAATTCGCATATATCTATTTTGTTGAAAATAAAAATAAACTACTTTCAAATTGAAAATCAAATAGCTTCTTATGAATGGCTCCAAGGATTTATGCACATGAATAAAGAATTATTATTAAGAACGCCTGATCCAACTAGTGTCTCTCCTGCAACTGGTTTCAAGGAGAATTTTAGAATTGTCTTTAAACGGTACCAAATATAGAACAATTCGGACCAGATGCAATTTCTATTTGCGATGAAATGGGAGTACAAACCCTCACTATACCAAATAAAATAAGAAATAATATTCCATTAGCACTTGGCTAGGCCTTCCCTAGTTTCCTCTACACAGAAAACGATTTTTTGCTATTATCAATGGTTTGTAACTAGAATCGTAGTATAAAATAATAATAATAATATAGTTTTTTCTCCAAGTAGACCGTAGGGTATAGGAAAAGTTATAAAATGACATACATCGAAGAGTACAGGAAAAAATCAAAATAACAAAGATTGAGAAGCAAAAACGAACAAAAAGCAATAACATGATTAACAAAAAATTATAAATATTAGATATTTTTAGATACAGATAATTTAAAGTCAACTACCACAAAAATCAAAGAATTCCTCCAGATTATAAAACATACTATTTTGTGAAAACTTTTTGATTTCTTTTTTAAGTAATTGTACACCTTCAATAGCCCGTAAATGTCGCGGTATGACATTGTATATTTTAATTCCCATATAGAATAGCGCTCTTTCGTATGTTATGGAAACCATCAACAGTCTTTGTTTCTCGTGCAGTATTCATGATAGTCACTATTTTTAAAGAAAATATTCTCATTGATTGTTATATAAATAGAAACCTCTAATAGGTATAGTCTGTACATAGATATAACGATTTGACTTATTTATTAGCACTCAATTTTCAGAAAATAAATGCTACCCAACCGCTATAATACTTTTCGAGCACGGGTGGTTTACAGCGACGTATTCAGAAAGATTACTACATACAGGCTGATAAACTGTTAAAATGCAGTGACAGATTATCACAAATTTAATATAAAAATAATTATCTTGTCTTCAATTTGAATTGTTTACTTTAGAATAATAAAGTTTAATGTGAAAATGGTAATTATAAATTACATAATTACTTCTCTACTTCAGAAAATTTCTCCTAATACGGCCCATTACCTCATTTACATAATCACTCGGTACCTGCGGCACCAGGTAGTGTATAATCCCCAATAATCCTTAAAATTCAAATCGTTATACCGATGGACAGACTATATATATAAATTTATAACAGCAAGTATCTGCATAGATTTAGACTGGGCGACAGGATGTGTATTTTGACAAACCGACAATATTTCTAACAGCCAGCTTCTGAAGGCGTAATAATCTTTCTGCATAACACGAGGATCCCAAAAACACTATACAAACGTGATTGAATGTTAGTGTAATAATAAGATAATGCGGTATCAATGCTCTACATTTCGTAGACTGTACAACGCATAGCATGCGGATGACAATTTAGAAGCAAAGTTTGCGATATGTGATTCCTAATTTATTGCCAAGGTGTAGGCTTAAAAAATGTTGTTTTCGGAATTTGTTCAATGGACTTTGATTTTACATGAAGCTGGTGACTTTCCTTAATTTTAATAATAGATACTGTAAAATGCATGAATATTATTTTATCTATATTTAAATATAATTTTGTTATTCTCAAACCATGTATTAAACTTGTTTAGCATGGTTTTGGTTTCCTGAATTACATCAGCTCTAGATGTATTGTAGGTCAAATAACTTGTATCGTCGGTATACATAATTACGTTGTTCTGCGTTGAGGCATTTGGAAGATCATTCACAAAGACTAGAAACAGTAATGGTCCAATAACCGAACCTCGTGGAGCGCCTCTCTTTAAAGTTAATGGTACGATGTTTACTCTGAAACCTTCAAGACTTGCAGGCGAGCATTCAGATATAATTGAATCCATCCCAACATTGGCCTTTGAATGCCATACATAGCCAATTTCTCTAAAATTATTTTGTTATCCACTAAATCAAATGCTTCAGTTAGATCTATAAATATTCCTATGCACTTTTGATCGTTATTGATTTTATTATATAATAGATTCATAAACTGAAGAATCGCAGTTTTCGTAGATCGACCAGCAGGAAATCCATGTTGAAAAGCATTCAAGATATTGTAGTGTACTACAAATGATACAACTCTTTCGCAAACAAGTTTTTCCATCAATTTCAAAATGGGTAAAATTAGCGAAATCGGCCTATAGTTATAAAGCATGTTCCTATCGTCTTTTTTGTATAGTAGCAAAAGCCTGGATGTTTTTAAGCATTTAGGAAACATTCTTTCCCTAAGCGATCTATTGATTAGCTAAAACTATCTTAAAGATATAATTTAAGTATATGTAAGCTTTATGGAATATCATATGTCATCAAATAATATACTGTACAATTTTTTCTCTTCTTATCAAAATAGCATTACATTAAATATCAATACAGTAGGAAATTTTATTTAGCCAGGAGTAGTGTATTGTAGACGAAAATATTTTTTTGTTGGAAATGTGGCTGGTGATTGAATAAAAGATTTACATTTTTAACGTTTCGGCTTCTTTATTTATGTAAGCCTTCATCAGAAAACTGATTGTCGTCAAAGTTAAAATACAAATAATAACAAACAATTTACATGTTAAAAGCGTTGTAAAAGACAATAAAATTACAAAACATTATGGAGAACGAACAAACGTAAAATATTACAAACGTATGAAAAATGAGATCGCTATCACAAAGCAAGTTCACTTGCTGTAATATTTTACGTTTGTTCGTTCTCCATAATGTTTTGTAATTTTATTGTCTTTTACAACGCTTTTAACATGTAAATTGTTTGTTATTATTTGTATTTTAACTTTGACGACAATCAGTTTTCTGATGAAGGCTTACATAAATAAAGAAGCCGAAACGTTAAAAATGTAAATCTTTTATTCAATCACCAGCCACATTTCCAACAAAAAAATATTTTCGTCTACAATTAAATATCAATCTCTTTGGCGATGCTGGAAACAAGTACATTTATTACGAACACAAATGCTCCAATAACTTTGGCAAATCCCTTGTATTGTCCGACAAATTAGATAAAATAAATCCGCAAGACAACCGAAAAGAAAGCTCATCCTCGGCCATAAACAAACACTTAAATTTATCTGGAGAAGGGCTAATCAGACCGAGCAGTTGTTTTAGGGTACATATTGGAACTGCTCGGTAGTAGAATTGCTCACTAAACAGAAAATGGACTCCTGCGTAATCCGCACCGAGCTAGTGCTAACTTGGGTCGATTCGAGCCCGGGTGGAAGAGGATGGATAAAGCGATAGAGAGGAGGTAAGCACCGAGAAAAGTGAAAGAACATGCACTAGCGTCTACACTAAGAAGGTAATTCAGGCATATGTTAATTTGATACAGTTTCTTTCCGAGTGATAATTTTGGATTTTGCCTTTAAACTTAATTGAACGGCGGATGCAGAAACGTCAGTTCATTGAAACGACGTCGAAACAACTAAAACAATTAAAATTTTGTGTTCAACGACTGGCGGGCGAGCTAACGTTTCGCCCGAGAAACACCGGGGGAAACGGGCGAATTGTCTTTAGAATTCTCCGGCGCGAAATTAACAGATACTTTATGAAAGCGCAGACTGTTGCAAAACGTCATTAAACTTTCGGTTTTATGCGTTGTTATGTTGTAATCACTGTACGATAATTCGCACTCTATTATAGAAACATCTAGCTAGTATTACGCCATCTTGCGAACCGAGAATTTAATTTCGTCTCTCATATTTACAGCGCCCTCAGAAATTTACTTACTCACACCTTACTGGTTTAATACTAATTCGGCTGTTGAAATTTATTGGGGGATTTTTAATGTCGGGTTTCGGGTTGCGATACAATACGACGTAATGCCCTTCTGTTATAACCCTTAACAAATAAATCCGATAATAAAACAGGATTATGATTGTGAAATAAGGTCGCCTAATTATAAAATTTCCAAGCTACGTTTCTCTTCCTCTTCTATTGCTTCTTTTTTGCTTTTATAGAAACATTTGCTGTAAGCCTCCTACTTCTTACTCAGCTTTTAAAAACGTAATTGCAACCACAAACAAAGTGTGCCCTACTTTGTAAAGCTTGTAAGTTACATTAAAGTTATTTTGGTTTTTTATAGAAGTAATGCGATATATGTAGGTGAAAATATCTGATGGAAATGTAAAAAAGCCTGTATTCGGCATTTATCTCCACAGAGAATTAGAATATAATAGTTTAGAAAAGAATGCCAAAAACAAATTTGTAGTAGTGTACGATAACAAAAGATGCCGATATGAATAATAATAATATCATTTACTTGCAAATGCCAACGCGACGTTTGTAAAATAACAATTCTTTTCATTCAGCTGGAAGGCACATGACGAAAAATGCAGAAATTGTAACTAAAATATATTTAAAAATCCAACTTTAAGAGGGCACGATACCAACTGATCAAGTCAACAGCCCCAAAAGGCATCCCCTGCGGCTTCGTTTTAATCTATATGTACAGGATGATTGTAGTCACCAAAACATGGGCGGCTTTATCCCGTAAGGCAACTCGGCCAGAGGACCTATTGTGCATGGCGTTTTAGCCCTCGCGACTTGCTTGTCACCGAACAAAGAGGTTCGCGAGCTGACCAAGAGTAAGTTTACTTAAACTGGGTTCATCTAACCCAGCGACCCCCAAAAGGCTCACTGTCCGCTGCTGGGCTGTCGGCACAGAAGTTTCTTCTGCTCTCCCACAGTTTCTGCAGAGGGGGGAGTCTACAGTGGCCAGTTAATACTCCTGTAAGTAGTCTCTTCCTGCTCATAGAAACTGCCTTGCCCTTAAATCCCGAGGGTTTTGCAATGTCTCGCGCCAGTAGGAGCGATGACTATCAGCGAGTGCAGATCTTTGCAGACTTTGTTGCCGCCGTAAGAACTCCCACACGTCGGATTTAAACCTGTGAATGATCGTTCACTGACGTCTCTAGCTAGTTCAATCAAATGTCAGCAATCTTGTTGCCTTTGATCCCAGAGTTGCTTGTAATCCATCTCAACGTAATGCTATCATGTTCCGCCAATTTGTCGTGCTTCGAATTTGAAACGATGCAATGCCCTAAGGGCAGCTTGACTGCCGGATAAAATTTCGATTTGTGCCATCTGGCGTTTTCTAGGCATCCACAAACCAGCGATAAGAACTTCGCCTCGGGTTGTGGATGTAAGTTTTTGCAGTCTCACTACTAGATATGTACAACGTATTTCCTAGTAAAACTAAAGACGATCAATAATCTTGTCCGCCCTTACGGAAAGTCGTGCTGTCTGTTAGATGTATACTATTATGATTTCCGGTTTTGCTAGAGATACCTACACGCTACGTTTTACCCTGGATGCTCCAAGGGTAGCTTCTGACCACAACACTAACAGCGGAGGAAGCCCAAGGATGGTCTCCATGACTGCAGTCGGCGTCCCTCGACGCCGGCTCCCGTGATGCCTAAGCAGGCAATCCTTTGGACTTTACTCAGCGCGTTTACCACGTAAACCAGACTGGCTTTATGCCACTAGATTAGCGAGACGTAGATTATTGAAGGTGCCATAACCTTTGTGTACAGCCAATGCGCCATTGCAGGTCTCAGGCCTCACGTTTTACCAAACATTCTTCTATAAATCCACAAGGCTCTCGTGGCTTTATTCGTCACATGTTGCAGGTGGGATTTCTACGTCAGTTTTGCATCCAAAATAATACCTAGGTATTTACCCTCACTAGATACAAGAACTATAATTAACAACGCCAATACTACGTTGGGGACGTCCTTGGGACTCACCATTGACGAAAACCTGAATTTGGTGAATCATTGTAACTTATTAACTGAGAAACTGAATAGTGTTTGCTATTTACTCCGGAATCTAAAGAAGTAGTAAGAAATTTCTATTAACATTTTTTCATGATTATTGTACGGCATTGCGTTTTGTGGCCTGTCCACTGAATCAAAAACCTTCTTTGTAGTACAAAAGCAAATTCTGCGTTGCTTGGCTCGTATCGGCAGCAGAGAGTCATGTCGTCCGTTTTTCAAGCAATTTAAGGTTTTGACATTCCCTAGTATCTACATATTAAACATCTTTTGTTTTATTTTCAATCACTAAAACGAATACTTGAGGACAGTAATGTTGATAGCTATGATACTAGAGGTAAAAGTAAGTATATTACTCCTTTCAATACGCTCTTAGTTGCCAGGAAAGCATCCGTTTCAATGAGAAGCCGGCTATTTAACATATTGCCGGAGCCGCTTTAGCAGAATAATTTTAATAAATTTAAAAACACCGACAAGAGGATTCTTGTGGACAACAGTGTTTATTCAATTGACGAGTTTTAAGATGTATTGGATGAGGCAGATTTCACTGTTGATTAGTGTTCCTGTTGTTTCATTTATTTTGTACCTATATACATATGTCTATATATGGGTGTATCTTGTATGTAAGTATAAGTATCATTTAACATATTGTATCCGATTCAGCAGTACAACAAAAAGTATGAGGATGAGAGTATGAGTATGAGTATATGTTGGAGCCGAAGATTTTCAGACACTGGAGTTTTGGGGAGTTTCCTTCTCCAAGTGAACGGAACCATACTCGTTTTCCTAGGGTTTACACTTAACCCTTCTTAAGTTTGAATGCGAGTTGCGTCCTGTCGGATACCACACCCTTAACATCCCGCAGACCATGATGATGATATCATATGCGTAGCCTTGTGTGCGGAAATTCGTCGTCCGTAGATCAGAAAGCAAGCCATCTACCACAAGGCACCATAGCAAGAGTGATAGCATTCCAACCTGCCACGGTTGCCTTTATATTGCATAGGTCCTGGAATACATTGCATTTATTTTCACACAATTTTGCTGTTTCCTTATTTTCGTTACAATTAGATCATGGCTAATTCACTAAAGAAAAAACATTGCTGAAAGGAAAACAAAGGCACTTTAACACTTTTCAATTTAAGAAACTTACGTTGCACATGTTCAAGAGGGCTCATGACAGAGATAATTGGGTAACCAAATAAGTGAGGCTTATTCTAGTGAGATAACGCAAAGAAAAGAATTTTGAACGTGGTACAGTTGGATAAGTACTTGGACCAACGAATGAATGAAACTCTTTAATGCTTGTGAACAAAAAAGACATTGAAATTGGAATTTTTGATTCATTTAATTGTTAATCATGTATGATGCAAATGTAGTATACTACATATTCATGAGTCGGAGACCTAATAACACTTGTTTATGGTTACTTTAAGTGCATTAGCAGTGCAGCATTCCACAAAAATACCTAAGCTACAAAAGAGTTGCGCTATTCTCGTGGAAATTCCTAATTATTCGCTACTAGTTTTGTCGCCTGCTCATTGTTAGCTATACTACTTGTAATTAGGTACTTACTGAAATGAGCGCTGTGAAATTATATTGATTGCAAGAGACCGTTCCGATCTAATAGTAACCACATTGTCCGTATAACTATTAAACTATTCGATTTCGACGGCAAATAGAACGGTCGTCGCCTCTTCTAACTATTGTTCGGGGAACCGTAAAAAGAAATTCTTCCTGTCCGCGTTTCCACGCACGTCAGCTCAAATTCTCGGCGTACATAACAATATGGTGGAGCATTATGCACGAGTGGCATGCTCACTTGATCTCTTTTTTACGACGTGTCAATATTTTTTCGATAAATTTCACTCGTGGTATGTTCGAATACCCGCTGCCGGCATAAAGCTATAAAAATGTGCCTCGCACACTATACGTTACATATGTATACGTGTGTATGCATGCATCAATATTCTGTGTATTCGCTCGATTTCACGGGTAGCCAGTCTCCCGTTTATGATGTGAACATTTTAGCGTCTTCTATCCCTTTATGGTAAGTTTCGCCCAATTAAAAGTTTCAGTTGGAATTAAATTGCTCGTGCTCTTGCGAGGTTTGGAAGAATTTCAACAAAGTTTAGTGTATATTATTAAATTTATGCATTATAAACTTAAAGTAAGTTTAATTGACCAAATATTTGTTAACATATATGAGGCGGTAACAGCACCGCTATTAAGACGACTGACGACAAAAGAGTGGTTTAATAATAAAATACTTCAACTTATCAAAAACATTACTTTACCACACGAAACATAATCAAGAGATAAAATTGGTAAAGCTCTCCGTTACTGTGGAGAAACTCAACTAAAGAAGCTCCTGTTTTCAGACACATATAATAATATAATAGTAATAATAATAATAGCGGGTTATTGGCATCAAACATAGTATAAAAACTAGAAAGCTGGGCCCGTTCACCCAGCCAACTATTTAGTCGTTTAATGACCGCTTACGCCCCAACTCGATAAAAAGCAAAAAGTCTGCGCTCCACCTTCAACAAAAAAAAAAGAACCGCTATTTTCACATACAAAAAAAAAAACAACCTAGTTAAATTAATCAATCACCTTTTTGTTTAGCGAATAAATGTAATATGGAACGTTTAATTTCTTACTAAAGTATAAAGTAACCACCTACTCGATCGAGCATGCGCAGTTGGTACGAACCGTAATTGTAGATTCGGTAATTAACATAAAGAATTAACACAAAATGAAATTGTCAACGAAAGGGCTTAGATTTTTAACGGTAAAAAAGTTAAATTATAGTTCGTTACAAATAAAAAAAAACTTAAACTAACTTACATATAAATTTTGATGGCCGGGAGGAGATTCTCACGTTATTCGAAGGCGAAGACTGACTCATAGGGTGGGTGACGTTGATCGGGATCCCAGAAAACACAATCAAGATATCCGTGCTAGATTTTTATCGATCGAATTCCCAAATAACTCGCCGATCAAACGTCGATAACGTCACTGGCGTCAGGGGTGAAAAACTTTCGCGGGAGAACTGCCACTTCCTTATATAAACTCTCGGGACACAACCAGCCCCTCCTACGATAACGTGACGTCGAACGCCCAATTAGAGGGAACGTAGCAACAAAATGCAGGCAAATGATTGATCAAGAAATCATTGGCTGATATTCGGAAGAATGTGCAATGCCATTTTTAGAATCGAAAATAATACACGGGGATAAAAACGAATCGGTGCAAACATGAAACTAAAATTTTAACGTGTAACATATTCTTTCTGTTCGCTTGCAGAAAAGTCTACAAATAATATTCTTCTTCAAGATTGGCTACAAAAACTTGACATTCCACAACAGCAAACTCAGTTATTGAATTGAGCATATTCTCTGCAAACAACAAAAAAATGCTTAGAGATACATAGTTGCATAATATTGTGCACATAATGGAAATTTTGTGTAAGTACTGCTTCAGTGATGCAATAAACCAAAATTAGTCCGTAAACTAGTAAACGAACATTTCTAAGTTTATTATTACGTCAAGTTTTGGGATGTATACGCGGAGGAAAGACAGTAATCATGTTAGGAATTTGCACCATGTAATTTGTTATGCTGCAGAACTTATTGGATTAACATAATTGAAATATTCCCCTGTGCCGGTCTCGATTCACTAACCCTGCTATACTACCAGGAAGCTGGCACAGATATTTTAATAAGTAACGTCGCAAATTTATTTCAATTAACTTTTATTTGTCACTTAATTATTAACTAATTGAAGAATTACGTATTAGAATCTGACAGGTGCTTTTGTGCATCCATTGTATAACTAAATAATTCCCGTCATGGCAGTAATTGTTGAATCAATAGTCCGTTTGTTTCAGATTCGAGTGCATTGCGTGACATGTACATCAAAGTGCCGGAAGCAGTCCGAATAGGAGACACTGTCACGCTCTCCTGCGATTACGACTTGGAGCAAGTCGCGCTTTATACCATCAAGTGGTATCGATACGACGAGGAGTTCTATAGGTACGTTCCGAAAGAATCACCCCCGTCTAGGGTATTTCCGATGGAGCATATTACAGTCGACGTAAGTATACTATTACTTTCTTACTCTCTGTGAATTCGCGCCGCTGTATTGCTGTCGTAATGTTGTGTCGCCAAAAGAGATATTCAGGCTTCGTTCTTACCAATCAAGTTTTCACTGATTACAATTGATCAGCAAAACTTGAATAACATTTATTGTGAGAAACTTAGTTTGATTACAGTTCATTAAGTTCTTATTGTTAGTAGATCAACAAAGGTTTGACCAAATCAAACTTTATCATTCAACTTATGAGTCATCTGTTCAGGTGCAGTTATCGCTTTAAAACTGAATTTTATCTTTAAGGCGTGTCCTCACGAGTCAAGTTTAATTCACCGATTTTAGTTGATCAACCAAAGTTATATAAAAATTATAGGTTTGATCAAGAAAAGTTTGACCCAGTCCAGATATATCATCACAAATCTCTTTCAGGTTGAAACTTGTCTTGAAGCGTATGAACTGGGCAGTCAACTTGTGACAACTGTGTAGTACGCTTGCAACTGGTCGCGACACACGTGCACATGCTTGATTTTTGATATGATGAGATCTATTAGTGAAAATTACCGATAATAAAATGTCTGCAACATCAACAACATCTGTTGCTGTAGAAAATGGTAATACGTAGTAGGTAGCCGGAGCACCTGAGCAACACAGAACCTACGAATCCGTCTATTTCAAAACAATCACAGACAACAAATCCCGCTCGTGCTTCTCAAAATCACAAACGAAGAATAGCAAAGAACGAAAATATTTCGACTCTGAGCGCAGTAATTGATAAACTTGCTGAAATAGTGCAAAAAAATAAAATTAATGCTTCCGATGGATTCGACATATTGTAACGGACTAGGCGCGTGACAGGGGTGAACAGTGGTAATAAGCACACTAATAATAATAAAAAAAAAAAAAAACTAGTCCGTACCTCAGACGAGATTCGACAAACAGGAAACAAAATAGTCTAAATGAATGTACACTCACGACATTCCGTAAATTTCTTAAACCATATGCTGCAGTGGCTAATTTTGCCTTAACATGTCACAGTGCTCGCGGATTTTTCGGCTCTGGTCTATGGTCAAGCCGAGGAACTTACTATTGCTACTTGATGGAATTTGTATACCATTGCAATCTATAGCAAAATAGTCACGGCTATAATTTGACATACAAAACTTGATTATGCTTGTCTTATTCGCATTAAATTTAAGATAATTTTTATAACACCAATGGACTATTTGATGCAAGAGCGCTGTCGCCGCGGCAGAAAGACCAGGTCCCCAATCGTGCAAAACAATACATCTTTTGTCATCAGCATACTGAGATAAAGTGCGTGCCAAGCGCTGTTGCAAGTTGACATACACTAAGAACAGTGTTGGGCCCAATACAGGTTCCTGAGAACGCCAAACCTCACCTCAGTGGGTTGGGTGTAAAATAGATGTTCTACCAATCAAATACGAGAGATAAATTGGAATGTAAATATTCTATATTCTATTCTATGGTTTTATAAGTAAGATTGACAATAGGAGGTAACACAAATTACCACCTGCCCGTAATATATTAATTATTGATGTAACTTTATTTTTATGAGACGCATTGTCGACAGTTTCCAAACAGTGGGAGCAGCTACGTAATCAGAGCGCAGTTATTATCCTTATAAAATGCCCCTAAGTAACCCTTAAAAGTCATTTTAATTAATCTAAGAAATTTACCATTCCTGTGTAGCAATACTTTTTCGCGAAAGATAAGAATTTGTGAATGAATTTTCAACCGATGCTTTGTTATCAAGTAAGATAAAAAAAGAGATTGAACGAGTAATCTGAAATACTCTGTATCTTCGTAACTAAATAGGATTGATCTAGCATATTTGTTAAATTTATTCATTACTTTTAGATTTAACTTAATGACTTTTCGCTCCATAAGTTTGAATAAAATCATACAATACGCTTTGCATATTTCTTTAAAGTGATTTTTATAAAGAATAAAGTAACCAAGCACTAAGAAAAATTCCTACATTGCCGTGGGATAGAATATCTGCATCATGGGAAAAATTCGATATTCAAGGATTTTTTTTAGTTCAATATTCTTGTATTGTGACATCCTTTGGCGCGAGTATTTCTCGTGTCACGTATTTTATGCTGTACGTAAGTGCTTTATCGATTATCTCAAAATACTATGGAAATAACGTCAAATAAATAAATAATATTCGTGTAACGCCTTGTAAATTGTAATCTATATCTGGCATTGGCAGCGTTAAAAAGTACTCCCTCCGACCAGAAATAAGTGTCCGTTTTGATTTTTTTGCTTGTCCAGAAATAAGTGTCCGATTTCTTTTAAAGTTGTATTTTATTGAAACTTAACTACAAATATTGTTACTAACAAACTTTTAGGAATAATTTGAGTTATTTAAGCTTAATTAGTAATATCTTGTACAGAGTGATTGTAAATGATTGAGGATGGTTTGAATTTCCCGCTGCACAAAATTTTTGTCACGTTGATTACTTGACGTTTCTTATCAGTGATGTGCCAAATGGGCAATTAATACTGTAGTGATATGATTTAATCAATATTGCGGTGCTTGGGATATAAGAATAAAATTAAATGCATATGCTTTAATTACGTTTTTAATTAACTCAATTATTTCATCAGTTTTCTGACATTGAAACACGAATTTTAAGTAAAACAATTTTAACAACCGCTAACGAGTCGCCCATAATGCTGACAGCTGATTGCCATTTTAGCACTGTAGCTATTTTGAACATGTAAAATACCCTAAAATCTAGAGCGGGAAATTCAAAGCATCCTCAATCATTTAAAATCACTCTGTATATGTTGATAAAGTTCAAAATCGAAATTTGTAGAAACGGAAGCCTACCAAGTCTTTGTAAATGGTCTTTTCTCTTATGAAGCACTTTATAGTTGCTACCACCACATATTTTCATAATTTCTACCATGCACTGCTGGTGAGTAAGAAAAATCTTATTTAAAGTATCAGGAGTTAATGCAAAAAAAGCGTTTTCAACAGCACGGATCAATTAGTCTACAGTTTTGCAAGCCGATTGTTGCTGCAATGACTATTAGGTGGCTGGCATATTATTCTGATTTCAAATCTAGTTCTATTCGCAGCTTCATTAAGCTCAAAGTCATCAGGAAGAATGTGTGGTTTAGCGTTATCTTGTTGAATGCAAATTCTTTTGCGTGAAGCGCTTCTTGGCCATTTTTGTTGAATGGCGGGTAATAATTTTCCGATAATCATGCTCCTGTACTCTTTTCTAGTAACATTAGTAATCACTTTCGTTTCAATCGTTCCTGCTGTGCAATTTTTACTGCTCCGTTTAGCAGGTTCTGAAAAAACAAATGGCCAAATACCAAGTTTTCCATCGAAATTCTTATTTTCGGTATGATTCCAACGTGGACGAGCAACAGCGGCTAAAAACATCACCTTTGTGAGGAAACGTTTACTTTTACAGGTCCTGAACGGTTCTTCTTCGTCTTCTACAAGGTAGTATGTGTTAGTTGTTTTGCTAATGTAAAACCATTTTTCGTCCACATGAATCCGATCATACATGTCGATGAATTCGGGTGATTGAACATTTAAACTTTCAGGTTTCAGCATTGACAAACAATACTTGAGTCTTTCAATTTTGTTGGCGTCTGTGAGATAAGGTTTAACTGCATTTGAGTGTCGCCGTAATTTTCCTGACTTGAGTCTATTATGAACTGTAGATTTTGATAAGTTAATAGAGGTAGCCAACGAACGAATTGTACGACGATTATGGAGTGGTAGTGACTTTATTAGCTCTAGGTCGAAACTTTTTGGTTTTCGACCAACGCGTCCTTTCTTACGTGCCCTGACATCTGCTACTTCAGCACCATCGGCTAATGATTTTCGTCCTTGATGCCATATTCGGCTTATAGTTTTCACAGAAATTTTGAATTTATTGGCTGTCGCCTTGATTGAACCTTGCTTCAGTTTATTATTGTGGCTCAATTCAAGTAACGCATAACGCATGGTAAACCGCTTGCCTTGTGTTTAGAGTCAAATTAGGTCTCTTACCATGGTTTCTCGCCAAAATGTTTACCACATCTGCCATATTTCTTTGGCGGAGGTTTATATCAAGTCTTGAGAAAATCTTGTTTTTTGATTGAAGACATAAATTCTTGAAAAACTACAAAACTTTCAACCTGCTGTCAAAAACTTGACATAAAAATTGTTTTCAAAATGGCAGTTAATTTTTGAAAGCAGCGCCACCTTTCTTTAATTTTTAAAAACAATGAAAATCGGACACTTATTTCTGGACAGAGGGAGTAAAAACTGCGATTACCTACCCAACAAAACTAGTAGCATGCATATCAATTAGCAAAAATTGTCTGGAGTATCTCTTCTTAATTAAGGCGGGAACTACAACCGTTTTCAAAAATGTTTCGTTAGTTTAAGAAATACATTTATTGTTATTTACGGAAGTAAATCAAAATCAAATCATTTTTAAAAAGCGGTGAAAATCATATATGTATAATAGTCATCATAGGTTTCACAAGCAACTCTTAGTTATATGTAGATGTGCTAGGTGCAAAGGATGGATGTTTGTTTTACACAAAATTCTTTTTTGTTTGCTTTTTTGTGAATTCTTTGAACAAATGTTTGTGAGTATCGGGAAATTATATTTTTACGAAAATATTGATCATATACAACATTCTCTTCCTATTTCTACCTTCTAAATTGCTTATTTTCCATTGATTTTTACAGCCGTTATAATACAGTTGTAAAGGTCACACTCGAGCATGTTCTCAGGATCCAAAGGCTTAGTCTTTTAGAATATCCTTTTCTATATATTTCTTATTGCCCATCATTTGACCAAAGCATTCCAGTTTTCAGTGCTTAACCGTTGTTAGGTATTCTTTATTTTCGCCCATTCGTCGCGAACCACGGCATTTGTTATTTCACGTATCTGTGACATTCTAAGCAGACGTCGGAAGCAAAAGCTTCAAAGGCTTCTATAAATTTACAATGCGGCTTCGGATAGCGTCCAAGTTTCTACTCCATATAATAGGACGGAGAATACGTAGCAAGTATCCGGCCACTATTACTTTGAAATATGTGAAAATGTAAGGCATTTGCAATCTTACCTTGATTGTGAAACATAGAGGTTAAGCAAAGTTAGCTCTGATGTATTTGAAGAAGAATAACTTCACCAATGTCGCAACTTTCATATTTTGAATAGAAACGTTTCCCGTTTTTAAATTCCACTCGACATTTTAGAGTCACATTTATGAAATATTTTACTGATCGCTTCAGGCTTTATAGTTACTTCAACTTTTGTGAGTTAGTCGATTTTTCGCTGTTGTTAACGTTAATTGTTTTTTGTTTCCTGTATGTCGAATCTCGTCTGAGGTACGGGCTAGTTCTTTTGGGTTTATCAGTAGGCGTAAGATAATTGTTTTTATTGCAAAAAAAATCATTAGATGTATGCTGTGTGTTCCTCCTTCGGCGTCATGTCGACCGCTTCTTAGGGAATTACGAATACTTCCTCTCCCTTGCCTTTACATATTTGAAATCTTAATTTTTTACAAAAACTATGAACAAACTTTTATCAAAAATAGTGATGTTTGTAGTAACATGCAGACACGTCAACGTAATAATTTATCCATACCGACACACAGAACAGATTTATGTGAAATGAGTGCTACCTCAATTAATTACCTATTGAGTACCTCAATTAAATCACTGCAACTCCGGTCGCTATTTAAAACAAAACTAAAGCAATATCTTCTTCAGAACTGCTTTTACAATATTGATGAATTTATGTGTAGTTAACTATAGATGTAAATAAAACACAAAAACGTTAAGGAGTAAAAATATATTGAAATAGTCCACAACAATATTGTTTCACCACACAGTGGCTTCATCAGGTGAATGAAATTAACTAAACAGAATATAAAATTACACACTATTTATACTTTTAAACCTAGGAATGGGGAATAATTAAAATCCTTTTGTTCATTGAGCGCTAAACCTAACTTACTATATCTATTAATTTCTAAACATTCAAATAAGTCTAGTTTCTTACTTTTCTTATGAACATGCAAAATATCAAAATTATTATTAAAATTATGATTAAGTTCTAAACAATGATTAGCAAAAGTAGAATCTGTCTTCTTATCTCTGTAACTTTTAGTATGTTCGGAGATACGCGTAATGAAAGATCTACCTGTCTGTCCTATGTACACCTTACCACACTCACAAGTCAATCTATAGACCCCAGAGTTAAACTTTCTATGTGTTTTGTCCTTGTTATTCTTTAAATACGAGCTAATGTTATTATTAGTTTTATATGAAACATAGCTATTATTATTACGTTTGATAAAATTACCTATTACCTATAATGTTTTTCCAAAATAAGTAATAGAAGTATAGTTAACTGGTTCTTTGTTAAAAATTTTAGGGTATAGGGTATTTGTTTCATACGCTTGCTTATTATACCCATTATAACGTTTTTGTGTTTTATTTACGTTTTGAAGATGGAGTTTAAACACGTATCCTCCCATTCGATTAATTTTTTAACTATAGATGTGTAGGTGTACGATGACTGTATTTTTCTTTCTAATTTTACTATTTTGTAATATGTATTTTGACATTGTCCCTGTTCGGCTTGAATTATGACAATAAATTAACTAAAAACAAAATTTATAATCAAAAAAGGTACCATTTAATGAAAATAATAACGTGATAATAACTTCTATGATGGGGATTTCTTCGTAGCCGTTAATGCAATTTTATGTTTTTTCTTTTTTCATGAGTTAGCGGCTTAGTTTTATATAATGATTTGAATTTTTTAATCAATTAAACTGCCGCATAAGTTTGGCCGAGTGAATTCAAAATATTCTCCATACACATTGTTTTGTAATTGACTAACAACATGTTTTTGTAATTTTTAAGAAAATGTAAAATTTTATAAAATAATTTTTAAAATGTCTTTGTGATTGTCCTTAAATGTATAAAAATTTGAATTATATAAAACAATTTTCTGAAGAAGACAACAATAAATAGATTGTCTTAACGTTAATGAAGTGTTTAATTGATTAAAAAATTCAAATCATTATATAAAAATAAGCCGCTAACTCATGAAAAAAAAAACATAAAATAACTTATATGTGAATCAAACAAAACAAAACTTACTTATAAATAAAGCAGATATAGCAAATGTTTCTAAAATTTAACACTCGTGTATAATTATTTTTTATCTATACAATTCATTTTTAAATCGAAAGAAAGTTTTTTTTTAATAGTGAATCATAAGGTTTCTTATAACTTATAACTGAACTATTTAAAGATAAATATAAAATTTATGTTATATTGGTTTAGTTGTTTTATATTGAATAAGACAATATTCAATGTCAAACGCTTAGAGAAACTAAAAAAAAAAAAGTTTATTATTGTATAACCGAATGTTGAATAAAGAATACCGATAATTCCAATAAACCAATTATTACTTTATTTGATTGCGTGATGTGTGAAAATAGAAAGTATGTAAGACATGTAAATATGTAACCGAGATTTTATCGGATTTTTTCCGGAAACGTACAAATTTATCTATCGGGAAAGTACTAAGGTCGTAAAAATGCAGAACATCATAAAATGGGGAGAGATGTTTGAATTCTTCATAAATCCGGAATTGGTTTTTGCTTTTGTAAAGCTCAATACATTGTACAAATAGTACAATGTGGATCATCATTATTAAGTAAGGTATTGCGCGCATATAAACACGTTCTAGATTTAGATCAACGTTCTGGTCGTGTTAACTTTCTACTGGGAATACCCTTTAAATAATGCTTCAGCGATTACCATAGTAATCGAATTGTTTAACAGCGCTGTATTGATCTTCCGATAATATTGCTTGAAAGGAGTGTTATTTTAAGATCCTTACAGAATATGTTACAAAGTTACGTATATTGTTAAGCGATAATGAGGTATGAAAACTAGTATATGCGCGCTATACCCACGACTCCTCGTACTTGGATAAATTTCGTTGTAAAAGACGAGATGTTATTTAGAGGTTGATGTTGTAAGGTTAAAAGCCTGCCTTTTACATATATTTACGGTAATATACTTGTTGACGAATTTCCTTAATATTTCTATTCCAATTTTCATTAAAATTAATTTTGGCATTAAATATTAGAACCTTGTAATTAATTCTATAATACGGATGAATGATAGAGGAAGAAATTGAAGGATAATAATTTTAATAATAATTAAAAAGGATTGATATGCTTCATCTAATATTTCCAAAATTTTATTTTAAAAGCATTTATTGCTGTATAAATAGGAATAGATTATTCAAACTTATTAATACTAAATTATATTCCTAAATATCTAAATTTTTAATATCATGATTCAGACGAGTTAACAAGATACCATTTTGATGGTAATTATTTTAAAGAGCCCCCTCTAATGTGAAAAAAAAATAATAAAATACATGTTTCTAAAAAAAATCAATTAGTTTTTATTGTAGGACATCATTACTTGCAGTTTATTAAATATAATACTATCTAATAAAAGAAGAATATGTGTTGGTATTCATTGGACTGTTTCCACTATCTATTAGGGACTAGTGCTTGCTAATTCCATGGTGGGCGTTGGAATTATAGGTACTCTCCTCGGGTAAATTGCCTATGCGTATTCTTGCTTCTGTAATATACAGTGTACACGTCGTGAGTTGCATTATCTAATATCCAGTATTCATCCATATTCCTATTACTGTTGTTACACTTTGCATTGAACCGAAAATGACATTGATTTCAATAATTCATTTCGCTTTTTTAATCATAGACAACATCAGCGATATAAACGTTATTTTGAAGGCAAATTTAAATTCACTCTCTTTACTTTTAATCTGGCAATTGCAATTACGACTTTAGAAGAACCGTTACGTTACTTAGCGGTTCCTTTTCGCGCGGGAGTATTTTACTTACGCGCCACGGAATTTAAACTTGCTTATTTTAAATTCATTCATTTACGCGCCAACTCTTAGACGCGTCGTCTTTATGATCCTTTGTGCCTCACTGGACGCTGCTATTGGTTCATCCTTTTTTTTTGTACCTACTTACCGAGCCTTTAAAAGGGCTGTGCACGTTAAACGCACTCTCTGTAACCGTTCAGTGAATTTGCCGTTGTGACGTACTCGTTTTGACTCGAAAGCATAGGATCCACGTGCTGAACTCAGTTTCGAAACCCCATTGTTTCAAACTCCAGCTAAGTAATCTCTATTCTCTTCAGTTAATTTTGCCGTCGCAGCGACCTTGTTTTTACTCGAAACACAGAAACCCACGTGCTGCCCTCCAGCATACATACAAAAGCGTCGAACTCAGCTTCACGCTACAGCTAAGTACTACTATTTAAAACGTATCAATCGCTCTCTTTTATTTTATTTCATTACTGTGCTATTTATATACTTTTAACTTGTAATTGCCAGTAACTTTGCTCTCGCACTAGCAGTCATTTACATATTTACTTATAGAAACGGATTAATTGCGTCACATTTAAATTAATCTCAGAAATTCGGCTACCACATGCTTCTTTTGTCTTAATTTTGATATCAGAATACAGCAACCACGTGTTGCTTTCTTTTACATTGATCTTAACCTCAAAAATCAGCAACCACGTGGCCAGTTTTTTCTTTTTTTTTATTATTACAATAAAGTTATCGTTACGTTTTGGATCTTTCTTTGTTTTATTAATCATTACAGCGACTCCAAGCGTCATACTCATGTGACCGCTTTTTTTTTTTTTACTAAGTTACATCAGGTGTAGCACACACTGCGTCCGCACCCCACGCACGCCTGACCGTATCAATTGGCGCCCAACACGTGGGGCAATACCGTATCAATTGGCGCCCAACACGTGGGGCCTGACCATATCAATTTGCGCCCAACACGTGGTGGCATACCGTAACACTGTTTATTAGAAAAATTATACGTTTTAATGTAATTATAATACCAACAATTGTCACCATTTTTATTATCTATTTTTCGCAGTGTATGGTATAAATACCATAAATTCTTAAACCTTGGGTTTTAACACGTAACTTGCACCTACCTAATTGCGAAGTTACTAAATCTGCGATGTTGCATAATACCTTTCCATGGAAACGTTCTCTCCTCCAGTATTATTACAAACACAGGCGAAATTTGCATAAATTCGTGAAACTAGTCGAGAAAATATGATTTAGTCATTAGCTTAGCGCAGTGCGCGCGCTAGTGTAATAAGCATACACATACACATAATATCGAGCATGGCATGATCGGAACCCGCACAAGGACTAAGAAATGAGGGAATAGCGGGTATATTCCATTACTACGTATCATTGCTCGCGGCATTAGGGAGCATCTATGAGATTACCCAGGGCCTTTGTGCGTCCGTCGCGGTTCGCCGTATATGAGCCGGGTAATACGCGAGAATACCCGGGTTCCTATTACGCCTCTCCGTGAGTGAAAGAATCCACAACCGTGATCCGCAGATTTAAAACCTTATTTCGTTAAATATGCACAAACGCATGCGATCGTCCGCTTATCCTGCTAGCGAACTATTGCAATCTATGTAATGTAATAATATCACGAATGCCTTACTATCGCTTTTCCTAACGCATTCTGAAATATAAATTAATATGCACATGTTTGATGTTTTTAATTTCTGGGAAACAAACATTATAGTAACCAGTAAACTCCGGATCGTTCGCCCAGCCAATTAAATAGTCGTTTGATGACGGATTACGTCCCAAGACAGCGGACCGACTAAACCGCACCACCCTCCACTAACCCTCGTACACACCTGTGGTTTGGGATCGTCGGTACAGCCTGTATATTCGTTTTTCTTAATTCCTGCCTCTCACTTGAAAAAAAGATTCTGTCTCGCAGTCCTTAATTTGATAACGAATTACGACCCACAACAGCAGACCCGCTAAACCCCTCCCACTTGTAAAAAGACTCGCGCTAACTCCCGTCTACACCTGCGATTGGTTTGGAGTCGTTGGTATTGTATATTCATTCTTCTTAATTAGAAATTACACATACTGTATCATCATTATTTTCCTTTGTAACACTAAAACAATCGAAGAAAACACAAATATCTTATCTGCTTTAGATATCTGTCAATTATCGATAATTTATATGCTTGGTAACCGACGTCTTCCGAATAATGGTTATTACATTACACTAATTATAATGTTAATGTTTTACTATTTCTTCGATCTCCTTTGCACTTATTTCACACCAAATTCGTCGTCGTTCAAGGTGTCGATGTTTTAATATTCGGTGCACGACTACCTGCTGATCACCGGCGGTTTTAGATAATCCGACCCTTCTCGCCGGCGCGCGGGGATCGGCCTTGGGCATTGTCGGTCCGTTACCGAAAATCGTCAAAAATTGAAATTTCGGAAAATGTTTACCCGTTTTCCAGCTTTTAACGACGAACAGGGATACCCCTAGTACCAGACGACCGACCGTCTACGCCCCCTAAAAATACTCCGACGCCTATTCGCGGTCTATGATCGGATCCCTTGCAACAAAACATATCGGCTAGAGGCGTCCACGCTTCTAATAGCGTACTGCTTTTGGATGTCTTTTAGTATTGTTACTAATAATAGTGCAATATGGCGTACACCTTTTTTCTAAATTTATTATACAATCTAGTATACTGTTGATGTCTTTTCTTGTCCGTTTTCTATTGTATTTTAATTTGAATTTCTTACACTAATTAAAACACGTTGGATGTAAGGGAGATAGGCTTTGGATTGGTAGGGAGTGGTGTTGCCGACAGTATAGGTAGAATCCTACCCAAACACAACATAAAAACCGTTTTTAAATCTATTTCCAAACTTCCAGATTCCTTTCTAATCAAAGATCGTAATCCTTTCGAAGGTCATGGTGCTTACCGAATTCCATGTTCACGCGGCAGCGTTTACATTGGTGAAACAAAGCGTTTGGTGGGTATTCGTGTTGCAGAATATGAGCGTTGTACTCGGGCGTTGCGCATAACTGGGTCTGCACTTGCTGAGCATAGGCTTGAACCGTAACCATCACCCGCTTATACCCCCCCCCCCCCGCCCCTGTGTCACTTCTTCATTCTTAGGTGGGCAGCGCAAAAGAAGCAGCCCTGAAGATGTCCCGTGCAAGTGTGGACGAAACGTCGGCCAGGTGGACAACTACCGTGTCTACGAGTAAGTTTATCTCTCTACACATCTGCAAAACGATGTGAACTCAATCAATATCCATAGACTGATATTATTGCCAATATGTAATTAGTTTACTTTTGTATATTCTCCAACGGCACGACACTAATAATGATAGTACTATTATTTTTGAGAATGAAAATTTAAGTCACAACCTGTCGCTACTTTGTATATACAGTGTTTAAATCATCAGGAACAATCAGTGGAGGTATTATTCATTTTCTTCTGCCTGTTGCCGGTCAGGGCGCAATATATCCCTACACCCAAACGCGCATAACTCGAAAACTATTACACATAGTTATTTAGCGCCCGGTATAATTTGACACTGGTTTGGAACATATAACGCAGTTGTATAACAATATATAGAAAAGGATGCCCGAATTCATAATTTTGTAGACATACTGTGTAACTATCAAAATCATCCTGTATATAAATATCTATGTTATCCAAAAAGCCTCCTTAAACGCTTTAGGTCCGCTATAGAATCTTTGCTTCGACAACTATTAGGTCACAATATAATCATTTCAAGTTTGTTCTTGGGGATAAATTTCGTTATTATTTTGTGAACGCTTTACGCTTTTTTTTTAAATTTTCATTCTATGTAACAAAAACTTGTCTATCAAAGTGCAAATAACGTTCACATGCTATCATTTGAGGGAGGCTCAAGAGTTTAGGCATGAACTTTGATTAACTTTCGTTTTCTGTTAATAATATATGTACAGACAATTTCTATTTTCGGAATCAAAAACACCTTCATATCTGAAAACAAGTTCCTGTCTCCACTTTAGCTCTTTCTCCAAGTATATGCCTGTCTCGTATGAATTTAAAAATATTCGTCACAACATTTTATTACGCCTTTAAAACTGCATGATATCCCAGAATCTTTAAATAACGAAAAAGAAAAGCCTCACAAATAGATTCTGCACATTATATCACATCTTCTAGTCTTCTATAGTACCCATATGTATCGAATCGCTAAGTACTATAACCAAGTTTAGAACGTGATCGTTTGCGCTTTGATGAGCTTAACAACTCTTCACCGTCCTTAATGGATCTCCATAAATATAAACATACACACGGAACTGTGGGCGTATGCATCAGAGTTACAACACATCGAAATTGTGCATAAATCAATAACTATCCTATGTTTTATGACAACATATTGACATTACCTCGGGTTCCGCTGCAATTGGTAGTGTAAATGAACTGCTAACGTCATGCGTTTCTGTTGACATACATACGAAAAATATATGAAACTACAAACCTACTCGTTAAGTTTATGTCAGCAGTATCGAAATACTGAGAAAAGCACAATGTTCCATAAACAACGTCCAAAGTTCCAATGTAACAATCAAGGGAACAATGTGGTATGTCGGAACTTTATAACTTTTAGCAAAGTTGTGATAATTTGTCCGATTATCCCTGAATGCGGGATGTTTATAATCCCGCACAGTAAAAAATATAACTCTCATAATTATAGGGTAAACACAATTTGTGCGTAGACTGCACCTCGTGTTCCTCTATAACCCTCTGTTGAGGTAAACAGTTGTAGTGCTGATGAAGGCAACGCGTTATCGATGTTAATGTATTCTAAGAAGCAGTATGCCGCTGAACGGTTTAATTCTCACCCAAGGAATTGTTTAGGGTAAAGAATTACGGACAAATCGAAATATTTTCTTGTTTCTGGTACCCTAGGAAAATACGTTGCGAGAAACTCGGTTACCGAACTGGCATAATAATGAAGTCGCGAATATTTCGTGCTTTGCAATTTAAGCAGTTTATTACGGACTGAATAAGGTAACTGGGTGCCATATGGTAGAAAGCGTTGCTTCCTGAGCTGTGGTTGGAAACGTAGGTCTTGGGTGATTTAGAGCAGGTTACAGCATACACGTTAAGGAATGTTTGGTAAAATAGGTATCAACTTGATGTTTTAGAGGGTTGTTAGGTATTCTAGAGGGGTAGAAGCATAAAGCAGTCCCAGAAAACAACAAAATTTGCATCTAAATATATTCTAAAATAACTCAACATTAAGAAATTATGTAAATTACAGCCAGAAAAATATGTTTATAAAACATCGTTACAAATAAACCTTTCATTTTTTTTTCATTAGTACCGCTTGTATTGAAGTATTGGATCTGTTCTTCAGGACTTGCCAGACAATGTTCCTCTATATGCAGATGTTTCTACTCCAGACATATTATAACTATAAAACGTTCTGATTGTCTTAACAGTGTAAGCAATGTATTCATACACCAGGTGAATCCCTGCAAAGTCAACGGTTATACCACGCATGTGCGTCTTCCGCTCATTCTTCTTACTGCAGTAGGTATTCCCCTACATTCAGTCATTCGTCATAGCCACTCATAGCTCACAACGAATACTGGCGCGAGCGCAGCGGTTGCTTTGCTATTCAATCTACACGCAGAAATGTGTTAATCTTTAGTGACCGTGAAACGTATTGCAGTTTTATTATGAATATGAATAAATTGCAATGGACAACGTTCTTATAAACTCAAGAGGTGTAATGAAAGCGTAAAACAGTAATTTATAGTATCTATTATGTACTTAAAAATAGTCTTTGCTCATGACAAGAAAATTGAAATAATTCTAATGAACGAAGAACAAAACCCTCATGAAGAAATAATAAATTTAACGAAGGAAAAATAAAACATAATTCTGAGTAAATAATTTTGAAAAATGAAAACTTAAAAGTAACTCTTAATAATAAATTAAATAAACTTTAACACCAGCTCGGTTACTATTCTATTCGTAATAGTAATAAATAAAGAAATATAAAATTAGGGTTTGTTCATGACAAGGAAATCAAAGTCATTCTAATGAATTTAGGATAAAACCCTCAAAAAGAAATAGTAAATTTAATGAAGGACAAATAAAAATTAATTCTGGGTAAATAAATTTAAAAAATAGAAAACTAAAATAAGCCTTAATAATAAGATGAAATAAACGTGAATTTTTTAAAAATCATTGAACCTTCAGACAAAAGGTTCAAATATGCCCCCATCCTTGGCTAAACAATATCTTAATCTGTTGTAGAAATTCATTCTAAGATTTTCCAACATTTCTGGGCTAATGTTGTTTAACGTTTGACAATTTTTTGCGCAACTACTCTACATTAACTGGTCTAATGTCTTCATTGCCCTAAATTATTTCTTTTAAATAACCCCAGTAAAAGAAATCGAGCGGAGATAAGTCTGATGAACATGGCGGCCATTTGATATTTTCAGAATGAGTTCCGATCCACCGGTTAGGAAACTGTTCACTTAAATAGTTTCGGACAGCCAGTGCATTATGTGCAGGGCAACCATCTTGCTGAAAGTAGATGTTTTGCATATTTATGTCGGGAAGTTGCTGTACAGTAGGTAGAATGTGGGTGTTCAGTAATTCTAAATATGCATTTGCGTTTAAATTGCCATTGATAAAAAAAGGTCCAATAATATGGTCGTTTAACAAACCTGCCCAAACATTTACTTTTTGCTGTTGCTGACTAGATGAACTTAAATATCTGTGCTCGTTTTGATTGGCCCAGTATGTTGTCACAGATAAATTGTGACTTCTAACCATAGGAAAAGAAGATTTATCGGTAAAGATAATATTGTTTACCAAATTAGCATCTCGGTTAATTAAATCACTTAACCTTTCACAAAATACCATACGCTTGAATGCGTCGTCGTGAAATAATTGTTGGTGTTTAGAATATTTAAAATTGTGATACCCATTTGCTTTGAGTATTCGCTCAACGGAAGAACGGGATATGTCTAAATCATTGGAAATAGTGCCAGATGACATATTCGAATTTATTTCAACTGCAGCACATACTAAAACGGACGTATTATTAGAAATTCTGCGAGTTGGAAGTGATGTTTTTAAATTTTCGACCGAACCGGTATTGTCGGTTTTATTTTTTAATTTAAAAATTGTCGCTTTATTTGGAATAGGCCTGTTGGGGTATTTAGCTGCAAACACTTCCCATACCCTTTGAAAAGAATTGCCAGCGTGATACCACCGCATCATCTCAGCTCTCTCCTCCACAGTATAACGCGGCATTTTGCGCAAAAATAGGTTAAAACTTAGACAATCAACTTACTTGAAATGACTAATAATGCTGATCCCCGATCAGTCTGCACGTGCTATTAGTTCGGTAGGGTGGGAGCCGTTTACTTTGCAGAGATGCAGGCGGGATATATTTCTCTCATAAGCCCTGTATCGTCTAAGGAACATGAATAAGCTATAATTGCAATATCATTAATATTACATAGTTTACAATACCCCGTGAATGCAAGATAGAAGTCGCACTGCGGATGAATGAGAAAGCATTGATGCAAATCAGTTATTGTAATAGTAATTCTTTGCGCTGTTTTGTCTATTGAGTGCTGTAAAGTTGTCAGTTCAATTATTTTTCCAATATGGAATAAAAGTCTTTAGTTAGTGGCCTTACGTTTATTAAAATTTAATACGTGCCCTTGACAGTCATTTAAAAACTTAACGTTTCCATTGTTTTACTTTTATACCACTTTTTTCAAAAGTAACACATTCTCTTGTATTAAATAGTTTATTCTTACGTTATTTATCTAATTCATTTATTAATTATTTTACTAGATATATAATTGTGTATATACAAATTATTAAATGTGTTTCAAAATATTTCTATTGAAAACACAGCCAGATATTTATACACTCAGCTTTACAATTATGTATTTTGAGTCGCCTACTTTATCTGTCAAAGTCAGAATTGTTTAAAAAAATAAACCATACCAGATGAAAAACACTAATATTTAAACTAGTTTTAAGATGATTTATGTAATATGTATTTGTATTTTTGTAAATTCGGATATTATTTCTCTTAAAGCTTTCGCTTCATATCATATTCGTATTTGTGTTTCCCTTTATATCAATTTTTGAAGTGTATCTGGGTCCTTATGAGTTTCAATTATTAAGTTTCTTCCTCTCAATTTAACAAGTGACTAGAGCAGTATCGGGGCATCTCATTGTTGTACAGTTGGAGGAACAATCGAAGGTAGCTCTTTCGAAAAAACAGTTAATTTTCCAAATATGGAAGTTGCAGCTCTAATCGCAGAATCGTAAGAACAGCCGCGTTTTTAATTCCAATTTTAGTGACGATTTTTATTGCTTTAAAATTGAGTAAATGTTTCGAATATCCAGTCCAACAGTTATATTCTGAAATATTATTATATCATTTTAAACAGAACTATTCATAAACCCACCTTTAAGTAACTCAGATCCTGTTTCGAAAGAATCCGACGAACAAGCGGTTTCTGTTTCAGTTGGAGCCCCATTATTTGTTTCCGTTCTAATGGACGAATTAATGTATCTGAGGTATTAACACCCCCATCAGTAATTTCATTTTGTTTAATCGTCCTTATTATTAAAACTTATTTATGTAAACGTTAGGATTATAGCTATTTCACACTAATATGAATTTTTGAATGAAAGAAGTTGACGGCCCTTGATTAATCTAGTCCGAGATGGTTTATTTTAGTATTTTTTCTTTTCCTATGTTTTCAGAGTTATGTAAAGGTATCTATTTTATCGACATTTATAAAAATATTCGCGGGATGTTTGGTAAATTTATATATTTTAAAGAGTAATTTTGTGATTTAAATGTTTTATTTTATTTGTTTATTAGAGTAAATGAACCTATCTTTTTTAAGAACTTATGTCTCTGGGCATTGTTGGATATTTTGTTAATAAATAGCTGTTTTTTTTTTTTGGTAAAATCACTCTATTAAAGCTGTATTAAAACTGATGTAATTTATTTAAAGTTATTTATTGCTGAAAATAAAGATACATTCAACTATGTTTGTAAAAAAATGAAAAATTATTAGTGCGGGCAATATTAAGAGGGGCAAAATATATAATAATAAACACCATGATATTTCCTTATTTTAATTTATTTCTGTAGTGCTTTACCGTAGCATTTGTTTTTCTCTTCAACAATTTAATAATATAATAATAATATAGAGACAATATATAAGAAACAATTAAAAATAACAAAAACAAATATGCTATGGATTCAATTTATTGTAAGGCCACTAACTCAAAACTTTTATTCCATATTGTAATTAAACTATAGCTGAGAAACAAAAGAAATTTTCTATATACACTAAATTATTTTTACATTTTGTAAATTATTATTAGCTCATGTCTTAAAATTTTATTTATTTATTTATTTTTGCTTGGTGTATAGATCGCATGTTTCAAAAATATTATTTTCTTTCTAACGCTTTTATTTTTTCCCTTCTTTGCTACGTATCATTGTTTATTTTTCAACATTTTCAAGCGGCTCATTTATTCCTTTCCACAACCCACTTCAGAATATAATTAATTTTGGTAGTTAGTTTCGGAAAAATTTGTCTTATGTCAATTTGTTCTTTAAAATCTAAAATATTAAGTAATACTGAAATCATGAACAGATTGCATGACATGCATAAGTTATACAGTAATTTATCAGCTCATTAAGGTGTTTTCAGAAAGTTGACCCTATCAACTAGGTCCTCATCATGGTGTTAAAAAATGCGTTCGTTTAATAATCGTGCAGGTTATTTCCTAGAGGCTAATACAAACTAAGCGTGTGCTTTGGGTAGGGTCACCTCGATTGCTTAGGAATTAAACGTGCTCGGGTTTTTCTGTGTCGAGTTAAATTCGCAAGTTGACTTTTCATAAGCACCTGCAGTCTTTTGTTTGATTAAGCTTAAATGTACTAGATATAATATCGCAAGTTAATTTCGTATAATACATATTTACTACATCCAAAACAAAACCTTAAATTTATAAATAGTATTTAACAAATCGACATTATTCGATAAGCTGAAATAAAGTAGACGTCGGAGCGCTCAAGTTGTAGCGCTGTTCACGTTAAGCTCACACTAAGCGTTGTTGTATTATTACAGTCAACAATAATCCGGACCTAGTTGTCTGTCTGCAGAGAGTTTGTTCATTTGAAGGAACCCGACAGGAGTGGAATCGATATTATCCGAAATTGAAGATTAAAGGTTTCCACATTAAGCGCCGCATTGGCCTTAAAGAGGTGAGGATTTTGTCTACGTAATCCCTTATCTAGGAGCCTGTCAAAGTCACTTAGTTAAATTGGCAGTCGCCGCCCTTAAAAGAAAATGAAGGATGACACGGTAACACTTTGCTCCCTTCATTCGCGCGAATAACTTGAGCTGTAGCGCGAAACAAAAGCATCGTCGATGAAAAATATGAAATGACAGATGACGACGATGATAAAAATTATGTAAAACTAATTTTCAGTATGCTCTGTTTTCTTGGCCATCGTTGCAGTTTTCCGTCCATTCTATCGAATGATGAGGACAAACCCTGGCGTGGATTTTGGATTCAATGCATATCTAAAAAAAAAAAAAACACAACTGGAAACTAATTTTTTGGGCATAGAGGGTATTACATTCAATGGTCTGTAAATATTTGAACATAGGCGTGTCACCTAAATTTTAATTTTGACCACATTAAATTCTGTGTGTTCTTAAAAGCTTCTTGTTTCCATCCTTTACCACTATTCTTTTCGATCAAGAAATAATTTTAAATAAAAATCGCTGAAATTATGTGAGTATTATTTCAATTTATAGTTTCTCTTCCGCCCAATAAACCGGTTTGGTATTTTTCAATATGTACTCCACGTATTTATAAAATTACATTTACAACCGATTGTATAAATAAACAAAATACATTTATAAAAAGCTATCCATTGAAAAGCTGGATCCAAATATGGAAATATCTACGCAAATTCCACAGGAAATAACAAATGTTCAAAGTAATATTTACATTAAGCTTCGAATGTAATGTTTGATAGATGTAACAACCTTTGATGTGCATTTCAACAAAATCTATTCTTTTTATTTAGTGTATGAAATCGTTTATATTTATACATTTATATGTAAAAATAACGGTATTTACTGCTAAAACTAAATTTCCAATAACAACGAGATTTATGCCGAAAAACATTTTAACAAACAATGCATAGTCTAACAATCAAACTGACAGAACTGATCACGATTTTGATAAAATATTGCATGCATGGGCGTAACAGATCCGTAAAGTTACACAACTAAAACACATTCTTAACGATATCTTTGGAACTACATAGAAGAGATATCGAACTGAACTAAAAAGGAAAATGTTTCTCTTGACCATTCGGACGTTTTGATTTAATAAGGAGATCACAGGTGCATGACAGGGGATTGTAGGGGGTTAAATAAGTAAAGGAGAAATTATATATTTCTCTTCTAATCCAAAAACTATATTAAAAAAATTAAATTTACCTATTTTTCATATCCCCTGTATATTATATTAAGCATTAATTTTTGTTAAGAAATTTGTTTGCTACATCGAATGGTTACGAAAATATATGCGCATATTGACATTAAGCATAAGAGTAAAATACTCCCCAGACAACTTTGAGAAAAAAGGTGGCATAGTCCAGGCTTGTACCAGATGCAGCTAAAATGTGCATTTCAAAGAGAATCGTTGGGGCCGTTTTCCGAGAATTAATCAAAAAACCAAACAAATCGTAAGAGTAAACTCATCTAACCCTTAACCCCTTTTTAACCAAAATCTTGCTGTTGCGTCCTCAAAGGATACCTAACGCAAATATCAAATAAGAATGCTTTCAAGTATCTCGTTCTTGAGATAGAAAAGAATAAAGAAGATTGTACACGGGACATTTTGAGGTGGCTGCAACCCCTGTATGATATTTTGGGGAAAAATCCAAAAACAGTTAAATTTTATTTCTTATTTAACCCTCCTACAACCCCCATCACAATGGTCAAGAAGAATATTTTCCTTTTTAGTGCAGTTTGATATTTTTTCGTTTTTTTTTTTTTTACTTTCATGGGCAGGTTTATCCTGTAAGCCAACTTGGCCAGAAGATCTATTATGCCCCCATGATGTTTTAACCCTCTCGACCTGGTTGTACCCGAACAAAGAGGTCCACAAATTGGTCGAGAGTAAATTTACTTACGTCTAACTGAGTGACCCCTAGACAACTCCATCTCTCCCTCCCAGGAGGTGCACAGGAGTTTCTTCTGCCCCCCTACAGTTTCTGCATATGGGAGAATCTACTCGCTCCATAGGGCGCAAGTACTTGTTCAGTGCACAGTGGCTAGTTAGGATTCCCGTAAGTAGTCGCAGTCTGTTCCTGCTCATAAAGACTGCCTTGCGCAGTTTTTCCTCGCCTGGGTGAATCCCGATGGTTTTACAATATCTCGCGCCGGCGTCCATTCCAATAGGAGCGGTGACTAGCAGCGAGTTCAGATCTGACGAAAGCTGTTACACCGCTATGAGAACTCCCTCACCAGGGGTCTGGACCTGTGAATGATGGCGCCTCTAGCTAGTTTGTCAACAATTTCGTTGACTCTGATGCCTGAGTGGCTTGGAACCCATCTCAACGTAAAACTGTGATGGTCCGCCAATTCTTCGAGCTTCCTATGGCACCCCAGTACCACTTCGGAGGCGAATTTGACAGCTTGCAGTTGCCTGAGGGCAGCTTGGCTGTCAGAAAAAATTTCGACCGATCCATTCTCATGCGGGCAGTTTAAGATGCCTTCTGCACAGGTCTGGATGGCTATTACTTCAGCCTAGAAAATGAAGGTGGAGCCCCCTAAACTGATGGCTTCGTGATTCGGTTCTCAATCTCTTCAAATCCCAATGCCTGTGATGGAAACCTCGCCTTGGTTTGCGGACGTAACCTTTTGCAGTTTCACAAAAGCTTCTAGTCTCTCTTCTAGTTCCAAAGATATCGTTAAAAAGGTGTTTTAGGGGTGTAACTTTAGGGGTCTGTGACGTGTCGATTATTTTTCACTACTCTACATGCCTGCAATATTTTATCAAAATCGAAGGTGATCAGCTCTGTCACTTTGCTTGCAAGAGTTGATTACACACATTTAAATATGATTCATAATCATGTTTTTCATTGAGTCGTATGCAAAATTTTATGGAAAAAGGAGTATGCCAAGCCAACACTGGAGAGTAGAACGGCATAGATAAAACCCGTAATTGTTATGGTAAAAAGTGTTGACAATTATTTCAATAATTTACAGTTTTATTGTGCCTACATGAATGTACAATACGGGAAATGGCGGATACCTAGGTTTGGGATAAAAAGTGTACAGAGGTCCTCAAAGTTGATAAAAATTTCGAAAAATTAATGTTACATAGTTGACTTTTATAGACGTTGTACAACGTCAAGTTTGATAATACCGCTACGATATCACAGTAACGAAAAGACATTCTATTACGGTTCTATTAAACGTTTTGAAATCACCTAACCCTCAGGTTAAGTAATAATAACAATTATTGCTTTTTAATATTACCCTAGAGTTAAATAAAAGAAAGATGTCATTAGCTGATTATTGTTATTATTATTTAGCTGATCTTTTGCATCTAACATTCTAAAAACGATTCAGAATAATCTGAAATATTTATACTCATAATAAAAATGTAAACAGAAGTGTGAATGGAACAAATTCCATTTCCTCTACCAATTAACTTATTTACTATCACAACATAAAAATATACGTGAAAATGTGTTGCAGTCCTCCGAAATTGGTTAAATATTTACGGAAATCAAAACTGGAAATAGGTCACATCATCACTACGTTAATATCAGAGACCAATCATTATTGCTCCCAATTTCGTTGGAAAATGTTGTACCGCAGTCTAGTTACATTTTATAGAGCGTAAATGACATTTATACAATAAACAGAGATTTTTAGTACCATCAGCGTTATATATAAATTACATGTAACTGCTTTTTCGTGAATTTTTTTTAATTTCTGCTTTTATACGTCCACCGAAAAACAAATCACTAAAATTTGGAGAGTTCATTATTCTATATTTTGTCCATTAAGTTAGTATTAAACCTTTAATAAAGGAGTAACTTAAATCAAATAGAACAATTATCTTACACATGGTTCTTTATAATTTTACCGTATAAGAGTTTTTAAACTTATCAGAACATGCAACAATTTTGCATAATTTTGAGTTTCGTTTACATTGTCACTTTATGGCTTAATACTAGATTACAGCTGTCTTACCAGGACTCAATGACATTCAGCAAGTTTGTTGCATATATAGTGTACCGCATATTCTGCTGGTACAAAACCTTTTACAGCATTACGTTTTCTAGAAAACACAATCCCTTGTATTCCATTATGTTTTAAAAAAAATTAATTTCTATATTTGTATACTTCTCCGTAGCATTTTATGATTGCGAAGAAAAAATCAACTATATTGCTTTCATAAATTCTTCTTCATAAAATGTCAGTTTTACAATTGAAATCTAAACTACCGCACGGAAAATATTTAATACGACATAATATCAAATGGGTTACAAGAGTTTATGCACGCATAAACATGAAGAAATGCATTCTACTCGTAAAAGGCAGGAAATTATAGATGGCTATAACAATTTCGGCTTTATCTTTATGCCCCAGGACGACGCTGTACTAGTGATATTTACAGACAAAGACGGTGGGTAGGATTAGCATTTGATCCCGTTGTGCATATTCATAAAATATGCAATTGAAGTTGCACAAATTTCACTAGGAATTCTCGTTTAATTCGAGACTATCTGTATCACCAAATGTTTGATTTAAATTGAATATTTGTAACAATTTCGTCACACAGGTCTGAACCGTCCATCTCCCGGGATTTCGAAGTTAAATTACTGATCAGTATGAAGTAAACTCACGTAACTCATTTTATTTATTGAATACCCAAGAGGAATACTCGCCACAGTAACCTTTATCCTAACGACTTCAGTTCTGGAGTCGAATTTCTCGGCCGAAGGAGAATCTATTTTCAATCTGGGGTCAGGTTGGAATACCTAATTTCGTACTTTGACACACGTACCCTAAAAACTAGACATAACCGTAAAGGCTTATAATTTGTAAAGTTTTCACATTTTGCGTTATGCTAATTCGGTTAACTGCATATAGATATTTTAATTTAGGTTGCAATGAACGTTGAACTTGCACGAGTTTAGCATGTGAAAATCCAATTTTCGGGATCTGCTAATTCTTTCTACCTTTCTTCACAAATCTTAATATGAAATATTTTAAACAGCATTATATTTTAATGTAAAATTTAAAATCAAGCATCTCAAATCAAAACTATAAATTTTGTTGAACCTAAATGATTTTGAATGGTATTGCATTAATTATTGTACTACATTGTTATATAAGGAAGAAAATGCGGATAAACGCCAAATAGGGAGTCAACAATCTTAATTTAGAAAAGTTGTAAAGGTGTTCCTTTCCTTCCTAGAATTTCAAAAGATTCGTTAAGAATATCTATGGAAAATTGATTACTAATACTTTGCATTTTTAATATTTCTTTATTAAGTACTATTTTCAAATTTAAAGTAGATATAGAAACGTGTATCGTAGAATTGCTGGTTTGAAAATACAAACTATTCGTCAATTTTGGGGTAATTATTCTATAATTACATATGTTTCCACAAACAAGGCAACCTTTTGTGGTGCTCTTAACACCGTAAATTGTTTACATTTGGAGAATACGCTGATATCTATTTGGTATTCCGATTTTGCAACGAAACGCGAAAATGAATGAAGAATACTAGATATGTTATCCACAATGGTAACTCGCATCTACCAACATATTTCGTAGACTAGATCACCGACTTAGAAACTTAGGCACGTTTATACGTAATTATCGTACCAGCAGTAGGCCTACAGGATTTTTAACAATTGAACTTGAAGAATATGTATTGAATACTCTTCATGAAGATCCGGCATCCAGCATAAGACAAATACAAACTATGGGAACTAGGAAACTATATTTTTAGTGAAATAATAGTACATTCAACACTATCTCAGAATATTTTGAGGCCATTTCATGCATCAAAGGTGTAGCTCTAGTATTTTGAACAGAACTCAAAAAGAACAATTTTTTTTTTATTACAAGTTCTTTGAAGCGATGAATAATGTGTTACCAGAACACGCGTATTTAATAGCCATAATTCTTACTTACTACAACATCTTCACACTGAAGCAGTTAATGGAGAAAATTAGAGCAAGAGATGCAGAGATATACTTGGCATTTTTGGACCTAGAGAAAGCTTTTGACAGGGTGTCACAGAGAACAGTATGGGAAGGGTTAAAAGGCAGAAACATTGGCCAAAAATTGTTAAGGAGCATACAGAGTTTATACGCCAATAACAGAAACTATGTTAGGAAACATGATCTCCAATCAGAGTTTTTTTATATAAACGTTGGCTTAAGGCAAGGAGGAGTACTAAGCCCGACACTCTTCGTACTAACTATGGACGACATCATCAAATCTGTAGAGAATAGGACTAAAAAGACATATATAGGTTTTAATAGACTAATGCCGGTGTACCTGTGCGCCTTTGCGGGTAACATGATGATTTGTGCTCCAACGGAAACAGCTCTTCAAGAAAATTTAATAATATAGGAAGAAGAACTAAAGAAAAAGAATTTAAGGATTAACACGAACAAGACAAAGGTGATGATGATAGGTAAAGAGGCAAAACAGCTTCATATAAGACTAAACCAGGGAAAAATAGATCAAGTTGAAGAATACAAATATCTAGGAAATTGGATACATAGAGAAGGGAATATAGAAAACGAAATAAAAGAAAGAATAAACAATGCAATGAAAGTATATCACAGTCTCAACCAATCAGTATTAAGGAAAAGAGAAATAAGCAGGAAAACAAAAATGACGGTTTACCAGACAATTTTCTTACCAACCCTGCTTTACGGAAGTGAGAGTTGGGTAGTAAATCAGTCACAAAGAAGCAGACTACAGGCCATTGAGGTGAAATATCTGAGAGCACTTAAGGGCGTTACACGTATGGATAGAATAAGGAATGAACAAATCAGAGAAGAACTGGAGATAGAAGCAGTAAATGATATAATTGAAAGGAAACAACTGAAATGGTTTGGACACATCAACCGAATGAAACAACAAAGACGAGTGAAACAGTACAGTGCAATACAAAAGAGGAAAGGGGAGACCAAAGAAAACCTGGAATGATGAAATAGCATTGATACTAAAGAAACGAAACAAGAATTGGACAGAAGCAGCAAGAATGACAAAGAACAAAAAAGAATGGACAAAATTCGTACACACGCGTCAATTTACTTAAAATTAATGATAACATAGATACCTTACACCTTAGGGTAGAAAGGTTATGGATTATATATATATAAAATGCTATGATATCAAATACCATACCTAACCTCAACAGCATACAACATCATACGGTTGTTATCAAATTATGTACTTAGGTAATTGTATTTTTAATTTATGTATTTAACTACTTTGTAAACAAATTGTAAAAATTCAAACTAAACGCTCACTATATCGTATATAATTTTAAAAAGGGCACGTTTCCATGGATTTTTAGGTATAAAGTTCCTTCGCTGATCGTACGAACGTGGGTTCATTCAAGGTTTCGTATCGTTGGAAACGATTTTCTTTCATCGTTGCTGGGATCCTTAATGCCTAGGAGATATGAATGTTGTTTAAAACAATTGTGGGGACTTCTTTTTCGATTTTTTCCTGAGTTGGTTGTAATTTCGAAAACATCTAGAAATTTCAAAATTTAATTATTTATAAGAGTCATTTAACTTAAGATTTAATAATAATAAAGTAAGCGTTTAATCATCTTTCGAACTTATAACCGGTGTACAGAGCGTAAATAGAATTCTGAGGTTAGAGTGTTTGGTGGCAGTTATTTATTAGGGATTTTCTTTGTATGTAAACAACGTATGTTGCTGAAAAAGGTTACTGGCATTGCTTGAACTTATGACGGGAGTTTAGCGGGAGATTTGAATTCAATTTTGATATTTAAACAAGATATATTGAGTTTAGTTTGGATTAAGATTCAAGGAATCTTATTTTTGTATAATTTAAATAGTATTTGATCTTACTTACTTACCCTGAGAGAGAGAATATTCATCTTAATTGTTCATCACTTTTTATTAACTCGAAATAAACAAAGTTATGTATTAAAAATTGTTCACTATAACATAATAACATCACAACTAAATGACTAGTATAGCACTTATTAAAGAAACAAAGATTATAACACGTCAATTAAATAATCATATACTTCTTTGTTTGGAGAACTACAGTCTACTACGTCCCCAGAGTTACTAAAGATAATATAGTATATCACCCGATTGGTATGCTGTTGGGAAGGTTTTCATTCACTTGTGTGCTATAGTGGCATCTATTAATTGAGGCATAGCTTATCTGGGGAGTAAATTTATCTTTAATAGAGGACGCTGCATGTATGAATGTTAATAAAACAGTGTTGAGTTAATTTAAAATCAATTTAATAAAATTATAAAAATATCTATAAGTTTCGTAGCAATATATATATAGATATAATTCTTACTTTTGGTCGGACGAAAATCCTAAAGTATTTAAGAAAATTAGATATCATAGACGCTTTCGCATATCTACCTAATGGCTTGGGACCCTAAACCTTCGGGTTGTTGGACCTACACGTCCAAATGGAATTGAATACCTACTCAATTCAATTTAGATTGATTACATTGAATCACAACATTTCAACAAAAACCAGTCGAAATAATTTTTGCTTGCATTTTCATATTCGAATAAAACTAATCTGCGCATTCACCTAATTCATAATACATAATTAGGAAAACAATTACTGCCAGTGTACTTGCCGGATTACGTATTGCCAAATTTATACTTCTTCTGAGCTGCTTGTGTATCTTAGCTTGCTGGAGCAAAATTCAGTATAAAATTTTCGGCCATGTCGACGGTCATTTCATTTTTCTTTATTTATCCTTGGAGACCTTCTTGATGTAAAGGGAAAACACCCAAACATATGCACACTAAAATATAATTGCAATTCATGTTTAAAATTCCAGGAACGCATACGGTAAAATTAGCAAAGATTGGAAAATATACCTAAAGTTTTCCATTAAATTTTCTAATTTTTGATAATGTTACCTTATAGGTTACTGGAACTTTAAACAGGAATTATTTTTTATTATTTCATGTATTACGCTTCTAAAAGGATGTGGTTAAATTTAGGGATGAGCATCATCGTATAACTTCATCACTCGAATTATCCATGATCTAGTGATCCTAATAGCGAATGGACATTCGTATCCGAAATGTTTGACAAAAGAATATAGTAGACTTGTCGATTGTTCTTCAACAATTTAGTTTGATCATTTAGATATGTTTATGTATAAAAATCGTAGGTAAATTCAAGCACCAACTTTGAAGTCACTACACACAGAAAAGTGTTTTCTATTGGCAAGTACACCTAGTTTCTTAAATATTTTTACTAAATCTAAGATAGTATTTTCTTTAATCTAGAGAATGTACCAGATTCAAATGAATGGCCGTACTTCAATATAATAAACCATTTTCTTGAAACTTTACTAATTTCAAAACAAAATGTACTTCTACGAAATGTTGTCTCTCTAAATATAAATAATTCTATGTTCTTATGAGAAGGAATTCACTTCCTTAGAATGTTTCTAATATCGAACAATATTTCCTTGAAGTAAGTAATATAATTTCTTTTATTGAGAACTATCTATAATATAGATAAACAATATGACGTACGGGCTTATTGCACTTTACGCGTGGAAGTATATCTATCTCCTTTACTAATATTATGTATTAAAATAAGATGAAAATACAATCAGTGGATAAAAGTGCACTAAGTCAAAAATGCTATTAGTTCACCTTGAAGCCAATAGAGGCGTTATTTTTCATACATTCGGATATGATTGGGATCAGATACGGATGAATTACTGGTAACGTTGGGTGAAATAGTTTGATTTAGTGTTCATTTGTAGTGATTGGAATGTATCTATTTTCTTTTGTTCCTGTTGCATATAGTATAGCTCACAATCTCTATATAAGTAACAATGTATAAAAAATGTAGGAAACAATGGAAAATATGAATAAATGCAATAATATTACAGGTTTAGTCGTGTTGGTTGTAAATAATTCATTGACGTTTCGCCAGTCATGTTGCAGGCATCTTCAAAATATCTGACTAGTTAGTTAAATTTTGAAGAGGCTAGCAGCATGACTGGTGAAATGTCAATCACTTTTTACAACCTACACGACTAAATCCGAAATATTGTAATTTTATGGGTAAGTACACATAATCTTTTTGATTTAAAAAAAAGAGTTCCTCAGTTCAAGTATACCGTTCTCGTATTAAAGATAATACTGTTTTGAATTAAGAGCATTAAGAGGTCACTATTAGAAAATCGGCGACTTGTGTTAAGTTAACTTCGTATTCATTTGAAGGAACCACATGGTTTATATGAAAGTCAACTTTTCTCATATCAAGTTTATCACGTGTTTGACTTAAACCGGTAGAATTTCTTGGAACTAGAATTTTTATTCATTTGTTTCAAATAACTTACTTTCCTATGTTTAAGGACATAAAATTTCTTCATACAAGAAACTAATTTCTTGATATTTTGAGAAAATGATGTTCTTCGTTCAAGGAATTATTCATTTGCTTATATATGAGTACGAGAGGTACTTCAGTTAAGGAATGCTCACTTGGTTCTAGAAATTACTTTTCTGTGTGTACAAATAATCACGGGATTTAAGTTTCATTGATTAGGTAAACAAATAGCAATCCATAAACACAAAATTTTTATTGTGAGTAATTAATACTAACCTTAACAATAAATCAACAATGTCTGTGGAGAAATGTAGGTCCACTCATGAACACCCAAAATGTCCGGTCAAAGCCATACTTTAAGCGCAACGTTCCGTTCGGATATACATCTGAGCAACCAAATAGTTGAAAATATATTCTATAAATCCTTTAAAAGATTATAACAAAATGAAGTAGCAAAATTAAAAAGAACGATGATAAAGCAATTACGTGAATTTGATTAATTAATAATAGGTGCAAAAGACTTAAAGTGCTTTAGCTTCTTCGGTTTTATTCCTAAAGGAAAGCTTGTACTGACAGAAAGGATCCTTTAAACCAAAGAAATCATATTCTTCAGGATATCTTTGTGTAATAGCATATTCTCTTGAATGGTAGAAAGCTTCATTCTACTAGGCTATCATCATTTAGCCCCTTACCACAGATTCGTACTGTAAATTTTCGCTCACTCCTTCCACTCCTCACTGTTTTGTTTTTGGTTGCTATTATATGCTAGTAGTCTTCAAAATTACAACATATTGCTAAAATATTAGAAATTATTAGTTTTTCGAAATGAAAGAACACACGCAGTGTAATGGAGTTCTTGTTGATATATAAAAAGAAAAGCTTTGAATTATTATCCCCTTTCTGTATAAAAAAAAATACTTTTTTGTCCATACTTACAAAAAAAAAAAAAATCTATCTCCTGGGATTATAACTAATATTTTGCAACAAAGCGAACACGTTTCCGAAAATTAAATACGAGCGAAAACTTTATGCGTTCTAAAATTTATACGTTTACATTCTAAAATATAAACGACCGCTTTTCCGTACTCCAACACGGTGGAGAAGAAAAAAATCACGAACGCCTTAGTCGTGCTGCAACACAAAACGGGAATTTATATTTTCAGATTTGCGGACACAAGGTGGTTCAGCGCGGCTATACGCGGAGAATGAAAGGAAAGCAAATTCGGTGTGCGATAAATCATTGTTCTTTTTCAGTTTTAATAAAAACCTGATTTGGAAACGTCGTCTTCTCTCCTGAACCGAACGCCGAAAGTTAAATAAAGAGGTACTTGGTGTTTCTAAATTATCACGGGTCGCCCGAATATTGCAGTTCGCATTCGGAGAAAAGGTCATAAGATATTGTATATATCAAAGCTAATAAATTTTTAAGTGAAACGGAGTGGATGCCAGATTAGTGGAGCGTATATATTTGCTTTTGGTATTAGTATTTTGGTTACATTCATATTAATATTCTATGATGAAGGCAATATCGTACTTCACGTTGATTAGATGGAATGTTATCTATAGACTATAGTCGAGGAAAGACACTTTTCTATGAATTATTTCAAAGTATAGTCAGGATGAACGTTACAAGATCACATAGTAGACTTCTTCTCTCTTCTAAAGTAGACTTCTTTTCTTTCTTCTAAACTTCTGAATCTGGATCACTCCTATCACCAGTTTTTTCAGATATTGTTTTCAGAAGATGTTTCTCGCACTTTTTATCAGTTTCATCATCTGTCTTATAACTGTTTTATTTTGTCCTCCTTTATTTTCTAAATTATCAGAACAGCTTCTTGGTAGTTGCATGTCCTCAATATGTTCTTGAGATTCTTGATTTTACGTCTGTAGTGATTCCTCATGTTGAGAACCCATTACTTCCTCACAAATTTCAACATTTGAAATAGTTTTGGGCACGTTTCATTTGCAGCGTAGGGTCTAAAAACAGCAGTAGCATAAAATAAAGCTGCGTTAAAACTATTTGTATTCGGTTTATAAGGAATGTGCTGGAATTTTCTTTTTTTCGGATATAATTGCTTCTTAAATTTTTCCATTTTACTTTCACTTCTACATCTGTAATATTAAACAGTAATTGTTCAATATAATTTTTAATAACGGTAACTTTATAATAACTTTCATTTCCAATAAGTCTTCACTTGAATAAAGAAAAATTTACAAAATCGGAAGGAGTTTATTTGCATTCCAAATGTTGCAATAAATTCTATTACATTTCAGTGTGTTTATAGGTACTGATTTCCAATATAAGTTTTTCCCCATCCACGATGACCACATCTACAGCTTTAAATTTTTATTCTCGATCTTGCTGAGATATTAAACTAAACCATAAAACCTGAACATTCCAGAAACCACGCGTAAGTTTTCCAAATGTTCGCGTTTATCTTCAAAGAAAAAACAAATCATATCCGTAAATCTTCTATTACATCACTAGTCGCAATTTCTGGCGCGATATACACCAATATATGCATAGTACAATATGTTCGACCGCGTTTACCCTATAGGAATAAATAAATTCGAAAGATGTAAACGCGAATCTGGTAGAGAGTATACAAACCGTTCGCGGTTATGTACCGGTTATTCCACATAAAATTTATATCAACAAGAAAAAATGCTTTGTGGAAAAACTCGATAGAGACTCCCCTATTCTGTTCTCTTTCTCTCTTTCCTGAAAGTTATGTATGCAGGTTTAAAAGCTATACTTCATCCTTTTGATATTCCCAAGTCCGGTCGAAATTTATGGTATTGAATTGGCCTCGAAACGACTATAATGGCCCTTAAAGATCCGTACCTTATCTATGAATAGCTGAAAACGAGCAGCTGGAAGCGCGAGCCTCACCGGAAATTCACGCTGTGCTTCATCTTTAAGTTTTCTCCCAAAAGTTATAAAATTCTTAAGTACTGCGGGATATAAATTTAGCGGTGATCTTACGATGTCATTCCTTTGTACATAACGTTGACGCGGTGAGAGAAGCCGTGCTGTGGCGGAATACGGTACACGTCTCGCTTGTTTTTTATGTATGTTTTACACTTCGATGCGAATAACGAAGCTCACCACCGTTCGCCATCTACCAACAGCGGCAACGTTCGCCTTAAGTACGCCCGCGGAGCGAGTTTATCTTTGATATTTTCATTCCGCATTATGTAGCCTGTTACGCATGGTAGAATAATTTAAAAATATAAAACAACGACCGAGCAACGGTATTTGTAAGTCGGAGATTTGTGACATTTTTAATGTTTGTTTTCCTTCATGCTTTTATGTAGGTTTGCGTAGTTAAAGGGAAAATATAATATAAAGTAAATAAATGGTTATACATTTTTATACGCAAACGTTGAAGCGACTTTTCATAAACTTTAAGATTATTTTGAGGAAAAACTATTTATACTTTGCGTATTATAGCCGTTCATGACATTATTTTTAAACAAATTAAGGAATACAGAATACAGACGAATATGTGAATGATATCGGGCGCTATATGTACAATAACAATAATATATGATCTTAAATGCATCCTTATAAAGTAATAAGAGTAAAAAGAAAATATTTATGGTACGTACATACCAACAAATAAAAGTATGCGAATGAAGTTCCACCAATAATCAATATTTGAGTCTAATGAAATATAATACAACAAACAACAATGAAACATATGTTTACATGGTATATAAAAAAAAAGACAAACAAAACACGCTTACATTAATATACATACATGCAACTCCTGTTGAACTAACAACAAATAACGCTAAACAGGCATGACCTTACCAACACTTACGAGAAAATTATTCAATTATTGTAACTTTTCGAAAAATTATTTAATATTGATACTACATGCCTACATCAAGCAATAAGCTATTGGCATTTGCAAAAACTAACCACTCACAAGGCGTAGGTCAGAATACAATTGTATTTTTCAACCCGAATTAGATTTAAATTTAATTTTGATATATGTATCTGCTACTCGTTTGGTATTCTAAATGCGACTCAAATCCTGGGTACAGAAAAAATCTTTAACAACCTTTATCTTAAAGTAGTCCTTAGGTTTTCACGGCCGTCGTTGCTGGCTGCTCTTCGGTTCTCGGGTTCTCTGCCGTGTAGAAAGTTTAAATTACTTGACGTTTCGATCATCTTGTCGTGATCTTCTTGAAAGCCTAAAGACTACTTTGATCTTCTTGAACTTCACTTCTGAAGAAGATCACGACAAGATGATCGAAACGTCAAGTAATTTAAACTTTCTACACGGCAGAGAACCCGAGAACCGAAGAGCAGCCAACCTTTATCTTTAACAAAACTATTGTCGCCAGAATAGAAAATAATAAAGCGTTTAAACAAAGTTTTGTTGTCGTGAACAAAACGAAGGAACAATTGCGTTTTTATGTGGTTAAAGGTGAGAAGTATCTCGATGTGCACTTGGCTTCTGGTTGCTGTCACCTGAACTAGACGTCCGAAAGTACAACCTTACTACACTGATTGGAGAAGCGCAACTGGATCTAATTGACGTATGAATTTCGCGTCACTTCTGTTACTTTAACGTCCATGGACGATAAAATAGAATAAGTATAAACCGAATTGAATTACCAACGTGTTACTTTCGTTACTTTGCCGTACTCTGTGACGATTCTAAGTATCTCTGCGTTCGGTTGTCAAAATAGCTGTCAAACAATCTGTCATTCAAATATGAGTGATCTGTATTCTGAACATTACAAATGCAAGTAAATTGATTTTAATAAGTGGTAATCATGTGGCTTGAAGGTGTCTTATCGAACTCGTTTGGTTGTTCGTCCCGGCTCGCAATCCCTAAACTCGTTCGAGAAAACATCACTTTCCAACCTTCATACGTAAATAAGTATAAAGTAATCAATCACAAAGAATATTCAGTTTTAACAGATAGAAGACAATCGAATAGTCTGAAGATGTCGATAATAGATCAATAAAATGTAGCAAGTAAATTTACACAGGAAAAGGAATAGCAAAAAAAGACATTTCCTCCAGTTTAGAATTATGGTATAAGTACTTTATTTAAAATACTTAACCTATAACCAACTCATTTTACCTTAAAAATATTATTGTCAAAAAAGTAATTAAAAACCAGTGTTACTCTCTTGTGGTGACTTTTATGTGGGACAGGCTAAGAAATAATAGCTATTTACATCGGAGTGCGGTAGGTGTCATTTACAGCACGACAACTAAATCTCAGGCACGAGCCGTAGGCGAGCGCCTGAAAGAGCTAGAGCGCTGTAAATCACCTAACGCACGACATTCGTAAATTTTATTTAAAGAAATATGTCGGTGTCTGTGGATGTGGATTGGTATCACTGCATTTTGACAACTGTAAAAGTGAATGTTAATTATGATAATTTTTCGATAATAACAATTAAAATAGCAATAAAAATACCGGTAAATATGTTTTTTCTTTTAATTAAATTAAAGGAAATTATGCATATTTTATATTGGAGGTAATTGTGAAATGAGAAAGAACGTAATCGCAACAAATGCCAAAAATTAAGATGATCTACTAGAAATAAAGATGTAGAAAAATCGGATTTTGCAAGGCATTTCGTTGGTACGGGGCATAACTTTAGTTGTGATGATGAAATATTGTTAAAACTTACAATTAGTATAAATTATAATTTAGATATATTGTAGACGATTTAAATAAAGAAATAAAAAAAGATAAATTTTCTAACATATAAAAATAAATAAATTAATGATATAGCCATCCTCAGGTATATAATACAGCGAAATATGCAGTATAAAAGAGAGAGCAAATTAATGGATTTATTTTCACACATTATTAGAGCGAGGACGTTTTCAGGCTACGACATACGAGGGTGCAATTTATCTCTTGATAATTGCATACATAATGTATATGCAAACGGACACTTGACTATTTGTACAACCAGCCGGTGGATCGGCAATGGAAAGGGCAGAATATTAGATGCGGTCCTTCAATAGCAGCTCAGCGTTAGGTGTTCTATCGTGCGATAGACTGTGAAATACGGTTACTTGCAAAAGGCAGTGTCGTCGGTAGGTCACAGCGATCACACGTAGGTACACGTCGCGTACTGACACACGCCAAGTCTAGTCGGCACGATACGGGCGTCCGCCTCTGGCCAGTTCGCTAGGAATTGTCCTCGCTCTGCACATTATACTACAAATCGTATGGAATTTTATCAAAACTTTTTAACGCTGATTGTCCACTATTTGTTTGTAACTTGCTTTTTTATATAAGTGTTTCGATGGATTGTTGCACACGATAACTTTTTTTGTCGTTGTGAAGAAACTGGGATTCTTTTATTTCTACTATTGTAACTTTTTCCACTATTGCGATTTTAATTTATTCAGTTATACCGCTACTTGTTCCCATACTTACAGTCTCAATTGTTAATTCAAAGAGGGCATTAAAAAAAAAAAACGCGTAGATACGATATAAAATTGTAATTTTTCGTATAGATATTGCCTAAAATAGCGTTGAAACTTGCAGTTCAATAAATGAGTAATTTGTAAGCTTTTTACATTAAGCAAAATGCTCTTCCCAAACCGTTTTTGAAAGTAACAATCTGATATGTATTTTTTTTAACTCGCCCTTGATATCTACTCAAGTATATAACAAACGATTCCACATACTTTGTTGCGGTATCCGTATGCCATTTTCAGCATCTCTTCTGTCGTATACGCGGAGACATAACTTCTTTTAAGGCGTTTTTATGTACCCGGAAAGAAGTAGGTTCGAACGTTGTCCAAATACGAGCACAACAGAAAAAAGGTTTTTAACGACCTCCTCCAAGTATCCCTTTTGTTATTACAAGGTGTCGGCATTTATCCTGTGGCGCATAACACTGATACGACTACGCGATACATAAAAAGAACACTTTCTGAGGAAATAAAAAAGGAGGCTTGGTCGACATTCAATATTTTTCACTATAGTTCCAAATGATATTGAAAAATGGCGGCGTGCTATGAATATGCGCACCATATGTTTAATCGTATGTTCATACGTAATTGTTGGTTCCATCAAAATGCTAAAAATAGATACGATCCTTGAGAGGAGACAAAATCGCTTTTAGAGAAAAAATCAAATATTAATTTACCTTTTTTCTTAAATTATAATCAGTTGTACATCCAACTATGTTGGTCTCACATTTCTACTTTCTTTTCATATTTTTGTTAACAAATTCTAGGGTTACTACTGAAGATTGCGATATGGTAGCTTATATAAGCTTTTGCTACCCTTTAATATACCAAACGGTGAAAAGTTTCACCTTAGTTACGTCAAAATATTTAAAAAGAAATGTACACTGACGCTAGTACAGAATTTTATGATTTTAGATCAAGTCGTCTCTGCGCAAGTGCAATATATCAAGATTTACTGACAGATCTGTATGCATACTAAGCTCGAGAAACTGTTTTGGGCACTTTTTAGAAAAATATAAAACCCAAGTCTTCAAATGTAGAATTGGTTATAGTTTAAGAAAAATATATAAATTAATGAATTTTTTTTTTCAAGAAGAACTTTGCTCATCTTAAAAATTGCTATTGTGTAGTTTTATTTCACTGCTTTATTTACTATAACCAAGGTTAAATTGATTGTGTAACACACGTCATTACGGTCAGCAGTTTCGCGTTATCTAGGGATACTCATTACCTGTATCATTGCACATTTCCCATAGCGATCGACAGATGGCGGCTTCAATCCCTCATTCATACACAATCGCTAAACCAGACTTGAATGATGATCATGAAAACTTATGCTGCAATTTTGGAAAATCCGACGTTACAATTAACGCACTGATTTTAGAATTATTAAGTGAAGAATTTGTAGCAAACTGTGGTAATAAAATGAAAAAGATCTGGTGGTTATAGAAAATCAGTTCTCTTGAGCAACAAGGTTTTTTTCATAATCGAACAGAATTTTTCTTTTTTTTTTAACATTTATGGGAATGAAACTACTGTACAGCGAAATCTTTACGCATCTTAGAAAAAAAAATATGGTAATAGAAAAAAAAATTGCACATATCACGGAAAACGTGACTGCTCACCATCGAAAGGATTATCACATATACAGGGCAGATCTGAGCAAAGTTAACGGTTATAATACGCATGTATGCCTCGCACGGGTATATTTTCTTACTGCTTTCCGTTATTTACATTCGCATAGTCCACAGCCATTCGTCACAGCGCTAGTGCAAAGATGTCTTTGCAAAGGTGTCTGTACAACTTCAAGTTTGAATGATCTCACAACGAGGTAAAAATAATGGAGGTTTGTTTATAGTTTATTATTAAAATTATTAAATCGCAATATGTATTGCCCTTGGTACACTTACTTGTAGTAAACTAGAATAGCACAATAAAATTTTTAATGAACTCTAATAAGAAAAACTTAAGTAGGTAGTAGGTAGGGTAGGTAGTGGAGACTTCTTGGAGTGCTTTTGTAAAATATTAGCAGTAGATGACGAGTAATTTACTTTTTACGATTTTTTCACGTCCGAACATAACAGAATCGTGGTTGGAATCGGGACGGAAAACAACTTATTTTTTGTTTTAATTGTTTCAAATTGAATATTACAATGATAATAAAGGTGCAAAATTAATTCAATTTGCACAGATTGTCTGTAATATCAGTATTTAATTATATAATATAAATTATGGGAATATTCAGTTCAAAATAAATATTAATTGGAAGCATTTAAATGCACATTTCAGAAAATATCTTTGCTTTCCTTACTTTTATGATAAATATCATCCACACTTGTGTAATGTTGATGGTGAATAATTTAAATAAATAATATTACAATAGTTCTACTATTACTAATACAATGAACGGAAATGCATTTAAATGTTGCATCGAAGGAATGGATGTATGAAGTATTCCCGCGCGGGTAAGTTTCTCACATTTGACTTGCCTGCTGTTATTTTGCGTCACTACTTCGCTGGTAGAAATTGTGGGGAAAAGTAAGCGAGTAGATACCTCCTCGTCGTTTACTTTGCTCAAATCTGCCCGATATATTTTCTATGAAAAGAGTTTTGTGAATAAAGGCAACGTCTTTTAAAACGAAACTAAGAATTAATCGATATGCGTAACAGGTTATGAGAAAAGTACACCCAAAAATCAAGTTCTCATCTGAATACAGATGACTACCGCTTTCATTTAAGGCATCAAAATATAATTCATAATTGTGTTTCATTGATCTCTTTCAAAATATGCTGCAATAATAATTTCAATATTCGAATTCAACAGGCTCAGGATTTTAAAAAGCGCAATATACAGAATATCGAATCGGGAATGATCTTAAGCGTAGGAAAATTTAGTTCCTTTATTTCAGGATATCGACTCGAATATCTTCTTTTTTGCTCTATTTCCTCTTCTTGCTCCTCCACTTTCTTATCCTCCCTTTTATTTTAAATGCGTCTAAATCAACCTAATTTATATAACGAAGTAGCCGGAATTAAAATCTAGGGACAAAGGGATTCGTTTAATATGGAATTTAAATTTCAACACGGATCAAGAGAAACATAGCGTGTGATGGGAACTACGTTCACAGCGTCTTTCACGTTATGGGAGGCTTGAAACTGCTGCTGGTTCTGCTACTGCTGCGACCTGTCCGTTAGCATCCGTCATCGTCTCTGACAGTTGACGGGCAAACCCCACTAAACGGATGGCCCCTTCCTACGCTGCGCTCTAAGATCACCGGATCGTATATATTCACGTAGTATTTTCCGAACCCTCTTTCAGAACCGGCTTAGAGAGCAGATTTTCAGATTAATCGGACAGGGGCCACGACATCTAAAGTATAAAGAAAACTTTTTACTAGTAGGCCGAGGATGATGCATTGATATCTTTTATTTCGCATAGCGAATGAAAAACTAGTATATACAAAATTCAGTGTAACTAGGAAGAATAGTATCGAAAAAGAGATTGTGAGTGGTAATCTGATTACAAAGAAAAAAATACGGTGCTAGACCTGAACGTAAAACTACCATCGGCAGTTAAGTAAAACGGTGTTGTAGTTTGGTGAAAACAGTTAATTAATAATAATAATAATAATAATATTTATTTGTCACATCATCAAAAGATAGATGACATTGTCAAACAATAAATACTAAAAATTACAATAAAAACAAGATGCACAATCAAGAGTTATATATATATATAATTGCCACCAAACATTTGTTGAAATAATTCGTTTTAATATTATTTTACCAAATGTTTGCAGACAATTTAATGGTTTTCAGGAACATTACAACACCGTTTCACTCAATTCGTTTTCTGATAGCACACAGTATTATAGCTAAGTTTTGTTAAAACTTGCCTACACCTATCTTTGATAGTGTCCGAGAAAAAGGAATTTTTAATGAATTTTGGGCGTTTTATCCACAACAAACATTGCAATTAGGAAGCTGAGATTTAATAATTAAGTAGTGAGTACGTCATAGTACTGTACAAAGTTAAAATAATTGTAAAAATAAATACAGGGTGACACAAACGGTTATTGAAATATAGGTATTGATTAATAAAACGCAATAACTCACTTATTTCAAATGGAGCACCCTGTACGTTATGTATAATGTGAGAGAATATAATTGGCGTTCCGTATAACTATTTCTAATAGTTTCTGAGTAGTTTGAGTTTCTTTCATATTAGAAATAAGTTCGGCTAATTATAAGTTTAGATATAATGGTTCAACGATATAATAATTGAAAACTAAAGATATTTTAATTTTTTTGGAACCATCCACATCTTTATTTAACAGCGTGTTTAAATGCTGAAGTAGAACTCTATGTATAATATTTACATATCGTTCTCCTGTTAAATTATGGTCATAAATGTGTAGTGATTAAAATTTCAATTGTAAATTATAAATTAAAATTCTATGTATATTGAAATGCATAAAATAAGTCATGATTAGCAAATTTTGCTTCGTTGCACCATATAATTTTGGTTGTAAAGTGAGGGTCTTTTTGGCACGTCACACTTACAACCATTCGTAAAATTAAGCGCGCCGATTGAAATCATTCGCTTCCAAGTATTGAACGTGGCTAAAGTAGGGTTTCCAAATATTTTTTTTCAGTATTCTTCCAATGGTTCTGCTACATGTTCCCAAACGTCTTTGACAATTTCGAAATAATGCACTGACAATGAGATATGCAAAATAATACACTAACACGTCTATTTCAATGTTTTCAGTATCTACCAAATTCTTCTGTCTGTTCCTCTTACGATAGAAACTTTCAAACTGGGCGCAGTTTTCCAAAAACCGCTTTAAATTATTATGATTTGGTGTTGGTTCTTCGGGGTACGCAAATAAACCATACGTTCAAATGATAATATTATGTTTAAAAGTTAAACAATCTTTGTTAGAAAAACCTAAATCACTCGTCTATTTGAAACTAGAGATTTGACTTTTCTATCAAGGAATGTCAAAGAGTTTCATAGCCTTCTTGAGAGAGTCAAGAAAAATAATATACAAATAATTACCAATTACCCCCAGCTGTCCACGAAGTTAACTACAAATATCAATTCATTCCCGATGTCAAAAGAACTCATTAATATAACAAGAGTAGTGCAATTCAAAAGAACACTTTCGAACTTCAAACATTTGATCACTGCAAATTTGCACTTCTTACAGTGTGAAATCAAGATAATGCTTTTCTGCTAATCACATAGTAATCACAGCAATAATAGTGTTTATATACTATTACAAATCGAATTTTGATTGATGGGCTCCTGCTAATAGCTATATATTCTTCAAATCAAATGTTAATGTTAGTTTTTTATCATAACAACGAATACTGGATTTTCTGAGTGAGACTAACCCTAGAAGTTGCGCCCGTAGATATAAAAAAAGAGGTTCGAATTGCTTTAAGCACGCCATCATGCTCGTGCAATTCTGGTGGAGGCGCCAGATACATCAAAATTTCAGAACCTAGAAAAAGTTAAATACCTAAGTTAATGCAACAACATACTACTTACATTACCTTATCTGGTCTCAGCCTCTTGTCAACATAGAAAATCAGTATTCACTACTATAAAAAGGCATTCACAGCTACTAAGGTTTCGATATTATTCGGTATATATTATTTTTGCGATTAACAAGGAAAATAATACTGATAATGGATCGTTTCCGTTGGAAAACGAAATATATGACTACACGTGGTTTTCGCCAATACTTTAGTAAATTATTATATAATATAAAATTCACACTGCCTACAATCAGTTATATAATTGTCTCTTTTAAATTCACCAAATATATATATATATATAATATACTGTAATGTAAGTATAATTTATAATAAATAAAGAAGTTATTTAATTAAGTTTTATTATTTTTTAAGTATGGAACAGAATGAGGAACCATATACAGTAGAAATTACAGCATCAAGTTTGGATAGCATAATTTTTGCATGAAATCTTTTTATTTATTTTTTTCTTTTCTTAGGTAATAATAAAAACCGGTTTTGGTGGATTTGTACTTTGTACATTGTCTTAGCTATTGATAAGGTAAGTATATTGCTCTATTATTTAATGTTTTGCATCCTGTTTCGCAGAAAACGTTAAGTGGTATTAATGGCATGACATCTTCGAAACTCTTAAACTACAAGTTGTAAAAGCTCCCAGTGTTGAACTTTTGGATAAAGTTAGACAATCACCTAGATTAGATCTCGTACTTGTTGCACAGGATAATTGCGCAGAGTTTCTTGTAGAGGTAAATAGAAATCTTGTAGCCATCAACCACTTAAAACATACAAAACATAGGTTTAAATATCGTATATATTATTACCTCGGTGCAGATTATGTAAGAATGTTAAAGCACAAATAAATGCTGCCACGAAACTAAAAAGAGAACAACTGCATTTTCTATAAATCGATGTTTCTGTCTGTCTTTTCGACTTCCCTATGGAATCACATTGGGGAATTGAGCCCTATACAGATCTGCGAATTCGACAGACAATTCATTGACTAGTTTGAAATTGTTACATCGCGAGATGCGTTCGCCTTACGTAATCGCTGTACGCTTGAAAGCGTGTTTTCAATTCGTTATTGTCCACGTAATACACTGTCAAGGCCTATAGAATATCCTCTCCAGATACTATAGGTATGCAACACCTTTTATGCACACGACAGCTTTGGATAGAGATTGAAAACCAAGAGCCCCCTCAATCATTCAAAAATAGAGCAATAAGCAATGTAACGCTCTGCTAATTTTTGACAGTATGATGTATCATTTACCGAAGCGTACAAGGCGAATATTGCTATCAATCACGCATAAGAACAACATCTATAGTATTTATTTTGTTTTATTTATACGTCAACAGAACTTCAAAGTAATCTATCATTTCTTTATAGTACTTGCCAAAATGCTGAAATTTTATAGTTTGAGAACCACATTTTTACTTATTATCTAACTAACAACACCATAAAAGAGGAATCATTAATAAAACTTTACTCCTAACAGTGCAGTCCATAACGAATTACACTTATATTACATTGAATTACGTTAGTAACACCTTATTTTCAAGAGAATACAGTTTCATGACTCGCCGGTACAGCTGTAGAAACGTGATAAACTTACTCTCATTATAGTTTAAATTCAGAAATATTGCGGCAAGTTCCTCGTGATATATGATCTAATTAGGTCGCAGGTTCCGAGTAAAACGACTGTAACACATGGTGTTCTTGATGCAGCAACGTTAGATATCATTAACCTACAGCTAGGGCGAGTAAAGTAGCATAAATATTATAATTAAATTATTCCATTCCTAAATTGTTATATTATTTATCTACTTTGTGCATGAATTATTTTACTAGGACTACAGCTCTGTTAAGTTTATTAAAATTTTCTTATTTAAGAGTCATGCGGGGTGACTAATCCAGCCAGAAGTTCTTTCCATGTGGGACCCTGTTTTCCTAAAATCCCGGGATGATTCTATGATTTCAGGAAAACCGGGCCCCACATGGAAAGAACTTCTGGCTGGATCGGTCTCCATGGAATGTTTCTTCAAAATATGGGCCTCAAGGTAAACCGGACGGTAGGTTTTATGTAGGTGAATTGAAAAATAATTTAATTTAATTTAAGACTGCTATAGGAACGAAACACGTCTGTCTTGTTTCGGTGGTCTGAGGAAGAATGAAGCCAAGGCACGTTTAAAAAATTACTGTCATTTTCAAAGGAATGAATATTACCAGATTAGCATTATTTGTTTCCATAATTACTGCACTCAATTGGTACTTATATATGTCCTTTCTTTATTTATATTTTTTATCAAGCATTTATTTATTGTGCTGAACAAATCTATATACCTGCATGAACATCCAATCTTTGGAATTTGACTCATAGATTATAACGTCTATTTTATATATATTAGCATGTGTTTACATTTATCAATTATTATTAAACTTATTTTTATATAGTAACTTAGTAACACTGGCATGCAACAACTTTTAATAATTAGCAATTATCATTTTACTTAAAACAAATTTTCATTATTTTTTTATTATTAAAAAGTATCTTGTTTTTTTGGATGACGTACGCATGGAGAGAGATACGTACGCAGATTCGCTCTTTTCTAGATCCGAACTCGGTAGAGTTAACATCTTCATACAGCTATTATGTTTCAAAAAAAAAAAAAGAAAACTTATAAGAACTAGGTAAGGTATTAAATTCAATAGAGCATTTTAAATAATTTATTTATTTATTTTCTTGTAATTTTAAACAGCATTCATTATATCTTTGAATAATTTAATTTATTGTGAATCATACCTACATTAATATTTTATATTCAGCACATGCTAATATTATATTGTGGCCCTAGGTTTTTTCACTTGGCTTCTCCGATATCAAACACATGGTAATTATATAACCATTTTGAAACTGGCATTACATGGAACATCAGTAGAGATGGCTTCCGAATAGTACCCACCAACTTCGGCACACCTATCGGGTATCGATAACCTGCTTTTAACAGGAATCAATTAACTCAATTAACCGAACGGGGTCTTAGAGGACCATTCCTTCAAAGAAAATGAAGCTGAGGTAGGTTCTAGAGAGTTTATTTTTTTACTATAATACGTACCACCAACTGCCAGGAGCCTTTCGTTTGTTCGTCAATCTCGTTACAAGTCCCCCGCCACAAACTTATTTATTTGTTTTACTTGTCGTCACTGTTGTATACATTTATTGTATATTAATGCCTTCGGCCGTTAACCTTTTGATGTAAATTGCCAATTATTCATCAACTTAGTTCATTTAATTATTTTAACTTATTTAACTTCTTAATTAGTCTTCAATTTAGTAATTTACCTTTTTGTACTATGACAACGCCACTTCGATTTGTGCGACACTATTTAACTGGATTCTGTAACTTAAATAATAATTTATAACCTATATTTTTTTCCTGTTCATATCATTTGCAATCACTTTAAGGAATAACAGCTGTTAGTACTTAGAGTATATTTTGCCTAGAATAATAGGGCTATAAACAATTAAAATACTTGATTAAAAATATTAAAATGAAATATAATAATAAAATAACTACACTAAATACGACTAAATAAATTATACAAAAATAACTATTGTTGAAAAGAGATTAGTAAACAATAGCAAACTCGTCAAAACGATCTCGTTCGGATGGAGTCTGTTAACACAGTGACGATACAAGTCAAGAAAAACCTCTAAAAGAAATTTATTACATGAAAAACGCGTTAAAAAATTCGCGCTAATTTTTACGATTAACTGTTACAACCACTAACAAGGTAAAAACGTTCAAAACTTATAACATTGACAAATTTATTTATTCCAACAATTTATTAAATTTTTTTTATTATTCTTTTATTTATAGAATATGGAATTTTTAAATCTAGTTTGTATTTCGTGCCTATTTCATCTGCGTTGGTAACTTTTGGCTCTGCTTTTAGTAACTTTCACCAGTACCACACGTAATAAACATCAACACCGCGTCGAACATAACCTGAAAATAGCACTTTTCACATACCGTTTGTAGTACTTTCTTTTCATTTCCTCACATAATGAATGCCCATTTTGAACTTTGGGAGAGATGTTTTATCCGATAGGACACCTATAAATCGCCAAATCGCGGATATCAACCAGGAAGTCTTACCTTTACTTTGTACATATGAACGTATGACATTTACCGTCTTGACATGTCAAGCTGCATCAGAATCAAATGCACTCGTCGGTAGTTGTCCTAATTTGGAAACTCGCTATAAAGATCCTAATTTCACTCTTGTTAATTTATACTTATTATATTGTATTATTGTTTATATTATTTTGCGTATAATTTACAAATGAAAATTGTTACGAATTCAATCATTTTTTTATTATTAAAGTATTATTTAAGATACTGATACAGTGTTGTTATTGCCGAATCCTGGCTTTCCCCGCTACTTGCCACGGCTGGCCCCCATTTAAAAAGAAAATATAACACCTGAACTCACACCTTTGCTCCCGGTTTATGAGCGGCGGCTAATCTGACCGTTTTTTGCCGGATTCTCCTGACAAGTACTGGTCATCACAACATTATAAAGGTTTATCATTAACGCAGTGGAATTACTTAATTACTTTCATTTCATGTGCTATTGCTTTTGGTATCTTCAATTCGCTTTTCTGCTTTTCTTGTTTACTTTTGATTACGTACCAGCTTCAACTTCATTAGGTCAAATAATTGAGAACAGAAGCCAGCAATTGTAAACATTTTACCGCATTCCAATTCTAGGAAAATCTTCGTTCAGTTTTAACCTTCTTCCTTTGAAAAAAGGGTAGAACATATCCGGTAAAATATGCATAGAATTTTAGGTCTTGCATTACAAATGACGTGAGACCGGGGGAGCTACCTCACTTAATACTATTACATGCATCTGGTCTAGCTATCGCCATCTTGTTGCCCAGATTGGATTATACGTCATCGCAAATGGTGCGCCTTAAAGTTGCGTCGGTAATTGAAATGGAAATTAGAGTACATTCACCGTGTCTCCTCGCATATACATATAAACAACCAACGGTGGTTCTCCGCAGTTGTATGTTATCGTCCCCGCACGCATTTACATACGTTAGTCTGGTTGTTCACCTACTGAAGGGATGTTAGTGCAAATTCTTATAATTGCACGTGAATACCTAGTAGTCGTGTATAAATTGCTGCATCCTGCATAGCCATGACCAATATTAGATCCTAAACTTATGTACCCTGACCGCTAGTTGTTCGTGGTTTAGTGCCGCAACCAACCATGTTGAGATTAGTTATGAATTTCAAAACAAATAGCTTATAATACTGGGTGTTGCTTCCTCTGCTTTAATGTTCAAATTTCCTCTGGTGATAATACAAATATATTTACTGCTTTGAAACCAACCACATGTCCTGAGAATATATAGAAGTTAGATACATTTGATAATAATTTATTTTTTACTTTATATTCGCTATTTCTAGTTTTTATGCGAGCCTAAAATAGTGTGCTAGAATGTATACATCTTCTAATCAACAAGAGAACGAGATAAATTTTGAAAAGGATTTTCCGACCTATTTATAAGCAGAGATACATAATAATAATAATAATAATGCATCTTTATTTCTACTATAATGCACAAGCAGAAACAACGTCAAAACAAGAATAGGAGTACCTACATTTTAGTTTTTATAAACATTGTTAATTAAATAAAGTTAAGAAATTCAGTAACATTATAAGGTTCTATATTACATATATAAGAATATGTCGCTCTTTTAAAAAAGTTATTTTCTAATTTTATATTTAACGGTAATTTATTGAAAAAATGAATATATAATATTATAAAGTACACCCTTGGTAGATTTAGTTAAACGACATCTTGGCACGTTGTAGTTTACTTTATATCTTGTTGTATGAGTGTGTGTTTTTTCATTATCTCTGAAAAAAGTTTTATAATTGAAGTTAAATAATAGACATTGATGTATATATATGCCATACAAGGTAAGCAAAGCTGTTGATCGAAAGACAGATCGAAGTGATGTACCATAATTCAGGCCCAGCAGCGCTCGCACCGCCCTTTTTGTAAAATAAATACGCGATCAAGAGGAACTACCCCATAGCAAAATTCCATAACGGATTATTGAGACACAGTATGAGTGATATACTGCTTTAAGTGTCGTATAATTACTGATTCTACTTAAAATTTTCAGTGCAAAGCAAGCGCTACTGAGTCTTCCACACACCTGTTCTATGTGGTCACTCCATCTAAGTCTGTCATCTATACAGATACCTAAGAAACAATTTTTTTGATAATTTGATTTTATCCCCATCCAATACAATAGCTACTCGGGTGGTGATGCCCTCGTTAGTTTTGAATAGTATACAACAGGTTTTATTCTCATTTAGTTGTAGATCTGAAAAATATTGTTACATAGTAGAGTAGATATACTAAATTGTGGGCTTGATAAGAGGAAAAAACTTTATTATTAATTTTGCGATTAAAAGCTATTGTTAATGAAAAAATAAACTTTCCAAGGAAATGAGCTTATCTTGGAAAAAATTTAAGCAGATGTATGGGGTATTAATAAATTGAAAGTGTCGTTATTTAAAATTTTATGTAAAATATTTATATAAGAAAGTTGTTTACAATCCAAAATTCAACATAAATACAAAATTTAAATTTGGAAGCTTGTGCTTTATGTTTCTATTTTGTTCTATACACAAAAATTCAAACAAAACAAAAGCGGAGAGTGTGTATGTCAGATAACAGTTTACGTTATTGTTCGTATCGATTTCTAATTTTTATTTAATTTCTCAATTACCTTAATACTGGGTCGATAATTTTGTTGACCAAAGAATAAAGAATTTATTGAATTGCTACGGTATTGAAAATGTCTAGTATCGAAATGCTATTTTTTCGCGAGCAGAGCTTCCTTAGTTAATTTATTTTTCAAATTGTTTTGATAGCTCTGGAGATAACAAAGTTTCTACTGCTAATAGTATTGCAAGCTACCCTTCGCAGACAACTTGACTAATGATATAATTCAACTTTTAAAAAATCTTAATACTAAAATTGCACACAAGTCAATGCACTGTGTTCGTTAAACTTCTTAAACCTTAGATCTGCGCGAAAGTTGTAGTCACATTGAAAAGCGTCATGTGGTTTATCCATTCAATTTATAAATGTAGAATCACCATTTCAAAGACATTAAAATTCTTGTTAAATAAACTAATTATAAATAAAGGTTAGTTTTAGAAAATGATAGCTACACCTTAGCAGTTTACTAATCTTTACTAATTACTGTTTTTTGTGATAGTACACTCTTATTCATGTTTTAGTTGTATTTAACATTACAATCAGTATCGTTATTATACCAATTGGCTGCCACTTGTATTTGTAATTATAGTTTAAATCAGCAACTTATCTGACCCATTTTGGGGGGATGTTGTTATTATGCATTCGGATGAGATTACTTTGAAATATTACTAGCAATACTATAACTTGTGGTGGAATAAATTATACCAAAGAACAAATATGCTAATTTCTAATTTTACAGTTTACTATTATTGCAATTGTTTATCAATTTCACATTTTACATTTAATTATACTTTAAATATTGCTATAATATATATATGTATATAGGGGGGGGGAGACGATTTCGATCAAGGAATTCGGTCTTCCAGCAATGGAGAAATTAGTAAATGAAACTCATTTATTAATACTCAATATTTCGGAAATGTTTATTTCCTTCTTTAGGAGAATTAATGAGAGATCAAAATGTCGGCAAGAACGACGCACATGGGTGGAAAATTTATTGTTATATTAAGTTAAAAACTGAAGTGTAACATATAAACAGGTTGTAAAAAATTGAAATAAAAGTCGTAAACAATTTGATGAAAAACTGATGCGGTCAAATTAATAAAATTAATAAAATAATAACAGATTAAAATTCGGAACGAACACAACAGTTGTGTTCGTCCTTCTGTGTTATATCATCATACTATTCGTTTGCGGTGTACTTAAAACCCTGTGGTGGAAAAAAATTTACTTTTCATGCCCTCTGTCATTTGAGATCTAGCATATCTTTGGAATTAATGAGAGTATAATAGATGACGTTGAGTGGTGTTTAGTAGAATAAAAACAGTTGTTTACTTGATAAAATTTAATTAAGATTTAAAAGATTTGTCTACCAGTTTTGTAGCAATATATATAATAATATATCATATATCATTTAATTAAATTGTTATTTTAATTTAGAAATTGTGTTGTTGATTGGCGAACCCTGGTTTTGTCGCTATTTGCCACAGCTGACACCCTATCTAAAGGAGGATATAAAATCCATATCTTTGCTCCTGGTTTATGAGCAACCGGTACCCTCACTCATTTTGACTAAACTATCCGACAAGTAGTAGTGTCACAAATTATGTTTAAGCTTTCCGCATATGGCAGAAACTACACCATATCTTCAATAAAAAAAAAAAATGGATGACAGCGGAAATTTTACACATTCAAAAAACTGTTCTACAAATATTATTAAGAAACCCATTTACATGAAAGCTATTATATAATGAAGATTAAAAGCTCAGTATTTATATAGTAGCACAGAGCACTTTGTGCATGAGAACCAAATAACAATCTTTGTTACATACATACCCCATAATAATTACAATTTCATTTTTAGTCCCTATACTTATACTTAACAAAGCAAATATAAAGATAGCACACGAAACGAGCGCTGGAATAATATGGGGAAAGTTTTGGAGAGCGTGTCATTATCAAAACAAGCAGGCAATATAGTATAAGAGAAAGCATAAAGTTAAACTGGAGAGCTTGGATAAAGTGCGTGTATACGTTTTCTTGCCTCTACTTTAGAAACGGTTTGAACTTAAAGTTATTTTATAAGCCTCTAGGAACTTACAGAACACAGTGTAAACAAAGGCTAACAACGAACGAAAGGGAATTAAGAAAGAGTACTGCAAATAATTTATGTGTTATAGTTTAAATAGAAATTACATTAATTAAATTAAGTATTGTGCTTTCCGTAAATTCAAGAATTATTTTCCTATTTTGCTTATTATAACGAAATAAATACATTCTAAGACTAAACAATTTACAATGCTACATTTTCCAAGTTCGCCATAATGACGACAGCAAACAGGAAGCAGTAATTGTAACAAAACTCCTTTGAGACGATCAACGCGGAGGCAAGCTTTTTACCGCTCGATTGATTTATCTTTGCAGGATCGTTGTTTGTGACTAGGATTAATTAATTTAATCTAGGTGTAATTAAAATCGCATCACGTCCGCCCTTCGCCATCTAGCTTTGCTAAGAGCAGAGGAGATGTGCAAGACTGAAATAAAAAGATCACTCGGTTAACACGCAAGACCATAGACATTTATGCAACTTTTTCGCCAAGATTAATGTTTCCTTTTAAGTTTTTCCTCAGTAGCAGTACAGCGATGCGAAAATACTATTAATTATGTCAATAAAGCTCATTTTGAACTCGGTTTTATAGATTTTGCTGCTAAAGTTGGCAATATATTTATGCCTATACAATATTTTCTTGCAAGGCTTTTTACTTGTAACATTATGAATTTAGCAAAAAAAAATAAGAATAGCATAAAATTGTCTTTATTAATATCACAACTAATATCATTCTGAACATGTGATATTGTTGCAGAAGATTGCCTCAAACACTAACACTAACACTCAACCGGAAACGATATTTTGGTTAAAGTATTTTACATTTATAATTCCAGTCGAACAGATAATGGTGCCAAAATCTCAGATATAAGTAAATCGTAGAACATCATATATTTTTAATGAACGTGGAATACTCTGTATATATCTTCACAATCTTCGCATGGAATACTGTAGACTACACGAATATTTTATCGAAAGGTGTTTTTGATTTTAGTTTTGAATGCAGATATTTTATATTATTATAATTTTTGTAGGCAAGCGTTTAATTGTTATGATAGTGAGAGATAGGGTATAGCACAATAGTGAACGTTGTTTTGGAATACTTTGATTAGTAGATTAGTAGACGGATTTTGGTGACAGTTGTTATATATTTTACATAATCTTCGTTTAATGATTTCTTGTATAAACATAAGAGGGTAATTAACTATCTAGATATTTTTCATTTAATTGGGTTACTGTTTGTAATATTTTTTGAAGTATTGGCAGAGGACAGTTCCAACGCTAGAGCATCAAGAAATTCTACTAATGGTAGTGGAGCTAATTTAGTCCAATTATTTTCTACAGCCTTGTTGGCAAGATCGATTAGTCCATTTGTGTAAAGTGACACAAAATCCAACGATATAAGTCTATTAATTAATATATATTTTTTTTTTAACACACTTTACAGTCTATGGAGTTTTTTTTAAGTAAAATTTGTTTTGATAAATAATCTTTGAAACAGAATTAGCAACGAGTTTTGAAAATTTATGCATTGGGCATTGTAAACAAGAAGCTATGGGTCTTAATAGAATATATTTCCTTGTATAGTGTAGATCGTATATTTTAGGTTATGCATTGTACCATGGGAAAATCTATTTCGGTATCAAGTTTTAGTTTTAGTTTGAATTAGTTACTAATTCCTTTTATTTTGATTGATTTTCTCATGGGCGGTAGCGTTACTACCCCATGTTATTTTGTTTCGAGTTTTTATTTGGTTAATATTGTTTATTAGGCGAGTGTCGTCCCCACAGACGGTACCCGATTCACGCAAGCACCATCGCGACCGCGTGGGGGGGCAGCGCAAGTATATTTAAACCGCGCAGTTAACACCAGCATTCAGTCCTCGAGTCTCTCACAGTCCGCTTAGACTGTCATATCGGCATAGCTTTTGACACACGTCGAGCTTCTTATTCCCGGTCTGATTGTGGTGCTGGCAAAGCTCACTGGCTTAACACAGACACTTTTTCTGTCCGTTCTGACTGTTGTGTCGGCATACCTTCTGATACACGTCGAGCTTCTTAATCTCTGCCTGATTGTCATTTTATGCTATTAACCAAAACAAAGCTATTAGATTCCGCGTTTAGATTTAAAAAGCAATACCGAAGCCCCGTGAATATTTTAATGTTCCCCCTCTCTTTGTGGTTTTGCGGCCTCCCACTGAAAGAATGCCTTTTCTATTTGATAAATGATAAATAAAGAATGATATTTATAGTCGTCGGCACAACATTGATAGACAATTTAGCGTGTCAATAGTGGACATAAGATATAGATACACTAACAGGCTTGTTGACCATTAGGTATGTGGACTATTCATCAGCTCCATGAGTAAAACTTTTCAAAAAGTAAACACGGATGTAAAGTATGGTATAGTTCAACCTAGGAATATAAGTAGATATAACAAAATCGCGATTAAGGTTGTTAACCTTTTTTGGGAGAAACTGTATTATGTAATACATTTAGAAGCACAACATCAAACTCAACTTTTCCATTAGGAGATTTTCATATTGAATGGTTTAAAATTTGTGGAGAATGCTATACATTATCTCACCGAGAGTAATTATTGTATTGAAATTAAATTCCGTTAAATAGGAAACCATAAAATTTTCAGAAATAGGGTAATGAACAGCTAATAATGCGAATTGGGAATGAAATTACATAAAGCCGTTGGATATAATAATCTGAAATTAATAACGTGTGATATGTACCATCACATTGATCTAGATGTTTATCCCATATCGATTTGAACAATTTTAAATGTACTCCATGCAGCCGTATATTTACACGGGAGCAAACATCCTAGCAGCTTGCGTTGTGGGATTTGAAAGGTCGTTGGGAAGGGAAATGGAGAAACGTGTAAAATCTAAATCAAGGATATCGACTGGAGACTACTAAGCCCAACCGTGACGTTTTAACTTTATCTCGAACATAAAATCCAAGTGTGCCTCGCGGAATTTGGACCTGAGCCGGCACATTGTCTCTCATTTTGAATAAGGAATTTTGATGGTATTTTTATCGTGGGAATTTATTTACAAATCTCGTGTAACGTCGCTGTGCATAGCTACCTTTGGCAAAAATGCTGCGTGAGGTGATTTATCTAAGAGTGATCTAATATTCTGCAGTAATAATACTAATAATAATATTTTTTTAGTTTAATAGGTATTTGCTCATAAAGGACAGAAAAAATGCAATTATTATGTATTACATGCAAGAATCATGCACAGAGATAAACATATTACCTACAGTTTTTACAAGTTTAATAAATAAATTATATAATGATAATAAGAACAACAAGAAATATTAAATTCTGTATAAGAAACGGTAAATGACCATTTTAAGTTTGAAGTAATACACTGGCGACCAAAAAAATTGTGACACTGAAATTATGTAATATTTAAACTTTTAACTTTGTGTTTTAACCTTATATATGCAAATTGCAAACAATTGTAGTGTATTTTGTATATTAAATTTAAAATCAGTGTGGAATGAGCATGTTTTTTTGGTTTCATAATTTATTCTGATGGAGTAACCATTTTACATTTTAAACGAAGTTCGAATTTTTGTTCTTACGACGAAATTAAAAAGAAAAAACGTATGACTAATAACGTGCATACCCTCTTCTTCCGTTGATGACTGCTTGAAGTCGACGAAATATTCTTTAAATTAAGTTAAGTATCAGATTCTGATCGTTATTATACCATTCTTGCGTAGCAACTCTCTGAACTCCTAGGCAGTTCTTGGAGTTGGTGTATGCCCTCGGATACATTGTTCCAGCTCATTCCATAACTGTTAGAAGGGATTCATGTCCGGACTGATGGCCAGCCAATTGCACCGCGTAATTCCCACTTCGTCCAGGAACTCTCTGACAACTCCGGCTACGTAAGCTCTAGCACTATGTTGCTCGAAAATGCCATGCTCGCCCATAGTGATGATGAAGGGCGTAACATGATCCTCTAGAAACTCCACTATGTAGCTATGAGCCGTCAGGGAGCCATTCTGTATAAAGACAAACTCTGTGCGTGCTTATGTGATTCCTGTCCAAACCATAATCCGACCAATATCTAAATGGAGCTCAATCGTCATAATACACTGGAGCGTATCTTATTTCTCTGGTCTTTCTCCACACTCGCCGAAGTCCAAAGCTAAGAACACGACTTATCTGAAAACAATACCTTACTCCAGCCCTTATCTTTCCATGCCCGGTGAGTTCGGGCAAAGGCCAATCTAAAATTTATTTCTTGGAGCTGATTTTATAGCAAAATCGCAGAAGCTATTCTATTTCGCAAATTTACCGGACGAAAAAACAATTATCTTTTTTTCGCCCAGATTCTGGCCTTCTGCTCAACAGACCAGTCTCTTCATAGCGATGGTACGCCTTTTGTACAGCAGAAAGGCTATTACCAACAATTCTTCATTTTTTCCTCGGCCACCAGGTGAAAATTAGAATTTCGATTCTCTGATATTTGACATCATCTTTTATTGTTTATTTGAAACTATTATATGTATCCCTTGAAGAATACTTTGAAAAGGTTCTCAATCAAAAAACTTTATTAAGACATTTTTCAGCAATAATAAGAAGAAAATGATTGTTATGATTTCTTCACACGTAATTGTGATAGCAATGTATGATATTTAATTGAAACATACGTCTCCTTACATAGTTCTCTACCTAATGTATTTCTAACTAATTATGTCAAAAGTATTAATACCAAAGTAGCTTCTAGTCAAAACGAAAGAAAGTTACAAAAGTTTATTTATTTATTGTTTAATAAAATATAGTTTTTATTTTATTAAACGCAGTTCACAAGCAAACACCCCCAAATCGCTGTTGCGCCCGGCTGACCTGACAATATGTTCCCCACCAACTCCTAGCTGTTGGTGTATCCCTCTCTCCATGTGCTGGGCCTGTAAAATAAAATTTTGACGGAAATTGACAAAACTATGACAGCGGTAACAGAACTGTTCCAATTCAGTTTCTTGTTGAAACGTGCATCCAATGCAATGAAGTTTGTGGCAATGTTTTTGAAATTGTATAGTAGAATAAGATCTTACTTGGAGAATCACAACTTACGTATTAAGAATAGAGATATAACATTGCTATTTTTTTTTTAAACTGTATGTTTTGTACACCAGAAAGCTGACGAACGCTAATGAAATTAGTAAATCCTGAAGCTTTTGTTCTTATGGATTATTGATACTAAAATAACGAACTGTGCAAAGGAAAAACAAACAGATTAACAAACATGAATGTGTTGCCTACATGCTATATTTCTCTGTTTTGCTACACAGCGCGTGCAATGAAATTATACTGGAAAATCACGTTACTAAAAATCATTAATAAACAAATGAAAGGTTTCAGCTTACAATAGGAATTAAAGAGCTTTTCTCAATCAGGAGACCGTCCATATGTATCGTTGCCATCGAGATATCTGTATGATCCACCGGAAAACTCTTGACACAACCTCTGCTTTCCATATTTTACCACTTGACCTAAAAAAAGAATGAACTGGCGTAAAGTTTCGCTCGATGAGTTTCAGACATCTTCTCCCCATGTACGCGCACGTTGGTCACGTTGCTATTTTTTTTCTTTCCTTTGCCGGCATAAATAAAAAAGAACGAAGTAGCCCCTTTATTACCTTCTCCAATAAAAAAAAAAGTTTCTTACTCACTTCTAACTTATTCGCATGAGTCACTTTCGGTGTTTATGAAGGTTTTGCGGTTCTTAATTACATTCTTATGTTTAGCCTTCCACCCGGCTTAAGTGGCTTCATAACAAAGCCGCATAAAGTAAAACTTTTTCTAGATACTTGCTGGCTGGGTCGCTGGACTATATAATACGCCTCCTGTTTAGGAATGCCGAGACTGTTTCCATAATTACCCTATTATTGTCCCTCTTTTATTCTTTCCGCGTTAAGCAGCTCAACTTAGTCTTGTTACATATTACAAAGAAGTAATTTCCAATGTTTTTGCACTACATAGACCATTTAAATTTAAGCTTATAAACTGAAGGTTTGGAATGCGAAATTAAGATATGAATACTTCATGCTAAGAGGAAAATAATACTCAACACTTTTGGATAACACAAAATCTCCGAAAGCTTATCCATTATATAGCTATACCTAAAATTTTAGAAATTTTAAAATCTAGGCCTTCAAAGTAATACTGGACAATTTACCGAATATTGACGTAGATCTGTAGATGACCCTGACAGGTCGAAACTTGTAATTTTATACTTAAATATATTTCTGAACAGTATCAAACACTGGGTTATTAACTCTTTTTATTTCAAATACGTTTTCTCTTTGATTTTGTCGTTCCTTTTTATACACTTTTATATATATAACACTTTTTGTAATTATACTTTTATGACAGTTTATATAGAGATACACGCTTCTAAACATTATAAAGTTCAGATCTTTTAAATAATCCGGTTGTAATGTTATAAATTCTTCTGATTTCTGGCTTCGTCCAGAGCAATTCTTTGAAAATATAACTGTTATATGACTTTATAATGAAAATTGTATCTTAATAGTATCATTTAGTGCGATTAAAAGAAAAAAAAAATCTTTTGTTTGCGCAAGCCCTATCTGCAATCATATGCATTTTTTTCTAATGAATTGGGTAATTAGTCGAAGAATCATTAAGGAAGACAACTTAGGACCGAATGTGGTTAAGATATTATTGTTTCCTAATGAGTTTTAAATATAATGAAAGTTTATTTACCTGCCTCTGAAGGTGCTAGAGCCTATAGAAGGTTGGGGGTCATGGGTAAATAAAATCGTTTCACAGAGCTTTTTCTTGTGAAATGTTAATGTGTTTTTATCAGGCTTTGAATCGGTATTTCCAGTTGTAAACTTTCTTAGTTTCTTGTGTGTTTGAATTTTTTTTTTCAAATTGCCATATTGTGGCCATGGCGAAACGGCCACTCACACGTAGGGTCATGCATGAAAAGAATATTAAATTTCATGAAGATTCCACGAAATTGGGAGTTCTTGATATCCTGAAAGAGCAAATAAAGACCGTTGTGAATTTTATTTGAGAATAATTTTGTTTTCCCGGTTATCAAAATTGTATAAGTGCCCTGTTATGAGATTATGTAGCTTTTGATGGTATGTAACTAATGTATGTACGTAACTATTTTTTCTTATGAGATCAACGTGGTGTAGGTGAAAGAAAAGAAAAACTTGTTCTTAACTATGTGTACACTGAGAGAAATATATTGTACTCTTTAACATAAATATAGTATACTTTAATATATTTTATAGCTCCTATAGGGACAATCATATTTTATATTACCGGTGACAATATCTGTATAGTAAATTTCTGTGAATAGTTTTTATTAACTCGTATGGTAAAGTTGGTGTACTATATTTGTATTATTAATTTGAGCATACATGTTAATAAATGTGAACGAAATGTCTAGTAGCACTGACTATATTTGATAATAACTGTTACATTTTTTATTGTACCCAGTATAATGTAATATTTTACTATGTACGATACATGATGCTCATACTTACCATATAGCCTTGTAATACTTACAATATTATTTTCTACTATAATAATCTAACGTCTCCTAGCATTTAAAATAGTAGATAGTAAACAATAATATAATGGATCATATGCGGGCACTATACGGCGATATTTACCAGTAATTTAAAATATAGTACTATACAAGGTTTTACCCAGTTCATGCATAAGGAAAGTGGAATATTACACAATAAAAACTATAATATTGATTTTATATTTTTATTTGTCCTTAAAACCATTATTACAAAAATCCAACGTGTATTACTTTCATTAACATAACAATCACTAGTAGGTTAGATTTAGGTTAATGTTCTATCAAAGCATAAAGTACCCACTACGAAGTATATGCATATAATATCTATTACCTTTGAATATATTAATTAACTGTGGAAACCCCCACTCGATTAAAATGTTTTCCACGTTTGCATTCATTTCTGCTTACGATGCACAGAAATCAACGAACGACCAGACACAAACATGCACCGACACGAATACGTACACCTGTATCACACGTACATAACACGTGTCAGTAATTTTGTCGCGGCAAAACAGCTTATTGGTCGATTTCTTCGGTAAAGATCGACAATGAATAGAGCAAGGGGTGGGAAGAGCGTTACAAACATTTATGTTAGAAATTGAATATGCATCGAATACCTGATAATATCGCAGTCAATCGCAGCGACTATCTATATAATCCACGTCATTATATAGGCTTTCAGCAATAGAGTATATTAATTGTTACATCCATAAGATGTAGATGGTAACATCCAGATTTTGCCTCTTACTATAAGCATGATAAAATCTGGTTATTTTACTCTTAATACGCCACATATTGTCGTTTTGACAATAATTATTTTAGTAATTAATATAAAGAGATTTACGATCTAATTTCTACAATCCATTTTTCTCAGTGTATATTTGGTTCGTACTCATCTGGTGACCATGTGAGAATGCTCTGTATACAATGATATTGCCCGTTTTATGTGAAAATGAGCTTATTTCCTCGTCCCTTTGCGTTAGTTTAAAATATATCTGAAGTACTTAATTAGTAGCGAACAAGAGAAAGAAAGACGACCACCGGCGGCGGACATATCGAATTACAGCAGCTTATGGTCATCTGCAATTACGTTTGTCGAAAGTTACAATGCTCGACTTTTGACCGTGATTTACGATCACTCCCTCTTTTCAAAGGTTTTAAGGCCGAAATGAACATCGCTACATTCTTCCACAGCCCAGAAAACGAACAATCGCTTCTTGGCAAAATTTGCCGACTGGTTCCAAGAAGAAATAAAATTTCCTGAAGTGGTTATTCGTTGTAATCCTGGTCTTTCTTCTACCAGCGGGAGCTGATCATCGAAAGACCTTGGGAATGCTTCAGTGGTAGTTAAACGTTGAAAACCTCAACAGTTAAGAAAAATCCATCAATTGCCGAATTAGCTTTCGCTACGAAAAAACAACAGTCAAGTTATTCATTAGAAGAAACCGTGGCACTTCTAATTTCTTAAAATTTTACTAAGAAACAATGCAAGACATTAAGATGTGGAGCTAACCAGTACGGACATGATTTTTATCCACCATATTACAAGAGAGTTCTACAAGAGAAGACACTTTTTTATGCACCGCAAATTTCAATCTCCGAAAAAGAAAGTGTGCAAAATTTATTGAATAGCACTTGTGAAAGCATGTTAAAGTGTATTTCGCTTGAAGCACGAGATTATTTTGTATTATTTCTATTGCATAAGTAGGGTTTTGAGGCGACAGTTCGGGATACACCGCATATAAATAGCAAAGTCTAGATGCACCAGCTGCAAACAAAAATATTTTCACGACATTCTTGATTCCGCTCCAATTAATTGATTGATGAAAAAACACAGACATTATATGGAAAAACCCACGGCCTGCTTCCAAGAGATATTCTCACTCAATAAAACTGAAATGGATACATGAAATCGGTGATATCAATTTTAAATTGTGCTTAACAATGGTGGATGGGAAAGTATGCAATGCGCTAACAAACACTTCAAGCAAAAAATTCACAAACGAACGAGTGTTTCTTCGGCAACTGCCAGCTGATCGGATCGCTTTACAATTTCGACCCTAAGTTTGGAATAAGCTGGTAAAATATGAATCAGACCAAACATTTTAAAACCATTCCTTAGCAAATTAGTTACTAACATATCATACTATCTTTATATTGTATTTATTAGATTACGCAGGGCAGTCTGATAATCACAAATCTATTTTTCCCCGAACGATTTACGTGCTCAACGTTAGGGGATTGAATTATAATATAAGGATAAACGTTTAATATATTCGGATAGGATATTAAACCAAATCCTCTTTAATCTTCCCAGACATACATCACCTAATCGCATTAGCCTCAAAGAGAGATATACTTAAGGGTGTTAAAAGGGGCGAGCGCGCGATTAAAATGATTATATAAAGTTAAGCGTTTTATACGTAAATCACTTTGAGATAAATTTTATGAAGCTACTGGAACGGTCCATCCTTGCCGCATGCGATCACCAGGACGCAATTGTCGTTCATTTTCTGTGCTGAATATTATTTCTGAACAATCATTATCGCTACCAACGGTGCTTGTGTAAATTGTTTTAAATTATTTGTCCACAGAGCGACACTGGTTGAATGATAAGCTATATCGACCAGCAGTTATTGCGGCACAACGGTTGTATTTCACAGTTCCCTGCTTCCCTTTGGAGTGTTAGTTGCGCCTGCCGACACTGTCACTCCCATACACAACCGCAGATATGCATAACGGGACCGGAGCACTATCACTTATTTGCTATTTGTGTATACACGGGGTTTACGCACACACGCGGGTTCATTTATTGTATGTATAATTCTATATGGATTGAAAATTAAGTTTTGATTTATACGATTGCCTCAAATGAATATTGAATATTGTAAAATAGCTGGCCTGGATTATACGTGGGATAGAAAATTTATGACGGCCGGTTGGATTGTATGAATTATCTTAAAGCCAGTTACGCCAGCGTTCGCAATTTCATTGCTTTAACGCACAAATCATTCCGGTCCAAATTTGTCATGAAGTGTGGCCGTTCGCATTTCGAAAGGAAATGTAACCGATAATATATCACCGGTTGAGCTCTTTTTACGGTATTGGTCAACGTTTCATAAACAGACGATATTCGAAATTACGCAATAACAGATACGTGACATATGGGTCTCAGTTTATTGTAACTACAGCCCAATTAAGAGAGGAAAACTATAGCTTCGCCTAACTATTATTAGATGGCAACACTTTTGTTCGACAAAGGCATGGGGATGTTTGGAAATATGGGCGACCAGAATGTATGTATATACCTGCGAGCTTTTTCACTGTGGACAAACAGGCAGTTAATAAAGAACCGCATCTTATATGTATTATTGTGCGTAGTATAATACTATTAATAAATTAACAGAGGTTTTCATATTTTGTGTCTAACAAGTGGGATTAGAACCTATATGCAAAACAAAAGGTTTGATAAGTAACACTTCCTAAGTGTGTGATAGTTGCATTCTCCGTATTCTTTGTGTACAATAGGTCCGCCAACACAGCGCATCGGTTGCTGGTTTGCGTAAGTACAGTCGTGGACTTTAGGAATGACCGTCTAAATTGCAGCGAGGCTGTGTCTCGCGCATGCAGCAAGCGTAGCACTATCTCGCTCGCTGCAACTTACTGTATAGACCTGGTCAAAAGTATATTATACCTAACGATAAGAAAAAGAGGCGTACGGCCAATAGTACCTGTACTACTACTTCCAACGGTACTAGTAGCAGTAGTAGTCGTGCAGATAATAAAAAAAAATAAGAGAAAGAACAAAACGACTAAGGGAAAATTGTTGGCCAAGAGATCAAAGTTTGAAGAAAAAATAGGTAGCGCACCGCTGTTTGCTGCTAATATACACGGAATAAACTTGGAACAGTATGGCTATATAATATAAATGCTACAGGGACGTTTTTATTTGGGGCAATAAGGCGCGCATATTTTCCATTGCAAATAAACTGAAAGAAAATGCTAAACGCTGGTTTGCTAATCGAAGAAATCTAAATTTTTCTTGGAAACAATGGAAATTAAAATTGTTAGATGCCTTTTCACCTCAGCAAGACGTATTTAATAAGTGGGAGGAATTAGTTAATATTTATAGGAAAAGCCTCAAGGGCTAATTGTGAAAGTTTTATGAAGAGCATAATATAAGAACGTTATTGCTTCTCCTAGGAACAATGGACAAATTCAACGTCTTAATAGGACCGCTGTGAGTATAAATGATGAACTACTGGAGCTTCTCCGGGCAGCTCTATGGGTTTAGACCCTAGAGTAGAGTTCGAAGTCCGCTTGGGAATTCATCCCATAAAGAATGTGCATCCAATTCGTAAGTTGGGGAAAGTAAGACGTGATCGTGGGACAGAGCAAAACGGCTACAGGTTTAATAAGAATCAAAGAGCACCTTTAAAATTCACAGTATATGAGTCCGTATTAATAGAACGTATGAAGCTGGTTCCAGGTCCAACCAGTGTGAAACCAGTACTCAAATACATCGGTCAAGTGAAAATAATTGAAATAGCAGGAAACAACGGGTATAGGGTAGTGACGCTTTCTAAAGATCGGAGGTGTTTTAAGACAATACTGGCCAGTGAGCAAATGAAGCTTTTTAAGTGACAAGTAGTAAGTGAAACTTGAAACGGCCTACGATTACGATATTAGACAATAATCATAGTTGTAGAAGCTGTGGCACCTCAGTGTTATTGTGGTTGCGCAAAACAAGCCACATGTTTCAGTTTTTATCTTAGTTTTAGGTAGTAAAATAGTTCCGTTTAGCATGCCATATAAATAGTTGGCAAACCAATCGGTGCGATGGTCCAGTGTGCCTTTACATTATCCTAGTTTTGACTAGTAGATTAATTGGCGAAAACATGAACTTGTGGTCCAGTGGACCACTGTATTCCAGACTGGTCATCTGGAACATTGCTCAGTATGTCATGGAACGGTCCAGTATACCGTTGAACAAGAGAATTTATTGAATTCTCCCATATAGAGTCCAGTGTACTCTTTTGGAGGTTCAGTGTACTTCCTGTTCTCCTATAAAGAGTCTAGTGTACTCTTTTGGGAGTCCAGTATACTTCCTGTTCTTCTGTACAGCGCACTAGAAGTGCGCATTTTGGAAATTATCTCATGTTTGTACTATGGTTTATGTACTGTAGAAAAAATTGAATCAACTAACGCAAAATCGGCATCAAAACCTTCCTAAAACATGCATTTTTATTTCCGAAATAACTGCAAACTGTTTGAAAAATATTTTGCGTTAAACATAGCTTAAAACTGAAATAACCTTTATTTATTTTCCTTGTTTTCAAAAATTTATAATAGTTGTTTGTAATGGGTTTTGTTCCGGCCCTCCTAAAATAGATTAACCAGCTAGAAATAGGAAACAAAACAAACCAAAGATTTTCCGGAAACGAATCAATTGACTTCAAAACACTACACGTTAAAATCTAGTGTAGGGTAGCACGCGGGAGCAGGGGATTAAAGTGGCTGAGTCAATATTTTACTCAAAATTGTCCCCCTTTATAATATTTCTTAAGTGTTTCCAGAAACTTAGAATGGGAAGTTTTCGAATGAAACCACGAACCCCGGGTTTCAAATTTATGTATAAATTCATATGTTCCTGAAATATGGACCAACATGATCAGCAATGACAAATAGAATTCTAAATGGATTATTCTTTGGTCTGGTGCTTGTAGATATATGGAAGAATCCTGAATAATATAGGTTATGTCGGAGTAGGGCAATATACTAATGGAAGCTATTCCAATACAAACCAAAGTGTCAACATCAGTTTCTGCGGACCATACCCAATAAGCAAGTGACTGTAAAGGCGCAAATATCCTATTTGATGACTTCCAAACTAGTCTGGGAATGAGTACAAAATCTAAAAATCCTGGTTAACCTCAAGAAAGTACTTTGGTGCGGGTGCCGGTGCACAAGAGCATAGCGGGCAATTACATATCAGCAAGAAAGGATTCCGAAACAACTTTCACTGGACCAAAACGAATTCCAAAATTAACCAAAACTGCGACACGGTGCTAAAAATTATAAAGATACTTTTACACTATGTACAACCATATCAACTATAGCTCGAAATAATATGACAAGGGTCCCTACTGAGATCTAGGATTTGTCATTTTTCGTTAAATGCATTTCTATTTACTGCTTTTCTATTAAAACACAGAAATCTAATGAACTCTTCTAACGAACTAAACCGTTCTGCGTTAAATACTGAGAATACGTCGAGAGAAACAAGCATCAACAAAATACAGAGTTCGTGGGAAATACGTAAAGCTTGCTTATGCCCAACAGGTAATAAAAACTGTTGCAATTGTAAGCAACACGCGCGAAGATAGACGTAAAGTAACCACTTAGTGGCACGCGCACAGGAAAATACATTTTTAAGCAGCAGGTTACTCTGAATGGTTCATCACAACAAACGACTTCAATAAAGTTGACAAGCGTAATATTCCAGTTGACACCGCCGTTGGGAAATTACGACAAGGAGAAAAAAATCGGTGTATACATATGTAATAATGCCCAAACCACAACAAAAAAAAGCAGCCATAAGTAAGCCATATAAATGACGTTTAATTAACACGTCACACGTTACTGTTTTTGGGTGCGGAGTGAGACGCTTTTGTGTAGTGTAGACAGAAAAATAAAAGGATTGTGGCTGGAGGACTTTTAATTAGAGAACTTCAACAAATTATAGTAAAAGTTTCTCGACTTGAATTACGTTCGCGAAAGGTTTTGAAAAGTTGAGGGGTCTTTGTTTTATGGAATTTTCACAGACTCCGTTGTTATTTCCCTACGCAGGGGATTATTATTTCTACGAAGTGTAAAAGAATATTCATTGACATTCGCGGTTTGCTTTCGTTTAAAATACAATAACGGTTTAGTTTTGCAAACACAAGATATAAACATAAAATAATTTATGCTGTTTGATAGAATTATATAATTCTAAATATTTATTTAATGAAATTGTTGGTATTCAATTGAGTTATAGTTATGGACAGAAGCCGTAGCCTTTGTTCGTTTGGAGTTTTCTTATTTTTCCAGTCTGCATACTATTTACGAAGACAATAGCGGGTATTACGGTGTCATTACGTCGCGAAGGAGGATTTTCTTTTAAAAAAAAAAAAGGCGTCGTTTTGCATAAGGTGGCCGTTATTAATTAATTACGTCAAAGCGTAAGTCGCAAAATCGACGCTTGCCGTGACTTATACAAGCCACTTTCATTAATTACACTACTAGAACGGCATAAATTACATTAACGTGTAAAAAGGGAGCCGAGAAATTAATTAGATGGACGATGTAGTAACATGAGAGCGATGAACGTACGCGAGCTGAATATTTTGACCTCGCAGATTCCATTTTCGCTCTAGTAATTATATTTGCACCGTCCGTAACCTTTACCATGCAAGTAATATCTCCGTGAAGTAGCAGATACGTTTGGTGACTATTTTTAGTTTCTGATGTAGCTAGAATAGTCCATATTTACATAAGATTAAGAAAACAATATTATTGTAATACACAAGGAGTGCAACTATTCAATCGCGACAATGACAGCACCCTTTGTCTGCGTTCAACGGTTCTTAAATTATATAGCAGGATCGTGGAAGAGAAATTGAGAAATCTTATAGCGCAGAAGTTACAACACTTGAATTGTTTGTACACCGAAGAAATATCGGGAAATGTTGTAATTGGCGCGTGAGAACCCAGCCGCCTCCGCCATATCTTCGCTATTCGCTCAAAATACGAAATTCTGTTTCTATTGTAATATGTATCTGCAGTACTGTACGCCAGCGAACGATCGGACCCTGCCTGCCTCTTCGAATTGGTAACGTACGATGTGCGTGGAGACGGGACTTTCGCCAGTTGACAATAATTCTGATAGACGGTAGACGGATAAGTTGTAACAAGTTTGCGCGTTTAGACAATATACTGTTCCCATGTGCAGATGTCCTTTTTATTTTGATCGTACCTGTAGATCATGTTTACTGCATTTTAACATACATATTGTTGTTTATAAGAAAAAGTGCGAATTGCATTCTGGGTTAGCTTGTAACGTGCCGTTACATGGGAAAATCTATTTCAGTATGCAATAATAATTTTAGTTTGAATTAGTAATTAATTCCGTTTATTTTTGATCGATTTTCCCATGGGCGGTAGCGTTGCTACCGCATGTTATTTTATTCAAGTTCTTATTCCGTGAATTTTGTTTACAACGCGAATGTCGTCGCGTGCTGACAGGACCGATTCACGCAAGCCCGACTCCCACCATCGCGACCGCGTGGGGGGAACCGCAAGTATATTTAAGCCGCGCGCTTACCAGTCAAGAGGAGTCCGGTCCTCGAGTTCCTCCCAGTCCGCTTCAATTGGCGTGTCGGCATAGTATCTGACACCCGTTGAATTCCGAGATCCCGGTCTGTCGTGACGTTGGCACAGTTTACTGACGAAACACAGACATTTTTTCCCGTCTAATTCGATTGACGAGTCGGCATAGTATCTGACACCCGTTGAATTCCGAAATCCCGGTCTGTCGTGACGTTGGCACAGCTTACTGACGAAACACAGACATTTTTCCCGTCTAATTCAATTGGCGAGTCGGCATAGTATCTGACACCCGTTGAATTCCGAAATCCCGGTCTGTCGCAACGCTGGCAAAGCTTACTGGCGACGCAGACACTTCACCGTTTCGTTTTCCCACTCTGGCCGTTGAGTAGGTATTGTTCTGGCGCTCCCAGAGTGTTAAAATACCGTCATTCACCGTACCGCCGAACTTAGAACCGTTACCGTAAATTTATAACCGCGAATACCGATAGCGTACTTTTGTTCTCACTCATTTACCGTGTTAAGATTACATACCCAAGCCCCGTAAATGTTACATTTTAAAAGTTTTCCACTGTACATATTTATATGCATTTGATTGTACATGTTTGTTTATATTTTACTTACATTTTTTTTGCTGTATATATTCCTTGCCTGTTACACTTGATATTTAGAAATAAACGTTTGATTTTCGATGCACTTTTACCGTTTTGTTGCGTAGACCGAACCCTGAAGTTTTTCTCCGACTCGTTGCTACCTCAGGGTTTACACACATTATTGTAACGACACTATTATTACGCAACATTGTTCAAACCGGCACGAGGTTGTAATTTACCATTTGACAACTGACATCAGCGCCACTAAACGAAGTTAAGGTGAACCGCCTTTTTCAATCTACGAGGAGCGACAAATAAGTCATAAGCATAAGCGACAAGTAAGTAACCGAAAGCCCATAAGCAAGGCTTTAATGAGCAAGAGGTAAAAAGCAACCAATCAACAACCAACCAAACCAACAAATAATCAACACCGAAGAAATAGTCGTTACAAGCTCGCCATTTTTAAAGTTCATTTCCTTCCTGAAATCGAGCTAAGAACATCTAGGTAAGGTTATCGTATTCAATTTTAAATGTTAGTAATTTTAAGCTCAGATAATCTGATTAATTATTTAAAATCTATTTCGTTTAATCACATCTTTATTTGAAATCTAATATTTTACATGTTATTTATATAATATTTCAAGGGCACATGATAACATTATATTTCGATTTTTAGGCTCAAAATTCAAAGATCAAAATTCAAAGATCGTACATCTTATCTGAGACAGATATAATAACGGCTTACTACCTAAACGCATGCAGCAGTGCTAATGATCCGAATTAATCAATAACCACACACTATCCGGCTGACGAAGTCTATCCTTCGGACTAGATGTATTATATTACATGGAATTGGGCAATTATCGATAAGCTAGTCGAAGTAGTGGCCACCTAAAATCAAGGCGCAGCATTTTCCTGATCTTCATCGAAGTAATTGGTGATCAGATCACGGGTCCTACCATCTCGATACAGTCGACCATTTCATTGCACCAGAAGAACTTTCAGCAAGAGTAGCCAATTGTGAGTTAGTAACAACTTATGTTTTAATTGAACTAAATATCTGTATAAACTTATAATTTCACTTCAATCTCATAATTCAGCACTATTTAATTATTTCTTGTTGTGTTACGATAAGCAATACTAGTACATGAATCTTGTTTATGTTTGGAATTTAATGTTACCTCAATTACAGCTGTAAATGGGTATTCTAACCTAAAATAAGCAAGGTTACTGAATATTTACGATCTAGCAACTCTTATCAAAAATATTACCATCTTATCAATATATTACCTTCTGTTATAGTGCTGGTTATACTGTTCTTGATTAAGTATAACTATCTTTTTAATTATTTTAAAACATACCTCTTGCCTGGTTTTTGTTTCGATCAGCTCATCCAGTAGCTTATTCTGACGCTCAGGGGAAGATAGCGGTTCTATTTTTGTTTGTTGGATTAGCTAGTATTGTAACAATATTAATTCTGTTGTGATTCAATTCAACTGATTTTTTTGTCAAATATATCTTATTAATTAATTAAATTGTTATTGTTAATCTGAAAGGTCTATTATTTTGATTATTGTGTACAACCCGACTACCCTGCCGTTTGGTCCGAGCTGGCGCCCGCAATTGTTTTTACACCTTTATAGAAGAAACCCACGACCCAGCCCCGATTTATGAGCAGCGGAATATTTATATTGCGAGAATTGCTGCAACAGCATTTCGCCACGAACAACTACGTCGCAAGGTAACATACAAAGCCAATAGACAAACAACAGGTAACATACACCGTACTGGTAAAAAACTTCTTGGGTCGAGCTTTATGTGTATACTGCATAAAGAGTTGCCAAAATGTACGCACATACGCATACGTACCGCAATCATATAGAGCTATAGGCGGACGATTCACAATAAATTTACAGTAAAATGGCGTTGTTTACAAAAGATATTTTCTGCGTCTGCCTGCACAAATGCGGTTTTTTAAAGGAAAAATGCCACCAATAGGCAAACAGAAAAACATTTTTTTATAAAATAGAAATAAATAAAGATGATTGATTTCGTACCGACTTACTTTGATAAACACAGCTCGAAACAGTTTTCAGTTAACGTACATATAATATTGTATATCACCCGCAGAATAGATGTTTATTTTCCTTACATATCGTTGCAACTTTACCCCATATGTTTTTTTAACTACGTTACAGGTGTTACGCCGATGGCAGGTTCTGCTTCCTGAAATTTTTCCTCTGTATCCTTTTTCTCAATTTCCATAAATGAACGAGGCTAATGACATTATTAACCGTTCTTTATATATTTAGAGTGTCTTTGCAACTCTAGATCAGATTCGAGTTGCATTTATGCGCTCCTATTACCTTCAGCGCCTAAAAATTGTTAATCATTTGTGTCTGATATTTTTATTTAAAGATTTCCTAGCACATATCTCAATGCCATAGATTTCTCACTGAAAATTTGTGTCTGAAGTTATAATATTTTCTGATTCTTGAACTACGACAAAATATTCCTGCTCTCACACCCTGCTCAGTTTTCGAACCTTCCGTATGCTGACGTGTACCTGCCTGTGTCGATGTTTTCTGGCTAGATCCCTGTTCTTCTCTGTATTGAAAAGAGGTCCGTAAACATTTCCAGCATGCTGTCGAAAGTTACAGGTTCCAGCAGCCAGTTTGCAATACAAGCGTAAGTATCTGGCGATTGATCCTAATCCCAATGACGTGGAAGAAGTATGGGGTCAGTCTAAAAGTACACGGACGGTTTTCACGGGCTATGTCGGGTTAAATATCGGTGTCGGCGGTAAACTCTGCGGTACAGGAATGTTTGTAAATAGAACCCTGAGAGCGTCAGAAGCTGTGCCAACGCAACGGCCAGAGCGGGGAAAATCAATAAAATGCCTTTGTTATACCAGAAAGCTTTGCCTGCACTACAATCAGGCCGGGAGAAGCTCGGCGTGTATCAGAAAAGCTGTGCCGACACATCGGCCAAAGCGGACTGGGAGAGACTCGGGAATTCTCTGTCTACTTGAGCTAAGCGCGCGGTTTAAATACACTTACGGTTCCCTCCATGCGGTAGCGATGGTGGGAAAAAATAAAAAGAATTAATAATTAATTCCAAATATCTCAAATCTTGACAATTGAAATAGATTTTTCCATGGAACGGCACGTTACAAATTAACGAGCAGTAAATTATTTGATACTATATTTGCATATATATATAGCAAAGGCGACGTTTCAGGTTTCTCATAGCCTTCCTCTAACTAAAAATAATTTTTTGAAATAAAAAAAGGCATTCAAATTGTTTAATAAATTACTTCAAGTAGTAGTAATAAAATATTTGTGCGATATATAAATGAACAATAAATACGAAGAATAACCCTACAACGTATAGTGCTGTAAAAAACGATAATTTGTTTCATAAATACTATGAAGCCAACGCCAAATATAAAGAACTTATATCAGGTAAGTAAGTTTTCCCAATGCAATTATAAAAATATAAGGATAAGGTTAAGATGCACAGAATACCCAACAATCAATTAAGTTAGTTAATTAATTAACCATTAACTAATGAATTATTTACAGGTAGTGTAAGTCTTAGTGTATGTATTTTCTGAAATAAGTCATTTATTATATAATTATTCTCATAGCCGAAAATAATTCGTGAGGCAAAATCAAGTGCAAATTATGATTAAATATTAAATTAAAATTTACAATCATGTTTAATACTTCTGTGGTTAATAACTAACTCTTCCAATATGTTAGGTATATTCTAGTACTCCGGTGTTATTTTATCAGGTTCAATATTCTTCCTCTTCTGTTTCCTTAGGCGCCATCTTGTTAAGCTATGATTTTGGCTTTTACTCTAGCATTTCCATTTCTTTTACATATCTACTTAAAATGCTGTCGTGCTCTATCTCTACGACATTAAATTTCGGCTGACAAAAACAATCTTTCATCACACAATTTTTTTCCACGATTATTCTTTGGTTCAGTTTTCACTTCCAATCGCGGCTATCTCGACATAAATTATTTACTTTTCTTTCACTACAACGTTCATAGAATACTTTTATCTGTCATGTCTAACACCTTCAATATCAAATTGAAAAAACATGTATACCGGTTTTTGTGTTACAAGTCTATTTATGTGTATGCAACTATACATGTAGTTTAACAAACATTGAAACATTCTTTCTTTTCTTTACATAAACAAACAGTTTAATGCAATTACTCGCGGTATTAGCATTAACGAGAAAAGCACCATTTGCGTACGTTAATTACTACATTAAACGTTAAATCACCCATCATCATATATGCTAACCATACTCTATATTTGCTAGATGTGTATTTGCATTTCCACATTAGTTAGTGTAAACACATACAAATTCAAGACCAACACGCTGAGTAGAGCCTTCTAATCTAAGTTATTGAATCAGCATCAAATGTTAAATGTATGACGATATCCAATTCCACGTAAAATCCAGAGTGATCTATGACAAATGCTAAATTAGCATGAAACTATCCAAAAACAGAATTACTCCAGACAAAATCATCAGCGTTGTTATAATTATTGTCTATCTTGCTTTAAACCTTAAGGTACCCTTGATAATTCAAATATATCCCGCCTCGTAATAAACAACCGAATTACGTATTCCTTCACAACCCCAAAACACATCTTGTCCCGTACTTTTTTGAAATGTGCGTTGCTGCCAATTTATATGCTAATTTTAATTAAAACGAATATCGAAGTTACATCACTTTTACGAATCTGAACACACAAACAACTTAGTTGCGTACGTATAACATACATACATATGATGGAATCTAGTCAGAGAAAATAAGATGTTACAAAACAATTACGTAAATATGGTATTGATCGGACATGTGTAGGACTCATTAACGGCGCATATACGTTCACATGTTTGAGAAAATCTAGTTTTGATATTGTACATTGTTCAACAATTTAAGTTTAATTTTCTTCCATTCTAATGTTTGTCAACCTGGAATTACCGACGGTTATTCCTTTCCATTTACGAAATATGGTCCTGCTAATCTTCTTTAATTTTGCTATTCTATGGTACTCATGTAACGCATCCCATTTCTTGTTAGACATTTTTCTTTTACTATGTTAATCAAATATAAAACTATATTAATTGGATGAGCGATTGCAAACAGTTATTGGCAGAAATTCAAGGTTACTGTCGAAGAATGTAGCGGTGTTCATTTCGCCCTTGAAACCTTTGAAGCATTGTCACTTTCGACAAACGTAATTGCAGAACGCCATAAACTGCTGCAATTCGATATGTCCACCGCTGTTGGTCATTTTTTTTCTCTTGTTCCCTACTGAGTAGGTAGGACTTTATTACATACAGATACATTTTAAACTAACGCAACAACAAGTTTTTCTTTTGTTTCATCTACACCACGTTGATGTCATAAGAAAAAATAGTTACATGCATACATTAGTTACATACAATCAAATGCTACATAATCTCATAACAGTTACAATAACAGCAGGTCCCATATTGAATGTGCAATTCACGACTCACGGAGAAGAAATATCGTGATTGATAGCTTGGGAGCAACCATAGCTGTTAATCAGTAATTGTGGTATTTGAAGGGATCTACATTAAGAAGGTCAACCTATTTATTATATCATTCTCTCCATATTTAACCACCTCTATAGGAATATTACCTGAACCTGAAGATGTATGGTTCTTCAATAATTTACGATGTGTTCTTCCGTTATTTCCACATTTGTTTGATAATTCCGGGAGCTTTACTGTGATATTTTAAATTCATTGCGATGTTCTGTCAAAAGAATTGCATCATGCTTTCCCATTTTTTTTTTTTAAATGGGATAAGAAAGACCCTAATTGTTACAAGAGTCCGAGCAGTACTAGTATAGCATTAACCGACTGCTTCGTATAATACTCCAACACAAACTAATGACTAATATAGGCCATAAAATAAACGAGCACCGAATCGGCTTTATGCCCACAAGACCATGCGTTGACAATCTATTTATAATACAACAACTATTGGAAAAGAAAATCACTTGGATGACGAAGTGCATTTGGCATTCAGACACATTAAAAAGGCTTACGACTCTATCACCACGAAAGAAACAATGGGAGAGTAATATAATTGAAAACAGATCCTCGCCAAGTATATATGATAAAAGAATTATATCATAATAGTACCTCACAAATAAAACTAGATAAATAAATCTCAAAACATATTATAACTAATAAGGTATCAAGACAAATGTAGCCTTTTTCAGCAGAAGTTTGCAACAGAAGTTCAATGGATGTTTGGATGTGATACTATGGGACTGGAGACGTGGATGCGAGGGGATGGGGGTACCTATTGGTGACAATTACCTGTATAATCTGACAAAAAGCAGAAATAAGCAGAGAATAGGATAAACAATGGTGGATTCTTAGCTACGGGAGTGAGATTTGGGTAATCAGAGCCGAAATGAGAAGGCGTATGAATACTGATGAAATGGATTCCTTGCGACATAGTGCGCAAGTCTCAAGAGTTCAAAGAATCACGAGAGAAGACACCAGAGATAGGATGCAGGCAAGGGAAAATGTACTAGAATGAACTGAGCGGAGAGGTCTGCAAAGGTTTGGACATCTGCCGCGTATGACTAACAATTGATGGCTCATGGAAATCTTTTAATGGAGGCCATCAGGAAGGAAGAAACACGGGAGACCGATCGTGGATGAATGAACGTACCAGAAGAGGAATGGAGAAAAGACTGACGAGATGGCCAAGATAGAGAAGGATGGCGGAAGGGATTGAACAGGCAACAGCAATATGATCATAAGCTCAATAAATATAAGTATGCATTTGTAGAACCCATCGGGTATTTCATCGTTTTCCGTTTTTGCAAAACCTCATGCATATAGGATAGAGCTACCTCTGAAATATCGACAATTCTCAGATTGCAATTTACATCGCTATTACTATTTTAGAAAATGAACTTATGGTTGTGTTCTTATTACTTTGTGAAGTACATTCTCAAAATGGCCACAGATTTACGACTAACCAGCTCGGAAATAAAAAATAAATCTAAACAATTTTATAATATTCTATATCAAAGATTTCATTTTAGGAACCTAAATCACAGGTATAAACTTAGACTTTCTGTTTTAATAATGCATGCCTTCGCATCCTCTAATAGCCTTCACCAATTACAGAGGGCTTGGTGGCCCATGAACTATTATTACGCCTGCACCGTTGGAGCGACTTAAGATGTTTGTCTCTTAGAATTTGCCAAGGAGTGACGAAAATCATGAAGACCTGACTCCGAGAGTAAGTCCTTGAATCTAAATCTCGGACTGACATGACTGAGTGTACAAGCCACTCATTGTGTATCAACGATTACGAAGAAACGTTAAATGAATAAAAAAATGGTAAACACGCCGCACTCAAAATTACAATTTTAATTAAAATCATCTGACATTATTTATGCATTAGCAAAATGATTGCATTACCAAAATTATATTTACATGACAACAAAGCCATGCGCGAATAAACCGAAAATGTTCATAGTTGTTTAAATGGAGATACCCGTACCGTGACAACTGCAGGTAAAATATGTGCAATATACATTCACGGTAGTAGGTGCATATGTATATACCTACAATTCGCCTGCTTTAACCTCTAACCGGAGCATAAAGCCAATAAAACCGAAATCCATTTGTTAGATTCAATCGAGATGTACATTATCGTATTGCATTACCGAAATATAGGGATGGTTTCGCTCGCTAGTGCCAATGCGTATTATATTAGCCGGGCGACTTCGCCAGAACTATTTTCTTTCTCGCAAATTCTATGGGGATCGGAAATCGTTGTCTATTGCCGTTCATAAATCGTTGAGCCGAGAGCGCTGCCAATACGGAACAAGGAAGAGCATAGTATTTTAACATAATTGCTGGTAATTACGGGTTTTCGTTCTCCCTAGTAAAAGTATCCATCCTTTCAATCGACAAACATATATGTCGATTGCTGAATGTGTCCAAAATTAAATTTTCTTTGTTAAGTTTTAGTTTCTAGTCCTTTCAATTTCATTGCAACCTCGCAACCATAATATTTTCTTGTTAAAATTCCGTTATGCTTAATGAAATTTTTGCCTAACTATTTAATGATAAAATAAGTTTTAATTGAACTGTCAAACTTACTCAGTTTTCCATACAAACAAAAAATAAGAGATTTTGATGATTTTATATTATAAAACGGTACAAATAGGAGTTCACAAGCAAATGTCTCAATACCTAGTATGAGTAAAGGATTAAAAGTATACTGTAGTACTGAAGTATTTATAGGTAACAGGTAGGTAGCAAACAAGAGATAAAATATGCAAAGAAAATAAAAATATATTTACTTACACATACATATATGCCACTTGAGAATATTACATGGTTTCGTATGAATTAATATTATTAGTGACAGCATCAATCAATTAATCATCAATTACTTCAAAGTGGAATTTAAATCAAAATGCACGAGGATCCTTACGGTATATTTACAAAAATCTTGAAAGTGTTGTCACTAGCATTACGTACCCAATAATATCCATTATGAACACTCATGGCACAAGGAGTATTCCCGAAAGAACTAAAAATGGCGAGAGTAATTCGAAAAAGAATAGGGATACAAACAATATAGAAAGCTACAGACCTATACCCATTTTACCAGCTCTTTCTAAAGTGTTCGAACAGGCAGTTGGTCGTCTTTTTTTATAAGGGCAATGTTATTACATCACAACATGCGTTTCGTATAGATAAATCGACTATGGAAGGCCTGTCCGAGGAAATCCAATGTGTTTTGGATGCATTAAATCATCAAGAACAAATTCAATTGACTTGCTGTGATATGAGTCAGGCATTTGATCCTGTATATCATGGTTTGCTAATGAAAAACTAAAATTTTATGGAGTTCGTGGCAGCGTGTATGAGTTACTGTCATCGTATCTAACGAATAAACATCAATATGTTGATATTAATTTAAGGAGGTTAGACTGTGGATATGATTATGGAGAGTGGTGTACGTCAGGGATCTGTGTTAGGGGCTCTTCTCTTTATTATGTATATCAACGACCTAGACGTAAACTTGCCTGTTGATAAGGTCTGTCTGTATGCGGACGATACATCGTTATTAATCAAAGAAAAAACAAAACAAAGTAATGCAGTGGTATTTACACTCATTATGCAGCAACCAGAGAAGTGATTTGAGTCAAAAAAATTGTAACTGAACACGAATAAGATAAGACCCAACCAACACCTAGACTTTGTCATGAATAGGAGAGATGAGACCACTAGTATTAAGATCCTTGGACTAAATGTGGACGCTAGACTTAATTAGTCTGCACATATTGACCAATCAACGAAAAAACCATCCGCAGCTATTTATACACGGAGAACAATGTTAGTGTTAAATACACATTATTTTTGCTGTTATAAAGTTAGTGTTGTTTTAACAGTTATCTACTCTTGTTTGTTTTTATCTGTTTTGTGACTTTATTATTATTTCTAAAATTTGACTTGTTCCATACCATTTATATGGTCACAGGAATTAATAAATAAATTAATAAATAAATAAAAAAGAACACTGTATAACGTGCCGTACTGTGGAAAAATCCATTGTAGTATAAATTTTGAGTGTATCGTTAATTAATCATTAATTCTTTTTCTTTTGTTTGATTTTTCATAGTTTATTTTTGTTTACGACGCGAGTATCGTCTGCGCAGACGGTATGTCCACCGATTGTTTACGCACGCCCAATTCCCACCATCGGGAGCGCGTGGGGGGCCACCGCGTTGCCGTCGGCACAGTTTCTGATACAACGCAGGCATTCTACCAGCCGTCCTTGATCTGGCAGTCATGTCGGCACAGCTTTTCTGATACACGCAGAGATTCCCGGTCTGACGGTTTGCGTCGACACAGCTTCAGACACAGCGAAGGCAATTTATCAGCCTTCCTAGCTCTGACTATCGTGTCGGCACAGCTTTCTGATACACGCAGAGATTTATTTCTAGTCATTCTCATTTCGTAAGGTCATTGCCGGCACAATTTTCTGGCCCAACATAGCACCGAACTTCTACGTTAAAGCCGTCTGCGTATCTTTGACCTGGCCTCGGTATATAGATTTTTATTTCACCAGAATTAAATCGTTAAAATTCCTCGTCTAAATGCAAAAACACTCTGAAGCCCCGCGAATATTTGTTTATATTACCGATTGTACAAACATATGTTTTTGTTACTCACCTGTTTTTGTCATTGTACATATTTACACCTATTTTATAGCAATAAATTCTTGTAAAAACAAGCTTTCACTGTTTAAATTGTTGCACACACCGTGATCATAACCCTGAACACATTATGTTGAAACATTATGGTTACGACAAATTAAGACACAATTCCCGCCGATCAAGTCTACACACGACATTTCGTTTGACAGCTAGCGCACACGGCCAGCGCCGCTATACGGCCACGAGGCGAGACCGCACGCAAGATTTGGATATACAGGGGTAAACGTAAAAGTAAGGTAGTAATAAGAGATAGATAAGCTTTAGAAAAGTAAGTAAGTAAATGAAAAGCACGTAAGTAATAGAGAAAGCAGATATTAGGAAGAAGCAAGTAAACACAGTAGTAAGTAGTACAACATCGTCGTAACGCTGTAAAAGTTTGCAGCAATTTAAAGTACAAAATTAAAATATATATCACGTGCGACACTATATGAAATACAGTCGACACTGTATAGAATACAGTAGTAGGTGCTAATTGTACATGTGACGGCTTTAGTTTTTACAATATATATGCAAATGCTGTTGTACATTTACAATAGTTATTGGATTTTATACAGCAATCCCTATACGAAAAGAGAATAAATGTTACACGACTCGCATGTTGTCACGATATGAATTGTTAGTTTGTCTGTGTACATTAGACCGGTCGTTATTTTCCAAAAAAGTGTCTGATTTTGAAGTGCCGGGCAGATTTTATTTCCTTTTGGTCTAAAACCATTAAATTTAAAATTTGGGGCTGATCGGATAATATTTAGTGGCCGCGCCCATCAACCAAAAATTTAAATACATGAAATATATGGAAAAAATTTATATTTACCCAATATTCTTCAAATTAAGTGCACAAAAGAGAATATTTTCTACAAAATCTAATTGATTACGATTAGCAATGAAATTATCTTTCTAATAAGTCATCAATTTCCAAAATTGGTTAATAAGAAAGTTGAAGCAAGTAACATAATTATTTATTTTAAACACTTATGAAAAGGCTATATATATCGTTTTGAAATATTTCTCTTGCGGTTGCAAAGCAAAACAAAAAAGTACCGTTGCGAATAGCTCAGTGCACAAAATATATGTATTTTGAGTCTTTATTCTTTATTTTCATTCAGTCGTGATGCGTGTCAGATATTGTTTAAGGAAAAAGTGCAAATAATTATAAAAAAGAAACGGTAAAAGAATTAAAAGAATTTAATATTGTGTAAATTTGTGTATCGTGTGAATTTCAAAGAAGTAAGTTAGTTTACATGTTTTTCGTGTGAAAATATAAAAAAAATATTAATACATAATTTGTTAGCACGACACTAATTGGAAATTTCATAATGGCGGATTTGCCAACAACATCTTCTTCAATTACTACTCGAAGTTCAGTGGATTCCAATATTATTCTTATTGGCCGAATATTACACCAAATATTGGGAGCTAAATTACCCTCAAATCGTCAAGTTTTGCAAGTATTCTTTTATAATATGCGAATCGCAAAATTTTCATCCAAAGAGAGTGCAAAGTTATCTGTAAATATGGCATCGGTGTTTTGGCAACAAGCTAGAATACCAATACGTGAAGAACACAAATGTTGTGAAAAACTAATTAAAATTTATGATGAATGGAACCGTGTTAGGAAAACTTCTTCGAAAGGAAAACCACACAGTAAACAAGGAGAATTTGTTGGAAAATTGGATGATCTCTTCGACATTGCCCATGCAAATGCTTTGCAAATGATTCCTGTCGAAGAAGACAGACAGTTTTTATTAAAACAAAGAGAGAAGGGACGTCCGGGTTGCATGGCTGGTGTCGATCTTAAAAAGTACGCTCAAGAAAAACGTTCAATTGAGCGAAAAGATAAAGAGGAAGCGCGAAAGAGGAGACACTCAGAAATGTTAAAGCAAAGTATTGGTAGATACATACATGATTTTGTGTTTTTTTTAATTTAATAATACTTTTTTGATTCGGCATAAGTGATAGCAGGGGAATATAATGATGATATGGATGATGATGATGATGAGGTATTAGATCCCACAATGGACTTTGCTACCGATGACCAAGTCAATAGTGGTAAAGAAGAACGTAAACAAAGAGGCCGAACCCAATGGATCACGCCACGTCTTTCCGCTGCATTAGATGATGCTAAAGTATCGAGTGGAAAAGCCGTACATATTTTGATAGCTACAGCAGAAGCTTTGAAAGTGGATGTTAGTGAACTAGTTATCAATAGAACATCTATTCATGAAATGCGAAAGAAACATCGACAAATGGAAGAAGAGAACATTCGAACTGATTTTCAAGAAAATGTAACTTTTTATTTTAATTTATATTCTTATGATTTATATGTAATTTGTAATTATCTCGATAATTTATTCATTTTCTTCATTGTTTTTCATCCATTTGGTTTTTTTCTATAGATAAGCAATGCTCGATCGTTGGTGGTTCACTGGGATGGCAAAGTAATGGAATCAACACTTGGTAAAAAAAAAGTAGATAGAATCGCAATTCTCGTTAGTTATGATGGTACGTCAAAATTTCTCAGTGCTACCGCTGTAGAACCGTCTACGGGAGAAAACATTGCAACTGCTGTTCGTGACGCATTGGTCAGTTGGAACATTATTGATCGAGTTGGCGCCATGAGCTTTGATACAACTTCCTCCAATACCGGATCAAAAAGCGGTGCAACTGTTTTCATACAAAATTTTTTAGAACGGAAATTGATTCAGCTCCCATGCCGCCACCACATGTATGAAATTGTTTTGAAAAGTGTATTTGAAGTAAAATATTCCGCAACAAGTGCACCCGAAGTACCCATTTTCAACAGATTCGCTGCGGTTTGGGATAACCTTGATCACGAGTTGTACAAATGTGGTCTAGATGATGAAATTGTCCGCTCTAAAATAAGTAACGAAGAATCTGAAGCTATAAAAATATTCTGCAATAATCAGCTGCAGCAAATGCAAATCCGTGCAGATTATAAAGAATTTCTTCAACTTACCTTGACATTTCTTGGAGAAGATGGTATGAATTTTTTCACATGCAGTTCAACATCACATGCAAGGTTCATGGGAAAAGGATTGTATTGCTTGAAAATATTTCTTTTTAGAGAGCAGTTTCGCTTAACAGTAGCAGAATTCAAAGCTTTGCGAGAAATTTGTATTTTTCTTGTGAAGATTTACATAAAAAACTGGTACGGATGCCCAAACGCCATCCAAGCTCCAAGCCAGGATCTTCAATTTATAAAAAATGCCATCGCCTACGCAGAAATTGATAAAGAAGTATCTGACACAATTTTGTCGAAATTTAAAGCACATTTGTGGTACTTAACACCGGAAACTACAGCCTTAGCATTCTTTGACCCTAATGTTTCACTAGAAGAAAAGCGTGAAATGGTGAATTGTCTACAATCAATAGAACCCAATGTAAAGCTATTGGAAGGGCGAAGAATTGCGGATCCAAAAGTGCTCCACCTCACCTCATTGAGAGATTTTGTCTCTTATAAAACTAAATATTTCTTTTCGGCATTCAACTTATCTGCGGCCTTTTTGCAATGCGATCCATCAACATGGGTAGAAAACGAAGACTTTCAAGCAGCATTGGATTTTAGTCGGCAGTTATTTGTTGTCAATGATAATGCAGAACGCGGTGTGAAATTTATGAAAGATTATAACCGCATTCTAACGAAGAATGAAGAACAAAAACAATTGGTCTTTCAGTTTGTTGAAGCATATAGGACAAAATTTCCGACTCATAACAAGTCTACACTCAACTCAGAAATAAGTTTAATCTCTTAATTATTGCTGTTTTCTTCCCTTGCCTTTTATATATTATGTTAATTAAGTAAATATAAATTTTTTCCATATATTTCATGTATTTAAATTTTTGGTTGATGGGCGCGGCCACTAAATATTATCCGATCAGCCCCAAATTTTAAATTTAATGGTTTTAGACCAAAAGGAAACAGAATCTGCCCGGCACTTCAAAATTTATTTTTAACGACCGGTCTAGTGTACATACAATGTTTATTGCCACATACCTGTTCTATTTATTAATCTTTTGTTTTATTTATATTTGCATATTTACTTCTTCTTTCTTTTCTATATATCACTATGTTTCTATCACTTTTAATGTAATTTTTATTACAGTAAATATGCACTTTACTTACTTACTTACATTGAGAAAAAAGAATCTTTGAAACAAAAAGAAATTATTTACTCGGCGCTATTTAAAAGAATAATTTCTTTGAGTTGAAATATATTTCTTTCGTTGAAATAATTTTGTTTTCAGTATAAGTAATATGTATTAACTGAAAGAAATTTGAATAGCCGCAAAGAAATATTTCTTTAGGAATCTTTTTCCTACAGTTACTTCGCGAGCAACTAACCGTTCGTCAAAAAAATATATTCATACAGATCTCTGATACAAAAATAATTCATTTATTTCCTAAACGTCCCCCTAAACTTGCTCCAAGACAACAAAGATCATCGTAAGATTTTGATTTTTGTAAGTGTATAATTAATGAAAATGCTTTCCTTTAAACACACTAAAACCAAATAAGAATAAACCGCTTCAGTCAGTACCTTTTTCCTGCAGATTTAGTCTAAGAACGAGGATATAATACATCATATATCTTAACAAAAATTATTTATTTTGTTTGCTGCACGAACTTATTTCAAAATGGTATAGGACTTTGGCAATCTTCCAAATCTATAATGAACAAGAATATTTTTTCCTAATCACCACACGAAAACATTCCAATATTTCTTAAAACTCCCACCAACATTATCTCGGCATACCCACAACCCCCGACACGAAGCGAAAACAAAGGCAAATTAAATTTAACGTCGCATACGATTTTGGCATCCGTAAATATTTAAAAAGAGAATCCTCTTTTCCCAGGGTGTTTAAACTCGGTAGGCGAAACGAAATTCGTCCAGGAATTGTAGCGACGAGGACCGAGGAGGAATTTTGTCAATCATAGTATGGAATTAGCTGGTTTGCATAATTAGGTTTCTACGGCGTTTTGCGAAAGAAACAAAAACACGAAAATAAGCTCGGGCGAACGAAAGCCGCGCCATCACGCCCGCCGCTGCGTATGTTTTACAACAGTTGCGATCTGCATAATTTATTCAGTTCATTCTCGATTCTGGCGATGTTCCTTGTTTGGGACTACTGCTGTTCGGTTCAGATCATACTGCGAGGTGTACACACTAGGGTAGATAAATTAATTTATTTAGGACTCCTGGGACAATTAGAGGCTAATATCTGCTGTACCTGTATGCTATCGCATACAATTTATTTATGTTTGAATAGAAAATGGTAGGTAAAGGTAGTAAAACTAATTAGCAATTACCAGAGTTATGAATCCAGACCACCACGTGGTGCCAATTGAAAATTTATTACTAGCTCCAACTAGAGTTTCATGCTTCCGCATCTAGTAGATATCTGATGGGATAAGTTAACATTGGCTATGAACGTCTACAAAAGTACTACATAGGTTGTTGTAAATGCACCATTTCTCGTCTAAAATAATTTTTTGGGCTACCACATCCGGAACTATAACCTTACTACACTCTTTCGAAGATAGAAAGCGCCACTTTATGGAATTAAACGATCAACGCATCACTTCGATTACTTTACCGTCCATGGACGGTAGAGCATAATAAGTACAAACCGAACTGAATACCAACATGTCACTTCCGTTACTTTACCGTACTCTTTTGTCAAGATGCTGAAGTTTTTCTGGACTCGGTTGTCAAAATAGCTGTCAACCAATCTGTCATTCAAATATGAGCCATCTATATTCTGAACACAGATGTAAGTAAATTGATTTTAGTAACTGGTAATCATGTGTAAAGCTGAAAAAATGTTGTACGCACTACGGCCAGAAACTGTCTTATCGAATTCGTTTGGTTGCTCGCCTCGGCTCGCAATCTTCAAACTCGTTCGATGAAGCCGTGATACGTAAATAACTACAAATTTATGAAATAAATCTCTGTAGTTTTGACCAAATATGGATTAGTTTTTCTATAGCATTTTTAAAGTTCCGAGACGGTCAAATATCTCGAGATATATGCATTGCATTGAAAAATAAAAAAAAAAAACACGCCTTCAATTATTTTCAATCTAGCCGACAACATCAAACACGCCCCCCCCCCCCCCACAGGGGAGGGACGGGAGGCAACTTTGACATCTTAAACGGAAAGCTACATTTTTTACTACAGCTTTGGATTCTGCCTATCAAAATACAACAGCTTTGTCTAAAATATTTTTTCGATTCTTGATAGATGGCGCTAAAATTCGCAAGAAACAATTTTTGTCTCAATGATACCTGAAGTAGTTCCGAAGGTACCCGATCGTATTTGAAGTGATTCCGAAGATACCTAATGATACGCGTATTTATTGAGAAAGTATTCAAGCGTGCCTTAAGTGGTTTGGAACTTTGACTGACGATTCCCCGAGTGCTTCTGAGGGTAACCAAAGATTCCTCCAGAGATGTCGAAGGTAGCCCGTGATTTTACAAGAATCCAATGATACTACATTTAGCGTAAGTCAGAAACAACGACGTAGCTTTCTGTTCCCCTCGGGGTGCTAGTTTTAAATCCGCTTGCCTCTCACCAACCAACGGGGTGCTTGACTGACGCAGGGTGTTTTAAATAATTTTACCAAATCAAAAGTGAACGTTCTAAATCAAAATAAAAATTTAAAAGTAAAATCTAAATCACAAATAAAAATTAAAATTTGAAGTCAAAATTGAATTCCATAAGTAATAATTTATTGTATTACAATAAATGCTCGAACTGTAACCTGTTTTTTTCTTAACAGTAAGCTAGATTTAGTCGCATTATTGAAATATGCTGTAGGAATATTTTTGGCTTCATCTATAATTCTTTTACGCAATTCACCTACATTCTCAGGTTTAGTTTGTACCCTATTTTTTTAGGTACCCACACAAAAAATATCATGAGGAGTCAAATTTGATGATCTGCTACTCAACCTCAGTTCGTCGTCCTATCCGACGATTAGGATAAGCTGTAGGAGGAAAATAACAAACATTTCCTGGGTAATGTTAAACATCATCTTGTTAAAACCAAATATGTTCCAAGTTACCGCCAGCAATTTCTGGTATTACTGGAACTATTTGATCTCGAAGCATGTCTGCATACCTTTCAGCATTGGGATTTCGATTTATGAAGGATGGTTCTATCAGCCAATGATTTAGTATTCTAGCCTAAAAAATCGATTATTAAGGCTACTGCGTGCTGCTATCTCGCACCCAAAAAAGATTTCTATCAGCTCAATACCTACAATAATGCCGATTCATTATTTCGTTTAATTGGAGTGATGCTTCTGTCTGAGAAAGCAATGTTAAAAGGAAGGTCAAGATCTTCATTTATTCTGTTCATCATATCATGACAAAATTTTAACCATCGCTCAGGATCATCTTCGTTTATCTCATGAGGAAGTTCCACTTTGTATGGGTGTAGTTTATTGCTTCTCAATATTCTATGAATATACGATTTAGTTGTTTCATGAAGTTCAGCAGACCTTCGAAGAGTACTGTGGGGAAAATATCCCAAAAACGCATAAAAAAATATTTCTTGCGAATTTCAGCACTATCTATCAAGAATTTACAAAAATATTTCAGACAAAACTTTGTATTTTTATACGTAGAATCCGTATTTGCAATAAAAAATTGGGTTTCCTTTTAAGATTTCAAAGTTGCCGCCCATCCCACCCCCTGAGGCTTGAGTCATGAGAGGGTCATGTTAGGTATGGATATAGATTTTTGAAAATGATTGAAAGAAATATTTGACCGTAGTGAAACTTTTCGGACACCCGATATATAATAAATAGTATGAAAGTAAGGTCAGTCATTTCATCCATATAGAACCACTTACTAGAAAAGAGATTTTATTTCGACCCATGGCACACTACATTTTCTCCAGTTTTATATTCACAAGCAATTTTTTTCAGTAGTTAATAGCATATTGAACAATCAGAAATTTGTAATTTATAAACACTTAATTTTATACAGCCTATTAAAAGGTTTCGGTTCGCTTTCGCTAATTTTATTACCATTAAAGCTACAGATTTGGTTAATTTAGTAAAAAGTAAAGCCTCCTGATCCAAACGCAAAGAAGGAAAAAAAAACAATGGAAGCGTTTTTTGATATGTAATTAGAAATTTGTAGCATAAAAGGCCACATTCCTTAAAAAGATTAATTAGAGTGCATTTCAATTTAGGTCAATAAACTTATTCCATAAAAATGTTTTTTTCTATAGAATTTCATGCAATTTTAACTTTGGTACCGACCTCCCGAATAGAATTTGTAGCGCGAGTATTGACCTACTTTACTTTAATTTTGATTATAACAAAATTTTTAATACACAAAAAAAGAAATAATACACCGCAACGCTGTAAGATTTTGTCACAGGTCTCCTTTCAAACAAGCTTTGCCTCAAACAAGTCTCAATTTTCTGCATGAGTAAACGAATTTTAATAAAGAAAAAATAATGTATAATGTGTGGCTAATTGAATAAATACCGAAATAAAGAATACCATAAAAAGCGAACTAACAATAACAATTTAGAAATCTTCACCAATTGAACTAAACAAGCAAAAGTTCACTAATATGCGCACTATCAAACTAACACATAACCATAGCAGGGTCTTGCCCTCGTCTTAAATTTGTCAGTGGTAACTTATTAGCCATTCTAGTTTCTTTTACTCTTGTTCTTCTTGGCCAGGAGGTTTATAACAAATAAAAAATCTTGAGAATGGTGGCCTAATGCTTTAATTTAATTTAATTACAATGATCTCAACGTTTCGATGATATAATCTATCCTTTTCAAAAGTTACGATTGTAAGTTTTTTTGTAGGTACAATTAAAACTTTTAATTGATGTCAAATAATTTAAAACAAGATGTCTTGTCTTCATTTTGTTTTAAATTATCATTTGACATCAATTAAAAGTTTGAATTGTCAAAAAAATTAAGAAGGCTTGTTTGAACTTAAACTTGATTAATAAGGAAACTAAAAATCGTAACTTTTGAAAAAGATGAATTTATCATAGCGTAGTTAAAATAAATTAAAGCATTAGGCTACCATCCTCAGAATTTGTTGTTTATTATTAACCATTTTACGTATATGGTGTATAAAGATGTTTACATCACAAATTACAGGGTGCCTCCAGACAGTGAAAAATGTCCATTGTGTTGAAATTTACAAAATATTAAATTTTTAATTATATCAAAAACGCTTTGTCTAATTGTTATTTTCTTAATTGCACCTTAATCGGCGCTAAAAATACCAAATCTTTGCAAAATTACGGTTTCTAAATTTAGGTATATCAGCAGCAGAACCTATACCTCTTATAGTACATATCAGTTTGGCTCTGGTTTTTGCTTAGTTTATCGATCCTATCAACCCAAGACTACTGTGAAGTGTCTGCTATAGAAAAAATTGTGTATAATTGCCTATAATTGCCTAGATCCCTGGATCCCATGATTTCCACTACGTTCCAGTCAGTATTTTTACCTCTTCCTTGACATAAATATCCGGTAGGGCTAATTTAATATGGTTTTTACTACGGCTATTGGTGGTTTTTTTGTTGTTACTCTCGTAAAACATAAGGAAGCAGGTGTTTAAGCCTTTGTCAGTTTTATAATTGCTTGCTTCTGCATATCCAGAGTTCACCAGATGAGGTAACAATTAGTTAGGATGGATCTTACTACCGGTCTGTATAGGGAATATATTATGCGTGGCTCCAACCTTATGTTTCCCAATTGGTCTGCAGGCTGTCATAGTGCACTTGCATTTAAATCATCTTCGCAACTTGTATATATAGAACCAAATTTTTTGACGTAGTCAATTGATGTGATGTTTGATGGAAAATATTGCAACAAGGAATAATATTCTAAAATATTTGGGCAATAATAACTCGTTGCTGCGAAGAACCACCCAAGGCTAACTTTCCAGTTATAACAATTTTTTCTACTGAAACTTTTGGATTTGTTCTATCATTTTTTTTTAACATAAACTTGGTTTACCCTTTTGGCTTTCCAACTAAATTTGAGGGAAACATACGCTTGGGACAGCTTGCAGAATCACGAATTAAGTAAATACCTATTTAAATTCTACGGAGCACGCGGTGGCGGTCAACTTTTCTTGCATACTTTATAAATGCATACAATTAAGTTGTCCCCTGCATATAGAATCTAACTACCTAAACGTACCAGTCGGTTTTTCCGCAATCTTCTTTCCTACACGAACTAAATTGTTCACAAGGAACTAACTAACGTTCCCCTGTTGCATAAAGAGCCACTTTATCTACCTCACACGATTCTGATTGCGGCCAATGTAATAATTACGGTGCCGCCTCCCGAGGATCCCCACGAGAACCTCATTCGCTTCACTTTATTTTATTTTTGCCACGTGCGTCGTTACAATTGGTTACATAACCGCAGATTAAACCCTCTAGAGCTAATGAGTGCTTTCTTTATCAGTGCATGTTCTCAAGCTCATTAGTCCGATATAAAGGAGAAAGCTTTAATTGGATAAGTTAAGCCCTGTTGACGCAAACTTTAGCTTTCAAATCCTTGCTTCCGACAGTCGTTAAGGCAGATATCCTACATCTGCACTTCTACGCCTCCTTATTATCTGATTAGTAATGTAATAAATGGGTGATATAATGTTTCCACTTATGCTCTAGTAATCCTGAAGAACAGGCAGGAGCGCTGAATGGGGTTGAAATTAAATTATGGGAGGGAAGTGTTCTTATATTCGCCGGCGCTGCGACCGGGAGAAATTACTCTTCCCTTATGTCCTCGTATCTCTGAGAGAAACTATCAAATCAAGCGTTAATAATATAAATTCGAGAACATACTGCTTAATATAAAATTTAAGTGGGATATACACTTATAAATGATATATTTCCCTGCTTCTGATATTGTCCTTTTCCAAGCGTGCATTAATATCATCTTTTATCAAATCCAATCTCTTGCTTTTTAATATCGCTCTTATCCTGACTGCCCCTTATTACTCATTTTACACATAGTAATTAATTTATACCAATGAACCGTTTCCAAGCTACATCACAAACGTTGAATAAATATTTAATTTTAATGAGCTATAGAATGGAATAGTCGTTTATAAATGCACTATATAACTGAATAAGTCTTTTAATACCTGGTCCAATAAACATAAAAATAGTCTATTAAAATGCAGTTTATCATATACATGTAATTAGGATATATTAAACGATTATTCAACGTTTTCGTTGCGAGCATTCGACAATGTATTACAAAACATACAATGTTACTTTGGTTATTAGATTATAATTAGTAATTCATACATATTTGTTAGTGCACCAACAGCACCTTCACTCAATTCTTTTTTTAAAACAGAATCACATACACCGCACCCTGTATACAACTTTTAGAAAACTTGAAAAGCGGTTTCAGCTTGTGAAAGAAAATGTTATATCTCTATTGGAAATAAAAGTTCTTTCAAAGGTAAACCGGTTAAAGTTTGGCAACTTATTCACCGATTACTTCCTTCAAAAATACGGGAAGCACAACTGATAAAGGTCTCGTAAACAACAAAAGCTATTCAGTTATCCAGATCGACAAGAAACTGCAATGATTCTGAAACACTTGCGTGATTTTCTTCTTCAAAATACAAAAAATTGTTAGTCAATGACAACTATGTCAACCAGATTTAATACGTCTTCAAATGTTTCCATTTTTTTACTTCTTTTGCGATCTTGTATTTCAGCCTCTAGGTCCTGCTAATATTTTTAATAAAATTCAAAATGATACGAGGCATTCGTTTCAGAAAGAAATGCTTCTATTCATAACAAAACAGCACATTCATTTAAAATGTTAGCTTATTATTATTAAAAAATTACGCCGCTAAGACTTAATGAAGGTGAAAATTTATTTGTCTTAGGTTAACAGGCATTAAATATAAACTACTTATAATAGTTACTGTTACAAACAGCTTTACAATTAATAATAACATTGGAATAAAGTCAAATGCTTGAAGGAAAATATTTTTGGACTTTTGAATGTAAAAATTAACAATATAAGGTTCTATAGAAAAAGATTTTGTGTGAATACATAAAATTTAATTAATCTTTTTTCGTTGTTGAAGAAAACCTCGGGTTGTGGAATACATCATGAAATTTTGCCGAACTTGAAGGAGTTCTTTTTACGTTCCCAATATTGCATTGGCGCGGGACCTACGGCGTTAGTTCATATCCGAGAAGAAGATATGTTCTATTTTTATCCACAATTAAAAATCGGCGTGGAATCGAACCCGTGCCCATGGAGTGAAAAGCGAGCATGCAAACCGTTCAACCACCACCACTCAAATAATCTGTTCGTTTTTCTGACTTTCTGTTTGTAATATTTGTTATTAGTAGGAAATAAAATGTATCTTATCTTATAACTAGGACTATGTGCACGTCTAGCGTATTTGCTTTCAACGAAAGTCCACCTCTACTGTCCTATCGACCCTTTACGCCTTGTACAGCTACTTCTACCATTCTTGTATATTGATGAAATTTTCTGACAATTACTTTAAATTTTTCTACCTATACCTTTTTAGGCACACTTGTATTGTTTCTCTTCTAAATTCTTACTTTCTCACAATTTGGCTGACGTCTATAACTTTGCAAAGCATTTTTCATTCATGTATGTAAACAAAAAGCAAGCAAAGGTCATCACCACTTTTCGGATCGTACTTTAATTGTGTAATTGTTCATGTTCTGGTCTATACTACCCACACTTTTGTTATATTGGTCGATGCTTAAGGCTGAGAGGCGAGAAGTTTCTTTTGTTTTCCGTTAACTTGTTTCTTTCCATTTGTCCAATAGAATTAGCCAGATGACAAGAACTTGTATTCAAAGCTTAATACTTGTAATTCCAAAATATAACAATTGCCTGAGCTGTATCATTGGTTAGATAATTGTATGTTTAGAAGCTGCTCTCATATTTAATTTTGATGGTAATGGACATTTTTGTATTTCCTCCGGATTCATGCTTCTAGTATACCCAAATCCCATATAGGAGATTGGGGTAATTGGGGGAAACTGGGCAAACATACCCAGAAATGGTCATTGGTCACGGCAAGCAACTCATAGGCAAGCCATGTCAGAGAAAAGCTGAAGAACAACTACTTTTAAATAGAAATCAGCTACGGATAATTGTGGGGGTCATATCGGGCAAACACCGACAAAGAAACACCTACACCTGATAAGGATGTTTAATGCAGACCTTGACTGCAGACTATGTAAAAAGGAACGAGAGACAACTGAACACACAGTATGCAACTGTGAAGCACTGGATCATAAGAGGCATCAACTGTTTAGGCAAGACAGACAAGGTTGAACCAAAGAGACACAGACTACTCTATCCTAGCGACCTGTAAAATCTGTTACAGGGCGCTAGTATACTGAAATGGATATTGTAACAAGAATAGTTAGAGCGCAATAAACCTTTAAGCTGCGGTGTTATACGAAGACCATGGTCAGACGAGAATGGAGAAAAAGAACATCCAGTTCCCAATTTTAGACGAGAAAAATAACAATGAACATAAATCTGGAATAAAACATTTTTGGACAATTTTGCTAAAAAATGTTCGCAGGTCTTAACTCTATAAAAATGTCGATTAGCTTATCTGCCTTGATAGGGCTCGAACTGCATAAGGTATCTTAACGGATCACACAAGGTACAGAGTTTATAGCCATGCTTAATAACTTTTCCTTTTACGAAGTTTTTACAATACTTTAATCTAAGCTTAATTTCTCATTAAGTAATACTTGTGCTATAGGTCATGCTCTTAGGACTACTATCTTTCTCGTCACAATGAGCATGACTTTTCATTATGTAACCCCTATTATTTCGCATTGTATTTATTACTTCCGTATTATAAGTAACAGCATCCAGTGTCGATTTAAGATCCTTTACGCCAGCAGCTACTTGCACCAAAAAGCAATATCTCTTGTACCAAGAAGAAAATGAGTAAAACCAAGTTAGTTACATTCTGTCGTAGAGACAGCAAAATAAGATTTCCGAATGTTTAATAATTTTTGATTATGTCAAAATTATTCCTTCATATTGTATTTACTACTTTCGTATTATGTCAAATTCCTATAGTATACGCCATCTTGGTACTCGAAGGTGACCGGATAAACATAAAATTGCCATATAAAGCATTTAATCTCTCTTTTATTTATATCAAAATTTTAATCCTTTTTTGTTTGAGTACTTGATAAACATTTTTTTGATGTTCGGCTTTTCCATTGTTCATGAGGGCGATGAGACAAATTGGCTATAGGTCAACTGTACACCAGTTGAAAGCTTTCCGTTAGTATTTCTGGCTTTCTGACAACTTCATGGTATATTATCATCACTTGCAGATTCAATATCTCCTCAACTTTTTTAAATTTGCTCTGAATAAGTTTTAGATGGCAACTTCTTTGTTTCTAGGAGTTTCATTATCGCAAGCTTCCGTTTGTGGCCAACTAAGATGATTTATTGGACTGACAGAATTTAATCGTCATCCAAATCTCCTTCACACTCAGGACCATCATTAGATGGAGTAATACATACATCTGTTTCCTAAATCCATTTTCCTTTTCCACCAAATTAATAATAAGTTCTTTAGTTGGAAAAATAAATTTATTTAATAGTCATTTATTCCCAGCATTCTAATAATACAACATAAAAAAATGCGCTTGCAGAAGTCAAGAAACCAATAAATCGATCAAGGTTTGAATTATCTCTTTGCGTCAAGCAATCGCATCAGTACTGAACATGTTTAAACTAGTAAAAACAAAAAGACAGTAGCATTTCTTCATACTATTGAAAAATACTACTATTACTTCCCTTGTCGAAACACCGGGAAGGATTGGGTTGCTTCTAATATTGAAATACCAGATTAAAGAAAAAAGAGCGGCTATAATACTTTTATAAAATTGAAGTGCTATATTGTAAAGTGAATAAAATGATTAATAATAGTTTTAAACATATGATGAATGAATATGTGAAATCATACAGTAACTTATTTACTCAGCACGGAAGAGAATACGTTTGGAAAACAAGAGAGACGCACATTCATAAATAAAACCGAATTTCGCTGCTAAAGTAAGGCAGGAAATCCGCTTGGAAAACAAGGTAACACAATAATAGGAAAATGTAGTTGCTACTTTAAGTCATGAACTTATTACCTACTACATGCACTACGTTGGCCTCGCATCTGTATTATATCCAAGTTAGTTGCAAATAGAGGAAACGAGATGCACAATGCACAAGTAGATATTATGGTATAGGAGTAAAATATAAGGCACTGTCTCGAGTTTGGCAACGTGCATGCATATACAGTGTGGTAACCTCTTATGAAATAAAATTATGTTTCATGTTATCGTAAAGTTTTATGAAAAATGTTCGAATAGGTAAATTTTTAATTTTAAAGGTACGCCTTCTCAATTAACACACTGTATGTATATATGCATCGGTAAGTATATCACAGCAGAAATGTTTAGAAGAAGAGTGTACTATTATAGTTACTTCCTACCCTTGCTGATAGCGACGAATTATTTAGTTAGGAGAAAAAACATTTAATTCCAATAAAATCTCACTTTAACGCTTCGTAGATAAAAGAATAATAAATCAATCGGTTGATTTATCCGAAGTCTTTGATTAATCCGATGGCACATTAAAGGAGTCTACAAAACGAAACTTCGAGAACGACAGATCCGAGTGAGTATTTTTACAAGTGTCCTCTAATTCTGGCGTTCTCTAAAGAATTACAAGTTCTTTTAGCCGCAGCAGCACACTGAAGCTAACTGCTTTAACTTAATGAAATCGAGTTCAGAGTAAGTACACCGAAGAAGTTTAGCGCTCTATCGAGATTAGACTACGAAGTTTAAACATTTTATCCAATTGAATCTATATCACTGTCATTCAAAAGATTTTTTACTTAAAACTCATCTAATTTATTTGCCATTTCTTATTTTTAGCAACGGATTAGTTTTTATTGTTCATTAAAATGAAATAAAGTCGTAATCATACACGACTATTGCACCAATTCTAATGTTCTTAGACGGGCATCAAATAAAGTTTAATGTCAACACAACCAACCGGAGTTCCTGACAACCACTAAAATACGCATGATAAATCATCAGCAATTAATAACACAACTGCTACAGCTTACGCCAACGTATTTCGCAACGATATACTCTTATAGTAACAAATAGCATAAAGCGCTTGACATAAAATCAATGCAAGTGACTTTATCAGAATATTGCGCATGAAAGATTACCAAAGGTTCCAGAAGGGGATTATATTTTGTTAGATTATACCAGCATACTCAAAGTTTGTGAAAGCAAATTATCAAAAGTTTCTCTCTGTGTTTCATAATTACATAATAATGCAAATTGCCATGCAAGTGTTATACCTAAAAACGATAGATTTTAATTTCCCCATCTTTCTCAAAATTCAAAGTAGTATAAGAAAAAAATGAAGCTCTACAATATTATCGTCACTGCAAAAAATTAGATAGAGATTTAAAGATGGAAATAGTCGAAGCACAAAACAATTAATGACAAATAATTAAAAAAAAATCCGAAATAAAAGCTGTTCACAAAATATTGGGATAACTGCAAATAATAATATAATAATAATAATATATATTTATTTCCTACAGGCGTATGCCCAAGTACAGGAAAAATATGCAACAAAAAGAAAATTTAATGCTAGCGAATGCCGAGCTATAAATTAAACAAACATCCTATAAGTTAATAATAAGTAAACAAAATTATTATAGTGCAATTATTCAAAGTGCCTCGGATAAGAGTAAAATGACATGGAATATCGTAAATAAATTAACTAAAAGAACTGGAACAACACAAAATTTTACTCTTATTGAAGATGATAGTAAAATAATACGCTCCAAAATTGAAATGGCAAATGCGTTTAATAAATATTTCCACGACCTTCCACATAATCTTAACAAACATATTGCAAATAATACTTTATTAAATAATCACATACAACGAAATCATGAATGCATTTTTCTATTCCCCTTTACGGAGTCGGAAGTGTTCTCGTTGTTTGATAAGTTAAACGGCAGGAGTTCTCCGGGTCTTGACGGGATTTCGACTCAAATCTTTAAAGAATTCCGTAATTTAATTATAAAACCTATTACCTACTTATATTGTTAATAGTTCTCTTGGTCAAGGTGTATTTCCATCTTGCTTAAAAGACACCGTGGTAATTCCATTATATAAGAAGGGTAGTATTAACAAGATGGCGAATTATAGACCTATTTCAATGATTTCCTGTATTAGTAAACTTTTAGAGTATGCTATGTTGGAACGTTTAAACTCGTTTTTACAGAAGCATAACATAGTTTCAGACAATCAACATGGATTTAGACATGGAAAATCAACTATTACTGCTACACTATCCTTGTATACTTACGTTATTCAGGAATTAGAGGAAAAAAAAGTGCCGGTGGGTGTCTTTTGTGATTTAAGCAAGGCATTCGACTGTGTTCAGCATGGTCTTTTGTTGGACAAGTTGGAGTTGCTTGGGGTGCGAGGTGTCGCTCTTAAGTGGTTTGCCTCTTACTTGGCTGATAGAAGACAGTTTGTGAGAATTTCTGTGTCAGAACAAAATAGAAGACAGGTGTTTCAGTCGAATTCACGTGCTGTTACTGTGGGAGTGCCACAGGGGGGAGTCTTATCACCCTTACTGTTCACCTTGTTTATTAATGATATAGGTGACTTTTTTGGGGGTCATTTTTTGACCATTTATGCTGATGATACGACTGTTTTTGTAAGTGATGATGATAAAAATATAGAGAATTCTACAAATCAAGTACTGAGTCGTCTTAATGATTGGTGTGCTGGTAATAAACTCTTTCTTAATACTTTAAAAACTAATTATGTTGTATTTTCTGCAATACCTCAATCGTTAACACAAGAATTTCACCTACAAATTGGTGATTCCACCATAGAAAAACAAACAAATATTAAATCGTTAGGCATTGTTTTCTCTGGAGATTTAAAGTGGAAACAACATATTGAATTTATAACTTCAGCCATAAGTAAGTCTATCTTTAAACTTCGGCACTTGAAAAGTGTAGTTAGCACGCAAATTTTAAAATTAATTTATGCAACTGATATTGAATCACGAATAAGGTAATGGCATTATAATGTGGGGTTCCAGTAGAGACATTCGAAGAATTCTCCTCGTTCAGAAGAGAGCTCTTCGAGTGATGGTTGGAGCAGCGCCACAGACATCGTGTAGGGAAATCTTTAAGGAGCTTCATCTGTTGACAGTGGTAGCACTTTATATTCTTGAAGTGGGAATCTTTGTACATAAATATAAAGATCAACTTATACTAGAAAATAATACACCCCATAATTATTATACCAGAAAAAACGATATTCAGATGCCCACACACAGACTTTCGTTAACGAATAAAAGTATTTTATGTACCAGTATTAAAGTCTATAATCACTTGCCATCCACCATAAGGTCACAACCGATGTATACTTTTAAAAGAATGTTGAAGAAGTTCCTTTTACCCAAACCTTTCTACTCATTAGATGAATTTTATAAGAATACCTTCTGGTTTTCTGTTTCTACTGAAACTATAATAGTATTTAATTATACATAGAGTTTATGCTTTATAGCATCTAGCATTTTTATTGTTCATGCTTTTTCTTCTTTTTTAGTGACGTTTTCTTGAATTGTATATGTTTCTTTTGGAAATAAATTGTATTATTATTATTATTATTATTATTATAAGTTCTCTAATTTTTTCAAAAGTATCATGATGTATATCACACAAGTGCTACTGGAGACTTCACTAAGGCATTAGTTCTATTTCCAATACAGTAAAACATACATTGCTATGGTGTTTCAATTCTTGGGACAAAGAAATTAATTTTACTTAAAAGCCAGGAGTTATCCAAATTATTATTCAACAAACCAAATAGAAATTTAATATTTAATATAATCCGTCTTTTTGTAGTGACACAAAGTTAAGTCTTGATAGCATAACGTTGTAATCCAATCCTCCATCGGGATAAACACCATTAATTTTTTACATTAAGTATTTTAAAAACCTTCTTTGAACTGCCTCTAGATTATTAATATGTATGTGATAGATCGGATACCAGATCAGGGTGCGTATTCTAACTTTGATCTAACAAATGCCTAGTAAAGAAGCAACAAACATCCTACATCCTCAAAATCGCGACAGTTTCTGCATATAAAACCATACATTCGATAGGCGGCCGCAACCGTTAGATTTATATGATTGATAAAGGTAAGTTTGCTGTCGAAAGTAATACCCAAATCTTTAACAATCTCACAGCGATCCAAATCTTTATTATTCAAACAATATGAAAAATTAATGGTGTTGGTTTTTCTTGTGTAAGTGACAATTTTACATTTGACTATGTTAGGGCTTAAATGGTTGCGAGTACACCATTCACCCACCGCTAGTATATCGTTTTGTAAGCTGATGCAGTCTGCCATGGACGTAATTTCTTTATAGATTTTCAGATCGTCAGCAAACATCAAGTGTTCGTTCTTAATAACATCGGCGATATCATTAATAAATAATAAAAACAACACCGGCCCAAGATTCGATCCTTGTGGTAGACCAGAAGATGGCTGGAATGCCTCCAATCTTACATGCATGTACTCCACAAATTATTCTCTTCCATGTAAATACTGCAACAATACTGGAAACAAACTGCAAAGAATTCTTGGGAACCCTAAGGATACTATAGAAACATTAGAAAAATCAGGGATATATGCTATTAGTTGTAAAGATTGTAATTTAGAATATGTTGGGCAAACAAAACGATCAATTTTAACGAGATTTAAAGAACACATGGCACATTTAAAGTATGGACGTTTAGAAAAATCAAGCGTTGCCCACCATGTTTTTAACAACAATCATAGAATTAGCGTAGAAAATTTGAAATTACTAAAGAATGTAAACAAGAGTTATAAATTAGATGCGTATGAAAGTGTAGAAATCGCCAAACGCAAGGTCAATATGAATGCCGACAATGGGCCAATTCCAGAAAGTGTATTGTATAGATTACTAGACGGGTAAGTGCCTAGTATAACACTTGTTTGCACAGATGTGTCCTTATATAGTCATTCTACCGACCTTTCAAAAGATCGTATACTTTTACGATATCGGTAATTAGAGTAACTCTTGGAACCGACGAATTTTTAACGGAGGGTTGGCTCGCATCCCCTCCCCGTTAAAAATGCGCCCGTACAGGAACGTTGTTGTATATATTATCGTAGTTTTAATAATTTTACTTTACTATTAATCATCTCCTGATGATGCTAACTTGGTTAGCGAAACGCGCGTCGAGAGATTGTGCATTGTTGTTTGGTGATAGTGGAAAAACCTAGCATTGACTTTTGTCAGTGTGATAGTTATTGTTACACCAAAGGTTCCAAAACCCAATTACTGGATGTAAATACGACCCAAAGAGAAGCCAATAGCCCTTAATTTCCAAAGAAGCACATAATGGTCGACCTGATCAAATGCCTTCTGAAAGTCGGTATATATTACATCTACTTGATGTTGTTTGTCAAGGCTTGCGGCAACAAATTGGGTGAAACATCCTAAGTTAGTCACTGTGGAGCGCTTGGACATAAATCCGTGCTGAGTTGGTGAAATAGTAGATCTAATGGAGTTGTATATATGATCAGACAGTATAGACTCAACAATTTTCGCAAAATTATATAAAATAGAAATAGGTCCATTGTTGTATACCTTTTCTGGGCTTCCACTTTTTAATATAGGACATACTCTCGCTCTCTACCATATTGTTGGTAATTCCGAGGACTTCAAGCTTGAATTGAATAGGTAGAAAAGAGGTTTTGCCAATATCCTTGTACAGTCACCCACAATGAAGCTTGGTACAGAATCCACCCCACACAGAAAACTATCTTTTGATCTTTTCAGGCGGTTGAAGATTTCCTCCTCAGATATTGAGGATATGTGAATATTGGAGAATGTATCGATTTGCGTGCTTTGAAGATTAAAAAAATTGACATCGGATTGTCGATAGACACTATTAAAGTATTCAGCGAATGCATTCATAATTCTCTGTGGTGTATGCAAATGAAGTTGATAGAGTAAAATTTCATTTAAATAAACCAGAAATAAATGGTAATTCTCTGACATATATCTATAAAAAAAAAGAAATTGTAAAAGCATGCTTAAAGATTAATAATGATGATAATTAATAATAGAGTTATTATTATAGAATGTCGGATTAAATAAAGTTACACATAGACTTCCGCGATCCGTTGTCCATTCTGTACACTGCTTTGTTGTTGGGTTGAACGTCCTAAAACAGAATGGGACATCTCTAGGGCTGCTACTTCCATGGTTGGTTAGCTTAAAGCTTGGTAGTGTTAAACCGTTTATTTTTTGACGCAAGGCTAACTCGATTTTTATTGACTGGTGTTTGTAAGCTGGTGGAAACTTATTTTTTGTTTTAAACGGAAAGAAGTATCTAACTGCGTATGATTTCAATGGTATCCACTCCAAAAATACAGAAAATTACTTTTTTCTATTCTGAAATGATTAAGAAACAATCTAAAATAAAATATCACCCTAGTTACTTTGGGGTAATATAGTAAATATAGTAATTCTTTTGGCCTTAAATTGCTTAAACTTAACAGCACACAGTATAAATTATTAACTAAAAAATTAAATTCAAACGGAAAATAATTATAGAACGGGAAATATTTTTATCTTTTTTTTTTTTTAACGAGACATCGTAGTTTAATGATGTGAATTTAGGGTAATTATGTTTGAGGTGGTTCTTATGAACGCATCAAAAACACACTCATTCATAAAAACCACCACAATATCCCACATTTTCAAAAAAAAGTTAATAGCGTCCTTTCAAACATTATTTTGCATTTAAGTTAGTAATTTTCCACTATATGTCATTAAGTTTCCAATCCATGTGACTAGGAGAAACTGGTCAAGATAAATTTCAATTTTTACATATGGATAAATTTTCCATTTTATTTTCAATATTACTAAACAAACTTCAAAAATAATTAACATAATTTTATATTTTTACGGTTTGAAAAAAAAATTATTAGTTTTGGAATGTTTCTTTATTATTTATGGAACAAAAATGTATATCTCGCTTCTTGTTAAGAACTATGTCTAACTTATCTTATTCATAAAAATAAAGTCTTGAGTGCTTCTGTCCCCGCCATAACCGCATTGTGTTTCCCCCTTTGTTTGATAGGTAATATTTATTTCAATTAGCTTTAGCCATAAACAATTACCTTGCTTAGTGTGTTTGACAGCGTGTTATCTCTATAATTTGGGCAATTTCTTTTGTATCCGTTTGTATATATCAGCAGCACAATTCCTGAATTCATTTCTACTAGAACTTCCTCACTTATTGTTAGTATTATTTTATTCGTTATGTCTGTGATATGTTTTAATCTTTCATTTCCATTCGCCTTATTTTGTTCTACAGGTACTTCTTCTTCACTGATTTGATCCATTACTTGTATATCATCTCAACCTTTATTTTGGTTTTCTCCTATCACACTTCCTTTCGACTCTCAGACATCAGGTCTTTACTATAAAAATTAGTTTTATAAACTAGAAAAGAAATTTCTGCAGTGTTAGTTTTATATCAGCAAGAATAATTAGTACGAACGTTCTAAAACTTAATTATAGTAACTTTTACGATTACAAAAATTTAGTATTGTTTAACTTTGCATTGATAGAATTTTGTATATGCTATATATATAGTATATATAGTATATATATATATTAAGACCATCTTAAGACTATCCCAAACATCGGCAGAAAGTGTAATCCTGCGACTACGCAATAAATAGTATCGTTACTGTACAAGCAAACATAGATGATAAAAGTTAATATTACATTATGGTTCGCACAAAGTGCTCCGTGCCGCTAATGCCACAGTATCAAACAATATCGGTAACTGTCACGCCATAAACGCAACGGTGAATGAATATCAAGCATTCACAGCAACCAACCTTTAGAAGGGGGATTACACAAGTTTACTTTACGTTTGCATAACAAGTGTCCTTAATAACTGCTCAGAGTCGTTAATTCCGTATTCCGCTAGACTCCTTGCCTAACCTCTCTGTTAGTTATAAGCAGTGGTATTAGGGCAACATTGAACTATTACGCACAATAACGAATTACTGTCAAGCGGTATTAGTTAATATACGCGGGGTCTATTAGCACTTAAACTGTATGTATAGGAAGACTTGAAGTGAGTATCGGGCTTCAAATATCACAGAAATAATAGGTCGAATATTAAATATTAACTTAGCAGGCAAAGCTTCGGAAATAACGGCCGACATCGCCCGCGAAATGAAACAATTATCATCGTCTGAATGTGGAGAGATTTTGGAGGTACACAATAGATGTCGCCCTTCATTAAGCTCTTTTTAATCTATCCTGTTGAGGAGTCCCAGTGTTTAAACTGGGCCTCGCAGTGGGAAATAGGGACCACCCTTTAATTAGACTTTGAACGTGTGTTTAGGGAATTCCTTAGAAGTTTCTTAGAGGAGTTTGAATTATGGTTTGTACGATGTATTGCTCGGCATTTAATCTTCGAAGAACGTGGCCTCAAATACGTTAGTTCATAATTTAATATACTTCCAGCGTAGTCAAAGGGAAAAACTAGTGACTTTAATTAATAAACTGGCAAATATTTGGAATGGGTTTCAAAAAGCTTTATTGAATTTCTCGACCGTGTAATAGAATTAATAAATAAATTATTTAGTCATTCTTATTTTACTCTGAAAGTACAATTTAAGCCCAAATTAATCATTAATCATCATCACCGATTAAGTACTCTACTTTCTGACAACTATTTCTCCTATAGCTCATCTACCTTCCCATAAAGTTGTACATCTTTTGATGTGTCTATTAAAACATTGCATTAAAATTATAAAACGAATCACTAGAGAATATTTATAAATCATAGGAGGTCATAAGTATGGAATTCCAATCAAAATTTTCTCTAGAAGCTTGTCTTTTGACCGCACATTGTGAATGATGCCCAGAACGTACAATCATACAAAACTAAACCTTAACCATCAAAAGTATATACTGCTGCGAAACTTGTAGATAATTCTTTATAATTTTTATTAAATTTTTTTAAATTCATTCAACACTGTTTTATTCTCCTTTCATACAGTCAGCGTCATCTATTAAATATCAGTTACTCCACAGATGTGCTACGCCCCATTTGTAAGATGACACTACAATACACAGGTACACGAAATTTACCTCTTCACTATGTTTTGGGTACACCGCAAACCAATCGAATGATTTAATGTTTAAATTCACGAGCAGTTTAAGTTGGCATTACTTGATTTTATGACGGGAATTTAGCGGGAGATTTGAATTTCTATATTGATATTAAAACGAGATATATGAGTTATTAGTTTGGATTAAGATTCTAGAAATCTTATTTTTGTACAATTTAAATAGTAAAGAACTTACTTACCGTGAGAGAATCTTTAGAAGATTAATTTCTTTGTTCATCAGATTTATTTAACTCTAAATAAATAAATTACACTATATTGTCGATTGTTTTATTCAATGTATTACAAGAACATCACAACTAATAACTACTACAGTCATATTAAAGATACTTAAATGTTATAAGCTATATTAATAGAATAATCAGTGGTTCAGCGGAGCGACGTTATCCTCCCGCGTCCAGAGTGTGACTGGAAATTATAAGTATATCATCCTATTCTAATTAATGAGAGTATAATAGATGACGCTGAGTGGTGTTTAGAAGAATAAAAACAGTGTTTACTTAATTAAAAATTTAATTAAAATTTAAAAGATTTATCTACAAGTTTCGTAGCAACACATATGTATGTAATATTGTACGAACCGCATGATAGGTATTTATTTTTGTTACACACCGTTGCAGCTTTACCCAATATGTTTTTTAATCTGATTGATCGATTACTCTCATATTGAATTTGTGATTCGCTCCGAATTCCTTCTTAGACATTAGCTTAAGATCATTAATTAACACCTCAAACTTATTTTTGATTTTTTTCATCTTACTCTACTTCTCCGAACAACGAGTTTGAAGTGTTAAAATTCCTTTTTTTTGTTTTTACAACACAAGCATTCAAAATTCTATGATAAAATTATGCTCTTTGGACACCGGGATGGGGTAGGGACATAATTTTTTTTAATGTGTATTCTTTTGAAAACGTTTTCAATTATACTTAATCTCGGCGAGCTTTATGAAAAAGCAATGGCAGCAGTTGAATTCAATAGATTTTACATGCTTCAATAACAAACATTTTACGCACCTATTAGAAAGAGAATAGTCCCTTTTTATGAAACCTTTCCATTACGGTATAACGCCTGCTGGTTATCCATTTGATGCATTAGCTCTTGTTACAGCCGTAAAACGTTACGAGCCCGATTTGTGGTTAGAGTAAAAGTTTGCATGAGACATACACTGACCACAGTTGGTCTGGCAATTCGAAGGGTTCATTATTAAAAATTAGGTTGTGTCCAAAACGAGAGAAGGGCCCCCTCGATGCGGCACACTCATTTGAACCTAAATGCGGATGAAATAAATTGGCGCTTTGCTTCGTAACGTTATATGGCTAGAATTTCAGTCTGTAACAACAATTTTTCCTGTTTGATTGACACATAATGTTGCCAGAAGAAAGTAATGGGAAAATAATGCAAGCTGAATCCCAAAGTTCTTTTCGATTTATTCCTTTCCTCGAATTAAACCGTATAAGTTGCCTAATCTAATATATCAACCCTTTAATTAATACAATTTCCTTGCCTCGATAGGGAAATTACTCGGGCACCGCAAAATTTACCCTAAAGCGTTTACAAACAAAATCGCATTCCTAGACCGAATATTTCTATTAGGGTACTAGGATCAACTTACTTGGCTCTATTAGATACTTCGGGACCTCGGGGAGCAGTGCAAATTGTGTGGTAATAGCGCCATTTGCCGGATACGAAACTCCGTCGAAATCACCGATATACCGGGGACACAAAGAAGGCCTACCAACCACCCACTTCAAACATAAGTTACAATTACTGGAGCGCAAACAATATCGTTTTATCCCTATTTAATTAGTGCGGCATGTGATGTTATTGCAACCTGTTAAACGGTTAGGGTCTTCTCCGAATACTGAGAAGTGAACAATATTGTTGAGGAGTAGCTAGCTACTCTATTCTTGTACACACAGCCTTACACACACCTACGTTAATTAATGACCCGGTTCTTGGAAGTTCTATTGATGAAGGTATGATTAAACACAACTTTATAGATCTACTAATCTTTATAATAATTCCTGCTATTTAACAGGCAGAAAAATAATAATTATCGATAGAAAAAACATGGATGGTATACACTAAACGTGAGTAGTTGCTCATACTAGAGGCATAAAGTTTATTCTATGGAGGAAGTACTACATGTGCAAGCAATAGCTATGATGTGCATAGCATACACTCTTATTTACATAATACATAAGAGCATTTCCTACTTACCTAATAGCAAATAGGTACTCATCGCTCATTAGTATTGTATACCTCTACAATATATATGTATGCTACTCAAAAATATTTGTCTAATGAGCAAATACTACTCCAGTGAATTATCCCGTTGAAATCTACTGATCTAGTTCTCTTTATCGTGTAATAGTTATGGCTCGACAACAGAAGATCTACGCAGAACGAATGGTTATGATGTTGTCATCAAATTCTATTGTTGTTATGATTAGCACTTTTATTAGATTTAATAAGAAAAATGTATTACGGCTGACCGATTATTTTTTCGAAGATGCCGCTACAGAAACACGGGAAGCAGTTTTAAGCACAAAACCGAAGTTAGAAATATATTTTAGTGCGCTGAGTGATCCAGGATTTCAAATAGTAACACTGGACGTAGCATCTGAAGTAGGTAATTTATTTTCTTCTAGCTTGGAGTTGGCGTAGATGTTGGTGTCCATCAGAGAACTATATCGAGAATAATTAAAGAAGTTTCGGGAAAAAAATATATAATAAAAGTGAAATTTGGGTAAAATTTCCTCAATCAATAGAGAAAAACAAAAGTCAAGTATTTTTTTAATGAAGTATATAAAGCCTAAGCATTCAATAGCTTGTCAGGCACCCTCTCAATCAGCATTACGATCCCGGAAAAAGCAGCTATCGTAATTGACCAGAGCGAACCCTTGGCCTCACGACTGATAACCAAGTGTGCAAGCCACTAGACTATCAGCCGGGCTATTACCGATATAATTGGTGCAATTGACTACACACATTAAAATATCAAAACTAAGAATTCATGGTGAATGTGTCAACAGTGATACTGCTCTATAAACATGCAAGCAACTTGTAGCAGGGATGACTATTTTACCAGCTTTATGACCTGGCTCCATACGTGATAGTAGTACCCATTTAGAAGAATTCAGATATTTTTCCTGTCTTAGTTTCAAATCAAACTCGAGCAGCAATTTTAGAAGTTGAAGCACATTCATTAACATCGTCAATGTTGACTCCATTTTATAATCCAAGTACCCCTAATGTTATACAGCCAGAACGTTTAAAAATAGAACGTAGCTTTGACCAACTCTACTGTTTCATGAAACTATAAGATTAAAAACTAATCGAGTATCTTGTGAATGTGTTAAATGTGTTTTTTTTTGTTGCCAGTTTGTTTCAAATCTATTTTTTGTTCGACACGTGCTTTAAAATTATTATTTTTTTCAGATTTATATACTGGTAATATACCTCTTTTTTGTCAGTGCCACCCCCCTGCCCCTCCCCCATTCCAAGTTTTATATTCTGCAGTTTTAATCTAAGCCTTTTCCTTGTCACCCCTAATTTTTGTATTTTTGCTTTATTAAACAGAGTAAAATAACCACCTATTCAAAATTTTCACAAATCACATAATTCAGACTCCAGGAGTTCCCTCTAAAAAATAAATTAACACACGAGAATTAGTGCAGGCAGCAAAGGCTACAATATTTGAGAGTTTACTCGCCACCTTGGATGCATAGAAGCATAAACTATCTATGATGAGTCCTTACTCTGTTTAATATTTTTTTTTTAATTAATTAATCCAAAATTTTAAATTTTGACTTCCAAATATTCGACCATCTTAACAGCTATTGATCCTCGCCAGAATATATCCATGTGATGACAAAATCAGTCGCCTAATTCCTTTTATTAATGAATCTGTGAGGAAAAAGATCTCTTATTTGCCATCTTTACTTATTACATTTACTCACAGAATTGCAACGCAATATATTAAATAGTAACCTGTCTGTTGTTTCAATGGCTTGCAATTCTTGCAAGAACGAACAGATAACATTCCTTGACAAAAAGTATACGTTATGATTACTAACGCATTCACTAAATATATTATAATAAATATATAAAGAACACAGCCCTAATGAATAGAAATCATTGAAATACAGTTATTTATAAAAGGAATAAGTATTAAATAAAAATCCTTTCCACATTTTGACGCTTTTTATTATCTGAAGATGGCACCCAAGTGCGGAAGCATGTAGTAAAATAGATTAAATTAACGAAAACGAAAGGAAATGATTCTTATTTAACACTTATTCCTTCTGTTGACTAATCCATTCTACTAAGGATAATAAGAACAATTATTTACATTTCTATAATAATCTATATCCACAGGATAAGTGAAAACGTTCATTATTATAGCCTGATGTTTTTTACAACAATAACATATTCCATTGAGCCATTCAAGGCATCATTTCGTTTTCAGTGACTTTGGTTTCATTAATACAACGAGTAGTCTATTAACCAATAAATTCGTTCGTTTGTACTGATTTGATGAACTCATTTTTCGAACCATTTTAATACACTATTTCGTGTGAACAGTGGATTTTATTCTCGATTTATAAAATTAAAGATATGATTATTTATGTTAATGAAGATGCAAAAGAACTTTGAATTTACCCAAATTTTCTCCAATAACATTTGATTGAATATATGTGCTTATTCGCCAAACAGATATGAGCATGTAGTGATTAGTACTGCAATGTGGCAAAAGGCAAATGTTTTTCTCTTCCACTACACCATATAAGGGCACAAGATTAAAGAGAATGTCTAATTCCAATGACGGGAGGAAAATCATTAATTCCGTAATTGCAGTGTTTGTAATACTTTGTGGTGACGTAAGCTTTGCTGTAGTTCTTCCTTGTTGTCCCTTCTACAACCAGGCTATTGCTCCAATGGTCAAACATATTCTAGTTACACGAAGTGACCAGATTAGTTTTACGTAGAGCCTTCAAGATTTTCGACATACGAAAGGCGTTGCCTTATGACAAACATGCTAATTCAGGATAGCGTCTTGTCAAATGGGATGACTAAGTATGTTACAAGTATCTAATTTATTTTAATCCGATGCTAAAATTGTATCGTAAAATGGGACTGCTTAAAGGTATTTTCAAATTTTTTGAGAATATCTGGCTATCCAATTCAACTATGTTCCTTCAACTATCACAGCAGGGGCGCTAGTATCAGATTTTTCTTTCTGGTCTCCGTTTTTACTTTAACAATTCTCTTAATCGAACGTTGATACCTATTTCTACAACTGTTTTGCCATCATCATTCAGTTCAACAGGACTCCTCTTCAATCCACCGTTGCATTATGAGGATACAGACCAGTTCCAGAATCTGTCTAGCAGTGGAGGACATTAGAAGTACATCGCTTGCATCTACTCTCTCTTCTCAAATTGTCTAACATCTTTGTCCACTTTTTTTTATATCTAGCGGTTGTACCGGTCTTGGACATTTGTTAAAAGAGGAGAGAAATGAAGTTCGAATGTTTAGCATACCATTATCACACTTGGAGAACGAATGCTCGTAAGATTACCTCCCAATGGTACTACTATGCCTAGTGGCATGGAAATAAAGTTTTAAAAAGCCAACCATACTGAAGTGCTGAGTTCAATTATCACAGAAATCTCCAGATGTGTTTGTAGATAATATAATGCTTATGAGCTTTTGACATGTTTATAGAAATTTAGGTATAACATCCAGCATTGTTGCAGAATTTTAGACTACCTCGAGCGCTCGTTGGACGTGGTTCTAATTCAAGGTTGCTGGGACTTATGAAAATGTTAAGAAAATCTGAGCATAATTTTTTTTTAAGATATGTACTTGTTTACTTCACTTTTTTATATTGTTCCGTGTCAGAAGGAATCCTCATTATTTTGCCACCACATTTAGGGTCTCCCCAATAGTAACAGCTTCAGTCTTACTAAGAGCAGTTGGATATCCAAATGCTTTCGGTGAACTCTCTGTGGAAACGTCAACCGAAATACTTTCAACCCAATAACCGTCGCCCTTCGGGACATCCCATCCCGCATCTATAGCCTCTTCCATATCATCTTTTCCAAAATTAGTGCATGGTTTTGACCTCGAGCTACCCCAATACTTTCTCACCTTTTTTTTGTATCAGTTCGACCTGTAATAAAAAAAAATTAAAATTTCTCACAAGAAAAATAAAATAAGCAACACAGAAATAAAATGTACGCGGTGTTCTGAGGCATTGATTCCTCTAGTAGTCGCTACCGAATGCCGATTTACGGTACGAGACCACTTGATCTACGATGTTACGATAATGATCTGAGGTGAAGCAGTCAGCAAAAAGACGTTCACAAATTAAAAGTAAAGCGATATTCTAAAGAATTTTCCCAATGTAACTTGAGGTTCGCGAGAGAAAAGCTTTCCTCTAGTTAGCGACATCCTCGATGTAAATTTCTTGCTTCACTGTCGCAGTAATTTCACACTTTAAAGAAATTAATTAAAATACAGAAAACCGGCGGTAACTTTGCTAATATGAAAGAAACTGGACGATTTTATATCTCCTTTTATGACCGAAGTAAACAACTACAGAAGTCGTTTGGTAGTTACGACGCTTATTAAAAGGTTTATCTTGTAACGAAGCTAAGCTGTTGTACATTCGACGCGAGCGAAGAGATATAAAGGGTAAAGTACACATCTAATACCTCGCTGGAGTAAGTTTGTACCAACCGTAAATAACGTAATCACTTTCTAATAGAATTCACACAAAATAAAAGATTAAACTCTAATTAACATATCCATTCACATGCGAAATACTCGGAGCGAGATTTAAACTAACTTCGTAATACTACCTAAAATATCTACCGCAGAAATCGTAATTAAGTGAACGAGGATTTTCTTTATAAGATTAAACAAGTGAATATAATTTAGAAAGCGGCTTGGGGGACGGCTTAACAAAAGTTCCATTAAAATGAGGTTTAAATTTAAATTGGTAAGTTAATTGTGAATGCACATGAACACATTTAACATTTTTCAGGGTTTAAGGGTGCCGGGGCGCCGAATATAGCCTCTCTTCTTCTACGCTACTCTAAAGAGTTCTTTCATTAACTTTCAGACGGCGTAAAAAGCCATTCCCAGATAAAACCTGAAACTTCCAGGAAGTTCTGAAGTGTGAACGTGCCGAGAAAGCAGGTCCCATGTATATTTACTGTTACATTAAATGTCGTCGTCTTTATCGCGGATATTATAATTTAATGAGTAAGAGAGTGATAAGTGAATATTTTCCTTTGATTCGGGTGGCTAATTTTAATGCTTTCGGGGCACGTTTGGCAGACCCAATCCCCGCGCTAGTTTAAAACTTCTTTCTGCGTACCGAAATAAGAGCTGTTTTTCACAGGCTTATAACATCTAAACATTTCCGGAAAAGTTAAATTTCGAGTTCATTCAATGGAATGTATTGAAGAAGTTTCTTAAGAAATTGTTACTTTTTATAAATACTGAAAAGTTACTGAAAACCTTCATATAGCCAGCGACTCCACCAAAATTTGCCATACGTGCTTTTCCCACATCTACATATACATTTAAATTTTGTAAATATTATATTGAGAAGGTGATAAGTATCAGATTAGTGGATTATTTAACCCGCTCTAAAATATTATCACCCGCGCAGTTCGGTTTTCTTTCTGGAAAGAACACCAGTGCTGTGATTGAACATGCTTTGTGCAACGTTCATGAGGGCTTGGATAAGAGAAATGTTGTCACCGGTGTATTTTTTGACTTATCTAAAGCGTTCGATATGGTAGACCATTCGCTTTTGTTACAAAAATTAGAGTCGATTGGTATATACGGGGTGGCCTATGATTTGTTTTATTCATACCTGATTGGTAGGAAGGCAGTGGTTACTGTTAAGGGCGCTCAGGATGATATGATAATGACATATAGTTCAGATTCCATTGACTTAACATGCGGTGTGCGGCAAGGTTCAATATTAGGTCCCACCCTATTTTTAATTTATGTTAACGATTTACAGTCGACACTAAATTATTGTAGACTAGCACAGTATGCTGATGATACAAGTTGTATTATAACGACTGATGCTGTTGAATCGGCCTCTAATTTAACATCCAAGTTGGTCCGGGTTATGATGAGATGGTGTGATGCTAACAATTTAGTACTTAATCACGATAAGATGAGTCTGATGCGATTTTCGCTGACGACGGTGTAGGGTGGTAGCAGCCTGCATGTGTCGTGTAATAATAAGTACCGCAGAGTGATAATGTTGACTTTTTGGGTTTGACAGTGGATTTTAGATTAAACTTTGACCTCCACTGTACCACACTGTCGCGTAAGTTGGCGACTGCTCTCTATGGACTGCGATGTCTTAGGAGTGCTATAAGCATTGATTCGTTTAGAATTTTTTATTTCGCGTATGTAGAGTCACGATTGCTGTATGGCATTATGTTCTGGGGCGCCACGCCTAGTTTTAAAAAAAAATTCTACGTTGCATGTTGTGTAAGTCCTTTGACGTTTCTTGTTGTCCTTTATTTAGGCAACTGAATATTCTCCCCGTAGCGTGGTTGTATATCTATGAAATTTTGATGAACTTGAAAAATAATGAAAATACCTTTCTAAGAAATTCTGTTATATATAGTACTATGACGACACGCAATGGAATAAACAAAAGTATACCTATACATAGTACGAGAGCATTTGAATTTAGCCCGGCATACAAAGGAATAATATTCTTCAATAAACTGCCAGAAGATATAAAAACTTGTGGTAACAAATTCCATTTCGAAACTAAATTAAAAACTTTTTTGTATGAACATAGCTTCTATTCTATTGAAGAATATTTAACATGTACCTATTAATAATGACGTGCCCTGTAGATTTTTGTATTCATGTGATGGACAATGTCTATGTTCTTTTAACAGAACGTTGACAATAAAATATATTCTATTCTATTCTATTCTATTCTATATATTTACATGTAATTGCTTAATTCCCGATTTAACAATAGGAGAATTAAAAATTTATCTTTTGTATTTTCTCCGAAAATTAATAAAAATAAAAAAATCATTGCATTCCTTTTTAGTTTGAGCATTTTCGAATACTGCATTTGAGGTATACATACATGAGTAATATGTTATAATAAAACGCTACAAGAACATTCATACACTTACTTCACCTCCCAGACAATTAATATTACGTGAACTGTGAACCTCAAATTGTCAATCAGTGTTTATCAGAATTATCTCCAAGAAAGTGGAAATTAAGTTGTGCGAAAGATTCGTTTTGTTACCAGAGCTTACTCTTTATTGCCTCCACCATAACTTTGTGTCATAACTTAAGTAGATTAATGATGTAAACTATTTGTTTTCTTTCACTCTCAATTTTTCGACATTAAGTGGATTAGATGAAATTATCGTAGGAGTGGCCTATTTCACCTTGAGCTTTTCAAATTTATTGTGATCGCATTTATCCTACAAAATGCTCTCCAGTTATGCCTTTTTAATTAGATTTATCATTTTTGAGAGCAGCTTTCTTGTGTAACTATGTACCTTAGAATCTTCCGCGCCCAGTAAGTAGGAAACATGGTCCTTGTCAATCTGCCACTTTAGCATAGACCATGAATTGAGGTTTCCTCTTCGTCTTGGCAGAATCTGCAAACCGGATCTTCTGCAGAGCACAAGCGAGCATATGCCTATTTAGTTTGTAGAGACCAATTGGTACGTCATCCACATTAATTAAAAGTATGCGGGGTAAAGATTTACTTCTTTTTGAGAATTATACATATTTTAAAGAAAAGCAATTGAGAAGCGGAGAAATTTGCTGAACATGTGTCCAAAGGAAAAAGTAATGCCAAAGTGTTTGCTATTGATCCTGAGCTTGCAATATCGAGATATAGTTCATAACAATGATGTAGATGAGCAGAAAATAAACAGGAAAGTGCTTACAAATGTGTGCAAGTGAAAAGCAGAAGGAGATTTATTGAAAAACTTTCAGAGATTATCCGTGGAGTTCTAAGTACCAATATACCACAGTGTATTGCAACAAATGATGTCAACTATGTACGAAAAAATATGTATAACTACCGCCAAAAATATTTTCTAGTCGGCTACCTGCTAATATAAACGAAGTACACGAAGTTATAATATAGTCGCCTAAAATTAAAACCTCGAAAGGTGAAAACTTTTTGTTTATAAATAGCGCAGAACATAACATTATCGCATTTGCATGTGAGACCAACATTCGGACATTGTCTAAAATGAATACTTTGTACATGAACGGCACATTCTCAGATTGTAGGAAACATTTTTTACAATTTATCACCATCTACGGACTTCAAAAGGACATTATATTCCACTATTGTAATCTTTCTTGCCAAACAAAAGTCGAGATACGTATAAAACTTTTTTTATTGTTACAATCTAACGTTTTTTAATCATTTGGTTTTACTTTTGAATTAGGAAACCATATTGATTAGGATTAGATCCTACTTACAATCAGTAAATAGAATGTCACGTGTACAGGTAATTTATAAAGATTGTAAAATGCTTAGATAACATTGAGTGAAATGTGAAAAAGACACACCTACAGAGTCAATATTGGGGTCGTTCCTTTTTCCATCGTACACAAATGGTTTCCTGGGTGTCACAAACCATTTCAAAAACATGTTTGCAGATAAAAATTAAGATGAAAGAAATGAAGAAATTCTAGAAGATGAAATTGTTGGCACACCAAACATAATGAATAACAGGTTTAAATGGCACAATAAACTGGATGTACAAAAAACAAATATAATAAAATTTACACTAGCACAAGGTAACGAATTAGATTTTAATTACGGTAATGTTAAAATGAAAACAATGAAACACCAGAATTTTTTTGAAAAGAACATATCAACAAACCAATAAATTGCAGGATTTGTGTTCCCGCATACACAATAGGTAGTGCTATAATACACATTTCAAATTTCTTTAATGTGATTCCATAGAATTACAAACTTGACAAATTTAAACTGTTTACGTATAAAACGAAGAAATATTTATTGTCAAAATGTTTTTATGATATGAAAGACTTTTTAACAAAAAAATTTAAATGTAATGTATTATCTGTAGGTTTTATTTTTTTTTGACTTGTTTTATACTGTTGTATTAATAAAAGAATGTTTATTTTTATTATTATTATTTTTATTATTTATTTTTGAAGATTCGTGTTGTCTAAATATTATATTTTCAGGGCTGGTAATACCATAATACATTTGTGTTATGAGTTATGAGTACATCTATTTGCAAAGAAATTAATTTCGAATCATACATACGTATTTTGTTTAAAATTAAACCACGCAAACTGCACATGATTCCGAATCAGATCAAAAATAAAACAAAATCCGTATAATAAATTGTTAGAAGTAACTTCTAAATTTCCATCGGCCATTTACCGCATACATTGCGCATTGCCTGCAAAAAAAAAAAAAAGTAACATACACGTTCATCGAGATTCCCTTTGCGGTACGGACGCGATGAAAAATAAATGAAACCACTACCTACGCGCGTTTAAATTAAAATTCAGAGCTCGCAGCCCATAGGCGGAATTAACTAAACAGAAAACACATTTTATCCTCTGTTAAAAGAATCGAATTCGTTAGGGAATTAATTAAATTATACCCGCTCTAATTCGTCCGAAATTTTATTAGCCGTTACTGATAAAAATGTAACGCATTGCACGTGCAACTCTGAACATATGGTACGAAAAATGTTGGTAGGTGTTTCTAAATTAAAGTAAGCGATAGGAATGAACGTTCATTTGGATATTTACATCGTGTATATCCAATAAGTACACTCCAGTAATTCGATTAAAATTTAGCAAATAATATTTAGCGCAGTTTATTTGATATTAAATATATTTTTTAACGTTAGGTATATTTTCTTTTAAAAAATAATTTAATACCAAATAGTTTAAAAACCCACAAAGCTACTATTTTAAGTGTGTATTAACACTATGTTAGTGTGTATGACTACTGTAATAGGTAGCCGTAATAAACATATGATATTAAAATAGTACAGGAATTTAGCCCGACTTGACTAGAATAAAACAAATTCGCTGTTAAGTTAACGAATTGTGTTTGAAGATCATGTTTCTGGCATTGAATGAGAGCTGCAAGCTCCTCACCAATTATATTTATCAATTAATATATGACAATATTATAAATCAAGCCGTATCATTTAATTATTTAGCAAGCGTTATACCTTTACAGGGTTAAAATTTTAATTAACGAAGTGTGAAGACAAACTTTTAAATCCACGGAAATATTCGGGCGGTTGAATATTTTTTGTCAAGGCTTTGGACAAAAGTGGCCCTTGCTATCATTATCCCAATATCAAATTTCAATTACTATCCCAGGCAAAAGTGAGAGAAAGCGTGTTTGAAGGTCCGGAAATTCAGGCATAGACTTCTTTTGTTGAAGTTACGAATAAATTCCCGAGTAACCTTAAAGATGACTAATATGAGCAAATTGATAAAATGACGTTTGAAAAACTGAAAGACGTTGTTACACTTTCTTTATTCTCATCTTAATAAGTTTGCAGAAAATTTAAGGGTGCTAAGGGAAGAACAAGGAGAGAGATTTCATCAAGATGTGAAGGATAGAACATTTCTATGATGATCGACTAGGTACTGCTAGTCTTTAATTATGGACAACCCATGCCACAACATCTAGTTTAATATTTTTTAAGATTATTTCAATTATTGTAATATTTGTTACTTATATTATTAATTTTATGTCGTTATTATCTGTGTCTATCTTATTTTTTTGGTATTATTATGATATATTAATAGGCCATTAAACACTTAAGTGTTCAGTTTGCTACGAAACCTAACGTGATGTGGAAAAATGGTAACTACTCTTCATTCTTGTGGTGCAAAAAGAAAGAAATAAACTCGTAGGTATGATCCGTGTAATCCTTCCCCAAAACCAAACTAGCGTTGGTAAATAATATTGTTGCTATTAAGAAATGTTATTATTGTATTAATCGTTCAGTAGGGCAAGTGTTCCCTTGTGTCACTTGAAACTCCGCATGTTCGTGATTCCACAAAGTTCTAATCGAAGGATGGCAGTATTGCGACTGAGTGGGCTTCATCAACAGGATCTTACGGAATCTACACATCCACTCATAAAGGGAGCAATGAGGAACTGTTCAAGGTTCGCTTTCCATTGATGAAAATCCTGAGGGATGCTCGCGGGCTGACCACACCGGTTCGAAGGACCGGTACGGGACAAAGTTATTGGTATCAGATCTCCCAAAATTTTTGAGGCATGTATAGCCTGACGATACGTTCCAACGGCATAACAAGAAGTGAGGCTAGCACACCTACCTAAGATAGGTAAAATACATAATCACCTAAACTTAAGCCATACAGACCAATAAACCTGTCCTCCTTTTCACTAAACACACTTGAAAGGTTAGTGGACAGGTACATAAGAAATACCGCGCTACCCATTCATTGATAGGCAGTATGCCTATCAACCGAGAAAATCTACAGAGGTCGCATTAGATGATCTCAACAGGCTAATATCAAAGTCAATAGAAGACAAAGAGCTATAACGATTTTCCTAAACATTCAGGGAGCATTTAACAACGCTACTACAAATTCAATTATTGAGGCCTTACGGAGAAAAGGCATCACATTGAAGCTTCTACAATGGACAAAAGCCAGCCTGGAAAAAAGGATATTACATCCACAATCGACTAGGCTACTATCGAAGCGGAATCGCGTAGTGGATGTCCGCAAGGGCAGAGTTTTGTCTCCCTTACTGTAGCCTACCTGATGTGGAAACTGACCAGAAAAGGTTTTTATTGCCTAGGGTATGCTGACGACTTTACAATAGTCGTTGGAGGGCGTTTTCCAAAAGATCTGGTAAAATGTATGCAAACCGCACTAAACACTGTAGAGAACTAGTGTAAACAGGAGCGAGTATCAATAGTTGCTCAGAAAACACAAGCTGCCACGTTTACGAGAAAAAGAATGGTAGAATGTTTACAACCACTAGTATTAGGTAAAGAAAGAAGCAAAATACCATATGTATTGTTTGATCAAAGACCTATATGGAACACTACATCCATCTATTCTCAAACTGCGTTGCACTGTGCAACTTAAGGGCCATGCACATGGGAGCACGTGAAATTGAAGAGGGAGAGTTACCTAACCTGGGGCCTTCTGACATTCTGCACTTTTTAAAAGGAACCAGACTGGACGGCCAGCTGTAAATACGACGAGAATAGGGGACACAATAGATCTTTCAGGTCGTAGTGTACTATCACTCTAATATTGCATACATACATACATGGAACACACAAATCCAGAAAACAATCAACAAGGCCCCTGTTTCCCTGGGAGGTGCAGGAGGTTGTATGGAAGAAACTGTGACCTTAGCCCAAAAATGACTCTATGGTTATATACAAGGGTAATTAGACCCATGATAACATACGGAGCAATAGTGTGGTGCCCAAAGGTTCCTCAAGCGATGGCGGCCAAAGCACTGGCTGGTGTACAAAGGCTGGCTTATCTCTATGCCACGGGAGCAAGGAGATCGACCCCGACTGCCGCAATGGAAGTAACTTTAAACCTACCACCACTACATATCTACATACAAGGAACTGCTAAGTCTACAGCAGTGGTTCTCAACGTGGGCGGTAGCGCCCATCAGTGGGCGTTGTTTTAATTACTGTGCCCAGATTAACTAGTCCATAATCCATAGTCGTAGTCCATGACATATCCCTTCGCGATTTTCTGCGGCTGGGCGCTGGGATCTATACAAAATCCAGTAAGTGGGCGCTAGGCGAAAAAAGGTTGAGAACCACTGGTCTACAGTATACAGACTTATGCACAGTCAAAAACAGATAAGTAAATCACACGGTGCTGACCATCAAAAACTACTAGATGAACTTAAGGAGGCGCCCCTTATGGCTATGGTTCAGAAATTCAACCTATATAGAAGTTATCAGGTTATAATGGCAGATAAGAAGGACTTGGAGAAACACTCTCCAGTAAGAGCTGACTGTAACTGGTATATAGACGGCTCTAAAACTTGTTTTGGCATAGGAGCCGGAATATATGGAAAGCCCAGAAAAGCCCTTTCGATAAGCTTCAGTAAGGATACGTCAGTGTTTTAGGCTGAGGGGGTCACAGTAGATCTGAAAAGGTCGCAGTGAAATTGATTAGACAGCTAGCCCAAATCCTAATCTAATCTAATCAAAACTTGGTGGAACTATAGACCGATCTAGTGCAAGAACAGTCATAACTTTCGTAGCTGTTAAATCGCTCGTTTTCAGGGGACGGAACGCCCTATCGGCAACACTACACAACCGTTTGCCATCTTCAAAATTATAAGAAAAATGTTAAGACAATATTTCAATTTTTAGCAGTAACTAGAGGATAATACAATAATATCCGTCTCAAAATTATTGTTTCTCGGCAACCACCCCCTTTCCCTACCACCATATTTATTTAAAATTTGAGAATTTTTAATTCTTATACTATATCGGTATACATAAAATTACATATCCATCCTAGGCTGCGGTGTTTTAAAGAATAGCATATCTGGCCCATGCAGGTATGTAATAATAATTTTATAATAGAATATAATAGCAATAACCTTCAATTAAGATTTAAACAATAAGCCTTACGGAATATTAGTCGGGGTTTGCTATTCAATGCGAAACAATAATTGACCTTAATCGAAACCGCCGAACCACATCAAACCAAGAGAGCGGCCCCCTTGACGTTAATGATAATTTTACGGTTGATAGGGTTTCATTTCTCCAAAGTCAACGCCTCAGTTCTCCGTCCCTGCCTCTCTAACGCTATAGTACATTCGCTGTAATAAGACGACGATAACAATGACTAGTATAATAGGAAGTTTTCTCTAAATAATTATGTGACGCTGAAATATACATTATTGAATAATAACTACCAGAAGTTTGTAATAAATATATAACTACATTTTATATTCATCTCTAAAATGATTATCCAAGCACGGATGCCAATTTTATGCAATCTACTGTCACAGTAAGCAATATGAATAAGCAACAGAGAGCAAGTATAATGGACATATTTAAAATTACATTTAGAAGTAGCAGAATTTTTATTGTTCACTACCTGACAGCATTTGTCGTATTCAAAGTAAAACGAAGTAAGCTCTAACAAGAAATCTGGATCCATATTTCAAAACAAAATGTTTTTCAATTTAAATAAAGCGTGTTTCGATATTATTGCTACTTCTATAACTATTATCACTAGATCATTGTAATTCAGCTGCTTTGTAGTTAAATTAAAAACTAAAATAAATGATTTGGAATACGAAACACGTGATTTATAGCAGACATATTTAAAAGAACGCAGTATGGGGCAATTTTAGAAACTGCTAATGAAGGGTATTTATATTAAGAAGTGTATTTAAAATAAAACTTCAATAAGAAAGATGTTGTGATGTGACAATATGCATTTGAAGTATCTTTAAATAATTAGTTAACAGTTTTGATTGTTTCAAATCAAATACTATTAGGTTATTAACCGATATATGCATTGAGCTTTTCCCTAGAAGACAAAAAGGTCTCTCGGCACATGCACATATATGATATTTAAACCTAGAAATAAAAATGACTAGGTCGTTAGGGGACTAAAACTGATCACAATAAGATTTAGAAAACTAAAGTTTTACTCGCCCTTGCTTTAAATCTTTTTCCAAATAATTATAACAATCAAATGGTCCCATTGCTTATCGATATCAATAATTTATATCAGATCTATTAACGTTTTTTTTTATTTGATCTATTTTTGCCCTATCATTACTTTTATTTTTAAACCAATATAAGGATTCGGGATGGTAACGAATGCCTTTGTTTTCTCTTTCACAAATTCTGCATGATTTGTCCTTTCCCTTTTTTTCTTTAATTTTATTTTCAAAACCTATATTTGTTTTTCTTTCAAAATTCTTTTTATCTACCAAATGTTCTAAACCTCTGATATTATTAAATAAATCATTAACCCCCGATAAACTATTTCTATCAATCTTATCAGATATAAAATTTGGCAGCCCCGTAGCAATCAGATCAATTAGAGTGGACTTATCTATTGATTTATTTATTTCTAATAAAAGTCTTTCTTTTTTTAAAGCGTATTCTAATAATGAGCCCTGCATATATTTAAATGACATTGCAAACCTGATCGGAGTCCAGCCCTTGCTGCGTTTCGCAGAAGGTGTCCCTCCATGTTGACCATTCCGAATCTATTGTATGTTTTATGAGCATGGAACTATACCAGTCAAGACAAGAATCTTCTAAAAATAACCTAAGGACTTCAATTTTTTCAATATCCTCTTCTATTCCCAAACGATTACATTCAGCTTCAAAGATATCCATCCATGGAGATACATTTGAGGTTTTTCTTGTGAATTTGTCTATTACCATTTTTTCTGTCAATTTTCTTAGATTATGGTGTCCAGGACCGTTTTTTTTTCAATAGTATTTTCCAGGATTCTCGTTAATGCCTGTTCTGAAATTCCAGCGGTGGAAACCTCCTGCTGCATTCTTGGTGTAACCTCCTCCAGCAAATAATCTTTAAACTGTATATTTCCGTCTTCATCTATATAAGCATTTTTTATTTCTTCTGTTACTGAAATCCATACCTGTCTTTTTTCGTGTCTCTTTTGTAATGTAGCTTTTACTTTTTGATAAGCTTGAGTTTTTATAATTGCATCATGCAGTTTTACTTGTTGGAATTTTTCCGGAATGATGAAAATCTGTTTATCGGTTGTAGTAATTGAGGTTACAGCAATTGTATTTGTTTTTGGGTCATCCACAGCTTTTACAACAAATTCAAATCTTAATTTATCCATTCTTCTTTTAAGAATAGCTGTACTAATGTCGTTTTATAATGTGTTTTTTTTATACGTAAACTTAGGTAGTGTGGAAATAATAACTATACTGGGTTTCTCTATAAACAAAAGAAATTTTAATTATTAACATAAATCTACATTATAGAATCTTATTTACAAACTTACCTATAAACAAAAGAAACGACATTAAAAGATATTATTTCCACTATTCTTATGTATCTACCTAACTATACAATTGAATACAACGCTTACAATAAATATCTGATGTCCACATATGCAGGTTTTACGTAGCCTTTTTTATTCGTACAGGTGTTGTTGTACGGACATACGATATGGATGCACGGTACTTTGCGATAACTTCGAATAAAATTAAAAGTGGTACGACCTACCTACCAGGTAACGTCAACCTTCTTTTACATATTTTTATTTATATATTTTCATTTATATATTTTCATATTCTATGGCAGGAATCGCCATACCAAGCAAAAGCAATAAAAGTGGCATAGCACTAAAGAGGTACTCGAGTTTTGCCTACCGGACGTCATCAGCGGAATCATGAGCTCAGATGTGCGCTCTCTAAGGGACACAAGCCAAACTCTCAACCCACAAAACGACCGGTAATGTAGTCACAGATCTAGCTCGGAAAATTCATTGATTGTGAGTCCAACTAGATAGCTTGTACAAAACGAACACACACGACTGTCTACGTAGTGATTCCAGAAACTGGTTGCTATGACGACTTAAGCTTTAAAAGTTTGAGGTGCTATAGCGTTGGGAATTGGTTAGACATCGGAGGAATGTTATAATCTTAGCTTAGCTTCGCGTCGCGTGCAGTGGCCGCTCGCCTAATTAAAGCTTGTAAACAAAAACCGCACAAAAACAAGACGGCAATCAAAATGCCAACAATGACACTATCGGCACAGTGAGGCACGTTGGAAAACTGACAGGCAAGGTCATACTCACGTGTGTTTGTGACATGAGTCGGTTTGGCGTGCTTTAGATGTCATTTGAAATACTTTCGAAACGCGAGAAACTTTAATCATCTTTTAGCAAGTTATTATTGGTTTTTAAGGAATAATATTGGGGAATGTTCTTTTTAGACACAACAGAATAGTATTATTGATTAAAAGAAATATCTGAAAGTTCCCTATTTATGATGTACCTCGATGTCTTTTGATTGCATATCTATCGTACTTTCTTTGCGGATATGATTAAACTTTATTGTTAAGTACATTTTAAAGAGGAACGTCTAAACTGTTATATTGTATCTATAATGGCTTATAAATATGTTTTGTACTCGAGCCGAATTATCGTGTGCTATACTTATCGGAGGGCAATTTTATAGATCAACTACAATATGCTGAAGCAATTTAAATCGAGATATAAGCCCTGCTGCCTTAGACGGGGCGCTGATATATTCAATCAATACGTTTAAAACATTTGCACTGATGCGGGAGTAACGTCTCTCTCTTTCCGCTATCGCTTATAGGGCAGCCGGAGTAGGAAAGGAAATGCCGTTCGTTCCCGTTTTGGCTTCAATATGGATTGCTGATGCATAGTTTGGAAAGAGGAACAGCGATGACGGTGGCGGCGACGATGGCGAAGTGCGGAACAGCCGTGGGTAATTATTAAAATGAGATACTCTCTCTGTCGGTTAGGAAACATATAATGGCGGCTGTATGGGTGCGGAGGTGAGGGATGAATAGGGAAGAGAATGCTAACCTGGATGCGCAGGGGCGCACGAAGTCAAAACAACTCACGTTTGCGGCGGCAGGATCTAGTTTTGTTTTGAATTGATAAGTCATCACGACACGACATGACAGCAACGTTCCTCCCACAACACCTAATAATTTCCCTCGTACGATTAATGTATCATTAATTAATAAAACTTTAAACCCGAATGTCGCTCGCTCCGGATTGCCTAACATCGCAACCTTGTTAAACAACTTTCGACGAAATTTCCATCGGAAATTGTGGAACACGACTTTGCATAATTAACCATAATTCTTTTCGAATATTAACTTCATCAAGTCTATTTTATAATACAATATTACTTCAAGTATCTTCTTCGTTTTGCTCCTCACATTTCCTGATAAAGCTTGGGAAATATGTAGAGCACATATGGATGCGTAAATCGCAGTTTTTTTTTGCTACGGAATCTCTGTGTATCGATTAATAATAAAAACTGTTCAACACACATTCGTCATATTTCAACGCTGAAAGTTGATTATATAAATCAGAACACTGTACCTAAGGCAGTGATACAACCTTTTGATGTACACATATGTACATGTATATCATGCTATACCTAACCTACAGCCTACAGGATCAAACGTTAATTATAAAATTATTTATGTAAATGTATTTTGAACTATTTATTTTGTAAACATATTGTTAAAATTTAAACAAAAAACTTACTTATTTCGTATTTAATTCAAAAAGGGCAGGTTACCATGGATTTTAAGGAAATGAGTTCCTTCGCTGATCGTTCGAACGTGGGTTGATTATGTTGTATCGTATCGTTGGAAACGATATCTATCATCGTTGCTGGGGTCCTTAATGTCTATGAGATGTCAAGTTGTTGGAAACAAATGTGAGGGACTTCTTTTTCGGTTTTTCCTGAGTGTAGTTGCATTTCGAATAAGTATCTAGAAATTATAAATTTGTATCACAATAAGAGTCATTAACTTTTAAAATTCACATACAAGAATGAGAGTATTGCGTATGTAGTGCCAAGATGATGGAAATCTAGTGATTTCGAGAATTTGGGGTGGCGTATTTCTAATCCTGGGGCCTATTGAAGAGTCTTGTTCGAGCCTATTTGCTGTGACATCATTGAAACACTGATTGGGAGCTGAAATGATTGTTGTGGAGTTAGAATTAGTATTTGGAGTGCGTTGGAGCAGTTTTTCATACTTGAAATAAGCGATTTTATCATTTTTTTTAATCTATAACTGGCGTCAAATGCGTAAAGGGAATGTTAGGTTATATTATCGTATGATAACAGTGATTCTAGTGAAATTTGGTATTGTGAGGTTATTGTTTGATCCTATGGGCTCATTTCATGAGCGGTTTAAGTTGGCATTATTTGACAATACTTGATTTTATGACGGGAATGTAGCGGGAGATTTGAATTTCTATATTGATATTAAAACGAGATATATGAGTTATTAGTTTGGATTAAGATTCTAGAAATCTTATTTTTGTACAATTTAAATAGTAAAGAACTTACTTACCCTGAGGGAATCTTTAGAAGATTCATTTCTTTGTTCATCACATTTATTTGACTCGAAATAAATAAATTTCATTACAATAATTTCTTGTTTATTCACTGTAGCATAAGTACATCACTAACGACTAACTAGTACAGTCGCAATTAAGATATTTAAGTGTATATCAGGTATATAAAGAGAATAATCGGGGTCTTACTGGTGTGACAACACTCCACCACATCCCAAGGTGGACTGAAGATAAGTCATCCGATTGGTTTGCGGTGTACCCAAAACACTGTGGAGGAGTAAATTTCGTGTACCTGTGTACTGTAGTGTCATCTTACAATTGGGGCGTAGCATATCTGTGGAGTAAATGATATTAAATAAATGACGCTGACTGTATGAAATGTTAATAAAACAGTGTTGAATTAATTTAAAAATTTAATAAAAATTATAAAGAATTATCTACAAGTTTCGTAGCAGTACATGCTTTTCGCTTGTACCTATATATTTTTTGTAAGAAAACTTTTCAATCTTGTGTTATTATTAGTTACGATAGTGTGATACATGAACACAATAATCTTATCTAATGGTAGTCTTATTTTTTCACAACTTCCGCCGCCAAAATACCACGATATATTTGCATATGCTACATATGGAAATTTATGTGGATACATTGAATAGAAACGAAATACGTTTAAACATGCAACCACTGTTTCTTTAACACTAGATTTCATACATCCTTTTATACAACACAACAGACTCCGATATTTTAAACATACAGAATAATTATCACCCGCTAATAAACAGTAAATAATAATATACAGTACATGCCTTTTCCATTGGAGGAAGCCCCGCCCTCACGCGCATCTTACGACACCAGCTCGAAGAGGCGAGCGAAGCTCGCTGAATGAATAGCGTACAGTACTGCAAATACATAGGTATTACAATAAAAACTGAATTTCGTATTTTCTACGAATCGCGAAGGAACTTATAATATATTATACATATGCCCAAAAATCCATTCAATTCTTTTTTAATTTCCAGTTTCAGGATCATCCCTTGCAAATATGCATATGTACTTATCCATAGAATTGCTTACATTAGTTTCAACACATGAAATTATATTTACACAAAATTAATTGAGATTTTTAAGGATGCATGTTCACATTATATAGATGTTACCCGAAATGTGTAAATTGCTTTCGTTTTCATAAAAGATAAGAAAACCTATGTTTAAAAACAAAAAAAGTAATGGGGCGGGAACCATTTTTCTTTAATTTTTTTATTCGGAAGATAAATTTCAAATAACTATGAATTTATAGTTTCTTGTTTGTGAGATTAGTATTTTTAAAGAAGAAAAAATTTAATTTCTTGAAAACGTCATAACTGTTTCCTCCAATTAAAAATTAGCGATTTTGCATTCGTTGATTGGAAAGTCTATGTGAGGTCTGTGTCCTATCTGCGCTAGCAGTTAATGTGTCAAGCTTTTAATTGTGACCAATTGTGACAACGACTTATTTTCGTATTCAGTAACAAGTCAACTACTTCATGTTTGATTAGATTTTATACAATTACTTTGCTGCAACAAGCTTTCTTGATTACAACAATGGTATTAATTTATCTTTTTCCGCAACTTTTACTTTAGTTAATTTTTTAATTTGAAAACATCAGCAAATGAAAATATCCAGTTCGTTTTGTCTTTTCCAACTTCATCATAAATCTAAGAATGATATTCGATATAGACTATTATATCCGCAAGCACTTCTGTGTCGGTAAATTCACTTTTTTGTCCTCGTATACCCTTCTTCATCCTAGTAAAACGTTACATTCATTGGTATTCGCGAGAATAATTCCAATATCGTCTCGCCATGAAAATTGCTTCGATTGAAATAAGCGCCGCACAATGGAGAAACTTTACCGTATTTACGTTATATATATATCGGGTTCTCGATTTTTATCAAAAAGCGTGAAGATTTCTCTCTCCCTCTGTATTCTTTAGACGTACGGTTTTCAACTTGGATAAACTCATATCAATTCTATATGGAATTGATACTGGCGGTTCAGTAGAGGCGACGGCAGCGGAGCTTTTCCCAACCTAAAGCATACACACTCGCCGCGGTGGAGTACATTACAAAAAAGGAGCATTTGCTTAAATCCGCACTTTCGCAAATATGCGAGACACACTCGAGCTCAATAGAATTACAGGGCGAGAGATATAGAATATAGGACGAAGGATGCGAGCACTGGATAGCAGCTTTAAAGAAGTTTGATGCCAAACGCCATCACATAAAACCTAAAAGGGGAAATGTCCGTAAAGGGCACTTCTTTCGTTAATGGTATAACGGTCGTTGGTTAAAATAAAGAGAAGAGCAAAATGGAATTGGTTTGATTGTTTTTAATATTACATATTATAGAAAGCAAAAAAGGAAATTTTTGTCGCGTGAATAAAAATTTTGCGCTGGGTGACAAACTATCTCACATAAGAAATAAAATACCAAGAAAATAAAAGGCTAGCTCATTGAATTCTTGAACGATTCATAAAAGTCGAATACCTAATTTTGAACACGTGATTGTGTCGACTTCAAATTTATATTTATCAAAACTTATTCCGTATTTAAAGTAAACCAATAAACATATCTGAATCTATTCACTAAGAAAATATTATCTATGTAGACGCTGTATTTAACGTAAAATCCATTCAGTGTCCTAATTTTTTATTATTTCATATTTACAGGCACTGTGTATATGTACCAATTAATGATTTCCAGTCCCACAAAGGAATTCTTAGAAATATCTGTATTGAATATTGTTCGATGACAAGAAATACACATTAATTTTTAGATTTATCTTCTAAATCTTGGTTCTCTCTGTTTGTATCTGAGGAAGAAGGAATACGTTTTGACAATCTCAGAGCCTTAACAACTTTTTCATTTTTGTGAGACACCTAGTTGAATACCAATATACTATACGTTAACTTAATTTCAGTACACTCCACTTTAAAGTTATATTAAAAGACAGCCCAAACACATACATAAGGCTGCATTCATCTTCCCCTACATCGCTATAACTTTAACATCATAGCATCTAAGTTCCACAGGAAGTTTCGGAGATGATCCCTGACAGAGCACTTCCTTAAATTTATGTATAAACGATTAATTATTAAGGCAAGGACTATTAAGAAAATTCAGCCCGCTACGATTTCAGTAGACAAGTGTGCAAGTGTGTGTTTAGCATAAATATAACATCATCCTGAAAGTTTAGAACTTCGACGGTACCGACGATGTAGCCAAAGATAGTATCTCTTCTTCGTGTTCGCGTACGAAGGGAGCTGTTGAAGCGCCAACTCTGCTGCTTCCGTTTTCACAATAATCATCACGTACAATTTCCTCGGTCTTAATTTTCAAATGCAGTTTCCAGCTAGTTTGTTAAATTGTTGAAGCACAATATTTGAGGGCACGTAACCTATTCAATTTGAAGCAAGCTCCGATTGCGTCTTAAACAATGCCGTGTAGTGGCGACTACCTAATACTTTGTATGAATATTGTGCTGAAGTTGATTATTGATCTGAATATTATAATTATCGTATGTACATACCAGTGCACTAATGTTAACATTTTTAACAAATAAAAGCAATATTTGGAGGTTTATGATCATTTTATTGAATGATAATGCTGTATATCCGTATATGTGTAATATCCGATAAAATTAAGATCCAGATCCGCTACCCGAAACCTCAGATTCTGATGCGCTATCCGAAATCTCAGATCCGGATTCGCTATCCAAAATCCCGCATCGGGATCTGAGGTTTCGGATCCGAGGTTTCGTATAGCGGATCCGGATCTGAGATTTCAGATAGCGGATCAAAGCGGATTCAAAGTTTCGTCGGGTAGCATATTTGGATGGTGGATCCGGATAGCATCCAGATCCGGATATTTGAATAGTAAATTATCCGGATTTAAAAATATCCGGATCCTGGTAATAGCTCTATTGAATGAATATTGAAATTAGAGAAAGAGGAGAAATGAAAAAAGCATTATAATGTTGAGAAATAATGAAGGTGTACCGGTGCACCATAAGAATATAAATGACCACAGTTTTTTTATTATTATTATTTTGGGGTGCGGTATATTGAATAGCGTATCATCAAGAATTGGCACAAAATCGAAAATAAAAGATGTTATAATATGATCGTATGCCCACTATAACTTTTTATAGCTAAGAACTGGATTTTTACTTAATGCGTGAAAAACACATACATTGGTAAAAGATTTGTCAAACGACCAGGCCGACAGACTGATGTCACCTCATTAACAATCTTATCCAAGAGCTAGAAAACTCTAAAGTTGGGACATTGACATCCATCCTTTTTATATATCTTCAAAATATTGTTATTTAGAAAACTTAAACTTCATCAAATTGGCCACAGTAAATATAATTTTTGTATTGCAACCGTAATCTGCTGAACAGTCCGTAGCTGCCTCCAAAAGTGTAGATTCTGCTCTTTTAGATGTAGCTGCGGACACTTTCTACTCCAAAATTATAATTTTCGAAGTTTTTATAGTTTTATTACTTATATTTATTTTTTTAGCGTGTTTTTGAACATTAACATTCTTATATTCTATCGGCAATTTGCTCCAACTTTTGTTTTTGTTTTTTGGCATAAATTCCTTAAAGATGAACGAATTCATTACTTATAATTAAAGTTAGCTTTGGAAAATAAATAAGATAAGAACTGCAGAAACAGTAACTAATTGATAGTAATCATATTAACTAATCCTTATGTCAAATGTTTCTTTTCTACAAAAAGGAATGCAGAATTTTTTTTGACAATACAAAAGAAAAATAACAGAATAACATATATACCGTTATAATCTTTAGGAAAGGAACGGTGAGCATCTCTCTAGCAGTAATTTCCCATGTATTCCTCTCTGTTTACCGTAGTGATAGTCAACAAACGCATTGGTAACATAGGGATACGCCCTTCGTTCCATTAGCTGAGACTATATGGTAATTTAAAATCACTCTAAAATTTTCCTAAATTTTCAGTTAATTAGTCAAAGTACGAGCCTTACAAGTCATTGTGGCGTACGTTTTTTACAGTATTTTTTCTAATTTGCACATTAATCGTCTATATTACGTTCCGGCAAGAGTCCCATTAGTGCGTTAATATCTCATTACAGCACAGTGTGCGGTAATATTCATTTCAGTACTGCGTCGTCGTTTGTTTTAGCTTTATTGCAACATGCAATTAGAAAAAATTATTTGTGCATCACTAATTGAAAATTCTTCTTGGTTACTTTTACTTTGGTAGAAGAAAGAAACGTCAGTACGAATATTAGGTTGACAATATCAAATAGAAAAACACAATACAACCTTCACCACCACACAGAGAAAAATCCATGTAGTAAAATCTACATCTCCCTGTTTGACGAAAATTGTATAGTACGGTCGGTTTAATACCAGCAATTTAAAATATGATTATCTGAAACTGTATTATAGCAAAGTTTAATTAATACCATGTTAACTTATAATTGGTATAGCTACATAAATAAGTTATACCACAGAAATTGTCGTAAAGATGGCGCTAGCGCTTGTTTCATAACCGTTGGAATTCTTATACAATGTTATTTGTGTTCGGTAAACGCAGCTTTCGATTCACCGCTTTCGTTCAGTACATTGAGAACAAAACAGTAAAAATGACTAGACATTAGAGTCTTAAAAAAATGTGTACAAAGTTGCGGCATTGCTTTTTGTGATACAAGCTTCTGTTCCATCCGTTTGTAAAAATTAGTACTACAGCTTAAAAGTTATCCAAATAAAAGTATAGATTTTTAACTAAACTAGAAAGAGTATGCTTAGATCCCATTCAAAAAAAAAAAAACAAGAAAATTTCAAAATAAAGTAATTATTTTTATAGGTTTTTCTATTAGTTTCAATTCAATATTTCTATAAAATTTAGTCTAAAACCATGTGTCTAAAACTTGTTTTCCTAAGTAGATTGATTTCGATATAAAAGCTCTTAATAAAAAATGTATTTATATGTATGTATAAAGTAAGGGGGCAATATCGAATAAACACAAATATTTTCCTTTGTATATAGCTTCTGCAGCAATTGGGCTATTTTGAACCAAATTAATTCTCTTTTCTATCTGAAAAATAATAAATCAAAGATGTTATCTGTTCTGGCCAACTGCAACATATCGGCACGTATCAAAGATTATGTTTTAATGTGTTATCCGACCAGAATTTTTACATAGTTACATTCCGTTGAATTTCAAGTTGAGAAATATTAAAAACATAGAAGTAAGTGTTTCGATCATTTTTGCGTTTTCGTTCTCAAGAGTTAACAGAAAGGAATAATGTCGTTCTATAATCAATTATAACTGCTATTAGCGGCATTAATATGAACTCCAATGAATAAGAATCCACATCTAACTACTTACAAAGTTATTATGAACCATTATTTAATTTATTAATTTCTATCATGTATCCTTAAATGCTTAATACCACATAAGAAACACTACCCTAGCCTTAAAATAACAATTATCTTTTTCTCGGAAAGTAGAGTAGACAGCTTGAATCTTTCTTATTCAACTGCACAAAAATTCAGCAATTCTCAAAATAACCTCTTCTTTTTTAGAAAGGCGACAACTTATCGAAATCGTCATATCAGATCCCTCGAAAGATACCCTAGAGCCTCAAATAATAAAAGCAGAAAGCCCGAAATTAAATCTTATACAGCTGGGAAGAGAAACCTTATATAAATAATTTATACTATATCCGCGGGTGTTATTGATTTTTCTGTGTGAGAAGTCAGTTCTGTTGTACGTACGCCCGTGGAGTTCCACCCTTGAATTTCTACTCCTTTCTGATTGCGAATTCCTTTACTGATCAGCGATGCGAGCGCCTATTTTCTCCCGTGGTTTATTGTGTGCTTTTCATTGGTTATATCGGATGGGATGGACGTTCTTCAATCCTTCACTCTTTCTCTCTTTCTCCGCTGACTCCTAATAACAGATTGACATTAAACTGGAGAGATCTTTCAACAATACAGCGGCATCAAACACGTCTTTTCCTTATTTAGTTTGATTCAGGTGATGACGTTGAATAGGTAAAAGAATGACCAGCATTCCACGTTGAGATATTCCACTTACCCAACTGACCCATGAAAACTATAACAATGCGAATAACAACACAACGGTCTCCTGCTTTCCATTAAATCCTAAGTAAAGAATCTAACCAGTGCTGTGTAATCCGTTTCTCTGAGTAACTGACCTACATAAACAAACCTTAGTTCTTATAACACAAAAGTTTCCTTCCTTATTGTTAGTAAAACAATCAATTTATTTGCTACTCGTTAAATATTTCAACGTAACAGACCAGCTGTGTATTTCTATTTGATGGTTTTATTATTTTCTGTTTCTCTATATCTATACAAATAAAATCGTTACTAACTTCTTGTCTGTTAGAGAGCATCAAGACTACAGAACATATCGAGATATGGTTTTTTTAAATATTTCTAATAGTTCAGTAACCGTTTTAGGCTATGTTTATTTACAATATGCCGACGGGACGTGGAACCATTCAAATATAAAATACATAAAAGAATTTAGATTTATCTGGAAACAATAAGATATGTTATTTCTGTTTACCATATACACAAGTTCACCCAGCCAATTAAATAGTCGTTTGATGTCCGCTTACAGCCCCTACTCGGCAAAAAGTAGGGAGCCCGCGCTCCACCTGGAACGCACCGCTTACCGTCCCAATTCGGCAGGCCAGCCAGACCGCACCGCTCTCCGCTAACCCCCGTTTATAACTGTGACTGGTTTGGGATCGTTGGTACACCTGTATATTCCTTTTTTCTTAATTCTTGCCTCTCACTTGTAAAAAGACTCGACGCTTCGCAACTTGTAGTCGTATATTTGTGTGATTGGTTTGGGATCGTCGGTACACCCTGTATATTCCTTGTTCTTAATTCTTGCCTCTCACTTGTAACAAGACTCGACGCTTCGCAACTTGTAGTCGTGTATTTGTGTGATTGGTTTGGGATCGTCGGTACACCCTGTGTATAATTCGGTGGAATTTCGGCTGTTTAGCATTTTACCCGATCATATTGTTTGTAAAACTTGAAAGGGTAAAATAATTTAAATTGTTTTTCAAAATCGTTTACTCAAAAATTATATTTCCTGGCTTGGCGATTTTCTAGTTATATATACCCTTGAGCAGAAGTGCAATAATGTTCAACATGTTATGTTTACTGTTGTTTGTGCTTTATCTAAATTTCTTAGTTAGTTGCCATTAATTTTATAATATATGTATAATTTTTTGAGATGTTCACTATATATCTTGTTTTTTTTTTGTTTGATACATGTATCTATAGATTCTAAGTAGTAGTTTTAAAAAATTCAAATATTTTATAAATTTTGTAGATAGAGAAGGCAAAAGTGGAATAGATGCTTAAAAGCCTTATTGATTGGCCACAGGATAAATACGCGATTTGTCCGCACGGAAAAAGAAAAACTACAAACTTGTATTCTTATATCGTCATCGTATTTCCTTCCCCTTTACGGTACAAGGGCCTTCTCTCAAATAGACTTAAATAACTCAAGCATAACAAAAGGGTGGCGGTATCTATCAGCTGCCCACTCCTTTTATTCACTTTTTGAATGAATGCACCTGATTTTATCTCTATTCAACCAACACGGAATGTGGCCACGTCGGACGAAAGAGAAGATGCTCGTAGGAACCGTTGCTCGGACTTTGCAATAAATGTAGTTTTAAATGTATCCCGCCCATGCTCTGACCTGGGCCGAACCAACAATAAAACCTTTGGCTATAATAGATGGGGTTCTGCTCCCAAACCTGTGAGCATTGAACAAGTATATCACTTTGGTTTTGTATTATGTTTTGCCGGGAGTGCGATATATACGACCCTACTCGCTCTGGAGGATGTGTTTGTTATCGAAGATACCTAAAACAATAAAGGCGTTAAAGGTTTCCTTCGAGCTTCTCTTTTGCCTTTTCCCTTTTCACTACTAGTGTTTTAAGCCAGGTTATACTTAAGGAAAAGGTGATTCATTAACTACCGTAATAAAACGCCGTCCTCCAAGTAAAATGCTATGTAATTAATTAAAGTTGAATCATTTTATAATTCTTAACTACTACAAACATTTTAAGCAAACTATTATATTACAATTAAAATTTGACTAAGCAAGAAACAAAACATTTTTGACCCGTTTTCACAACACCAATTTAAATTTCGAAACGTTTACCACTTTTACATTATTTTTTCTTAGTTGCACGAACGCACAGAAAAAGAGAGAAACTAAAAATGTCACCAACCTCAGTAACTAATAATTTGTAGCGGATTTCCTCATCGTTTTAACTTGTAAAAAATGTTAAAGTTATTTCCAGTAGTTTCTGGGAAAGTTAGTAAAGCGTGTAAAAAAACAAGACGGTTTTTCAAATGAATAGGAATATTGAAACAATGTCGTAATACATAAAATATTTCTTATATATTGTTGTCTTATGGATCTAACATTTGCAACGATGAGTTTTAAATTATAAAGTTTTCTCTCAGTAGACTCAGCCGTCTTATCACATCTTTGTCATCACACGCGAAATTTCCCTAAGCTTGTTTAGAAATTATAAAATCTCCGCCATGTGAATGATAAGTTTTCGTGTACCAGCAAATTTTTGCAAGAATAATTTGGTCCCTTTTAGAAACAGGCAACAACCTTTTTATATTCTTCACTCAAATCCGATTCAGTGCAAATCCAAACGTCTTTGTGTCTTAAGCATATTCGCATAACAAATTTCCAATTCTTATAATTAAAAAATCCTTCTAAATATTCAATATTCATCTTTGTCACATGTGTCAAACGCACAAAAAAGTCAGCCCAAGAAATTTCTAGTGGCCTCAATATCTAATGATCTAGGGATCTAATGTCCTGGGCTACTAGTCATTGCTAAATACATTAAGCGTCCAATAAGTTGTTATTCGAATCTTCAGTGCAACCTCTAGTCAATGCTGTTGATGGAGCTCCAGGTAGTGATGCTAATTTGCAACCTTTCATATTAAATCTGCCTAATATACTTTTCATATGTACGTATGTTCCAACCCAAAAACAATTTATTATTTGTCCATGTGATTTTCATGCCTAATGTACTTCAGGCTTGTCCAAGGTCCTTTATTTTATGGTGTTTGTTTAGCTCCCCCATAACTTCTGCCTTTGGGGAAAATAATTTCCAATGAAATTCATGTACCTGTAACGTAGTAATAAACACACAAGATATCTTATCACTTTGCGCTACACAATTTTATTAGTTTGGGGAAGCAGGTTGCTTCATAGCAACTAATTAATACCAACTACCTGTAAAGCTTAAGAAAGTTCCAAACAGTTTCATGTATATCATTATATACAAGGAAAGCTGCTTCTAAAAGTAGCAACTCTTTAAACTCCTAACCAAAAGCATCAGTAGCAGGTTCAGCTACAATTTAATGTAAACCAGCAGTTTTAAATTTAAATGGTTAAGGCGGCGATACTGATTTTTAGAACGCCGGTGAGAGAACACAAAAAGGCTAGTAAGCTTTAAAATAGTTTATTCTATAAAATAAACTTACTTTATTCTCATATATACATAGAATTCTTTCGCAACTCTACAAAATATGTAATTCAGTATTCCGTTTGTCGTATATTAAATATACGTTATAACAGTATTTGCTACATAATATCTTACAATAGGGTATAATGTTATATGTGTACATTTAGATGAATATAAATGCTTATACCACCGTACCTTTTGCTGGGTGCTGGACTTCATAACCGACGTCGGGTAGGTGCGACTGTTGGTAACAACACAATAAGCGCACAACAGCCACCTGCTATACTATTCCAATGCGGAGTGCCTAGCCCTCTACTGTAGTTCTCCTGCCCGGGTGTGCGGTTAGTGCGCTTACCACGCACGGCATGGGCGGCGACTATTCCTCGCTGCAGCCGGTTGCCCCACAACTCCGTGCTGCCTCATGCTCGAAGATGCTCGCGCTACTGGTATGCATTGCAGTCACGCGCGCATTGCCTTCGTTCACCCGAGCGCCGTGGAAGTTCCTGTCGGTGCGTATACTTCTATCTTATTTGTTATGATTTTATGAAATCGCGCGCGTTCCCTTTTTCACACTTGCATTTGTTTATGGCGTGCACAAAATGATTACAATATCCTTTAAAATGTTCTCAACACTTGTCACTCGCGCCGCCTGCATCGCTTTTTGCTTGTCCTTCACCAGGGACACTACGTTGTAATAATATTGCAAATACTGCCGGAGTTATAGGACTGACCCATCTTCCAGAAACACCTGGTATATTATTCTGTAATTGATTCATGCTCTTAGGCTGTAAACCATTAAATTTAGAGTAACTGCTAATTTAACTTTGTTGGTTATTAGGGCTTGTGGAATTAAAAATACAATTTCCAATAACGCAGTTTTATTAACACGATCTTACTACTAAGAACATCGACGAATAACTAACTAAAAACTAACACTGTTAGGTAAACCCTACGGGCAGGTATATTGAAGAGCGCGTGAGTCATAAGCTCGAACAAAGAAAGTGCACTATCCTACGATGAGATCATCATCGATAGGGTTCTTACAAAGAAGTTGATTTGTTTTTTTTGTGTTACTATTTCCAATAAACTTAAAAGAAAGAAACAGTATTTCTTGTTGTCTGTCTTTCAGAAACAAATTCGAAATGACTATTTTTATCCATTTTATTATATCCTGTGTATTTATTTCAATTCTTGTTACAGCTCTTTCACGTCTGCTGCTGCAACCTTTCTATGTATTTCGGCTCCATTGCCACACTCTCTGTGTGATACGAGTATCATAATCTACACAAAAGCTGAAACATTTTTGATCCAATTGTCTTCTTAATTCTCCAAGAGAAAACGTAAAACGTCAGCATCGCTAGCGAAGGATCCTATTCCACTTTGAAGTAATAACGGCAAAAACGTACTCAAACTAGACGGACACCGTCACATCTAATTTTCCTTTAGATGCCGCGATTTTATTTATAAGTCTGAGCACAATCGCTCCCTAATCTGTTTCCTCTTCTTCTTTCCGGTGCACATTCGCCACCAAACCCCAACCACGCTGTGAACGTGAGTTCCCCCATGGCGGTTTACTACAACAAAGGCCGCCGCACCGTCGGTACCGGTCGCCCTAATACGTGCCCAAGATAATACTTCAAAGTTAAGAAAGAGATTTCTCATGTCACTCCGAAATAGATTAGCAAGTAGTGTTTCGCAGAGGGGGTCGTAGCTAACTTTTAAATTAAAACTAAGCTTGAAGCTGCGTTCACCTCTGATACCTGTTACCTGACATCTGACAAATAAACGAGTCGCATAGACTTTGCTGGTATGGTGCACATGCCAAGTTAGCTTCGTTCACAGTGAATGCCTTAAGTTTAATATACGTTATATGCGGGTAGGTTTATTACACCGGCATTACATTAGATTAATACTTAGCAAACTATTCCTTGTTATCGTTACCTATGTCTATCATATAATGACAAAATACTTTATACTGAAGTGTTAATATGTTCAGAAATTCCACACGCAATTATTTTTTTGCAAGTATGGCTGATATCGAATTGGAGATTGTGATCGCCAACAATGTTCTTCGTTCCTTAGAGCGACTATAGCTAATGAAACATTTACTGGTGTTCAACTGCAGTTTAACGTGCGACACCATTTAATAATCACATCTAAATTATGTTGCAGGAAACAAGTGCCGTCAGAAATGCCAAAGTAGATCTTTAAGTGATCTGCAGAAGTCAGAACAGGCCAGGTGATATTATATAGTAAATCATTAATAAAAAGTGCATACAGCAGAGGATCAAGGTTGGATCCTTGTGGCACACCTGATTTAGCAGTAAATTCAATGAGAGTGAAAACTGTTAGATAAGAAACATGGCACTGACGATTAGTTAATTAAGATCTCATAAGTTGTAATGCGGACAGAGCAAAGCCAAAAGAACTAAGTTTTGCAGCAAAAATATGTCTAAAGTTACGTACAAGAAAACTCCGCTTCAAATCATCGCCAGCTGTAAAATTATTAGCAGGACTAGACATTTATAGAATCACTTCATTCTGAGAAACAAACGTTAGGTGGATGGATGATAAATTAGAGCAGTTGTACAAACAGTGTTATGACTAGGCAGATATACATCGAAAAAAGGCTTTGCAAATGCATTTACTATCTCGAAAGGTTCAGTCAGTTCATTGTTATTATTGAAAAGCTTTCCAGGGATAATAATAGTCGTACGTCTTTCGCTAAGAAACTTCCACAATTCACTGGGATTTGATTTTGGGATCATCAACGTATCACAACATAATTCTCTCCAGACTAAAAATTTTCCACAACCAGCAAATAGCATATTTTGAAATATTGCCAAAGATTTTAAGAATTGTAAAGTTAATAAAATATGCACGTCAAAAAAATTAGAGTACTGTTTAACCCGTCAAAAGGAGTTTTAGATGTAAAACCACCCTCAGAAATTTTTCTTGGAAGACTTCAACCATCAATTACCAAAATTAATACCGCATTAATGTCCTCCAAACAATTAGGAGCCCTAGAAGTAAAACAGGAAGAGGAAAAAAAACAAGAATATATATTGCACTGATGTGATATAAAAACTGCGTGTGATACTATTTAAGCATTATCTCGGTCACACCATGTAACACCAGAAGAAAGATATTTTATTCTTCATAAAACCGCATCAAATAAAGAAAACCGTTGAGCTGTGTCGAAATGCACTTTACTTTATCATTTTCAAGACTTTGTGCAGTATTAATCGTTATAGCCATTAAATTTCAGATTACAACTTTTTACGATTCATTAGCACTCAGAACTAATAATCCTCGAGATTGACTGAACTCAAACTCAGCGTGTACTAAATTACCGATCTGGAATAAACAGCTCATAAACCCAATAAATCTCCGCCAGTTAGTGCGTTCAGTGCACTCCAGTGAATTATAGATTTCCAAGTCGACTATCGCACATTTATTTACTTTTGATATTATATGCCCATTAACTTTTTGCAAATTATCGGAACTGTGCACACCATATATATATATAATCTCATTCAAATATGCACCTAATCATATAAGCAAAAGATAAAATGACGTGCAAGGAAAGCAAGGCACAGCCTTCGCCAAGGAATTTAAAACTATACATTCAGCATACTTACTACAGCAGAATTAACCGAGTTGGCGGAAACTCCACGTCAACGCGCAGTATACGTCACAAACTCGAAGAGGCAGGCGAGTCTAGTCGATGGACGGTATACGATACATACTGAATTACGATTTCTATACGAATCATGCAGATGGTGAGAATTATACCGATTCTCCTTATTCCTTCGGGTGTGTCTCACTCCATTGAGCACGCCTTCTTACTATCGCGCATCCGCCAACTCAGGTTAATTCTACTGTACCCATAATTCCGTGGTGAGATATTTGAGAAAATACCCATACCTTAAAGATGTTTCCAATGCATCCTTGAAAAGTGTTCCTTTCACTTCCACTAAAGTGTTGCCGATTTATACCTAAGTATGGAAATGAAATTGAAATAATTTCGCGTATTTAAGTTAAAGAAATGATATACTGTGTAAAATAGAGAGATGTTATGCATAATGTAATCATATAATCATTAATGAGGAATCTCACAGTTAAAGGAAAACAGCGCAGGTGTTCTTATGGTAATTTTATTTAAAACAGAGTAAAAAACGTAACGAATTAAAGGAAAATAGTTAGATAAATGACTAGTGATTTAAATTAATGAATATTGTGTCAGATAAAAAAGTTTAACGCGAGTCGACAGTGCAAGTGGGGATAGGATTAATGTACAGTTAATTAATAAGCAGAAAATAAATAAAAAAACGATGCGTGTATTTGGTTACTTAGCTGGGCAGCTGGCAGTACGCTTAGTACTTCGTAGTAAAAGATTTGGATCTTTATGGCTTCGAAGCGGATATTTTCAACACAGAACTTGCATAGAATACTTGTAAGTGAGCAAAGTAAGTTGAACTTTTTGCGAGTTCGAAGAACATCGAAGAGGAACTCTTTTCTCCGTTCTAGGCAAGGCTGAAGAAGGACCCTCTCTCTTTGAAAACAAAATTATCTGCCGAAGAAGAGCGTAGAAATGCCTTGAGGTGGTTAAAACATCAACCAATCAGAAATCAGCGTGTATGCGTTGGGAAAAAATGCTGAGGGTCTTGTAAATGTTTTAAATAAAAACAAAATAAAGAGATACTCTTCAGGTATAGACACTGGTACCGTTAAAATGATACTGTCAGCATTTACGAAATTAAAGCTTAGTTGCAAACTTTATTGCTTCGTTTTCGGTGAAAAAGGCACCGCAAATGTTGGAAAAACAATTCAAAACAAAATCAGCTCCGTTCGATAAAAATGTAATAAAAATAATAAAGAATTGCTTCTTGTTGTTGTTACACGGCTACTGCACCAAAGGAAAATTACATTTAGAGGTTATACACTCAAGATGTTGTATGACACGGAGAAAAGACGCAGGCAATCTCTTTCTTGGAAATCTTGATGAAAAACAAAGTAAATTTGGTCTCTCCATTTTGATAAAGATTTTGTACGGCAATTGAAAAAAAAAACTGTTTTCAGCTGATATAATTCCTTTCTGGAAAAAAATGTCTATTCAAAACAATTTTCTCAATAAAATTATTGATTTAAATAGAATTTGATAGGTTTATAGAACGATGTATTTTAAGAACAACGGTAACTTTATTAGCTGCTAATTCGTCCGTTATCAGAGAGTAGACCATTTCACATGCTCTTAAATATTGGTAAAAGTTTGTAATGAATAAAATTGTTTCTAGGATGTAGTGTAACGTGCCGTTCCATGGGAAAATCTATTTCAGTATCCAGTTTGGATTTTAGTTTGAATTAATCGTTAATTCCGTTTACTTTGATTGATATTCCCATGGGCGGTAGCGTTGCTACCGCATGTTATTTTATTGCGAGTCTTTATTTAATTAATATTGTTTACAACCTGAATATCGTCCCCACCACGGCGCCCGATTCACGCAAGCCCGACTCCCACCATCACGACCGCGTGGGAGGAACCGCAAGTGTATTTAAGTCGCGCGCTTAACGCAAGCCCAGTCCGATCCCCGAGTCCCTCCCAGTCCGCTCCGATTGGAATGTCGGCATAGCTTCTGATACCTATCGAACCTCTTATTCCCGGCCTGATTGTAGCGCTGACAGAGCCCACTGGCGTATCGCATGCATTTTACCGATTTTTTTCCGCTCTGGTCGTTGCGCCGGCATTATTTCCGGTGCTCCCAGAGTGTTAATTACAGTCATTACCGTACCGCCGAATTTAGCATCGTCACCGATATTTAACCATCGTAGCCCGCAAAAACCGATCACGTCCTTATCGACCGACTCCCGTACATATATTGTCACCTTACGTTATTAACCGAAACAAGGTTATTAGATTCCGCATACCGAAACCCCGTAAATATTTTAGAATTCACCACTGTACATATTTATATAGGCTTGCGAGTTGTTTTGTTTACTTACCTCTTTTGCTGTATATATTCCTTGTCTTTTACACTTATTATATAGAAATAAACGTTTGATTTATAACGTACTTTCACTGTTTCGTTGCGTAGACCGAACCCTGAACTTTCTTCGACTCGTTGCTACCACTTTAGGGTTTACACTTTATTGTAACGACGTAGATATTACGCAACACCATTCAAACCGATACGATGTTGTAATTTACCCTATGACAATTAACGATCAGCGCCACCAAACGAATTTAGGGTGAACCTCCTCTTTCAACTTACGACGAGCGACGCATAAGTATAGAGCATTTTAAAGGCAAGTAACTAATCGAAAGCTCATAAGCAATGCTTTAAAGAATAAGCGGTAAATACCATCAGAACCGAACCAGAGAAACCCGGAAAGCAACAAACAAAACAAACGTTGTCGTCGTTACAGTAGCAGTCCAACGCATTCCATAGCTAAAATAGCTTTCATGAAATTTTTCTATATTCTAAAACCACAAATATCCAAAGGTTGTGTCATTGTCGAATAATATCTACTCCATGAATTTAAGATACTACGAATTTCAGTATTTGGTAACAGTAAAACAGTGGCTGTTAAGAATAACATAAGGAAAATTCAATATTAATTCTTATTGTTTTCTCTGAAATTTAAATTCCTTGACTGGTTTGGTTTAAATGATCTCATTCGTATTTATAGAATTTGTTATTCTATTTAACGTCTCAAGTTACAAAACATTTTATATTCATTTACCTTTTTATAATTCTGTTTATTATTGATAAATTTATACTATTACTGGCCAAGAAAACTTATTTATGAATAAAACATTTCAGCATTAAAATTCTCAAAATAAACTCGGCTAGCTAAAAACAATCTCTTGCACAATGAAGCCAGTTCGTCCCAGTGCTTTCATTCAATAAGTCCTTCTACGATGTCACCAAGGATAATGAGATTTTAGAGAATTGCAACACCTAAGACGTTTAAAATCTACGAGTAGGAAAGTAGAAATGCTTGTAAAGGCTGCACCCGATATTCACGTGTGCTATCCGGAGGCCTAAAGACGTCGGCGTTGCTCGCCGTAACGTCTCTAACTCTTCCTTCTGGCTCTCCACATGAAGCGCGCATCGTCGGTTACCAACGGACGGACACTCTCATAAACGTCGACTACGAAGCCGATGTATCCTCTCAGCCAATCCCAATTTCACAATTCACGCAGTCCTTTCAGTCGGGCCGATATTTCTATTTGCGGATTGGACTCCAGAATCTATTTGCTACGGACTCTCTTCTCACACTGTAATTCCACAGTTCAAATCTGCGGTGGCGATAAATCTCGCTTTATACCGCTTCTAAAACGACAGAACACATCGAGACCTATATACTTGTCCCTTCTCTTTGTCGGCGCAGTCCGTTCGCCACGCCAGTACGTGTCATTTTCTTCTATCTGACTCTTTTATTTAATGTCGCCTATTGCCTTCCTCGTAAATTCCGGTCACATACACAACTGTGTACTTAGTTAGGGGTATAACCTAAAATAAAAGGACGACGTCTCCTTGTGTTGAAGCTTTTTTGTTTTTGGAGATGTTGACGAGTGCAAGAGTAGGAGACATAGATACCGGTTCACGGTGAAAACAATTTCAAATTTAATTTTACCAGCACCTTGCGAGAATTTATTATTAGATATGACATCCTCGTCCTTCTTATCTGCTTTACATCTCAGATACATACCTACACTTAATAATTTATAAATATTTAACGCAGCTTTAACAAGTAAACATAATGATATAAATAAATACAGGAGAGAAGTCAGAAGAAGATAACGTCAAAACACGTGCAGGTTCCTTCCTGTTGCAGATGTCTTTTTGAAACGTCTGCATAAATTTATCACGCGACTATGAGTAATCGCAATACCCTTGGTATTTTTTACAGCATAGTTGCAGGTGTCCTTCGGACTAATTTTTATATTTGAAGCTTTATTACGCGATCTCCTTCCTATACGTTTCAAATCGTAGATACATTATACATAGAACAGTCCACCTCGAAAGCCGCCTGTGTCATATGTTTGCACGTATCGATATACTGCTGTTTCAGTAAATTTGAATTCATGTTATAGCCAAAGTGACAGATATAAAAGCCTCCAACTCATGGTAATTTGTCCAATAGTTTATCGCTGCTATTTATACTTGCCCCGGAGCGATGAGTCACCCCCAAGTTCGAGCAGTATCAAGTGGTATCGAGCGGGTAATTTCAGATCACCTGGCCACTCTTGGAGTAGAACACCTACAATGCAAATATGATGGGGACACCATGAGCAGTCCAATTGAGCACCTTGACATACAAATCTCATGCGCTCTAACGGTAGTATCGGCCCTCCTGAGGTCGATTCTTACGACTCCGCTTCCCCATTTGAAGTCGGAGAGCCGATGCCCATTAATATTCAAATCTCGTGCACTTTGAAGCTGACCAATCAGGAGACGCCAAGTGGGCGTGGTAGGAGTGAAGGGGATAAAAGATGAATTTATACCCCCTTGGTCAACATTATGGGATTTTGCCTCAGAACTGTCTTAGCTATTCTACTGGCGAAAATTATGAGAAACAGGAAAAGAGGAAGACCAAGACAGACAAACATAGGACGAAGTTATTCTGGGATACTACGAAAGAATGGAACAATGTTGGCAATACAAAGATACTGCCAAAGAATAGAAAAGAATGTTTATACAACTAAAAATAAGTGTAAATCCCATATGCGGACTTTATGTATGACATTGTATAAACTACTTTGCAAGAAGTACCTTGACTACGCTTCTTTGCTAATCCACCGCTCAAAACTTAATATTATACCTTAGTTTCCTTTAAATACATGATTGTTTTCTCAAAATTGGCCTCATGTCCAAAATTAAGGAAAAAATTACTCCAGCGTCAACTTCGACGTGATACCCAACAGCACAAGTCCGGGAAGTCTCTAAAATGTGCCCGTCTCCAACAGTAGAAAGGGAAACTTTTATAAACTTTTCGTACCTACTCATGATGTCACCTTAGCACTTCAAGTGAATTTACATAATTCGCCTTCTGAAAATATATTTTAAAAATTCATAAAATGTATTCTGAAGCTTAATTCGCGAATGTCGACCTAATTAAATTAACATTTGTATTCGCGAGAAGCCTCTTTCCTAGTAGATTAGTGATCTCGTTTTGCATCGCAAGGTAAAAAGAAATTAGGGAAGGTTTACGCACGGATTTGTGAAAGCGCTCGAAGGCTCTTTTTTTAATTTTTTCATATTATTCGAGAATTTCTTTTACACAATTTCGGTGAGTTGATAATTAGCATTAATTTCGTTGCTGAAAAATGTTCCTGTTGAAGTTTATCTCAATGTATTTAGTTTAACAGCTCGCAAATGAACGGTAATGTTTTCTGTTTACAGAGGTATTTGTAATTTTTACTTAATCTTTTATTCATAGAAAGAAAATGAAAAGGAAAGGTCGTCCCATAAATTGCCTGTTCTTATACAGATTTACAGTCTTATCGAAACAATTATTCCCAACAAGAAAGAAGTATAGGAATAAAATAAAAATGCCAACAAAAAATGAAAATGGAGAGTTTAATATATACGCATGTACAGTCGTTAACTTTAGGAATGACCGTCGAAATTGCAAGGAACTCTGTCTAGCATATGGAACAAGCGTAGCTCAATGCAACTTAGGCGGTCATTTATAAAGTCCATGACTGTTTTTAATTAAATTCTGTTGTGCGAAATATTTCCCTTGTTAGTCACCAAATAGTACCTGCCAATCTAACACAGAGATGACCTTGCACAATTTTCATTGATTCAACTAGATTTTAGTAAACAAAAATGCATATCTAAAGATCATAAGTTTTTAATTGTTAGAATGGTAAGTATTGTCTCATAGAGAGAAGAACTTATTTTATCAATAAACTAATAGCATATCCAACAGTTACTTTGCATTTTCTGCATACTTTTATTTTGGAAAAGACAATAGATTAAATTATTTTTGTCAACACAATTAGTGCGTGTTACTGTTGCAGTAAAATAATCCTTTCCAAAAGTCATCAATTGATTTCAAGGAAATTCCCAAATAGTAGCAAGAAGTAATTACATGAACTTTGATTTACAAAGTTATACCGCCGTTTTGGTTTTAAGAAACTTCTACGCTTTAATTAAGGTCAACCTTAAAGAAACTATTTATATACTCAGCAAATTTTATAGTTCTCCCGAAAGAACTGAAGCTAAATACGTCAGTCTACAGAAGTGTCTATTCTGGTAAGAAATGATTCGGAAAATTAGAATTTTCAACTTCCATTTTATACAGAACCCTTGGGATAATCTTGGCCGCAATTGCTTTCTTGAACATTACTTCTATGCAGATATCACTGAGTTTGAAAAACTACAGTAGGACTTTTTTGGTAAAATTACAAATAAACATACTGTTTTTGCAGAATACTTAAGATGCGTATTTCTAAAAAAATTTATAAAATATGTTAGCTAAACTTGCCATGACATTTAACTTTAACCAACGCTTTGAATGTGAAGTTTCCTATTTAAAATATATAGCGACTGTCATATTCTTAGTACCATTTAAATTTAAGCCACGCTTAACGTACCGGTACACACGGCCATTAGTTCATTATTATAAATAATCCAATACAATATTCAAATTTTGCTAGTGGCGTCACTTTATATTACGTACTACACGTATGTACATCGATATTTCGACTATAACGAAGCTTTGTTCCCAACCACAAAAAAGAAATATTAACGACTTTCAAAAATCAATTGCGCTTTTAGTATCAACACTTAAAGATTAAAATTGTTGATGGTCTGGAGTCACCGTAACTTTCTTACAAATTAGAGAACGTACAATTTTTCCTTGTCTCAGTAAAACCAATAATATTGTTACTACAACAACGTATCTAGATTAGACGACACATTGGATAACAGAATATCCTACAGAAGGATAGCGCCGTTTTATAGGTAGTTCGAAAAGAGACTTAAAATGCGTTTTCCCATAGGGTATTCGACAAAACTATATAATGACAGCATCAAGATATCACACTGGTTTTAAAAAAAAATTGTTTACTTGGCATCGGTGATTGCTTTGTGTTGACCTGAAAATAGTAAACTTTTTATTGAGTGGACAATGTGGGTACAGTAAATTCTCTTGTTTCTTGCGTTCATGGGACAGTAGTGTAAAAACTGGAGCAGAACTGCTTAAGGAGAAAAAAACGATACCATTAGCAAAATACGGACAGAAACAAAGTCATTCTTCCAACACTTTATTTTAATGTTAGACTTAAGCAAATGTACAAGGCTTTGAACAGCGGAAGATGCTTTAGATATATTTATGGAACTTTTTCTGCTTTGAGTACAAGAAAACTGAAGATTCCCTGCCATTATGGACAAATTTCCGACAACCATAGACTATAGTAAAGAATGGAAGACCGGTTTCACTGGGATATCACGATAATGGAAGAACGATACCAAAGCCGGTGAAACCGCCATAATATGATAGCAGACTGTTGTTGGATTTTACTAGGAAACAGACATAGAAGAGAACATAGTAGAGGAAATTACGGAAAACGCTTTTCATAGTATATTTTATTAATTCTTCTGATATATTGTTCAATGTTCTATTTCGCTATGGCTGATGTGTCGGCAAGGCTTCTGATACACGCCGAGCTTCTTATCCCCGATCTGGTTGTAGCGCTGGCAAAGCCTTCTGGTGCAACACAGGTATTTTTTAAGTCCGCTCTGGCTGATGTATCGGCAAAGCTTCTGATACACGCCGAGCTTCTTATTACCGGTCTGCTTGTGGCTCTTGAAAAACTATCTGGTACCATTTTCCCCGGCCGCTTTGGCTGATGTGTCGGCAAAGCTTCTGATTCCCCCCAAACATCTTATTCCCGACCTGAGTGTAGCGCTACCAAAGCTTTCTGGTGTAACACAGGCATTTTACCGATTTTCTCCGATTTAGCTGTTGCGCTGGCACAGCTTCTGACGCTCCCAGGGTTTTATTTACACTCATTTCCGTACCGCGGAATTTAACGCCGTCACCGATATATATGCCGACAGAACCCGTGAAAACCGTCCGCGTACTTTTCGGCTCAGCCCCTGTTATTTTAAGAAGTTAACCTAAACAAAGTCATTAGATTCCGCGTTTAGATTTCAAAGCGTTACCGAAGCCCCGCGAATGTTTTAATGTTCGATACTATACGTATTTATGTATGCTCGCGATTGTACATGCATATGTTTTGAAACTTACCTTTTTGCCATATACATTCGATGTCTTTTGCACTTGTTGCGCAATCAGTCTAGAACCCTGAACTTCCCAACACTTAGGCTCATAACTACCACTTTGGGGTTTTATTGTAACGGAGTGAATAAGACGCAACACCGCTTAAGCCGTTACGAGGTTATAATTCAGTATTCGACAACTAGCCAGTAGCGCCGCCGAACATGCTCGGGGAGAACTTCCTCTTTCGACTTACGAGGATCAACGCATAAGTAATAAGCATTTTAAAAGTAAGTAGGTAGTCGAAAGCCCATAAGCAAGGTATTAAAGAGTAAGCAGTAAATATCAGTACACTAAACCAGAACCGAAAGAAACGTCTTTACAAAATTCGACAACTAGCCAGTAGCGCCGCCGAACATGCTCGGGGAGAACTTCCTCTTTCGACTTACGAGGATCAACGCATAAGTAATAAGCATTTTAAAAGTAAGTAGGTAGTCGAAAGCCCATAAGCAAGGTATTAAAGAGTAAGCAGTAAATATCAGTACACTAAACCAGAACCGAAAGAAACGTCTTTACAAAATAAACGTCCATTTAAGAACATAATAAAAAAAACCATCGTATTAAGATCAGGTAACCTGACGAGTCATCCATCTGTTTGGAATATTCGTCCAGATACTTAAGAGCACCGTGAGCAGTGGGCATATCCATTCTACTTGGTCGCACATTAGATGGCCTGTCATCTACACACACAGCACCCAAATGGATCGGAAGGTAAAATGGTCCGCTGACAGAGAACCTTCTTTAATGACCCTACTCACGAAATTGGTGCGCATTTTCATTTGCCTAATGGTGAAAGTTATGAGTGTTTAAGACTTCATCTCTATTAAATAAGCATTCATTGCTTCAAGGACTATATCTCAGAAAACCGTCATCATCACATATTCTCTTTAAAACCAAAAATTGCAAAAAGCTATCCGGTGGATATTTTCGTTTTCGTAAAGGGGTTGAACTTAAACAGCGTGATATGGGTGCAAGAACGTTCTCTTTTAAAACTGAGTAAATAGTTTGGTTATAACATACAATGTTATAAAAGAGATTATGATGCAAAAGGATATTATTTACGGTAAATTTGTCTTCATTCTATTTCCTAGTTTCCTATGTTTATTCTGAATGTAAGCATATCGGCAAGTTGCCGTTCAATACAATTGAGGCAACAACGATAGGTGATTGGCTATGTAGTATGAAAGACCGAATTTGTATGAGCTTGGATAATTAATTTTTCAATGTGTTCTCCTAACGTTCAAATAGAGATCGGTATGTGAATGCATCGTTTGTGCCAATATTAATTGTTAAATGGCTGACAAGTACACCATATACCAGGTTCACCCAGTTCATACGTCCCTGCCCATAACTTTTTTAATTATGAATATTTTTTGCTTAAAATTTGGAATGTACTATTTATTGTAAATTTCTAAATATTTAACCTATATTATAATTTTTTATTGCTTCCGGTTTTACTGGAAATAAGAAGTTTTCGTTTCCCAAAATTTTTAATTTTTATGTTTGAATCTAGCAACTGTCAACATAATACCTAGAAACTACAAACGTTCCACTATTTTGTTTTTTATGTATATTTAACGTATACATCTAAAACTCATTCTGTAAGAAGTAGATAAAATTATATTTTAGACACTGCTACAAACAGGTAACTTTTAGAATGTAGTTATTAGATAAACACATACAAATCCCATGTATTTATGGGCTTCTATCCTACGTACCGATAACTGTTTCCAGATGTGCAATATTGAATTTTGCAAAGCCTTTGAGAAGATGTTTCTTTTTTCTAATATGAAACAGGAGGCGCAATCGAAAATCCAACCTTTAGTGTACATACTCTAGCCCGTATTCGTTCATCAAGTTAATGTTTCAGCAAACAGATTTCAACTTTGAATATTCATGCATACGGTTGCTATTTCCCGGATACGCGGTACATACATATGTATAAACGTTGTACGGACGGACAATGCGAAAATGAAAACTCCGCGCCATCCAATTTAATCTTTCCACAACAAAAGTGCTGAATATACTAAAAACTTATACGGTGTAATATTCTTCATTTAGCTGAGGTGACGCGAATCTGGCTTAAATAGTTCGAAGGACCGTAAATTTATAACCTCAATGTATATATGCAATACCGCCATGCTGCATTTTAATTTTAAACACGTGTCGCCAATTAAAGGTCTATTCACACATTACCGAGCCACTGCAGGGACGTGGCCCGTCAGGGAAAGAAACAAAATATCGTTGCATGTAAGTTGAATTGCCACGTTCGCACTTCTCCGTGGCAGTGCGTTAATTCAACTTACATGCAACTGTATTTTGTTTCTTTCCCTGACGGGCCACGTCCCTGCAGTGGCTCGGTAATGTGTGGATAGACCTTAAGGTAGAGGAAAGAGTAGTAGGAAGGAATAGCAGTGACACACAAATATGTATATATTATGTCAATCTTTCAGACAGTCGAGGGATCAATTTGATCTTCAGATGACGATGAATTTTTTATGCGACTAATAAATTCTTCGATGTCGTCTTGCAAATTATCCACGAATTAATTTCTTCGTATCTTTCACCTTAGATGTGGTATTATCCATGTTTACATAGATTTTCACTTGTGCCCATACCATTTCAATGGGATTTAACTCGCAATGGTAAGGTGGTAATCGAAGAACGTCATGAGCTTCTTCTTTTGCAAGCTCGTCGATCCTACTTTTATTATACTGCGGTTGCGGTTGCGCAAAACAGCAAGTCTCTTTCAGCATTTCGTCAGTGGTTGGTATTTGTTTCTCACGAGGCCAATCAATAATATAACTTTTCCCCCACACTATCTTCGATTTTTTTTTTTTTCTGAGGATTATAGGAAGCATTATCAAGAACGATTACTGACTTTTGCGGTATACTTGGAAGTAATTTATTAATAAACCAATCCTCATAATCATATGCACACAGAAAAATGCATTCTGAGTCCAAAGCAAAATATTGTTTCAACACAACTCCCTTAAAGAGAAAATTAAATAGTTTTGTTGTAAGTAAATCTTTTACCACTAAAAAAAATGAAAGTTTTAATTCAAGAAAACTTTTGTTTGGATGAATTATCTTAACTAAAGAATATATTTGCTTAGGCATTGCGGCCCTTTCCTGGATTGAGAGTTTGCTTGTGTCCCATAGATGGATTTTAGAGAGAATTTTGAAATTTCTATCACAATATAAGTCCATAACTTTTCAAATTTACTTACAAGAATGAGAGTATTACGTGTATAGTGCCCAAGATGATGGGAATCCAGTGATTTCGAGATTTGGGGTGGCGTTCATCTAATCTGGGGCCTGTTGAAGAATTATATTCGAGCCAGTTTGCTGTGAGATCGTTTTAACACCATTTGGAAGCTGAAATGATTGTTTTGGAGTTGGAATTGTTATTTGGATTATACTAGAGCAGTTTTCGTACTTGAAGTAAGCGATTTTATCATCTTTTGAATCTATAACTGGCGTAAAGGGAATGTTAGGTTATAGTATTTGGATATGTGAGGTTATATTTGACTCTGTGAGTTAATTTCACGAGCGGTTTAAGTTGGCATTGTTTTGATAATGCTTGGTTTTATGACGGGAATTTAGCGGGAGATTTGAATTCTATTTATGATATTTAAAACGAGGAATATAAGTTTTTAGTTTGGATTAAGATTCTGGAAATCTTATTATTGTGTAACTAAGATAGTAAAGCACTTACTTACCCTGAGGGAATCTTTAGAAGATTCATTTATTTGTTTATCAGATTTATTTAACTCGAAATAAATAAATTACACTTAAATAACGTCTCTTTTATTCAATGTAGTATAAGAACACCACTAACAAATAACTAGTACAGTGACAGTAAAGGTACTTAAGTGGTATTAAGCTATATAAATATAATAATCGGTGGCTCAGTGGGTGACATGACCCCACTATGTCCCGAGGTCGACTGAAAATAATCCGATTGGTTTGCGGTGTACCCAAAACTCTGTGGTGGGGTAAATTTAGTGTAAATTTACTGTTAATGCCATCTAACATATGGGTTGTAGCATATCTTTGGAGTTAATGAGAATATAGAGAATATAATAGATGACGCTGAGTGTATGAAAGGAGAATAAAAACAGTGTTGATTCGGTAAAAAATTTAATAAAAATTATAAAGAATTCTCTACAAGTTTCGTAGCAGTATGTTATCGGTGACTTACTTGTATGCCTTTACTTTTTTTAGGTTTCTTGATAATGAACCTGTTGTTTGCTCCTGTTTTATACTATACACTGTACGCTCTGAGCAGCCCAAAGCTTTACTTGCTTCTTGAACGGCGGCACTCACATTCATAGATTTACTAAAATATTGGAAAAATTTTACAATCATACACTTCTCTTTAAGGATAAATTTTTTACCACTACGCCGTTTTCTCCCTACAGGCTCCATTAATGCAGTGAAAACTAATTAAATGTATAGGTTATAACATTTATAATAATCAACCATTACCAATACCCATTTTACCTGTGCACGGTTGAAAAAGATGGAAGCGTTCTCAAAAGAACGATTTCTACAACTGTATAAAAACAAAATATGATGGAATTTAATTAAAAATATTTTAAAACTACGATGATGACAGCACTTAACACTAATAGCCAGAGGTACTATTGCCGATGCCGACATCTGTAAATAAGTTGCAACACACCAACCGGAAGTGAAGATAGCATTAATGACAGGAACTACGGATAGTAAGAGATACATAGTTGCCATTGTATCTCATACTGCATCTGAAGTTTAAGACGATATTTATTACTTGCTTGTCAGAGTTCGTGGAAAATCTTTTGACGTGGATATCTACTTACGCCTTATATCTCTAGATTAGAAGTCAGAGGCAGGCGGGAATCAGAGGTAGGTATATATTTCAATTTTATATTCATGAAACGGAATGAATTTCGAATTGATTCCGTCGGTATTTTTCTTTGGCCCCTAAGATTATTCTTTACGGATTTAGCGCCGTCAATACTAGATTGGATTGCGGGCGCTTCCTATATAGAGAGAGTAGATGTGCGTGAGAGCGTTGGATTTATTTAGCGCGCCCTCGAATCAAATGAAATTGGAAATTGATACATTACCACCATTTCGCTCCGCTGTGGAAATTTAATTCTATTAAACTATTAACTTATCCGAGTGCACTAAAGAATTTGTAGCGGATAAATTAATCTTTACGCCATATATTATAAACGGCTGAGCGCGTGAATTAAGCATACGTTATTCAATTTGGCATCAGATACGTAGTTAGGTACGTATGCTTAATAATCGTAATCTGCCTCCGCGGTGCTTAATTGAGATTTCAAAAATGATACGCGGAGAAGTTTGAAAGTTAAATTGAAAATCCGCTAAATTAAAACCCATGGGCTGATATGCTCGCCGAAGTTTGTAGTTTCTCTTCTTCTACTAACCCCATTGTGCGCATTAAATGGAATATTTTAACCGACTCGAACTTTAACCTTAAGAAATTCTCTATCTACTATGCTTCAAGTCGTTAGGAAATAAAAGAATTCAACGTGGAAACATATCTGATTCTTTCTATTATATTTAACCGGCTCAAATAGTGAAGCATTTAATAATGGTGTTCATGAACATTTACTTTAACTTACAAAGTATTGAGGACAAGGAACAAATAAATAAAATAAGTTAGGAAATACTAGCCTGTCCATTGATCATATTTGTTCCTGATTCTGACAGTGGCTGCAAAAGCCATATGATATACTCTACTGTCTCCAAGCTCTCCAAACACAGAGAAAAACTCGGTTCTGTGTCTGCAGTGGCCTAAATGAGAGAGTGCCATGATATGCCTATACCCCACCCTAACCAAAATATTTCAAGGACGGTGAAATATAAATGATTCCGTTAAAATTATTTCAGAGTTTAGATGTAATTCAAACGTAATTTGAGGCTGTCATAATTGTGTTTTGTAATCTATACCTACATATTAATACATTAATGATTGTTTGGTTTTTCTCGTGTGCAACGTATGGTTCAGAGAGCATCATGCCATGTTCCTTGCTCATTAAAGATGATGAATCTATCGCCACGGCAACTGGTGATTTACTTCAATCGATCACTAATCAACTCAAATCACTTGAGAGAGATTTTGAAAAATCTTTCTCTTGTTCTCAATTTGGAAAATCAGAAACTCAAAGATGGTATACTAGTTCCCAATCATATAACATTGAAATACGAGGTATACCATACAAAGATGGAGAACATGTATATAACATTTTAGAGATTATTGGCAAAGAATTACATACTCCTATGAATGAGTTACTAATAAACAGTGCTCACCGTATTCCATCGCGTAATCCCTCTAAAAAGGATAGTAGCATTCGCGAGGTTTTTCTCCCGTCAGGTTACAGATAATGCACTGGCTGCTACATTAATATCAAAGCGCGAATTAAAATTTTCAAATTTGTGTGGACGAGAAACGGAAGTATTTGTTAGAAGGTCTGAAAGGTCTCTGATGTGTAAAACGTGACACCGACATTTCTAAAATTCGTTAAAGTGATACTTCGTTTTATTCCTAATAATTGCCATCATGACTTTGCTACATACTATGTCAAAATGTTAACGGTTTCAGATCCAAATGCAATAACTTTAAATTGAGTATTTTTAATGAAGTAGCACAAATTGTTTGTATCACAGAGACCAGTTTAAATTCGTCCACATTTGATATCGAATTATGCCATCCTAATCATGTACCTTCTAGAACAGAACGTGTTAGTTCGGTAAAAAAAGTGGGGGTAGTGTTTTGATTGCTGTTGATAGTGGGCTCAAAAAGCGAGTGGTTCTGTCTCGGAGCTGAGGATTTGTAGGTGCACATCCGTAGCAATTTGGTTGGTTCTAGGAGTCTTTACTTGTGTATATATCTTCCACCGGCTGATGACGAAACCCTTGGTTTATTTCTTTCTAGTGCTGCAGGTATAATTAACGATAATCTTGAAGATGGCTTCTTAGGTGTAGGTGATTTTACTAATTTCTACTGATTGGAATGCTGGCATTCATGGAGAATTCACATCTACAGTAGTACGAACGGTAGGCTGTTCAATTTAATGCAGTTATTTAAATTTTCTGCACTTCTTACAGTGTGAAATCATTAAATTACAAGGCGATTCTTTTATTAAAAATTTTACCTCGTGTTGGATTTAACGGTCTACCCTTGATTGCTATGGATGTTTATCATCCCACTATCGAATTTGTTTTTGAGATGCCTTTTGATAAATGCCTCGGTATAAATCGCTTTTCCATTTATGACTTTAGAAACGCAAATTATACTAAATTGAAGCAGTTAATTGGTATCGGGAGTTAACCGGTGATAGCGTTGATCGTGTAGCAAATAGATATCATTGTATCATTCATGAAATCTTTAATATAAGCATACTAAAATTGTGAAATATTTTAAATACACTCTGTGGGTTAGCAAGTTAACTGTGAGAGTTATCAAAAACAAAGGAATAAAATGCACAAACAATGGAAAATATATAATTACAAAATCGATTATTTCACATTTAGTGTTTTAAGGAGTGAACCGAATAATTTGCTTGGTTTTGGAAATTATATTAACTCTGCTGAAAATGACTTAACGGCGGATCCTTCTCGTTTATGGTGCTATGTGCGACAAGAAAGGAATACTACTAACTAACTTCCTCAAACCATGCAATTTGGCGATGTTTCCTGCAGTAATTAGCAAGCACTTTGTTCAATAATTATTTTGCATCGATTTTTCAGTCCAATTCTGTTGATGACCTGCGCTTAGACATTGGTGGTGGTTGCGTCATCATTCTTTGTAATGAGTCACCTTGTTAGTTTGGATATGCGCAATATATAGTAGTGGCTCACATGAGATGTGTTCCTAAATTGCGTAGTTGTACAGACTTCTTAGTGTTATCTCTTTTTATTGTTTTTAATGTATCCATTAGACAAGGCTGCTTTTCGCACCTGTGGAAGCAAACATAATGCGATACCAATTTTCAAATCCGAACGATCATAAGTAAAAGCATGGACATGATCATGGACGTACGTATATAGCCACCAGATAATTCTCGTGGAGAGCCCGCCGAGTGTCCAAATTACACTTTTTCGGCTTTTTTTCTTTTATTTTGACATGTTTACTCCAGCTTAATCATCTATCAAATATTGCACTCAGACTTTTTAAAACAAATTGGTAATAGTGCCAAACAATCGTCCTGATGGTAGTTGCTCCACCTTTCCTTTGTTAGTAAAGAGTACCTACAATCTTAGAAAGTCCTTAAATCTTACTTCAATAACGTTATCAATGCATCAACAAAGAGCACCGCAATACACTAGTGTGAGAAAATCTTTATGTAATGAAAAGCAGCGAATTGCTTAAATAGGATTTAACCAAGCAGTTTTGTTATTTTTAGTCATTACATTAAGTATACTTTACGATTCCAAAGCTGAACTAAAATGATACCGAACACCTTGTATTTTAAACATTCTAATTCTTTCTTCTGCAGCATTCAAAATATTTTTTCTACAGAAATTATAAATTCATACGTCAAGAGTCATTCATAATATCGTCAACACTAATTACCCTGATAGATGTACTTCGTAATTTCGTACTAAATACAAATAGTAGAGAATAATAATTTTCAGCCGCTGTTGTAGTAATAAATTTAGAAATTTTACTAACCCATTTTTTCTTTCCATTGTAACCTCACAAAGGAATATTATTATACATTCGAGAAGCAAAATCTAAATTATTTATCCTGTCGGCCCCGGCTTCCACAATTTATCTCTTCTCTTAATTGTCGTCGACGTACCCTTATTAAGTAGAGCAGACACGAATTTTCATGTTCCACTTGCGTCCGTCGTCTCCACGTCCAAATAAAAATGTAAAGCGCTTCATATCTGTTACAAGAAAGACACGTCCGATAATTTAATGCCCGGCGATGATAATATAATACAATGACAAAGTGGTGATCGCGGTGACAGTGATAGATTGTCCTTCGAGGAGATGAATGTAAATTCTCATAAATCTAAAATAAAAATGACGTTTTTAGTAAGCCGTTACTACGCTCAATTCCGCGTTTTTAAATTCCTCGGCGAAATACCATTAAGGGAGTTGTTCAAAATGTTCTCTCAAATTATCCCGAACGCTTAACGCTTCCGAAATAGCCCGAATTATGATCTCCTTGATTTTCGCCCATTGTAATTATGGATATCCGTAGGCATCGACGTTCAGAGTTGAATTTTTGTTTAATAAAAAATCATGTACATACCTATATAAGGAAGTACATATTTTTGCACTACAACGTAGTTATTATTAATAAACTGTAATTACTTCTGTATATATGATCATCCACACTAATAACGATAAAAGATTCAGAAACACTGCTGAAATAACAAGTAACTTTATAATTATAGCTGTATTCTGGGTAGTCTTTTGCTATTTAAAATAATACCTCCAACATCTTAAAAATATCTATCATCAATTGATGTTGGTAACCACATTAGTCCATATACTTTTATTTACAGCCGTTCTGAATAAAGTCGAAGGTCGAAGGTCGGAACTTCTCATCGAGGGTGGGAAACCTGGGGTCCTATACCCTTTCATCTCTGATAAAGCGGCACGATCAAGCCGCGGGGTGTGAAAGAAACGTTTGTAATTTAAAAATTACACTGATAGGGTTGTTGGATGATCGTTTAAGTGCGAAAAATTGAAATTAATGAATAATTTCGTCTCATTTATTTATCAGTCTTTGTCAACCGTCTGCACTATTAGCTATTAGCACCGTATCACCAGCATGTCTTCAACAAAAACATCTTCTGTTTCTGGTATAGCTTCTTGAAAGAATTTTTTTGAGTACCCGTTAAATAACAATGGTGACAATATGCATTCCTGGCATACTGGTCTATTTATTGTAAATGCTTCTGATAATTGATCTTCCACTCGTACTGTGGCCTTTATCATCTATCCCACTTTGACGCAAAAGTTTTATACGTTCAGGTTTATCAAAAGCCTTTTCAAGGTCTATGAAACGCAAAGATGCATTGATTAATGTCACACGCCCTTTGTATCAAAATCTGCATACTAAATATATCCTCCTTAGTACAAAAATCGTTTCTGAAACCAAGCTGAACGTCGCTTATATTATCTTTTTTTATATATTTGTGCCTGTGTTATATTAAGATATATGTTTACAACATGGCTCATTAAGCTAATAACTCTGTGATCTGAACATATTATAACATTTGCTTTCTTTGGTATTGGTATTGGTATAAATATTTACATTATTTTTAGAAAAGCTACAACTGCGTTTAAATTAACTCCGTAAAATTTTTTATGTTGTAAATGTATTATAAAGAAGTAATTAGGTTTTCTTAGCAACAGTAAATTATATTCTTGACCCAGGTCAAATGAAAAAGTGTATAGGATAAATATATTCTGTTCTTGTACGTAGCACATCATACATGCCATGTATTTGTATTGTAAATTGATCATATTGGATGTGAAAGCAAAAACTTAACCTTAAACAACGTAGTTTTTCTATTGTTTGCTAGATATCTATAATAATACCTAATTATTTTCTTTAGTTGATATGTTTGTGTTGTACAATAGAATTTGTGTCTAAATTTTTTTTTCATGTTGTTTTAGGGCAGTATGTACAGGAACTTAAAGAACTAAATAATAAATTTAACGAAATTTCTGAACAGAATAACGATAAAACAGATATAGAACAACTTTGGAAGCAAGTAAAGGAGCACAGAAGAAACAGACACAAAACATCAAAAATTTGTTAACATAGCAATAAAAAGAAGTATTTTCACACTAAGAAAGGTTTTCTAACTACTCCTTATGTAGTTAGAAATTTTCAACCCCAAAAAGGCGAAATATAATACCTTTTGACGATATTACTCTTTCTATGACATCGCTCTCGGATAATAATAACTCCAATCGGAAAACTTTTGGTATTAATCAACGGTTCAACTAAGGATAGAAGTTAAAGTGACACCAAAATGTGATTTAGTAAACCATTATTGAAACTACATTCTCGTAAGGTTGTTAGAACAATTTCGAAAAGTGAAAGTTATCTTATCTTAGTAGATACTACTATATTTTAACTGCAAAGTGTACTGAAACACCTCTTCGGGCATAAACCAACTCCCGACAGGAATAATCTCACATTGTAAAAATGAAATTTTTCTTCGAAGCATAGGTTAGTATTAAATTGGTCAACTTTGGTCGTTTTAACTACTTGTACAGTTGGACATCGCTCACATCCAAATCTAACACCGTATTTCTTTGTATGTACCTGTCTAAATTAATTCAAGTTAATATTTCTAAATAAATATAGTTCTGTGACATAGAAAGCATCTGTCGGCATGTATATCATAAGAATGCATATATAATTTCAATTTAGATACACTAAAAGAACGACTGCGACAGCAGGTAAATATGTATAATCATTAATTATAATTATTTGCAGCTCTATTTGCGATTATTAATCAAAAATATCTACAAATTATAAATTCAAGTAATATATAAATCTAAATATGTAGTACATATGCTTGTATGTTCGTGCTTGTATAAGTGTGAAATTCCGCGAATTTTAATACATATAGAACCCACAAATATAATTCCATTTACTTGTGTATATATAGGTACATGTATAAACAGGTTTCCATAAATAATTTTCCCAGTTTAAACACAGCACATACATATATTACGACAGACCATCAGGAAAATACGTTTAGGCCTGGGAGTATTCGCCCGACTAAAGACGGAGCCCATTCGATGTTTAATGATTCGGAACAAGAAATATCTTCCCCGTATGTGCTGCATACACTTTTTTGCTATATAAGCAGTCTTAATCAGGATGATATATGCGACACATTTCATTATAGCCCATATACTTACGATATATTTTATTTTGGAAAATTTAGATCTCGTCGCTCTAAACGACGCATACACAACAAATTTGAAGCCATGAGGGTTCGTTCCTGGGATTTTATTTACGCTAAGACGCACAATTATGTTACGCATGCGTCTGTAACCTTCGGCTAAATATATGGCACATATCTGTCAACAGGATACAGTACTGCACTAGCAAAATAAATGGAATAACCTACTATCGGTTTGATGTTGGGTAGCGTTAAGTTAATTATTGGGTATAACTAGAGCTGTTATTTTCGTTGGCATACTAGAGACGTCACCTTCGCGGCTTTGCAGTAATTGTTTAAAAGTGTTGATGGTTCTGTGGGGACAACCTATTTTCCGTTGGCCGAATTCTTGTGTTGTTAGAAACGTTAGTCATCCCGACAGGCCCCGGGATGTGAAGTGTGTGACCACGTTTTAGTCCTTCTAGTTACTTTAACCATCATAACAAACATAGTATTATGCTAACTTACTTATTATATTACTAGTTAAATCCTATAGATTCTAACGCCGTACATAATTCTAAATCATTGAGGCACATGGGTTATGATCCCAAGATGCTAAAAACCAAAAAAAAAAAAAAAGTGTTGATGGATAGGGCGGAACCTTATTAGTTCCTACAAAATCGACGACACTGTATTGTTATAAGCCACTTTTTGACGTAAGTTGTAGGTGCGCGTTTTGCGCAGGCATATTTGCAAGATTTCACATTTTCAGTGACGCAATAAGTCATAGTTAATGCTGCAAATTTTAACTGTTCCTTTTCTAACAGAAGAAAGGTGACCTTATGATAGCTTCTAATGAATGATGAAACTCTTCCGGGGTATTTGCCATCAGATGCCTAAACCGAACATCTAAATTATTTAATGCTATTCTGCCATTACCACATATCAAATATTTAAAATGTTCTCAGTAGAAGAAGCCCACTGCAGTTATGTCTAGAGACCAATGATGGAACTATTCTATTTGGTTTCTTCATCCAGTCTATTTCTCAGAAAACGCGTAATTAAAATCATCACAAACATATTGGTCAAAGTGAGGTAAGGCATCGTCTTGCTTATCTGGATATACAAGTTGCGGACTTATTGGATTCGATTTAATATCTTTTATACATAGTGCAATTCATGTCTGCGCAGTAGCTCTAGATGAGTAGCAAATGTTAGACTTACGTGTATGACGACCAAACTAATGATGATTCTATTTACTATATTACACCATAGTGTAATCTTGTCTGGAAATTGTGTATAATCCTCGACATATACTTGAGGATTGTTGTATGGCATACTGTTAGAAGTCGGACTTCAAGCGTGAGGATGTGTAACTAATATAGAGTAGAAGCACCAGTGAATGAACAGTTAAAGATTTTGTTGTGCATAAATTAAGAGTATTGCCATGTAAAGACCTATTTCTGTTTGATTCCTTTATCTACATATGCCCATATATATGTAGCAAAGTACCTTGTCTAATTCTTCCAGTTTTTTGTATGTGGAAACATAAAAAAACATAGTTATATTATTTATTTATAAAAACACCAGTAAATGAACACATGATACCAATGAATGAACAACCAAGGTCCAGTAAATGAACTAACACATTCTAATTCAGTTGCTGCGAAAAAAATGCCGTCTATTTCAACAGAAATTTTGTTTAGATATTCTAATACGATAAATTCAATTAGAATATGTTGCTTTTTTAAATTGTTGCTAGCGTTTTCCACAGTAAAGCTAACGTCACCATCAGAAGTTTGAATAGACTTCTGACTGAAGACCAATTTCCTCGCCACTGCCTTTCTTAAGAATTTCCAACGTATTGAATAGTGCATTTTCAATTGTTCTCCCTTGTAAGTTGGCATTTTTAAACTCCATTAATGATTCTGGATCCATGTGGTGCTGAATAACTCACTGCAGCTCTCAGCTCTGTTTATCGGTGATTGATTTCTCTCTTTCTGTTTTTACTGCCTTCTTGTCGATATACGCTGACCATAATTTACAGAATTTGCATTAAACGGATATAAAACGCATTTATTAAATCTATTTTTAATTATGTCCGACTTTATGTCTTCAATATATGCTCTTTGAAAAATTGGAACAAATTTTTAGTTACAAATTTAGGCGTTTCGCTGACAAATTAGTAAGTACATCTACCTGGCATATTTTAACTTAAATAAATCATACCGACTTTAAATGTTAATAATAATAACGCTACTGCGCATGTACTTTCCCATTTTATGCACTGTTCAGACATTTATTATTCAAAAGATGCAGAACTCTTGTCTGAGATATATTTAAGGCCTCAGAAAATATCAGCACATTTCCATAAAATGATAAATTCTGCTTGGTTGCGTTTGTTATTTTGTCATAACTTGACGACTAGCGCCCTACAAGGCAAGTGGTCCTCTGACAGCTCCTTTTCCAAATATGATTTTCAAAGGCTTCAGTTTCGACCGCTTAAGTATTTTCCTTGCTGACGTTTCTAACATAATTTAGTTAACACCAGGTTGTCTAAGGAATGTTTGTAGTTTATCGAATACATCAAGTGAAACGTATAGGCAAAGCATGCCTTTTACCTGCTAAGATCGTTAAATTTTTCTAAATACCATTGATTTACTAATTCTAAATCGATTTGGATATGCATATGATAAACCTCTGTATGAGTTCTACTGCATTCCATTAAATATATTGTACTTAAGTTTCGAATTTGATAGTTACTTAAATATTACTAAGATAATAACAAGGACGAACACAAAACAATTTATTATTGGCTATAATAAACACAGTAGCTTTGGTTATATCACCTTAAAATAACGGATTTTAATATTAAGAACTGGTATTTTATTATCTGCTATTTCTTTATTTCTTTTAAAACAGCTAAAATTATAATTTGTCTGTAGTTGATTTATTTTGAAAATTGATACCTTTCAAATCACGAAAATCAAATCTTTGTGCTAAAAGAAAAAACCAAGAGAGCCGCATCCAGCAGATACCAATAAAATGAAACAAGAAAGGCTCTAGATCAAAAGCGTGAACAGTTAGCAAATGTCAAACCAAAATATGTAATTATTCGCATAAGGTTAGTTGGGGTAAGATCAAATGCGGGGTAAGGTCGAACGAGGTCTGTAGCAATTGCACACGCGCCTTAACGTCGTTGTCGTCATATAGCTTTCAAGATAATAGCTCATTCGCGCATGCGTTAAGCTAATCGGCAAGACCTTAAAACGTCTACAATACGATAAATTTATTGTTTGCTGTTTTCACACTGTTTAAGTGGATTCTGACTTGCCCTGATTATATAATTTTATACTAAACGGTAAGTAAAAAATATGTTCTGTTTTATATCAAGATATCTGAATAAAACTGTATTAATACTTAGCTGTAGTGACTCCTAACCTCAAAAGTTAGTTCAGTTTATTGTTATGTTCGATCTTATCCCTCACATTTTGGCACGGGGCAAGATCGATCAAAAATTTTTCCGGTTATTTCTAACTTATTTTTATAGTAGAAAAATATAATATACATATTTGTTAACTACGTGTGTTAATTTTAATTCAAAGTTTAAGAATAAAATTCATTATTCCTCGTAATTGTGAATTTTCCTGTTAATTTTCAATATGTGGGGCAGGTTCGAATACCTTCATATAAAAAACAAGTGCAAAGTTACGATTTTTTTCATAGGAATGATACCAAATTGATTAGGGGTTTATCTCGAATTCGATCTAGTCCCGCATCTACTAAAGTAGTTATAGGAAATTCTACAACTTTATTCGATGTTACCCCGCTACTGGGGCAAGTTCGGAAACGTGTATTACGTATATAAATAATTTTTTTAAGAAGGGTTAATTACATTTAAACCTAATGGCATTACCGTAAGTATGTAATTTACATATTAATAACGTTATTTCTGAAGTGTCGTCAAATTCAGTTGTTATTTGTGTACGATATTTTGTAATAATGCCAAACTAATAAAAAATACGTTCGATGTTACCCCAACTCACCTTATAGCGTCATTTTATCAGATGTGAATGAATATGACAGATTAATTGAATTTTGAATTAAAGAAGCAACACAAATGCACCAGAATGCTTTAAGTTATATTCGCTTATAACTCTACATGCTATACACACTTGGGAAACATAATTACAATCTATTTGCAGCTCGTAATTAGAATATGTTGTACATTCGATTGCTTCCGATTACACGTAGTGTTAACAATTCCAGCTGCTGCCTCTCGTCTGTGTTCACTCCGTTTACAAACAGTAACTATACGCCCTACTATTCGAAACTACCTGCATTTTACCTACGTACACACGTTATGTTGAGAACAATAGATATGCATCAGCACGAAAATGAGTGGCATTAACTTTTAATCTGCCCTTGAAGCCCGGAATAATTGCGTTTGCGAAAACGTGTAATCGCTTAAGTAAAATAGACGTTAAACTCGAAGCAGTTGGCCGTCCGTTAACTATGTGTAAAGCCGCAAATAGATTATTACCGCGCGAACATCGGAAACTGCAGGGGAGCGCAACAGCGGTAAGAGTAGTGGAGAGCACCGGAAATAAGAAGGGACCGGATGCTGGATTGACAGGCTCAGAACGGGCTAGAGGTTAATAGGAGTAGGTCAAAGCCGGTCAACTTCGAACAAATGAGACGGCTGACATGGCAGCTACACCTCGGTCGTATTTCGACATCTACGTGGCGCTTTTCTGTAAAACCGCCTGGTGATTTGTTGCTCGGGATGGGAGCGCTTTCGTAACGTGTTCTTTAATCTGGGCGCCCGAATTGAATTAATGACTTACAAAAGTTACACTGCTGCAACAAACCAATAACGATCATTGTCTGCAAACCCGTGCTAATCCAAAACGTTGAACAAATGCGGTAAGTTTCTATAATGATTTAACAAATAGTGAAATGACTACTTTCACAATTTCGTTTACTGGCAGTACCTTTCAAATTAATGTCCTATCAGATCTAACAGTGCGAATACTATAGGAATAAATAGAATAGAAATAAAAAATTAGATGACTAAAGACAAAAGAAAAAAACTTTACAAGGAAAAGGACAGTGTTAAAATGGTCAGAAATACTCAAAGAATCCGAGCTGGTAGCTATAAATAACAATATAAGTCCTATTCACACTACTATTAGAATTCTGACAAAGGGTTGCAGCAATTTTAAAATCCATATAAGGGACAAATCAGAAAATCTTCTGAAAACACAGGCCAAAATACTAACAAAATGGGCAAAATATTTAGAAACGACGTGATTATGCAAGTAAAGGGAGAACGAGTACCACGAGACTACCTTGTTAAATAAGGTATTGACCAACGAATTAATTCCACATGAACGGTCTGAAAGATTAACAATTATAGTACCAAAGAAAGGAGATAGAACGTATTATGACAATTGGAGACCAATAGCACTTTTAAATACTATGAGCAAACTGTTGGTGCGCATCATGCTTGGAAGAATGAAGCATACAGTGGATGAGATATTACGAAATAACCGAGCGTGACTCAGATGCATTGATGACATTTGCACGTTAAGAATGTTCATCGAAGAAACTCTAGAATGACAAAGAGACGTCCACATTTATAGATTTTGAAAAGGCTTTTGACAAGGTTAACAGACAGGTGATACCTACCAAATCCATAAATATTATCAAGCAACGTTACAGAAACTTTGGCGCAAGAGCACTGATTGTTGTGCAAACATCAAGAAAAATAAAAATCGAAACAGGAGTTGGACAAGGATCTCTTCACTCCGTTAACTTTAGATTTTGCCACTCCCTGGCGATAATATAATAGTCTCAACGTTCCTAATTCTTCGTATTACTTATTCTTGTGTTAAAATGTTACTCCTTAGAGATTATCTCATTTATGGCGTTATTAAATTATTTTTCGAAAGTGTTGGCAATTTAGCAAATTTGAAATAAACTAAAAGGTAAATATGGGAATTTACAAAAACAGAGAACCTAAATTACGTTCGAGCCGAAGCTCATTTAAATAAACAAGTGCAGAAAAATTATTTTCCTGTTTATTCAATCACCATTTTTCCGTTCCCAATCGCCCAAGCGTCCTTGCATGCATATATAGTAAGCGCGCCGAGGAAGCCCAAAACTTTGAACGAACGGACATCCGATAAAATTAACGTTGGAATTAATTTACACCACCTACTCGCAAATGTTTAGCGTCAACATCCGCAATATCAATTTAAATATCAATTTCCGTGCACTCTCGCCCGCTTTAATATTCCTCCACCTTCCTCCTGAAAGATAACTTCGGAGATCTGCCGGCGAATACATTAGCCTGCGCCAAGAATTAGACTGACCGACCCATATATACGTTAAGGTCAGTCAACGAATTCGATCAAAATTGTATAAACAATTAGATTGCTAAAAAGCTACAAGCTACTCCTAATTAAATACTTTTAAGGGTATGGGTAGGTATGTATATGCTATAGATTTGTTTTAAAGGAAACCATAAAAATTAATTTATTTTTGTTTGGGATTGGTTCCGTTTCCGTTCTTGCATTTACGACTCTTATACCAATTGGTTGGCCGAAATATTCTCTACATCAATTTTACATTTACCAGACATTAAATGATAATATAACTTATTGAAGCTTCTCCAGAATCTGTGGAATCCATAGGATTTGAGAACACTCGTAGTTATTTCCTACGGCTCTTACATATCTTTCAAATCTTGATAAAATATTTCACTTTGCTCTTCGCTAACGGCACTTAAATTCTCCAGAAAGCAGCCAAGGTTGCGAATTCAGCAAGAAATAAAATTTAACGCTCATAGAGCAGACCACTAAGCCAAAATTTTGCAATCATTTTCGCCATTCTTTGTTTATAACCAGGGCTGTTATTGTTCTCCAAGAAACTTCTCACCACCTCCTTAAAAGATTTCCATGCTTCTAGCTCTATTTGGCTGAGTTTCCATCGAATTTTTCATCTTTCATTAAATTTCCTATATCAGTCCCAAAAAACTCGTTCTTTCAGTTTAGCTTCTGACAATGATGGGGAAACTGTATGTAGATATTTGAAACCTTCTTTGTTTAAAGCCTTAACAAACTTCTTCACAATATCCAGCTTCATATGTAAAAAAAAGTAGCAAAACTCTTTCTCGAGGAACCAAATTCCTTTTTAGTGTAATGCTGTCCTTTATCCTGACTATCTCATTCGCATAGGGAGCACTCATACTTTGTATAACAACCTTGCTCACCAAATAGCATGCTTATAACTTTGAAATCCCCGCATCTATCCGTGCTGTTCGTAGGCTATTTTAGCCAAAACTTTCTCCATATTTCCCTTAAATGCACGGAATATGAAACAGGCAATGATGCATATTATATATTCCCGTTGTCGATAAGAACTGGGGAATGCCTTTACAAAAACCAAACGTTGACGTTCGGTAAGAAAGAAAAAAAATCTTTTTCTCTATACGGTACCAAGAAAATGATGTGCCAGGGGCAAGCATGTTTCTTTCTTGTAATCTTGGTCGGAGGAGATCAATAGCGTGTTTTGATGAGATTTAAATATCCCATTCCATCATTTAATTCTAATTCTAAAAATGGTTGAGACTCATCATTGTGTCAAACATCAAGGTCACCTTGCAAATTGGTCTTCACGTATCACAAAAAAAAAATGGTAATTACTAATAGTAATCTTTTGTATTCGATTTTCTTTTGTTTTGTGTCCCTCTTCAAATAAGTAATCATATTCGAGGCCAACTAACTTCACTCGTACGGACAAGGCAATTGAAGACTCTTTTCTGGGAAATTTCTGTAGCGACAACTGTCCATTTTCTAACAAGTTGGTTCGTGGAGCATTCTCTTAAACAAGCTTGTCTATAAAATTTGCAATACCTCTGATTTCTATTTTATTTTAAGTTTGTCATTTCCAGTATCAATGGACTTTGCCTGCGGCTGATATCCTGAGTTTTTAAAACTCGTAATATTGTAATATTTCCAGTCAACAGTCTAGTGGTTGAGAGTTTCATGTTAAAGGAAAATATGTAAAATTTAATTAATACTTCAAAATGAAACAGATAGGAAACGATATTTTATTAATATCGTTTCTATAAGTTATTCTATAAGTAGGGTACCAAATTTAGGAAGCATATTCCAGCTTAGGGCGAACCAGCGTGTAATAAAGCGTTCTCAAAGTATCAGCACTGTTGAACGCTTTACAGGATCTAACTAAGAAGCCATAAACCTGGGTAGCTGATTTGCAGATGGTGTAGATGTGCTCGGAGAATTGAAGTCGCTGATCGAACAGTACGCCAAGGTCTTTGAACCGCGAATGGCGAGGAATACTGCGATTATCCACGGAGTAACTAAAGTGCATTGGGTTCATGATCGAGGTGTAGGTGACCACGGCACATTTATCTATATTAAGTTTGATGTTATTTTCATAACACCATTTGTTCATGAGAAGCAGATCACGTTGGAGAGCTTCACAATCAGCGACACCAGTGATCTTGGAAAAGATTTTGAGATCATCCGCGATGTAGGCAGAAACTCGAGTTCGTTTCAATGTTATTCCCTTTCATTGCTTCTACAGGTATGGTAATTCCAACAATCTTACAAAACATATAATTCGGAAAAAGTCACTATAATTATAGTTAACAATTTTAAAACAATATTTAAAGCAGCCTTCTAAAGAGAATTTTCCGTACTGACAAGAATGCAGGGAGCCAAAAATGATTCTAGCGTATGATAACACTCCGAGTACTTTTACCATCTGCTGAGGTAGATATCATATTAATATTTTTTTTTTTAAATACAAGGGATTGGACTCTGGGGGTATATTTCATTAACTAAATATATATTATTAAAGTTTTATTGTATTTGCAACACAAAGAAACCGATTATAATAATTACATCATGAACTAATTGTAGCTAGCATAAAATAACCAACAGAAATAGCACCTAAAAGGAAATTCGGCAACTAAAACTATGATAACATATCGTCCCATATACATAATATAGCAATGATTCAATCAGTAACTTCCCTAGATCAGGTAAAGCAACCCAAACCGCCGCTATACGTACGTAGATACAATTTCAGTCGAACGTGCTAATCTATTAGAGCGATACGGTCGATATTATTTATAACGCATAATGACTGCATTTTAATGGCACAACGCCAGTATCGATAAACAAATTTGCATAACATTCGCGACCGAATGAAGTTTAACTAAATATTGCATTATACACACGGGCCCGTTTGCACTGCAAATATGTGCAAATCTAATTAAACACGGGGGAATCGATTACCGCTCTGACTCAATTTATGCAGCCGTATATGCTATAATATAGGTTCCGGAAAGACATTAAGTTGACATACGAGGAATAGCTTTTGGGAATCTTATTAGCATTGTTATTAGAATTATACATGCATATAATCCGTAGGTGAGTATGAGTATTAACGCAAAATATGCTATATAGAATAACAGAAATCTATAACAATCTGATATTTACAGGCTTTTACATAGACATAGGACAAGAAAACGAGAAAAGAAAACGTTTGATTCGCATCACAGTGTATAAAACAAATATAATACAAGAGAATTAATGAATTTTTAAAAATATTGGATCAAAATTTTAATATAATTTCGGGTAGAAAACAATAAACTCACCACTTAAGTGCAAGTAATTTACCAATACAATATTGAGTGGTGTAGAAGGCGCCATTAACCCCGGAATGGTAATAATATTTCTATTACTCTATTTTTCTTGTCGAATTTCTACCATTGCTGCTTTTCGAAATTTTCTTTTGAATATACTTAAATGCCCAAAAGATTCTGCATAACGTCTTAAGTCATTATTCCTGATATATTCTTCAAACAAGCTGCACTATTAGAGTGAGCGCCGGTGTACTGAGCGGAAAAGAAAACTCAAAAAGTGATTTGTCAATGTTAGACGCATGGTCTGAAAATAGTTATTCTAAATTCTTTAGTAGATTCAATAGATTTCTAAAATGTTGAATCTAGACTTTTCCTGTTTGCTGTAAATCAATTCTATTAATCACACGAGGATTTTTTGATAAGCACATGGTCTAACGAAGAAAACGCAAGCTTTTTTTGACAAAAAACCTTTATATTTATTTTTCAGTATAGTCTCTTGCTCGCTCAACATACTCATTTCAAATTAGCAATACTTTCCTTATAAATCGATGAATTCAAGTCTCAGAGCAATTACCTCGGAGTTAGACGAAGATATCTTACTGCCGAGCCATTTTTCTGGATTTGGAAAGAGCTGGGACTAATCTAGAGAATAGCGAATGGGACACTAATTCAAATCCTTATTCATGAATTTTGGCCAATGCAATCGCGGACTCATGGACAGATGCGTTATCCTCATGGAAAATGGAACCGTTTCTCTTTGGTTTTGTCGCTAGGTTATTACAGCAAATTGGTATAATACTCGCCTCTTATTGTTTGCCCCTTTTCCAAGTGGTCGATGAAGACAATTCTATTAAAATCTCAAAGCACAGTTGCCATAACCTTTTCTGCTGACCAAACCGTTTTTGTCTTCTTTAGTCGCGAATATCCTCTGCGTCCTGGTTTCGGGAGTGTAATGGTGGACCCAGGTTTCATTGACGGTTATGAAACGGTGTAAAAAATTCTTCGAATCGTGGCGTGCCAATAGGTAGCGGGATGCGCTTAAACGATACAGTTCTTGATCCGGTGTGAGTAAACGCGCTAGTATTTATTTTTTCATTTCCAATTCTTTAAATAAATTCTGTTCGTCATTTGAGATACTCGCTATGTCTGCCAGCTCGCGCCGTTTTCAATCATATGTGGGGCAGTAGCAATTTTTTGATGTCCACCACGGGGTTCATCATTTGTGCTGGTACACATATGAAAAGGACTCCTTAAATCAAAGAAGTATTTCTTTGCCACTATTTAAGAGAACCATTTCTTTCAGTGAATACACATCTCTTTTAGTTAATACATATTGCCTCCATTGAAATAGCACTATTTTCAGTTGAAAGATATATGTATTGACTGGAAAAAATATTCTTTCAAAAAACGGCAATGCTATGGTATTTCATGTGTATCATGCTAAACAATATAATAACAACATAATAATTTAAACTATAAACTTACTTATTTCATATCTATTTCAATTAATGTTTGTAACCATAGATTTTACGGCATATGTATGTCTTTCGATGAATGTTTGACGAGGAATTTTAATGCAGTCGTATCGTTGGAAACGATATCTTCAATGTTGCCGGGGTCCTTTTGTCTTGGAGATATTGAGTTTGTTGAAAACAAATGTGTGGGGATTTCTTTTTCGGTTTTTCCTGTGTGTGATTGCTTTTCGTAATTTAGATAATTATACAAGCTGTCCACGATATAATGAACTTTGGCATACTTACTTATTCTAATAAGAAACTCTATGTATTTTTATGTAATTGCATTGTATACACGTTCGAAACCAATGTAAAATAATTATACCAGGCTATACCCCTAATGCCTATACCTAGACAGAGGACAGGTAGAAGGAAATATATACTTCTGCTGATTGTTGCTGATACTTTAGATATTAGACACTGTATATGGAAAGTAGGGGCAGATAACTTAAATTTTCGTCAGTCAAAAGTAAAGTACCATCATTATTAGTATTTGTGCTGTTCGAAAGTATACAAAAGGAAACCAATTATACAGGGTTTTCCACGGAAGTGACTGGTTAGAAGTGTTAGAACTTAACGAAACTCTTCAGGTTTAAAAAATTGGGGTTTGTCATAGTTTTGTATTTACTTTCTTTCTAAAATATTTCCAAGTTTGTACACTTCCGGTTAACCTTAACTCTTCATGTTGAGAGAGTTCAGCGACGTTTCCTGAAATTTCTCTCCTTCAGAGTCAATGGAGAGTACCCGATCCGGAATATAGACTATGATATTCTGCTAGAGGCGCACGGTTTTCAATCACTCGCTGAGAGGAGGCAAAGTGTGGTTGCTTTTCGGATATTTATCTAGAATTTGTTAATATCTATCACTATTTAAATCTATGAAGTTTTCCAATTTACTTGCAAGAGTGAGAGTATTACGTGTATAGTGCTAAGATGATGGGAATCTTGTTATTTCGAGATTTGAGGTCGTCTTTCGTCTAATCCTGGGACTTTGAAGAACAACATTCGAGACAGTTTGCTGTGAGATCGTTAGAACACCATTTGGAAGCTGAAATGATTGTTTTGAATATGGAATTATTATCTGGATTATACTAGTGCAGTTTTCGTACCTGAAGTAAGCGATTTTATCATTTCTTGAACCTATAATCGGCATATAATGCACAAGGGATTTTAAGGTTATAATTGTTTGAATGATAATTATAAATCTAATGAATTTGGTTATGTGGGGTTGTAGTTGATTCTGTGGGTTAACTTCACGAGCATATTAAGTTGGGATTTGATTTAGTAATACATAGTTGTATGACAGGAATTCAGCTGGAGATGTGAGTTTTATTAATGATATTAAAAACGAGAAATATGAGTTTTTAGTCTGAATTAAGTTTATAGAAATCTTATTATCGTATATCTAATATACTAAAGAACTTACTTACCCTGAGGGAATCTTTAGAAGATTTATTTCTTCGTAATCTAATTCGAGGAGATTTGTAATAAATAAATTTCACTATATATCTACTTGTTTCTTTTATTTAAAGTATTACAAGAACGTCACTAACTAATAACTACTTCAGTCACATTAAAGATACTTAAATTTTATAAGTTTTATTGATATAGTAATCAGTGGTTAAGCGAAGCAACAATATCTTCCCACGTCCCAAGTGTGACTGAATATAATAAGTCAGTATCATTCTATTCGTTTGCGGTGTACTTAAAACCCTGTGGTGGGGCCAAATTTACTTTTCATGCCCTCTATCATTTGAGATCTGGCATATCTTTGGAATTAATAAGAGTATAATAGATGACTCTGAATGGTGTTTAGTAGAATAAAAACAGTGTTTACTTGATAAAAATTTACTTAAAATTTAAAAGATTTATCTACAAGTTTCGTAGCAATATTTTTTCGTATTTTGGGTCTTTAAGATAATAAAATTTCTCCCAGTAGAATCAACTGAATGCGGAGGAACGGAGACGTTTGTTAGATGCCTTTCCGACTTTAGAAGTGTCATATTTTGCAAATCATTCCAAGAGATTTACATAATACTTCCAATAAATTACCGTAAATCAAATCCTTATTTTCCTGGTTTATGTTTTTACTTATAGCAAGTGTTATATCTAGCTTAAGCACTGCGTAGTATTTTTATTTCTCAATATTCCTATTAAAATAACAACTCTAATTACACGTAAAATCGATATCCTTAAATTACGCGAATCTAATTTGCCTCTAGTTGCACTTACCGGCTTCAAGATTAGCGTTTGGAGGTTTTATTTATTGCATCGCCAATAAGTACGAAGCTTTCGAGTAATTTATTACCCGAGTTGCATCACATTCCGGGCTCCTCCCCGACAAACAGTTGTTAATTAAACAATAAATATTCGCGAGCTCCCTATGTTATACCGTCTGCTTCACCGTTCCGACAGAGCGGAAAAACTAATACAAGTGGATTTTTAATAAAACGGGATGAGCATACGAATGCATCAGTTTCCGACCCAATCCACGTAAATTTAGACTAAAGGAGGAAAAGGACAGCAAAAACGAATGCACAACAAGTATGGATAGATGCTTTCATACACAGACATACAGCGAAGCGGTACGGTAACGTACGGTATTTGAAAACGCGAAACACGAATTTCTGGAATGGTTGTTGGTATACTTCGAATCGCTCCAAGCGATGCTTTCAGTAGATTTACGCAGATGTATTTGTACGCTATATTTCAATATTAAAGAGATGAATGAAACGGTTTATTGTTTTAACGCTAACAGCTAACTTAAAATTTACAGATGGAAATGTTTTGTTTTGTACGGATTTTCGCATTTAAAGCTTTCTGATTCATATATCTAGCTACTACTAGCGAATAGCAAAGTATTATTCGTTTATTTATTGATATTTGTTGTCAGAAATAGTTTATATGCAATATATTAATTATAGAAAACTAATTTTCATGAATAGGAAACAGAATCTTCGAGAATTCGTTACTAATACTAGTATAATGCATTACCGGATGTGCCATGGCAGTATATCATTTAACACACTGATATTCAGATGTTGTCAACTTCATATATGTATATAAAAATATGTCAAATAGAGACCGTGCAAAACAACAAAAATAATTGAAAACCTCAACATGACCTTTCAATTATCTTAGCCGTATAGACAGGATATTACAATATCTTATAACGTAGGCGAAAATTTATTTTTTTGGAATGTGGCTAGTAATCGAATAATCGAAATAGTATAATCATTTTTATCATATGATTGTAAAGTTATACGTTTGTTTGTTCTATAATGTTTGTAATTTATCGTCTTTTACACTTCTTTTAACGTGTGACTATTAATTAATTTAAACGACCCCAAAACCACTTGGGTTATTATTATGTGTTTGACCTTTGGCGATAACGTATACAATCAGTTTCTGAAGAAGGCTTAAAAAGTAAATAAAGAAGCCGAAACGTAAAATGTAAATCTTTTTATTCGATTACTAGCCACATTCAAAAAAAATAAATTTTCGCCTACATTATACCACTCCTGGCTAAATAAAATTTTTCCCTACAATATCTTATAACATCATGTTAAAAGTAATCAACGATAATTTCCAGCGATTACAAGCTATAAATATAACGTAATTACATATTATAGTGCAGATTTGTGCATCATCAGAAATATAAATTTTCCTTCAGCTTCATGCAATGTAAACTACCCAATCTCATAGAATGCGCTTAATGTTTCTGTTTATAAAAATTGCAATATTTCGTCAATATTAAATATTAAAATATTCAACAATTTCTATCTAATGTTAAATTTACATGGTCAAACAAATTTAGATATACAAGGTCTCCCGTGAGATGATACCACACTTAAGAACGTAATTCTAAAGCAATTTTAAACCAAAAATGTCTAATACTTTATTAGACGAAACATTTTTTATGTTATTTATATTTAAAATCGTCTTTTCTTGACCAGTAAGTCTTTTGATATTTGTTTTTGGTTTCCAGGTCGTTCCAATAATATTACTGATAACACTTTAGATGTGCGACGTTTCGGTTTATTAACCTTTTTCAAGTACATTTATAAAGAATTACCTATAACATATTGTATAGTACGTTACCTCGACAATGCAGGTAATCTGCTGCAAACAAAAAATAAACTGATTGGCCACCACGGTCCCAGGACTTAACTGCGCATGATTTCTTTTTGTGGGAGTATTTGAAATCTAAAATTTTCACCAACAAACCGCGAACATTTTATATATACCGTTCATATATTTGGGGACGATTCAAAAATACAGGTTTTTTTTTTAATAAGAATAAGAACAAACAGTTATTTGTAATTTATGAGATAAAAGATAATACTATTGTAAATTATGTTCATATATATAGAAATGTATACCCTTCCATATAAAACACAATTAATTGTTAATATTTAAATGTTATTTGTTTTTTCGAGTTTTTCTTAGTCGTCCCCAAATATATGAACGGTAGTGTATATATATATATATATAGTGGCTAGTCACTCCAAAAGAGGTATCCATGCTTCTAAAGCTTTCTAGATCTAAAACTGCGGGATAGATAAATCCCCATTCTCTTCAGGCTATACCTTCTCGCATATGTCCCTCCATTTTTTCCTGTCTCTGATGTTCTCCTGCCATCTGTACACGCCAGCTCTAGCTAAATCGGTCTTCACCCATGCACTACTGCAGCCATGTAGCTCTAGGTCTGCCACGTCTTTTTCTTCCTCCCGGTTACCATTTCAGAATATTGTAGTCTTATTTCCAGCTCTGCACACATGACTCAACCATCTTGCTCTCTGTTGTTTTATTTCTCGTACGACATCTATATCTTCCAACTCTTTGACTATCTCATAATATGTTCTGCGCCTATATTCATGATTGTCGGTATTTATCGGACCTAGTATTGTTCTTGCCCCAAACATTACAAGAGTTAAAACATAACATTGTGCACAAAATCAGAGCCATTGATGTGAATATACTATAGAGGGGTCATAAACCACCAAGAATAAAAGAGGATCTTATCCTACAAGGATGCGCATTAAATTCTTCTCGCTACCACAACCACAACACAATATAATTATAAATTAATCTATATAAATAAAAATCAATTGCCACATGTATGACGGAGCATCAATTGAGAATGACTCGATCGATTTTGTTGTTTTTTCTTTTTTGTATTCGTTTGTCAGGACAAGGTTTGTATGAAAGAAAATTTTTGAAAAATCAACGGAAAAAAACGGAAATTTGGGCGGTATTTATATATCAACAAAAAAATCTCTATGTTAAATTTTAACGTTTTGAGACCGTCGAGTTTAACCACAGCGAGACGCGCGCCGTCGAGTATTTTTTAAACTGAGACGTGTTTTAAGAAAAGAATAAAAAAAAATTAAAAAGAAAACCAAAAGTTAAGAAAACAATTAAAATTAAGAAATTACAATTTGGTTCAATGTGTTTGAAAAAAAGATATAAAATACAAAAAATTAAGAAATATTAAAAAAATTAAGTAATTACTACTTGTTTCGATGAGACGTGTAGCGTCGTGTGTAACCATAGCGAGACGCGCAACGTCGAGCCTTTTTTGAAGTGAGACTATAATGAGACTAAAGTGAGACTATCAATTCTACGAGATTAAAGAGCGAGCTGCTACCCAAGGGGTATGTATGTACGTTCTCTAGAGGATGCGGTCTAAGTAGACCGTAGACAAAGCGTATCCACTTTCTCGGAATGCGGGCTTTCTATTTTTGTATAAATTGACAGGACAACGATTATCGGATCAGCTAGTATTTAATAAAAATAAAAAACCTGACACATTTGTGACAGACAGCATACTAAACGTCAGCGTAACTGACATAGCGACTATGACACCATGCAGTGTGGAAGTTACCTGGTACGACAAGTTACCTGCTGCGTTAGGTGACCTGGCCCAGTAAATGGCATTGCCTAGTCAATAACCTGTCGCGGAAAAATGTATTTTCTGGCCTCGTCAACTGTAGGCATGCTGTCCACCAACGTAACAGTAGGTTAATTTTATCACCCATGGAGAAAATCTAGAGGAGCGTAGAATACGAACCAATGGAGGAAATCTAGGTTAGCGTAGAATACGTACCAGAGGCCATGCCGACATGCGACCTGCGAGGTTGGATTGAGCATATAAATACCATTATAGACATGGAGTCGGACGCGATTCGGATGTTTAGAAATGTTGGGAGGAAAATGCGCTATTTATTGGGCGACAATGAAGGAAATCTAAAGGAGCGTAGAATAAGAACCAGAGGCCGTCAACTCCAATTTAGATAGCCTAATCTTTTTTTTTTAATATGCGCACTGTGGTTATTGTAGAATACTTGCTGTTTAAATGAATTTATTAAATGCATGAAATAGAAATAACGAATACCATTTCGTTATTTCTTTCTTGCTTTCATTACGCTTTTCTTATTAGATTAATTATAATTTGAATAGTTCAACAAGATTTTGTTGGCAAAACTTGTTTTGGTCCTATAATGGACCACCCTAGAGTCGCCATAGTGGCATTCTTCCCATTTAATTATTATCTAATTTGCTTGTATGCTTGCTTGTTTTGTTAGACTATTTCTGCCATTTATTTTCACACGTATCTATCACTTTCTTTGGTCAATTTCATTAGGTTGCATCAGATGCAGCATTTTAGCATTTTTTAAGGTCATAGAAATAGTATTTTGTTATACGTTTAAACACCTTTCAAGGATTTATATTTTCATTACATGACAATAAAATTGTACCTAGGTACCTAAACTTCTGGCAAATAAAATACGTATCTATTTCAAGACTGTAAGTACAAAACAAAACCTAGTGGGAATAACTTCCTTTTTAAGGAAAACGAACGTGAAGGAATGCCGAGGCTGTTTATTCTTTCCTATTCCTTCTTTACAATCGGATGCCCTAGCGAGCGCGCAAACGGCCTACGGGAGTACGTTTCGTTATATTAGCGAGTTCATCGATAGAATGGGCATTGTATAAGTTTTACACTTTCGACCTGCTAAAAGTCAGTTTAAATGCAACAGACGCCGGCAGGGCGATAAAAGCAATAGTCTTGGCGCGAAAATTACGGTTCCTTTTACACCCCGCATTCGGCGAAGACGCCTATTTTTTATCCTCCATTTTAAACGCCCGACATTAATGCAACTACAACAGCGGCCTGGGATGCGAACGAAGTGCCGGAGATAATACGCAGGTGCGTGACACCAGGCAATAATTAAACCGTTGCGGAATAGGGGCGAAATGGACTAATTAGTGTGTACCGATGCTTTGTGCGGTAATGAGCTAATATAAACCTTTGTGTCTTCGTGAGGGTTCTCTGTCTTTTAGTGTATTATCTCCGTGTTGAATCGCCTGATTGTTTGATCTACTCTCAAATTAATTGGTCCGTAATGGTCATTAAACGTGATGGGTACTTACAAATTTAACCCGTCCCCAATAGATGTTTACAATTACAAATTACTTTATATTCTAAAGAGGTTATTGTGCGTATTTAGTCTCATGGACTACACGCATATCCTATAGTAGTTGTCCAAAATTCCAGCACCTTTTATTTTTGGGGGTCAAACTGTCAATATTTATAAATGATTACAAACAGAAGTCCTAATGTACGCAAGACAACCCCCACCAACAAACAAACAAGAAGAATAAAAACATTGACAACATACCCTACTTATACATAAATACTTACAATTATGATATAAAAACATGAATTTAGTAGACCGAAAGTTGCTCTCTACTTCACAATATTTTTCTATTTCGTAAATATTGCGCTTGTAGTTGCTTGGATATTAGGGCAATAAAAATAAAATTAAACAAATGCCTTTCATAATCTTCCACGTAATGGTGGCCTTCTGCGTTCTTCATTGTTGATATTCTTGCGTTGTTAGATTTGATTTCACTCTCCTTACTAACGCCTTTAAGAGGGCAACCATCATGTCGAAAATAAAACAAAACGTAAGAATATCAAGAACACAGAAGAAAGTGCAAGTTTCATATTAGAAGTTCCGGTAATATTACAAACAACTTTTACTTATGAGATTTTTAATTTACTTTTCAATAATTTACTCTTAATGCAATTTCACTTTTCTTAATTTTTTACCATCCTGTAAGTTTAACATTTGAATTATCGGAAAAGCGTTTCCAAAGTAAGCATGTTTATAAAGAATATTTTGTTCTTTGAAAACAACAACTAAATAAATTATAAGTATAGTTAGGTCCACCCGGAGACACACTGTATATATTCTGCAGGTAGCACTACAATTATCCGTCTCTTTTCTTCGCCACGAGAATTCTATCTCGGGCTATTGGTGTGAGGGCCTCTTGTGTCGGTTCGTATGTTTGGTCACCTAAGTGGTCTTCATTCACTTCTTAGGATCTCCTTCATTTTTTTTTTTTAAATTGCTGTAGTGGTAATTTTCTTATAGGTTTTGGTATCTTGGGCTTTAATACGGTGAGTATTGAGATCAGGCTGACGATGTATTTCGAAAATTAGATAAAGAAAATACAGTTTGTATATTTGGATTCAACACCCTACTTTTTCTTTTCTAAATATAAATTTCATTACTACTTCTTAAGCAACTTCTCACGTTTTATAATTAGTATATTTCCTAATTTAAGTTATTCAAATTTAATTTGTCATTTTCTAATATGGTTTGGTGTTGGTTCGACTGTTTCCATTGTCTCTGGAATTTTCGACACAGTCCAAACAACACAAGCTCATATTCTTCTAACCCATCGCCAAGAATTTCGCGTAATTTCCTTCCGTTTTTTTTTTTACTGTAAGTGTTTTAATATAAATATATTTAAATATTTTTTATCCATTTTGTACGGGTGTCCCACCGAAGACTGGGTCTTTGATTGCAGCTCTATTTGTCATTTTAGAGAGAAACTTTTTCTACAAAAATTTTATAGAATCCAGAGCTGCACAACTTAAAAATATGTTTGACTGTATAGAGTGTTCCAGAAGTACGCAAACGCACACCTACTCCGTTATTTTAGATGGAACACCCTATATATTATTTAATTTTTCAATTCTACCCAGAGAAATAACATGACTACATATAAACTACTACTTGTCTATTTTTAATAACAACGTTGCTATTTATCCTTTTGTAAAAAATGGCCCCTCTGCAAGCCTTCGGTTAGGGCGGCATAGTTTGTATTTGCATTTGTTTTAGATACTTGTTTTGATACAACAGTGAAACTAAAATCTATGTAATTATATACAGGTGTCCTAAACATTTGCTTAACTTTAACCCAAGGTAACTTGATTTTTTTAAATAGCATCCTATATTTGTGCTTATGCTAAATTTACTCTTATGCAAAGCCTTGTCAATTCATATTAAACATTTATGATGGGTAATGCAGAAGTTTATACGTAATTAATGATTTTAATTAAATCTAATGAATTTTCCATTAATTTTCAAGTCAGATTGGTATATAAATGCTATACAGTTGAATAAAGCTACGAATTAGTAAATATACGTCAGTATGAGACCATAAAACATAAAACTAATTACACGTTTTTTGAAAAAAGAACAAATTTAATGTCATTCGTCTATGATGATCAGAAATTATAGTACCTATTTTTGGCAGGTTGTTTCAGCATAATAATTAAACATGAAAACCGTCAAAAAAATAATTTTGTGTAGGTAATACTTTTTCCTTCTTAAATCTCTCTTTGTTTATTTATTTCCTTGTCCACTAGAGAAGAAGAATTTAATGATATGAAACGTTATTTCTTGACAGTTTTCAAGTTTAATTATTATGGTGAAACAACTGCTTGGACCTGGTAAAAATAGATATTATAATTTCTGATTATCATAAACGAATGATTCTTCTTTTTCTCAAAAACGTGTAGGTAATTAATTTTATGTATTATGATCTAATGGTGACGTACTAAATCTTACTCCTCTTCACATTTTGGTGGAGAGCATAGGTAAAAGGACCACACGTAGGATGATCAGGGAAGGAATGACTAGGCATAAGCCTCAGCCTCCTGCAGGTGACCAAACCTGGGACATGCCCCGAGACGACATGCCAAGGAAGTTCAACTTTGTGAAAGAATTTACCCCAAAGCTTAGCACAAAGAGCGAATGGGATAGAGACACCATTTCAAAACTCAATAGAAACGCCATTAAATGGTACACAGATGGCTCCAAAACGGCAGAGGGATCTGGAATAGGGATATATAGGCCTAGAACCAAATATTTCGAAAGCTTGGGGGTGTACCCAAGTATCTTAGAGGGGGAAATACACGCTATTGAAAGATGCGTCCAGGTCAACATTGACAGAAGCTACGAAAAGCAGGAGATGATCATAATATCTGATAGTCAAGCAGCCATTAGAGCACTGAGGTCAAACATAATCATCTCCAAAATGGTTTGGGAGTGTCTACAAAAACTAAACGAGCTGGGCAAAAAGAACAAGGTAACCCTATTGTGGGTTCCGGGACACACGGGAGTGGAAGGAAATGAAATAACACATAATCTCGCAAAGAGAGGGGCTAGAACACCTTTTGTAGGGCCAGAACCGTTTTGCGAAAAATGTAGTAGAGCAGAGAAAATCCAAATACTGGGAGAATCTCCAGAGAATGGGGCAAGCTAAAACTCTTCTGGGAACCTATAACCAGAACAGATCTGCAGAATGCATCAACCTGAGTAAAAATAATATTCGCATATTGACAGGGATCCTTACAGGCCACTGCAAACTGAACGGACATCTAAGCAGGCTTGGAATAGCGAAGGAAGCCGCATGTAGATTTTGTGGGGAACAGGATGAAACATCCATCCATCTACTCACAAACTGCGCTGCACTGTGCAACTCAAGGGCGCTGCACCTGGGAGCATGTGAAATCGAAGAGGGAGAGTTACCTAATCTGGGGCCTTCGGACATTCTGCACTTTTTAAAAGGAATCAGACTGGACGGCCAGCTGTAAATACAGCGAGAAGAGGGGACACAATATATCTTTCAGGTCGCAGTGTACTATCACCCTAATATCACTAATTAAATGATACCTTTATGTTTATGAAGCCTCTTATGAGAGCCATGCATATTTAGCTGCTGTTTGTAGTTGAAAGCACAGACAGTGCGCAATTTCTTCAGTAAACTCTATACGATTATCAAGGTAACACAGCGGCAAGCAATAGCAGATTTTATTGAATATGTAATTTAACAATAAACAGAATTCAGTTGAATATTATACCAATGGTTGTAGCTTCACCAAACATTTGTCACTTGTTTCGACCGCGGTCGATCTAATTTTAGATAGTCCCACAAGAGGAGTTGCTGTTAAAAGAACTGATAAGATGGAGAATACATTATACCGTAATGATGTCTCTTTATTACATTTCCGTGCAGTTTCCCGTTGTCCACGACTTCAATTTCCTCCCTAGCTAGAAGTAGTTTCCGCCCAACGACGACGATCTCCCGAACCCGTCTAATACGTCTACGGTGCGAGAAACGAGTCCATCGTCGCTAAATAAGGAATTAGTTTTAAACAATTTTGTATACATATGCGGAAACTATTAGAGATTGTTTAAAATTTAAATCGGGACACGTGTAACGCCTGACGCGCGTGCGCCCGCCTATGCGGAAGCGTTAAAAACTTAATATGTAAAACGAACTCCGACCGCACGCTTAGTTTCGGTCCCCGGCTCCGTAAGCCATAGTAAATATGTTCACCGTACCCCTAACGGCAATAACGGAAACTAAATTTCCGGCGCTTCTGGTCGCACGAATGGTTATTATATTCATTCATTCAACGGCCTGCCTGCTGTTGGCATCTCCTCCGAGAAACTCCTCCGGAGAAATATCTGCGGAGGGTCCTGATGATGATAAAGAGCTAACCGTGTCGCCGTACGAAAACGTCGCATTCTGATGCAATGCGATCACACGGCGCTCCGATATCAGTAGGAAATACGAAAGGTGGATTCATTTCGTGAAATTGATGTGATCAACGCTTTTTGACTATACATTTGTTCCTATCGATTCCTCATTTCTTCGCACGCACCCCAACACGTTTCTTTCATTCTGTTTATTGCTATAAAGTAGGTACCGGTATAGTGCAGTAAAACTAAGGAATCCATGGATATTTAATACAATAATCGTTCAAAAAGAAACAGAAGTATAGAACAGGAAAAGAGGACAACAGACAGTATAGTAAGACTCGGTACATGGAACATAGGAACCATGCTAAAAACGGACAAGATAGAGGAAGTAGTGGGAGAAACGAAGAGATATGAACTACAGATTCTAGCTCTGTTGGAAGTGAGAAGGAAGTAGGGAAGGAAGAATTGATAAAAAGACTACATATTCATGTACGCTAGAGAAAAGAAACAAGATCATAATAGAACTACATTCATAGTAAGGAAGCAATTTAGAAATAAAATAATACAGTTTAAAGCAGAAAACAAGGTTAAGGAACAAACATAACGCTAATTAACGAGTATGTACTATCTAAAAATAAAGTAATGAATTGAAACGCAATAAAACATAATGAATCTCGAACTAACAGGTATAAGTGGGAAATCGGGGAGTAATAGGTATACTGGACAACTGTTTATTATAATATATAACGATTTATTTTTTGAGAATTATCAGGTATTATCCACTATCTGGTCTCGTAAGTCCGGAGAAATTATGTAAATGAGGTAATGAGTCATATTAAGAAAAATTAGATTGTCTTATGCAGAGAAGTGTTTATGGATGTTTCGTTTAATATAAGTAATCCACCGCTTACAATTTGAAGTTTATTATTTATTTATTTATTTATATATTTATTGCCAAACAGCATACAGCCAATTACAAGGCAAAAATAATTACATATAATATTGGTAGTACGAATATAAGAAGCAGCTAATAGTAGAAGTTATACAACCTACAGCAAAAAATAACATCAAATAACATAATATAATACTTATGCAAAAATGATACAAAGTTATAATTTCAATAGTAGTACTTACTTATCTAAAATTTAAGTAATCCTAAACTAAAATTAAAGAAAAAGAATGAAAACAAAATTAATCGATAGGGAGAAGCTCATGAAGGCAGCAGTGAAAACTTAAAACTAATGCGATTAACGCAATACAAATGAATGTAAGTGGTGACCGAAACATTAAATTAGTTGTAAATTCAATAGTATTACTTACTTATCTAAAACTTAAAGTAATCCTAAACTAAAATTAAAGAAAAAGAAGAAAAACAAAATTGATCAATCGACCGAGAGAAGCTCGTGAAGGAGCAGTGAAAAATATCAGACTTAGAACTGATACAATTATAAGTGGTACATATGAATAAAAGAGGTGAGGGAGACATTAAATTAGTTCTGGGTAGATCGGTATAGAAAGTAAGCGTGTTGCGAGAAGACAAGCGAGGGACATAGAAATTCAACCTAGAAAGAAGCTGACTGGCGTCGATCATATTATGCAAGAGTTTGAACAGAAATGTTAGGCCAATTTTTCTACGACGCGTCTCAAGGGAATCCATAGAAAAGGTGGAAAGTAAGATGTCGTATGGAAAGCCGCGATAAGGATCAACATTGTGACTCTTAAGCCAAAGGTGTTTTAAGAATCTTCTTTGCACGGCCTCGACAAAGGTTTTATGACAGTGGTAATAGGGATTCCATATGAGGGAAGCGTATTCTTCTTTGGAACGCACTAAAGAAAAATACAATATTTTTAAAGTAGATTGGTTCACAAAGGATCTCGTGCTGCGTAAGATAAACCCCAACATCTTATTGGCGGCGCCCACCACCACTCGGACATGCTCATTGAAAGTCAAGCGACTGTCAAAATAAACACCCAGGTCGCACACGCCTTCGCTCCTGCTAATACTGACCGAATGCAATAAGTAATCAAAATGTAGTGGCGATTTCTCTCTAGTGTAGGAAACAACCTTACACTTCGATATGTACAGATCAAGTTTATTTGCAGAACACCAATCAACCATGCTATACAGATCGGATCGCACAGTATTTATAGCAGAAAATAGCTTCACATCATCAGCGAACATCAAGACATTACAATTGACGTGCACAGGCAAATCGTTGACAAACAGTAGAAATAACAAGGGACCCAAGTGTGAGCCTTGTGGAACCCCAGAACATGCCTCGTGACAGGCCGAAGAAGAGCCATTATAGTAAACCAAGAATTGACGACCGCACATTATTCTAAAAGTAATGAATACGTCTCCGTAAATAATAATATATATATATATATAAAGGTACGCTCAGATTTAGCGCTTTATTATTATTAATCAAAAACGCCACTTTTACCATACAATGGTGAGTGGCCTGTAAATAATAATAATATTTTTTGTGGGATTGTATAATGCACCTTCGGCTGGCCAACCCGTTGTGTGTGGACTCTCACGCACTAAAAAAAAAACTTCCCTCGGGCCAGATTCCACTTCGGTATCGTTTTTCACATTCCGTCGAGGCGATGTCCCATGCTTAACGTGGATAATTTTTGCGAAGGCGGAGATCTTGTGCCATGTGCCTCGGTCTCGCAACATCGTCTCGATCAGGTTTGCCGGCGTTAGTACTCCCACGTCTTGCTCCAGCTGATCTCTGTGCGACTTTCACACACACATTCAAAGAATGTATGGCAAGCATCGTCACAGTCGCTGTCTTGATACAGACAGGAGGCACTGTTTACTTTTCTCACTTTACATAGGTAGTCGTGAAAGTACCCGTACTCTGTCAGCATTTGAGTAAGGTAATAGTCCACCTCTTCGTGAGATCTGCCCATCCAGACTAAGAGATTCCTAATCAACCCCGCTATCCACTTGCCTTAGGTGTCCGACTTCCATCGTTCCTGCCAGAGCTGCGTGGTGCGTCTTCTCATTTTATGTTACGTGATTGTTTCGCCTTCCAACCTGTCGAGATAGATTTGCCGTCTCTCTTTGGCCAAGGGATCTATGGGAACCACTCCTGCTATAACCTGGAGGGGCTACCTCCGATACTGTTCTCATGTTAGCAGTTCTCTAGCTCTCTTTCTACATAGGTTCCCTATAGAGGTTTTGCTGTGTATTTTACTGATATCTCTAATTACGCTTTTGTTGCTGACCTTCTCTTGGCCAGATCATTAACATTTTCATTGCTCTCACACAATTAATTTTGTGGTACCCAGGGCTAATCATGTACCGGTCCGACAGTCCTACAGTTGGTTAGGCGATATCTTTCAGCTTTCGTCTATCTCTGTCTCAAACACTAAGGCATATATCCTTCATTCATTCTGAAAGTAAATCCCTGTCCCGACACCACCAGCAGTCTTTAATCTGTCAATATACTAATTTTTCTTTGACACAGAAGAGTATCAAAGAATAATCCCCTCGTTGTTACTTACTACTTCCTTGTCCTCCATTCTTTCCGTGTGTTCTAACTATTACAATAGCCGTGTTCCCGTAGCAATAATGAAGCCAAAGACATCACAGCTTAAGTAGATGCCTCAAGTATACAAAAACAGTTGAAATGTTAACGCCCCAGATGATTCCAGACTCCATACTGGCAACAGCTCACAACCACTTGTGGGCTGCAAGCTTGTAAAAGTACCACGGTTGTTATTCAGAGTTTAAATTTATTGCCAAACATTTCATATACTTTTTTTTATTTGATCTTCTCTGGCGCTCGCTTATATTTTCTTTAAGAAAATGCGTAACTCCTCGCAATTTTTTTAAACAATGACCCTATTTATATAAAAGGTAAATCATGAAGTAACAGAAAAATACTTAAAGAATTATTTCCATTGTAAATCCTTTATGTTGCCAACACATATCAAATCGTCCCCTCCATGAAAAGTGTATAAATGTTAAGGAGGAAGAGTTAATTACATCATCTTCTTGACGGTAGCTAAAAAAGAATGAAAACGTGAAGGAAATCTCGTTATTGTCGCAAAAAGTTAATAACTTCCGAGATGATGTCTAGCTTTCAGTAACTCTAACGTACGGCTTGCGAGATAAAGGTGAGCGATGAAGGAAACTACCGTGCAAGCGCACTTCGATAATTAGAAGCAATATATCCTCACACTTGTGCTTTTGATATTTCGCACGCTTATTTGGATTCCTCTTCACTAACTTCGCCATTAGTTACGCGAGACGGAGATATTACCACCATTTGTCAATACAGGTGTAGATACCGAATCGACGCAACAAATTATTTCGTGATACTACTGAGGCGTTTATCGAGATTGCTATCCAGGGTTAGTGGATGGCAATTTTACATCAATTAAACGCTGTCTTGGAGGGGATAGTATTTTGTAGTCCATAAGAGCAATATACTCTTTTTTAAAAGATGAACTGTTTGTATGTTCGCGTTTCACCCCGTGGACACTGGTTCGATCCCAGACGGAGGCGAAATTTTTTAATTGTGGATAAAAATCAAAACATTCTTCTTCGCGGATAGGAAGTAAAGCCGTAGGTCCCGTGTCAATGCGTTGTTTGGCACGTAAAAAAATGGAGATTCGAACTCCTTGGGGTTCGGTGGGGTTCGGCAAAATTTCCGTGGGGATGGTACAATACGTCAAATAGAGTTCAGTGCCTAGAAGTGTCAAGGTGTATTCCATAACCTCAAGCTTCACCCAGCAACAACATACATGATACATACATAACAGATTTTATATAGATATGTAGTTGTTTCCATAACTACTATATAGCGGATAGCATTTATTGTCGTAAATATTTCATTCTGCTGTCAACACTTCGCATCGTGAATCTTTTAAGATGTCCGCTCTTACAATACATTCGATGTCATCTATAAAAACAGACGGAGAATTTGTGGTTTACCGTACAATTTATCATAGATTTCTACACTTGTTGCATATATCTGCAGACCCAGTTTGGTACCTAACGGTTATTTCATTAGAATATTTGAGCGTACTTGCGATTCTCTACCTAAACGTCGATGACCTATGTTTTGACGAGCAGTGGTATAATATTGCCAGATTTCCAGGTAAACTCTCATAAAATGTAAGCGTTAGTGAAAATGCATTTAATACATACTTGTGTTTCAGAAATGTTACAAGGTCTAGATATTCTAATTGCAGCTGATATAGTTCTCTCCATACTTGGCAAATTTCTGTGTAATTTGGACAACCTAGATATGAATCTGAATTCTCGCCCTTTGTGGATTATGATTTCCGAAATTCTATCCATCGTCCCGGTAAACTTGGCAGTGGGGATTTTCGATAATAGACCTGTCAGATATAGGTGCCTTCTGAACATCACCAAAATAATCAGGTATCTCAGAATATATTATTTCTTCTATCGGACTAGGAACTTAATATACGGCGCGATCAACATCAGGATCATAGAGATGTTCTGTCACTTTTTCTTCGTCCTGCTATTATCCGATAACGTTTACTGCAATATACAATGCCAGTACGGCATTTGCGAAGACGGTCACTGCGGAATCCACGAAAATCTTCGCCGAATGACCGGGGAGCTATTAGGGTGCGGTCAAGAACCCTATTTCTACAGCCTGCCTTGGAATATCATTGGAGGCGCAGGAAAATTAACCATGTTTTTCTTTATCAGTAACTTAACGTTGGCTTTAGTTACTATTGAATTGATCCATATATTTAAATATCAAGTGTTTTTCGTGCACAAATTCAACACTATGTTAGCGGACGAGGTATTGGTTGGTAAAAGATTCATTCGGGCCAAAATTAAAGATTATTACAGCAACCTATGGCATACACGTAATGGTTACACCCAAACCGATGATTGCTTAAGCAATCTACCTCAGTCGATGCAAAATGAATTAATGATAGATGTTAGTTGGTCAGCGTTCTTGCATTCGAATTTGTTTAAGGATATGCCGCTCCCATTCCTACGAGAACTATCCATGTACATGAAGCAGGAATATAAAATTCCTGGAGAAGTGATCTGGTACAGAAATCAGTTGAAGAAAAAGATGATTTATGTGGAGTCGGGAACGATACAGTTGATTTCCGAAGAGGATGGCGAATCACCGATCATTGCCTTCACCAGCGGTACCTGCATTGGTGAATCATCCTTGCTGGTCAGCTATAAGGCGAGAAGTAAGGTGCAGTGTAAAGATTTTTGCGAGTTATTCTGTTTCGAAAAGAGAGATTTGTTGAAGCTTTCGACGAAATACCCCAAGCAAGTAAGAAGATTGTCGAAGATCATAAGCGCGAGGTATAAAACCGTCAGGCAATTGAAAGAACTAGCGGACAAATCCAAACAGAACATTCAACAAAAACATCGCAAGCTCGATGTTTACACAATCACATGGTTGAAAAATACTCTTCACAAACTCATGTCCAAAGACAAAGAAGCAGCAAGAAAACACGAGTTCCAAAACATATATTTGGTGAGTGAAACTAATGAATCCGATTTTGGCAAATTACTATTCAACGCCAAGTTCCTTAACACCCTGGCTATAGCTGAGAGACTCGACGTTGATAAGGATACAGTTTTCGTGAAACCAAGTTGTCCGTGCATACTACGGCCCCAATGCTTCCTTGTAAACTTGTGGGAGGTATTCATTATAGTTATCACCATATTCCAATCATTCACCATTCCCTATATAGCGTTTATCATGGTGTACCAACCAACATGGTACGCCCATTCCATAAACCTCACCACCATAATCTTCTGTTTCGATTTGTACATCCAACTGTCCACAGCTATAGTCACTAGAGGAGTCACCACCGATAAATTCAGCGCAATAGCAAAGGCGAAGATGCAAACAATGGGCTTCTGGGTGGACTTCCTCTCATGCATGCCCACTGAGATCTTAATGTGCATCACGTTTTCAGAGAGAAGCACATATTCACGCGGCGTGATGCATCTGAACCGTTTGACAAAATTATGGAGGGTAGAACAACTCTTTCGAACGTGGGAGAAAAGATTCAATGCCAACTTCGTTCTGATTAGGTTCGTTAAATTTACTTGGATTAATTTCTACGTTATATTCGTATATTATTGCGCGATCTATAATGTGAAAGAAAGCGGCGCTTATATCTTCATCGCCGTCGAAGCTGTCACAGGAACTTCAATAAACGGCGTGGATGGGCAATACTTCATAAAAAGTTGGGTCAACTTTGGAATGTACCTCTTGAGCTGGCTTATAACACTGTTTATGCAATCTAACATCCTATCCGCGTTCGTCTTAACGAATCTAGGTAAAAGCGAAATCGAACGATTTTGCGAAGATGTCATAATTACACTCAAATCCCACGCAATCGATGCTACCTTAATAAAAAGAATCCATCGGTATCTATTTACGCAATGGATTGACAATAGATGTTTCCAATTAACGGGTACTACGGCTAACATTGCTGATCTCCCCAAGCCGTTATTCTATCACATGCGCCTCCGCACCTCGAAAGATATTCTCTTCAAAGAAAAATTCTTTAGAGCGCTCCCGACGAAATGCATTTACGATATCGCAGGGACCTGCGTACAGCCTTTCATTTGTTCTCCCGATGAAATAATCCAATATGCGGGTGACATGAACAGCACTATTATACTAATTTACGGAGGCACTTACGAAATTAGAAACCACGAAAATAAATCTATACGCATCGGAAGCGATCAAGTCACGATTAATTTGTTAGAAGCTTGCTTGCGTATCGCCTCGGTTTATACATACGTGGCTGTAACTTACTGCAAAACGTTCCTGATGGAGTTAGAGTCTGTTGAGGCAGTGTTAGCAAAGTATGATATCACGTGGGCAGATTATCGAGAGACGCAAAGGAAATGCAAGGACATTAAGGGAAATTGCTCATGGTTATCGGAAGTAGAATATGTTGAACACAGTGATATAGTTTCACTCCAAAAGGATGAATCCATCTACAATTTTGGTTACAATATTACTCCTGATACGTTTGAAGAATATGACTACTATATCCCCTTTGATAAAATCTATCCATTCGGTTTTATTCGATATTTTCTGTTGCGTTTTACGCTTTTACCAGAGGGCATGCTACTATTCGTCTGGGAATGTTCCAGATGTGTTATAGCTGTCGTCTCTAACATTATGTACTTCATCTCTCCGATAGTAGTCAACCCAAAATACCTACCCCTGTTAATATTTCTTGATTTGACAGCCCTGGTGGACATCTACCTCAGATTCCACGTCGCTTATTACAATTCAGACGGATTGCTGATAAAACATCCTCTGTACACCGCAAAACACTACTTCACCCACGGTTTTCTAATAGATTTTCTCGCAATCATCCCGACTCGCCTTTTGGTCAACTCGCAGAGTTTCTGGTACTATGCCTTCAACACTAACCGTCTGCTGCAAATGCACAGGTACTTGCAATTTTTCTACCAATTACGTCAGAAAACTTTAGCACCAGCAAGCAGATTACATGTTTTCGTATTCGTGCCCCTACTAATGATCCTGTTCAATTATTTTGGAAACTTGCTAATTACAACTGAGTGTGCCTACTTAGTCACTAAAACTCCTGATGCTGATGGTTTTATAGGAATGGCGTGTACGAACTCATCGATCCTCATCACTCCGTGGCTACACAGGCCTGTCACAAGAGCCAAAGCCCACGCGTACGGTGTGTATATCGCCACTAGGCTTCTTATGAATCTGGATGTGGAAGGTTTTGGGGTGAGAAACCTGCGAATTTTTCGTCTGGTTGGTTTCATATCTTTAGTAGGATATTACATCAAGATCATTGTGCTGGGAAAAGTATTCGCGTTATACTCGTTTCGTCATACTACCCTTTTGAATTATCAAGATGCAATACGGTCCCTTCAGTGTTACCTGAAGAGAATGCATGTCAATCCAGCGCTTACTCATGCCATCGTTGACAATTACGAGTACAAGTGGAGTTGTATGAAGGGTAAAAATATTAGTAATACTATGGCACCATTTCATAACGCCCTTTCCATTGATATACTACATAAAGTTTACGGTAAATCATTGTATGACACCTCAGTATTCACTTATAAGATGCCTGGGTTCTATAGAAACCTTATAAAATTTACGAAACACGATATCATCAAAATGGGAGGCTACCTAACCACTATAAATGATGTAACTGAGTATTTGCACATCCTTTATACGGGCAAAGCGGAAGTTATATCACCAGACGGCTCTATCCTGGATACATTATTTCCTGGCAGCATATTTGGTAATTTAGAAAACGTCAAACGGACACGATTGCACGTTAGTGTGATCGCGTCCTGCCACGTAGACATACTATCGGTTCAAGCGAGAACGTTTCATAGAATCCTCAAGCATTTTTCAGCTATGGAAGAAGAATACCACATTTTAAAGGCTAAATATGTAAGGTACATACCCAGTGCGAAAGGTGTTACGGTTCAGCTGACGAAGCATAAATTGGTTAGCAGAATGGGTGGTTTTCTTTTGAACAAAACAATCAATCCGAATTCTAAAGTCATGAAAATCTGGAGTATGTTAAATTTGCTATACACCTGCTACGTAGGAATCTTAGTTGATTTGTACCAATTCGGTTCTTTGGACTATTCGATTTATATACTATGCATCCAATACACTACCGACTTACTCTACATCATCAACTTTTTTGTCAAAGATCGCATCGCTTATGAAAATGAGGCTGGAATATTAATAACGAATCTGAAAATGATCCGAGCGCATAATAGAAAAAATAAGCTGCTGTATATAACAACTATTGTGAGTTTAGTCCCAATTGACATTTTAGTACTTTTATTTTTTTCTGGAGAAGAGACGAAATATCACTTTTTCAGTTTAACTAGATGTAACCGTTTACTGCGATTGACCTACATCTTCAATTTCTTCGGCAATTTCTCGAACAAGCTCAATATAAATTTGTACCTCGCCAATGCCACGTATATTTTTATGTGGACTACGTTTTTCTTCTACGGTCTGAGTAGCACTATAGCGTTCTTAACTTGCTTCTATCCCAACAGTATATATGGATCCGACACCACTTGTTCGAAAATATTTCACGAACGGTCAACGAAGAAACTCGACCGTTACCTCAAATACCTGTACACAGCCATATCGTGGTTCTGCATTTCGCGCACATACAAATTTTACCCTCAAATCACGTTTAACCTCATCATATACTCAGTGGCTCTTTTGGGTTGCCTAATTCTAAACTCGGTGTGCATAGCTCAAATATTTTCTCTAGTTAATCAGTGCAGTTTCAAGAAATTGCAATACCGAGACTATGCTAATAAGGCGAAAGCCTTTATGGAGCGCGAAGATGTTTCTGTCGCCCTGCTAGAGCGCGTAGCTACCTTCGTAGAGCTACTGTGGTCACACAATGAAGGCGTGGTATATCCTGAACTGTTAGTAGAAGCCCCGACATATCTTCAAGACGCCATATCGTACGACGCTTGCTCCCATCTGCTAATACATCATCCCATTTTCAAAAAATGCCACCCCGATTGTCTGCGTCAGATAATTGCAAAACTGAGGACGCAAGTCCATTTCACGGGCGATTATGTTCAATTCAAAGGCGCCATCGATGACACAATGTACTTCATATTCAAAGGCGCTGTGAAAATGATCGAAGAAAGCGAGGCATCGCATGACAACGTGATCAAGATCTTGAAAACAGGCGAGAGTTTCGGAATTCTTCAAGGCATTCGGGAGCGAAGCGCTCACATGTACACCTACCAAGCCAAGGTATCGACGACTCTAGTAATGCTAAAAAAAAGCACCTGGTTGTATCTATTAGATTTTTTTCCTGCATCGAAAGAGCAGATTTACCAAAATGTTGATAAATACGTTGATTTATAATCGTTATTATTACTGTAATATGTTGTTTGAGATTAAAGTTTTAAAACAATAGTTATTTGTATCACTAGGCCAGAAACTATAGTTTTGCGAGTGTGAGTACAGTTTGTGGGGCCGAGGCGAAGCCGAGGTCCACAAGTGCGAATTGTGACAGTTATACATCAAGTAAAATACAAATAAAATAAAACAAAAATGTATGTCTCAGCGTTTGCGTGTGGACGCAAACTATTCTATCCCATATACCTATTCGTATACGTTTTGGGTCAATTCCTTTCCGTTCTTGAGATTTCAAGAACAAATGTATGTGAATAATTTAATATAGTCGTACATTATTTAATCTAGGTGAAACTGTAACTATCTTTAATTTTCGCATATTGATTATGATAAGTTTATTCCTAAACATTACATAAAAGATGGTCTTATCAAGTCATGTCTCTGCCCATAACTTTTTTATTTATGGATACTTTTTTATAAAAATCGGAATGTGGTATTTACTACAAATTTTCAATTATTTAAGCTCTATTAAAATGTTCTATCACTACCGATTTGACCGGAAATAAGTAGAAATTTAGTTTTAAATGGAACATCCTATATATTTTTGCATATTTGGATTCTGGGTAATTTGTTGAGTCTGAAAACATGATTTGTTGGTTCTCCATTTCCGTGGTTACCAAAATTTGGCATGTTCATGTTTGAATTTAGAGTGCCGCAAATACGTAAATTTGATTTTCTAATATAGTTTATGCATTAGGTGTAATTTACATCCCGCCTGATATTTCACATGATTCGGAACTATTTACTAGCCTATTAGAGGTTCATATATTAAACACAACGTTTCTTATTTTGGGTGATTTCAATCTCGCTAATCTTTTTAAACAATGTTATTTCTAATTGTAACAAGACACGTATATTTCAACATTCGATTGATTCTCTTGATTTAAAACAATATTGTTAACTCAGTACCTGTAACTATGTTTGTCGACACGGTTAGTCCTGAGCTAGTATATACTGTGATTATGAGTTTGAAGTCATCAAGCGCCACTTGCATTGATGGTCTTAATGCCAGCATATTAAAATACCCGCTTGCAAGTTTAATTAATTGGTGGCTTAATTGCGGAATTCTTCCTGATATATTTAAAACAGCAAAGGTAACTCCGATTTTTAAAAAGGGTTATCACCAACTATCGACCTATGTCCATATTGTCGTGTGTATCGAAAATCGTGGAAAATTTTTTTTTGATAAAGTATTTGCTTTTCTGAAAAAAAAAACAAAGTATTAAATCCCGTTTAACACGGATTTATTAAAGGTAAATCTACCCATTCGGCCCTCATGGCTACTTTGCTAGATATTTATCACCATTTAGACAGTGGGAAAAAAATGCTGTGGTTTATATATGGACCTCTCAAAGGCTTTCGACCTTGTCAACCATGAACTACTGTTAAGAAAGTTGAATTACTACGGACTGAAGGGCGTCATACATCGTTGATTGACTTCATACTTGACAAATAGAAAGCAAATAGTGGTGATAAGGAGTATTAAATCACAAGAACTACCGATACTTTCAGGTGTACCACAAGGTTCGATATTGGGGCTTTTATTATTTCTTCTGTTTACTAATGATTTACCAGGTATAAGCAACGCAGGTACTTTTACTATTTACGCCGACGACAATTGCTTTCTGCAAGCTGGCTCAAACGCTGTTGAACTTCAAGCAAGTATGCAGAAAAATATAGATATATTTGTAAACTGGTTTTTCACCAACCAGTTAAAATTAAATGTTAACAAAACAGTATTTATGAATTTCACAAGAAAATTGTCAGATATAAACAGCAGTCAATTGCTAAGGGTCAGTGGAAAGTCTATTCAACAAGTTCAATCCGTGAATTCTCTGGGATTACATATTGAAGCACATCTTGGTTGGCAGCAGCACATAAATGAGTTACGCAAGAAACTTTCACAAGCTTGCTTTGTATTATACAGATTATCCGAGGTCGCCACTATCGAGATAATAAAAAAAATTGGCGGTCGGTTGTTCGAAGGTGAAATTGAACTTCATAAACCCACTAGTATTGTGAATGCGTTTACTAAGCATTCTTCTAATGTTTTTTTCAAATGATTTAGCTTCATCCGATGTATCAGTCGATGATCTGTTAACTTTTGGTATGCATCAGGTGTCTGAAGCTAAACATGAGCTCATTATGTCTACCTTCTCTAGTAATCATACGACAGGAGATGACCTGATACCTAGTTTCATTGTTCATGTCTGTAGATACGTTTTTTCTGAACCATTAGCATTTATTATTAATCTTTCATTATAAACAGGTGTGTTTCCTGATCGGTGGAAACGCACTAGAAGTAACCCAATTTATAAAAATGGGAATCATCTCAAATATCTAGCTATAGACCTATTTCGATCTTGTCCTATTTTTCTAAGGCGTACGAGCAAGCAATGTATTTATAACAACGTAAGATCTTTTATTTCTAAGCGCCAGCATGGATTTGTCTATGGTCGCTCCACAGTCACTAATTTATGCTGTTTTTCGCAGTATGTGTGAGTCCTTAGCCAAACGCAATCAGCTTGATGTAATCTATAATGACATATCCAAAGCTTTTGATTCCGTAAGTCATGTAATATTGTTGAATAAATTATCCTGTTTTGTTTTTTCACCATCTCTACTGCAGCTTATGAACTCTTAATTGAGCAATAGTGTTTCATGTGACGTACAAAATCACGTACACCAGGCAATAAAACATACGATTTCTGTTACATAGTCACAACAATGTCACTTATTATTAGTTATAACCTTGTGTTGTTCTAAGGAAGAGAGGAATAAAATAGTCTTTATCCTATTGCTAAGCAGATCCTGCACCAACTTTCTCATGGTAATCAGCCTGGGTGGAGCATGTTACATTTTCAATCATACCCTACATAAAAATAACGTTAGATTTCACTTTCGCAAAGCCAATTTTGTGTTGTGTTCCCTTTTCATGCACGAGCATCGAACCACGCCAGAAGCAAAAAATTGAAAGAAGTCGGATAAGCTCCAACGGAGTGTGAAATTACCGTACTGCAATTACTACCCTATTTCGTTTTGTGAAGAAAAAAAGAAAGGGAAATATTCTTTCGCGATGAAAAGCGGCTACAGCATCAGCGGCGCGAACATTTTTCGAACACATTGCCTCTGTTTACCCGCTCACCGGCACATCTTAAATTGTATGTAAATTTGTTTCAGCTATCAAGATCAAATTCGAGAGAAGTAACTCTGACTGGAGTGGATAGGAAGACTTCGGGGGAGTTTAAGTGCGAGGTTTCCGCGGACGCCCCCCTTTTTCACACGGAAATACGTGCAGCGCATTTACTTGTTGCTGGTACGTATTCAATCACTGATTGCCTAAGAGGAATAAGATCTGGCACTGTAGTAGGTGGTATTATCTACGTTATTTAGAACAAACGGAATGAATATTATATATATTTAAGATATACTAAATAAATAAGGTAAAAGAGACATTGAAAATATCTTGCAACAGCATAAATTCAATAACACCCACTGGTTATATGGTACAAAAAATTTCAAAAATACATTTTCATTATCTTTAAAAGGTACTGGAAGTAATATGTAAATAATTTTATATAAATCGTGGTAGTTTTAAACTAATTACAACCTGAATTTTCTCCCCTAAACATGCGCTGTTTCATAGGATGCCGTTTGAAAAGGACAACGGGCAACGGCATTTGCCACTCCCTAAGTAAAAAAAATCTTTTTTAAACAGTAAATAGGTCATGCCTATTATATATTTTCTTATTAAATCGCCTATAAAATTAAAATTAGTTACTATTACAGTATGACCTGCTTAGAGAACATTCGCTATCCAAAAATCGTAAAGCACACGTTAAGAATCAAAATAGTCTCGGCCGAAAATTTTCTTGCAAAGCTTGATAGTTTGTTACGGTCCATCTTTTTGCATATTATTCGGTGCTCCATCTGTCCCATACGTATATTTCAGCAGCGCTGTCGCTCTAAATTCGTTGGATTCTGTGCTACTCCTGCGTGTGGAACGCATGTGTTACGTTTAAGTTGGCTCGCTGTGTTTTCGTTCGAGGCTCACGCTCGCATGAAGGTGAAAATTTTAATTTAGCACATTTTGGTGGTTTATCGAGTTTTGGATAAAATGTGTGCTCCATTTCTATGGGATTTGTATCTCACCTTCGCTAAATACATTTTATTGCCCGGACGGGTATTATTTTCGTCGATTTTTAGGGATTTGTTACGGTGTGGGTAGATCACGTGTATTGATTCAGGTATGGCATAGAATCTAGTTTGTATTGTTATATTTTTAGGCCTTTTCTTTTATCGGGGTTAGATTACCCTTGATTTAGATTGATTTACTGATTGGATTGTCTTGTTTTTATTTTATCTTGGATGTGATATTACCTTCACCGATACTTATGGTATATTAGTCCCACATGCTGTTACATTAACATGTGTTCTATATCTATATTGGCTGATTTTTCAGCTTGTGATCTGTAATGGGCTGGTTAATTTTTGCAGTAAGTCTAAATGCAAAAGCATGAACCAGTATGGATTTCTTAAAAATAAATCTACCTCTACTGGATTGACCGCGGTATTCATTGCTGTTGTAGCTACACTATACATTTTCCATATATTTTCTTGCCCTAAGATATTATTCTTCTTTAATTAATATCAATTATTACGTCTTAGAATCATACAAATACCTATGAGATAAAGGAATGACTTTCTCATTACCATTATGGCAACAACACTACCATAATGAAAGCAAATTCAATATCGTTGGACTCTGGTCTCATTCCGGTATATAAAATCAATTACCAAAGGTGATAATAAACCCTTTCGCTGCTAGATTGGTCTCCTGAATAATTCATGGTTATTTCTAATGTACATAGTTGTCGACTATTTGCCGAATGGTTATTTCCTTGTGTGAGTAAATGTCTGCGACCATTGTTAATTTTACCGTTCGTTAATTAGGGACAGCAGCGGCACCGCTTACAATCAGTCTGTCAGACCATTACGCAGTAAACAAGTAATCAACAACAATAATTGTGCGACGGTGAATTGTAAAACTAATTTATCGATTTCGAACGGCAACTCTTGCTATTTGAATAGGACCGGTTGAATGAGATAACGCGCTGCACGCTTTGAGCGTATGCCTAATCAGTGGTCAAAGTCGTCAAAGTAGTAATAATACCTATAGGTAATTCCTAGATTGCCCAGTTAATACCAAAAACGAAAGTGCGTTAATAAAATTACTTACGCGCGGTCACAGAACGTAACTCGCATTCCACGCCTACACAACGCGTGTAAATTTAATTTGATTCCGTTAACTTCTGTTGATAGTTTATATTATGGTCAACACTGCCACTCACTTGGAATAAATCTGTTGCGTATGTAGTAAATATGTCGTGTATAATTTGGATGACGTGATTTGACATGACATTTGCACTAATATATAATATCTGCTTCGGCTAAACCTACACTCAAAACAATCCTGCACTATCAATGTATGTTTCGCTACCTTGTTTAGTTCTGCATCAGCAAGTATAGGTCGATAGACATTACCATCTATGCAAGCCTGCTTAGCGAACTTATCTACATGCTCTTGAGGTTGAATACTGCAGTGGCTGTTAATCCAATAAAATTGAATTCATCTAAACCTTGCTCTTAGTTCACTAAGTACACGTATAATATCTATCATAATTGTTTGTAAGTTGGTTGCAAAATTCAAGGATGTGATCATTGCTACTGCGGCCTCCTGATCAAGCTTATACTTTTTTCCACCTTTGCTCCACTACTGTAAGCATAGAACGCACAGCCGCATCCTTCTGCGTTTCTAGCTCCATCTGTATCAATTACTAATGCTTTCTTCAGATTAGACCTAATACAGTGGTATTAGGTGTACAGTTGTAGGTCATGGTTTGGTTGTCCAATGTAATTCGGAAAAACGATGCTACGACGATACTATGCAGCAAAACATCAATAAATTTATTCATTCCGAGAGTTTCAGTAAGAGATAATAGCCCAGCTTCTGAGAGTAAATGGAAAATCTATTCAGCAGGTTCAACACACGAAATTTCTGGGTTTGCACGTGGAAGAGCATTTATCGTGGCAATTGCATATTTCAGAGCTATGTAATAAACTTTCGCAAGTTTGCTTTCCGCTCTATAGACTTTCTGAAGTAGCTAGCGTTGATTTAACAAAAATTAATTATTATGCTTGTTTCGAGTCTGGCTTAGTATACGGCCTTTTATTTTGGGGAGCAGCTTCGTCGAGCATCACAGCATTTAGACTACAAAAGAGAGCCATACGAACTATTCTCGGGGTCCCTAAACATTGCTCTTGCAGAAATCTTTTCAAACAACTCGATATTTTGCCGTTGCCTTGTTTGTTTATATTCAATTCATTAGTCTTGATAAAGAACTTAAATTCTGAGATACCACGTAACAGAGACTTTCATGAAAATTTTACAAGGGGTGCTGACAATTTCTCTGTTCCAGTTCACAGGCTAAGCTTGTTTGAATGTAACCCGGTGTACGTCGGTATTAAGCTATATAATAGTCTTATTCCTGCTATAAGAAACATATCGAATGTTAAAAATTTTAAGATTGCTTTAAAAACATTTCTCTTAGATAATTGTTTCTACTCGATAGAGGAATATTTATCGCATTCATGTATTTTTGAATATCTTGTTATTTCTATAATTTTTAATCATTTTCTTTTTCTTTTGTCTGTATGTACTTATGTAATTTCTGAAATTAGTTATGGCTTATCCTATACCTATTGTACTACTCTATACTCATTTTGGTCTATTGGAAAATATATATTATTATTATTATTATTATTATTAGAGTAAGCCTTCTTTCGTCTGGGGCCGAACTTGTTCCCGTTTGCCTCGACTCCCATTTCCTCTTCCGTTCTTTGGCCAGCTTGTGCCTATTGACCTGCTGGCCAAAGAACGGAAGAGGAAATGGGAGTCGAGGCAAACGGGAACAAGTTCGGCTCCAGACGAAAGAAGGCTCACTCGTCGGCTGTGGCAGGAGAGATGGGAGACCGCCAAGACAGGAAGATGGACCGCCAGATTGATAAAAGACCTGTCAATCTGGATAGACAGAAAGCACGGTGAGACAGGATACTATCTCACCCAGTTCCTGTCCGGACATGGGTATTTCCACGATTACTTGTTCAAAATGAGGAAAGTGGATAGTGCCCAGTGTCCGTATCGTGACTCCGATAAAGACGACGCCCACCACACCTTTTTTGGGGGCCGGAGAGAGACGCTTTGGTGAATGAGCTGGGAGAGTTGTCGCCCGACAATATCATCCAAAAGGTGATGGAGAGCTCCGAAACTTGGCGGAGGATCTCTACATTCATCGAGGGAGTGCTTAAAGCCAAGAAAAGCGAGACGAATCGTTAAATACGGGACACCACTCCGAAGATATGTGCAAAACGGTACCGGAGTGGAGCTATGTCCGAAAGGGGGGTTTTTAGTGGGTGGAAGTCCCACACACCGAGCGAGTGCGCCTTTTGCCCGCTTGATGGTGCATCTAAGCATTTTCCCCCGTCAACAAAAAAAAAAATTATTATTAGAACGGGATACACTTGGTGCGGTATAGAGCAAGATTGACGGTAAATCGGAAAGCTGGTACCAAAACTGATGACTCCTTACATTTCCAGTATCTATTTGTTAGGTCTTCTACTGATAACGCAGTTATTTTTTTTTTTAATTGACAATATTCCTTTTGAACGTTTAATAACATACTTTGCGCCCAAGTACCTTCTTCGCGAAAATAACGGTGGCTTCCAACCTTTATTTAGAGGGCAGTTATGGGTGTTTATTTCATAGCACAAACACATAGTCGTAGGGATTTATTGTGGATAATCCTACCTACGCAATTTGTTTTTGGAAGTATTGGAATATACCGTGCAAGCATAATCTATAACAGGTCTTACGTAAGCTTTATAGATATTCCTTGAGCTACTGAAATCGTTAAGCGCATTTTCGCATTTTCTCGATATTTCACTGATATGTTTTGTCCAATTGAGTTTATTTTTCTATATTATAATTATTATATTACAAAGTTCAGTTGTTTTTACTATTACCTTAACAACATTTTACCTTCAACTTTCCTATTAATCATGATAAAGATGAAAGTATTATCGACGCGTCGGTTGCTATACAAGTTATGCTTGAATAAATACCTATTGCTCTAATTTGTTGCCATTAATTCACCAAGTATAAACTAGTTTTATTGTTTAATTGCAATTTATCAAATTAATCAGTCTTCATACTCACTAAATAAATAATCTGCAGATAAAAATCAGTTTTCCTTGAATTACATTAGCGGCCGAAATACGGCCAGTGGTAGACATTCATACGAAACTTTATTACCTGTTTGAAATCGCATCGCATCAGATTGGAGATAATCTTCTTTACCTTAAGACTAACTTCAGGCATTTAACTGATACTTATCGAATCAGATCGTCTGGGGAACAATTCATGTGAAAATGACCATCTTCAAATCTCTAAAGCCATTTATGTCCCATACTTTTCCTGATTAATTTTTAATTGGATTGTACCCATTCTTAACATGTTAGAAAATACTTCTCACAATGTATTAAGTCAATCTTTTATGAAGACAAAATCCACTTGTTGTTTAAGACTAGTCTAAAGAAACATATCCTTACATATGTTTGCTGACGGTGGGATAAAAGAGCTCTATGTGTACGGTGAGAAAGAAACAAATTCAAAACTTTCAGGTTTTACAGCTTAAATTTATGCATGTGGTATAAATCTGGAGTTCACAAACTAGTAACTCGACAATCTCTTACCGCATCACACGTGTAGCGTTTACTACTGTAAAGTGGATCTCCTTTAGAGAATATCTTTAAAAATATTTTTACTTGGTAGTAACACATTTTTAAGTAGTTAATTTCATTAATCTATATAAAGTTTATGTATATATGAAAAGTGGAACTTAGAACTATACCCTACACCTACAGCAGTGAATTGAGAAAATATAACAATAAAAAGAATAAGGAAGTTATATTTCAAAACTAATAACCTTAAGATAATACATACGATTATAACCTTCAAACTGTATTAAAAATAAGCCCCAAATCTGATATTTATGAAACCGTTTGTTAATAAGTATAATCAAAGAAATTATAAGCGTCTTACAAAGGTAATTACAACACTTTGGATGTTACAAACTAAAAATGATTTCTACCTTTATTATTTTTACCGCTATCAAAATATTGTGAATGTGAAGCTTTTGAATCCCTTTCGAGAAACACAAAGTTTTTCAACATTTTCCAAAACATTTAGTTTTAGGTTACACATTATTAAATACCGAAATCTTCAAATGATAAACTATAATTTGATAATTGAACTATTTGCAGCATTTGTGGTATCAATGATCTTGGCTATAATAGAATATCCTAGAGTTAAATGGACCAACGTTAGTGAAATTTAAATTTCATATGAAAATTACCACTATCTAAAGCTTTTAAATTTAATGCGATCTGAAAAAACTGACGTTAGATATATTAATAACTAATTTTGCAGGTGTTTTTGATAGCTTGTATAAACGGTTGCAAATAATCCAAATTAAAAACGGATTCGTATTAATTTCGAAATATCCGCATTTTCTACCCCATCTGCAATAATCTAGTCAAACATGAGCACGTAAAATAATGGAATAAGCTGCGGGCATTGTAAACACACCACGAATGAATCTGATATTTGTTAGAGTGTTTGTGATAGAACTACGTGAGATATTAATTTGGCTTAATACATACCAAAAAAAAGGAAAAAACTGGTTGTAATTTTGAGAATTGGATTACACTGGGAAAATATATGTTTAGTGAGATTAGAGAAACAGATATTATTGTTATTGAATTACTGAATTGGCTGAAGTAATCTATTCTCAATAATACATATGTGTATAAGAACGTCCGGTATGAAATTAGTCTTTGATGATGTATATGTTTTTTGATACTGTCTAAAATATACAACCTTATCAATACAAAACTAAGCACTATTCTTGCGTACAAACACTCTCAGAGAGCTCCGAAATAATAAGTACTGCACACTGCACATGCATACAAACATACGTTTAATTGAATCTACCTGATTCTGGAGCAAGATAAATCAGATAAATTGTCTCCTCTGTGTCTAGTCTAACACAAGCCTTATGTTTATTGAAAATTGTAGCTGCCTAGTTCTTCGGTTTGAATGGACATTGTTTTCCTTCTCAAAACAGGTATATCTTCTCGCAGCATAAATGTTTACATGTTCCTTCTTCAGATTGTAATGAATTTGGCATTAATACAGGCGATATGAGGGGGAAAAGGCCGTTATTAATATAGAACCTACGAAAAAAAATAAGGAGAAGGATAGCAATTAATGAAATAAGGTTGCGGGATATGCAAGGAACGAAAGAAGAAAAGTTATTAGGTATGATAAATGGTTCTTGTCAAATTTGCATCCCGTTAGATTACCATCATCAATAAATTCTGTGTAACATCATGAAAAGGGGATTTTTAGGATTTCTGGGCCCCAATGAAAAATAGCGGTTTTGATAAATTCTTATTTTTTTCTAAATTAAATTCCAACAGTCTGTTATTTTTGGAAATTAAATTTCTCACGTTAACTCCGCGTCCCGACGCAAAATATGGCCGGCGAAATGAAACGTTATATTTCATATTAATATGTGGCGATAAATTGCGAGGGTTTCGTGGTGAGCTTTCCGCCTCTTTACAAAAAAAATAATCCGGGATGTGTTTTACATAAATGTGGACATTTATGGAATTTATAGAGCAAATGATGATTTAGAATGTGAACTGGTTCCCATTGAAGTATGGGACGAAATATCGGAGAATACTTTTTAAAGCTTTTGGTTTTAATTGCATATATGTTGCTGAAACTAATAATATTTTGATAAACTTTTAAATTTACACAAATATTATTTACTACTCTTTATAATTATATCTATCAAAATTAAAAACCAAATGGTTTCATAAAATATACTTGTTATGAGATAACTATTTTTTCTTATGACATCAACGTTGTGTAGGTGAAAGAAAAGTAAAACTTATTGTTCTTAACTATGTGTATATTTGGTTCGTACTCTTCTGGTGACTATGTGAGAATGCTCTGTTATATACAATGATATTGTCCGTTTGAGCCTATTTTCTCGACCCTCTGCGTTCGTTTAAAATATATCTGAAGTACCTACTTAGTAGGGAACAAGAGAAAAAAGACGACCACCAGCGGCGGACATATCGAATTGCAGAAGTTTATAGCCTTCTGCAATTACGTTTGTCGAAAGTTTGACTGTAATTTACGATCACTCTCTCTTTTCAAAGGTTTTAAGGCCGAAATGAATATCGCTACATTCTTCGACAATACTGCCTTATGGGAAAATATCGTTAACCATCTTTTTACTAAAAATCTAGCTACACTATTGAATTGTACGCTCTATTGTGGAGTAACATGTCAGTGGTTTTGTAACGTTGCCAAGGAGCTTCTTGAAATTTCTTGATAATACCCAGTTTTACCACTACGAGCACTACTGACCGTGTCGATGGTTAGTGGGTTTGCATGTTCGCCTTGCACCCTATAGCTACTGGTCCGATTCCAGGCTGAGAAAATTAATTTTTAATCGTTGATAAAAATGAGAACATGCCTTCTTTTTTAATAGAGGTAAAGCCGTAGGTGCCATGTTAATCCGTCAATAGATGTCAGCGCGTATCCTACAATCCGAAGCTTCGGGCAGCAACAATCATGTTCTGTAATCATCTTTAAAGGGAAAGCGTCACGTGGTCTTCACATCCCAATCAGTTTTCAAATTCACAGGTGAAATTTGAAATCAAATGTCATGTAATAAAATATATCAACTGATAGTGTCACGAACTGATGTAAAAAACTCTGAATCTAATTTCAAAATAAAAAAAAAATAATTTAAAATTGATCATTACTGAAATAGTTAAAATCATATAATGAACTCGTTCCATTACACTGTTATGTCGCATTGGGTCAAGATTGAAAAAACAAGAGTTTTTCATAGACTGAAGAGTACCTACGCTTTATAAATTGTGATTATACATATTTGCTACCTATTATCATAATATCCCGAAAACTGTCATTACGTACGAGTGGTCTCCGGCATTGCGGGTAACCCAGAAATCAGCTCACTGCAGCGGCATGTTGGGAGTCGCTGTTCACAGTGGTGCCAATATTATACCTATCTGTGGACAGACTGAATAAGTATACTTTCGCGATGTCTGATGAACAAATTAAATGCGAAAATATATGACGCAAATGATCAAATAAAGCGAACTCCATCTTTACGACAATTTCTATAATACAATCTATGTTTTCTATTTGAGGTATAAAACTTTACTATAATATAATTCAATAAAATCATTATTACGTATAATAACTGAATCGATAAGTACTCACTATTAAAACTTATTATGAACAGTATTATATTTTTTGCATAATCATGATTGTATTAAACAGCATTACTTTTATAAGCCATGTGATATATAATGCATAAGTTTTAGCACTGGTACAAGTATATTAAAATAAAAAAAAAATACTTAAATTTATCAGGACCCTGTAAAATGTGAATTTTGGCCAAAAGTACGAACTTTATGCCATTATGCAAAGGGCTCAAAATCCGTAAACAACAAGTAATAAAACCCGTCGTTGCATTTACCCATATGAGGCATGATGTGCGATGATTAATGCGATACATACGTTGGATATGTATTATAATAACGTCTAATTAAAACGTCAACGTTTCAGATATCCCTGACGAGGGTCCCGTCCTGCGAACGGATGTACAGAAAGTAGCACCCGGCGCAACAATTAAGGCGAACTGCACTACACCAGGATCATACCCGCCAATGAACGTCACTTGGTTCGTAAATGATGTGGAAGTAAGTATGCAACCGAAACAATTGCGTGGAGGTTTATCAAAGAGACTCGAGACTTAAAATATTAATTTAATATACTTATTGTTGTATGTAAGATAAGTGTGATAGTACACTGCGACCCGAAAATTTTATTAAGTCCCCTATTCTAGCTGTATTATAGCTGACCGTCCAGTCCGATTGGTTTTAAAAAGTGCGGAATGCCAGAAGGCTTCTACATATACTCTCAAATGGAGTTACACCACGCAGCGCAATTTAAGAATAGATTGATGGTTGTTTCATCCTGTTCGCCACAAAATCTGCATTGGGTTTCCTCCGCTATTCCAAGCCTACTTAGATGTCCGTTCAGTTTACAATGGCCTATCAATATACGAATATTATTTTTACTGATGCTGATGCATCCTGCAGATCTCTTCTGGTTATAGATTCCCAGAAATGTTTTAGCTTCCCTCATTCTCTAGAGGTTCTCCCAGTATTTGGATTGTCTCTGCTTTATTTCACTTTCAAGTTTCTCCAGCATTGTACTGCTATTTATCTCGCAAAAAGGTTCAGGCCCTAAAAATGGTATTCCAGTCCCTTCCTTAGCGAGATTATCACTTATTTCGTTTCCTTCCACTCCTGTGTGTATCGGAACTCTCAGAAGGGTTACCTTGTTATTTTTCTCTAGACTCGTTTAGTTTACCTAGACACTCCCAAAGCATCTTGGGCCTAATGGCTGCTTGACTGTCAGACATTGAGATAATCTCTTGCTTTTGATAGTTGCTGTCAATGTTGAACTAGACACATCTTTCAATAACGTGTGTTTCTACCTGGAGGATACTCGTGTACAAGCCCAAGTTTGTTTTTGCAAAAACCTAGAATTCCCCAAAAAAGCAATAGGATAACTAAACTTGTTTATAGCTCTGATCTTTATAATATTTACTGCTAGGTGTTTGTATTGCTATATTTCCTTAGCCACTCTGATTATTTCTCTTGGAGCTCCAAACAATTTTTCTTTTATTTAAGTATAAGTAATATCTGAAAGACGACGTTCCATATGTAATTATTTTCTTCTGTTTCAAAATCGCTTATATTGGCAAACATCTAAAATCAGCCGACAATATTTAAGATAGCTACCAATCTAAACACTTTGGTTTATACTCTTTACTATACATAACATAATCTATTGTATTGGCATCAGCGTCGATGGAAGCTTTAGCAAACAGCAAGACGACGACGAACAGAGCTCAAGCAACAACGCTCCTGAATATTCATCGGTACGAAGACTAATGATGTATGCCCCTCGAGCGTGAATCGCGAATAGCATTGAACGCACGACGAATTCGAGTAATCGAGAACAGGTTTATGGGTTCCACTATAAAATTTATGAAAGCCTTATCCGTTAGAGAATGTTTACTTTATCGGAAGGATTTGCATAGGTGAACGTTTCGTTTTATTCAGAAAATGGTGTAAAGTTCGAATACATACGCATTATGTATTCGAATTTTGAATTTTTTAACGTACAAAGTATATAAATAAAAGTTGTAATATTAAATTTCCACCAATTAAAAGTATGATAACTACAGAGGAAAGAACTTAGTTTTCCAGGGCGTCGCTCAAATAAAAACTTCTTTTTTCGTTCTCAGTAATTACTATCAGAATTGGGTCATAAAAACGCGCTCCACAAACTATATTTGCGTTTACGAATTGGACAAACGGTACGTCTTTTTAATTTTTGAGTTGAGTTTTATGACCTAATTCCAAACTTACATGTATTATGTTATTCGGGGTCCTGAAATAATGCGTCAGGCTTTTACAGCTCCTTTAGGAATTAACATACATATGCCGAGTTATAAGGTGTACCTCAGGAAAACGTTTTTTTTTTTAGATGGCTGTCTTTCGGTTGTGTCGAAAGTAGATACCAATTTTGTTATTTTAAATAGTATATATACCCTATACATTATAGCATCTTTGAATTTCTTGTTAAATTTCAATGGCACTTTGAACACTGAACTACATGACGTTTTTTTTAAAAAAATGTCTGCAAAATTTCAAAATATCTCTGAAACTATGAAAGAAGCGGGTTTTAGTTTCCGCTTTTAAGCATCTATAGAAAAATGTTGCATTTAATTCCAGGGTTATTAAATTTGAATCCGTAATCTTCGAGCCCTAAAATCGTGGGTAACTTGATTTTTTTAAATAGAACGGTATAGCAACTTTTACATAGCTGGATATAAAATTTAATTTTCTTTAGATTTTATACAAGCATCTTTATATCTACCTTCAACTGTTTTGGGTATATTCCCGATTTCTCAGTTTTCCACTATGGAAACGTATTGCGAAGCGCTGCTGGCCATCTTCCGCTCATGTTTCACCAAACATGGGACCGTTAGCAATATTACTGGCATGCTTAGAAAGTGGCCTGCAGAATACAACAGGATCATTGAAAAACAAGCATACAAACGAAAAATTAGATAAGCGACATCGTTAAAATTAAAGAAAATGGCACCATCTAGTTACTCCGTTAGTGTTGGTTCGTAATGTCTCAATCCCCTTGATCTTACCTAATATAGCTCTAAAGTGGGAGACATTGCATTTGTGGGTGTATTTGCGACACCGCATCTACCCAAGTTTTGTAATGGAACCAAACAGCGGGTCAAGCAGGTGTAAATAAATCTATTTCAGTGTCCAGTTTTAAGTTTAGGTTGAATTAATCATTAATTCCGTTTATTTTTATTGATTTTTCCAAGCGCGGTACGCGTTGCTACCGCATGTTATTTTACTTCATCGAGTTTTTATTTGGTTAATATTGTTTACGACGCGAGCGTCATCCCCGCAGACAGTGCCCGCTTCACGCAAACTCAACTCCCACCACCGCGACCGCGTAGGGGGAACCGCAAGTGTATTTAAACCGCGCGCTTGGCAAGAGTAGAAAGAGTTCCCGAGTCCCTTCCAGTCCGCTCCGACCGTTGTGTCGGCAAAGCTTCTGATACATGTGGAGCTTCCTATTCCCGATCCAATTGTGACACTGATAAAGCTCACTGGCGCAGCACAGGCCTTTTACCGATTTTTTCCCGCTTTGGCTGTTGCGTCGGCATAGCTTCTGACGCTCCCAGGGTTTCTATTTACGGGCATTACCGTACCGCAGACTTTAGCGCCGTCACCGATGTTTAACCGTCACAGTCCGTGAAGACCGTCCGCGTACTTTTCCACCGATCCCCGCATATAGATTATCGTTTCATGTTATTAACCGAAACAAAGTCATTAGATCCGCGTTTCAAAAGCGTTACCGAAGCCATTATTTTAATGTTCACCACTGTAGGTATTTATGTATGCTTGCGACTCTACATGCATTAGTTTACTTACCGTTTTTTGCTGTATATATTCCATGCCTTTTACACCAGTTGTATAGAATTAAGCGTTTGATTTATGATACACTTTCACCATTTCGTTGCGTAATCCGCACCCGGAGCTTTCCTCGACTTATTGCTACCACTTTAGAGTTAAAACTTTATTAATAATAAGCATTTTAAAAGCAGGCACGTAATCGAATAAGCAATCCCATAAGCAAGGCATCAAAGAGGAAGCAGTAAATACCATCAGCACCAAAACACAAACCCGAAAAGAAGAAACGTCGTCAGAATAGATGTCTTGAAAACGGTGGTTTGATGGAAAAAGACTACTGAAGACAAATTATGAACCGAGCAATAAGCCACAATATACGTATGCCGTATAGGCAAACTTCCAAACTTCTAAAGGCAGCATATCAAATAGAAACGGAATGATACAATTTACGTCAGTTTCAGTTTATCCAACCTCCGGTGCTGAAAGAACATCTGGTAAACCGTGTACCAGCTGACTAATAAAATTGATTTCTTACGTAGATATACATATAAAAGAAAATAAAAAGACTGCAATGGGCATACTGCAAGTAATACGAAACAGTAATGGCTTAATATAACATTAATAAGGATTTACACCATCTATAGCTCTGAGATTATCTTTACTTAGTTTGATGCACATAGAGCTACCGGTTTTTTCGATGCTATTGCTGTTAACTATAGACTTCTATAGTTTAAAGTGAACGTTAGCACAAAGACTAATTACGAAAAGTTAAGGCCACCTGATCAAAATGCATATTACACATATAAATTATAAAAGAGATCGGGTGCGATTATCGCAGCGTACCTAATTGTACCCGGAACGACGTCCCTGTCCTACAATAAAACGATAGAAAAAGGGGCGACTCTTCCTGCTGGACCAGTTATTATTACTAATTATAACATTTAGCACACTTAGTTTACGTTACACTCGCTATTCGGTTCCATTTAGTGAATTCATACCCATTACAACTAAGTGCGCTCGAAAAAACTTTTCTCTCTCCATTTACATTTCACATTCGGGCTTCCAGAGAATGTAATTTTAGGTAAATCTAAAATGCCAGAAACTTTTCATCCGACCGACCGTAATGGCGTCGTGTTCACACACTTGCTGAAATAAAATTTGAAAGAGGTTCGGATCGTGTAAGAGTTAATTAGTTTGAAATTATAAAAGAAAAAAAATGAAGGAATGTCAGTGTGTCCAGACAGATTGGAAATAATTGTTATTACTGCGTAATAGTGCGCTTAAAATCTAGTCGATGTTACAAATTAGAAATAATTTACAAAAAAAAAAAACACTAAGAAACTACTATCGAGTGATGAACATCACATTTTCCTCAAAACGACTGAAGGTGAAATAGTGTACATAATTTTAGAGAGGCTAACTAAAATATCAGGAATCTAATTACTTTTCCGAATATATGAATGGATAAAGGATCCGTGTCCTGTTTAAATAGTTTTCCCAAAATTCATTTCATCCGGTCCTGTCTTCAATTATAAATCACAAAACAAACTTCGGTGTTGTACACGCTTTGGCGATACATATACTAAAATTGGAACGATACAGAGAAGATTAGCATGGCTCCTGCGCAAGAATGACACGCAAAATCGTGAACCACATTTTTAAAATTCACAGAAGATCTGCACTGTAACAAGTTAACATTTAAGGAAATTACTAATCAATTTTCTCAGCTTACATATATATTTTTACGGATGGAGCAAGTGCGATACTGGAATCGGTTGTGCAATCTTTATCCCACAGATGGAGCTTAGCAAAACATATTCTCTACCTCCAGAATCCAATGTGTTCACTGCAGAATCCACCGCAATCAAAAAAGCATTGGAGCATATACTTCACATTGACAATGACTACTTCTGCATCTTTACCGACTCTAGAAGTGTACTAGTGTACATGGATGACTATAACCACATAGTCGTCACCACTCATTGGGGAAATCCTTATTGCCGACTTTAATTTGAAGCAACGGAGAAAATTAGTTCATTATATCTGGATCAAAGGCCATTCACACATACCGGGAAATGAAGCAGCGGATAGTTTAGCTAAAGCAGCATGCCTTGAAAACATGTCAGAAACATTTTTGATCCCATATACGGACTGTTTAAAGTCTTTAAAAGAACGGCGCCTTACAGCTTGGCAAAAATAAGATACCAAAGTCTATGAAAATGAACCTATGAATTACCACATGCTTTTGCCGAGTATCAAAAGCAGTTGCTGGTATAGCCAAATTATCGTCAAAAGACAGGTACTGTCACAGATTCTAAGAATATCTTTTAATCATGGAAAGTTTTCTGCTCATTTAAACAAAATTCGAATTTTCAACAATGATGTATGTAAGTTTTGTGAGAAAGAGTGTGTTGATTTAAATCATATTATACTGGGTTGTCCCAAATTCAAAAACGTAATTGAAGAACTGATTCAAGACATTATAAACATGAACCTAAATCTACCAATTAATGTGAATTATTTAATAGCGCAAGAAAAAGCAGAGGTAAATTACAGGTTATATAAGTATTTGTGTAACATCCGTATTAATATCTAGTTGAGATCCTTTGTATATATTTATCCACCTGGGGAGTCCTCTCTTCCGATGGCCTACCCCGTCTGTTTTTAGTCACCCGATCGACCCCATTCGGATTGTCAGGTTTTTAGTTTGTAAGTGGCTAATGGTGTAATACCGAGGCCAAAATAATAATAATAATAATAAACTTCGGTATTATTGATAGGCAGTTCAAATTCCAGGTTGAAGGAAGATAAGTTTGTGTAACACATGACGCCATACAACTCATTCCTTTATGAGATCACTTACTAAGAGAATGTTGCGAACTGACATTCATCCATCGAATTGCACATTTCAAGAGTATTATAAAACGAAAACTCACGTTTAAGAGCTGAAAGCTACCCCTGAAATTTTGACGATTTTCGGATTTTTAGAATTTACACCGTTATTGCAAATAAACAGAAATAAAATTATATACCTCTAAATGCGCCGTTTATAGCTCAATCGAACCAGTGTGACGCAATTTTTTGCCAGGCCTACTACTATCCCCACATCCCCTCGCGGAGTGAGTGTTGAACGGAAAACTACCTCATATATTTCTTAACTAACTTAAACTTAAGCTGGAATTCAATAATTGTAAGTTAAGTAGACTATTTCTTTGTTTAAAGAATTGTGATGTTACGGTTTTTTTTTGAACCACGATTAACTATTGTGTTTATGTATTATTACCGAAGAATTCTTATTAATTTTAATATAAACTATTAAATTTACCTGATTATATTTGTGGTTTCCTTGAAAATATCCATGATCGATGAGTGTGTGATAAAGTGTCACACACTCACCGATTTTCCGACAATCACAAGATTTAGCTGCAACAATTCGTTACTAACAAGTTATTTTTAATTTAACCGTAACTTTTCATTGTGACCAACGTAAGAAGATTCCAAATAAAGCAACTACCTAGACTTAATTTTGATAACAAGTATTATAAAATGAATTTGGAATATGTAGATATTAAAATAACTAATCTTCGTCACATTTTTATAAATGACGTTACTATGGCAGTGGTTTGAACTTGCTCGAAGCCGAGTACCTGGTTTCTAAAAATACGGTTTTCCACAGCCCTACACATATTATTTTATTTGATATTTTATTGATGGTTAAATTCGTAATACTGTATAAAATACATTTAACAACAAAGTACACATTTACGATAATGATCCCATAACATACATTTTGTTTACATGGATTGAATAAAAAGAAATATGTAAAGGTTCACAATTAACATTAAGATGGCGATTGTAAAGTATTCTGAAAGAAATTTAATGTGGGACTGCATATGCAAAACGTATATTCATACATTCGTTACCTATGTAAGTATATATTATTCTAACTCACGGTAATAAAAATCATTAATAAAATGTTAAAAATAGAAATAGTCATCACAGTGTCCACATTTTATAAAAGCAGATTTGCCGCAGAACATAGAGGTAATGGCCCTTCATCATAATGTGGAAAAGCATATTTTAATGGATAGATGAAATGATCTGATTCAGGGTCTATGTACTGCTTTTGTTCCAAAAATATAATAGCTATTTATGTACCAAGTACATGTGCATGCTTTGATGGCATACACATCTATATTAATACCCGCGATGCATAAAGGCTTTATGTCATACTAGTTAGTTACAACATCCGCAATATATATATATTTAAAAGAAAAACATAAAACATTTAAAAAAAATTGATTTTAACAACGTTGTTATCATAATGCTAGGGAACTGTTGTCAAACTGAAAAATGTCGAAATTTCTGAGGAAATTGTAAAAGCAACACAAAAATTGCTACCGAAGAAATCTCAGAGACACCAACGACAGAGAATATGACAAATTACTAACCTGAATGGCAGAAAACTGTGTAGAACATATTAATGAAACTGTGCTGCATGGATACTACAGTAATCTCGTAGAAACATTTTCTCCGAGTTTCTTATGCTGCAAATATTCATTGATAAAGAAGACTTTAATGGTAAATAAGGATATTAACATTGCCAATTGCGATAAGTTAAGCGAAAATATTTCGAACAAGGGTCAAAAGAATACCAGCCAGAAATATCTACAATTATGTCTAGAGACGATGTTTTAAAATGTATTCATGAAGCATTTTTAATTAACAGAGTTCCATTAATATTTGGTATATTTGGCGAATGTTGACGAACTTCTGAATATGCTAATTACACGTAGAAGATAGAAAATCAGTTTTCATGGTAGAGACAAAAATCGATAAAAAGCTCTTTTTACTACTGTTGATGAAGGCGAAATTAATAGTTTCAAGCTGATAAGGGATTACTTGTCTTTATGACCACGTGGTTGTTCAGAAAAGAAATTTTTTTTGACATATAGTCACTGTACTGTACAGCCTATTAGAAAGACCACATTTGGAAAAATCCCGTTCATCATTGCGAAACGAAGATAAAACCAATCTCATGCTATTCCATACCTATCAACGCATGATAAATACCCAATGCAACGTTCAAATCAATAATACAGTGATTAATCAAACTAATAGTTCCAAATTTCTTGGGGTACACATTCAAGAGAATTTATTATGGGACCATCACTGCGACAGTTTGATAAAAATCTTACACTCGAAGGCATACTTTTTCCGAAGTTTACGTTCTCAATTAGAGCTAACCACATTGCTATCGGTATACTATGCCGAGGTCCAATCTCGTTTGTGCCATGACCTATTGCTCTGAGGTGCTTCCCCGCCAGCAAAGAAAGTTTCTATAGCACAGAAACAGTTTTTAAGAATCCTTGGAGGAGTTGCACCGTCATCCCCCTGCAAACCATTGTTCCAGAGGTTTAATCTATTGCCCCTTTCTTGTCTTTATATTTATGAATCTGTGTTTTATCATCATAAAAATAGACATAATCGCAAAACTGTAAAAGACATTCATGATCACTCCACCCGTAATAGAAATAATCTCTTTATTCCACGATGCGACTTAGGCATTACCGATAGAGGCGTGTCTTATATTGGAAAGAAATTATATAACAAATTGCCTGATAACTTAAAAACTAATGTCGGTTTTAGACAAAACGTAAAAGCATTTTTACAGAACAGCTGTTACTATAGCCTTGAAGATTTTCTTTCTACTAATTTTTAGCAATTCTAAAACTTATTACGGTGTACTTTTTAATTTTGTTTTCTGTTTTTTTCTTTTGTATTATGTTGAGATTAATGTTTATGTTTATTTGGCTTTATGAATACTTTATCTCTTTGGTTTCTTATTTCGACTGATTCTTTTATCATGTATGATACTATGAATCAAGAAATATTATTATTATTATTATTATTATTAAACATCTGAGTTTGAGCGATCCTGACAGGAACACAACTTACTGCATACTTGTCAGGATTCCGAAAATCTAGTACACTCCGCCAAAAAAGTATCGCATAAACTAAAAAAGGGCATTTATGAACCAAGATATTTTTATACGTTCACAAAAAGTTTGCCTCGTGTATGTGAACTATAAAAACACTAACAAAATAATGGAACTTAGCGTTTTTACTTTTTTTTTTCTCTAAAAGAAAACATTTAGAAAAATGCATATGTGTACGGTTTGTTCAGTTGTTTATTGAAAGTCTTCCTATACGGACAAATTTTAAAGTGCGAAGTCAGAGTTCTGTACCAACGCTTTTAAAACTAAAATGAGCAATTTAACTTCAGAACAAGTGGCTGCTATAGTTGCTTTAATCGAAGATAGACGATCTCAAGCATACGTTGCTAATTTGATGAACATCAATCAGTCAAGTGTTTCTAGAGCCGTAGCCAGATATAGGGAAACAGGCATTTACAGTAGAAGACCTGTACCAGGTCGTCCAAGATATTCTACTCGCCAAGATGACCGCTATTTACTACTACAAGCATTACGTCGAAGACATGTAACTGCGAGACAATTGCAGAACGACTTGGCTAGAGTCAGAAATACTCGTGTGAGTACTCAAACTATTCGGAATAGGTTACGACAGAGTGGATTAAGAGCTAGAGTAGCTGTAACAGCCCCTCGTCTCACTAGGAACCACCGAGTGGCTCGCTTAAGGTTTGCCAGAGAACATGTAAGTTGGAACATTAATGACTGGGCCAATATACTCTTCACAGATGAGTCAAGATTTGGTCTTTACACCTCAGATAGGCGTATCTCAGTGTACAGACGAGACGGTGAGCGCTATTCGCAGTGTAATATCAGACCTAGACCTAATTTCGCTGGTGGCTCTATTATGGTTTGGGGAGGCATCTGTTTAACAGGTCGTACAGAGTTAGTACCAGTAGACAGAGGTACACTGACTGCCCACAGGTATATAACGGACATTTTAGAAGAACATGTAGTACCATATGCGCCAATTATAGGAAACGAATTCATGTTAATGCACGATAATGCACGACCGCATGTTGCAATAATCGTCCAGGAATACCTTAACGATGTTGGTATTCCAGTTTTAGATTGGCCTGCGGTAAGTCCGGACATGAACCCTATCGATCACGTGTGGGACCTCCTCCACAGACGGATACGAACCCAAAATGTTGCCCCAGCGGACCTGCATGGACTAGCAAATGCTCTCCGTGACGAGTGGGAGAATTTGGATCAGGCTTATATACGGAGGTTAATCGAATCTCTGCCAAACCGTATGCGAGCGGTCATAAGAGCCAGAGGTGGCAATACTCAGTATTAAAAGCTACTGTTATGACATTTTTCTTTCCAAAAGTATAATTTCTTGTTTTAATAAAAATCTCAAGTATGAGTTCTTGTTTTTATTTGGCCTGTATTTTATTTAAACAATCATAGAAATTATATCTTAGAGCGCATTAAAGTATATTTACAACTTTATGCTACAAACAAAGATGTATCGCATAATCTTTGTTTGTTGTTTTTATGATTCAAAACTAAATTATGCGATACTTTTTTGGCGGAGTGTAATTTGTTTGTGTTTGGCTGCCAAGAGAGTATTCCACCCTTATTACTTAAGCAGTGTTCATTTGTTGGATAGGTTACCTTTATATTTAGAATGCATTAACGATGACACCTATCTAATTCGTTTAAAAGGAATGTTGAGTTCATAAGTCTATTGCAATGTCGAATACCTTTAGTTTTGGAAGACTATTTCTTTAAATAACAAAACGTTTAAATAAATCTTAGTGATACTGTATATATTAATCATTATCATAATAAAATTTAATGTTAGATTTTGCAATTGGCAAAACCCTGATTTTATTTGACCGACTGCCTTTACTAGAATAAAAGATAAGTGCAAACTCATATTGATTTTTTTGTAATATATTATGTTCGGTTTTAATTTTTATCGAGTGGATCCCCATTTTACTAAAGCCAAACACTTTCTCGGCTTATGTGCTTAAGTTCTTTATTACTAACTTTAAAAAACTGAAACAAATTATCGATTTATATCCGCGATTAATAGGAACCCAATCCTATTATCTTCCACGTCATGTACAATACGTTCATAGATTTAATAACCAGATTAATACGTCGAGGAATATTTACCAGGGTATAATTTTAAATAGCGTAATATCGAGTGGCAAATATGAAACATGAGAGCTAAATTAAAAGGGAATTAAATACTCGACACCGGCCGGCGAATTAAAACGTTCCAAGTAATGAATTTTCGATAACGTTCCCAGACCGGTTACGCGCCATCCAACTCATTGAATTTTAATTTCAATAATCGCTTGTCAAAGTAACCGCGTCTCTATTTACTCCCGTTTAATTTTAGACTAACACCTACTCATTCGACTAGTTAACAAGAATATTTGCGAAAGCGTACGGCGCCCTCAAACAGAACGAACTCACCTAATATATTTGCATGCATTTACATTAATTCGAAGGGAAACGTGTTGTTAATTACGGTAAAAGTCTGAGGATGTTCATCCGAACTTGGTAAAGGCGATGCCAATAGGGGAAGAGCGCGGTTAGATTACATTTAAAGATGTTAATTAGAATGTTAATTACATATTAGTACATTTCAATACAATGCATGGAACTCTTCCCTGGTGAGTAGCAATTTAAATTAAGTATATATTCCTTTTGTTCGTAAATTTCACGCAAGCTCTCGATAGTTTGAATAGACGGGAAATGATTAAAGATAGAAGGCTAGGAATACCAGAAAAATTAGTACGATTAATTGAAATTACGATGAATGGTACAAACACAGGAAGGGTTGACTGAAAAAGTCGAGACACACAGAGGGGTAAGACAAGGAGAAGACTTGTCGACGATTCTGTTCAATATAGTGGTGGAAGGTATAATACGGGCATGTGCAATATCAGGGAATATTATACAAAAAGCGTTGCAAGTGGTGGCCTACGCTGATGATATTGCGATAGTAACTAGAGACAGAAGAACATTAGAGGAAGCGGTAACTAAAATTAGTAAAGAAGAGAGGATTGGAAATAAATCAAAACTAAGTACATGGAAATTAATCGGAAAGTACTGCATCGTAGGAAACAGAGAGTGAAGATAGGAGAATATGAATTTGAAGAGGTACAAAATTTTAAATATCTTGGTGCAACCGTCAATTGTCGAAACGACAGAAGTATTGACATATCGCAAAGAATACAGGCGGAGTATATCATCTATGGTGGCTACAGAGAGATATTGAACAGAAGGGAGATAAGTAGAGTTACAAAGCTTAAAATTTATAAGACTGCAATTACACCAGCAGTAATGTATGCGGCGGAGACCATCTGCCTTACGAAGAAAGATGAAAAAAATAATAAGACGTATATATGGACCACAGAAGACTGATAGTGAACAGAGTAGGCGACTTTATAACCAGGAAATAGACAAAATATTAGAAGATGGAGATATAGTTAAATTGATAAAGTCAATAGGAAAGGAGAAGAAATGGCAGTTCAAAGGATAATGAATTGGAGACCGATGGTAAATAGACCGAGAGGAAGACCAAAAATAAGATGGAAACAACAAGTAATCAACGACAGCAAAAGTCTAGGGATCAAAGACTGGAGGAGAAAGATAAAGAATAGAGAAGAATGGAGAAGCATATGGCAAGAAGGAAGAAGAAGCAAGAAGTTATAGATAGAAGAGGGAAAAGAGGGGTGGAATGACCTACCACTTCCGCTTTGAAGATCCAAAGAGCTCAATTGGAGCGGCTCCAATTCCGATAGGAATGTATAGCCCAATATATATATATATATTCCTTAAGAATTTCTTGAATAAAAATTAGAGATGGTTTTTATTTTATTTACAGCCGACAGAGTAGTTTTTGTTTCCAAAGACTTCCTTCGAATATAAAAGTGGGTTCAAGATTCAATCTTTTTTAACATATTCGGTTATTCCGTGGAGACTACTCTGTGTTTTAGAGTTGATCTGTGAAAGAATTAATTTCTCAACTGCTAAAGATGCACAAAAGCATTTAAATGACCCTAAAACAATGGTGTAGTCGACTTTAGGCTTGTTCGCAGTGTAATTAAAGTAAACACAAACTAGTCATGTTGGACCGTTTCAACAACGTTAAGAATCGTGACTAGGCATTAACGATTATTTTACTGTTTAAATGAAAGGACTAGTGAGAAACTGTCAGGGACTGCCTCTGTGAACAATGCTTTTTATTAATATATCTCTTGGGACTGTTGAGTGGACGTTTCGCTTTGAGAACATGCTGGTACACCTCATTATACAATGTTCACTTGGACAGACTATTTCAACGAAGACTAGATCTTCTTTATAGTTTTATTTTTCATTTTGGAAAGGAAATTTCAAACATTTCATAAAATTCAATGCTATGTGGCTTAAAAATATCTTTGACTATACAGCATGTCCCAAAAGTAGTTATTTTAAACAGAAAAAGTCACATTGGATTCTTCGCAAAGAATTACATGACTTTCTATAAACTACTATTCTACTAGACTTGTATCAAAAAATATGCACCATACTAAGCTTTTTCTTTAGTTATGGATTTTTGCATTACTAAAGCAGAAAGTTTGAGCACCTTTAAAAATCAACGCGAGCCCCGTATAACACAATTTATCTTCTACCGTATACGGAATGAGTACCTATTTAAAAATGAAACAAACTTAAAAGTGATGTAACCTTATTTTTCCAAATAGACGAAAATGTTACTAGGAGAAGTTCTTCACAGTTAACAGCGGTTCTGAAATATAAATTTACAGCCTTATTTATCAAAAACAAAAAACTCTGCTCCATTTCTGGATCATTCTTTAGGCATTCTAGATTAACTATTAACATCTAATATTTTTATAGTATTCATAATTCATGTAACTAATAAAGATGAACCTAAATTAGTAGTACTCCTTAGGTGGTTTAAGTTATTATCCGGAATTAATGAAATCTACATGAAAAATGTGAATGAAACTTTTCTCCGTTGAGAGATTCAGTTGTTTGGTAATATTTGTTCTAAAATCAGTTTAATTTCAAAAAATTTTAACAAAATAGTTGTATGTTAATTTCAAATAATTGAATCCTTGGGCGAAGAAAGGTTTTAATTTGAAATATTAGTTATCTAAAGTGTAATTTCTAGAATAATTTCAATTAATATCCAAAATCACCAAGCAGATTGTCTACATTCTCTACATTAACAATTCAAAATACCGAAAGAGTACCACTAATTTAGGTTTTTTATATCAATTAGGAATACTTTAAACAGATTAGATGTTACAAATGTGAAACACGTAAAGGGTGATCCAAAAAAAGACAAAGCTTTTGTTTTTTGCTAAGGCTATGACTTCAATACACACCCTTCACTACACTGGGCACAGACTTCAATAGCAAACCTGTCATCATCGGCACTAAAACTCCTACGCCTAATTTATAGCTATGCATATTGTTGTTATCATATTTCTGCTATTTTCAAGCAAGGTGTAACAAATGAATATACACATATGTGGCTGTCGAAATGTGCTGGAACGTATTGCTTTCCTGAGTTTTATTGTCTTTGTGCCTTGAATAGAAATAATCCAAGGATAAAGTTTCTATATCGAAAGACCAATCAACGTAACCTCTTATTGGATGCTGCAATTATTAGATGTGCGAGCTTACTGTATAGAACATATTCGTTTTAAGAAAAGTTGAAGTTTGTACTGTATACGTGAACTTGTATCAAGCAAGAACCGAACGAAACCAACTGCATTTACTCTGAAAGAGGTGTAAGTTAGTGAAACCATAGTCAGCTGTTTTTCATGTAATGATAAAATGCGAAGGACACAAATTGTAAACTCGCACACGTTATCATTGCTGTTTCATTGTCATCGTTACATACAATTAACGAAGCTTTATTTTATGGATTATCAGCAGTTAGATTAATAGATTCCGATTATGACATAAACAGAAATGGAAAGTTCCTAAAATCATTGATAAATCCGTTGATCATGTTTTTATGCGGTCTTCGACTGTGGAAACAACATTATAAATATTCAATGTTTATTGCATTAATATCACTAAGATATTTATTTAGACATATTTGTAGTAATGCTAATAAAGATTGAAGCGCACTTATTTTCCTTGTAGTATTTTTTCCTACTCTTTTTTAACTTCCAGTAAATAAATAAACAAGAAAAGTAGCAAAATTTCATATGAATCTCAATGTTTTTGCGCCTCCTGTAACAATGTCTTAACCAGCGCACTAACGTTTGCTGGAAATGAAATTTACCATCCCTACGTGAAAGTATGATTTTCATGAACGCCAAAACGTATTGATCATAACATACAAGTCCTAAGGTGCGAAAAAGGGGTAATATTAATCCGTTTAAGTGTAATATTATTTATCAACAAACTTAAACTTAATCTGAAATATAACCCTGGTGATTAAATTTTAGCATGATAGCATAGCTCAAAATGTATCACTGAAAGCATTGTCAAGCATTACTCTTTCAATTTTTGCAGCTGAATGATCTACAGAGATGCTTTAGACATATAAATAAAAATAGACTTTAGCCTTAAATATGCATTCACTAAATAAATTCTTACATACAATATAGGCGATTATTATCATTATATCTTCAACACTTACGAAATATTCAAAAAATCCCTAACAATAAAGTAATCAAAAGCGATTTTTATACTAACTTTGTAGATTTTCATCCATGAATTCTCGTAATGTTGTATATGTATGCACATGTACATACATACATTCAGATATCCGAAGATTTCATACGTAACATCTCTCCCATTGTTGACTATTAAAGTATTCTTCGGCGATGATTCCGGAGACCGTCATAAAAATTCTAATAGATGTCATCTTCACCCGCGGTTCATTGCAATGCAGTACCAGTGAAAACGTATAATAACGCCGGCAGTCGTGTGAAAAATCGCACGCCGAATATCTATTTTATTTCCTTTTAACACGGGTCTCTCCCAGAACCGTATCAGAGAGTCCTCCTATAATACCCCATCATTTATTGAATATCTATCCTGATGGATGACTAGAAAGCTGTCGCCAGTAAAATGGCACGTAACGGCGACATAGACCTCTGTCGGTCGGAGATAAGAAAGGAAAGAGTTCGGGGGAGACTTACTGTCATGTCGTAATGTTGTTACAAAATTCGCGTCATAGTTATTACGGGACCGATATCGCGATAGGCCGACCGTAGAGCGCGGAAAACCAAGTGATTTGTTTCAGCAAGCATACATACATATTACATATCATGTAATGATATCTCATATCTTCCTTTCCTATGAAATTCATAACGCTAACTTTCTAGTTAAATTTTGAATGTTTGTAAAACATTCTTTCTTGTTGTATTTTGCGTAGGTACCAATTTGATAAATAACAGCTATGTCCACGTATTTGGAGGAAGTACCATCTAATGTGAACGATTAGATGTTCTCAACGTTCAAAAATATTGGTGATGGAACCGAAGAAAAACAATAAGTAAATCTTTTGTTCATTAACTAAAGTTATGTAATGATTTATTGCTTAGGGAAAACATTGGAATAAAGTCAAGCTATTAATATTTCAAATTAACATATACCCTCAACATGTGAAAATTGAAAAGCTAATAACGACTATGAGTAAACAACATAGTTACACATGAAGGCCACATTCATACTAACTAAAACTGCAGACCTATGTGTATACTTACTGATAACCCTATTCATATTTTTTCAGCTTTTAAGAAAACTACTGGTATGATTAAGCCGCTATATATATACGGCTTTCGCATATGGAAAGCATTTGTGAACATTTTTTCAACTTAAACTTTGCTTGATGATATGGAGGTTCATTTCCTTCGAAGGAACAGCATAATTAGATTGTAATCTTAAGTTTACAAACAAACAAAATTCTTTTCAAAATATCAAAACTGATTTTTATATTCTCCTACAAAAATGGTTACAGGAAGCTAAGCCAGATCACTCAAATATGCGTTTGCACATAAAGATGAATGAATCTTCCGTACGTGTTCGATTTGTGACAAGCCTCCGTCATAAAATGCACGCACTGTAATGAATATCTCTGTTTTCGGTAGGTCTTTGGTAATTTGCATTATCATAATTTGGAATAATGCATTTTACACTCGTCAATGTGAGAAAATATTTAGTTTTAGGGCATTAATTAAAAGTAGAATTACTTGCTTTCTGCTTTTGAAACTGTAGTAACTACAAATAGGGTTCTTTTACACTATAGCTCCCATTAAACAAGAAATATACAAAAAATTAAACGTAATGGTAAAATTTAGCCAAATGATGCACTTCTTCCACTTAATTTTTAAAATAGTGAAGCCCGAAGAGGAAGGAAGTATATATCTGTAGCCGTGAAACCGCCTGGAAATAGTGTCTCCAGGGAATATTTGTGAGTATAGTCTGTCTCTTCCATTAAACTCCCTTTTGGTAAAATGGCGAGGATTAGCTATAAACCGCTACAGAAAGGGAATTAGGTGGTATCAAGTTTTTTACTTTTCTTCATAGCAACGGTGCACATCGCAAAAAGAGTAGATTTCACCATCTCAGCATGAGCTTTAGCACAAACAAAAAGCGGTAATTTACAATGTACCAACTTTTATTCAAATAGATAATTGATGATCTGGGCACCTCCCTTAGACTGTTTCTAAGACTTTATTTTGTCTAACTCTGATGAATAAGTATGGAAACTTAATTAACTAACAAAGTGGTTATATATTTTTCTTTTTCTGCTATAATATTAAAACCGACATTTATCTTGACTTCAATTTGATGATTACATAATGGGAACTTGGATATTCCTGACACCCAATCAACAGGGAAGCAAACCGGTACTTGGACGCAAGTGTCACAACGCATTACATTTACATTCCCATAATGTATTTTCTTCCTATCTTTTTCAAACATCTACGTTCCATTGCTTTTCTTATGATTTCTTTTATCATTCTCTTTTCTTTTTGTCGACTTCCATTGCAATATTACTTATTAAATTCTATCACACTTGTGGCTTCTATTGTATTACAATATTTTACATGCCTTTCCTCATTCCTTTTTATTTCCAATCACGGCTTTATTGTGTTGCACTGAAGGCCAAGGCTGATGCAATGAAACCTCTAACCACAAACGACCGCATTGATCTATATATATAGTGAATAACCTGGTCTATATTTCCCATTCAACACCAGTGTGTAATGGAAACCTAAAGATATTATTTGGGCGCTATCATTTCGACTCCTTAGTCAGAACTTAGCATTCGCAAAATCGACATGCTACCTCAACTTTGCTCATATTTTTGAGATGGTACCTCAAAAATTAATGGCAAGTAAGTAGAGCAGAATGTAAGCTAAAATTCGGTTTGCCGAGTCTGAATAAGTTCTTGTTTATAGAAATTGCTTTCAGATAGTCCACTTCAGTCATTTCAGCGGCGTTGAGCTTTCTCTTCGGTGTAGAAATCTTGTTTCTACACAGTAATACCGACCAAATTAATATTGAACATGGCTCAAGTTATTTAAAAGAGTCGGTGATATCCAGTCAATACTCATTGCACAAGTGTTGGGTCCAAACTAGTGAGACTGCGTAAACAAATCGGGGACTCAGAGAAAATAAACATTGGCTTGGGGCATGGAAGAAGTGAAACGACGGATTGTCTGACCAGACAGGTATCTCGTTAAAGCTTTTGATTTGAGTTGACTCTTCCTTCTATTCTGAATGGATACAGAATAAGTTCAAAGAGTAGTGATAAAAGTCGCCAAGACGAAGACAGGCAAAATGTTTCTTAAACGAACCAATATTTGAATTTACAAAACCTGTATTGAGCAAATACAGTGAGACTATTAAAATGGTAGTAGCTCTACCGACCTATCACTGTAGTCACTACATATGCGTATGTATCCAGAAAACACCAGGTTATAGTTAGATTCTGCTACAAATGAACAAAAGAAAACTGGGCCCAGAACACTTCACCGCATATAATTACAAAGCAGCCGTTCTCAAGGATGACTGAGTCTAATTAGGAAGGCAAAGTTAGCAAAAAGCATCTTATTGGATAAAGGTGGTCTCAATAGGTCTAAAGTAGTTGAAATGAAAATAGGTGTGTATGACCACCTCAACCCTAATGAATATGTCTAGCTTGTTTGCTAATGTTCTTGTCCTACCAAACTGAGCATACCCGAACTACTTTTCTCTATACAATTTTTCATTTCTGCTTTCCAGCTATGGCCTCATTAATGATAGTGACTCATAGATATTGAGTTGCTTCCACCTGTTTAAGGATGCCATCAACAATGATTTAAAATTTATAATTTTAATATAAAACTAGGTAACACCGAGACCAAAAAAAAAAAATATAGAGCTAGGTACCTATTTACTTTGTCTGTATTCATATTAGGACCCTATTGTTAATAGATACTGCATAATTTTCTGAAGATATATCTTCAATTGGAGTCATTTTAGGTTATCATCATCTGAAGATCAGTCAAATTAACCTAATACAGTAGCTCACCTTCCATTGAATTAGCCATTTGTTTGCATCCGCACTTTCATTCGGCCAATTTTACATCTAAATGTCAGCTCAATAGTCTAGTGAAGAGAGAAAAATCCCTTTAGTTGCCTTAATTGCAGGCGATTCCGTTTTTGTAGCATACGCTTTATTAGCCATCCATAGTTTTAATTATTCGTGGGTCTTAATTTTAGCTACTTCCTATAATCTTTGTGTGTCACTATATACTTCCCTTATACGAAATTATATATTTCCACTACTCACAGTCTAGTTTACAATCAACGTATCGAATTACCCAGAGAATATTCAAGCTACATAAGTTGTTTCCGCAAAGCGAACTAAAATTTCTTAGATATTTAAAGTTCAAGAAAAAGCTTGCAAATATATTAAAACTGTAAAGTCATAACAATAAAATGCAGTTTCTACTTAGTATAGGTACACATCGCATGAAAGAAAACTAATCTCTTACTTCCAAAAAGGAAGATGACACTGTAATCATTTTCTAGAAATATTTGTTTCCTCGATAATATTACTTATCAAGTCGAAGATTGGAAAACTTCTTTGACCTATTCAAAACTTTTTCAATCAGAGCAGCAACAAATATGCTTTATAAAAGTTGTATTTCATAAAATTTTAATTATGGATAGCTATATTGTTCCTTTTTCAATTTATGTGAAACTGTAATTCTGACTTATATGCGTATACTATTTATGGATTATTTATGTCATTAAAATCCCCTTGTATTCATTCACATTATAGGTCTCGGAGGTTCAATTAATCCATAATGTAGATCAGTGCATTTAGATTTGCGCATTTCTTTCAAAAATAAAAAAAAAGAAAGTGTTTCAGATAAAACTAAAAATATTAATTCTGAAAAGCAAATTTTTTCAACATATTCAATAATCCATTGTAAATCCACTAAAGCATTGTTCAGACAACACCAGGGATCCCAGAAAGCAAACAATCACTTGAACGCTCAAACAACTTCCCTATTATCGATTAATAATAGAACCCTCGGTGCACCCATAGTCTCATGTAATTTTGTATCAGTCATGGTTATAAAATAATTAGGTCCTCGTTGGTCACTACGGTAATCCGCAACAATCAAGATGGAGAAATCCGTTAATTGATAGCAACCCTCATCAGACGACCTAATCCTTCAAGCGGTCGCTGAATGAGGTATAAAGGGGGCAAGGTCCGGGATTGGATTCCTCTGTTCAAGGATTTTGTCTGGTGCAGATGGCGCTTTTCCTTCAGCGGTATTATCTTAATGCACTTACGAGAAACTAATGGTCGATTCGCTGTTACAGTTACAAGCAAATGGTTCCATTTTAATCCAATGTCGGCGACACTCAACCGGTAAATGGAAAATATGTATTCATTCATGAAAGAAAAACGATAATACCATTTAATCATTTTAGAAAAACGACGCTAATAATCCACCGAAAATTTATTGCTAAATCATACTAAAAATCAAGAAAAGAAGACATTTCAATAAGTAAATTAAATTTTCTTTTATTGAAATTGCACCTAAATATATATATACATATAGTTTAAGAAAGCTTAAAGTTTCCTTCATAATTCTCATCAATACTTTTAGACGATCAAGGAGTATATACAGAGTTGACAAAAAGTATACCATGTGTCCCAGCTCATATAGGTTCCAGCCCAAAACTTTTTTTATATATATTTTTTTATGAATTCGGAATGCTCCATTTACTGTAAATGTCCAATTATTTTATGGTTTTTATCACTTCCTGTTTTACATGAAATAAGAAAAAATTTTAAATTTTTAATGGAACAATCTGAAATCTGAAAACAAACGATTTGTTAGTTTTTATTTCCTTTCGTTACCAAAATTTTTAATTTTTATGTTTCAACCTAGAGTGCTGCGAATACGGTAAAAATTGTCAACATGACACCTAGAAACTACAAATATTTTATTGTTTTATGCACCTACTAGAACGTAATAAAGTACAATGTAACAGTTTTTTTTCATAAACAGTTGTTTTTAATGCAACCTCAGAGCTTCAGCCTCTTAATTTGAAGGAAAACTCTTGTCGATTCCAAATACTTGGTATTCATTTAGAAGTTATTTCTCTACAGATTAAAATTGTTGGATATATCCAAAAAGCTAAAAGAATATGCGTTAAAATTGTATTCAGTTTCATAGAAAAGTAGGTCGTTGGTAGATCTCTGAAGCATTAGATATATATTAGGCCTGTTCATACAAGAATCACAACTATTCAGAGCCTCTATCGGCTTCTCTAACTCCTTTCTAAACTTATTTTCTAAAATTCTTCCACCTATTAAGTTTAACAGTGTAATACTCTTAGAATTATTATATATTTCCGTATCCCCTCCTTTATGAATCGGAATTCTTATGGTTACTTGCAATTCTTGTGGTGCTTTTCATGTTTTTCAGTAGGTTCTGCAAGGTTTCTACTATTTCTTCTTCTCCCGATGACTTTCACATGTTATCTCAACGTGTCCTAGTACCTTTCTCTAATTATAATAATAATACGTATTTATTGACTATAGATTAAAGCGAAATACATTGCAACATATTCGGTATCAACAATACATACACAATATTTGCGAAAAAGATTAAATCGCCTATATAATAAAGAATTGTTAGATTGGGGTTCTTCCTTTAACCTACTATAGATACAGAATAATAATAAAAAAAAAAGGAACAAAATAAAACAAAAACGAAGAATGACTTATGCTATGGTATAACACATCACAAGTGCAAGCAAAGTCCATCCACACCAAATCACTAACTCCGTCCATCATCCAGCCCGGCAAATAAGCTACGCCTTATAGCGCATCGCAAGGTGGCGATCGTTGTGGATATGTCAGTGTCCGTTGCCAAAATATACTTGTTAACCAACAAAGCAATGTTATACGAATTACTTCTTTTGTATATTTCCGTTCTATGCTTAGGTAAAGTTAGCAGTCTGTGGCTGTGTGGCTGTGATGCTGTGGCAATTATAACGAAATTTAAGTTTACCATGCAGATATGGCAGTCCTCTCTTTCAAAATTTTGAAGAAAAACAAGGCACTGTGCAGTATTCGGTGGTTATACATGTTTAAGGTACCCGAATACAACATAACCCGACCAATACCTCTCCTACCCCGCATACCGTGTATATAGTCAACAATTTTGAACCATTTGTAGTTTTCTCGGATCCTCTTTAGTAAGGCAACTGCCATACAACACGTCTCCATAATCAAAATGCGAAAGCACCAGAGATTCACAAAGGAGCTATATAGTGGTGATGTCAAACCAATTACGGCGAATGTAAACCGTCTTTAAAGATGACATTGCCTTCCTAATGAGGCGCGAGGTGTTACAATCAAAGCTAACTAATTTTTGTGGCACAAGTACAAAAATCTGTAGATTAAGCTCAGCGAAAACGCGAGCCTTTCGAGGACCAAACACCATCAGCTGTGACTTGGGATGGCTTATTTCCAATTGGTTGCTCATTTTCTTGTTGACTTATTTGACTTCTTCTGCAGTTGTATCCTCTTCCAGTGTTGATATTTTATTTTCTTTTACTTGCTTAACCTCTTTTTCTGTATTCGCTACAACAATTTTTTGTTTCAAGTAGATCTCTCCTGTAGTTGGTTTCCTTTTAATTCTCGGATTTTTTGTTGCTCAAAAGCAACAATTTCTTACTTTGCTACTGATAACTTCTTCCGGGTTTCGCCGTATGTCAAAACTTTTGCTCGACGTTCGTTGTTCATGTTGACAGCTTTTTCGGAAAAGTTTCCGCTCCAGTTCTATTTCTATTTCTAAATGGCCTCCCTGATTAGTCTTTATCCATAGTTCTTGATGGTAGTACTATATATTAAGTCCATTTTATGTCCGATCTCGTGCATATGTTCTGCCACCGCTGATTGCTCGATTCTTTTAAATCTTGCATCCCTTTCGTGTTCCTTCACCCGATGGCTCTTCCAGTTTTTCTGACGTAGCACTGCCCATCTTGGCTTGTTATCTTGTAGATGTCTGCGATTTTAGGCTATTCTGTCCTTTGCGGTCGGTAGATGCTGCTGGATCGATTTTGAAGTTCCAAATCGTGCTTGTATATCGCATTTCCTCAGGATTCGTTCTACCTTTTCCCTGACTCTCGCTGTTTATGATAAATACTGGCGTGTGTTTACCATACCACTGTCTCTGTGGTTTTGTAGTTGCCTTCAGAGTCGTCTTCTTCCTAGTGGTTCTTGTCATGTCATTGTAACCATTCTTCTTCAGTGTTTTCCCCAGATGTGTCTTCTCACTGGCTAGATGTAGCTCATCACTGATGGTTTCGGCACTGGAGTGTCGTTTTCTGCATCTGATGATGATGAGATCTGTGGATACCTATCGGTGTGCGTGTTCTTTCTAAATACTACATGTTGTAGAATTCTCTCATCTGTTCTCTTCAGCACCACATTCAGGAAACGCAGACTTCCAGATTCTTCTTTCTCTATGGTGAATTAAATGGATTGATGCTGTCAGTTGATGTGTTCCAAGAATTATTGTAATATCGCTTCTCCGCGTTGCCATATTACAAATTCTTATTTTTCCCACACATTCCACCCGAGCCTTTTTTTTTTTTTTATTAACTAATCTTCCCTTCGTTCGGATTTGTATTCCTCGCAGTCTATCTGATTTCTTAGTTATAAAGTATTTTTCCAGCTTTGTTTTTTGTTTAGTTGCACCTTTTATTTCTTCAACAATAAAATTAAATTTAGGTTTTCTTATATTTTTTCTTCTTCATTCTACTTTAGTTAATTTAATTTTGATTTTTTTGTTACTAACAAATGAATAGCTTGAGAAAAATATTTTATTTGGTCGATAATACAAATACTGCAACTTTATAAATATGTAAAATACAAACACTTAAGTATCACAGAATATCTTAGAAAAAGAAACTACACTATTTCAAATTACAGAATTGTGTACATGCATGTATGCAGGTACATCGTATATTCAAGTTTTTATCTCATCTCTCGTATACACTCTCGCTAATCTGTTCGAAAACGTTGTTATCCTATTTGATGCACACACTACAGTCGTTTTGCGAGCTTTGACCGGCATACTGATGGCAATTCTCGACGGGCATATCTGGACGGATTATCAATTAGTTTAAGTGATTCTAATTGATTGGTTTGTTGAAACCATGCGTGTTATGCAGGTTATTGCTCCGATCGTCGTTCTGGTAAATTATGTGGTAATTACAGGACACTAATAATTACCTCTCCAGTTGGTCGAGTGCGCCGTACTCTCGTATCCTCACGAATAGGGTGGAGCACAATGGATCTCGGTCAACGTCTACACCTACGTCATTTAATTGTTACAAATATCAGCGTCGCTTTGTTTACTTGGCGCATTCAAGTGATAACTATTCAATTTGAGGTGGTCATTGTTATGACGTACGGTGAATGATGCTTCCATCAACGGAACATCAAGGACAATACCCTGAAAACATGTCCAATACCTGATACTATATCTGACGGTACCTGAATAAATATTATGGTATTTTGCTTTTATTTGTTATTTCTTTAGATCTTATTATATTAACATCAAATGTCTGCGAATTCTTCACTTATGTAACTTACTATTTTTAATTTAATAATACTATACCAACTCAAAATTCGCCGAAGTAAATAATAATAAGAAATGAATAAATGGTGATACTGTTGCTAACAGAAATTACATCTGAAAAATGCTATCATTGATGAGAACAAATTGATTCTAGATCAAAACTTTGGCCGATACGGCAGAGAATACTTCCCCTTATCCCAGATGGATCATTCACACTATTACGCTGACTCACCAGCACTCTAATGCGCTCTACGATTAAGAGCAACGGAAAAACGACGATTTTTTTCTGACATTAGTTACTAAGTAGTGTCTGCCAAACCAGTTATTATATCTTTTTCAGATTCTTGGTAGTAATTAAATGAAACTGATCTCGAATGTCTACAGATGCAATAAAAATAATTGCAAACGCTTAGACAAGCTTATCTAATCTAGTTAAACAATTGACCTATATGAGGAAACTTACTGAATCTTCAAATATTGTAAAAACATCCTGCGAAATGATTACAGCCGAAAGTACCCCCAATGTACCCTTTCCAAAATGCGAACCTAATCACTAGCACGGGAAAAGTGCTTAAAAACCCTAACGAGATTTGTTATACTTTTAATGATTACTTCGTTAACATGCCTCGCTCGCGTCTTGATCAGCTCTCACCACCGCTGGGACTACCTTCTCTTTCGGATAAAAATATACCGTCTACTGCTTCATCTATATTCCTCAGCCCTCTTACCAAGGAGATTTCATGGATTATGACATCTTTAAAAAATACTCCTACTACCGGGTGAATGACGTTAATGTACGCGTTCTGAAGTTAATACTTGATAGTATTTCCGCGCCCACTCAACTTAGACAACGGACTTTCTCGAACATAATAGGTACTCTGATTTGTTTAATATATCTAAAATAATAACTATTCACAAACGACGAGAACTGCCGGCCCACCTCAATATTGTAATCAGGTGGCAAAATATTTGAATCAGTTCGAAAGTAAGAATTATCAAAATCTTTAGAAAAACACAACCTATTTACACCTCATCAATACGTATTCATAAACGGCAAGTCCACAATTAGCCCTTTAGTTCAGTATTAACTGATTTGAATCATAAAAATATAATTGCTTGTATTTCTAGCGATTTGTCTAAGACATTTGATCTTGTCGATCATAATTTACTATTAGCAAAATTGAGCCATTCTGGTATTAGGGCAAATGTTTCGAACATATTTAGATAATTGACAGCAGTTTACTGAGATAAGGAGTCGGTTCGGTAATAGTATTAGGAGATATTGCTCGGATCTGGAGTGCACCTCTATTGGAATACCGCAGGGTAGTTTAGTTCAATCATGAATGATTTGCCATACTACGTAATGGGAACGCCTGTTCTGTATACTGATGATACAAACATAATTCTTTTGCGTGGTGATCACGCTGCCACTCTGAATAAGTGGCGCGTGGTTGCTTAGCAACTAGTGAAATGGCTTTCTGGTAATAAGTGAATCGCTAATTTAGAAAGATTATATTATAGAATTATCGCTCTTCGGTAACGGAACCAATGCTGAAATCAAGATTGATAATTTATCGTTGAAAAGTACATGGAAAGTGAATATACCTAGCTTATCTATTGCCAGTGATTTGACCTGGCGCCAGCAGGTTAATAGGGTTTATTTAATAAGCTACAGAACGCTCTATATGTTTTGCAAATATTTAGTAAAACATGTGACATAATGACTCTTAGAAATATCTACTTTGCTCATATCAACTCTAATTTGACTTATGATTTGTTGCTCTGGGGTTCCGTGGAAACTGCACTCCATTTTGCTGCTACAGAAGCAAGTTGTTCATGTCATGATGGGCTTGGAGCCTAGAAACTTGTGTAGGTGGCATTTTATGAATTTAGGCATACCGATAATTTCCAATCTGTATATAGTAGCAGCTGCATCTTATGTGCACGGTACCATCAGTAATTTCAAAATGACCTCCACTGTGCAAGAACACAGTAATCGAAATTCTAGATGCGTAAGAAGTAATAAAGTAAGATCTGACAAATACTATAACTTACGTCGATATCTTTCAGTAAAAATTTATAATGCTTTGCCGAACAGCTTAAAGGAAAAGAACAAACTTTTTAATAATAATTTTAAATATACTCTTAGTGTCAAGTGCTTCTATTCCTTTAATGCATTTTTCATAACATTTAGCCCACTGAGGAGAGATGTTTAATTTAATAGAATTTAATAGAATTTAATAGAATTTGGCGGTGATATGTTAAATGAGGTATTTGTATTGGGTTTTTTTATTTTACACTAGTTTAACGCCATCTCATAAAGGTCCTATCTCCTGTGTGTGTCTATATATTGTTGCTGTTCATTTTTCTTTTCATTGTATTTCTTCTTTTGTTATGACACCACTGGTACAATAAAGTGATCTATCTATCAAGAAAACAGGAAAATCATTTTATTCTTGGCTGTTTTCCTGTTATATCCCTGTACAATGCATTACAAAGAGATAAAAAAACAAGACGATATGCTTCAGCTTTGTGAAAGAATTTGCCACAAAACTTAGCAGCAAAAGCGAGTGGGACAAAGACACCATCTTAAAACTGAACAGAAATGCTAACCATTTGGCACACGGATGACTTCAAAATGGCAGGGTGGACTGGAACAGGACTATCTGGGTCTAGCACCGAATATTCCGAAAGCTTAGGCATATACTTGAGTACCTTCTAGGCACACATGCTATTGAAAGATGCGTCCATTTCAACATTAACAAAAACTGTCGACAGCAAGAGATTATCATAATGTCTTCTAGTCAAGCTGCCGTGAAGGCGCTGAGCTCAAATATAATCAACTCTAAGATGTTCTAGAAGTATCTAGAGAAATTAAGCGAGCTAAGCAGGAAGGAACAAGGTAACCATTCAGTGGGTTCCTGGACACACATGAAGGGAAAGACATGAAATAACAAATAATGTCGCCAAAAATGGACTGTGATGCCCTGATGGATAACCTTAAAAGTGAAGTAGAGCAGGAAAAATCCAAATCATATAACATACAAAACATCAATAGGCTGTTATTATTGCCAATACATAGTGAATTTTGTTTTGAATGTCCATGTACAGTACGAATTCTAATAATGGCAGTACTTCTTTTTAACGAATGAAAATTGAAGTCGTAAACTGTCGCTACTTTGTATAATTTAATACAGTGTGTAATTGCTAAAGTATCAGAAACAGTGAGTGGAAGTATACATTTTCTTTTGCCTGTCCCCTGTCAGGGCGTAATATATTCCTGCATCCAACGCGTATAACGCAAAAACTATCACTATCATACAGGCATTTAGAGCCTGGTAAGATTTTTCATTGTTTTTGAACGTGCAATGTAATCACATAACAATATATAAAGCATCTTATTAAAAAAGAAGTATGCCAAAATTCATAATTTTATGGACATCGTGTACAATTATCTAAATCACCTTTGTATACAGCATTTAATGACAAAAAGAACGATTATAACCGATATCTGAAAATCATTCAAATAAGCACAACACACGTTATTCCGTGTTTATTGTAATACCTTGTATATAGATAGCTATAGCAACCGAAAGGCCTGCTTAAATGATGCAGGTCAGCCCTTGAAACTTTTTTTCGATTATTCACCTTTTAAAAGTAATTTTGGATAAACGAACTTTGGGCCGAATTTCAGTCAGATTGCACCCCGCAAAGTTGAAGTTCCGCCGGAACAGAGAGTGTCCTTGAGTAACACTCCATGGAGTCTACTGACATAGTTCCATCAGAATATGCGATTTACAATTCGTGATCTTCCCTTGTAAGTTATTTATTTTACCGTGTTTAAATTCTTTTTCCTTTTTAATTAACTGACCAAAAAGAAACAACAAAAAAATTTAATAAGTATCTTCTTCAAAATCGTAGATATGTAGAAAATGTTAGTATTTTTGTTGTTGCAGCAAATAAAATATTTCCATGAACGAAATATTACTACTACAAAAGTTGTTTGTAGTTCTCGGGATGTTTCTTTCCAGACGACAGAAATCCTTAATGTAAGCATCTATTCTGAGATATTATCTGAAGGCGCTCGAGCAGTACTTTTCTGCTCCCTACATTATATATTAAAATTTATACATACGCGTACGTTCATTCCCTGCAAATTTTCAACTTCTTTATGTTTATACTATGCACACAATATTTTCACTATACATTATATTAATATATGTAATTGATCATTTGCAGAGGAGTGATTGATTATCATTATTATTAATAGCGGCCAAAATTCTATTTTATTCTGGATCGTGCTGAATCTGCACAACCCGTAATGTACGGTGATAGATTGTTGGATACATCGACCATTAAAATAAATTCAGATGAATAACCATAAATAAAATCCTGAAACAGTCAGGATTATGTCTGTAATATTTTACTGTTCTAATATTAGTGTCTCGCCAGAGAGCGCAGTGAACATTTGCATTTGCTGTTAACGTTATGCAATTCAATTTTTACGATTTATGATAAAGAATTTAATTTAACATTTCGCCAACCCCACTGCTGCACTACTGTAAAATTTACAATTGCGCAGAGGATGTAGGATAGGAATTCTTATAGATTTCTGCGGTATATAAACATGGAAATTTATTGTAGCAGCCGATTACAGATTGTTTTCATGATGTAATATGCATAATTGATAATAAATATAACAAATGCGACATCTAGAGAACAGTACAATGGAAATAAACGTATGGATTATAGTTAAAGATGACAATTAGCCAAAAACTAGCCTTCATTAAAACAGAAAGAATTTCAATGTTAATAGACATAAGTCATGAGGGCAAAATTAAAAAACTACTATAGGAAGTAATGGAAATCTACACATATATCACGTTATGAAAATGAATTCAATTGCTTGCGTAATATTCTTAAGAATTAAATTTTCGCAGCTTATAACAATTATATGTGTCATTGCAAAGCATCTATTAGAGAAAATCCTAAGGCACTATTTAAATTGATAAATTCAAAGAGAGGCGCTATGTGGATACTCGGTAATATACGACGATGGCAAGGTACTGGAATTTCCAGTATGGTGCGCTGTTTACTCAGAACATGTGATTGTGCCATACTTTTTTGATGACGACAATGGAAACGCGGTAACCGTCACTAGCGAACGGCACCGGACCATGTTAAACGAGTTCTTAATACCTAAACTGGATGATTTGGAGTTGAAGGATATATGGTTCCAACAAGACGCTGCAAGATTTTGAAGAACACTTTTCCAGGCTGTTTGATTTCTCGATTAGGGGATTTTGGTTGGCCAGCAAGATCGCCCGATCTGACGGCCCCAGACTACTTTTTGTGGGGTTACTCAAAGGGACTAGTCTACATAAACAAGCCGCAGACCCTTCAGGCTCTCAATAAAAACATTCTCCAAGAAATCGACAATCTAACCCCGGGTACCTTGACGAATTTAATATATAACCCCATAGAAACAGTCGAATTTTGCATAAACTCTAGTTTGGCATTTTCCAAACATGAAAAAATGTAATTTATTACTTTAAACAAACATGTGACATTAAAAAAATATTTTTTTTATTATTTTTTGGAAATACAGTAAAAAAAAATCAGACGATGCATTTTGCGCTACCTTGTATGTAGGAATATCTGTGAATCTGACTACAATCCAAGCATTTCTACCAAGCGGATGCGCGATAGCAAGCTTAATACAGTGCGATACACCCGAAGAAATATGGAAAAACGTTATAATTCAGACGTGAGAACATAGCCACCGTTACTATCTTCACGATTCGTACAAAATACGAAATTCAGTTTGTATGTATCTGCAGTACTGTACGCCAGCCTTCAACTGGGTTTCCCCCGCCTCTTCAAGCTGGTGACATAAGATGCGCGTGAGGGCGGAACTTCCGTCAATAGCCAAGTGCATAAACTGTAATACTAGCGTCAACATTAAACTTGTTGGTCGCAATAATTACGAACTCTATTACAGATGTTTAAAACCAAATAATGACAGTTCCTTCAAATTTATCATAATTTTTGGACATATGAAACATTAAAATAATTGAAAATAAAAATTTATCAACATCGCATTGCCTTTGTAATAAAGATGAAACTACACTTTTTATAAATTTTTAAATTTTTCACACTTACAACGCAATAAAACATTAAAATATCACAATTTACATTAGTTTAATTAATTTACTGGATACTCTGTTGTTGTGCACACATATCCCTAATATCGTAAACTGCATCGTACAGTAGGACATATTGATATAATTGTGTTATATTAATTGTCTCTATTTTATTGAATATTTACAGCTAATTTTGTAACTTTACAAACGGTTCTTTTCATTTTCTTCCAATGATAAAGAAGCGCTATCATATTTTTTTGCCTTGATCACTTTAAGACAACTTTAAAAATAAAAAAGAATTCAAATATAATTTCCAATGCTGCAATCGAGAATGTTCTTTTTTATACATCAACACAGAGAAAATATGTGTGTTATCCCTACGTAGAAAACACATTCTTATTTCATTTTTATCCTGGTAAATTTTCTAAATTCCCAAATCCTAAAAAGCAGCCACTTACGCACAAAGATTCACAGTACAAAAAAATGTTAATAACGCAGAGCTTCAACCGCCACAAGAGATTTTGGTGTGCGTGTATTGCGCAAACAAACCACCACACGAAAGCGTATGCTTTTGTCGGGAAACTTTTTATACTCCGAAAAAAAAAATAGGAACGTTTATGAATTCCTTTACGCTTTTGTACCCACCACTGTGTACATATTACGTTACACGCTGTGGTCAAGTCGGGCGAAATTACTCATAGACATTACGTACACAAACGTAAATAGTACGTATGTATACGTAGTAACACGTATGTAGTAACTATTAGGGATGAACGCCTGCCTCTTCAAATTAGTAAGCGGCGTATAATTACACGCCTCAGTCTGCTGCCTGATGTATTTATAATTTAATTTTGCTCGCCACTTCTTCATATATGCCGACGTTCGTCAATCGGTGGACATCTGCAATTACACGAGAGGGCGACTACTTATTTTCCTCGGCTGAAAGTATCTATGTATGTTCGTCCTTTTGGTTCTTTCATTAATTTACCAGCTTTCAAGCCTTTTTTACCTCGTCTGTGAATCCGACCTATTTTACAAACGTACAACTGATTAGTTTCAAAGAATTACTAATCCTATTGTAGACATTGCAAAATCGGTTAAGAGTGTTATGAAGGATTACACCAGAACAGTATTGCGAAAGAGACATACAGTGTGTTCTGTGATAATTTGAAACGGAGAAACGAGGAATCGAAGAAGATTTTGTACTCGGAATACATATATCAGTAACTTCAGCAATAAGTGCAGGACAACATGGGATGTGATCAAACAACTTCAAGAAACTGGTTGACAACAACCATTCCATTTAATACAAAAGACTTTGAAAGTTCCAATCCGGATAAGGCACACATTTTAAATACTATATATTAGTAATTATTTTGTAAACGCGGGTGTAAAATACGTACTGACATTATTTGCTTGGTACCTTACCGTTACTCTCGAACTGACACGTATTATAAATAATCTTAATAACACAAAAGCTACGGGAGAAGGTGGAATTCTTGTATCTTTGCTGATTGTCTCGGAGAACATATATATCATCAACTTATACTTTAAACAAGGTATGTTGCTGAAAAATTGTAATACACGATTGTTAAACCTATGTATATAGGAAGGGAGGGAAAAAACAAACATGTAGGTAATTATAAGCCTACACAGAAAAAAACTGTGTAGGCTTATAACACAGAAAAAAAATGTTGTAAATTTTAAATCAATCGTAAACTTTAGCGCACCGATGCACAGACCGCGGCCCGCGGGCCGCATGCGGCCCGCCGGTCGAATACTGGTGGCCCGCCGACGGCAAAAATAATACTCTCGTACATTCGAAAAATATTGCCACGCTTCAAATTAATAAATTCTTTTTCAATTTTAATACATTATTATCAATTCTTTATTGTCTTTAATTACCTATACTTCTGGCGGCCCGCCATCAGTTCATGATTTGCCCGAGTGGCCCCTAGTCTTAATAAGTCTGTGCATCCATGCTTTAGCGCAACAAATTGTTTAACATATAGGGAGGAGCACAACTTTTATTAAAATTTCCTACAAAATTGTTGACGAAAATTATTGCATTTTTTGTAACAAATTGTGCAATTTTGTTATACAATTCATGTTGACATAACCTATACATTAAAATAGCATAACTTGTTGCAGATAGTACGTTTACCCGCGTGGTAAAAATTGCAAACAATCTACTAAAATATTATAAACTCCTGTAGTAATTTTTGTCAACAAGATTTTACTTACAAATCAACTACACTATTGCGATAATTAATATAGTGGCGTATAATTTGATTAGCCGGTGAGAGCGGGCGAATTGCCGTCGTATTGGGTGTGATGGCGGAGATCAGATCGACCCGTACTGTAGAATACCGGTATGGAAGCGCCTCGTAATTCTGGTCTGTGGGCGATTGTCAATCACAGTACCTTTTATACGATATTAACCATGTGTAAGCATCATATATCACATATTTGCGTAGCTAATCTAATTATGAGTATTATGATATTCCTACTATATAGATCTAAAACTTTGCTATAAAACAGTGTCAGATAATCAACAAATATTTTCAATTGCTGATATTAAACTCATCCTATATACCTATATTATAGAGTATGCACATAGAGTTACCATTACAAATATTTTTCTTTCTAGCTATTAGACAGTTTTCTCTGTGCAGTGGTCATAATTGCAAATAATCATCAGTTTTATATACCTGCTTAGTTACATACTACATCTGGTTACATTTTTAAGATGATGTATTTCCAATTTCTCTGACGGTGTTACTTGTTGAAATGGAATGCCTTAAAAATTATACAGCATAATTTCACTTCATGGCATTATTAATGGGGTTTCCAGTTATGTACCTAACCAAATAAACACAACACATAGTAAATTTGCTATACCTGTTGTTATAACTTTCTTCACTACATTATATGCAATTTATTATATTCACTATTTGTAACATATTGTAAAATATTTCACTATATCTGGTAGAAGATTGTCACACAATATTTTTCAACAATTTTATTGCTTTTTGTGTAACCGTGATGTAGGAAAATGCAACGACGTTGTTCTAAAATTTTGCACAATAGGAGGAATTCTTACTACAATTTCCGTCAAACAGTGAAGCGTAAATACTACAATATGAATTTTTTTCTGTGCATAGCGTCAATATCAAATATATAAGGAAGGAAGGGGGAATATATAAGGAAAATCAAGATGGATATATTTGGAAAAGATCCATCACTCGGGTAACTTTTCAAATGCTGAAGGAGATACTGACTGGACGTAATAATAAAGAACTTACAGCATGTGCTTTTATAGGGCTGCCCAAAGCTTTTGACAGTGTTCACCAAGAGACTTTACTATGAAAGCTGGATATCTTTGAACTCAGAATCTTGACTCTCGATCTAACCAGTTAGCCATGAAGGCTTTATAACACATCAGAGGCTGAAATCGCATTTTCATGTCACACCAACAATATCCCCAGCGTTTCATTGTTTACCACTCGGTTTTTATTATACGTAACCGATTTACCAGATATCATCGATAATTCGCCAGTATTCGTGGCGACACCTCAAGCGTTGTTCGCAAGCGGACATGTTAAAAAGTGAAAACCAAATTAGAAAAGAATTTAATGGAAAAATGATTCAAAACTATCTTAAGTTAAATACCATGGAAACACACATTCTGTCCCTTAACGTATTGTCACTTACAACACTCGACTGTACTGACTTCCTTGTCATTACGCTCGGCAGGCTCCAAATTCATGAACTTGCAACAATATTGAGTGGCTTCTGTTATACGTTCAGGGTGATCTCGCGACATGTTGGTGTAAAGACCGCTTTGAATGTTTATTATGCACGTGTCCGATCAGTACATGACGTGATCTTATGAAGAAGTGCAAATGACGTGAACAGGATCTTTGTGTGCTGCCAAAGACCTGTGTTAAAGCGATGTTCCAGTTAAGCAGGATGGACTCCTTTCTATAAACCAGTATTTAGTGACACCAAGATACTCACCTTACCATCTATTTCCATATTAGAGTCACCTCTGCTTGTTAAAAATCGCTACGGTAAAATCTTTAAAAAAATATGAACTCGATCATGAATGTGACACAAGAGAAAGATATGTGTCATTTGTTATCATCACCTAAAGCACATTTTTTTCAAAGGGGCAACATTAAACAGATTAGCAATGCGCATTAAAATATTTCATCATTTAGCGCAGCCATGGCAGCAGATAAATTTAAAAACGAACTACTTAGGCAATAAAATCTTTTATACAATAATTAATGAATTCTTAAACATACAGTTTAATTGTGAGATGGATCAACCACAACCCGCAGTTGTTTATGCTGCTATTATATGATTTAATCAATATACTTTTTCGTGGGCCTTTTCTGTGTATTTTAATCAATAAACTTTATCGTTATGTCCAGCAGTTCTATCTTCCTCAAAAAAATAAAACTTATCTTGTTTGAGCCACATACCAAGTCGCTGTATCAGCGAATCTCTTTAAGACCTCAATATTATGACTGCGTGCATTCACAATTACGACAAAAATGTGATACAAAAGACCTTCAGTGTATTGAAAACTAGTACCACCTAGTATATCTTCTTGGCAGGAAACATTACTACTATCCAAATATTCAGTTTCGCCTTTGTTACGAACTACTTCGAATTTAAGTACGGAAAACGTACGTATACTTCACTTTACGTTTTATGCGCAAAAGACGTAATCTATTCTATCTAATATTAGCATTACAAAACATTGCCTAGAGATTTACAAGAGAGGTTTCATTTATAACAATGCTATACTCGCTGATGGCATACAATGGCTTCTTGTTTGGATCTATAAAGTGTATCAGAAGGTTAAGATCTCGAACCACTATTGTTCAATATCTCCATAAATGACTTCGTTAAATGATGCTCTAATTTATACCGATAACCTGAAAATTTGCAGACTGATTAACCCTTCATTAGTCTATGCCTATGAAATTCTTTTATATCTAAAGCACACACGCCTAATGCAGGGTTAAATTACTGGCAGCAATAACGTTTTATAGGAGAGACTTACCTTAATACAGAGTCGGTACATAAGGAATGATGCTCAGGTAATTGTTAAGAATGCTTTGCCTGTTTGGGGCGCATGCTAGAACAAAACATCCAATTTTACGATCAATAATTCTAATATTTTACGAGTAAATAAAATCATGGACCTCAGTTGAAAATTCAGTGATCAACTATACTTATCACAACAGAATTTGTCTATTTGCAGGAGAGTAAATAAATCATTAGGTTCCCTGGCCAAGTTGAGGCGTATAATTAACAGCATTTTTTACAATACTGATTGTTCAAAAGAAGAGCTCATACTTTCAGCGATGAGACAACTGAAGTTTTCATTTCTTCGGATGGTTGCGCTCCCCAGAATAAAAATACCACCATTATTGGTATGCTCAGCACTTGACTTCCAAAATGTGCGTCATGACAAATTGACAACATTCAAATTACTTTTCCTATCGTTGGTCATTCTTTTTTGCCCCCCTACCGTATATTGGATCTTATAGAACAAAAATTGAAGAAAGAATCAATGCATTACGTATCCAAATCAATATGCCGCCATAATTGTAGAACATGCAAAAGTAATGGTACTTGATCAAGATTGGAGGCCTTATGCTGGAGCAAAGTTGTGAATGCATTTTTTTAAAACAATCCTGGCATTTTCAGTTTAGTCAAGCTAAACGTTTTATAATTCAGAAGGCTGACAATACTTGCAATCTTCAGGAAGAAGTGCATTATAGAATCGATTTAGATGTTAGCAAGAACGATAAAAGAAAAGCTGAAAACATAAATAATATTTTGGAAAAGCATTATGGAACAAACTGGTACCAGCTCGGAAACTTACAACTCCATAAGAAAGCCATCTATAGTGCACGTAATGCTGTAGATTTAGGTGAATTATCACAAACCTATGTAGACATGGGACAATGCAATCCATTACTTATGATGATGGCATTCGAATTTAAACGTAAACTTGTTTTTACAATGTTTTATGTTGTTTAATAAAGATTGTTCTGAGTCATTTGTGTTATTTTAATACCACCCCGAAGACAATTTTTTTGAGAGAGTGTCAATATGGTGAGAGTACCGTCAACGATAAGTCCCAGGAATTTAACAGATTGAACCATATTGACGGTGTCGTTATCGAATAGACATGGTTGCTGCAGTGCACCTTTGTAAGGTAGAACCACCGTTTTGTCTTTGTTATAGCAAAGGCGGTTGGAATTACACCAATGTTTGATGATGGTTAGGTCCTTACATATAATAGTTTGTAGCTCCTCTCTATTTGGGTTGCTCCAAGTGATGCTGGTGTCATCTGCGAAGTGACAAAATTTCCCACTGATCTGTAAATTGGTGATGTCATGGATGAAAAGAAGGAAAAGTATTGGACCAAGCACTGAGACTTGCAGAACGCCATAGTCAATTCCCATACACGATGAGGAGGAACTATTTCCTCTCACTATCTGTTTCCTATTGAAAAGGTACGATTTTAACCATTCCAGGGGAGTACCATGAATCCCATAGTAAAATAAATTTTTATTAGAATGTCATGACTGACACAGTCAAAGGCTTTAGATAAGTCCCAGAACACTGTTACAGTGAAGTGTTTATTATTAATATTGGTAAATACTTCATTGAAGACCGAAAAGAAGGCGTCGGCAGTACTTGAATTGGACAAGAACCCAAACTGCGGGGGGGTGATAATTTTATATTTTTTTTAGAAAAAACATTAGCTGTTTTTGATCAATCTCTCACTGCTTGGAGGGATACCTGAGATCAGGTTTTTTGGCAGCATTAGCAAAGTAATGATTAAGTTCATCTGGATCAGGAGACACCGGGTCCGTGGTGCGGGTTTTGTTTCCCAGATCATTAACAATAGCCCAAGTTTCCCTAGCCGGGACGTTTGCTTTTATTAACCGGTTTTGATAATTAAGTTTTTTAGCAACTTTTAGGATTTTTAAGTAGGTAAAATAAACCGGTTCACTTCACGAACTAATAGATTATTGATATCTATATTTTCATATTAAAGTAATTAGTTATCATATTATTCACTAGTATTTGAAGACGTTTACTCCTTATTGCCATAGAAATCAGTTTCTTACTCCTCCTGTAAAATGACTTAATTTGGACATGGAAGGTTTTGCAAATAGATGACTCATATATTTATTATTACTATTGTTATTTTTTTTTTTTAATTTACTTCCTCACAAGACTACAAGAAAGTAATTATGCAAGCATTGTAGCACGTAATATAAAATGTGGTTATCACTATAAGCTATAAAACATTATACAATATATTTTTCTCAGTGTAATCGTACTTTTGAAACATAGTTCGATACAGAACATCAACAAAGTAGCGTAAAATAAATTGAAATGGTCAAGATATAAAAGACAAATCATATTTACCGTCTACGTCCTTCATTTCTTGATTACCTATATTCGTTAGAAACAATTTTGTCAACTTACTCACTTAAATTGCCGTAAAAGTTTCTGCTCGTCGTTCAGTTCAAATAAAACTACTTTTTATCGTTCTGAGGGCTATTTACAGTGTTTGCGAATTTCCTTCTAGGTACATCCTCGGAATGCATCGGAAATCCTGAAAATCATCGAAACGTATGAAGCGCTACCCGGCCTGGAGACTGTGCGTTCGATATATACGATGCACGTCCAGCAATCGATGTTTAAGAACAGCAAAATAAAGCTACGCTGTTTAGCGACGATGTTTACCTTATATAGGCGTACAAAAGAGATCGAACTTCAAGAAGACGCGCCGCTATTAGCGCTGGTAATGGAGCCGACACCTCACACCAACAAAGGTAAATGTAGTAACCTGAGAATCTGCTCAAGGTAAAATTTCCGTTATTCCACTATATGAGACTTAAATTTTATTTTCTTATCGTTATTATTTTTTTTATTATATATTTATTCCTATGATCCAATTTGTAGGTCTAAGCAGCGCCACCAGTCCATCACTTCCAAAATTAACGACCTCTTTTTGGAAAACCTTACTTGTAGCTTACGGGATAGCGTCTAGTCGAGGGCTTCACTTCCACTAAAAATTAACCACTCAATACTCATAGTGAGAACGACCTAAAACAATGCATAACCCAAGTGATAGTGTTTAAAAATAAATCAGTGATAAACATTTACGTTTCAAACAATAATACTAATTGTAAGTAGTAGTGAACGAAGAAGAAAATCAGAAAACCCGTTAAGTTAACTCAAAATCCAAATTTAAGTGAACATGTGCGACACATTAAAACAATATTCCCTGGTCTACATTTGAAACTATCGATTTAAGCTCAATGATCCCATGTGTGTAACATTTATCGTTCGTAAACGAAAACAAGATTATGGAAACTCGTACGCTACGCAATAATTACAGTGTTATCAAGCGATACTTGTTAGGTGTATACCAATTATTATTATTAAACTACATGAATACATATACGCCTATGAAATATATTTTTGTTATGTTTGTAATGTGTACGATGATATAATTGATATTATAATACAAACAATCAATTCACAATTACATTTATATCAATCCATTTATAAACATCAAGAATGAGTAAATATAAATTATAAAATATTAAAAAAAGCCTTGAAATAAATATTAAATAAACGATATGGGATACTGCATTAAAGTTCATATTTTATCCTTGAACATTAAAATTTGCTAGTAGATGTATTGCAATTTTAACAATTAGTTACCACATAGCAAAATTATTTTTATAATTCGAGCAAAAATTTTAAAAATTAACAACAATATTTTCAATTAATTTCTTTCTTTTAATAACACTACTGTTGCTCTTAGAATAATCTAGTTGTAAGGACATTTTCTTTCTTTTTCAATTATCAATATTGCATTATTGCTTTATTTTTGGTAGTACATACCTGTTCTTCTCTAAACAACAATTAAAAAAGAATCGTACGTTACGTGCATTTGGAAGAAATAATTTCAAAATCTTATTCCTTGCAAAACCTTGATAACCTCAAAATTACTATTAAGGGTCAAGCCTTGCCAGCAGTTGATAGGACCAGAATATTAGGGTTGACTATTAATTCTAACTTGCGATTCACACAACACATTAATCAGTTATTAAGGTCTTCCTACTCTAAATTGAAGGTCTTATTTAGTAACAGGCACCTTTTTCATCAGAAAATGAAGTTACTCGTATGCGATTCTCTAGTGTTATCGATATTTAATCATTGTTGCTCTGTTTATGGTACCTGTTTGACAAAAGTTAATATAAATCGCGTAGAAAAGGTACAAAAGCCATGTTTGCGGTTTGCGTATGGCATTAGAAGGAGGGACAGGATTTTCTACACTTTATATTGGGCTGGATGGCTAAGCATGGCAGAGCGCAGAGCTTTGCATGCATCCTGTTTTTATTTCAAAGTGCTAACCAAGCTAGCTCCTCCTTACATTTCTGAAAGAATTACTTATAGGACTGATGTACACAACATTAACATTTGTCGTAGAGAGTTATTGCAAATTCCTCGACACTCTACAGAGATGTTCAAAAGATGCTTCTCTTATCAAATTTGCCATGTTATGAATTCTGCTCCTTTTGCTTATTCCTGCTTTACGCTGTTGTCATTCAGGGCTAAATTTAGACAATTACCATGCTCTAAACGAATTTTTTGAGGTTTGGTTATGTTTAATTAATGCTTCTTTTATTTTGCTCAGGCAATACATATACGTTTTCTATCTCACTATGCATAGGGACACTAAACAAGCAGATCCGGTCTGAAATATCTTCTTTTATATTACTTTTGTACATGTAATGTTTGTAATAGTTTGAAAAATTTTCAGTTGAAACAGTACTTCTTTAACTATTAATTTTGGAGTAATTCCGTTTATTTCATTGCATATTCGTTGCTGCAAGTCAATCAAGTTGTGAGGTTTAGTGGCGCATACTTTACTCTTTACGTAACCCCACAAGAACCAATGAAATTGAACCTCGCTAGGCATTCGACTGATTTTCACCTCCCAATTCATCAGTTTAAAATGGTGTTATCAAGATACAGACGCACATATATGTATACCTCTCTTGTAGTAAAACCATAAAATCAATAAAACCATAAATAGTTACAAACCTTTCGATACTTCAGATTTTGAACATAATTATAGTGAGAGCGGATAATACTGGAAATAAAGAACATTGCAAAACATATGCTTAGCTATTTGTAAAACTTAGTTTTTGCTTTAACGAAAAATTATATACTGTTCAAACGCCGATATCCAACTGGTCCATAGTCTTAAAACTTTTTCCTCTTCTAGTTGTTCAAGCATTCTTTCAATATAAGAATTCAAACTCATATGGATCTTTAGCACTGTACTAGTCATCACATTCAGACTTAGAAGAACTTTCTTTATCTTCGTTAGTTCTCATGTTACTTATGTTCCTTCTTCTTCCCGTTTATCGCATCTGGTCGCTTCTGCTCTTGCCTTTGGTCTTTTTTATTAGTCTTCTGTTTTTTTTTAGCCTTATAAACTGAACAGAAACCGAAATTTTTGGGGGTATTTGATAAGAATTCTGGAAAAAACAATATTAATTAGTAGGTACTCAGCTAGACAAAATTAAAGCATTAGTTTTAAATATTTTAAATATAAAAAGATTAAATATAAAGCAAGAATTGCTAACTACTGTTAACATTGCAATATATCTATGTAAAATTATAATGCTGTGTCCTCTCGTTTATAAAAAAAAAATAGGAACTATTAGAAGCAATGGATCAACACATATGCGATTATATCATTCGTACAAAATAAATTCTAATAGAGATGATAAATTAAATCAAAATACTAAATGAAAATTACAGTTAGTATGCATTTATATTAAGTAATATATTGAATTGGTTTTACATATTAGTGTTAAAGTTTTATATTAGAAGTACCAGAAATGATTTACACAGAGATTTAATCAACTTGTAAATAAGACATGCATATAATTTTGAAGATGTAATATGAATTGACGTCATTTTATACACCTGATTTGCTCAAAAAAGGAAAGAAAAACAGAACACGAAAATGTTGCTAAATAAAACGATACAAACAGGCGAAACTCCCTAAGAAACCTTACAACGTGACAATCCCGAACGGTAAAGACGGGATGCGACTGTTCTTTTTGACAAAGAGGAGTGGGTGTACATTTTAGGCGACTGAAAATTTTGCTTGTTTACTTCTCGACGTGCGAACATTTATCTCCAGCGCGCCGACAAATAAGGGACGCCCTTCAGCTCTTTAAAACGACCCCCTCGCAACGGAAGACGACTTACTGATACAACAGTTATAAATTGCTAGGTTACAATGAAATCTAACATAAATTATGGCAACACAAATCTTCTCCCAAAATTTCGCAATAAAATCCGCAAGAGATTTACCCGGAAATTCCCGTGGAGAAATCTTGTCGGATGCGTCTCTAAATGTCTATTCAACTGTGATTTAAAACAATATAACAAATAACTAAAGGGGATTTACAAACAGAATTTACTTCATATTGGTTACGCACTTACATAAAGATAAAATGAAAAAAAATACGGCCAATTCAACTGTAAATGTACCAACGAAAACTAGATCTTTCGTTATAAATTTAGTTTTTATTTTAGACAAAAATCTTTTTCGTAAAATTCAATGTTCTATAACTTAAAGTCCCAGCTAATAGGTACTTGGCCATAACTTTTTTATTTCTTGATATTTTTTTATAAAATTGGAATGACTGTAAATTTTCGATTATTCGACCTATTTTATAATTTTCTATCACTTCTGGTTTTATCGAAAATAAGAAAAAAAAAAGCTGAAGCGTAAGCACCGATCGCCGCTGCATCTGTTGTGATTTTTATAGATGTTACATCAAATTGACTTTTCCTACTATCTTTGGATAATTCCCATTTTGACATTTGTAAGTTAAAAAAAATTGTTTATATTCTTTAAATTAATTTGATGTAGCAATTTGTTTTATTTTAAATTTGTAGGTCACCTAAAGATGAGTGTAACTCGAAGCGTGTTGTGAAATAAATATATCTTGCGGATCGGATTTTGGAACCTATTTGTTTTTAATTATTTATAGGAAGACATTCACATTACACTCTGAAAAGGAAGTGCTAAATTAATCAAATTTTGCTCAATATAACAATATTACGAAATTAAATACAGTCGAAGTAGGAAGGCAAATTTTTTGAACACAGTCACCTTTGTTGTCATTTTATAGTTAGATTAAACAAACATTTGAAGTTTTTTAAGTTTGTGTTAAATAGCAAATACCTGTTGCGCCAATTGCAAATTTTTTTTGAATCAATAATTGTTTTTACAGCAAACTTTAGGGGCATTCAATTCGTTCTACAAATGTTCAGGTATCGTATTATATGTATATTTATTTGAGGAATATTATATTGAGGAAATATTATTATTCACTAAAATAAATAGCTCTTCTGCACATTACTGCCAATGCACGTCATCAGTTAAATAAAATTAATAAGTGGAAATAAAGTTAACTAAAATATAGCAGTAAATTATTTTTAAAAAATTACTTCGCAGCCAATTTTTGTGCATAATATTTAAGTTAATTAAAAGAATTTTATACTATAAAAAGCAGTATATCTTTTAATACAATATGTAAATTAAATATTTCAATTTAAATTCTCAATTGTGTAAAACATTGAAACGTATATACCTACTGGTAAAACATTGCATATTTCAAATATCTATCCTATAAATGTGAGCGTTCAGTACGTTTGTTAAAATTTTACCTCTAATAATTATTGTAACATGCTCATCATAGAATAAATAAACAACCAATGCAAATTGATGCTACTATCTGGCAGATTGTTATCAATAGTCCTTGTAAACAGATTTGTTAAACTGTCATAAATTATCCGCTACCACCAAGAATATCAACTTTGTCACCAAACACGGATAAGAAAATTACCACATTATTTAGAATTGTTAAATACATATATGTTGTAAAAGCGAATTGATTCCGCCATTTAGAAAACATAGGACACTTTTCAGCACGTTTATGAATACAGCAAAATATGGAGAATAATAATTAAATGGGAGTGTAATTAATAATTCGAGTTGCATATTCATGAAACGTTGATGAAGGTGTCTAACTTCGTACAAAGTTTGTTTGATAACTTGGACAGTTCTCCTCGCCGAATTTACAAATTAAGTTTATTCTGTGGTCTTGTAAACATGTGAGAATAGACTCCTCTGCCGCTTATTGAATGAATACTCGCTTATTAATGCAATTATAATTAAGAATAAATAATTGTTTACCAAAGGTCTGTACCAAAAATATATGTATCGAAATTGGAAGACAAAATATGTAGATAACTTCCTCCTATGGCCTTTAAAATATTTGTAATGGTAAAATTAATTGTTCAAGTTAAGAAGGAGACTGAAATTTGAGTGGAAAACAACGAGATTTTTAAAATTCAATCGGTGTTACGTAGATACTTTCGTTCAGGATATCTGAGTACCGAACTAAGAAAACTGTAGATACTAAATTTATCAGTTTTTGACTGAACGTAATTGATAATTAACAGTTAAGGGATGTCATTTAACTCTAAAAAAATAAAAGATGTTTCTTTCAAGTTTAAAAAGCGAATGAGGAAGCCACGAGTTATTTTATGAATATCTTATGAAATACCTTTTCTATGCTATTTCTTGCAATCGTTATTATACCACATGTGTCAAGAAGTATACATACATCATATAAAATTTGTTTGTACAGACTTCTATAAAGTTGGGGGCGCAGTTTCAAAGTATCATGAAGCAAACTTATACACAATTATGAGTTGCTTATTTCATAATTATTTTTCACCAATCCTAATAAGAGAAAATTATTAGAAAGAATAATTAATGTAATAGAGAAATAATAAACAAGAAAAAAGATGCTAGACTAAAATGGATAAATAGTAGTAAAAGAGAAGATAAGGAAACATGAAAAAAAAAGAAGCTAAAAAGAACATAAGAAAAGTCAAGATAGAATGGTTGGATAAAGAAATAAAGAAAATAGAAGAAGAAAGCTGGAACCGAAATACAAAATCATTCTACAAAAAGATCAGCGAACAAAACAAGACGTATAAAGGGAAACCAATAGGCATTAACGACAGACACGGAAAAATGGTAGAAAATGACGAACAGTTTAAACAAGTATGGAAACAACACTTTAAAGAATTATTATATGACCACGACGATAATCTAGAATTTGAAAAAGACGACAACATAAATCATGCAATGGAATGTAAGGAGGACGAGACACCAACAAGAGAAGAAATAAATGAAATTATCAATCAAATCCGAAATAGTAAAGCCCCTGGAAAAGACAACATCAATACAGAATTTATCAAGTACGGAGGAGAAGCATTGCAAGAAAGAATATGCCAATTGATTACAAAAATATGGCTAGAAGAGAAGATGCCGCGGGATTGGAACATGGGACGAATTATTACAATACATAAGGAAGGGTGACCAACAATATACCAATAATTATAGAGGACTGACATTACTAAATGCTGCTTATAAAATATTGTCAACACTAATACAAAGACGACTAGCAATCAAAACAAAGGAACTAATAAGACAATATCAATGTGGTTTTACAAAAGGACGATCAACAACAGACGCTCAAACAAATAGTGGAAAAAACACACGAGTATAAAATAAGAATAGAAATGTTATTTGTCGACTTTCAACAAGCTTTCGACTCCCTCAGAAGAAACAAACTTATGGAAGCTTTAGAGAAAATGGGAATCAAACATAAATTAAGGAGATTAATACAAATGACAATGTCAAACATAAGAGTAAGTGTAAACACACAGAAGGGACAGACAGAGGAGTTTCAAATAAATAAAGGGGTAAGGCAAGGAGATTCATTATCGTCAGAATTATTTAACTTACCTTTGGAATATGTATTAAGAAAAATAGATAAAGGTACCATAAGAACAAAGGGAGCACAAATAATAGCGTATGCAGATGATATCGTAATTGTATCAAAAAATCGACAGTTGACCAAAACAATACTGGATGAAATGGTGAGAGGAGGGAACAAAATGGGACTGAAGATAAACCAAGAGAAAACAAAATTAATGAGACTAGACACGAAACGAGAAAGTAAACATAACTCAGCTAAAATAGGTAACTACACAAAACTTGAAAAGGTGAACAGTTTTAAGTACTTAGGAGTGACAATAAAAAATGACGGGAGCAGGGACGCAGAAATAAAAGAAAGAATAACTAATATGAACAAGGCCTATCAAGCAAATAAAAAACTCTTAAAAAGTAAAATATTGGGAAAGAAAACAAAAGTGAGAATTTATAAGACTATAATACAACCGATAGCACTATACGCTGGCGCTGCAGAGATAATAACGATGACTAAGAAACAAGAAGAGGAGCTTAGGATATAAGAAAGAAAAATATTAAGAACTATATTAGGCCCAATAAAAATGGACAACGGTGAATATAGAAGAAGAACCAATTATGAATTAACAAAGGAGCTAATGGAAGGTGACGTGGTTAAAAAATTAAGAGGCAGAGAATAAAATGGTTGGGACACGTGTGGAGGGCCGGGAATGGTGCAGTAATCCGCAGTATCTTGGAATGGCAACCAGGAGGAAGAAGAGGAAGAGGCAGGCCCAGATCTACATGGCTACAAGAAGTCAAAGAAGACCTTAATAATAATAATAAAGCTGGTATTCATCGATGGCAGGAGAGGACGCTGGACAGGGACAGGTGGAGGGAGGTGTGTGAGAGGATATAGGAGAGGATGGGGATTGATCTACCCGCATTATGAAGATCTAGAAAGTTCTAGGAGCGGCGATACCCCGTTGGGGTGCTCAGCCATTATATATATATATAATTAATGTAAAAAGGGAACAAATTACGCCATCTTGCGGGAACTTCAGAAACTGAACATAAGGTTCCATTGGCATTACAAAATAGAAGAACGTTGTATTCATTTAACACAATAAAATGTTTATTGGCATCCATGCAGTTTAACCATATCGTCAAATTGTCATATTAGAATGATTAGAAAAACACTGAGGATGAGTCTGTTAAAATTGCCAACTACAAAAAGATAACTACAGCCACAAATAGGCACTATGTAGTCTTTTTTATCTCTTCTTTTTTTGATACATATGTCAAAAAATATTAGTATGCATAGATAGCATGATATAATTGTATTAGGAAGATTGATTATGTCCAATAAGTGTTTTCGTTATGCTCAACCTTTAACTCTTTTGATTGGATCAATTTTGATTCAATAGCATTGCAATTTAAGCTGTGTTTACCACATCAGTTAAGGAATAAGTTACAAATTTCATTGCCCAAATCTACTTTAGAACTTATAGGGGCGAGCTGCCATCTTCACTAAAACATGTCAAAGCTACTAATAAATTAAGAAATATATTGAAATGAAAAAAAATGGAGACAAGTGTTCGCACGAAGACATTTCCAATTGAAAACAATTGTATTATAAATACAGTTACCTACAACATATAGACTGCAACGGTAGGAATCGTTTCTACTATACAATTTATATACACTAAAGCTGGACGCCCCAAATCAAAATCCAATTTCCCCCGAAATTGTACTCGATTCTTGCCGGAGTCCCAATATTCCGCAGATGTGCATTATTCTCCCGATAAAGAAAAAAAAATAAGTGAAATGTGCGAAATTGAATGAGGCCTGATTTTCTTTAGTAATTTTGTCAACTTATCAGATTCAATTGACTAAACTTCTAGCTAGGGTGATAGAGCAGAGAGAAAAGGAAAAACTCACGGCAACCGGTGAAAATTAAATTACACGATATTATGTATTTCGGAAAATTCGGTTTACCAATCACGTTTTTTTTTACGTTTCGGTAAGATCGGGAATTCGAAAAAATTGTTCTCGAACCTCGGTGAATTACTCCCAATAGGGATTATAAGTTATTTATGAAATATAAAGCCACACATCTGATGATCAATATTTCGTTTTATCGAAAGAGATTTCTAGCACATTATTTTGAGAAGATTAAAACGCAGTAATACAAAAGTGTTTTAGACAGAATGTCTCTTAGAAAAAAGGTATTTTCTTACCCACACTAGAATCAAAATAATAATCAAATGTACGTATAGTTAGTATACTTAGCATATAATTTCTATAAATTGATTAGACTTTCGAGAACTTGTCAACTGCGACTATTATATTCTTTTGAAGTTCCACGTCAGCAATCAAATAATATCTTCAAAGCTTTTCTCTAAATTTTTCAGATACTAACAAACTTTTAACACATTTTTTCCTAATTCTTACTGTAGTAATACATTTAATTTGGAGATATATTTGACATATTTCGCATATCTCATTTAGTTTCTTTTCGGACTTATCTAAATTTTTATTTTGCTTTAATAACGCCCTAAAACACTTCGTTGAAAAGTTTAAAAAATACCAGTCAGTATTATAATGTTGCCAACAATATAAATACGTCCTTAAACCCAATCTGTACATATTAATTATAATATCCTAACAGTATTATACAAACCTGGTAGTATGGCCTACAACATCAAAATGTCGAACTGAAAATCAAAAGGTATATGCAAAAAAAAAAAATGAAAACGTATTATATGTAATCGAACAAAACAATCTTAGCAAATTGTTTTCCTTTATTAAAACAAATAAATGTAAAGCATGTACATCAAAGGAATATCCAATAAATATGTATGTAAACTATATATGTACTAATGAAAAGAAAACACGATGAACCCTAAATCAAATTTGTTAAATTAGTTGAAATATTTAAATGAAGATTAGTTTGTGTTAAGTATGTAGTATAATGTATCTATAATTTGTCGTTGAATAATATGTATATTCCTAAGAGTTAATTTTGACTACTATATTCATGTAAGTAAATGTAATAGGAATCAGTGATTGTTAATAAATGCATTATACGTTTTCTATAAAATGTTGTTTGATTTACCGAAAAAGAAAAGGAATAGCAGAATCAACAGTAAAATCTTAATCAATAGCAATAGTACTACAATCATTAATTTCTTCCAATTTTTTCTTTTCCAAAAAAAAAAATTAGAAAACCCCCCAATGTTTCTTCGAAAAAGCTTGAGACCAAACTTAGATTTTTTACAAAATCAATGGACCTTCTTTTATGTATTAATTTTCTAAGAAAAACCGCAAATATTGTGACTTGAAGCATAAACAAATACTACTTTTTTTTCTAAAAAAGGAGTAAACATTACTTTGATTTTAAAAAGCTCTTAAATTTCTCTTAAAAAACTAATAAACTAGATTTAAAAAGAAAAAACACCCAGAGCCAAATTGTTTTTTTAAAGAAAATGTTCGCTATTTTCTTTTCAATTTCAATTGTTGTTTTTCTGCAAAAATGTGCATGTGTATTGTAACTTATATACCTTTTTGTTCGGTTATGGATTCTGTTAGAACTGTTAAGGAGACATGGAAGTATCTATAAGTATGGAAGACGTTACTGCTCATATTAGAGTTTATAGAAAAGAACTCCAAACATTACAAGATTTTCGTTCGAGTTAGTTTACCAAAATCTGTGTTGTTTTCTGGGATCTACAAATGCCGCAAGTTGTCGGGCACCATCGACAATCTTGCTTAGGAACACAGAATAACCTGACCAGAATGGTGACTCTCCCGGCTAACCTGGGACCGCGTTTTACGCCGTCTTTGTACTAAAATTATGGTGCGCAATTTAACACCCATATAATTTGAGTTGGTGCTTTAAATTTACATTTAGAATTTTATAAATAAAAAACTGACATTTTATACAGAATACTAGTTCCTATGAATTCGTCAATAACATGTAAATATATAAACACCATATATTTGTTGTAAAATAGAAACTTAAAGAAAACAATATCATTTTTAATGTATCATTTTCAGAAGGAAATATAAGAAATAAAGCAATAAATTACGGAAATAGTAAACCGAAAATAATATAAATGAATTGTATATAGAAATATGACTTAGGGTGTTTGTCCCTTATAATTTGCCAAGGAGTAAGGAAAATAACGAAAACCTCACCCTGCGAGCAGGCTTCAGCATTCCAACACCGAAACCTAGGAATCACAGCGTATGAAGTCCATTTTTAACAATTTTGATGCTTTTGCTTTATCGAAATTAATCTGTTTTTGAAACTACGCAGTGGGACCACACAAATCGAATAAACCTAAAAGTGTTTGAGTTATCTAATGCTAATCTCTTTTTACATTGAATACTCTACATTTTCTCTTATGAATTCCTGCAAAAGCGCTTAAGATGACATCAAAAGTTCGAGCTGATTAAAGAAACTGTGGAGTAGAGTTGGCCCCTTAGAACATTCTCTAAGGTTTTGAAACTATAAAGCCAACATAAACTTTTTTTTTTCTAAACTATAATAAAATACAGTAAAGCATTGATTGCAATTTATTTTCTTCCCACATATAATAACATTTCGTTTATGTGAAATTACAAATAAATAGTAAAAATATATATACAACCTCATACATTCATTATTAATTGTATATATTTTCTAATACTATTTGTTTGCATGCAAGTTGCTTAAAAATTACATTTTAAAAGTGGTCTTAATAGGTTAAAAGTGAAGAAAGTGTATTGGAATTGTAACTAACCCAATTTTAAAGTTATATTTAAGTAAATGCAAATATTAACTTACTTAATAAATCACAACCCGCGATTGCATCTTAAATGTCGTATCACCTGTCGATTAATCGATTACTTCACTCATTATCCTTTGAAATAAGTATCAAAGGCAGTAAAATAATTTGGCGATGGTTGGTCGATTAAACGTAGTATCGACAGGAGCTGGTTTCTAGCTGTTATTAAATTTAAATTTTCAATTTCGTTTTAATATATACAATTATCTAATTGAAATTTAAATTTTGATGCGAGCCCGTTATTAATACAATCGTTATCCCATAAAATATTCGGTTATGGGGAATAAAAAGCAATTATGCTAATTAAATTGTGCAATATTTTATATCTATTTAACAATACCGGATATTTTAATGCTGTTGATATTTTAATTGGGATGCGGTTGATTATTGGAATATCTCGGAATTTATATCAGAAAGCCCTAATTTTGTATAATAAAGCATAATTAGAATATTCGAAATTCAACATGTGCATGCAAAAGTTACTACCTACTTATAAATACGTCACGTGAAGGGATTGTGTTATTTATCGTAGCAATACAAAATAATACATCAAATTTCCAACCATTATTTGATTCCTTGACATGTTAACGTGATTGTATATTTATATTCACACAAATTTCAACAAATAGCTATTAATTCCACATTCCGGCCTAACTGATTGAGACAATACTTTCTTTGATGTTTTTTAAAGGTCGACAGTTGTCTTTCGAGTTGTCACTCGCTTGCCTATTTTAATATTTTTCCCATAACCACAATTTTATTTTCTTCGAACATACTTATCAGACTTACTACGAAAAATCAAAATAAACAGTCTATTCATTCTATATTTATTACACATTACCCTAGGGCTGCGTTCGAAATTAGAATATATTGGGTACAGCATATACCACAAACAACGAAAGCAAATAGAAATGTTCGAATGTTTGAGAGTGACACCAGTATATACCATATACTTGTATCATTTATTTTCGAACGCGCCTCAGGTTTTTATATGTTTCTGTCTCGCTTTTTCTAAACATATGCGATTTTATTAACGAATGTGCGAGCAAAAAGCCGCCATACTGCAAATTCGTGCGACGCAAGTTTTCTTTGATGCCCGGTGCCCCACACAACTTCCGTTCCCTCTCGCCTAAAAAGTTCAAATAGAAAGTACTAAACTGGAAAGTACTAGTTTAAAGAAAGTTGGCAAAAAGAACGTACATCCGTCGGGTAGCAACACGTTTTTTGAAAATTTTAAATTTGTTAATTTTGCAGAAACGACAAAATCTTCAAATAAAAACTCTTACAAGCAAAGTCACCCAACTGGACACCTCCGATTTTGATAGAATTTGTGGGGGGAGTCAAAGACCCTAAAACACGTTTTTAACGATATCTTTGGAACTAGAAGGGATATCAAACTAAACAAAAAAGGAAAATATTCTTCTTAAGAATTCGGACATATCGGTTTTATACGGAGGTCAGTGGTACATGACGGGGTTATAGGGGGTTAAAATACGAACAAAATTTGAACCCCCCGACCACGTAAATGAGAAATTCATATATTTCCGTTCTAACCCATAAAATAAAAATACATTAAAAAATAAAATTTATCGATTTTTGGATTTTTTCCCCAAAATATCATATACAGCCTCCCCAAAATGTCCCTTACACAATTCTTCTATCTCAAGAATTAAATATTTGTGAGCATTCATATTTGACATTTGCGTTAGCTATCCTTAGAAAACACGACAGGAAGGTTTTGGCTAAAAAGGAGTTAAGGGTCACTTTACTCCTCCAATTTTTTTTCGAACTAATTGTACGTATACGTAATGAATTTAAACACCTCTGCCGCCACAGTACGGCAAAATTCCCAAAGTTAACGGAATTAATTATATGAAACCACTTATACAAGAGTTAAACTTTCCCCAAATTACACTGTCCGTCATGTAATCCGCAAACTTTTGTCGCAAGCCTGTTTTGCTGGAACTAGTCGAGTACCCTTTTCTGACACCTTAAAGTTTGTGTTAGTTTAAACACCCTGACACCCCTCAACTACCACTACCGCGCCACATCCCAATTTCTCGCTTTCTATCTGTCGTCCACGGAATACAAAGTTTTATGTAAACGCTCTGTTCTGTCCCACCCTGCTCTCTTCTACTACTACTCGATGGAATGTATTATGTCTCCCGGCGTCTTCGCGACGAGAAAGGTTTATCTAAAAGGTAGCCGGTGCGCTAAGTTAAGTTACAAAAAGTTCCGGGGGTAGGCAAAGAGAAGCCCGAGAATTTATTTTTTCTTTCCTGAGGGCGAAGTAATTGAAAAGGGAAGATTTAGTGGGTGCAGTTTACCACGAAATCCAAAGTTGAAACCCACACTGCGAATTTTAAACACTCGACTCCAGTCGATTAACTTTTTCCCAAGTTTCCTCCCGAGAACGACAGGAGGCCGTAATTAATGGCGGCAATTTAGTTATACACTGCTTATACGATTCGTGTGTCATCCTTGTAATTAATAAGTTACCTCTTCAGTATAGGTGGGCTTTCTTGCCGAGGGAAACAGCCATAGACTATATCGTAAACTTCATTGTATAATTTATTTCTCATTATAAATAATAATCTAACAAAGTCATTTATCTTCTATTATATTAAGTGCATAACCTTGAAACTTAAGTCCCTGTTGATATCAACTTACTATACGGAAAAAAAAAGAACAGAAGGAAAATGTAAGTTTATTAACTCACTACGGCTTAGACTTTATTATAGAGCGAACCTTATCCGAAAGTTCATCAAAGAAGTGCAGACCCTTAAATAGCTCAGCCTCTTATTCAATGAGATCTTCGGGTCTGCGAAAAAAGTAAGTCTTCTCAAAGTTCGTTACCCTAATTCTTTTGACAGCTGGACAGTAGCATATGAAACGCATCATTGCCCCCGTCCTCCAAACAGCGTTCAACCTCATCAGATACTCTTTTTTCTGCCTTCTAAACCTTCTGTGAATTCAAGTAATTCCCAAGTTCCAACGTGATTCAGTTAAATGCAATCTTTCGCCAAGGACCAAACCTGCGCAATCGATCCAATGTTGGTGCTTTTTCTATTTAGCCCAAAAGTTGATTTTCTGTTTCGATATTACATATGATATTCCAATAGAAAATTCTGGTCTCTAAGTCATTGATGAATAAGACAAATAGAAGGGGCCCTAGATGGGAGCCTTGAGGTACTCCTGACGAAGGACAATATTCAGATGACTTATATCCATTGTAAAAAATATAATTGATTATCTTTGTCCGATAAGATTGTAAAAGCGATGACAAAGACAAAGTTAATCCATACGTTGACAGTACTTGTAATAAGATACCATGGTCAATGACGTCGAACGCTTTACTAAAGTCAGTATATATTACATCAACCTGACATTGAGCATCAAGTTGCTCGCTGATGAATTGCGTAATTGACAATAGATTTCTTACTGTAGACCTACCACGAATAAAACCATGTTGGTACGGAGATATATAAGGTTTTGTGTTATAATAATATAAGCAAGAGTAAATAATGCCTTCAAAAACTTTCGCAAAATTGGATAAAATAGATATGGGTCTATAATTATCTATACATGACTTGTCATCTTTTGTAAATACTGGAACAACTCTAGCAGATTTCCAAGCTGCAGGAAAAGTACATGAATCAATTGCTAAATTAATTATATATGTTAGAGGTTTACCAAACACAAATCTAGCATTACGCACCAAAAAACTAGGAATGAGGTCATCACCAGCGGTGTTATTAGCAGGGAAAGACAACAATACTGTTATTACCTCTTTGGCAGCCGTTATAACGTTTCTACAATATTCCAAATCACTCTCAAATTGCAATGATGCGCCTTTTGTACTTTTAGCACCGCTTGACTGTGACGAAAAATTTTTATTGATTTTTATGTCTAATAGTTTTATTCAAATATCTCTAGTACACATCTCAGCCTGAAAAATCCTTGTGTGTTGTCCAAAGTTGTAGTATCGTGGCAGCAACAAGGATTGGAGCCTACCAGTTCTATAATTGTTTCCAATTTTATTAAAATTATTCTTAGATTCAAACAAGCTTGTGTATTATATTCTGTCAGTTTGAGCTTACATTAGTTAGAATCGCTAATGCTGTATTTGTATATTTGTAGTTGCGTTGTACAATACAAATACACATCAACCACAAAGATTGTGTACACTCTCAAATCAAAACAATCGATAAGTAGGTTTGTATCTAGGTATCACTTTTATTCTAGCGATGTGTAACAGATGTATCTGCATAATCCGGATCTAAATGAATTATTCAGTAAGGTGGGCATGCGAGACTCAGAAACTACTTAAGCGCAATGTTTTATCAATTTCGCGGAGGTGTGCTCGGGTTAGGTAGTTTACTAGCTGAATTATAAACAACATCCATTACCAAACTGAAACTCCCGCAAAATAATGCTTATTTATTATGGGCATGCCCACAAGTGCATATTTTTTGTTCCCAATTCTATCGTTAACTTAATTTAATGTGTGTATCAAGATTTTTGTAGCTGTTCTTGTCGCGTTTTTGATTGGAAAATCATTAACTCTTGAAATTAAGAGGGCGGGGAATGTCTAGAAGATTATATCTACTGAAAAAGTTTGGTGCATTGTGACGCGTTACTCGGTTATCGCAGTTTCCCTGTTTTAGATACGCCACATTAAATCCAAAACTTTTCCTAACCGCGAGATATAATCTTTCTTAGCGACGGCCTTTTTCTCCTTTTTTTCCTACTTTTCCTCCTGCTCGCACCATCTCGCTCTTTCGTTTCACTCTTGTGTATATCGTTCGGTCCGGACTCGAGCATCGTTTTTGTTTTTCCGGACGTCAAACGGCAATTGTTCGGAACGGCCACGGCTTTCGCCTTTGTCTTTATTTCTCTATCCCCTGTTATTTTGGAATAGTTTACCGACACTCTTGTTTTGTCGATTTAAAAACTTCTTATCTTCTATGTTTAATAGACATATTTTTAGACGAGGAGACTCCATCCTCTCTTCAAGATTTACTGGTTACATTAAAAAGTAATATTGCGTCATATTTCAGTTCTACGCTTCCTGGAGATATAGAAGAAAGTTTCAGGATATTTGTTTCAGAAAATAAGAATATATGACGCTCCTAGACAATAACTAGCACGATAGCTTATATGAGGGATTATATCTACAAGATTATCCTATGTACAACAACTTATTGCTTTCTTTTTAGATTCTTACTTTGTGCATAGAGAAAATAACTTAATTCGAGAATTCATAAAAACGTAGGACACATGAAAATGTAGATATATACACAATTTGGTGATAATACTTTGGATAGATAAATATCAAATAAACATATCCGAAAAAAAGAATATTAGTGTAGTCTAATATTTTTAGGTCTACCTATTCTTTCATTGAGCTTTTCTCAAAAGTAAATTTTCTGCACTAGCGCTCTCTTTTGAGTGCACTACAGAAAAGAGTGGAAAACATAAATGTTGTATTTCTGTTCGCATTACGAAAGTAATTAGTTTAGGTAAAAATTTTGTTTTGTAATTAGTTATACGATGTATGTAATATAATGAACATTCATATTTTTTGTAAGTATTTATTCTTACCGCAAGCTCATATTGTGAATATATTTTCATAATATTATTGTATTGTTAGCAAAGATGAATTCTTTTACCCACCATAGTTACCATTAGATAAAGAAACTAACTATCGCAAAGAATTCTTAAAGAAATCTTCAAAGTAAAAAAAGACCTTTTGTTTGAAATTAGTAATTTGTATTCGATTTTAGCTGCACTTGAAAATGTCACAAAACCAGTGACGAAACGTCATGTCTCAAAAAAAAATCATAGCCTACAATCCCTAATTTAAAAGAAAATTTTAAACCTGCTTTCAGATAAAATAATCCAGTAGGTTTACATAAATCAGGTGAATGCGAGGCCATCGAGGCAAAACTGGGTTGAAGAACTTCTGGCCTGTCTCGCGTTATTTAGGTACTGGGCAACCGTTTACATTTGCCTATATATTACAAAAGCACCATCTAGCAAAACCAAAAATTTTTTGAGGAAATTTAGCTCATTTAGCGTTAGCCGTCCAATCCTATTTCGTTTCAAGTGCTGGATGTGAAAAGGGCCCAGATGAGGTAAATCTGCCTCTTCGATTTCACATGCTCCGAGTTGCTTTACCGTTGATTTACACAATGCTGTGTAATTTGAGAGCAGATGTATAGTCATGTTTCCCATAGAACCCGAATTCGACTCTCTGCCAGGAACTGATTACATGTGAGGTCGCCCAATTTATGAGTTATTACCATTTACGTTTTCCTCAAAGCAAAATGATCCAAACAGTGGGCTTTCCACTGAAGCGCACCGAACATTGACGGGATATATTGTTGCCGAGATTAATATGTTGAACAATTTTGTCAATTCTTGCAAAATTAACATAGCTAAAACTGAAAAGTAGGTCTCCAGTATAATAGTTGCTGTTGCTAGGGAACATATCTAAAAGGAATAAATAAATCTTACAAATATTTTAAATGTAGGCTACTTAATAAACGTTACTTTTATTGAAAATTATATTTTGTTTTCCCAATTAAAGTGAATTCTAACCTTGCGCACGTAGGTATTTAAGCAGATTTTGAAATCAGAAAACAGCGAATAATAATAAGCAACACAAAAAGTAATAAGTAATCAGTATGCAAATAACCAATACTCAATTTTAGTTAATTATGAGAATACTTCGAATTTCAAAATCTACTTAAAAGGTCCTTAAATTGTAGCCTAATTCCCTAAATCCAAATTTAGATTAGGACCCTTAAATTCCAGCCTTTATATAATTTATTACATCAAGATAGAAGGAATAGAATAGACGGAATTAAAATTAGTGATTAGTGAAGCAACACGGCAGTGAGCCATGACCGCGATCACTGTACCATATTACCGTTACCGGCTATCTATTTATATGAACTAGGTATATGGGCGCGTCAAAATTTAATGAACTTAAATAAAAATAACACATATTATAAAATGATGGTTACCAGAGGGGCAAACAATCTGTGTATACCACGTCACAAAACAGCACTATTCGAAAAAACACTGGAGTATCGAGCAATAAAAGTATATAATAAATTACCGGACTCCATAAAAGGCCAATCTTTCTTTAATCAATATAAGAACGCCCTAAAAGGGTTTCTAGTTGATAGATGCTTCTACTCGTATGAGGAATTCTTCGATGTGTCCCCATAAACTATAAACAGTCTTGAAAATTTGGCGTTCATGACTTTTGGTGCGTGTTTGCGGCTATCTTTATTATTATTATTGTTGTTATTTTTTATTAATATTTGTTTGTTTGTTATTATGGGCTTACTCTTAACTATTTATCCTTGACAATGCTTATATCTTTAAGATCTACAGCAATACAATATATTATTATTATTATTATTATTATTATTATATTTTTTTTAGGCATAAATTAGAATACTTTAGTGAAGTTATTCAGTTCAGTATTACTGCTGATCGTAGCTTTGCTATTGAAACGTACGGTCATGTAGTAAAATTTGTGGTAAGGTATTTGAAAGTGTGTAGTGTTATCAGTGTCACACTTTTGAGTATGTTTGTTACCTTTCGTTATAAAAGAAAGATAACAACGTTATATATCAAACTGTAAATATAAACCCTTAATTTTATATTACTGTCCTAGATTTATTACAATTTTACAGTTGTAATGGCACTTATTTATCCTCCCCAAACCACAACACTTAAATCACATTTGCTAACAGAACAAGCAAACATTAATACACTTTCGAATGAAAAATGAAACGAAAATACGTAATATGTGCTTTATTTTCGCTACATCCTGTATATGTACCCTATGTAGGTATGTATACCAACTTACGAAGGTGTAGGTAGATACGTGAAATGTATATTTACAACAGAGACACCTATTTCTTGAAATATTGGGTAAAGTTGCAATAGAATATCGGAGCTACGGCAGAGGACTGTCAACCGACCTAATCTTGTTCCGCACTCTTCCGAAGGGATTAGCCAGGATCTATCTGGTTCTTACACTCGCGAGGATTGGTAGTGTTTCAAACCCGTCGACGCCGCCGCTGAAACTCTGCAGACGTGTATTGAATACATCCATCACTTACGGGAACGTGTTGGGTACTGTTAATAGGAGGACGAATGTTTCAACAAATATTTCTACATAGCAAAATTACAAAGGATAGCGATAATTATATTAAGGAGCAGTTGATTTTTAATGCTTTAGAGTTTTACGTCAAGAAATATTTGATTGGATTACTTTTTGTGTGATATAGAAAGAAAATGTATTGTCAAATTGAAGTAAACACTCACTTTATTACAAATCATATGTTTAAATTATTTATATGTTCGATATAAAACAGATAATGTATATATTGCTATACTCACCTCTTTAATAATATCCATACTATATATATAATCAAAAACCTTAAAATACCCGAAGGTGTTAAGGTATATAGGTAAACGTCATAAATATTACATGAAATGTATTTTTACTTTCAGAAATAAACCTTTAAATAAATTGATTGTGTTTTAATGCCTCATAGTAATCTCCTTTAGATTTATAGAATTATAAGCAAACTACTCTAGATTCACATTAATAGATGGAAGTGGCCACGACGACGTGGCTACACACTAAAAAAATTTAGTAAATTTATCAAGATGCCTGCTAAAAATTCCAGTAACATTTGGGGGAAAATCACCAAAAAATGGATAATTTTACGTTTTTTAACAAAATTACGTACACTTTTGGAAATTTTCCACATATCGACCAGTATTTTTCAATTGTAGGTAAAAGCGCTACGTGAAATCGTAATATTACAAAAACTTTTATGCTTTCCCAGGAAATCTTATTAAATTACTTCGTGATTTTATCCACAGTTAGGAAATTTACTTAGGAAACCAAATACTTACAATGCGCGCATGTTCAATTTTATGGGTTCAATTTGTAGATAGATAGCACATAGCACGCACGGAAGTGGCAGTGGTCGTTCTTTTTGTTTATCTATAGGCATATTTAGGTAAGTGACTAATTTAAAATAAATCTAGTACTTAAATAATACATTATAACTACTGAGGGTGAGCTGCAGCTGCATTTTCATAATTTACAAACGTTGAAACATATAGGTTTGTGCATATACAAACACACAATACACCTAATTGTGTTCCAAAAAAACACATTAATATGCCTCGACAGGGTGTATAAAAGATATTTGTAGTTTGTGTATTGCCGTAATGTTAAAGTAGACATTGTGTATTGCAGTCATATTGCTACGCTGAAGTAAAGCTTATGAATGTATTATTCAACTTGTCTATTTATACAAACGAAGATTTGGTAAAATTCCTGTACGGTTTCTGGGCAATTATATTACCCCGAAACCATACGTATTTTACTTGTGCGAATAAAACTACTTTGATGTAAAAATACACTAAGGAAATTTACTACTAGTGTATGAAAATTACTAAGTAAAATGAAATTTACTGGATAAATGTTTTACGATAAAAAATGTCCCTAGTAAAAATCGTTAGGTATATATGAATTTTCCTACATATAAACTTCAGTAGTATCGAAAAAATACCTACACGTAGTAAATATATACAATAAAGTGTAAATCTCACAACTAGTTGTTGTCTATTAATTTACACGTAGTAAACTTTATCGGTAAATTACAAATTTTAGGGATATTCCTATACAAAATTCCTTTATGTATGTTTAGGAATTTTTCTAAATTCATAGTAAAGCTCCATATGAAATTTCCATGGTAAACGATTTTTACTAGGGACCTTTTTTATCGTAAGAAATTTATCCAGTAAATTTCATTTTACTTATGTAAGTAGTAAATTAGGTGACCCGTAATGCAGCAGTGCAAGTAGGACGATCCATCAAATTATATTGGATTTACTTTAGATTATTTTGCTTTAGAAAATCTGCCCAACATGACTCATAACTATAAATCTAGGCAATAGTAGAAGTCATATAAAATTATAAACCCTGTCACCAAAACTGTCTACACTATTAAAAGAGACCACTTTTCTTAGCTTAGAGTAATGTTAATTCCACGAAATACCTTAAGCTTTAACCTCTTTACAATTACACAAGTTATAAGCAATTAAAATGCTCTTAAAAATAAATTCTTAGCTTGATACAACATACTTGTGAATGTGATACCGAGTTGATCATGATTAAAGAAAGAGTGCCAAGTACTGCACACGCATATTCTGCATTTATTTGATGGGGGTAAGTGCTCTCAACATCTATGACAATCCACCAACCCGCAAAAAACTATAATAATAAGCAATGGTTACGCTATCATTCTGTATATTTAACCCTCTAACGGTAAGGTGCGGGTCACTTGACCCAAGCGCCATTGTTCCAATTACTTTCCACACTCCAACTTTACTGCAAACTGTGCTGCAAATATTTTAACTTATTTCACTTAAACTGTAAGACGTCCTCTAATAATAAGCTCGAGCACTAACTAGTAGGAGAGGTTTAGGTGTAATAACTACATAAATTTATTTCTTTTCGAATTGTAACGTATATTTTTTGATAGTAATGTATGTATGTAGGTATTATAAATTATAAGGGCTGCTATAAATACTCAGTAAACTACTCTTTATATCAATATGTTTTGTTTAATTCATCATTACATAATATCACGTTAAATATAAGCTGAATCGAATCCGACCTTGCGGATTCCAAAAATCCACCTTACTGTAGAGGGTTAATGAGTTATCTCACCAATAACCCAGCTAAAGCAGATGCTAGGGCATTTCTTTTGTTTCCAGCTTCAAACCATACACAACTTGAAAAATTAAGATTTTCAAAACAAGGTATTATTATACCCATACTTCTAACAAGAAAAATTTATACAATGAAAATAGAAGAAAACTAAAATTATATTGTAATTATATCAGAAATTTAATATCCCGGATATTTATGTGCCATCCTCACGATTAATCAAGGAAAAGCACCACTCCCCCTCTGCAGTTGGATAGGATGTTATCTGTAAGCACATACTATACGATAAAAGCGTTGACTGAAGGAATTTTAAAGACCCAACCTCACACAATTTACAATAGCCAATATATAGGTGGCGCGTCAAGTCTTACGCATGCCGGAGTCTGCGAGCACCTAACTCTGATATAAATACCCTTTTTATAGTTACTCAATAACTCGTTTAGAAATACGAAATACATACCGTGAAGTGAAGAAATTTACATACCTTCGCATGTTTCTTAATGGCGCACGCCAACGTAAAACTCATTATGATGTAAATGCGCCATCTAAGAGACACCCCAGGTATTTCCATACGGTTAAGTAACTCTACCACATGCATAAACAAGAGCAAAAATTACATGTAACATTCCTTGGCAATGCAGAATCCTTCAGCAGAGACACAGATCTCTGCTGTTTAATGCTGAACCAGTTTTCCTTAGTGCAAGTGCAAATAGAAACGGTTAGTGAAGAAATTCCTTCACCTAACGGTGTAAGCACCAAAAATTTACTGCCTAATTTTAATTTTTAGAAATGAGCACAAAGCACATTTTATTCAGTGCGCCATCTGTCAACCATCCGGTTGTACCTTTAAACGGTTGTGCAATAATACAATTATTTGTATTATCTCTTTTGCTTTAAGGACTTTGAAGATAAGCGCCACTGAAACGAAACCTTCAAGATAAATAGAGGCAAAACTAAACGGGTTATGTTTGAAAATGAAAGACTCGGGCAAAAAAACCAACACAGAAACTGATCATGAAAAAATATAAAGAAAGCAATTACAAAGAGTGTAACTAAGGAGAAAACGGATGGGCTAAATACAATAAACAGAAACGGGACACACATTAGAATGAGATAAAAGCAAGAAGCAGAAAAGGATATCGAATCCAATAAAGGCAAGAGCAATCTGAATTCAATTTCCGTACTTAGATATAATATTGCTTGTTATTAATTCATAACTGGCCTAATGTACATATACATATTAGTATAAACAAAACACCTTTAATTAGAATGAAATATAAATACAAATAAATACAGTATGACCTAGTACAAAAAACACATTATATTGTACAGTAATATAAATATATAGTTTACATAATGAAAATATCACTATAACGAACAAAATGAAATATAACATTACTTCTATAATTATACACTTAAACATACATTACTTTATTTCGCTGCACATACTATCCCCAAAGGTCTTCTGACCTTCCAAATTTGTATATCAACGAAGCTACGAATATTAGTGCGTTCTGCAGAAATAATCCCACACCAGGCCATTGATCAGCTAAAAGCATATTTTTTTTTTGCAAATAATAATATAATACATTAGATTTACATACCTTTATTTACAAAATTAGCAAACAAGATCCAACAAGCAGCTATAACTGATGCAAAACCCAGTACAAATCCAAAGAACAGAAATACTCTAGCTCCTCTCGGTCCTAAACAACCACCTTCATAAGCATCACCCCTAATCTGAAATTATTTAAAATTATGTAAAAAAAATATGTTAATGTTAAAACCAAAAGCTTTTAATAACACATAAAGATCCTGTAGGCGCCAAATAATAAAAAAAAAACTCATAAAGAGATATGTAAGCTGTTATGCAAAGCATGTTGCATAGTTAACTTTTATTTCACATGAAATTTAATTTTTAGCTTTTGCCAACCACTTTAATGGATAAAACATACTTGTGAGTTCGAAACTGAGTTAATCACGATCAAGGAGAGTGTGCCAAATACTCCACAAACATGTCCCGCAGCTATTTGATGAGGATAATTACTCTCGGCATCTATGAGAATCCACCAACCCACAAAAAACTACAACAACAGTCATATAGCTACAATGCTATTGTCTTATTGCTAAACAAGAGCCTCACTAAAAATCCAGCTAAAATAGATGCAAGTGCATTTCTTTTGTCGCCACTTTCAAACCACACACAGGGAGGAATATTAATGTTTTCAAAACAAGCCATATCTTGGCTAAATTGTAATTCTAAATATAACTATATAAAAAAATATTTTATACCAAAATTTAATTATGAATAATAATGACAGCTAAATGACAATGACACAAGCAAACAATCCTAACCTGCACAACATCTATACCAACTTTGACAACATACACCCATTGTTGCTAACCAATAAATCTTGATCCCTAGAATTACTTCTAAAAAATTATATATTTCCAGAAAAGTTGACGCAAAAATTGTTATATTTGTTATATAGAAAATTTAAGAATAAACAACACGTTCTATTAAGTAACAAAATTAATTATGCGATAGAAATGAAATAATTCATAAAGTCTGTAAATATCACCAAAATCCATAGGAGTGGTACCATGGAATAAGTGGCACACTGATATTCTTTAAAAAAATACGGGAATAGGCTGTCTTGGGCTGGTTTAATATGATTTTTCAATTTATTTCACAGCGACAGTCACTACCCTTTCAAATAATTTCTTTTCATCGTATTGTTTCTATTTATTTTTGTGATAATTATGGCTACACAAGTACTAAGGTAAAATGTTAATAATGAGATAAATTAAAGAAAAACATCTGAGGTCAATTTCAGAGATTTTGAAAAAGATAACAAAGAGGGATTTGACTTGCAAGCAGGCCAAACATGGATATATCCGACAAATTATCCTGTAAGAGATTACCAGTTCAGTATAGTGTCAGAGTGTTTATACAAAAATACTTTGGTAATGTGAGAATGATTTGATGTTTCTATTGTTTATTTACACAATTGTAGGTAAGCTTGCCCACAGGTTTAGGGAAAACATTTATAGCTGCGGTAGTTATGTTCAACTTCTATCGATGGTATCCTTCTGGAAAAATAATATTTATGGCACCTACAAAGCCATTAGTAAAACAGCAGATGGAAGCATGTTATAACATTATGGCGATTCCAAAAGATGTAACAGCTGAAGTAACAGGTACTTACTTAATTGTAACTTGTGGTGTAGTGGAGGCAATGAATTAAAATAATAATAATCTTTGTCAGAGAAAACCTTTTAACCTCATTTTGGTTTTCTAGTATTTAGCCCCATTTTTACTGATTGTTTATATCAGTCATTTTAAAATCCTGGTATCTTCGGCACAGGTTTCAAATCTGTTGGAGGATATAATCTGGGTTCATGTTTTGGTACTCAAATAACGCAATAATTCTGTTCAATAAATGTGTGAAAGTCATGTGGTTTGATCTCATTTTCAAAAAGCTGTCTTCCATGTAGTGATGAATATTATTGCCCTTAAACGTACATATCTCCCAGTTAGAGTACCTTGCAGTTGGAAATGTTATATTTTATGTAGGTATATACAAAGTAAGTTATTTCTGATGGTTAGTTTTTAGTATCTCAAAAAACCTAGAGGAAATACAGAGGCGATCAAATGGGAACAGAGTAGCAGTTTTATGAGCTCAATTCAATGTGTCTTTTATATTTTGGAAAGAGTGCTTGTGTTATTTCATTTGGTGCCTATAGCTCTGTTAATTTCAAAATTAACTAGGTAACATTACAAAGTTAAAATATTCACTATATTCAATACCATACTAACTGTTTAGATTGGATTCCTTCTGCTCTTCTAAATATGTTCCTGTCTTTCTCATCTCTTTTTTTCTAACATGTTAGGTCGTGGAAATGCTCAGTCATGGTCATCTGCAGGACTGTCTAAAAGTGTACCTTAATTATTTACAGGAACAAAGGCACAGTCATCTAGGAAAGAAATTTGGATAAATAAGCGTGTGTTTTTCATAACGCCACAGGTCTTACAAAATGATCTGAATATTATAACAGAACTTGGGCAAAAAATCAAATGTATAGTTATTGATGAAGCTCATAAAGCTAAAGGAAACTATGCATATTGCGAAGTACTACATCAAATCTCCGCAATTAATAAACATTTTCGTGTTCTTGCCCTTAGTGCCACTCCAGGAAATACAATGAATGATGTTTCTGAGGTAAATTAAAAGTAAAAATATATTATTAAAAAAAAATAAAGGAATTTATTTTACAAATAATTTGAATTTGATGTTCTAGATCGTTAATAACTTACTAATATCTCATTTAGAAATTAGGACTGATGATAGTCCAGATGTCATGCCATATATTTACGAAAGAAAGATTGAAAAATTTGTTATACCTCTAGGAGAAAAAATACAATCAGTTAAAAATGCGTTTTCAAAGGTAATGTACACATATACTCCACACAATGTTCACAAATAAGTACATTTCATAAATATTTTAGATTTTGGAGAAGTACACTGAATTACCTCTACGACATGGAGTTATCCGTGGGAATTGCGCAAATCTAACAAAAGGACAAATTTATATGTGCAAAAAAGAATTTCAAGAAAAGAATAGACATACCAAGTAAACTTAATTTGTATTTATTTTAAATATTGTTTTTCTATTATAAATTCATTTATTCAGACTTACAGCCTATGGTGATATAATGAGAAGTTTGAACATATGTACAACATTATACCATGGTTATGAGCTTTTATTTAAGCATGGATTAAGACAATTTTTGAAATATTTTGAAGGTATTTTTATAAAATCCTATAAAGTATGTTACCGTTGATGAAAATTAAATTATATTCATTGTAAAGCATTGTTGCAAATTTATATGGTGGGTGGTACAATTTTAGAACACTCAGAGCAAGTATTACTAAGAGGAAATGTAGAACTCGACAATATAATGGCAGACGTACGTGAATATCTCGGACCTCCAGCTTACACAGACGTTTTGCCCGATGGTACAGTTCCAGAATTGTCATCTTCAACTAAATTCGGTCATCCCAAATTTTACAAGCTGCTAGAATTACTATTAACTTATTTTTCCAACAAGAATAATGCTTCTAGCAAAGTCATCATATTTACTGAATATAAAGATAGCGTTCAAGAAATTTTTGGATTACTTATCCATCATAGACCAACTATTCGACCTAAAATTTTCATTGGCCAATCATCAATCACACAGAAAAAACAAATGATGGTATGAACTTTCGTTGTACTTGTAATTTAATTTCCGAACTAACTGAATATTACAGGCACTTAACTCTTTCCGATCAGGTGAATGTAATACCTTAATATCAACTTGTATTGGAGAAGAAGGTTTAGACATCGGCGAAGTAGATCTAATTGTAATTTTTGACATACCAAATAAATCCCAAATCAGAATGGTGCAACGGATGGGGAGGACAGGTCGCAAGAAAGAAGGAAAAATAGCTGTGTTGGTGACTGAAGGAAAAGAAGACGAGGTATATGCTTTTTACCTGTCAAACTTTATTTTCTATATATATATATATGATGGCTTAACACCCCTTGTGGGGTTGTGCCGCTTATATAAGCTTTGTAGATCCATTTCAAATTGGGGTGGATCAATCCCCATTTTCTTCCTCTAAATCGCTCTCACTATTTGTCTCCCATAAGTTTCTGTCCTCTACCTTCTTCTTCTATTTGCCAAATCCGCCCTTTCTCAGATCTTCTTCCACCTCTTTCAACCATCGTGTTTTTGGTCTTCCTCTTGCTCTTTTGCCTCCCGGTTCCCACTCCAACATCGTATATATTACTGCTCCCGGTCCTGCTCTCCACACATGTCCCAGCCATTTTATTCTATGCCTTTTAATTCTTCTCACTATGTCCTCGCCTCCAAATTCTTGTGCTATTTCATCGTTCGTTCTTATTCTATACTCATTATCTCCTATTTTCACAGGTCCTAGGATTGTTCTCATTATTTTTCTTTCTACGATTCTTAAGTCCTCTTCGTCTTTTTTTGTAAGTGTCGTTGTTTCTGCTGCATACGTCGCATCGTCGGTCTTATCAATGTTTTGTAAATTGTTAATTTAGTTTTCTTGGTAAGTAGCTTACTTCTTGAAAGTTTGTTATTAGCATGGTAAGCTTTATTTACTACAATTTTTCTTTCTGTAGTTTCTATTTTATTGTCTCTGTCTTTGATAACATCACTGCTAGGTACATGAATCTATCCACCTGCTCAAATTCATAGTCCCCTATCTTTATTCTTCCATCCTTTTGATTTTTGCCAATCTTCATTATTTTTGTTTTATTTTGGTTTATCCTTAGCCCAATTTTTCCTCCTTCTTTTACTATTTCGTCTAACATTTTAGCCATTATTTTTCTTTGTTTTGTAATAATAACTATGTCATCAGCATAGGCAATTATTTGTCCTCCACCCGTTCTGAGGTTCCCTTTGTTTATATTCCTCATCACATATTCCAGCGCTAGATTAAAGAGAGTTACCGAGAGTGAATCGCATTGTTTAACTCCTCTGTTGATTGTAACGAACTTTGTTTCACCCTTTTGTGTTACTATACTAACTTTTGAATTTCTCATGGTCATTTTTATCAGGTTTCTTAGTTTACTCTCTATCCCCAATTCTTCTAATGCTGTTATTAATTTCTCTCTTTTAATTGAGTCGAAAACCTGTTGAAAGTATATGAAGAGCATTTCTACCTCCATATTATGTTGTAAAGTTTTTTCCAGAATTTGTTTAACTATGTGAATCGCATCTGTTGTTGCTTTTCCTTTAATAAATCCACATTGATATTGTCCTACTATACCTTTCACTCCTCGCCAATCTTTCCTGGATAATTGATGTCCAGATCTTATACGCAACATTCAATAACATAATTCCCCTATAGTTATTACATATCTGTTGGTCACCTTTTTTATGTGCTCTTATAATCCTTTCCCTATCCTCTCCTAATAATTCCTTTTACCCATTCTACAGGCATTTTCTCCTCACTCCATATTTTTTTTATGAGCAAATATAAATGCTCGTGCAACACCTCTCCTCCATATTTAACCAGCTCAATATTGATCCCGTCTTCTCCTGGGGCTTTTCCATTACTAGATTTCTTAATAATTTCGCTCACTTCCTGTTGTGTTGGTTCTTCTACATCTTTTCCTTCACTTTTTCTTTCTTCTGCGTCATCTTGCATCACATCTACTCCTGTCTCGGTTTATTTTCTATAACCATTGTTAATTTTCAGATTTTAAAAGAATGTATGATGAACAAACACTACATTTCCAAAACCATTTCAAAGTCGAACAATCTGCAAGTTAACTTCTTCCAACACAATCCGCGCATGATACCAGATTCTTTAACACCAATTTGTCAAAAAATTAACATTTCCGTACCAACTGTTTCAAAAACCAAAAAGGGAAATATAAAAGATATGCTAAACAGTTGGGCTGGTAATACAAAACATAAAGATTTGGATCAATTATTTCATGATATTGAAATTGTTGAAGTAAAAGATAGAATATCAGAAACTTCAATGCTATGGGAAAAGGGTAAAACATATTTTGAGAAAATATTTTATATAATTTTCGCTGTTTCATAGGGGAAAACATGATGGATGTGCAGCAAGATGGTGATACAATATTGTTTTCTAACAGGGTGGAATCCCTAAGGGTGTCGCAATCCACTTCTGTAATTGGGCATTCTAAAAACTGTGATATACTAACGTCATTGCTCCAATTTGCAGATTCTAAACGCTATAATATACCCATTACACAAATACGCGGTAAGTAGGGATGGCAACGATATATCGATACAATTAATATATCGATATTTTTTCAAATATATCGATAAATAAATATCGATATAATAGTTTCGATATATCATAAAATATATCGATATTTTTGTTTAAATATATCGAAAAATTAATAAGTTTGTTTACAACCAACATTTATTAAATTACTTAATAATAGTAGCGTGGAGCAACAGAAGTAACTTAGTTACATTAGTTAGTTAGTTACATTTCATACGATAGGTACCAGAATTATCGGTTATAATCGGGATTCCTTTCAATTGCTTTAACAAAATCAAGCTCTTCCCCGAAAATTTTTCTCGGGGAATTACCGTACAAAGTTTATAAATAGAGTTCGATCTGGAATGAGGTGAAAGTGGTATATCCCAACTTATTTAAATTAGCGGCAAAATATTTTTGTGTTATGGCAATGTCGGTCCCCAGTGAGAGGTTATTTTCAAAAGCCGGGCCAACCGCTACGAAAAGTCGCAACCGTCTCACGGGAAGGCTTTCCAAATTATTATTTCTGAGCTCTTTGCCTGATAACTTGCATTTATGGAACTGATGTATCCACAAATGCAGGCAAACAGCCTACTTCTTGTCCTGTGAGACAGTTATTTGTAGCCTGTAAACAAAAAATAAATTTTCTTTTTTTCATAAAAAAATTAATTTTGTGGAACTGGACATTACTTGTAAATATAGTCAATAAATAAATACTTCCTTATGTAGGTGTAAGGTTGTGTATTAATAATTTTTACTAATTCTTTCCTTACGTTATTTGCAACTTTGTTGTTCAGATTTACACCTTCTATTATGACGTTGTGTCTCTTCTTTTCCTACGATTCAGAAAACTTGAAATTTGCATATAATAAAAAAATATATCGATATTCGACTTTTTTCATATATCGATATATTTGTTCCGATATATCGCGTGTATCGATATATAGCTTTCGATATATCATATGATGATTATATCGATATATTTATATTTTTTGCCATCGCTAGCGGTAAGTTATTAAAATCTCGTGTACAATGTAGGTAAAATTTTAAGAATTATTGTTTTAATATAAGTATATGTTACTTTTAATATTTCTCTTTAATACAGCTAATGAAATTCCATCACTTGTAAATAAAAAGAGCAAATTTGGCAGACATGGTAGCTCGGATAATTTGAAACAAGGTGATATTAGATCAATGTTCCTGAAATCACAAAGTTTTTCCACCCAAGGTTAGAAAGACAGAAAATAGAAATGAACATACTCCTTAATCTCGGCTTTATTTTCTTCAGGTGTTAACACAGAAAAGATAAAAGACCTTGTAAATGATGATTTAGTTAAATGTTATGCAAATGATCTAATTAATGAATTACACAGCGAGATCTCAACATACCTATCATTCTCATGTATAGAAGAATCGAATTGCAAAATTTGCGACAATTTATTCATTTGCTATCGAACAATAAAGAAAGACTATGATATCAAACTGGACAATTGGATTCAACCTGATCTTTCAATATTAGATGAATTAAATCTAGCTAATATTCTCTCATTTAAAAAACAGCAATCCAAACCGGCTGAAATAGAAATGATGGACAACAGTACCATATTTGCTCAGTTTGCAAATAAGGATTGGGATGAATTCAATAACAGTTTTATTACTACACTTCCATTTGAAGCGCCTGAGAGTGCTAAGAAAGTGTTTAACATGGCGAAAATTGATCGTTGCGGAAGTAATGCTGAATTCGAGATATCACCACGTAACAATATCAAGGAAGATGTTTTAACATTTTTTAAATTGGATGATATAAGTAATATTTTTGTTGGGAAATGTAATAATAAAGAAAGAGGCACCGAAAGATTGATACAAAGTGTTGATAGACCATCTGCTTCGTCAAAATCCTCCATAAAATCAAGTAATTCTAATACATCACCAATCCTCAGTACGATTGAATGCGTTAAAGGTGTTAAAAATGTAAATAGAAAACTTTTTCCATTTAATGAAACTGTTGCCGAAATATCAGCGCCTAAGCATTTAAAAATGACTCCAAATAAGGACAAACCCAATTTATCAAGGTTAAGTCACAAAAGCAAATCAAACTTTTTTAAGTCAAACAAAGAAAGTCTTCTAACTGATAATGATAGAGATTTAAAACATAAAATTACATTGAATGATGCAAATTCAAGCGGGACGTCCAATTGTGTGAGCCAGTTATTAACAAATATATCTGATTTTTGTGATATGTCTATTTTTGGACTAGACATTTCTGAGATAACTTCCAAAAGTTTGGCGAAAAATCCCAATGTTAATGAAAATGTTGTTGATTACAAAGAAACTTCTAATTCTGGAAGTGATGATTTATTCGACAGTTGTAATATTTCTGAACGATCAAATGATGAAACTATATTATGTACATTTAATGACTTTAGTTCCTCACATAACAAATCAGTAGTTGTAAACCAACTTTCACCTGTTTTAGCAGGTAATGTAAAACTAAGTCAGACAAGAAACAAGGATACTTGCGTTGATATACCGTCAACGAATAATAGTTTAAAAGAGCAACTCTCTCCAATTTTAGGATCTAATAAAGCCGTACAGTCCCAAAAATGCAATAGTAAACAATATGCTAAAGATGTTACCATCAGTAGTTTTGACATAATCGATCTGTCTGCTTTTGGATTATCAAATATAAATCTTGATATTGTACGTGACTCAAAAAATATCGAAAGTTCTTCACAATTAAATGATGTCAACTGGAAAGATTTTGAAAGTTCTTTTAAATCCCGTTTGAATAACGATTCAAAAGAAAATATATGTTTTGAAAAATCGGTAATTAATAACAATGCTACAAATAAAGGACAGCAGTGTCAAGGAGACGATAGCTCGCAAGTTTCAATCACACAAATATTGAACACTGTAAACGGAAGCCAAACAAATTCTCATATGAAAAGCCAATGTAACAAAGCATTTGAACTATCGAATAAACACCTTGATACTGTGCACGATTCAAAGAATATAGAAAGTTCCTCAAAATTAGGTGATATCAACTTGAATGATTTTGAAACTTGTATACCACGTTTGAATAACGCTTCAAAGGAAAATGTATGCTTTGAAAACCCGTTGATTAATACCAATACTACCATTATAAATAAAGGACAACAAAATCGACAAAACGATAGCTCGCAAGTTTCAATCTGCCAAATAAATTCTGGTATTAAAACAGAATCTTGCAACAAAGCGTTACCAGTAACTACCAATAATAACAGAAAGTCTAACATTTCCTCAACTTATGATGATGGCCTTGAACATGTTAAATATAATACGACAAAAGGGCAGCAAGAAACTCCTTTTTATAGGAGGCAAAAATGCTCGAAACGTAAAAGGCCTATAACTTCTATCCATTATGATAGCGAAGACGAATTTGAAGAGTCACCATTCAAAAATAACGGCTGGATATCCGTTAAAAAGAAGAGCGAACCTAGTTCTTCTAAAACGATAGAAACGCCACCAAAAATGCTGAGTAAAAAGAAGAAAAGAAAAGTAAGTTTAGTTAAATCTTTTTCTTTGTAATATCGTTGCAATTTCCAGAAAATTCCAACAAATTTCATTGATGATGAAGCAGCTCTTACCTCTTCCGATGAATCAGCTTTTGGAGATTCACATTCTGAAGCAGGTAGTAGTGATGATGCTTTCGAAACCAGTTTCGTTAATGATAAAACTCTCGAAATTGCCAATACAACCGCTATGCACGCAAAGTATTTACAATCTACCAGGTTTATTTTTAAATTCATTTTATTTTCATTATATTATTTACTAATAATTTACTTACAGAAGCCCTTTACGAAATACTGGTGGATTTAAAATACCTGAACCACCTCCAATAAGAAAGGAAATATTTTCACAAGAAGTAGATTATGGAAATGATACTTACATGAATGTAATTTTAACACTTCTAAATTCTCAAATACATTTTATATTAATTAATTTTTTTAGGACACGTTTTGTGTAGATGATGATGCGCAATTAAGTCAAAATTGCGACCTTTCAGAGTTGGAGATAGCTGAAATGTTATTGAAAGAGAAACGAAAAGCTAAGACCGAAGCAGAATCCAATAGCAAAAAGAAAAGGAGAGTAATTGTTATATCAAGTGATAGTGATTGAAATACAAAAAAGGTGTAATTAATTCACATTGTAAATAGTGTATAATTTTATACTCACAATTATTTTGTAATAAAGTTGATTTTTAATTAATTGTTTTTAATACTCTTATTTTTACAATATTTTTGAAACCTATATATATATATATAGGAAGAATCTCAAGTAACAAAAAGATCTGTCACAACTTAATTCCCTAGTACTAATGCACCGTTTTAGTATCCCTTAAATGTTTGTGAATTCAAATAATGGTCACTTGTGAATGCCAATGTGGAGATAGTATATGTATGAGACTTCAGAAGTAATTAGCCCTGGAAGCACTCATAGATTTCAATTATTTTTCACAGTAAAATAAAATGAATTAGATTAGATAGGTATATAAGTAATAATAAAAAAATAAATTATTAATGAAACAGGATAATATATATATATACTATGAGAAAAATGTTTGCATATATAGGCTAGTTTTTTTCAAGAAATAAACAATTATAATAATATGTTATAGTTTTTTTATAGCAGTAATATATTAACAATATTAATCAAACATACAGAACGCGAGTCGTATCGATACCAATGAGGGACGGTTCGGATATATGTACTGTGGTTCGAATGCGCGGTATGCGGATAATTGGATGTTGTAATAAAGCTAAAACAAGAGACGACGCAGTGCTGATATGGCTATTGTGCAACGCTCTGTAAATATGCAAACTGAAAAAAAAACTGCCATACATAAATGTTATAGTTAAGGTTCGATTATGAATTAAAATAATATAACTATAATATAATCATTTGCGAAAGATCCGTATTCTGTTTTATATAGAATGCCACACTATTTGGCATATATTCGTAGGAACTGCGATAGTACTGCTTTAGTGATATTTGAAATTATAAGTAGAGAATCACTGATACCGCTTTCAGAGTTATTTACTTTATGACAGATAATGATAAAATAACAACTTACGTCACTGGTTAGAAATAATTGCTGCCATCACGCTGCCATTGATTGTGATGTTTGAAATTCATATTTTGCAAAAAAAAATCTGTACAGATTTTTATTTGGAAAATTAATATTTGGAATTACAATTTTGTATTGTAGCCATAGGTGTTTTTCGATCTAATTTTTTTATTGTTCACGAAGTTAAAACAGCGTTCACAAATTAGGGAACATAACATAAATTCATGTTTTTCTAGAATATTGCGCACGCATGCGCTTTAAAAATAGTCAGTTTTTGACAGAAACCAGAAAACGTTTTGTGTGGTTTTGTGTATGACCGGCGTATGAACTAAATTATTGAATAAAAATGTTTCCCGGACGTGCTCCAGTATTAATTTTAAGTAAGTTTATAATTTTACCACCGACGCTATAATGTAAAGCCTATTTTAATTGCTACAGGTCAAAACACCAAACGCGAATCTGGCAAAAAGGTTCAGCTGGAGAATATCAATGCCGGAAAGGTAAGCACGTGGTGACTTTACAGAATGTTTTAAATTAAATGGATTACTAAACATATAATAAAACCTCTACGTCCAGAAAATTAATAAAATAAATTTCTTGAATGTTTCAGCAAATTGCAGATGTAATACGGACATGTTTGGGACCACAAGCCATGTTAAAAATGTTGATGGATCCCATGGGCGGTATTGTAATGACGAACGACGGAAATGCTATCTTGCGTGAAATTACTGTTCAACATCCAGCTGCTAAGAGTATGATTGAAATTGCTAGAACACAGGATGAAGAGGTAAATTGGTTTTGTTAATTTAGTATTTAATATAATAATACATTTGTATTATTTGTCTAGGTTGGGGATGGAACTACATCAGTTATAGTATTAGCTGGGGAAATGTTAGCCGCTGCTGAACAATTTTTAGAACAGCAAATGCATCCCACAGTTATAATTCGTCAATATCGTCAAGCGCTTGAAGATATGATACAATTATTAGAAGGTCCTCTAAGTATACCTATAGATAAGAATGATAAAGCTGCCTTAGCCAATGTTGTAAGTTCATTTTTGAATTTTATTTTAATCATATACTGCTAATGTGATTAAATTATTTAAATCTTTTTTACTAATAAAATTAATAGACTAATCTTTATCGTAAATTTTAGGTCAGAAGTTGTATAGGAACCAAATTCATTAGCAAATGGTCTGATCTAGCAGTGAATATAGCTTTAGACGCCGTTAATACCGTAACATTAACGGAAAATGGACGTACCGAAGTTGATATCAAACGGTATGCTAAGGTTGAGAAGATTCCAGGTGGTTCGATTGAAGATTCAAAAATACTGAATGGGGTTATGTTAAATAAAGACGTTACCCATCCTAAAATGAAGCGTTACATTGAGGTAATCAGTCTTTATTTTTCTCAAAATAATACTTCCACAAAAACTTGTCACATATTAACAGGAATTGCATAGTTTATGGTTAAAAAATGCGTTTCTTCTAATTTTTTTTAATCCACTAGAACTCTTTTTCAATTGAATGGAACTACTTCATTTCTTGCAATATGGAAAGTGGCGAAAATTAATCTTTGAAAACACTAAATCCATTGCAACAAGCAAATAAAGTATGAACTTGAAAAGGCGCTATTTTATTTTATGATTAAAACGGAAAATCGTAAGAAAACTTCCATTCACTAATATCCATATGATTCCTTTATATTTTACGTCACGTTTAAGGTGATAGAGTGTGTATATGTATATTTCCCAAAATTCAAACAAAAACTGCAAATCCCGTCCCCGAAATAATCTTTTATTTCGGGGATTCTTTTTCTGCAAGCCCATGGTCCGTTTTTAAACAAAGACACACATTCTGGTGGTAAATTTGAAATATTTATCTCATAAATCGTTTTGATACTTGTATCAGCGACAAAAGTAAATGGAAATAATGTACATGAACGTTCTTCTGAGAAATTTCTAAAAACATATTTTCAATTAAAAAAAAAAAAAATATGTGTATAAAAATATGCAGAAAGTTTGTCATAGAACATGATTAGGCCAACATTTTGAATAGCTCTCTGGAGACAACCTTTATTTAACTCTTTAAAATCAAAACGGCGAAAATCGAAAAATATTGATTGGTTGTTGAGAGAAAGATACATAAAGATGACACAAAGGTCGATTGCTGGCAATAACTGAGCGTGTTACTCTTTTAAGTAAAATTTTTGAAGCATAACATAATATATTCAGCGTATTCCACCATTGGTTTTTAGAATTTTTCGAACTTGCAGTGAGAATTTAATTTTGAAGCTTGCAAGTAGTCATGGTCAACTGTCATCTTTTTAAAGAAAATACAGTAGTACCCCCATATCCGCGAGGGTTTGGTTCTGAGCTCTTCCGCGGATACTGAAAACCGCGGATAGTAGCGAACGCTTTATTTCCGAATACAATATGAAATATGAAACAAAGTTAAAACAATGAAACAAGAAAAAATAAGTTATATAATATTTATTTAAAATAAATAAACAATAAATAAATAAATATTCTTGTGCTGTGGCACAAATAGAATTTAAGTTTAATAAATATATAAGTTCATACATATAGTACATATTTACATACACAACCAGAAAATATACAACAAGAACCACTTTATCATCGTGAGCTACATATTCATTCATCTTCCTCCAAGTCCAAGTTAGCAGTCGATTGTTTACTTAGATCCGAAGCAAACGATGTTGATGGCTGGCCATTCTCGATAGTTTTGTCGACTTTTTCAAAGAACATTGTTATTGGTAGTTGTCGCTTTTGTCAAATCCTCCAAAGGTTTCAAGGCGTCTGTTATAGTGCGAGTAATTTTCATACTGCGTTCCATTATTGGATCATATTCTACTATCTGTTCTTTTAATTTTTGAGCAGTTCGAAATATCGCTGAAAATTTTTCAAGCGTCCATGCTGGCGGTTCTTGTTGACCCTTATCCTCATCGTCACTCGCTTCTGGAGCAGATTTCACAAGGGCTACCAATTCCTCGTTGGTGAATACTTGATCCTCTTCGTTTATGTAATCACTGAATTCCTCTTTGGTTATATCGTTAAATCCTTCTCCATCTATTTTCTGCGCTATGTTAAATATCGTTGTTAGATGTGAATTAATATCAGGTGTCTTCAGAACTAAGAACGATGTCATTCGACAGATTTTTCCAACATGCTATTATCGTTTCTGACTTTAATTCCTCCATCGCTCCTTTGATAAATAGAATTGCGTCAGCAATTGTAAATGACTTCCAGCATTCCATGAGCCCGATATCAGAGCATTCGTTAGCCATTGTATACTGCATTTCGAAAACTTGTCGAATATATATGGCTTTAAAGCATCTAATGACACCTTGATCAAGGGTCTGAAGCAATGAGGTCGTGTTAGGTGGTAAAAAAACCACTTCAACATTTTTATTTTCTGTGCCTAGTGACACAGGATGCCCAGGAGCATTGTCTAGTATCAGCAGCACTTTAAATGGTAATTCTTCCTTTTCCAAATATCTTTCCACTTCCGCAATAAAGCATTGATGAAACCATTGTGTAAATAGAACAGCCGTAACTCACGCCTTTCGATTTGATTGCCAAAACACAGACAGGCAAGCTTTATCTTTGTATTTAAGATCACGTGGATTCTGTGATCGCTGCATTTGTACAAAATATTAAGGTAAGTCTATCCTTAATTGCTTTAAAGTCTGGTGCACTCTTTTTAGTCTTATGAATATAAGTCCGTTCAGGCATTTTTTTCCACATAGGACCAGTCTTATCGCAGTTAAAAACTGGCTTAGGATGATAATTCTTTTCTGCAATAATTTGTTTTAATTTTTCTGGAAACGGCAGCAGCTACATGATCAGCCGACGCAGATTCCCCTGTCATTTTTATATTTTTTTAGATTAAACCGAGTTTTAAATCTATGCAGCCACCCCCTACTTGCTGTGAATGATTTTCGTTCCTCTTCAGTATAATCTTGGGTCTGCATATCTTCATATAAAACCAACGCCTTTTGTTGTAGCACTTTGCCATAGATAGGAATATGTTTTCTTGTCATATCTTCCACCCATAAATTTAAGGCATTTTCTACCTTAAGTAACACTTTATTACGTATTGTGGTTGCAACTTTTGCAGTTTGGGGTGCACTAGAAAAAGTAGTTCGAATCTTATCTTTGTTTTTTAACTCTTCCCGTACCGAAGATTCGTTTTTATTATATATTTTAGCAACAGTTGCAATAGATTTTTTTTTTCTATTTCAATCATATTAATGATTTTTATTTTTTCACTAAAAGTGAGCATTTCACGTTTTCTTTTTGGTTTAGAAGCCATTTTAAAATGATTTTCAAATTTACTTGCTTTATTTAAAAACTATTGCTAGTACTGTCTTGTCCGACAATTCGAATAGTACTAAACTCATAGTCAACAGGAGCGTTTATATGTATAAGTAAAAGCGAGTGGCACTTTACGCACGGTCCAACTTGTTTTACTTATCATAAGAGAGCGCCGAATTCAGGGGATGACTCATATATACGACGATATATCGACAATTGTCCTATAACTTTTAATAAGGCTCGAATGTCTTTATTTGTGTCTGTATTTATTGATATAACGCGTTTTCTGCTCATCATAGGTAAATCGCGGATGACTGAAACCGCGGATACGGAGTCAGCGGATAACGGGGTACTACTGTATTTTCAACTTTATGACACTTCAGGTGTACAAGGTGATATCATCAGCATTTTTATATTAAATGGAATAGTATATAATTTGTAACCAATTTGTATTAGGGTTTCTTATTTTTAAATTCAACTGTTTTTGAAATATGTGTAATTTTCTTGAATTTTTGGAGTTTGCACTCTCGAATAAAATCATTTATTTCTTAAGATATTAAACATTTAGGTGTTCTACGAATGTCAGTGGAAGTTCAAGGACGTAAGTTTAAATAATCACTAATTCACATATAGTGTTCTTAAACTGATCTCCAATATTGTTACTTTTAAACTAAGATGTATTTCTTTTCGTATTTTCGTGATATTTAGAATATCTTGTTATTTTTATTATTACACTCTCCACCAATGTAGAAAAATGTAAATAAAATACTATTTGTTAATTTAATATATGTTCAATATTTTTCTTATTTAGAATTGTACTGTTCCATTTGAAATAAGAAAGTTGATCTACTATAACCCTCAAAATATTGTCATTAAATAGGTCATGGGAGTTTCAAAATAAAATTCCTACTAGAAATTCGAGAAATTCTAATGGATCACGTATGCTAAATTATCAGAATATTCTCCTAAATATAAGTTTTCATGAAGAAAGATAAATTTACCGCAAGGATCCGAACGTCTTAAGTTATATCCTGCTTCAATGTTTAATCTAAACTCCTCTTAATTTCAGAATCCTAGAATAATTTTACTCGATTGTAGTCTTGAGTATAAGAAAGGCGAATCTCAAACAAACGTAGAAATTAGTGGGCAAACGGTAGGAAGCTTTACTATTGGGTTGAAAGATTTTACACTGTATACATTCTTTTTAGGATTTCACTCGCTTGTTGGAATTAGAAGAGGAACACGTTCGGCGCCAATGTGATGACATCATTGCGTTAAAACCAGATGTAATTTTCACAGAAAAGGGAATATCGGATTTAGCACAACATTTCCTCCTGAAAGCTGGAATTAGTGCCGTTAGGCGTCTGCGAAAGAGCGACAACAATCGCGTTGCCAGAGCTTGCGGTGCAACCATAGTTAATCGCGCTGAGGAGTTGCAAGAATCCGATGTTGGCACGAAGTGCGGTTTGTTCGAAATCAAAAAGCTTGGAGACGAATATTTCTGCTTCTTAGTGAATTGTAAAGATCCTAAAGCTTGCACGATCTTACTCAGAGGCGCTAGCAAAGATATCTTGAACGAAACAGAACGGAATCTCCAAGACGCTCTGCAAGTAGCACGCAACATCGTGATAACTCCACGCTTGGTACCTGGAGGTGGAGCTATAGAAATGGCGGTTGCGCAACACCTGCTTCAAAAGGCAACTCACGGTCCGTACAGGGCATTGGCTCACGCTCTTGAAATAATTCCGCGCACGCTAGCTCAAAATTGCGGTGCCAACACGATCAGGACCCTGACCGCTTTGAGGGCTAAACACGCGTCCCACACTGACGCTTCTAATCCGTGTACGTGGGGTATCGACGGCGAAACTGGAGAGCTGGTCGAACAGAAAGCTAAGGGTATATGGGAACCTCTTTCGGTTAAATTGCAGACGTACAAGACGGCGGTGGAAACCGCAATTTTGCTCTTGCGCATAGATGATATTGTTTCAGGTTCCAAGAAGAAGGGCGGAAAGGAGCCGCCGAAACCATCAGAGGTACAGGCGGCGCAGCAGAACGAATAAATCGTTTTTGTTTCGTTCGATTTTTAATTCACGCATTTAACAACGCAGGCTTCGTAATTTGTACTATTTATAAAGTACCTTCTTGTAGTTAAAAATAAAAGTTCATTCGCTAACATTTAATTATTATTTGATAAAGAAGTAATTTTTCTTGTGTATTTTATTTAAATCATTATTTCACACTAGATATAAATAAATAAAGAATTTCACATTTTTAATAGTTTTTCTTTATTTGATATTAGGGAAGAGGTATAAGAATAACCAATAACAATACTCTGGAAAACAGCTTGTCCGCATACGTGTGAAAATCACGTCAAAATACAGTTCCCGAAACGATGCTCTTTGTCATATGTTTGTAACAAATTACTTTAAATTACACATTAGAAAATAAAGTATAGTTTTAAATTTCCCTGCAAAAATACAGCCAGCGATTCTCGAAGATCATTCGACACGATACCATTGCTCTTATGGAATATTTTGTAAAAAAATCATACAATATATATTAGTGTAGCCCTGTACTCACACATGTATTTTTTTTATAAGTATATTTAGGTAAAATCTACTTTATTTTGCAACTTAATCACTAATTAGTATAACACAATTTTTGAGAAATCTCGGATTAAATCACTAAAAATGAAAGTTGTGTCTGTTAACAAAACCATTTATTTGAAAACCCATACGCAAAAGTCAAGACGATGCTGGAAGTTTCCCTTACTAGTCTGTTGCTGCATTTGGATATGGTACGGGTAAAATTTCTATTTTTTAATAATCCTAGCAACACATTGCTTACTTATTCCTGTTTCCCGGCTAATTTTGCACTGACTGATATGAGGATATTCTATAATAGATTTGACTACAAGAAATTAATTTCCTACAATGGGCTTCCTTCGGTTGCCTTTTTCATATTTACGCTTCCAGTTTGCCGAAACGTTTGAAGTACGTTTTCAAAAAGATGCAAGAAAACTGTTTTCTTCGCATTCACCAATTGTTAAAATCATGTTTATTCTCTCTTGAATATAATAAATTTTCATTTTTTGGAACGAATTTAATCATAAATTTCACAGGTCAAGCAAAGCAAGTTTTCAATGCTGTCAAATAATGATAAATTGTTTATACATACTTAGTAACGATGCCAAAGCTAAGTCCTAGGAAAAATAAAATGCTAACCAGGAGAAAACTATTTATGTTAGTTATAGGGAACCCTAAAATATTTTGAAAGAGAATTAAATTTCACGTTGGATAGTATCCTCAGATATAGGATGTTCTATTTAAGATAAGAAAGTTAATTTACTGCAAAGGTCATCAAATTTAAACAAAGATTTATTAACACTCAGTATAACCGTGTGATTAAAATTTCACTTCATTCCATTGCTTAGCCTCGTGGGTGAATGATGAATGTAGGTAGGTATGTTTAATTTTGAAATACACAATGAAAATCAAATTTAAATTTTATATTGCAAATTCATAAATTTTAAAATATCTCAAAAACCGATGGCTTTAGGAATATGGAGTATTCCATAAACTTGCACTAGTTTGGTCTTTAGATTTTAAATATTGTCATTATATATAGTTCCATTTAAAAAAGGTAAGGTAAGGTATTATGGATCTTTTTTCTCGGACACCTCGTATAATTCAAAATAATTTTAAATTGTACATACAAAGGTCTAGGATTCAACTAAATAAAAAGGATTTCAAAAAATTCTATGCTTTTCCATATAGAGCCGGCGCCATATAAATATGTTAAATAATCTTCATATATTTTGATAATAATTCGAATATATAAATACGCAAAAGCACGTTTGAAAAGTATTCCAAGATCATTACATCTTCTGCTAGCAGGAAATGGGTAACCCTAGAGTACGATCTGCGCATGCTTTTCCCAATATCTAAAGCTTCTGTAAATTTCTGAGAGAACGATTTGTAGACGTAAACATTTCCAAAATGTGTGAATCACGCCTGCTATTCTCACGATGCAATCGTTCTTTTACGTTGGAGGTTAAGCAGCGCTCTTTATATTTTGGTCATTTATGTAAGACTAATGTACATATCTAATAAATTATTTATATGTGTGAGCGCGCAAGTACTAACAGGGTTTTGAAATGAGTAGCTTTAGTGGTAGCTAACTTTGTCTGTCACGTCGCACAGTGGCTTCCGCGCGAGCATTTGGAATGGAACTTCTTTTCCCGAAACACATCGTCAAAGGACACTCGTCTTCGGAGGAGATCCTGAGTGACTTTCTTTTACCGAAAGACACGTCGAAATAGGGCTATGCCACCATTACATAATTCCTCTACCTCGTTGGAGATACGAGGCTATACTGGTTTAAAGAATATAATGAGATAATGTTGGGCATATGTATGTGATCAAAAGAGGATTATAACGGCGCATTTCTGGCAGCCTTAAATAATCCTTTTGACTAGTCCGAAGTATAAGAGTGTAGCAATGTGTACATAGCTAGATAAAATGATACGACAAGCGAATTTTGTATGAGAAGGCATGTTCTGACCTTTATCCACAATTAAAAATCATTGTAATCGAACCAGCGCCTCCGGTGTGAAAGCGAACATACATACCGGTGCGGCGCGGCGCCTCCACCAAATGTCACGGCCTGAAAACACGTAAATAGGTAAACCAAACGCGCAAGAAGGATAATATGATTGGAGGAGCAGTTGAAATAGTAGAATCTCTATGAAATGAATTTATAGATGGTAGATGCAACAAAGTATGGCTCAATTTTGTTTAGTTATTTTATAATTAAATATACATTATCATGCACATTTGTTTTGTCGAAATCCCCAGAACGAAATGGAATTGACCCAAAGTGTATATGAAGCTTCTTGTTCAGTATCATCTCTAGAGTACACTGTGTTAGCTTCTCGCTTACCTCAGGAAACTTCCTGTACCTATACTGATTACAGAAATATGTAATACTAAATTACACAGTTTGCATTCATTAACTTAGTTGCAAAACATGGAAGTATACACGTAAGAGGGTCCGATAATAATCCACTTAAATTGAATACTTCACGCACAATTAGTAAAATTAATGTAGGCATGCAAACACTTTTCACGGTTGAGTGTTGCATATAATGTTATAATATATGGCTTGAATGTTTTATGGAATCCATGCAACAGGTATGTATTTATATTAATTTATGTTATGTAAATACATATATAAGTGTAGAGATTAGAGGTTTCTAATTTGTTAGCGTGTTCAAATTTATTTTTGTAATTAGCATTGTTATAAATCTATTAGCAACTCATATCAGTGTGTTCATGATAATTATTTTACGGAACATTTAGCGGAATTTTCTATTATTCGAATCTTAAACGGTCTTTTCAGTTCTCCAGAATTTGATGTGGGGTTTTCGAGAACTGCCAGAGCTTTTTTAATGCTAATTTGTTAAGTACCTACTTTATCACAATTGTAAAATCCATATAATAAGCAACATTAAATTGTATATATATTTTACAAATAATAAAACTGGTAAGAATGGAAGACTATTTTTCAAAACTAACGTTTCAAAATTCCACATAGAGTTTCGGTTTTATTCTCATATATATACTTTCTTGTTTTATAATTCTTCTACTTAAAAAAATATTGAAGACTCACAATTTAACGTTAAAAAGTAACACATTTTTAAGGATTAAAGGTAAAGTAGATATCAATATATAAAAATGGGATAAATTCCTCGTTGGAACCAGCGCGCAAAGAATGCAAAATATTCTTGCGTTCAGATCGAAAAAAGCAGATATCACTCGCTTTATTTATGCGCAGTGTAACCTAAATACAACCACGAATTATTGCGCGTATATAAACGCAATACGCAAGCAGTGTCCACGAAAATAAGCGCCTAAAGTGTGTCGATACACATGTTTATAAGTTCAAATAATTGTAGTTATAGCACGTTATTATTGTAACGTTTTTCGAATATTAAAACGTTGTCGGGGTCCAAATAACTAACATCGGCGATATATTAAATGAAATTGTTATTTAAACACTTAAAGTCTGCACGTTCACTAATTTATTTCTACTAAGCATTTATTTTCAACGTGTATTGATTTTCACTCGCCTTTCACCGTATTCTTCGCTTCGATTTAGCTGATTTCGCTGTCTCCTTATTACTAAGTAAATCACGCGCGACCACTTCTAGAAACTTTGAGCGTCATCCCGATGCTTCCATTTACAGAAAACCATTTCGCCCTCTGACGGCGCGTACAGGAACTTAATTATTCGGTTCATTGGCCGTTGGCGCCATCTGTGAGTGAAGTATGTAACCTGGCGCTCGTAACAATATTGTTTATTAATTGTTTCATTTCATTATATTGCCACAAAACATTCATCAAATGAAAAACATATTTTTCGACTTATTACTAGAACTTCACAGATATATGGATGTATTAGGGTTGCCACCCTTAGCAAACATAGACACATGAACCAGTGTCATATATTTTGAACAGCATCCAGTGGAGCCAAATGCCTGTAGAGTTGGCAGAAATCATAAAAGTATATAATGTTATGTTGTTCGGGGTGAGAAACACGAAGAGAGAAATACTCAAAGAAATATAAAGTCAAAATTAAGACCTAAACGCAGGTTTTCATGACAGAACTGATAAAAAGTCGAGCAAAAATACATAAAAACACTGATCAAAAACACTGACTCAATTTAAGATATACTCTCGCCAAATTTGTCCTCACCTCTGCCAATGATTTATCGCGGACCTGAGCGTCTGGCAATAGTTAACCGTATTTGCTATACTTTATCAACCTTAAAAACACGTTTCATAACTGCAGGAATAACATTTTTTACCATAAACAATTATTGACTTTTGGCTATTGGCTTGGCAGACGGATGCACAGTGGGGCCGAGGGGGAAACAACCTCGAAATTTGAATTCAAAATATACAAAAAATGGTGACCGTACATTGTAGTTAATAAGTTACACAATAAAAGTACGTAAGTCATTTTGCGGAAAGATTATTCCTTGTAACACAATAAGTATTTAAGTTGTGATATTAACGATTCTCGTTCATAACTTCTTTTTGTTCTTATTTATTCTAGCAGCCAAATTTATAAAAAATCAGGATTTGTAGTTTATTAATACCTCATTCAGAATAATCGCATTAATGGAAAATTAAGAGGAGAAAAAAGTCCTGTCTTCTCAAAAATATAGATACTCATTCTCAGACTCTCACAAACGCTGCTGGTTCAGCGGAGGCCCAACCGCCCTTGTACCTGAATCTCTTACTTTGTTTACCCAAGCAAAATTTACTAAAGCACAGTATGAATTAATAAGAAATGATGTTCATGATCTCGGCTATAAGATATTTCCAAGCTATACAAAATTAGGAAACGGTACAAGTCAGTGCTACTACTGGTAATGTAAAAATTACTGAAGCAACATCGCAGATGCCATTGCAAGATCTGCTTAATCACACGGCAAGAAAGATGATGCGCTACCCAAAAATGAGACCGAAAACTTGCAAGAACGCATACTTGTGTTTCACACGAAGTGAGACTCTGTCGGAGCAATCCGGCCAAAGAGAGTACAAAAAATAATCATGAAACAACTAAATATATATCTGAGGCGTATCTTTAGTTGTTTCATCTTTTCGTGACTCCCATGGTTCAATTGAGAATGACAATAGTCATTCATTTGTGGCAATAAACAACGGAGACTGCATTTGGAAAAATTCTCGGCCCTCATTAACTACTGCTGAGAGTTGAAATTCCAATTTAAATCTGAGACACCGTAGTTAATTTTACCTTGTATATGTACCTATCTATAAACTATGTAGTGTGTAAGGACAAACACAACATTGTTTCCCAGTATTTTATGTGTATTCAGTAAAAATAATAGTTTGTTATAAAAACGGTATTATTTATAATTTTGTTAGGTATGGTTTAAAAATATATTTTTTTTTTAATTTCATTGTTTGATGTTATTATTTTTTTCTTTAATATCGTAAACGAATTAAATACAATTTTCGAATTTTCTTTAATAAGTGTACCTTGTGTACCTTCTACTAAAGAAAGATATATTATTAAAACTCTAAAGGGAAACGTTGAAATTTGGAATTGTAATTCCACAGGGTATCAGTTAAATTAAGGTTTTACTGTACTAGTAAAAAGAAAACAACACTGCTCTTGCTGATTTCTAGCCACTTTGAGCCACAATGTTCTATGGAAATTCGGTAAAACTTGGGATTTTTTTGATATTTTGGACAAAACACAGAGAAGGCTTGTTTTGCGGCCCCTTGTTTGTAAGAACTTTCTTATTCAGTAGAAAATTTCCTATAAGAACCCGTTGTCAATATTTTTTCCCAAAAACCGTATTTCGGGCCCACTGTAGGCGTCTTTCCATTGCACATCTAACTCGATGAAAATCATCACTACATTGAGTCACATTGAAATGTGTGTAGCCAGCTGTCCGTCTATAACATTCCAACTGATTTCTTTGCAAGATGATTTGAATCGCTACAAATCAGAACGCTTTTGCGATGAAATAATTGACTGTAAAGTAATAACGTGAAATCTAAAACTTGTAACCGGATTTTGTTGTCATTTTAGTCATGCTTAATTGACTGGAAAATACTCTACTAATAATTAATAGTTCATAAAAACTAAAATATCCCGGTGTTTCAAATTTACTACATATATAAATATAATTCCCATAATAAAAAAAAACTAAGGTCGTTTTTTATTATTTATTTATGTGCAAGAGTTTGTGGTGATTTAAAAATATCCATTTTTGTAATGGCTACAACACATTAGACAAAGATTATCGATATTTATGCATTTTATTCGTGATTTAAAAAATAAAAAACTTAAAAATTAATTTGCTTTTTTTAGTCTTACTTTTTTATAGTCAATTATTAGCGAAACTATTATTACAAACTTAAGGTTTTAATACCTCAGTACCTATACTTTTAGTGCGGCAGCAAAAGTGGAATTGCGAAAGATAGTCTTAACCATGTCGATTATATACTTGCCATAAGAACATAAAATAAGACCAGGTTGAACGCATGATCTGAAATACACCTATATAAAATAAAAATATCTGTTCATGTTTATAATATTCTTGCGAATTCTTTTACAGCAGTAAATGTATCCACAGATAGAGTGAAATATCCTGCAGTTACTGTCACTGGCCTCATTAAAAGTGTCAAGAAAATTAACATATTCGTCTGGTAACCTCTTACTGTACCAATCCAATCACTATGAAATAATGTGAGTGCTGTATTATTACTCTGAAAGCATTAGAGCAACTTTAGCGCATGGATGAAACGGTTTATGATGCGAAATTATACCTTTATTATTAATTCATTTCCAAACCAACAATATCCAAATAATTCGAGAACGATGCAAGTGAAATATGTGATGACAGAAAACCATTGTGTACTAACTAAAGGCACCTATATTTTGCAAGAAACTAACGGGTAAGTATATTTAAGGTCATATATACCTACATATATTTACTTACTGTAACGAACTGAAACATAGTCATCGATAATATTAGACAATCGAAAAGAAATAAACTGAATACGTTTATGCTAAAAATGTTTTCGAAATCCCGCTTCATCCTAGAAATATTTTATTACAATACACATAATAATGAATTAATTATATATTACTATTGTACCTTAATATAGTTTGGTGAAAGCAAATGCAATCAACCAGGCTTTCATTCATGAGTTTTTGCAGTTCTTGCTGGTAATTAAAAGAAAGGTAAAATGACCCACAATTTCGCGTTGAAAGTTTTTCTTCGCACCTTTTCTTTAAATGCTTCACAGAATTTTGAAGTAAATCCATTTGCATCGATAAGTAACTTAAGATGCACACTGTTATGCATGTGAAGCTTATGTTACACATGCCAAGTGAAAACTCCTGTAATTCTTGGTACAAGTATAATACTACGAACCAATCATCGCCTACTGGATACCAACCACAAAATGGCAATTTTAATTCCTCTGAATCGGTAAACGGAAAAATAATGAAGAAACAAGCGGTGACAATGCCGCAAAATATGTAAGCTTTACAAAACATCAAGCACTTTCTCGCGTGTCGTATTGAAAAAACCATATCTTCTTCAGTTCTTGGCTGAAAAATTTGCTGATCCATCGCATCTATTAGGGAGACAATTTCCTTCTTGAATGCATGGAAATGCGTTGCTCTAATCGCATAGGAAAAGTTGAGGAAATACAGATATGCATTGCTAGCAAAGGTATCGATGTCTCCTGTAATCACTAAGCTTATTATATCTATACTTTCTGTAATCACATTAAACATTGCAGAAACGATTATTATGAATGAATAGAATCCATAAAGAGCTTTCAGCGATTTGGTTAGATTTTTAGGCTGCCAGTAACCGAAATGTTTTATAACATTTAGATTAAAGTATAAAATACTTTTTTGCTGAAATGTTTTGCCCTTTTGAAATTCCATTACTAGTACAAAGCTATTAGTGAAAGAATGTTAAAGTATTGGGCAATAGTTGATGTGCTAGGAATGCGTGAGTAAAAAGGTTTACAATGTGAGATTTCTGGCACATCTGCTTATATTCAGAATCAATAATATAATTTAATATTGATTTAAAATGTACAAATTGCTCTATTAACTTGCATTTCTGGTAAGTGGACCATTAGCTTTTATTAAAGGCTTTTGGTTGACTATTTTAACTACAGTATGATTCTCGACAAAATACCTGGATCTAAGATGACGATTTCTCGTTTTATTTGATTTCTTGATTTTATGCGACTAAATATTAGCAAAATGAAAGGAGATTCCTTCAGTAACGTTTACTATTTCGTTTGGAATCGATATATTTTTAATGCAACCGTTTAAAGTAAACATTCCCTAAGCAATTCTAAATTTTGGATACTTACGGATTGGGAATAAATTAATGATGCTACTGAAAGGGAGCAATTGACGTTTTCTCGTTTTATTTGTTTCCGAACTAGGCTTTCTACACTTGGTATAAATAGGATCGCCCTTGTGTATGTCGCGGACTTTGGCACATAAAATTATTTGTCGTCCCAAACCCATTTTGTGGAGTACGTGATAATTTTGAAGCAAAAAAAGGTAGACAAAACTTACAATAAAATAGTTTCTTTTTAACAATTTCATTCATAAATATAGACAATTGCACCACCCAAAAGAGATTAAGAGACGCTAAACTGCCAAGGGCACCCAACATTACATTGCGCCTTTGGCGTTGATTCCCGTGCCTTTTTTTGAATAAATATTAATTTTTCCATACTTTGATATGAAGAAAAGTATTCATCTGAAATGTGTGGAACTGACATTCGTGCCATGCCATAACAATAAACAATATTAAAAATTTCTTTTAATGCGTTGAAGAACCGTTTGTTTTTTATTAAACTTTCATAAGACGTGTAAAATTAAAAAAAGGTGTATCTTCTGAATACAATACATTCATTTGAGTGCAACACAAAGTAGATGATCTTTCTTAAATTGAACAGTCTGTATATTTTTTTATTTTTGAAGTCTCTTCAATGAGGACTATTAGCGAAAATTATTTTGCTAATGCTTGTCGTCCAATTACAGTACATATCAGCAAAGAACGGTACTTAAAAAGTTTTGCACACACGTGTAAAACTTTTACACCTAGCATTTGAAAAAAAAAACATTTCTTATACGAACCTCTATTGCTGTTTGAACCAATGTTTCCATCAACAAAAACTTCATTCCTATAACATGATGTTTCTACAGGAATTAACCGAAGACGATTCATATCGTAAAATACAGTTTTGTAAAGAATTAATGAATAAACTGAACAAATATGAGGTAACCCTTGATTCTATACATTTTTCGGATGAATCAACTTTCAACGTTGAATGGAGAAGTAAATCATCAGAACTGTAGGTACTGATCAGCGAAGAATCCTCATTGGATGCGTGAGACACATACGCAATATCCCCAAAAGGTGAACGGTTGCGCAGGTATCATCGGTAACCATTCATTCATATTTATTCATAATGTTAGGGTGGACACCTTTAGTCCAGGCACTTGAGCTAAGCGTTCGTTGTACCGTCCCTATTAAATCTCTTACTTCTATTCGAGCAGTTTGGTGTTCTCTATACAGCCCAGTATCGTGCCCAGTAGAAACTTGAGAACCTCCGAGGGCTCCAATAGATCCTTCCCGAAATGTTTCTGCTGGAGTACTTTCAACTCCTCACATGTGCAGATTACATGTAAACTTGTTTCCTCCTGTAGCTCACATCTTATGCACCACGGTTCGCTTACTCGACCTGTATTGTATAGATGCTTTTTCAGGGTACAGTGTCCAGTTACCAGCCCAGTAATGGTTTTAGATTCTTTCTTGCTGCGTCTAAATAGATTATCAGAGAATTTAGCATCCCCATCCCCTATTAGCGCTTTCGTATGGAGTTGACCTTTAGTCGTCCTCCATTTATTTGCACTTTCTTTGTCTAACCAAGTCCAGATCTCCCTTTTAGCAGAATCCTTAGTAAACCCACATACGGGCTCTGGACCTATGAAGTATCTTTTAGAGCCCTCCATGTCAAGTTCGTCGGCTATTATATTGCCCTTTATATCCTCATGTCCCGGCACCCAACTCAGCGACATTTGATGACATATGATCCTGTGCCAATATATTGAGGGATTGTTTGCAGTTTCTAACTAGTTTTGATCTGGTTACTGATCTGATAGCAGCCTGGCATGCAGCCTCCCTTTGCAATCATTTCTGCACAGGCTCCAAGGGCGAACACCTCTGCCTGGAAGACCGTCGCATGCTTCCCCAGGCTTATGGATACCCTTTGATTAGGGCTTGGTCCGCAAATACCGGCTCCTGTACCCTGGCTAGATTTGGATCCGTCCGTGAACCAGTCATTAAAGGCAGTAATATCCCTACATGCCTGGTCTCTATTCGGTATGGAGGTTTTCATCTTTTCAGTGAAGATAATTTCGGGTGCCGTACTGTCCGTGAGCATTTGCAGCAATGGCCCGTCCAGTATCGTACTCGTAGTATCAGTGTGCCCTCCAACCCTAATGTTGGGATGCCACAAATTGTTGGTTTTCAGTCTAAAGATCGCATTCATAGCCTCCGCCTTCACATAAAGCTCCAGCGAGGGGAGGCCCACAATGGACTCCAATCGGTAACCATAGAATTGGTCCAATTTTTTTTTTATGGGAATTTGACAGTGGTAATATATTTGGATGTTATTAGAAATAACGTTGTTCCCGTTCTGGCAAACTTATATCCGAAGCAAGATGGAGCAACCCCCCATTTGCTGCATTTGTAAGAAACTATTTAAATGTGACCTTTCCTAATAAATGGATAGGTCAAAGAAATGTAACTGAGTGGCCAAGTAGATCACCAGATCTTTCACTTTGGATTTTTTTTGCGGGGCATCTTAAAAATACAACAAAAAAGCCAGACAACATTGACGATCTCAAACAAGAAATGCAAACAGAAATAAAGATTATTTTTCCCTTAAGTTTTAGAAAAAGTTAGAGAATATAAATTAGGTTATTGCCAACAAGTAAATGGTGAACATTTCGAACATTTACTACATCAAACTGTAACAGTAATTTTAATAAAATTTTCATAATCTCATAGCCTTAATTCCGTAAATGTCATTGAAATCAGTTTATTAGCGAGACTTCAAAAATAAAAAAATATACTGGGTGTTTAATTTAAAAAAGATGACCTACTTTGTGCTGCACTTACAAGAATCAACCTGTATGTGATGGCGTATCTTTAAAATTAAAACTTGTATAACAAAAATCCCAAAAGAAAGGTGAAAAATCCCTTACCACAAAATTATCTCTATACAGCCCAATAATTTTGTGGTAAGGGATTTTTCACCTTTCTTTTGGGATTTCTGTTATAGTTTTCAAGCCACAGTCTCCACCCATCACAGGTTAAAACTTGTACTCGCATTACATAAACGTCATTATGACACTTGTGTTTTAAAATACTATTATTCTATTAGTGGTTACCACACTGTATATATTATTGTCTCGCAGAGTAAATTTTATAAATTATAGCGGTAGACCTGGGGCAACCAAAACAAGAAATCATATGTTTTTTGTGTTTAATGTGTTAATGCTATATATTGTAACTATTTACAGATAAGAAGCCGATAATAATACTTAACCCGTCAACGCATTGTATCTCATTGTTATCAAATCACTTTGACGTAGGTACTTAATTTTAACCTGGTTTAAAGCAACTGTCATTAAATGTAAATGTATACCTGCTACCTGCTTCAGTACTGGAATGAAAACGAAATCATTTAAATAATATGGTATTTCTGATACTCGTTTAGAATCAATACCAATTCTATTTTGTTTTATTTAAGTTTTAGAAATCACGTATTTATATTCTTATTGGTCTGCAAGCTAATGCAAATCTAATGATCGATATAGTAATACAATTTAAATATATAAATTGCATACTGAGGTTTGTTTCAATTTAGTTCAATAGATTTCTGTCTGATATTATTTTGTTTTGCTTCAGGAAACCCTGTATAATTAGGATAATTATAGTCTTGTCTGTATAGAGTTTCCGAATATACCCACAACCATGAATGAATTAATTTTTCCCAATTAAACGTCTAGGTTTGTCTGTTCCACCTTGATCTTGAGATCTGTGGCAGGAAGATGGGAACATTCACCTGTGTAAAAAATATAAATGATGATTAAGATGCATAATAAATTACATTGTAATTCCTACTTTATTCAGAAAGATTAATTACACTAATTTTTTTTTATGAACTTTTTTTTTTTAATAAACAGATGAAAACACTAGAGATTTATTACGCAAGAGTTCATAAACTACGAAATGAGGTGTAACTAGTTTACTTTTATTACTGAATATGAATTATTAACTCTGTAAGAAAATTGTAGAGCAAGCAAGATATTCTAATTACAGCAGAATTATTTACTACCAGTGAAAGCCCGCCTTCACGCGCATCGTACATCATGTGTTCCAAGAGGCAAGCGGGGCTCGGTTGTTCGTTGGCGTATGGTACTGCACATATATGCATATTACAATAAAAACGAATAACGAAGATAGTGGGGGCGGTTATGTTCCCACGTGCAAGTTATAACATTTCTCGATATTTCTTTGGGCGTGTCTCACTCCATTGAGCACGCCCTCTTACTATCGCGCACCTGTCAATACAAAACATTCACTGTAGACATATTTTTTACTGTATTTGAGATACCAGTGTGTAAGTTAGACTGAATTTAGCAGGCCCGGGTTATAAATGGGCAGACTGAGCAGTTGCCCAGGGCGCCAAGTTTTAAAGGGCGCAAAATAAAATACGAAATCAAAAATAAAAGAAATATGTTATGTTCCAATATTGTGGAGTAGATAAAATAAAGATTATTTTTCGGTAGCAGTGGGATTTCGTATTGAGCTGTTACCCACAAATCTACCAAACCAGGGCAATGGTCTCTAAAATTTCGGATATTCTGAGTTAAAACCCCGATTTTTTAAGAGCGCATCAATTTTATAAACAGTGAAGATGTTATGAAAATAAAAATATTTCTTCGGCTACCACATCCGAAAGTACAACCTTCCTACAGACACGAAGATAGAAACCGCCACTTTGCTGAATTGAAATATAAATTGAGGGGTCAATGCATCACTTCCGTTACTTTACCGTCCGTTGACGCGAAGGTACACACTAGACTAGAATCAAACGACACTGTTCAGTTGCAACGTCTGCTTTTGAATTTTTACTTTGACCGATTCGAAGTTTTTAAAATTCTGTATTATTCGTTTAACCGTGTTTGATGACGGCTGCTGCTTTAGAGGATACCGAGCGGCAAAGGTATCACTTGTTCTTGATATCGCTTTATTGCATTCTCCATAAATAATAAACAAATTTAAATAATCTTTGTACGTATAATTTAAATGTACCGGCAGTGTTTATAATTGAAAACTAAGTGATATTTCATCAATGCTGGATTGTTTCTCGAATGGTCATGACTAACTTAGATTTGCCAAAGCAGGATGACATTTTAAAAAACTCCATAAGCTACGTTCATATACCAAATAAACATAGTATAGTTTCCATCACTTAGATGTTATTAAAATAAATTTAAATATAAATAATATAAAATAATAGTAATGGTGGTAGGGAGCGCTGGCAAGCGTGTTGCCCAGGGGGTTATTAACCTAAATCCGGGGCCTGGAATTAACTACATAATAAGCCTGATAGCTGTGACACTACATGTTTCGTAGTGATAAAGACTATACTACGCAGCTCTGATTGTAATAGGCACTAATAACAGAAAATTTTAATGTATGCATTGAAGGTAGGTAATTTACATAATATTATTTATTTTTTATCTCTTTTATTATTATCAAAAATGTAACCCACCTTTCGTCAGCCTCTTCCAACACTCGGATAGTTTTTTTTACAACTTATATGTACAGCTACGGTATGAAATATTAGGACACGCATCGAGGCAAACTTTCTCGTAGCTATTGCTATCTCTTCCTCCCGTTTTACCCCGCAAATTTTGCCGCAGGCGCTATACTACTACCTGCTCGTTCTCATAATCACAAATTTATTATATGTTGAACTTGAACCATTTATAGAAAACGGGAAACAGTAGCGATAGGATTTATGAAGGCATAATGCAGTACAGATTGTGCGTTCGGAAGCTTACCCGTTCCAAAGTTAGCATTGAAATACAATATTTATAATCATAACTATTCATAACATAATGCAATTAATATAACAACGTTTGGTAGCTTAAAGAGATAAGTTTTGTATGTATAAAGTAACATTTAAAAATATGTAATTAATTCTGTAGCTATTATTAAAATCACCGTTTGAAAACAATTTTAGTATTTTTTAAAAACGATATATCTATTTAAAAGTATTAACCGTGTCCTTAATTTCTTATTGTAAAAGTAAGGTATAATTGCATAATATGAAGAGGTGATATAAACTAATGATGACAATTAATCTTGTTTTAGTTATAATGTCTTGCGGTACTTATTCAACATTTAATAAACAACGGACTATAAATTTTAATTGAAAAAAAAAAAGTTTCCCAAAATTAATGGAATGTAACTTTAGATATTCAAGAAAAAATTGCGGCAGGTCTTGCAATTCTTGTAAGGGCCCATCGAACTGGAACATTTTGTTCTATCTGATATTAAATAAATAATTTTTTGGTTTTTGTTTTTTTCTCTTGATTTAGCGGCTTGGTTTTTAAATTTAATGAATTATTCAATAAAACTCTTCATGACGTTTCGACAATCTTATTTTTTATTGTTGTCTTCCTCAGATTATTTTATATAATTCACAAAATTTTGTCTAGAAATTATGAATGGATTATGTTATTAACATTTTTACAACTTTTTTATGCGTTTTATACTTACAAAATTAAAGACATTCACACAACATTTTAAAATAGTATTCAACATTTTTTTATCTTTTCATTTTTCTTAAACATATACTAACTGTTAATTGTCATTTAAAATTATTATGCATGGCGAAACATTTTGTGTGAACACTGGAGAACTACATTTAAAATTTTAACACACATTCAATTTTAATAATACAAGTATTTTAAATAAAGAAAGAAATTATAAAGCGCGATGTATATTAGAAATGATCCAAATAAAAAAACAAAATAACGCAGTAAACGACAAAACAGAAATAGAAAACTTATCAAAAATTTATGCACCAATCATTTCAACATACTTTTCGTCAGTAATATATATATAGGTAAATTTACAAATAAACAATTTTTAGTACAACAATTTAGGAGAAAAACGCCCATAGCTGAGAGTGCCTTTCGGTTTATTTTAAATGTAGTTCTCCAGTGTTCACACAAAATGTTTCGCCATGCATAATAATTTTAAATGACAATTAACAGTTAGTATATGTTTAAGAAAAATGAAAAGATAAAAAAAATGTTTAATACTATTTTAAAATGTTGTGTGAATGTCTTTAATTTTGTAAGTATAAAACGCATAAAAAAGTTGTAAAAATGTTAATAACATAATCCATTCATAATTTCTAGACAAAATTTCGGGAATTATATAAAATAATCTGAGGAAGACAACAATGAAAAATAAGATTGTCGAAACGTCATGAAGAGTTTTATTGAATAATTCATTAAATTTAAAAACCAAGCCGCTAAATCAAGAGAAAAAAACAAAAACCAAAAAATTTAATAATAATAATAATAATAATAATATATTTCATTCCATAGATACAAAAGTGTGTGGAACAAGTCAATGTCAATTGGACTTAAAAGAAATACACATATACACACATACACAATATACATCACATTACGATAACAAATAATGTAAAACTTGAGTGTTTGCTAACGTATTTCTATTGCAAAAAAATCTTCAATTTTATATAAAATATTTGATTTAAGAATTTTCTTTAATTTGTTTTTGAAAGTTATGAAAGGCAGGATTTTTAAAGTATTTGGCAAATGATTATAAATACGTATGCATTGGAACAATGCAGTTTTCTGTAATTTAGTCAAGTGCGTATAAGGTGGCACCAAGAAACCATTTAATGTATTTCTGGTGCCATGACTATGTGCAAGTTCAAATTTTTTAAAAAAATCATTATAATTACTTTTGACAAACAAGGCGCACTCAAGTATATAAATAGCCGGAACGGTAAGTACACTAAAGTCTCTAAAAATGTCTTTACACGTGTCACGCCTTCGTATGCCAAAAATTGATCGTAGACACGCTTTCTGCAGGATGAAGACTCGCCCCACGTCGATGGAATTTCCCCAGAAGACAATCCCATATCTCAATCGAGAGTAGACATTGGCATAATATACTGAAAGAGCTGATTCAATGCTCACATTTTGTGCAATAACTTTCAGCGCATAACAAGCACTGCTCAATTTGCCCGATATACACTCATTTACAAGCACGGCTAAGAAAAGATCCCCATCAATTAAATAAATGATGGCGTAGTGTTGCTACATATTTAAACTGTAATTAATTATTCTACGTTTCGGATTTGTCTTTGAACGTAGAATAATAAATTACAGTTAAACATATGTAAAATTTTATTGAATTATATCTACCGTATACCCAAAAAAGGAAAAATAACACTTTAAAATATTACTATTAAAGGATAAACGGTAGAAGAAAAATATCGATGAAGAAGAATATCTCTCGCATAAGTTAAAGAAATTATAAATAGGCAAAATATCTATTATCCTACAGATACTGGATCTTTTTTGTACTTGCGCTAAAAAGCGATGGGACAATAGTCATTGAAGGCGAATAGCTCCAATATCGTTTCATTAGTGTATTTCTTATATAGTTATAGGTTGAAAACAAGGTAAAAAAAAAATAATTAAATTTAAAACAGAGTTTAATAATTGCGCCCGCGCAGCGTCTTTAATATGTTCGCTCTCAGCATTCGCCTAGGAGTGAGGAAAAGCACGGTAAAACCTACACTCTGAGAGTTGTCACCACTAAAAATACATGTCTGAAATTACAAAAAAAAAAAAAACGTTTTTCAAAACGATCAAGCAAGAAAACATGCATGAACAGTAAAAGAAAAAAATAATAACTATAAAACTTATAACAACAATAAAATTAAAAAAATTCTAAAAACTACAAAAACACAACTTAAATCATAACTAAGATGGGTAAACAGTGAGAATATCACTTTTGTCAAACTTCCTCAAAAAAAAAAACAAAAATATAAAAAAAAAAATCCTCTTCTAAAAAAACAATTAAATATAAAAAATTTAAAAAAAAAACAAATAAAAAAATTATTAATAACGCGTCCAGTACCCGTTCCGATCTATAACCTCCTCCAATCGTCCACGCATGGACGCCACGAGATTCGAACAAGTTTCCCTTCCTCTAAAGCGTTCCCACACCTCGGTAACGTGTTGGTGAAGTTCTACTTGATTTCGCGGAACTGGTGCATCGCGTAGATCCCACATTCTTCCCATAGCCGCCCACAAGTTTTCAATGGGGTTTAGATCAGGGGACTTTGCTGGCCAGGGAAGGACTTCTATTTCATTGCGATGTTCCGCAAACCAATCCCTCACGATCCGAGCTGAATGGACTGCAGAATTATCTTGCACCAGTGTAATCCGATGAGGTGCAGGGTATATAATTCGGACACTGGGAAGCAACACTTCTTCCAGGACACGAATGTATTGGATGGCGTCCATGCGTGCTTCAATCCGGGTCAATTCTCCAGGTCCGGCACTGGACATCCAACCCCAATACGCCAAGTTAATTCGGCTACTTTGCCGAATTCTGACAACATTGCTTTCTTCGAATCTAGTGTTGTTAGGGCGCCATACCAGTTTTCTCGCATCCTGAGAGGTTGAAAATACTTTCTCATCGGAAAATATAACCACATCCCAGTTGCGGTTTAAATTTGCTTGCGCAAAGTTTAGTCGACTCACAATATGGCGCTCCAAGAAATCTACCTTCTTCGCCGGACGCCGACAGTGAATCCCACTTTTGTGAAGAAAGTTTCTCACAAGACGGGCACTGCAATTTAAATGCAGTGCTTCAACTATCCCCACAGATGTACAGATTGGATGTTGTCCTACGTACTCCAGGATTGTATTTCCGACGTCAGGGGTAATTTTCCGTGGATGCCCAGGCCTTGGCCTAGTTCTCAGCGCTACATTTTCGTTTTCAGTTCGCCATCGATGCACCCAATAATGAACGAGTGACTTCTGTAATAAACCAGCAGTATATTAAATAACGTTCACGTGGTGTATAATCAGAAAAAAAACAACTTTTTTTCGTTTCATTTAAACCGAAACGATGTTTGTAAATTAAGGATATGTAAAGAGAATACTTACTGATGAACCTACTTCCGCAGCAATTTGCCTATAAGACAAACCACGCTCCCAAAGGGTAACCACCTTTGCCCTTATTTCTATGCTTGTCTCCGGACCGCGCATGTTAACTACAGTACCACTGACCTCTAACTAACTTGGAAACCTTAGCTGAAAGGCTTATATTTTGTAAGATTTTCAGAAAAAAAAGAATTTAGCAATTCTTAAATATACAATAATCTCTATAATTCCCCAGTCACAATTCTAAAGTATTTATGCATACAAAGAAATTTAATCCTAATATTATTTTAATTGCATTACAGAGTAATTACTGAATAATTGCTCTTGGATATATTTATTGCAGTCAGGTGTTAATTTAGAATACCTAAATAATACATAAATACACACATTAATTACAAAAGTAATCAATGTAAGGGCATGGGTAATTTACACACTTTGGTATTAGGTATTATTAGCCCCTTTAATTCTGGAGGTATAATTCACACTTCCTATTGGCAAACAACAATTGCTCCACTAATCCTACTATAAAAGTTAAAATAAAAGAGAAAGGAATTTTATATTATAATTAAGAACAATTACCCTACAGGAAATAGTACCAATAATTAAAGTCGGTGCAAAGTTTGTAACCGGCAAGGAAATAATGACCACTTACATTTTTTTAAATATATTACATATTTTTGCCAACGTATTTTTTTTAATGCCTATGAATCCACACTTTGCAATTTTAAATAAAATTAATTTCATTAAATGTACTTTGTTTATTTATAAAATTTACAATATAGTTATATTTGTTGTGGAAATCAGCTGTGGGACTAGTTTCTTTTTTATATACATATTTTTTAAAGTAGGAGAAATTTCCTATCGTCATACCAGTTCATTAATAATCCAATACATAGCTTGCCCCTTATTGTTCTTCGGTTCTTTTTTTTTTATTTTGTTTAAAGAGGTTTGATCCATCATCGTTAAAATGCTACATCAAACTTTAATACGGTCCTACAGCAGATTAGTGCAAGTGTTTATTATTGCCATCCCGAGACCCCTTACAATCCAATAATATATTGCAGTCATTTTATAAATTACTTTTCTCAAAATAGTCATATTCCTACTATAAATGTATATGCTGCAGAAACTACCTCGACTCCAAACGGAAGCGCGCGCTTCATACATAACTCTGTGCATAAGTTTTTGTAGTTTGTGCGGTATATTTTGTATTTTATTCACATTACACCTACAAGCAATTATAAAGAGGTAAACACAAAACCATAAACCCTAGCATTGACGGCTACCTGCCGACTGAGAGCGCTTTATCAAGGTCGACCATTGTATCAGAACTTAGGCGAGGGGGAATGAGAGAGACAACTATAGCTACGAAAAGATTCGGTGCTCGATGCGTGTCCAAAAATTTCTTACCATGATTGTACCTATACCTATTTTGATATTATACATTTCCGCGTTTGCTATCACATTTTTAATGATATGACGTAAAGTAGAAAGAGTCACAAACAATATGTCTCTATAGTTAATACTTTGTCACTTTCACAAAACTGATACTATAGATCTAGATACTTTTAGAATAAACTGTTTGCATTTCTTTTTTTTTTTCTTTTTTAGGTTGTGTCAGTACACACATAAAATTTATTTGTTAATTTGAACGTATCGTTTTTAATTTTAAGAATGGATAAATAGGTAAATTAAAGAGACATTTGCTGGTATACCACACTTAAAATATTAATACATTATTTCATTTTAAACACTGGTATTACATAGGTAACTGCAATCTATCTATAATACCTAATCATTATATGTGAATATCTGCATCTTTGATTTCTTTTTCATATGGCAACTTATTAAATATACGCCAAACCAATCAAAATAAGAATTTTAAGAGTCTCGATTGTATACTTGAAACAAGAAAGCAAAATAAGACCAAGCTGTGCGCATTATCTGAAAATATAAATGGCATTAGTCGAAGCAATAATGATAATCATACCTATTATCAATCTTCTTACGGCTGTAAATGTATCCACGGACAGTGTAAGATATCCAACACTTACTTTAATGGGTCTCGTTAAAAGTGACAAGAAAATCAACACAGTGACCCGGTAATATTTTGGCATACCCATCCAGTCACTGTGAAATAATGAAAGGGCGACGTTGTTGCTCTGAAAACATTTTAGAGAATTCGATGCTCGATTTGTTAGTGCGAAAATTTGTACTTTTATAATCAATTCGTTACCGAACCAACAATACCCAATTAGTTCCATGACAATGCAAGTAAAATAAGTGATGACAGACTGACATTGCATGCTGATTAGGGGAACCTGAATTTTCAATTTAATCCAATGTTAAAATGAATGGCAAAGATAATAACCGAAGAAATGTCATTATAGGCTCATTTAGAACTATGCCCACTAGGTGTCGCATATACTTTTCTTCTGGTAACGGTTGGGCTGATTTGCAATATACTCTGAGATATAAAGCAATGAAAGTAAGTTCACTTGGAAGAACACTGAAGGGCGTAGACTATGAGCCCATAATGACATATTTCGAGTAATTGAATGTTTGCTAATATTTCTAATTTCTAAATAATATTTACTGACTGTAACAAATTGGAACATGGTCATGCATAATACTAGGCAATCGAAAACAAATAAGCTGAATACGCTTATGCTGAAAACCTTCTCGAAATTATGTTTCATTCTAAAAAATATTAAATACTGTGTACTTCTGCTTTAGTTAGTAACAATTTTATATTAGTGTTATACCTTAATATCGTTTGGTGAAGACAAATACAATCTATTAGGCGTTCATTCATCGCCTTTTGCAATCGTTCTTGACAGATATCGTTTAACAAATTCTTATTCCTCGTCCTAAGATTTTCTTCACATCTTTCTTTTAAGTGTTTCACACAATTATTAAGTAGCTCCATTTGCATGGATAAGTAACTTAAGAAGCACACTGTTATGCAAGTGAAGCTTATGTTACACATTCCAATGGAAAACTCTTGCACGCCCTGATATACATACAATACAGCAAACCAATCATCGCCAAAGGGGTACCAGCCACAGAAAGGTAGTCTCAATTCTTCAGCATCCGTAAATGGAAAAATAACGAAGAGAAGACCTGTTGCTGCACCACAAAAAATATAAATTTTACAAAACGTGACATATTTCTTGGAGTGTAGTATAGAAAACGTCATATCATCCTCAGTTCTGGGTTGAAAAATCTGCTGATCCATAGCGTCTATTAGTGATACGATTTCTTTCTTGAACGCATGAAAATGTATTGCCCTGATAACGTAGGAACAATTTAAGAAGTACAAAGGTGCATTACTAGCGAATGTATCAATATCCATTGCGATCGCCAAGCTTATTATATCAATACTTTCAGTAGTTACGTGAAATATGGCGAATATCACGATGACGAAAGAATAAATCCCATAAAAATACCTTACAATTTTTGGGAGATTTTCTGGTTGCCAATATCCAAACATTTTGATAACATTAAGGTTGAAATTTAGAACGCTTTTCTGCTGAAAGTTTACTTGTTGAGGCTCCATTGTTTAGAGCAATACTGCTGCTGCAAGGATACTGAATTTTATATTAAGTGATTGGTAGGTAGGCCACTTGCGTGCATCTACATGTTATCGTTGGACAAATGGGAAGATGCATAGCAATGAATAATAAGCACATTGTATTGATGTTTGCAATTAAAATTCATAGTCGAAGATCTCTGGTATTCTGGTACATCTGCACATATTCAGAATCAATACAGGCATATTGCATAGCACTTATAATATACATAATTCAGTATTGTTTGTATTATGTTAAGGATTGCCTAGCACTGCTTTGATGAGATTTTAAGAAATATTAGATAAAATATTGTAATGATAACTACAAGTTTTATTAATACATTTGTAAAGGAGTGGAACAAATACACAACATGGTAGCTACGTATTCTTTTAGTGGTGAAAATTATTATAATGCAGCAACTTCTTTTTTTATTCGTTCATTAGCAGTAGCCAACAGTAAATATTTTAATTTATAGAATGATTATAATTATAGGCCAAATAACGTACTCGAAATATGTTGCAATATATACGTAAAACGTAATTTTTAAATAGTTTGGAGATGTTTCTCGTCTATGTCTTAAGCTTGAATTAATAAGATTACAAGTATTTACCATAGATAACTAGATAGCCCGTCTTTATGAATGTTTTGTAGTTTGTATAACTACTTTCACTATAATAAGTGTTATTCTCTCTCTAGTGTTATTGAATTATTGAATTCATTCACACCATGCAATCTATTTTTATTGATACACACACATCACATTTCTTGAGATAAGATGTTATTCGTGCGAATTGGATTAAGTATTACATCAAAAACTATTACTTTTAATCAAATTTCGTGTTACTGTTATCTTTTTCGAAAAAAAAATACATTTTAAAATAAGTGAAAAAGGTGAAAAGGAAAAAAAAAGAAAATAATTTGCCAGGAGAAACTATAAATGCAACACATTTCTAACGCCACAAGATAAAGAAATTATCCGAAATTAAACAAAGAGGCAAAAAAGAGTCAAGTTACACAGCATAATGATCGATCTTAATCCATAAAAATGAAAAAATTGTCATAAAAGTGTAAATCTACACTTAATTATTTGTTGCAAACTGGTTAAGTGAGATAAACTGGGTATATCACTTTCTGTGACATTTGTAACACTAAATCACTGAAGCTTGAGTCTCATATATTCCATAGTTTTCACATAAAAGGGGTAAACTTTTCATTTTTAAATTCAAACCCAATACTTTCCGACATCTATTTATTTTACTACCACAAAATGGATGGATGCCCGGGAATACGGGAACACTTTTTCGGTGTTCCCTGGCGTCCATCCGGTGTTAGAACTAACTGCAAATATTTGTGTGTGTATGGGGTCTTATTTTAGATGACACCACATCCAACGATTTTGTTTTTGTATTATCCACATAAATTCTTTAATGATTGTACCCACTTCTAATTATACTTTTGATATATGTTACTTTTTCTTCACGGCAAAATTCTGTTCCTCTATCTAAAATCTCAAATAAACAGTAAAATTAAACCTGTTGGACATCATCTACTTATAACTATCATACAAAAACGTGACGTCATCAAACTATACGAACCAATATGTAGGTATATTTAAATGCTACAGCAAAACACATAAATTTTAAAACGAAAATTATGATGTTTCTAGAATTTTCTAAAACTCGCTCTGCCGTAAACCGTTCTAAATATTTTAAACTTGATTGCCTAGTAAAGAATAAAGAGAATTGACTATGAAACGAAGAACCTACATTTAGTTGGCTTAGTCCATTTAATTGCAGTATTAAAAATGATGAAAACAATTAAGAATTTCTAATTTGTAAGAAATATTGAAATAACGAAAATAAAAATGTAATACAGACAAAATGACGACTATTAACCTCCATACAATAGTATAACCTTGCTTCAAATGCTCTCCTGACATTTCGCAACATTCAAACGTTATTCGTTGGCATTCCTTTTAACACTTTTTGGCGTAACTCTCGAAAGCTGAACGCGTTGCATACACCTTAGACTTAAGATGCCTCCAGAGAAAAAAATCAAGTGGTGTAAGATCCGTGATCTGGCAAGCCATTCTATAGCCCCACCCTTCGACCAATACAACGATCGCAAAAGTGATGGTCCAGAAATTGTCATACTCACCCAGCGTAATGTGGAGGCGCTCCATCTTGCTGAAATACTACCTCATTCTCCAACAAATCTGGATCTTGCTCCAATTTTCTGTGGTCAGAGGATTGATTGTGTCGTCCAGCATGTTCAAATACATTTGACCATTTAAAGTCTCGTCAATGAATAGGGGTCCTATGGGATGATCGCCAAAGATACCAACTCATACATTAAGTTTCTGTGGCCGTTGTTTATGTGTTCCCCGCGTCAAATGGGGGTTGGTGTCACTCCAATATCTGCAGTTGTGATGATTTATTTCACAATTCAATGAGAAAGATGATTCATCTGAAAAACAGATATTAAACAGCAACTTTCGATTATTGTTGAGGCGCTCGGTTATTAGTTCATGAAGATTCCAAACTCCTGTCAAAATCATCCTCATTCAATTTGTGTAAAAGTGTAATTATAAAGGGATGAAATTTGAACTTCATAAGTATACTACAAACTAATGGACGGATTACTCCTGTTGCTGGAGATACCTGACGTTAATATCTTCATTATTGACAACCTGTTAAAAATGTTGGTTTTTATTATGTACGGTCCCCGTTTCCTTAAGTTTTTGGATTAATTCCAGTACGTACTTGTGTCGCACATTTTGACCTGCATAATTTTCGTTGAATAAGCGAGCTGTAGATCTTGTACACCTTCCATTCTCATAATACAAAGTCACTAATTCTACACATTCTACCTACTAGACTACTAGAATAGACCATGTTAATTTATTGTGAATTCACGATTAAACTAAAAGCAAACTTCACTTAAGAACATTCCGCTAAGCAATGCAAACGTAAACTAATTAAGTGGTTAGAGCTGAAAACAGAACCAAAAAAATGAAGAAATACCACATTAAAAATTACAAAACTTGCTTACCACAAAAAAATTTCGAAATGTCATGAGACCGCATTGTGGGAACATTTGAAACCAGTGTTTTATAACATAAGTTGCAAATTATACACTTTTTGCTTAGTGATAAAAAAATGATATTTTGATACATGTTGCTGTAAAGAGAATTAAAAGACCTTTTGAATAAGTGGTCACAAGAGCCATCTTCCCTATATAAAAGCCTGATGGTGAATGGTTAGATAAATCAATCTATACGCAAGCCTTCCCAATAAAAAAGTGGATCTCTATTTCGTGATTGAATAGCAAAACATTTTATATATTATGTATCTTTATCTAACACGTATGTACCACTAAATGTGGAGGGGATTGGACCCTTAATTGTGTGTTAGTGGAAAATAAGGATCCAAAATCACTGCAAAAAATAATATATTGAATGAGACATCAAGTTATATATGGCACTAGGTTAAGGTTATTTCACTTGTATGCAAGCATATCACTCGTAAGGATTCCAATATCCATTAGCTCACGCAGAAAAGATCAAAGTTTGTATAATGCTGAACAGAAGTTTGTTTAATATTTCTGATCTGAAAAAAACATTGATTAGCTGTTTATATTCAAATATGTTTTTACGACAAACAAAACTACGCAACTGGAGGAAGAAGAATCTATGATTACTTTTTACTATCTAGAAATAATTATCTCATTATCGCTTTATATATTACATAACGGAAACAGAATTTCCCATTACGTTTACTTTATCTATTATTATACAACAAATCGGGTTTTATTACTTTGTTTTTTTTTTGTTCGCTGCATATGTTGGCGAACGAATAAAAGTTGTTTGCTGCATAGTGATGAAATTGACATCTAAATCATCAGAATTAATTATGTTAATCTAATATGTTTTTGGCTCATTTTGAGCATCATTCCTTTTTGAAAATATATTAGGTGTCTTTAATCTGTAGACATTGCAAAAGAATATAGAAAGCAAGTCGTATCAGAAAATGTTTATTGCATAAGTGGACCCAAAGTTATAAACACAGATAATATTTCACGTCAGGATTTAATCGCTTGCATAAAAACGATAGAGGAAAGCCAAACCATATATAATTACTAAGTAGTTATTAGGATACATATCTTAACGCTCATTACCATATCACCTTGTCTTATAATAATGTCGTATTATTTTTCAAATAGCATGTCGCAAAACTAGAAGAAAAGAAGTCGTGATTACATACATGTATATGGACGTGTATTTTATTTTTCGGTTAATATTGATTATGATAATATACATAAATAGATACGTGCACACAAATATATATGAATAATTTTGCAATTACTGACTTTAAAGAATTTTTCGAATGCGAAGATTCTATAAAGGTAAAGGTAAACTGGTAACCGTTGCTAACGATAAGTTGGATAGAATATGTAAAGTATATTCCCATTTATTATATTATATGAAGGCCATTAGTTTGAATTCTTTTTTTTTTTTTAGTTTTTAAGAAAAAGGTATTAAATTAATTTTCTGTAAAGTAATTTGGAAACATAATCGAACAAGCAAGAAATTCCAAGAAAATAGAAAATTTTAGTCTATTATTCAGCTTTTTATGTATTATTTTATTTCTAACAACCTGGACAATGTTGTTTACCTCTTTACTAAATTAGTGTTATTTTCATATGACATCATCGATTGATTTTTGACCTCTGTAATACTTTCCAATGAATTATATCTTTAGCTCTTCATGGTCTTCAACCTAACTTCTAAAAAAAAAACACTTGCTTGCGTTCTCCGCTTGATTTATGATCTTAACCAGTAACGTAAAAAAGAAAAACGATGCTAAATAAAGAACAAGCTTGATAAAAGTGTTCTATGAATTTGATTAGAAATAATTTTATAATATTAAGAATTCCAAATCATTAATGTAAGACAATCTTTCATTGTGAACTGCTTAATTTAGAAAGCAAAACTTAAGGGGAGACAAAACCATTGGATATATATATATAACTTTGTCCAAAATGATTCTTTGAATATAACATACATACAGACTTATTAGAAAGTCTGGACACATTTTACAATTTTGTCCATTAGACATTTCTCAGAATATCTTAATGAATTGATTTTCATTCGCGCCAGATCCCCATATTTTTTAAATAGTAATGTGGGTCGTGCGTTAAATATTTATAAAATGTTTGTTCTCCTTACAGCGACTGCAACTTGATGCAGCTTATTTCAAAAAAATTAAAAAAAAATTTTTTTATTTTAACATTTTCCTCATAAGAGTTTCGCAGAATGTATTTCTGCACAATTCAAGGATATGATCATCTATACAGACTGTCCGAAGAGTAAGTAATAAACTAAGCTTCAGGAATCAAAAATTATGTCAAAATATTGAGAGAAATGTTACTGTACAAAATTTGAAACTGGTAATTTATTCCATTTCAGTGCTGGAGCTATTTACTTGGATTTTCTGACAACCCTGCATGTGTGGTATTCTCAAAAAGTTTCATTTTGGGCACTTTCAATGCTCAGAAAAAATGATACTACTCGCTTATAGTTCAAGAAAATAGATAAAATAGAAATTGATTTTTTCCAGAAGTTATTTTGTCGCCTCTTAAAAAATTACACTTCCTTGCTAATTGCACTGCTTTCGTTCCTTTTTTTATGATAACGAAGGCTAAATTGATTGCGCAATACGCGTCAACATACTTGGCAGTTTATACATTCACTACTACTATTTTTTTCCCTGAGCGAGTAACCTCTATAACATTTCATTCACACAATCACCAATATATACAAAGAAAACACTAAAGATAGGAAAATATATTACCCGTCGAAAATATTAAGAACAACTTAATGAAAAATAACAAATTAGGTATAAAACAAAAACTTCTACCAGCTATGAAATTATTTCAAAGAAACAGTAAAAACGACATCAAGAGTATATGTGGCACCGGTGATATGCAAATGATGTGGTGGAATAGTCAAGTAATGAAGGAATTAAAAGCGAAAGAACGGTTATGAGAACGACAATTAGCTACGAATAAACGCAATAAATCCTATAAGAAATACGAAGAACATATGACTTTCTATGAAAAATTATGCCCATTAAACAAAATTTAGTCAACCATTCAAAGTACTGATTCCAAGTCAAGAAGAATGAAACACAAGAGCGATGCTAAAATTTGAAAGAGAATCCTTGGTTTGTTGTGCCGAGCTGCGGTTCCTCAATAGCTTTAGGGCAAACTCCAATCATCTTTTAGGCAGACGTAAGTATTCGCCATAGATGTTTATGCCGAAGAAAACCTCAAGAACGGGATGAAAGGAGCTAACATCTATAATATATGAATGGATAACTAGCCCACGCTGAGCACTCTAAAAGGAAATAGCTTAGTGTCTAGACTAGTATGGGAGTGCTTAAATCATATTATGCAGCTAGCTATGACAAACAAAGTTGCACTAGTATGGATACCAGAGCATTCTCACATTAAAAGTAGCGAAATGACTGTTCAAGTGGCCGAACAAGAGCCCAGCAGGCACCTTTATGGATGAGAATCTGCTCTGAGTGCTTCCAAAACCCGTATTAGACGTGACCTAGGAAAACAACATCCCTTTGGAAAAAATCTCCAGACAACTCGTAGCTAAAAGGTTGGTCAAATTTTGGGCAAATACTATTACTCCTTACTACAACTTTACCAAGCATTGCCATCTGAGATACCATTTCAAGAAGTTGAGTAAAACCGGGACTGACACTTGTCGGCTTTACGAATGCGAAACCGAGACTGCAAACCACATACTCTGCTATTGCAAAAATCTGGCACCGCAAAGACTACTACATTACGAATAGGAGACAATATCTCCAGAAGGGATTAAAATGGCACCGCCAAATCCCAGAACACACTCCAAAACGGTCAAGTTTTGCAATAAGCACAGAAGTTGATTGCTAAATTTAGACCAGGATCTTTTACAATAGATCGGTTCGGTCGCGGTTAGCAGCGGCTTCTGTGTCTCGGCGCTGCTACAATACAATATAATTGATTGAAAAAACAAAAAAAAGAAAGGTTCGATTTGAAACAACATGCTTTAGAAAGAAAAATATAGACACATAAACTGAAATGGTAATACCATGGAACATAGGATTGCGCGAAAATTATAAGGAAAAGGATTAAAATAATGACAGGAAAGAAGAGCGGCAACGGAAAGGAAAATTGAAAACCAATTTATTACCTTTACAACGCCGGTAGATGAGATAGCGATAAATAAATAGTTCATCATATTTTATTGAAGTACAATATTCGCATCAATTATTGAGATTTCCAAAGAGAAAGAGAAAGTAGAAAGTAGAAATTCTGGTACGCTCGGAAATCTTTGCAAAAAATCTCATTTTTGGTAGACAGTTGAATAGTGCAACCATTTGATGTATGTTGTGTGCAAGGTCTATGCTAAATTGTCGAATTTATCTCTATTTTTTTTTTGTGGATATCAATAAAACCATTGCAGTAAAAATGGTTATAGTAACTTACTAAAGTCTATAGTAATTAAACATTTGTTGAATGAAAATCACCAGGTAAGTAGGTATTCAGTTGGATACAACTTGAGTTTGGTTGATAATGTTTATGACTCAAAGTAATATATGTCAAAATATCAATTAGTACCTACAATTTCGTTTGCACATAAGTAAAAATTTTCTAATTTAAAAATTGAAAATTTTTTTTTTATGCTCATGTTTATAGTTGAAAAAGTGGTAAGTGTATACTTGACCATTATTTTCACACTTTAGATAAAAATGGTAATTCCAATATGTGTACTGCGAGATTCTTCCATGACGATAATTTTATTCATTGGAAGAATGAAGTTCAATAAACTCACAAATAGATACGTAATTATATTTATGGATTTAAACATATAGAGGTCACTTAATACGAGAAACAAAGAACGATGTAGAACACATGTTTATATGTGATATTTAACTAAGTTCTTAATCCTCAGTTTTGTTCAAATTTCTAACACCGTCAGAAAAACTATTTTTATTTTCTTTCTTTTCTTTTTTTCACTTATCATGTGCCTCAGCCCTCTGCCAAAATTGAAAAGAAAGAGTTTATATGAATGTGCATTGGTTTTACAATCATCAATAGCTCACCTCATGATTTTTAATTGTTTTACTTTATTTTTATTTTAGGTCATGTCTTTGTCTTACTCTTAGGTATAAAGAAAAAAAATTGTAAAATTGTAAATGTTTGATAAAACAAATTTTGAACATGTAGAGACGAGCACTGTTAATTAAAATCACCTACAAAATTCTTGACGGGAATTATTATACATAAAAAAATAAAATTTCTAATGGTAATACTGTTTTTTCAAAATAATTTTGGAAACTATTTTTATAGCTATAACCACAAGTCGTCACTCATTGGGGAAATCCTTATAGCGGACTTTAATTTGAAGCAACGGAGAAAATTATTTCATTATATCTGGATCAAAGGCCATTCACAGATACCGGGAAATGAAACAGCGGATACTTTAGCTAAAGCAGCATGCCTTGAAAACACGTCAGAAACATTGTTGATCCCATATATGGACTGTTTAAAGTCTTTAAAAGAACGGCGCCTTACAGTTTGGCAAAAAGAATATACCAAAGCCTATGAAAATAAACCTACGAATTACCATATGCTTTTCCCAAGTATCAAAAGCAGTCGCTGGTATAGCCAAATTATCGTCAAAAGAAAGGTACTGTCACAGATTCAACAATATCTTTTAATCATGGAAAGTTTCCTGCTCATTTAAACAAAATTCGAATTTTGAACAATGATGTGTGTAAGTTCTGTGAGAAAGAGTGTGGTGATTTCAATCAGATTATACTGGGTTGCCCCAAATTCAAAAACGAAATTGATGAACTCATTCAAGACCTTATAAACCTGAACCTAAATCTATCGATTAATGTGAATTATTTAATAGCGCAAGAAAAGGCAGAGGTAAATTACAGGTTATATAGGTATTTTTGTAACATCCATATTAATTTCTAGTTGAGATCCTTTGTATATGTTTATCCACCTGGGGTAATCCTCTCTTCCGATGGCCTACCCTGTCTGTTTTTAGTCACCCGATCGGCCCCGGGTGTGAAATATGTCTTATATACCTACCTTGGTGTCCATTCGGGTTGTCAGGTTTTTAGTTTGTAACCGGCTAATGGTGTAATACCGAGGCCAAAATAATAATAATAGTAATAGTAATAATAATCTTTGTAAAAATTCATGTGTTTCTTTTTTGAAAGATATTTGTATATTTAAGATCATCAAAATCGAAGTTGAAGCCGATCAGTACTCTGTAATGACACTTTGTTAATTTTTGTTGTTTGAAAATAAAATTAGCACTAACTAATTTATTCTAAATATCTAGAATATTTTATTTTGCGTTAGGTAAGCTATTTCTGCAAATATATTTTGTGAATTAATAAAAAAAAAATGTATTTGTAGTACAACTTTTTATATAAATTACCTTAGTACCTGTAATGCAAGTATCTAATTAAATTTTAGTTTATTATTTGTAGTAATTTGGCAGCTAATTCACGTTTTCTAATAGTAATTCTTAGTATTTCAGCTATACTAACGAAAGACTCCTTAGCGGTTAAAGAATAAGCTTCTTCGAATCTAAATTATACTTTTCTTTTCTACATAAATCGCAAATTTTGTAGCTACGAATCCTAATTTCCTTTTAGAATACCTACTTATTAATTATATGCGAGTGTCATAATCATTAGGTCTGTAAACTTGTATATTCTACGCGTAAATATAAATAGATATATGCACCTTTTACTATCCTCGCCGTTACAGTTTCTGCAATCTCTTAAGACTTAAGTGGTCGCTGATATAACAATTTCATTCTTTGTCACTGTATCGAAGGCCGCCGTGAGATATACAATAATGCAAAACTGACTGAAACCGCTCCTACTACTGTTTCCAGTTGCAACTGTGTGGTCCGGGTGTTTGCCGAAGAAGCAAACGCTCACTGATAGTGCGACTAATGAATACGGCGAGTCACTCACTAATCCAGTTAATGGTGCGCTCTGCAATACTTCTTACACCCGAACATTTCTAGAATCCATGCGTGCGTTACTATTTACATCCGTATATATAATTCGTGTTGTATTAATTATACCATTTGATATTAGTTAGGAAAATGGTACTGGTAACAATCCTTTTGTTGGTATTCGGATCGGAAATCGGTTCGGTAATTGGAGCGGATCCACCAGGCGGTTATTATACCACACGATACGATCACATCGACATTGAAAATATTTTGAATCACAAGCGTTTAGTGCAATATTACGCCGCTTGTCTCTTGGATAATGGACCGTGCACACCACAAGGAACGGAATTTAAAAGTGAGTGACTACTTTCACACTTTTCTCTATAGTAAAAGTAATTGGCGCCAAAAACGATATGCGGTTCGCACACAGTATCTTTGCGTCTTCAAATAAAGTTCAGTGTATAAAATATAGGAAATTCTAGAATCGGTCTTATAAGAACGTTGTTTTGCAGTACTTATTTTAAGTAACTTTCTCACATAGTAATTATTATTACAATTATCTTGACAAGCACTTTTCCTCAAGTTTCATCATAAAACTACAACGTTGACATTGACTACTTATTACAAATACATATGGAAATTCTTGGTTTGTAGCAATATGCAAATATTGCGCTTGCAGTACGCGAAGCAAACTGTAACGTGCAGGAAACGTTTAGTCACAGCATTCATTTAATAGCATACGTGATAAAAATGTTTACATGTTCAATTTCATTTTGTAAATAATTACTTTGCATTCTTAACTATGCACCTAATAGTTACCTTTGATGACTCCAAGATACCGCTGATTTCTTTTGAATAAGGAATGATGATTATTCATCAATTACGTTCAAAATTTTTAAAAATAATAGTGATGTCCTTATTCATTAATAAGTCCGTTATGTATACATATATAGTAGGTGACGAATCTGTTGATTGTCCTACATGCAAATCCTTTTTTTTGTATACAGTAATTACCACAGTTTTTTAAATAAATTGTCATTGACAATATGCTCTTAAATAAACACTACATAATCCACACATTATTTTATTACATGCGAATTACCTCTCCAAATAAAATTTCAAAATAATTAAAAAGGTGTGAACCCAATAAATATTTTACGTGAATTAGTTGTGCAATCCATATCCAGTGACAAAACTCAGTAGCAGTGACACTGTTCTATTTCACATTTTTTGCATAATGTTATGTACTTTTCCTCACAATTACATTAAAGTCAAGGCACACACAGAAAGGATTCCTTGAACCAAAGAAAGTTATATTTACAAACATATATCTTTGTTTCAAAGTAACATTGTTTACATTTAAAAAAAACACGTAGGTATTTCTACCGAAGGAAATTTGTTTAAAAAATTATTTCTTTAACACGATCGCTTTCAGTAAAATGATGTAAATATCTAAATTAAATCAATAACCCTACATAAGGATATAATTTGTTTGATCTAAATGTAAAGTACCCCCATATCCGCGGGGGCTTGGTTCTGTGCTCTTCCGCGGATAGTAGCGAACGCTTTATTTCCGAATACAATATCAAATATGAAGCAAAGTTAAAGCAATGAAACAAGAATAAATATTCTTGTGCTGTGGCACAAATAGAATTTAAGTTTAATAAATATATAAGTTCATACATATGTACATATAGTACATATTTACATACACAACAAGAAAATATACAACAAGAAAAACTTTATCATCGTGAGCTACATATTCATTCATCTTCCTCCAAGTCCAAGTTAGCAGTCGATTGTTTACTTAGATCCGAAGCAACCGATGTTGATGGCTGTGCATTCTCGATAGTTTTGTCGACTTTTTCAAAGAACATTGTTATTGGTAGTTGTCGCTTTTGTCTTTTCAATTCAATAAACAAATCCTCCAAGGGTTTCAAGGCGTCTGTTATAGTGCGAGTAATTTTTATACTGCGTTCCATTATTGGATCATATTCTACTATCTGTTCTTTTAATTTTGAGCAGTTCGAAATATCGCTGAAAATTTTTCAAGCGTCCATGCTGGCGGTTCTTGTTGACCCTCATCCTCATCGTCACTCGCTTCTGGAGAAGATTTCACAAGGGCTACCAATGCCTCGTTGGTGAATAGTTGATCCTCTTCGTTTATGTAAGCACTGAATTCCTCTTTGGTTATATCGTTAAATCCTTCTCCATCTATTTTCTGCGCTATGTTAAATATCGTTGTTAGATGTGAATTAATATCAGGTGTCTTCAGAACTAAGAACGATGTCATTCCACAGATTTTTCCAACATGCTATTATCGTTTCTGACTTTAATTCCTCCATCGCTCCTTTGATAAATAGAATTGCGTCAGCAATTGTAAATGACTTCCAGCATTCCATGAGCCCGATATCAGAGCATTCGTTAGCCATTGTATACACCATTTCGAAAACATGTCGAATATATATGGCTTTAAAGCATCTAACGACACCTTGATCAAGGGGCTGAAGCAATGAGGTCGTGTTAGGTGGCAAAAAAACCACTTCAACATTTTTATTTTCTGTGCCTAGTGACACAGGATGCCCAGGAGCATTGTCTTGTATCAGCAGCACTTTAAATGGTAATTCTTCCTTTTCCAAATATTTTTCCACTTCCGCAATAAAGCATTGATGAAACCATTGTGTAAATAGAACAGCCGTAACCCACGCCTTTCGATTTGATTGCCAAAACACAGGCAGGCAAGCTTTATCTTTGTATTTAAGAGCACGTGGATTCTGTGATCGGTAAACAAGTCCAGGTTTAATCATATGACCAGCTGCATTTGTACAAAATATTAAGGTAAGTCTATCCTTAATTGCTTTAAAGCCTGGTGCACTCTTTGCAGTCTTATGAATATAAGTCCGTTGAGGCATTTTTTTCCACATAAGACCAGTCTCATCGCAGTTAAAAACTTGCTTAGGATGATAATTCTTTTCTGCAATAATTTGTTTAAATTTTTCTGGAAACAGGGCAGCATGTCATTTTTATATATTTTAGATTAAACCGAGTTTTAAATCTATGCAGCCACCCCCTACTTGCTGTGAATGATTTTCCTTCCTCTTCAGTATAATCTTGGGTCTGCATATCTTCATATAAAACCAACGCCTTTTGTTGTAGCACTTTGCCATCAATATCGATAGGAATATGTTTTCTTGTCATATCTTCCACCCATAAATTTAAGGCATTTTCTACCTTAAGTAACAATTTATTACGTATATTGTCCTTGCAACTTTTGCAGTTTGGGGTGCACTAGAAAAACTAGCTCGAATCTTATCTTTGTTTTTTAACACTTCCCGTATCGAAGATTCGTTTTTATTGTATATTTTAGCAACAGTTGCAATAGATTTTTTTTCTATTTCAATCATATTAATGATTTTTATTGTTTCACTAATAGTGAGCATTTCACGTTTTCTTTTTGGTTTAGAAGCCATTTTAAAATAATTTTCAAATTTACTTGCTTTATTTAAAAACTATTGCTAACAGGAGCGTTTATATGTACAAGTAAAAGCGAGTGGCACCTTAAGCACGTTCCAACTTGTTTAACTTATATATTAATAATATTCTTTGTTTAAGAATGAAAGTAGTTATTGGCTCTATTGAAAATTACCATTTTTTTGATATAAAGAATATTTCTTCGAATTAAAGGAAACCTATCCATCACTATAGAAAGAAAGTGTAACCATAAAATCTTTTTGACAGGGATGAAGCGCTACATTGTGTAAAATTATAAATGATGGCATAAACACTAAAGTATTCAAATCAGGGCTAGTATTACATTATTTAATAATTACAAACTAAGTACGTACATCCAATAAAGCGTAGCATTTCGTTCTTTTCAAAGTATTGTTTCTAAGTTTCGTTTAAATGAGAGTAAAGGATATCGCATCCTTAATTCTCTGGATTGTTATTGCAGGAAGTACTTTTACGAAATAATTACAACTATGAAAAACAAATAAAATGATTGACTACATAAAAAAGTAATTAAATTCGTCTATTGTTATCTGTGTAATGGTAGTGATGGCCATAAACGAATGATTTCAATAACCGAATGATCAATAATCGAGTGATTCTAATAATCGAATGATTTTAATAATGGCGAATTCTAGTATATTTTACTACTAAAAAAAAAGTGTTCTAAATTATTAATGAACTAGTGGTGGACACGCTACGCACAAAATCAAACGAATGATCATTCATCGTTCGTTCGAACGATCATTCATAATCGAAACGTCGTAATCGAGTTCTCGAATTATCGTCAATAATAGAAATACATACAAATAATACATTCATAACCTCTACTTCAGCGTAGCAATATGACTGCAATAAATAATATTTAAAACCATTTACTTTAACATTACGGTAACACACAAACTACAAATATATTTTATATATCCTGTCGAGGCATATTAAAGTGTTTTTTTTAGAACACAATTAGGTGTATTGTGTGTTTGTATATGCACAAACCTATATGTTTCAACGTTTGTAAATTATGAAAATGCAGCTGTAGGTCACTGACAATAGTAAGAATGTATTATTTAACTACTAGATTTATTTTAAATTAGTCACTTACCTAAATATGCCTATAGATAAAACAAAAAGAACGACCACTGGCACGTGCCACTTCCGTGCGTCATATGTATCTACCTACAAATTGAACCCATAAAATTGAAAGCATAAAAATTTTAGTAATATTACGTTTTTACGTAGGAATTTTACATACAAATGAAAAATACTGGTCGATTTGTGGGAAAGTATAGGTAATTTTACTAAAAAACGGAAAATTACTCAGTTTTTGGTGATTTTCCCCCAAATGGTACTGGAATTTTGCGGAGGAATCCTGGTAAATTTACTAACATTTTTTAGTGTGTAGGTATATAGAAATTTCTGTAAACATATTTCAGAAACTTTAAAAATCACAATTTTTTGCAAATATTGTTTTAATTAAATTACATATTTTGTTTTTATTCGCTTTAGTAGCTCAACGGAAATAAAATATTTGGATTTGGTTGATTCTCAACCAATTCTGTTAGTTTCTACATAATACAGAAAAGAGTTTGTAATAATAAACATTAAACTATTTATATTTTTATATTGTTTATTATTCCCCGATTTCTAACTTCAAAACCTCTATATAATTTCTAATGTTATTCTGAACATGTAGGCATCAAACAATAAATATATATTATATAGAATTTTACATAAAAATAATTGACAAAGCAAATGTAGGTCCGTTAGGTAAATAACTATAAATTTACAACGTATAGTGCCGTGAGATTTTTAACATTGTAAAAAGAGATACAATTAAAGAATGTCTCCATTTCAACATTTTCACAAACTTTTAGTAAGTTGTAACTTAAAAGTTCGTTGACATGAAGTGAGCTAATTAAGAAAACTTAACAAGGTGTTGCTTTACCTACTGATGTCATTTTTATACCTACGTTTGGTGTTCACATGAGTTATGTATGTTTCATGTTTCATATTCTATGTAAATTATGAGTGGGTTACCTGGAACAATGCTACAATATTTTAATTAAGTATTTATATTTGCAAGTTCATCCAACGCGAAAGATTTCAATACACTATTCATCATTAACGTATTTTCTTTGTGGCATTAAAAACAAAGGTATATGAATACACATATACTTGGCAGAAAATTGTGATATATAAGGACCTTTTTTTATATGGCAAATATTTGGTAACTGTTAGCAGAATTAAAATTTTGATAATTCGAACATGTATATGTATACTCACGGACACCCAAAATGTCCCGTCTAATGCGTAGTCTAAACGCCGCTGGCAACTCATGTGCGTGGAACGTTGCGCTCACACTGTGACTTAGACCGAACATTTTGGGTGTCCCTGGGTGTACCTATATATTATTTTATTAGTTTCGCAATCTAAATATATTTTTACGTACACCCAGTGATCCGTAAGATTGTCAGGAATAATAAGATAATGTTTTTAAATGGAAGACACTGTACATAAATAGCATATTGTATTCTACATTAAATTCCGAATATCTTTTGTTAGAAATATGTTTCCACAAACGGCTTAGTTCTCTGTGTATTCTCAATTTTCCTGAAAAAATGCCGGAAGCACATCTACGAGTTTGTCTGATTTTGTTCCAAACAGTTGAAGTTTGAGCAATCAGCTTCTGTGCAGCCTAAGCATAAATGTGCCTTTTCTAATTATTCCTACATTATTCGCTCCTTTTCGCAATTTCTGTCAAATTATTTGATTTTGTTATATCAGCCACTGTAAGCATAATTTGTTGGTTTATTTAATTTTTCAAAATAATTTTTTCAAAAGAAGAATTGGTTAATATGGTATACATCCTTATAGACCAAATATTATTTGGGGTGATTAAAACTACCCGTGCTTTTAAAAGTTGTTTTATATATATTTATATTTTCTCGTTACGTACTGCTAATGTGCGGGTTTTCTCGTATATCATGCAATATTTCTAGTTTTTCATCTGTAGTAAGAATCGTCGTTCTTTCAATTTTTGCACAAACTAATTGTTTAACCGTGCTCTGGATAACGCATTTGATGAATTCGTGCTGCAAGCAATAAGCAAATTCTTTGAGCTTTCCCAAGGATATACCACATCAGAAAAAACGTTTTTGAACAATAAATACACCAATAAGTAAATAAATAAGCAAATTGCGTTCACAATTAGTGACAAATATAATAAAATCAAAGTTATTTCATGTACCGAATTTTTCAAGAACACTAATTATCTCGCAAACTATAAATGATAGGTATATAGCAATGTTTAGTTTTTAAACTTCCTTTAGCACTATAAGATTCCACAAAAAATACAGGATCTTTCATTTAACATAAACAAGCTTTTAGAAATTAGAAAGTTCTCCTATTGCAACCAAGGTTTACGACCACACAGTATAAAGAAGCTGATTGCTAAAACTTAAACTATTTGGAGAAAAACCAAAGAAATTTGCGGTTCCGCCATTTTTTAAGTAAAAATATTTGAAACAAAAGATATTCGGAATTTAATGTGGAATACAAAAAGCTACAGAAATACAGGCTGCTCAATTTAAAAAAAATATCTTATTATTTCTGACAAGCTTAGGGATCACTCGGTGTACGCAAAAATATTTACAGATTGCGACCTAATACTAAAAAAAAAATCACTGTATATTTTTCCACTTAACTTGCTCGTTGCTAACAAAAAAACTAAATAAAAGTGGTGTTTGTATGTTTGTTTTTTTTTTGTTGTCTAATTTGACTTTTAAAGAGTTTATAAGGTGTAGTTTATGTTAAAAATTTACATATTGACAGTTCATTTAAAGTGATTAAAAAACATGTTATGGTCTTATCAATTTTATTTCCTCATACTGTGATTATATGCTATAAGCATTTTTTTTTTGGAGCTCAACAACTCAACAAACGGGTTTGGTACATTGAAAAAATTGTTAAAGAATTTGTTATTGACGTTTAACATTGGATGCTTATTAATTGATTTGGAAGTTGTTTTGTAAACATACATAAAAATAACAATGTTTTTAGGGCGAGGAAGAAGAAATAGTGGTAGAAAAAATATTGACAACTAGTAAAAGATTTAATAGGTAATTATTAAAATAAATAAAATGAATGTTAAGCAGGTACATAACATTCAAAAGTGAAGCAGAATAAGAGATCTTGGCGGGACAAGTAGGATACTAAATAGTAAAAGAAAAAAATCTATTTAAACGCTACGAATAGAGAATAAAATTTACTATAATTATGCAGCTGTTGAGGGACAGTGCGAAGTCCAGCATTATTGTAGTTTTACAATATAGTCATTTGTCTAATATGTAAAGTAGTAGAAATTGTAACCAGAACCGACAGGTGTTAAACTTATCAAATTTAACAACACTGCGGGCTTAAATACAATGAAATCAGTATGTTTTGTTTCTATTAACACTTTATGATTCGATTAATAATGGATATTTAGTTAAAATAATAGACTGTTATCGACATCACTGCAAGGATTAAAGCCACAGGGTGGTGCGGAGGGAGTCGCTCTTTTAATAATTACTGTCTCTATAAGAACACTGTAAGACCTGGTAAATAGATAAGTATTCTACGGCCGTGTCTGAAGTAGCAAAATAATATGATTGCTTTTTTCTTTTTTAATGAACTATGACTTCGGCTTTCTCAACAATATTTTGTTAATAAACCATGTTGTTCGCTCAGGGCATACATATAAAATTAACTAGGCACTAGATCGTGTTTCTCCATAACAACTATGATATCCAATTTTTTAAGAGAAATGTGATTTCAAAGAAACTCCACTGGATTGGGGAAACAAATAAATATACTGTAATTTAATAATGGCTTTTGTATGCTTCTACTAATTATTTAGTGCATTACTGCATATACTAATAGCAAATATATAGTTTATTTGGCAATTGTATTTTAATACATTAATTAGCAACACTCAAATCGCTACATTTCCCTAAATACAATTTAACAATATGTTTACTACAAAATGTGGTTGTATAAAAAAATTTATAACACATTTTTGGTCTCGTCAACTGTAAACATAGTGGGTTTGTTTTGGTTCTTTCCTCGGACGGTTCTATTACCGTCCAAAGCAGTGGACCTATATCAATCGTGATATTGTCGTATAGTGCGAAATCGTTTACTACCTGGGCGGGCGTTTACTTTGAACTGTAATAGAACCGTCCAAAGTGAGAACGAAAACAAACCTAGTATTACCTGTCAGCTACCGCAACAGTAGGTTCACTTTACTGCTCTAGTGTTGTAATAGTATTTTTTCTAATTGGATGTTGTAATAAAGCTAAAACAAAAGACGACGCAGTGCTGATATGGCTATTACAGCATACTGTGCTGTAATGAGATATTAACGTGGTGGGGGGGACTTTTGCCGGAACGTAATATAGGCAATTAATGTGCAAATTAGAAGAAATACTGTAAAAAACGTGTGCCACAATGACATGTAATGCTCGTACTTTGAATCTCTCGCCGCTACGCGGATCGAGATTCGAACTTGTACTCGCATTACATAAACGTCATTATGACACTTGTGTTTTAAAATGCTATTAAAACACAAGTGTCACAATGACGTTTAGGTAATGCGAGTACAAGTTTGAATAACGAGCCACGTAGCGACGAGTGATTCAATGTAGGAGCATTACAAAGTCATTGTGACACGATTTTTTACAGTATTTTTTCTAATTTGCATATTAATCGCCCATATTACATTCCGGTAAGCGTCTCACCAATGCGTTAATATCTCATTACAGCACAGTGTGCGGTAATAATCATTTCAGCACTGCGTCGTCGTTTGTTTTAGCTTTATTGTAACATCTGATTAGAAATTTTTTTTATTGCACTGCGAAAACGCGCATGCATTTTTTTCCGTTCCACTGTTCCATCCAACGTAAAATATGCATAATTTCCTTCAATTTAGTTAAAAAAGGACATATTTACCGGTATTTTTATTGCTGTTTTAATTGTTATGATCGAAAAATCATTATGAAAAGATTCACTTTTACATAGACAGTCGAGTTGTCAAAATAGAGTGGATAGACATCTATATCTACCGGCTGTTACTTCACATCATATATTTTTTTTAAATTAAATTTCCTAAATATTTTTTTAGCTATACAAATATACAAATATATTTGTATAGCTGTATACAAATGTCGTGCGTTAAGTTATCTACAGTGCTCCAACTCTTTCTGAGTTGTCGCACTGTAAAAGACACCTACCGCACTCTAATGTAAATTACTATTTTCTGTGTGTATATCAGAATTTTATAATATAAGGGCAACATAAGTAAAGATAAGTACCCGAAAATCACCTAATTCAATTTAATAAGCCTTACTGATCCGTATTAAAGTGGGCACAGCGGAAATGAGGTGACCAACCTCTCAAGGTAATATACCATTTTTGATAAATGGACCATTTATCAAAATTTGAAAGCAGTTAGTTCCAACTGCTTCCAAATTTCAAATAGGTACATGTTAATAAATAGTTATTTGTATCACTAGGCCGGAAACTATAGTTTTGCGAGTGTGAGTACGGTTTGTGGGGCCGAGGCGAAGCCGATGACCCACAAGTGCGAATACTCGCAAAAGAGTTTCTGGCCGTGTGTTACACATAATTTTTTGCGTCGACAAATCTTAATTTTGTTGTAAATAATAAAAAAATTAACGCTAGGGAGTTAACAGTACAGGTTGGCAATACATATTACGTATGAATTTTGAATTGGAAATCAGGGTTAAGATACCTTAGTGTTTTGACGTTTTAATTTTCTTGGTAGTTTTGATACATATTCATCAATAATAAGGGCAATGGTATGGAGACCCCAGCTCATATTACAGAGGTTGTATGTGAAGTTATTAACCATTTATTACCTGTAAAATCTTCTGAAAATAGAATTGGAAAGAATATGAATTAATTAAGAGATTGTGTAACCATAGATAATAAATATATATACGTATAATAGATGTGTACCTCCCATGTAATTTCACGCGGCACGAGCAAAGTTTCAAACCTTTTAAGACTGGTGGCGCGTAGCGTTAGTCAGCAAGAACTATTTCCAATACGCGGGAGATTTGATATTATCTACAATTTGAAATTTATTGTTTAAATTTTTTTTGCACTTAAATGAATGGGCATAGAAAATAAAATAAAAATTAGAACGAAATCGTTTATTGTGCGCACATAAATACATAACTATACAGTACAAATATTTGCAATACATAACCACAAATTAAAATAAATCGCTTACTTAATACTACTTAACTAAATATATAAGTAATAATAAGGAATAATTATCATAATAATAAATAGTAATCATTGTAATTTAATTAAATGAAGATCATGTGATGAAATTTGTAAATCACCTGTCACATTTTGTATGGTGTACATTCCATAATTGACAAGGGATCAAATTTGATACGGATTTGCTCATGTTTTCTAACGCTTCATGCGGCTTGGTCTTCATAAAATCCTCTGTGCGGAGAACCTTGTCTTCTAGTCTTTTACAAATTTTTTTCAGGTACGCTTCTCGTTTTTGGAAAGATCTTGCTACTTTATATAAGCTGATAGCTTCTGGTGCAAACTCCGTCTTTCTTCGCACCTGTTTTATTTGTAATTATTATCAACAATTCTCACCGCTTCATCGTAAATTGGGCATTTCCTTCAAACACTTTTTGTACCAAAACATCCTTACGCACAGCAATTTCAGCCACGTATTATTGCAAATACGGATATTCACAATTATTACAGCCTTTTCACTCACAAATCACAAAGAGATAATGGCAATTTCAAACGATTGAAAACGCACAAATTTCAAAATGACGGATGTGTATAAAATTTTCAAACAATGTTTTTTTGTTGTCGTTGACGACGCGTCATCATACTTCAATCTTATTGGTCAAAGAAACGATACTAGCGCCGAAGCGTTAGTCAGCAAGTACTAAACCGTGCCTACAAGATACAATACAAGGTAAACAGGCGTGTGTGTAACGATAATTCTGTCATCTGTCATCAAATCCATAATTAATCACAGAAATGTCAGTAATTCGAATATAGTGTTGCCAATCATTAGTGGTCTTTTTGCCGGCCTAGGCCGGAGAATGGTAAGTTTCCGCCCTATTTAAAATAATGCAAAATCAGTGTTTCTGGACGGAGGCGCAAAAATATCATATGTTTGAGCATTTTTAAATGTGAGATTTTCTTTTGGGTATCTATTACTTAGGGGTAGGGAGGTAATCACTCTATATCTGGAGCTTGCAAAGGTTTGCTATTCTATACGTATATGAATTAGAGATTGCATACTTTTGCTGCCTCTATTACTGCTATTTCTATACAATTGCTTTCAATAATAATTCTCTTAGAATATCGTACAAAATTGTGTCGCCTAAAGAGCTCAAAATTATTTGCATAGTCATAGTACCTATATGTATATGGATACTATGTATAATGCAAATACACATTTAGGATTTTTTGCAACAATGGAACTGTGTAATTTCACACTTTTTTCAATGAGAACTGACGAAACTTTCGCAGTTTATATTTCTGTTTTCTCCAACAAGTTTAATGAGCAGAATATGCACGTTTTCACAGAACGATTTATACAATCGCGTGAGAAAAATTAATCATACATAAATATTTTTTTTCCTAGACGAATGAGGTACTAATTGGGGTTGCCTAAATTACGAGTAAATTTCGCATAGTATAGTTTTACATAAAAAGCGGAGAAGTAAACCATAAAGAGAGCACAGTTACCTCCTAATGAATCTGTTATTTGTTATTTATGTCTGGGTTCATTTAATTTAGGCAATAAAAATTGAAGTAAGCGATGTTGAAATTTTACATATGTAAATATTTGGCGGTTTATATGATACAGTCGTATTACACAAGCTTCTTTTGATACTATAAAATGAGAGAATATAAATAACATACCGACGTAGTCTTCAGGCTTTCACGGCTGTCGTTGCTGGCTGCTCTTTGGTTCTCGGGTTCTCTGCCGTGTAGAAAGTTTGAATTCAAACTTTCTTAACTTAAAATAAAAATAATATAAAATTTACCCAAAAACAATTCCACAAATTCGATTTCCATACATAGAAAAATCACAGCTGCAGTAGCTTGATAGAATTACAAAAGGCAAAATCAGTGATATATAACTTAATACTCTTTTTTTTCATAACAACGGTGCAAATTGGAAAAGAAGCACTAAATATGGTCGAAATATAATTTGAGGCTCTGAACGTGAGCTTTTATACAAACAGATAAATGATGAACTCTACAAATGTTTTATTTAAATCGGGAGATTACAGTCTCATAAGTTCCCTAGTAATTTTTAAATGGATGTTAAAAATTCTTTTACATCTTTTTGTCATAAATATCTACCGATGTTGCTATGTCTTTAAGTACTTGTATGGCAAAGTTTCAACGTTGTTGTATTACTTAAAATTTAAATCTACTTCATGTTAATAGTTATTAACATCCTGTTAGTAAATTGTTAAAAGTAAATTACTTTTACAGTCGGTAGTGCGAAACGACTAAAAAATAAGCTGTTTATAATAGTAACTTATTTTTTTTGACATCTATATTTTAACTGCTCTTATAGAAGTTTTCCCTCTATACAATTATTTGAATACTGTGGTGAAGCTCTATTTTTTATTTTAATTTTAGTTATGACAAATAAGGTTGATAAGATTAATTTATTGGCGTAAGCTTATTGTCTGCGTTCTATAATTTATTAGTAGATATCTGGTATCTGTATGCGTAACAGCGTAACTTATACTGTGTTTATACCTATGGCTTGTAGTATCTACTTGTTTACCTAAAAGACCGTATCACAAAGTATCTCGCACATAATTACAAGTATATAGTAATTACACCTAAATCGTTAAATTTGTGTTACATATATTTTTTACTGACAAACAGTACAAGTTAATAATTTGGTTAATAACCGGAAGTGATAATATCTCATACGTAATACATCAAGTCTGCCTACAATCCTTCCAAGAAGATATTTGTGGAATAAGTATTTATTATAAATCCATATTTATAATTGAGAGTATAAATTAATTAAGTCTGGCAAAAAAGGCGCCTGTGAGGTTATTGTTTCATTTTCCAAATCAAGAGATTGTAATCCTCCAGTAATTTTGTGGTTTCCGCTTAGTAATACAAAAGCGCCGAAGTTTGACTATTTAGCATCTGTTAGACTTATATTCAGATAGCAGTCATTTCATTATTTTCCGTGTTATGTAATTTGAATTAGGTAATCTTAAAGAAGACAGTACATATTTTGTTTATTTATAGTTAAGTCATTACATAAAACCAATTCTACAAATTTAAAATTAAATTAATATATGTAATTATGTTATGAAGTTTTACAAATTAGCTTTGTACGTATATGGAAAATTCATCTTTTTTTGGATTGTTTATAGTTCTGATAATGTTCACTTAATTATTTTGGAATAGAACATTAACTAATTATAAACATATAGTAGTAGGAAATGAAAATATCCCATTTTTATTTGCTTATCTACTTACGTAGACGTACAGTGCTCTTCTTTTCTAATGTCTCCCCTTTGCGACTATCTAACTATATTTTCTACCACACAGGCACTTAGATATATTATATATTTACCGTTGGTTTAGTTTACGATGCATAGATAAGTATGCCTGATAAAATTGCCCACGTAATTGCCCAATAATAACTAATAAAAGAATTAAAAACAATTTTAATTGTTATGGTTTTGTTTAATCTTCCAGTTTCTTTTCGTTACGTGACAAATATATGTAAGACAGAAAGATGAAACAGAAGCCCGCAGTTTAATCGTAAATGTAGTGTTATTACGTGTGACCGGCAATATACACAACAAATTTTAGTTCACAGATATATATATACATATCAATATATATTCATAAGAAATTACTTAACTTGCTTTAATAGTAGATATTGATTGATATTATTATTTTATTGTTCTCTCTAAGAGGTTTACAATTAATATACACGGCCTTTAAGGCAAGTAATATAATAAATTTAAACATATATGTAATAACAAAAGAGTGAAATCCTATTCACGCTAATCAGACATTATCCCATTCTCTCAGTTTCCCCAAGCACCCTGCGTACAGTTCTACAAGTGCTCAACAGCACGGCCTTTTGGATCTGTACATAAAGCTCCCGTTGAAGATGCAACATATTCAGACTCTCATATAATTTCTTCGGAATCTAGTGGCTCCAACAATTATGGGAACTATAATTACGCTCTGCTGATGCCACATTGTCTTAATTTCATTCGCGAGAGATAAGTATTTGGTGACCTTTTCTGTGTGTTTTTTTGCCAGATTTTGCGCCAAAGGCACAGCCACATCTATAATATATGTTTTGTTTTCGATCTTATCAACAATAATAATGTCTGGGATGTTGGCTTCTACGGCTATATCTGTCGGAACTTGCCAATCCCAAAGAATCTTGCACCTGCATGTTTCAATAATTTTTCGAGGCGAGCACTTGTAGTATAACAATTCCTCAACTTCTACGCCATATTTTTCACATATTTTCAGGTGCAAGATTTTAACTACAGTATTATGCCTTTCCATATAATCCTTCGGTGCCATGCTGGTGCATCCTCCCACTATATGGTCGATAGTTTCTTCTTTATTACCACACATTCTGCATCTATCATCTTGCATACTCCGATCTTTTATTATATGCTTCCGGTATGATTTTGTGGCAATCACTTGATCTTGTATCGCAAAGACAAAACCTTCTGTTTCCGCGTACAGATTCCCTCTAATTAGCCATGTGAATGTAGCCTGCCTATCCACTTGCGAATCTTCCAGGATCGTGGGGTATCTTCCATGCAGCGCCTTTTGTTTCCATCGCCTTATCAGTGCTTCCATGGATATTCGTATGTCTCACCTTCCGTAAGTCTAAGCGGCGTAATTTTGTTGTTATTCTGTACCACCGCTGCGTGCAATCTGCTGGCTTCGCTCTTGCGTAGGAAGTACATTCTTAGATTTTCTACTTGTCGTGCATGCTGATCAATTGCTCTAGGCACTCCTCTTCCACCGTCAGCTCTTCGAAGGTGGAACCTCTCTATCGCGCTCTTTGGGTGGTGCGCTCGATATTTCGTGAACGCCTTTCTAGTTATTATATCTAGATTTTGCAACTCACAATCAGTAGTAGTCCATGTAAGAATTCCATAAGTCTGTCTAGAGTATAAACTGTTTTTTCTCTATTTGGTATTTTCTGTATTTTACAATATATAAATAAATGTATGACATAAGAATCGATATTAACGAATAATAACAAGACTGTAGGCACAAATAGAATTTCAAAGAAATAAAAACACCTACTAAACTAAATTTGCAATAACAGCCAAGAGATTATTATATGCAAATGAAAATAGTAAGTATTCGATATAAGGGACTACTTGGGAGGAGGGACTGTCACTTACAGCTGAAAATCCCTTATATCAAAATAGGCTTATAATAAGTTAGATACAAAAACATTCATTTACTGCAAAATTGTTTGCTATAAAATAGAGATAAATAAACATAACTTCTTAGAATAGAATAGTAATAGAATAATAATTTATTGAATACGTACACAAATAAATGTGTATGTAATGTAATACGTCAAAAAACAAATAATTAAAAAACAAAGTAAGAAATATTCCATAAGCAAAATATACACTCTAACAATAAGTGAAACAACCACTTAATTATACAAAAAAAAATAAATAAAAACAACTAATAATCTTGCTTATTATATGTTATACTCTCTTATTCGGATATATGGACGCACTCCTGTTTTGGAACGCTGTTAATGTTTGATGTCGAAGTAGGTACTTGCTTTCGGTAATACTGTTTTGAAAAAAAAAAATCAAATTTTGTTTGCAATTTTGAGGTCTGATGTTTTTTTCTTTAATCAACTCCCTAAAATTATGAAAATGCGTGTAATATTTTTGAACGTTGTGATCTGACGAATCGTCAGAAAAGCTTATTAGATCATCGAGATGCAATCTGCTAGTTGATAACTTTACTTTAGGGTATGTTATTTCATCGCTATCTTTGCTTTCATACTAATTTTCCACGATCATCACTTCAACTGCTATTATATCGGTATATCGTATATCCACCCGTTTCAAAAGTTAGTTGCTTTGCTTGTATGAGTGTGTGCACATAGCATATACAATCCTTTTCTTCTTCATGGTTCACTTTCTCTTTCGATTTTCAGTTTTACAGATTGATAAAAACATATTATATAAAATATTATATTCTTAAACTTTGACAGGAAGAGCATAAAAGAGTCTTCAAATACCTGGCTCTAATGCGAGAATTTGTATGCATAACAGATTATGACGCACTGATTTAAAAAAATTGCATAAGTTTAGGTAAAACTATATTAATAAGTTATTTTTAGGTATTTACATAACACAATTATAGATACATTTTAAGCTGATATTGGTGGTGTAATATTTCTATGTAGCAACAAGTTCTTTTCATAATTATATTTTTAGGTAAGAGATACATTTACAACACTGTACAGTACCGTAGATACATATTACTATAGAAAATGAATAGAATTGCGAAGATAGTTGGAGTGGCTATGTTTTCTCGTACCAGTTATATTGTTTCTCCATATATCTTCGGGTGTGTCTCATTCCATTGAGCATGCCCTCTTGTTATCGTGCATTCCCTAGGTGAAAATGCATGGCCTGTAGTTTCACATTAACTTTAACTACTGTTGTGTTCCTACAAATTCTACCGCTGATACTCCATAATTATACACTTATGTAACAAATACGTTTGTATGTCTGGTGAATGTTTTGACACAAGATGAAACTCGGAAGAATTACCAATAATATTTTATTACTATAATTCAAGTTTTATGGGACATCATGATATATCTAACTACAATGGGTATGTGCAAAACGAGTCACTGTTCTACTGTTTTGGCCAGAGAGCTATAAGAGGTATATACTGTCAGATTTTGTTTAATTAGACATATCGAGGTATTCCACATAATTTTATAATTGAAATATTCAATATCCTCAAAAACATAGATGATTTATATTTATATTTCAGAGAATTTCTTTGCCTAAAATTAACATGCAATAAGTTTTATGCGAGGAATATTTTATTTTAAAATAAATAAACGTTATGCTTTTATTAAATAATAGCAAAATAAAGGATTTCTGATAACTGCATTCTTGGAATTTCCTGTATTTTATTTTATATGCAAATGTGCCAGCTGTAAATATTTGAACAAACCAGTATTATGGACTTCTGGTTAAATATCTCTTTCATGTATCTTTTCTTTCGTAAATACATACGATAACTTTATTGCTTTGTTCAGTTTGGATTACCTTGCATCAACTTTATACTACGGATTGTTCAAGTTCATTTACAGCACACAACGGAGACATACATACATATGCATATTCATACATTCCTGATTCCTGGTACAGCCTACTCAAACCTGAACTGTCTGAGTAGTTCTATAAATGCATGTAAGTTTTGCAGGTAACCAAACCCACGTTAATAAATAAAATTGATTTCATTTTTATGCATTTAATACAAGAAATATGACAAGCATACACACAAAGAAACACGGTGTTGGATTTGTGCCGGGAACTACCGATGGTAGTTCCTCACGACTATATGCACAAGTAATTAAAAGCGAGAAGAGTTGTGTAATTTAAAACAAACACCCATTATTTGGAGTAAAATTTCATGTTTACAATGTAAATTTGCTCCTATTCATTATTAGTAGTCGGTGTTGCAATTACTCTGGTTTGGAGTTGGTTTAAGCCCGCGGTAGAGTAATTACCGCACTTTGGAGAGTTAACTTGCAGCAGTATCTACCAACTTAAGGAATTAATTTTCACTTTTCGGAGTTATTCTTACGCGAATGAAGTCTCAATAATGGTTTACTAATTCACATTTTGGTGTCACCTTAACTCCCTTCCTTATAGTTAAACATCAAAAGTTTTTAGATTGGAGTTATTTTTATACGATGTCGATGTTAAACAAAGAGTAACACCGTCGAAATGTATTATATTTCTGCTTTTTGGGATTGAAAATTTCTAACTTCATGGAGTGCCGTTAGAAATATTTCCGAAAAGTGTAAAATATCTATAGATAGATACAATGAAGCATAAAATGACAGTAATGCAGATATATTAGAAAATTAGGTTCACAAAATATTTTTTTTTAAATTGTTTTTATTCATTAAAAATACTTAAGTCTTATAAAATGTATTTTTAATGCTATTTCTGTGATTAGCGTTTTTGTCTTCTTTTAATAAAAGAAACGAAATTTGGTAATATAGAAAATTGTGTAGTTGTCGGTTTATAAATTATATACAATGCGTCTAGAAAGTCTGGAAACACCCACATATCAACGTAATAACTAAAATATTTTAAGAAAGCTATCTTTTAATAACAGTGGTGTCGTTTTTGCAATAACCTTGAAAAAGTCATGTACTTATTTGTTTTCAAATAGCAATATAGCATTTTTGCTTCATTTTTTTGATAGACGCTGTCATTCCCTAAATGACACTTAAAAATACTTAAACCTTACATAAGGAATTTTTTGAAAAAATTATTTATGAAAAAAATTAGGTCAAGTGTTGAAAATGTTGGCCTTGGACATCTTGAAAAATTCGTACACAGTAGTAAAATTCAGTCTGTAGTAATTCTGGAGACACCTCGTATTTAAGTTCGTATTCGTTGTTGCAATTCGGTCATATTGTTGTTCTAATTGTACTACTATAGCTAATACAAAGAAAAACATGTCTTAGACATTAGGTATTAGGTTTTGGCTTAGGATTAGTGACGAAATTTTTCCCTTTTGAAATAATATTTTGGCAGTTTTTTCAAAAAATTTCTTATGTAAGGTATACGTTTATTTTAAGTGTCATTTAGAGATTAACAGCGTCTATCCAAAAATGAAGCTAAAATGCAATATTGCTATTTGCAGAAAAAAAAACATGACAACTTTTTCAAGGTCATTACAAAAATGAAACTACTGTTATTAAAAGATAGCTTTTTTAAAACATTAATTGACATGTTTTATGATTTTTCCCAAGAGATATTAATTACATTGTTATTTGGGTGTATAAAACATAATCTCAAACTGTCACATTGAGGATTATTTCCCCAATGTGGCAAACTTAAAACCACTAAATGTTTGGTAAAGTTATAAACGTATTAGCATTTTTATGGCTATAAATGCTAGTGCTCTTATGATTATGAACGCACATGTTTGAATACCTTTATAAATTTATTCGAAACACTAGATTTATTAACTATTTTAAAGTATTTTATGTCGCGTGAAATTGATTTTGCTTTGCAACATATACAGATTCAGATTTTGTATCTGCATATTTTCTTTGTTTGTTAGATCCGTTTTAAGATTAGCTTTAATTAAAATATACTGGAATTGCCAGAAGAAGAAAAAAAAAACTTGTTATTTCTATACAGAACATTGTACATATCTTCCAGGAAATTCATTAATTCAGACGTGTTATATAAACTTCGCTTCAATTTATCCTCCTTGTCTAGTAACACATTTGCAAATTAATATATTTGTTGTCCCGCTATCTTAACAACTTTAGTTTGTGGCAATCGTGGATTATGTGATAACGATAAGTTATGAATTTTCTGAAACATTTATTAAATATGTTTGGACTGCGTGTTTATGAATAGTTTATAGAAATAGAGAAAATCATTGAACAATTGCGGAATCTTGTTTACCTTTCTCGGGCAGAACGTGAACTACTACAGGTTTCAAGGAAATTATTGCAAAATAAAAAGCTATCCTAAAAATGTCTTGGTTGGTGTTCTTGGTGCGTTTTCCGTTTTACGGTACTTTTTACCTGTTGTTGTTTATGGCTCGTTCAGTTCTAACGTTTTAAATCATGTCTGATGTTTTGATGTATTTTTATAGTAATGCTGCATTATTCAAGACTAAGCGGATAACATTCAAACTCGATGCAGAATAGTACGGTACAGATTTGACAACGGATTAAATAGTTAACAGTATAAGTATACGAGTTATGGAATGAATGTGTTTTAAAAATATATAATCATCTGTGAAGAGTATATCTCCTTTGTCTTTAAAGACTATATTAATTGAAAAAATCGAAATTAGATTGTATAAAACTGAGCAAACTAGGAAAACTCTTTTTATGAGGCGCACAACTAAAAGTCTTCTTAGTAGAATGACCAATTAAATGCTATTTAATTTCTCTAGGAAATAAAATGTTTCTTTTGAGAACCACCGCCAAATAGTTCGAGGAAAACAGTCACATAAATAAATAGTCGTATCAATAAGCGTTTAAAGTGGCCTATTGATCGAAAAAAATATCTTAATTTATTAACAAATTCTATTTATAAGTCTAACAGTAACACAAGTTTATATATGTAGATAACCAATGAGAAAGTAATTGAAGCCATAAAAATTTTTGAAGTTGTCAAGGCCTGGCCCAGGGGATATACCTTCAGCCTCTCTGTTTTACTCACAATAGGCCTAATATTAACAAAAACCCGAAAATAGGTTTTTGTAGCGCCAACGCCGTCAAATAAAATATGTAACAGATTCGATCTATTAATTTGCGTGATTAGTCTTACATGTAACCTGTGTGAAATTATGGAAAAACTGATTGCTCCAGAAATAACACGATTCTTGATGACTTATAGAACTATACACCCCACACAGCACATATCTGTGCTGCAAATAAAAATAGGCCACAGAGAACCAGACTTTGGGGCAGGAAAATCAATTGATCCGGATGATGGATCGTGATGAGGTATCCAGGGCATCATATATTCAGCACAAGTTACAGCGCAAGCATTTATTGGACCTTCATGTATACCCTATTTAACAACATCATAGCTGTTTTGACCTTTGACTTTGATAACTGAGTAAGGTGCTGAATACTTCGGTTTCAGTTTGGATCCAGGGCCAACTTGTATTCGTGTAATGGCAACCAGATCTCCTACTTACAAGGGAACACCGGCGGGTGTACCCCTCCGATTTCGATGAAACTTAACAGATCGAAAGAGTACCTTAAAATAAAAGACACGTATTTTTTTTTATCGGCGGAACCGCACGATTTTGGGATACAGCCCCCTCCAAAGTTTGTACGATTTTTCAATTTTTGCAAATATTTCCTAAATTATAACAGATATTAAATTTTCTTCTTAACATAATTTGCAGCATATTGCATGGCCCTAAGGGTGGCGTCGTCCGTATTCGCAAAAAGTTAATAGCGGGGGACGGGGTACCCCGTACCCCCCCTTTTTTTTACATTTTTTCTTTTTCTTATTCATCAAAAGACCCCCGATTTTACATAGAATACGATGATGTATAACAAGTTTAGAAAATGATTAATTGTAAAAATAGAAAAGTAATAATAATGCTTCAAAATTAATAAACTTGTCTATTGATATAAATCAAATGAACTATAACAGAAATAAGTTTTTATCCTTAACATAATTTCCAGCATAATACATGGTCTCAAGGTAGATATCTTCATAAAAAGCTAATAATGGGGGACGGGGTACCCCATACCCCCGCATTTTTTTAATAATAAGTTTAATAATAAGTATTCATTATTCATAAAAAAAATCGCTCACTTCAAATCATTTCAAAACCTCGCTAACGGATGTTTTTCTCTCGAATACCAGGCCAAAGAGGGTCCTTTTGATTGATTCTTGGAGTGGGCATTGTGTTGCCGAACTTCAGCAATTAGTGCCAAAAGACAAAACTTTGAACATTTTAAATATACCAAAAAAAACGACAGCGATTGTATAACCTCTAGATGTATATGGTTTTAGACTGTGGAAAAATTTTGTTAGAACTTTTTCGGATATAGTGATTCTTATGAACTACGACATAGATTTACATCAGAGAAATAATATTATTAAGTTGCAATCCCTAACCCATAATCAGTTTTCTTCCCGAAGATTTTTCGACGTATTCAAGTACCTACTCGTGGTATAAGAGTGGATACGTTGAGGAAAGACCTGGGCCCTTTAAAAATCCTGTAGAGTTTTGTTTTAACAAAGATGCGCAGTCTACACCCTTGTGTAGTATTTGCAATAAACCAGCTATTGTGCTGTGTTCATGGTGCAAACAAAATCTGTGTTCTAAACATTTTTACACAGATTATCACTACTGTAATACTTACATACCTTAATTACTGTATGTATATTAATCTTGTTCGCTATTGCAATACGTATATACCAATAATCACATTACAGTATGTCATGTATTTAAACATTTATAAGCATTAGGTATAATGTTTTTCTAATTCTGTTCTATTGTTTCCGAAATGTTATAATCGTTACACATTAGTTATATTTATGCTCCATTGAATACTTACATTGTACACCTACATTGCACGAAAAACTTGAAATAAATTAAAAAATATATATGTATGTATTATTTAATCCTTCGTCCTGTGTAGCAAATTTGTTCATATATACGCACTAAAGGATTATGGTATTCTAAGAATGAATAACATTTTATTAAGGAAATATATAAAACGCAGTCACTAACTGCAGTTCATAAAACGATTTATATTGCTACCACCGATAAAAGTTTCGTATAGTATATACGTATTATAAGTTAGTAGGCATAGAAAGGTTTGACCATCGTTTGTCGAGTAGATACAATTCTAAATTAAGAAATATTTAAGTAAGGAGAGCAGCGGAGTAACGATAACAAACAATTGTTGTTAATGTACTATATTATTATTATTACAATTATTTTTATTATTAATCCTCCAAATTTATTACCATTGTTTTCTATGTAAAAGCGATCTTTTTTTGATGAATAATGAATAAACTTATTATTATTGTGTGGCTGATGGTCCAGTGACTTGCGCGCTTGGCTATCAGTCACGGGGTCCGGGGTTCGAATCCCAGGGCCTACTCTCAGAGTGAGGTTTTCGTGGTTTTCCTCACTCCTTGGCAAATGCTGAGAGACAAACACCTTAAGTCGCTCCACGGGCGCAGGCGTAATAATAACTCATGGCCGGCCGATGCCCCCTGTAATTGGCGAAAGCTGTTGGGGGATGTAAAGGCATGAATTATTATTATTATTATTATTATTATTATTTTTTTTTTTTTTTTTTAGAGGAGGAATCTTCACAAGACGCCGGCACACCCGCGTGCGCCGGTGTGTGGGATTCTGGTTCGGGTGTGCAAGACCAGCCTACCCACTAAACCTCCCCTTCTTCGCCACGCTAGCTGGGCCCGGAACCATCTTAATAGATATTCATCAGGCACAACTCGACCGTCAATTCTCCCGAAAAAAAGAAATAGGGATCTCAGCTCTGTCGGTTTTGTCTCGCTCGTTCATCTAGCTCTTTCCCAGCCATAATCTCCCTTATCATTTCGTGCATAAGTCGCCAGTTTTTCTCCGATGTGAGCATTTCTGATACGATGTTGTCTTTGGTGATCTCTATGCCTAGACGCGAGCTGGTCTTACTTCTACTCTCGTTCCATTTAGTACACTCGAACATCGTATGTTGTACGGTGTCTTGTATCCCGCAGTATATACAGGCATTCGATTCATCCTTCCCAAACCTTTTGGCATATTCTCTATAGACCCCGTGCCCAGTTAGAAACTGCGTCATGTGGTAGCTGAGTCTACGGTGTTTGCAGGCTTGCCACACTGAAATATCAGGTATGAGTCTTTTCGTCCACTGCGCTTTTGTATTGTTGTCGTTCCAACGTTGTTGCCATTGCTGCGCAGCAATTTGATCTGCATTTCCACGGGCCTCTAGACCGCCGTTTTGGTGGGCATATGTTCTTGCCTTTGCCATTAAATCAATTGGAACCGTTGCTGTTATCACTTGCAGCGCCTCTAAGGACACAGTTTGAAAAGCCGATGAAAGTCTCAGAAGTATCCTTCTCTGCTGTTTCTCAAACATGTGTCGGTACACCTTCTTGTTAAGGACGTCATGCCAGATCGGTGCCCCATACAATAAAATGGAATGGGTGACTCCACTGAGCAGCTCCCGCTTCCTGCTGCTTGGCCCTCCTATGTTGGGCATTATGCGTGCAAGTTTGGTGGTCTTTTCTTCTGCCCTCTTACATGCGTATTTGGCATGTTCTCCAAAGTATAGTCTGCGGTCCAGCACTATGCCCAGGTACTTGAGGCTGTTCTTCGGTAGTACACGGACTCCATTGTTGTCGAAACATACATGTTCCCTCCTTCTCTTGCCTTTGAGTATTATAGACTCGGTCTTTTCTGGGGCTAGGTTTAGGTTGTTCTCCCTCATCCACGAATTTATTTTTTGAAGATCCCTGTTTGCTTTTGCTATCAGGTTGTATTCATCCTCCGCAGCCACCAGTAAAGCGATATCATCTGCGTACCCTATGATCTTTGAGGACGCACTTAAATCAATTCTGAAAACGTCGTCAAAAAGTATGTTCCATAATATGGGGCCCAAAATGGATCCCTGGGGCACGCCCGTCGTTACGCGTATTCTCTCCCCTACAGCAATTTGTAGCTGTCTATCTTTGAGGTATTCCGCTATAATACTCCTTAAATACTTAGATATTTCCATCCTACAGAGTTTATTCATAATGAGGTTCCAGTCGGCAGTGTTAAACGCATTTCGTACATCGAGGGTGAACAGGACGCACCATTTATAGTTACAGTTATGGACGGTCTTCTTAACTACTTCAATTGCATGGATTGTGGACCTTCCTTTTCTAAACCCGTACTGTCTGTCAGATAGTCCACCTTTGGCGTCTATTTCGTCTGCGAGCCTTGTCCTTATTATTATTATTATTATTATTATTATTATTATTATTAAAAAAATGCCGGGGTATGGGGTATCCCGTCCCCCGTGATTAGCTTTTTATGAAGATATCTACCTTGAGACCATGTATTATGCTGGAAATTGTGTTAAGGATAAAAACTTATTTCTGTTATAGTTCATTTGATTTATATCAATAGACAAGTTTATTAATTTTGAAGCATTATTATTATTTTTCTATTTTTACAATTAATAATTTTCTAAACTTGTTATACATCATCGTATTCTATGTAAAATCGGGGGTCTTTTGATGAATAAGAAAAAGAAAAAATGTAAAAAAAATGGGGGGTACGGGGTACCCCGTCCCCCGCTATTAACTTTTTGCGAATACGGACGACGCCACCCTTAGGGCCATGCAATATGCTGCAAATTATGTTAAGAAGAAAATTTAATATCTGTTATAATTTAGGAAATATTTGCAAAAATTGAAAAATCGTCCTAACTTTGGAGGGGGCTGTACCCCAAAATCGTGTGGTTCCGCCGATAAAAAAAAATACGTGTCTCTTATTTTAAGGTACTCTTTCGATCTGTTAAGTTTCATCGAAATCGGAGAGGGACACCCGCCGGTGTTCCCTTGTTAGTAAATGTGATGATCATATCGGTTATAAGCCTTCTTGTTTTCTTCCTGAATTTTCTCTTTGTTTCTTATCGTCCTCTCTTAGCACTTTTCTTTCAGCTAGGAATTGTCGAATTTCTGCTTATATTAGTTCTTTTATCCTTAGGTCTGTCTAGGAAATATCAAAATACATACCAACCAAACGGCACGTGTTTTAATTCTTCCCATAATAGTATACTTTAATGGATTTCAACGACTAAACATAAGAACACTTAGATAAGAAATGAGTGTTTTGATTGAGCCATACAAGATACTTGCTGGTTATTATTCACAAAACTTGCAACTGAATCTCTTTATTAAAACTATCTATAAAACGCTAAACCGATTTATAGATATTCATTACTCATAGTTTATTAATAGTGGGAATCTGTGGTAACTACCAATATTACCAAAAGCAAACTTTGGACTGTAAGATATTGTTACAAATATTTAATAAAAATAAAAGACTCATAGTGACTCTCATAGGCTTTGCCGTTTATGCTGCTATTTTTTTAAGGGATTTCATAAAAAACTAAACATGTGTTATGCTTATGGGGCACCCCCACAGAGCTAAATTTCCCTCCTAATCATTATTACAACTCCGGAAAATAACCGATTATCGTAATTAACCAGAGTGAGATTTGAACCCTGGATCTCAGGACTGATAGCCAAGTGTGCAAGCCACTATACTATCAGCCGATAATAATAATAATAATAATAATAAAATTTGCTGAAAAGCAGAATCGTAATATCCAAAAGTCGCATGAGTTTATTATTTAACACATAAGAATATTTTAACTATAACTTTATCAGCTAAAATATCTTCCATAGTTCATTATTTGTTGAAAGCAAGAAAGCGCTTCCATTATCAGAAAATCGCTTCTAAATTGACAATTTTATTTAGAGAAAATTAGGCAAGTCGTTTACGCTGAATTTTTTTAATGCTGCATTAATTTAGCTGCTGTTGCTATCATTTTCTTCGTATCCTTCGTATGTTTCCTGCTTTAACTTAACGTTGTATTATTTTATTTTATTAGGATCTTTGCAGTTGCTCTTTGTTAAATTTTAGTTAGAATTTGGAAGTTAGTAAATTTAGAATTTGCAATATAAACATGAATGTTTTTATCATGTTTACAGTCTGCTGAGCTAGAAAAAGATTATATTTAATAATCGAAACCGTCGCTATTTGGTAATATAGTTTTATTTCGGAAGTGATTATCCTAGGCCGACGACACTGCTGTTTTTATCTCATATTACTTGAGTAGTCGGCAATACTTAGACGCACAAATATTAATTTGCAAAAAAATGAGTTTCTACTACATAGAAATAAATTAAATATAAAGTTTGCTGCATTTCTAATTTATATTTGCAAATATGCACATCTACTTTACTCCCACATAATGTGCATGAGGTCCGTGTTTGCTTTCAGGAGCTTCGTTTAAAAAGCTCTTCACTGCACATACTTACTACAGTGACTTTCACTGGAGCTCCCGATATCTGTAACGAAAGAATTTCCAAATCCATGAATACATATAAGACCTAGTTGTAAACTGATGTGCTAATTAATAAACATATCTCAAATTTTGATGTTTATTTATCTTTTACATACGTCCTTTCTGGGTCTTTATAAATTAACACTAAAAGAGCAAGGTTGGCATAATAATTTTATGCTGCTATCATAATTTATCAAAAACAATAGCTACCTACGTAAGAGAATATTAATCGTTTATAGGTATGTGTTTCAAATGCGAACATCAACAGTTCATTTCGTCACCAAAGCGTGAGCGAAGTGTGCCGTTAATTATGTGCAATCGTATTAAAAGAGTATTACCATTGACTGTTGCGTATATGTGGATACTAAGAACCGGTTATTTTCTAATATTTTCGGCTTTATGACTCTACTGTCAAAACAACCTTTATAATTCGCTGAAATTGCTTAAAAAGGTCAAAGCTTACTGCTGCTTTTATTCAGCTTAAACACAAACTACAAATATCTCATCAATTGCACGCTTCTTAAGAAGGTACTTTACTCTTGTTAATAAAAAAAGGAAGATTTATAAGATTTTAGATTTATAGCTATTTCAATTACATATCCAGCATATTTTTGCTTTTGATTTATTTATTCTGAAAAGAACGAAAGAAAAAAATTAATGTAAAGCAGAGAAATGTGATATACATGTGTCTCAGACTACTCATTTCCTTCTTTTTCTCGCTATCTATTGCAGCTAAACACGAATGAAACGAATGAACCCAACAGCTTAATTTATCACAATCTCTAAATTTAACCTTTTTTGAGATATTTTTGAGATGCTTTTGTCAAAATTTTGACATTTGCAGCTTCTTCTATAGTACTCTGTATCTTATAAGCCATTAGAGATAATGACCATGTTTTCTTACAGCATAAGAAAAATAATCCTGCTTACCAAATATTGTCAAAGAAACCACTACATTTTATACAGAGTGTTCATAAATCCATCGTCAAATTCGACACCTTTAACCTTAGAAAATTCATTAGAACCACCTATGATTTGTATTCGAGATGAGACAGTTTTTGTAATACCTAAAGGCTATATGTTTGGAAACATTAAATTTTACGAAACAAATTCAAACCCTAATACCAAAAATAAAACGTGTTGAAACAAATTGAATATCCCAAATGACCGGAAACACATATAGTATGTTAATGCTTTACATAAGAATATCTTGGAATATCAATTTTATATTTTTATAACAGTTTGTTTAACTCCAGACCATCTTCCTAAACATTTCATCTGTTAGAGTTTCAGAATTATTATCTGTTCATGGTGGAATATGCTAGTGTCTAACAATTTTACAATTGCTGTTTAGCAGTAATCCAGTGATGAGTGGAGACTGTGGCTTGAAAACTATAACAAAAATCCAAAAGAAAAAATGAAAAAATCCCTTACCACAAAAATTAAAAAGATAATCAATCTAAAAACGTATTTCGGCAACTAAGTTGCCATCTTCAGTAGAAAACACGAGTAGTGTTAAGCGTATTGTTTTCGGCTAAGGTAAACCTTGGAAGATAAGCTCTTCACCAAATCACTAGTGGAATAACACTGACATCCTTTACAAAGAATAAGGCTTATATACTATCTAAATCTAATGAAGCGTGACCAATTAAATTAACAATAATTCGTATAAGCTGGACTCAGGTATTGGTCCTTTGTCGGAATTCATTAATTTATATTTGTTTTTAAGTATATAGATACTTTCGTAACTATCTAATTCTCTAAAATTATTTACAGTTTTAACTAGCCTAAGACTATCTGTAGGTATACCGTGACCTGTGTCTAAAATATGTCGAGCAACGCTAGATTTATCTGGTCTGTTGTATTTGAAATGTGCAATATGTTCTTTATAACGAGTTGAGATTGAACGCCTAGTTTGCCCCACATATTTTTGATTACAATCTCTACAACTTATTTCATAAATTCCAGATTTTTGATCTACTTTTTCAACTTTGTTCCCCAAGAGAGATTTTAATGAACTGCTCGACTTAAATGCAATTTGAAGATCCTGCTCTTTAAAAATGCTGTTCAACTTACGTGTGCATGAGTGATATGGCAAAGAAACAAATTTATTACCGCGAGTTTGTTGAGGTAGCAAACATGTGGCATCCTGAATATGATTCTTAAGTTTATGTTTCCTAATTATCTTAGTTACTATTTCCGAATTGAAACCATTGTACTTCGAAATCTGTTTAATTAAACAAAATTCTTTTTCATATCTATCTTTTGTAAGCGGAAGACTTAACCGATGGATAAGAAAATTAAAAGAGGCCATTTTTTGCTAAAAACTATGATGTGAGTTCGGTGTTATAAATTGTTCTATTTCTATGTTATTATTATTCCTAATAATCAAAACATCTAAACATGGTAGTTGATCATTGTTTTCCTTTTCTATTGTGAAATTAATTCTACTGAATTTTGAATTTAATTCAACTAGAAAGTCATCCAAATCACACAAGTTAGTATTAAAAATCGCGAAAATATCGTCAACGTACCTAATCCATACTTTAGGGAAATACTTAGCCTTTCTTTTAAAATCGGTTTCAAAGTGACTCATAAACAAATTCGCTATAAATGGAGACAAGCTGTTGCCCATCGCTGTGCCCTGTTGCTGTTCGTAGAAGTTGCCTTCAAACTGAAAACAGTTCTGGGATATGCAAAGAGTTGTCAACTTCAAGTATTCATCTATTTTCTCGCGTTCAACTTTATTCTTAATCAACAAATCGTCTAAATATATCAATGTTTCTGGAATTGGTACCGAGGGAAACAATGAGCTTACATCAAATGAAACTAAAATTTCACCCTGTTCCAGCTTATGATCGTTGACTTTACTAATGAATTCTAAGAAATTTTCGACTGAGAAACTATCTGGTTTTTCGGGTAAATTTCTAAATTCATTCACTAGCCATTTCGAAATTATGTACGTCGCCGTCGGTGAGTTAATACCTGAAACAATAGGTCTCATCGAATTACCTGGTTTATGAATTTTAAGTAAACAATATAATCTAGGTACAAAAGGATTATCTTAGCCGAAAACACTACGTTTAACACTACTCTTGTTTTCTACTGAAGATGGTAACTTAGTTGCCGAAATACGCATTTAGTTTGTGATCTTTTTAATTTTTGTGGTAAGGGATTTTTTCATTTTTTCTTTTGGATTTTTGTTATAGTTTAGCAGTAAAGCAAAAACAAAATGCGGAAAATCTTTGAAGTGATACATTCCTGGACAAAAGATTAGTCTAATGCAAGTTTAACATATAACATAAAACAGAAACGGAATCTAGTAGATTAGATTAGATTAGATCTAATTAGGGTAACATTACACCGCGACCTATCGATCTATTGTGCCCCCCTACATCAGCTGTAAGCTGCTAGGGTTTGCCCGCACTTACAGCTCCCCATCCAGTCTAAGAACTTTAATAAATTGCAGTAGCTGTGATGGTTTCAAGGAGGGTATTTCTCCCTCGTCTATGACGTCTTTGCCAAAATAGTTGGTACGAGTTTCTGTGATGGCAGTGCAGTCATGGAATCTAGTATAATAGTGAAAGAGTTATTTAAAGGAGTGAAAACTGCACGAGGGAGAATTCCGCCACCTTAAATACAGGAAATCCTCGCACCAATTTCTTATAAGAAACTACGATACAAACATACTATTGAAAGTAAATTTCTATAAAATTATTTGTTTTTGCTAGTGAAGCCAAACAAATATCTGGGCTGTAAATACACTTTTTAGGTAATTATTAGGTTTATTCGTTAGTTTATACCAGCGTGCACTCTACACTTTTCACAGATAATTCACATATAAAAAAAACAATGTAAATCAACGAACAAATCCATTAATTGAATCATCTAGGATTTAATGTTCTCCTCTCTTACAATAGACTAGCACGAGGCTAATTTGTTGTTCCAGAGTGCATAATATAGTTAGGTATTACATCAATATAATTTTATATATGAAAATCAATAATAGAAAAATAAAGAGTAGTTTTTTGTGTTCTAAAATTACGTACTAATAAAACAATTCCTTATAATTAATCATACATTTTTTTCAGATATATTACCGGAGGCCATCAAGACGAACTGTCTTCGCTGTACCGAAAAGCAACGTATTGTAACGGTTCGTTCCGTGCGACGTCTGAAGAAAGAGTATCCCGATATTTGGCTCCAGCTCGAGAAACGATGGGATTCGACTGGCGAAAACGTAAAACGATTGCTGGCTTCTGTAAATAAACCCATACCACTCCCATCTGTAACCCCTCTTCTCGTCGATAGATTCGGTGACGTTGAAGCCACGATTGAAATATCCAGTGGAGAACAAGGAAAAATTATACCGACTACAGAACAAACCACGACTACCCAAACAGCTAGTAGAACGACAACCGGTTCAACGAGTACTACGACGACACCAACCATTACAACAATCTTTAAAGAAACTACCAAACCAGTAACTTCTAGGCCATTCAATTCAATAGGACCTAATTTCATCGTCCTTAATCCTAAAGCTTTAATAGATAAGGTTATATTAACCGCCGATGTGGTATTAAAAACGGTATGTGGTGCTTCCTGTACGGGAAGATAAGAAAATGGACGTATTTTTTGAAGACATCAAAGTATACCTTATTTGGATAAAAAAACCATCATATACACTATGCAAAACCTCACTTTTTGCAAAAAATGTGTCTTTTTTCTAATGCTTCTAATTCAAACTTTTAAAAATAACGAAGTTTTTGATAGTTTCAAACTTCATTACAAATTATGTGAGAAAAATCACGTTCAATACCTTCTGAAAATAAATGTTTTACACTTCAAATCTAATAAGCAACCCGTCGTTTGATGATCTTTTATCTTGAAAAATTTATGGTATATTAACCGTGTAGATTTTTTATTTTACTACCTCTCAAATAAATAAACGACTAAATAGCAAAATAAGTAAACAAAAGCAACTTGAACCAGAATTTTATTATTATTATAAGTCTGTTGAGTCTTCATAGCATATATATAAAAAACAATAACAAGTTAATATAGATAAAATTAAACCAGGAAAAATAGAACGGAGAAGAGAATATAAATATTTAGGAATTTGAATAGAGAGAGAAAGAAATATGGAAAATAAAATAAAAGAAAGAATAAGTGTTGCAAATATATTACACTCTTAATAGATCAAACGAAAATATGTAGAAAAACTAAAATAATAGTGTGCATATTCACTGATTGAAACAAAAAAAAAGTAGACAGCAGAAGAGGAAAAAGAAGACTAAAGCAAACCTGAAATGATAAAATGGCATTGATATTGAATAAGAATCCGACGGAGGTAACAAGAATACAAATAACATCCATTTGCATCCTATGGTAGAAAGATAAGAAAATATAATGCTTAAAACTAAATTTGATGAATAGAACAGAAAACTTAGACCACATATCATATAAGTTATACATAAGTATCGAAACACAGCAAAACCAAACTACGCTTAATTAATTGTATCAAAAAAAATCAACGCCATACAACAACATCCAGCCCTCCAACCGTAGCAAGTTTAAATTTACATGTGAATACAGCGAGTGGTATTATTTTAAATATACCATATAAAGAAACGACCTCTCTAGTCTCTAGCCGAAAGATGATCTGCAGAATGGTGGTCATATTAGAACCAAGTGGTGAGGCTACAAACATCAGACCATGTCAGAATTTGTCAGTGTTGTGAAAATAGTACTTTAGCCATAGTTTTCTGAGTAACATATACATTGTTAACCATCATTTTAGTAATTTTTTAGTTATATATGGAAAAGAAAGTACATTATTCATTTGTTCATAAATAACGTTTATACAACGTTATCAAATAGACTGCTTCCATATCTCATCAACGTACGCAAATACCTTCCAAAAGCAAATTCTGTTTTTCCTTTGGAGAAATTGTTTGGAAGACTTGTTACCGCGTGGCTGCGTTCGAAATTTGGTATATAGGGTAAATCAGTGATATAAGGAGAAAGGTGATGAAGAAGAACCTAGTGCAAAAAGAATGAATGTTGAAAATTGCAGATAAGAAAGAAAATAACATATATCCAATTGTAAGATTCTTTATGTCTACACACCTTTATCTTGTGTAGATTAAACTAAAATTTGTATCTAGGCGTTATTAAACTGATGGTTAACAATCCAGGTATCATTACGTGAAAAGTGCATAGCATGTAAAATGATTTACCTCACAATTCAGTAAATCTGTTCTTATGAAGAGTCATCTTCATAAGAGAGGTATAATTAAAAAAAAATTAAAGAAAATAGATTTGAAAGGAAATAAAGTATTAAGACAATCTGCAGATTAATGCAGTGTACAATTTTCGAAGATAAAAGTGGTGGAGGTACAATTTTTTTTTTTTGGCAATGTAGGTATGAAATATGGGATTCTTATATTAAGAAGATATTGAACTGGATTTATTCGTGCACTAGTTGTGATGGAGTTTATACTAATTGGGAAACTAGAAGTCTGACAAAGAAATTCGTTATTTTTTATAATTTCGAATTGTTTTTTCTATAAAATTGAAGATAAAAAAAAAATTTAAATTCAAAATAATCTAGAAACGGTTAAGTTTGGCATAATGGCTATGATTGCTAGATTTATTATAAATAAGGTGTACATATTGTTATCGTGCATAGTTCGCAATGTAATTTTGTTTGCCATTGTCGTCCACCAAAAAGCAGCATAGCACAATTAGCATGTTAAGAATTTTCTTAAGCTATTTTTAACAAATTTAAAATTGGGCATGCAGCCAGAGAATCACAAGCTAACTCATAATTAAAAAAATAAATATAAATATGTATGTTATGTAGTACTGAAATATCTACATATCTAAATAACTAATTTAGATTGTAATTCATATCGTTTTCATATTGTTTAAAATAAATATTTGTAAACCATTCTAGAGGATTGAATTTTCGTATACAACTTTGTTTTTATGAATCTTAGCAATATACTTTAATAATAAAAGAAAATGCAGATAATTTTCTTTTACCTTTTGTTTTTTATTTTATTTTATAAGTTAGCTTTTCTAGGTAATTTATATAATACAATCACATTTAAAAAATGGATTTATAAAAAACATTGTTGATCATGTGTAAGTGTTTCCTAATACCTATACTTAATATTTTAGTTTAAGTATTAAAATCCTTGATGTGTTTAGCTCTTTCCTTCCTTTAGCTTTACTTCAAAATACATATATAAGATTAGTGAGTTAATTTGCGATATACTAGTAGGAAATACATTAAACAACAGAAAATAATGTACAGGATGACTCATAAAGACTTTGGCGATATAAATACGTCTTGATTGGCTCTGAATAGTACAGCTTACTGGGATAATAAAGAGTGATGTGTGCTTCGGCAACCAATCTGTGCCCTCGGTTTCTTTCTTACATTTTATAGAAAAACACGTCATTATGCATTTATAATGACGTTTGTTAATACTTATTCAAACACAAATATGTACTAGCTAGTAACTAATCTAGGAACCTTTTGATACCAATTTCAGACACTTTCACTTGATGATGGTGTATGTAAATAAAGATACATATATATTGCTATGATATCATATACCTAACCTAAACAACTTACAGCAACATACGTAAAGTACTAAATTATATATCAATGTATTACGAGTTATGTATTTATCTATTTTGTAAATTTATTGTAAAAATCTAAACTAAACACTCACTATATCGTATCTAATTAAAAAGGGCACGTTTCCATGGATTTTTAGGTATAAAGTTCCTTCGCTGATCGTTCGAACGTGGGTTGATTTAAGGTTTCGTATCGTTGGAAACGATATTCTTTCATCGTTGCTGGGGTCCTTTTTGCCTAGGAGATATAAAAGTTGTTGAAAACAATTGTGGGGACTTCTTTTTCGATATTTTCCTGAGTTGGTTGTATTTTCGAATAAAATCTAGAAAGTTAAAAATTAAAATCACAAATAGAGTCCTTTAACTTAAGATTTACTTGCCAAGAATGAAGTGTTGTGTATGTAGTGCCAAGATGATGGTAATCCAGTAATTTCGAAGATTTGGGTGGGGTATTTTCTATTCCTGGGGCCAATAGAAGGGGCTTCGATTCGAGCTTAGTAGCTGAGACATCGTAGGAACGCTGATTTGGAGCTGAAAAGATTGTTGCAGAACTGGAATCAGTATTTGGAATATAAGAAAGCAGTTTGTAAAGTAAGAGATTATTCATCTTTTGAACTTATAACCGGCGTTCAGAGCGTAAATAGAATTCTGAGGTTAGAGTGTTTTGATGGCAGTGATGTATAGGGATTTCTTGTATGTAACCAAACGTATGTTGCTGTAAAAGGTTATTGGCAATGCTTGATTTTATGACGGGAGGTTAGCGGGAGGTTTGAATTCTATTTTGATATTTAAACAAGGTATATTGAGTTTTAGTTTGGATTAAGATTCTAGAAATCTTATTTTTGTACAACTTAATTAGTAAAGAATCTACTTACCTGAGAGAGAGAGTCTTAAGATTCCTTTACTTGTTCATCACTTTTTATTAACTCGAAATAAACAAAGTTATTTAAACAATATTGGTTTTTATTCACTATAATATAATAACATCACAAATGGATAACTAGTACAGCTTTTAGTAGAGAGACAAAGAGTATAACAAGTCAATTTAAGCTAATAATATACTTCTTTGTTTGGAGAAGTACATCCTCCCACGTCCCAAGATTTACTAAGGATAATATAGTATCCCCCGATCACCCAATTGGTTTGTAGTATACACAAAAACAGGTAGAGGGGAAGATTTCATTCACTTGTGTGCTACAGAGGCATCTACCTATTGAGGCATAGCTTATCTGTGGAGTAAATTATCTTTAATAGAGGACGCTGCATATATATGATGTTAATAAAACAGTGTTGAATTAATTTAAATCAATTTAATGAAATTATAAAATATCTACAAGTTTCGTAGCAATATATATATAATATATATATAAATTAATATTATTTTCTTTTCTTTCTATAATTACAAAGTCGCAGTTTAGTGCGCCACTTAAAGTCGCATCTCTACAGAAAACGAGAGTGCAAATTGGTCACCAAAAATATTTTTTTATGAAATTTTTTTCATCACAAATCAGAGCGCAAGTTAGTTGATTTTATGTATAACCGCAAATTGGCCGAACGCAACTTAACCGATACCTATTATCGCAGAAAGCGGTGTTGTGCGGTATGCATCATTCATGTACAACTTCAATTGTTACATAAGGAAGGTTGCATTACACTCATACTAGATTATATCTTTATGAATGCTCTTCTGCACGATGAATATGTGTCACCATATAATCAGTTTCGTTATTTCGCTTAGGTATTCATTTTATTTTTTAGAATATTTCTAATAATTCTGCCATATGCATGTAAACATTGTTTTAATAAACCTATAGTCATTTTCAATTAGAATTATATATTTATTTGTTCCATGCCGTAATTACAGTCGTGATGTGGAATAAGTTTATTTCTAAACTATAAGAGCATTTTAGATTAACATTAAAGTTGCATATAACATAAAGACTTCTTCAAAGAACCAAGACTTGAATTTACTAAAAATTTTGTGAGTATATAGACAGGAAGATTATTAAGGTGGTAATCTACTAACCGATCATTATTGACTAAACAAACAGTGCTGGTCTGGTACTTGGTAGTGGAAGCTGGATACATATTCCCAATCCATATTTTGTACTAATGCAATGCCTTAGCAAGGACAAAGTTTCTACCACTGAATTTGGAGAATCCAAGAGCAAATAGATACCTAAAGAGATGCTCTCAAAGAGGATAAGTAAAATTAAGAAGGTAAAATTAGAGTGCATTTGTTCGGATAAAGTCGGTCACAATAAAACTAAAAATATCACACTTATATAAAACGTAAATAAAACACAAAAACGTTAAGGAGTAAAAATATATAAAAATATATTGATATAATATGTTTCACCACACAGTGGCTTCATCAGGTGGATGAAATTAACTAAACAGAATATAAAATTATACACTATTTATACTTTTAAACCTAGCAGTGGGGAATAATTAAAATCCTTTTGTTAATTGAGCGCTAAACCTAACTTACTATATCTATTAATTTCTAAACATTCAAATAAGTCTAGTTTCTTACTTTGGAAAATATCAAAATTATTATTCAAATTATGATTAAGTTCTAAACAATGATTAGCAAAAGTAGAATATGTCTTCTTATCTCTGTAACTTTTAAACTTATATACATCTATAAATAAAAACCTTTGGAAATATGCAATCCATAGCAACGGTTTTGTTTTTATGTTGATAGTGCAATCTGTACCTACATATATAAGGCTGGTTTTGTATTATGTAAAATCCTGTACGTGCGTATTACGTCCAGAATTTCCACTTATATCACCAGGTATTTCCCGCTTATTTTCCAGATTTCTCCAAATAAACATCGATCTATAATTCTGGAGAACTAATCTAGTAAGTCGTCAAGTGAAGCATGTTTATTTAATGTTTAAAAAATGTAAAAACCATGAGACTACTACGTAAAGGAAATAAATAAAAAAAAAAAATAAACGTTGCGTTGGTTGGAATATATTTGCGTATCATGCAAAATGGGCACGTTTTTGGCCAACCTTTCTCTTGTTTTATACTCTCACAAAAAAGAAAGTATCTTTTGCAGAACTGTTATTAATAAACAAGTGAAATTTGGGTTTTTCCTTATTGGTACCTTAGTGTCATGACTTTTCTACTGCACAAATGTAGCTATCACTGTAATGATCTAAGTATACAATCTACAGTATATATGTATATGTATCTTACAGTCAAAACTATAGTGAAAGCACTTGCCCGCTTAAGGTATCAATAAATGTTGAAGAATCAATTAATGTCAAATTTAATTTTTACATTGACTTCGTTCATGCTTTGAAAATATGTAAATCACACCTATAGCATTTGAAAAAAAAAACATTCCGTATACGAATCTTTATTGTCTTTTACACCAGCAATATTTAACAGAAAGTCATGGTGTAGAAATTTTGATGATGATCGGTTACAGAGATAGGTGCAAAAGTCGAATAGAAGTTGCTGATATCTTTAATCAGAAGTATCCTAAATTACAATCGTCAGGGCCAGTTGTGATGTATGGCAGTGAGCTATTGACAGGCGGAAGCAGTGGCAGTATGGGAGACGAAGGTGTTGAGATAAATATATGGAGGGGTGAGAGAGAATAACCAGTGGAGACGTAGAACCAATGAAGAACTCATGCAAATATATGGACAACCCTCGATTGTTAAGGTGATAAGGGCCCAAAGAATGAGATGATTGGGACATGTTGCGAGGTTACCAGACTCGAGGCCAACAAAACAGGTTCTGGAGGGAGGCATATCGGGAAGAAGATCGAGAGGAAGACCAAGAACGAAATGGCTCGAAGCGGTGGAAAGGGATCTGATGGAAGTGGGAGTCAGGGTTGGAAGAGACTGATATGGAATAAACCAGAATGGAGAAGAATTTGTAACAAAGCCATGGGCACAAGAGGCCTGCAGAGCTGAATATATATATCCTAAATTGCCCAATATTTCGCAATGAACTGTTTCCAAAATTCATTCACAGTTTAGAGAACTTGGACATGTCCGCCCGATAAAAAGAAAACCCGATTTTGTGGAAAACGATGTGACAGTAGACATTGTAGAACTCAAGGTACACGAGAGAATCGTCATTGGATGCGTGAGACATACGCAATATCCCCAAAACGTTTGGACAGGTATCATTGGTAACCTTATTCAATTTTTATTCATGGACAGCGGTAAAATATTTGGATCTCATTAGAAATGACGTTGTTCCTGTTCTGACAAATTTATATCCCAATGTGATAGATCCGACAAAACCAAGTGAAAATATTTGGTTCCAGCAAGATGCGGCAATACCCCATTTTGCTGTATTTGTAAGAAACTATTCAGATGAGACCTTTCCTAATAAATGGATAGGTCGAAGAGGTGCAATTGAGTGGACAAGTCTTTCACCTTTGGATTTTTTTATTTTTTTTTAACTATTCTTTCATTCGTTCAATAAATAATTTTGTTGATAATACGAACAGGAAATGAATATGCGTTGTAATTTTCATGTGTAGCTTATTCATCATATGAACGCAATAAAGTATTAAAGGATGCCTTGTCCGTTATTTTAATGGTTTGTTGCAAGAACGAAGAGATAACATACTTTAAACACCTTTATTCATAGGCTGAATGAAAACGGTCATTATAAAATTGGCGTTCTTTAGAACAGTAACAAATTTCATTGAGCCGATCTAGTTATCGTTTTATGTTTAATGTCTTTGGTTTCATTTATACAATGAGCAGTTTATTATCCAATAAATTCGTGCATCAATTATTGTTAGTAAAATATTTTTCATTTATTTGATGAACTCTGTTCTTTAGACGAATTTTAATGCTCGTGCGAACAAGGAATCTTTTCGTTGTCTCAGGATCCATTTTTGCTTCAGTGTTGATGAAACAACTCAAGGGTAAGGATAAAGCATTTATTTAAGGAGAAAACTACCGAATTAATAAGGCTCTAAAAATCAACAATAGGAGAAATATATATAGTCGATAAAAAAAAGAATTAATTATATATTCACTACTTTGTTAGTAATCTTATTTTTATATCATTATTTAATTCCTCAACGATCATTAGGTAGTCAATTACTTAATGTTATTGTTAATTTATAGGTTAGAAATATGTCTGAAAGATCAATGCAATTGTAATCTGTGCACTTAATTCTTCATTCACACGTTTAAGAAAATCCTTGCCATAGCCATTACAGTTTGCTTATTGTTATTAAAGATACAACTTATTATTCAACGTTCATAGTTCGATTACAGGTTCAACATTCCTTGCGGGTAATTCATAAGAATGTACATATGTACATACGTGCTATTGTTTCTTAATCGAGAAAAAATACGCGGCTACCTCTAGATCAATGTGCCCATAGGTATCTATTGTTCCGGCATCTAACACAAGACCCATTCTCCGTTGGTCAAATGTGGGTCATCATCATCATTCGAAATGTTTCCAGACAAGACAAGACGCTGGGTTCCTTGCGGATAGTCCAATCACGTGCGGCCGGTTCATTACTTTCCTCCTTATAACCATCGCTCGTCTCTGTTTATAAAGAAGAAGTTAAAAGTTCTTCGGCGCATTCCACTAGTGCACCTTACGTATTATACGTATACCTGAGAGAGGTCAAGATGAGATGTTACAGTTTGATTCTAGTGGCGTGTCTCGTTTGTGTTGGCGTCGTTCGCGCCCAAAATAGATACACGAATAAATACGACAATGTGGACGTCGATAGAATACTGTCCAATCAAAGGATACTTACGAATTACTTGAAATGTTTGATGGACGAAGGGCCGTGTACTAATGAAGGCAAAGAGTTAAAAAGTAAGTATTATTCATCATTTTTTAAAAAGTAGCTATAATAGAGATTAAGTAATCTATAATTTACTAAAATTGCATTTTCTGTAAGAGTCTTAAAGACAATTGCTTACGCAGTAAATGAAATTAGCTCTAGTTAAGAAAAATATAATAGCAATTAGGTTTATATAATTATTCAATAATTTCTTTGGCACTTGCATTTTGTTAACACGCATTGATTCGTTTAAACAAATCGTTTGATAAAATTCCAATACAAAGTGCCAAAAATATCTAATTAATTCAAATTAAATCACTTTTATAAAAAAAAATATTTTTTTTCGTTTCTTGGGCAAGATCATGAAAAAAGATTCAGTCCTTCGAATTTTTATTTATGACAGACAGGTTATTCTTTGTATTTTTGAAAGTTATACTGCGCATTGATAATATTTTGCGTCATCGATTCTATTATGTACCTACTATTAAGATTAATTAAATTGTGGGCAGTAGTTTTGGATTGTCTCTAGCTAAATCTTTTGATAATGATTTTTCTTTCACTTCTATACATGAAATAAATTGTTTGTAATTACTTTTTGTACTACCCGGCTAATAGTCTCACAGGTAAAAATATAGCGGAGTGAAATACAGAGTCTCCGATTCGGAAGGCTTTATGTAGAGAAAAGAGTTGTATATCTACAAAACGGTGGGCATTTTATCCCTTTCGGAGAAAATCCCCACCGAAACGGAGGCTCACAATGTCCTCCGTGATATTTTAACTTCAACACGGAGAAAACATCCTCCTTATTATTTCCGCTACGGATATTTGTATATCTAACTCCCAAACGCAGTTAAATGTATTCATTGCATATTATATTCTCTCCATATCAGGGTTATTCTTATTTCAACTACTAAACGCTGTTAAATGTATCCGATTCATGTAATATTCCGTTTTTATCGGAGTTATTTTTTTGAATACAATACATAGTTTTAGTTGCGTATTTATTTCCATCAGTTTTACACCGAACAGGAGAAAAATAATCCTTTTGGGAATTTTTTTTGTCCAAAGTGGAGTTCGGATAATGGTCGTCGATGAACACATGCGTAAACGTTGTATGAGGGAGCCACTTGAAAATGGCGTCAAATAGCAGAAACCCTTCCTTTTATTGTTTAGCCATAACACGTATAGTTCTGTATGTACAGATACACATCGTGTATGAACGGAAACCGCAGACAAGAAATATAATATATATTTACGCATAAAGTATCAGAATATCAAAAGGTGTTGTGTTTATTTGATTAGGTGCTAGCAACAGTCACCTTACTTTGATTATTATACATAACTGGAAACCGCATTAATAATGAGATGAAATGAAATGAATGCTGTATAGTTTTATATCTATATAGTAGGAATATCATAATACTGATAATTCGTTTAGCTACATAAATATGATACTATAGATTTTGTCGTAAAGATGGCGCTACGCTTGTTTCATAATCTTTGTACTTCTTACTGAATGTAAATTGTGATCGGTAATTGTGACTATGTAATATCTATATGATGTTTACACATAGTTGATATCGTATAAAAGGTACTGTGACTGCAATCGCCCACAGACTTCGTTTTGGTTTCCAGTAACTTCGCTATGAAATCAATTAATTCTGATATGGAATTAGAAACGCTGGCTAAAAGAGGTAATTTCTTCTATTTCGGAAAAAGTTACCTCCGATATGGATTTCAATAGCACCGTCATGGAACAATAGTTTCCGTAACGGAGGCATTTTCGTCTGTCAAGGAGGGAATGTACTCTCAAATGGAGTTACAATCTCTCCTTGGCGGTGGTAATCTCGTCTACCAGGGAGGTAGTTACCTCCGATGCGGATTTCAATCGCACCGTCATGGAACAATAGTTTCCGTAACGGAGGCATTTTCGTCTGTCAAGGAGGGGATGTACTCTCAAATGGAGTTAGAATCTCTCCTTGGCGGTGGTAATCTCATCTATTAAGGAGGTAGTTACCTCTGATATGGATTTCAGTAGCTCCCATGCGGTGTGTTTTACCTTCGTAAGAGGAGAAACATCCTCCTTATTGGAGGAAATTGCCTCCACGTTTCTTCCGTTGAGGTGTAAAATATTTAACTCTTAAATGGAGGCTCTTTGAACGGATGGTCGCGAGGGAACACCGGAAAAGTGTTGAAACGGTGTTAAATCCAACTCCGTATTTTTATCTGTGAGTGACTTGCACACTTGGCTATCAATCCTGAAGTCCAGGGTTCAAATCTCACTCTGATCAATTACGATAACCAGTTTTTTCCCGGAGTCATAATGATGATTAGGAGGAAAATTTGACTCTGCGGGTGTGCCTAACAAGCATATTAAATGTTTAAGGCTTTATCTACTCCCTTCAAAAAAAAAAAAAAAAGTAGGTATCTTCTTTTTCTATGGTACCCTATGTGGTACTTTGACATTTGCAGCACAATCCTAATGTCCATTTAAAATTAACTAACGAAATTTGGAATGTGTTTCGAAATATTTACAGTGTGTCTACGAATAGTATATAAAATTACAGTATGCTGCAATTCATTTTTGGAATTTGGTTCTATGGCACCTTAGACCTTAGACGATTAGTGGGCTCTTATCATAATTTTTTATTCAAATAGATATGATAAATAATAAATATACAGGTACCATCGCAAACATAGTTTTTTGTAGCTATTAACTAAAATAGAATTAGCAGTTTAATATACAACCTGAGTGTTATTAGCAATGATGGACATAATCTACAAAGGTATCGATAACTATCGATAGCGCCTAACGAATAATTGCCATTGCCATTGCGAAAACAGACTCTTTTTTATATAGTCGACAATACTTATTAACTATCCAAAAATATCGATAGTGCCTAACACTAACTACAAGTTCTTTAAAATTGTTTAAGTACAAGAATAATAATAACTACGACACAGCACAAGATAGATTAAAGCATCTTATGGTGTTACCATTAAAAAAAAAGTATTTGCAATTCTCTTCTGTCTTATTTGGAATTAACTATATAGAGCCTATATTGGATCTTTATCGAAGGTCGATATGCATAGTTCTTAATTTAGAATAAGAATTCGAAAGTTCTAGTCGATTTAAGCGGAATAAATTCATTACCGTGACCATACGCAATGTGATTGCGACAGTAAACAAGTTGGTAAACAAAAAGCAAGTGACCAGTTGTGTACACAGCTATGTAATGGAAATACATGAGCTGCATTTTAATAGAACTGTTATGGCATATCCAGTTTTGGAATTGCCTTTATGTTTTTTAATAAATACTTTGTATATACGTAGCTATAGTTGTTTAAAAATGACAGGAATTGTTGATTATTTCCCTATTTGCTCATTATTACAGTCATACAATTTAAAGTGTATTAAACATGTAGAAGTGTTCCGCTCTAATTGCACTTGCTTTTATAATGCATCACAAACATACGTACGTGAAGTTTTAATGTACAAACAAGAAATCAAAATATAAGAATTGCAGTTGGAAGTAAACAATGTTTATTACATAATAAATACATGTTACGTCTACAAGACGTGAACTATTGCATTAACACTGGCTTTCACTTTAATAACTTTCACCGCAAGTCTCTGCAAAACTAGATTATAGCTCCGGTAGTTCCACGACTAAATGATTAAACGTAACTTAATTTTTTTGCTTTCCATGTTGTTTCTAGGAACTCTGCCTGATGCCTTGGCTGCTGGTTGCTCAAGATGTAATGAAAAACAGAAAGCGGCTGCCGAAAAAGTAATCCGGTACATAATTAAAAATAGAAGTAATGATTGGAAGCGTTTGGCAGCGAAATATGATCCATCTGGGGTGTACCGGAGCAAATATGAAACCCAATATAACGTTAAAGTTTAAAGAAGATACGGTTGTGCTAAAAAATAGAGAAGTACTTATTTAAGTGAATCAGATCAGAATTGGAACATCTTTCATAATTCCCGGTGTATCATCAAAACTCGTACTTATTGTTTATATTTAGTGACTTGTGTAAACTTGTAAGGTTCCTTGGCTCTGTATTTAATTGCTAGATTAAGAATAAATAAAAATACTTTTGTAAGTTAAGTAGTACTGATTTTGAAATGTACGGACATTTCCATCCTTTGATTTATTTGTTGTAGCATATTTATATCATGTCATACTTTGCTGTCGTTCCCAATAAATTAATTTTGATGATAGACGGTCGTAAACGCGTTAAAGCTATGAAATAAGAAAAGCAAGTATGATAAATGACGCCTGCATGAAGTCCACAAATTAGATTGATTACATTATTCAAATAGAATATATTTTTAAAGAGGTCAGACTATGTGTCCCAGGATTGATGTTACAAGAGGTGTCACAGATTAAAAAAAGAATGAATTTTATTTTAAAAGTGTAGGATTAAAGGATTCTGCTTGTTTGGAAGAGAATTTAAGGAATATTTTCAATTTCTGTAAGATAAGTCGACCTTGACAATTAACCAAAAAATACTTTCTTTGTGAGTAAAGTACTTACCCTTTCCGTTTATGGCTTGAAACAATATTATTAAGAAAAGTTGTTCAGTATACAAGAACTTATTCTCATATACAAAATTTCAGCAGGAAATACTTCCATTATATCGTATTTTTTTTTGATTAAATAAAATAAGAAGAGTTTCGAGAAAAGTGGGTAAGGTAGAAATGGTCAAATATGCGTGGTTTCGAAGATCACCTGACATCACAATATTAAATTATTATATCACCTTAAAAAGTAAGCAATAGTAGAGAAATACTAAAAGAAATAATCTGCAGTGGCGTACATCAAATACACATCGAGGAAATTCGAAACAGTTTCAGAGAATTGAGACATTGCACAGAAAAATGTGCAGATAATTGTCACAATTATAACTGATTGTAAAGTTGATTGTTTTAAGAACTTTATTTGGTTTATTAAATAACCGCGAGTTGTCAATTTTATGTACGAATTTTGCAAGATAGAATGAACTGCCTTTTATACAATAACCATTATTTGTTGATGTACCGATCGCAAGTGGTTGATTCAATGTATGTTGTTGATAATCTTAATGGATTTTAGACATTGATATGTTGAGTAAACTAACTTGTAATCATAATAACGAACCTAATTCATTGATGCAATGATCGCACTTCATTCATTCAATTCACTGTTGATGGGCGAACTTTTAATATTGGCACATCTTTTGGATGGCGAAAAACTAATATTAGTAACGTGCTCGAGTTTCTGCTTGGCGTCACTCCGAGTGCAAACTCACTTTTATCATCTCTATCGCATCTCATCTTAAATATCACAATAATAAAACACATTATTTTAGTAGTTAGAAATGATTAATTGTAAGTAATTCATTAGATTTTAAACATGGGGACAGTTTACAAGCAATGTTTTTGTATTTATATATATATGTATTACTCTGTTTTATTTGACTTGTCCTATATATATGTAATAGATCACAGGATTAATAAAAATCTAATCTAATCTAATCTATAAAGAAAATAGTTTTTGGCACATTCACAAGGCTGACTTGTTTTACAAAAATTGAAAATATTCTTCAAATTCTCTTTCAACCAACGATAAATTAATTGTGCAATCTTAAAGCAGAATCCAAAAATTTTTACACCATCACACCTCTTGTAACATCAATCCTAGAACACACTGTATATGCTTGCCTTTCTTTGTTGAACAAGTTGATCTCAAGAAGATAGGCAATGTCGTGGAGAAGCCTTTGGGCGACCTAGAAGTATCCTTGAACAGAAAAATAGAGGTATTTAAGGATTGTTCGTCGTTAAGGATCGGGTAAAATCTCAGGATCTGTTGAAAATGTTTATATGGCAGAGATCAGTCATAGAATAAAAAAAAATTCATATGTAGCCATATTTGTTCGTTTATTCGTCGACCGATTTCCTATGATCCAAAACAGTTTTATTCGTCATTAATCGGTCCATAGATTATAATAGCCCGATAAATGATGTACGATATATGTGCACCGATACGCCATAAACATGGAGTAGCCGTTTATAATGACAAAAATGCATATTAAATTGAAACTGTTAAATTTTTATTACGTCAAATATTAATCTTAAATTTACCATAAATTCAGTGAATCCACACCTACTTATACTAAACATACTTCCGTATATCGCTTACCATGTGGCCCATTAGCTCAGTTGGTTAGAGCGTCGTGCTAATAACGCGAAGGTCGTGGGTTCGATCCCCCCATGGGCCAGCTTTTTTTTTTTCTTTTTCTTTTGACGTTATTAATTAATTATACGCGTTTAACGCAATAATAATAAAAATGTGGAATAAAAAACTGTATTTCTTTCTATTATTTATTTAAATTAAATTAATTCCATCATAATAAAGCTAGGAGTATGTTACAATATTATATCAACTATAACATCTAGGAATACTTTTCTAATAGTGCACCCCAAGCTTGAGGATAGTTATCCTGAATGTATTTAGATATGCCGTTCGCGTAAGCAATTTGCGCTGAATTACAGTTCCTGCATCGTCTTCCAATAATTTCTGGTAAAATAGCTACAAATAAAATAATATAGGTACATATGTACTTATAGTATAAAATTATATCAATGATGCACACTTTGTTAATTTTGGCAGTTAATTTTAGACTAAATCGCCATACATTTTAGGTATTTTAAATTTAAACTTACTAACCTTTAATCTGATTTCCAAATTCGTCACAAGGTGCTCTATCCAAGGCACAAAGTAATTGCCGTTCGATATATCCGGGACTTTGACACAAGATAAAATTGAAACAAAGCAATAGCACGAGGATTCTAAATAGCGGCGACATTATCTTAAAAATCATTTTAGGGAATTGCGAGCGATACGCTTTTTCTTAGCAATTTTATACTGCGAATAATGTGACGAAAGAAATCTTACGACTTTTGCAACTTACTCTTAAACCGTGAAACTCTTATTTGTGTTTCTGCTTCAGTCGTAGGAGATTACAAAAAAAAAAATGCGTTATGTCCTCTAAATAGATAATTAGGGATACGCTAAAACAATGCAAGTTAAAACAACTATTGTTCTGTTTTTAAGACATTTAACTTTTCTTTTTAATGTACCTTCTTCATATGAAGTCACTTTGAAGTTTATACGTAATAACTATACATAGTGCTTAATATCCGCCTTTTTGGCCACGAAAAATATAAAAAGAAAAAGGCATGATTAATGTTAGAAAGGGCACTTTAACACAACTGAAAGGTTGTAATGTACAACGAAAGAAAAGCAAAAAAAAGAAAAAAAATTAATAATTTGTCGATTCCATAGAAACGATTTTAATGTATAACATTGTCTAATAATGGAAATATTAGCACTTATTAACATACTAAATATTATATTATCAAATAAACTCATTTTTACACCGATTTTCCAATAGCGTATTGTTTTCCATATTAGAAAAATCGTTTCTTTGATTTAAAGAAGCCTTTGTGTAAGTGTAAATTTGAAAATCTTATAAGATAGTTTTCCAAAATTCAATAATAGGTATCAGCAACCAAATGTAAAGCTCAACAAAAACTGCAATAAAACTAACTAGGTACGCCGCAAACAAAATATATACTTCTAATAAAGAAATATTACAAATAATTGACTAAAGATATTACGCCCTTACAAAAAGTTATAAACAAATTGTTCAAGATTTGTTAACTTGATTGAACTTATACTTATAATAAAAAAAATAGGCTTTGGAATATTCTAGGACTAGGATATTTAAAAAGAATAAAAACAGTATCACTATTGACACTAGAAAATTTAGAAACCCATATGTACTTATTAATATGTATAATAAAAGAAGTAAATCAAGAACAATCTCTGTTGTTATTCTCCAGCTACTGTTGCCGAACAACTAAAATAATTTCCATACAGGCTTACCAACTGTGGGTGGCGAAACATATCAAAGCTTTTAAATCGCATCAATTTAAATAATTCTTACATTATTCTGGTTTCCGTACAAATAGGGGTTTCTTGTTACTACTACAATCAAGAGCAGTGTTACCGTAAAATTAGTAGGTCTAAGATTCACTTTAAAATATGGAAGATATAGTATTATAAATTTGTTTAGATACACAAAAACAAAAGTACGAAGTTAAGGCGGGGATACCGCACGGCTCAGTGCTAGGGTCCACGTTGTGGAACGTTTTATACGACGGCATTTTCGATATTCGGCTACAAGGACAGGCCAAAATCATCGGTTTTGCGGACAACTTCGCGCTGACCATCACGGCGGAAAACAAGTACACCCTCATGGCGAACACTAACGAAAACCTCAAACGAATAGTTAGCAGGATTAACACAAAACGAGCTCCAACTCGCTCGCGAAAAAACTGAAGCCATTGTAATCACACATAAAAGAAAAAAGGAAGGCATAATATTTAAAATTGATAATGTGGACATAGTGCTAAAGAAATGTGTAAAATACCTGAGAATCTACCTCGATGCGCGGTGCAACTTTGGCGAACATGTGAAAAGGACTACCGAGAAGACAGCAGAAAGAGGTGGAAGACTCACGCGCCTAATGCCAAGAATTGGAGGTCCTAGCAGCTGAAAAAGTGCTATGCTAACTGGAATTGTGTATTCCATAGTTCTATACGCTGCTCCAATATGGGCAGATAAGTTAAAGGTTGAGCGAAACCGCCACATGCTAGAGAAAGCGCAACGCACAACGCTGTTGAGAGTCACATCAGCATACGGAACTGTTTCCACCATACCCTTTGCAGGTGGTTTCTGGAGTACCTCCCATAGATCTATTAGCATGTGAGCGGAAGAGAACGTATGATTACGGCAACAAACAAGCACAGGAGAACTTGACCGTGGAAATGTGACAGAGCAGGTGGAACAGCAATAACGCAAAAGGACAATGGACTAAGGTACTTATACAAGACATTAGGAAATGGCTTTACTGTAAACATCGGATTGTCGAGTACTACCTAGCACAAGTATGGAAACTTGAAGTCGTATTTAAAACGCATATAGGTGAAACGGAAAACAACAGATGTATCTGTTGTAATGTACTTGATACTGCTGAACACATAGTTTTTGAGTGTGACCGATGGGCCTTGGAAAGAGCAGCTGCCAAAGAAAAAACAAAAGTAAATCTAACGGCGAACAACATGATTGATACGATGACAATGATCGAGAAATATTGGCAAGCAATCCACACGATGATCAGGACAGTTATGAAAATAAAAGAGTGTGAAGTGAGACTGCCGCCGTAAAAGAATTTGTAAGCGTGCTCGGTACTTTCTTGACGCAGATGTCTCTAACGACGGTTCCGTGGAAGTGCTAGGAGAGTCGAGGTGGTTTTAGTGGGTATACTAGTTTTGCACTAATCAACTGGGAGTCCCACACTACCGCACAGAGCTTGATCCAAGCTGGCGGCGTCTATAAAGGATTTTCACCGACAAAAAAAAAATAGATACACAAAAACACATAGAAATTTACAAAATATAAGCGAAAAACGGTTCTTAATCAAGAAAAACCAAAAACCTTAGATATTAGCATACACTGATAAATTTTATTGTGTAAAATTATCATGCTGATTGCTGGTTACTTGCCGCCTCAAATAATCATGTAAATACACATACAAGATTAACAATGTGATGTATAAATACTTTTTGTATGTAAAACGAATTACTTACTAGATGTGTGTTCACATTTGAACAAAAATTACAAATTTCCAAAGCGGTGCATCGAGAAAGAAAGCATTGAATGATTCATTTTGGTATTTCCAATAATTATCATTTTTTCAATTCTGAGTGTCTACTGTTTTTTATCAGTTTTGGTCTAATTCGAATAAAGCACACATTTTATTTTTCCTAATGCTCTTTTAATAGTTACAGATTTTGAGAACGCTATATAGGTAGAAGTGTAGTTCCTCCCTTGATTCTATCCATAAGTAATAAAAGATGTAAACGATAACTAGGGAAACAGTTCTTTATTGTCTAAATGAAAATATGTTCAATTGTAGAAACAATGAACAAGCTTTAGGAAATGAGAAAATAAATTTATCTATACCTACTTACTTAACAGTCAAGATTAACGTAATTCTTATTACCCGCGGTTTGTAAAAATTGTTATGTTGATGTAGGTATAACATCACCTTTAAGTAAGTTAACTTGTCGTGCATGGGTGTTTAAGAAATAAAACTGGCATGTAAAAACACAGATTACCGAAAAAAAACATTTATTCATGTATTGCCACATACAGGTTGTAGCAGCTGTCAAGATTACAATACGAAAACTGTAGGTTTACATCACTGTCTGCGTTAATACAAAATTGTCGATTATTACCTTACCAGTCAGGCCCGATACTTTAACGTGGGACATTGTGGACAATTACATAGGGAATTGTTTATACTGCCGCTTTGGGCATTTTATTTTAAACCAGATTCTGTACTGATTTCGTGAAAGACAAGAAAATAACTTAGGATGTGAGGCATTATTGTACTTAAAGTTTAGTTTTGTTGAAAAATAGGTCTGTTGTCGTTTAAAAAACAAATGATGACATTATAGTTCGAAAACAGGAAAATTTCTATCAGCTAGGGTCTTTTATAAAATGGACGTGTTTCATCGTTTTTCAAAAAATTACTTAACGAAGTTATGAATATTGTACGTCATTTTATCGACACCATGTATAACATTTAACATGTTTTGAAAGCACTGTGTTTATTATTATCTACATTATTTAAATTTCTCAGTTTTTTTTTAGATTTCTTTTCTTTAATTTTAATAGAAAGCGTTATAAAACCTGTATATTTTAATTCTTACGTACTTAAAATTGCGTTTCGACACGATATTCAAGGATATAAATTACGATAGGAAACAATCTGATTTGTTCGGATTATTTGATTTAAACTAGAAACTAAAGTTATAACAAACAACCTACTAACTGTATAGGTTTCTAGAACACGTTTCGTGTTTATTTTTTACTTTTAATATGTAAAATAGTATAGAAATAATAGAAATCTCTAAATTCTTAACCAATTAAACTATAATATTTTACTAAAAATCCAAAATATCTTATTTTCAAATCTACAGAATGATTAAGTGAAAACATAACTGTTTATTTTACAAAATATTTAAACATTATGAGATACTAAGTTTAAATGACTATTTCACAATACCAATTTGAATTATTGATACTAATAACAACGCACATTTAATAGTGGCATGCATCTTATGACTTTTAGCTCTCTAAATTACTAGTTATACATATTTTTTTTCTCTTTTGTATTTATTGATTAGCGAGCGAGGCGCCTAATGTTGACACTGTAATCCATAATATTACAAATAGCGATGTTCAACTGACAGAACCCCACGAGGGTAGAAAATAATCAATTCTGAACAAATGGTGCGTACAATACAATGACTTGCAAGGGAAAGAACTTGACTCATAAAACATTATCACCTTTTGTGGTTTCACACATATCGACGGCTTGCAATGAGTGCACTTAAAAGGTATAAATAAATACAATTATTTCAATCATATGCCATGGTTATCATATATTATCTTTTAACGGAATAACACAATAACACCAAGTTTTATGAATAATAATTTTTCAATACGTACATACTTACAATATAGGAGATATTTAAAGGAATTAAACAAGGCTTAAATATGTCTGTGGCGCCAAATAATACGACTTCTGAAAACGTAAGTATTATTTTATTTTTATTCCTTACGTTGCTGTTCTACCACAAATAAATTTAAGTATTTTTACCTTTTTTGAATGGCGGGTATATGTATAAGATATAGCGTATTAGTTTTTTAAAAATTTGCTTATAATAATTATTATTAGTTAGGGAGAAAGTTACTGCAAGTCCATTTCCACTTAATCTCCAGACACTAACAGTATTTATATTTTATTTAGGTACACCATTATAATATATATTATAAATCCCAGACAGATGCATTATCTTTTGTCAGCTAAGCTTGAATTGCGCTACTACATATCTATATGTATAATAGTGTATTAAAAAAAAAAAAATTCATAAGCATTCTAATGAATTGATTTTTTAAGTCTTATGATATCTTTTAATATAAGAAATTTGATAATATAGGAAATTATTAGCGATTGATAACGTTAATAAATCATATTTTAAATCATTTTCCTAATATAACGGCCTTAGAACCACTATATGTTTTGTAAAGTCATAAAAGCACTATACTAGTCCTCTTGCGGCTATAAAAACAGTAATTGAATGATTGGAAATGCACACGTTTAAGTGCTTTTATAGCTCTATTAAATACGCGAGTTGCAAAAAACGGTATAGATAGATCTGTGACCCCTGTATGTTATTTTATTTATTTTATTTATTTTATTTATTTTATTTATTTTATTTATTTTATTTATTTTATTTATTTTATTTATTTTATTTATTTTATTTATTTTATTTATTTTATTTATTTTATTTATTTTATTTATTTTATTTATTTTATTTATAAAACGTCGTTTGAATACTTAACTTACTTCCTAAATACGATATAGTTTATATGAATCGTACTTTAGTGCGTACAGTTTTGTTTAAAACTGCGATGGTAGATATTAAATGTTATTTTCATGAGTGACTTTTCTTTTTAGAAATAACCAAAAAAGGAAAAAAGGAGGCCGATTTGAGGAGTTATTTCTTTTTTAATTTTTAATTATAAATCAACGACTTTTTGACTAAATCTACAGTTATTTTGAAGCTGTACCGGGTGATTCAGTAAGGGTGGCGACCGGCTGTATCTCGGAAACTGCTATGCCTAGAGCTTCGGGACAAAAAAGTTCATAACCAATGTGGCCACCAGAAATATCCGAACATTATTTTCATGTTCGAAATTTTACCGCTAGGGGGCGTATCTGCTATGTTCAATCATAAAATCAGTATCATCTCAGAAAATTGCAGGTTGAGCTATAGTTTTGAATGGACCGTTCGAAAGCTGAGTTGATATCCCATTATTTTGTTTAATGACTTTTTTCATATCTGCCATAATAGGGAGCGGGGAAGCCAATCAATTGTTCAATATGTAAATTTTAATATCTCCTGAACCATTCAACCAATCTGAAGATTTTTGGGCTCGTTCGATTGAGCATTTCATGGGTTTTTTCTAGAAAAATTGTCGTTCTAGCATTTAGTTTGAAATAGGTAAACTACAGGCTGTTTTCTGTAGTGATAACATATTTTGGTGAATTTCAAGAAAAAATTAAACGTAACCGTGCTATATAATTACCAGTGTCTCAAACTAAATTAAATTGTTGAAATTGCAGTGAAAACCGCATCTTAATATCTCTATCCGCTCTCGATTTATCGCCAAAAGAATGAAATTTGTAACAAAAATCAACTGCGGCCATGAAAGTAGGCGACGCGACGGATGGTTTCCACACGGAGAAAAAAAGATGTTACCACGTATTATAAATATAATGAATGATATTAACTCAAGGACAACAATACGTTATCTAGTACCCAGTATTCATCCATGTATTACTGTTTATTAGGAAGATGGTACGCTGTAATATAATTATAATACAACCAACTATAAAGTTAGTTGTCCCTATTGTTACTATCTATTTTTCTCAGTGCATGGAAACTACGAAACTACCAGATTGTTTATTGCTTATATCAGCTAAAAATAGTCAAAACTGAATGGAATAAATTATTAACGAGAATAATAACAGCAAAAAGAAAATATCTAACCAAAAATTTTAATTATAAATGTTCGGAATGTCTACCATCACTGGCCACCCACAAATTGAGTCTGTTACTATCGTTATCGTAAGTTTCATCCTTACCATGTCATCTTACATCAAGAATTAAAGGATGGCGATTTTTTGTAAACTACAAGAATAACTTACTTCTTACATCAGTTGTTTCCTCTCGTATTTTGGAATTAAAATACCGACGCAACTTTGAATACCTTTAAAAAAACAAAATTGTTATCCATGAGTGCTCGGATGCGTGAAACGAATTTGTAAGATTTCATTAAACTTAGCCGATCATTCCGAAAATTTGCGTATGGCCACAGCTTTTCATTCTAAACAATTTTACTAATTGTAAGCAACAATTCGACGTACTATGAACGGAAAAGATATTGCTCTATCTGCGACGAAAATAGTTTTCACATCATTGTTTTAACGCAAATATATTTCACAAACAATAGAAATATGCTAGAAATCATTCTTTAACAATATTTTAACCACAAACTCTAACAAATGGTAAATTAAATCGAAAATTTTATCTTTTACGAGAGTTTTACCTATCCACATGGTAAGTATAATTGGGTTATGCTCAGGACTGCGCTTAATATTTTGTTTTTATTTTTTTAATTTAGATTAGTAATCAAATTGTGGTAAAAAATATGTAAATACGTTCAAAATTGTAAGAGTTTAGGGTGCCTTCAAATATGCCTAATAATTGTTACTTAAATGCCACAGATGCACAATTATACATAAAGAATAAAGTTTTTAATCGAAAATGTATGAAACGGTAGATTATGGATAACCATCAGGATAAGCATAATAGCCTTGCATCAATATTATATTTATTAGAAGCTGAGCAACTACACATATAACCTATCTAAGATACATGTGTTAATTATCTTATCAATTAATTACAAAATTTGGTCAAAAAAAGGTAAACCTTAACAAGTCCTTTGTTGATAATACTCTACTACTAGTTCTTTACTTTAAAAAGGTCTGTTATTTAGGTATACGCATATATCTATAAGTATTTCCTAATTAGTAGTGCTTTTAGCTTCACTGATTTCACCATGTAAACAAATGATAGATAAATTTGAATTAAACTAAAAAAAATATATAGTAAAACACAACTAAATTAGGTGATAATACTCATTGACAATCAATCAGTTGCAGACTATTAATGCAATAATTATCCATCCAAAATTTTCTTAAAGTAATCATGGTTATTGACGTAGATTTGGTGACTGGCTGGATTTATGTAAGTTATTACCTACACAGTAACTGTTATTCTAAATCGGCGAAATAGATCTTGTTCGGTTCTCTATGTATTTTTTTCAAATAAATTTTTATGCACTTCTGCTTTTTTTATAATGCGCTTTCTTTTGCTTACCTGCGGTTTTGATGAATTTTATAATGAGAATTATTTCTACCATTAACTGACAATTTTATGATTATTTCTTTTGGAAGTATGTACTGCATAAAACATATAGTTAAAAGTCTTAAAAACTCTAATATTGTTTTCGCCAAAATTTAAACTATCCTTTAGTTCTATTATCAAGAATTTCTACATTCTTTTTGCACCTTTTCTAATAGTTTCGAGCAGTTACTTATTGGAAATGTATTTCGGCATACTTTAGTAGTACTTTAATACTTTAACATGTGTGGACATGTATATTTTAAAAATGACAATGTTTATTGATAAAATGAATAATCTTTTCAATGATAATTAGCGATATCTTGTTTGAAGTGGGTTGTAAATGTTATTGCAATATGAACGTGTGCTACGAAATGTTTAAATCACGTGTCGTAAAGTAAATACATACAGTTAACTTTTAATCGTCCACTCACGCACCGGACGATATCGTTGTGAAAGCAATATTAGTATGCTTGAAATCCGAACAAAGAAGTCCGGTAGCATTATTTGTATCTATATATCAATGCGAATATTCATCACTTGAAACAAATTTGCATTTTTATGAGATATCTGAGTCAGTTATTGCGCAAAATATTTATAGCACAAAGTAATTTAATCGGAAATTAGGTACCGATATACGACTATAAGTGATGTATTGTACTATTGAATTTTATTTAAATTATTATTATCAATATCTACATGTTACGACGATGTTTATATACGATAATCGTTGAAAATATAAAATTTAAGCATTCGTTGCTAGTTATTCACATTTACCTTGTATTTGCTTCGGTGAAGTCAATTGCGTCAGTGAATGAACAGGAAATAAGAACACCCATTTGTTACTTCATTCATATTGTACGCTCTGTGCAGTGTTGCTTACATGAAAATTGTGCCCGACTTTTTTTTTAAGTATTCAGTTTTAATTAATAGATATGAGTGAAAACTTCGATGAAATGCGTAAAGAAAGTCATACAAGCGCAGATGGAAATGTCGTGTCTGAAATTTTGGTAAGATTGTAACAATGGTTAATGTAGTGTACTATCTTATATGGGATAATTATAATAAATGAGTATATAACTGCATTTGCAACAAATACAATCGTGCTTATATAATAATAATTAATTAATTTCTTTTTGTTTCGTTTATAGAAACATCTAGATGCTAATAGCTATGCAACAAAGAAAACTATTGCCCAAGGATTGCTTGATGTTGCGTTGTTAACAGCGAATGCCTCCCAACTCAAATACATTTTGCAAGTTGGAGAACAACATGACTTTTATTCCTTGATGTTAGGATTAATCATAACATCTATTATCCTGCAGGTAATTAATAATAACTAATTATATTTCTATATAGCATTTGTGGTTTGAGAGTTTGAGACTGAATATTATATCTCACAAATTCAGTTTAAAAATTGATTTTATCATAAAATTTTTAAATTGTACAATAGATAGTGGTGGAAGTGAAAAAAAAGTGAAAGCTGGTTTTTGTTTTTCAAAATATGTGACTTCTTTAATTCTGAAATTTCGTTACTCAATTACCATACCAATACATGAGAAGTTGTATAGAGATGAGCCACCTTCCAGAAATGCTCGGTACATCTATTTCAAAATGGAAAACATTTTGACTGAAGGAGTTATTGGGTATCTACTACTGTTTTAAGTCCTGTTTCTTAAATTAGAAATTATCTAAATGTTAATTCAGTATTTTTGATAAAATAAAAACAGTACACATACAAATATTTGTGTTACGTGTACATGCCTGTAACGAAATATTATTGAGGACAATTTATCATTTAATTTTACGAAGAAAAGTTCCTAAAATATACCTACGATAAAAATTAATGATTATTTTATAGATAGCAGTAACAATTAATTAATTACTATTTGGTAATAGTGAACGTAATCCTATACTTATATAGTGCACATGCAAATTTACGTTTTTAACTAAAATAGAGGCCAGGTATGAAGTAAGAAATATCGATGGAGATGGCATTATTAGCTTCACAATAAAAACTTCTTAAAAATAGTTAAACTAATAGCCGAACTAATGATTTGCAATGATCAGATAATTGCTATATTCGTGGCAGACGCAGATGTGTGAAAGAAACCGGTGCCTCTGTTGTTATACACAAGGGTAATTAGACTCATGATACCATACAAAGCAGTGTGGTGGCTAAAAAAGTGGCCAACCTCTCACTCCTGCTCTAGTGTGTGCGTGCCAAGCTCTAAAGGGAGGTCTGCCAGAAACAACAGGAAGAGACGTGGCCCTAACAACGATCCCTGCGATGCTCCGGCGAGGATATCGCGAGAACCGGATCGGACTCCGGCAGTCCTAACACAGAAGCACCTATGTTTAAAGTAAGATCTGATCAGCCTGATCAGAATGGGATTAATGTCAGCAACAATCAACTTGTGGATCAGCCCTTTGTGTCAAACAGAGAATTCAGTAGATACACACTAAAAAATATTTGCAATTCTTACGGAAAATTCCAGTAATATATAGGGTAAATTTACCAAAAATTAGAAAATGTACCTAAAGTTTTCAATTTCTATTTCAATTTTTGGAAATTTTACCTTATACGTTACTGGAATTTTCCGTAGGAATTGCATATATTTTTTAGTGTGTAGCCTAGTAGTAACTCTCAGGAAAGCGGGCATCCCTTCCAGTCTTGAGGATGGTAAGGAGGTAATCTCTTCAGGGCTATGTTGGAAACTCCATTAGGCCCTGGGGACTTTTTATTTGTTCTGCTTTTGATGAAAACATTGAGCTCCGTTGGCATAGCGGAGTCGATCAGGGTTCCGAGCTGTTCTCTGACAGTCAGGCAACACTTAAAGCCATCAGTTGCGTAAGAGTTGACTCAAAGGTGGTTTGGGACTGCGTATGCACTCTAAATGAGGTGCGCATCCAAAGGAAGCTAATATTGGCCTGGGTCCCAGCCACACACAAGGGAATTGAATCGGCCGACGACTTAGTCAGACAAAGTTCATCAAGGCCATTCGTTAAAGCTGGCCCTTCCTTCTGCATTACCAAATCGCAAATTAAAAAATCCATCAATGAATGGAAACATAATAAGTCTAAGATGACTCTGCATATTCTATCATGAGGAAGAAGAAACCCCAGTTCATGTACCATGTCACTGTAATGGTCTGGCGAAGACAAGATTTTTAGTATTGGGCGTAGATAATCCCCACAGCTAGTAGCAACATCAAGGAGTCGCTCCCAAAAATGGTAGGTCTTTAAGAAGGCAACGTTAGAGAACGCCTTCTAGGACAAAGAAGATTATAATAGATGAAAACTTGGCGGTGAAATAGATGAGCATAACCACCCCAGGCCTAATCTAATCTACCTATTTTTACGTCAGCAGCGCCATTAGTTTTTTTTTTCTTATGCGATTCGTGTCAAAATTGAATTGTAGGCGTTCATATTTATAGGAATGTGTTGCTATTAAAAAAATTTCATTGATATCACAGAGTGAGTTTATGTCTTAAAGGCCGGTAAAAAAGAAGAAGGTAAACAAATACACCATACACCAGAGAGCTTAGAACCTATCTGGACCTATTGTGTCCTAAGTTTTTTGTCGTCCGGTGTCGTACGTATTTAAGTACATACGTACGACACCGCTTATGGTCAATAATTTTAATTCTTCCTCTATTATTCAGAACTTGTTTTTATGAAGATGATAATAAACGCTCCAGGATCGGTGTACCTTACTTTACATTCAAGCTGTTTAAGCTGATACAAATCCTCTCGAAAATATTAGAAGCATTGTGAAAATCATTCCATCAACAACCTTCATTATATTGTTTATACGTGGCGTTAAAATAAAAAAAGAACAAGATAATTAGACGAAAAATAAAATGCGTTTAAATAGATTTCTTTCCTGAAAATCAATCAAGCCAAATTTGATCAAACACGCGGCTTTAGTGCTATGCGGTATATATAATTTAAAACGAAATAATTAAATCATTCCTAAAAACAATTAGTAATAATTTATAGCGAAAATTCAAGTCAATTGGTAGTAAGGCGTACACACGTTAAATATAACCAGAAACAACCTGTAGGTATATTATCAAAGGTTTTATTTAAACATGGACACATTATCAATTCTTATTCTCTTTACCAAACTGACTGCGGTTGAAAATTCTTAAATCTTTTAAAGACTTTAAAACAATGTGATTAAAATGTGGTGTACAGTCCTATAAGCTTAGTTTGAATAGATTTATAAATTTCCTTGATACTAAACTGTTGGTTTGCGTTTTAGGTAATTGTCGGCTTACTATGTCTGTCGTTGCTTCTAATGAGAGACTGCCGTTTACATTTAAAGGAATATCACTATTCTGCGCAAGCTTTGAATTATTTTACCACAACATGCGCTTTCGCTATTACAGTGCTGAACTTAATTATCTCTTGCTTTGACCCAACGATAGCTAGATACGCTATTTTTCACGCTCCAGATGTCGTGCAAGATGACTTATAAATGTGTAGAAAAATGATATTTTTCATAAAAATAACGATAATTTCAATATCTGCGCTCACACATTGATTCAGCTTTATCTTTCTAGCTGGTGGTAGCGATTCTTTTCGTAATAATCGGCGGATTAAACATAAACAAGAACAATCACCACACCCCAGCAATGATCTTAAACGATGTTATCTTGATATTCATTTTTATCATATCAATTGTGAATATAATAATATCGGGTTTTGGAATCGAATACTCGAATAATCCCCTACAGTTAATTGATCGGAGAACATCGATAGCAGAAAAAGTTAGCTAACATATATTTCTCTTAATGTAGGTTACAGCGGGCATAATATCGATCGTAATGAGTACACTGAAGATTAACGAAGACCGGCAACAAAATTTAATAGCAGCTATCTTAAATCAGATCGCTTTGGGTTTTATTACGTGTGCACTGTTTTGTGATATAATAAAGATGAACTTCGGATTAGATCCAGCTATAGCTGTTGATAGAGATTCTATAAAAAATACGACAAACACTTCTACAACACGAAAATATTAAAATAATATTTTTTGTTTTATAATTTTTGTTCTTATTTGTACTTATTTATTTTTTACGTGCATCATTGTTTTGCCAATATCAATTTCGATGTTTAGTTTAGTTATGATTTTTTTTTTCTTTTTTATTTAGTTCATACAAGTGTTACTTTGCATTTTCTTGGGCAGTAAATTGAACATCAACAAAGAAGAATATCAAGATCCAGCAAATATCGCTAACAATGTCGTCCTAGGTATAAATGCTCTTTTGGTGGGAGTTAATGTTTTTATAGCCGCCTTCGAAATGAAGGAAGATTTTACAGAGGCAATTAAAAATGCAACAACGACTACCAAAAGTTTACTAATGGAAGACAGTGGATAATTATAATTTAGCTGTAGCAATCATTAGATATCAGGATAACATATTAAGTCCCCTGTAATCAAAAATGATTATTATTCGTACGTTCTTAAAAACTGATATTATTATAATGAAAAAGGATCACTTTATTTATTTTAACAATAATTAGTTCCAATGAATATATAGGTACGCACCTATGTCCTATATATTGTAGACGTAGTATAATTTATAATAGAGTAAAACTATATAGGCTATATAGATTATATAGTACCTAGATATGTGATTATAATTTGTAAGCTGTTAACTATTTATGTTTATGCCTTTATTTTCTATGTAGTATTTTTTGTACCTACTCAATTTTATTGATTATATGTAAATAAAAATGTATAAAGATTTGTAAATGTAATCTTTTATTCTATATCCAAAGCCCCGACGTATTGTTTGTTCGTTATCTAGGATTATTTAATATTTTTACTGCACTTTTGGTATAGCGAAAATAAATAAACCCTTACCACAAGATATTGGAGTTACTATTTAAGATACAAAAAAGCTACTAAAAATACAACTATAATTAGAAAATTTTGAAAATATTCACTTGCTTACGAATGGTGTGTGCTGGGTGTGTGAAACGATTCCGTAAAATGCACGACCATAATGGAAGAGTTATGCTTTGCTTATATATGTATATTTATAGTTATTTAGCCGTTTGGAAGTACAACAGGATGTCTCCCAGATGGCGAACCGGTTAAATAGGAGCTTACATTGGCGGCGTGTGCCATCTAGGAGACATCCTGTTGTACTTCCAAACGGTAGAATAACGATAAGACTATAAATATATGTATATAAACAAAAATGTATGGAAAATATAAAATATAAAAGTATAGTACTTGGTTCGAAGATGGTGGCACTGAAATTTTATTGCATTGATTTAAATCATGAAAAGTACACTTAAATAGACAGTGCCATCTTTCGTTTCAAAGCACATTTTTTAACACTTCCCAAATCCGAAATAACATAGTAATGACCAGGCAACTAAATATACACTAGCGTTATTTAAGTTCTATCCTTTTAGGCACAATTTTATAAATGTCTAGTATTATTGATTCTCACATATTATATGTAATACTATATGTAGTATTACATATATGAATTCTCAGGTAAACAACTTAAAACAATTATTATAAATTGAAGGATACGGATCAATAAATTGAAGAAAATCAGACAATAGTGGCAAAAAAATAAAAAGCAAAAAAAACCTGCAGTGCCTATTATACAAATACCGTTTGTAATTATTTTTTATAATTGGTACATATATTCCGTAATTTGAATTGGAAGTTGTAAGTGTATTATCAACTGCTACAGTAAAATAATAACATTATTTCATGCAGAGGAAATGTATAGGTTTTTCACAAAAAAAAACTATACAATTTAACTTATACTTTATAACTTATAACCTTTTTGAAAATCCAGCGCGGTGTATGTATACCCATGTATTTAGTACAAAATATGTTTGTTTCTAATTCTACAATTTATGTATGTATGTAAGTATCTCAATTCTGCTAAAATAGAATACAACCCGTAGAATTCCTTTTATTGTTGGTGCCATTGTTGGTACCTTGGATACACGGTTGTTATATCGGTTGTCTATCTTGGTTGATATTGCACCAATTTAAAAAATTTCGGAGTGCATCCAGATGTAAACAATTTACTCGTTGTCATAGAAACGATTATCCTACAGATTGGAGGTGCGCACTGCGCCGCACAATGTGAGCGAGCGAGTTTGTTTTGCTGATCATTCTTTATCTTAAATGAGGATCTGTGATCATTTAAATCCCTCGAAGTGCGGATAAAAATGTGTCGGTGTACGCGATTGTGTTCAAATAATTTATCCTAGCGGATGATCAATTTGTCGTATGTAGGTGAACTTAATCATCACAATAACCATGTCAAATGTAAGTACCTAATAGTTTTAGTTTGTCACTTTGGTTTTCTTTTGGAATTCCTATCTTACGTGTTTATTGATTTACATCCATAGTGAAATATTATCGAAAACCAATTTATATGTGTTTTTTCGACGTAGGTTTAACGGTATTACAGGATTTAATTTTGTACGTATTTGTTTTAGAATGAAGAGGCATTACGCCTAAGATTTAAGGATAAAAGAAAAATAACAAAGACATATGAAGAAACTAATGAAAAGTCAAAGGTTTTTTTACCGTTGCCGTCAAATTATGTATTAGCAGTTTTAGGATTAATACTGATAGTTTTTACATCAGTTATAGTGATAGAGAAACAGCTACCTCCGGGTTTGAAAATATCAGAAGAACACAGATATCCTGACAGATTTATAGCTGAAAGAGCTTATAATCATTTGAGAAATCTTACTAGCTTAGGACCACGAATCGCAGGCAGTCATGTTAATGAGGTGTTAGCTATTAAGCTACTAAAAAATGAGATTCAAACAATAATTGATAATGCTAAAAAGAACAATGTAATACAATTGGATGTGCAGAAAGTCAGTGGCTCTTTTGCTCTTAAATTTTTAGATGGCATGACAAACGTGTATAACGGTTTGCAAAATGTTGTTGTTCGTGTAGGATCACATGCTGATTCACTGCATAGTCTGTTGATTAATTGCCATTTTGACACAGTGGTCGACAGCCCAGGTGAGTTTAAACCTATAGTTTTTTATTTTTAGTAAATAAATGTTTAGTTTTAGTTGTTGGTTTGGCATAGGTACATGCATATATCTGACCCTGCTCTGCTCTGACCCTGCATTGCAAAATGTTTTAATTAATATTATTTTATTTTTTCTTGTACATTGAAATTTAAAAATATTTGAGAAATATTGTGGATCAGTAACATGTAGTGTTTAATTTTATATATCTTTTATTATATATATTTTTATTTATCTATATATCAATATTTACTGGTCTAATACTATATTTATCAATTTAATGTTTATGTTGTGATTATACAGGTGCTTTTGGATATATTGCTGGTTTAATCAAATAATTTCAAGATAAGCATGTACAGCAAACAGTTTTAGACGCCTTTCAGATTATGTGATTAATTAAAAATTTATCTGATCTGATCTAATGGAAATCACAAAGGATATTATACCTGTAAAGTTTTTTTAAATGCATGTTCAACAACACATAATTAATAAGTATTTTCTTTTATGTAATGTTCATTGCCAACTGGCTTTTTGTCATCAAATTTAATTTGGTGCCAATTTGAAAGTAATAAATTTGAAAATGCTTTTGCAATATATAAGGGCATTGTGGAATAATTGCCAGAATAATTTCTAGAGTTTATTTTTGTACTTTCAGTGAAAGATATGAATATAAAATTTATTTTTGACCTTATTTATCTAACAAAACTCTTTAAACTGTTTAATATTTTATTATATTTTCTGATTAAGAATTATAAAATTATTAGTTTGAAACCTGTTAAGTAAGGGTTTTTAAAACACGAAACAAAAAATTTATACATTAACTCAATTAGTGGTTACGTTTAAAATAACAAACAACAAATGTTTATATTTTACTGACCACTTTGAAATCATTAATAAATACTAAGTCATATTTGTGTTAAAAAATAAAAAAAACAAATATTTGATCAGTGATATTAGTGTCTGTATATTGGCTGTGATAAACTGATTTAGAATAGATTTTATAACACATTTAACACACTTCAAGGTTCAGATATAAATCAAGGCAAACCTAATGAAGCTTTTCTTTTTTATTTTTGAAACATTAACCTTGGCAATTACATTATATTTTACTTTATTTTTCTGAACATATTTTCTGTAGTTATAATAACATGCACCATTTTATGGCAATCAACTTTTTTTTATATAACAATCAATCCAAATTATTACTTTCACGTCTTGTATTAAAAAAACAAATAAGAAGGCACACTGTTGAAAGGATATCGATTAATTTTATGTTTATTAGTTAATTGAAAATCTTAAACTATTAATTTTTATTTAAAATGTTCAAACTGTTCATCTATAGTGTTGTAGCGAAAGCTGCATCTTCGATTATATTTCTGGGGTGCGTTCGAAATTAGAATGTATTGGGTAAAGTGTATACCCCAAACAATGAAATATTTGAATGCTTGACAGTGACAACAGTATATACCTTATACTTGTCCACTTATTTTCGAACGCGCCTCTATTTTTCCTTTCTATTTCTTTTTATAGAATTCAATGCTGCATGCCAAATATATTTTTGGCTGTACAGTGTATTCCAAAAGTACGCGAAAGCATACTTGCTTCTTTATTTTAAATTAAATACTTGCATGCTAAACGCACACTTAGCCCAATGCAACAATGACATTTGGATGGTTGTGTGATGAACATTTGCTTAACTTTAAAGTAAGGTAACTTCATTTTTTTAAGTGACACTGCATTTTTGTTTATACCAAATTATTTCTCATGCAAACTTCCTTTAATCCACTTGAAATATTATTGTAGTATTAGTATTATGGATAACTCAGTGAGTAAATATTAAATGTATGCATAAATTGAAGGAAGTTTATCTTAATTTCTAAATAGGCTTCAGCGTATGAAATTCAAACAAATTAAAAAGGTTGGAGATCTGTTGAAATAAGGGTTTTAAGCAATAAAGTGTAAGATCTAAATATGGTTTTCTTATGCTTTATACATATATTTGTTTGTTTCAAATACATATTAACTCTCCCTGAACCTTTTGAGCTACTACGATTTAAACTGCCTTATTGTCCACTATCTTCAGTTATTTATTGAGCTTTATCATGACCTGACCACTAAAGTTATATGTTAGTAATAGTACTGATAGCTATAGAGAGGTGCTGAATATATTTTATAAGGTTGATAATTTTATTGTTTAATAAAATGTATACTTCCTGCTTTATAGCTTCTTTCTTTTGTTTAACATTTGTGCGTCTACTGAGCAAATATCCGAAATTTATTGTTCTCATCGCGAAATTATTTATAAAACCACTCAAGGTCAAAAATGTTTTGATGGAAAAAATAGTAAGGACGGATATGGTTGGAAATAATATGAGTGGAACTGAAAAGTTAAAATTGCTTGTTACGGGCAAATCAAAAAATTCACATTGTTTTACGGGAATAAATTTGCTTGAAATGGATTACAAATTCAACAAAAACTGCTGTTCAGAAAAGGAATATTCTGCTTGTTGCAGCAGTGTCTAGTACATCCTAAAAATATTGAAATAAAATTAAAAAACATTAAACCGAACTATTTTTCTCCTAATTGCTATTTTACAACCGATTAACCAGGGTATCAAAAAAGAACCTTAAACAGCATTACAAAAAAATAATTGCAATGAAAATTTTGGTCTATATGGAAGTGCCAACTCTAACAACTGTGTTACTACTTAACACAATTAGAGACTTGAATAAAATAATTGTATTGAGGAATAAAACGTGACAATGTTTCAAAAAAAAAAACAGGCTTCCCTAAAGATGAATGATGGTACAGGATATTGATGAGTGGGATGGTGAAGACGACTTTACTGTTTGGATTAAAAAAAATGTTCTGGACCTCATACTAAATACAATGGTTTTCCAACAGAAGAAGACATTTTAGAAAGCGTTATGGGAAATATGGACTTGAAAGAATATTTTTTAGCATTTAGCAAAGCTAAAAGTCTGTAAGATTTCAGACTTAGACGACGATAACAATGATAATGAAATAACACCTTCGGTTTTTAATTATGTTTTAAATGCGACGTTTTCTTTATGAAAATATATAACTTGATGAGTTATTGCAATTATTATATTTCACACTAGTCAGCATTTCTCAGAAATGTCTACTTCATATTTTAGTGCAATTTATTATATATGTTGGTTGAAGAATATCTAGAGCAACATTCAGTTCATACTAAAGCAATTTTTTTGCATTCTTTAGTTTAGTTACTACTATCTTTTTAGGGCAAAGTTAAATAAAGGAATAAAAAATATAAAACATTTTTTGAAAATGAACTCGCTCTGATAATGACGTAATTGGTGCGTGAATACTAGGGATTAACGCGTTATATATGCCGGAGTTTCGCTTCGGCATTACATACATATTAGGATTGCCTATTGTACGGTATATTTTTATGTGTGGATTGATGAGTAATAAACAAACGAATAAATTATATTAACGCAATAATTTTTTTATTAATTTTCTCAACATATTGCATCACTCCTTTTCTTTCTTTTTTTCTTTTAGTTTGGAGACGTCAATTGTTACTTAACATGAAAACCAGAGATTACTACTTGTATTAAATGAAACGTCTCGTTTGCATAATCGTTGTATTCAGCTTTAAGGCTCTTACGGAAATGAGTCCCATGTTATAATTATGTCGAGCGTTTTTATACATACATATGTAGGTACTTCTGGTTGGGTTAATTATAAATGAATTAAGCTGGACCTAAAATAAAATTACAGCCGTTATTAATTTTACCCACTTACACATGCATACGTAACTCTCGCCAAGTGCTTGTTGACAAAATTTCAATTCATGATAACTATTTTGTATAGCTATCACTTGTATGTAAATGAAGGATTCAAATTTTAACCGTGAACTATATTTAACTTCTACAGTGCAAAGACAAAATTTCGGTGTGTATCCAAATTGGGATTTCTATTGAAAACCGTGTTAACCGCTATTTAAAAAAGTGAAAATCAAATGTTAGAAAGCATTATTTTTAGCTGCCCAGCCCGTGTACAAAAATGTGAACGTCTTAAAAGCGCAAAACTTTGCGTTGATTTAAGCAATTTAACTATGGTTGAAAAAATAAAATTTTAAATAAATTCTTTGACAATATAAAGGTCTTTGGATATATCAAGTGACCTTCGCGCCGTACAGCAGGTGCCTGACGTCAAATTTATATAAATTATTTGTTGTTCTGAAATGTTTACCAATGTATACCATGTTAATAATATTTCACGGTAAAAAATACCTGCCTTGCGTTAAATTGCCTTTTGTTACCTGCGTAATATATAGAATATTACAATTCCGTTTCTTGAGATATGTTTTTTTTTTTTTTTTGTTATTTGTAGTTATAACCTGTCTGACCTTTAGGTGATTATGTTAACATGAGAACCTGGAAACTAATAATTTGAAAGACCTATACAAGGGATTAATGTGAACATCAAAAGTTGGAATTAAACTAAAAGCATATCAAATCGTTTGTATTTATAAATTTAGATCTACGATCTATTCATTTGCTTTTACTTCTAAATCTGAAGCATTTCGAAATTTTCTTTTTTAACCACCTTTTCAAAACATTTCTAAAAAATAGTCAATTCACCATCGTATAATTGGTTACTTTAAAACTATGATGTTATTTAAGATATTGAATCATCTTCGGTATGTTTTTTTTTTGCCGGGAAAATCGTGCAAGAAAACAATTTTGTAAACACGTCTCATTGTCTCATCTTTCATGGTTAGAGATTGGTATATTTTCAAAATCAACATATTATGGGACAAACTATGGCACACAAATAAAAATTGTTAGTGTTGACTAATTTTTAATGCATTTCCTCAAGCGGATCGAACGACCTTAATATAAAATATACAGGGTTATTCACGCCATACGGCTTGAAATATTGTGGCCAAAATACGTGACGTTGAAAAAGTTTCACTTTTGGGTTGTATGGGAATCAATTATGGTTACTTTTTAAAATTATTTTTGTATTACATCCTAAAAGCAGCATAATTGTTGTATTTTAATGGAATCCCCTGTACATTATTGCATTTTTGGATTCTCTAATCAAAATAAGCGTCTGTTGTAATAAGGTTTATAATAACTAAACCTTGAGTTTTTTTTTAAATAATTTGAATTCAAGTATGTAAGAAGTATTTAAGATATGTAAGCGAAACTTACAGTGAAGTCTAACAATAGACCATATTTTATAACCCAATTATAATAAACTTGCCATCTTATACTAATAATTAATCAAATAAGAACTTTAAGTGTTTAGAACATGATTAATTTAAATAGAACGTCATATTATTTAACTTACCGCCAAATTTACTTTTTAATTATGGCTCAAGCTTAAGTTCTTAAAGAATATGCTAATTAATCGTTTTTGCACCATTTGGTGTTTTTTAAATAAAAGTTCTAATTAGATACATTGCCTATGGTATTTAGAAAAACTTTAGAGATTGTCTTCAACAATGTGTTGTGTCAACGGCCGCCATATTGAAGACATTATTGTTAAAACTTTATGGTTTTAAAATGATATATACTGTTTAATTCAGAAATAAAAATGTTTCTTTTCTATATACACCCATTACTTTTTTTATTACTCCTTAAAACTGCTTAATTTGTTTTCCCCACGATGTATTATGCTTTACTCAGATTTAAATCCAAACTTCCGTTAGAATCATTTTTTGGGTGCTTCTTGCTGCATTGATAAAGCTTTCATTATGCAAAAAATGTGTTATGGGTAAATCAACAAGACTACAAACATATTATAATATAATACTATTTAAACAATCAGGCATATTGACAACATCACTTCTTTGCTTATTTTTTCATAATTATATATACAATTACTCTTGCTTTTATAATTTAATATTTTTTTACATGCATATTAAATACATCTAGTGTAGGAGATTGGAGTAGCAACTTTAATTACCATTTTAATTATAAGGCCAAGCGTATATCCTCAGATGTATTAGTTATCTTGAGGTTAAATCGACATCGATACACAGCTTGTTGATTTAAAATCAAATTTAGATAAGGCAAAAATATCAACCATAGGGAACATCCATATTTCATATCTGATGTTCTGGGCGACATTTTAAACAACTTTTACTTATACTATTTTTAATTTACGCTACCATACAAATGTTACATCAGATTGTAAAAAACCTGTATGTTTAATCAACATTTAGATTATGGCAAAAAGCTTTAAAGGAACTAAAACTTTATAATCAGTATTTTATTTTCTGTTAAACAGATGAATCTGTGGACACACTATATATAGTTTGTGTAAGGAGATGTATAACAACATAGGATTCACTTAAATTTCCGCGTTTGTAGTAATTGAATAATTATCGAAAATGTAGTACATATGCAAAAGCGACAAACAGCAGATTATTTAGTTTATTAACAAATCGAAATATGCTTGAGATAAATAATTCTTATTAACTTCTGTATGATATAGAAAACATGATAATGATAACGTTCAAAAATAATAAAAAGTATTTCTATTATCTAGGTTTAATATCTTTCAGGTGGAAGCGACGATGGTGCTGGTTGCGCGGTTATGTTAGAAATTCTCAGGGTGATCTCACAATCTGACCAGACACTTCGACATAATATAATTTTCCTGTTCAACGGCGGTGAAGAGAATTTTCTGCCGGCATCGCATGGTTTTATAACGCAGCACAAATGGGCCAAGGAGGTACTATTACAAATTACTGCGTATTAGATAGCATGTGGGCTGTAGTTCCTGGGCGATATTCTCCAATCTGCAAATGAAAATCGTTTGCATTAATAACGGTCTTGATTAAAGGCACTTAAAGGATCAAATGTTAAAGTTGAAATTAAACTGTAACAAGTATATTCTGATAGAAGATACCGTTGCATAGTATAATAGATATATAAGTTTATACAAGGATTACATCATGTTTGTAATTTGTAAATTATAATCCATTACGAACATGTGTGTTAGTTAATATGTGTTCATATACCGTCACGAAAAATTTGATTCTTTTATGTTAAAGTATAATCTATATCAAAATTTTAGCGATAAAAAGAATTGTGGATCAATAAATCCAGGGTTAGATGTAATTCTGTTTTTCCTGCGCGATTAAATTTAAAATATTGGGAAGAAGACTGAGCAGTAGTTTTTATTATTATGTTGCTGTTAACCTTCTTAATATATGTCTTCTCTATAAACCGTTATAGCGGAAAGCAAACTTTACCAAAAATCAGTTGTTACCACATGAAAATACCTGTAAATCCATTTTAGGTAAGGGCGTTTATAAATTTGGAAGCGTGCGGTGCTGGAGGTCGAGAAGTGCTATTCCAAGCCGGCCCAAATCATCCGTGGATTTTGGAAACTTATTCGGAGGAAGTGCCTTATCCATATGCCTCATCTCTCGCACAAGAAATATTTCAAAGCGGAGTCGTCCCTGGAGATACCGATTATAGAATTTTCAGAGATTTTGGAAACTTATCAGGTATGAATCCCTAAAAAAAAAAAACAGTCTGCTTTGTAATAGTGTCATGTAAGTACATACCTATATATATTTTTAGGTTTGGATTTCGCTTGGTCGGCAAATGGCTATGTGTATCACACAAAATTTGATACTATCGATCAAATTCCTCTCGGTTCCTTACAAAGAACCGGCGACAATATCCTATCCCTAGCTCGCGGAATGGCCAGAGGTCACCAGTTATCCAACATCGAGAGTCACAAAGCTGGGAACCTCGTCTTCTTCGATTTTCTGGGAGCGTTCGTCGTACGATGGTCCATGACTGTATCCAATATCATTAATACCTTATCTGTGATATTATCTGTTTATACGATAATGCAAAATTCCAAAGAAAATAGAAACGGTACCGTTCGCCTGCCGATTTATAAAGATCTTGATTTGACATTGCTGATTTTCAGTTGTATCTAAACATGTATATTTAAAGAAATTATTTAATGCTATGAGTGCGGTTGTGGGTACTTGGTTCGCATCGGCCTTGTTCTCGTTAATAATCGCGATAGGTTTAAATTTGCTGGACCGAACGATGGCTTGGTATGGTAGACCTTTGTGGGTGTTCTTTTTATATATGGTGCCCACTACGTTAGTATCGCAGTTTGTTGTATATTTGCATGCCAAATATAATCATAAGGTAAGTTACTCGTAAAACCTTTAATTTTTTTTTTTAAATTGTCTTAATTTTGTAGAATATGAGTTAGCATTGTTTGGACTGTTTACATCGTCTTTTTGAAAATCCGACGTTATCAGGGTAGCCCTAATAAGGACTAATGTTTGTTAAACAAGCTACCCTGATTAACAGTAGAACCACTGCCGGAGCGTCGGGTTTCAAAAATCCAACAGACCATCGAAACAATCCAAACAACCCAAACCCATATTCATCGTCAAGAATTACGCGTCATGACTTAATTTAGTATTTTGACATCACAAAACTGAGTGCATACTAATAAAGATATACTTTAACTTCCATAAAATAGAATTGATAGTCATTAATGGCCCAATAACTCAATGGCTCTACGCCCGCTCCAATACTCTTTTGCACTTGTTCTAAGTAAACTTGTTTTAGGTCGTCATCTAGTTTTTTTTTTTTCAACAGGTGTTTGTTTCTTTGTTTGTTGGTTTTTTTTTTAATTTTTTTGGGCATAGACATCCAATACAAGTGACTTATTAAACATTAGGTTCTTTGAATGCTGAAGAAGGTTCAAAGTTATATCTTGTAGGCCACATTTTTAATACGCCTTTATACCGGCTTAAAGCTGAATTATAAATAATCCCCCTTAATTTTTCATCCAGCTTCATAATTTGGTAATTGCCCTTGCTATCGCAGTCCGTAAAAATGTGCGCAGTCGCCATCAACTTTGTTAATTTAAACGGGAATCCCAGTTTTGCTTGACGTTCAAACTCATTGGTTAACCAATAGTCGAAAACGTTTATTGTACTTTATCATCAAACAATAATTTTTTCGTTGTGTTTGTTAAAATTGAGGGAAATTGCGTTTATGATAAAAGAAATTATTATCGTTTACATGAAACTTTACTGTTCTAAAATAAGTTTTGTTGCTGTTCACTTGGGTGTAATTCTGACATAGAATATTTTATGAAAATGTCTGCTTTTAAATGACGTTCTTGAAAAAAAGAAATGCCCTCGTTTTATGAAATATATAATTTTGGAGAAATAGTTTAAACAAAATAATTCGGTGTATAAACATGTTAGCATAATTTAGATAAGATACTGTAAAAAAGTAGCAATGCGTCGATCGTTGTCATCGAAACAACGGAGAAAGAAGTGTCATAAAAATTAGACAGAGAAGTTGTGCGTATTTTTGTAATTATATTTTAATATCTTTTTGCTAAACTGTCCAAATATCCCGGGTTTCGTATTACTATTAAACCCAGTATTCGTTATCATAAGTATTTTTTCAAGGCGACTATACCTGTCTAAACAGAAAATCAGTTCTGGTCGCTCTTCTTCCGTGTTAACTAGTAAGTTGGTTGATTCAGTTCCATCTACACCAAGGTCACTATTCATTTCGTCATTAGGCCAACAGTCAGGTTCTTCTTTTAACCACGTCGGTCCTTCATACCATGTCGTTATTTCCGCCAATTTCTGCATAGAAATTCCTCTAGTGAGTAAATCTGCTGGGTTATCCTTTCCAGGACAGTATTTCCAATTCCTCATTTTTATGAACCGCTACGCTATATCCGTCTGTGACTTGGCTCGTTGCTCAAGCCTTGTGATGGCCTCTACAGCGACATCCTCGTATTCAAAGATCTTCTGACATTCATTTTCCAACTGATGGTCTTCAAATGTCGAAGCTAGCCGCTGATTCACTTCATATAAGTTTGTATTTAGCGATTTGATTCTACTAATTAGCACTGGTATATCATGATTATCGATTTTATTGTTCTTTAATTGTTCGCTCACGTTGTTCACTATTTTAGTTAATTGTCCGCGATACGTTTTTCTCATAGCTAAATCCATGATTCCGTTCCGTTATTTAATACTTTTAAGTGTTAAAGTATTAAGTATCGTAACCCATGTAGAACGTTTTCATGCTCATGCCATATAAGTTTATCAGTAAAAGAAGATTTCTTTTATTATATTATAGGGTATTTGATTTCAGATACATACCTAAGTTAACACATGAACAATGAATCTATATTACATTCTCAGTAAACGAAAACAAAAAATATATTCCATGCTATTACCATCTTTAAAATCTATGTGCATACAAACTGTATTCTATAGCAATAAATTTAATCTTCCATATTATTTCAGCCACAATTGGTACTGTTGATGTTTAAACAAGAATGTTTTAACCTTTGCACTTCACAAAACAATTCTTAAGAACTTAACTTTAATGAAAATAATAATAAAACATTTTTCAAAATGTGGTAACACTTCCAGAAACACCTGTTGCATCTTTATAGCCAACCTTCAAAATGGCTGCCATGTTCCCCACTTTTATTTCTTTCGTTTACTCGGATATCAGATGTGATAATTTTTCATGTCAGGACTTTCCACAATTCCAATTCGTCCAGGAGGCGTTTTGATTACTTAGGAATAATTTTTGCGTTGCACCGTAAAAGAACAAACAGAATAAAACTATTAGTTGGCAATATAAAGTGAACATCATGATGAGGAGGGTTGCATGCAATAACTGGACTATCGACAAATTGTTGCCATCTTAATTTTTTTACGTTATATAATAATGGTTGCGGATATCTGACTTGATGTGGTGTCAGGAAATTCTTTTTCTTAACGTCTGTTATGAACCATATTATTCCTACAGTTTTGACTTCTTAAATTTGCAGTTTCAGTTGTATGTGAAAGTAATTCTGTACGTTTGAGTTGTGACTTTCGTGTTCAATAAAATCATTTCACAATTCTTAAAATAGTTGTCAGAGGAACAAATAAACAAATGCAGGTGGAGGAAAGGCCAATAACTCATACAAGTGCGCATCCAAAAATATTTAACTTCTTGCTAATCGCCATTATGATTAATACCAACCAATCCGTTGCTTTTGTATTAAACTTTTAAGATTAAAATGCAAATTTTATGTACTTACTAAAGCATTTACGTAAACATTATCGTAATTTATTGTAATTAATATAACAATAAAAGAAGATACCATATGACGTATAATCAAACTTGCTATTACGATAACGTAAACAACAATGGCGTCTTGGAAGGGTGCACAAACTTGACCAATTTTAGTTCTCACAACGACCATACCATATATCTACGTTTTCTCACTCTAAATCTCCCACAAATTGCGTTCAATTTAGGATCAACACACATTGTTCAGTGTAGCAGAAGAGAAACCCAATACTATCTTCTTAAAATGAAACGTACTATTTGGCTCCAAAATAAATTTTGAAACAAAAATATTGAGAAACGTTTCCACTATGTTATTCTCTGTCGTCTCCATAAATAATTGTTGAATTTTAGATTGATGTTTATAGTTGTATATAAAATATAATAATTTCATATGAAATATTAATTACAAACGTATAACTTCCAGGATATAGATGTGTGGCCATGGACGGTATTTCAAATTTATTATGACGCATATCAAACAATTTGGACACTAATATTAGCGCTTGGCACAATATTTGGAATACGCTCAAGTTTTATTTCCCTATTGGTGGTAGCATTTATGTCTATAGGCAATTTCTTGAAATCGAAATTCTTTAAACGGCAAAGAGGTAATTGAAATCTATGCACAAATTAGTAGTTCAAGTTTAATTTATTCAAATATTTTTTACAGATGGCAAATGGCTTATATTTCATGTGCTTGTAGTGGGATTACCGTTCGTTCAAGGCTTCTACTTACTGATAGGCGCTTTATATCTGTTTATACCTATAATGGGTAGAGCTGGTGCTGGTAACAATTCTGAAATTTTAATATCACTTATGGTCAGCGTATTATTCGCCTTTCAAATTAGCCTTGCAGTTCCTTTAATTTTACTCGTAAGGGATCCGTATAGGATATTTAGTTTATTGTTAGGAATATTTTTAATATCAATTGCTGTTCTGCTGTTGACGCCGTTAGGATTTCCTTACTCTGGCGATCCAAGAGCCCCAGCTCCTCAAAAATTTATGTTATCGGTAAGTGATATTGCATTATTTACATGACGTAAAACTTAATTTCTATTTGCAAATCTGGTAGCATAGTAAAAGAACATTCCACGATGCGTCCGGACGCATAACAAACGAATCTTCAGGATACTGGATCATTGATTTTGACATAAATAGCCCCCATACCGTCGATAGATTTGTACCTGAAGTAGTTTCTGCTCAACTAGTTGATAAAGACTGTACGAATTATCTCTACTGTGGTCTTCCGTACCTCGTTCCTGTTCTAAGCATGATCTGGAAGACTCATTTCGTGCCTGCTCCGCCGCCGACGTTTGACAAACCTACTGTTATGAAAGTAATCGAACGAGAACCAATTGGTATTGGAGAGAGGATTACTATAGAAATTACAGGTGAGTGTATAAAACTCTAATTAGTTCAATAGTGTACTATTTGAAGTAATATAACGATAGAAAACTTTCTCGCAATATCTTACCAGAATACTGAATGATTTGCTGCAACTGTTTTACTGCAGAATGTGGAAATATAAACAATTTTTACTGTTTTAAGGTCCATCCCACATGGGTGTTATGCTCTCTCCTGTATCAAAAGTTGAATTGGATAGTTGGAGTTTGCCCAGTGAACCTCTACTAACCACCATACCATGGAACAACAGAAAGACGTACTTTGTTTTCTACGGCAGAGGTTACGAAGATGTGCCTTTGCATTTTTCCATGAATTTTAAGGTAACTAACTGCAAGTAATTGGTACATTGTACATTTCGTAATTACTTTGACAGATACCAAAGGAACATAAAGGCCCCATCGTTGACCTGGCAGTGACTGGGCATTATTTCTTTGGAACTTCGAAGAATTCCGACGATTTTAAGAGGTTCATATCGCAGTTTCCGTCCTGGACAGCTGTGACGTCGTGGTCGGCGTCCTACGAGTCGTGGGTATTTTAAATAAGGCAGAAAACCTAAAAATTCCTCATTTTTATACTGTTGATTGCCATAATTGTGATTTCTCCGTCGTTTCTAGTATATACAATTGGTGATAAGGCCATTGTTCTTATTTTGTATTAATTCTGTTTTATTTTGTTATTATAGTTTTCTATTTCTTTTGTAGGAAATTTTGTTAAAATACATTACGTCATGTTTTTGTCTTTGTTATTATTTATTTGTTTATTTTATTATTAGTAGAAGTAACTTTAGTTAGAGTTTTTCGGTGTTTAAAACTCGTGCCAACTTATACAGTGAAATCTGCACATAAAATGCGTTTTCAATTTTGTTCACAAATTGGATTAGTATTAATAAACTTAAAAATAGCCAGTGCTGTAGCCAGTAAAGTAAATAAAGACAGTTGAGTTATTTCTTAGCAACTATACCAGGTGTCCCAGCTCATAGGTTATTAACTTTTTCATTTATGGATACTTTTTATAAAATCCGGAATGTATTATTTACTGTAAGTTTCCAATTATTTAACCTATTTTATAATTTTTTATTACTTCCGGTTTTATCGGAAATGGGAACAAATTAGAAAGATTTTAAGAACACGCCCCTTGTATATTCGGATTCTGCAGAATTTTCTGAGTCTGAAAACATACGATTTGTTAGTTTTCGTTTCTTTGATTACTAAAATTTGGAATTTTTATGTTTCAATCTAGAGTGCCGCGAAAACGCTAAAAATCATCATTAAGTGTCAACATAACACCTAGAAACTACAAATGTTACACTTTTTTGTTCTATACGCCTACTAGAACGTGACAAACTACAATCTGACAGATTTTTCATTAAAAGTGATTTTTTTTAAATGCAACCTCATGGGTCCTCAGTTTTAATTTGAAAGAGAAATTCTTGATGATCCCAATTATGTATTCGAATTGAAAATTATTTCTCAGTAGATTAAAATGTTTGATATATCCAAAAAGCTGAAGGAGTATGCGTTGAAATTGTATTCAGCTTCATAGAAATATGTAAAAATATACAGGTGTAATAACAGGCGACGTTTTATCAGCAACATTATTCAATCTGGCCTTGGAATATGTCTTAAGGAAAATAAACAGAGGCAATCTTAGGACGGGAGGGGGACAATTGGTAGCATATGCCGACGATCTGGTTATAATTGCAAAACAAAGAAGTATATTAGAAGAAATGTTGAAGGAAGTGATGACAGAGGGAGAGAAGATGGGCTTGACACTAAATCTAAACAAGACAAAAAAAATGAAGCTAGGTAAAGACCGAGAAAATAGAAAACTTAAGATAGGGGAATACGAAATCGAACAAGTCCAAAGAATTAAATAATTAGGGGTCATGTTATCGAGCACTGGAGATAGGAAAACCGAAATAGCAGAAAAAATTTTAACAGTTAATAGAGTTTTTATTGAAAATAAAAAATTGCTACAATGCAAACTGCTCACAAGAAAAACAAAACTAAGCATCTACAACTCGATTATAAGACCAACGATGATGTATGGAGCAGAAACGATGATCCTTACAAAGAAAGACGAAGAGGATCTAAGAATTTTGGAAAGAAAAATAATGAGAACAATCATGGGACCGGTGAAACTAGCAAACAACGAATATAGGCAAAGAATGAACTACGAAATATCGCAAGAACTACAAGAAGATATAGTAAAGAAAATAAAAGCACAAAGGATAAAATGGCTGGGTCACGTATGGAGAGCTGGTGAGACGGCTACGACATATTTAATGTTACGGTGGGAACCAGGATACGGGAGAGGACCAGGAAGACCTAGAACAAGATGGTTGAAGGAGGTTGAGGAAGATTTGAAGAAGATAAGAGTGACCAATTGGAAAGAGAAAACTAAGAATAGGAAACTATGGGCAGAGATTAATGAGAAGATTTGGGAAGTAAGCTTAGGAAGAAAGATGGGGACCGATCTACCCCATTTTTACGGATCTAGAAAGCTTTTGAAGCGGCGCAACTCCTTGGGAGTGTTTTTAGCCATTATATATATATATATGCACAGCGACTAATGAGCTGGGACACCCGGTATACTGTGAGAACCACCTTCATTTTGAAAGAAACTGCAACTTTTCGCAAAGTTACTAAACTTTTGTTTGGCAAATAGCAACAGTATCAGCCTTTTTGAATATCAGTAGTGTCCATCACTATCTTTTCATTTGATCTTTAGATACACGTCATAACTTTATGGTAGCAAATCACTCAAATCAGTGCATCAGAGTCTACTCAAAACACACATTTTAACTATCTTATCAAAATTAACGTTCATTATTTCAAAAGTTTTATGATAAATTGTGCTGAAAGTCGTGAAAGGTTATGTAGGACAGTAGGCGTTTTGTCGCGAAGTAACGTTGACTCGACGGTAGGTGTTTTATCATGACCGCAGCATTGTCACGGCTGAACGGTACTGAGTTATTGGAAGTGTGTACTTCAACAGTTAAGAGAAAATTAAGAACCGTGTTGAGCAGTGTCACAGAATAGAGAATATACAGAAATTTCACTTCAATGTTATTCCCTATGGCCATGATTTGATTTTTTGTGTATATTTTTACTTCGTTTATAGGGACTCCGCGATTCTGCGAACGTTACAGAAAATTTATACAGCGCAATGGTTCAAACGAGATGGCCGGATTTGATTAAGAAAGGAAAGGTATTTGTCCATTTAATCACCGCGATGAAACTTTTGGGTATTTTCTATTCTGTGGTAGTGTGGTTAGAGCGGTTCTTCTGGAACTTAACCTAAAACCGGCGAAAGTGAATGAGTAATTTGTACGTTTCATTTTAATACTCAGAATTCTTAATATAGTCTAAGTGTTAAAATAACTTATAAATTAAAAAGTTGTTTCATTTAAATTACACCATTTAATGATATAAACAATCTTATAAAAAGGGTTTCATACATGCATTGACAATATAAATAATTAATTTGAGAAGCGTTTGTAATTATTTTAAAAATGTGGGAATCTTCAGCTGATAAATTGATGGAGATATCCAACAACAAAAAAAAAAAAACGTAAAAATCATGGCAACTAAGGAAATATGGTTTCACGCGCCTATAAATGGATGATTCATTTTTAGCAATCATTCGCACAATAATTATTAAATTCAACAAAGATATGCATTATTAGTTATTTATGTATCAAGGTTGGAAAGTGGTGTTTTATCAAAAAACCACTTCGATAAAGATACTTTTCAGCCGTATTTTTTCGACTACCACATGATTAGCACTTATTAAAATCAATTCACTTGCATTTGTAGTGTTCAGCATACAGATCACTCATATTTTAATGACAAATTGTTCGACAGCTATTTTGACAACCGAATCTAGAAAAACTTCAGAAGAGCACGGTAGAGTAACGGAAGTGACAAGTTGACACTACAATTCGGTAAAGTGGCGCTTTCTATCCTCGAATGAGTGTAGTAAGGAAGTGATAATCGAAAAAAGTTATTTGCGACGATAATATTCCCTCTAGTTAAATAGGGTAAATTGTAACCTTTATGTTTGTCATAATAAACTACGCTAACCTAAATATCAATGCGTTTTGGCGATGCAAGAATATGTCAAAAGACAGTAGTATTCCAGAAAGACACGATGTTGTTACCCTTTCGGTATATCCCGTAGCTCAATGGTTCATCGCTACAAAACGCTTAGTAGTTTACATCATGCATTTTGTAGGTACTTTTGCTAGTAGTGATTTAATCTGGTATCAAGTTAATAATTTGCGTTTAATTGAGAACGGGTTAAGCACAATATACAAAATATAAATCATATACAATAAAACGTCAATTGATCAAATATCAAACACCGCATCATGATAATAATTTTTCGTGTTAACCGAATAATTTGTATTACCCAAGGATTTCATTAAATTATTTGAAAAGTACATTGCATTTGTAAAGGGGAAAGGAATAACGTTCATGTTAAACGACAATTCGTCTTAACGAGGGAATGTTGTATACTGTTTATGGCACAATACCCTACTATGCTTAGGATACATACATATATAATATTTAAAATTTATATAATTTCGCTATTTTATTTTTAAGTCTACTATTTAAAGTCATTACGGTCTCTTATTTTTTAGAAAGATCTTTCTATTTATTATTATCTATTAATACTTATCCAACATTTTTACTGTGAAAAATTTTGAAAATACTACTAGCGACTTGTCAGATCAGAGATAGGTAGGTACTTTATCGGGCCGCATAGAAACAAATATTATATTCAACGTGTGTTCAATAAAGGAAATACTTCCTTTAGCTCGTGACATAAAATTTTTAGATTACTTTTACGTATATAGAAGTTTCCGTAAAGCCTACGTGATCAGAATCTTCTATTAAACATTAAAGACAAACGTGTGCACGATACCTACTTAGTACATAAAACCCCTACAGGTGTTATATACTACAAACATATTTGAATTTATTAGCGCTATTAAAAACAACAATAGTCTACATGTAATCGGTTTTTTATCCAAAGCAAGTATTTAACGATAATCTAATCTGAGCCAATAGATAGACGAATAGCTTTGTTTATTAGTAACTACTTTAGTATGAACGCTTACAATTCTAAAATTTGCCTAGAGAAGATTAAAGTTGCGTCCATTTTAAGACAAGAATTTTGAAATAGTAGGTATTTAAAAAATATTTATACAATAGTCGAACATGTTTACATATTTTTATGAACTATTAACATAAATATAGCTAAACGTTTACTTATATAACGTACAACATATACACCTACAAATTTACATATTGTAGAACATATCATAGTTATTACAGTTTTTGAATTTTTGCTGTTTGCTTGTTTGGTTTAGGATCTAAACGCGTAATCTAAACTATAGATTACTGTTCTTATAAAGGGGTTTAAACGAAATTTTGATTTATTAAAGCAGAATTTAGCATTTTGTAGAATATTTGATAATTAGAATTGTTTGAAAATGTTGTATTAAGACATTGGTAAACGTGGAATAACTATGAAATGGCAGTTATCACATCGATTATATAAACGGCTTAAACTGATTTAGTATCACCTTGAATGTATCGTCAAAATTAATTGTTTACCGATGTGAAATTTATACTATTGATTAGCACACCTAGAAATGAGGTTACACTACCTTACAACAAATTGTCTAGTTAGACAATTTTTAGAACGTACAATGCTCAAGAAACGTCAAATTTTATTTCTAACGTTTAAGTAACTTTACTGTTTTTGAAACGCTTTATTGTCAATTTTATTACCAACCTATACAGCTATTGTGATAGTTATAGGACACCAACATTTTTATATATTTAGCGTTCTACACTTTTTAACTTATGCAGTATTAGTAAGCTGTAAGTTTGTAAAGTATTATACTTATTGTTATTAATCGATTTTTAATAATCAGTTAAACAAAAATATAAAAATAAAAACCTATAAGTATTTGTTTTATTTGTTTTCGATTTTGTGAAGGAGGTGTATGGAATACCACCAACTTAAATACTGCAGAGTCGTATTAAAATTTTGTGTTGAATACATAATGTTGCTAAAGGTACGACGATTCTTCATCGAAGACCAAATTCCAGTACGGCGACAGACAAGTAATCGTTATATCGAGACGTAGTATGCAAGTTAAATAAGCGAGAAGAAACAGTGAATTGTTATCGAAGGCATATGAATGGTGTGCCAAACAATACTTAGGCACATAGTAGGTTAAGATATGTTAACTTGTTGACCGTTACCTACTTTTTAAATAAAAATGGCTACTTACAAAGGTAGACAATAAATTTACGTTTACAGTTCATTCTATAAAACACGTATTGTAAGATTTATATTTGTAAAATTTTATTTATTTTTTTGTTGTTGTGGGAAGCAACTGACATAAGGTCGGGTAACACTATAGCCTCTTGCCTTTTATATCACCTATGAGTATGAAACGTTGCAAATTTATATGAAACATTTCAATGTATTACATAAAATGAATGTTAATTTGCAACATTATATTAATTATATTTTCAATGAAAAATGTATCACTATTAGCAGACACGTGTTTCGCCTTTTAAAGGCTCATCAGTGCTACTGTGAGAATTTGATACCAATTCAACGTCCTAAGAAATCTATATAAAGACATAGTGCAGGTAGATGTAACAATGACAGTTTGAAGGATGTTAAAACTCTCATTGTTATATTTTCAATGTTTTATTTTGACCATTTATTCCATTAGCTCGTACAATTGAAATCCTAAGTTTATGTAAGACATGAAACATTTATGCAATGTTCCAAATATGATATACTAACCAATATTTAAGCATTCAACCGTTTATCAAATGGTTCAAAATGCAATATCAAAAGCCGCATGTGCATCGTATCACACGTATGTATCGAGATTAATCGAGCATTTGAGCAATGTGATTCCCCACTGTACGATATTTGTTGTTTTGGCGGTATCAACTTGTGGTGAAGTGATTTTATTAGTAGGTTCTATCCATACTTTTTGATAGAAACATGGATCTAAAGGTAAGAGAATATATCAGTAATATTCTCATGTGACTAAATTTGTTGAACTAAAATTTGCCTTTTGTTTGTTACTTAGATGCCATAAGAAAAGCATTTCCAAAAATAACCGATAGGGAATTTAAAATTACTTTAATGGAGTGGTTTCGGCATTGAATGACACGGCTAATTCGCGAAAAAGGAGATGCATAAATTCTATATGTTGAAGTACCTAATAGTTTGTAAGTTATACATACCTATATAAAATTTTGTTTCTTGTTCTTTTACCCGTTAAATTATGCCAGCCAGTCGAATATTCTGGTGCCTTGTACTAGATTGTATAGGTTTCTGACTTGTCAATCGAAATAATCCTATGGGTTGATTATTGGCTTGCCTGTTTTCTTACGTCCAGAGTCTCGCATTCACATAAGACGTGGTATGTGGTCTCTATCATTCCATTACACAGTTTGCATTTCTTTCAGTTTTATTTCTATGTTCTGTAGGTGTGTTTCAGTGTACAATGTGCACATATGTGATGATGATTCTTAGTATAAGCTTTAGTAGGTCTTCACAGTCTTCATCTTATTCTTTGATGATCCCTTGATAAAGATCTTTCCACGAGTTTGCCTGGTAGTGTCGTTATAATGTTCTTTGTATTTCTCTGGACCCAAATTCCTTACTTACCAACTTACCAACACAATACAGGGAGTGTTGTTTTACACTCCTTAAACAGGTTATATAGGCCTATAAATGAAGCTGTCGGCTTTTTCGTTATCTTTGATTCCCAAACGTCCGAGCACCAACAGTAAAGTCATTCTATTGCGGTCTGTCAGGATATTCAGTTCTCGAATGCATTCCCAAACCAGTTTTCATCAAGGAACCAACCATCAAAGAAGAAGAGCTAGTGAAGCATAGTGGGAATCAGCGGCGACTGGTGCTTACGTCACTGGGGGACTCTAAAAATATTTTTAGTTCTTCAATATTTTCTATTTATTTTCTCTGCTTCTTTTTGCTGACAAATGGGTGTTGTACATACAAAAAGGTAACATAGTGAAACTACCACTATACCTAAGCATTTTTTTTAATTTTAAATATGCACTCGCAATGTTAAATTGTTGTCGTTTACTCCATACAAATATAAATAAGTATTGCAGTCGTGCATGCTTTATAGTTGATTCAACTAGCATCAAATGCTAAATGCTTCACGAAAAGCAATGGTTACAATTTTTTCGCATTATTGTGCAACAGCAATGGATTTGGGGGTTTGCAACAATTTAAAACTCCATTTTAATATTTGTGGACTGTTTACTTCATCGGTTAAGCTTTTTAACGCCAGTTTTGAATAACGTTAATTGAATGTTTTATTTGTTTAGATGTTTTTATGTACCTATGTTGGACAAAAATTATACCGGTGGATAGATACGTATCGATATACCTATATCGGAAAATCGATAGGTATATGTAAAGATTATGTCATTCCTAAATGTAAGAGAATATTTGGAATTAGATACAAATAAGAAATACGAAATCACACATGCAAATTAATTCTACTACCAAATATCGCGGAATGCAAAGCTACAAATATATTTGCGGTAGTAAATTTTGGAGTGTAAGTGGTAATTTAGCAGTACAATCTGTGATAGGATACACCACCGATACACAGGACTCAATTTTTTTAAAAGTCGTACTCTTATCAAATAACTAGAGTGTATAATGCGATTCCGTTTGATACTATGCATTCACGGTCTTTGAGGGCATTTAGGGATTCGTTTTCTCGCTCTTTGTTTGACGCACAAGTGGCACAGTAATTCATTACATAATTAACGATATATTAAGTAGTATTAGTACCGTTACAAGGTTTAGTGTTGCTCTATACAGTGCATTGGGTGTGAGCTTTTTCCTTTTTTCCTTTTTCCTTTTTTATTTTGTTTTTGTTTTTAGTATGTAGTATTGCAATGGGTCGCGTGGAAGATCGATTTATAATCGAATGCTTCATCGAATCACTTTCCTTCGAATACATTAATAGTAAAGAAAATAAATTCATTTTCTGTTGTGTTGGCAGGATTTTACTTGTTATATTATTATTATTATTATTGTATTAATACGGAAGGGATAAATATGAAGAGCCATTAACCCTGGAATGGTAACCATTCAATGTGCTATTGAGTAAATTTGGAGAAGAAAACAAACAAATTGAAAAATGCTTTAGTGGTTTAATTGGTAAAATTTCTGGAATGCTGAATTTATAGTTTTTAATACCTAATTAGCTGGACCGATCGGTTGTCGGAAGTGATACCTATATCGTATTGAGTTAGAGAAGGCTTTTATAGTTCTTTGGTGGAATTCAAAACATTCATATTTGTGAAGGTGTATTAGAAAAGAAAGAAACGCAGAAAAAGTTCATAACAGGAAAATTAAAGAAAGTATTTTATCTATTTAACTGTGTTAATTTTAATCAACTTACTATTTTGGCTAAGAACATATTGCAAGCGTGAATGAATAAACTAATTGTGGGAAAACTTTCGTATTAACTTCATCTCTTACCTATATGTATGTATCTATGCTACCATTCTGCACGAGTATTTTGTTTATTTTGCTTTTACAAATTTCTTGGAAACGTAAGTATGTGTATACAACAGAATATTAATCTTAAATTTTCGCCACAAAGGTGTGAACTCAAATCATAATCGAAATTGTATTCGCTACTGTTTTGTTAAATATTACCGCAACAATTTTTATGTGTAAATCATTTCTAAATGGATAATAGATACTAGATAAGTAATTGTTTCAAAAGTAAAGTGGTTATTCACTTAATAGTTATGTATCTAAATCAGTGATTCATATCTCAACACTTCAAAGACTGTTGAATGATACATTTAATTTCTCTTACAATTAATGCTTAATATAGGTATATTGTACAATGTTTTTTAATTGAAAAATGATGGGAATGAACTTTAATTCTTAAAAATATTAATTCGTGTATAGGACGCTAATAAACGAGTAAAATCGAATGAGTAGTTTTCAAACAAAATCACTTTTTGAATTTAATTGTACGTGTTTGAAATTGATTTGGTGGTGAAAATAATTGAAGAAATAACAAAAAAAAAAAACATTTTAAATAGGTTTTATCTCTCGTTAATAAATATTTAAAGAACTAAATGAAAAAGCTATGGCATCGTGCTCAAAAATTAACCTAAAAGGAAAAGTAGGCAAACCTATTTTCAATAAACTAAACAACAGAAAAGAAAAAAAGAGGGAAATTCCCACCATTCTATTAAAAAGTTTGGAATTTTGTGATGAACGATGAGCATCGCAAATATGTGCTATGACTTTCACTGTCCAAATTATTTGCGGTTAAGTAAACTTAATTTATTTTAACCGACTCGAAGTCATAGAGATCGCCATTGAAATTATGCAGAGTACGTAGTCATGAACATAAATCATCACGAATAACTATTTAGTGACGTAAGAATACGCATTATTATGGGTGTCTGGCACCGTATTTTATGGAACCATAAGAGGGCCCTCGCTATAAAAGAAGAACATTAGGATTGAATAAGAAATGCTTTTCTCTTTGTAAGAGAGTACGTCCAATGAATAAAAATTGAAAAACTAATAAGCAAAGCATACTCAAACTTTTTAAGAGGTATTTTGCACCGCATTGATAATAGGCTAAGATTTTTTTCCCAAAATGTTTATTTTAAAGAGGAAGAAAGTAAAAGAAAATGAAATGTAACACCAATAGAGTAGAGTAGAAAGTCGGCAAACTTATTATCACGAGATAAAGTTATTCTTTGTTTATATGTATAATAAAAATTTTTACTCCCTGATATTTAATGATTTTTTTCATTAATTTTCCTATCTAACGCTAGAGTTATCTCAGATAAATGAGAAATTACATTTCCTTAATTGCATTATGAAAGTTATTGTTTTAGCTTTACGGCCAATGTAGGATAGAGCAACACTTTTGAATAATGAAGTTAAAATTACAATGATAACTGAAAGTGGTAATATGGGACTGCTTCAAATAGTAAACAGCAACGTAATTTCAAAACTGCAGATAGAAAGACTAATGATTAACTTTTCATATTTTTGTGGATCTATGAATAATTAGGTATTTCTATTCCCCTTCTGCCTTTGAATTTATCTAAATTATCCAAAATGAGGAAATTATAATTTTAAAGTAAAACATATATTTCCCATAATGATAAAAATATAAGAAATTAAAGGGAAAATGATATACTATAATACTAGTACTACTAGCAGTGAGTTAAAGTGTAAAATACGCATTTTATTTCTGCTAATATACGCCATAATTTCCAGTAATTTTAAAATAAACATTACGTAAAAATTTGCAATAGTATGTTAGTTGCCAACTATATGACACAAAAATACTTACACCCATGAATCATCGCTACCGATCACTAAATAAAATTTTGTAGATTTTCGAAAAATATAAGCTGGCCTGATGCAACATAGCCGCTATGCAAATACTTTCAGCTATGCCGACATCTTGCCATCTCTATTTTTCATTCCTCGAAGGGATGATCACCCTCAAACTCTTTTTTTTTTTAATATTGCAAGTAAAAACAACTAATCACACTGAAATACTGAAGAAAATTACCGAATATTCTATATACCCGATAATTTTGTCAATTTCCGAAACTAGTACCCATATAAATAGATGATAGATTTTGCAATCGGTAAACACTTTTAACGCCAGTTAACACTTGTTGCTTTCCGGTTACGTCGAACAAATTAGTTGCAACCGCAACCAGCAGTGAAGTTTTTTCATTGTGGTCGTTTCCACGGGCACCAAACATCTACTGGTTGAGGTATGACCCTTTAGGTCCCCCATCTATGCGACTTCCTCTGAAGGCACGTGCTTTACCACGAGTACCGCCAGCTTTGACGTGTCTTCACCGTGACTGCCATAGTAATGGCCCCCACCCACTGGAGGGTAGGAGTACATGTATCCTAATCAAAAATGTAAACAAAATTTGTGTATTTGTATCTAATAAGTTTGTACCCGGCCGATGGAGCATCGTACACGATGGTATTACCATAGGTATTGCGTAATCCTCTGACACGTTAGGTGTAAAGAAATTGTGTACATGTATCTAGAGCTAATACGCAATGTTGTTTCTGCAGTGAGAGAGACGTTACGATGCATTTCACGTTTGTATTCTAGATTATTAATGAGTATAGCACGATTACAGTTATTTTTCTTTTATATTAAGGATAGTATTTCAGATATTGATGATAATTTTTGATATTTATGAACACTTAATTATTTATTATTATTATATTCAACTAATATTTCTTTGGTTTTAAATAGAGTTTATATTAATGTTGGGATTTTAAGTATTAAAATTGTAGTACGAATTACATTGAAGATACAAAAGTTATACTATCTAAAGTATTTGCAAACCGAGTTCGTAATTTTAAGTGTATTCAGATATTAGGAATTGTATGATGACTTTTGTAATATGAAGTATTGCATATAAACCTGTATTAATCTTTATATTTTTTACCAGACTAACAATTTATGCCTAGCTTTTGCGATTAGATGCATTCGCATTTGGGTTTGTATGCTCACGATAATGTAGGTATAGTTACTAGGTATTATAGGGGTATCATCTACTATAATGTTCTGTTTATCGATTTTGTTACAAAACACCTGCGTATTAAATAAACTTAAATATACACAACTCAACATAAGAAGGTAGTTTTCATGAATGAAATTTTATAACTTCGCTCAGTACCTTGTTGCAAATAGAGAAGTTTGTTGGTTTTTTTAATTTTTATACACAAAATTTAATGCTTAATTTCGCAATCCTATAGCTGATAGAACAAGATTCATTTGCCACTAAAAAATGCATTATTCACAGCTAGATATAATAAGAACACTCAAAATCAATATAGGAATATGTTCTTGATTATGGTGTAATAATATAAAATGTGTTGATTTTACTGTTTTCGTCGTCTGTTGGATTTTGCTTTGGTTTACCTTATCGTTTAAGCTTTCCTGCATTATTTTATTCCTCACTTTAACCGTGTTAAAATTAGTTAAAAATGAATACAATTGTTGGAAAGTTTTAAGTTTTCAATTGAGCAAATATTCCACGTGAAAAGTTTTTAACCGAAGAAGAAAGTGAAAAGGGCTTTTATATAAATTTGGTTAATTTTTTGAGACAGCTTTATAAATAGATATATATCCACACAAATACTCAAAACTATAGTATTGAAAACACTATATACTGCAAAATCACTTGCAACAAAGCTCCACTATACTGGACACACGATTTAATAGCTTAGGTTATTATTATTGCCAGTAAAACTGAACACTTTAGTACCGATGCTAAATACTTAGAATATCTTGTGTAATGATATATTAGACCCGGACCTTCAACTGGATGCTCTAACTGTAATCTTCGCTGACAAACTGACACTTAGTTAATTGTTAATTTGTTGGAGCTAGTGTGACTATCTGTTAATGAATTGTACGAAGAAATGTTAGCATAAACCAGCATGGTGAAAGTGCAAGAATTAAGTTTGACAACTGAAAAAATTCTAGTTGTTTTAGTAAGAGTAAGAAGAAAGTTAGATAATATAAATTTAAATCTAATTAATAATTAAATAATCCAAAAAGATGATGACACAGAAAGTTTTGGACATTATATACTAGAGAACACCATAATAATTCCCAGGCCTATAGCAACAATATAGAACTCAGAAGCAGTAAAAGAGCTATGCCAAAGCTCTCGTCATGAGTATGCATTAAATCCAATAGTAAAGTAGCAGAAACATTAATTAAATTATATTTGGCAATTTGCATAAATAAAATAACGTAAATGAAGAGGTAGAAAAACCAAAGAACGGTGAAAAAATGATGCAATAAAGCCACAATGGAATAGATGATAAATGAAAGAGGAATCATACTTGAACTACTTTCAGCCTTGGGGAAATGGTATATTTTCCAATACTCCAAGCACATTGTTACAAGGCTGTCTTTCATTCAAAGCAACGTACTTTACCCCAAAGTAATGGTAGCTTTCAATAGAGTCAAATAAGCTCTTTTCTCCAAAATAAAACAACTATTTGTCTCATTACCACCGCAATGTTATAGGATACCTACCGTATAATATTTCCTAAGCTAGATATTTAGTAAGTAGATTTATTTATAAGCTGCATCACAAGAGCCTAATAAAGTATCTATACAGAATGAGAATCTTTAAAGATGAACCTAAACGTAGACCATGTAAATTAGGTTTTTCTTTGATGTTAGTTACAGGTGTTAACTTGTTTATGGAGATTATATGGATTTTCCCTGTTCAGGTATATATTAACTTAACATAGGTACCCTTAGCAGATTGAAATACCGATCCTTATTGTAATACAATAAAGAACATTTCTTGGCTCAAAGAAATAAAAAGAATGTTTTAATAACTGAAATTCGATTTTATAGTGAAGAATTTTACTATCTGTATTAAATAATTATTTATTATCTCACATTGACGTGGTCATGGACGCAGTCTAGTTCGCTGTATTGTTACGGAGGTGGATTGGATTTGCCGGCTATGGGGTGCTTTATTCTAGTGGGGCCATTTTACTGAATGGGCTGCTCCTATTACATCGTCAGAAATATATGAGTAACTTGAGCTGCAATCTATATTTAATGTGACGTAATGTAATGATTAGGATCCTACAGTAGATTTTTTTTACAACCTTCTCTATACAATCGTTTGAGAATAGAAGAACGACTTAAACAAAATTGACAAATTACAGAATAACTCCAAAGTCGGTTTATTATTTTAACCTACTGACAGTTTTGACCACGAAGAGTCGGTTGTTTTGGTGGTATAGGAGGGAGCGTCCTTTTTAGACAGGAGAATGTTTCGTGGTGGGAAAATTTCAAATAATTGAGGTACTGAGGATGTCGTGAGGTCTTGGGAGAGCGCGTTAGCAAACGTTCAATAGTTTAAAACTCTCCTGCGGTACGTTTCTGCTATTAGCTGTTGCGTCATAAGATGATGAATTATGGAAAAATCAGAAATTTTTGTTGCAAGGTTATGTTTTTATCTGCCTATGTATTAAAGCACTGCATCCGTGTCGTATGTGTTAAGGCGCGGTCACACGGTCCGTGGTTCGACGAACCTCGGAAAACGGACCGTCATAGATGGTTTGCTATGCTATCCACAAAGAAGTGGACTGTGTCCAACCGGGATAGTTTGCAGTGGTTCGCAACGCTGCTGCTTAGGCGAGTTCCAATTTTAGAACATGTGGTCGAATGAGAAAACTCTTGAATTTATGGAAGCGATTGAATTGGACGACGTGATATGGAATCCGAGCATATCTCTCTATCTTGTGTCTATTGCGTCAAGAATTCAATTAAATTATATATATAACTTCGAAATAATGACGAGTTTCTGGAATACGATCCGACAAACTGTCCTGGCATTCTTTGGTTCGTCAATTGGCGAACCTTGAGCCGTCCGCCATCCGGGGTTCTTCAGGTCCGTCGAACCATGGACCGTGTAATTGCGTCTTTAGATATGCTGGATTTAATGGGGCGCCAATGTGATTTTCATGTTCTCAACAGCGGCTGATCATCACTCTATGTTTGATACCGAAAGCTAAAGTCAATCAAAAAGATGTTTTGACAGTTCCAGCTTTGCACATTGCGTATCCGGAAGGGAAAGTCCAAGTGTGCATAAAGCATTCTCTTTTGACAAAAAAAGAACCATGTTTTATTATATGGAATACTCAATAATTCTTAGGCTCAAATTTGTCTTGCGCTTTATGGCTTTCATTATATTTATTTCCCATTGATCGAGTTATTTTTTTCTTGGGAAAAATGTCTGGCTTCAGAAACATTAGGCCTGTTAGAAGATTCACATATTTCTCAAAATTTCTACGCTTGCCCAATAAATACTTTGTTGGAAGAAAACTGGTAAAAAGTATTTTTTCTAATTGGATGTTGCAATAAAACTAAAACAAACGACGACGCAGTGCTGAAATGAATATTACCGCACACTGTGCTGTAATGAGATATTAACGCACTGGTGGGACTCTTTCCGGAACGTAATACGGACGATTAATGTGCAAATTAGAAAAAATACTGTAAAAAACTCGAGCCACAATGACCTGTAATGCTCGTACATTGAATCACTATTGTGACACTTGTGTTTTAAAATACTATAATAATAACATAAAGTCTGTTGCAATAGAGTATGGCACATGTCGTCACCTAAACATGCGCGAAGTGTGCCGTTTATGACTTTCAATTAAGCTACCATAGGTTGCTGCCTAGCAACGAAGACCTATTACTAATATTCGTTTATTGTGCATATGACGTCATGTACCATTCTCTATTGCAACGGATTCTACACATATAATTCTCTGAAACTTTTGTGCACTTAATATTTGGATGAAACAATATTTGGATAAGACGAAAGTAGGTAGGGTTAGTCCCATTTTCCAAACTGATAAAATATCATCCACCAGTCCAACACTAATAAACGTTGGAGACCGATAACGACAGGCATTGTCAATTTATTTTAATTAAAAAGGATGATAACATATTCTGGGTAATATTACGTAATATCGCTGCATAATGCATAAAAATTCTCAACTAGTTAGCGAACATATTTGCATGACACTGACTACATTTATTTCAAACGAAGTTCACGTTTATCAATCACTAGTTTTTATATTTTTTTACCTGTGATAATACCAAAGGGTCACTGCAATAAATCTGGCACGTTCATCTATATAAAAGGGAAGTGATGAACGTAGCAGAAAGAGGAAATGCAGTTATAATATCTGACCGAGGGACATGCAAGCTCGTCGGCTACCTGTTAATGAGAAACCGTGGTGCCTCGGACCTGAAGCTCGTGGGCGGCTCTCGACTGTTAACACCTCGCTAATTTGTAGTCCGCGGCCGTAGCGAGTGCCTCACCACCGAGTCATACCTGGACACATTGTTTCGTTGCAATCAATGCTCGGCACATCTTCGTTCGACTAGCGGAAGCGGCCGCTACGTGACGCCCATATCGATGACCCCTTATGGTCAGGCATTTATACTTCCAAATACATGATAGTTTGCATACAAATCGCCTTCGAAAGTGTCCCCAACGATTCTAGCGCCTAATTTAGTGCGATGATCGTTTCGAACCAAGAAATCGTCCAATTATAAATTAAATGGGTAAGTCGAGGAATCTTCCCGATTTGCTTGTGTTTAACGAGGAAGACAGATATAAAATGTAAATAAATGTTTCATGTGAAGCATAATAAATTACGACCTAGAGGATTGGAAAGAGGATTCCTTACTTAAACTTCAGTATTTCAGCATCTACATACGTATATTGCACTTTCAGTGCTGAGGAACATACAGAAAAAGATTCCGTTTGAATGGTAATGAGAATAATATTAAATAAGTATAGCAAAGCTTTGTTTATATTAGACAAGAAAATAATATTTAATAACTTGAAAATGCAAACTGTAGTATTTATTATGGCAAGTGTAGCTTTTAGGTTAGGGTATTAAAGATCCATACTTACGTCCATTAAACATGGCAGTTGAAAGAAGCTTATATTTTAAAATGGACTGATTGTGAGAGTAAAACAAAGTTGGTATACTGCTCAATACGATTTTCGGTGACTGCAAGAAACATAAAATAATAATTTATCCCTAATCTGGGTACCTGGGCACTCACACAGTAAGCAGACACTCTTGCGAAAAATGTTGCTGCTGAGCATTTCCAGCGACCAGAACCTACGATTGGGTTAGCACCTGCGGTAGCGAAACAGCAAATGGGCATGGGCAAATCAAAAAGGGCTCCAACATTGGAACAAATGTCCTAGTTTGGCACATGCCAAAAAGTGCATGTCTTCTAATTATGTCGGAACCAAGGAACTACTTGAATTTGACCATAAAACTGTCAAAGTAATACTTTTTATCTTTACAAGTCACTGCAAACTCAGAAAGCATCTACACAGAGTCGGATTCTTTTATGCCAGCTGTGTTTGGAGGATGAAGAGACAGTTAAGCACATCTTCTGCCACTGTCCCACCACAACGATAATCATCTCTGGGAAGGTTGACCTTTTCCTAGAAGACCTGAAAAAGACCTCATTCAAAAAGATCGAGCTACCTCGAGGGCCTAAATTTGTTGAATGAACTCTAAATAAGATTCGCTCTACAATAGGCCCTAATAGCCGCGTTGGATTAGACGGTTATCGAACCATGCGCATGTTGTCTTGTTCACAATACTCAATACTGAGAAAAATAGATTTCATTCGTTAATGGAAATACAATGTTTTTTATATAGTTTATAACTTCTATACAGACACTAATATTTTATATTATATGCTAAAATTTCTCCTTCTATTAGAAACAACTAGAACTTTAATGTGCATATGTTAATACAGGTTATTATAACGTATAATACCATTAATTATTTTGTTTTGTAACGGAGTTTCTGATAGGGTCTAGCAGCATTTGTATGCTTGTCAAGCACTCCTGCTGAGCTAAAGTTTATCATCTTCATGACCTTAAAAACATCCAGTAATCATAATTACCCATAGCGATTTTAGAATCCGCAAACCTATGTAATAACCGCGATATTTAAAGTGAATTCTTTTTCTTATTGCTAATAAATACACTTTTTGTTAGGGGCTTTTGAACTTGTTTTGCCCCGGGGCGCGTGACTTATAGCTGCACCACTGACTGCAGGCTCTGTATAATTCCGAGTATAAACGTTATTTCCAGTTAATAAATTTATTGTTTATGGATATCATCAGAGTTAATATCGAGTATTATGTTTCTATACTATATTCTATTAGCAATGCTATTAGATTTGTTAATACGAAGGTATTACATATTTTTTTTACTATATTGACTGTCTCATATCAATTGATTATTTAATTAAACGATAGATAACATCTTTGAAGGCTGAATATTATTTATATAAAAGCGAAACCGCGCATATTGTCATCACTGTGCGAGTTAGGCTCAGCTTTGGGCGTGATTACGGGCTGGTATGGTGCGCCAAGAGACCGCCTTGTCCTGTATCTGCCGTTTTGCTTATCATGGTGGGTATCTAGTGTATACATCTGGAAAGTATGCCTTGGCTTTGTCTTCGTAAACAAAACATACGTGCATATGCATTAAATCTAATAATGTACGTAATAAGAGAGGTACTATATTTACGTTGATTTCTGTAATACGATATACTTAATGCATTTTCTACCAGTGTCGTCCAAAAAAGCGGTTACATTTAACTTCAAATTATTGTACCTTTAAATTAATAACTTAGAGCAAGCTAGGTAGTACTTCGTATGAATTAAATCTATTATCTCAGGGAGACATTAAACCACTTATTCAATATTTTGGTTGCAGGTTAAGAGAATGGAGCTACCTATGATTCTAAAATATATCTTTTTGTAATCGTTTGGGTGAATAGTTGATTATTTTTCTATAGAAAAGGATTTATTTTCTAGTCCTGAATATGCATAAAGTGAATGGAAACTATTAATCAAAATTACCCCACGTACACAATTTATTAAGTCTTAGGACATCACTCGATGTGAACCTGCCTGAACCGATTGGTCTCATCTCTTTCATATCAGTCACGGGGTCCGGGGTTCGAATCCCAGGGCCTGCTCTCAGAGTGAGGTTTTCGTGGTTTTCCTCACTCCTTGGCAAATGCTGAGAGACAAACACCTTAAGTCGCTCCACGGGCGCAGGCGTAATAATAACTCATGGCCGGCCGATGCCCCCTGTAATTGGCGAAAGCTGTTGGGGGATGTGAAGGCATGAATTATTATTATTATTATTATTATTATTATCATCTTGTGATAGCAAAAGATCGCAATAGTTTTGACGAAGCTTCAACGCTATACGGTGTCCCTAAGATTTCATGTAGTCCAGTGCACTATCAGTGGCTTATTTCAGTAACAGGAAGAAACATGAAGCTCGACCTACAGTTTGGTTTGTTTAAATACTTCGTTACATCTACAAGCAAAGATCGCGCTAGGCTTTTCTCTCTGACGTAGAAACTTCCTCGTATATGCGAAATTATATAGATCCCCAAATAAGAACTACCAGCACGGTATATGCAAAATTATAGTTAAAGATTTTGACATTTGGCGAATATATATTATAACTTCCCACTTTCATTCTTTTACCTTTTTGTTTTTCATTTTTTTGCGATGTCTCTCAATATTTTCTGTATTTTTAATTCATGGTCTGTTAGATCTGAACATTATTAAATATAGTGTATAAAATACTGGCAGCAATTATATTAAAAAGAATAAACATATATATAGAAAAGGAGATTGGAGAATACCAAAACGGATTCAGAAAAGGGAAATCTACTATCGACGCAATACACGTAATAACTCAACTTATAGAGAAATGTTACGAGAGAGATATAGATCTATATGTACTATATATTGACTTCAAGCAGGCATTTGACAGCGTGGGAAGGAAAGCAGCAATGAGAGAAGTAGCAACGATAGGAATACCGGAAAAAATACAAAGGTTGATAAAAATGACACTGGATAACTCAAAAGCTGCTGTAGCTACACAAGAAGGAATAAAAAACCCAATACAAATGGCGAAAGGACTAAGACCGGGAGATGGTTTATCTGCCGCTCTTTTCAATATGGCACTGGAAGGAGTTATAAGAAAATGTGAAATAAAGGAATCGTTGATACAGAAGTGCGCACAAGTGGTGGCATACGCAGACGACATCGCTGTGATAGCAAGAGATGAAAAGAGCTTGATAGAAATAATAAAGAAAATAGACGAGGTTTGGAGATAAACGAAAACAAAACTAAATATATGAAAATTAACAGGAAAAAGAAAGAAAGGCCAATGACTCAGGTACAAATAGGACAATACAAGTTCGAAGAAGTACAAACTTTCAAATACCTTGGAACGATGATAAGCAATGAAAATGACAGGAGTATAGAGGTAGCACAACGAATAAAATCAGGATACAATGCATATTACCTACAGATATAAAGACATAATGAGAAGTAAAAGGATAAGTAAGAAAACAAAAATCAGAGTGTACAAAACAGCCATAAGACCGACTGTACTATACGCTGCGGAAACTATGTGCGTTACAAGAAAGGACGAAGAGAAATTGAAAGTGTTCGAAAGAAAGATGATTAGAAAGATTTATGGATTAAGGAAAATAAAGGATGAGAAATATAGAAGACTGACGAATCAAGAGATAACAGACATAATAGCCGGAGATGACATAATCAACGAAATGAAATCAAAAAGAGTAGGATGGTTCGGGCATGTAAATAGAAAGGAGGAAGAAGCAATTATAAAGACAATAACGAAATGGAAGCCGCAAGAAGACAGATCAAGAGGAAGACCGAAGGCAAGATGGGAGGACCAGGTACTTAATGACATAAAGGACTTAGGAATAACGGACTGGAGAGAGAAAGTAAAGGATAGAGTAACATGGAGGAAAATAGTAGACGAAATAAAAACACACAACAGCACGTAAAGGACAAGAAATAGAAAAGTGAAGAGGAGTGACGACCCACTTTACTTAAATAGTCTGCAGAGCTCAAAAGAGCGGCTCCAATTCCACCCGGAATGTACAGCCGGTTATATATATATATATATATTATAACTTAGAAACTCCTTCATCAAAAGATGAACTACAAGCTGAGTTGACGCTTCTACGTGTAGCAGGAGCAGGTGAGCTCGAGGAGGCGAGCAAAGCTTAATGGATGGATGGCATACAATACATAATGATTTTTGTACGAATTGGCCAAGATAGTTGGAGTGGTTATATTCTCGATTTAATTCTAATATTAACCGATTCCTTCGGGTGTGTCTCACTCCATAGAGCACACCCTCTTGCTGTCGCGCACCCTCCAACTCACGTGAATTTTATTGTAATAGTATTAACTTATAGAGTGTTTGATCTGTGCTAATAATCCAAGAAATATTGACAATTCATTTAAGTGAGAGATACGTAAAAGAGTAAGATAATGATAAAGCTCTAACATTGTGGTATTATAATCTGTGGTGAAGCAACGACAGAAGTGTGTTTAAGTCTTCACGTGTTTCTCTACGTAAGCCACAAGTCGATAACTGACATTGGAATCATCTCCGACGTTGTTTCGCCACAGATTACACCAGTATCTATATATACCTATATATATCTATCAAAAATATACTGAGATCTTAAATTTAATTTGCAGTTTTGGTGTTCTGCTTTTATCTTTAATCATTAAAATTTTAGTTTTTCTTATCAAAGTTCTCACTAGTTGTTAGAAAATTTACCTTCAGTAAAATGTATGTAGGTATTGCGAGAGAGACGATAACGTTCTATAAAAGCAATAAGATAAGTCACATTTTTATTGTTTGAGTCAGGAAGTAAAATAATGTGAATGTGCACTTCATCTTTTCAATTTTAAATTTCATTTTGGAGCAACATTTTAAGTAAACTATAATAATATTAATATAAACTATATAATAGAATAGACATTTTTAAGATAATAATTAGTTTTATTAAAAATTGTGATATCGCAATGTATCTTCCAATTTAGCTATGTTATGTTTATCTCTTGTAGGGCTTGCCTTGACCTCTTTATTGTTTGTTGCAGTTAAACCTTTTCGATTAGGTCTGAAAAGTGAAGTTTCGTCTTACTTTGGTTTTAGGATGTTCTAAAATTGTGATTAATGTCGAACTTAAATCGCGAAAACCATACAAATTAAATATAAAAAAGATAAAGATCTTTCCATGAGTTCACCAGGCAAACTACTGTGTTGTTATAATGCTCTTTGTGTTTCTCTTGAATAAAAAAATTCCTTATTTGTTCCTGTATTGTGTTTTTTGACAGTCCTAAAACAGGTTTTGAGCATATAAATGAAGCTCTCGGCTTTGTCGTTATCTTAGATTCAAGAACGTCCGAGCACTAACAGTAAAGTCGTTCTATTGCAGTCTGCCAGGCTATTCAGTTCTCAAATGCATTCCCAAATCATCAAGGGACCATCAAAGAAGAAGAGTGAGGAGTTAGTAAAGCTTAGTAGGAATCAGCGGTGGCTGGTGCTTACGTTGTTCTAATGTTCTTTGTATTTTTATTGAACCTTCTTGAATTCCTTAGCTGCTCCAGTACTGCGTTCATTAATGCCCTCAGTATTGGCTGTGTGTTGCAATACACATCCGTATATTTGTATAAACCCACTGATTGATTTCTGTGGCACATTGCAATATTGCGTATGCCTCTGCTTAAAAGACACTGGCATATTTTCCTAGTGAAATTGTGATCATTGTATTTCCAACATCACTGTAAATTCCAGCTCCAGTTCTAGTCTTAGCTTTTGATCCGTCTGTAAAGATCAGTTCACCAAGCCTGTCTCTGTAGTTGAATTGATACCAGCGTATCCGATCCGTAATGTCCGCCTCGAAATTTTTGTTAAATAGATACATATATCGAAATCATGTGGTCCGATTTCATTTCCAAGAAGTTACCTGCCACATGATGCACAATATTGTTGTGTTACAATCATGCATATCCGCCAATTGGTATTCTTGCAATCTGAGAAGCCCCATTCTTGCCTCCCCATTAATAATTAGTCGTGAAGAATTTTGGGAATAAACATTTGCTATGTCTGTATATAATTTTTTCATTGATTGTTCAAGTCCATTTGACACTACAAGCCTTATACTCGAACTACCAAACTTGAACCTGAACCATCTACAGTAAGAAAAAAAGGAGGTACCTACTTAAGTGCACGTATATAATTTGTTCATGCCTATTTAACGTGCTTATTTTGTGGAAAGTTGATTGAAAACAAAATTACTTATGCATAATTCAATTAGGTATTAATTTGCGTTAAAAGAGACATTTCTATTATTTCTTTATATTGTACCTACTGGTAATAAAACTAACAATAAGTGTAATGCATATCAAATAAGTAAAACAATAGGATGAATATGATATAAAAAGATGTTTCGCAATATATTTATAATTAAAGCATGGATGTTTTCAAATGTTATTGCCTTGTATCGTTTTTACAGTTTAAAGTTGCAACAATAAGCATTTTATTGCTTGGTCATATATTAAAGATCACAATCGGTAAAGAGAATAAAAATGTTTTAAACAGTAGGGGAGTTATACAAAAAGAAATAATAATAATGGTAATGTCATTTTACTTAATGTAATTCTTTAAGATTGCAATAACTTTTTGCATATAATATATTGAGAATGATTCAATTGTTTACCAAGATAAACTTGTTTAATATTACGCTAACAGCTAACAACACTGTAAATAATAAAGAGTATTAGTGTCATTCATTATATTGAATCAATAGACAGTTTGAATAAATAATCTGTTGAATATGCAAAATGAAAATACAAATCAGTAGATAGCACATATTTTGATTACTTAAAAACAATTAATTGATTAGAATATAAAGTGCATTTTCTACAGGTAATAATGATATTCATACATTGTGTGTCTAATATTTCCTTTCATACTGTAATTAGCTCTGTTATGAGTATGCGGTATTTTAATTTAATCTACTACGGTTTCCTAATCTATTACTTGCGTGTCACAAACAGGAAAGAGTATAGTTTTAAAAGTCTCAGAGAAAACTTAGTTTTTCTATCCAGTGTAGGTGAAGATAATAAACATCTTCATTTCGATGTGATTGTAAATGTTCATATTACGAAGTTACAAGTACGTTTTTGACATTCGAATTTGGAACAGTAAAATTGCAACATTAACAGTTTACCTTGTGTTGCAATTACTAAGTTACCGTAATAAACTAAAATAGCTATTGGATCTTGGTTACCTTCTTATTAGAATTATCACATTATTAGGCGACATAGGTATACAGGAGCACAACTGATTATCACTTTTTCATCACTGCACTCGGCGCTAAACATTTTCACTATACAGCGGACGATAATTGACCGTTAATGGCAATACTAACACAAAACATTTACTTTTTCATTGCTTTCGCGTTCTGTGTGACAAACACGAAGCCGTTTAACAATTACATAAACCCATTCCACATGTAAATGTAAAGATGTTACACACGAAACGTTTTACTTGCTCTTAGCTAAGCGCGGTTCTAGTCAAGGTTCGAAAATGGACGGTTTTGAAAGTTCGCGCCTTTGCATATGCATTCGCTTTGCGATACAAAATGAGCGTGTTCGATTTTCATTTCTGATTTGTAATATTTTAATTTATCTTATTGAAACGGATATAATTTAGCGGAAGGGCAATTAGGTATCACTGCTTATATATAAATACAAGGGTTACAAAAATAGCAGTTAATTGTTACGTTTACTAAACTGCAAGAAAAATGTTAGTTTTTCAAATTATCGGTTAAAGTCGTCAACTCGACAGCTCGGTGTTTCTATTGCCTAGTCGTCTGAGGGGCCATGCTTAAAAATAAAATATTATTGTATGATTTAAAAATTTATACTAGTAGGCAAGGGATCCAGGCCAAATTCTGCGGAGGGGGGCCCCCGATTTTGCGCTACGCCACTGCCCTGACGATGGAGTATATCGAAGGTTCTGTAGCGTAAAAGATTAAAGTATCGAAGACAATTATCTATAGAACAGAGAAGTCATGCTCCTTGTATGTACATTTGCCAGAATTAATATTTCTGGAAATGTAAATTGCACGACTGATGTTGTTCTTAACCATATTGAAAATAAAAAATAGGATACTTTGTAATAACTTGCTGCTAAAATATCACTTTATCAAAACTTGCTGAAATTCCACTTATAGCGAATTGTGCTGGCTGTACTGAAGGTACACTGACGTTTTCAGTTTTTGGCTTTCGTGTACGTCACTTGAGTACTATACAGTTGCACTTTCACATCAGTGCACAGGGAGAAAAATGTAGGAAATTTTACTACAATTGTCAGCATTTACACTACACATTGTAGTACATAAAGGGACAAGTACAATTTGCAGCAATGTTTACCATCAAATTGTAGCACTAAGTTTGTAGTATTAATTCTTACAATTTGTATGAAAAACAAGAATGAACAGTTAGTTTTTTTTCAACAACGTTGTAAGATAAAGTAGTATTTATTGTAGTAAAATTGTATACAATTTTGTGTGACTTTTCTATATACTGGTGCGCATAAATTAACAGCTGTTGTAGTAATATTTATTCCACTCATTATTTTAAATTATTATAATTTTATAATAAATTTTACTTACCTTTATTGAAACATCCACAAAAGATATATAACTTAATACTGCATTGTTGTGTGGATAAGTTTCAACTTGTGTATTAATATATGTAGTATATACTTATGCAAATTACTATATATTTGCAATAATTTGTACTAATTCTTATTGTGAATTTTATCTAATGTAGTATGTAAAATGTCTACCTTGCAGTTTTAAAATGTTTCAGTCGCCTGTAGCACTTCTAATATTTTTATCATTAATTCTATAATTTATTATTAAAGTTTCATTTTATTGTTGAAAAGATCAAAGTATGCAGTAAAGATACACTATGTCAACAAAGTAGATACATATATACTTAAACTAAGCAATTTCACAAATAACAGACTTTAACATAACCTAAATATTTAAAACAAAACAGCAGTCATCTGTAGTACTTCCTAATTTATTTATTATAATTTTACTGCACTACTACGCTACCGCATCGCGGGCGTACCCTCTCCGAAGCTGCAATCGACAATTGTATTCTATTTTCGGTAATTTTCACATTTTTTTCCATTGACTATTAGTACTATTACATCTCTAGGTAAGTGCCTACCTGAAACTATCAGAGTAATATAGTAAGATTGTAATAAATAAATTGGAAAGTGTATATATTAAAATATCGAGAGAGCACTATTCTTCACAACCGCACCTAACACCCACAGGTAAAACCAAAAGGGAGGACAATTGCAGTGAACTACACAGTGCATTTTAGTGTCGCGTGATCGAGAATGCCAATCGTCGATGAGCATGTCAATGCAAATTGGCGCGTTATGTAAATGTAATTGGGGATGCGCGAAACAGCGCTATCCCCGTTATATCTGTTTTCACCCATTCCATTCGAACAATGATAGAAAATATTGTGTGTGAATATATAGCCAAATTAAAAACAACTACAATCTCTCCAAATATAAACATAAAAAAAAACCTGATTTAAATTATTAATTTCAACGTAGATTGTAGAAACTGTCGAACTTATTAAAATAAAGAATGTATCAAATATTTATTCACCAGACATTCTAATATTGCCTCATATAAATATGTATATTTTTAAGTACGAAATAGGATGGGTTTTAAATATATAGTCTTTTTTATTATATGATCTTGTGGCTTTATTGGCACATTGTTGTACAATGGTAGATATCACAGTAAGGTACTAGTAAAAATATATACTGACCTTTACATAGATTAAGAATCTTCTTTAATTTTTTATTTCAGACAACCTGGACAGCTGATTTTATGGCAGCCATTCAATGACATTTTTTTTTAGACGCTTCCATACAACTGCTGTAACGTCTAATAAAATCGATATTTTTACCTAAAAAAAACTGCATATTCCTCAAATATAGCTAAACAAATTTGCAAGGTTCAAATTGATATGCAGAGTAGTTTTTTCCAAAAAAATTCCCAAAAATCGTCTTATTTTTAGGCCGTCACACTAAGACCCCTTAAAATAATATTCAATCAACCTAGGTACATAATACAAAAATTGAACTATACAAAACTAATTAACTTAAAATAAAATACAATTAACCTAAATGCAAAGTACATACAATTTTAAAACTACTTAGTTAACAAAAGAAATTAACTAAAAAAATATTAAATTAAAGAAAAACTGATTATAATGGATATTTCCAGTACATTTGCTCAGGATAGACGACAAAGAAGAGTGGTTAATATCGATTTCACAGTGAGACAGTGAATTGAAGCTAGAACACATTCTAAATAAAGGAGAATTAATAAAAGGTTACTTCGCGGTTTACAGCAGTAAAAAGTAGATGGAGCTCTTCCAGAAATGCGGGGGACGCTGAAATTAACATGGCTTAAAAGAGGAGGTGAGTCAATTTTATTGCGTAGTAAGTTAAAAAGAAAAGCAAAATCGATAGAAAGATTTAACAAGTCAAAAATAAAAGACAATAAGTATGTAAGATAAAGAAATTAACAAAATAATGACAATACAAAGTAATCAATTCTAATACAACTGTATGACACCTAGCCGCTTATTATTTGACACTTCAGATATCAATTATTTTGTTTGCCCGTCATGACACTCTACTGACTTTCTTCGAATATCTAGCATATCCATTGCACACTAGATATCTAATAGAAATTTAAAAACGCCATATCTCCGTTCATTTTTAAAATGAAAATAGAGTGTAATAACTTTTCAAAATAGTCTGCAAACATTAATTTAATTCTGACAATAAATAACGACGAAACGTAAATGGTACTTTATTTTAATCAATAGATAACCCATCCATAGTAAAAAACAGCTGCAATTAATCAAGAAAAATAGTCTAAATTAAAGAAATAAATAACTATAAACCTGACTTTTTTTTTTATTATACACGACACAAACAAAATATCTCTTTTGCCGTGGTGTATAATAAGAAAAGTCATGTTTATATTTATTTCTTTATTTTGGAGTATTTTTTACTTTCATGTAATTCCATACCTTAATAAATCTATACATAATAAATTATTACTAATTGTAAGTATATGGTATTATATACAGGTATATACTGTGGTATTATGATGATTATATTATGATAAAACAAAACAGAACATAAAACAGATTATGCAACACATTCAGCGCACTCGTAGAATAAAAAGTCTGATTTATTTTCAAGAAACAAGCAACAGTTGCTTATTATTGTGATTTTAAGTTATTCGGTCAAATTTACTAATAAATATATATTTTGGATATTAATTTAGACGTTTCATGTTGTTTAAATAAAAGAGTAATATAAGTCTTATATTTTGCACGTCTAGAGAATTGAGTATGAAATTCTAAACCTTTCATTAGCTTTCCCGTGTTTTAATCTAGATTTGGTTGCATGTATGTATGTTGTGACGATGTTTCGGGTTTGCATGTAAACTCTGTACAATTACACAACCGTTCGCAGTTGATAAACTGTTTCGAGGGTGCTATATTTTATAACTACTTATTTTGTCTATAGTTAAGTGTTGAATCGTCGAAAGTAGGAAGCAGTTTCAAATATCGGTCTAGCGCTGTATGTAAGTAATATCTTATTAATAACACCTGAATACATTCAATTATTGTTTTATTTGGTTGTAACATTTACAAAACAATGTAATCGCAATATCTTTGTGTGATCAACATTACTTTTTATGTTTAGTCATAATGACATTCAATAGCTAAATTAGTGTTTTTTTTTTCTAGAGTTAGAACATACATTAACAGGAAAATAATTTTATGTTTACGTTATTATAATCTTTTTTTAATGTATTAGGTATTTACCTGGAATATATGCAGTGGATTATTTTTATCGCGCTTATTAAAATCCCAGGATTTTCATATTATTTAGCGCGCTTGGTTGTGATACCTACTATTCCCTCAAGTTTAAAAATATATGAACCGCATTCAATAATGTAAAATTTTTAGTGTAAGGTGATAATTACTTTGGGTATTGTCAACAATCACCATTAGATCATCATAAATGATCTATAATGTCAACTGTTAATATCCAAAATGGTAGTTTGAAAGTGGTGCACAGAAAAAAAATCTATGCTTAAATCAATCTTTAGGATATGGTTAACAGTATATTTAATTTAACGATGCATCTATTTGAATTAACAAATTTAAAGTTAATACAAATAAAGGCAAACGATTGCAGTGACAGGATTATCTACTTGAATTTTATGGTATTTTCAAGTATAGTTTTGCGAGTGTGAGTACGGTTTGTGGGGCCGAGGCGAAGCCGAGGTCCCATAAGTGCGAATACTCGCAAAAGAGTTTCTGGTCGTGTGGTACACACTATTTTTTGAGCCGACAAATGTACAATGCAATAATATACAGGGTGTTCCATTTAAAATAATAAAGTTAGTATCTACTTCCGGTACAATTTTAGCATATGTAGAATATGATTCGAGGCGACATTTATTTGAAATTTTTTTTTTAAAAAGGCAATAATAAATTGGCTAGAAACCGTTGCATCTTAGGTTGGACACCCGGTATATGCAGTGGATTTTCTATATCATCATTTCTGCTTTAAATATAAAATCTATAACTAATGGGTTTGTGAATTTGTTTCTTTCTAGTATATGATTCTTCAGAATTTGGATCACATCCTTGAATTGAAAGTAATAAAGCTTCAAAATCTGAATATGACATATGGGTGTTTAACCATTTTTTGGTAATTTTAAAATTTTATATTTTTATGAATAATAAGCATGCATAGTGCCACCACATATTTTAATATGTTTATCTATTTCATTTATATCTTTAGTTTTATATTTTTTACATTTAGAGCACTTCTATTTAATACAAGGCCTGTTTAGTAAACATACTTCCGTTGTATTACATATTAACTTATGATTATTTAAACATTCTTCACTATCTGTTGCATAATTTAAACATCCTCTACAAAATAATTTCTTATGCCCATCAGAAGTTATTTGTTTATTGAATAATCTGCTAAGATTTTTTATCCAGCAATAATGTGAATTTTCATCGTCTTTGAAATATAATAAATCTACAAACCTATCGTATGGTTTTTTATTTTTTGTAAGTAATGGATCTATTTTATTACCATCATATGTAAACACATAAACATTAATTTGATCTATGATATAGGTTTACTCTTTCACCATGATTATTCTGAGAATGTAAAGCAAATAATATACTCCATTTAAAACATTAGTTAGCTTTATTTTTTATATTTATACAAGATTTTGTGTTCTTAATCCACTCAGGCAGTTCAATATATGAACTACCACCTAAAGGAGTAAATTTATTGATATTTATAAGTAAACTATGAACATTATTCATTTCCCAAAATGATCCTTCCTTATTTTGAAAATCTATCTTTTGTGTGAATATTTCTCTTTGATTATCCCAATATACTTCTAAATTATCACTCTCATATAGTTCTACATTTTTAAGCTGTTGTTTGATCCATCACATTTTCAAGATCTCTTGCATCTACAAATTGTATATCCATATTTAATTTGATTTTTATGTTATGATATTTATTCAACCATTTACTAATTAATCCAATAGCCCGTTCCCTTAAATGCTCGATATAACTATATTCATTAACTATTTGTGGGTTATTAATTGTTATTATGTCTATATATGTAACTATTCCAGATTTAAAACTGGTTTCAAGTTCGAAAACCACATCTAATTGGTTGTTCATTGATAGGTATATCTTCAAATATTTGATTAGGTTGACTTGCTTTTTTAATATCTTCACTAGAATATATTAGAATTTATTTATATTTTTTTATAATAATCATTTAATAAATCTGGATATGATTGACTTATTCTTTCTATTAAATATTCTTTATTTAAATTATAGTATTTTGTAATTCTACCTGTTGGGATGTGATAAATAAACTTGCACTTATATTCTTATCTAACTACCTCGTTGTTTTACGTACGTTCTCTCTTGCGTTTTGCGTTACATGTTACATCTTTCTACGCATTTTGGCAGTAAAACCTAATATTAGTATGCAACCCAACACCCAACCTACACCTTTGTATTGAGAATAACTACAAACACTACCCTTTGCTAATCTTTTTAATTCTTTTACAGTAATCTTTAATAATAAATTTTTATTACCATCTTATTAATCTTGTAGGAGTATCATTTACCTGCTCCATTTTTATGTTATTGAATTCTTTAACAGTATATGTTTTTCTTAATACTTTTTCCAAATTTTTTAATGTAGGTTTAATTATTTTAATAATGGTGTTATCATGTCTTACTTTATTAATAGCTGCTATCAGCTGACCTTTTTTAAGTTTATGTATTTTAGTAATATTTAGATTTCTGGCAATTGTCGAAACATATTTGGTCTATATTATATTAAATTGCGAATAAATATATTACTGGAATTTTTTTAATAATAAATGTATTTGTATGAACTACAACTATTGCAAAATCAATGGGAATTAAAAATTTATCAAAATATAGAAAAGAATCTGATTTACTTGAGTGTATCGATAAACAAAAAGAACTAATAAGAAAATCCAATGAAACCAAGATATTAGCAGATTTATTCCCCTTTGATGATGATATATATACGAAACCTTAAAAACGGCAAAATAAAATTAAATGTAATATATGTAATAAATATTTTACTGAGAGACAAATAACATATCATAAATTTAAACATAATCCTGATTTAGATTTTAAAATAACTAATATTGAAGCTAAAGGTAAATCGATTTCTTATTTTCATTTAAATAATGAATATACTGAAACTCCGGGTTATTTAGAGATTATAGTTGATCAAATGAAAATTATATTTAAATATTTACTAACATTTAATAAATCCTTAGATTTTGAAATGCAAATAGAATATCAGGATGATGAAGTATATGATGTAGTTTATTTTGATACAATTAGCCCAATATTTATTTTCACAGAAAAGGGAATAAAAAGTATTGATGATGTTATAAAATATTGGAATAATAATAAAAATATTGTATTATACTATTGCTATAATAATATTATAGCTCATGTTAAATTAAATATTTATAAATAAATAATCACAAAGAATTATCTGAAATACTATATAACCATAAAAATATTATAATTGGAGAAGGAATAATATCTGATTACTTATTTCCATTCTTGAAGACTATAAAATTTGATTTATCAAAATTACCTGACTTTGTTCAAAAAATAAAAGATATTTATAATTCCGGAGTTGAGTCTTGCCGGTCGTTGGAAGTGCACGTGTGCGTGAGTTCTTCCTGTTATTGTTGAATTGTATTTGGACAGATCAACTTATAAGTATTACTTGTTTGGAGAGGTGGAGTGGTGGTAACACCATAGCAATTAAGATAAGTTTACTTTATTAATTTACTTTATTATTGAATTTTGTTGGTTTATATTTTTTTTTGTTGAAAATTATTTTGCGAGAGTAGTTGAACTTTAGACCGGACTCAACGCGCATATGACGCGTGGAGGTGGGATATCACTCTTCTGCAGTGCTGATCCGCAGTGGGCATTCGATTGCTATCGGCAATAGTAGTTATAATGTCTAATATAGGAGATAAGATAAACAATCTTACCATTTCTGTTGACGGAGATGGTCAGGAGAACCATACAAATGTAACTTCAAATCTAGATAACTATGATAGAGTTCACAAATCATTTGCGTCGGTAGTTGGAGAAAATAATAACTTCAAATTCCCTGAACGGGATCAAGCTATCATTTTAGACAGTATAGATCACACAAAGAAAAATGATTATATTATAGGCGTCGGTAAATTAGTTGAACCCATCAATGTTATTTTTGCGTCTCGAATATCGAACAATCGTATATGTATTTATCTTTCCTCAAAAGATATAGTTGAAACGTTTATAACAAAACATGGTGGAATAACGTTAAATGATAGATTTATACCTGCACGTCGTTTAGTTTCTCCCGCTAAGAGAGTTATTCTCTCTAATGTCTCCCCATGCCTTCCTCATTATATTCTGGAGCAAGAACTTAGACGTTTAGGTTTACAAACAGTGTCTCCAGTAACATTTATTAGTGCTGGTGTTAATCTTGCGCAATATAGACATATTCTTAGCTTCCGTAGACAGGTTTACGTCAATATGGAGACAATTGATAAACTTCCTGACTCATTAACTATAACATTCAACAAAAATAGTTTTAGAATTTTTGTCTCTAGAGATCAAATTAAGTGTTTTGTATGTATAACCGTAGGTCACACTGCTAGTAAATGTCCAGATAATGCTGCTACAAATGCAACAACAACCCCTACCGAGATACATAACAATGATTCAGTTGGCACATCTAAAATTACAATTCCGGTTGATATTCACAAGGATGCAACAGGTTTAACCAAAACGATAATGATTGTTGAGGAGAGGTCTAAGGTCGGTCCGGAGCCTGCTGTTTCTGAGTCACTGATTATTTAAAAAAAAACGAATGGCTACATCACCTGCAGATCTTGATAGAATTGAAATTATAAACGATACACAGGATCAAGATGCTGATGAATCGGATAACTAATCAAATACCCGATATTAGACTTACCTACTAGACCGCGATTAAAGAAAAAAAAGAAAGAACAAAAAATTGAAGATGATCACACATCTTTATCCTGAGTTTCAAACATTATTCCCTACATCATCCAAAAATATTAATTATGATAAATTTTGCAACTTCCTAACAGAGGTTAAAGGTAAACAAGACGTGCTATCAATTGCAAAGGATTTGGGCTTAGATACACAAGAAATTTTTGATTTAATGATTGAGGCTATTCGAAAAGTTCATACACCCTCACTAAAAAATAGAATAAAACGCGTAGCTAAAAAGTTTAAGAACAAATATAATTTTCTATGTGAACCCTTATACTAGATATTAGCTCTTCCCAAGATTGTCCTTCTGATCACACGGACATGATGTAAATTGTTATTCATGTAATTATATTAAACAATACATTTATAAAAATGGCGTCTATAAATCAAATAAGAGTTATACAGTGGAATGCTCAATCCGCTGTTGCCAAAAGAAACAATTCGGAATATATGATATCACGTTATAATCCTCACGTAATAGTCCTTTGTGAGACCTGGTATAAACCACAAAATAGTGTCGTATTTAAAGCATTTAACGTAGTCCGACAGGATCGAGATGATGGATATGCGGGTGTGGGTATCTTAATACATAAATCTATACTATATGAACACGTCGATACGGATCTGGCGCTGGATTCGAATCTCATGATCTGTGGCGTAAAGTTAATACAATTTCAAATAACCATATTCTCTGTATATCGCACAGTACAATGCAATGTTTCATATGAAGGATACATTAAATTATTCTCATATAAAATCACACCATATATGATCTGCGGAGACTTTAATGCCCATAATATTGCCTTTGGTTCGTCTAAAAATGATAATTCGGGTAACATTCTGTTAAACGCGATCCACGACTCTGACTGTGTTTTTTTGAACGATGATAGCCCTACAAGAATAACTCGGCCTGATCAAGGCTTCTGTGCTATAGACATATCGTTATGCTCACCAGAGATAGCTCAGAAAATTGATTGGCAGGTATTAAGTGATTCATTCACTTCAGACCATTTTCCCATATTTATGACTGTACAATACGGCTTTTCCTCTACAGATCTTATCTACCCTAAACGTAGGTGGAATATAAATGAGAAATTATTACCTAAATATACATCATATTTGGAAACACAGTATGATAGCGCCTTTAAAACAGGGTCTGCTGAAGAAAAAGTGGAATATTGTATCGCATGTATCAGAAAGGCAGCAGATTCTGTTTTTAAAATAAAACAACCATTTTCTCTAAACAAAAGATATACCTATATGTACCACCGTGGTGGGATGTGGAATGTACAGATATTATTGAAAAAAGAAAACAAATATTAAAGGAATACAAAAAGAATAGAACACTGAGCAATTATTTACAAGTTCGCGAAACTTTAGCTTACTCCAAAAGGTTTCTCAAGAAGAAAAAGAAAGAAAGTTGGAAAGTCTTTTGTAATGGTTTGAGTAGATGTACACCGATGGCCGATGTTTGGAATACTACTAGAAGAATAAACAGAACAAACGTTAGTTGCACTAAAATGGGGGAGGAATTAGTTGACTTATTTATATATAATTTAACACCAGACTCTGTTATCCCGGAAATAACACCAGTAACGCCCGATCCCGTATTGACTCACGTGATCTTAAAACCTTTCACGCTAATTGAATTAAATAGAGTAGTAGCTGGCGTTAAAGACGATATCACTTATGAGTTATTACGCAGCCTGCCTATTCAATATATAAAACTTATTATTGCAGCTTTCAATCAAATATGGCTAAATGGCCAACAAGTCCGTACGCTCAAAACTGTTTTAATCGTTCCGATTCTAAAACCTAATAAGAACCCTGAAAATATCGATTCAAATAGGCCTATTGCATTAATGTCTTGCATACTCAAAATCTACGAACGAATGATAAAAGAAAGATTGGAATGGTGGCTCGACGAAAATAATATTCTACCTATGACCCAGTATGGATTCCGAAAAAATAAAAGTACTATGGATGCATTAACAGACCTAATTACAGATGTACAAGTTAGCCGTACAAAACAAGAAACATTGGTATGTATGTTTCTAGATATCAAAGATGCTTACGGATCTATTAATTTAAATGTCTTAGAAGAAAAATTGATACATATAGGGCTACCTAACATGATTGCCAGAAACATCACTAACTTGTTTAGAGATTTAAGCATCTTGGTTAGATCTCACACTAACAGGAGGTTAGGTCTTAGACTGATGCCACAAGGACTGTTACAAGGATCCAGCTTAAGTCTAATTCTATTTAATATATACACTCTGGAATTACACAGAATGGTGGCAGCCCCTGCAAATATTATACAATACGCAGATGACATCTGTATTTACACTACCCACGCCCATATCAACACCCTTATATACAATTTCAAACTTGTTGTAAACAATACACTTACGTGGCTTTCAAATAACTTGCTAGAACTTGCACCCACCAAAACAAATGTCATGTTTTTCTCTAGATCTAGAAAAATTCCTTCAGGTCAAATCAAAATCTCTGACGTAGAATTTTCTATTCTATCAAGGTTATGTGTAGGCGCGATGAAAACTACATCAATTGCAGCTTTACAGATTGAGGCGCAAGAACCACCACTTTATCTAAGAAGGCTATATCTTGGAACCAAATTCATTTGGAAACTAAGAATACATAATAATGAGCACCTTCTGAGGAAAATTAATCACTTAGCCGTACTAGACTTAACAGCCAAATATTGGAAAAAAAGGAATCCCCACTCCTATCTGAATGTTTTCGTTTTACAGAATATGATAATCGACGTTATGTGCCCATATCTACAAATAATATCGAGTTTGGATCATATATATATAATTACCCGATTATATTTCCACCATATACAGGAGTAACTGAACACGATCGAAAGTTATTTCTATCCATAATGCATAAGCTATCAAATGCATTAGTCATTTTTACAGACGGTTCAAAGAATGGGGCGGAATGTGGGTGTGCTTTTTATGATCCACATCATAAAAACAGTAGAACATACGTATTAGATCGTAATGTCTCAGTATTTTCCGCAGAGGCAATTGCTATATACGAAGCCTTAAGATATGCTATGGATATAAAACATTTACATATAGTTATCATGACAGATTCTGCTTGTGTCTTGCTGGCGCTTCGAAAAAGGGAACATCCTGCTAAAATGCATCCTATTATACTAGACATTATCAGTGCAAACTGAAATAAACTGGGTGAAAAGCCATGCAAGTATTAAACCGAATGAAGAAGTGGACAGATTAGCTAAGTTGGGTAGAACAAAGGGAGAGCTATATAAACCTGTACTTTGTATTGACGAACTATTATTGATCGCAAAACATCAGCTACTGAATTTAAAATGGGATATACACTGGAAAGATAGTAATTCATCGCATATAACCCAGTATGCTTACATCCATCCAAACGTCAATTGTAAATCTTGGTACACTAACTCAAACGTTTCAAGGTTCTATGTTCTACTATTTCCAGACTTAAATTCGGGCACGGCCAATTTCCTTTTCACTTGGCCAGAATGAAAATGATAGAATCCTCAACATGCAGTTGTGGTAATGACTCTGTGGACTTAAATCATATATTCTTCGGATGCCAGCAATACGTAAATGCAATTAATAACTTTATTGGGAATTTAATACTAGAGAATATTCCTTTACCAACAAGTATCATTACGCTACTGGTTACTAATAACAGAAAGATATACGATCTTATAATAGACGCCCTATATAACATGAAAATTAAAATATAACAAAGATGTAGATGTGTATCCTTTCCCTTTTACCTGTGTGGGTCATCCCATTTACCGTGGCCGAATTAATGTGTGTCTTTGTGTTAGTCATCTCGATAGGCCCCGAGATGTGAAATGAGTGTCCCAGTGTATCCTAGAAATACTCTCATCTTTTTATAGCACTCCTGATATATAAATGATATACTTAATACTGTTTTGAAATATAATATATATTTGTTGCCATTTTCGAACGGTGAAAAGGTCCACATTTTTAGCCAGGATAACAGAGTTTAGAAAGTGATACAGAATATGAGGAGTTGAAAAATGTATAACAAAATGAAAAGAAAAGTGAGTTAATTTTTAAATTGCACTAAATATTGTAAAGTCTGTTTTCAAATTACTTCATAAAGTTAATAACAAATTTACATCAAATTGAAATGTCCCCAAATAGAATATCAAATTATAATTTTTTTTTTAAAACATTACATTTAATATTGAATAAATCACATTTAATGACACTGAAAGAATTTTAATAATTTACTTATAAGTTATAGTTTTAGTAGTATAATAAATGAAGCAATGTTTATAAAAAGCCACTGTATATTTAGTGGGAATCCAACAAGAATGAAGGTATAAAACTAAAAAAATAAGGTCCACTACAATATGTATACTGTGGCAATAAACATTACATTTCAAAATTAATTAAAATCATAATTGCATATTTGCGATAAACCAAACCTATAAACTTAAACTAATTTGTACATGGAAATAACTACATTAACAACCCTAATAATTTATATTGGAATATTACCAAACGAACTAATATAATTTTGACATAATTGTAGTCGATTATCTTCTAAGGTTTGATTTCTATACCTCTCCTCACTCACCTCTCAATTAGAATAACTAAAATTGGAACTATTGTACTAACCTTAAATTAAAGAACTATGTAAAATTTAGACTTATGGAAAACAACTTGCAAATGTTGATTTACTTTTTTTTAAGATTGATTTCCTGAATCGCTGCTGTTTGATTAGCTATTATCACTACTATCGCTACTATTGCTACTGCTAGAACATAAACCACTTATACTAAAATAATAGTTACTAATTAATTTCTTACCTATCCGACGTCGCATCTTCCAGAAACAGTTGCTTCGCTTCAGGCATAAGGAATACTAGTTTTATAGTGGAATGAGGTAAAACAATTGCAACTTCTGTATTTTCTGTATTGTTTATAATTGCTTGATTCAAAATATAGACTTTTCCTTCACAGCTTACATCTTTATTAAACAAGTGAATGAAATTGTCATCTTTATGATAATGCAATATGGCTTCAAACTGTTCTTCTGCATTGACACAAGCAATTACATCAAACGCAATGTAACCCATTTTGGAAAGGACTGTGTATTTCATACGCTTGTATGCTACATATCTTGCGTTTTTCATTTTCGCTTTTTTTTAACACAACTGAAAAAAAATGTATTTGAAACACAATTTCATAGATAACACATGTTTAACGATGGAATGTGTTTGCTTTGCAGCAGACATATTTGTGGACAGGTTTTAAAAGATGTTGAAAGATTGTGAATGATGTTAAAAAAGTGAGAATTCTTGAAAAAATATTTTGAAAAAGAGTTTCACTTTAACAGATTTCGTTAATATAATTTAAAAGTAATTTTATCAGCAAAAATCTAGATTATTTATAAAGAGTCACCAGATGTATGGCAAGCAGTGATTTTATTAATTCAAGCAACATTAAAGAATAAGAGTTAATATCAACAGAGAAGGTGGTGAAAAGGTCCACAACATTTTTAGCCAGGATAACAGAGTTTAGAAAGTGATACAGAATATGAGGAGTTGAAAAATGTATAACAAAGTGAAAAGAAAAGTGAGTTAATTTTCAAATTGCACTAAATATTGTAAAGTCTGTTTTCAAATTACTTCAAGTTAATAACAAATTTACATCAAATTGAAATGTCTCCAAATAGAATATCAAATTATATATATTTTTTAAAACATTACATTTAATATTGAATAAAACACGTTTAATGTCACTGAAAGAATTTTAATAATTTACTTATACGTTTTAGTTTTAGTAGTATAGTAAATGAAGCAATGTTTATAAAAAGCCACTGTATATTTAGTGGGAACCCAACAAGAATGGAGGTATAAAACTAAAAAAATAAGGTCCACTACAATATGTATACTGTGGCAATAAACATTACATTTCAAAATTAATTAAAATCATAATTGCATATTTGCGATAAACCAAACCTATAAACTTAAACTAATTTGTACATGGAAATAACTACATTAACAACCCTCATAATTTATATTGGAATATTACCAAACGAACTAATATAATTTTGACATAATTGTAGTTGATTATCTTCTAAGGTTTGATTTCTATCCCCTCTCCTCACTCACCTCTCAATTAGAATAATTAAAATTGGAATTATTGTACTAACCTTAAATTAAAGAAATATGTAAAATTTAGACTTATGGAAAACAACTTGCAAATGTTGATTTACTTTTTTTTTAAGATTGATTTCCTGAATCGCTGCTGTTTGATTAGCTATTATCACTACTATCGCTACTATTGCTACTGCTAGAACAGAAACCACTTATACTAAAATAATAGTTACTAATTAATTTCTTACCTATCCGACGTCGTTTCTTCCAGAAACAGTTGCTTTGCTTCCGGTACAAGGAATGTAAGTTTTACAATGGAATTCGGTAATACAATAGCAACTACCGTATTTTCTATACTGTTTATCATTGCTTGATTCAAAAAATATATCCTTCCTTCACAGGTTTCATTTTTGTTAATCAAGACAATGTGATTCTCTTCCTTATAATAACGTAATATCGCTTCAAACTGCTCTCCTGCATTCACAGAAGCAATTACATCAAATGTAATGTAACTCATTTTGGAAAGGACGGTGCATTTCATACGCTTGTATGCTACATACCTTGCGTTTTTCATTTTCGCTTTTTTTTTTAACACAACTGAAAAAAAATGTATTTGAAACACAATTTCATGGATAACACGTTTAACGATGGAATGTGTTTGCCCCCCTACATTTTTTTGACAAATTAGGAGTTAAGGTATTAGATCATATATATTTATTTTTTTGTAGTCAAGGTTTAGGTTGTAAAGCAGAGTTAATCTGAACCTCTCCTTGTGGTGGTATGGTTCGCTGGTTTAAGTTTAATTTAAGTTTAATTTAGAGTTCCGGTTCAAACATGCATTTAAATTGCATTTGAGTTCACTATTTATATTTATTTAAGTTATTTATGTCAACGAAACTAAAAACATAGTTTCGTTGACATAAATAACTTGTTTTTTTTTTACTTATACATTTATTGTTACCTCCGAATTACTGTTCTCTTTCTAGAAACTAATATTTCTTAAATATGAAAAACTATCAACAGCTAAATTGGGTATTACCCTCTATGGGATAACAAGTCTTTGTAGTCCTAGAGGAATTCGATTGTTTAATATATTTATTGCTAAAGAAAATCATATGATGCTTTGTAGGTGCAGACTGCATATATACATCGTTTTCAAAATCGCTGTAGCCAGCTGCACACTTGTTTAAAACAACAACCACTATGGACACAATCAATTGCAAGCAAGAATGTGGCGAACTATACATAGTTGGTTTATCTGAATTTGGTTAATTCTGCATCCTTTCCAAAACACCTCGGATCAGTAGCTGGTATCTAAAACTTGAACTGCGAATCTGGCAATGAAAATCTCGAATTCCGATTTTTTTTTTTTTAGATAAGTATCTCACATTTAAAACAAAAGCTGTTCGTTTTATTAAGCAGCAAAGGAAAAGTTAAATACAGTTACGCGCAAGAGTACCCGTTTATTTAGGTCTCTCTGGTAATCAGGGTTAATAAGTCCATAAACTGTTTAATCCATTTTATTTGCACAAACCTTCACATTCAAGAAACCATGACAAACAAAATTAAAGTAACAATGGAAACTATATTAAATTTCGATATAGATAAGAATTCGTCCACAAGATACCACTTCAAATACAATATAAAAAATAGATATATTTCCTATAACTAATATTTTGTAGCATAATGACGAGGTTTGATGATTGTCTGTAGATATTTCTTCATAGACGTCTTCTAACTTATGTAAAATCCGATGCCACCTTCTGTAATTTTTCTATAATTTTTTTAAATCTTCTGTTTTTATTTAGCTTTTCCTTTACGATGCTTAATTTCTGCCCAAAGGTGCTCGATGGGGTTTATGCCGGGGCTTTGGAATAGTGTTTTCCGCGCGTGTGGAATACTTTATATGGTCCATATTTACCTATTATTTATTGTTAATTTCAAACAAGTCGATGTGTCAAAAAGAAAATTATATGTGAAAATGTTGATATATTAAATTTTTTTTCTAGTCTGCTTTGTAAAACTCATTCAAACGAACAATTTTTGTTTTAAAATTTTGTTCTACCTCTTACCGTTAGTGAGTTATGCACATAGGCTGGTGTGGAACATTTCCAATTTTTAAAAATTCAATTCACCCACTCAGAGTGTTTTTGAATTTTTGGGGTTCGGGATTGTTCCTGTTTAGGTCAGAATGAAGAGCCGAGAAGTGAATCCAGAAGAACCCAGAAGTGTTGATAAACAAAAGCAAATCTTCATCTTGTTTTTGTAATTTTGAAAGCTATTGGGAACATTCTTCTCTCGCCAAGTTTTATTTGTACAAGACAAGTTTCCCTAGGAACTTCAAATTCTTCATTTAGGGTATTGTTTTTGAATGTAAATGGATCACAATTACTTAATTTTTCTCGCGCAACTTTTGACCCTGTACGCGCTCCCCCAAATTCATTTTAATCGGCACCACCTCCACATTGTTTCTTATCGATCCCTGGGGGTCCCTAGGAGCCACTTTGGGAAACACTGTTGTAGAGGATGATATAAGATGATAATTGATAGGCTTACTAATAATTAGTAACAACAAGTATAATAATTATTATAAGCAGGTTTCCCTATGTAATTATGTTATATGATACATCACGATGTAGACTCCTATAACAATAGAAAGAATATATATCTCGTTCGTTATACAATGTCATCGCATAAATCACATATACACAAAATACGAATTATAATATAACAGCTTTATTATTCAACTTCCTACTACAGCGAGTGGAGTCCTTGAATAGTAGATAGTTTAAGCAGCGATGCGAAAATTTCTCGTTTACCTAACAACCGTTTAGAGTTGGAATAATTTTTTTTAGTTAAATTCATACAGCTCACAATTCATTGTGATTGGCTACTTTCTCTGATAAAAGCTTGTAAAAAAATGTAGTGATTATAACTAGTATAGTGAAAACAGCCACGTGCAATTCGCGGTAGCATTGAAATGTGATATATTAGGTGTTATTATATTAAACTCTAGAAAAATTTTTGAACAAATGAGCTACTTAACCTTCAAATGAGAGCCGTACGCTGGAATAATGAATTGTCGCAAGTAAGTATATTATACTGGCAGGTGATCCTAAGTATAATACGTATGAGAATCATTTATCTATAGATACCAACAATACTAGTCTTATAATAGATCTATCATTGGTAATTACAAGTCTTATGAATAGTTATTAATGTAATTAATTGCTTTTATAATACAAATATAATACAATCTGCTTGGAACCATGAATTAAAAGTTGTTGATTTGATTAAACCGTATTATTGCAAAGTTTCATATTAATTTAGTAGAAGAAACCATGTCTACACACTGCACAGAGGAATTATATTATCGAATTGTGGAATAAGGATCGATGAAGCTTCTATCGTAGTGATTATTGAAGCATTTCAGGTCCACTGTACATTTTGATAGCACTGCTTTTGTGTAGAAACTGATTACGTCAAACGTGCGTAGAAATAGAAAACGACCCATTTGATCAAGTAAGTAAGGTACCTACTTGTTATGATTTTCCTTTTATTTTTTCCTTTTTTTGGGTATTCCGGTTTTTTCTTACTAATTATATACTGTTTTTACGTTTCGGAATTTTGTTTTATTCCTTTTTCAATATTTTATTTTAATCCTACAAATTCACAAATTTTTAAGCATTACAACTAAAAAATTTTTTTACAAAGTTACTATTTTTAAACTTATAATAATTAAAAAAAACTAGTAATTACAACTTAATTGTTTTCAAACTTACTTTTAGGTGTTTTCCTAGTTATTAACCTTTACGGCATTGTCAAAAATTTCTTTAAGTTACATTTTAAAATTGTAAAAGACACTTTAATACAATAACAAGTAACGACAAACAAACATATACTAAGGCGCACGGCCGTTCAGTTTTGTTTTCAAACCAGAAAACAGGTCGTTTTTTATATCGCCTCTACATCTTCACGATAAGGTGCGTGACGACTCAATTCGTTTTTTCCCTTAGATTTTGCTATAATCAAATTATTATAAATGTGACTTAAGTTATTTATGTCATTTTTATCGTTAATTGCATGTGTATTGTTTTTTATATGCCACATTTCTTTGAAAAGTCTTTTATAGTAATTATTTTCAATCTCTAAAATTTCCGTTTTATTAAAATTAAATTTATGGTTATTATTTAGTGCATGTTTTGCCAGAGCAGTAGAGTTTACATTTTGTGTATTTATGCTATATTTGTGCGAGTAAATTCTCTTCTCTATGTATTGTTGTGATTGTCCAATATACACCCCTTCACAGTTTTCACAGTTAATTTTGTAAATTGTATGTGTTTGCTTATTAAAATCTATTGGTTCTTTAGTTTTTGTGAACAACTTTTTATTTGTGTAGTTTGGTTTATGAGCAATGTTGATTTTATATTGTTTCAGTAATTTTTGTAAATTCTCTGATAATTGTTCTGTGTATGGTATGGAAATATATTTTTTGTTCTCCTCTTTATTTTGGTTCTTATTTTGTGGGTTGGTTTTAGTTTTATTTTCATTTTGTGCTAATCTTTTTTTTAAATATTTATCTATAAAATGAATTGGATAATTATTATTAATTAACATTTCTTTTATTTTATTAATATTTTGTATGATATTAGTTTTTTCTGAGAAAGCTATGCATCTATCCACTAAGTTGTTAATCGTACTTATTTTGTATCTTGTGGGTGTTTGTGATAAAAAGTTTAAATACCTTCCACAATGCGTTGGTTTAAAATACCAATTTGTGTAAATTTTTTCATTTTTATGTGAGACTGTTATATCAAGAAAATTTATTGATGAATTATTTTCATTTTCTAATGTGAATTGAATACGCTCATGGTAGTTATTGAATTTTTCTAATATGTACTGTTCTTTGTTTTGAGGTATTGCCAAAATGCCAAAAAATTTTTTAGTTGTAATGCTTAAAAATTTGTGAATTTGTAGGATTAAAATAAAATATTGAAAAAGGAATAAAACAAAATTCCGAAACGTAAAAACAGTATATAATTAGTAAGAAAAAACCGGAATACCCAAAAAAAAGGAAAAAATAAAAAGAATAATCAAAACCGGTTAAATAATATTGAAGAAATTGTTATGATTTTTGTAATTAGCGTTATTTAATTTTTTTTAATTATTAGAAAATCGCGAATGCGACGCCTCTAGTGTGGCAGAGAAAAACACATTTCTATTATTTTTAAAACAGAAAAGTGCATTTATTTGTTATTGTTTTTTAATAGTATCTAAATAATTTTTTCTACTTGGATTAAAAGTCTTACTTCTTGGGCATATTTATATCCAAACTAGCAACTCTTAGACTAGCATTGGAGTATTTCTAAAGTAATTTAACACAGTCTGGTCGTGTCCACTTCTTCTTCGCTGATTATTTTTTAAAATGTGCCAACTTACTGCTCCAGTTTCATTAAATAGTTTAGAATGCTTTTCACAATTATCGAGCCTATCAGTAACTGTGAATATCACAGCCTGCATTTAGTATTCACGCAGCCTACTTTCAATACCATTTAAGAACTACCACTTCCGAAAGTACAACCTTACTACACTCATTCGAAGATAGAGAGCGCCACTTTACCGAATTGAACTATCAATTGCTATGAATTTACCTGTCAACGCGTCACTTCCGTTACTTTACCGTCCACAGATGGTTTATACCTAAATAACTATTAAATTGGCGTTTTTTTTTAATGAAATTAGAGTAATATCTTCGTATAGGAAGCGCAGAACGGTTCAATGGGAAAGGGCAATGTAACCTATAAAATTTAAAACGAAGTTTCTTTTTAAAGTCGTCAACGAAAAAAAGTGTTGTACTATATTTTTTTATAAGTTATTTAAAAAAACAGCAGAAACACACAATTATTTATTAGAAATAGTGTGTGCAAGGTCATGTTATTAAAGTCTTTGACATTTACGGTAATCGCTTGGCTGGTTCGCCTACAAAAGTTCGATCAACTTTTGCAGCTGCGCTTGATTACACGTGATTATTTGGCGAGTGGTGATAGGTTTCTCATTCATTAGCGCAGTTGACCTAAACGAGCTGTGAAATCATCTTCGCTAAGGCTCATATGATTATGACGACGTTATTGTTGGTTTTTGAAATGGTAACTCTTATTTTTTTATATATTTACCTACCGAAGACACAGTAATAATATAATATTTTATACCTACCTAAAGGGTTTTCCAATAAGGGCGGGTCGATGTTGAAATGGAATAATGCAAGCTGCGTGTGAGATATTAACGAATAAATTTTATTTGAAACGGCCATGTATGCCATTATGTATGCAATATAACATCGTTCAAATATCCGCCGCGGCTTCTCACGGCGGCACGGATTCGAGTGATTCAATTTTCAATGACTCTGTCGCATAAATCCGGCTGAATTTGAGCGATGGCCCGGGTTATGTTCATTTTAAGGGCATCGGTCGGTTGTGGTTTATTGGCATAGACCTGCGACTTCAGGAAACCCCACAAGAAAAAGTCTAGTAGGGTCAAATCGCACGATCTTGATGCCCAATTCATATCACCTCTGCGAGAGATAACCATACACAGGTAAAAATATATTGGAGTGAAATACAGTCTCCGATTCGGAAGGCTTTATGTAGAGAAAAGAGCTGTATATCTACAAAACGGTGGGCATTTTATCCCTTTCGGATAAAATCCCTACCGAAACGGAGGTTCACAATGTCCTCCGTTTTATTTTAACCTCAACACGGAGAAAACATCCTTCTTATTATTTCCGCCACGGGTATTTGTATATCTAACTCCCAAACGCAGTTAAATGTATTCATTGCATATTATATTCTCTCCATATCAGGGTTATTCTTATTTCAACTACTAAACGCTGTTAAATGTATCCGATTCATGTAATATTCCGTTTTTATCGGAGTTATTTTTTTGAATAGAATACGTAGTTTTAGTTGCGTATATGTATATTTCCATCAGTTTTACACCGAACAGGAGGAAAAGAATACTTTCGGGATTTTTTTTTGTCCAAAGTGGAGTCGGTTAATGCGCCTCGATGAACGCATGCGTAAATGTTGTATGAGGGAGCCACTTGAAAATGGCGTCAAATAGCAGAAACCCTTCCTTTTATTGTTTAGCCATAAGACGTATAGTTCTGTATGTACAGATACACATCGTGTATGAACGGAAACGGCAGACAAGAAATATAATATATATTTACGCATAAAGTATCAGAATATCAAAAGGTGGGTAAAAGTTGAAGGACAGCACATTACCAAATTTGATGTAGATAAAGCAGGTAAGTGAAATGTTTAGCAGAATATCATGTTGTTGGTTATACGTGCTTGTGCTTTATAATTTTTTTTTCTGTACACATACTTGCAGTTTGCAGTTATAGTATGAAAACGATATTTATCCTATGAAAATTATTAAAATGTAATAGTGTGTTTGAATTAAGTATGTAGAATATAAAAAATTATTATATTAATATTAGTTCAATATAATGAATAACCCTGACTTAATTATTATTACCTAATTAAGGACGTTCGCATACTTAGTTTCCTATTTGTTCTTTAATTTCTTATTAAATGTGTTAGTTTCCTGTTAATATATACCATGTAATACTATAGGTAGTAAGTCAACATGTTATCGTTATGTATATGTCGTGTTCGTGTTTCCTTAATATAAACTCTTCATTTCAAAATAATCTTTGATTTAGTGTATGTATTTAACACATAATTATCTACTCTCTAGCCCCAGAATTTCGCCAATTCGTGTGTAAAAAGTAATAACCACACTTATGTCACTCTTTTGGAATTATATGATTGTTACAATTTCACTATTTCAAAAATGAAACATTCTAAGCAACAAAACGGTTTTGTTGTTTATATCTCTCCTATAGAGATTTTTTCTCTTTGAAAAGTCTTCCATGCACATTTCATAAGATTTGAAAGAAACTTGTTTCATGTAGACAGCATATGTATTCGCAGGTAAAGAATTTTAAAGTGGACATTCGCTGGTTGGTATTGATTGTTTCCGATGGATGTGCTATGTAAATACAAAATTGAATTACTGGTTTCGTAATGGAAATATGTAGGTAGTTTTATGTATTATGAAAAAAATTGACTTCGTTTTGGTCTCCAGTAACTTCGCTATGAAATCAATTAATTCTGATATGGAATTAGAAACGCTGGGTAAAAGAGGTAATTTCTTCTATTTCGGAAAAAGTTACCTCCGATATGGATTTCAATAGCACCGTCATGGAACAATAGTTTCCGTAACGGAGGCATTTTCGTCTGTCAAGGAGGGGATGTACTCTCAAATGGAGTTAGAATCTCTCCTTGGCGGTGGTAATCTCATCTATTAAGGAGGTAGTTACCTCTGATATGGATTTCAGTAGCTCTCATTAACCTCCCAGCGGTGTGTTTTACGTTCGTAAGAGGAGAAACATCCTCCTTATTGGAGGAAATTCGCAGTTTCTAGGATGAATATGCCTCCACGTTTCTTCCGTTGAGGTGTAAAATATTTAACTCTTAAATGGAGGCTCCTTGAACGGATGGTCGCGAGGGAACACCGGAAAAGTGTTGAAACGGTGTTAAATCCAACTCCGTATTTTTATCTGTGTACCGTCAAATAGTTCATGCCGACTGTCCATCGTGGCGTCAGCTGTGTGGTACGTAGCGCCATCCTGTTGGAACCACATGTCGTCTACGTCCATATCGTTCAATTTAGGCCAAAAGAAATCGGTTATCATCGTTCTGTAGCATCCGCCGTCGATGGTGATGGCCTTACCAACTTCGTTTTAAAAAAAGTACGAACCAATGACGCCACCGGACCAAAATCCGCACCAAACAGTAACTTTTTGTGGATGCATTGCCACCTGGTGAACCTCGTGTGGGTTGGTGTCGTCCCATATACGGCAATTGTGCTTCTTTGCATTCATCCAAGAAATGCGCCTCTTCGCTAAAGATGATTTTTCGGCCAAAATTGGGGTCTTCTTCCAAATGCTCCCAAGCCCAGTCAGCGAACAAACGGTGTTGTCTATGGTCATTAACTTTGAGCTCCTGGGTCAGTTGGATCTTGTACGGGTGTAAGCCCAAGTCCGGACGCAAAATTCGCCAAGTTCTTGTGCACGGCGAGGAATTGACTGGCTGGGGTTCTCCTCCACACTTTCATGAACCGCGGCGATGTTGTCGGCCGATTTTGCCTGCTTGCTTGCTGAACCGGTCGTCTCGAATTTGTTCACAAAACGTTGAAGAGTCGACTTTGAAGGGCCACCGCCGCAAAATGGCCCTAACGCGCGCAACGTTCGTTTGCACTAATTTCAATAATAAAATTTTATCATTTGGACGTATTGCTCAATCGTGTAACTTCCCATTGTGATTTGGTGTCACTGACTGAATAATAAACGACGGATTAGACAGACCCTACCAAAACAACATGGCCGCCACAGGCTGCCAACATCGACCCGCCCCAATTGAAAAACCCTTTATAGTCATATTAGGTCATTACTCATTCAAAAGAATTCAAAGCGTTGCTGTTGCAAATTGAACGATTCTTAGGTAAATAATGCACTGTAAAGATTCTACCGCTAGTTTATTTGGGCGACATATCGTACATGCTTTTGAGGGTGTGTATGTTTGTATGTATATCACTGTGTGTATATGATATAGTTATGGCGCATGCGTGTTTCATTTTCTCTGTGGTAATTGAGTCAAGTTCATTTAAAATGCAATTTAAAGAAAATAGTTTAATATATAAAACGAATTAAATACCGACTGCAATTTATCCTTCAATAAAGTATCACCTTTTACAAGAAAAAAGAATGCTATCGAAACTTTACTTGCGGGAGACCTCTTATACCAGACACTTCTAAATAGTTAACAATTTTTAATTCCCCTGGTGTTAATTCCCCCGTTAAGTAGAGTTTACACTGTAACACGAAAAAGTACAGAGCCGATTTTGAGCTCTGCACTTGGTCACTTATGAAATTCTCACCAGCTGAACTACAATTTCTGTATGAAAATTCGCTTTTTTGAGTTAATTGGACAAAATCCAGTGAAGGCCTGATTTGTGACTCCTTGTTCATAACAATTTCTTTTATTCAGCATAAAATATCCTAAGAGAATCTGTAGTTTTTTTCTCACAAATTGTTCTCACAATTCGTAAGCGTAACACGCGACTTCGTATCTGCCCCTATTAACCTACATTACTCTTTGAACTTTCGGAAATTTAGCAAGCGCTGCATCCGAGCAGTTTGCTAGATTAGATTTCGGGGTCGTTCTGATTGGCTAATTAGCGCGCAATTTTTGATATCATCATCGCACGTATAGATTTGTAAACTTGAACGACAGCGAGATCGGCACCCGCGAGGCGACGATATTAGCGCACCCACGACGATTCTGCAGTGATCACGTGACTCGACGATACACCCAAAATCGCGCCGACGTCAAAGTGTGGCCGACGGGTTCTGGTGTCGAGAGCGCGCAGCACTTTCAAGCGTGCGAGAGTTTGATGGACGGCCGACGCTCGACGACAATCAATCCAATAGCACGATGAACGTACCCTTTTTTTCTCTCTCAGCTATTACAACTATTACTACTGCTGTGTAATGTATACACGCATACGTATCGATTTGCGACGCACTGCTCTTGAATTTAACGCGAATTTAGCCGGCCGTCGTCGTCGTTTCGCCAATGTGTTTCTTGACGACGGACGGCCAACCTACAACACACGAGGTGGAATCGATATTGCGGACTGTGAGCGCCAGTTCGGAGACGCACGCCGTCGCCGTCGCACGTAAACGTCGCACTCATAACCTAAAAAGCGTGTGTGGGCCGTGCGGAAATCGGGCGCTCGAATAAAGAGGAGATTAGGTGCGATTATTCCGGAAAAGGGACTAATCAATGTCCTTCCGTTAGTGGCGTGCGTTTCTTTTGCGAAAGGGAATTAAGGACGTCGCACCGATTATTCGCAAAAATAGGAAAACGGTATCATGGGTTGCTGGAGAATCTGTTTCACGATGATTTTTTGCGGCGGTTAATTTACATAACGGCCCAGAGAAGATAACCGTACACACAATACCCGAATAGGTTTCGATCTTCCGCAATATGAATCCGTCTCAAAACTGTGATCAACCCGCTTCCAGTAAGCCACTAATAATATTTATTTGTGTGTCCTTTTAATACCAAATGCATCTTTGTAATGTTTAAAATATTCACAGAAAACGTAAACAAACCTTAAAATAATAATAATTTTGGGGCCGTTTCGTCATTTAATAAATTATTCTTCCCCATCAATTTTGAAAATAACTAACGTTATTTCCATTCATAAAAAGTGGATCGAAATTGCCTGGATAATTATATTCGTTAATCAAATTTCTGATAAAATTGGTTCCAATAATTTTTTCTTAGTTACACTGAGAGAAAGAAAAGCCCAAGCAACACCATAAACGTTGAATATACGTTCAATTTTGATTTAAGTCAATAATATAATGAACTATAGAATGTACGCGCCATAAATGTTAAATAAAAATTTGTACTGCTATATAATAATAATACATATTGTTATTGACATATACGAAGTATCACCATTGTCAAAAATATCAACAAACACAAATATATATACCCCAAGCAACATTGAGTATCGTATAATAAACGTTGAATAACCTTTTATAATTCCAATAAAATTAAATAAACATTAAAATACAGTTTATGATATACCAATCACTGGTGTATTGTAAACTATATTTAAACGAGATATTTTTACGTGTATTATACTAAACATTAACTAGTATGAGACGTTTATGCATTTCTTTTATGCATTATAAACGGTTATTCAACGTTTATGGTGTTGCTTGGGACGTACATGCATTAAAATACATTATTAAGGTATTCACTTCACTCATAATACGGTTTTTGTAATAAATATGGCTTTAGGGAGGATTTGAAGCTGGACGGATTGTTGCTCTTTCTTATTTTAGGTGGGATCTTGTTATATACTTTAACTTTATCACGTATATAATACGGGCCTTTTTCATACAGAGTGGTTTTATGACAGGGAATACTCAAGTCGTTAGAGGATCGTGTCACCACATCAGAATACACTTCATTATTAGTTGTAAATTTGTGTTGGTCAGCTTTAGTGTAAATGGCAGAAAAGTATATGTATATAGATTAGTTACTATCACGATTTCTGCTGCAATTTCATCCAATTCAGCGGAATATTATCATAATGGTCTCATTATTATACGAGGAACTTCCGAATCATCTGTTGGATATAAGTAAATGCAAGCAGGTATATTAACAATATTTGTAACTTCATGTATTGTATTTGGCCTGTCGATTGCTTCAAAATGTATCGAAAATACGTCTGCCATTAATTCTGGTTCCATAATTTCATGTCCATCTATTTACCTGTCATGTTGTTGAATATACTCCAAAGAGATTTTCCTTTGTTGTTGGAGTTTTCAATCTTATTGCCACAAATCGAACTGCAAGAGTGGGGATAGCTCTATATAGTTGACTCCTCCTATATGTCTCTCTATCACCTGTTATCAATAAAGATTGTTAAGTTTGTTTTTGCCTTCTTGAGTACTTATTCTAATTAAATATTAATATTTATGTGGGGGTACCGTACCCAATGAGTGCTCATTTCTGGTTTATCCCGTCACGCGCCCAGACATTTGGTGGAGGCGCCGGGTATCGTAATTACAGTTTGTTTTGCAATGATGAATATAGTTTCTATAACTGGTTTTTTTTTTTTGAATATATTTATTTAGAAGATCAAGATAGTCTCCTTCAATTTTTGAGACCAACGTTTAATTGCCGGATCAATTCAGTTTTCATATCGCAATATTTTTTCGTTTATTATAGTTAGTATAAACTAAGATTAAACGTTTACTCAATTGTTTTGGCATTATAAATGTTTATTCATCGTTTATGGTGTCGACATTCGATTGATTATTATACGACACAGAATATTGTTTGGGATGGTCCAGCTAACCATTCATCAATCAATTGAATGCGAGAGTAATGCGCTTGACTTACGCTTAAAATATTATTTTAACCTTGAGTAGGTATTTTGAATTTAACATTTATTTTCATTCACTTCAACATTTAATGGTTACATCAATACTTAATATTTAACATAGCAAAATATAATTGATTGAAGATAGTTGAAATAATTTCTCTCACAAGCGAAGCACGCTAAGTGTTACTCAGTCACATTTAGTACTCAATAACTGCTGTAAATCACTGCTTGTTGTTTAGAGGATTGTTCTACCCTTGAAATTTCGACAAAATCTATTTTCTTTTTTTGCTATTTCATCTCACCTCTGTGTTATATTTATGGCGAAGTTGCTTTTATAACATATGCAAACTCTAATCAATATTTTTATTCGGTATTGTTATTTGCCTGTGATTCTCATTAGCATGAGGTAGAGTGACACTTAATGAATCCTTAATGTAATAATATTTTATATTCGTCAAAGTAAGGAGATATTAAATTCTTGAATTTTCCTTCCTAAGAATTTTGTAAAACAAAAGACTTTTTCCAATGCATGAGGGTGGGAATTACCTGTAACGTGCTCAGAAGGATGTCATTTATGGTAGTTTGATAGATTTCTAAATTGCGTCATGTATAACTTAATATTATTGTGTTCATAACAATGGTGTAAATCGTAAGAACCTAAAATTCATTGAAACTCAAATGTAGATTTGATATCTTGAATTTGAAGCGTGATGCAAACGGAAAGCAGGGATTCACCACGGCACAATAGCTGCTACAAATGCGCGAAATTTTATTCGATTTCAATGAGTGGCAGTCTAGTTGCTTCGCTTGTCGGCCATGCTGATTAACTTATCAAACGCTTTTCACAATGTTGGTCATTAATATTATTACTATTTTTACGTCCCTTTTCATTTTTTTCATTCCTCATTCCATTTTAGAATCGATATTAGCCACAATACTAAATATATAACATACAACGCTTTTTAAATAACTTTTAAACATTTAAAGGTATGTTATAGGTTAACAATAAGGTATCTCGCATTCTCTTAATAAGAAAATGTTCGAAAATCAACTGTTGATGGAACAACAACGATTTCATTGCAATATCAAAATAGATTTGATGGCATGCATTTTTATTAAAGTCTTATTGTATTTTAAAATAGGAAAAGATCAGAACTAAAGAACATGTTCAAAATACTGCAAGTTTTGTTTGAATTAATGGGAAGCTGCGTTCTATTTACTGTCGTAACTCTGGAAGATCGCTTACCAGTGTTGCGTAAATACACTAAACGTTTTAAATGACCCCATACACTAAAGCCCAAAGGACTTATATCCGTGGACCTTGGGAGCTACAGAATGGGATCCTCACGCTTCATCTATCTTCCAGCAAATGCATTGTTCGTGTGCGGTGACGGGTAATCTCACATATCATTCGTGTTCATTGTCTTCTCGTAAACGGTTTATAAATGGATATATATATATATTTATTAAGACTTTTCCTTTATTTTATTTAAAATTTTTAAATGTTGCTTCAATACACTTTGTATACATACAATAAATGTTTTCAAAGATACATATATATATATATATATATAGGGTGTACCGTGACGTAACTGCCAGAGTTTAAGGATGTGTTGCTGAAGCAATTTCAAGACAACAATGTCAAATAAACCTATGCCCAAAACTTTCTCGTAACCGAGGTACAAGCACTTGAAGTTTTAGATATAGACAAAAAAAATATTTAAGAAGTTGCTTTATTGAATGAATTGTTTGTAATGTCCGCCGAGTTGCTCTATACATATTCGAGGTCTTCTTAGAATTGATGACCATAATCTTCGCAACAAGTTGCTCTCTAGTTTCAGGTATTTCTGCGTAAACAATACTTTTCAGCCTGCCCCATAAAAAATAACCCAGAGGATTTAAATCTGGTGATCTGGCTGGCCAAGCAACTGCTGTACCGCTTCAAGAAGGTTCACCGTCAATCATATTAAGCATTGCTTCTTTTTGTGCAATTTGTTTGTTGTACGGGACGTTCCAAAGTGGCAGCAGGAAACTTGCCCGTTTCTCTTAATTAGCGATGAACATTGCTAAAAACGGTTCTACAAGGAACTCTACGAGTGGGAAATCGCCGACGATATTAATTAACAGCTATCCGTCTGTTTCCATTACACAGTCCATAAACAAAATGAATGTTTGCGTATTCTTCATTCGAAAAAAAAAAAAATAACGTGGTTATAGTTTTCTTTAACAAACCTCAATGAACGCTCAATTAACTTAATTGACGTTTGCTGTTACAATGAATAATAAATAATGAATAACAGCCACCCTGGCGTTTTAATAACAACGAAATCAATAGCGGCAGGTACCTAATACTTGCATTAGTGTCTATAGGGTTATCTAAAAGTTCAAGTGCTTGTACCTCAGTTATGAAAGAGTTTTGGGTATATGTTCATTTGATATTTTTGTCTCGAAATTGCTTCAGCAACACATCCTTAAACTCTGGCAGTCACGTCATGGGACATCCTGTATATTGTATACAGGTTGAATCTCAATATATGCCACAAATTTTAAGAGCTGATTCCTGAGGTTCTTTTGATCATTAAAGTTCATATGAGTATTTGTCCAAAACGGTTTGGTTTAAAAGTTATTGAATGTTTAATAATAAATTATGAACTATGACTAACACGATATAATATCACGGTTGGTTCTTCAAAATCAATTGTGTTGAGAGGGAATTGTTCGTCATTTCAATATGTGACAGTAGTTGTCAGAGTATTCATTCAGTTTATTGTCAGTTTTTCTAAAATGAATTACACGAATGCTGAGATGGGTGATATGCATTTTGTTTACGGTCTTGCCAATGAAAATTCGCGTCCTGCTAGACGTCTTTATGAAGAACGATACCCGAACCGTATCATACCGCATCATTCAATATTTGCCCGTCTTCACCAACGTCTTAGTGAAATGAGAAGTTTTAAAAAACAGACGACTGATAACGGGCACCCATTTACAGTGAGAACTCCACAAGTTGAAGAAATGGTACTAAATGAAATTGAGGAACATCCTACTACAAGCACCAGAAAAATTGCGTTTGCTTTAAACATTAGTCAAGCCACAGTTTGGAGAATATTGAAAGATCAACTGTTGTATCCATATCACACTCAACAGGTGCAGGCACTTTTGCTAGCAGATTTTCCGCAAAGAGTGGCTTTTTGTCAATGGGTGCAACACAAAATCGCACAAATTCCTGACTATTTGGCTCAAATATTCTTCACCGACGAGGCTACTTTCTCTAGAAACGCTATTATTAATTTTCATAATAATCACATATGGTCCGAAGAAAATCCGCACGAAATAGTGAATGCCCGTTATCAAAATCAATTCTCTGTCAATGTGTGGCCCGGAATTGTTGGAGATCACTTGATAGGTGCACATTTTTTACCGATGCGGTTAAATGGCGAGGTATACCGCAATTTTCTTGAAGAGGAGCTACCACTACTGCTGCAAGAAGTTCCTTTACAATTAAGATTACAAATGTAGTTTATGCATGACGGTGCTCCAGCGCATTTTAGTTTAGTTGCTCGTTACTAGTTTTTGAACAATACGTATCTAAATCGGTGGATAGGACGGGGAGGTCCACAACCGTGGCCTCCTCGGTCTCCAGACTTAAATAGTTTGGACTATTTTCTCTGGGCTCACCTTAAATCTTTAGTTTATACGACTCCCATTGAAAATGTCGATGAACTGAGAAATCGTATTATCGCAGCTTTTCAAACAATTCGAAATATCCCTGGTATTTTCGAACGGACTCGCCAGTCAATACAACGGAGGATAGAAGCTTGTATTGCAGTTAGGGGCGGTCATTTTCAACAGTTACTATAAGTTAATTTTATTTTACTAATTATTTTGTTAATTTATAATAAAAACATTAATTATGTTAACTTACTATTAAACATTGCATAACTTTAGAAATAAGCAGTTTGGGACATATGTTCTTATGAACTTTTATGATTAAAATAGCCTCAGGAATCAGCTCCTAAAGTTTGTCGCATATATTGTGATTCACCCTGTATAGAAGCAAATAAATAAAATTTGGTCTGTTGCCTCACAAATCCCTTTTACTTAATTAAGTGGGCGACCGGTTTCATGTGAACACATATCATCAGGCCAAAGACGTTCTAGTCAAAAAAGTTTAAAAGTTTGAAATTAGAATAATTAAAAATATTCATTATTCTTCTGAATAATTACTATAATTAAAAGGATAAACTGCAAAAAAACATTTTTAACAAATTAACACTTTAAAATTGTATAAAATTATACTAAAATAAAGGATTCTAGAAGCTAGAAAGCACTTTTTCGAGACTCTTCATTTTAGGGTAGTCTTATAGAATTTTAATGTGTTAGTTTGTTATAAAAGTACATTATTTTGTATCACTATATGTCTGATATAGCAAATAGTCTTATTTTATGTCACTTAGCAATATAATGTAATAATGCTATGTAATGTTATAATTTTATTATTTAAAGTAATGTATTTGACCGTGAAAATGAAGTCACAAACACAGTATAATTTTCTTTTAAGTAAAGTACTTTACATAAGTAATAGAAGCACTACATAATGCATTAGTCTTTATTTTATGTTAAGTGCATTTTCGATTAAATGGGAATAGACTAACATGGATTTAATTGAATTTTTTTTAATCTCCGCGTATTTGATTACATTGTAATGATTTCGACTAGTGATTAGATTGAAATTAAATATAAAAGGTACCTATTACTGTTGCTCTGTAAACAGACATTATTACAGGTCTTCTAATGAGAAATAAAATATATAAAATTAATTTTAGAAACAGATTATTCAATTACAATACAATCAATTGAGGCATATATTTAATGCCTAAAACATTAGTTTGCATTGTAATTTCCCAGTCAAATATTGAACTTCACACTGCACATTTACTTTAGACACTTACATCTAAGTGGATATATCATTTCTGATTATGCAACTTCGTTCCACGTTTTGCTTATAAGCAAGTTCAACGAACTAGAAGTATTGCAACCTTCAAATTATGAATGTATTTATGTATGATTTGAAATAAATACATAGATATTCTTATATATGGATATATAATAGTCCATTTACAAATTAAAAGAAAAGCGGTTTATCTCACAATTAGTGGTGATTAAAGAAAATGCATTTTCATATAAATAAGTATGTAGGTATTATTTATCTTGAGAGAACTAGAAGATCTTAAAAACTTTACAATATTAATTATGTGTAAAATACGGGCGATGTTTTCAAATTATACACAAGGTTATTCAACAGTTTGTGCATTAAACCTTATACAAACAAAATTTTAAAATACGTTGTTTACTTCTGTATTACAAAGAGTTTTGAGGTAATCGACTACAATTTATTGTGTCGATGCAAAACTAGGTCATTAAGTGACAATTTTAAATTCTAATGAATTCTTTTGATAAGATAACAATAGAATTATTTAAAAAAGTAGCAGTAAACGTTCCACGCTCATTGAAGAAAATCCAAAGAAACAATATTATTAAACATATTTCTTTGTTTAAAAACGGTATTGTTTAAACTAAAGAAAGAGTTAGGTACATATTTGAAGCGAATAAAATTTCTTTGTTTTTTGTTTCTAATTTTTAACCCTATTCATGTGATATAAAGAATATTTACTCGAATGCAAAAACTTTTGTACAAATGCAGAAACTTTTAGTTTGTGAATGCAGGCATTTCTGCAGGATATATTATAAAATATGTATGTAGTATGTGAAAGGTTTCACTTAATACACATTTGTAATAAAAAAAGGTTATATTTCCAAATACCGCTTTATCTTTTATCATATTTCAACGGAAAGTTTAAATAGCAGTAGGTATTTATTATCTGATAAATCAAGCGGAAATGGAAATGTACACACATAAAAACTTACGGAGTTAACTTAAACGGAGTTATAGCTTTTCTAAAAACAGTTAAACTGTCACTAAAAATTTGTCATAACATTATTAAAAAGAAATACTTTACATTACTTTTTAAGGTACATAATTAGGTGAAACTTTGAAGATAATAAAAGTACTTCATGATTCTTTAATATTATTTTATCTTTTATCTGTATAGTAAAATAAACTGAAATTAAAGAATTAGGAACTACTTTTATTATTATCTTCAAATATTTTACACTTTTCGGAAATGTTCCTTACTACACCCCATACAGTTAGAAATTTTCAACTTCAAAAAGCAGAAATATATCTTTCGAAGATGTTACTCTTTGTTTAACATCGCTCTCGGATAATCATAACTCCAATCGGAACGCTTTTAGTGTTGATCAATGGTTTAACTGAGGTAGGGTGTGGGGTGACACAAAAGTCCGAATTAGTAAACCATTATTGAGACTATATTCTCGTAAGGTTGTGAGAACAATTCCGAAAAGTCAAAGTTAATTCCTTAATTTAGTAGGTGCTACTGAATCTTAACTCTTCAAAGTGCACTGATAACACTACCTCGGACTTATGCCAACTCCAAAACAGAGTAATTGCAACACCGGGTGCTGACTCCGCATAGGAGCACGTTGCAAAATCGATATTTTATTCCTTACACATCATGTAAACTATGATAAAAGTTAGTTTAATTTGCCTATCTATATAAGCTTGCTTCGATTAGATTAGGATTGTTGCGGTCAAATTAGCCTAGCTTCACTGCGGTCTTTTGGGCTTATTGTAATCCCCAGGAAGAGGCCTCCTAGAAGGCGCCCTGTGATTTTGTTTTCTTGATTAGACTTATCATCTTTTAGAGCGGCTTCCTTGCGTAGCTGTCTGTTCTTGGGGTCTTTCACCCAGGTAGTAAAACTTCATTCTAAGCCATCGCAGTGGCACATGATGTAGACTGGGATTTCCTCTTCGTTTTGACAGAATCTACAACTAGCTTCCCCTGTCTGGCTTATGGTATAAAAATGCCTGTTTAGTCTACAGTGACTGGGTAGTAGGCCTACTATCGTTTCAACAGTACTTCTACTTTGTACTCAGTAGGTCTTTTGCGTAAACTCAGGTCTTTGTTCCCCTAAGATCCGTTTGTTCTGGTGTCTTAGTAACTTAGCCCACCATTTTTGGGCTATGTTTATATCCATTCCTTGGTGAAAGGACTTCATTATTTGAGGCTTGGTGACGCCTGCGTCCATCCAACGCTCTACTTTTCTGACACAATGATATATAGCGGCAACTTCAGCTTGGAACACTGTTGTGTTTTCACTGAAGCTAACCGATATACATATGTTGGACTTCTTCCCATAAATACTGGCTCCTTCAGTGTTGTTTGCTTTCATCCGTCGATATACCACCTTCAGTTCCCTCTTATCGGTGTGCCTTTCTCCACGCCTTCCTGTCTGGTATTATGACCTGGTTTCTTTTGTTAACGTTATAATTCTGAACCATGGCGTCTCCTTTAGTTCATTTAGTGCGTTTTTGTGCGTTCTTCTGAGGTGACGTCCCTCTCTTTCCTTCTGGAACTTCCTTTTAGTTCTTGTCATCCTATTATCTTCACCATAATTTCCTCCCCAATTCTGTCTAAATATCCTGTCCATTGTAAGCATCTTGTCTTTACCACTTCACTGACATTTTAGAATAAGTCATAGACTTCCTTACTCTATCCTGCTTCAGTTCGTCCGCCTCTTAAACACACTTTGTATCAGCCACCGATCTCTGACTTTGAATATATTACATCATTTAAACGTGTAATTAAAATTGACCTGAGAAACTGTACTATCTTATAAATTAAGTACTAAATACTTCCTTAGAACTAGGAGAACTAATTTTCTGTAAATTGCCTTTCTTTTTCCCATTGCATGCAACATTAAAACTCAGAAGCGTTTGTATTTAATAGCAATCGATAAAAAAAAACTATCAACGAACACTTAATCGCCTGGATTTACTTGCTTAATGATATCACGATGAAATCGTTAGTTATACGAGAGAATGCTTTCAACAGCATTATTTTAACGTTTGCACCCTTTTAGAACAATTAAATACTTGAAATTTATCGGTTGCCTGAGAAATTCGCTCTGACTGTATAAATCTGGTTGTTTTGATTAAATCCCTCGCGATTTTGCTGGCTGTGTAAATGAAATGCCGCATTCGTAAGCGAGTTTCCCGGTTGAAGAATCCCGTTTTGATTTTGAAATTAATACTTGCGATTTCAGGGTAGCATTTCACTTGTATCGTCAATATCTATACACTTTTTTTACATTTACATACATACATTTTCCATATACATACATACGTATTTTACGTTTGATTTTGTTGCTTTTCTGCAAACCTTTGCTTACTTGGACTTTTACCTTTGACTTTATTTTCTTTCAGATGTGTTCCTACTCAAAGCATCATATTGAATACCCCCACGCGTATACCAAGGTCCCTATATTGCCCATACTTATTAAAAGTCTGCCACTTTACACATATCAAATATGAACCCAATGTTTCGTGCACTAAACTATTTTTTACCATAGCCCAATTCCTCGAATTTTCTGCATGTCAGTTTTGTCTTGCGCCTGATAAATAACGTGACTCGAATGCAATTTATTTGCTCGGATAGGTTTGATTTTCAACAGGTAGATATAAAAAGCGTCGCATTTATTATCTCTATACTGAGGCAACAACTTCGAAATACATCGTTTTCCTAAAGCGCTTTTTAATTTTCCATTTTCAGTTAAAGTACATGTGAATGCATGCGCAAAAGCTATCGCGAAAGAAGCGCGCTTTTGAGGAATTGAACATGCAAAATTTTGTTGGTGAAAATACTAAAACATATTATAGCTGTTCTAAACTGCAAAATACGTCATGCGAATTAGATAAATGGGCGAGGAAAAAACATATTCAAGATATATTGCAAAACTGGAGAGCGTAGTAAAATATATGTAGTATATAAGATAAAGAGAAAATTCGAGTCAAAGAGAATAAAAAAGTTAGGGTTAATTATCGTACTCTGCATTAAGTAACAGTAAGTATATATTTTTTCGGCAGCGGTATACTGCTGTAAACTTTGTGATTTTTCTTTGAGTGATGCGTTTTTTGCCTTGTTTCGGTCCTATTTGACGAGTTGGTTTTAATTCTGATAATTATATCATCACGCAAGTGTTCCGCAAGAGTCCAGTTTAGGTTCTTTGTTGTTGGTACTGTTTATCAACGATATTTCTGAAACAATTAACTAGTAGATTAGATTAGGATTGGGGTGGTCATGAAGACCTACTTTACCGCGACCTTTTTCAGATGTATTATCTTCTAATTTGGTCTTCTTAATTAGATCTATCATCCCTGAACTTGATCTATGGTATGCATATGCCTTTTTAGTATACAGTGGCTAGCCAATAGTCCTATGGCCATCTTAACAGTTGTTCTGTTTTTACTTAATAAATTCAAGGTTTTATTTTTCAAAGTATTGCTTTGCCTGTCTATGATAATGATTTTTGCGACTACTTTTTGGAATCATCAAGAAATAGATATACACAATATCTATTTGTTGATGAATTTTGTAATTTGCGATTTGGTAATGCCGAGCCAATCCATTTCCAGCATTAAGCACTTGTCAGTCCCCATCTAGTCAGATCATATGTCGACTCATTACTCTTCACGCTCGTATGACAGAGAACAAGGCCAATGTTGATTTCATTTTAAATGCTTGGGCTTTATATACTTTCTTAAAAAAAGATCCTAATGTTTGCTAGTTATGTAAAAATATGTGCTTATGTCTTAGCCTTCGCTACTCGATTGCTGTCTAGTTAATAGATTGGTGTTCAACATCGGAAATTACCATATCCTCATTTCTACTAGAAAGTCAAATTGAATGTTGTAAGGTTATGACACGCAACCTATATCTTTGTCTTGCTATAATGATATCATATAGCTGGATGTGGTCTTTGTTTGTCCTTCGTTTGTAGATCACCCTGAATTTCACCCTTCGTGACACAAAACAGTTCATTCATTCTTCTGCTTTGAAGCTATTGTTTTGAATCACTGGTTCGGTCCAGGCTGAAATTATTTGGCATTCCTTTTAAGTTTTTTTTTTCACTATAAAATTTTGAATTATCTTTCCAATATTATCTTACCTTTGGCTTTTTATACGGTATGGTAACCACTTATGGAATACAATTTTTAACTATCGTAGAGTTTTATGAAACACGTAAATTTTGTATTTTAAAGGTACGTCTTTTGAATGAAATTTGAAATTAACAGGGTGAATCATGGAACACAAAGTTAGTAATCTTTTTTAAATTGAAGACCCTGTATATTTTTTCATTTTTGAAGTCTCCCTAATGAACTGTGAGCAAATAATTATTTTCAGTTTAAAGTTAAATTCGTAAATTCTTTAGAGGATTATTAATTTTGTAAAAAATGCAATTCTCCATTTCGCAAGACACGGTCTCTAAAATTCATCCACAGTTTAGAGAATTTGAAAATATCCGCAAAATAAAAAGAAAACTCCATTTTGTGGAGACGTTTTATTAAATGTTGCAGAAAATCTAACATCAAGTTCACGCGAAATAGCTCAAGAAAATAACGTTAGCCATGTAACTGTTTTAAAATGTTTCCATAAACAAAACCTTGATGATGTTGAAGATGGTCTACAGGAATTAACCGAAGACAATTCAGATCGTAGAATACAGTTCTGCGAAGAATTAATGAATAAACTGAACAGAAACAGGGTAACCATTGATTCTATACTTTTTCGGATGAATCAACTTGCATGTTGGACGGAGAAGTAAATAATGAGAACTATAGGTATTGGTCAGCTGTAGTATCCCCAGAAGGTGAACGTCTGGGCAGGTATCCAGGGAATTTGACAGCGGTAAACTATTTGGATCTCGTTATGTATGACGTTGTTCCTGTTCTGGCAAATTTATACCCCAAAGTGATAGCTCCGACCCTACCAAGTGAAAAGATTTGGTTTCAGCAAGATGGAGCAATACCCCATGTATTTGTAAGAAACTATTTAAATGAGATATTTCCTAATAAATGGATAGGTCGAAGAGGTGCAATCGAGTGGCCAAGTAGACCACTAGATCTTTGACATTTGGTTTTTTTATAGGGGTCCCAAAAAATAAGGTGTATGCGAAACCAGCCAACATTGATGATCTCAAAGAAAAAACACAAACAGAAATCAGGAATATTTTACTTTAAGTTTTAGAAAAAGTTAGTTATGTTAAACTGTAACAGTAATTTTAATAAAATTATTCATAATCTCACAGCCATAATGCCTGTAATTAATGTCATCAACCGCTTAGGTCATAAGTGATATAGTTCGTTGAAATCACTCTTCAAAAATAAAAAAAATACAGAGGGTGTTCAATTTAAAAAAAGGTCATCTAATTTGTGCTGTACTGACATGAATCAGCCTGTATATTTCAAATTTCATTCACCTTAAAAATAAAAATGTTCGTGTTCCAGCATTTTTCATAAAACTCTACGTTAACATGAAAGATCGTTTTATTCCAAAACTGGTTACCATACTATATAAGCTACGATATGGAAAAATTGATTTTCTCTTCATATTGGGTATATAGTCTACTTTTTGTGCACCTCTAACCATGGGTGGCATTATTCCAACCTTTTACACTATTCGTGTTTGTGCCAACCTCATGCTTCGTTTACTACTAGCTCTAGTGTGGGCTGATTACATACATGGAAAATTATTTGCTTATAATAATATTTATGCAGTTAGTTGCGTCTATACTGCGAATCTAATACAATCTGTTTAATACTATCAACTAAAAATTGAAGATGACTGATTTTCTTAAATCGTGTTGCAGCAAAATTTTATACCTGCATAGGAGAAAGCATCATATAGTATAATTGGAATAGCTACGGAGTAGGACATGAGTGCGTAACAGATGTTTGGCGAGTCATCGGCTGATACTATCCGTGTTTAGCTACCGTATCATTTGTAGACTTTTTCACGTCCAACGTAAACTGTTCCCGAAGAGCCTAAGATCCTATAAAAGAATCCCTGATGACATTTGCCGCCTTTTTCTAGTGTAATCGTTTATTTTCCTGAAACGTTGAACAATCTCTTATGTTGAGGTGTGTGCCTCACCAAACTTTCTTCTAAATTAGCGATAGGTAATTTTTTCACCGGATAATATCTTCACTTGTACACGTTCATTTTATTTAAGTAACTGTAATTTCTTATATTAACCTATTATTTTTGCAAAAAAGAAAATAGGTACGTATGCAGCTTACTAACGTCCGAAAATTAAAAAAAAAATAATTACGTTTACTTTTTATCAAGATCACCATACATTATACCACCTTCATTACGTGAATTTCGCTGCAAATGTCATATGTTGATGTTTACTAATTGTAACTATTTTTCTTCACAAAAAATGAAGTATCTACACATTAATTGTAGTGGGTATTCCATAGATGATGCGTTAATTTTGCTATTCAGTGTATATTACTCCAATAAATATACATATTTAGTTTCATGGTTTAGATATATCGTACAGTTGTAAGTATATACTATATACATATGTATATTATAAATTAAGAATAATATTTAACTATTAATCATTTTTTTTTGCGTTAGTATTACTTAACATTACTACCAAAATAAAAACTAATTGGAAAGAAAATAAGAAAAAAACTAATATGAATAAAATCAAGGACAGTGCGTTCTAATTCGATACAATAACTGAAATTTTTTAAGATGTGGTTCTGAACGTCTATCGGTGCTACATTTATAATAACAAATCGTCAGAAATTGGTAAAATTCGGCTTGTGATAAGGGCATTGCAATTATGCGTTTGTATTTACCGCCTTATCGAAGTTACTTCCACTTAGATTATAATTAATTATAGCTTTATGGACTCTAACGATACAGTGTTAGTGCGTTTCCGGGAGTCGTTAATGTGTTTTAGGTGCCTGATTTGGTGCACACCTTGTCGAGGAAAACGCGTTAAGAAAGGTACGTTCTTTTAGGATGCCTTAGGCCTGTAATAATAAATTTACTAATACATCAATGTAATGGTATTATTTCAAATATTATATTGTAGATATCACTGAGAGAAATGGTGGTAAATTTACATTCTTTTTAAATTACCGGCCATGTAGTTTGGTGTTAAGTGTACTGTACAGGCTGTCCCACCGCAGACTGGGTCTTGGATTACAGTTCTATTTGTCATTTTAGGAAGAAACCTCTTCTACAAGAATGTTATAGAATCCAATGCTGCATCACCTAAAAATATTTTTGACTAACAGAGTGTCCCAGAAGTAGGCAACCGGATACTTGCTTCGTTATTTTAAATGGAACAGCCTATATATTATTTAATTTTTCAATTCTACGTAGAAAAATAACATGACTTCATATAAGCTACTATATGTCCAACTTTAATAACAACGTTGTTATTTACTCTTTTGTCAAAAGTGGTCCCGATGCAAAGCATTGTTGCATTTGTTATAGACATTCATATTTTAAATACCATACATACATACTTAGTCTGATTCAACATTGAAATTAAAATCGATGTATTTGTATACAGGTGTCTACTATAGTCCTGAACATTTGCTTAACTTTAATCCAAGGTAACTAGATTTTTTTAAATAGCACCCTATATTTTTGCTTATGCTAAATTAACCCTTGATCAAAGCCCTTTCAATCCATACTAAACATTTATGATTCCTCATGCAGGATTTCATAGATAATTAATGATCTTGAATAAATCCAATAAATTTCTTATTTATTTTCAAGTCGCCTATAGCGCTAATAAGCGCTAAACAATGGAATAAAGCTGTGAATTAGTAAGTATACGTCGGCATCGGGTCATAATTTAACACTAACAACACTTTTTTTATGAAAAAATCAGAAATTTTATGTCATTTAACTCTGTGATTATACAAAATTACTTAAATATAGATATATATTAAAAAACCGTTAAAATAACAAAAAATAAACATTAGAAACAGTAAAATACATCATTAAATTAATTATTAGAATGTAAAGAAGATGTTCAAAAATGTCCTCTTTCTCTCAAAGATATTTATATTACTTTTTGAAGCAACTTTGGTGAAACGGCTAAAAATGCCTCCCTTAGTGGTAAGTTCCCCAACATTTCATAGAATTGCGTTTGCAAAAAATAGTTGTAACCGCTCTCCGTTTAAATTATTCTCGAAGAAAAAGGGTCCCACAATGAGACATCCAACAAAATTCCTCCTCATACATTTGTTTTCCATCTACCTTGTACCGCACGTGTTGCTACAGATCTAGGATTGTCTTATGCATAAACGTGAGCGTTCTTTCTGATCGGTACACCATTACTCTGGAAAATACCTTCTACGCATCAGTCACAAAGTCTTATTCGCCTTCCGTAATCATCATCTGTAGGCTGCTGATGTATGGATGCGTGATAAGGGTGATATTTATGTATCTGTAGAATTCTTTGAACAGTACTCTTATATACACTTCAGCGTTTCTGCTGATATGCCTCGTGCTCACACTTGGCTGTTCAACCACAGAAGCAAAAACATTGAACTCATTATCTTCATTAATATGATGATAACATTGATTAAACAGCACAGATGCTTTCAAACCTGTGTTTAATATTAAAACATTCCATTCTTGGATACCGTCTGTTTGGATACTGTTGTCTATATATTTTTGAAGCCAAGACAATTTCGTCCACATTCACCTAAATATAAATTTGAAAAATCGTGTAAAACGGGAATATAAATAGATATAAATATATGTAATTCGGAAAATTACATAAATGGTTACGTACCAATCAAATACATCATATCAACAAATTCTTCTTTTGAATATTGCATATTTTGAAGTATATAACAGCATGTATAAGAAAATAAATAAACAAGCAATGAGAGAGCAAGGAAAAGGTATTACCACGTATTACATATACAAAATTATTTTTTGACAGTTTTGAGATTTAATTATTGCGAAACAATTACCATGGCCTACTAAAAATATGTTCTATAATTTCTGATAATACATAAGTGACATAAAATTTTCCTTTTTGTAAAAAAACTTGTTATTAGTTTTATATTATTACCCGATACTAACATGTATTTGCTAATTCGCAGCTTTATTCAATTGTTTAGCTTTTATATACCAAGGCGACCTGAAATTTAACGGAAAAATTATTGGATTTATTTAAAATCGTTAATTACTATGAAGTCGTGCATGAGGCATCATAAATGTTTAGTATGGATTGATAGGGTTTTGGGCAAAGATTAATTTAACACAAGCAAAAATATAGAGTGCTATTTAAAAAAATCAAGTTACCTTGGATTAAAGTTAAGCAAATGTTCAGGGCTATAGTGGACACCTGTATACAATTACATCGATTTTAATTTCAGTGTTGAATCAGACTAAGTATGTATGTATGATAATTAAAATATGAATGTCTAAAACAAATGCAAATATAAACCACGCCGCCTTAACCGATGCTTTGCATCGGGACCACTTTTGACAAAAGAGTAAATAACAACGTTGTTATTAAAGTTAGACATATAGTAGTTTATATGAAGTCATGTTATTTTTCTACGTAGAATTGAAAAATGAAATAATATATAGGGTGTTCCATTTAAAATAACGAAGTAAGTATCCGGTTGCCTACTTCTGGGACACTCTGTATAGTCAAAAATATTTTTAGATGATGCAGCATTAGATTCTATAACATTCTTGTAGAAAAGAGCTTTCTTTCTAAAATGACAAATAGAGCTGTAATCAAAGACCCAGTCTTCGGTGGGACAGCCTGTACATATAGACCCTAATCTACAAATGCAATAATACTAAAACTACAATAAAATGTGATTTCGCGGAATAATATTTGCTGTGTTGTAAATACTTTTTTCGGCTACTACATCCAAAAATTCCACTCTACTACACTCATTCGAAGATAGAAAGCGCTACTTTATCGAATTAAATAGAATTAAACGGTCAACGCATCACCTTGTTTATGGGTGATCGGTTATTGATTTTGAATGTAATACATCCATCTAGAAATTTAAGATTGGATACCTAATAAGTTAATTAAATAATCATCTATTAAGCACACCACGTGTAAAGTTCCACCAATTCTTTGTCAAATGTTGTTTCGTACTCAGGTAAGAATCATTCTTGTTTGATGTTGCACTGCTCAAGATATAATAATCTTTAATAAAAAACGTGCCAAATTGCGATTTTCATTTTACCGGTTCACCTGTTACTTATTTATAATAGCGTTACATTTTCGTTCCTGAAAGATTTATATGGAATTTATATAAACAATTTTTAAAGGTTTCAATGTTTGATATTCAAAAAGAAACAATTGTTGGGTAAAAGGTGATGATATTGCTATAACACATAATATAATTAGTGGGGCTTCTGAAACCAGTAAGAAATTTAGTAAACACAGAAATGTTCCAAAAACGGTGGAAGGCTTAGAGGGTTTGCAATTTGCATGAAATTGGTCACAGACCAAGTAAAAAATTTATTAAACTGAACAAATTAGATATCTACTTGATTAGGTATGACTATCCTACAAGTTATAGATTAAAATTCTTGTCAGATATAAACAAGTTCCAATGAGCGTTTCGGTAGGGCACCCGAATAATCATTAATTCATCGCGCGACATTTTATCCTACAAGTCACCGCTGACAAGAAGAATACTCTGTGCTATTTCTTGCAATTATATTACTCTAGAATGTACATTGAAACAAAAGGTAGTCTGTAAAGGATGCACACAAACCAGATATCTACTATTCGCTGTGTGCTCTGTGCTCAATATTTAAGCGCTGTGCGGCACGTGATTATTTTGTTCAATTTAGCTGAAATTTTGGATTCTCTTATACTTATTAGTATAAAAGAACAAATATAAGCGCCCCTGAATATTTTTAAACTTCATAAAATAAGGATCACCCTAATACACATACATAATGCTGTCCTCTTCATGTCCTTAGGTGTCTAGGATAACTGGTTTAGTATTACCTGTCAGTTTTGGTGTTGAGTTTAATTGTCTCTTTCAATGTTTTTTCCCTCTTTGTTAGAACGCCGGCTAGGTTTCTATTCCAAGTTTGTCTTGCTTTAATTTTTTAGTTTTTCCTAGGAATCTGGCTCCCCACACTATTTTGACTTGGCGGGTGTTGAGCATTCTACTCAACTACCCGAACCAACGTAGTTTATTTTCTTTGAGTAGTGGAGTAGTGTTTAATTTTTTCTTATTTATGTATTCGTTTGTTTGTCTATTCTTCTCACTCACGCCTCCCTAAGGTATTTCATCTCACCTGCTTACAGTAGAACCTTTTGTTTTTCTATCAGAATCGAATTCTCGCTGCTGTTTATTAATATGAGTACATAAATGGTGTTATAATGTGGTTGCCTAGGAAGTTGTTCCTAATGGGGTAATATAGTGTTCCAGCCGATTTCATTTTTTGGTTTAGTTTATTATTATTATTGTTTATAATTAATTATCATCCCTAAGGAATTGTAGTTTTTCTGCTTGTATTAAGTACCTATTTGTCTTCTACCATTACACTAATTTCCTCGTCTTGGCCACCTACTATTATTACTTACATGATATCTATGTTCATGTGTTTATCCATATTTTTGTGCTTCTCTCTTTCAGATATTTATACTTTCTCCTAGATGTTTTTTATTTAAATATTTAACAGTTCTACCCTGTACTTCTTACTTTTACTTATTTTCTTATAATAATTTCGTCAATTGCACTAACAAACAGTAATGGACTTAATACTCCCCCCTGTCTTACTCCTTGGCTGGTAATGAAGGGCTGTGAGAGTCTTTTTTTTGTTCTGACATGAATAGATTTCTTACTGTATAGGCTTTTTGCTGCTCTTATTAGGTCTTCGTCTAGTTTTTTGAGTAGACTCTCCAAAATTATATCTCTGTTCACACTATCTGTTTTGTTCTTACTTATGACATTCTCTACAATTTGTTGGAGAGTAAAGATGTGATCTTGAATACTACCTATGTTCTTTTCTGAACCTACCTTATTCGTCTCTTAATTGCTTTTCAACTACGTTTCTTATTCTTTTTTCTACTGTAACTTCACATACAGGTAAATTTCACACTCTTTTGGGTTGCCGTTTTTGAATATAGACAAGATGACAGCATTATTCCGTTATCATATTCTTTGCTTGACATAGTTATCCTCAAATCTATTCCATGGTTGAGGGTTTTTATAATTGATAACTGTTCCCCATAATCAAATAAATAATAACCGAAGTAGCAAATGCTTCGTAGAATATTGATTATGATAGTTAGTGCCGGGATTAATGAATACTTTTTGCTATCGATAAAGATATATGAATGAGTATTAAGATTATTGTATTTCGCATTATATATATTAAATAAATAAGTTCCTTGCATGTATTTGTTGCTTATAAGGAATAGAAGCATTGTATTAGAACTGTTTAAATAATAAATAATTGGAACTGTGGATGCATTTGTGAATGGGATTTCTCTGTAACTGCATTACCAATTGCGGTCGTCTGGGACGTTAGAAGATTGGCGTATGTCCCCAAGGGAGCGCACGTTGGGATTCCTTGGCTGCTGAGTAGACTATCGCGGATAAAGCTTGCGATGCTATAGCTATGAAAGTGGGTTTGCACTTAGAGCGACGTTGAGTCCGTCTATGGCGTATACTCAGCTCTCATGAGAATTGGTGCGCAATTTGATGGGTTCATTAATATATAGGATGAGTCAAAATCAATATTCAGTTTTTAGATTTGGATTAAGAAGAACAGTGTCTATGCATACCTAATTTCCTAAACAAAGGCTGCAAAAAATACATGTAAACTATTTTTCAAAATTCAAATTGCTGAAATTAAATTGAATACGTGCAAAATATGTTAACAAATTTTATTCATAATAATTTTATTAAATTGATTGACAATATTCAATTTATATATTTTGTTTGTTGTTGTGTTTGTTAACTTTTACAAAATCGAAATATTAACCCTTGGAATTGAACCTGTCAGACTATGCCTGTTAAATTTTGTTGTTGTTTCAACTTGCCTCTCATAATTCTGAATAATGTTTCTCGGATGAAGTGGAAAATAAAGGCTTAGACATTTAAAAGAGAAATTCTCTTCTTATCTTTTGGTTGCATTCCAAAATTATAATTTTGAGTCTTAACAAGTACAGGCGGTGCGTTTAACCAAATTTAACAGCCATGTTTTATCCACGAACCACTTTTTTTACACTTATCCACAGAACATTACCATAAAATGAGCTGACGATCTAGTGTCCCTGTTGTACCACTTTTCAACATAAGTTCTTTCGCAACAAATAAGGCATTTTCTACGATTAATGTTTTGGGCAAAATAAGAATTCTATTCTCGTAAGATTGTTATATTATTTAGTCCGAACAAAGCAAAGGTTTGCCTCTATCGACGTCACTTTTCTCATTTGAACACACACTGTACTATAGGGAGTGACAAAGACTTTGGTTTAATTAATCAAAAGTTCATTAACGGTTGCGGTTTGTGGGATATCTGGAACCCCACAAACCGCAACCGTTTGACGTCAATGAATATATTCAAGAAATGTTCCATTTTAGGACCAGGTTTTTTCATGTTTTTATAGAAAAAGATGTTTACTTTCAACACGACCAATGCAATGTTCATAGCAGTGAGAGAGGCCTACGCATAAGGTAGCAGCTGTAGATTTCCTTCAAATGCTGAACCTACTGGCCTCTATCATATCAAATCCCAAATCAAAATACCGGCAACTCTAAAAATGTTTAAATGTTTATCTTAGAAAATTACTATGATAACTTACCGCATAATAATACAAATTAGAGCGATGACGAATTTGAATGTGTTATATAATTCTCTGGGGGTAACAAAAATCTTACCTGTAAGTAAACATTAGCAAACTATTTACAAAAAGCGGAAAAGTTGTAAACAACTTCATATCACTAAAATGCTAAGTTGGGAGGCCAAACTCTGAGAAAGAGTACCTTCTGTAAAGTTACATTATTTATTATTCTTATTAACATCTATTATTTATTATACATAGTGTATTAATTTAAATTAATCGCTACTAATTGTAAGTATAATTTTGCGATGTATTTATGATAAAAGGCAGAATTGTGCATTTTAATATTTTTATGTTATAAATTCTTGTATATAGTAAATAGGAAGATGTTTATCTTACGATTATTTTAACAATATACACATTTTCAATTTATTATTAGCGAAAATGGCGCCTCATTGAACAAAGATTGGACCTGATGCCACATAAGTAAATAATGACTCATCTAAAACTCTCTGTGTTCCATAACTAAAAAAATACACATATAGTTCAATTCACAAACTCGGTTATAGTTACAATTATTTATTATACAAGAAGTTCATATACAACATTCTCATTCATTCATTTTATTGTAGATCTGTATACGAGTAAACGGTATCTGTACATTTTTCGAGAATCCAGATTAATGAGAACATGAGAAAGAAAAGCTTCCAATACTCATTCATCTACCTTTAGTGAATGCATGAGGTATTCATTAAGGCCACTACCACGCTTTACAGTGAGAGCAGAGAGAATAAGATGCCGTATGCTATCTTGCAGTCTTCTATGTAGTACACCGACACCTATTTGTAGAGCTGAAAAGCGTATCCGTATAGACGAGTTTCAGCATTCTATACATCCCGAGCACAATATTGCGTAGATTTACAACCACAAACTATGCAGGGTTGCAGCGCTTTTGTAGACATTAACGGAAGCATTGATAATGCTTATTCAATGCAAAATAAAACATAAACAAGAAAGTAGGTTTTTTTAAATTTTACCTAATTAGAACTGAAATGCTTTCTTTGCAGCTACGTCGTCCGTCATGACCAGTTACTTAATTCTTTATTCTATTTTAACAAAAAGTGAGGCGGGTTTATAAATGCAAAAGTTACAAGGACATTTTATTAATGGATGGATTTTAGAAACGCACTTAATTGTTTTACTTGGCTATTACTAATTATAACTGACGGACTACAATACCTTAATTACCAGATTTTACATTTAATTAAATTCTATATGTGGTTGGTACTAACTTCTAATTAGAATTATTCCGTGGTAGGCATTTTCTGTAGGGTATAATGAAACGAACAAGTATGAACATAATTCTTGCTGTGTTAAATTGCACTCTAAAAATTTACCGAAACATTTTCTGGCTTCCTTAATGTTACCAGATTTCTTACTTAATGCTAACTTCTGAGTTAATGTGTAAGCATATTCCACAGACCATAACTAAATAAGATGGGTAACTTAATGATAGAAATGTGTCCCAGCTTTAGACCATGTAGTTGTGCCAGAAAAACCAGGGTGCGCTACGTTGGGTGTTTGGCGCGAAATTTAAAATGAAATATATAGGGTCTAGGTATTATATAATGGTTGTTTGGACTAGCGCGTAACTTGAAAACTGCTAATTTTGCGGAGACGAGAGAACGTAATTTTGTTTGTTAATGCTATTTTCTGTATGCACCTTATTGTATTTGCACACCATAGTGTTTTAATAAATAGAATAATAATACGAATAGAAAACAGCATTAATAATTTTTAAGTTCATCTCGTCTCTGTAAAGTAAGTTTTCAAGTGACGCGCTTCCTAGTCCGAACAACAATTATTACATATTAGAAGCAAATGTTTTATAAAAAGACTATAAGACGTCAAATTTGTTTATTATTATTTCAGTAGTATAGTATACGGAAAAACAATGAATAGAACAATTAACTGCAATCTAAGAGCTTCATATATATGTATAATAACTACAATAATAAACAACAATAAAAAAACTTACTTCTTTTTGGATTTCAAATATTTACTTCTACATCTTTGCAAAAATTCGTCTGACGTATTTCGCGAATCCTTACCACTTAAATATCGGGAAGCTCCCTTGCAATAATTAAAAATAATAAATGTTATGAACTGTAATACAATTGTTTTGCTAAGGCTAGCTTTATGCATATCATATTTAATTAAATATCTTAAATCAATCTTATTACAAATAGATATGTACATTAATTTGGATAATTTTTTTTTTACGGCAAATATGTGGTAGCATATTCATAGAAAACGCATAAATTAATTTCATGTGTTTCATTGCAACCTGTGCTCCGATGAAAATTCCAACGATTCAGTGAATAGATGGCGACTACACGCTGAAGCTTGAGTAATACTGTTCCGATATTCAACACAATTGCCCACAGATAATAATACTTTCTTAATAATATATCCCGAAACAAAAGACAGTGCTTCCTTGCTCAGTGGTACTGTTCCCGCACTTATATTTACTATAGGAGCAACGTTTTGCGCATCTTCCACAACTTATGGTTGTCTTGTTTTAAAAACCTTCGTAAGGGTAACCAGGTATTCCGTGGCGTGTTCCTACTCGCAATTCGCATTAATCGAATGTCTGGAGGCCATACTGTTAACCAGCAACGATTTAAAATATGCAGAAAATGCAGAACAGGTAGGGTTTATGTTGCGACCAGCGTGCTGACGCATTTGTCCAAACAAATTTTCAATAGGTTCCTGATTGAAAGATCTCGATGAAAAGTACATGAAGGCCAATTCTCTAATAATTGTGTCATATAAACTCCTAAAACCCTTTAATGTAACTACCCAACTTTTTAGTGAAGGTGGTCGAACTCTCTTCCCATCAGCTGTTAAAAAATACATATTTTCCAGCATTTTTACTGCCGACAACAATTAAAATAATATGTATACTCACACCACTGATACTATGTAAAAATATTAGAATTGATGGATGTAGAATTTCACACAATTATAACACCATTAATTCGCAATTCGCTTATGACACTACGTGAACATAACCCTCTTAACGAGATGCAGAAATGCGTGAACTTTTCACTTTCATTCCCGCCCGATTTATATCCTCGCTGAATCCCTCCATCGGTAAGGTGGGGAGTAATTAATTTGTACTAGTGCCGCCCTTCGTGTTTTCTGGAACCAACTACGACGACGTCATAGGGACAACTTCTGAGACCAAGTGCCCACCCGGTGGCATAATCGTCCGGGATCCGGAAAATAGTACTGGCTATTCATATAAGTAGGGATTTGTAGGTATAAATTTCTGGTTAGTTTTATACTGTTTTCTTGAATATGGGTTATAAAGTTAAATTTATAATTATAGAACAATATGAGAGTTTTTTTTACCAATATTGTCAATATAATAATGTACTCCTCATATAGTAATGTATATAACTAAAAGAATACAAACCATTATGATATATATATACACTTTGTTCACTCATAAAGTTCTTGTATATAATAGGCTGTACTAATTCCGTTCCGCAAAGAAAATTCCACAAATGGATAAAACCATGGTTACACACACTTTGATTGCTGTATGAAAACATGAGTTGTGGTTTGTTTGAAGCAAAATTGTATGTTACCTTCCCTTAATTTTTGTTTACGAACACTAAAGCTGTCTATGCCGTTTTCCTCAGTAAAATCGAATTTGTTTGATTTGAAGTTATTTATACGTTTCGAAGGTTATGGAAATTAAGAGTGAATAGAGTGTATATGTTAATATTGAAGTTGCATTTACGTAAAGTCATTTAAATAAATAAATAAATAAATAAATAATGACTTTATTTCAATTACATAATGATGACAATAATAATATGCACATACATACTATATATACATTGTACATATATATACATATACCCCACACATCATAGAAAGTAATTGAAACCATAGGGGGCAGTTCAGATGAGCAGTAAATAATACTGCTCTCTGCTCTACCACTGAACCCCCTAAATAAATTAAATAAGGTGATAATAAACAAAATGCCTACATCTATAAGAACAAAATATAAGAAACTAAATAAGTTCTGTAACAACCCCGCTCCCCAATTAATCATACTCCCCACTAACAATATTAATAATTAATAAGGAAAAAGATACAGAAATTATTTAATACACATATTAATACATAAGAAACAGTAATCTACTGAAGTGCAAAAAGATATCTAGATGCAGCGCACCTGAACGACGCAACCCTCAAAGCCCTGAGTTCTCTTGGCAATCGATTATATTGCGAGTACATGGAATATGTGAACCCCCTCTCAAATAATGAAGTTTTGTGTACCGGAGGAGTAATTAGATTTTTGTTGCGTATATTAATGTTATGTATGTCACAGCGAAATTTTATTTTATTTAAAAGGAAACCAGAAGAATTCTATTGTACATGTTTAACCATTTTAACTCAATCAGCTTGTATGAAATGCGATCATATTTACGAATTCCAAAAATGTATCTTATGCAAGCATTCTGCACCCGCAGCACTCTCCCCCTATCAACTGCATCGAGACAAGGACCATACACTTCTGCTTTACTGTAGGTATCTTCGTAATAACAATAAAAAATACATCGAAGTGGAAACCACTATTAGGTACTTATTTTTAATGGAATCGTCAAACTTTTTCTTTTTAATTCGTTGTATATATAACATTTGCAGTTTTTCCTTTCCAAAGGGTATCGCAATGTTTACCTACTTATATTATACTTGCCTGTACATGAATCGAAGAAAAGCTTCTTTTTTTAATGTTAAAAAAACATATGAAGCGTTTAGATAAGTTATTTTATCAACAGAATAGAAAATGCATAAAACGATTTCTATTGATTATTACTTATGACGAAAGCTTTTTTTTAGAAGAAAATTAGTTTGGATTGTAAGAACAAACCTTAATTACGTATACATAATTTATAAATTGCTTTAAAAGTGCAACGCAAATGTTTTAATTGCTCGTTTTCGTTCTGCATTTAAGTTGTAGCGTAATTATTCTTTAATTGCGTTTCGTTTGTAGGCTGCAAATCCACAGGCACTATATGTAAATTAAACGAAAATCTTTACAATTAGTAAAAATGAATGGAAAGCAAGTCCATTTTTGTTAGAGTTAAATCATCGAATAATACTGAAGGTTGCTGCTGATACATTCTTCTAATTTTATCCATGTGTCAGAGTTGTACAGTTGTTAGTACTCCTCCTTTCCAACAAAGAGGAAAATATTAGTCAGAAAAGTTGCTCAGAATCAATAAATATAGTCAAATATGAAATCCTATACAAATATCTTATCTGTTTAACGCATTTGTAATTAATGGAATTAATAAAATGTCCAAATTAATGGTACTGTTCAACACATATTGTATATCAACATGTAACTTAATTTTTTTTTTGTTGGGTTTATTTATATAGATATAAAAATGTCAAAAGAGGGGTATCTACGTGGAGGAGAGAGTTTCAGATCAATGTGTTTCTTTATTTTAAAATAGTTTTTTTTTTCTTTTTCTTCCAAGTTGCGCACGGATATTCTGTTTTAATTTTAAGTCTTAAAGCTACTTCTAAGAGCATTTAGTTTAGTAGTAATTGAAATATTTGTCCGACCAAAATTTTTCTGTACGTATTATTTTCTTTTTAAGTAAAGTGATGATCTTAGTAAATCTACATATTGTCGTTAAGCGATCTCCGTCTCTATACTTTCGTGTTGTGTCGTAACGCGAAACACAAATAATGATAAAAATTTTCTCTTTTTAGTGCATTAAAAAGTAGGTAAACCGAAGAAATACCATTTCTAAGAAAATACTATTTATTTTGTACAATTTTGTAAGACTTGTTGAAATTGACTAAAAAACCCCTTTCGTTGAGCCGTTTCTATCCCCCCGGAACCGCGGTAGCATTACTTCAGGGGGATATCTTTCAGGATGGTCGAACTTACTTACTACTTCCCTACATTCTACCTCCGGCGACTGTCCTTCTCACTGAGGATCTCTCGTGCCAATCTGTCAACCGCATTCCAGTTTTCTTCCCTGGCGATCATCTTTGCTATTATGTTATCCGCGTTAATCGATTCTATTACCTCAGTTGCTCTTGTTCTTTGCCGGCTCCATCTCAGGCAGTAGGAAATTGTGTGTTCCGGGGTGTCCTCCATTCCACAGTATACGCGATCGTCCGTCGCTGCTAACTTAAATCGTGCGAGGTACGTTTGGAAGCTGCCATGTCCCGTCAGTAGCTGTGTTAAGTAAAAGTTCAACTCTCCGTCAGGTCTGTCAAACCAGGTCCTCAGATCTTTAATGAGTTTGTGTGTCTACAGCGCCGCGCCTTCTTCTACTTCCCATCTTTGTTGCAATTTTTCCATCATTTCCGTATAGGCTTCTTCCTTTTTTTTACCCTTTTCTATGGTCGCTCGATATTCCACCAGTAGGTCCATCGGAGGCATCCTCGCGATAACCAACAACGCTCTAGTTGAGGTAGTTCTGTAGGCGCTCATTATTCTTATGGCCGTTCTGCGTTGCACCGATGTTAGTACCTTCCGGTTTCTCTCCCTTAATAAGGCCTTTCCCCATATGGAAGCACCATACAGCACGATGGATTCTACCACCGAGCTCAGCATTCTTCTGCTGCTCTCCCTCGGACCCCTCACACTTGGCATCAGGCGGCAAAGGTTTGCAAGCACCCTGCCCGCCTTTTCTGCTACTTGGCGGACATGTGCTCCCATTAGCATGTTTCTGGTCAGGTCTATTCCCAAGTACTTGACGCTTTCCTGACTGACTATTGCGAATATCTTGAATTTGTTTAGTTAAATAGTTAATTATATTATAAATATTTGGAAATATGTAAACTCGGCCGATTATAACATTTTAATCTGTACTTGCAACAAGGACGACCTAAGTACACATGTAAACTCGGTTGGTCTGAGAAATGAAAACTCGGTCGATTTACAGCTTTATAAAGCTGCTATGCGTTTGTTCATGGGCACAACACATATAATCTAACTAATTAAAATGTAGATATTTTTTTTTTTTGTAATTTGTGATACAATTACGTGTAATGCGGGATGAACAATAAAGCAATTACAAAAACAGAAGTTGTTGAAGACCTGAAATTTATTTCCAAACACTGTTAATAAGCTGTACATCGAAACTACAATATAAAATTTTCAACCGGCCGAGTTTACTTAGGAGATTAATGCTTATTTTCATAATCGGCCGAGTTTACATTCTAAACAGCAATATAAAATTTTTGGCCGTCCGAGTTTACATGGGCGATTAATGAATATTAGTCGAGTTTACAATCGCCGCAATATTTGTAACATGTGTAAGAATCTGTACCCGCCCCAAATAAAAGAAAGTTACGAAAAATATTTCGTTGCTTTTAACATGTTATATATGGTACTGCGTCGTCTACAAAAGCGAGAATGAGTGGCGCCTGGCGCCGATGGCTCCAAACTGTTAGGGCGCATGACGACGCCAAGCAAGACACGATGCTTCCAAACCTTCAGAACTGTTAAAAGGCGCCTAGCGTTCACGCCTGTGCTTTAAAAATAGTTTTTTATTACCTGTTGGCCACGGATCAAAATTATTTCCTTTCTTTAAATCTTGATAAAAGGAAAACTGTTCATCTGAATACATTTGTATAACACAATAGCGCCCATTCCTTTGCCAAGCAAGTATAATAAATTTCAAATGATGTTAAATAAAGTTGACGGTTTTATATGCCACATGATCTGATGCGTTCGAACCAAGTAACTATAGTTCTTTTGTTCCAAACTCAAGACGATACGTTTTTCTCATGATTTTAACAGTTATTTTCGTTTATATTATTTGATACACACATTAAAGTCTTCTTTCAAACTTATCACAGGCATTGCGCAATAATAATACATACATAAAGAGTTTCCTAGTTTGATGCAATATTACATCCAGCTACTTTTTTTTTGCCCTTTAGTAGGTAACATTTGTTTTCGAAATATTTCAGTTTTTTTTTGACAGAAAAATTACATCGTCAAACTCTTAAATACACTTGGGATATATTAAGTAATCCATAATAAGCATTATTGGATCTTATACAGGATCTACAAAGAAGTCGAAGAAAATTTTCTAGTCTTTACAGATTTTCCATAGATAATTTTTTTCCATAAATAATTAATAAATTTAAACTCTTCGTTTGTGCGGTTGGAATTCTCATTTATGCAATATTGACAGTTATCCTGAAACAATTTTTATGTTATCTCGACTTTTTCAATATTTTTAAAATCCAAAAAATAGTTTTCTGTAATAATTCGAAAGCAGTGTAAAAAACATAATCGTAAGTGGTTCTTATTTTTTGTGTTAAATAATAATAAGACAGGAGAAATAAGGATTTCCCTTTGAAACTTTTAATACTTGGAACTTCTCGAAACTAGTATTTTGCCAATTTTCATAGACATCCTTGGTGTATTTACCTTCAATCTTCAAGTATGGATTCAGGAAAGCCGGAAGCGTATATGAGATAGTAACATTTATTTAAGGGTTTGCTAATATCACTTTTCCGCAATGAATCGATATATAGGTATATGGAAGTATTAAATACTTCATCACTACAAAACTTAACTGTGCTGTAACCTGCTGCTGCAATGAAGTTTAGTGGTAAGTTATATTTCTTGAAATATCAATGGTATCCTTTTGAGTAGGTACTTATGTTATATGAAAACATGTTTAAAATAAAGTCAAATGATGATTGTAAAAAACACAAAAATCACTTTTTTCGCGTTTTGACTGATAATGTGCTACTTTACTAAATTGAAAATCGTTTATTAAAGTGGCACTTTACCACATATAAATGCCACTGCCCTATATAATAATGTCACTGTTAATAACAGTTTGACGGAAAATTGCTATGTAAATAAACAAAGCCGTGTCAGATTACTAGGTTACGGAAATCCTACACAAATATTTATATCTATTATGACTTCTTTAAATTTCAAACTTCAAAGAAAAGCAGTTTTATTAAAGTCATATAGCTTTTAAATTAGTCGCTCGCTGCGCTCGCTCGTACCCAAAAGCTATATTCATTTGATACAATTTTGCTTTTCTAAACTTGTTGTTTAATAAACTATTAGCTTGCCGTTTTAAAAGTTAAGAATAATTAGTGATTCTCTAAAAATCGTTTATGCAGGGATGTTAAATTTAACTTATCTTCTTTCTTTTTGTTTCTCTTAGGAATTTTATGCCAGTGGCAGACAGTTCAATTAGAGTAAACCATGTAGGTGAGTGAAAATGTGAGTAAGTCATAAATTATATCACGGAGAATTTACCAAACCAAGTAGAGCACCTTTGTCTGTGCCCTTTTTCGTTGCTTATATGAAGGGTTGGGAGTTAAGCCCACTTTAACATCGCCTGTATGAAAATTTAGTATACGGAGTATCCCGAAGATTTAGCAGCAGTGTTATTTTAAATGCAGATATTATGTTAGATAACTTAACTATAACCTTAACTACGGCATCACCACTCTTGGATACTCCGAGTAATAAATACAGTTTTATACATGGACGTTTAGAGTGATCCGAATTCACAACCCTGCTTAGGTATAAATATCAATATGTGTATGAACTAATGTCGTAAGTGTCGAATGCCCCTTTGTATACCAAAGTAAGCTATGGAATTAATAAAACCTATAATTTTTAAAACGCATGTTACAAATTGTAACCATTGTAGGTGTGAATTTGAAATATGATTTAACTAACATTTATGTTATTATAACCATATAGATGTATTTGAACTATGCATGTATCTGCCAGACGAGGAGTATAGCTCCTCCAAAGATTTGCGTAAATTTAATTTTAGATATTTTCTTGTTTTAGTAGAGAAATTCAAGTATATTAAGTACATAGTGTCTTGAATACCTTAAATTATTTTGGAACAATATCAATAACAAGTGATCTCACACCTCCCAAACACCAATCCCATGTTTTTTAATTTAAGTGTTTTAGGAACTTATCAGAAATAAAACAGGTCTACTATATAACCTCAAGTATGATGCAAAATATTTTCTAAACACCTAATTAACAGAGATTGAGAACTCAATATCTTTATATTTTTTATAATCCATTTTTATTTACTTTCTCAGACATAAACTATATTAGTGTCCATGATAACGCAAATTATTTAAAAAGAAGTAAAATAAATACATATAAAGAATATTACACTGTTTAAAGAATGACGAAGTTATTTTTCTCTAAAGAAATATGTTCCAGCCGGACTTTAGCAATTAAAATTGAAAAAAAAAACCAATGAAAAGTCTAATCTATATTTACACAGTTTTTCTAAATATTTGATGCAGATGGCGGCTTATTCTCGTTATAATTTTTAGTATAAAAGCATCTGCGCGAATGTTTTGACCTTGAGTTGCGCAATCAGTGTTTGGACCAGTAAATGAATAGAAGTATTTCTTTGATATCTTGAAAGTTTACATCAAATTATTTTAAAACCTGAATTGCAGATATTTTATCAAATTCTCTTTATTGCATTGCCTTTAAGGCTATGTCCACATACTTTATCTTTGACAAATAGAAAAAAAATAATTATTAAAAATTATGAAGGTTATGGGGTTCCCCCCCTTATTATTTTTTTTTGCAAAAATATTTGAGTCTAGATACTTCGTAGGTAATTATTTCTCATAACTAAAAGAAAAAAAATTACAAAAAAATCGAGAAATTCGGGGTCGAAGATCCGTCGTTATTTATTTTTTTTCCATGCCTAGTATTTTGTAAGATACTAACTACTACTATTAGGGTACTTATATTATAATCTGTTACTAAAAAACAAGATATCTCTTATAATTTAGGTTGAGAAAATCGTGCAAATTTTATCAAAAAATTGGACGATTCAACCGCTAAAAATTGTATTGTTTCTATTTTACTTTTAGTCTGTTTTGTCGCAATCAAATTTACGAATTGCCGGTGGTCTCGTGAGTGTGAATCTTCGAAACCTTATACAATTTTCTTTTAATTGCATTTAAACACAATATATCCCGCATACGCTTCATTAAACGTATAGGTATTGTCAGTGATCTAGGGCGTTGCACGTCCATCGATCTTAACTAAATGACAAGGAGAATGTCGGTTAAATAGTTGCAACAGAGTGTCAGAAATGAAAGCCACTTTTGCATTAAATTTTAGTAATATATATTTCAAGCATTGTAGGTAACATAATGTGAATACTATAGAATGTACAGTAGTCTGACGGTTTCTGCCCTCCCTTGTGTGTTACTGATTGTGAGAGATACATATGTTAGTCAATGTGTTGAATAAAGTTAGTATTAGAAAAAGTTTTTAATTACAGCAAAAATTGGCGCATGGGTGTTTCCTTACACACATCTATCTGCATTAGCTTTTGTGCTAGCTTTTTTTTTTTTGCTGTTTTAATTTAACTTTACTTTTTTTATTGGCAAAAGGGAGTGCTCTTGCTTCTAATTATTATAAAAAATTCATTGTCACCATTTTATCAATTATTTAATAAAATTGCCAGACACAATTTGAGTGGAGTAAAACTGAGATTAGGTACTAAATATATAAAGGGTAACCGTTCCCTGAGGGATATAATAAAACTTGATACATTTCTTGCTAATTATGTCGGACATGTATTTAATATTTCAATCCTGACTTAACATGATCTGAATAAAATATAACTTCAGTAATTGTTTTGGGAACACCTATGTGGGAGTTTTATTCTTTGCAATTTCTTCGGTGTAGATGTAATTATGCCCCCGGATTGAATTCACTTAGATCTAATCAACAAAAAAAAAATATTTTAATGTTTGGCCTCCCTAGTCTGACGTCAGACAGAAAAAACTATTTCTCGTCACATAAAATGCCCTAATACGCAATACGTTATCGAGAAAGTTGGTTAGAATATAAAACTATGTCTCTATGCAAAATGTCAGACAATTCAGCTTATAAAATCTATATCGAAGTAAAGCAGACAATGCATTCCACCATGTCGAACAATTCGCCTTACAGAAAAGGTTGATTAAAAAAATTTCAGACCAGGCGCTTTGAATGAGTTGAACATCTGTCTTGTTGAAAATAAAATTCTTTTCAATACACGCCTTTCATGTCATGTAAACAGAATTCCGAACACACCTGAATATGTACAAATATATTGATTTAAATTAGTACCAAGAAAGTATACGCGGCAATAATTTTATAATATGTTACTGCAGATTATAAATGTATTTCTCCTACTGTTAAGTTATTATACTAAGTGTGTGTTCTATTTCTACGCATGTAAGACCAATGCCTACAGTTTTGTGTGAATACAATCCCATATCTTATAAACGTTGATTTGTCCACACCATAGAGATGATAGAGTGCTGATATTGAACTCAAAACTGCCATCAATTGAAATGCCCCATATTGGAACACAAACGTCATCAATGACGTCGATACCATGGCGGATATTCAAATAAATAAAGTTAAGGATATCAATAAATTTTAATAGCACTTGCAATTTGATAATTGGTAGCATATGTTAGATTTTATCCTATGTATTTTATATGGCATTGTGTTTTTTTATTAAAGTTGTGGACAACTTAGAACTATAGACAGTTTCTAAACTTACGATGAACTGGTAACATATACTTCATTCATTCTCAGGTTTAATAAGAGAGAAAAGAAAAGATTTCTTTCAACGCCATATTAAAATACCATGAGTTTCATGAGATCTTCACGACTTGTTATAACAATCCAACATTGTATGTTGTCTTTAGGAGTAAATAATATACTGCAGTAGTTGTTGTATAACTTATTGATGATTAAATAATATTAGTTCACTTAATTCCTTCCTTATTGATTTACCTTGTATTTTTTCTGTAAACTTCTTTGCTAAATTATGAAATCAAATTTTGCTATAAGACCATGTTATGGTTTTACTTAAAATTGAAACATGAGTTTCTTCCAGAGGTGACATATCTAACAAGTGATGGGATATACTACAAAAACTGTTTTGGAGAACACGACTTGATAGTAAATAAACAAAAATCATTAGGAAGTTTTCTTCTTGTGGAATCTTGTTTCCTGTCAAGACCATTACTTTCCGAATTTGGTTTTCGGTGAACTGGCAAATATATCATACCTCCTTTCATGGGCAGATTAACTTACCTAAGAAATAGTAAAGAAATATATATGTTATACATGATTTATTTACTTCTACCCTTTGTTTTCAGGAATATCAAGTGATTCTAAATAAATATACTTTTTTAGATTTTCTTTGTCCAAATTCAATGTTGGAATAACTCCCTCTTTAATTCGCACAATCTGTCCCGTTCTATCAAAATACTTTTCGAGGAAATGTAGTGAACAAACATATGCGCGCTTACTTTTGCAGCGATTTACACCCCTCTAACAGTAATCCACACAACAATGTTTGGGCATTCTACAAAAAATTATTTCACATAGGAACACTAAGTATTATCATAATTTCAGAATTTTTTTAAGCTAAGTCATCTTTGTAACTATTGCTTTTGCAGGATTTTACACGATACGATGGCATTACTTTTCTTTAGGAAAAACTACCTAGATTAATTGTCATATAAGCCCAATTGTTAATGCTATAATATGCATAGTTACACCACAACCTTACACGTAAAACAAAAATATCGGGCGAATAATATATAGATAGTATTCGAAACAGTCCGTGAAAGAATAAAGCAAAGAAAGTAAATAAAACAATCAAACTGCAGGGTTAGGTAACATCAGTAACACTTGTCAACTTGCAAAAAACTTAACGTGACTTAACGCAAATACTTCCTAAAGAAAACTAACGTAAGCATGACGCTGCATGAAACATGACGTATATAATGACGCCTGTGTTCCAAGATGTCCGTTAGTCTTTTGATGGTGCGCCGTAGCGATGCGCATACGGTTCATTGGCAGTCTATCAGGTCTGTGGTCGACACACAAAATATTTTTTTATGAAAATAACTGTCGCTTAAGATTTCCTCCCCAACCCATAAACAAAATAGCGGTCGTTGCGCTGAATCAAAAATGGGCCCTGAAACAATGAGAAAATTCATTGTTCACACAATTTTATATTAAAATTGGTTCGAAGAACGAGTTCCTCAAATAAGTGGAAAATATTTTATTAAATTATCAAGGAATTCATTGGGTAATAAACTATTCAATTTATTGATGAAATTTCTCCACAAATGTTCAAATTTTAAGCCTTGGTGAAATATAGATTATATGTGAAATATTGGTAGATCAATATTTAAGAGTTTTATTATTTATGTTACCCAAGAGAGATTTCAATTTTACGTTTTTCCAATGGCAGACTCCTTGTCTGCTTCATATTATATTATATTAAGTTTACCTGCTCCTAATGTTGCAAACTATAATAAACCGTTGGTTATTCTACTTCCTTATCCACTACTTACTATAATAGAATCCCTTAATGTTTAGAATCATTAAGAATTTACCCATAATTGGCCATAATTCACGAACATAACTTTTAATCATATTAACAGTCGTAAATTATCGAAATGAGACCTCGAAGTGAAGCCTATCTCATACTATTTGTTGGAGAAAATACAAGGGAATATTTGGGGAGCAGAAGAAAACGTGAGAAATTTAACTCAAGAATAGAAACTTTTGGAATTGTAGGATTCTTTTGACAATTCTCTCGAAATTTCCACTCCCTCAGATTAGAGAATAACTCCTCAGTTCTATATTGAATGTTTTCATTGAACCTATAAATATAGATTATTATAGAAATAAAAATAACTGCATTTCAATTATTTCGATACAATAGGGCCGTATTGTTTATATATCTAGTGAATGCGTTACTTATCATAACGCATACTTTTCATTAAGGTGTGTTATGTGTTCGTTCTTGCAATAAATTGCAAGCTATTGAAACAACGGACAGAATATCATTTAATACTTTATTACGTTCATATGGTCGATAATTTTATGAAAATGATACGTAAAAAATAATAATGCTTAATAATATTGATTTGTTGCAATAATGATAGCGTATTTATTTCACGAATGAATCTTGTTATTATTTAACCCCTTAGCGCCGTACTTGTTCTTATGATCACGGCAAACACTTACCGGTAAAAAAAGTTTATAACATTTACTACACAGATAAGGCGAACCTTTCGCTCAAGAGGCTAGGGGGGAGGTGTTTATACCTGCTAGATATGCATTTAGAATATTATTTTGGGGATTCGTTAGTTTTGTGTGTGCAATGGAACCGAGTGCAAGTGCAGATATTGATGCGGACGCGGCCGCTGATATCCGTTTTCGGTAAGTGCGTGTTGGCTTACATATGTATTATGTTTAAAAGTGAAACAATTGCTTGTATACAGTATGGTATCCCTGAATAAAATTACTCTAGCTATCGCGGCACATCAGTAGGAACTTTTCAGCTAATATTTAATGAAGAAATCATACAACTTATAGCCAGCGAATCCTCAAAATATGCTCTTTTTAAAAATTACAGAGATCCACGTATCTCACAAGAAGAAATAAAAGTTTTGCAGCAATTTTGTATCTATCGGGATATATTATTGTTTCTAGAAAACGGTCTTTGTGGGAAGTATCCCAAGATACTAGAAACGAACTTGTATTTAACAGTATGAGAAGAGATCGATTATTAGAAATATGCCGATTTATTCATTTTGCGGATAATAATAGATGCGACGATTTTGATAAGATGTGGAAGTTGAGACCACTAATGAATAAGTTACAAATGCGATTTCTGAGACTGTACCAGCCAAAACAACACATGAATTTTAATGAACCATCTACGTCGAAATTTAATAGTAGATAGCATTGGACACTAAGTTTCCTCTTGCAATAGACGTAGATGTGCTGCTGTTCACTGTACCAAGACTGTGCGTATGCAATGTGTAAAATGCGACGTGGGCCTTTGTGTCGATTGCTTTATTAATTTTCATACAAAATAGCTATTAAAAAATGAAATAAACGATACTTGTGGAGTGTAATGTTACTATGAAACATATGATATAATTAAATTTATTTATCTTTATTGTTGTGTATTTGTCTATTTTGTACCCATAAATGCCTAGCGTGTTATAGATTTTATTGTTTCAACCAACCAATTAGAGTACATGGTATAGACATTGTCAAGTAATTAAACAAAATATAATAAATCAATATAATTATTTGTATAACATGCTAATTATATATGTAAAATGGGACTATCACACACACGTTAAAAAGAATACGGAACAAAACTACAGGACACTCTAGAATCCTATATTAAAATATTCGTAAATACTATATAGTGTGCGTCGCATTAGCAGTTCCTTCATCCTTCTTTTGAATTTTGTATGGGGCAATCCTTTAATATTCTCTGGCAGAGGGGTACTTCTTTTTTTGTTATTGTTACTTTTTCTGTAATAAACCATGTAAATATAGTCTACATGAAATAATGCTAGTGAAAGTTTTACAAATTTTGATCCCATTTTGACTTTACAGGGCATGCATATAATACGAATATCATATATTGGTAAATAATTTATTATTTTAAATTTATTGAACATAGGTACATATTTAATACACATATTAGAGAACATACAATACAACTTGGAATCAGTTATGTCATGTTTTTTAAATTATTTTGTGTGATATTTTGGATGTAAAGCACAGCCACATTTTTTGCAAGCAAACTTGCGTTTCTTTGTGTATACTTTACATCTGCGTTCTGTTTCATTAAATTCAATAATATGGCAAACATTATCAAATCTAACGGCATTAATAGAAATTGTACTTCTAGATTTTAATGGTTTGGTTCCGTAGCTCCGGAGAAAAGACAAAGCCACGTAACGCCTGAATATCAACATGCTGGCACAATTTGAATGTTGAGGTTTAAGTTTTTTCATTAGTAACCATTCATTTACGACGCTAACATCAAAAAGATAGCAAAATATGGGCCAGTACCATTTACGTTGTCTTATCCTAGTAGCCGGATAATGTCAAACTACCAAATATAACATACAATTCGTTCAAGGAGAAACTAAGATCTCTATTTGTTTGCATGCCATATTTATTGTTTCAGGAACAATTTTTTGCATAATATTTTCTTCGAAAAATAATTTAAAGAAATCTGTTGGATATTCAGCTAAGTATGCCCCTTCTGAAGGTAATTTTGGGTTACAATTTGTTGTCATATTGTAACATGGAACAGTTATTGATCAGTGATGCGTTTTTCTTTTCTTCGGTGTTTCTATTAGTTCATTTTGAAGTCTTTCTCTAAGTACTGATAAAGGTATATTGCTCTCTGCATCACTGCTTGCATCTTCATACACAATTTCACATGCTTTGGGTAAAATAGCTCCAGGCAAGTTATTTATATTGTCCGCTTCTTCTTGGGGTCTGATCTATCGCTTTCTTCATCAGTTTCAGCTAATGCTTCATGAGGATCTGGCGGTATAATATAAACTGTAGTGCTTTCAGAGTTACGGCTTCGGCTTTCAACGTAGATGTCCTCAATTTTTATAATGTCCAAGAGTTCATTTAAACTTAATCTAAAAAGCAAAAAAGCAAGTTATTGGTATTTCATGCATACTGACCGTTTAAACGGACACTTAATAAAATAGTGTATTACAAAAAACCTAAATTGCTTACAGAGTTATATCTATTATAGATATAAACAATAATGATGTTATGATATATTTGTTCTGTTATTTAAATTTTAAGTTGCCATAGTAACCAGAAAAAGTCATACTCACCAGTCATTTCTAGTCGAATATAATCCTGGATCCATTTCAATGAAAAATACAGTCAAAATGTTCAGTAATACTGATCTATTACCAAGCACAAGCAAATCACGTGTTCTAAAACTAGAATTAACGGTCAAATCACCCCCACTTCATTATATACAGTTGTTATCATAAAAAAAGTCAACGTTCCTGTAAACCGCCAATATGCATATGGGTTAATTTAAAATAATAACAATCAACTGCTTGCTTTACTAGCACGCGGATAGTTTAGCAACATACATTTACGGGAAAAAAGTAATTTTGAGACGTCTTAGACTACACTTTTACAATCAATATAAGACATAGAAATACTATAAATATTGAAGACCGGGGTAGAGGTATTAAATTACATGGAAAAAAATCAGGATAATAGGGTTTCGCAATACTGAGCCTCCAATTAACAAGGACAGTTTTTGTAAATATTGATTGTCGTTATAGGTACGGTAAAGGTTATTGTAAAACGAGCGGTTGAACAGGGAACATGAAAATTAAAGCCAAACAACAGATGAGACGAGTCAACCAATCCATGAACCACCTTCTGCACAAATCGCACATAATGGACTTTGCGACGCTCAGTAAGAGATTCCATGTTGTGTTTGCCTAGAGAATGAAGGTAGTCAATGCTTCTAGGAGGATACATGTCATAAATTTTGAAAGATAGAGAGGCAGAGGTAATAAGGTGACCAATGTAGGCAAACTTAAGGTAACTGACAACGGGGATAACATGTAGTGCCTTAACCAATCAGTGAACTAGCGTGACGATCGGATGACCAAACCATAACTTCTTAAAGAGTGCGCACAAATTTTTGACTTCAATCAAGAATGATGTTGTTGATTGTGTAAAATGATTGAAAGGGTCGACGCTTTCTGGAAGAAAAAACTACAGATCATTTCCTAAACATTAAAGTTAAGCAAATTAATACATGGTAACATGATAACCCTGATCATGCTGCAACAATCATATACTGAGAAACATTAACAATTGCATACATTCTCCATTTCCATAAGTTAAACAGAACAGAGGAATATGCTAGTTAAGTTGTTCATTGGTGTAAACAAAACATAAAGTAGGTACCCAGCTTAGATCTTTGAGGAACTTTTTAACGAGAAGCAAATTCCTACAATACAATCTAATGCCATTGAAGTGGATGTAGTTGGTTCTATTAGTTAAATCAGATGATGCCGAGTCAATTAAGCTGAAATGATTTTAAAAAAAAATGAATTTATGCAGTAGCAGCTATAGTGCTGAAGAGTTCAATTGTGTAGAGAGCGCTAGAAAGATCAATATAGGTAACTACGTCCACTTGCTTATGCTTTTCAAGTTGATTCGCTACATATTGAGAATATTGATGTTACCTATATTCAATAACGTATGAATAGAAAATCTCTAGAAAGGAACGATTGAACAATAGAAAATATAAAAGTGAAATAAAATGTATTATTTAATTGTAAGTAAAACTCAAACAAACACATATTTTTTTTATATAAAACAATTACGTGAAAATTAACGCCAAACCAGTTTTGAAATATTCTCTCATGTTAGTATTCTGACAAATATAATTAAAAACTGTCCTGTATCTGTGTTACAAACCAAATTGATTGAAATTTGGAATTATAAACGTATAGAATTATATAATTGAATGGTTGTAGACAGACGACAGTACAGTCAATTTTGGGTGTGTACAATAAATTATATTAAACTAGTTTTAAACTATAAATTAATTAAGACAGAGAGTTTCTAATTAGGCACTGGTAGGATAAGTAACAAAACTATAGGTTTAACCACGATATTATTTCATTACCTTTTAGCCTTGTTAATTTAATGAAGTTTTAAAAGTTACAAGTTAGTACACTGTATTTATTTCGTTATGGAGTGTGAAATAAGTACTCTCATTGACAATTATTTATAATATTGTATTATTATAATTGTTTTGACTCTAATAAACTCAATGATATACAGATAAATTAAACATACAAATAAAATAAATGAATTAATTGTTGACTACCCACTTCTCAAATATTATCTTTTCCTGGTCACCTGCTAACAGCTAATGTAAAACGAAGCCGCTAGGATGATCGAATATTGCTTCAAGTTTCGTGTCACTTTGTTGTATTTATATATTTTTATTTTTTAATACACAACTAACAACGAAATTGAAAACGTCATCTGTGCGATATTAATTCTGGTACTTTCTTCCAGAAAAAGCTTTAGAAACATGCGACATCCGGAGCATAACTTCCTCGACATCGAACTTGAGGGGTCGTCATCTGAGCAAGTCGGCATCAGAACTGAGCTGTAACCCGCGATGCGTTGAAATGGCTGAAATTAGACCGAGGTCAGCAGCACCACCCGAGCATACACATATTTCTGTGTACCAAAAAGCGCATAGTTTTTTCGCTCAATTAAAGGTACGTAAATTGAGATGACAAACGAGATAATTTGGTGTTAAATGATCATACGCTTAAAAGGTATCAGGTGAAGTATCCCTGATAAGAAGAAATTAAGGGAGAATAAACATTAAAAGAAGAAAAATGAATCTTTAGATATTGTTGAGAGGAGGGAATAAAAATGAGAGAGTTTGCTTAGGTTAAAAGAACAGATTTTAATGATGACTTCGTTCAGGTAGATATAGATAAATTTATTAGTTTTGTAAAGATGTAATAATAATAATAATAAACATTTGATAAATGTAACAAGATTTGCTATGTCTTTTACGAATAGACACGACCTGTGATTCTTAAGATTTTTAGAGCTTAATTTGTTGTGGTTAATATTCATTTTATGAAAATATGTCCACTATAAAAGGTTGTTGTTAAATTGCCATCTATATTTGAAAATATTTGAAGTTTTTTTTTCTTCAAACCATACATTCGATATTTTCGGTAGATGTTGTTCTTTTTTATTGACAATTATTACATAGAATAGCACAAACAATATTATTTTATGTATTCAGGACATTGTGCAATCAACTAATGCTTATGTATCGATCCACGGAATATAAGCTCACAGGAGCACTCCTACCTTGTTACAGGTTAATTGATGTTGACTGGGCCTAAAGAAAATATTGGCGCAAGATAATTTACATCAGTACAGAAGTTTCCAATCATTGATGCGTTTTTATATTTTGTTGTGTTAGTACGCCTTATTTTTGTGTAAAGAAATAGTTGAAAATTTAATCAAGAAGGTGCTATACACAATGTTCCACAACGAATTGCAGCGACCGGTATATGAAAACTGAAAATTTACTAGAATACTAAGAGCGTTATTTGATCTAATCGAACATATAGAAGTTTCTAGACCTTCCAGTTAGATTAACGTAAACTTTCTTATTTTAAGTCAAATATTTTTTATATATTTTGAATATTATATTCATTGCTTTTTGATTCTTCGCGGAAAAGTGCAAGCCTTTAAATAAATAAATTAAAGATAGTATCTATTATGTCTTTCCGGTTTTCTTTAATACATCTGGGGTAGTCTAAGATTGCAAATAATTGTTTTGAGCTGGTGCATGGAAATTGAGAAAAGAAGTTATGTATAGCCAGAATAATATAAAATCATTTGCAAGAAAATTGTCAATATTGTAGAACTGAATATTCCAGCTGAACTACACAAGCGGAGATTGTTTAAAATATTTCTATGAAAAATATGACAAAAAAAAAAACAGAAACCGTCTACTGTAAACCGATATAATATAAAATATATTATATTTTTTCTATTTGAAGAAGCACAGGTTCGATTTTCCATTGAGATTGATGAGTTTCATTTTTTGAGATACTGACATGAAACGAAAAATTGAAACTCCGCCTACTTTGACTTCAAAAACAGGGTCAATTCCAAATATTTTGCTTTTCGTACGAGATACAAAAAAAGTTATAGGGAAAAGCTTTTCAGAATTTTGTTTTAACCCCGCATGCCAACTTCTATGATAAAATTCGCATTTTTGTAATTTTTTTTTTAATATTTACAAATCCACTTTCTAATTTGATATTGTATTGTGATAAAGTACTATTGAAGCGAGATACATTTATTTTTGTCCATGCACACAATTTATTACGTTTACTTTTTAATTTGATACTAGATTTCTACGGAAATTAAGTTGATAAAAAATGTTTCTCACATGGTATTGAAAAGTAAAGAAAAATGCTAAATTTATTTTTTTTTGTGATTTTTCCAAAAACCCTATACATTTTTAGATATAATCGTTGGAAAATGGAACAATTTTGGCATAGTTGATGTTGAAGGTACCGTTATTCCGAAACGAGTCATTAAAATTGGAAAAGAAAAAATACGTATCGAGTATTTTTCGAAAAGGAATTATATAATAAATATTTCATTTGAAAATAAATTTGAGGTGTAAATTTGAAAAAAAAAAATGACGCTATACGGTTTGTTCTTTCAAGAGCTGTTCATGATCGGGTCATTGCCGAATGCATGAGCAAAATCCAGCGCACTTACAGTATTGGTTTATAGGTCATGGTTATAGAAATACGACTCTTTATGGTGTAAACTGTTCATGACAAAACATTTTTATTTATTAAAGGATGTATAATACTACTAAGGTGTACTAACAACTGCACTTAACAAAGAAACAAAAGGTGATTGTAGTTTCTAAAGCAAAACTGTGAGCATATTCGTTCCCTTTTGGAAATTTTATTTTATTTTCATGTATTTTTTTCTTCTTAAATTAGAAAGAATAGTAAACATAATATCTATCATTGTTTATTTACACCTCGAAAACGACTCATTTGCGGAGCGCTGTTGATTAATGTATTTTGTCCAGAGTTATGCCAGATACTTGTACCCTAAATTTTATCTCTTGACTATGGAACCCTTTGTGTACCTTCCAACACAGTTTGTTTTTTTTTTTTTTTAATTATATTAGGGAAGGTAAAACAGTTTGATTTTTGATGTAGATTTACGGTGTTTTTGTTCTTTATGGGAAGTTCATAATCGTTTTGATGAATTAATACCGTGGAACATTGTGTTTGGTTTACTTTGTTTTTGGAAAACATTTTACCACATATAGACATCAAGACTTTTTTATTTGCAATAGAATATTTTAGTTAATAAGCTATGTATTCACAACACTCTATGACCAAGTAACATTCAACGTGGTTCAACTATATCTTTATGATTTGTAAGCTCTCAAAAATTCTATTAAGAAATTACCTAACCAGTTGCTGAGAAATGGTGTATGTTGGTTGATAATAATAACCAAATATAAAATAATATGGTAGGTAAGGTTTAAGTAGTAAAAACTACGTTCTTACGTTCAAATTATTATATATTGATGACTAGTTTCGGCTATGATGCCATCTTCAGATCAAACGTCGATAGGTTAATTTGTCATTATTAAATTAACCTATCGACGTTTGATCTGAAGATGGCATCATAGCCGAAACTAGTCATCAATATATAATAATTTGAACGTAAGAACGTAGTTTTTACTACTTAAATCTTACCTACCATATACGTTCATTCGGATATACATTACATCATAAAATAATATGTCCAATATTAGTCGAAAATTTAGGCTTTATTATGACAATTTATAGAAATTTGGTTTCAATGGATAATTCAACAACCGCGTCGGTCGGTAGAATATGTATGTAGTATCGTATAATAGTGGCTAAGGGAAACATTTCATATAATCGTTAGAGTCATAAAAAGAAGAGTAAAGCTCTGTTTATATGAATGTTTTATAGAAATACAAACACATATAGTCTGGAAAATGTTTAATAGACATATAATTACAAACTTAAAGAGTGACGTTTATTAATATTTTAAATTAGATGCTAACCATTCATTAGCCATTCATGCTAGTTTGTTACTTGTACTAGTTTCGCAAAGGTGCTAATCGTTTTGTAATGATAGTGCGGTACAAAATGTCCAGAAATATTTTAATTTAAGAAATATTAATTAGTGGAACTGCATGGCGTTCCTTGATATTCAATAATAATAGACAGAAAATAGTTAACGAGAAATTATCTTTTTACAATTGAAAAGATATTGTGATGTTCTTTATGTAGATGTCAAATAAATTTAAGATGTAACTTTTTAAATACAGTTTTCATTTTTATGTCTTACCGTTTGGACTTTTGTGTCGTTAACAGAAAAAGGTAATATTTTATTGGGTTATTTATAACCAGTCTTTTACATGTGAATGTTTGTATAATTTTGTGTTTTCCATGCTTTTATAGTAGTAGATATTTACTTAAATATTGTCACTGCTTAATTTGGGTTGTTTCGATTTAAATCACACTTGAAATGACACTGCTAATCCCAATTTATTTGATTAATTCTTTTAGGAGCAAGTAGCTACTAGTTATGTGTATTCACTGATCGACCGCTGCTAGCAAATAATTTGAAATGGTGGCTTGCTTACTGTTTCTAGTTTCTCAGCTTTGTTGTATTTTATTTTATTACGATGCTATAAAGGTTTGTAAACCATATTGAATTATTTTTGTGGCAGTAATCGAGATTTCTAGACACTGTAATCTTCAATGAAGTTAGGTGTAATAGTTTGTTTACATTACAGATATTTTGATCACCTTGAAAATATTTAAGCATTAGTAAGATACTATTTAGATACTTTCTTGTTAACAACAGTCTCTTTTTTTGCGAACTTTACAGACAAGTCACAATTATTTCTCAGAACGCTTAAAGAATTTGATTAAACTCGGGAAAGTAACTCAAAGTACTGTAATAAACTCTGTTTCACAGACGACTGTGTCTATTATAACACTGGTATTTTGTGAAACTCGGACGTCTTTCATGTTTCTCCCACTGGCTTTTGTTAATTGTTCCTTTTATATTAGTTTTATGTTCCATTTTCGTCTCGCTCTTTACTTCCATTTGGGAATTCTATGGCGTGTGTATCCCTATAGGTTCAATCGTGCTGAAGATAGGTAGTAGCTCCTTTTAGCTAACTATTTTTGTTAAATAAATAAAAATGTAACACAAATACGTCATTCGTGGATAAAATAATATCCTTTTCTATTTTATTAACTTTAAATTAATCTGATTGCTTTTAATTGCATAAGAAAGTAACCTAGCAGTTTGTGTGTAAATTACTTTTCTTTGTTTTCATTTAAAATGACAGAGAAAGTACGTACTTGCTTACATTTAGAACATTCTAAACAATCCATTTTTAAGTTGTATCCCACTTAATGCTGTTATCTTCTTTTTCTTAAACCTTTGTTAGGTCTTTGGGCGTTTTTTTTTTTCGGATTTTATTCTTCTTCCATATGTTTAGTGATATAGGTACCTCAAAGCTTACAGCACCTTATAATGGTGTACAGCCTGTGAGTTATTCTTTCCATATGTTATTTTTCGAAAACCTACAATCTCAAACATAAAAAGGTGTCTTTTTTCTGGACCACCTCTAATGCTTGCAGATTTACTACATATAATTTGTTAGAAGTTTTTATAATTATTATTACTAATAAAAAACGTAAAGCAGTGGTAGGTACTGCTAGTAATACTTTAAACTAAACCATTTTCTTTAAAGGGTTTTAGTGTTCCGAAATAATAGATAGATATTTCGTTTTTTACGTTTGTTAAGTATTTTTTGAAAGTAGTAAAGCAGGTTTTGGAAACAAATGCTATCAAATATTTTTTTTAGTTTGAAATACTGCTTATATTAAAGTGTAATTTTTAAAATAGTTTCAATTCAAGCAGATGTATAAAGTGCACAAAAGAAAAACAAAAATCTTTCATGTAAATTTTAATAATTCTAAGGGGAGTACCACATATTTATGTTTTTGTTGATTATAATAATTATTGGTAATATGATCAGTATTTTTGTATAATAGCAATATATTTTATTGCCTTGCTCATTCGAATAAACACACCCGTGCGTTAAATATAATGTTTTTATTTCTTTTCTTTATTGAAAATAAAAATAGTATAGTTTTGTTCACTATGCAAATCAGTACCTAATTTGCAGCTATCGCTAGTTTTCCAATCCACGTGATTCGAAGAAGGCATTGTAGTTTGGAATTAGTTTGATACCCGATTTGGATAAAATATTGCAGTGAAAAATAATCAACTACTATTTTTTTTTAGTTGCGGATATTTACTTGTAGAAGGAGTCACAGACCCCTAAAGTTACCTTAAAACCTACTTTTAACGATATCTTTGGAACTACAAGAGAAGTTTTGAGAGTTTACTTTCCTGCTACCACTACTGCTTTAGGCCAGGCTTGTCATGGCAGTACATAAACTTACAAACAACACAATATACAAAAATAAAAACAGTAATCGTTCACAATAAGGAGGCGCCAAACCTGTGGATACCGGTTTGGAGTCCGGAAACACCCAAAAATATAACCTCAGTAGCCGGGTATAAAGGACTGTTATTAATAACAATATTGAGGTTGATTTGTTGTCTATAGAGTAATAATTTGGTTTTACTGGTATTAAGAGTAATGCGATTAGCATTAAACCAGTCACAAATCCTGGAAATGTCGGCGTTAATTAACACTTCTAAGTCTTCACGATTCGAAGCGTGCCACGTAAGGGATCTATCGTCGGCGAAGAGAACCGTGTGAGATCATTAATAAATGTAAAAAATAACGTCGGTCTAAGCACCGTGCCCTGCGGCACACCACACACGATTCGGCCGATTGTCATTACCAACCCGCAACCATACAAATTAGCGACGATCAACCAAATATGAGTCGAACAAGTCGTTAACTTTCCTTCTAAAGCCGTACCTTTCAAGTTTGTTAAGTAAAACTGAATGGGGAACACAATCAAATGCTTCAAGAAAGGTCGCAAAATACGGTGGCTGTCATTTGTTTTTGGTTAAAAGTTCCGAAAATGTGATACAGAAAATTAAAATGGGCATCACTGATTGACACTCCTGGCCTAAAGCCGTACTGATAGCAGGAAAGCAAATTCTCGGCTTCCAAAACTCTTCTAACTCTCAAAACAACAATCTCCTCAAATACCTTCGACAGAGTCGAGAGAATAGAGACAGGTCTGTAATCGGACAATACGAGGCCATTTCCATCCTTATGTATTGGTGTAATTCTTGCGCGCTTCGGGCATGATGGAAAGATAGAATTCTGGAGTGAAAGGTTAATTAAGCCGACAACCAAATTTAGCGTCTGGGGTGGTAATAAAAATAAGATTTGCGCGAAGTTGTCGTCGTAGCCGTTAGAGTTTTTATTTTTAATGATACGTATTATAGTGATGATTTCATGGATGTCTGTTGGCAGAAAGAAAAAAAGAGTTTTCATGATTGAATATAAAGAATGACATAGGATCTGTATTTGCAATAATGGAACTAGTCAAATTTGCAGTTATGTTTGAAAAGAGCATTGATATTTTATATTTGCATTAGGTATCATTGGAGGATGCGCAGCAAGGTATTGGTTAAAAAGGGCCTAAGGGTTAGATGAGTTTTGTCTTCCGATGTTTTGGTTTTTTGATTTATTCCTGAAAACGGGTCTAAAGATTTCATTTGAAATTCACATTTTTGCTACATTTGGTAGAGACTTCTATTTGCCTATGCCACTTTTTTATCCTCAAAGTTGCCTGAGCAGGTTTCCACTCTTATATTTATTGTCAATATGTGCATATATCTAAACAAAAAATTCTGGTCGATTATTTTTCATTGTTTTACATGCCTGCAATATTTTGTTAAAATCGGAGGTGATCAGTTGAGCGACTGTGCTTGTCAGTGCATGGTGAATTCTTTTTTAGGAGAGCAGATGTTTTGATAAAATATGATTTTTCATCGTAAAATTTGTTATAAAGGTTTTTTCTTTTGTCGCTTTCATCGTGGTTATTAAAGTAATCATGCATTCTGAAAATTTGCACAACTTTGTTCTAATTGTAAGCAGCTTTCATTTATAACTGTGAACGAAAAAAGTAATTTATCTAAAATGGGATTGATAAATAATGCAATTGATCATAGTATGCCGATCATTCAGAAACTTTGTAAACGCTGTAGCTTTTCATTTTGTACAACTTTCCTTATTAACACTTTGTCATAATGTAACAGGAAAAGGTATTTTATCTGAAAAAAATGGTTCAACTGTGAACAGTCTCAGATCAAGATATCAAACTTATATCTCAAATATGAAATTCCAAGAATAATACAGTTTTTTCTATAATCAACTCCCTTCGTGGATGGTTTTTAATATTTATTTATTCTTTTATTCTGGTAAAGGATGAAATGAATATAAGTCTATGGTTATTAAATTTTCATAACCTTTCGTAAACTCTAACAAGAACCCCTTATACATATTAAAAAAAAAAAACGCGGTATACTTTAGACGTGAATATTTGGCCAATCAGAAACTTTTTTCAGCAAGTTTTCTAAAATATTACCGTTCGTTTATTTCATTCTCCTCAGACGAGGAAAAAAAAAACACTTCTCCAAATTGACATTGAAAATTTTATATGCGCGAAAATGCACGGCACGCCCCCTCATCGGTGATAAGGGAGAATTTAAGAGAAATTTGACATGCGCGATCGTTCTTATCTAACCGGCGACCGGTACGAATTTTGTTCCGCTGTATATCTGATGTGGCCGCGTACGGTGTGTTGCAGAACCGGTGGGGACACGGGAAGCATCGCGAACGGCGCCACAAATCTCCAGGACGTCAGGACTCCACCACGGACTACGCGGCCGATCTCAGCAGCGATCACAGCACGCCGAGTACGCAAAGTCCGAGGCACAGACACCAAACTTGTACAGGTATGTTGAAAATGTTGTTGTGTGTTTGGTGTTCTAAATTTATGACTAAACAGTGCCTACCACAGTCGATATGATCTGTAGAATTAGTTTCGAAAAGTTTGTAGTGAACTATATTTGGATTCTAGTGTTGTTTCCGGTAAAAAAAAAACTAACGCAATACCCATTTAGAACTCGATAGGACAGTTTACATGATTCTATCTATCTAACTGCACAAGCGTTGCAACTATTTTATTCAGTGTATCTTTTGTTTGAGTGCAATTTCAATGAAAACTCCACCAATTCGCTGACTATAGCAATCGATAAAAATGTATAAATATTCCACATGCCGTATGTATTTCTGAGGTAAAATTGATACTTAAATAGTTTATGCACAGAGAATTTAGATCACTCAATAAATTTTATCTTCTTTTTTGTATCAATTTATTTTAGCTAATAATAAATATACGTATTACAAGAATTATTCAGTTGATAAACATTTTCTATGGATGTATTATGACTGCATAAAAAGGGGGCTCTAAATTTAAATCGATATCAGTTATTACCAATTTCGAGTAGGTATACATATTATGGATAGTTATAGAAATGCACAATCTTTCAAAATAACCAATGAGTAACTTTTATGTTGCTCGGTGTTGACAAGCGAATGAATCAGACAATACTAGTATGTATTTAGTGAACTTACATGCTTTTTTTTGAATTATTTTAGGAGTAAATCGGCAAAAATTTGGATAAATATTTGTACTCTAATCACCTAATCAGTAAAATTCTTAACTCCAAGTAGAAGCAGTAACCCTTGAGTTAGTTTACGATAACTAGATTAATCAAATAACTTCAAGAGCCATTTAAAAAAGGTATTTTTTTAACTTTTTTTTTCTTATTGCATTAAAACCATTTCTGAATTGATTGGCACAAATCTGGCATTTTTTTTTTAAACGGGAAGTGCCTTAAGTTATTTTCTGGCAAAACTAAATTAATTGTAATAATTCCATAAAATGCCGTGTCATGCATTTACGTTGCCTTTTGTCAAAAACAACTGAACCAGGTACTTTTCTGGAAATATTTAATATTGGCAATAATAATCAATAATAAATATAGGCAAGTTTCAATTTGTCAAAATGATCAATTATGAATTATAGAAAAAAAAAGAAATATTTTGCTTTGTCTTTTAGATCATTTCTAAGGAGTTGAATAAGAATAAGAATAAGAATAAGAATAATTTATTTGGTTAAGCGACACAAAATCTGTATGTAACCACTCAAAATAAACAAAAGTATATATTAGTAAACAACATGAACATAAATTAAATTAAATTAAATTAAACTAAGTTCCACTTATTAACTAAAACTAACGAAAATTATAGTTCTTATAATGAAGGAAAGCCAAAAATGAGAAGAATACAAGAAAAGAAAAAACTAAAACTCTACTAGTACAAATAAAAATAACATAAACCAACCAAATCAAAATTACTGATAGAAAACAAGACAGGGTTGAAACTTAGAAAGATCGAAAGGCTATCACGAGGTGCGCAATGCGAAATATTCAGACAACTCATAAAAATTGTGACACAAAAGAAATTCCGTAACACTGTTACGAAAACTAAAAATCGAGCTTTTTTCTTTAATTTCAAGGGGTAAGTGATTATAGATTTTAATGCCCATACTCTTTGAACCCAAACTTGTAACCGAAAGTGTACATCCTGCTGTATGTAGTTGATCTTTATTTCTTGTGAAGTGTTGGTGATATTCAGAATTTAATCTGAAAGCATTTTTATTTTTAAAAACGTAAACTGCTGCTTCCTTTATGTAATTACAGGCCTAACGGTAGTATTTTCAGTTTCTTAAATAAAGGTTTACACGACACACCAAAACGAGCACCCGTTAAGGATCTAATCACAGCTTTTTGGGCCAAGAAAACCTTTCTCACAGCTGCTGAGCACCCCCATAACAGAATCCCGTATTTTAGCCTAGAATGTATTTCTGCGTAATATAACGCGAGTAGACACTCCATGGTCACCTGTGAACGTAAACAACGAAAAACGTAACATTTACTATGCATCTTATTCGCCAAACCTTGGCAATGCTCATTCCACACAAGGTTGTCCGCGAAAGTAATACCCAAGAACTTCGTGAATTCAGCTTTCTGTAATTGTACATGATCTATAAACAACGGCCCAATCTCAGAATTTCTATGCCTAGTATTAAAAATCATATATTTCGTCTTTTCTAAGCTTAATGATAGCTTGCTATGAGCAAACCAATCCGATAGAGTACATAGCAAGGTGTTAGCGATATAGTCCGTGTCGTCATTGGTTGTCAAAATGGCTATATCATCGGCATAAATGGTTAAGTACATGTCGGATAAAAAAAATACAATATCGTTAATATAGAGACTAAAAAGTATAGGTCCCAAAACTGATCCCTGAGGCACGCTCATATTAACAGGTAGAGCGTAAGATTTAAAGTATTCTATTTTATTTTCGGGTATGATGTGTTTTATTTTAACGAATTGCATCCTATCATATAAATATGAAGCAAACCATGTTGCAACTATGCCTCTAATACCATACGCTTGTAATTTTTCCAAGAGCTTATCATATTGAACGCAATCGAAAGCTTTCTTTAAATCACAGAAAATACCTAGTACAGATTTTCTTTGTTCAATGCCATCCAGAACTTTGCAATAAAAATTAATTAAGGCCGTAGATGTAGATCTTTCTTTCCTAAAACCATGCTGAAAATCCGTTATGATACCATGTTTATCAAGAAAATGACTTAGGCGATCCAACATGCAGTACTCCATTACTTTGCAAATGCAAGACGTCAAAGCAATTGGCCTATAGTTAGAAATATCTTTACAATCACCTTTCTTGTATACAGGAATAACCATAGCTGTTTTTAGAATATCTGGAAACGTGCCTTGAGAAAAAGATGTATTAACTAAATAAGTTAATATGTCTACTAGGTAAATCAGTAGATTGTAGGTACTCTGGAAAATCAAAACACGTACATAAAATCGTTTTTCCTAAAAGTCCGACTTTCGCGCATTTTATGTACATACTTATAGCCACCTAAATGTTTCAGATTTTAAAATCTAAACATTCTTATTTTTCAACGCAAGGAGTGTAGACGAGTGCCAGATGTTTGATTGCAAGGTTTCTTTTCCTGTTGCAATTTATTAGTAGTAGATAAGAAACCAGCAAATTTAATTGGGTGATAAACAAAACTATGTGTGTTGTACCACTTATAGAACAGCTCAAAAAGGAAAAATAATTCTTAAAGATAAGCATGACATAATATTAAATATTTCAGGTACATATATAATGATGTTACACCTTTGCGGTTCCCAGAACTAAGTTCTAGACAATATCAAATATGTAGGAGTAACATATATAATATAATCAAAGTTGACTCTATGCGAGTACATTGTACCAGGTAGTACGCTATCGGTTTCGTCCTACGAGGAGATCCTCAGACAAGCTAAGAAATACCATTGTGGCATAAATATACAAAGTAATGGAAATAATTTTATCAAACTGAAATAACAAAAGATTTATGGCAACAATAAATCAAGAAATAAAGTTCAACATACAGTTTAAGGGCGAAAAGAAAAAAGAAAGTACTAATTAAGTAATGAGGAAAAACAATTAATAGCAGTAAAGATTAGCCAAATAAAAAAACATTGTGCAACTACTATCCTGATATAAAACAATTTACCACGTAAACAACTGAAGTATCAGCAGTAATTCAACGACGCCATCTATGATATGTAGAGTAGAATATAGTATATTTATCCTGGAATGGTAACGACATCTTTTGGTGATTGAGTGAGGTCTGCTCAACGTTACCCTATTACGATTGTAGTTAATCGTCCTGTCAAATTTAAAAGTTTTTCGGAGAACTGTATCCACATAAGTCAAAAAACGGGATTTGATCATCTTTATTTCTGATCCAAAGTTTTCCTTATATGTTTATAGAAGCTTCGTACGTCAAATCAGGTATACAAATATAAAAAAAGTGAAAAAACCTATGTCAAATGGTTTCCACTTTTTTAATGCTTAATAAAGTTTTACTACCCACTTTCAAACAGTAGTGTTGTCAGCGCCTATAAACCCTATATAGTCGAGAACATTGAACAGAACTAGTCGAGTGGCATAACTTTGAACGTGTTTCTCAAAACCATGTTTTTTAAATTGGTTGACATGTTTTCTCAAAAATTAATGAACCGATCATAGCTTGTGGCTTCATATATGTATATCTTCAGCAGATGTATGCCTACTACTGGAACTAGTACAACAACTAGTACCAAGTTTGGCTTTTTCGTTTCAGATTATCTGGAAAGGAAGTTGGAGTTTCGTTACACTATTTTCTATATTTGCATTTTCATAAACAAACATTCTGTTTTATATCTTAAACGCTAAGTCGTAAGGTAAAAGATTTCATAACGCGAATGTTCGTCCACTTTCTGAAAAAAAATCTCATGGTAAATATATATATATATACCCGTCACAATAGAATATCCCCTCAATAAAGATTTTTTTTTTGACATACGTGGTTGCAGTTCTCGACCATCCATAGTTAGATACAAATTTTTATTTTCATGCAAACATCAAATGAATCACATTTTTTAGTAGCTTAGGATGCGGCAAATTAAGCTTGGAGGAGTAATAAAACAGTGATGACATGTTTTTATGTCTGAATTGAACTTATATATCAATTACGAATCTTAAAGTTTTAAAAATAATATCTTCAAGATGGCGTCCGTTAGCAGCAACACGTTGGGAACAACCTCTGAAGCTTTGCACGGCATGTTTTCGAGTAGAACGATTTGACAGTTGCTCCATCGCTGCTGTCACAAGCTGAACACTTTCTGGCGATTTAATAGATCTACGCCTATTTGGACATCTTCTTAACTTGCTATCAGATTTCTTTAACTACCTAACCCAAGACGGAAACATGTTGCCATTAGGAACAGCAATGTTGGGCCGAATGTGTCGCTGAAATGCTCTTTGTATTGACAGATCGGTTGTTTTCGAAATACATGTGCATGGGAAAGCCATGATTTGCTTCAGTTCAAAGCATGTTAGCTACTGAAATAGAGTGACTGATGGAACGGAATGAGACCAAACACAGTAGTCTATTCCCACCACCGCTAGAGGATTCAGTCCTCCAAACCGCTTAATTTCTCCTGCCGCAGCTCGTCAACTAAACCTATCAGTTATCTGGTGTATTACATTGAGTTAAAAATAATCAAAATTGAATTCTTGAAGAGTTCTAAATGGGTAACACTAAAGAAGTAATTGTTTTAGAAATAATATGGTTATTCACTTAGAAATTATATATTGAAGCGGATGACTCCAAGCTGAACGAAAATTGTTGAAGGAAAAATTTTCTTTAAGCGCACTTTGTATATTCAGATGCTACATCAAGAAACGCAGAATTGATAATTAAAATTGATGTTTCCTCGACATTTTCTAAAAAGTCAATAGTTACCTTTTTCGAAAATATGGGCTTTATATTTACACTGTATATCTATAAATAAAAACGAAAACTGATATAACCTTGTCCGTTATGTTTGGAAGGATAAGGAAAAGCTGACTTAAGAAAGTAATATATATCATCATTTTTAATATTGTGTTCTAGGTTAAATTAATTTGAAATACGTTCAGGGAATTTAAGTTATAAAATTTAATTTTATTGGAGATGTCGGATATTTTCTAAGCTGGATTTGAAAATAGGTGACTCCAGTGTATTTTTCAAATACATATATATATATGAACTTAAAGTTGCTCCGTCACTTTTTAGAGTGACTTCAGTTTCCGGTACTGTAACAACCTTTGTTCTTTTTAGAAACATTTTAGAGAGTTGCAAAAACGGCTATTATATAGGTATATCATACTATATATTATATAGCTCTTCACGTCTTATATTTAACTGTTTATTTGAAAGAAACAAATTAGAATACCTACTTATAAGGTTGTATTCCATAGATTTTATGGGATTAAATAACTGAACATTTCAGAATATTTTTTATTTAATTTACTAGCGGAGATGGCAAAGAAAGTGTTTATCTCCTACGTATTTATGATATACAAAAAAATGTGTTAGTGTACATACATGCAATTGAATTTCTTTCTTTTGGAATTTCGTTTTCAATTTTGGGAATTATGTATAAGTATAGTTGATTTATGACAATAATTAATGTATGTGGATGAAATGTACAAAATGGAAACGGAAAAAATATCTCAGAGATATTTAATTTCAGTTAGAAAATAAAATTCAAACATGGAGAGCGATTAGAAAACTTAGATAACTCCTAACGCTTATGATAAGTACTTTTTATGAATAGAAATATTTTTCCCTGTGTAGTATTTTCGTCTTTACATTTATAAAGACTACATTTTCAACTCACTTGAAACAAAGAAAATCTCATTTTCTTTATTCTGTTATAACAGACACAACTTCGTTGGGAGTAAATTCAATAGCGTGAAACTTTCCTCTATAAAACCCAACTTATGTATAGGTGGTCCAATTATACCGAAGCAGTTAATATCGTATGTTTAAAAAATCGGCAGACGTTTAAATAAATAGAAAGTTAAGTATAAATTGATGTTCCTTGTTGATTATACTATATGTGCAATTTGTTCGCTCTGAAATTTTATATTTGAATGATAAACTGAAATCACCATTGTTTGATTAGTATTTATTAGTTGCTAATTAGTTTCTACTTTCTGATATATCAAGTTGTGAACTAACAATAGGATTATTTGTAACGTTCACAATTCCTTGAATAGATTTAGGTTTCTCGGAGATCTCTGATATTTTCACTTGTAAAATCCATAACATATTTTACAACTTCATGCATTCCTTGGCAGATTATTTCTGTGTTCGCAAAAAATAACTCGTATACTCGTACTTTAGAAATATACACATACATACTTGGGTCCGCTATAAACGTGTACGAATATTGATAGCCGCGTATGAGGTGCATAACTTGTACATGGAGAAGTCGCTGCGCTTGCAAGCATGTTATCTGAAGTGCTGGCACTTCTATTTCATATGAGGATTACAATTTTAAAGTAAGGTAAAGATGTTATCGTAAGATAGAGAATGCTACTCTTTTAAGTGAAGAACCCTTACTGAAAGACCTTGCTGTTAAGTGTTGCAAGTAGCAGTTTGTTCAACCCTGAGTGGGTCGGGGATATTTGAATTGTGTACTTACTATGTTTCCTACAGCTTTTTTCTGTGATTTTCAGTTTAGGTAATTGTTATTTCATGGATGGAACTAAATTTTTCATTTATATACGTTATCATTTTAGATTTTTGGTAAGATAATGTCAATTATATTATAGAAATTTTATATTGGTATAACTTCAGCACTAAGGAAGCTTAGCAGAATCAATATTGTAAGCTGGAAAGTCAATATTATTAATTTTAGAGGTTCCTATTATTCATCTTATGAAAAGTAAATTACCGAATTTAATTGATGGTAAAAATACTCAAAACTGTGACATTAACAACTGAAATTCAGTATACACTGAATTTCTAACAATCTTTCTTTATAATTTGTTTTTCACCTTTATTTATATAAAAAAAAAACATATAAGCAAACTGTTGTTTTGTAATGTGTGCTAAAAAAATCTAATTCACTGATCCATTCCAGGAGTACTGTTTTTACTTTTGGTCGAAAATAAAAACTTCTATGAGTAAAAATAACTAAAGAAATCAAAGAGCTACCCAGAATAGAGGAAGAAGGACAAAAAACCGACAAAGAAAATAAACAGTAACGGCTGTCTTTTGAAAACGAAAGCGGATATGAACATGGATGATGATATTGAAATACAGGATATTGTAAAGAGTAAAGAACGTCATATAAACAAAACACCAGATCTAGAAAACAATAGCATGCATAGAGAAGAACTACCGGAAAAAGAAATTATCAATTTAAGCGGTAGAGAGAAAAAAGTGGAAGAGGCAAAACAGAGGGTAAATAAAAGAAAAAACAAGAAGATGAGAAATAACAGAAATTCAACAAGAATCCTGAAAATAGCTACGTGGAACATTCGGACAATGTTAGAAATAGAGAAGATGCAGAAATATCAAGTCAACATTGCTGCAATCCAAGAAGTTAGATGGCCTAATCATGGAGAAATAGTTAAAGAAAGGTATAGCATCTTTTACAGTGGAGAGCAGAAACAGGGAAGTAAAGGGGTGGGGTTTATTGTGGATAAAAGTACAAGAAATAGGGTTATGCAATTTCGACCAATAAATGGTAGATTAGCTGTGTTACAGTTACGGGCAGAGCCAGTCAATATCACTATTATTGCAGTATATGCGCCTTTGTAAAAATGAGGAGAAAGATAAATTTTATGAGGAATTAAAGAGTATCGCGGAAAATAATAAAAACAACGAGATCTTAATAATATTAGGGCATTTTAACGCTCAGGTCGGTAAAGAAGGCTTTGTAAGGAAAGTAGCAGGAACAGCTACTGTACATGCCACCACGAATGATAATGGATATAGATTGTATTCACTGGCTGCAGCGCTGGATTTAAGTATAGTTACGACTCATTTCCCGCACCCTGTGAAACATAAAGTAATTTGGAGACCTCCTAAAGGTAAAATAGAAAATCAGATTGATCATATAATGATTAACAAAAAACATAAGAGATGGGTACTGGATGCAAGATCATACAGAGGAGCAAACGCAGATACTGATCACTACCTAGTCCGGATGATATTGAGAGAGAGAGAAGAAGCAAATACAACCCAAAACCTAGACCAGTGAAAAAGATATTTGACATACGTAAATTACAAGATTTGTATATTAGAGAAAAATACATGAATATGTTAACAGATAATGAAGATATCTATACAGACAGCGATATAAACTGCATGTGGGAAAATATAAAAAGAAACATTACACGAACAGCTGAAAAGATTATAGAATACAAAAAAGATAAAGAACATAGGAAGGAATGGTATGATAGCGAATTTGAGAAATTGGCTGAAAAGAAAAATGCTGTATGGAGGAAATTGTTGAATGTTAAAAATGATAGAAATGGAATATCATATAAAGTGTGCAGAGATGAAATGAGAAAAGCACTGAAAAAGAAAGAGAATGAGGAGCTAACGGAAATAGAAGAAGCCAATAGAAACAACAATTTAAGGGAATTCTATCAGAAGATAAAAAATAAACAAAATAGAAATAGTATACAGGCAAGGGGTTTCAAAAACTTCGAAGGGACCACGAGATATAAGGAAGAAGAAATAAAGGAGGTATGGGAAGAATACTACAAGAGCCTGCTATTGGTACCGGATGAGCAATCAGTTACCGACTTTACATCGCCAATAAACACGAAATTGAATGTGAAGTTGATGAACCGACATTAGATGAAGTAAGGCTTGCGATAGGAAAAGCAAAAAGTAATAAAACACCTGGAAGCGATGGAATAGCCAACGAACTTTGGAAATATGCCGGTGAATACACTCAGCGGAAGTTACATGCACTCATATGCGAAGTATGGAGAAAGGAAACGTTACCCAACGATTGGAATAGAATCACCATAATACCGATTCACAAAAAAGGGGATAAAGAGCTCTGCCAAAACTATAGAGGTATATCTCTTCTAAATACGGGATACAAGATATTTACAAACATTTTAAAGAACCGAATACAAGAATTTGCTGAAAAGTTATTGTGGGTCATCCACAGGGAGTTCGCCCTGAAAGGAGTACAACGGATGCAATACATATCATGCACCAAATTTTAGAGAAAGCATATGCACACCATATGGATTTACATATAGTTTTCGTGGATTTCAGGCATGCTTTTGATACAATAAATAGAAAAAAGTTAATAGATGAACTTTATTGTATGGGTATGCCGAGCAAGTTGGTGAAGCTAATTAAATGCACATTAGAAAACACAGAAGCAGAAGTTAAAATAAAAAACATCTTAACGAGAACATTCAAAACCAACGTTGGAATAAAACAGAGCGATACACTATCTCCGGTGTTATTCAATTTATTACTAGAAAGAATAATAGGAAAGGTAGGTATTAAGGGAACGTTAATCACTAATACTACGCAATTAATAGCATACGCCGACGACATAACAATAATCAGCACGACGAAGAAGGAGTTGATAAAAAAGGTAATGGATGTTGATAAACACGCAAAGATTTACGGACTGCAGTTTAACGAACAAAAAACTAAATATTTGAGGATAAGTAATAACCATACACAGAAATGCTTCTTGCAAGCTGGAAGCTACAAATTTGAAGAGGTGGATAACTTTAGATTCCTCGGTGTGACCGTGCATAGTTTTACGGACAAAGGCTCTGTGGTTGAAGGAAAAATTAAAAGGTGATATAAAGTATTTAATATGCACAGAAATCTGATAAGTAACAACGCATTAACGATAAAAACTAAAACAGTAGTTTATAAAACTCTGATTAGGCCGGTGGTGACGTATGCCATGCAAACACTAACAATGAACACACGGGAGATGGAAGAACTAAGGAGTTTTGAGAGGGAAATAATACGAAAAATCATGGAACGACATGACGACAACAGCTTCCGAATGATAACAAACAAGGAAGTGAAAGAAGCATTGGCTGGTGAGGATATAGTACGATACGCAAAAGCTATAATACTAAAATGGTTTGGACATCGAGAGAAGCCACGAACTAAAAACAATAAAAAAAATGACAAATTGGATACCATCCTTAAAAAGATATAGAGGCAGACCCAGGAAAACTTGGCGACAGGAAATAATTGCAGACCTCCCAGATGGGAGTGGAAAATTGGAATCGCCGATGCAGAAATAGACAATTGTGGCGTGCAGTGGTACAGGAAGCAAAAGTGTGTGCAAAGTTGTAGAAAAAAGGACTGATCTATGACCCACTTGGGTTACTACAGCCTACATATATATGTGAGTATCTATATCCTAATTCAAAGCAAATTGTTATTTCTGCTCCAATAGAAACACGGTATGGGCGCTTTCGATTAAGATAAACTAGCTTATTGTTATTCTATTTTTCAAATAATAGGGTTAGCTTGACAATGGAATTGCTATCTGTTATATTTTGCTATGTTTATAAACTATAATCACAACTAACTCTTATTAATTATTATTGCCTTACACATAGAGTGTTTATGATAGCAATCAATTCTGATTTTGGCAAGTGTGCGTAAATTTTAGTTTAACTATTTGCACATTATTCTCTTTATTATCAGTATTTCGTACAATACGCAAACTTAAATGGTATTTGGACGAAACGGTTAAGTTACCATCTACCGACCCCGATTGTTATAATTAATTATTTCGCTTAATCCCGCTGAGAACTTCATAAACTTACTTTGCCCTTCTTCAAACCCTTGTTTGTGGAAGACTGACATAACAAGGCGATCTAATACTAGGGTTCGGCTTGCATTAAAGTTTCACACTTTTCCCTTGGAAAGTATATGTGCTTAATTAACGCGTAATGATTTTAATTTTGCGATTGTGCTGTGGATCAAAGCTTAAAATGAACGTTCTCCTGTATACACGTTGCTTCTCTAATATGTTTCGCTTTTTGTTTACAGTACTGTGTAATTTCTGTTTGGTATGTGTGTGCCTACATAAATATGATTCACGAATTTTGTATATATAAATAGTTCCGTTTATAGAATATGATGCCTTTAGATTTCTATTCGCCAGCCCTATCTATTTTGCTGTTTGTTATCTATTAAATTCCTTTCGAATATTGTTTTGGTAATACACTGTAACCGTGTTCTAGGTAATCTGCCTCGTTTTCTTTTTTCCGAAGAGATCCATTCCTAAATTAATTTTGGAAGTCTTTCTTTCGCCATTCGTCTTACATGTCCATACCAAATCAGTTGTCTCAGGACTCCGAAATACCCAACCTACCCGGCGCTTCCACCAAATGTCACGGTACGGTGCGTGGTGAGGTGCTTCCACCAAATGTCACGGGTCTGGCGCGTAACGGGGGTAACTGAGGGGTAAACTCGCTGAACAAGGTATCCAATTCAATATTAACTTATAATAATAATTGTACCTACCTTATAAATATTGCTAATAACGCTGCCGTTGAAACGTCTCGAAACAAGAACCGATATTAAACTTAACATCTGTACTAACAACTCCTGTAGAGACTCCTAGAAGGCGTATCCTATAGGAGAGTTCTCTTGCAGAGAGTCCCCTTACAAGTCTTACTATGCTAATTATATACGCTATCCCCACCTGTGAAATCCAATTTGTGGCATCATTTCTCTCTTCTACTAAGGTTCTTTCTACTTTCATCTTGCTTCTGATTTCTTTATTTCTTACGTGTTCTAATCTAGATTTCTTTGCTGCTCTTCTCCAGAAATCCATCTCATCTGCGCAGTAATTTGCTTTTATTCTTCTGTGTCAATTACCAATCACCGGTCGTAATATAGTATTGTATATTTTCTTTTTTGTTTTGGCTGTGATAGTCTTCTCCCATATTACTGACCTTTTCCTTTTGGTTGTTCTGTCCTTAATAGTATCGTCACTTCTTCCTGTTGTTGTAAGTTTTATGCTTAGATATGTATAATCCCACCAGGTGATTCTTCCTATGCATGTATATTGAGTATTTTGGTGTTGACTTGTAAACACCACTTCTGATATTCCTCTATGAGTTTTCTAGATATATATTCGAGGTTTTCTTTCTCCTGTGCAAGCACTACCTGGTCGTCTGCATAGTGTAGTGTATAAAGAGTTGTATCCCCAATAACCAATCTTACACTTTCTTTTCCACACTTTTAACGCTTCATCGACATGTTTGTTAAACAAAAACGAAGATATACGGAGATATACCTCACCTCAGACATTTCGTTGTTATGAAGTCGTTTGATATTTTGTTTCTTATTTTGATTTTGGCTATGATGTCTCTATATAATTCTTTGATGGCATCTATTAATGTCATGTTATGATACTTCTTTACAGAACTTCCCATAGTTTTGAAACAGCTTCGGTGTAGGGTTTTCAAGTCTACCAGTAGTAAGTGCACTTCTTGTGATCTCGCAGCTTTCTCTATTACCTAAGATAAACAAAATATAGTATCAATTGTTGATCTGCCAGTTCTAAAGCCGTTTTAATCTTCAAATTCGTGCGGTTGATATTCTTCGCAGATGATCTCTTTTATTAATTTTCTGTATAACCAATTTTCCGATGGGTTAAAATTGTCTCAAAATTATGAATGTGCGTTTGATACAAAATATTTTCTTTTGTTTCTACTTAGTTAATATCATCATTTATTGGGCTTTTAATCTTGTTCTGTGTTACACGGTTTTATATATTTCTAAGTTATGTTATATCCCACATCGTTATTAGTATTATAATTTCTTGTAGGTATCATTAAAAGATTACATTTATTAGCTATTTACTAGGCCAACTTGGGACGATTTCTGTATTACAATCGATAAATATATCTCTCTAATCATAAGTTAGGAACTGTTTATCACATAAATGCAGCTTTTGCATATTATATTCTTCAATAAATGAAGTTGATGTATTCAAATTGTGCTTCTCTCTCACAAGTTTGAAGTTACAGGGAATTGGAGTCATAATTTAAGTAGTTGCTTAGGCAACAATTGAGTGCTTGCCTTATAATTTTTATTTAAGCGTGATTTTTTATCTTTATAGGGCGATCCATTTACCTTAAATGAGCCAGTACGAGCAATAAATTCATGAATAAAACTGAGTTACTGCGAACAATGTGGTAACACTTTCATGTTTCATGTAAACAGTTTTAACACAAACTGATAAATAAGTAACCTAGCTTCACTATACAAGTTTGGCGTGAGAGATTTTCCTCGAGGAACACAGCAAAACACTGTTCTAGCGGCTTGCACAATTACTTTACAACAAATAAGTAATTAATTTGAGACATCGATATATCAATAATTACTACATTCCCATTAAAAAATGCATTTTTTTTATAAATGTAATTTAAAAAATTATTTTGCATTTACCTTGAACAATAATATAAAGAAATAAATAAAAGGTAATCGTTGTTTCGTTGATAATCTTATCATAAATGTAGTATAGATACGATAATATACACATGTGAAATGTATACAGAGATAGGTAGGTCCATAAAAAGTGCTTTTAATTTGTAGAAACGTTAGCCGGCATATAATTGAATTCGTTTGACCTTCCTCAGGTATGTACCATGTACTAAAAAAATATCAGCATTATTACGCTCATTGTTAACTGTGAAATCTATCAGTTTATCTGTTCGAGTATTTAACATCAGTTGCGATTTTCAGTCGAAGGAAAATTGTGAATTTGTGTAGTGAATTAACATTCGCAATTAGCTATTTTGTATTAGCGATGTCTACCTTTGCAACTAGTAAGAATATTTTCCCCATTGTTTTGATTAGAATTTTATTATTATAAATAGATTTACTAGGCTGTTTTAGATTTGAGTAAGTGTTGATACCAATTACGACATGTTATAAAATAGAAAGGAAGGTTTATATTCATTCTAAATAGTTATTAATAAATGATTAAATTTATTTAGGAATCATAGTAACAATATGTGCATTAAATAAATCACTTTCTGATATACAATAGAAACACTTTAGATTTGCAATAAATATTTTGGAATTTACTTTGAGCAAACGTTAATTGAAATCCTGCTAATACTTTTCTCCAAGTTGTAAATGTAAGTCTTTGCTATTTAAACCAAAGCACATAAATGTCAGAAGCGTATATTGCAGAAACCTGATATAATTTACTTCTACAACTTCATTTTCGCTTGTACATGTACGAATATATGTATACATGAATATTGACGTAGTTAATTAATAGCATGTTAAAAAAGTGACATATGAATACAGGAATGCGTTATTTGAGCAACGAAAATCAATATTTGCCGTTAAACGTTTACTCTGAGCACTTAGCCTATAATTGCGTTCTTTATCGGAGTAATAAATTCGTGGCAAGCGATCAGCCTGTAGAATAAATGCGGCAATGTAGTAGAAGCCGATTTGTATCATAATGCAATTCGTTTACGGCCGGCGGCGCCGTGCCTAATTCATTTTCGAAATGTAAATTTAGTGTGTACTTAATCGTAAGCACCAATTTTCTATGTAGTGCATTAATTTCGTCGAAAAAAAATTCGCCGTTCATTGGTCGTTCGAAGGAGTAATTAGTGATGGCGTCGTTAAAAAATACAGATTTTAATCCATTTTCAATATATAAAAAGCTAGATTGGTCAAGAAGCTCCGCATTATCTGAGGAATGATAATTTAATGAAACGTTTTTTTAGTCAATGAAGTAATGTCAAGTTATAAATGTTACCTACCACAAATAATAATAAATGTCGTAAAAACGGTTAGGATAACCATTTCTGGAATATAACTTCTAAATTGAATTGAATTGATGTGAAATAACATCCGCATGGTTCGTTGAATCATCTAGTTTGCTTCCGCTCCTTGTATTTATTGGCGAGCTGATATTATCGTACAGCTCATCAAACAGTTTTAGACATAAGTATATAATGTTTGCATACAGCAGACACCACAGCGCATTACTAGGGCTGACAAGTTGAACTTAAACGATCTACAGCTCATAAATTTTTCAATGAGACCTTCTGCAAGTCTTCCAGGGAATTGATAACGTTTGTAAAGATCATTTACTGCATTCTCTAGGCGGTCTGGATAGTGCCGGATGCTCTATTATATCAATATTCTTCAAACTTATAAGTTATAACCAGCATTCAGTCTCGTACACGCGCTGGAAAATTTCTTTTAATGCTGAGAAAATTTAAGTGTAGATGCCGAGTCTACGAATAAGTGCATACAACTAGGTTTACCAGCAAGATACATCGTTAGAGTATTCCCAAAGGAATACCGGTAACTGTCAAATTCCAATTTCCATGAATCTCTATAAACTAAAAAAAAAAAAAAGATTTAGCCCCCTCCAAAGTTTGCTCGATTTTTCAATTTTTAGGTATATTTCCGAAACAGATATCTAAAAGCTTTTTTAACATATTTTACAGCAGATTATGTGGTCGCACATATAACGTAAGATATCTCGGCAAGAAGCTAATAATGGGGACGAAGTAGTACATACTCCCCATTTTTTTAATATTTTCTTTTTCATAGTTCCCAAAAGAAAGGCGCTTTTACATAGAAAACGACGATGTGTAACAAAAATCAGAGAATTAATAATAATATTCCGGCTGATAGTGTAGTGGCTTGCACGCTTGGCATCAGTCGTGAGGCCCAGGGTTAAAATCTCACTTTGGTCAATTACTAAAAGCGGTTTTTTCAGTGGTCGTAATGCTGATTAGGTGGGCAGTTTGGCTCTGCGGGGGTGCCTGATAAACATATATAAATGTTTAGGTTTATATACTCCCTTAAAAAAAAATAAATAAAATTAATTTTAAGATAATTAAACTACTGGCATTTTACCAAATTACAATTCGCGAGGATTGTTATATATATCGGACGCGATATGTTTTTTCGGGTTCCTGCATAGTTTTGCCAACGTGCTCCGCAAAAACTAAGCTTGGTATTCAGCCACACTACCAGATACTTCACTGCCCTACTTGGTGTAATTGCAGCACCCTCAACCCTTAAGTGAATGGCGGCCATTTTCATTTTCGTTATGAGAAGAACTGCTTTCATCTTTTCCTGCGCTATGTGCAGCTTGTGCTTCATCCAGTTTCCACTCTGATAAGCGCGGTGTTAGCGGTATCCATCAGCGTTTGTTGGTCTTTTGCCACTATCAACATGGCAATGCCATTCGTAAAATCAATCAATTAGGCTCTATAAGACCGATCAGCTTCCAGTTCCACCTGCATCGTATTATGTATTGTGTGAAGGTGAGTATACTTGCATCTTGCACACGGTGTATGTAATGTTGAGTTGCTAATTTCCACGATATCAGATTTATAAAAGAATTCATTAAATATTACAGTCGCATTAAGTAATTTTTATTGTCATTTATTGCTGTATGTTTTGTTGTCCGCAAAATATTAAAATATTTATTAATGGATAAAATTTCGCGTTTTGTGGATGTGAGGAAATCGTTTTTTTTTTTTTTGTTTTCATTGTTTTGGGCGCCAAAAATAGGTAATAATATTTTCTACAATATTTTTTTTTAAGTTACCTATACTGGTTTCCGTTTATTTGGTTTTCAATGATAGTATATTGATTATCATAACCACGATAATATTATTTACGCACATATTTCGTATTATGATACCAAAAACATTTGAGGAAATTACAATCCTATACCCATTTTTTTTTTAATGGGATTTTGGATTATATCATTCCATAAAGCGCACTAATATCTAATCCCATTGCAAACAACCAACAATCCAGAGAGGAAACTGCAATAGTGAATCTACAGAAGTAATGTACATTTATAGAACAAATACAAATATTTTTGTCTAAGAATAAACGCACCTACATAAACGTTCTCTTGATTGGAATGAATAAAGGATCTTTCTTCCTACTATTATTGTCACGACGCATAATGGTTTCAAACAGACTCAAATGCGACAAAATCCCAATTGTACAAAATTTTTCAAAACAAAAACCAAAAATGACGCAAAACAACTTTAATGTCAATATTTTGTGTAAGACTTAATATAAAAGTGAGGAGGGGGTAGGGGGTGGGAAGAGGTATTCAAAACTTACTACTCACCCTACGTTAAAGTAAGTCAAGTCGGGGATGAAGATCAGGGACAGCTGTATACAATTATATCGATAAACAATTTCGTTGTCGCATTAGACTAATTGCAAGTGTGTATTTATAGCATTTAAAATATGGATGTCAAAAACAAACGCCAACTACGCCTCCTTAGATGAAGGTTTAGATTGGAGTCATTTTTTTAAGGCAAATAACAGCAATATTATTACACATAGAGAAGTAGTAGTTTGTATAAAATCTTATTTGTTTTTGTCGTAGAATTCAAAAATACATACAATTATTATTAGAAAAATATCAAACAAAGAGAAATTCCTTGTCTTAGGCAACTGAAATGTAGTGGCTAACTATGTTATATCCTGAAAATAAAAGCCGTTTTTCATTTGGGTAAGCTGAAAAAAATGGTGTTGTCGTCTTTGAGACCACTGTGCGACGTCCTATTGCTTTTTTGTTTGACGTTAGTTCGAGAAACGAAATGATTTTCTACCCAATTTGCGCTTTATTAAACCTGACGCATCTAACATGATTCGAATATAGTAATGGAACACGTAAATAAAGACCTAATTTGGCAAATGAAAAGATTTTTGACGCGTTAATGTCCTTCTTAAATTATTTGCTGTCAGTTCAATTGCAAATTTCCTCGCCATTTGTAGTATTTCAAAAATAGAGAGACGCAACTGTACTGAGCTGTACATAGTTAGCCGAACACCCGGTACAGAAATATATTATTGTATGTTCTGTATTCTTCAAATGTTTATTCAGTAATAACGGGATCTTCAAATAAATTTATGTTTGCTGATACAACGCTAGTTGAACAATGATGCAGAGAATATAATCCCGTTTTGGGCAATACCCTGTTTAAGTTTTGTTTTGTTTAAACCGAAAGGCTTTGACTATTAGTGTATACACCACAGACATCAATGCCATTGTTCCTGTTTACTGTGCGTGTATATGCACTGGCTGGTATTAACACAGTGGTAAAGAGACCCGCATTGCAACCCGCAGTGTGTAGTGGTTTGATGTAGACGCAAGTTGCACGCAATAAGAGCTATAATTATATCAGTATTATTAGTACAAAAGATATCGTTTGTTTCCTCTCTATGTTTCTGCCACTTTTTTTTTGATAAAGTTAGCAAAAAGTATTTTCGATTGGGTTAGTACAATTGTTTAAGAGTTATTAGTTATTGTCCATAAAGTTGCGAGTTTTAGTAAAACAACACACGTATTGAAAAATATTGTTTTGAATACTTGCTATCTAAATCTTTTTAATTTTCTTTTAGATTCCACACTAAGTCGCGCCTGCGTGGCAGACACTCCGCATAGTTCTCCAGGAGGTTCACCGAAGCCAAGAGCACCAACACTTGGCACCGTGGCTGGGCTTGATCTTATACCGGTTAGTGTAAAATCATATCTCATTAAAAGAATGGTTTAAACATGCATTAGAAAACCAGAACAACGAAAGTTTTAAACCACTAAAAAAATAGGAAACCTCAGACAATTTAATGTCCCAAAGAAAGTATCCAGTTGTTTTAGGTTGGATTACTCATAAATTACATCTGTTTGGAAACCGAAAACTCGAATAAAATATTGTATCCATATGAAGCGATATTTCTTTAGTTAACCTGCGTTAAGCTCTGTGATTGTTTTCATTTTGTTAACCTTTTACCATTTTTGAGTATATAAATGAATGACATTCATACCTTATAAGTAAGTACAGAGACATTAGATTTGGAGAAGACTGTACTTACCTACTTATGTGCTACTGATGTCGTTTGTGTTGCATACGTACATTACCGAACCGTGAGCCTGAGAAAATACGGCGGTCACTGTATAGGTAAAGAGGGTAGGTATACTTCATTAAAAATGTCTTCCTTAAACAATCCTCTATTTCGTCAGGGGAAGCAAAGGAAAGGACATGCTCGCCGGTTGGCTTACGAAACTTCCTATCCTGTAAAATGTGTTCCATAATAATGCCATTTGGGTTTCTTTCCAGTGTCTTTAAGTAAAATTATTTGGTCCAGAGGAAATGTGCTCTCATCTTGATGTGGCATTCCGCGCAGTTTAGCCTTTATATGTCCCTGTAGTAGCACACGGTTTATTCTTCTTTTTTTATTGTTATTGTATTTCGTGCGTATGCAATGTAATGCAATACTTACGTATATTTTCTTTATACACTTACCTTTTTTGCTCTGAATAATTAATTTAAGCTCTGTTGCTTGCCCTAGAGTTTTCTTTTCTCTTAATGATTACTAACAGGTGTAACTAAATATTTTTTTAAACTAATTACTAATTTTTGAAAGTAAATGTAATAAATGGATACTAAGAAAATATTGTTATTTCACTCATTTCAGTTTAAATTCAATGAATTTAGATGAGCAATGTGAACGAACTAGTTCAGTTGGATGACTAAAGTAATTGAAGTAAATTCAGTCGGCCTCTTCTCTATTGTAATCCATCCCCATCCGTCTGTTGTTCCTTATACAATGAGCTCTATATAATTTTCCTCCAGAGCGGATATCTTAATTATAGTCTTTGATAGGTTTATAGCAATTATAATACAAAGTACGTATATAATGTGTTTTCAGCTTACCATAGGTGTATTTGGTTTGCTAATCGTGCAGACAGGAATTTTTTGAACGTTGATCAATAAAACAAGCATTAAATATACATAGTTTCTTACTTGCAGTGTTGCCATAAAATAAATTAAAATATGTTTAGGTATAGCTGTATATCATTCAAGACCCTATATTTACTTTAGTCAGTATTGCCATTAAATTAGGCTAAAGCAATTGCAACTGGTGCTAGAATTATTCGCACAGGCGTTATATTCTCTAACCCAGAAATAATTCACAAACTATGTGAATAATGCTACTTTCTTAAGCTTAGAAACGTAAAGAATTAATGATGCCAAATTAAAGTGTATGTGCTTAAGTTTGGTAAATATATGTTTGTAATGTGTGTAAGTATATGCTCATTTTAAGTTGCCGTGAAGCAGATTAAAAACATTAAAGATGAAGTATTGCTACAATAATAAATTAAAGTAACTTCTAAAATTAATTTTGTAGGTTGTATTAGCATACATTTTTGCATTTGATTTTTGTTTTGTATAAAATAATGTCCTATCTCTGGAAAATAACTAATAGCTACTTTTATGAAGGTTTTATAAAAACTTTATAAAATTCCTTAGTTACTTCTATACTGTGTAATATCAGCCTAACTAATTTGTTTATGCTACACTTTAAGATACTCCCATTATCTATTAATTCCAAGATTTGAAAATTAACGTTACCAAGCGTATCTTTCCTAAATAAATGAAATACAAATACTACAAAAAATATCAAGAGAATAAAATAATCTTTTTTTATCTTGGCTTGCATTTTTTGTTTCTAAATTTATAATAAGAAAATTTCATTAGCACACAATTTTCTTCATAACGAGGCAAACGAAATTTACGAGATTTTAATGAATCATCAATGGGGTTTGCTGCAAAAAGTTTCTCCGTTTGTATTTCCTGTTCCTTTTTTTTTTGTGAAAAACAAAAACAGTTTAAGTATAATATACTTTATGGGTACATGTAAATTTGGCCGATTATAACATTTTAATCCGTACTTGCAACAAGAACGGACTAAGTACACATGTAAACTCGGCCGATTTACAGCTTTATGAAGCAACTACGCATTTGTTCATTGGCTCACCGCATATAATCTAACTAATTAAAATGTATACATTAATTTGTTTGTAATTTGTAGTACAATTACATGTAATGCAGGATGAGCAATTACATTTTAATTAAATTTATTTCGAAATACGGTTAATAATCCAAGCTGCAATATAAAATTTTCGACCGGCCGAGTTTACATAGGGGATTAGTGAAAATTAACATAATCGGCAGAGTTTACACTGGGGGACTTTATAATTATATCAGAAAGTGTTATCTTATATATAATTACTTGCACCTATATAACTTTATCAAATTTATTATGTATGCTTTATTGATATTTATTCCATAGGAATTTGTATCTGTATTAATACCAATTGCAAAAAAATTGGCGACAAAATTTGAAAGTTTACGAATTGAATTTGCACTTAATATATAAAAAGTTCGCAAAATCTCTAAAAATATTTACAAAGTTAAGCACTTTTGAGTAATAGCCAACATTTCTCTTAAATTTATCCAGATCTTGAAGCTTTGATTTTGCCAGAAATCTAGATCTTGATAACCTGAAACTTTTCGAATGAATATGTCATATGCAATGGAAAAACAAATCTTGTGTTATTGCACATTAATATATTTTCATTTGGCAATAAATTTCAGGTAAAAATAATCGTTGGTCTGTGTAAAATATTTATTTGTGTTTAGGTCGATCAATGAAAACGCTAAATTTAATACCCATGCTAACCAATTTTGCTTAGGTGTAAGTCAGTTAAACTTGAAGTGCAAAAGTACTTGCTAAGTTCATGTCATTCACTTTGATTGGCAGCTAACCCAACAGTTGGCAAACTGATGCTTTTAGCTATGCATTAATAACACACATGAAGTGCAAGTTGCATAATGTATTTGTTAACTGCTAAAATGATTCCTAAACAACACAAATTATTCATATGAAAAGTTAAATGAAAAAGTTACGGATTAATTGGGGGCAAACGAATATATTGAATAACGTTAATAGCTGTCCCCATAGGGAGCTTCATACTTTTAATTGCATTTTATTGATCGGCGTCGCTTTTTCAATCTACCGTATGCTGGTCAATTCGATAAGGGTAGACAAAGTTTATACGTTAATCACTCACTCCACTTGCGTGATCTAAATTATTTGTAAACTAATAGTAACGTAACTAGTGCTCTTAGCTCCTCTCCAGGCTTGTATAATATACAATTTTGTAGCTTTTCTCTTGTAAATATCTATTTGCCTTCTATTTTCTGGTTGTTACTAGTTTCCAAGCTTTCATTTAAAAAAAAAATTAATCTATTTATTTCAATTATCCATTTTTTATGTTTATTTTATTTGGCGCGAAATTTAATGTTTCTTAGATTATATTGCTTTGTTGCATCCGTTCATAAGAATCTATTAAGTTAATAAATTATAATATACGCCATAACCTCCCTCCAAGCTTTAAAATTACCATAGACGTTGCGGTCAAACAGCGAAATTGCTCAATGAACGTAAAAAAGAAAACAATATTCATAATTCTTACAATGCTCCTGAAATGTGAAATATCTTATTTAGAAAATTAGAACAAAGGCAAACATAATATTTAGTTGAACGAAATGAATTTTAGGGAAAATTAAAAGCAAAACATACAAGATCCAGAAATAATCTCTTATAATGAATTTTACTTCTACGGTTAATATATAATTATTTTACATTAAACGAGAAATTTGTTTTGTAATTGGTTCTTGGGATTGTTGGTTTTCTGTCGTAAAACACAAATATGAGGAATAATTCTGCAGTAACAGCAGAGTTAATATATAATTTAATTAAACTAATCTACTGTAGATAAGAAATAAATAAAAATTCTTCTAAAATACCACGCTTTTGGTATCACAAATACTTTCGAAGTTTACAGGAATGAATTCTACAAGATTTTGTAAGCTTTCCTCTCAATTTCCATTTTTCTTTATATTAAATATTTTAAATAAATTGTCTTCATTATAATATTTTGGTCCTTTGATCTGATGATGCACATACATATTGGAAATCGGTAGTGGAGTACACTATTTTGATTCTATTTTTTGATTTACTTATATAAACAGTATGAATTTGAACTAAAAGCGTTATATGTGTTTGTTTGTACTAGGAAGAAAGCTGGTTAACTCGAATCATCTGTTAGTAGGTCCATGATTATGTGTTAGCTATTTTTAATGAGAATCTATTTCGACTCCATTTTCATCGCTTGTTTGCACAGGTTACCTCCAACGATGACCTCATCAGAAGGAGAGAAGCAGCACTTAGACAGCATTCCTTTTTTCAGTTGCGGATTCACCTCCGCCGAGGCCATGGTCTGGTTGCAATGGATAAAAATGGTAAATATTTTATTTTTATTTTAGTTGGCGTTTTTAGCAACGTTACAAAAAGAAATCTCATGTTATTCCAACGTAAAAATACTTATACCACATGTCATTTCCTTTTTCTATTTGATTTAGTTAAACCGAGCATTTACGGTAATGAAAAAAATTTAGTCACGTTAAAGATGAAAAGTTGGAACATTATAACCACACCGCTTTGTGGCAATGCCGTCACTTTAAGATAATTAAATGTCAGTACCATAAATTTCGCTTTAATTAAGGAAAACGCAATGGCACACCCTGAGTTCACGCATTTAGATAATTAAATTAGTCACTTGGATGATGGGGACATTCCTCCAAAAAAGGAAAAAAAGAAACTAGCATGCTAATTTATTACTCTAGTCAAATTTTGTAAATTATTTTTCTTGCGTGACGAAAAAATCTGAACATACCTGCATGTTAATACACACTTTCTGCATATCACTCGTTTTTATTACCAATAATTGTCATGATCGATATGAATTTTCTTATATCAGTATTATAATACTGATATCTGCTGTCGAAGGATAGAAATTTAAAATAACGTGAAACTTCAGTTATGCAATATGCAATAATCAAGAGGTCTGTTGGGATTGGTTAGTACTGATCAAAATGGCGACCAGTAATAAGCCCACATTTTTGTTATTGTCTTTTCTATCCCACAATGAACCCAGTGAGCTGGCAATTTTTGGAATTCGTAGTAAGCGGTAAGGTAGCTTACCTCCAAAAAGGGAAATGAACTGAGCCAGGCGGTAAAAGAAAAGCACCTATTACATCTATCACAGCTAAATAATTTCGTACTGTCAGCTAAAGTATACTAAACTAAGCCGGTAGAATATCAAAAACCGTGTTCATATGTATATTTTTATTTCTCTCTGTTTTATAAATTTATGCTTACTTTATATTTGCTTAAAATGTAAGCATTTTCCTTTAAGGAACCATATTAGTGCATGCAGGCAAAATATTTTACGTAGCGTCCAGCACTAGTTTTGTGCATGGTTGATATTTTCAATTTCAAATATTTAACCTTTTCTAAGTTTAAGAATTACAGATTTCTAGCAATAACAGTAACTTGTAGCTGTTATAACTTTATCAGTGCATCATAAAAGACAACGACTATTATGGCCTTGATGTGCATGAAGGGGCGAAGACTCGCTGGACAAGTTATCCAAGTTAATATAATATAATAATAATGATTGTAGTTATCTTGTAAATATGGCTAATAACTTGATATAGAAGATTCAAACAACAACAACTCTTCATTAATAACAACTCTCATAGGGACACCAAGGAGGGGTCTGCTATCGGAGAGTACTCTTATCTTATCTATACAGCCCAGCGCTATCCCCACTTCTGAAGCTCGATTTGTGCCATCTCCCCCACCCTCTCCAGAAAAACCGGAAGGATTGAAAAAATAATTTATATGTATGAAAATAACAAAAACCTATAAGTAAATGTATACAGCGATCATAAATAAGACTTCAGATCCTTAACTATACATGCAACTAAGTTAATGCTATCACAATAAATATTATTAATGCTTAACTAATAAATAAATAAATATTTAAACTAATACCACCCACGTGCTTTCTACCAAATTTATAAAAGTTCTCACGGAGGCAATACCATCATCTTATCAGTCGGATTCATCCTTGTACCGTTGTTATATCTGCTTGTTCTTCGATATTATGGTGAAAGCTTGCTGGAAGTTATAATGTATATGACCACAGCCAATTGACTGGTATTTGATGATGGGTAACTTATGAGTTCAGCCTGTTTTTTACGTGGCCGATAATATATTATTTATGATATTTATATGTCGCCACAAACAGTCATGGGCTCAGTGCTTTGATTTGTAGAGTCATCAGCTTCTAAACTAATCGTTATATGATTGCTGTGCACTTAAATTTTGGTGGATGTTAGAATACAAGAGCATTTATACTGGAAAATGAATAAACAACGCAGCTGAAAACAAACACTGTTTACGGTATATGCAGTTACGAATAGTCATGGACGCAGTGTTTCAATCTGGTGAATCCTTTGGGTTTTCGAAGCCATAGTTTCCTTCCTTAGCTTCCATTTTCCATAGCGATGAGATGTTTCCATGCCGCAAGCTGCAATTTTGCACAGGATTAAGGTTTTGCTCCCAGGGTAACGCATTATCCTCACGTTTTGGAGGATTTATTTCATGCGTGGTATACATTGAACAAACATTAAACAAATCAAACAATGATAAAAATAAACAGATAATACACTAAAAACCTTTTAAGTGGAGCTGGGGTATATTGGATCTAATTGCAAAAATAAGTACTTTGCGAATATGGTCATGCATATATACCACTTTGATTATTAGTAGCATTTAATGTATTGTGTGCTTAGATAAGTAAAATATTGAACAATAAATATTAAACAAAGGAAAGGAAACACTGGAAATTATTTGAGAATTTATACATTGATAGAATTGATTGAATAGTCTATTGAATGTGTTTATATAACAGTAGTAATTGAAATAATACAGGCAGTAACAGTTGTGCCAAACGAGAAAACAATGCTCATCTACGGTAATTATTTGTCTATAGGCTTCTCTTTCACGATATGGAAAATTAAGGGGAGCTCCTATTGTTATAAAGGTAATGGGATAGGCGAAGAGTTTATTGAAATTCTACCTAACCAATCATATTTTTGACATATTATTTAATATTGATTTTTGGGTAATGCCACCTTTGTAAGGGCTTTAAATGTAGGCGAAAGATTATATGTCCCGCCCAACGTATCAGAATGGGTTTATGACATCGAAAATCTAATATTTTCTACGCCTCTGAACTACTGCGGCAGCAAATCGCATAATCCTAAAAGTAATCAATGCGAAGAAGTCGTGTATAGTTTACGATATCCAGAGGCTAAGGCTGGCAAGAGCTTCGAAGCGCAACTGAAAAGGTTGGTAGTTATCAAACGAAGTGATCGCAAAGAAATACGGGACACACGACAAAAAAAGAGAATATTGGAAATAGAATACGGAAGAAAAGACGTACTAAAATACGAGGGAGGTGCTTGACGACTCGGTTTGTTTACAGAAGAGGCGATAAATCTGAACAATGACTTATAAACCGAAACAAATGTAAATGTTTGCAGAGCGATCTGGCCTCTAGGTGCAAAGTCAATGTTACTGTGTGTTGTTTCAATTTATTTCTACGATTTCGATGAAATGTTATTTCGTTCGCTGATTCTATCGATCAGAATTTTCTCTGTATTCGACATACTTACACGTTTATGACTCAATAACCTGCCATTCTAGTTCCTTTTATGGGCTTCTTTTATGTGTTGTGAACGTAAAGAAGCGTTTAGGGTATCCACGTAGCCCAGTCACCATCAGCACTCATCGCGTTACTATCCATGTTATAAACAGTTTAATGTTATAAAGAGATTCACGTTATACTTTCTCTTCTCCTTTCCATCTCTGGACCAAGATAACTGCTAACGGTGATCACGATGTAAATATTGAAAATAGAATTAAATAGGGAGGAATATATAATAGGGGAATAAAACCAAACAAAGCTTCTATAAAATCCGGAGGGCAAGGGGGGCGGCGAAGAATATTTATTACTGTGTAGTAGATAATGAGCTTTAAGTTAAGTTTTCTACCAAGTAATGCATGGATGAATGGAATCAAAAACTTGACTTTGATAAAACTGGAAAATGAAAGCGGAGCTGGGCAAAGAACCTATTATACACCTATTGTACAGCGGATGTTACCTTTAAAGCTCATCCAACAAGTTCGGTCCCTTGACGTATCTCAGAATCTTTTCGAATGAGGTCTTTTTCACATCTTCTAGGGAAAGGTTAACCTTCGCAAAGATGTCATACCTAATTTTGGTTGCGCCGAGGCAGTGGCACAAGGCTCAACTGTCCTATCATCCTCCAAACACAGCCGGCATTCAGTATCTACAGAGATTCTAATTCTGTTTGCAGTAACCTGTAAAGACAAAAACAATTACTTTGGCATTTTTACTGTCAAGTTCAAGTAGTTGCTTGGTCTGACATGATTAGGTGAAATGCACGCTTTCGCATGAACCAAACCAGGACAATTATTCCAATGTTAGAGCCCTTTTTGCAAGATGAAGGAAATACATGAAGTTAGATTATGCAAAGGTTAAATTTAAAGAACTAGAAACCCACAAAGCGTTTTGTTTTACTACCAAAGTTTATAAATAGTATAAGAACTCTTAAATTTTGAGATCTTACATAAGACCTCTTCATAGAAGAATGACAAATTAGTTAGATTCGATTGGCTAAAAGAAACCCAAAACAGTTTCCTAACTGATTAGTTTGTGATTCTTCTGTAATGGAATTATACTTGCGTAATTATAAAGCACTGCTGTTTTGCTAATATTGCAAATCTAATTACAGACAATAATCACGCAAGGAAAGGTGTCGTCGAACCTTCAGTTCGTCGCACGTAACGATGAAATTGCTGATTAAGATTTATTAACATGATCCATCGTAATGAACGGAAGTATAGTTATAGCATTAGTATTAGATTAGACATAAGATAGGATACATAACATGTAACCAGATTATCCAGCAGTAATATTAAAAATGGCACCAAGAAAAGAACTATAAAGATTTTGAAAATTCTGCAGTGCATTATAGTATAATACAGTAGTGTAAACAGCTGTCCTCACTTTTGAAGTTTGTGTGTCTAATAATAAGTTCTTTTCTCACAGGGAAATAACGTACACGATAGCAGTAGTTCTCTAGTTTAATTACTAATCATTATACCACGGTTCCCTTGTAGAGGTAATCCCCTTCTCTTCAACAAATGTCACTAACAATAAATTCACTAGGTTTTTTCCCATAATGGAATTGTGAATGAAAGAAGAACGCCCGTTTTCTGTTTATGAAGCAATTATATCACATTAAATTTATTTGGATGGATGTTGAATGGTTTTGACTTTAAAAAAATACTTTTTTTTTGTATTAACCTAAAACTTTTCCTTAATTGAATTGCCCCGCTTTTTTTCTACAAGAATGCCATAAATTAGTTTTTGAAAAGACCATATCCATTACAAAAAGCGAATAAAATATGAGTTAGAAATTCGTTATTTTATGGTTTAAACACGAAAACCGATGCTTACTCTTTTTGAGAAGATAAATACATTGTAAGTATTCTATAAAATTCAAACGCGCATATGCAAGTACATATGGGTATAAAAATGCACATAAATTTTCCGTTTCATCGTTAACACATTGACTGCCAGTGTATATTTTCATTCTTGTTGGCAACAGGCATCCGATTAATTGTATTGATACTATTTCAAAATTATAAAATAGTGGTGTATCTAGTAAATCTCATAAATTATTCGATATTTAGAATGCTGGTTCAATGAGATTAACATTGCTTAATACAATAATCTACTGCTGGTCTACAATTTTCATATTCTATCTTTTGCATCTTCCTTCCACTTCCTAATATTAAGTCTTTATATGTCGTCTTCTATCTGACTTTTTTCCATCTTTATTTCAGCTTACCTATAGTTTTCCTTCTCCTCTTACCCCGTGTCATTGTCATTTTTGGGACTCTCTGATCATTTGCTCTTATTATGTGCCCTGTCCGTCGTAAACGCTTCGTCCTGTCTACCACCAATATTCTTGGTTCCTTAAAAAGCTCATAAATCTTATTTGTTCCTGTTCATGTTCCGTCCTTCACTTTTCCTGCGAAGATTCTGCTCAGGATCTTCCCTTCGCATATCTCCATTCTTTGTGTCTCTTCCTTTTTCAGGGTCTCTCGCATCCAAGAGCTACTATTTGTATAATAACGGTTTTATATATTTGTACGTTTAGCTTCCTTGATGTCTCTTTGTTTTTTTTTTTGTACTGAATTTAGTGCCCTTACGTATCTATTATCTCCTATGATTTTTGCTTTTATTTCTGCGCTTATGCCTGTCTGTCTGGCGTTGTCGTTAGGCTTTTAGATTAAAAGGAATAGCAAAGCCTGAGCATATAATACATTAATAGGTGGAAATCATTAATAGCATGGAGTTTCAAGTTCCATTTAACTAAAATATTTTCTCCTTCTCAAACTTAAAAGAAACATGCATATATTATAAAACTACAAAAAGCCAAATCGACAGAACGCAATCAAACGTAAAGGTTAAATTAAACTTTAAAAGCTCAATCACCTACACTGATTTTCTCTGTGATTTCATTATATCACCATCCTCAACATGCTATCTAACGACTGCTCGCTTTATACCTCAACGACAGGCCAATTAACCGTTAGTCCGGACACATATCCTTACTGAGAACTAAACGCTTTGAAAAAATGGCTATAAGAGTTCCCGCATTTGACCCACAGTATTATACTGTACAGTGAATGTGTTGCGTCTATTATTATCCGATATTGACATCTGCTTCATAAATATATGTTGTTTCTTTAAGTAACGATAAAATCATTTATTGATTTTTCTAGTATATGTGCTCGCCATACCGTCGCAATAATTTTTCCAGTTTTATAAGAAAATTAATATTTCAAACTACGTCAATATATTTGCTGTTCCAGGTTATGTGTCTCGGCTCGTAATCTTGTATTTGAACTGTTTGTTATGAAATTGAGAATGCAACTAATATTTGGCCGGATTGACATTTTGGCATTACACCCTGTATATTTGTACATAGTTAGATTCTATGTAATTTGCTATGCGTTTCTTTCACTATGAAAACTTATTTAATTTTTATTTTTTTAATCTGAAGTGCTCAGAATACGGAAAAAAAACTTTTCTAACTATCAATATTACGAAATATAACATATATGGTATTCTTTCCATCCATCTCGTTCGATAAAGAGATTCTAATTAATACAAACTCTCTGTTTTATGTTAGTAGTAGTACAAATCTGTAGCACAAATGTCAAACTACCACAACTTCATTATAACTCATCTTATATTACTTGTTTAGATAAATTGAAATGTATCTTAATTAAACCGTAGATATTAATTAACCCAATTTATAGTTATCCGCACACGATCTTCAGCCGTTAATCCTTTCCGATATTTGTGGTCATATTCCCGCAGTGATGTAATCAAACTAACAACATGTTCGCAGGAACCAGTGACCCCTACGTGAAATTCAAGATGGGCGGGCGGCTGGTGTACAAGTCCAGAACCGTATACCGCGACCTGAATCCAACATGGGACGAGAGTTTCACCGTGCCAATCGAAGATCCTTTCGTGCCCCTACAAATTAAAGTTTTCGACTACGATTGGGGTTTGCAGGTTAGAGCGATAGCGTGCCAATAAGGTGCCAACTGGTCCGGCTGACGTAAATTAACCTTGCAGGACGACTTCATGGGATCGGGTCAGCTGGAACTGACGTCGCTCGAGTTGGGCCGGACGACGGATATTACCATTCCGTTGCAAGATCCGTCTAGGGCGAATGCTTTGCTCGGCGAGATTTCCTTGACCGTAACCTTATATCCAAAATCGCAGGAGGATAAGGAACAGGTAATTAAAGCTTTACTAAAAAGAAATTTATTTGTTGAATAGAACAAATTACGCACTTTTGGCGCCAGAACCGTTTGTAACATTACATAGCGCAGAATCTGTTTAATTTACAGACGTATAGAGACCACTCACTATTTGTGGTTTAAAATAGAGCAAAGAAATATGTGTAGTTATATATATTTTTTCTTCGTACGCAATATGTTGTGTATGATTCGCGTCAGGCTTCATCAGGAGCTCTCGTTTTTCACTATCTTTCGAATAATAGTGTCGAGCGAGAGTTCACCAATCTCCGCATCGCGTCTCCTCCTTCTTTCTCCATCTTTGGAATCGTTTTGCAAAGGCAGTAAACGCATATTCCAAAGCCTATCTTTTTATTACGATAGGTTTTGAGCAACCATGGTCCGTCAGGAACTAGATGAAGTGCAAGTCTTCTTTCCAGTAGGCTATCGTCATCCGTGAACGAATCTAAGTCCTATCGAGTGATCTTATTGGTCTCACGCTTGATGTAAAGCCACGTCTTCTCTTGGCCAAGAATCGTCGGCGGAATTATCGTCGCCACCGCCGGAACTAGTGGTTCCGTTGGACTAGTCTCTTTTAGTAATCAGCTTGCCCAGGTAAGTTGTCATCTTTGACCAATGGAGAGGAAGTCCAATGGAGAGGAGGTAAATCTAGGAGGCATTCCATTGCCGCTGTAGGAGTAGTCATCATTGCTCTTTTTATTTCTAAACATGCAAGTGTCTGTATCTTACTGAGTTCAGTTATAGCAGTTAACTGCTGGGTCTTTGCTTGCCATACCAGAGATGCGTAAGTGATCATGGGTTTGACTACCCTGATGTATGTACAATCCAACATATTTGATTTTAACCCCTATGTTTTTCCATGGGCTCTTCTACCCAACATAAGTGTTGCCTCCGCCGTGGTTTTAATTCTCTGAAGCTCTCGATTCCAAGGAAGCTTGGAGTCGAGAATAATACCAAGATATTTCACTTCCTCGGGCAGAAAGGAGATTTAGTGTTGCTAGATCGTCTAACTTCTTTCTTCTCGTGAATGCTAGGGACTAATGTTTAGGCCCTCCTTCTGGGTCCATACTTCCTCTGTGTATACCTTTCATTCTCCAGTCTTACTAGTTACTCGTCCATGACAAGATTCTACAGCAAAGTAGACCAAACCTCGAGTCACCAGTGTTTCTCCTACGATGGTTGTGTAAATTGATCTCCCTAAGCATGCATCTATCCACCTGCAGCTTATTTCATCCATCTTTTTATTTCTCGATGCTTTGAAGATTGATGCTGCGACAACAGCAAATTACACTTACTTAATATATAATTTATAGTCTACCAAAACAAAATTACTAAAAAAATACATTTTATTTTTAAAACATTTACATATTAAGCGATTAATAAAATATTACCTAAGCAGTTCAAGCGCTATCTTAGCTCAATGTAGAGTAGTTCTGGGCTGTTGAAAATGTCCATCTTACAATACAGTGTCATATACACCATAAATGCGTTCTAAATTTGGTGTTAATACTTCTGGGTACTTATATTGTCATTGAAGAAAATCGAACATCTTCTCGACATTGTAACCCAAATACCAACATTTGAGCGCAATCGATTTTCTTAAAGTATATGTGGATTTTTAGTGCACAATATACGCTTACTTGCCAATTGCTGAACGTGAAAACACGCAATTTTGTGAAAATGAGGATTTTTATTTATACTAAAAGAACTGTGGACAAACTGAGATAAGGTAATGCAACTTCAAATTTACAGACGCGAGCTTATTTTTCAATTAGCTTTGATAAAACTGGGAGCACGTTACTCTGTCTATAGAATATGTTTAGAGCATAAAGGATTTTCATGAAATTAACATAACATTTACTTGAAACATTTGGCATCGTTCTGTCATCCATTGTAATACCTATATAAAGTTTCATATGCTTTGATTGTTGAAATGGAAGGTGCTGAATTAGTTTTTCATTTAAGCTAAATTACGTGTTCATTATTTGTTTGTCGCTCATGGTTATTACATTTTTTATATTCAAGTTGTTTTCGCAACAGTATAAATGAGTTTAATTTACACAATGTCACATGAGGAAAACGTCTAACAGGGAAACAAAAAGAAATCGATCCAAGAATGGATCCATGAAGAACATCTCTGCTTCTATTATCAATGCAGATACATAAGCCATCACATGGACTGGCTGTCTATAGATTTAACTAGGAGTTTAAAAAAATTAAGTACTTTCTCTCTAATCCCCCGTAACGATTTTGCAGAGAGTAGGTTAATGTTGTAGCACATCGAAGAACAATCATAATAAATTCAAACGGTTTCAATTTCATTATCTAATAATAATATAATAATAATAATATCAATTTATTGGCATCACATACATAAATACATACAGATATGCCAAAAAGACTGAATCACCCTAAGGTGCTCTTCCTCCAGCCTTTAATTGCGTCCAAATTTTGACAGTTTAAGCCAGAAGTATAATTTGTTTGACTTGGCACACGTTGAATTTATCCGTTTCTTCCCATAATTTATGTCATCTTCGTTAATGTAAGACTCTATAACTTGGGGACCATCTCTAGATCTATATACATATAACCTTCCATTTTAATTATCTAAAGGTCGATTTTCATATTGCTAACGCTGTTGCCTTGCCAGCTACAAAATTAAACTTTTGACAAAATCAGTTATTCCACTACAGCAGTACTAAATAAGCAGATAATTACACTATCAAAGAGTAAATAAAACACACAAACGTTAAGGAGTAAAAAATATATTGAAATGAAACACGTATCCTCCCATTCGATTAATTTTTTGACACCATCAAAGTTTTTAGGAAGAGAAATATTATTAAACTCTACAAATCTTTTATAAAAGAACTTCGTCAAAGAACTCTTATAGTGTAATATCAGATTTATATAAAATGATTAAAATAGAATTTCTCTTCAGGCTATTAGGACTCAATTTCAGGGTTTGGTTTTTGCACTTAAGTTTTTATGATTTTAAGATATTTTTGAAAATACCATGATGAAAACCGCTTTAGTCGTTGTAGTAGTGGCATACGGACCAAAAAAACAAAATAAATACAATATCTAAATCACACCACTATTAATTACGTCTTTAAATATAATTAAGCAGTTGCTGTTGGTAGTTGATAGTGAATAAAATCCGCTAATTATCTATACAGACTTTACATAAATCAGGTATTTACGTCAACAGCTACCTATACATTTTACTAAATAATATTATAAAAATAGAAACGTACGTTATAAAAAATATGTATATTAGAGCAAGTAGTTTTGTTATAGGTACATTATTTCACATTGTTAACTTACTTTTACGCGAGATTAATATTTCATATAACCACTAACTGTGATATAACTGGCGAATATAGAGATGTGTATATAACACAAATTAAATGTACACATCCTTTAAAAGAGTGTTTAAATTAATCTAAGAAGTTTTTAAATTTCATATAAAATTTAGCAATAAGAAAACATTAGCACCTGCACATGTAAAAATGTCCGTGAACTGCTTACTACGTATTTCTTCTTACACAAGCCTTCTAAGTGTAAATAGTACCTATGCAACTATTGAAGGAAAGGTAAACCTTATTGCCTATTTTCACAGAGTCATTAACTTATTTTTCAAGCAAGCCAATTAATTAGATATAAGTGGCTTAAATGTCAGAAGGCTGTGTTTTATCGCATTACAAGAACGCCTTGTAAAAAGTTGACGCGTTGGACGGATGGGGTCGAATTTGTCAACATGCAGATTTGACGCAACCAGTGGCGCTTGTTTGTATCATACCGACAAAGTTATAAAATATAAAACAAAAAGAAACCCAGAACATTTTATAATCTTCTGCATGTGTGAGGTAAGAGAGATGCGTCTGATATAATTTCTGTTGAAAGCTATGTATTCTTGTTTCATTGACACATTAAATCACACACAAAAAGAGAAACATGTCCCGTGTCCCAATTTGTAGTACCAAACAGGTGTTTAATTAGATGTTTAATGTTATATTTTTAAACGATAGCATTCTTTTACTGGGGAGATTATAAGTTTTATGGAATCACTTCATTAAAATTCGCAAATGGAATCACGTTAAAAACTTTCGTCGCGGAATTGTACATTTACGCTTAAAACTTAAACCATAAAAGGGTGAAATTTCCCAATTTCCCAGCCCGTTATGCAAATGTAATTCAAGTCTATCAACTTCGGTTAAATCCAATTTGTTTCGCTCACGAAAATACCACGTTTGTGTCTTGATCTAGTTTTCTCTCTTTCTAGTTTTCTATATTTCTATATAGAGGTTATAAGGGTCACAATGTATGTGTTCAAGTGGATCACTATTACCTTACACAAGGAAAACGTATGGAATCAATTTAAAATATGCTAAGAATTTAAAGCATTTATGTAGATTTTAAGATATTTCTAAATTTAGAAGAAAATTAGGTCCTACAACGACTTACACAGTTGCTTTTTTGTAAGTTTTATGTAATAATTCCAAATGATTTATTTTAGAACGAAAAAAATGTCATTTTTGTACGCCAATAAGTATTTGTATTGTGTATGCTAACAAAACTATGAAACATTGTCATAATTTATGATTTACTACAGTTTATAATATTTCTTTCGCAATATTTTTGTAAGCGGTGCACACTGGTTCACTTCCTCGGCAGATAACCTGTTCTAGGAGTATCAAATTGAGAATTAAATCATTATGCTTCCACAACATTTTATTCAGTAATAATATTACAAGTACGTCTTTCATGTATTCATGTGATGTATTCACATATGTAATGTGGTGTTCTGTTGGCCACTTTCTAAGCATAGCAGTACTACTGCTGCCAGTCCTAAGCCTGGTGACCGGCGGCGGCGCTTCGCAATACGTATCTATCATGAGAAACTGAAAAATTGCGAATATCTCTAAAACCGTTGGAGATAGACACAATGATACCCGTATAAAACCGAAAGAAAATTAAATTTTACATCCATTTATGTAAAAATTGCTATACCGTTCAATTTAAAAAATCAAGTTATCCATGATTTTAGAGTTCGAAAATTACAGATCCCTATTTAATAATGCTGTAATTTAAACGCAACAATTTTAAAATAAAAGACGTGTGCTTTTTCATGGTTAAGCGAAAACCGAAAACCGCATCTTTCTAACTTTCGTATTTCCTGAGGTATTTCCAAACACCGAGGACACTGCAAATGTAATTTTTTTCGAAAAACGTCATGTAATTCGGAAACGGTACAACTGAGTCTGACGTATTGTTATTTAAATTTAACAAGGAATCCAAAAGTGAAATAATATACAGGGTGTTCCATTTAAAATAATATTGTCAAATTATTTATATTTGTTGTTACTGTGCGGAAAAGTACTGTTTTTACAATTTTTTCAACCGTAACAATGGCATTTACTCATTTGGGAATTTCACATACATCATCACATTTAAATGTCATACCAGATCATTCCTTTAAAATTTTGAAGCATTAATCTTACCATGACCTGCAAATTATACGTGAAATCTCGAAATTAGTTCATCAACTTAAGTGAATAGTATGGCGGCAGCGGCACCCGCCAAAGGCTGCAACGAGTGTCACAAGAAGTGCGGTAAAGGCAAAGTACCGGAAGAGGTCCTGAACGAACTAGAAGCGGCTTTTGAGAAGTTAGAGAAGTCACCACACATGTCTATGTTGAAGAAATACCTCACCAGGGATGTTCTGGATGAATTGAAAGACCTGCGCACACCTCTGGGCGCTACTCTTTGGGATTGCATACGCTCTGGAGTGTTGAACTTGGATTCTAACATTGGAGTTTACGCTGCTGACGCGCAAGCGTACACTGTATTAGATTTGCTTTTTGATCCGATCATAGAAGACTACCATTTGGGGTTTAAACATACCGATAGGCATCCCCCTACGGATTGGGGTAACACTAAAACGCTGGGAGATTTGGATCCGACTTCCACGTATGTTGTATCAACCAGGGTGAGATGTGGAAGATCTCTAGAGGGGTATCCTTTCAATCCCAAGCTGACGGAAGACCAGAGGGATCTTTTACAATAATTCCAAGACTTTCCTTGCCTGGGTGAACGAAGAAGACCATTTGAGGATCATCTCCATGCAAAATGGCGGCGATCTAGGGCAAATTTATACGAGATTGGTGGAAGGCGTAAGACAGTTGGATAAAAAGTTGAAATTCAGCAGAAGTGGCCGTTTGGGTTACTTAACCTTTTGCCCTACGAATCTTGGGACAACCATACGAGCTTCGGTGCTCATCAAACTGCCGAAACTCTCCTCGGACAAAGAAAAACTGGAAAGCGTCGCCGGAAACTACAACCTGCAGGTTAGAGGAAGCGCCGGTGAATATTCTGACGCGAAAGGTGGAATATATGATATCTCGAATAAGCGCAGGATCGGTCTAACAGAATACCAAGCGGTTAAAGAAGTATATGACGGTATAAACGAACTAATAAAAATCGAGAAATCCATGAAAAAAAAAAGGCAATAATAAATTTCCTACCCAATTTATTACCGTTGCATTTTAGGTTGGACACCCGGTATATCCAGTGATTATAGCGTGTTTCTGTTTAGTATATTAATTCCTAAGTAAATAGATTGAACATGCTATAAACAATAGGCGATAAAAATAAACACATAAAAAATTTTGGAGATCTAATCTCCAGCAGATACACAACAATAAAAATTGTAAAATCGCGAGAGAGGTAATCTTAATGACGTAAACGACAAGATATACTTTACCTTTTTATTTATATTTGCCTACTACTACTGCTTGCTTATTAACAGGAAAATCATAAAAAGGAAAGCTGTAATTTAATTAATTTTACATGTGCGTTGTCATTTTTAAAAATGATTAATTAAAAGAACATTAGACTACAAATTGTTGCCGTAATAAAATCTCAATTAAAATTATCTCTTTTTAATAAAGTTTTCGAAACTCATACATAAAAAAATCACCTCGTTTATGCTGTCGAAATCGAAAATGACTTTTTGAACGTGTGATGACAACAATTTACTTAATCAGAAGTCGCAAGAAAATTAATTGCGAAAATTACTGTCTGAAATGGAGACGTATTTAGCAAGTTTATAAAAGGCAATTATTAAAACGAAACATACATAGCAGAAGTGGTTTGAAATATTGTTTTATGCATTATAATGCAAATAATATAGCATAGCAGTCGTTCTTTGATAAAATAAGATATCTAGAATTTCTGGCATTGGTCAAGGTAAATACCTATGTTAATAAAGAACTCAGGCCAGTTCTATAAATTCTAGTTATCTTTAATGGACTAACGCTCGAATAATGAATGAGAGAACACTAGAGAATAATACACAATAACGTTACTCTTGTTTCTACGTATTATTCTATCTAAAATGAACGCCTTTTATTGATCGTCATAATTTTTTTCTCTTATTGTTGTTAAGTGTTCAATGAACATTTATATAGAAATCACGTATCACTGGAACAATATAACTGGCGAAATTTCTTATTGCACAGTAGCAGATCTTCTAACAGGTTACTACGCAATGAAAGGACACCTACCAAAATTGGAATTAACACTGCAGACACCCATTTCAGACTGTGTAGTAGGATTGACAGAGGCTGCATACTTTATCTCCTGTCAATGCGAAGCTGGCAATTTCTGGCAAGGCGAAAATGAGCATACAGGATTATTTCAATAAATTAACTGGCGATCTGGTGTTAGTGTTTTAGGAGGCCGCCAGACGTTTTATGGATACTGGCTCTGTTTGCGCCTGTTTGCGTAGAGTTTTCCATGTTGTTACGGAAAAGACGTTCAATAGTAATGCAGAACTTGTCGTCCTGGGTTTTAGAACACTACATCACACTGAATTTTAAATCTTGAACATACTCTATGAGATGTTGAGCTATTGCCGTGAAAGCTCGTATTGTGGGTTGTCTTCCGAGCTTTACTTAATTCCATATCAGTTGATTTGAAAACCGGAAACCGTAGACAGTCTCACATAAAAGATATGGGATTATGACGATCTTGAATGGTGCTAGATACCAAACGAAACTGACTAGCAGTAGTTACAATGATTAAATTTTACAATTTGTATTTCAAAAACTGTACGATAAATTTCATCGCTTTTGACCTTTTTAAATGGCTAAAAAGCTGTTGACCTTGCGTAGCGAATTTCCACGCTCACTTCATCTATTTAAATTTCAGCAAAGAAAAAAAGGAACAAATATTTTAAGGCCAAGTTAAAACTAGATATTAGCTCTTGAGCATTCTGGGCACTAGAAATGCAAAAAAATTGTCTTTGGTATGCAGTAGTCACATATGGGAGTTGAAAAAATATGATACATAAGTCTATTATTATACTGACTAGTATAAGACGATAAATAGTAAGAGATATATACAGTGTCGGACATAAGTTAAGCAACTGCACCCTCGTATAGAACTTATTCATAATTATCAAAGACTGTTAAAAACAGTAGATGATTTAATGTAGGGATTTTAAAATAAAGATATCAAAATATGTAAAAACAACTCAAAATTTATTTATATAAGAATATTGGGAATAACAATAATAAATAATGGTTCGTTCATTAAGAATAGCGCGACAAAATTTAAAGTTAAGCAACCATACAAAAATTAATATTTAGTAGCATAACCGTTGTTTTTTATTACTGCTGCGCACCGTCGTGGTATTGATTCTATAAGGTTCTGTATTGTACCTTGAGGAATTTCTGTCCATGCTTGCACAAGGGCTGAAAATAATTCGTTTTTATTTGAATACTTATTATTGTTTCTAATTCGTCGATTAAGGATTTCCCAAAGGTTTTCAATTGGGTTCAAGTCCGGTGACTGTGAAAGCTAATTGAGAACGGAAACGTTATGTTCTTGTAACCACGATTTTACAACTTTTGCCGTATGCTTCGGGTCGTTATCATGCTGATATCTCCATCTTATAGGCATCTCTTCGTCCGCGCATGGATACATGACGTTTTGTAATATGTCTCGGTATACAAACCGATCCATTATTCCATTTATTTCGTGTAACGGTCCTACACCATTTCCGGAAAAACACCCCCACAGCATCACACTTCCACCCCCATGTTTTACACTTGTGTTATAATATTTGGGATCAAGTCTTTTGTTAACAGGGCGTCTTACGCGGCACATACCGTCAGAATCTACCAGATTAAATTTAGATTCGTCACTAAATAGCACCGTATTCCATTTTTGAACCGTCCAGTTCAAATGCTCTCTTGCAAAATTAAGTCGTTTTATTCGTTGCTTCTTAGTTAATAAAGGTTTTTTTTGCTGGACGTCTACTGTATAAGCCTTTTTCTACTAAACGGCGCTGAATTGTTCGGGAACTAATTTGCAGCCCTAGTTCAGCTTTTATTTTAGTTGCTGGCAGAAATGGATTACTTTGGCATTGTCGTGTAATTAAAATATCTTTTCTTCTGGTAGTGCTTCGTGGGCGTCCTGAACGTACTGGCCCAACTGGTGTACCTCTTGCGGTATATCGTTTGATGATACGTGATACAACTGATTTACTGATGTCAAACCGATTACTAATAACGATTTGAGCTTCTCCTTTCTGATGCATTTTCACAATTTGTAATTTTAAATCGTCACTATACACTTTTCGTGACATATTGAACAAATGCGTTGTGTGACTTCACCGTACAGCACAACAGCCAATAAAACACTAAATTTTATAAGATTAAATCCCACTACGAACAAATGTGTAAAGATCACAGAACTAGGGACTTCCCTGGCGTTGCATAGTAAAAGTTGCTTAACTTTTGTCGCGCTATTGTTAGTGAACGAACCGTTATTTATTATTGTTATTCCCAATATTCTTATATAAATAAATTTTGAGTTGTTTTTACACATTTTGATATGTTTATTTTCAAAGCCTTACATTAAATCATCTACTGTTTTTAACAGTCTTTGATAATTATGAATAAGTTCTATACGAGGGTGCAGTTGCTTAACTTATGTCCGACACTGTATGTTGCAACATATTATTATTTGTGCTAAAATAAATAGTTATAAAACATTATACCTGGTGTTACAACATATCGTATTATTTAGTTTCTCTGTATAAGATTGAAAAAAAGAGTAGGGGCAATGTAGACATAAATGAACCTCCCATATCAACAGGATTTACTCTCACACATTACTGGTGTAAATAGAATTTATTACTAATGCATTCTGCTCTCATTCTCTACAGATGTCTATAACACTAGACATAATTTCAAGGGAATACATAATATTATTCAACCTTTTATAAAATTTAATCTGCCTTTAGCACATTTTAAAAGCGATTCCTTAGAAATGGAATTCAAAAGATTAGATAAATCAATGAGTAAATATGGATAAAACTGCATTATACTCATTCGTTTATTTACGTCAGTAGAAAGCCGGTAGATTACATATACAAGAATTATAAACTCTTTCTGACGCAAAAATTGTAATCGTAAGCTTTATCGTTTTCAGTGTTTGTAATGTTGATTGAGTAGTGGGAGTGTATTATGACGAGACGAATTATCTAGACGTTGCCCGCGTACTTACGTCTGAAAAGCACATGTATACCAACGCTTAGCGTGCGAATAAAATTAATTGAAAGAGTGTGATTCCCATTCAGTGCAGTTTTTTCGGCGGGAGAATGAAGTGGCAGTCGGAGCGATTCTTAATTTGTGCCAGTGTTGAATGAAACGACGGTTAAGATAAGGTGTTTTTCTAAGCAAACAATAACAAATCTTTAGTGATTCAAGGTTTTCAGTGAAATGATCACCGGAAACCTAGAAGATTGATTTTATCCACATTTCTTCCTAATTCTTTATGAATGTACGTTGGTGTTTAAGTATTTGTTTGCGTGGTTTATTGAGTTATGATATATTTCTTGGAATTGAGTGCTATCAATTTGTCAGGTTGTTTCAAATAGGTTGTGGATTAACTTTTTTTTAATGCGTACGTAAGTGTTTAAAACACTTTTATCCTCAAATTTTTACAATATAATCTTAAAAAATTAAATCGTTTCATCATTTAATCTCTGTCAGTTGAAATGTAGATGAATTAATTGCTATGAATTTATATCTTATTTCCTTGTGGTATAATTAACGTAGCTTAATTCATATGCAGAATAAATTCCAAATTATAGTTAAGCGAAAAAAGTACAGACCGTTTTACCTTAAAAAGATAATGATGAACAATTCGCATTGATCAGAATTTAGAAATTTGAAGACAAGTTTTAAAAACGAAATTTGATTGTCGTGGTATTACTATTACCCAAATAATATTTCATAAGAATTAATAAATTTCATTAATCGTCTTATTCTTAAAAAATTTTTGTTTTCTTCTTGAAATCAAAGTAAAGTAGGTGCACTATCTCGTAGGTCCTTCAGTTTAAAAAATATATATATCGGTAGAAATCATAGTGTGTAATAATTATAAAATCTGCTTATAAACTTCTTAACTTTTACTTACAAAAATGGCGTTGTCGGTCTAGTTGAATCAAATATTAAACGGTAAATGTAATATTAGAAATTTATTGACGCTTTAGTAGGTTATAAAGCGTTTAAAACATCTTTCTTAACTTTTTGGTGCAATAGTTCTAACATGTTAGTTTAATAATTTTTTGAGGTTACACCAATTAGTTTTCAGGTTTCTAATATAGACAACATTAGCTATCCTATCAAAGATGGTGATGCTAAATTATTACTTGTCTAATATAGACAACATTAGCTATCCTATCAAAAATGGCGATGCTAAATTATTACTGACACCTTTGTTACTTATTTCTTGTTTTCTTTCTTTAATATGGATGTCAACTCATCAATCCAGGTTTACTTTTGTCTTTCATTTTCTCTTTTACTCTGTATGTTTGCTTCCTATATCTGATTTACCTACATTATTGATCCATTGAATTATTGTGCCCGAACTATTTCAGGTGATTCTCTTCAATAAATACTGTGTGGTGGTCCTATCTCAAATTTTTATCTGATTTGGCTGTTCCTTGTTCTACCATTATTTTCTTACCGTGTTATGAAATCTCTACATCAATTTCTTTTGTTGTTTTAATTTTTCGAATCGCCATTTATGTAGGTGTACCACCTTTAATTCCTCTCAGATACTTTATTTCTAGCAATGACATTCCATCTTGTAAGACTGCATTTAGCCTGTGTCCTAGTTTTGCTCTCTACAAATTTGATGATGTCATCTGTAATATAGTTAATATTACCTCTTGCATTAACCTACTGTTTACATATATTTTTTATTATTAGTACCTACATAAACTTTTTATACTCTTTAATATCTTTTGGCTTACATTTCTACGTTTTAATCCATCTCATATTGCTTTTCTGGAACATTCTATTGGAAGCTTTTTCACGTCTAAAAATGCAGTGTTGTTCTACCTTTTCTGAATTTGATTTGTAATGTTTTTCTATCGTTTTTTTTTTTTAATTTTCGCTCTATGAACAAATAAGTTTTGGAAACAATGTTAATGGTATAATCATTCTGTAGTTTGTGCAGCTCCGGTGAGCTCCTTTCTTAAGTATTGGTGTTTTTATTCCAATTTTTCAATCAATTCAATCTCTTATTGCATGCTTTAGCAAATAAAATTGTAATTATCTCTCATACTTTATTTCTTAGAAATTCTAAACCACTTCTGTTGTGATACCATCATGTTCGACTGATTCCTTGTTTCAGCTGTTTTGTAACATCCATGACTCCCTTCCTTGGATATGTGCTTGCCTTCTACACACCAAAAAATTATTGCAATTCCTGCTTAAAACTACGGCAACGTAAAATAACCAAAAAACATTATATACCTATTTAAGTACATAAGATTTTGAACTGAATAAGTTACGGTGTAATACTTACCTTATGCAAGTCATAATCATTAATGTTGTTTGTGCATGTGGCCGACGTTTTCTCCTTGATTTCATAACATCAATATCATGTTTATATTCATTCAATGAAAACGGCAGTATAGTACAAGAATTTCGATTCGAGCCATCAAGGTTTTCACTTGCGCCGATTTAACGTTAAGATATTTAAAAGAAAATATCTTAGTCCACACGGAAAAATAAGAAATGGAATAAATAATAGTATTTGGTTTAAATGTTTTTTTAGTTTCAGAAGTAATTGGAATACCTAAGCATGAAATTACATTGCTGAAAAGTGCTTTTGCTTTTTTCTGTTTTTACAACTAACATTTATAAAAGATTTTGCTCAAAGAAGTATGTTTATAATAATGAGAGCACATTAATGCGTTTAATAACTTCACTTTGGTTAAATTAATATTCAGGAATGTTACTTTTTATTTTTTGCCCGCGATTTGGAATTTTATACCGTATATTATGTAGTTTTGGCGACCAGAAATCTTTAAAAAGGATCATCAGAACTACTATAATAATTCTTACAATCATTCACAACAAATAATTACGTTGCGAACTAAATACCTGGCGTTATCATTCGTAGAAAACCATTCGGAAAGAATGAATAAAATTTTAAACCCTTATAACTAAAAAGTACATATCAAAGCAAATCATAATGACTTGAAATTCTAGTACACGAAAGGACTTCCGAAACTATAAAAGCACTTTTCTTGAAAACTTGTTTTTGCTGAAAGTTACATGCGTATAGCGTAAAATTCCCACAAGAACCAGCAAAAGAATATTTATGATTGATTCAAACCTCACAATTATTCTGATAATATCACCTCTCTTAAAAAAAATATGTAACCAATGATAATCAGACTTTTGAGTTTAATTGCACTAAAGACATATTGAAAGAAAAGAAAAAGATATAAGGATAGGAGACCTAATTCAAACAGACATAAATTCCGTTAATGATTATTAGAAAACTAATTCAAACATAAACACACATAAATTCCATTAATGATCATTAACAAATTGCAAACCAATCTAATATTTATTTATCAATCATACAAAATGCTCTGTTTTATTTTATATTTTTAATATTAGATTCTAGGTACCATTTTCCTAACTATTTTTATAACCTTCCTGCAACCATTGGTTCACTGGTTGAACATTATTTTCAAAAGTTTCCTTTCCAATTCTTTTAACTTAAATTGTTTGCAATTACAACCACAATATTATATTTTACCATGAAATATTACAATTTTTGAATAAAACTTTCAACTTCTCATTCAAGTTTTCCTTTACAATTTTACTTTGCAATATTGTTTATGGTTTAACTTTGTAGGTACATACACCAAAACCTAATTAATTAAAGTGTCATCAATTGCAAGGACTAATTTTTTGTCGCAATTACGAAATATCCAGAATTCATGTGACAGTTTGAGGTTATATTCATATATTTAAGATTTATAGACAATTACTACACAATTCCCTACATTATCAAACTTCTTTTCTTTCTGAAATGAAAATATTAATTCTCGTGTTTTTAAACTTCGCACATAAAAACATTTCTTATGAATTATGAAATTAGTTTTTTTAGTTTCCCTAGGTACATACTATTATCTCCTCAATACGAATAAGGTTATTCAATGTGTTTCGCTATACTTAATATTCACATAGCGCTCTTCCGATAGTAGCAACAAACTGTTTTATTTACCTTCATTTGAAGTACATTATGTGACTTTACGTTGATAAAACGTGCCTCGCGTTGAGTGATTCAAATTTTATACTTTAACTAAGCAATTAATTTTAATAAATGTAGCCTTAAATTGTGCAGCCTTAAGTACAAAATTAGTTGCAAGATTTCATTGGAAAGGAGTACAATCAGCATTTGTTAAGTGTTTACTATCTATAGAAATCGAATGTGCACTTATAGTGTATAGCATTGTAAAAAAAAGTATGTGATAATGAAAAAAATTGTTTGACTACAGTGAAGCTTTAAGATATTTAGCAACACACCACACAAGATATCTTTCATTTTTCACTCCTGTGCTACACAAAAGACTAATTAATTCGGAACAATTGCTCTGGAATTGTTGTGTCTGAGTTATTACGCTACAGTCCTCGATATATCCTATCCTATAACAGCAAAAGAAAACAAAAGGCTTTGAAAATGTGTTTTTGATAATATAAAAATATTTCCAATGTTTATTTTGTAACTTTACGTCACCTTGAACTATTATTTTTATGTTAAATCAGGAAACAAGATTATATAAAGGACCTGTTTTACAGAACGATTTTTTTACTACACGCGGATGCATATTAAACTAACTTGCCTGGAAATTATCAACAGTGATGATTCATTTAATCTAAGCGGGCAAAAATTGACAAATTGATAGTATTTGAGATTCGAGTCCATGATCTTAAGAAACTAATTTACGTACAATTGTATAGGATTTAGTGCTGTGATATGAATTTTGTGCGAGCAACATGAAGGAGTGCTCGCCAACAAGACTTCTGCATCGGAAATTGAAAGCAAAACTTAACGGATTGGGCACAAAGATTCAATCATCGAAAGTCTACGGTTCGTTGCAAGACTTAACGGTTATTTCGAAACGGAGTAAAGAACGAGTGACGAAATACAAATGCAGTAATTCGGATGTTGAGGATTGTGATGAAGACAATAAAACAGTTAAAGATGGCCTTGGGACGTATAGGTAAATGACAAATAAGAAAAAGTTGGCAACATAGTCTTCTGTTCTTTTGGAATTAGCCTTAACATTGTACATTGTTGATAGTACAATTTCAATTAGTATGGCACAGGTTTTTTTTTAGTACAAATAAAAAGAGATCAGTTCTGTAAAAAATATTTTCTTTCGTTAGAATACCGAGATATATGACTTTATAAAAGTAGATATTGCCAACTTGAATTTTAATCCATATTGTGGAACTTCATGCAGTTTTTGGAAATAATTTAGGAAGTTTTCGGTTTCTTCAATCGACTTAACTGCACTACTTTCTGCGGACGCCAATGGAAACGAATCGATACCAAAACTACCCGCTGACCAAAGGGATTTCAAGTATGCGTTAGGACAAAGGCTGAATGCCAAATATCAAAGGGTAATTTTCCTGTTTTGTTTTGTTTTATCATGTATTTAAATTGATAGTGTGAACAATGTCTTTTAGCTTTATATGAATGTAGATAAGTACCTTTTAATCAAAAGTAGTCCAGAAATATAAAATATATAAACAAAGAAGGTTAAGTATATGAAAGTCAATTTACTCTGGTTCAAGCACGACAAACCGACAAAGTATTCTATTTTTAAGCAATAAATTTTTTTTGTCAAATACTATCAAAATGAGAGAAGTAAATATGTGGATGTTATAAATATTATTAAAAATAAAGCAAAGGCGCTGGTTTAATCCCAGGCCCAGACGGAATTATGAATTAAAAAACAGAACATGAATTTTTCTCGGATAGGAAGTAAAGCCGTAGATCACGTGTCAATAATCGGCGCGCAAATTATCTCTGCCGGTGATTGGTGTACTTATGGGTTCAGCAAAATTTCATCAATAGATGTCAGTGCCTAAAAGTATCGAGGTATTCCACGGCAGCATTCTATTCCTTGTAAAGGTGGTAATTAATGGTCTTAAAGGCTTATAAAGGTAAATAATCATCAGTGAAGGAAGATTTTCCTACTCTTTTGGTTACTTCCAGCTATGAAGACATCTGTTGACATATGTATATGTAGATCCAAACATATTCGAAACTGGCTGTTTACCAAAAATTGAATCCAAATTAATGTAAAAAAAAGCAATGAAATTTTGGTGGGTACTTTTGCATGCTTCTGGAAAGAACGTATATAATTGTATTACAATGAGATCTATTTTAAACTAAATATACTGATAGGTTTTGAATCTGTACTCCAAATGAGTTTTCAACCTCACGCTTTAGCATTGTATTCTGAATTATTTCTTTGAAATGATTTTCAAATTCACCTTTCCATTTTATCAGTAAATTTATAGATTTTTCTTTTCGAAACCAGATGTGTATTTTTGGTGGGATCTTCATCCAACATTCAAAATGTACAAAATTGTTGCGTGCCATGTTCAGCATGAACAACAATATTCAATTTCGATTTAAATCAATTGGTATTATTGAACAGCTCTAATATGAATGTCATCTTGTATTTGTAATTAAGAATGTTACAGTGATTTGATAAATCAGTTAGAAGTTACTTCACAAATCCTATTAATTTTTTTTCCATTTAAAGCTATGGTTTGGATCAAACATCCGCTTAATTGTGGTAAATCACATACAAAATAACTACTTTCTCATCACATCTGCAACACTAATTATAAAAAAAAAATTGTAACTTAATTTGATACAGGACCTCAACATTTTTGGTTCTCATAAAAGAATTGACTTTTTATTACAATCAATAGTACCAAACACTCTTTAAATTTTAATTTTAAATTAATTGGCGATTTTAGAACATTCAATAAATAGCTTTACTTTAATATGAAAATATTAATTTTCCAACAACTTTTAAGGTAAATCTACATAATAAATAGGAACTTCTTCTAATGTGACTCGCGAGGACTTTATTAGTTAAGTGGCTTCATTCTCTAATAGGCTGTCCCGATCAAAAAAAGAAAAAAATAGCAGCCATCTTTACTATAACGTGAATATATCGTATTTGTTCCAGCAAAGAACTTACTGCAGTTATATTTGTACAGTAGTATTCGTTCTTTTATTCTTGAGTGTATTCTGAAATTTATTTTACGATATTGTACACTTTTCGATGGTGTGGATTTTTCTAAAATAGAGTTTTATTGATACTGATTTGATTTACTCCAATAATGCCAATCTGCTTTTCTCTGATAACCACACCTTGAATATCAATCGTCGTTCATTCTCAGTTTACCTTATAATAATTCAAGGTTTTTACTTTGATTCTTACATAACTTTAATAACATCAATTAATACATATGTTGCAATTAATAAGAAATTCTTTATCCTTTTTATATTATTAGGACGTGATTTTTATTGAATATATAGGCTATCCAGCGCAGTGTTCAAACCGCTCAAACGTCATTATTATGAGATTTTTTTTTGAAAAAACGCTGATGCACTTCACACATTTATTTTTATTTCCTGTTTTCTAGTTATGACGTCTATATTTGCTATTTTAAATTGCAATGGCAATTTTATCTTTTCCATAGACGTTGACATCTCAATCTGTGGGTCATTCTCTTACCGCTATCTGCGAGAATTGTCTCGTTAACTCAAAATTTAAAAAGAGGAATGTTTTATTGACAGGCAAATGTTGAGTTGAGATTCTTGTTCCTTTGCAGAAGACACATGCTGTGCTGTGACAGATAGACAACTAATTTTCATTTCATTTCAAGTTTACAAACTATTACGATACTATTGTTCCTAGTATAAGAATTGGTTAAGATACTGTTATTTTCCTCATCCCACTCTTTAGCACTGCAACTAAGGTTATAATTAGAATTACTTTCAAAGAGAGTGATGGACACGCGGGTGCAGATCTCATTTGATTAAATTTACTAAAAGGTGTAAAAGCAAAAGTATTTATTTTAATTTATTATACATCACGAACAGGAATATTACAATTAACGAGAACCAGAATGAAACACTAATTATTATGTATTAATTATTGTTTGATAGCAACCATAATAACAACCCCGTTACCATCTATTATGCATTGTAAGAAAAAAAGCTTTCAAGATTAGGAAGCCTGTCTAGATTTTGCATGCGTAGAATATGCTTCCCATAGTTTTTCTCTACTTCTTAGTATAAAGCACCCCCGTCCAACTCTTATTACAAAACTTGGTGTCTTCCCCTTCGAAGGGGTAGCTGGTTTGGGTCTCGCTCCAGAGGGGGCTGTACGAGTGGCAGTGTAAAATATGTTCCCTATTCAAAATAGGTATCTAAACTCCTCATAATATGACATATTTATTATCTATGAATATGACAAAAGGGTGACATATAGTGCAGGTCCTTTCGATCCCAGGCAGGAGGCGGTGATTTTTAATTGTGGATAAAAATCAGAACACATGCCTTCTTCTCGGATAGGAAGTAAAGCCGTAGATCCCGTGTCAATGCGATGTTTGGCACAATCCCTACCAGAGGTTGGAATTCCTTCGGGTTCGGCAACATTTCAGTGGGGTTGGTACAATACGTCAAATAAATGTCATTTCTTATAAGTGTCAAGGTGTATTTCACAACCCCAAGCTTCTGCTAGCAACAGCATCCATACATACATACCTATTCAAATTACGCGCTTTGAGCTCACAGCGCCTCTATGAGCAGAGACCGTAACCTGCCAAATACGCTTCCCAGCACATTCCAAACGTGTACCCACTTTTTAGTATTAAGTTGAGTATCTCTTGGGTATATTATCTGTGGTATAAAGTCTCTAGAATACATTTGATTGATACATACCATGTATCAATCACCATATATTCTCAATGAGATTGTGATCTGGACTTCTTGCAGCAAAAAGAAGCACATGAACATTGTTATCTGCTAATAATTCTCTCACAATTCTAGAAGAACATTTCTTAGCATTTTGCATACGTTATTTTGACACAAGTATGACAACTAATAAATTATTTATCTACGCAGTCTGGGGATTAATAATTTATAATAAGCAAAAATAGCTGGAAACTATTTCGTGTCCCCAATTGTACATTCCGAGTTTTATGCTTATTATATGAAATTATAGTGTACATTTATGTTCTACTATACAAAATCGAAAATACTAACAATGAACTATGTATGATATTTTTAAAATAAATCGTTTTACAGTTTAAACTTCAATTCGCATTTGGACAACTGTCATGTAAATATTTTATTTTGACAGTTACATTATATTTTATTTCATTTTCTGATGTAGCTTAAACAGCTCTAAATTATAAGTAACGCTTAAAAATAAAAGAAAATAAAATGAAGCGCGCAGTCAACCGCCTAAAATGATAGACGATGTACTTCCTTGCTCTTTTGACTGGGTTTACACTGACGAGAATTATTATCGTGACGCGGATATTGACAGTTTCGAATATTTAGATTTGGAAAGGCGGTGTGATATCTATGAACGCGTCATACCCATCCTGTATAATCCGCCTCTGCCATCGTGTAAAGGAGACGGATCAGTATGTCACATGAAAATACACCAAACTAACAAATTGCTTATGTTAGTACTTCCAGAAGACTGCCAAAGTAGCGGATGTTAACAAGCGCCTAAAATCACAGATATGGAGTTCCGTGGTGACCATCGTCGTAATAGAAGGCAAGAACCTTTTGGCTTGTGACCCTGAAACCGCAACTTCAGATCCATATGTAAAATTTAGGTAAGTGCCTGTCTGTAATATATACACAAAAAATATGTTTCACAGTTTAGGTATTATGAGACACAACTTAGTCTTTATTAATGGAAAAAGCATGGTACCAAAAAGAGTAGTAACTGTTAGTTTTAGTAACAGAAATACAGCTTGTATCTGATAACTTATTAGTGTGATAATATCCATTTTTAGAAAAGGAAATCATAGAATCAGTTGCTCATATATTTTTATAAAAGTAAGTAAATTAGAATCCAAACTTTGAAAAGTTCTTATGGTATTAAAAATTGGAGCTACTAAAAAATATATTAGCGCATTAATTTTTCAAGTGATGTTAGGTAAATAAAATGTAATATGAACGAGAACGCTGATATGCGAACATTTCCAGCTGTATTTAATTTTCGTGCAAGAATATTAAAATTTATGTGCTCCATAAATCCAAATCTTTTTGGTTGATAACGAAGTCGCTTTGACAGGTTCCATATCTTACTGTAACCCATTAGAATACACCTTTAAAAAAGTCTTTTAAAGATTAAGTGAGTAATTTTAAAAGATATTTTAAACAGTTAAAAGTCAACGAGAAAGGAATAAATTCAATCTTCTTTACTATATAATAATTTTGTACTTTACCAACCAATTCCTTCCATTAGATTAGGAAATGAAAAGTACAAAACTCGAGTCGTGTGGAGGTCACTCAATCCTAGGTGGTTGGAGCAGTTCGACTTGCATCTTTATGACGACGGCGACCAGCAGTTGGAGATAACCGTTTGGGATAAGGATAGGGCGAAAGATGATTTTATCGGCAGGTATGAATGCACAATGTCTTTAGCATCATGTTCTTATTTCAATGTTCCACCTTTTTGTTTATAGAATATCAACCTGAATAATAAATTGTGCGCTCAGTCTAGATAAAACTATTGTAGGAATTATTATTTTGTTTTTGTAGTGTATTGAATTTTGTTCATTGTCTGTATAAGTAACAATTTCATTCACGCTTTATTCACTGGAATATAATAATATAATAATTATTTTATTTATTCGATTATCTATGTTTATAAACAATTAAAATCATAGTAGCCTTGTGATACATAATTGTGTGTACAAGACATGTCACAATATAAATAAACATAAAAAAACACAACAAGAATACCGCCACCAGTTTCCCAAGTACATACAAGGCGTGATCAACCAGATAGTTCTTCAATTTTTAAAATTAGTTTAAGTTTTACAAGCACGTATTAACTCAAGAAGTTCGTTATTAAAAATTTCTAAATCTGCCTAATTCGGAGAATTACGCACAGTGTCACATCTTCCGTGAGTTATAATGAATTATTTCTTTTTCCTTGTTGCAATATTGTGGATATTCTTAATTAACTTGGTTTATTGGTGAATGTGTATACTGATAACTGATAAGAGTCAAGACACAAAACGGACTAAACCAATCTCGACAATGATAAAACGCCCATACAGCATTAATAACCGTAATGATATAATAATGAGAGATAATAAATTGAAATTAACTGGTTTGAGTACACTACATGTTTTACATTTCTAAATAAATAACAAATTGAATGTAATTTACTTACTACAGCACTAAAATGACATTTTCAATTTAAATGTTATCTATAGCTAAACCCAGAAAGTGACAATTGTTTATATTACTCAACATTTAAGAGCCAACTGTTGCTTCTATTCTAGTACAACTCTATTGTGAAAACCGAACACGTGTGTTTTACTTGCAATAAATTGTATTGCACCAATCATTCCTACAAGCTATTCAATTTAGTTGATTCACGCCTTAATCGCAAATTATTCTCGTTTTCATCAGAAATAAGAAACGTATTATCACTTGCTTACAAAAACAAAAAGGGATTTGAGATATTAATACTTTAATCGTTAGGGCCCAACACAGAACCTTACGGGATCCCTAAGATTACCTACCGACCGACATAACAGTCTGAACTATAGTGCGAAATATGTCCTTTTTCTTTACATGTTATTAACAGTAGTGAAAATTTTTTGAAAAGCTTGATAAAATTGTTACTCGTCTATAATTATTAATAGATTGCAAATCATCTTTTTATAAACTGGAACTACTTTACATAATTTTAAAGAATTTGCAAGAAGTGATAAATTAACTAGATAAGTGACTGATTTTAAGATGTATGCAGGAGAAATACTCGAATAGTTGATGAACTACTACTAGAACAGACAGGCTAAGACATACATTATTGTTATATCCGTAGAAAAAGTGATTTAGTCAAAAATAACAAATTACTTTTTCGGTAGATAGAAATTAGTAATGTATACGCAAAATGTTCGAATACCCATACACCAGTATGCAACACTAACAGAATTATACACATGTATTTTTGTGTAGATTACAAAATGTTTGTTCCATTGCATTGCTATGTTTGAGAAGACTCGCATGATATGAATTTAGCTTATTGGAAAAGCTTAGAAAGGAAAAATATTTTTCAAATAAATAGAACATGTATACTATAACGAATACTTCTTGAAAATCAAAGCAGTTTGAGTTCCTTATTTAGGTTATTATTTATTAGTATTTGGTTATAACTTAGGTAGCTTATAGTGACAACTTAAGTTAGTAGTTTTCCGGAACTGCCAATATGACATTCTTAACTCTTGCTGTAAAAAAGCCCCAGTTTTTAGTCAACTTATATATACTTTTCTTTAAAATATTAATTAAGTACCGTAACTTCGTATAAATAAATTTCAGGTGACTATACTTACGTTTGTACAACTTCTTGTAATTGAAAACTGTGCAACCATACAGCACAGTAAGCTAGAATTCAATTTGTAAATAAATTTTTAAACAGACTGCTATTTCTGGAACAATGCGATCGTTACACCAAATAAAGTCTGCCAGTTATTGTGACGTTATTTTAGAAGTGTGACGTGTTTTGCTAGATTCATTACTTCCTTCATAAAAGTAGTATGTATGTATGTACACGTGCGATTTCTTAAATCAAAATCAGCCACTCGTTAAGAATTTAACAGTATACAGGAGACACGGTTTAAAGCACAAATTTAATCAAACTTTTTTTAATAAAAGAAATTTGATGACTTAGAGGATTATGTAATTGTTGGTAATTTTTAATAGATTATATATAAAAGTGGCATCAAATTGTGACATGATTATTGATCTAATTTGATCAACTTAACATTATTAAATAATGTTTTTGTAACTAGTTTCTTAACATGCTCTTTAAAATACGTTTATTTTCATCACGTGTTAAAATGACAGCAGGAAATTTATAACTTTTACGTAACAGTTCGAAGTACTTATACAAGTAAAATGTTTTCAGAAATTGCTGAATTTTCTTTGATAGCACTATTTATTAAAATTAAAATATCGTTTTTCATACTGTGTATGACACTTCTATGGAAGTAAATTTTTAAGGGTGTTTCTTATTTAGTCAATAACTTAAAAATTCAAATTTATACGCGCTACCAACCACTACATAATTCCCTATATTTAGTATCGATTGTTATTTATAAAAAAAAAAAATACGGAACGCTAATTACAATAAATTTCATAAGATGTAAAGGATTCGTTCATTAAAAATTTGTTATTTAGACATGAATTTGTGTAAAACATTAGTTTATATCTAGTTATAAATAGTAGCTTTAAAAGCATTTTCTATTTACATTTTATGTGTAGCCATAAAATACATCACAAGCAAGCGCAATACCCCTATAAAATTACATGTTTCGGAACTACATTCTTTTTAAAAGCGTTTTTAAAGAAAAAAAGAAAACCTGAGTAAGCTCAACCTTTTTGTATCAGGACCTCCATAGATTTAAGTAGTTTGGAAAGAGAAAAAACTCAGAACATATGGGCCAAGCTAGAAGATGGAGCCGGATCTTTAAATTTGTTACTCACAATCAGTGGGACCACAGCGTCAGAAACGATATCAGATCTAACAACCTACGAAGAGACTCCAAATGAAAAAGAAAGATTAATGCATAGATATGTAAGTATTACTAATTTTAATTTCTAATTGCAAAATATTCTGCAGTGTAGATATCATGATATTTCTCTCTTTCAATTATAAGTGTTCACACTTTTAATGTGGTGATTGTGTTTGACTTGTGCAATGAAATAACTATTTACGTCATAGGTAATTAATGGCGATTGTTCTAATGGAATCATTTGAGATTTATAGGTAGTAAAAGAACAATAAACATGTGTAATGCCACCTGAAGTTATGTCGCAATCGCGGTAATGACCTACTAAAAAAATTATCGATGAATATTCTATTACGACACTTTCACATTACATTTGCATATCTACATTTCTAATTATATATGTATGTACTGATATCGAGTAGTAGGTTACTGAATTTAAGGAATAAACCAGGATTGTTTGTGTCAACGTTTTGGAGACATGCTAGGTCACATTTTGCATATAACATTGACCGCGACCCTCAAACTCATGTACACAGGTTACCGATGCAAGTGTAGTTTAGTACTGGCTTAATGGTTGTAGCATCTCATTATCATGCAAAGAAGCAACTGGTTATGCCGTGACACAACGCACTCACCTCATGATCGCATACGAAGAAATAGCTCTTATATGCATTGTTTAGCTTGAATTAGATTTAGAATATTTCGGGCATATTACAAATTTTGATAATATAATAAGAAATGTATTATTCGTACACAACAGAATCACTGTTATTGTGGAAAGTAATTAATTAAATCGTAGACCAACATATGTTTTGCTTTTCAGCAATTGATTTCCCACATTTTAGTTTCCTAAAATTCCCGAATATAATAAGCCTTTTGTTCAGGTTTACGGCAACCTGAACAAAAACGGTACGCAGAAAAACTAAGCACAAGTATACCTATAGAAAAAAAATCTGTTAAGTGATCGCTAATAATATCTACAGTCCAGTATCCAGTGTGTCGAAAAACTAGCGTAATCTGGGTATAGGTCATTACGTACCATTCACATGAAAAAATAGCTCTAATAAAAGATGTTTGGTGATTTATTTCGTATTCATTGATATAACGGCAGTTATCCTACTTTTAACTTTTTTGACACACTGTATAGAGCGTATGGGTTTTCATTTGCCGAAACATGATTATTTTTCGTGTTAAAAATACCATCTTTGATAAACAATATTCTAGAAGTAAAGGCAGTTTGGTCATTGTAAAGCTCACCAGCTGATATCAGCACGAGATTCAAAGTTTGTTGGTGTCATCCTTTGCACTTGTATGTAGGTGACGTGGATACAAATTGCATACATTTGACTGGAAAATATCTACTATGTGCGCTTGTACTGCGTGGCTAACATCTCTAGCATTACCTACTACTACCAAAACACATTTTAGTTGCTTCACCCTTTAAAATCTCACTGTTAGAAGATTAATTCATTCAGTAAGCACCAACTCCTATTTTCCGTACTTATTTGAATGAATCTGAATGAAGTTGTTTATCACTCAATATGAGAACAAAATAACTATTATCATATCTTCTTCACCAAATGTTTTCGAATAGGTGGTAAGTAAGTTTATTCGGCATGTTTGCTTCATTTTGATGAAGAGCATCTATTGTTAGCACAAGACTGGATGAATAATTTACAAGCTGTTTTACAAGCAGTTAAAAAACAGATCGTAGGGTGAATGCGTAAACGGTGAATGCGTAAACGGTATATGCTTGCATTGTGTCATTTGATATCACGAAGAACGCGCAAAAAGGATATTGTCGTCCGACAGTAGAAATAATTTCTTATTTCAGACGTAATACGTAATAAGGATAATATTTACAAAGTACGGTCGGTTACCCTTTCGTCCGTCAACACAGCAGTTTGTTGCAGCACAACCACGCTAGACGTATAGTTGATTCATTAAGTTCAGTTTGCAAACACATGTAGTTGATTCAATTTATTGGTATTATCGGCCGTTTAGCTGTTGAGACCACTGCTTGTAAACAGCCTTGTAGTCTTGTCCTTAGCTTTTGTGAGAACGTTTTCGAAGTAGCACATACAGTTTATTAGTTTTTTTAAAATAACAATCAGTAAATTACTCAACAATGGTACAATAAAATACCTAATAATGCTAGAAATAAATTTCAAAATTTAATATTACTTCCTTCTTCCAACTCCCTTGATTGGAGTTGCCTAAACATCCTTGAAGTATAAGAATTGTCAAAGGTAGGGGAGTAGGAGTCCCAGCAGTCAAATTATCATGAAAATTCTAATAGACGCATTTCATAGTTAATTGCGAGTAGGTTTTATGTTTTGATATATTGTATGGCTTAATCCCCGGATTAATACCTTAACTAAAGCATCCTACATAAACCTGATTCGTAATTTTTCTTCTTAATGATCTGAGCTACGCTGATCATACCATGATTGTGAAAGAAATTCTTTGCGAATGGTCTCAGCATTTCTATACTTCTGAAATAAATGAGCCATAATCGTTCTTATTACAGGAATGTGTAATTCATTCGAATTCTCTTCAAACTATGAAATAAATTGTTCTGCAATTATAAAAATATTGCAAAAAGAAACGAAATTTCAACAAAACTTAGCCTACATTAAAACATAAAATAAGATTTTTGTCCATTATGTTGCCATTTATAGGTTAAGGTACTAAATTGTCAAAACTGTAATGCTTAGTAATTTGCAAATTTTCCTTCCCGTCTGGCTCACCTTGTTATTGCTTTACAATTAAGCAATCGTTAAACAGACGCGTTGCTTATGTTTTACCACAACTTGCATTAAATGAAGCGTTCTAGTTTCCGTATTTCGTAAATTTAAAATCCTGGCAAATGACGAGTTTTCACATCCTTTAAACTCTCCAAAATAAAACCAAACGTTATCTGTCACAGTTTACTGAATCACAAAAAGAATATTTGCTGTTAATGTCATAATTATCTGAAAGATGAAGTTGTTTCTAATAAACCATCAAACCACATCCTATTGGTAAAATACCAACCTGATTTATTTATAACTTACTCTTTATCGAAATAGTTCTATTTTTTCTTTATTATCATTTTGCGGAAATGCAAATTTTTTTTTTAGGTATGGCATCGAAGTTTCCAGAACGTAAAAGACGTCGGTCACCTGACCGTGAAAGTATTCAGAGCGACAGGCCTAGCAGCAGCGGATTTGGGTGGAAAGAGCGACCCATTTTGCGTCCTGGAACTTGGCAACGCCCGCCTTCAAACCCAAACCGAATATAAAACCCTATCGCCGTCCTGGCAGAAGATTTTTACTTTCAATGTTAAAGACATTAATAACATACTCGAAATTACTGTCTACGACGAAGACAGAGACCATAAGGTCGAGTTCCTCGGCAAGATCGCCATACCTCTGCTGCGGATAAAAAACGGAGATAAGCGTTGGTACGCTTTGAAGGACAAGAAATTGAGGAGTCGGGCGAAAGGGTCCTCACCTCAGATTCTGTTAGAAATGACGGTTGTTTGGAATCCGATCAGGGCTTGCATCAGGACGTTGAATCCACGAGAAGAGAAGTATATGCAAATTGAGACAAAGTTTAAGCGGCAAGTTTTCGTCAAGAATGTGCTTAGGTTGAAGGTGATCGTAATGCATTTCTACGAGTATGGGAAAATTTTACAGTAAGTGGCTTTAAGTCTTTACCAATTGATTAAATAAGGAACCATCTTAGATATACCAAGCAAACACTTTTACATTTATTATCAATTTAATTTATATTGGTTTGTCTTTCTAAATGGGTCAGTGCATTTTAAACGGTTTGACTTGTCTTTGGCCAACATGATACTATGTGGTATCTATTTATTTTTATATTTTGTTTAAATAAGGTATTGAGTACAGGCAGTTGTGTGAGCAAGAGAAGTAGATAGTGGGCATGGCTTATCAAATTCAAAGTATTAGAGTTAGACACGGGCACTTGTGTAAATTTCACTGTGTCATCAGTCATACCAAGATAGTGCAGCTGTACACATGTTGTAAACGACATTAAATTAAAGACATCATCTCAGACATATGTCTAACATTGCTATACAATTGGAAGCATTTTAGCACAAAAATAGTTGATATAAACTTGAGGTCAGGTCTAATGAAGGTCATTTGCTAGTACAATTTATATATGGTTTTTAGCTGCATTTAGTAGACATGCTTCTATCTGTATAAAATCAAAAGGAAGTTAAACTTTCCTAATGTGGATCCAAGCAGTTACTGCAGCCGTTATGATTGTACTGGTAAATATGGTATTATACTCTATATACATGTTGGTCAATTCAAATGACGAATATAAGACCTGAACTTTTCTTTAATTTGTTAAAGCTCTCATACCGAACTAAAATTATGTTTTGGATATGGAATTTAGAAGAGTTGTATTATATTAGATGGAAAAATTCTTTCGATGGTTCTCGGACAAAATCTAGAGATTTTTGGAAGTATAAGAAAGTATCGCCCAAAAATCAGGCACATTTAAATTACACTTCAAATCAATTTCTTGCCAACAGTAAATATCAATGCCAGTTGCAAACACCGTAGGCAATCAATACAAAATGTGTAATTAATTAAAAGAAATAACACTACGTCTAATGTTACCTTCAAATGTAGACGTTGTGGGTACGTCCGCAGATGAGTTCTTCTAGTGCGTGACGAATTAACGTACATTTCTGGCACATCAGCCCTCCTTCATAATGTCATGTCCGTCATAAAAGAATGATAGTATATTGTTGTCGGTTGGTTGTTTGGGATCTGAAAAAGAAATTGTTTTTTCTTTGATTTAATGAGAAATTATTAAAGTAGTAATTTAGTCAATCAAAATATCGAACAGGTTTATTACAATATCAATGTACAGCTTATTCAAATAGAGAAAGGAAATCCGAAGTCAGTGTTCTGAAAGAAAAAAAAAACAATTTTTAAAACAATAATGAAAATGCGAAACTATGAACCAAGTGACTAACCTAGAAATAAGATAGATACAAAAGATAAAGTATTAATACTACGACATTTAACTTTACTGACGTTTCAAGAAGTATCTACGATGCAATGACGTCAGTGTACCTTTCCCTATATGAATAAGCTATGTATATAACGTCATGATTAATCAAAGACACATTAACATTAAAATCGAATTTACTACTTTGTGGTTTTTTTTTTCTATGCAAAGCATACATTCGCAAGTATTTCATATATTTTGCATGTCTGGTCGGTATTCAAGTCAGCGTCTTGAAATACATTTATGTTTTTTATGCACACAATTTTATTCTTTTCTGACAGATATTAACTGTTGAATTTGAGGTATAAATATATATTTGTTTCCTATTTCGTAAATATTTACATGATAGATGAACAATATATGACTTATTGTACCATTTTAATCTTTCCATACTTTTCCTATTTTCACTGCTTAAAGTGCTCGAACTAAGAATTTTCTTAGCTTTAATATGAGAGATTCTGCTGCATCTTAATATGTTAAGGGATGTCTTTTAGTAAATATCTAGTTATTAAAAGTCTACTAGATGAAATCCAAATAAAAATCTTGTTGTGATTGCAACCAACACATCTTGCAAGTAGATTCATTATTTTGGCAGTTTCTCGGATAAATCCCTTTTCCAATACTTGAATCCCCGAGCTCGTCTCGGAAAGTGTTCTTCTTCGAAACTTTTAATGATATTTCGCCTACATCGTACCAAGTTCATTGTTACAGTAATTAAACAATTAAGGGGTGAAATTTTGTCTAAAGTCCAATTACTACTACTATGTGCATTGATTTAGATTATTTTAAGCACATTTAGTGACGTAACAAAACAAATACTCAGAAAAATGTGTTTAGATTGGTACAAGAAAAGTGGAAAAATATTTATAAAAATTGTTGTAAAATCATAAAAACGAATACCTAAACAACTAACTATCACACTGACAAAAGTCAATGCTATGTTTTTCCACTATCACCAAACAACAATTATTGTTGTATTATTGTTGTTTGGTGATAGTGGAAAAACCTAGCATTGACTTTTGTCAGTGTGATAGTTATTGTTACACCAAAGGTTCCAAAACCCAATTACTGGAATACCTAAACACTTAAATTAACTGTAACAAATGTAATGCCAAAACACGCAATTAATGGTAAATCGTAGAGAACTTCTCTACTTGAATTAAATGTGTTACTGAGTTTATACATACAGCTATGCTCAAATGTCATCTCTATGTCAACATCTCTATGATTTACCATTAATTTCGTGTTTTGGCATTACATCTGTGGCAGTTAATTTAAGTGTTTAGGTATTAATTTTTATGATTTTACAACCGTTTTTATAGGTCTATTAAATTTTTATGCATGTTCCCGTTTCTGAGACGTCAGTTTTTTACGCACTGAAAGAAGTATTGCAATTGTATTAAAAGCTTACAGAAATGCGACAAGTTATTAAGATTCTTTATTAAAATACTATTTATAACGCATTTAAATTAAGAGTTTTATTTTGTACTCACCTTACTTTGATTATTTGAAAACAAATATAGGTGTTTTCTACCTATTTGCTAAAATATTCAAGCTTTATTTTTACACTAGGCGCTTCACTGGTACTTAAGAATACAAAATAAAAACAAATTCACTTTTTTGAAACAATTGATTGAACATTTACCAGTACTCCACCACCGTCACCCTTTTTTTATAATTTAAACCAAACATTAGCGTTTTTTTACAACGCCAAGCCAATAAGTAAAAATTTTTGCAGGAGTTGTTTCGAATGGGAATCGACGCTTCAAAGCTTCGTGGCGCTGGTGTTCTTCCTCATTTTATGCTATTATTTCGAACCGTGGATGATACCCATTGGTTTCCTTTTAATTTTTTTCAAACAGTATATAGTAAAACAAATTACCGGACCTCAGAACGTGCCTTGGGACGAAGTAGCCGATTCTGACTTAGACGATGACGAAGACGATGATAAAGAGAAGGTAGGACAATTTAAATCGGCTTCTAATACCTTAATTCACTGATTATCTTCTAAATAAAACAGGAAGAAAAGAAAAGTTTGAAGGAGAGGCTGCAGACCATACAAGAAGTTACTGCGGGCGTACAGAACGCTATTGGTAAATTAGCCACGTTTGGGGAAAGCGTCAAAAAGTAAATTTAACTACCCTATTTTTCATTCAGAACGTTAGTGAACATTATTTTTAACAATTTTCAGCACTTTTAACTTTACCATACCTTATCTCTCATGGATCGCCGTAATACTGCTAGTATCAGCCAGTTTAGTTCTATATTTCGTACCGATCCGGTATTTGTTGATGCTGTGGGGCACGAACAAATTCTTCAGACGGATACTTCGTCCCCATTCCGTACCCAACAATGAACTGTTGGATCTTATCTCTAGAGTACCTGATGATGAGTTGCTGGTAAGTTGATTTTGTTTAGTTTTGTTTTTGTACCTATTTGTTACGGGTATTGGTAAAGGTGCGCTGCCGCTATCCCACGTGTAATTATAAACATATTGTTTTTGTACTAACTAGTATTGCAAGATTGTGCAGTCTGAATATTAACGCTTGCATGGTTTTCGATGAAGCTAGGTGAAGGAAGGTTGTCATGTGTTTAATAACATAAATACATTATAATTGTTTCATTTAAGTATTGGTAAAATGTTTTAAATAAAGTTTCACAAAGATATATGACTATTAATTGGATTTTCTGAAATACTACTGTTTGATCAACAATATTATTGAATTGCAATTACGATTGTTACTAAAACATACATTTGTTTTTATACTGCAATTACTAACAGCATATTTATATTATTTTAATGAACAGGTTTAATCAAAATTGTTCGTCTTACAACTTCTATAATTACAATTCTACAAATAAAAATCATAAATATCAAATCAGCGTTTTTTAGGAGTACCTAGCGGCAATATTTTATTAAGTAATAAACATCTGAATTAGGCGTTCTTTAAGTATTCAAGAATGTTAAGGGATGATAACAATTTTTAATTCAAAATATCTATTTGCATCTTTTCTGCCTCATATTTTTTATAAACAGAATACATCATTTTGTTTTAAAGAAAAGCTTAGCAAAATAGGACTTGATACCAATCGTTTTTTTGTAAATAAATGACCTATGTGGATTGCAAGTTGCATAATTATACATCCTAGATATGATATCTTAAACATAATATAATGGTAATTAACTCACTTTTGATTTAAATAAACTCATGTAAGGTTGTTTGAAATACATGTATATAAATTGTATTATGAATAGCTGTTTTATAGATGCAGATATCAAATATCAAAGGAAATGTAATTTATGTACTTCAAAGTATTTTTTTTAGTGTGTGTACGTCAAGACAGGATCTCTAAAATAAAGTAGTTTACAGTTTAGAGAGATTAAACAATTATGATGTTAAACCAATGGAATTTTGCTATAAATTTCGTACTTCTGATAAAATAGGAGGTACGAAAGAGCAAACACAAGCATTCGCTTATTAAAATGTTTTAAACAAACAAAAATTCGTATTTGCATATCATTCGAAACTTGTTCAAAAGCGCAATTATAATTAGTTTTATAATTTTATTTGCGAATTCACTTTGTGGACATTGTATATTTAGTGACAGGAATTTAATCAAGTCTGGTATACGAGCTTGTGAAATTGAACTCTGTGATCGTCATCATAATTTTTTATATTCTTAATTAAATTTAAGTATTGTAGACACTTTATCAAAAATCCTGCTTTATTTATTCAAAGGGGGTTCAGGTATATTAACTTTAGCTACGCAATTAGACAGCCATTTAGATTCGTAACCGAGCGCAAGTGTTAATATTTCAACTGCACAGCTGTGGGCAAAGTTGATGGGAACCGCAGTCTCGTTCAATCTCGGCCGTATCTCAGTATTTGAATGGTTCTTCCAGCTGGACTACAAAGACCTAAAGATCCTGCTGAACGCCGAGCCAGAGAAGAGGCGCGAACCGAGGAAGAAGCATGCGAAGGTCTCCTAGTGGAGATCCAACGTGCTCTATAATATCCGCGAAAGGATACGTGCACACCATTGAAAATAAGTCTGATTTATCCAGTATATTTTTGCCATTACGTGTGTCTAGTACATATAAAATACGATTACGATAATCTAGTACCACTATTACATGTAGTACCTACTACTACTTACTTTATTATTACTATCGTTGGATAATTAAATGTTCTTGTTCAAGATATAATGATGAATATTGCCAATTTAGTGAGATTAAGAGTGCCCATTGGATTGAGAGTATACATACTTTTATTTTTTAATTAGGAAGATGTTAGTTTGTCTACAATCGTTTATACAGAGTAATGTATTAATATCCGGTTTTAATTGGTAAATATTTTGACCAACCACTTGTAAATACAGTTTTAAGGGTAAAAATTGTAGTTAAACTAACATTGTTATTTAATAAGAGACATGACAATTATTGTTATTAGGTGACATTGTTTCTAGTTTCTATTACTTACTTGTTTCCATAGCTAACGTTAGGTTCTTTTTTATTGTATGAGCGTATACAACGTATTCCGAGCGTTCGTTCCGTTGTTAAAATATTATACCCTATAATTATACAAATAACTAAGAAAACGATACATAAGGGTGATTCGGTGTAGTTGAAGGGGTGTACGGTTCACATAGTTTTAACACCCCCGTTGTTTCCTACCCTGTAATAGCGCAATTTATATTATAGCGGTTATTACATACCTAAATATGTCACTAAGAATTTTATATTTTTGTACCCGGGTTTATAGTTAGTTTAGGAGTAAATTCTTTGCGGGACATTTTCATAAAAACGAAATGTGGAGGTAATTTATATTTGGATGTCTACTTAAAATTCTAACGGCATAAGTTAGAAAGACTATAATTTACCAACAAAAAAAGCAAATATAATATCTTTTTTATTGGAAATCATAAGTAGGTACGGTGCAGTATTTTTGCTAGTGCATTAATTTTCTTGTTGGTCTTTTTATTTGTTCCTTGTGTTGTTAGTATTTGTTATAAGTTAAAAGTACTGTCGATACTATTCATTTATTAAATACGTGTTTATAGGATACAGGGTACGCCACTGGTAGTACATGAAGTAAGTTAATTTGGTTGCCTGAACGTAGTAATGAAAGAAGTGGCAGAATTAATAGTATGTACTACAGCAAATGAAGTGACCGTTACCGTGGTTTTCGTTACTAATCAATAGTTAAAAGTTTTTCTTAAAATAGGGTTATTCACACCTATTATGTGAACATAATAACAACATCCGAATAACATAGCTTTTGCCTTTGCAACGGTTAATGATAAGTGAGTTTTATAAAGCATCATATCAAATAGGTTATAAATGTTAATCCTAAACGTAACCTACATAAATGAAGCAGTTTCATGTACTTTATAATGTTTTTTAATAAAGAAAACCTGTTTTTTTTTTTGTTATTTTTTTGTGTGATTATAAACATAGTTGCTTGAGTGCTATTATAGGCATTTCAAGCACAACAAAGTCATATGTTGAGGCTGTTGTTTCCCCCGGGCCCCGGAACAACCTTTTGTTACGTTATATTTCTTCTTGTTGGCATCAAGGTTTCTTATTTGCCTTTACGAACTTTTTTCCATTCAAGCTACTGAATTGTCAGAAGCCGAGCGTTTTTAGCAATATAAAAAGAGCGCAACTCAGTATTTTCACTAACGTCAGATGTATTTTGAATGTGAATTGGAATGTGGAGCAAAATGCAGCAATTGCGTTAACGGGCGGCGGTTTATATCATGCTATCAAACAGAAACCAAAAAAGAAAACAAAAATATTGGGTGAAACCGCGCCCTCAAGAAATAAGGAATATGGTGTCACGTAGCTGATTAGTGTTCTGAAAGTAGATGTTTGAAGCGATTGCCTGTCATACTACGATTCTTTGCAACAGGCCTGAACCAGCATAGGCAAATCGTTTTGATTTAAAGTATGCATCGGCATAAGATTTCTTTATTTCTCCCATCGAGAAAAGTATTTCTTTCTTTAAGCCTCTTGTTCCTGTTTTTCCTGAAAAAGCAGCTCAAGGTGCGGTTTTGCATTTCTGCAGTTATGCAAGTGTGCTACTGGCTTTAAAACCAATGTAACAATGTCTTGTTTATTTCAAAACCTTTTACTAAAAGTTAGAGTAGCTGAACATAAAGCACAACTATTTACATTAAAACGCACAAGCATAAAATGTTCATGCTGTGGTTATTATGCTATAAATTTATGGCAAGATGGCATAATGAGAAATTAAGTATCTACCTAACTTAATATTGCTTATCGTGTGATAATAAAAATTAATGTTTTCCGTTCCAAGTTATATCAGTTACTTTTATTTATCTTGCCTAAAACTTAATTTGCGATAGCGTAATATGAGATGGTGTTGTTTGGACTGTTTCCATCGTCTGTTGCATTTTGTAAATCCGACGTTTCGGTAGTGGCTCTACTGCGGTCATAAGGGTTGCCCTAATAAGGACTATTAGTTGTTAATTCCGTGGCTGGCTGTGGAATTATACGTGTCTCCTCGGGTAAATTGCCTTATGCGTATTTTGCTTCTATAATATACAGTGTACACACTACTGTATATCACAATTGTACGAGGGAGTACCCAAAAGAACTCGAACTAACTTTTCTTTTAAGTATTTATACAAAACGCGTTCATTTCATGAATCTTTTCATTTGGGGAAACAAAAAAAAAGTCGCAGAGGGCAAGATCGGATGAGTAAGGGGGATCGGGCAGAAGAGTCATGTCATTTTTTGTCAAAAATTTGCGCACAGATAGGGAGCGTAATCGTGGTGAAAAAACCAGTCGCCCGATTTCTACAAATTAGGCCTCTTCCGTCGCACACTGTTGCGCAATCTTTTCAAAACTTCTAAGTACAAACATTTAGGACACTTGGCATTGATTTCTCTTGACGAGCTCTTCTCGGGCGAGGGAAAGTGGGAGTCTGCCACTGGCTCGATTGTTGCTTTGTTTCCAGGTCGTAACCATAACACCATGATTCGTCAACTGTGATGACCTTGGAAAAAAGGTTTGGATCATTTCCTAACTGCTCTTCAAAGCACAGCGTGCTTTCATGCGCGCTTCTTTTTGTTCAACAGTCGGCAGTCGCGGCACGAATTTTGCAGTCACCGTTTTCATCCCCAAGTTTTCCGTTAAAATTCGTTGAATTGAACTCCAACTCACTTCCGATAGGTGCACAACTTGTTCAATGACCCGTCGTCGATCATCAAAGATGATTTGCTGAATTTTGTCAACATTTTGATCTGTACGGGCGGTGGAAGGACGACCAAACCGGGCTCTGTCATCAATTGACATTCTGTATCTTTTGAAACGGAAAAAACACTCAAAGACTTTTTCCCAAAGCATCATCCTTGTATGTCGTTTTTAACATTTTAAGTGTTTCTGTGCTTCTTTTCCCCAACAAAAAAAACTTTACGGTCACGACAATTAGCTGTTGCAAAAACGACGCGCATATAAAACACGTGTCACGCAACAATTTATAGAAGCCGCACCGAGTTATCTTTAGCGATGACGTTTGACTTAAAGAGTCGTGGATGGTTGCTCTATACGCCCCTGGCGGCAGAACGTGGTACGATAAACAGTCCGCCCACCACAAAATCAGTACGGTTTCTTTTGGGTACTCCCTCATACACTGGCTTCTCCGCGGGTAGGGATATACTGTTTGGAACCTGTGACTGGAACTGATGACGACAGTAGAACCACTGCTGAAACGTCGGATTTCCAAAATCCAACAGGCGATGGAAACAGTCTAAACAACATCAACTCATATTCTTCTAACCCGTCGTCAGGAATTACCACGTCATGAGTTGCGATACTGTTCTAGAACGCACGCGGTTCTGTTGTGGGAATGGGTATGGTAAACACAAAGATGGTTATTAATATACTGAGTGACTTTGACTTTGTTTACCTAGTGCGGTCTTCTCTTGTAAGGAGTAGATTTTAATCCATTTTTTATACCCATTCTCCCCTGACCAACTGCCTCTTCGATCAATAGATCGACCGTTTCATTAAAAGAAATCGCCACATAGCTTTTCACCCTAAATAGTTTAGCGTCCTTCTGCTCTGCCTTTAGCTCAGCATAGTTTGTTTGAATATCCAACACTACCCAAACAACACTGAGTATCGTATAATAAACAGTGAAATGTCCTCTCCATAAGCGTTGAATAACGGTTTATAATGTATAGTGAAATAAACATTGAAATACAGTTTAGAAAATACCAATTATTGGTATGTGGTAAACTATATTTCAACGAGATATTTTTACTAAGCATTAAGGAATATGAGACGTTTATTCATTTATTTTGTGCATTATAAATATTATTCAACGTTCATGGTGTTGCTTGGGTAGTGGATGTAAACCATTTCCTTTCTCCAATAGGTTGAAAGTAACTTTGCGAGTCTAACATTATAGCAATTTTATGGGATTGAATGGGTAAAAGTAATCAGTAATATAATTCAGTGTTTATATTTAGTAATAATTAGTGTATGGTTTGGAAATAATATTAGATATAAGTAATTGTTGAAATTTTTTGTTGTATATTGTTTCTTTCATATTTCTTTTTGTATTTAGTTTTACGTTAACAGCGTGCTTTAACAAAAAGGAAGCAAAATTGTAAAAAAAATCATCTGCACTGGACAATATTATTAGTACGTATAGTGGAATACTATTAAAGTTATACTATCTGTGGTTATACATTCATACCATGTATGGATGCAATAAATTATTGTTCTAAATGATTAAACAAAATGTTACTAAGGCGGAAGTTGTATATATGAGTTCTTATGAAAATGTCCTCCATTTTAGTCATCCCCTTCTGTTCTTCCAAAAAAAAAAAGATTTTAAATTTAGATTTAGAGATATTTATTTTTTCTAAAGATGATGCTTCTATGTTGATTTCACTTAAAAATACTGTTTGCTGCCTAATTTCTAAACAGTTTATATATATTTTGTTTTGTATTACGCTTCTGTTGGCATTATTTTTACGAATATTTGTATTAAATATATCAAACACATTTCTCTAAATTGAACAGTACAGCTGACAAGAAAAAAATATAAATATTTTTCAAGCGTATAAGTTAAAATGGTTAATACATATATACCGTATGTTTTGAATTGCAAAATTTATGGAAATTTATATTATATTAAGTCTAGAATAAAAATTAAATCAAATAATATATTAATTGAATAAAAAAATTTCCTTGTTAATATTATGTACTTTAAACTTCTATAAATTTTATTGTCTATTATGCTTAACTCCATTAAGAGTTTTCGTTATGTGTACATATTATAAAAAGAAAAATCACAACTCTAGCACCTTTACTTTCTTGCACGCCACCTTTTACTATTATTCTTAAATTATTTGGCTCATTTGATGCAAAAAGTGATATTATACATACTGAAAATTCTTATATTAAATGTTTTTACAAACATTTCGTTTTTGATTTTTATTGAACCCTGTAATCCCTGTTGCCTAATTATTTTTAATGAAATTTACATGTTTTTAATGTTTTGTAACACGACGCATAATAGCTTTACCTTATCGAGACCATTCCTGTATTGCAAAACGCCTCACTACTGTGGAAATCCTTGTGTTCAGTGCTGCACATATTTCATTGCTGTTTCACCTTCGACAATCTAATTGCTGTAGGTTTTTATGAATGGGTCTGTCTTTTTAAGATATACATATTCTTGCACTGTATGAGAAATGATGCTTTTTCCTACCATTAAGCGCTATTTCGTAACAGCTTGTTACGATTTTTAAACTCGACGGTGTACATGAAAGGCAGATATTCTAACAAAAAAAAATCATTTTTATTGTTAGACTTTCTCTTTAACAGTCAACTTGTGTAATAATCATATGAAGGGTAGTATTTCGTGTTTCCATCTGCGCATATGTATTTATATTTCGACTTTTACGGTATACCGTTGGTCTTTTGTTATTGTGAACATTCTCCATTGTTTCTTCACAAAGCAGTAATGTCAGCAGTAGAATGCCTTATTAACGCGTTATGAATTTAAAAACAAATACAAACAACGCACTTTTTTATTTTGTTTGCTAAGCTTATAAACAGGTAATCCATTGTAGAAAGTCAGACCTTAAAGTATGTGTTATGTTTCTATAAACGTAGATATTATGAAATTATAATAAATTTTGTGTTGCATTTAAGCCAACACATAATTTGCGGCACCCAAATGTTAAATTTCTGATTATTGAGCATTATTATTTATGTAGGTAATTTCTTAAAGTTAGAGTTTTTGTATTTGCAAAATATTAAAGTATATTTTACAAGTATCTGGTGCTACTTGCGTCGCACAACTCAAACAACAATAACGTACTCGTCGCAAAATCTTCTTTTTCTTCTTCATTTTAGTAAATTAAAAACAAACTCTCCCTGTAATTCAACCATAATAACCAGAGGAACAGTAGTAAACATCTATTGAGGCGGTGCTTTTATAGCCAAGCAAGCCTTTCAGAAAACGCAGGACGGCCGGTATACGAATTTCCTGTATTATCGACCACGGACCTTTTGTACATGCATAGCAAGTTCCAACATTGGCTTTTCTTGTTCCAGACCTCAAGAAAGAGCGGGGAGCATATACTATATTGTATACTCTTGGTGCATGGTGATTTTTTTTTACGCCAGCATAAGAATGTCACTTTTTGGGAATATTCGGCTATTCGCATCTTTAATTAGTATTAGCGATGGCGATGAGGGGAATGGTCCATCCTAAGAACTTACGGCACTTGTAGCTGTCATCACATTATTTACTTTAGAGTGTAGATAAAGAATTTTATATTTTACAATAAAAATATGTTTCATTCTCGTATTTATCGTTTACTAAGGAACGATATATACCAAGTAGGTATCTATAAATATGTAACTCAATCTTTGAAAGTGAAAGTCAATCTCCTCAAAGGATAGAAGTGAATTTTTAAAAGTCGAACGTAATTCATGCTATTATACAAATTTGATACTGCGAACTATTGAGCCAAGTTTAAAAAGGCATACATGCGGCTATAATTTATTACTTATATTATTTCATTTTGGTTAAAACTCAGTAATAAATTTGAAAGGTCCCTTTCTGGTTTATACTTGCCCCATATGTTAGTAATTAAATGTCAACGCCTTGTTTCTACTTAATAAAACGTTCCTCTCTGATGGATACATACATTACTTGCATATGAAAATGAATGAGTAAAAGTGGTTTAGTTGAATTATGCTTTTCAAACTAAATGCTTAGAATTCTATTTTTAATGTAGAATAAGTGTGTGCCAAGAGAAACCTATTTCGGGTATGGAAATTTTGTTCATTTCACTTGAGATTTATGTATAATATTTACATATCTATATATTAAGTGAATATTTGCTTAAATAAAATTGAACTTGATGAAGCTGTGTTGATTACAGCGGGACTGAAATTTACAAAACTTCCATTTGGATACTGCTGTCATAACTTATTTTATTTTATCTCGTCTAAAAATCGACGTGTTTTTCAACTCAACAATGAAGCATTAAGGTTTTCTTTTTAAATTTTGACGTTTACTCAAGTATAGACCAGGTTTTAATCATCCCTTAATATTTCGACTATCGCATTATTCTGTACTTGCCAAGTTAGCTTTAGATAAACGGGTTAGTCCCTTAAACTAGGTTTAATAAATTCCCAATTAAGCATTTTCCCCTAGGTTTGTCAGTGAGTTCGCTGGCGGAAGTTATGTCAATCTACGCTGATTTACATGCAACACATTCAAATGTGACATGGAAAGCTGTTTGTTCCTCTTTAATGTATATAAGCTCATCTTTAAAAACTCTTATTCTGTGTAGATATTTTCCTTAATAGCCATGTCCTGATAACGGTCTTCTTACTGTTCACTGTTCATTTCAAAACAACTCTTTGCCAGTTGTTTTGCAATCCCATTACCTCCTACGCCCTACTGCCGCGACATCCACACTAGCGTAACTTTGTTGTGTTTAACCAAAGTTATTAAGTCTTGCAGGTAATCCCAAACTAGCTTGGAGGTTATATTTGAAGATGTTAGTACCTTACGGATCGCTTAACTATCGAAAAAATTCGAACCAAACGACCCTGGAGTGGCTGCACAGTTGTTCCAATATTGGAGGTTCTTCTGATTTGCCAATTGTTTAGTTACCGTAAGTGGTATGCCAATGGCAGGTTCGGGTCCCTTCAAATATAATGCAGCACACTTTTTCGCAAGAGTGCCTGCTTCCTCACTGACATGAATGAGTGAGTGTCCAGATACTCAGACTAGGTATAGTTTAGGCCGTCCCTACTGTATTTAAGGTGTTTTTGCAGCTTCAGATCAGCCTCGAGTTGCATATATGCACCCATAGTGCTTTCTACACCGCCTGACTGTTGTTGAAAAATTTATTGATTTGTGTCTAATGTTTTTATCTAAAATCTCTTTATCATACATTTCAACAGCATAGATTTCAGCGCGAGAAGTGGTTGCGTATTATCCAAGATTGTAGTATTTTCTAACTCTTGGATTACGACAGAATATTCCTGCGCCAACACCCGGCTGTTATCGAACTGTCCGTAAACCAGCAGGCTTCTGCCTGCGTCAATGTTGTTTCGTTGCATTACCATTCCTCTCTGTTTGGAAAGGAGGTAGTGAAGTATGCGTCAATCATTAGTTGAGTCTGATTCAGTCTGTTTGCATTCCTGGCATACCGTCGCAAGTGACCGATTCAACCAGCTTGTTAGCCACACAAATATGAGTATGTGGCCGTTGATTAGCAATGTGCCATAAAAGAAAAATGTAGTTAATCTGGTCTCCCTTTCCACAGCAATGTACTTGAGTGGTAGGTCCAGAAGAGTTTCCAATGCCAATGACATGAAACGAAGATATTGCTGCCGTGATTGCCATACCTACTTGCAATCCTTTGTATGAATGTAAGTTTTGTTGTGGCTTTGGCTTGTTGCGTTTTCTGCCACCATCGCTCCATAGACCATAGTTGGACGTACTAGCACCACATAAAGCCAATGGATGAGTAGCTTTTCCCACTATTCTTCGGCAAGTTCGTAAGATAACCTCACCTTGCGCGTCATTTTTTTTTTTTCATGTTGATTGCAGGTTAGTCTTGTCAACTAGGACGCCTAGATATTTTACAATATCTGCAAAGTTTCACACCTTGGATAGTGGGTGGTACCAAGTGTTCCACTTTACTGGTGAATGGTACTACCGTGGTTTTATTCGGGTTAATGGTCAATTTTACCCTGCTGCACCAGCTATAAGTAGCGTTAATTGCCTGTTGGGTTTTCTTCTCTTCCGATCCTCTTAAAGTATTACAATATCATCCGTATAGGCTTGCACCTCGGCTTCAAGCGCTTCAATGATAGCCAGTAGGTCATCTACAAGTAACGACCAAAGTAGTGGGGATAAAATTCCATCCTACGCACACCCTCTGCCCGGCCTAAACCTGATTATCTCCCTGCCTAGTGTAGCGAGCCAATTCGTAAGCGTAGTGGCAGTCCAGCCTGCTATAATCGGTTCTACGCTTCGCGCTAAAACCGCTTTTCATAGGAATCAAGGGATTACATTATTAATTGCTCCCTGTATGTCCACAAATGCTGGCATTTCTATTTCCTTGAATTCGAGCGAGTCCGAAATCCTGAATACAAGATTGTTTAATGCAAAAACCCTGGATTTGACTGCTTGATATGCATATTGCTGTATTAAATTACTTCCCTGATGTGACCCTTTAACATATCATAAGTCTTACTATTGCTATGTATAACCGATACATCATGTATGGCATTAATCCTCATGTTTTCCTAATTCTGCGGGTTGTCATTGAAGCCCGTCTGCGTTTATCTTCTGCAGATGCTGATTGCGGATAAGTTCCGAGTTGACTACCGTGTCTAAGAATTCAACCTTTTGCCTAAATTTTAATGTTTCATTTGGTGGTTTTAGACCAACCATTTTTCTTCTGCTTGTAAAGGAAACCCTTGTTGCTTTTCCAAAATTAACCTTAAGGTTTTGTTTCATACATCATCACTCTATTAGTTTCAGAGCCATCTGCACGAGTTCTGAAACAATACCTTCTTTCACCACTATAAGCATTGCTATATAATCTGCATTCTTTTGTTTATAGCACCTTGCATTATTTAAGGCGCTAGGCTACTTATCTATGACAAAGTACCCCATCAATCGTAGCAAGATTCTCTCCTGTAAGAAGGAGGTAACCCTCGCGAATCGGCATATATATTCCTCCAGCTATCGATCTTTCAATGAGTTCACCTTCAAACATAGGTACTATATGTGTAGGTAGCAGGGCTAGACTAGCTGTATAATCTAAATAGCAATGGTGGTATATTCTCCACTTGTAATGATAGAAAGAGTTGATAAACAAACTTACTTCAATATACTATTTGCTCTTCGTTCACAGTTTCAGTGTTAACTTTGAAACTGGGAAGTGTGTTTAAAGTCCTTAGCATTTCAGTTCTTGTTTATTATGGACAATTAGTTATGACTACCGAAAAACAATTTTAAGGCTCCTACCATGGCCGACATAAAAAAGTTTACTGAGAACATATTGTGCTACTTTCAATTGCCAGAAATTTTAAAAATAAACGAATTTTAATTTATTCGTATATACTGTCAATAAATATAGGTATCTATATTTTGGTTAGAAAGTATTGTTTGCACTTAATATCTGCATAAGTTTACAAGTAAAGTTTGTTATAGGTTTGCAGACAAGAAACATCTAAAATATCGCTATTCTACAAAGTGAAACGCTTGTTATTCACGAGGAATTAAACGCAAATATTATACTTAGGTATTACTGGTGCGCTTGCTCTAGTAATTGTATGGAATGTACAGTAGATAATTATGTTCACATTGGTCCCAATATCCAGCCATTCAACTCTTAAGATGTATATATTTACGTATTTGTCTCCCTATCCGGGTTCAAATGTTCTAAATATCAATCCAGTTATTTAGATGCTATGATCTTTAATTTTTCTGCATGGATAAAAGTTTAAAAATGTTATTTACAGCATGCAATATTACGGATCTGGTATTACATGGTTACTTTTAGTAGTTAATTGGTCAAGTAGCATTTGAAAGTCTCCTTTACATAGCGATAGCACAGATTAATATATGTTTAAAATGTTTATATATGTGTATGTGTTTCTAAACATTAGATTTTATTTTGAGATTCGCAGGATAAATATTGTAACATAAATGTTTTAGTTTTAGATTGAAATATACTGTAGTTTGTGCGTTCATATTTCATCAGCCTTATTCTTCCATTTCACTTTTAAACTATTTTCTCTTTTAAACGCGCTTACATATGTATACTTATATCTTCACATTTCTTTCCACTTCAAGGCGAGTCATCTAACACGTGTCTGCGAGGTCCGGCACCGTTACATCCGTTGTTGTAAATGAGAGAGATGATAAATGGGGAAAGTTAAAAAATAATCTGTCGTTTCTGTAAAGCACTATGTATGTATTTCATAGGCAGTTCTACACATGTGTACTTGAATGACTATTATTTGAAACTGTGTTAAGAATTATAAGAAATTTCATAATGCAATTTCTGTGATATTCCATATTTTCTGTTTTTTTCTCTAATACAATTATGTTCTTTTGCCGCACATGCGTGTTTAGTAACATTTCTCTCCGCTTTCACAATTGCTGGCTACCTTTACATGTTTATTCTTTTAACTGTCTTTTAATGGCTATTTTTATTAGCATCCTTTTGTAAAGAGGTTTTTAAAGGTAACTTAAATTTCAATTATTCCTGTTAGTTATTTAATAAATAATAAGACTGATTAGTATTTATTATACGATTGTTTAAAGACCTGATATACTGCAGTATTATTTATTCATATTATTGATGAATATAAAAGTAAAAATAGCAGATCGTATATTTGAAATATTTAAATAGAATTGCAAAATAGAGACATTTTAAATATTATTTTATTTAAGCAGAGATAATATTTTGTTTTTGTCTATTAATGATAGAAATATTACTAACAGAAGATAGACAACAGTACATACAAAATAATTTGCAAATAAATAATGAATATACTATGGATGATGACCGAGTTGAGTGCTTGCTTTAGTAGACTATTTACTAAAGTTCTTCAAGAAAAACTTAGAAATTGCATTCTAATAAGTGAAGATCATAGTGCTTTCATCTCAGGTCGATCGTGTGTGGATAACTTATTCACTTTACAACAACTGATTGGAAAGAAAATCTCTGCAAATAATGAGGTCCACTTGGCCTTCATCGAATTGGAAAAAGCTTATGATTCTATATCTCAAATTAAGCTATGGAAAGCCTTAAGAACATTGGATATGGACCCACATCTACTATACAACACCTCACAAGTAAAACAGGGAAATATATTGTCTAACTATATTAAAACTACCAAAAGACTACGTCAAGGGTGCAGCTTATAACCTATATTATTAATATTTAATGATTCTTTGGCAATAATACTTAAAAGTTGGAAAGAAGGATGTGGGGGTATCGCTATGCATATTAGCAATAAATATCTATACGACTTAAACTTTGCGGATGATCAAGTAATCGTAGCATAAGATGCATACGATTTAGAATGCATGTTAAGAAGAACATAAATGTTAAAAAAAACGTAATATCTTGTAGTAAATAGTGAGAGTAGGTTTTGACATATTAATAAGCGATACTTCTGTAGTTAAATAAATTTATATTTACGCGCAATATTTGACAAAAATGGCTTAAAGAATAACGAAATAAAACATAGCATCCAATCGGTGTTGAGCTGTGGATGAGAAACCTGGGTTATTGGTGCTGAAATGAAGTAGATTAATTATAACAGTAGAAATGGACTACCTAAGACGCAGTGTATGAGTATGATGGTATTAGGAAAGAGATGCAGAGACACCACAGAATAGAATAACTTGGAGAAGGAGATTTGATAGGCAGCTCATAGCGGTATAACATATACGTAATATTTTGTTGCACCTCTATTGCTTTTATGACAGGTTTAACGTGGTTAAACCATTTCTTGAAGAAAATAACTAGAAAATGACAAAACTGTTTATTCTTACGTCTAGATTAGATTAGATTAGAAGCCTGTTCCACCGCGCCCTATTAAAATCTATTTTGAATCCCTTTATCTTAGAAAGTGCTCTCTAATCTTGCCATTTTTTTAAGAACAGCTCCTTTATGCAGCTAGCTGCTTCCGGATTCTCTGAGCCGAATAACAGAAACCTTGTCCTTACCAAACCCACGCATCGGCACAGAGTATCAATTTTGGGGTTTCACTTCGTCCTGGCGGAATTTGCAACTAGTACCCTCTCTCAGGTCTATTGCAAATTGATTGGTCTACAGTGACCAGTTAGTAGACCTGCTGTCATTTTAATAGTCTTCCTAGGTAAGTAAATTGTAAATTTAGGGTTTTGTTTCCTTAAAAAATGTTTTGCCTGTCTTTGCCTTGGTAACTTTCCCCACTACTCTTTAGACTTGTTATGTATCCCAATTTTACATCAAGCGGCGAACTTTGTATTCTGTGAACTAATTTAATGTAGTATTCAGTAAATTCAAATATAATTGTTTCACACAACCTAAATAGTTGAACAAACATCTGCGCTTTTTTCGAACGCAGCTAAGAGTTTGAATAAAAATACAGGTACATTCATTCAAATATTTTCTTTTTTAATTGAATGCAAACATTTTACTAATTATTTATTTTAAGCGATGTAAAACAAACAATGCTTCAATAAATATAGACCAATAAAGTTTAAGCGTACCGCCTGTATTTCCAAATATAAACCTACGCGAACTTTTTATATCAAACCACAAGAATTTAATAAATATTTTAGCGTTTTCTTCGTTTAAGCTGCGTACACGAATGAATATTTTAAATATCATGATTAACTGGCGTAAGTTTATAATTATCGTCAGTAAGTTCAAATTTACATTAAACCTAAGGCACATTCGCGTTTTTCAAATCCAAATTCAAGGAGACCGGGTTTTGCAATAAATCCTTACGAAATTAGAACAAATGCATTCGCGGATTTGTTCATGCACGAAGAGAAATAGAGTTGCGTAGTAGATCTTTAGAGACTTAATATTAAAGATGTACAGAAAAAAAATATTTAAGATAATCTTAGTTGCACCAAAAATCCACATATCGTTACATATGGTAAGTGTGTATTTATAATAATTAAATTTATTATTTACTAATGTTGCATAATTATACCTATTATAAATCTCCTTTCTATAAAATGTAAATGCTAGATTTTACACATTACTCTAATTAGTTCAATAAAAGAAGCCAGCTTCTAAAGTCCGCAATGCGATTTCAGTAAGAGCTTCTCTAATGGGAATTTAAGATATTACAAAAACAATTTACTATAAAAGAACCATTTGGTAAGTACATACAGATGAGTACCTGTTCAAGAAAGCTACAGCAACGTTCCACTTGGCAGAGCGAAATAAGCGTTTTTAATACGCTGCATAACGCTTCGTGTTGCACGTTTCCTTGCTTCTATATATCTAAACGGTAAAGGTGTTTATAATATGTCGTCAACCTAAAATTTGAGACTTTTTGCCCCAATTTACGAGGAAAAAATCTTTTTGTGTCTCAACCTTACACATACTGAACATAATTAGAAGCTGTTGTACCAGTCGACCTTCAGTGATTTAGATATCCGCCTAGTTGTTACAGTGAAAGTACGGTTAATTGGTTGGCTTGGCTTGTAGCACTCGATCAAAAATTGTATCGAACCTACATACACACATTCATTTCTGTGGTCTAGTTGTCAACATATTACGGAAATTTCTAATTACATCTGAGTAATAGTTTTTTATTGTATTATCCATATAATTAATTAGTGTTTATTGATGCCATGCATGGAGTGTCGATGTAAATATATGATAATTTAGAAAAAATTCTTTAATGAATCAAAATGAACGGTAAACAATTTTTCATATTCCATTTACTATAAATGTGCGAAACCTTAATACTTAGCTTATTCAATGAAATAATTAAGATTGGACAATTTCTCCATTTATTTACATGGTATTTCTGCTATTTTATTGAATAGACGAAAGTAATTTTCCAAAACTATTGTATAGTATTAACCGTTTTTAAGAATAAATAATTGATTGCAATTTGGTGGAGGCGCCTGTGTATAAATACATTCTTTTGTTTAATTATATATTAACATATATTCTGAATGAACTAACGACATAATAATAATAATAATAATAATAATAATTCATGCCTTTACATCCCCCAACAGCTTTCGCCAATTACAGGGGGCATCGGCCGGCCATGAGCTATTATTACGCCTGCGCCCGTGGAGCGACTTAAGGTGTTTGTCTCTCAGCATTTGCCAAGGAGTGAGGAAAACCACGAAAACCTCACTCTGAGAGCAGGCCCTGGGATTCGAACCCCGGACCCTGTGACTGATAGCCAAGCGCGCAAGTCACTGGACCATCAGTCACACAATAATGAACTAAGTATAGTTAAATTCGAATTCAATTCATTGAAGACTAATTGTACGTCTAAAATATTCACCGTATGTTGCTATATTTAGGTATACAAATATGCAGTTTCATGTATATTTTCGGTATCTTTAATATATTTTCCCTTTCCTAATGTGATTACTGTATACATTGCTGAAATATGTGTGGTGGACCCTAGTTTTGTTCCAATCGCATTTACAAGATAAACACATGTTAATTAGTATACTATCGAATCACTTATGTAACTTTCTTGTTCGGTGGCTTGGAATTAAAGAATTATATTCAACACTATAAAGTGAAGGGAACCGTGTAATAAATAACAGACAGCTATTTTACAGCGCATTCAATGGTGCGATCGTATATTTATTACATAAAATGCAGCTATACTTTTACTCTTTGGTAAAAGAAGAAACTAATGCAATCCAATTATCCCTGGGCCAAAGAATTTGATGTCAGATTTACCTTTACGTAATGGTTTCATCAAATTATTCTCGAACATAGTTTTCTGTATAACTATATACATTCGTTATATGTATGCTTAACGACTGCTAGTTGGAAGTTACAAGATTACTGGATATTTATATTGGATATGGATATTATATCGTATGAAAGATACAAGTCAACCGATGACACATAAACTCTAACGAGTAGAGTTAGATCTTATACACAGAAATACAGCAAACAAGAGTTACAAAATTAATGCTTTATTAGGACAAATTATTGGTGATACCGTATTTTATTTTAATGGAAATGTTAATTTAAAAATTAAAAATTGCTAAGACAAATCTCCTAAATTATTTTTAACAGTAGATATAATAAATAAAAGAACTATTTATTTATTTATCAGGCCAACACAATAAAAAATCACTTAATTGAAAGAAAAAAACTGTCTAAACACAATACAGATTGTAATAAACTTTATTAATGCAGTTAATTGTATGTGTATACATTTAAAAAATACTTGTTGATTTTAACATGTTTTATATAATACAATATAGTAGGGTTTCATACCCCATGAGTAGAAAGCACGTTAAATGCATTGAATGACGACAGAAAATCTAGGATACAGCTTATTTGTGCAGGCATGGCAAAAAAAACTTACTAGTGTATACGCCTGCTATATTGTTTAGGAGATGCAATTGAGTATGCAGAAATCCTTTGGCAGCAAATATTGTTGTTGCAAAATAGTATATAATAGTAATAATTCAATGAGAACAACACCTAAATAAAATAATAAATTATTAAATAGGAAGCTTTTCGACCTGAAATATATTTGAATGCTTGGCGCTTGTTCAAATAATTTGTCTATTTCTTTTACTATTTTCTTGGGAACAGTTGGGGGTGATTATCGAAGGAAATATTTCGTATATCAGACAAATAAAAGAACATTATATTAGTATGTCGTCTTGTTTTACTTGTGAAAAGAACTTTCTTGGTTTATATAATGGTACACAATCATATCACTATTTCATTGGCTAAGATTTTCATTTAAACAAAACATATTCAGAAATGGTTTTAATAACGCTTAGCTTTGTATTTGCTGCTGTTTCACTAACTTCGTTTTCCTGTACTGTAACTTGAATTTCGCAAGCGGTTATATATTATTTGATATGTATATTAAGAATAATTAGAGAAAAATTGCATTCGCGTTAATTATTTTGTTCCAGGGAAAAGAAACTAGTGTGAAAAGATGATAAAAATGACGGTAAATAAAATTATTTCGCACTTTTCGGTACCTAACTAAAATTGTTTTACCCGTGAAATATTAATTAAACGCTTAAATTTACAATTTCACAAAAAACTGAATTGATTAAATTTTTATGTAAATACTTTAACATTTCTTTGAGAATACGTAGGTACCTTAATTTTCATACAGTAAGTATGCCAAATAGAATTAAAATAATATAGGTGTATCTACATCTACGTCATATGTGCAAAACGTTACTTATACCAGCTTATTAGGTATTCCGCATTCACACATCCCTGTCAAATCTTTTATGAGCATTGTACTGTACTTTTAGCAAAGATGCAAACAGTTGTTCAAGAGATGCAAATGTTAGCAAATGGATCATTAGAAGAAGGCTTCGTGCTGCTAGGTTGTCCTGTAGAGGGATAGCTACAGGTCCAGCATTGCAACGCCGGCTCGCGTTGCAAGAATGGCTTTTGCCCGAACTCACCAGGCATGGAATGATGAAGGCTGGAGTAGGGTACTGTTTTTAGATGAATCGCGTTTTTGCCTTAATGTGTTAGACGTTCGTCGGCGAGTGTGGAGAAGAACCGAAAAATGATACGCTCCAGTTTGTATTGACGAACGACTTCCATTTTGATGTGGATCGGTTATGGTTTGGCAGGAATCACTCACAAGCACGTACAAAGTTGATCTTTATACATAATGGCTCCCCGATAGCTCATAGCATCATGTTACGCTTTTCATGATCACTATGGACGAGTTTGGCATTTTCATGCAAATAATGCTAGATCTCACGTAGTCAGAGTTGTCAGAGAATATCTGGATGAAGTGGGAATTACGCGGTTCATTTGGTCGGTCATTAGTCCGGACATCAATCCCATCAAACATTTATGAGGTGAGTTGGGACCACGTATCCTAAGGCATATACCAGTCCCAAGAATTGCCCAAGAACGCAGAGAGTTGCTATTGCAAGAATGGGATAATATTTCATAGAACGTGATACTTAGCTTAATTGAAAGTAAGATGCCTCGTCGACTTCAAACAGTCATTAACGTAAGAAAAGGGCATCCATATTATTAGTCATAAGTTTTCGTTTAATTTTTTTTTTGTTCCATTTTAGTCTTAAGAACAAAAATTCGAACTTCAAAAAATTAACGTAGCGATTCAACACACAAAATACAGTATAATTTTTTGGTCTTCTGATTAACAGACCAGTCTTCTCATAGCCACCTTTACTACAGCACCTTTAGTACAGCACCAATTCCCTGATCAACAATTTTTGCAGCTTCACGTTTTTCTTAGGCATCTAACCATCTTACAATTTGCAAATATAAGTTATAAGGTTAAAACAGATAATTCTAAAAATAGTTCATAATTTCAATGTAACTTCAATTTTTTGCTCGCCAGGATATGTGTAATAAAATCGAGCTCATCATCCGAATTGGTTACTGATTTTCGAGATATTTTCTGGTAAAGCATTAGAAAGAAACTCGAGAACACATCTTGCGAATAACGTAATCTATGCGCAGACACAAAATCATGTCGCGTCGCACAAAATAAATCCGGATTTAAATAAGTTACAAGTGCCAAATAGTATTTAACATGAATGCTACGCTATTTATTTATATATGTTTTAAATAAAATAACAGGTATCTTGTATGTATAAGTCGCACCTAACTTCTTATCTTATCTTATCTTATCTGACCTTAACATGTTACTTTGGTGTGAAACACCCCTTGGGCTTTCCTGTGCATCCATTATGCTACTTCGTCGATCATTCTAGTTTGTCATAGATCAAATTTGGATTTTATAGATGAAATATTTAGAGCAATTATGCTCTTTAAAAAGCCTGGATTTTAATTTTTCTCAGAGGGCTGGTGCCCAAATAACGGGAATGCTTTATTCGTATTCACCTTCTAGGTATTCGTGTTAGCAGCTGTTTCTCGTCTAATATCGGGCGAGGTTATTCCAACCAAACTATAAAGCTTATCGGCGGGTATTGACTCAGGATTTTTATGTTAATCTGCATGTTGCATTTAATAGGCCAACAACCTGCTTATCTTTGGCTTGTGTCAACTAGTGCAAGAATATTCATAAAGAAATGATACTTCCGTTGCGTCTAAGGTAATATGCAGGTTAAATAAATGTGGAAATTACGTAAAAATGCGTTTTCTGAGATAACTTATGATTCGGCAGTTTAGGTATAATTTAACAAAATGTGTTGTAATGTATTTATCTTCAAGGCGAAGAACTTCTTTGGATAATTATGTGGGCAAGCTAATATTCACACAAGAACACAAATAAGTTTAACATATAGTGTACTCTCGCATTAGCTTATTATTACGTCAAAACGGAATCCCTTTCGGGGTTTTAATATTCTTAATTTTTGTCTTAGTTTAAAGAGTAGAATACTTCCAAGGGTTGATGAATGAATATTAACTTACCTTTTATATGTGCTTGCTTGTTTCGGAAATAACTAAATAAGTAAGTACATTGCTGATATTTATCTGTACATATACAATCTATGTAGCCCGCAATTCATTTCAATACCAATATAGTAACACTTGCTTGTTGGTGTTACTTTTAAATAAAATAAATGACACAACAGAATTCTGCATCTAGAATATTGGATGTAATTTCTACACATAAACGGGGCACGTATCGTAAGTTATTCATTATTCAAAACAAACTATTTCACTTTTTCTACTGCTGATGTTGTCTCATTTGGCGAAATTTACGACCCAAAACTAGAATTTCGCTTATGTTATGACCGCATCCGTAGACATAACAACGCGGGGTTCGCCGCTTATTCGACATGGAATTTAGGGGTATACATATCTAGCTGCAGTAGACCCCTCCGAGCCCTCGCTCCACATACCTTCTCACGTATAAGAACTGAAACGCTTGCCGCTCCAAGACTTTCTTCAACTTTGTGTGCATGGTGATGCCAGGTGCCACAACACAGATGATTATTTTATATTTACCTGTGGAAGTGAAGTGATGTGATACTTAATAGAGAAGCCAGTGCATAAACGTGACTCACTTTCGTTGTTCGTATTTTGGATATCTTATAATCATGGTGAGTTGAAACATTCGTAGTGAAAAGTGGACGGTGTTTTAAAAATACTTATTTTTTATTCTTATTAACGTAATTGAAACGTTCTGGAGATTTTGATTTGGGTACTATTAAAAGAAATTGAGAGAATATATGCCGGCATGCGTATCTTAGAGCTTTTACTTGTTCCGATCTACTTAAAATAGTTAGTGGTTAAGTTATGTTTTTTTTTTCTTGTTTGCGGTATGATGACTTTTATTTCACTTTTCTTAGAGTTTAATTATCCACTCATTTTAAAAAATTAACAAACATTAAAAAACAGAAAATAGAACTATAATTAGCAAAATGAATGCTTAGTTTCATTACAAAATTATACAGGGCTGGTGAAAAAGATTTCAGGCAATTTATGAATTAACAAAGTTTTTTATATTACAATCTATTCAAAAGAAAACTAGAAGTTAGTACGGAATATGACATCTAGTTTCATTGATAATTGATAAACAACAATTATTGCAAAATGCGGACGGGTAACTCGACATGTTATAGACCCTATAGATGAAGAAATACAAAAAAAGAAGAATTAGGCAAAGTAATAATTGTTGTGGTCGCTCTTTTGTGTTTGAAATGGTGTTTTGCGTTACTAGTTTTCTCAGGGCTGTTAATTTTAATTATTAATGTATGAAGGTACGAATTCAAAGTTTTGTGTGTTCTTCTATCTGTTCATGCCATTTTCTTCAAACGTTATGCTAAATCACTGTTGCATGCACATATGTTGTAAGTATAGATTTACGAATAGAAAGTAAAGGCAATCAGAATGGTTTCAAGATAATAAGAAATACCATGTTGTTGGCACAAACTTATTAGCTTTAATGAATAAACCTTGTACGTTGTTTTTGTGAAAACGACTTTTTAATTAATTAAATTAATCTCTGAAAGAGTTGTACTACTTTATTGGTAATCCTCTTTAAATTGCAATATGTTCACGTGCGAAAGGAAATAAAACCAGTAGGTGTAAATAGGCTTTATTTGGTGTTTAGTAGTTTCTTAAATACCTACTAAATATTGCATTTTGTGCGAAAAACCTGTCTTTTTAAGTATGTCAAAATACATCAACTCTTTTGGTAAAAGAAATTTATCATGCATATAGTAATTTATAAATACAAACTTTTAGAAATATCGGATTTTATTTGCATTAATTATCTAGCATCTTTAGTTAGAGAATCTTATGGTTTTTAATACAAACGCTAATAAAATGAATGAAAACTTAAAGTATTTGAAATAGGTTACAGACAAAGATTGAAATTCAGTGCGTAAAATATATCCAATCTACTACGTCTTTTGATTTGTACAGTTTTTTTTTTATACTGCAGGTATTAAATGTCAACATAATACTTATAGCATACATACTCTATGACTAATCTTGTAACACTGGAAACGGGATCAGCTTCTTAGCGTTGGTGTTAAATATGAAACGTAGGTGATTACAACAATGAATTTTTTTCAGTCAGGACCTTGGTTACAAAAACAATTCACAATGGTATTAAATTAAGTAACGAAAAGACACACAATTGTACAACACCATTGACATATGTTTGTATATTCGGGTGCAGAGTAGACAGCACCCTAAAAGTGGTCAAACGTATTCTTATTTCGTTATTTTAAAATAATAGAACATTAAGTATTGTAAGTGTTTAAACGCTTATATTATATATTCCAAATGGTAGCCCGGCCAGAAGAATATACATTTCGTCATGATTCGTGATTTTTAATTGCACGCAAACAAACTCCGGAAATAGGGGTCTATTTTCTCTTCCTGTTTATGTGTGGAATGAGGGTTAGTTTGTTGCGTCGCTGAACTTCTTATATATCAGTATAAGTTTTGAGATGCTTTAAAGTAAGAGTTTATTATAAAGACGTATGTTAGAAACCATGCAATTTCATTTGTCTGTGCTAATTTTATTACTATATTTAAGGATGCACAGTGAAAGTTAAAAACGTGAAATCATAATGCACCAAATCTCAATGCTCTATAAATGAAATATGAGTTGCGCGCTTATAATAAGTGCTAATAAGAAACATGTAGTAACATTTCTGGTAATTTTGATGCAAGAACTACGCGGTGTGACATTAGATGCAATTTAAATATTGCGCATAAGATCTGCAGGACTAGTTGCCAAAGTAATGATTGCATGAAATTACTTTAAAAGCCTGTACTTTATTATGACATTACGTAGATCATGCCAAAGAAACGTTTTAGTTGACTTTGTGACTGAGGGAGTCTGTTATTTATTATCCGCATATAAAACTTCATTTCTGTACTACTTCTACTGCTTCTTCTCCACCTATACTGTATGCAAGACAGATATACCTATTTTGTTTAAAACTATTCGTAGCTGGATAGTTCAAAAATAAAAATAGTTTATAACTCCCTAGAAATTTTATACAGGACAGTCTACAGTAATGGTAACTGGTGAGTGGACGTATTCCATTTACTATAAATTTAATCATAATATTTATGTAAAGATAACAGTTTTTGGGATATTTTATGTACTGTGTATATGTTATAGGACAAACCCAAATTCAGGAAAGCCTAGAATTCGCTAGACAAAACTAGAGCGTCCTGGCATTTGTAGGACGTTCTAGCATTTTCTGAACTAAACGCGAGTAAACGAAAACAGAAAACAAAATAACGCGAAAACAAAAATAACTCTGACTCATTATAATTTGCTAATATTTTAATATTCAATTGATTGAAAAAATAATAACGGTTAAAAATAAAACCATTGATTTTTTATTTCTTTTAACAAGGAGAGCTTTTGTGGCATTTTGAACTTGCACTTCGATTAGCGCCAGTAACAGTTCTCTTTAACGAAATTTTGTTATCCTTGGGATTATTCTATCCGAAAGAAATTCTGTTGGCGGATATCAAACTCTGAGTGTGAATACAACGTTCGCAAAATGCCATCTTGTGTGTCTAGCTGGTATGAGTCGTCCTGGTTAATGCTCAAAACGACCGCCATAATGTTTCAGAGGCTTCATTCTGCTTGGTCGATATCAGGTATGGCTACTGTTACCTGTCTCCAATTATGGCTGCAGGGTGGTTCCTAACACTGATTTGTTTAATTCCTTTTGCTTATGATTGCACAGCAGCTGATGGTTTTAGTTTCTTAAAGTTTTTCTCCAAAATGCTGTCATCGTCTGAATTTTTTGAATACCTTAATTCCTATTTCGATGTTTCAAAATCAATAAACGTATCTTGAATATCGCGTTCTCCAAAGATAAACCGACTCTAGGTTCACTTCAAAACATTGCTTTGTAAGGAAACATTCTATTCCCAGTATGAAATGCACGATTTTTCATGAATTGGACAAATTTGAGCTTCTCGGAAGGTTATTCGGTGTCTTTATGTTTAAGCCATGAAGCGTATTTTCTATATATCTTGATATTTTTCTCTCAACAGTTGACTCTGGCTGTATTGTGATTAGCTGTGAACCAATTTTAATTCAGGTCAAAGCAACTTTAAATCTTCAATTATTTTTATGTACATTTTCTTCCATTATTTGATTTAAGAATGGTGCTCCAAAGGCAGTAAACAAATTGAGTAAATGATACGAAATTTCTTCAGCGGTTTTGATTTTTAAAGCTCGTATATAATATTGCTAAGTGGTGCTGATAGACCATGATAAATTTAAAACCATGATCGACTTGGCTTTGCATGTCGATTAAATCAACTTGCACCCAACTATTTAGCTGAAAATGTAAAATTTGATATCGAATGGGAAGCATCTAGCATCGAGAAATATGCCTGGCCAGTACTGCATGTAAAACACAAGTTTAAGAAATAGACATATGTATTACTGGCATTCTTACTTCGCATCTGTTCTAGGAAAAAATAGAAATAATGCTGTTTGAATTTGTTGTGTTTTCTGCTGCGGGGTTGTCCTACAAAAAACTAGAAATTCCGGCATTTTTTAAAGGGCTATTCGGGATTTTGCGTTTGGCCTAGGAAACACTAAACCGTTCTACATGCACCAGGACATTCTAATGCTGCCTAGGAAACTCTAATACTTCCTGTAACCCTTCGGGTTTAGACTGTAACATATACAATATGGTGCAAATGAAAGAAATAAATTCATTATTTTGTAAACCAGCAACTTTAGAGAAAAATCCTGAAGCCAGTGGTTTTTTATTTTTAAACGACTGTTTCGTCAGATTGCTTTTTTATTTTTGACATCATCTATCTGGCGTGATGCCCCCTCCAATATTTTTTTTTAAATAGAAGTGTGGGTGTTCCAGGATTTTTCTCTAAATTTGCTGGTTTAGGAAATAATGAATTTATTCCTCTCATTTGAACCATACTATATAATACCCTGTTTTCCTCTAATGATCTATTTATATCCATAACTTACCATAAAAGAAAGTTTTCAGTTCAATATTTCCTCAAAACAATCTTACACTTCATCGTTAAGAAAAACAATTTGTGCGTTCATGACATTTTATATTCTCGAAATTTTATGGTAAATTAACCATGCAAATTTTCTAGAAAACTCGTTTATTATATTAGTTTTCAAATAAAGTATAATTTTTTAACCATCACCATCGTTTTGATAACACCTAGATAGAAATTTGAACACCATTTATATCCATGAGTATGTTAAAATGTTTATAGACTTTTCTTTCGTCCACAAATTAATAAGGTATTCTGATTGGATACCTATTTTCTATACGCGCGCGTGTTCAACGTCTAATTGCAGATCTTATTAGTCCATTAGAAATATCCGGTCCCTTAAACAAAAATCCAGGCTTCTGCTCTGTCGATCCATCCGTTCGGAAACCACATATTTACCATTTCTCAAATAGTTTAACAATACCTAATTGGATAATCATCATGGTGGAATACCATGTTGATTCTATCTGCTAATTCTACTTCATCCAAGACATCAAAGTAATTACTATTCTAGTAATTTAAATAAGAATTAATTACATTATGTACCAGTGTCATATTGTGGTTCTTGCATAGTAAGAATATAGTTAAAGATTTGTGGAAGAAATTGCTAAAATGTGGTATGTCATTCCCGACACCGATAAATGCCGAATTCATAACAACTAATTACTAAAGCTATAATGAAATGGCCTTGAAGCTTGGAAAAGCTAAATAATTTTGCAACTTTTTCTTTTTATGACTAGCAAATGCTAATCCTTTTGTTTGTATGATGATGTACTTATCTGTCAATTGCGAGCTTCCCATTGTAGCATAAATAATTACTTAGATCCTAATTACGATATTAAAACCTTTTCAACTTTCTACATGCTTACAAGTATCGTTTAGCGTTTAATAAGTATAGCTTGTTGTGGGATATAATTGTCATTTTGTAACATTTTCTGGATATACAATGTCATTTTCACATGCATTATCATGTTTTAAAGTGAAATTTGCGATATCAACCTAACATTTTATAGAATCACAATAGAATGGTGGATTTGCTGTTTCTGTTATTCTCTCGGGCAGTGTCGGGTGATACAGTTATTTTGTGGTAATACAGACATAAAAAATTATATCGCCTTTTTTTAGAACTTGAACAAATGTATTAGAATGCACATTTTGACACGACACTATGAAAAGCGACGGAATAAATCTTTACAGAATGTTCGATCCAAGACTTTTTGCCAGCACGGTATATATTTTATTTGATACTGGAATGCATATAACCATGACGAATTGTATTGCTTTACGGATGTATTTATGTACAAATATATTTGTCATATTAAGAACGTCAATTAATATTCTTTCCGAATAAACTACATTTTTGCTACAAAAATGTCGATTCAAAGACGGAACAGCCACGGTATTCGCTAAACTATTTTCAATCCGATTAAATCTTATGTTATGTAAAGTATTTTCCTTTACGATGTGTTTATTTAGACAAGAAATTTAAAAAGATTTCTCTTCTGCTGTAATTAGCTCTCGTAAAATTCTCTTCCGCTCTTAATACCTAATCTTCATCGCGAGTATCAGTAGAAGAAATCATGGAACTAATTGCCACATGCAGCGACAGTGTTCAGGAAACTTGCGACCAAGTTAAATGCCATTACCTTTCCGCCGTCTAAAGGTGTGCCTTTGTTCCAGTTATTCACGGTACATTAAATGTTGGGAAATTGCATAATTGTTATGCTGTTGCCGCCTTCGTATATGCGTCTGTGTGTTTCAAAATAGCTTAAAAAATAACAAAAAACGACCATTCAATCGCGAACGTACTGCTTGTTCTCTACTGTTCATTGGATTTCCTGTGCGTTTGACAAAAAAGAATCATAAGAGAATTAAATACCAGATTATTCATATATAGGTGATAATTTTGCAAGGTGCCTGTCAGCTTGTAGAGTGCATATACTATATGTATATTCATTGATACTGTGATATTGCTCGGCTGTGCTTGCCGTTTTGAGACTGCTTAAAATTATTATTGCGACAAAACAAACCATAACAAATCAATATGTCTAAAGCGTATAATTAGTTAATAATTCATTACCAAAATATAATATTTATTGAAAAGTCTTACACGTACCTATATTAACAACATGCTTTCTTTAGTTACATTTTATGTTATTATATTTTGATTATATTTTTTATATTACGTGTGTCACAATCATATGTGGTCCGGGAGAAATTTTTTTCTAGACGATTTCTGTAATACACTTATATGTTTCTATGTTGTAGTTTCTCATTTTCTCTGCATACCTTTGCCAGGAAAAACTTTCATAAATTCAATTGTGCGTGAAACGATTTTATCTAGGTATGTTTTAAACTTGGTACAATTTGTAATAAGTCATGTTGAAGAAATAATAAATGCTTCTGTTTAGTATAATTAGTTTACGTGTAATAACTTTACAAATGCATGTACGTATGTTTGTCATGTCATATTATGTTTAATACAGTTAGTTAGATTGATCCATATTTTCAAAGCGCAATAATACATGCCTAGTACCAGCGACAAAGTGGCTTGTAGGCGTAATTTGTTTACTATGAATGACTTTGCACCCTAAGAAGTAACAGCCGATTTTTAAAGAGAAAGAGAGGCAGACCACATGGGTGTTAAGAAAGAGTGGCAAACGTTATCAAAAGAATGCGAGAAGGCAAACCAAAACTCCTTGACGAACGACGTTATCTGAAAATATATGCAGTACTCTTTACTTTTATAGTCGACAATAGCATATTCTTAATTATAATAAATAAAAAATAAATGCCTAGTACCAAAGCTACATATTCTGATTTCAACAACTGATCTTTTATGGTTATCAAACTCATGCGGTTGTTTTGGATTATCTTTACAGCAGTAGTGACGGGGTCGCTTCCCTTACAATACCGAGTATACTGCGTTATATCAATATTTACCTTAAATTCAGATTAATCTGATTGAAAACGTGGGCTTTTTCACAGTTGTCTGTTGGGAGGGTTAGATATGATGTTTACAAAATCAAGCCACCTGCAAAAAATTATGTTTTTCGACTACCACATCCGAAAGTACAAACTTAGTATACTCATTCGAGGATAAAAAGTGTCACTTTACCGAATTGAGCTATAAATTGAACTGTTAACGCATTACTTCCGTTTATCGAACTGATCTATCAATGGGTGGCTTACGTTGCTATATCGTACTCTTCTGTTATTTTGAAGTTCTTCTGAGTTTGGTTGCTCACCTCGACTCCGCCTCGATTGTTCGATAAAACATCACTTTCCAACTTGGATACGTAAATAACTATTATCATCCATTTCGGCGTTTGTTATATTTAATAGGAATTTTTGAACATTTTGCTCAGTATCAATTAGATGTATATTACAGTTAGGTATTTACTAAAACTATCCGTGAAATAAAAAGAAAATCTGCCAACATACATATTAGGGCTACAGACCTTGAAGGCCTTTGGCTTTTATTTTCTTCACTATCTGTTTTCACTTTTCCCGGTCATTTGCTACCTCTCCCCACTAGTTTATGTTAATCCCATTTATATCCACTTTCACTCCCTCAAGCCGCGTCTTCTTTGGTCTTGCTTTTTTCTTTCTCACGTCTTCTCCTTCATCTTTTAGCTCCATATCTCGCTTTTTGTGCTCGCACCTTTAGCGGTATTTTGCTTTATTACCTCTCTACTTTTGCGTCTTCTTTATTCACCTTCTATTGCTTTAACCCGGCTGATAGTCTAGAAGTTTGCACGCTTGGCTATCACGGGTTCAAATCTCACTCTGGTCAATTGCGATAACCGCTATTTTCCGGGTAGTAATGATGATTAGAAGGGAAATTGGGCTCTGCGAGAGTGCCTGACAAGTATCAATCTCTTAGGCTTCTTCTATCTCATACTTTCTTAAAATTTATTTTCCCAAATTTCCAACTTTTGTTTGTCTTTCTTTGTCATTACACATGTTTCGCTGGCGTAAAGCACAACTGATCTTATGATCATCTCGTAAACTCTTATTTTAACTGCTGTCTATCGGTTTTTTGTCCTTAAAGTTCTTGATAATGCTCCAACCACTTTATTTTCCTTCATGATTTTCTTGTACATATCCTACTCTTCTTGTTTTTTTTTATGTGATCGTTACTGCTTACTCCTGGGTAACTGAATTGGGTAACTCTGTTGAAATTCTTTCTGCTGTATTGAACTTGCATATTTGACTGTGTTATTTCTACTTTAATTTCATTTATTTTGTTTTTTCATTTTTTATCTGTCATTTGTTTGCTTCTTCTTTAAATTCCTTGAACGCCTTTTCGAGTTCCTTTTGGATATTGTTGACAGGACCACATTGTCTGCAGATGCAATGTACTGAACTTTATAATGGTAAATCGAATCTGTCGTTTGGATATTACTCTCTTATACTCTTACTGCCAATACTAGATTAATTAGGTTCGTTGAGAGGGTGCCCTAGACCTTTGCCTACTTTAAATTGTCACATATCAAAATTTTCTGTGTCCCAGAGTGTCACTTCCACAAGTTCATTATATTCTTTGGAATTTATAATCATACTAGTGCTTCGTACAATCTCTCTCTTAAGATGAACTCATATGCCTGTTTAAAATCAATAAAGAGCATATGCAGACCTAAGATTTGTTCGAAGCTGTAACTCTGGATTCCTTATAACAATGCAAATCAATGCGTTACTTCAAATTTGTAGGCAATATTTTTTCTTTCCTCGGTCATTGTATCAAACGACTTATTCTCTATTGAAATTTCGGTCCCTCTTGCCCTATCTTCGTCCCTTTTATTGTTTTTTAAAATTTTGTATAACTTTATATATTTCTTGTTCGAAGTTCCTTCTGTTTGTTGCTGTATATCTGCTTCGATTAACAAGTTATTGCAAACATAATATTATGTGAATATTGTTATCATCATTCGGTTTTGTCCAAAGTCGGACATTGATCTTCTGCATGCTTCGTAAAGTTTCTGTATTTTGAGCAACCACAACCAAATTTGCTATAATTTTTTTGAAATCTTTCACTTATTTTATTGTTGACTATTTGGTGGTTCACCAGTATATATATATTTTTTTCATCGTTTCTTTTATTCGTACAATGTGTGTCGACTTATCATAACTTCACTTAAGTTATACGACCTAGAACTTCTTGTACACCAGTTATTTTACGTTTCTCTTTCTTCTTTATTTCTTATTAATCATTATATTTTTCAATTCTTGGAATGTATTTTAAATATCTCTTAAATTATCTGCTGTGTGAAAACCAGATATATACGTACTTAAATAGCCCTGTTCTAAGATGATCAGATCATCTGTAGCTTTATAAAAAGAATACTATGAACATAAATTATACTCACTGAGCTTTATTTTCTGAATTACATGCAATTCATGTAGCTACACTGCAGTATTTCTTCATAAGTTTACTTTTAGTAAACGACATATGTATCCATCACCACTAATTTCAAATATATTATAATTCATTTTGTGTTTGAAAATGCGCACAGTGAAATTTTATACAATGCCTATTGTATGCATGTTGTCATTGTAAATATTCATGTTTAGAAGTTAGATTTCTAAATTGGGCGTGCAATTTAAATGAGCTAACGTAAAAAAAAAAACGTAACGGTTTATCGTGTAAATCAAACAATAGTTAGAAATTATTAAGCAATGCAGTTATCCTTCCAAGCTCGTGCTAAGTATGCACGTACAATAATTAACGCAAATTTCTCTCGATAAATTATAGTATGGATTATACATTTCCATAGCAGAAGCATTTCCCTGCTTAGATTAAAACTTTCATTCATTAATGCCATCAAATCCTTCAAGGGAGACACACCTATAATTTAATTAAAAGAAAGTGGATATACAAGCAGCAAAGCTGAAATGGTTTTAGCAATCTATAGCAACTAGCGATTTAAAAAGGATTTAATTGGAGTATTGTGCACAAAACTTTCTCCTCCAATAACATCTTTATGTTGTATAAATGGATAAAGTGGAATGAAGGATTGCGACAGCATTAAAATATATGAACATTTTCTGAGGTGTTCATTTATGTATGTAGAATGTCCCAACGAATTGACTCATTAGAATTTTTAGATTTTATAGTAGGAATTTGATTTTAGTCGTGGTAAACTATGACCTGCTTCAAGAAAATATTGTATAACAATTCCGGTATACAGGAAGTTGGTGTCGATTATCTTACTTTAAACAGCATATTGACTGATACCAAACGAAATTGAAAGACTTTTATCTGATACCAAAGCTACGTAACGTAAAATATTTTTTTTGCACGCTCCCTTGTTGTTATTTGTTTCGAAACTAATTTTTGTCATCTTTGCTTCTTTAACACACTCCAAATCATCTTGGCATTAAAAAATAAGAAAATTATATAATTTAGGGGACTCGGGGTACAATATACTTGAAATTATATTTACAATAGATATTCGTTGGGATTATTTAATGTGTCCACAGGAATATCGCAGGGTTCGAATCTCGACCCGTTACTGTTTAGCATATACATAAACGATATCTTTCTAGAATTAAGCTGCAACTTCTTGAGATAAGCCGACCATTTAAAAATATATACAACAGTTGAATCGGTTGATAATTATGTTCATTAATTTTTATATAATTCATAATTGGTGCAAAAATAATAGATACCCTTGAATACTGCGAAGTATGTAATTGTTTTCTTCACGAAACAAATTAATCCTCGGCATTACAATTACATCGTAAGCATTGCAGTTGTGCCAAGGAAGGTTAAAGTCAAAGACTTGGGCATCCTCTTCTTATTTTTACTGAATATATTTCTTTGACAGTTTAGTGATCCGCAAACTATTAAAATATGAATCCTTAATATGGTACTTTTGCACCAGATGTACCTTAATTTGGCTGTAGAGAAAATTCAAAAACGATTTCTAAAATATCTAACGTTTACAGTGAGTTTATGCGGAACGCAACACTGACTACGGCTCTTTACTTGAGGCACACATTACCATAGTCTGTCTGATCGTGGAAATAAGTATAATGCTAAATTTTTATTCACGTTGCTAATTAATAAGATTGATCGTCCTTTGCTTCTTGCTCACATTGACTTTAACGTACCATTCACTAACATGGTCTACTATAGCATTAAGGATTCCTAATGCCACAATAAATGTGATGATTAAGTCCCCGATATGCCATATGTGTAGAAACTAAGAAAGAAATTCTGTAAATGATATTGGTTGTGGACTATTAGTTTGATCGCCTTTGATTCGTTTTACATTTAATACATTGATGCATGCTGGTATATTTTTATTTCTTGTATTTACATCTTATACAGAATATGTTTTCATATTGTTCTGTAAATGTTTTTTTTTTACTGTTAGGCAAATATAGAATTATATTATTATTAATTTGGTTAGCTTCTTATCCGTATTTGGCATTTACTTGATATTTATTTCTTGGTAGTAGCGAATGGAGAAAAATAATAATACTACATTGCAATTTAATTTCGAAAAATTATAACTGTAATTCAATGTCAAACAATTCTAAAACGCCTGTTAGATGGAACACTTTGTATGTATCTACGTGCATATAGGATTAAGCTTTACTGTAGGATTTTAGAATGGCAAAGTGCAAAACTGGGGGGCGTTGCCCTAACCTAGTTATTCATACCATTTACTTTCAACGGGCAAACTACGTAAGTAATCGCAAAATATAAAATCGAGTGCATATCATACGGTTATATAATTTTAACAAAACCAGTTTCCAAATTAATTTAACAAAATAAATGATTCTGATATTTCTAAACCGGCATTCGCTTTCTTTAAAAAGAATATGTAATACTATTGATAATACTTTGCGATTCTTATTTGACCTAATTATACATTTTTACGTTAACCCTTATGTTACTACCCGGAATTTTTCACATTGATCGCTACCCGGGGTACACGTGTACCTAATCACGAAATGTCATAATTGCGGCTCTGAATTTGTATATTCGGGCGACGTATATTTTTTCTGTTTATTGACTAAAGTTTATTATTTACATAAAGCATCGGCATGCCTTTTATGTGGTTTTTACGCACATTTTTGATGTAAAACGATTTTGTATGCTTTAGTTGCTTATATTTTATTATTTTTGTTTTTTTTAAGTAAATTTAACTTTTATGCGATTTTATTTTTATGCGACTGTTTGGAACGTAAGTACATAAAAGGAGGATTGATTGTACTCGGACCATTTTGTTTCATTCTGAATTTGGAATTCGTGGGTGTTGTACGTGTTTCTATTTGTGTTTTTTGAAGCTGTTATACAAAGAGACTGTAACTATTGTATTTATACTTCTACATATTTAAAATTCATAATGGATGAATTGTCGCAAGAGGAATACGCAAGGTAATATGTAGTGAAATAAGGATTTTTCCAATATTTTATATTATAGGCTGCGCTTACGTTAACGTTCAGTAATGTAATGTTTATAGGCTGAGTGCTTCTGAAAAGGAAGCTTATCTGAATCAGCTATTAGGCAACGAAACATCGTCAGAATTCGAGAATTTCTCCGATAGCGACGACGAACATTGGATCCCTGAAACAGCTGAACCAAATGAAATTTCAGACAATGATAGTGCCGATGAAAGATCAAGAACAGGTACAAGCCGAATCGAAAAGGAAGAAGCAGAATATGGAAAAGAAGAGGGAGAAGAAGATAGCGGTGGAGAAGAAAACAATAATGAAGATGATACCGAAAGTAATGAATCAGCAGTTTCAGATCATTTTCGAGCCAAAGATGGAACTATGTGGAGTAAAGTGCCACCGGTTCAACATCAAACTCCAACGCACAACATTATTAGGCAACGCAGTGGTCCACATGTATCAACAGCTAGATTATCGAAGTGTGATACATTCAAATGTATTTTCGATTCAGAAATGGTTAATATCATTGTACACCATACCAATAATAAGGCTAGGAGTGTATATGAAACATTTAATTCCAAAAATCCGACAAAGACACCTCTTATTTGGAAAGATATGACTTCTGAAGAATTTTATGCATTTTTGGGGGTTTTACTGACAAGTGGAGCTAATAATTCGAATACAGACCATGTTTACGATTTGTTCAAACATAAATCTTACCCGTTATATCGAGCAACAATGGGGCTCAACTGGTTTTCGAATATAATCAGATTTCTTCGCTTTGATGACGCAAATACGCGACAACAACGTCTGCAGGAAGATAAAGCTGCTCCCATAAGTGAGATATGGGCAATGCTAAACGCCAAACTTTTTCAGATGTATAGACCGACGGCAAACCTAACTGTTGATGAGCAGTTATTCCCATATAGAGGAAGAACTCGATTTACGCAATACATTCCGTCAAAGCCTGCAAAATACGGAATAAAAATATGGTGGATTTGCGATTCAAGAAACTCCTACCCTCTCACCGGTCAAATATATACTGGACGATTAGCTTCGGGTAGAGAAACAAATCAAGGAGAGAGAGTTGTAAAAGAGCTAGTGGCGCCATTCAAAGGATCTGGCCGAAATATTACAATGGACAACTTTTTTACAACTCTCCCGCTAGCCCAACATTTACTATCATGGAGACTGACGATTGTTGGTACACTGAAGCGCAATAAAAGATATATTCCTATAGAAATGATACAAACCAAATCTCGACAAATAAATTCTTCAATTTTTGTATATAACGCCAATGTAACAATGTGTTCGTATATGCAAAGAAAAAATAAAACTGTTATAGCTTTATCGTCTATGCATCACGATGGCACAACTATTGGACCTAAAGGTAAACCGGACATAATCGATTTCTATAACAAAACAAAATCTGGTGTAGACGTTATGGACAAACTAGTAAGTCGTTATACTGTAAAAAGGCGTACAAACAGGTGGCCACTTGCTTTGTTCTTCAATATAGTGGATATTGCGGCACTGGCGGCATATATTATTTATTTTGATAATAATTCTATGCTAAAGAAAAAAACCAATCAACGCCGAGTTTTTCTGAGACAACTAGGAGAAGAACTCTGTCTTCCAATCATTGAAGAACGTTCTCTCAACGTACAGGTCACAAGAAACTTATCTTCAAAATTGGCAATTGAGAACATGCTAATGAAGTCAATTTATCCCATACAAGCTACATCCACCGCTCAGTCAACTGCTTCCACATCTACGTCTATGCCGGAACAACGTGATACACGTGGTCACAAAATGGTCCTAGGTTCTTGTTACATTTGTCATACAGCACCACATAAGCGGAGGAGAAAGTCTCGCAAGGCATGTGTACAATGTCAAAAACCTATTTGTAATGAGCATTCTTTGACATATTCTGTTTGTAAAAATTGTCCATCACCTTCTAAAAAATGACCTTTTTCTTACATTTTCTGTACGAAAATACAATAAATTATATATATATGTTATAATTTAAACATATCTAATTGTGTTTTTTTGCTACTTAATTTTGTGCAGCTAAAATGGATACATGTGCACCGGGGTAGTAATTAGAGGTGGACATTAATTCAATGGCGTTTGAATTAATAAGTGTTTAATAAAAGAAAGTTATAAATATCTAACCCGTCTCCAAAAGTTTCAACTAGTGGGGATCTGACCGGAGAAAACGATCCTTTATATAGAAATATTTTGGTTTCAATGCAAAGGTGAGAATGGGTACACGTGTACCCGGGTAGTAACATAAGGGTTAAAAGAATTGACAATGGGTAAAATCATGGGTAATGAGATGCAATGATTTCAATTGTATGCGTTTTATATTGCTCCAATTACCTATAAATTTTGTCTAAGCATTCCAAAGCTATATTAATCTCTTCACATGTCACAAGATACAGAAAAGTTTGCCCTAGATTCAATGCATTTAATATACGTATTATATGAACGTTAGTGGCATTTAAACACGACACTGTAAAGAAAACAGATATTGTGTTGTTATTCCAAGCGTTCAGTTGAATATAAATTTTATAAGCTAATTAATTAAAGTATGTTGTTATTTAAAGTTGGATAAAAGTAAATTAACTCTAGGTTATGTTAGTAAAGTCCAAGGCTAAGTGTTACAAAATAAATAGTATTTTTATACTATTTTATAGTAATTAAATCGTGGTAAGCCGCTAATAAAATTCAATATGTACAGTTTCAATTTCCGTCGTTTGACAGCGCTAAATAAAATATAATGTTGAGTACCTCAATAAATTGATTATGAGTATTTTAATATCTTTTTCTGATAGTCAAAATTGTCTGCCATACTTTCTCCATGATTTTATAATACCATGGTTGTTTATTTTAATATTCTTGCACTGAAAAAACGTATCATTTTCGTGTTTGACAAACATCAATCTGCAGCTAATTGAAAGATGAACAACCATATTATCTTCTAAAATTCTCTAACCGCTTTCAGATCTCCTAAACCGTGAACAATAACCAATTTATTTGCAGAACTTGGCCCAATTTCACTTACAGAAGAAAGTAAAAACTTACCTTTCACACAAATAATTGCTATTTAATTGATCATAAAAACGAAGTAAATAAAGTAACTGCTTATGCATGAAGAAGAATTACTAACCGTAAAGATGTATGTACTACAAAGATATGCAAGTAATAGACACACAAGATATGCGATCACTCTGCGCTACACAATTTTATTAAGCAGGACAATTATTTCGAAAATTCGTAGATATGCATTTTTAACAGAAGACCGGATAACCGAAAATTTTAATGAACTCTTCGGTTAAAAATAGAAATCTACGAATTTCCGAAAAAATTGTCCCGAAAGATATGATCTTTTTCTATTTCGTTTGTTTCTAGGTTGGTATTAGTTGCCTTGCAAGTATATTTAGCGCAATATTGTGCATTATATAATAGCAGCTTTGCATTAATAAACATTCTAGTTTCAATTTTAGCTACACACAGTACTAAACCTGATCCAAACAGGTCAACATTAAAATTACATAATAACTAGATAACCGTATTATGTCTGTATTAAAGCAAGCCAATATTATACTTATACACAACAATTATAATACATCTGTGTGTATGTGAATGTTTCTCACGATCTCGAAACAAGCGGTCGTTTAGTTACTGAGTCGCTTTGCCGATTGTGTAATATAATGGGTGATCGTTATTGCTTAAACCACGCACATAATCTCGATATGCATGTATATTCAAATCATCGACCTTGCCATTTTGCATACTGTACTCAGAGTTTACAGTTTCTTTAGAGATCGGTAGGACACGACATGTAATTTATACAAGTTATAAGAAAATTGTTTTAACCTTCTGATTAGTAAATTCCATCCAATATATGTAAATGAAAGGAAGAGGAACTGTAAATATACATTTGATTGTTTCCTATGATCTAATATCCGTGTGTGTACACTTTATGTATCGATATTCATTAACTGTGCACATAAATATGTAGTACATATATCTAAACAAATATTTTTTATGTCTTCCTATTGCTTAGGATTTGTAATAAAATAATTGTGCTGTGAAGGATCAGCAATGCGAAGAATATTTGCAGTTGCTACTTACATCAGGATTTCTCAGAAACGTTGCTATTTACTACTATAATATATTACATCCTCCTTGTCTATTAAAAATTAAAAGCAGTATGAGACGAAAATGAATGCATATAGTTTTATTCTTTTAGTTTATGGAAAAGACGTTACTCATTCGGAAGCGATACACACATAAAATAAAATTTCAATATGTTTTTGTTGGTGTGGCAGCCGTCTGATATGGAATCTGCAGAAACATTGAAGTCTCTTGGCTTTTTGTATTTAATCCCCTATTTCCCTTACCCATTAAATCATGCCAACCATCCCAATATTCTGGTGGCTTGTATTAGTCTGTACAGGTCTCTGGCTGGTCGATGGAAATAATTCTCTGGGTTCATTTTTGGCTTACCAAAAATTGCCTGTCTTTTTGCGTTCACACAGTATGTAATGTGCGGCCTTTGTTGCACAGTTGGGATCCCAATTTTCTGTAGGTGTCCTTTTAGTGCACAGTGTCTTCTTAGGACACCTACCACTATAGTCCCTTGATGTAGGTTTTCCCATGAATTTCCCTGGTTATGTAGTTCCAAGTTCTTTGTGTCCCGCTTGGCACCAACTATTTATCTGCTCTCATTCTGTGGTTTTCAACGCTCATATAACAGCTTCTCAGCCTATATACGAAGCCGCTGATCGATTTCTTGCTAACTTATCGGCTTTCTAGTTTTCATCGATTCCCGAATATCCGAACACCAACAGCAAAGTTACTGTATTGCGGTTTGCCAAGCTATTTAGTTCCCAAACATTCCCAAACTAGTCTTGATTGTACTATGTGCTTCACTAATGTCCTCCGAATCGCCTGGATGGCTATCTGTTACAATATAAATCCTTTTGTTTTTATAAGCCCTCGAGAATAGAAGTTCATAACCACCTGCCGTCAAGCGCGTTAAGCCATCCCGATGCCATCACCGAAGACAGCAAGTTATTGCCTGTAGCTTTCTCGTAGTAACCTACATCAAGTTGTGGGGCTTTTGACCGGCTACTTCAAGCTAAACAAACACATGCACTGGATGGGCTTGGCTAACAGCCCACTGCGCTGGGCATGTTATTAAGAAGACAAGACGCTGGAACACATTTTATGTGACTGCCCAACTCAGAGGTTGCATGCTGGAGGAGTACTGGCCCAGCATGGCCGGTTTTGGTGGCGCCTCTCCTGCTGATCTGCTCAGTTTGGGCTGGCTCGGATAGGCTGTGAGCGAGCGACGCCACCTAGGAGAGTTAGCACAATGGGCCCGGTAAGGGTGGCCTAAAGTGTGCACGTGGTTACCACCATCCCCGACTTAAAATCCCAGCCCTCTGATTGATTTCAGTTGCACAATGAAATATTGCATATGTCTGTGCTTGAAAACCCCCCTTATACTTTTCCTAGTGGAAGAGTGATCATTGCATCTTTCACCTCATTGTGCATTCCAGCTCCAGCCCTGTTCTTAGTTTTTGATCTGTCAGTAAGTCAGCTCCATCCTGCGACCCTGTCTCTGCAGTTGGATTGATTCCAATTTGTTCGATTCGTGAGTTCCACCGCGCACCATCTGGTAAATAGATGTGTCGAAATCTTGTGGTCTGGTCTCATTCCCAAAATATTGCCTTCCAAATGATGAATAACATTATTGTGTTCCAATCCTGCATATTTGCCAATTGTAATTTCTTGTAATCTGAGGTGCCCAATTCCTGCCTCCTCATTATCACCAAAATGGAGAGGAGAGAGGTCTAGCGAGCATCTGTCTGTTACTGTAGAAGTACTCCTCATTGCTCCTGTTATTCTTAAATATGTAAGCCTCTGTATCTTGCTGAGTTCAGTTATAGCTGTTTGCTCCTGCATGTATATCCACCCTACCAGGGATCCATAAGTGATCATAGGTCTGACCACTGCGATGTATCTCCAATACATCATGTTTGGTCTAAATCGTCAGCTTTTCCATGGACTTTCTAGCCAACCTAAGTACTGTCACCGCCTTGGTTTTAATTCATAGAAGATGTCGATTCCAAGTAAGCCTAGGCTGACTTTCTCCTTTTCATGAATGCTTTTGGGGTCGTTCTGGAGGGACCTTTTAGGCCCTCTTTCTCGGTTCATTCTTCAACAACTTGTAGACCATTCTCCATTTTGTCCCGCACTACGTTGTTAAGTTTGCTGCATTGGCTTGCAGTGCTAACTTATATAAACGTGCCCATCAATTGTCACACCGATATCGCACAATACTAGTGAATGCCTATATTAAAAGTGATTCCTTTAGAAGTGACCTAAGTACTGCACCGAAACAGTTCCAACCAAGTGTATAGATGATCAGCGACGATATCAGATATATGTATTTCTGCCTTAACGTATATTTTTTAAAGTAAATAACAGAAACAACATGTTTGCTTGTTTTTCCTATCTTTACAAATATTTTCCAACAAAAAGTTCTATGTAGAGCAATTTTATAGCTCACAAGTAGTACATGCCATGTGGATTACTGTCGCCTGATTACCATATTATAGCATACGGTTGCCTAATAAAAAATGCGCTTTTATTAAAAAATGATTCCACTAGCGTATGCTGCTGTAATACTTACGATTAGCATGGCATTGTGGTTCTGTTTCATACTTTTTCCTTATTAATTTGTTTTTGGTTGAAACTGTTCATTCCGTTTTTTTTTTTACTTTTTGGAAATTAAAACGTTAGTACCACTTATTTTATTTTCGTTTCGCTTATTGAGTGTTCACAAATCATCACCAAACAGAACCATGTAAGTCGCGTTTTCCTTTTCTGAAGTTAAAACCGACCCGTGTGTTCTTTTTTCGCAGTTGTCAAACTCTGGTGACGTAATAAATTATTACAAAAGCTTAGTTAACAAACGAAGAAGTTACTTATTATTTTTTCTTGTTTGCCGTCCCCGATAACTCTGAAATTTTGATACTAATTGTAAGTCGAATGAACCGTATATTCCTTCAAAGTCTACCATTTTAGCCCATTATTGACATTTATTAAAATAAATTATGTAAAGTCCAGTTTTTTCCAAATCTTTATTTCTTTATATATTAATTCCTCTTTTAGTGCATATCATCTTTTATACTACTTTTATATTATTAATTGTATAACAATTAAAACTATTGAAGTAATATACACCTGATATAGATTATTCTAATTTCATTCTATACGTCTACCATTCTCAGCATGCATTTTATGAATTCAGACGCCTATTATAACACATAAAATATATCGTCGAAGAAAGTGTAATGAACTTGACACTGACCTTACGACGCATTCAAAAGGATGCTTTCTACTTTTGTAATACACTAACCTATTGAGAGATGCGCTAGCAGAACGTTTGTTCATTCAGTCGACACACAATGCGACAGGAAGAGATAATTTCGCAATTACTTGCGTATTTAAAGACGCACGTGGTTATTTATTGCTTCACCGACAATTACTACATAGTGTATAATTTGGTTATAATCTCTAAGGGTTACATTCTTTTTGAAACTGAATTAGGTAAATAGGATTTGAAAATAAATCAAACCATTTTTAAAATACCCAGATGTAAATTTGTTTAGTTTTCTTTCCTTAAAATCAAACTCAATTTTTGGTGCATTTCAAAATAGGTTCGCTTGATATTAATTCTAGAAGTCTTTAAATTTCACAAATGTTGGTGGCGGGCAACAAAAATGTGTGAGATGCATCATATTTTCTTTCATATATATCTCTTAAAAATATTTCATTATAATTAGCTTTGTATAAATTTCATGAATCATTCCTCGTGTCAATAAATAAGATTCAAGTGATATGTCAATATACTCTGCAAATCGGAGAAAGTCTCAAGTCCGGTTGGTTGCTGCCCTACTTCTATATTTAAAAATACTTAGCTCAGACTATCGACACGCAATAATTATTTAATTTTTTTTTCATAAAAATCATTCCATCTGGTGATCGTTTCAGGATATAAGTAGACATTCGCTATACAAAGAAACCACACTCAGCTTTCTAGATGATCAGCATCACTATATAATAATCTAAGACGAAAGAACTTAGGTTTTCGAGGTAGTTATTTGTGTTCGGGCGGGCGAGTAGATCGTTAGACTGGTTGTGACAATACGTTGCGATAGCAACATCCGTCCTAACGAATCTACTTCTGCGCCTGCTATCATGAGCAACGGCTGCGAAGTCTAGATTCTTTGGAATCTGGTAATAATCCAATTGTTGATATTAAGTTACAGTTACCTATGATCAAATTAATTGGGGATATCATTTTCGCAATTATTATTTAATATTTAAAATATATTGATAGCATTTAATATTAGTTTTAGTGTTATATATTAAGTTAATTTAGTATATACACATAAAAACAGATTTGACATGGTATATAATAGTCCAGTGAAATAACACATCTGCCCTTGCAAAAGATGAGTAGTTCTAATGTTTTATATATTGTTGGGACCTAAGCCAGTATTAAAAACCCAAATTTGCAGCTTTCGAAAACCTGTGCTTGCTTCTTCTTTACTTTTTGCTTAAAATCTAAAAAAAATGTGATGATGTATGATGATGACTCCACGTTTACCGAAGGACGTTATAAACCTTCACCTGTCCATCTGGAAGATTTTTCGAAGCCAGTGCCGTTTTCCCCCAAATTAATTCGTAGAGCTGTATCTGGTAAATTGAATACGTAGTCCGTTAACATATAAAGAATTTAGAACTACATCACCCTTTCCAAGGTCGATCCCTTTTCTTTTAGTTTAATTTTACTGGAGTATATTTTATGTTATATTGTTCATGTTATTAGTTGATACACGAAAAGTAATAAAACCTCCTTCCCGTGAATAATATTTGGGATGCCACAGAACTGCGACTCGATGATTTTACAGGGTGTGGCAGAACAAATTAAGCTATTTGGAGGATTAAATACTCGGGCGGTGGTGCGGGTGGCGGGCGCTAACTCATTTTGTTCGCAGACATGCCGTTTCATTGAGCATTCTGCACTTCGATTTAAAATTTTATCCTCACAAAATAATGTCTCAAAAATTGAGCCTAGCAGACTACATCAACCGCCGAAATCTGTGTACTCACACAGATGTTTGCAGAGAACACGCAGGTTTCTCTAATAGCGACGAAGCGTAGTTTCAGCCCAGTGGGGCAGCGAATAAACCAAATTTCCGCTATTGGGCTGAATATAACCCAAGACTTATTCACGAAAGCTGTGAACTAACGGTGTGGTGTGCGTATCACAATTTGACGGGATATACCCATACCTCTTTACCGTGCTTTACCGTGACCGTAAATGCAGAATGTTATACGGCAATGTTGCAAAATTGGCTGCAGCCTAGGTTGGAAGAGATTGTTGAAAAAATGGGATTGGGGGATATGTTGTTTCAACAAGACAGAGTCACAACTTTTAAAGTCTATAGGAGTAATATGGGGTGATCAGCATAATCACCAGATTGGAGCATTGGTGATTTCTTTTTTTGAGGATCTGAAGGGAAGGGTGTTTGACCGTCGCCTTTATACCCTATACCATAGCTACAGAAGCGAAATTATATAAACGAGCTGTGCAAAGCTTCAAAGGTCGTCTCAAACAGTGTGTTGCTCCTAACGGCCGCTATCTTGAAGACATTATTTAGAGTTTACAATTCTTAACTGGTATATATAAGTCAGAAATGATTTTATCTATATACACCCATTACCGTTTTGATGCCTCCAAAACTGCTTAATTTGTTTTGCTGCACCCTGTATGTGTATAAGCGGTAATTAATTACATAAATCACAAAATATAAAACAATTACATCGATTCCTTACTTATTTGTATGAGAAGAGAGATCAAAAATGTGATTAAATGCTATAGTATATCTCTTATGGATTAGTGTACATCTTGGTTGCCCCATGAGAAAATGTACGTTGCAGTACTAAAACAAAAAAAAATAAGCATATGCACTAAAATCGGATTAATAATCAAATCCTGCAAATTTCAAATTCCAATTGGATATCATTTATTTTGTCCAACTATGTTTACATTATTGTTCCTTAAAATTTGCGTTACCATACTTTTAATCTACAATTTATTACCATAATTTTGGTTTGGAGGTGATTTTGTTCCGCCTATAATTTGTCAAAAAGACCTTTTGTAAATTGCGCAGAAACGCTTGCTGAAAAAAAAAGGATTTTGTTTTGGTCATTTATTGAGTGCTGCACCTCTTTAAAGCAAAGAAATGAGTTCTTTCTCTTTAGATTGCTTTGAATCGCAGCCACCTTTCATATCAGTGTGTGGCTAATTATCCAAGATTACCTATGTCACATCCCATCTTACGTTAGGATCTGGTATTAACAACAAAAGCATATGAAGAATAACTCACCTGTAGTATGTTGCATAAAGTATACAGCTCTGTTTAGCAGCACTCTTAAACATATTCAAAACCAGTTCATGCATTTCCATATATGTCCAATTTACTTTTACCTTTTTATCAATTGTACTTACACATGTCGACACACATCAGCAACTAACTTTCGATGTTCTCTAAAAAAAATAGTTATCTATTTATCTTAAGTTTACTAAGATTGGTTTTACAGTTCACAATACTGTGTATCTATAGTTAGGGGTATAGTTTATTACTGAAAAATACTTTTTAAGAAACGAGCTTGAAATAATTAAGATGTAATGGCAATATGATTATAATCTAAATGTTGAATGCATTCTGTGTCAAATATTATTAATAGAATTCTTATTTCTTCCATTTCAGATCCTGAGGAGGAAAGGACCAACGTTACTTTGTCTATTAATATTAGAACTGACAATATCCCAATCCCAAAATTCGAAGCTTTACGATACAAGCGACTGGATACCTATCGCGCAACCCTGCGTCGGTTGCAGAAACGCTAAACATGTCATCGAGAAGAAAGCTGCCGGGAGAGTTTTGAATTTTCCGGGACAATCTAAACGAAATCCTTACACATCAGGTGATAACAATGCAGAAGGAGCAAACAACTACCAGCAATATTTACCAGACCCTAGCGCGACGCTTAAGCAAAAACGTCCGAATAAAGAATATGTACAGCAACAACCCCAAGGTTATCGATTAACTCCAGCGCAGTTACAACAGATCTATACGAATCAACAATTACTGCCCAACATAGACCTCATCACGCAGCAAGTTTTGTTGCAGCAACAAAAGATTGGACAACAAATTCATCCAGCTCAGACCGTACAGCATAAATACGTTCCCCAGCAAATATATTCTCCGGAACATGAATTGAAGCAGAGCTATCCACAAAGTTATTTGCCTCAACAGTTTGTGTTGCCGCAGCAACATCAACAGCAAAAGAATCGCCAACAACCACAGTTGTATCAGGAACAAAGCTACCTACAACAGCCACAATTCCAAAACTTCCGAACAGCACAATTGCAAAAACAGCAACCGCAACCACAACTAAATTTAAACTATAGCTTCTACGATAATTCTGGAATACAAAAGATCAATGACGAATTGTTGAGCGTGGCTGATCAAAATTATAAAACCGTTGATTTGACATCAACCACTCCGAAAGCAGAGAAGGAAAGTGTTCAGTTGTTATATGTCCCTCTTGAACACCTTCAACAAGCTCAACATCAACCAGCAACACATCCTCTTCAATCACAAAAAAAGCATCGTCAAAAACAAGTTGTAGAACCTCAAAAGAAAGGTAATCTCTTAGAAAATATAGAAAAAGATTTTATACAACAAGCCCTGCAAGCCCATAGACTTCAACAACAATTAGAACATCAAAATTACTATACACCCTCTTACATCGCACCACCACCTACTACCACTACTTTAAGATCTACTTCAAGGAAACGCAAACCTCACCAACCACCACTAGCTGTGTACATGAGTGATGAATCGGGAAATCCCAAAGTTACTGATGTATTAAACGCGTTAAAAGATGCTAAAACAATCGAAGTTCAAGATACTATCGGTTCAGAAAGTCCACACGTATTTGTAGGACCAGCAAATCTAGATCCACCAGAAGGTTTTGCGAAATTCCAGCTCCCGTACTTATCAAATATAGAATCCAACAGAATCGAAAGAAAAGTTGACCAATTACCTTTCTTTGTAGCTCCACTGAACTACAAAGCACCTCCTGGTTATTCTAAAATTCCTTTTCCATCACCACATGTAGGATCTGTTGTGATAAATAAGAACGAACTTGAGCCAAATCCCACTTTAGATGCTGTTCCCAGTGTGGAAGATTTCCTAGGTCCTTATCGTTCAATCCAGCCGACTCCTGCAGATGTTACGCAAAAGATTGAAACCGCTAGTGTGAGAAGCGTAGTTCACCAAGAAGAACCAGTTTATAATGTAAGGAGACCATCTAGGACTAGGACCAGGCAACAAAATAACCCAAGGCCACACTCAAATATAGTTGCTGAACAATCGATCCAATCAAGGCCACCAGCGAATTACTTGAATAATTTCGAATCTTTCAATAGCAAGGATAATACCAATACATTTACTGCAGTCAGTTCTACACCATCACCTATTCGCACAAGTTCTAATCAACCGAGAGTTGAGATAAATAATCCTTCAATCAATTTGAATAATCAACTAAGGGAACAGATCTCTTTCGATCAAGGAGGTATACAACAATATCAGCAAAAATATAGACAAAGGCCGAATGTAGACACCCCAACAAAGTTTTCGGATGATAAACAAAATTTACAAAAAGATAATTACTACACAGATACATCAAGTGTTGCACCTTCTTCTGTAACACAAAGCAGTTATCAGGAGCAATCTCCAACTCTTAAACAAACTTCGGATTTTGAAATCATCCCTAGTATAAGTTCAACGATTTCACCTTTTCATGATAAAAATGCAGTTGAAAATTTCTTCCGACAGTTCTCGGATTTTGGTAGCAGTACAACGCCGGCAGCAAGTTACTTTACAAATACCAAAGTAAACGAGCAGAATTATAAACGGCCAGCAAACGAAAATGTTGAAAATGTTTTCTCCGTAATTCCAACTGCTGCAACTAAGCAGCAAAGTGTGCAAAACGATCGCAGATACTTACCATTGGATAGTCAAGTAAGTGTTCCTCCTCAAGTAGATTATGCGGACATTATTCAGTTGCCATTGGGAATTAACCAACCGGGAGTAAATTTGCAATCGAGCGCTGTTGGAATTGATGCAGCTTTACAAAAGGGGATTACTGCACAAGGTAATGTTGGCGAGGACGATTACAAAACTTTGAAAGAACATCCCGCCACTTCTTCAGGACAGGCGCAAAAGGAGAAGACAATACCTTATAATGAGCAATCAAGCAGACATCAGACGCCAGAAATAACTTATGAGCAAATTCCAGTCAGACAACCTACCCGTCAAAAAAGTAGAGGCAGAATACATCAAGATACTGGGATAAGAAACGCGCAAGGCTCTAGAGGAAAGAATGCGCCCCAAATTCAAGAACAAACGCAACTTTTAAACGAAAATTATGATTCTTTCTCTGGTACTTCTGCTAGAGGACTTCAACAATCTTTGCCCCTGAATAATGACCATCATACACAACCTGATGTGGACACTTACGAACCACACGAACCAGAAATACCAGATTCGCCAATAGCAAACCCTATTTTACCAGGTTTGATTAATAGTTTAGAGGATGCATCTATTAGACAGTTACTTACACCAATATTACTGGCACCGCCTGAACGAATTAACAAACATACTTCGGTAATATTACAACCTACACTAAAACCATATTCTAACGATCACGTCCAACTCAGTCATGCAGTAGTCCCAGGTAACATCAACTATAACCAGGAAGAGATAATAACAACTACTAGCTCACCATTACCGGTCACTACTGAAGTTTATGAAGAAACTACGACGCAAAAGCGTCCGAGGGGTAGAGGAAGAGGAAATAGCAGATATAATGACAGAACAACCACGAGTTCGCCTAGAAGAAATCCACTTAAAGCTAGGACACAACATCCTTCGAGAAATCGATACAGAACGACAAGTACGACTACAACCACAACAGAAGCGTATAATCCGGTTCGACAGCATGTCTATAGCTCAACAACAGAAAAATCTAGGAGACTTCCTACAAGGCAACGGTTTAAAGCAAGAGGTAAACCGTTACATACGGAATATTTTTCTAATACACCGAAAGTAAGTCGCATACCTGAAACGACAACTATCCAAGTGGTAGCAGCAAAGCAAGAAGAAGAGCCTAGGGTAGAAATTCATCCCCAATATTACAATGAGCCATCACTGAAGAAGCCACAGTTGATAACCAAATCGAAAATCCTAACACCAGAGGAAGAATATCTCGTCAATAAATATAATTTACAAGTGGTAACAACAGCAGAAGAACCTATAACTGAAACTACAAATGATCAATATCTAATTCAAACAGCAAAAGAAAATTTACCGGAACAATATTTAGACAGTTCAAAAACTGTTAACGTACAACAACAATTCTATCCGTCGAGTACGGTTACACCTGTTATTGAAGCAGATATTACTACGCGTCGAACTCCCTTTAAGCAGACACATTCCTCCACTTATAACGCTGAACGTAATGCAGTAAAAACTGAACGTACTCCAGTGAAAATTAGAACTAGAATTAGAGGAAGAACAACTACACAAAGACCAGCAACTACACAAAGACCAACAACTACTTCACCTTCATCATTGGAAGAGCAGGAACAAGAATTTTATGGGTTTTTCAAACAACCAGCATTTAGTAAACCAGCTGAGACAACACTAGCCCCTTTAGAGGATGATTCTCTTTATACTCCAATAGTTATCGCCAATTCTCCACAAACGAATTTCTATGAAGACGAAGATGTTGAAACTAATGAGGATGGTGTACAAATCTTTAACAATAATCAGCAAAGCCCATCAACACCAGTACATTTCATTGGTGAATTGTTGCCAAAGCAGATTACGACGGAAAAATTTTACGAAGCTACTTATGAACCGTTGCCAAGTGCTGATAGATATGTCTCTACTTCTACTACGACTGAAGAAACCAAACGTGGAAGTAGGCTGCCATTACAAAGGAGTAACAAACAAGGTGTAAATGATATACAAGAAGTTGAAGAAGACACAAAAAGAACACCAACAAGAACGAGAGGTAGAGGTAGAAATCACTATAGGTCAGCTACAGGTGTAACAACTGAGCAATTTTCGGATAAACAAAATTACCCGCAATCATACTTAGATGCAAAAAATCATCGTGTGATAAATAAACCACATAACCCACAAACAGATAGACCGACATTTAAAATAACTATAGATCCTGCGGATGCAAACGAGGAAAATGAAGATGATCAGGAACCATATTCGTCAATCTTGAGGCCAAAAGTGCTTCCACCAGCTTCGAATCATTGGGTCGGAGAAGATAAAAGTGAAAAGAAATACAAAGAAGCTAGCTCAGCGACGACAGCATTTAATTCAAATGATTATGAAACTACAACTGAGGCAGAAGAAGATCTATCGACAACAATAATACCAGATGATGGTATTACCACTTCAGAAACAGTAAAGAAACGTGGCTTTTGGAAACTGGTAAAACTAAGAAAAGTTGTCGACGACTTTGAAGCTGCAGAATCTCAAAATGTTGGCGTCGTAAGTGTTAATAGCTTTAATAGTGAGTTTGATAAAGACAGCAATACAGACGGGGAAAAGAAAACACCTATTAGTTCCAATGCTGAAAACGATGAAGAGGATTTTCTCGATTCTTTATATTCAATGTTTAGATTAACGACAATAAAACCAGAAAACCAAACTACAACCCTTTCACCAGAAACCTCAACCGCAACAACTGAAACTTCATCTCTGAAACAAATTAGTCCTTCTGAAATCCTTACCACAGAAACCCCAATAATGCCAGAGGAACTAGAAACGACTACGACAGAAGATTCGGCATATGTTGATTCAGTATTTGAAAATGATTCCAGTTTAAATGAAGAGGATAACGCAGAATTGAATATGGAAATGATAGAAACCTCAACTTCCACGTCGACGGAAATATCTCAAAAAACAGAAATTTGCTTTAGAGGCGTTTGCATAAATTCGAACGAAATGAAATGAACCGACTGAGTGTGTGTGGTGAAAGACTTAAGTTATTAAAAGACACTTTACACGATATAATGTGATTCTTACGTCGTAAAATAACTTTAAGTTGTTTTAGCTCAATATATTTTTATAATCTAATTTATGTAAGATAGCATACGTGAAGACATTGTGTAAATAGGAAAAGAATATAATTATTAAACTAGATAAAATACAAAACAGAATTATTTATTTTTATTAATTGTATTACTAAGATATGTAATATTTTCATCATATGTGTACTTCCACATGAAGCTTAATACCAGGTAGATAACTTGATAGCTCATTCTTATAAAGTTGATATATAAAAAAATTACGTCATTATAATACTATGTAACATCATTCCTTATGTTCAATTGCTCCATAAAGTTAAACTATGAATTTAAAAGTGTTTTTAGAATTTTTAAAAAATTTCAAATTATTATTTATTTTTTTCGAGTACCCCGTAGTACAGATTCGCCCAGTGCATCCCTTTTGGGAAACATTTCTCTAGCCCATTCCTTTCTCTTATGTCGAAATCGCCGTCTTCCTGACAATGATGAAGTCTCCAGGAGATATAGCCTACTTATGGATATTATTTTGAATCAACAAAAGGTAAGTATTGAAATTCACTTCAACCGAACGAATATCTACGTTGTTTAATTCATAACAGAAACGCAGATTAATGCAACCGAAGGGCGAACTGCAAAGATGTGCGGAACGACATGCAAATGTAAGTCATACAAACACGCAATTAAGGAATTAGGAATTCAAAAAACTTGAAAAATAACAAACAAAGTACTCAAGAAGTCGATTAAAAGGAGACAAAGTGCACATTAAGAGAATTAGATAAAAGTTTTCCGTCATTTTGCAACACATTTGTTTATTAATTAATATTTATAACATGTTCTTAATTGAAATAGCAAAACTGACTAAAAGCAAGAGCCTGTGGCAAAGATAAATCGCGACACAGTTAAATGGTGAACAAAATTTAACGTTTTTTCTATTTTTTTTTTATAAACTTATTGCATATTCCAAGTAGTTCCTAGTTCCTTATACTAGTGTTTTTCATCAATATTTAGTTGCTATTTTTCATTTGTATCACATTTTCGCACAATATATAGGTCTTTTGCGTTTATGTCACAGAACTGCTAACTCACTTGAGAACTAAAAATAGTTGTTTGTACTACTAGGCCAGAAACCATAGTTTTGCGAATATGAGTACAGTTTGTGGGCCGAGGCAATGCGAAAGCCCCACAAGTGCCCCACTCGCTCTAAAGAGTTTCTAGCCGTGTGTGTCACACATTATTTTTTGCACAGAAGAATTTTGTTTGTTGATTATAAAATAAAAAGTTAACAATACAAGAGTGCGTTCAGATTTACTGCTGAGCGTTGTCCGAACCACGTTTCAGACGTCAAAATTACACTAACTTGTGATTGGTCAGCTACAGCCTATTTACGTGAAATTAACGTCACCGGGTAACCCAGCGTAGAAATCTGAACACACTCCAGGTTGGCAACACATGTTAGAGTGGTCTCAATTTTGATTTAGCTGTCTAATCTTGACAGATTTGACGTTTTGGCGCCCCTGAATTCCAAACGTATGCGCCCCTAAATCTAATATAATAGACGCGTCTTACAATACCACCTCTGAAAACGGATATAACGTATCTAATATGTAGGTAGTTCTTAAATTCTGACTATCTATCTTGCGGATGAATTTTGAATTTGTGAATCAAGATTAGTATTTTGACGTTTTAAATTTTAAGGTAAATTTTAATGTCAATCTTAAATATTTCAACGGAAATCTACAAGACAATCATATCAAATATTCTGCGAAGATCAAACCTACCACCGAATCTACACTCAGTTACAAAAACTTATTTGTAGCGTATTGCCAACAACGTCTTCCCATAGATATTGGAAAGAATATGAATGGATTAAGAAATTGTGTAACATAAATTTTGTTATCTGCCATCGAATTTACAATTAATCAGAAAATATCCGTAACTCGTCGGTAGTGTTGCCAACTTTTAGTGATATTTTTGCTGTCCTAGGCCGGAAATGGTAGGTTTCTGGACGATTTAATAATGCAAAATCGGGCTTTCTGGACGGAAGCGCAAAAAAGATTTTTATCACTGCTTGGTGTAGCAATAAGTACATATAGAGCCAGTTTAGATAAATGCTAGCAAACACAAACTAAAAACAAATAAGTTATTACAGGTAAGGCAATGAAAGGAATTAGTAGTTCTTGTTGAGTTTTGTGCAGTTGGAAACTCGGAAAAACTCAGTGAAAAATACTCAGTTTAAAATAGAAAAAGTACGTTTACTAAATTTGACACATAATATCACTTACATTTTATCAATCAATAATAATCAACATGTCCATAACAACAACCATAAAATAAAAGTACGAATCGCCGCCTTCTATACATAAATGAATTAATAAACACAGGGAATAACTTCAACAGTTCTTTCCATAAATGTTTAAATACGTAAAGAAATGAATGAGCGAACAAATCCAAGCTGCTGTGGCGTATGTCCCACGTAACATACCTAAATTGTGCCTAAATATTGGCGTGTCTAAAACCGGTACGAAAAATAATACCTTCAGTGAGACACGAAGTTATCTGCGTTAGTAGGTACTCACTTGTTTATTTTGTAATTAGAGATGCGGCCTGTGGGTGCTAGAAAAATCTGTAAAGGGACGTTTCACTAAAAGAAGAAATAGTAAACAATAAAACACCCAAATGTAACAAGTGAGATTTAACATCTATTTATTCAACAATTTCAGTACACGTGAATAGTACAATAAAATATCTTTCTTATATACTTAATCAACACTAGTCATTTGTAAATATTGAGACAGAACGGTCTATGATCACACAATTTCTATTTTTAAGTATCGAATAGATCTTATACTTCTTACATTAATTAGTGTCAAAAATCGATCTAACTAAGAACTAGAATAAACATTATTAAAATCTAATAGACGACTATGAAGAATCTTGTATTTAACATTACATATTATAAAAAAATATTCGAAAATCAAGTTTTATTATAGCATAAACGGTTTTTGGAGAATGGCAAACGTTGGATCGTGTTAAAAATAATTTGATTCACTTTTTAAGGATAGTTGATATTCCTGTCACTTTTTGTATTAAGTATATTATTGCACGAAGATTAATTTCTATCTAAATCTATGTAATATATTTATTTTTGAACATAACGCTATATTTTAAGTTATGTACTAAAACATTCGCTGATTGGGCATAACACATCGTTCTGGTTGTTAAAATTTCTTCCGTTTCACAGTACGCATTCTTATCGACCATAGAGATAATTATAAAACTAATTTTGTGTTGTTGAGTGTACTGTGTTTCTTATTAAGAAATAGTAATGTATTTTTTAGACATGCAATTATATATAAGTAAATCAACACATTATGAGTCGCATAAAAAATCATATTTGGTTAATTGTGTTACAACATTAAGGAATGATAACAAATTAAAAAAATAATAGACGTCGCAAGTTAATTTTAATACGCTAAATAAATCTAATAAATCACAAAATCTAAGCGGCTAAGCGAGGATTACTAACTTATATAGATGTATCTTTCAAGATGTAACGCGATAATTTGAGCATTTCTAATAAAAAAATTTCGATTTTTAAATCTAGATAAAATTATATATGCAATTAGTAACATATATAATTCGGAAGACGTAGTAATATTTGCTGCTGTTTCACATCTCTCTCTCTCTAGCTTACTATAAAGACTATATTAAGGATTTAAAAAAAATAAAATTCGGCGTAAAATTGCACGCTCTAATGCACATCAATTTTAATTTAAGAGCTGTTCGCCAATAAATGCCATTTTTCTTCTTTAAGTTCTTATTTATAATCTAGGTATATAACTACAAATTTTACGATTCTGTAGAAATCGTTCCAATTATAAATCAATCAAAATAAAATTTGATATGTTAACAAACATAAAATATATTATAAATCTTTAATAATAATCTATGTATGCATATTGTATATCTTGTATATAATATATTAATTTAAATTACAATGAAAATATATTACAATATTACTTTGTATAATATACAGATTTTAAAAAGGAAAACAATATTTAAATTGATTTGACTTGATATGTATACATTTGACGTGTTAGATTAATTGTCTCTATGCGAAGTATCATTTTACATTATTTATTACTTATTACTATTTTAGTCTTACTAAATTTTCAGCTATAATTTAAAAAAATAAACCTACGCTCTCATTCCTTTAAGATTGACTATATATCGATTGCTGGTTTAGATTAGCAACTCCACGTATTGATTACCGAAATTTGCCCTTTGTTTCTCGTGTTCTGGTCTCGGCATAGCTTCTGGGATGAATCTACCGTCGATAGTAGGAATAGGAGCTGCCATAGGCGGCAGTGGAATGCAATCTGGAGGAATCTGAAATGTATATTACGCGAGTTAGATTAAGAATTTACTTCTGACAATTGTTAACATTTTAATTCGGTAGTATGTAATCTGCGTTGTCACATTAAATTCAGACACAAACACCCATTAGACTGTTACATTTGCGTATTTTAAACTATTTGCTGCTAAAGATTTCGGGGTAGCTGATAGAACAAGTAAATTAGTACAGATTAATAATTAAACTTTTGTCTTTATCAGGCAATAGAATAATTAAAATAAGACCATGTAAAAGGTGTAAATACCAAATGTACTCATATTAATAGGGTATAATATATAATATCAGAAAATAGTTTCTTAAATATGGACACACTTCGTCAAAGATCAATGTTGGTGTGTGTTCTCAGTCGCGCAATGTGGAATAAACTGAGAGTTTATTCACAACACATCAGATATTTGATATGAATGACAAATGAAAGCTACACAAAAAATCGTCCTTTACAAAATTTAAAGCGGTACCACGGTTACCGTATGTGAAAAGCTTATCGAGAACTACAAAATGGTCAACAGCATCAAAGGCACTCGAATAGTCAATAAACACACCTACGACATTTAAGCCCTTATCAAGACTATCAATCACCTGATAATAAGATTGAAGTGTGAAGGCTTTCACAATCGGATTTTAATCTTCCCGGACTTAAGTGCAGTGTGCTTTGCAAATGTCGATCGACATCAACAGTGGAATAGAGAGGCTTCTTAAAGAAGTTTGTTGACAGATAATACATTTTCTAAACATGTTCCTAAAGGTATTTGTTCTATATTATAACAAACAAAATTCTGATATGCACAGATTTACGGCCAACAGAAGAAATGCTTGAAGCGGTTATGTTTTTTTTTTTGGTTGATAAGGCCATCGGGTGCTTATCAGGCACCCCTACAGAGCCAAATCTTCCTCCTAATCATAATTACGACCCCGGAAATAATCGGTTATCGTAATTGACCAGAGTGAGATTTGAACCCTGGACCTGACGACTGATAACCAAGGGCGCAAGCCACTGGGCTATCAGCCGGGCATATGAGTATATGAATCCAAGAATGCACAAAATCCATGAATTCATAAAAAACAAATCTTTTGACTGGTTCTTGATATGCACTTATGTATTGTCATAGATGAATTGATAGTTCACTCTGGAAGGAAAGGTTTTGTACCATGTATATTTGGTTGCAAATTAATATTTTCGGAATTTATTCGATTGCACTATAAAAAAAGAAATAAAGTTTACAAAAGAAACACATGTCGCGTGAATGAAGTTTTACAAGTCAGGGGTATGCGTTCTTATTTCACATAGTACAAAATAATAAAAACGTTTGTTTTAGTTTTTGATGCTAAATGTCATCCCATAGTCCGTGTCCGCAAATTTCGTAACCTCTGTATAGGTATATAATATCTATACGACACGTGATGACAAAGAGAGAACATGGAAGGTACAAAAACATTAATTTATTATTCAGGTGGGCTAAATTACATTTTCGCGCCCTATATATTTGTTTTACTTCCAAACGCCATATTTAAAATAGTTTTCATAAAATTTCAATTGTAGAGAACACGTTTTCACGAATGTACATCTGGTAATATTCAAGTATTGCAGGATTTACGTTATGTAGGTAGGTATATGACATATGATAATTGTTTCTTGCTTCACTGTATATTACTTCAATTACACATTCTATACGAGAGAAAGATACGCATAACATTACAGAACTAATGTAGTTATTTTAGTCATTGCAATGCCTAAATTCACATCATACGTCATGTATTAGTATATCAAACCGCAGTAAATTTAAATACGTGATGTGTACTAGTACATTTAATTCGCAGTTTCTTACAGTTAAAATTTCATATTATACTCAGGGCGAGGGTTGAGGAAAATTGATGTAAATATACTTGAATTTTCACCATTTTCCCCATAAAATTTCCTAAATAGGTGAAGTAAAATAAGATCTGTAACTTTACATAATACTCTGTAAATTTACATTACATGAATTTAATTTTACTCAATCCACTATGGCCACATATAACCCATGTGGCATTCTATGAATTTACAGAAATGTGTTTATAGTGTGGTACCACCCCTTTTCTGCTTACAAACATATTCTAGCCAATACAATTTAAGTGAAGCATGTGAAGAATGTTTTTTACGGATTAAAAATCGTTTAAAATTACATCTAAAGGAAAAATACCAATAATAAAATAAACTGTTCGCTTTTCGAGCAGAATATTTATTTTTAAACCTTTAATTTTGTTTTTTAGCAATTTATCTAATAATACCTACTAAAAATTTTGTGTATAAATGAAGTAACTAAAGTAATGTTATTTACTTCATCAGTTAATTATTTAATATGCCACTTACACTTAGTATTGGTCAACGCGAAATATTCCGAATTTTTTAATAATTTTTTTATTTTCCCTTTAATATTTCCTCTTTTTGTCAATGATAGTGGAAATTAGTGACACAGTTTACCGAGTGGAAAGGTATATTAATGTTTTCATTTTAAATAAATGAATAGTTGTCTGTCGTCACTTAGAAGTTGCTAATTTTTCTCAGACAATTTGCATCCACAATTGAAACAGGCTATAAATATATCCCACAACATAGGTAATATGCGGTTATATCAAGAATTTTTCAGAGAAATCAAATTTTCAACTTGAACACACCTGAGAATTTTTTATTACCACTTCAATAGCGCTGCTTTCACCTTCTGGATCAGGTCGTTTCATTTTACTGAGTGAAGTTACGAGCTACTCGCTCACCAAGAACTTATTGTTAGATAGCCGGCTGGTTTCACGGTTCGTAGTTAGTGGCTCACATCTTAAAATATAGAATTGAAGTGAGCTGAGGCAGACGGTGCAAAGAATCCTACTATTATTTTCTATGTATGCAAGTACTAAGCAAAACCTTTTATACACAAATTTAACGAAGTAGATAATAACCATCCAAAATCGAGACCAGAAATATTGTATTGATTGAGCTATCAATTCATCTATGGTATTGCGTTTAAATCGATTAAGAATTCCATTAAACTATTATCTACCAAAACTTATGTGTTATCAGATGTATTCCACGTGCAACATATCCCAGGAATTGGCACCGTACTTACATTTGACAAAAGTAGGACTAGAAATGAGAAAAAAACTAATTCATTTTTAATTTCGTGACTTCCAACCATTTTCTTTTGTACCACATACATGCAGGTTTCATCCACTATGCTGGCAAACTATACTTACCATAGCTTGTTGAGGTTGCTGCGGCGGTAAAGCACCGGGAGGCGGCATAGTGGGCGCATAGTAACTAGTAGGCGAGACGGGAGGACTAGGATAAGGCCAATAGAATATCGGCGGTGGGAAAAATTGTCTAGGACCTATCGCAGGCGCAGCCAGCTGCACTGGGGCGAATCCCGGAAAGTTAGCGCCAGGATGAAATGCGGTCGGCAGTATGCTTCCACCTAAAGTAAATTAAAAATTAATCAATATGCACTTTTTCTTAAAAGATTTACTTGAGATAATAAATAAACAAAAAAACCTTAGAACTCAAACGGAAGAGAAACTAATCTACTTAACTCAAATATACCAATTTGTCATAGAGTTGAGTAAAGTAAAATATTTTTAAGGTATCAAACAAATACTAAGAACAAACGGAATCCATGTAGGTCATTTTTAAAAGAAACTGCTACATATTTGCACTAAAAAAAAACCAGGGCAGCTAATTTGTTACCAATGCAAAGAAGAAGCGATATTTGTAGTAACTTCTATGGTAAACACACGAAAAGGTTTGAATGCCTGTTTTACAATTGAGGGCCATAGAATAAAAGAGGTACAAGTGCAATTTTCAACATCATGGGACTTTGCAATAACATTCTTTAGAATCTGTACTTCCCTCAAATGAAAAACAAATGCATTTATACCCCTTTTATTCCAATGCCTTCAATTACCATTTAGTAATTGTAATAGAAGTAAACTTCGTTATTAAGAAGTGTACGTGTTCTGACCCATTCGTCTACATGTTATACAACCAAATATGGGTATAGTGTTTCAAAACAAACTCTACATTATAGCTTTAAATGAAATCGTTTTTTTTTTATATTACATATTTGTTAAAACTATAATTACATTAATTTCTTAATTCTTTTTTCATTCAAGATTCTACGCATTAATAACATGATAACTTGGTTCTAGAAAGAAATCTAGGAAGATATTAAATGAAAGTGCATTAATCTACATTGATGTTGTAATTGCAACTACGGTAAGAGAACTTTGTTGATTCGCCATTTTCCATGTACTCATACTCTATGCAAATTCAAATGATCACCTGCAGACGCGTCTATAGAGTGTTCTTCGATGGTGCTGCTTTAGAGTGAATAGTTTTATACATGCTGCATAACTCCATCTCATCAGCATATCATGAGTATGTACAAATAATATTCAAAGCGCAAGTATACAGATTAGGTACATGAACAATAAATATTATACGAAATTAATGAGACACCTAATTTTCAATGATTAATAAATTAATGATCAATTCGATTTTTGTACATGCTGGTAGTGAAAACCGTGCTGCCATCTATAACCAAATGGCTTTGATAGGTATCTATATATAAATATTTGGCGCCAAAACCCACATAAAAAGCTGTAATTGTAATGATTCGATTTAAAACACATTCCTACTCTATATGTCAAAGAAGTGTGTTATTCTAAAATGCATAAATAAGTATAAATAGACTCACCACAGTGTAGCAGAGTTTTACCGTTCCACCGCGTGGCGGCAGCAGACACCACGAACGACGCCATCTCCCGGATAACCAACAAAACTAGCCCACATAGTGTTACAATGCCCACTTTAATAATTATGTTATTCTGATGAATATTTATATAGATTATTTATCTATCAGAGTATGAACACCCTATTCGTTTTAGCGAAATTAAAATGGACATTGCTTTGATTTGCAAATAGGAAATCTAACATTAAACCCAAAAAAGCATTAATGTGACATAAACATTTATTAATAAAGTGTAAATATTAGAACAAATCGTAATGAAGTAAAGAGCTGCGTACAGTAAGAGAATGTATCCACATAAGTAAAATAATTCACTCCATTTTGAAACTTTCGCTAGAAATTGGAGTGCTCTATTTTCTGTTCACACTTTCGTCCGTTTTGGTTCCATGCACCGCCCTACTTTAATATTGAGTTAGTAAATCATGAAACAATTGAAAAAGTAAACTATACGAGGAGTGTCTTAAAACTCACGATTGCACGAATACACTAAAAATAATAATAAAAAAAAGGAAAAGGTGTTAGTCGTACATGTTTTGCCGATACAATGCGTATGACTTGCATTTAATTAAACAGCAAATATATCAACAAAAGAATGTATGTGAAATTATCTAGAAAATTCATTGTATCTGCAACGATAGCACACCAAATCTAGCGAAAGCTAAAGAAAATGCAGAAGGCTTAAACTAACCTACAACCTTTAGATTGAGTAGCTTGCTTATATACGGAAAAAAAGCGGTCTGTATATAAACAAGCTTATCCCCAATGCTCGTTTTAATACCTAAGTTACTATAAAAATCAAAATTTCCCAATATCATAAACTTATATAGTTATTAATAATTTTACAATGTAGATATATCAAAAGCTACCAATATGTAAACATCTAAAAAAAAACCCATGCCAATACTATTGACAAAAAAAAAACATTGACAAAAATATCTCCTTTCAAAGACGCATTAGTACGCCGATATGATTACAACAAAATCGCCGAAGAAAAATGTACTAACACCATCTTTGATTGCAATAATAAATAACCTCCTATTACCAAAAATATTTAACAACAAAATAAACCCAAATCCAAATTCGCTCTATATTAGTTTGCAGACATTATTGTTACAACAAAAGCCTCACATATGGCGCTATTATTAAATCGGATATAATAAAGTGATTTTTCTAAATTCTGGGTGGGCCACCAACAATAAGAATCATCAAAAAGGAGTACCCAACCCATTGTCTCTAAGAAAAGTCACCGTTATAACACAAAAAGAAAAATAACGTAAGAAAAAATACACTGACAGCTACTTTTCGAGTAAATGGAATGTATCGCACATCACATAATAATAATGTTACTGTTATATTTATAAAAATGTACTATAAAATTAAGGCACTTCAATATGAAATTGTCTCTTTGTCCGACACCATTTTGGCTTTTTCGTAATAGAAATAAACATAATGAAAAGAAAAAACGCTGTCACTCGATATCTCACAATCCATGTACCTAAGCATTTTGTATACATATATATATCTCTCGTGTATAAACATGTCGAAGGTATTTTAAAAATGAGAATTCACAGGCAGTATTCAGACTATAATGGACGGTCAAAGTTGCAACTTATCGTTTTAGTCAAAGTAGTATAAACCTTATAAAAATATACTCAACAATTACTTAACGAATATATCATTTAATGATTGTTAATTATCAAAAATATCATTGTAGTATAATATTTCTTTTGATTTTTATTTCAAAGGCACTTATTGTATTGGAATGTTTCTCTTTCATATCAATTAACGTACTAGGTTCTAAAGGACCTATTTATAGTGTCATCAATATATACAGGGTGAAAATAGTTGGATATTTATTTATACGCGTACCGCACGTGTAAGAAAACAAGTTAAAGCACGATATATATAATAATAATGAGCAGTATGTATCAACAAATAATCAGTAAAGATTGGCTATGTATACCTACTTATGGAAAGTAATTTCGTCTTTGATTCAGTTTCATTTATAAATAGCTTCTCAATTCTTTTAATCAAAATCATATAAAAATAATTGACGATGCAAAATGATTATTTAAGTCTATTTGTAAGCAAATTATTTATATACATACAGCCACCTTTTATTTAAAAATATATTTAAGAAAGTGGCAATAACATAAATATTATTAGTAAAAAACCATTATAATTAAAATGTAAGTATTTTGAGGATTACTTACTCAATCTTCTTAATATAAAATAAAGATTCTAAATATTAGAAGAAAATAGATGAACAAATAGGTAAGTTAATGCAGTTATTTACATGTTAGAATAGAATTGAGGATAGACAGATAGTGGTCCTTGTGGATGGAAAGCTCGTTTAGCAGGGGCATTTTGTTCGGCAAAAGCATCACCGTAGCTCCTTTTAACGGCTACGTGTGGTACTACGGGAATTACACCGGGAGGAGTACCTTGCAATAGATGAGGAGAATATCCTACGGGGGTACGGGGTATACTCAAAGGTGCCATGCGAGGGGGTAACAACAGAAAGGGATGTTGCGGCAGCAAATGAGGCATTATGGGTACCGGGGGCGGTTTGAGCACTTGACTTTGCATTTGGGCTGCCGGTGTATTTGGCGACAAAGATCCGACATTCTGATTTAAGATCGCGATGTTATGCTGAGCGATCTGATTCATCAAAACCAAATCGTTGACCTGCGCCGCCTGATTTTGGCGCGCCAACAGATTCTGTTGGGCGATCATCTGCGCTTGCTGCTGCGCGATCAAGGCGGGATTCTCCCAGCTCAGCTGGGGCGCGGCGGCAGCGGACGGTACATAGTTCTGAGATATCTGAGCGACAGACGTGCTCGGTGGAGGCGGTGGGGGAATATTAGTAGGCGGAAGTGGCGCTATTGAGGGCAACATACCGGGACTGAGAAGAGCAGGGGCAGCTTTCGCAGGCGACACTGGCGCTGGTATCCCGCCCGTCAAAACGAGATTCATGTCTTCCCCGGAACATTGAAATACTTCGATGTAACGTTGCTTTTTGCCGAATATCATGTAACGGTGGTGTTTGTTTTGGGCGGTTATAAACGCCGAATGCTCCGAATCCATCTGGATAAAAGCCTCCCCGCTCGGCTGTCCCTGTAACATGAACAATAACATAAATATTAAATAATACTAATAATAAAAACTGTACAAAAACGAGCAATAGAAAGCACTAATTAGGGCAGTGACATCAATATTTCAAAGTTGCTTCGTTGAACACGAAAAAAACAGGAAAAAACCTGATATTTTACTTATGTGTGTCAGATCGACGAAATGATTACAATGAGGGAGTTTGAAATCGAATAATAACTTCCCAAGCTTTAACTGTGACCGACTGACTGCAAATTTTGTATTCAAAATTGTAATTATACAAAATAGCATTGCTCTTTTGAGTCAGCGTCATTACATTACACTTTGGAATATTAAAATGCTTCTATCGCTTCACCTAAAAACCGCTGAAAACAAGTCATGTGACCTCCTAAAGGCACGGTGTAAAATTAATTTGCGCATTGTCGGTAACATCCTTTACCGTTAATATGGGCCACTTCATTTTTTGTATCAAACGTTATCGTGTTGGTAGATCACTTATCCAGCCGTTAGCCGTGTTTAGCCATTTTTGGCGCTAAGTTCGCTGAATATTTTTATCGGCACATGAACAATACGCATTTTTTGTGCCCTTTTTTTAAACTTAGCAGATATATAGAGACATAGTTACATAGATCACTTACTAATAAGGTAATGTAAAGAAGATTGGTTTTACTTGGCGATTTGGGGTTGTTCGCAGAACCTGGACATATGCTTTACGAAAGAATATCAAACAACGTCTATTTTGCTTGACGTGCAATATTATTTTTAGGGGACAGGGATTGCTAAATGTTTTGGAAAAACTAAGGATGTATGTCCACTATGTAATGTATAACGGTTTGTTTGGCGTCATACCAATATGGCGACGATGCCTCAAAATAGCTTCATTTGCACGCTGATACTTTCCCTCCCCTCTATTCCGTGATTTTCGCTAGCAAATGTGGCGGCCGCTAGCGCTAACACGAGGCCGTGCTGTTCATGACACCGCTAAGTTCAGCGGAGGCTAGCGCCGCTAGCACCAGAACTGGCTGACTAGGGCCGTATAAACCTTTTTTTGATATGTATTTACATAATTACTACGTGCAAGGGAATTGACATTAATATTATGACCAACTATATTTTATAATCTAGTGTGTAACTGATGCTTTAAACAAAAACGTTTTTGCAAGTAATGCTACTACAATGATGTAATAAATTTCATAAATCTTGAATTTCATGATCAGACTTTGTCCCTCTGGTTGCCTACGATTATCTGATGATCAGATAAAGTATTTGTAGTGGTGAAATTACGCATACATGCACAGCACGAGTTTTCGTTCTATAGTCATCCGATGTTATGCGAACTCTCGCATCTAAACGTGGTCGAATATACCTATATTACCTATTATAGTAAAAGGCACAATATACAAGGATTGCGCATCTACTGATGAAATGAAAAGTGAAGTACTATAAAGTAACTAACGAATATTCTCATAATAAGATATCTATATCTAAATTTCATTGTGAAAAAATACAAATAATCATCCACTAAGAAAAATATTATTACGAAGTATGCTATAAAAATACAAATACAATAACAAATTAAAAATTTGCTTGCGCAATTTGAAAAAAAAAAAAAAACTACGTTATGTTCTTGGCAGCATATATCGCGGAGTAGAGAATACTTCCTAGTAACTAGACTAAATGCATGAAACTGTCACCGAAAAGTACATTCAAAGAGTACCAACAATTTTAAAACGCCGGTGAAGTTATTCGATCTGATTTAAGAAACCGCTTTTCTCTACTCGGGTATAAGAACAGTTCGCACAATTTAAAAACACACCTATTATAACTAGTAAAAGAATAGCATTTAACAACACGTTGTGTTATTTTCCATTAAGTTGTATTAAGTTATTTTCCAGTCACTCTCTACTGATCTGGTGAATATAAAATTACTAATTCCAAGTGTTTTAAAAGAATACACAAAAGAAGTATTTGTTAGATTAACATGGCTTTTATATAGCATTTTGTTTAAAATGACCAGGCGATAAGTGTTTAAAGCTTTACTTTAGAAGTTTCCTTCAGAAATATTATACATCACATACGTATGTTCAAAATTCAATTCTTGTATGTTAGAGGCCAACTTGTTTTAGCAGTTCAGTTTAATATTAATTTGGCTTCTTTTCAAAATTACAAATGCGCTGATATTTGGGCTATTTTACAGGTGGTCCAGGATTTGTTCCCTTGAAAGATTGTTTTAAAGGTGAAACTGTAAGCAATAAAGTATCTGCTAGCACGAAGGTAGGTGTTCACAACTAACAAATGCAATAACGGGTAGTTAACATCGAACTCTCGCGACTTAAGAAATAGTACGCTGTGATGTAAGCTATTGAAAGCTTTTGCAAAATTCTTGACTACGTCAACTTGACCACGTTCCGCATTTGAAATACTTCTTATGATATGTCTGCTTAATAGACATAGCAGTCATGCTCTTTCGAAAAATTACACAAGATGGAAGTATTGGCTTTTAAAATGAACCACAGTTTCGATTGAACAAATCAAAAACCTACCTGAGCATTGTAGACCATATGTACACCTTGAAAGATTATGCTCTTAGCGTGATCTCCAAGGAAATCTAATATATGTTCGACTTGGGCTTCGTAAGGCAATCCCCGCAGTCTAACGCAGTCTTTTCTCGTCCCTGAAGTAATTATGTGTTGTGGCAACAGAGGCACGCTCGGTATTTGAGCGATTAGTGGTGCGGATTGCTCATACGTTTTTGGATCTAATGATCTATTCAATACCTGAAAGAGTTACGGCATTAAATCGTAAATCAAAACAGGGAAAATATAAAAAAGCTTCTGCATACCTGTTGTACCTCGGCAGTAGTCGACCTAAATAGCTCTATGTATCTTGCTCCTATACTTTCCCGATGCTTCGATAAGGCTTTGGGGGCGTCGGATTCGTTCGCAAACAGAACGAATGCGTCACCTGTGGCCCTGCCATCCGGTTTCTTAACGAATAGTACGCCGTCCGTTCCATCCAAAACTGTACATGAATTTTCACCAGATGCGAAGAAATCCAACTGAAAACAATATGTGATGAAGCAAAATTATTTGCAAATTTATTTTTTGTAATTCTAAAAATAATCTTGAAAATATGAAATAAATGCTAAAACAATACACAACTATATGGAGTATATTTTCAGTGGCAACTATTACAACAATAATTTCTTTGAACTGACAAGAAGAGACGCATTTTCATTTTGCAAAAATACGATTAATGAATTCTGCTACATAGTGACTCTTTCGAGACGAATTTAAGACCAACTTGAAACGTTGCACAAATCTGCACCTACACAATTCTGTACATTTTTATGCACAAATCTATGCACAAAAAATGTATAGGGGACCTATCGTCGCGTGGACTTCGAAATAGAACATGTTCCAATTTCCAGCAAAATTCCACGTAGAAAAAGCGCGTGGAGTTTACGAAAAAATGTGCATGGAAGTTCTATTTACAAATAATGTAAAAGAATTAAAGAAAGCGTTTGCATTAGCGCAATGGCTAACACGTGATTTCTAATGAAAATAAATAAAAAAAGAAAAGACATACGGCACCATAGAATATGCCTGGAAATGGGTCTAGAAACGCAATATGTATTTCCTATAGCGTTCTCAACTGATATTTATGTTCTTGTTTTCTAATTGTTTTGTGTACTTAGTGGTATTTTTGTTTCCTTTTCAATAATCAGGATAATCAGAATCAGAAAAGTTGGCCAATGTTTTTAATGTTACAATAACTAATAAGGAAAGGTCACGAACTGTAAATCGCAACGGTTCGTAGACTCCATCTAGTCATTCAAGGGCACTCTCTGTTGCAACAGAACTTCAACTTTTCACTTTGACTTCGAAACGAAATTCGACCCAGATTTCGTTCATCCAAAATAATTTTTAAGCGTTGAAAGAAAAAAATTCGAATTCATGTGCGAATCCGCCATTAAAATTGTTCTACTTACAAGGTGTTTATTTTACATTTTACTATAAAAATAACGCAAGTTTTCTAGTGCAACAAAAAAACCCGATGGTTCACTAGGAAAATCAATACCACCGTTACTTATAACAATTTTGCGATTATTTTGTAGTATAGTCGTGACAATATTTGAAAGTGTATAGCCAATTAATAATTTCTTTGTTATATTATACAAGCTGTTGTTAAAGTGACAATAAAGCAATAGAATACCTTGTATATTTTTGTACCGTATAATACAGAATTAAGTCCTCTTTCAATCGCATGTAACATTTCCTATCGCTAAAGTTAATACTTTTTCAGTAATTTGAATTTTACTATAAAAACATGGTTATTATATGCTTACTGTAAAAAAATATTTTTTTTTCTTTCATTAATTCAAGAATTGGAATCTCTAATTGTAGAAATTAAAATAAAAAACAAAACGATAAAGATAATTTACTAACAATAGAAATCTCAAATTATAAAAATAAAGATAAATGACAATAAAAATTGGAAAGAACTTCAAAATCACCGCCTTCATTATTTATGCACGTCCTTAAACGTTGCGCAAATGGATTTCTAACGTTCAGAAGCATATTATGGCCAATTTCTTTAAAAGCTCTAGAAATCCTGCCTCTCATATCTTCTGGTGTAGTTGGTACCTCCTCATATACTTTACTTTTGATGTACCCCCATAGAAAGAAATCCATGAGGGTCAAATCAGGAGATCGTGCTGGCCATGCAATAGGTCCTCCCCTACCTATCCATCTAATGCCATACATTTCATTTAAAGTTTCTCTTACTGCATGGTGGTTGTGGCTGAAAGAGGACTTAATTCTGTATTATATGCTACAAAAATATGCAAGGTGTTCGATTTGAAAAAAATGAGTTTCGTCTATTTAAAGATGCCTAGCTTTATTGTCATTTTAACAACACCCTGTATAATATAACAAAAAAATTATTAATTGACTATATACTTTCAAATATTGTCACGACTATACTACAAAATAATCGCAAAATTGTTATAAGTAACGGTGGTATTGATTTTCCAAGTGAACCAGGCAAATGCATTTTTTTTTTTTCTAAAAAGTTGAATAACTCCGAAGCCGTTCGGTTTTGGTGTAGGGTATGCAAATTAAATCTACTTTATTTGGCATCGTGGTATCCAAAAATGCAATGATATCTAGGCTGTTCCATTTAAAATAACAAAGTTGTATAACGGGTAGACTAAACTGACCACCGTGTATATATAAAAGTAATTTTGCGGTGTAGAGTATTTGATCCTGAATTACTTTTATCTAAAACATATTTCACTTAAGTGGATAGGTTAGCCACAATAGCTCGTCCACAGATAAATGCCACATCCTGTATAATAACAATAAACAACGAGATAGTGAACAAACGGTAGAAAACACCTCGCATACTTCTAACTACATAGATAGAATTGACCTAGGTACCACTTTTGCTACTTTTAGTCATTAAGTTAAGTCTATTTTATGCTCCCTAAGTTCGAATAACACGATATGTGATACCTTTATATAGATAAAATAATACATGTGCTTATTATTATCATCTTGTTTATACGTTACTGGTAGCTAATAAGCTATCTATTTATCAAAACAAAAACGATAACAGATAAATGATATAATATAGCTAAGAAACACGTTGCGATATATTAGAAGCACATAAGAAATAATAAACCTAAAAATCTCACTAAGATATAAGTACACAAGTACACACGCATATATGTACATATGTTGCAGATTTTAAAGTTGCTTTCGTTTCAAGTTATGTCATCATTTTAGTTTCATTAATATACATATACATATGCATACATAAACACATATCTAGAGGTTATCTGGCCGTTAAAATTATATCGAATCGTATATTTAAACATTTACATACATTATCAGTTTTTCAACATTGTCAAAAGTAAGTAAGTTGATTTAAGCCGATTGAACCTGACTATATCATGTCTTTAATTATTCTATGCTAGCAAATAGAGTTTAATATGAACAATAGTATTAATCATTTAGATCATGCTCACGATTTAAAATAACAATTACGTTATTCAGGTTGTATGTGAGTAATATTTCAATAATTTTGTTAAAGATTAGTTGGTTGGTTTTCATAATGGCACGAGTCACTTCACTGAAAAGTTTTTAATACAATGAAAACATTTCAAGAGTTAATAAGTGATAAAGGTAATTACATAGATAAAAATAATCGGAGATTCATTTAGATTCTTTAAGATGAAAAGTCTAAATATAGAACTGAATGGTATCGCGAAGCGCATTGAATGAAACTGCAAAAATATCTGTGGGGCAAATAATTCAAATAAAGAATTATCTAATTGAAAAATTAAAAGTATAAAGTATACTTAATACCCCAATACAAAATAGTTAAAATAGATATTTACCACTTGCTTGGCAGTACAGTCGTACGGCAATCCTCTCATACGAACAATAACTGCCGCACCCCTCGATAAAAATGCTTGGGCCTCACAGTTTGAACCTCCCGCCACCGAGAGAAAATCCTCGCCTGAAGCGCGATACACCTCTATATACCTCGGGCCGATGTGATGCTTGTGCCTCTTCAGTGCCATGTCTCTGTGCTCCTGGCTCACGAAACGTACCAAAGCTTCTCCGTTCCTCCTGCCTTGTGGTGACAGACAAAGTGCTACGCCGCCTCTGAAAAAGAAATTCAGGCTTAATTCGTATTTAGTCATCACCTATGCATATTAGCAGAAATGATGAATGATATAAGTGTGAGCAAAGTAAAATATTGATCAAACTTCTTAGTCAATATGTAATCTATAGAATATATAGGATAGATATGGGTACAGCCCCGACACAATATAAGTTTCCCACTTAAAGTCTTAATCCACTATATCCGTAAATTAATAAAAAGGTTGCGACGGATTTTAATTTAAGACGTACAGTTCTTATATAAATATCACAGTAGTAGACTTACTTATTGTTAGTATGTTAATGTGTTTCTAGAGTAAATGGAGTTGTTTGACAATTTGTAAATCTTGCTCTATATAATACAATTAATTATTGCATTGATTAATTCAATTACTTGCAATTTTTGAATGTTTACTGTTTTTACTATTTTGTTATTTACCTATTCAATTTATTTAGTTATTGGTTTGGATTATACTTATACAGAGAAATGCTTGAGCTATACTTTGCTTATATGAGGAATTGCGACATAGCATGTCTGCATGTTTCCAGATACCAGGTATTTTTTGCGAGTATATCAAAGATTTTGTAGTTCTAAAAATACTTTTAAAAAAGTATGTTAGAAAGGGTACCATCAAAACCGAAGACAGTTCGGTGTTCCTAACCCTAGAAGTTAAATAAGGAATTAGCGGAGCTCAGATTAACATGAAGGGATCGTTTTAATTTGAACAGTTTGGCTGCCTTCCCAGTAATCCATTCAACTGTGGTACAGAAACTAATGTTTTGGCTTATTTTGATATTCGTCCTACAAATTCCACTCCAGAGACCCCTCTCTGCTGAATTTGAAATTAGTGTAAGCACGGTACCTACATGTTATTCTATGTACCGTTCAAATTTCGATCGTTGCAGACATTGCTGGAAGCAGATTTCGAACTGAGAGTGGCATTTTGCAGAATAATAGGTATAAATACATTTGACGGATTTTTTAAATCCTGGTTACATAACATAAAAAACATGCACCATTGATTAAATGGTGTGGCATTTACAAAAATAGAATTGTTGGAGCCTATTGTAATGGCGGATCACTTACTGGAAAACGAAATATCTATTGGAATTTTGAGAACTATCCCGGATGAATTTCAAGAAAGATGATTTAAATTTGGAAGAAATCGAGCTTTTCTATTTTCAACAAGACGGAACTCCCGCACATAATTCAATATTTCTACTATTCTTCCTGTAGAAATATTGAATGAGATCTTTAGGAATAGGTAGATTGGTACCAAACATCCAATAAATTAGCCAGCACGGTCTCCCGATTTGTCCCCATTGGGTTTTTTCCTTTGGAGATATTTAAAGCATTCTGTGTATAGCCAGATATATCAGAATATACAGGGACTTCAAAATGCCATTCAGAAAACCTTGTAAGTTTTGGGCCACCGTCTAATTTTTCATTATATGAAAGCCGTTGTCAAAAAGTGTAGAAAATGTATTGACCAAATGGTCACCTATGCGAACACTTGTTATGAATGAATTACTTTTTATAATAGTTATAAATAAATTTAACTCTATATATATATATATATAGGTAAGATTAGTGGATATAAAGCCGCTCACGACACTGGCTTGTCCTGTTTATTTTAATTCTGTGATTTACTGTTATAATAACAGAATACGGGTTTTAATAATAAATAAATACTATATATATATATATATATATATATTCAGCTCTGCAGGCCTCTTGTGCCCATGGCTTTGTTACAAATTCTTCTCCATTTTGGTTTATTCCATATCAGTCTCTTCCAACCTCTGACTCCCACTTCCATCAGATCCCTTTCCACCGCTTCGATCCATTTCGTTCTTGGTCTTCCTCTCGATCTTCTTCCCGATATGCCTCCCTCCAGAACCTGTTTTATTGGCCTCGAGTCTGGTAACCTCGCAACATGTCCCAGCCATCTCATTCTTTGGGCCCTTATCACCTTAACAATCGACGGTTGTCCATATATTTGCATGAGTTCTTCATTGGGGTATTCTCTCTCACCCCTCCATATATTTTTCTCAACACCCTCCTCTCGCATACTGCCACTGCTTCCGACTCTTTTTGGTTAATCTTCCATAGCTCACTGCCATACATCACAACTGGCCTAACGATTGTTTTATAGATGTTTAATTTCGCTTTCCTCGTTACCCACTTTGATATAAACATTCTTCCGACCCCTGCCAAAGATCTCATTCCTTTTGGTATCCTTTCTTGTATTTCCGTTCTTTCCTATATGGATATAGTTACTCCCAGATAGTTAAATTGCCCAACTTCTTCACATTTGTATTGTTTCCCGTCATCTGCTATAAATTCTAGCGATGCATTTTGTGGATTTTGGGTTTCTCCTAACCTCATCTCTATATCTTTTTTTTTTTTTTGCGAGAGGGGGGAAAAATCTTCGAAAGACTTCCGGCGGCCCGTGTCGCCGGGGTATGTCGGATTTCTACCGACTAAAAAACCCCCCTCTTGAGGGGGACGGGCTCCTCTCACAGGCCTATTGATCGGTTCTTCATCCTCCTCGGCTGCCTTCCTTGCTTTTCAGGATGTCCCTAACCATTCTATCGGCGGCTATCCAATATTCCTCTTTAGCAAGCATTTTATTGATTATATTACCTACATTTGGTTCTCCCGTAACTTGCTCGGCTTCCTTCCTCTGGGCGCTCCACCGTGGACACTCAAAAAAGGTATGTTCGGCTGTGTCGACCTTCCCACAGTAAGTACAAAGATCCGACTCGCTTATTCTAAAGCGTTTTAAATACGCCTGGAAATTTCCGTGTCCACATAGGAGTTGGGTCAAGTAGTAATTCACCTCCCCGTGTTGTCTCAATAGCCAGGGTCTTACGTCCCTAATAAGCCGCTTAGTCCATATAGCGGTGCCATCTTCCAGTTGCCATCTCTCCTGCCATTTATTTATTACTTCTAGGAACTTTTGTTTCTTGTCATATTTCTTATCATATCTTGTTTAATTTGTTATTTAATGGGTTCAGTAAAAGAAAAAATTGTTTAACTCTTTTTATTTAGAATTTTGAGATTTTCCACAATATGTTAAAAAATACAGTGTTGTCTTTTACAAAAACAGCTGTTTAGTAACTACCGGGATATCTGGTAAAACAGCAACAATGTTATTTGCCAATTTTTCTTAGTTAAGCAATTCTCTACAATTTTGCTTTTGGCAGTGCTAGTCTATCCCTTCAAATAAAAAAAATGGCCAATGCCAGGTTGTATATTTTATTAAGTTAGTTATATAGTTACTTTATTCTCAAACTTTACGCAAATGTACTTAATAAAAAAAAGTCTGGAAGTATTTTACATAAATACGTCTCACTTATTATTATAATTTCGTCCCAGGTGACTGATTTTCGTTGATTCATTAGGAATTTAAATATTGGTCCTACCTACAGGTATTGTATGTACCTATAGAGAAAAAAAAACACATTCTACTATAAATACATATTTCCATAAGATGTTCAACAGCTTTTAGTTTTGTAGAAGCTCTTTATTGAGTATAGTTATATACAATTTTAATGTGTTTGCTTTGTACATGTATTTTAGAGTTTTTCCTTTTAATTACACTTGTTCAGAATAAATTTGCCTTCTTAATTTTAATAAATTTTTGACTTTCAAACCCTATTGTCAAAAAACTTATTTCAATTTCAATTTTATTTGGATAATTTTAATTTTATACTTACATTCAATTGTTTATCGCTTTCACTTAATTCGGTCATTAAATTAATGTTATTAATTTTGAATTTAGCTTTAGTATCTTGACATACTGTTTATGTTTTTACAATTTGTTAGTTAACTAGTTATTTAGTTAACCTAGTGTGATGACTATGGACCATATAATTTTTAAAATTTATTGCATACTTTGTTCATTTTTGCCGGCCTGATAATGTGCGCCTAAACACGAAATCGGTCGCTTGATTAAGTAAAAATAATTTGTAAAATAAGACCTCATTTCACTCACTTTCCCATAATTACATATTTGCTTACAACGCCAACCAATCTGAGTATCTGGCAGCTGTTCGTCTGTACTGAATTCGTCCAACTTTAGCTTCCAGTTGGTGAATTTTATTATGACACGTCTCTACAACTAATAGGAAACCAACTACTTATGAATTATGGGACAAGCAATTTTATTTAATACGTACAAGATTTATAATAGTCAGTCGAATATGATCAGCCAAATTAAACAGGTACACATAGATTTGTATTAACCAGTCATAGGTTTTTCCTTTTACGTAGGATAAGATGGTGAAAATTTTATTCAAATATGAAAAATAAATATTACGTGCTAAGCTAAGCTCCAAACTTTCCAAACCATGACGCAAAGAAGACACATACATACATAATATATCTATAAAACAGAAAACAGAAGAATTTATGGTATGCATATATTCAGCGGATGCATTTTTGTCTGCAAAAGCAGCTGGCAATTTGAAATGAATGTGTTTAATAATAGCATAAGTTATTATTCCTATTAATATTTATCTTAAGGAGTCTCTATTGAATAAGTATAGACAGAAATATAGTTAATTCAAGAATATGTTTTGCTAGCATATAAGGACAAACCACCATACCCGGGTTTCGGTTCTCAGAACACATTCAGAATTGTGTACCCAAAGCTACTTGCGGCATATTGATGATCGGAATGCAATAACACATATTTTCAAATTTTTAAGAATCTGTAATTTTAATTTAATCTAATAGAATTTTTCGTATTTATAAGCTTTTTGTATTTTGTGTTAAGCTAGTCAATTTTAACTTTTGTTTTTGTCAAATCATCTATTGCTGTGTGACTAGTATGCATGCCTTTTGCCTTTTATCACCCTTATGTAAGTTTTACCTTCCTGATTGTTATTATTTAACTTTAAAACGCGCATTTTAATTATAGTAATACGCCTGAAGAAAACAATAAGCATTTCTAAAATATCGAACGTTTTAAATCAATTTCTTGATAGAAACTTTCTGCATTTCCTATATACTGTAGATCTCAAAGACATCTACAAACGCATAAGTACTTGTTTATATCGCACCTAACATTTAGTTACAAATGGTTTGTACATTTAAGAATCAAAAACGTTGTTGTCTAACGCTTTTATAAGAATATATTGGTAAGTATTTCCTATCAAAGTAATTTTTCTACTTCACTATAATAGATTAACCAATACATTCAGGGTATCAGAATATTTATTACCTACACACATTGTGAGTTAGTTTCGATAAATAATATTACAACTTCCTAATAGCCCAAATGGAATTCGATAATACAGAAGAGTGCTCAAAGGAATACCTATTTATATAATCGAGAATATTTGGTCCAAGTGGGAATGATATTAAACTATTAAGTATTTAATGTCAAAGCATCAGTCAAACTGTAAATATGCACATGAGATGCAAATTCCACAATACTTTCACCTATATTTCAGGGCATTTTTAAATAATCGGTTAAGAGCAAATGCTATCAGTAATTCGTGTCTGAACTTCGCTCAGGAAAGATAATGTTGTTAAGGCCTCTTTCATTATCCTAGACTATAATTGGCTTGACTGACCGATTCACATCTCGATGTCTGTGGATGTATCATCATTATTGGTAGGTATATAATATAAAGATATTTTCAGTTACTCTAGTAAAGACGATAAGCGCATAAATGGGCTCGCACGTCAGCAGCCAACAGGTATTTTATATTAATAATTAATTAATCAATATTGTTCAGGTCTAATTCAAGAACTATGACGTCAATAATGAACAGGAAACCAAAAAAGTTATAAATTGCAAGTTTTATAAATTCACCACACTTATATATAATTAAGTATACTGATCCCATTAAAAATATACGCTACTGATTTCATAAATATAATCAGTTCGAGATATCGAACCTTCTTTTAGCTGCATACACCGATTTTATCTTGGCTTTGCTTTCGGACACACTTTAGTTAGATAAACGTAAGTTTAGAGATTTTGCAATCCACTTATATTCGTGTAATATATGCGTACAAGATGTTTGAAGTTACTGGGACAGTAGAGTTGGCAATTAAAGTAATGTATACCTACGTATGTCGCTTATATTTATAAGATACGCATATTGAGAATAGGATAATAAATACAAACACATTTCTCGATTAACCTACAGTATGAACCTAATTTCCAGAATATTAAACCAGTTACAGTCCTATCGGCATGGTTGGTATTGGAATATTTGGAATTTAAACCACATAAATTATTACGCAAACAATTACTGGAACAATTCTCTGAAATGTACTCTATTACTTTAATAGCAAGCGCTGTGATTTGCGTTTGAGATTATAGTATACTTATAATCCATTGGTCACATACAAATATTGTGACAATTAAATAATTGTAAGTATTATATATTAAGGTCTCTACTTTTGTAAAATGGTTAACCGTCAACAAATTTGCTTACAATTGCAGGTTTCGAAATAGATCAGTCAGCGGGAATACATGTAAGTTTCTGTTTATATAGCTACTTACGCAATTGAACTAATATTGATATGCTCAAAATAAACAAAAATAGACTAATCTGAAGCAATCAAATTGGCTAATACAGCGTAAGTACCTGCATTTTTTATTATCTTAATCTTAAGTTATAATAATTATAGTGGAATAATATTAGGAGGCATAAGTATTAAGTTTAGATGTTTACGAGTCAATGTGCAATTGGTAATCATCCATTTGCTTTTTATTTCATAAAACAATATAATAAAAATTACGTTATAGTTTGGTTCTGAATTATCTTTACGATAACGTAATGGCAGTCCGAGAGAAAAATGAACCATAAAATACCAATATAATGTAAATACTTTTTGATATGTTTGCAATATTAATTTAAAACGAAACATTGAATTTTCATTAAAAATAATTATGGAAATGCGAACAACAAAAATCCAAAAGAAAAAATCCCTTACCACAAAAATTAAAGATACAAATCTAAATACGTATTTCGGCAATTAAGTTGCCATCTTCAGTAGAAAAACAAGTGAAGAGCAGTGTTAAACGTAGTGTTTTCGGCTAAGGTAAACCTTGGAAGATATGCTCTTCACCAAATCACTAGTGGAATAACACTAGTGGAATAACACTAGTGGAATAACACTACCCATCACAGAAATGCGAATAGTTTGCTTATTTCTAGAGACAGATTGCAATTGTAAAAGGTAAACCCTTTCATCTTTTTCTGTAGATTCCGCAAAATTGCATACCAGCAATTGCCAAGAACTTCCTTATTTTCAATAGGAACCCAAATTTAAATCCTACCCTTTCACAGTGATGAAAATGTATATTTTTTTGGTCATTATGCTTGTATTTACTGCAAATAAAAGGTTCAACAAGAAGTCCCATTTTAATTTTAAAATTAACATTAATTCTTAAGTAGTACAAAAATATTTATTTAAACTCGATGTATGCGATTACTTGTGGAAAATGATATACCCTAAATGGCCCCCCCTCCCCCTCCCCGACTCTGCCTGTAAGTGGTCATTAAATTGTTGATGTGCAAAAGACGTCTGCATGGGGGGTCTTGCCGGCAAAAGGGTTTCATATGTTTGCATCTTATATTTTCAAGTTCTTCTTTGAAACGGTGCGGCATATTTTATAAGGTACACCAATTTCTTGTGGTAGGCATCTCAAGGATTACTGCGGGATCCTGTTGCATACAATTACGAACATCAATCATCAATTCTTCGGTACGAATAGTTTGCCTACTACCACATTTTTTTATGGGTTATAGGTCCAGTTTGGTGAAATACACTAATACTATGTGCAAAGCACATTGTAAAAATCCGGTTCTAATACTGCCAAATCTGGGAACTGTTCACGAAAATTGTTGAAATATAAATGCTGACTGTATTGCCAAAATTCCATTAACAACCGCAACTGTTCTAATAGACTTTAATCGTATAACTTTTGTGCGCTGTAGTGAAAACTATAATTCATCAGAATTAAACCAAAAGAATGGAATAAGTTACGACAGACATTTTCGACACCATGGCAAGCTTTTATCAACATATTTTTTGATCTCGTGGTATAAAATCCATAGCGTTTCAGGCGCTAAAAGTATCGAATTAAGATTGGACAGCAGCTTTCGCTTCCACCATCAAAATAGTCAGTATATCAAGATAGCTTATATTAATTTAAAGAAAATTTATCCCTTACGATTAATGCTGAACAGGACCATTAAAATAACAATATAAGATAAGCAGATAGATGTCATCGCAAAAGCAGCGTTCAAAAAGTGTAAAATGTGTTTTCCTTATACTTATGGCATTGAAAAGTTCCAATATGTTTTGCATAAATTAGCTGAAACGAATTGAGCAATAGACGAGAATTGCAAACGCTATCTTTGTATCACAAAGTACTTGTTGATAACTGTCCAACTTATTTATATAAAAACATTCGATTTATTACTACGCGTTTCAGGGATTTCATCTCACCACCGCTACATAGGCGGGCTTTGCTTGAAAAATCATTCTGGCATGAAACCTGTAAGAAGTATATCACCGTATACTAACCAATGTGAAATATTCCGTCTGATGATTCAAATTGAATTTTAAACAACTGCTGGTTCGGTGCCAGATGAGTTGAGCACACAGTTCTGTGTTGCAAGAAACTAATGTAGAAATGATTATATCGAGGGACACGCAGACGAATCTGTGTCATTTGATATCTCTTGCTATTACTCATATTTTGCCACTTCTATTGACCAGAACCAGCACTGGATATTTCGTAAACCCAGAGTAGAGGTGAGCTCCAACAATGGGAGCACAAGAAGGCGATATCCCTCTGGAGTAAAGCCTCTGGCAACATCTAGCTAAAAGTTGGGCAACCCTAGGTTAAACACCAACAAAAACCTATTCAGACTTAGCAAACCGGAACTAGAGCTACTTACTGGCCTGCTCACGGAATATCGCCCTCTGCGCGAGGGAGTTGATTCGTAAATCTAGGTCAGGGTCATTCACAATAGTTTGCTTCGGTAGCGGTGAGGCTTCTGTGCCTCAACCTTAGTCCAATACAATACAATACCCATATTTATTTCACTACATCCACCACATTCTGTGTATTTTCTCTTTTTGCTACGAGTAAGAATATACAGATAGAATTTAGCTGTATGTTTTATAATATAGGCGTTTAATTCTAATTTTTGGCAGAGTAATGTGAGAACAGCTCACATGATTTATATAGATGCACATCGCTTTGGGGGCTTATTCTGATTCTATAATTTGATTTCAACGACATATGGTAGATACGTAAATATGTTACACACTTTACACTATAACAATTATGATAAACACAATAAGATTTTATTATTATCATATATGTCAGAAATTACAGCAGCATCTTTGATAGTATAGATTACATTTACAATGAAGATTTTCAAATTTCAATAGGTTTTTTTTCTCCTTTATTAAAAGAATTTTATTTTGATTAACATTGGCAATAAAGATATTTTTATACCAAGCGCAAAATGAGCCGCTCCAGTTATACTGTTGCAAATGTACAATATTAGAGCATTCTAGCTTTAGGTCGTTAACTTTTAACGTATTGCAGTCACTGCCATATGTGTACGTGCATGAGATTTAAAGAGGTTTATTTTACCAGCACGGTATATGGTTTTAAACACAAGGTATTTAATCACTAAGATCAACGACATTCCACCTTTTTATCCCTGTCTTGTAATTTTTAGAATTCCTGATAACATTTCTATTCCTATAATACAATATCGTTATATTTTCAATACCTACTTGTTTTTGCATAATTACGTGTAGATATATTCATCAGAATTCTTATCATTTAACGTTCATATAATGGTATATATATTATTTATTTTTGTAACAAAGTCCATCACAAACAAATTTACCAAAACAAATAAAAGTATTAAAAGAGTTGTTGCGTTTGCCGTTATTATTATTTTCTTTAATGCAGTAATGCAAAAACAAGTTAGATTAATCGTATTTATAATTACTAAACGTGCCAAGCTTCTCAGAACATTTTCTATGGTCACTTTTCAACACCATTCTGTTTGTGTGCAACGAAATGAAAAAAAAATTGCTCGTAATTGCCTTTGAAAAGATAATTTGTTATTTGTTAGTTAATGTTAAAATATATTACCGCTTAAATGCTATGGGTTTTTAAAGTTCGATAATAGCATTTTTTTCTAATAAGCGAGGAGGAGTGTTTATTTTAGGAACGAACAACGCAATAAAAACAGGAACATATTTTTTATGGAGGCGTTTGAACAACACTAAAAACCGATTTGTTGATTCAGATAAAGCAGCAATATCTGAGATGCTTTTGTGTTTTTCTAAATACCGAATACAGATTCGGAAAGTTATATAATGCTCTTATAGTTTATACAATACAAAGGACGGCAATTTGAGTTAATTTAATTTAACAGTTTACTGGGATATTTCGTTTATATTCGTTCATGTCCTCCAACTATTCCTTAATGTAGCTTTTCACAATTCAGCTTAGAAAAACAGAGTCATAAACTTCTTACTCCAGAAAGCTATCCCCATATTCGAAATAAATCTGGGAACTATCTCATATCACCGAAACACTTACTAACAATAATAATCTAGACACCATATCCAATGCGCCATAAATCCACACTTACATTTAGGTACTCTAGACCTAATATACCTGAAATACAAATGCCTCTTGGTTCTCCCACACTATTGAAGGCGCTGCTACCCATATGAGTAAATCATTTCGAAGAGCAGCATAAAAGTTTCACTTGACTTAATTTCCTAACTTTCCGATAAATATGTATAATATATTATATAGATATAAGTTTCTGGTGTTTATCTGAAGTTTATGTTCATGCAGCAGTGTTATAACTAAGGTAAAATAAAGTATCCAATGGATATTCTTATCGGCCGTCAAATTTATTTCAACTCGTTATAACTGAAAACCTGGACCTTATACAACACCTGAAAACCCACTAAATCGTAACCTTTTCTCATAACATGAAACTTCTACTCAAAATGTTTGTTTTCGTTTTAAATTTAACAAAGGCGGAAGACAGCAGAAGAGCCGAAGATATACCATCCAATTAAGCAAAACATTTCTACGAAGAAAAATTTGATTTCCTTCATGTCTGAGTACCTAAAATTTTTGGATAATTTTAGATCCTTCGAAAAGGAAGATGGAGAAAATTGAAGCACTTTTATATATTTCAGGATTGCTGTAAAACGAAGACAAATTTGTATAGATATAAAATTTTAATTTGTATATAGGAACCACTTTTTAACGCAGGCGTTCCCATAATTATAGAAGAATAATGTCATCCTATTAATTGAAAGCGGAACAAAATTATTGCTATTATAATAAAAATAAATATTGAGGTCATACATGCTTTATGATGCTTACATAACTAGCATAAATGTCGAAATGATTACGAAAATCATTTGTCAAATTTTTTTCGTATTGTCATTTGACAAGGAAACTAGGCAAAAAAAGAAAGGAGGGCCAAACAGAACATGGGACGAACAAATAGGCGAAGCGAAAAGCGATGCATACTGTAGAAAGAGCCGGTGAGAGACAGGGATTCCTGGAAAAGCATAATATAACACATCTAATGAAGACAAAGACATCAAACACGACCCTCCATCCCGCTACCAGGAGGTGCAACGAGCGAAAATTTGAAATCTTAAATAAAAACCAGCATTTTTATTGCTGATTCAGATTCTACCTATCAAAATACGAAAGGTTTGTCTGAAATTGTTTTTTTTCGATTCTTGATTGATGGCGCTGAAATTCGCAAGAAATTAATTTTCTGAAGTTCTTAAGAGAAATCTGGAAACCCTCAAAATATCGATTAGAAAAACTAACTAAACCATGTGTTCAGACTCTCAATGATACCTGAAACGTTTCCGGTACCCGATCGTATCCGTATTTCGAAGATACCCAAATGATGCTGGAAGTTATTCCGAAGATACTCAACCATCTCTCAAGTAGTTTCGAACGTAACCGACGATTTTTCGAGTGGTTTTGAGGGTATCCAAGAATTCCTCCAGTGACGTCGAAGGTACCCGATAATACCAAAGGTGATGTTTCAAGAATCCAATGATGATGTTTTAACGTAACTATATTTAGGGTTACCGGGGAACTGCTTTAAGAGAATCCGCTTGTCTCTCACCAACGCAACGGGATGCTTGATTAACGCAGATAGTTTCAAACAATTTTAAAACAAAGTCCAAAATTAAAATGAAAATTCCAAATCAAAATAAAAATCAGGAATTAAAATGTAAATCCCAAATAAAAATGAAAATTTCGAATTAGATACTGTTTTTATGAAGTCCATAGTCCGAACATTTTGTTAATCCGAATAGCGTCTGGCAACTTTCTGTTCGAATTATCCAAACATTACTGTATTTCCTTAAACTGTCAATTTATAACAGCTGGACTTTTAAATACATAGCATAAATAAATATAAATATAAATAAATAGTTATAAAAAATCAAAGATTGATATTAGTTATCTGTGTAGTAATATAATGCAAGAATGTTTGGAAATTGTAAGCAGAACTTATATACAGTCACCGACAGAATTGAATGGACATTGTATTATATTTTATTATTAATATATTTGTTTTGTAATATTAGTATGTTTTTGGATATGATTTATGTTTAACTATTTGATCTGCTAGAATATCATATGATTTTGTATATCATTGTATGTATGTATGTATGTGTGATTAGGGTGATAGTACACTGCGACCTAAAAGATCTATTGTGTCCCCTCTTCTCGCTGTATTTACAGCTGGCCGTCCAGTCTGATTCCTTTCAAGAAGTGCAGAATGTCCGAAGGCCCCAGATTAGGTAACTCTCCCTCTTCGATTTCACATGCTCCCAGGTGCAGCGCCCTTGAGTTGCACAGTGCAACACAGTTTGTGAGTAGATGAATGGACGTTTCGTCCTGTTCCCCACAAAATCTACATTCGGCTTCCTTCGCTATTCCAAGCCTGCTTAGATGTCCGTTCAGTTTACAATGGCCTGTAAGGATCCCTGTCAATATCCGAATATTATTTTTACTCAGGTTGAGGCATTCTGCAGATCTTTTCTGGTTATAGGTACCCAGAAGAGTTTTAGCTTGCCTCATTCCCTGGAGATTCTCCCAGTATTTGGATTTTCTCTGCTCTACTTCATTTTTCAATTTCTCCAGTGTTATGCTGCTACTTATCCCACAAAAAGGTTCTGGCCCTACAAAAGGTGTTCTAGCCCCTCTCTTAGCGAGATTATCTGTTATATCGTTTCCTTCCTGTATATCATTAAATAAGTATGAGTAAAATTTATAGTTCAATTAAAAATCGCTTAGTGTCCACTCAATTCTGTCGGTGACTGTATGTATTGTACTGGCAAGATTTTTGATTGGGTATTAAAAATCATAATGCATTTATATAATGAGATTTCACATCCAATGTCGTAAGTTTGCCAGCATGCTATACAAATTAATTTTACCACGAAACTTTCAAACATGATTATTTGAAATAATTGGTTATAAATGTTGTTTGTATAATCGATTATTTGAACTGATAAGTTTACATTGTAGTACATGCATATAAAATGTGTAAAATGGTAGTAGTCGGTCGAGAGTTCGATATTTCGGTTAATTGTTGTTCGGTACCATATATTTAAGGTCGCAAATTTCCTATTTGGTTTTATTCTGCAAAGTAATTAAAGTCTAAGTTGAAATTTATTAACGCCATCTATAATGGAATGGAAGGCACTAAGATTAACGTGTTAGACGCGATTGTTTGAAATGCCAAGAATATTATTTGTTCCGCATTAACAGAATTGTGTAGCACGGAGTAATAAAATATCTTGTGTGTCTATTACTATAATACGCTACTTGCCTTGCATATCTTTGAATATGAAGCGCTTTAGTTAAAAAAATCTATGAAATTTTGATTTTATATTTTAATGTTTGATTCAATTGGATACATCGCATCGTCTGAAATAGTAGATATACTGCACTGAATTAAAATCATAATCAAAATTCGCAACTGTTTTACACATATTAACGAAACAATTTTTATATGTGAATCAATTCCTTTAGTCATAAAATGGGTAACACTTAATCAGTGATTGTTTGAAAAGTAACGTAGTTTAGCAATTACATAGATACCTATTTAAATTAATGATCGAAGCCTGTTGAATGAAAAATTTCATTACTTTCAATGAACAGCAAATATTGGATTCAAAGATAGTGTTCAATATACTCAATTCATTAGTACTTTATTACTTTCAAACGGTTTTATTAATTATTAAATTATATAAGAAAGTACCTACATTTCTTTCAAAAGTGAATACTATACAGCATGAGTTCTCATTCTATTCTGACCCGGTATATACTACATATGAAATGTATAAAACTGACGACGTTTCCAGTATTTCCAAATAAAAACGAACAGCGAAATTGTCAAAACATATTAACTGGCAACAAAACACAAATTTCAAAACTTCCATTCATGCTATAGAATTACGTACTCGAGTGATTCAGCATTTCTATATACGCGTTATGAAATCAGAAGTTTCGTATTAGGTGAACCATATTCAGCGCACTTTGTCCCGTGTCCACCATAAATAAGTTTGTTATTGTGCATCATTCGTACTGGTTTCTTAGAAAATATCTAAAGAAGGAAAGGAGAGCCTAAAAGCTACATCTAATGTCATAGAATTTAAGATAGATATTTTTCCTATTGATGATGATACAAAACAATGTTCTTATTTTCTGAAAAACAATAGAATTGAAAATCGTCCAACAGTTTTGTGTTGATAATTTTAAGTACAACTTAGGTACAAATATTGTTCGATGATAGTTTGTTCTGTGTGCTAAATTTGCTAAGATATCAGCAGAATTACTGTGGATGGACTGGAGTTACTAATAATTAAGTACTATAATACTACACAAAGTGGATCAATTTTAAAATGCATTCAGAGAGTAATGTCTAAGAGAAAATAGGAAACTTAAATTACTTTATATCTACAGTAGGAGGCCAAAGAGTTAGAAATATTTATTTAGATATATCTAAAACAACCAAGAAAAAGCAATTAAAGTAATCAAATGTAGTTGCAGTGTATCAAGTCAATTAAATTAGATTATAGAAAAGTGCAAGCAGGAGATAATGTAATATAAAAAAAACTCTAACGAGGAAGTATTTTTAAGCCGCAAAACTATTTAGCACACCCGCAAAGGAGGAAATTCAGTGCATGCAAACTCAGGGCTGCATTTTCTGGTAGATTTGCCGTTATTTACAATAATTTTTTCTACAATTTCCATATTGACTTTGATATAGGTGCCTCATCTGCTGTTGGCACTTGTCAAGTAATTTAATCTTTATACAATACAAATACATTTATTTACTTTTATCACCCTTTTGGTTGTTTTTAGAAACAGCCAGAAGAATCATTCTACTTATGAAATAGATCTTAGTTATTACTTACATATTTCATTTTATATTTCGACACCTTTTGCCTAATAGGATCCTAGAAATCATTTACAAACTGACACTTGAAAATTAAATAAATATCAGCGAAATCTTTTGAATCTTGTTCTACTGTCCTGTTCCTTAAAATTTTACTTTCGCCTAACTGAAGGTTGTTAAAGTACTTTTTGTAGACTGTCATTTGACATGGTTTTAGCCAATTACAGCTATTTCATAAGTGAGCACTAGGTTTCAAATTTTCGATTCAAATTCAAGAGTTAAGTTTAAAAGTAATGTTATTTGTTATTTTAGGAATTTATACTCTATATCTAACTTGTAGTGGTGTGAAATCTATATGTCCTTAATAGCATTTGCAACCTTAACTTATAGCACGTTCACTACTTGCTTTGGTGTAGGTATTTAAGCTTGGAACCCGCAGTGCTTTTTTTCGCTACATAGAGATATGCTCAGATGTATGAGACACCTATATTTTTTTGCGAATAATCAAAGTAAAGTGAGTACAAAATAAAACTCTTAATTTAAATGCATTATAAATAGTATTTTAATAAAGACTCTTAATAATTTGTCGCATTTCCGGAAGATTTTAATACAGTTGCAATACTTTTTTCGTCAAAAATTGACGTCTCAGAAACGTGAACATGCATAAAAATTTCATAGATCTAAGAAAAGTATTTATAAAAACTGTTGTAAAATCATAAAAACGAATACCTCATTTTTGTAATCGCAATATTATCTATTAAGGACGTCGACACTTGTTCAAAAAATCTTAATATTATAACCATATATGCTCATAGCTGCTCAAGAATACATTACATTTATTTTTATGACAAGAATACAAAAGGTGATGCTTTGAACTGCTATATATATGACCAAAATTTCTAAAAATATAACTGTTAGCACATATACTTGCATTCATATTTTTAACAACTGGATGGCTTTGCCATATTTTTCATTCGATTTTTTAATATATTATTGAATTTTGATTATCCTGGATTATTTCAACCAGATATAAATCCGCGGATATGCATATATCATGGAAAAAAGCAATATGGAGCAACAAATTGTTTACATTTCCTATAGTGCCTTTTCTCAATACTCCTGTTTTAAATAGCGTATTTTAATTTCGCTGTGATAATGTAATAGCGGGGTTTAATTTCCACCGTTTTGATTTTATTTAAGCTTACATACATTATCTTCTGTGCCTTCTACTGTATAATAAATAATAAAGGAAATAGATATTTAGTAACTTATTGGTATTAACATGATGAATTAAATAAACTTTCACGTATAAAAAGCATACTGAAACTTTACTTACTTTGAAACATTGAGACCCCTAAAAAATTTCGCGATGTCCTGATCACTGCTTTGCCAGGGAAGACCCCTTGCCCGCACAACGCAGTTTCCGTCTATTTCGTCATCTTTCGAACTGCAACAAAAAATAAATATTTGTTAGAAGCTTTTACATAAACCCCAGTCAGATATTAAGTACGTATATAAGTTTAGAATATTATGGAGTAGATATTGGCGAATGTCATGCAGAGCCCACTTGAATTGTACAGATAATCTTTAAATAAATATTAGCTAAAGTTCAATTTTCGATTAGATTTTCGACAGCGTAGAGAGAATTACTGGAATATATATATATATATATATGCACATAAAATGCGAATCTAAAAACGCGGTATTTGCAAAAACTTCGTATGTAAAGTTGTAAGCAGCGATTATTACCACGTATACGTGCAAATCTGAAAACAATGAGCACCTACAGCAATAAAACTGACCTGAATTGTATTATCAGATAATTAAAAGCATTAATTATTTATTGAAACGTTTGATCGGCGAAATGTGGTACGAAAAGCAGAAAAAAAAATGAGGAAAATGTAACGTCTAGTGTCATCAGGAATTACGTGAAGCACTGATTTTGTAATAACCATTTCGTACACATATGCTTTCGTATAAACAATATTTTGGATAAGACTCTTCTTCACTTAGATAACACCATACTATTTTAAGTAGGTTGTAATCAGTTAATGCCATTGCTACATATGTTATTTTTTTCTTCATGTAGATGAAAAGCCTACAATATTTGTTAGAATTTAAAATCAATAATAAATGAAACACAGGAATATTTTATCGGTCACACGTGTCTCTTAATATTAAAAAGATACATACCGATGCTCCACGACACTTTTATGATTTATATAAAAAAATCGTTGGTTGTATTAGGAAGCCACATCAATATACATCAGCGAACACTAATCCTTTTATTTAAAAAAAAAACTATAAGTATCACAGCAAAGATTTCCTTAAAACAACGCGCGTGTCAAAGTCGAAATTTGAATTAAATCCGATTTGTTTATTGGTATCTCTATTTTCTTCTTCGAACATACGTTCAAAATCTATACGACCGTGTCCGTCTTTTTTCTATGCGCACTCGGAATCGTAAGAAACTCTTTTACACGTAGCCAAAGAAACTTATCTGTCTTGAGGGAGGGGGATATTACTGATAATACGAATTGATGTGTATTGATGATAATAATGTACATTTACAATATTTGTACTGTTCCCACTTGAAGATCAACCACATCGACGTTGCTGTCCGCGTAATAGCGGATGAGATCGAAGGTTTTTAGGCCGAAACTCTCTTTAGGCGTTCTGGCACGAGTAAAACTATGAACCGACGTACTAGAGCAGCTTAACGCATAGAATGTAATTTACCTGTTGTAGTGCAGTGCTGTACGTTACCTTTACTACTAGTTTTACGACACAGAAAACGAAAAATACGCATATGTACATGTCGATTAGTTATCGGACCGATATGAAGGTATGTACAGAATGCCAAAGCTAGCGGTATTTCCATAAATATACACAATATCCGTGGACAGGTAAAAATGTTTACGCTGTATGAATATTAGGTATATGTAGAAGCTTAATACTTAATATTGTAATTCTATAGTTTTAATTTGTACAGCAATAACTCTGTTAAGAACCAATAATATGCGAGTATTATTAGTTGAATCCCAAATGTTAGAAATGCAATAATGTAATAGTGCCAAATTTTCAACGCTTGCACTACTTTAGTTGAAATCGCATTTACATTTACCATCATTTTTAGAACTCATTTAAGGGTTTAAAATTTTTATATACCTAACATCGAAAGTACTTGGACAAAATTTCTACAGTCGTTATTTCTCAATCAGCGGAATCAACAAAAAGCCAGTTAAAAGATTTAACAAGTGACACTGCTAAAGTGCATAAAATTACTAGCGTAGGAAACAAACCATAACAAAAAAATAAAAAACACAAGTCGAAAGAAAATAATCAAGATGGTGATGTGAGTAAAATAAACAATTGTACACGATGTGGTCAAACACCTATAAGGTCAGAGAATGTCCGGCGACAACTCCATGTCTGGCATAATTGTGGAAACAAAAATCATTAGTACTAGAAGAACTGCAAGGTGAATGAAGAGAATAATAGTACAATAGTTTTTCAAGCAATTTATCACAGAATAGAATATTGAACACGTGACATTGAGTATAATATTTGCTCAATCGAATAAAATGATGGAAGGGCCCATTAAAACATTTAAAAACATAATGAAAGCAGAGGAATATAGTAAAGATCCTTATTTATGTCTTCTAGAATATCGTACCACTCCAATCGATTCCAATATTCCGTCTCCTGCTAGTCTATTGTTTAACAGAAACATCTATTCCTTACTTCAAAAATTTCAATTCAAGTTTATCTTCTTCCTCTCGATTCCGCGACGTTTTTTGCATCTTCATAATTTCTTGGAAAGTAAGGATTTTACAAGGATTTTCACAATTCAATTCTTCGTTAAAAATACATATTCTGGTACCAAGTAGAATACAATGCCCGTCGTTTCAATATATTTAATGATTAATATTAACGTTAAAGCAGACATCTTAACTTCTTTCATACTTCTACAAATATCTAGTAAATTTATAGGTTTCATGAAAACGCAGTTGTCACCCACTTATCGGTCTAGGTTCCTCATCGAATAGGTAAAGTATGTCTCAGGTTCTGCTTTGGGTCTCCCAAATACGCTTCGCCGTCTGCGATCAAATACTATGTAATCCGCTGTTCCCGGTTCTATTCTACAGAGTCCACACTTTGGGTCTGTGTCAAATACTCCAATTTTGCGCAGGTGTTCCGTCACCGCAGCATATCCAGTCATTAGGTCCATAATTAGGTTCTTTTTGCACATTGGAGGATAGCATATACCTCTGCCTGAAACACAATGGCATACTTGCCAACGCATAGCTCTACCTTTCTTTCTGAGAGTATATGGCTGCACCGGCACCATCAGCCGTCTTAGATCCCTCCGTGTGCTTTGCTCTTTGTTTTCAAGTGCGTACCTAGCTTCCACCCGTCTATCTGGTATAGACACCCCATACATATACCTTACCGTGTCATCGGTCCGCATTTCCGAAATCTCTCCTCCCACATACTCAGTTATCGATATGCATTTTGTTTTAAATTAACCCCTTCCGGGGTTATTAAGTGTTGCAGCCCGTGTACTCCCATCCTTGCCTCCAAGAGTGCCTCCATTGCTGCTGTTGGCATAGTTCGCATTGCTCCTGTTGTTTCTAAGCAGCAAGTCTTTTTTGCACCTTACTCAGCTTCGGAATAGCATTCTCTTGGCGCGTTTTTGTCCATCATACCAAAACCGCATACGTCATTGTTAGTTTTACTACCATGCTGTCTATGTTTGGTTTATTTTAGTCACCACCACTAAATATCGCTTTAAAAATATATTTATTAATGCCAACTTAAACAAATTGTCTTCATCTTGACAAATTCTTCGTTAAAAATTGCACTTTGGAAAAATGTGATTCTCTTCATTTTAAGATGTATTTTAATATTTCAGCACTTGTTGGTTTACGTAGGGTTCGGAAACATTGCATGGTGTGAGCGCAGAAATATTTCGTCGCAATTCAAAAGTTACAAGAAAGATAAAAAGACAATAAGAACAAAAGCTTTCGACAATGTACACAGCGATTTTCCACACCACTGCAAGAAGAAATATGCGCAAGAAAGGTTTCTAATAAAAATATCAGACACAAACCTGTTAAAACTTTCAATGACAGCTAGGCGGTGCGAGAGAAGAGGAGCGTACATGCATTTCAAAACTGATTTGGAACTGTAAAACCATTCTAAGTACATTAGGTATGGCAAAGAATTTATCCCTAATCTGAGCACCTAGGCACTTAGTCATTCAGGGAAATCAGGAAGCAGCACTTCCCTAAGAAGTAGTGCTGATATTTCATCCGAACAAGATCTGCTATTCGTATAGCATACTCACAGTAGCGAAATAACAAACCATTTTCTGGGGAAATCTAAAAGCTTGGAGTGTTTCTACCGACTACGCGATTGTTCAACCGACGTTTCGGTGATGGTTCTGCTCTCGTCATCAGGATAGCCCCGTGGAAAACTACTTACAAGATAACAAGAAGTACCCAGAGGCATTATCAATCTTTCCACCTCTTTAGTTTTTAAGTTATACTTATTGCTATCTCTATCGTTTCCCAAGAGGTTTAGATCCAGCTGATACAATTCTTCAATAAAGAAGGTTATATCCGAGGCTAGAATCGCAATTAGATGATTCATTGTTTGCTTATAGGTATAGTGCTCAACCGTGCAACTGAACTTCAGTGATAGTGAGTAAAAGAAATTTTAAATGGACAGTCCTGCTTTTTTAAACACAGCGGAGGGTCTAGTCAAAATGTCTCGCCGTGATTTCCACAGGCTGAAATTTATTTGATCAATGAAGATGGTTTTTATAATACTAAAACAATAATAACGAAATACCATTCCTCTCATATCAATGACGAAAGTGGTGGAAAAAATCTAAATAAAATGCTACGAAAACACAAAAACAAGCGATTAAATGTACTTCGAAATCTTTTGATTAAAAATTCCTTTATCTACGACTGCAATCAAATACCTAACAATATTAACCCTGTTAAGCTACTTAGAAAAGAAAATTATTATTAATAGCGCATTTTCCAAAATATACCTATATAAGTCTTGAATATACACTTACAAGGAATTCATTAAGTCATGATGCACTATTGCAATGAGTGAGATCATTTCATTAGGAAAAAACAAACAGTTTCTTTAAAATATGTGTGTTGCTAATACATAGTTCCATCTCCATGACCATTATGTTGGATACTGATTTTAACACTGAAAGTAGGACAATACTGAAAAGAAAAACAAAAATATTGCTACAAAGGCATAAATATTAACAAAACTGTTAAACTTTTGTTATATCTATTCCTCAAGGTTGTTTTCAGTTGTTAATTGACAATAATAAATCTAAGAAAAACACGCACTGTCCAAATAATGTATTATGATAACATTCAAAAGAATATCTAAAGTGAATGCCCTCTCTCTGTTCTGATAAATTATAGGCACACACGTTATATCCAAACAGTGAATAATCAAGATAGTTGGTTGTTCACCGTTTAGTGTACACCTACAGCTACGACCTACAAGCCGGTGCAAATCCTCCGTTTTATTTTCAAAATAAAAAATCCCCAACTTTCTGAGTATAGATATATACCTCGTAAGTACTCTATAGCCCACGTCATTTATCAATTCTTTCCTAATCCTAACCATATCAATTTTATAATCACCCTCTCGCACTATGTCGGCATATCTAAATACTTGAAAGCAAAAATTTAAATAAACAGGTAAAATCGATTAGGTTTATAAATCAAACTGTAATTTTTTTTTGATTTCGAAACAGTAGACATCTATAGGCACAACGATGAATTATTTTAATATAAGTATCTGTAAGTAAAAAGTGAATTTAATTTTGGTAAGAATTTGTGCTTATAACTTTATACGAATGTAGTTTTCAGCTTTTACTTATTTAGGTATAATAAATATATATAGATACTACAACTTATTCTATAATACTTAATTAAATAGATAAGGAAAAAAACATACCATATTCCAGGTTCCAGTACTAAGGTAATTGTTTCTGGTATGTCAAACCTATAACCTGGAACATATGCAGACAGATATTAAGATTACAGTATAAAAAAATATGCGAACATTGCAAAATACCAGACCGTAACGTAATTCACGATTGACAATAAAATGCTGATATAGTTTAGACCTTATAGGAAATGTTATGCACTTTTTAGATGCACACCGCAAATCAGGTACAAATTTAGTTAACCATTCATACACGTATTTAAAAGTAGTTAAAAGCTAATTTGAACTTACCGTCTCTAATTAATTTTTGTACAATGTTAACCATGTCCTTTGCTTCCTTTTTGTAAAATTCGTTCTCCGATTCCGGTTTAAGATCTAAATCTATTTGAAAAAGTTAAGGAAAACTGGTATTTCTTGGGATATAGTTTTTAAAATCTAATGGTAAAATAGAACATTTGTACTGAAAAACAGATTACGATTAGTGGCTGAGAACATGTAAACAGAGTTTAAAATTACAAATACTTTAGATAAGGCGAATGTAGGGTAGCCGTCTCCATCTATGTTGAAATACGTAATGTTGTTGATTGATGGAAGTAGTTCACAGATGGCACAAGTGCCTAAGTTGGAGTTTTATTATGTATTTTAGTTGACATATTATTTCTTTCTGATATAAAACATTGCTTTGAAACAAATAAGTTTTGTGTTAAAAATAAATTTAAAAATAGAAATAATGTTTAAATATTTCTGTAATCGGTGATTACTATGTGTGAACTCATGATCACAAAAAAGTAATATAAAAGTAATAATGCAGTTTTACAAGAAATCATTTAATAATTAAAATGCGGCCGGTTTTGTACTCTTCATAAGTACATCTTCAGGGCAGAATTATCAAAAACTTTACTTAAGGATAATTATAGTCGGAAGATGTGCTTATACGTACAAAACCGGCCACATTTTATTAATTATTAAATAAATTTGGAAAATAAGAGACCCGATTTCATTACCCTCTATCTCTCTATTAAAGTATATGCCAAGATTGGGATTTTAAGTAATCACCTGCGGATACATAAGACTGCAATAGTTTATAGAGCATTTAGGTATGCGTTATTGGCAGTACTGACAAGAAAACAAGAAAAAACTCATTTAATAAAAAATAAGATAAGGGAACACGGTACCTAATAAAAATTGAACTAAAAACTATTTGCATGCATAAATCACAGGCGCAGAATTTGGTAAATTAAGCATTCCATATTAAAAAACAATTTCTACGAACTGTATTTGTGGATTATTTTGTTTGATAGCCGATGCTAATCATACAATAAACCATCTAATGCATTGTCATTTAACACCTCTGTTAAGAATTTAAAAGTTAGTAATCATTATTGTGTATATACAAGACCAATTATTATATCTAAGTGAGTTTATACAAGAACATTAAATAGCTACCTATATTTTATATTAAAATACATAAATATTAATTTTTTGACCTTCGCAGTTCTTTGTACAAAGTTGTAACTATCATTGAATTTTAGTTACTTATTATTAACTGCACATCCATGTATGTATGTATCTACAACAGAATACCCGAAAGAGTGAAAGTAATACACTTAGGTAAAAATGCATCAAAAAATGCAGCAGCTATACATTCCAATATAAGGTTTTTTTTTCCAATTTTTTTGCCGCACAAGGGAGCAAAAATTATTATTTTAGTAAAGTTGTCTACCCATACAATAACGAATATATATCCTGCGTTACATAGGCAAATTGTCATAAAATGGCAATTTTTATTGTATACAAGAAAAATTGCGAAAGTGGCCTTTACAGGAACTGAGATTATCAAATCGGCGGCTTTCACCACACCACGATGAGCTTGACTCATGTGAATCAAACTTATATTACAGTAATGTCGCTAAGAGTTTTTTTTTAGTAAAAATATGCCGTTATGCGTTGAGGAGACTAAGTGCTGTAGCAAACGCTGTCACCTGCCTAACATTTTATTATACCATCTTCCTGGCAAAGGCGACATATGGGCGATATATGCCCAGAGAGTCTTAGTACTACAAAAGAGAGCCATTAAAAGCATGTTTGGGCTACACCATCGTGACAGCTGCAGGCATATTTTCCAACAAAATTCATTACTTGCAATACCAGCCACTTATATGTTGAATTGCATAATTTATGTTAAGGGGGCATATGACAGAATTCTCACAAACGAAGACCACGTACAACACCTGATTTAATAATGACTTACAAGCACCTAAACACCGATTAGTGCATTTCGAGGCAAATTTACTTTACAAAGGCAAATTTACTTTACAACCACCTTCCGACTGCTATAAAGAACATTGAGGTCACTGTAAATTTCAAAAGGAGACTCAAAGCACTGTTTATTCAGAAAGCCTACTGCTTTGTGAATGAATAATCTTGCTTTATGTTATTCTAATTATCTATAACAATTTTTCCATTATTCTATTTTCCTTATCTATCCTCCCAATATCAATTATATATTGATCACTATGGATCAATAAATTTTATTATTATTATAATAGTGGCAGCGAAGAATTCACCAATCTCGGTTTCAAGTCTCTTTTTTCCCTCGACCCATCTCTGACACGAGAAGAAGGTCTTACAGGCGCCGTCAGGCAAATCTCAGAGTCTATTTTTCATATATGGTAAAGGTACAGCCTGAAATATCCCTGTTCGGTCTAGAATACATACCTAATACAAACAGATAAATTCATGGAAAACTTTTACCATCAAAAAAGAAAACTAAGAACTACTAAACCTCGGTAGGAATCATCATCGCACAGTAACAGATCTTCCAACAGAACAGTGTGCACTGAAAGGACACCTGGAGAAAATTGGAATACCCACTCCAGACTGTGTAATAGGATGACATCCTGTGTGAATGCGATACTCTGGACGAAAAAAGACAGGCAATTTTTGACACGCCAAAAATAAACCTAGAAGATTACTTCGATCGACCAGGTAGAGACCTGTACAGGTCACCAGGATATTGGAATGGTTGGCATGATTCAATGAGTAAAGAAATGAAAGATTAAACACCAAAAGCCGAGAGGCTGCAGTGTTTCCGTACGCTGTCCATGTCCGGTTAAGAACTGGGTGAGAGAGTAACCATGATTTCTTCGGATCCTGGGATGCAGGTGCGAGATTAACCTCGCGGTCTAGTGGCCTCTTCTATCGGATTCCCAGAGTTGCTGCGAGGCTAGCAGAGTAACGTCTATCTCGACAGCGCCTTCTTCTTCTTCAGTCTCGAACTGGGTCTCGTCTTAGTAGTATTACACTTCATATTATTAGTACTATGCGAGGGGATACATATAATTAATACTCTTTTTATTTGATGTTACTTATTGCATGAAATAAAGCAGTTTCTTGCTCCAAATCTATGCGCCATTCGAACAAACACATTATACCTAATCAATATAATTTAATAATAAGTAATTTCCTATTTCTAACTAACCAAAGTGTCCCCACAAGGCGCTAAAACCATGCCGTACTGGTGGAACGAAGAAATAAACGTCACGAGAAGAAACTGTCATCGCTTGCGTCGAAAATGGACCAGAAAAAATAAGTCCCAAGCAGACAGGAATACTCCCTCAGTTGAGAATATGGAGTACAAGAACGAGAGGAAAAAACTAAAAAACCTTATCCTGAACGCAAAACGTGAGCACTGGAAAGAACTTTTACTAGAGCTGGAAAGTAACATATGGGGAGACGGATTCCGGATAGCAATGCGGTATTTGGGTGCCTTACCCACTCCGTATAACCCGCCATTAGATCAGAAGGCAAGCATCATCAGGGCACTCTTCCCAATGAAATGCGACACGTTCGAGAGGCACTCTAGCAAGGAGGAATTAATTACACCTTTTAGAGAGGAAGAACTACTCGCAGCCATACAAAAGATGAAAGAAGGTAGAGCTCCAGGCCCAGATCATATTACGGCGGAAGCCATGAAAATCATATTAGAAGTGATTCCGGGTACCCTCCTAAGTGTTCTAAACCAACTACTAAGACAACAAGAGTTCCCTCTAAAATGGAAAGAATCTGCTGTGGTACTAATATGGAAAGGGAGATCTACAGGCTTACCTTCAGATTATCGACCGATCTGCCTATTAAGTATCATAGGAAAAATATATGAACGCATGCTTAAGAATAGACTGGAGGAGGAACTGGAACACAATGGTGGTCTCTCAGAAAAACAATTCGGGTTTAGAAAAGGGAAATCAACAGTGCATGCGATCCAAACAATTGTAGAAATAGCCAAAAAATCAAAAGAGAAATGGGTAGCGCTTATCACGTTGGACATTAGGAACGCGTTTAACTCGGCCTCATGGAGAATAACTCTTGAAGAACTGAAAAGAAGGAGGATTTCGCAGTATCTAATTAACGTCATCGAAGATTATTTTAGCGAAAGAAACATCATCATGAGTGGCAATGACAGGATGAAGGTGATGGCCGGAGTTCCGCAAGGCTCGGTATTGGGGCCGACACTTTGGAATGTCCTATACGATGGAATACTACACCTCAAACTAATCCGAGGCGCAACAGCAATAGCCTACGCGGACGATCTCGCTCTGGTAGTTGAAGCGGATAGCCCTAGAGACATCATCTTTAAAGTCGAGGACTCAATGGATAAGATAGAAGAATGGATGGTAGCAAAAGACCTGCAAATCGAACCAACAAAAACAGAGGCTATTATCTTGAAGGGGAGCTCTAAAGTGGAGTTAATTACCTTCTCCGTCTTGGGGTATCAGATACAACCAAAAGATCACCTAACTTACCTGGGGGTGATTTTAAATAGAAAGCTAACTTTCGCTCCACACGTGAAGCATGTAATCAGGAAGGCAGAAAATACTCTGACAGCTTTGCTAAAAATAATGCCGAATGTCGGCGGACCCAGCGGCAGAAAGCGGAATATCTTATACGGAGTTATCCAGAGTCAGATCTTGTATGCGGTGCCAGCCTGGTCAATAGCCCTAGAAACGAAAAAGAACAGAGATGCGTTAGACAAACTCCAGAGAAGGGTCCTCTTAAGGGTGATCTGCGGTTACAAAACGATTTCCGCAAGCGCGGCCCAAGCTATCGCGGGCATACCACCGATATCTCTCCTTGCGGAGGAACAGCGAAGGATTTTCTCGCCCACGGGTGCAGGCTCGACACAAAGATCGCAAGCAAGGGAAGAGACACTAAAAAGTTGGCAAAACAATTGGCTAGAGCGAGGACAAACAGCAGAGTGGACGAGGACTGTAATACCAGATATCAGAGATTGGGCAAAATGTAAACATAGGACGACAAACTACTACCTAACACAATTCCTGTCGGGTCACGGACACTTTGGGACGTACAGAAAGAGATTCGGACTGGCACAGAGAGAAACGTGTTGGCACTGTGGGATCCTTGACTCACCGGAGCATGCTTTGCTGGAGTGTGACAAATGGGCAGAAGCAAGAATGGGACTAGAAAGCGGGATTGGTCAGAAGATCACCTCAGGCAATATAGTCTAGCTGATGTTAGCAAATGTAAAGAATTGGAATGAAGTATGCAAGTACATTACAATGGTAATGAAAGCTAGGGAGAGAGAGGAAAGAGCTAGGCAAATCCCAACCTAAATAGGAAGGCACTGTGACCCCATGCAGACGAACTGTTGAAAGAGTCTCCCTGTGTTCCTCTGACGGTACGCTGATCAGGCAGTTCCAGAGACACAGAGGTGAAGAACGGGGGGTTTTTAGTGGGTAGGACGGGCGAGAGTCCGAGGAGTCCCACACTACCACGGAACAGAGACGGCAGACGTGGTGTTCATGAAGAATTTTCCCCTCACAAAAAAAAAAAAAAAAACTAACCAAAGTGTAGTAGTGAATATTTAATACTTACTGCAAAAATGTAATATTATTGATTAAAAAACAATTCTACATTTGGCCAACATAATTTGCTGTTTATTTACAACACAAACACTTGAAATACAGATAACACTAGCTCGTTTTAACTTAAAATATTTCTTAATCCAACCATAAAATAGTAGTATTATTAATGGTAATACTATTCAGATAATAAAACCTGCTGTTTTGTCTTATTATATTTATAACTTCATAGTATTGATAAATTGAGCAAAATGTTATTAATTAACAGCGGTTGTTTTCTGAGTGCATGTTTATATATATATATTATATAAGTATATGCCTATCTGTACATGTTAATGGTGCAGGCGCTGGTATAACTACATTCCTGTGGAGTCTTCACTAGTTTAATAGCTATCGTGTACAAGTGACTGCCCACACGCATTGCTTGGAAAAATTTACTATATAGCATTTTTTTTTTAAAGTTTGACATCAACATTTAAAAGTTATCTATTATCGGCCTCAGAACTCAAATACAATCAAACCTGCGAATAGGAAGAATCTGCCATGTTTTAATTTTGATCTGGTTCTCCTATTCATACTAACAATAAGACCTTTCAGTTGACACTGTCGATAAATTACGTGGCATGACATAGTATGTAGAAATAATTAATGTTGGAGCAAGTCCTTTATCGTAATGCAAAAAGAGAGCAAAATCAGATGGGTCTAAATAGAAACGATATGGTTAACAAAAAGAAAATATGATTGATATTTGCAATGTAGATATAAGGAACTCGAACACAATTAATGAGATCGTGAAAAACTACACCAGAGAAAAGCTATTTGGTTCAATTTAACAATGTTATGAGATTAAATATATAGAGTTACTTTAACAAAAACACGTTTATTACCATTTTATAGTTAGATTAATTAAACATTTTAAATTATAATGAACAAGTGTTATCTGTTATTTCAACTATCTATTTGCTTATTTGTGTTGTATCTATTAAAATCCAAATTGTGTCCAATCAAATGCAGAATTGTTTTTCAGTCAATGTATTACCTTTTTACGCCAAACATTCTTAAAGCTTTCTACTACGAATTTCTTGGTTACAAATAGCAAATTATTGCGTACAACTATCGCACCTTGTTATGTTGTACTGACCATGTATAGGGTTTAATGTGAGAAAATATGTGGACTAGATCAAACAAATCACTAATTCGGAACAAATAAAGCACTTTTTAAGAGCTGTATTATATTTATCAGGTTGTATTATATTTCTAATATGAGGTGCACAATATCTTCATTATTGATTCGCAACGGTCAAGCCACCACAGGTGGTGCGGCAGAAGTCGCAGTTTTATTGATGACACCTCGTGTAAATGGGTACCTAGTAAATACGCGACATAAATAATTTATGACCGTGTCTGCTGTACACGCAATTTACGTCGAATATGCATTATTACTGGGGTGAAACGAGAGAAGCACCATCTTTACGACAATTTAACGTAGGTACCTATTTGCTCCACGCATATGGACAGAAAAGTTTGCTATAGTAATGAGGAGAGCTATATTTGGGAATGGCTAATTTCAATATCATGCATTCAATTAACTGTGATATTAGTTAATACCATGGACAATACTTAATGTTCAAATAAACTCAATGGGAGTGTTCAATTAATAAAATAGAAGTAAAAAAATAATATGATTGCCTTCACTACATTTCTCCTGTTGGATTGATTGTAATTTTAGTTAGTTCAATAATATTTGGTTAACAAGACCTGTACCACTTGTTGCTCCCACAATATATTAATTCTGACTGAGCAGTTTACTTATCTACATGAAACCAACAAGGTATTATCCTAATAGCTCCATAATAATGCTAAATAATGCTATTATCTGTTTAACTGATCTATGATGCCTACGAAACTTTGATTTTGTTATTTACGATCCAGATTCTTAAAAAAAAAAAATCTCGCCTTTTTCGGCATGATAAACAAGATAGCTTCCCCCTCTTCGTTTCGGTGAAGTATGCTATCTTCATTATCATGAGTTAATTAGTGAACAATATGTTTTAATGTCATATTTACACTTAAATAATTATCTTCATCTTTACATACTCCATATTGAATTTAACATGTCTTTATATTTCTGTAATTATATACATGGTTAATTAATCAATGTTTAACATGCTAAGGGAAATAAAAACCTTTCAACATTTTCTGCAGTATTAAATATATAGTTTAACGAAAAATGGTGAAATGCAAAGAAATAGTCAATGCCTCACAAAGAGAAATGAAGGCCATACATATGATCACTATTAAAACAATACTAAGCTGAAATCAAGTAAACAGGATATCAGGCTTAATATTTCTCAATGACTTTAAGGATTTCTAAGCTCTTCGAAGTTGGTCATTAACCTATTAAAATGAATTAATTAATTCTTATTAAGTCACTAGTCATTTTATAATTTAACAGAAAATAAAACTTGAGAAGTGTATTTTCTGAAGTATTAGAATAAATTTAAAACAAAAAGCAGCACAAATCATTGAAAATAGTAATTGTTTGGCGGGGACAGAAAAGAGTGGATATACGGTCAGCCTTAATAATTGTTTTTGATGTAACAGATTCGTCAAAATAAGTAAAATAGAGCTTAGAAGCTGAGCACGTGGCAAAATAACACTATGGAATTCATTAGTTGCTTAATTATTAATAAATAATTACTTTTTTTTTTCAAATCAATTTAATTAACTCACCTTGACTTATAATTAAACGTTAAATATTAAGTGCATGGTTTTCACATGGGTACAATTTTGATAATAGTTAAGGTTAACTGTCACATAAATTATACAATCGTCGTTTTTCATACATACGGCTTTTTGCTAGAACTATTAAAATTAATTGAGATAATTGCTATATTTATTTAGGAACTGCCTATTATTGGCATTCTTGGTTAAGTTATCATGTGACCAAATTGCATAATTAATTTGCTTGAACACAATTATTCCTTCTATGAAGCAGAAAAAAATATTATTTAACTGTAAAATTTAAGCTAACAACATACTTCTACGTTGAATTGAAGACATTTAGCTAAGGCTGTATGTTAGCAAGTGGTAGTTATTTCTCAATTGTCGTTGTAACTAATTGAATTATTTGTGTCATACCGTTCTAAATGTTTTAGCTTATTGTTGCTAACATTAAATACTTATTCTAACGTTTTTAAATTTACTATAGTTTGCATACATTCAAAGAATGATAGAATGATTGAGGATCGTTAAAATTAGCCACCTTCTCAATAAAACTATAGCTGGAAATTTATGGAATACTGACTTAAAAAAATATTTTAAACGGATTTCCAGTTAGTTTCAAGTCTTGAGTTTAAAAAAAATTGTTGCCATGTATGATTACAACCTTTAATAATGAAGTTGAGAAAGTAAAATGGCTAATTGAATTATAACATCTAATTTACTATAGGTATATTACTAATTTTTACAATAAGTAACGTTTCAGTGCTGACACTAACCTTTATCGAGCTATGACTATAAAGAAACAATAGTTAAAAGTTAAATTTACATTAAAACTATCAAAATACCTCAACAAAATGTATAAGTCGTAATCAAACAATGAAGAGAATAACTACACGAAAAACCTGTTTGATTTAAATGCCCGTCTTCAAGTCGGACAAACTATGTTGTACCAACAACATACAAAAATTGAAACAAAATAAAATAAGTAGAGAAAAGGTAAAAAATTGTTTTCATGTCCATACGTAGAAATGCAGTGAACTAAATTAAAAATAATAGAAAATTCTCTGAAGCGACAACAGTAAAAAAGAATACAGCAATATAGACAATTAAATCAAATATTAATTGTTACGTCAAATTAGATTTGTTATAAAATAAAAATATATTAAGGTTTTATCAATCTTTTTTTGTTATTTTTTTCTTTGTCTAAAATAAGCCTATTCTTAAAATCTAAATTGTATCTCGTTGTTAATGAATTATTATATTAAATAGGTCTGTCGTATTTCCTTTTTGGTAGACATCATTCATATGCTGTTGAATCCCTTTTTGTCAATTGTTGAGTTGTTTGACACTGATTACATTTAAATATGTATACTTCATTTCTTATTTCAGATTTGTCTTGTTTTGTTTTAGTATTTTCGAATATGTTTAGTTTTTGTAATTTAGTTTATGCGGTTTTTTTTATACATTTTGCTATGGTATTTTGATGATTTTAATGAAAATTTAACTTTTAATTATTGTTTCTTTATGTTTATAGCTTGATTAAGGTGCGTGTCAGCACCGATCCGTCGTCTATTGTAAAAAGTAATATATCGTCAGTTAGATATTATTGCTCAATTATCCGCTTTTTATTTAAAACTTACTGGATTCAAATAAATCTTTTAAATACGGAAAATAAAGCTTGCTTCTGTCCACATTTACAAGCTAGTGATTGCCCTAAATTGGAATATAGGTTGATACCTATATTCCAATTTAGGGATGAAAGGGAAAAAAGAATGAAATTGACTTTTGCCTTGTTTTACATAAAATCACTGATAGTAGAATACATTCGTCACCCAAACTTTTAGGTCATCGTTGATACTGGAAATATTATATTCTTTAACAAGCGTATCATGAGGCTTATTATTTTCGAGGGTGAAAATTCCAACACGCGTCGTTAGGCGACTTATACAAATATAATTTGGAACGTCAAAGCCGTCAAAACGTTTCAAATTTTAACTTATTTACCGGTTGCTATGCAACGCACAGTCTGTTGCGTCTAATGGTATTTTATTGCTGTGTCCTGCCCGTGTATTCCGAAAATATAGGTGATGTGATTGGTCTGCTGTGAATTCCAAACTAGAATTCACCGGCGTGAAGAATTACTGTCATTCGTCAAGTGAATTGACAAGAAGAATGTACATATTATTTAATAAGGGTATGGAGAAAAATCTAACTGAAAGCCTTATATTTGCATTTTTGCTCTATTTATGTATTAATTGTTAATATTATATTAATCCATATATGGGTAGAACAAAAATCTGAATTTAAAACAGTTTTTCATGGCGTTTTCCTTGAATCTTCAAAAGTAACAATGTTATAGTCCTAACAATATTACGTTATTTATTTTATATATATTTTTTCTTTTTAGTATAAGTAGTAATAAAGCGCTTTTATTTAATGTTACGCATAGCAAGTTATTTCTTAAAATACACCCCTAAGTAGTGACGTTCCGATATTTTCGATATTATTAATATCGATATATTTGTTTCGATATATCCGATATTTTTATCGATATCGTGGTTTCGATAATATCGAGATATCGAAAGGAACGATGCCCAACTTCTTTCTCATCGGAGGTTATTGTTCAGATGTATGCTATTGGATGTATGGATCTTGTCTGTTGCGTCATTAAGTGCGTAGTCAAGCAAAGATATACGCAAAATGTCTGCCACTGAAATTTAACAGACACTTAAGTCTGGCTTCAAGCGAACAAACGCAGGTTACTGACAACGACAGTGACTGATACTTTGTTGCTGCTTTATTTCTTGTTACAAATGTAGTTACAGTTTGTATTGAGTGTGTAAAAAATAAAATTCATAAAACACTTGTTTGTCAGTATGGTTTAGGCGTGGTTGTTATACACAACCTTAAATTATCCGAAATCCGCAGCTGCCACGTTTTTTTAGGACAAGTAAAGCGAATTTCGTCAAAGTATGCATCCACCTTAATACCAAACACTTTTCTGAATTTATTTGCAGGTATTATTTGATTCATATCGATTTTATTAATGATGTAACGGACAAGATCTAAAAATCCAATAGTACATAAAGGTGTATGACAGTTGTATGATTTGAAACTCTATTTTTGCGAAGACTTTTGCTAATTTGCCGAATGAAATTTAAAAATTCTGTCTTAATTCGAACACAAAATTGAAATGCTTTTGACATCTAAATAAACTACACATAAAATACATAAATACTGAAAATTATGATTGAAAATGTGTATAATGATACTAAATCTAAACATGTACAGGTTTCTACCTTCCCGTTTGTGCGCTTCGCGTTTTCGCGGCAACGTTTGCTTGATTATATAATTAATTTAAATAATCCAATGATATTCTCGGTATCGATATTTTCTTTCGATAATATCGGAGTATCGATAACCTGCTTTCGATACCAAATATCGTATCGAAAGGAGTATCGGAACATCACTACCCCTAAGTATTATGTAACACTCTAATTAGCTTTTTATCGCTACTACCAACAAGTTAAGGATACAATTTAACATATCCGATACACTCTGCGGTACGTTGTCCATTTTCCCTGTATACCTGGCCACTTCTTTCCTAAGGTCATGAAACGCGGTGTAGTAATGAGGCAGTTCTAGGTCTTTTCGGCAGACCTCTGGATGTAGGCATTGTCTTAGCGGCAATTGCCCGTCCGTCACTAATCGGAAGCCGGGATTATGCGGGTCTATACGTAAACTATTGCAATAGGCGTCGAATTCTGTCAGGGCGTTTTCCAACAGGCGTCCTGCCGATTTGATTAGCTCGTCGGTTAAAACGGACTCAGACGTCAGTTGTTCTGATAGGATGTTCTCGTTGACGTCCGCGGCGACTGGCCTGATTGGGTACTGTTGAATACCGACGACCTGCAATTAAGAGTAATTAATCAATTAGGCGGTATTAACATCAATTAAAGTGTGTCTTATTATAATTGGAAAAACAAGTAGACATAACATGTTAATTAACAAATGGATAAAATTATCAATCAATAAGGTTTTAAGACTAAATAAAAATTAATTATTTTCTGAGATGACTTTGTGTACGCATGTTTGAAAACCATTTCATAGAAATTGACTATATTCAGATATGATATACCTAAGGATATAACATTAATTTTCTTACAAGTAAATGATAAATCTATTTCTTGATGTTTATTTCTAAGATAAAATACAAGCTAATACCGGTGAACTATCAAATTGTTTTCACGTAGCTAACTGTAGGAGGATTGCTTTTCAGAATCGCTAGCACCGATTACTCTTATTATGTCGCGAATACTAGTAGAAAATTACTTATTAAAAAAGTAAACATCCGGAATTAAAAAATTGAGAAGTTGAAAAGAACGACATCTATTAATTTCGAAAATTGCTGTGCGTATATTTAAAAATACATATCCTCTAATATATTTCTCTATTTCCAGACCCTTATAACTGTTTTTTTTTTCGTTTGTTTGTTGCTGGGTACAGAAAAAAATACTGGTAGCATTTATTGAGTGAATTTTCTTTCACAGAACAAAATGTTTCATTCTTATGATAAAATATTATTTTTATATACACCATATGAACGCAATAAAGTATTAAATGATATCCTCCGTTGTTTTAATGGCTTGCAATTTATTGCAAGAATGAACAAATAACATACTTGGATGAGAAGTAGGTATATGTTATGCTAACTAAAGCATTCACTAAATTTATAAAGAACACGGCCCTACTGAATAGAAATCAATGAAATACAGCATTTCATTTTCAATGACTCGTTAATACATTGAATAGGTTATGTTATTATCTAATAAATTATTTCGTGTGAACAATGAATGTGTTTTACAATTTCAGGACCCGTTCTTTATGGAATACACTTTGACACTTCTACGCACTGACATCTATTGGCAAAGGAGTTCCAATCTACCTTCACCCACCATTGGTGTTTTTTTCTCTTAGCCGAAATTATCCATTTTGCTGAAAGCCTATACTACTATTTCTCCAAATATTTTATTATATTTATTTGCTCGGGAACATTCCATATCCAAATGATCGACAGGTTAATTATGTTTGTCAAAATAAAATGCTAAAATTTCTTTGCGATGCGTCTACAAATCTACTGGTACGCAAATTCAATATGCCGAACTAATGTGCAGGTATTCTTGACTTATGTTGTGAATATGTTCTCTTTGTGTAAGTTCTCACTACCATTCTCCATAATACTGACAAATAATATGCAGTTATTTTAGTTGCCGGTCAAAAGCAACTGAAACAGGAGTCCTGAAGATGGGTATTATTTGGTAAAAGTGATCTGCCATATAAGATCATTTCTTGACTATCAGCTAATATTAAGTTTAGCAAACATTACATATGTGTTAAACCATTCAAAGAAATTGTTGTAAACGTATTAACCGTAAAATTAAAGTAAGTATTAAGTACAGCATGGGTTTTCAAATTTTGGAACAAGATACCAAGCCTGCAATATCAAGGTTTTTTTAATTCATTTAGAGGAGCTGTCTTATCAAAAAATTAAGCAAAATACAATTTTACCATTTGAAAACAAAATGGAAGTAGAGACACATTTCAGGGTCATCGCTAGAGCAACACTTACATGTTTCACTATTTTCATCAAAACATGATTTGGGAATTCCCAGAATTTTCGGACGCACTGTACATGTCAGTGTTATGCTGTGGATCTTGTACTCTCCACGACATAATATTTATATAAATAACATTTTATTATCTATAAATATTGAAAAGCAGATGATAAAATACATAAAATTAACTGGAAATGCCATGTTATAGATAGCAGCCAAAATATTCGAATTATGTGCCAACTCTATGTTAATGGTCCAAATTATAATAATTGTTATCAATCTTTCTTTGAAAAAAAAAATACATAAAATTTTATATTGTTAAAATATATAACATCCAGTGGTCAAAGGCCAGTTAAAATTTAATGGCATGCTGTTACATAACTATCGAAGTGTCTCTTACATTTATTGTTAGATTAATTCAGATGTAACATACCTACTAGAGAATTTTAACGACACAAAATAACCATTTATTAAATTCTCAAATGTGATTGGTTAGCCAGGAGCACAACACATCATACTTTCTCATAAAAAAAATGATAGGGTAATACCAACAAGCTATAAAAATGTTTCGAATCAATAACGACTAATTGACATTGAAAACATCTTGTCCTTATTTTAAGATGAAAATATCTACAGATTGTGGTTTGAGCGGACAAATATGCTAGATAGTTAGGTACTTAGTACCGTCTTTTAGAATTGAATAAAAATGTTTCTTATTGACCTAGGCGTAATTATGGTATATAAATCGTATTGTTTTACTAGGAATTGATCAGTTTATTTCCAATAAATAGAGCGTATCAATAACACAAACTTTATGTGAAAGGATTCGTGAGAAAACAAAGAAGGTGTCATTTATCTGTAGTAGGATAGGGCAAGTAAAAATTTAAGAGGTACAACATATAAGGTAGGCGAGTTTGGTCCATTAAGAATAGAAGATTATTGAAATGTAAATGGAAAATTAGGATAAAAGGATTTTTTTAGTACGCACGAATAGAATACCTTCGTTATTTCAACATTTGGAATATATATGGATACCTAATTATTCTTTTTCTATTTAAATTTATAATAACAATTATTTTTAGTAAAAAAAAATATTCACTATACTAATTAACTATTATGGAAATTTAACTAATGTTAGATTATTACATTCATATTTTTTTTACATTGAAATATAATATAATAATATAATGAATTAAATATGAGTAATAAAATATGTTCTTCTAACTTCTTCTTCTAACGAATATTGGTAACATATTCTTAACTAGCGCTACTTCATTCATTTTACAGTAGAACTGAGTTTATTCAACTCTGAATACTCCAACTACAGGGATTATTTGAATCAAATTAATTACCAGAGTTCGACCTTTAAAAAAAAGTAGGTAAGTAGCAGTTTCAATCTTATAGGAAAACACCTTGCACATTTGATTCTTTTTCTTAGGAAGTATTGGTCCGATTTTGAAAAAATGTTGACAATATGTTCACCAATATTGCAGTGTTGCAATTGTTGCATTTAGTTAACAGCAAATTAAAAAAATAAGAGCTCGGTCCCGGATGACATCGCGTCAAATATTATTAAAAGGAATTTTGCATATATCTTAAAACCAGTCACTTAGTTAGTTAATTTATTTTTTTTTGTTAATGGCAGCGTTCCAAATTCTTTAAAATTGTGTAAAGTCGTGCTAGTTTATAAAAAGAATAATTCACAATCCATTAATAATTATAGACCAGAAACGATTTCATCCAGCTTTTCAAATATTTTTGAATATAGTTTTTTAGATCCATTTGCAAAGTTTTTAGATAAGCATCGTATTTTAACGGATAGTCAACATGGTTTTCGATAAAATAAATCAACAGCGGTAGTTGAGGGGGAATTTTTATACCAAGATGGTCTCTTTCATTGACACAGAGGAGTGCCCTGTGGGTATTTTTTAATGTCAGTGTTCCACCTTCTCTTCTTTAATATCCTTTAATATTCTGATTCCTTGTTTCTCCTTTACGCCACTGCTTCGTTCTACTCCTTCTCTTCCCTTAATATCTATTCTTTTTTATTAACTTTATGTTCTTTTTCTCTATTTTCTGATTCCCCTTGTTTCTCCTTTACGCCACTGCTTCGTTCTACTCCTTATCTTCCCTTAATATCTTTTCTTTTCATTAACTTTAGGTTCTTTTTCTCTTTTGAAAATTATCTTGACTCATTCCGCAAACTTTTAAAGTCACCCTCTTGTTTATTTGTTTTTCATCACCTTCCCAACCAAAATACTCAGCTTACTTTACTTTAAATTTTGATGTGTTGCTGCCCGAATATGTGCCTGTGTACTGTCTCAGCAAGTTCAAATGTCCCGCATTTCTGTTCGCCATCCAGCTGGTGGCGCAAGTACTGCGACTGCTTCTGACGTGATATCCCTTGGTGTGATGTTGTGTAACGTTAATAGATGGTCTTAATTTCCAAATAATAATAGGATCGGCAAAGAAAGAGATTAAATGGTAAGTAAAAATGAATATAATGCATTGAAACAAATAGAATAAGAAAAACCTTGTAATGCTCCTTTAATTTTACATTCCGCGCGATAGATTAGATTAGATGGCGCATCTGTGCACAGCAATATATTTACCAATAAGCATCAGTTTTATTTAATTAAAGATATTCACAATATTGCAACCAGGCAAAAAAATAAATTGATTGTACCTTATGGAAGATGTAACACCGTGCCTAATTTCCACATTATGTAGGTTTAAAATTTTTTAACGAACTTCTTGTAGAAATACGTACCTGTAAATCTTTAAATAATTTAATTAAACCAAAGTGGAAGGATTATCTAGTTGAGAGCGGTCTGTATATGGTCGGGGAACTAGGGGCGGTTTGATTACTGTTTTTTTTTTTTTATTTTATTAGCGCTTGTAATTTTTATTTCTTTTGTGTGACATGTCTTGTATACAAATTTTATTCTTTGTAACACAAGATTTAAAAAATGCTTGATTATAATTATCTATGAAAATAAACATACTTCTTTTTAATGTGTTGATTATTGTCATTGCCATATATGATGTTGACTATGTTGATACCGTTTGTAGTGTGCTTATAACAAATAAATTGAATTTGAATGTAGATTTAAATTTTAAAGCAGAGGAAATTTTCCTCCGTAAGCTGTTCAGAAAGTTTATTTTCGTTAAATATCAAATAACGTGTTTGGGCTTTAACAGGCCATCTTCAGATTTACGTCAATTTCGGATATTTGTCGGTGTTTTACGTAAATAATTACAATCTAAATATCATACCTACATTAAAACACCGACGAATATCCGAAACCGACGCGAATCTAAAGATGGCCTGTTAAGGCCGAAACATGTTATGTGATACAGAAAATAAAATTTCTGAACGGCTCAAAATGTACGGTAGCATTACTTTAAATAAAATAAACACACCTACAATTAGCTTGAAACAACAGTGGAAATATCCACATTGTTGTATTATCTCCTACAGTGATTAATATCAGCATAGCTTCAATATACTTCAATATTCTTATGTAGAATGTCACCTAACAGGTACATCCTATTTGAGCACTTACTGGTATCGCAAGTTTAAATTACTGCCACGTGCGTATTAAACAACATACATTTCCCTAGCACTTATAATTAAAATTAAAAAAAGAAAAAACACATCAAGAAATATTGCTAGGTAAGTACGTAATGAAAATGACATTGACGAATGTTATAGACAAAATGTATTTCAGAATGTCAGTTTTTAGATAGCGTAATCATTAAATTGAGGGCATTAATTATAGAATATAAGAAAATTCCAGTTCTATTGCGTCTTAATGTTGCAAATACAAAACAAACTAAGTGGTGGTTGGTTGTAGTGCGTGGACAAATTGAAGGTCGACAAATTAAATAAGTTAATAGTCAAGATAATTTATATATATATATATATCTAGAATAAACTAATGGGGCAGGTGACCTTATTTTGATAAAACAGAACGTTTTTTTTCAGTATTTGCATGTGTGTAAAAGACGATGTAAGTCCTCGCTTTTACCTAATAAATAGATTTAATAAGCCTTCCTAAAATGTTTAACAGAATCGCTCTTCAAATTAAAGTTGAAACTTTCCTAAAATAAAACTTTACACGGATGCTCTTATTTTTTCGTGCTGTTAGGAATTAATCTCATGATTCAGACACGAGCATTTACGGTAATAATCCCATGATGTCAATGCTATCGCCAATAAGAAAGCAAAAATTTAATCGCCAGTCATGAAATCTCATTTATGTCCAACTTGGTGCAATTAATAAATTCTTCATGTTTCAAAGAAGGCAGGTACAACTTCCAACATTGACTTGACGCCTTGAGGGATTACTGTAATCTTCAAATCAGAACTTGTGAAAATTATTCAACAGGGAGGTCACCGACCCGCTGTATTAGACGCGACGTTTAGGAGTTAGCAATAATAATAAATACGAAGGCGGGCGGTCGTCTCATAAAAGGGTAGGCGAACGTGTAATCTATTTGTACAGTACAGTTTTGCGTAGTATTTATTGGAGTCTGAAGTCCGAAGAGGGGACAAGAAGTACCGCGAACGCAAGCCCGGCGAGAAACCAGTCGTGAAAAACGTACTAAAAACTTGTTATTGAAGGCATGTTCTGAAATTCAACAGATCCTTACGTAATCGCGTCTACGTCAGAAAGAGACAGAAGAGGTTAAATGACATCGAGTGTCCTAGCTGCACAATCTAGGTTTCGCTCGTAACAGTTACTTACTTCGGCTACTATCTCTTGCTTTGTATGTATTGTGACAGGTGGTAAGGCTGCAGTATTGCTCGTTGCGTACGTAACGGAATTTTCTACGTTTGGATATTAATCCAATTCTTTCGAATTAAAAGTGAAAGAAATAAGTGCTTGGATCAGATATAATAGGGCAGGCATTCATACACAACTATTTACAGCGCCCCCTATTGAAAATTATTAATCCAAAACCAGTTATATTTACTTAAACTATTACAATTCAAAGAAAATTTATGAAACGTTACAAAGAGAATTCCTTTCGATAAAATCTAGTTTCTTTATGGTAAAACTATGAAAAGGAAACAGATTAATGTTATACACATTATGCCAATTGATTGTAATTATCGACTTGTGTAATCTATAATTTCTTTGCGTCGATATTTGGTTTATCAAAAATTACATTGAGGGAAGATATGGTGTGTAGCTTCTGTTATCCTCTTATACACTTTGCAGTGAGTATCTCCAAAGATGATCGCAATTTTCTATAAGCATCACCATATCCTCTTTGGTGACCTGATTGCTGTGCGAAGATGATTCCCATTAAACTTTAGTGGTTTCAAGTCCTTTTCTTTTTCTTTGATGGTCTCTTAATATAGATCTTTCCGATAGTGTTGGACTCCCGTGCATTAGGTGCAATACACGATTTACCCACTAAAACCTCCTTCTCCATTCTCATACGCTGGAATCCACATCAAAGGACAATGTTGCATCAGACGTACGATATTTTACTTGACCACTAATCCTGTTACTGCTTCTCCTTCCGCTTCCTTCTTTGATAGTACGTCCCCAACAAAATCATGGACAGCCTTAAAGCCTTCTTTATTGTTGATTATCGTATCGATGATGTTGGGACTATTCCAAATAACTTCCACTTTCATCTGCAGTTGTTTTAACCTCGAATATCTTCGCTCACGCTTAAACTTCCAAGACATGCACACATGTCCGGTAAGACACTGGGTCGATTTTTCTATGACGACACTTCACTGGGCTTTGTCCATTGCATCGTTTCATCCCATAATTGCTGCCATTTCCTTACAGATCACTTCCTAGTCTTCTTTCTTTATACCTTCGTGCGTATCTGTCCACCGCGAACAATTCTACCCTCTCTTCTACCAAGACTGAGACCGGAAGTAGGCCGGCCACCACCTGAACTGCGCTCGTTATAATACGTATCAGCATCTTCCTCTGCGTAGACTTTTTTGTATCTATTTATTCGTAAGACCAGGGGGCTCCATATAACAACATCAACTCAACAACTCCACCCAGCACCCCAGCCAGAGTGACAATTTTTTTCTACTTTAGCTTCAGCATATTTAACGTGCTTGTCGTATTTTAGTTTATTTTCTAAAACCGTTCCCAGGTACTTTACGGTATTTTTTCGGAGAATCTCCTCACTCAGCAGAGTGAAACGAATATCACTTCTTTCCCCTACGTCCTTTTAGTATAATTTGATTTGCTTGGCGCCAACGTTAGGTTATGAGCATTGATCTACCTAGCAATTATTTTTAGGGTTTCATTTTCGAGCTCTAGTAGCTGTCTCCTACTATCAACTTTGATGATTACGACCAAATCAGCAGCAAGCTCGAAACACTCTGGATCATCAAACATGTCTATCCTCAGTCCCTCATCATATAGAACATTCCATAAAAGGGGTCCAAGCACGGAGCTCGGTGGAACACCGGTATCCACTTCAATACTCTGGTTTCTGATAAACATGACCTCTCTGTTTTGGAAGTAGTTTTCGACAAGTTTGATTAGATACTGTGCTCCACATAGTCGTATTAAAGGGATTCTCAACGTCTAACACCATCATCACTATCCAAGTTTTGTTTGAACTTCAAACGTATCAACAACCGCTTTGACTGCATGCACTGTGGACCTCCCCTTGCTGAACCCCAGACTGCCTGGACAAGAATCGCCCTCTTCCTTAAATATCATTTTCTAATTGTTCCTTTATTATTATTTCGAACAATTTTCCCATGGTATTGAGCAAACAGACAGGGTAATCCGATGCATCGTTTAGTCCTTTCTCCTTGCACAACAAGACAGCCTTTTTCACCTTCCAACACTGTTCACGTAGCGCCTTGTTCAGCATTTCTGCCAAAGCTTCTGGATGCATCCTCTTATGTTATATCCTGACTGACGCCAGCTGCTACTGTATTCCTTCCCCATTTGTCGTGTTTTTGTGAGAACAGCTCACGTACTATTACCACTTTCGTTGTTAGCGGGAGAACAGAAGGGTTGAGATAATGAGATAATTTCCCCAAACACTATCTTATAACCATCTCCGTAAAGGTCAATATCAAGATTATCACACAGCTCTTTCCATAACACCCTTTTCCTCATAATTATCATATATTTTAACTGTTCTTTTGATGGATTATATTCCTGGGATAACCTTATCTTTGTCCCTTGAAATACTATTCCTGGATTACTGGCTCTTAAGGGCTTATTGGCTTTTTCTTCTTAGTGTCACATCCTTTTCTCTTTTCCTCAAAATCTAATGTCCACCAGTAAGGCTTTGGTCTACTTCCCTGTTAGTAGATGGTTGAGTGGTAATCATTGTATTTATCGCCTTACTATAAGTTCCAGCTCCAGTTTCTCGTGTTAATTATCCAATTTAAAATCTTTTTTCTTGATTCCTTAAACAAGGACTTGTACTAGAATTTTCGAATGGCTTGTGTCCATACATAGAGGAATTAGCTGAGCACTGAACGTGAATGTTGGGCAATGGACAATTGCTTTTCAATTTTTGCATTGATTTTTTTTACACTGAAGTAACAAAATAACAGATTCCAATGTGCTTCAGTGCTTTGCTGACCTTTTCTCATTTCTGAAGATATAGAACATACGTCAAACATACTTTATTTACGTTCCAATGTCCAATATATTGGCACCAAACTACAGTTCTAGGTTACAATTTTATTGTAGGTGCATACTGGCAAACTGTATAACTTTGAAATCCTAAATTATTAATAAAAATTCATACAGCCGACTTGATTGCTTAATTAATTATTTGTAGCAAATAAATATGAAACTAAGGTGTATTTATCAAACAAAGTACTTAAGACATTTCTAATAAATCGAAACCTATGGGACAAAATATTGAATGGTAATTGCAATTACCACAAGCAAATAATTGGATATTTGCTGCAAATAATTTATTGAATTCAAATTAGCGATTTATTAATAAAGCCCTAAACAAAGCGAAAGTATCCAATCAAAGACGTCTCACAATTGTTTTTTGCTTACCGTGCAAAAACACAATATTTTCAATACTTGTTCTACTGATCAAGCAATTGTTGGAGGTGACATACTACGTTTACATAGCCAAATTATTCCTTTGAAACTTCTATTTACAGATGTAAACATTGTTCGTTTAGAGGCATAATCTAACATAAAAATCTGTTTTTTTTTAGACTAACCCCTCATTAGCTTTTTGCTGGGTTCCTGATGAAATGGATTTTACACAAAATTCTTAAGAAGAGTAATGTATGCTATCATAGTAATATTTCTTAATTTAGTTCTGGAACAGATGTGGTTCTTTTATATACTGTTAGTATACTATTTGTTCTCTTATACAATTTTGAATTTGAAGTAGTATTACTTTAACCATCTATGCTTTAACTTTTAGGTTTATTTTACCATATGAACAGTTAAAATTTAATGCTAGAATAAATAGCATAATGAATTCTGAATTATCCTTACATCACCATAACACTTTGTACATTCACAAATGTACGCATATAAGTATTTATTGCTTGCTTTAAGTGTATTTTAATAGGATTATAATTTGAGCTGGCACATACACAAATTATAACTTTTTTATTTCCGCCAAATTTCTGTGTTGCTACTAAACAGTTTTTCACATGAGAGAGTAAGAAAAATGCATCATCTAGAGAGAATTTTACCAGCGGATGGAATGAAAAAAAAAGGAACGTCATGTGGGCTCAACAGCTTTGATTACTTCGTTGTCGGCAACCCAGCTAACGGTACTTCGTTCTAAATTGAGAATATTTTCGCCAGTGCATTAAACTCTTGCATGTCTCGGGGCAACAATTCTATACGGTACATATAGCAGATGCCGATAGCTGTTGTCGATTGGATTCTTAATGTCTCTGAACAGTTGTTTATTGGTAATAGTTTATCATAAATCCAGTACGCAGTACTTTATTAGTTTTTCAAGGAGCAATATATCTTATGGAATATCCTTATTGCATACCTACTTAAGACAAAAAACCTTTATTGGTAGGTAAGTTAAATTAAACTTACAGCCTGATAATGACTTACTACGAACATTTGTATAAGCATATTGCTTCAAGTAAATGTTGAACAAATAACTTGGAAACGAGACATTACATATTTTAAAATTTAAAATATTATACTTTAAGCACAAAAATATAATTGCTTCTTTGAATATCCAAATATTATGAACGATTATGCTTTCCTTGTAATTGTATTTACACCTATGGTAATTTACCTAAATTTATTAAAGTCAATGTTTAAGAAGAATAATGGCCGCATGGATGTTGATATGTCAATACACGTATTTGCAAATATTAAATTTTGTAAATTTTCCAGTATTACATGCATATTAATCAATTTAGTACGCTTCCTATTTAAAGAAAAATAGTATTTTTTCAAGTCATTGGAGAGAAAAGAAAAAATCATACACTATATAAGGTGTCTGTAAAAGGTCTTTACACACGCCTACCACATATTCCTTAGACCAAAATAAGCCGATTTAAGTGAACTTACCTTAGTCCAAAGTCGCTTAGTTTGGGCGCTATGCGGCTTTGAAGTTAAAATTTTGAAATCGTTTTTTTATTATAAATTCAAAACGGCTTATGCGATTTTAATAAGATATGGCATGGTCAGTTAGTCTTATTGGACAAATGTTTTGAGAAAATTTCAAGAAAATACTAATACCGGAAGTGAATGAAACACGCATGACCATTATGAAAATTAACATATCTTTTTTTGCTGTCTATAGTAGAAACAGGAAATAATTTTTATTCGATAGAGTATTCAAAAGCGATCAAATTATGTCTGTTGTAAAATTTTCTTATTTTGATTCGTTTTCGAGAAAAACGAAAAAAAGGGCTTATGGTCGTGCGTTCGAAAAAAGCAAAAAGTAATCTAGTCGCCTATGATTTCTATCATAAACAAATGAATTTCGCATGGCTAAATCTGCTGCTCAAATAAAGACTACAGATAAACGAATAGGCTTAATAAAAGTTCACGGTTTCGGAGATTCTGGGTAACTTATTTACTACAGAAACGGCACTCTTTATAAGAATTGATTACTCTAATGGTTTTTGCGAAATTTGTGTTTTAATAATTCGCATTAGGTTATTTTACACAAAATTTTCTCAAAACATTCGTCCAATAATACTAACTGACCATGCCAAATCTTATTAAAATCGCATAAGCCGTTTTGAATTTATAATAAAAAAACGATTTCAAAATTTTAACTTCAAGGCCGCATAGCGCCCAACTAAGCGACTTTGGACTATGGTAAGTTTACTTAAATCAGCTTATTTTGGTCTAAGGAATATGTGGTAGGCGGGTGTAAAGACCTTTTACAGACACCTTGTATATCTAATTTGAATTGTGGTTCATATTATAGCAGTGACCTAACCAACACCAAACCTAAGAGTATCTATCAGAAGTGATAACAAAATGCACAAATTTCAAAAGCGTCTTTATTTAAAGTGCTATTCAAAAAAATCACTAAGGTAACTATACTCCAAATAAAAAGTTATATTTTAATGCATGCATTTAAAACACAATAGTAAGCGCTGTGAATTTGTATGTACTCTTAACAACGTTAAAATATTTCTGAATTAGTTTGGATTTTATATGGTGGACGTGCACCACAATTAGGTTCATTTTTAACCTAGCATTGATGTTACTGATAAATGTGTATGTAGTTGCTTGCGTGACTAATATATTTGAAAAGCGAAATGATGTAAATATATATTACACAAGTCATTATCTGAATACTAATTGGCGGCACATTACATTAGAATGGGTACATAATATGGGTTTCTTGAAACTATTAAGTACAATAATGTGCGTTTTACATTTTCAGTATGTTTAAGTATCCACTTACATGTGCTTCTATAAATACAGCAATATATATTTACAAAAGAAAAATGTTCTTGCTTAAATCAATATAAGTCTGCATGTTTAAATAAAGGATGAAATACAAAAAAAAAATAGTTGTAACCTGGGAATACACCATATTATGATGGTTAACTACTTTGTTGATTGTTGAATTGTCAAATCTGCAAATAAAACATCTGAAAGTTTTTTGCTATTGTAGGTAGTGACTTATTAAGATAAATAAATTTAAAAAGATTAATAGTAAGTACAGGTTTACTTTCTTCCAACACAAGACGTCTGTTGTGTAAACATCTGCGAATTGTCCAACGTTAAAACAATATAATGTATGTATGTACTTACAGACCCATGAAATATTTATAGATAGAGAGAGATATTATATAGTTCGTATGTGTATATGCCAGAATCGTGATACTAATTAACGTATGAACGGTTAACTCATGTAATAAATATTCGCCGCATGCTTTCTGCTTGTGCTACGTTCAATTAGAATGAGATAATATTACAATCTCCATAGATGTCCAATAATAGAACAGTTAGGTAACGGTATAACCTCAGTATCTTGCATTCTTTAAAGGCAAATGTAAATTTAGATCAAGGACGGACATTTCTAAACGAAAAAAACAAAGAAACAAAACAACTTGCTGAACATTTACGCACTGCCATAGACTGACCAGGGATTCTGCTTTGTTTTATAGGGCTTGCCGCTTCTACCTTTTAAGTGGGAGAAGGAATTTGTGATTACAATACGAAATAACAGGTAGATACTAAGGTCTCCTACAAGTCATCGCTTGTTGATCTTTGTAAGTGAATAACATAATTTATACTTCATTCATATGCCTGAAAATATAATTGGTTGTATGTATTCCATTTCTGTCATTGAATTCGATTATTTTCTACAATTCATAATTGCAACAAAGAATTGTAGGATCATTTATTAAGGCACACAATTAGAATAGCTCAAAGGAAGTGTACATTCGGCAAAACCATTATTAAACAAGTAATGTGACAATGTTGTATATGAGTCCTTACATACTTACTATTAAAACTGGAATATACACACAATTAGTGCAGAAATCATTAAAGCAATACAATCATTTAATTATTATATATTATGAATTAGGTAAATAAGTTCTCAAATTAATAGAAATATTATATAAACATACATTATTGAAAGGGTCTAGCCGAATAAGCATGGTGAACTGGCCCCCAGAAGGGATATTTGAAAAAAGTTATGCATGGGCACCAACAAGTCATAAGAAGGTAATATAGGGGTATTTTACGCCCTGACTCCCCACTGACCTTGAAATAATCAGAAAAATGTGCCCCAAACAGGCCTATCTTTAACTTTTTTTTCCTAGAAAACTATTCCCTTTAGAAAAACGGCGCTGCCGCCATCTGTTAGATATTGAACCGTAGTACATTATATATTTTTTTGAAAAAATTTCATTCATAAAATCAAAAAAAAAAATTATTTTGAAATATTTAAAATTATGCATTTTATGGTTCCTTCAGAGTGACAATCACCAAAAAAATACAAAATATTAGTAATTATATATACTATAACTCCTATAAGTTTGATTAAAAAATAATGGGTGCAACATATTCAAAAAAAAAAAAATTCGAGTTATGACCATCTCTATGCTTATTATACCTATCTGCTGTTGTTAATCTTTTGTGCCTATAATATCATGAGTCAAGTGATAATCATAAAAAAAAATATGAATAGTTATTTGCGTTTCGAGTAGAGATAAATATATTTTTTTATTCGAGGTGGCAGTTCGTGGTCCGAAGCGGAGCTGTGGACCACAAGCCACCGAGAATAAAAAAGAACTTACCCTACATAGATGCGCATTAATGTCCTTTTCGCTACCACAAACACAACACGCAATAACTATAGATTAATATTTAATAAAAGTAAAAAAAAACTGACACATTTGTGACAGACAACATATGTAAACGTCAGTATAACTGACATAGCGACTGTGACACCATGTGTGGAAAGTTACCTGCTGCGATAGGTGACCTGCCATGGTAAGTGGCCTTGCATGGTAACTGACCTTCTGCGGGATAATGTTTTTTTTGGGTCTTAGATACAGTCATACTGCTCATTTCGTTACCTGGTTGTTTTACTTTCCATTACTGTCGACCTTTTGACAATGTAATATTAATGTACGAAAGGGGTAGCGAGAAAATCCTACTATCTGCCATAGTCATAAAGCTTGTTTAAAAACAATGGTGCTAATATTAAACAAGCGAGTGACCATTAGTATTCCTATTGTATATATGTACATATCTACTGCATTATGCACCTTTTATTTATCGTCACTAAAGTACCGTTAAGTATAGAATTTCTAAGTTTCTTATCTTTTCAATCCAAAAATAAAAAATAATCAAATGTAAAAAAGTAAAAAAAATTATATACAAGTGTTGCTTTTTTCATCCATCAATTCTGCCAAATAAAATACAACTTACGAGAATTGGTAGGATCCAGTACACAATATCTTTAATTGCTGCTGGAAAAATTTAATAATTTAGAAGACGTTGAATACTCGAAAACAGATTTTTTTGGTGTTAGGTATATATGCCATCACAAATTAATATAAGCTGATCTTCTGAAGAATTTAATAATCTTTTGGCAGTATCTGTTGTGTTTACTATTAACTTTTGGTGGCATATTATATTAACACCGAAATAATAGAGAAAAATATCTTTCTCAAAACTTTTAATAATTGTCTTACAAAATTGTGGCACCTGTTGCTCGTATGAAAATCCAAGAACACCAGCAATCATTTTATTTGTATTTCCAGTTCTTCATTTAAATAACAAACAAATCAGTGCTTGTGCAACTGTACGAAAATTCGTATTTCGCATTAAAGTTAATAAAATTGTTAGTTCTGTGATATTTTCCCATGTGAAGCCAATCAATATCTCCAACTGATTTTCCGGCATTGCACAATTGTTCATTCGGTTAAATAATATTAAGGTGGTTTTCATAGATAGTAAATTAAGGAAGCAAACAATTTCGTTCGTATTTATGTTATTGTAAAGGGAAACTATCCGCAAACTGAATAGATCCTCTTCAAACATTATTTGTCCAATTAAGTGTTGGAACACCGATCAGCATTTGGTATAATATTTTTGTAGTGAAAGTATCAGGTCTGGTGTCCAGGGATATTTTGTGAAGATTTGTTACTGCTCCACATATTATGCAGTACTTATGAGTAGACATTACTCCCGGGAAAGGTATGTACCTACTTCCATATATTCGTTATCTCTATTCTGCGCCATATCGTATATAAAATCTTCGGCTTTGACGGGAGAGTCAGAATCCTCACCAAGATACAGCATCAGAGCGTTCTGAACCACCAGTTGTTTTTGAAATTCTTCTATATATAATTAGACGGCATCTTTTACAAATCGCTTAATAGTTTAGCTTCTTCTTCAGTGGTTAATACTTTTCTATAACCGCCTATTTTATATAGAAACTTATTACAATATTTACATCTATCGGACATTGTTACTTCTGGGAAATTGCTTACCGGACGCTATGATTTTTAGATTCATTAAATATGAGAACGTTCTTTTTCTGCGGGTAGTTTTTACGCATAAATATTAATTTGTAATATGCTGGGCCATATCATCATATAAGTTTGATTTCATGTTTTTTAAATACAGTGAAATCTCTCGTAACGGACACCTCCCTTAGACGGACATATTTCACTATATATAAAGCTAACCAGTTCAGGTATATTTTATTAGTAAATGTATATAATATGGATTATTATAAGTAATATTTTAGTAGCATAGTAATGGTCATAACTGGAATATTTTTTTTTGATATGTTGCACCCGTTGGTTTCTAATCAAACTTACAGAGACTATAGTATATATAATTAGCAATGTTTTGTATTTTTTCGGTGATTGTCACTCTGAAGGGATCATAAAATGCATAATTTCAAATATTTCAAAATAACTTTTTTTTTGATTTTATGAATGAAAACTATGGTAAATTGACATTACATTGTCAACAAGTCGACAGTAATGGAAAGTAAAACAACCAGGTAACGAAATGAGTAGTGTGATTGTAACTAACGACCAAAAAATACATTTTTCCGCGGAAGGTCGGTTACCATGCAAGGCCACTTACCACGGCAGGTCACCTATCGCAGCAGGTAACTTTCCACACATGGTGTCACAGTCGGTATGTCAGTTACACTGACGTTTACATATGTTGTCTGTCCCAAATGTGTCAATTTATTATTTTATTTTTTATTAAATATTAATGTATAATTATAGAATGTTGTGTTTGTGGTAGCGAAAAAAAAATAATGCGCATCCTTTGTAGGGTAAGTTCTTTTTTATTCTCGGTGACTTGTGGGCCACAGTTCCGCTTCGGGCCACGAACTGCCACCTTGAATAAAAAAATATATTTATCTCTACTCGGAACGCAAATAACTATTAATATTTTTTTTTTATGATTATCACTTGACTCATGATATTATAGGTGGTCATAACTCGAATTTTTTTTTTTTGAATATGTTGCACCCATTATTTTTTAATCAAACTTATAGGAGTTATAGTATATATAATTAGTAATATTTTGTATTTTTTTGGTGATTGTCACTCTGAAGGAACCATAAAATGCATAATTTTAAATATTTCAAAATAATTTTTTTTTTAGATTTTATGAATGAAATTTTTTCAAAAAAATATATAATGTACTACGGTTCAATATCTAACATGTGGCGGCAGCGCCGTTTTTCTAAAGGGAATAGTTTTCTAGGAAAAAAAAGTTAAAGATAGGCCTGTTTGGGGCACATTTTTCTGATTATTTCAAGGTCAGTGGGGAGTCAGGGCGTAAAATACCCCTATATTACCTTCTTATGACTTGTTGGTGCCCATGCATAACTTTTTTCAAAAATCCGTTCTGGGGGCCAGTTCACTATGCTTATTCGGCTAGACTCTTTAAAAATACTGTCATGCAAAAATTATAGAAAATATTCAAACTGGTAGTCATAAGTTTCCAAATATATCCGTAGCCTCCAGGAAGCAAATACAACACGTACTCCGATAAATTGGGAACGATTACATTTGCTACTTTGACTGTATGTACTTTTTCCTTTAAAAGGTCTCAAACGAAAAATATTGCGGATTAATATTGAGAAATCTTGCTAGCCATGCTGTTGGGTTTGGATAGTTTTGTTTAATGAATCTCTCGAAATTCGGGTAATGTGTGCCGGTCAACCGCCATGGATATATAAAATTATGTGCCTCAGATTCAAAGAAACATTATCCAGTATTTCTATATATGTAAATATCTTATATACTCAATTTCATTGACCAACAATTCGGCAGTTTAATATCCCGAGTCAAATATTTACGGCAAATTCTTTCTGATGTTTAGTTTTCTTCATAGTTTTAGGATTTTACTCCACCCAAAAATGAAAAATACGGCGGATTAAAAACTACCACCCCTCGTAAACAAATATTCACGCTCTAGAAAACACGCACTAAAAAGTTCTCTCCTTGAATTGTGTTTAAAATACTATTGCAGAACATTGTTCTGTACAAAATGTCGTGTTTAAGCATTGCATTTGTTATACATACATGTAATGATCGCAAAAGATAGTTCTACATCTAGTTTATTCAATGTTTATTCTTCAAATTTAACTGTTCGACGTTCTGTAGGTCTAGCACCATATACACATATTAAAGTATTATTCAAAAAGAAACTTTCTATAGTGTTAGGAACAGTTGACAGCCTATTTGGGCAAATAAATGTCATTATGAAAAACGTTAAAAATTGACAACTAGGTTGTGGTTGTAAACAAGCAACCCTAATGAGTAGGGCTTCATTTTTACATTAAATTAAAAAAAAAACTAAATAATAATGCCAAAAATATAAAATATTGGTACTAATTAATTAATTACGTCATTGTATTTTACATAAATCTTTAAAAAATCTTAAATTCTACCAGAATGTCGTTTCATTAGTAATTTTAACAATCTTGATAAATTCTACTAGCAAATTTTCAGCTTTGACCTTGCGTGACTTAAGGAAGGACACTATAGCTTATTATATTAATTTATTTCAAGAGAATGACCTACTAGATATAACACAAAATTGAGTAAATAGTTACACAATCAAGAATAAATAAATTCTTATTTACATATTTCACTAAAATAATAAAACATTCAGTTTATTATGTAAATAATAAAGCAATATAAGCTAACCATTAGGTAGAAAGGAACTATTTTGAAATATGCTGTAAACTCAAAAAATTGTCGGGAGGGACTGCATTAATAACGTAAAGATCAGCAAATATGAATATCTTAACAAAACTCCCTGGTATAGGTGAGGTACAAAACCTTTAAAAATGACAGCAGAGACAATATGACGACATTAAATAGCGGACTATGCTAATCCAATCCTGTAAGACACACAAAACAAGTGGACGTTATATAAGGTAATGTCACATAATCATTGGATGTATGAAAGTTTACGTCCCGAACTCTCGATATAGGTTTTGGTTTTGCCTCCTCTCACAGTTGCTGTCAAGCAATTCTTAAGTATAATAGATGATATACCGTAAGACTTCGTAAAAGTTTCCAGAACTCGAAACTTCTCCCATTAACAAATACATCCCCAATAAAATGCAAAAACGAAGTAATTGCAATGGCGTAATAATAGTTAATTTACAAAGAAAATTGGAATCAGTGCAAATTTTGTCTTACTAATAAAAGATACTTGGGCTTATTATACAGAGTATGTTAGATCACTCGTGCACTACTTTTTCCTGGAGATCTAGTACTGCAGCTATATTAATGCAATAAAAGTCCCAAACAGAATCCCATTTGAAGAATCATTTGAACATATTATCATTTCCCAGGAGCGTTTCGTTATACCTTAAATCGATAGCAACTTTCCTATTTTAAACAAAATGGTATTGCTTTTGTTAACTAAATTAATTCTGTCCTCGTATTTGAAAATATTTTAGTTTTCTTTTTCTAAATTCAACGATTTTAAAGATATTTAGAGTTAAGTCAAAAGGTTGACGTTGGAAAATTTTACATATGTTGTCAAAATAACTAAGATTTTGCTGTGGTGCGACAAAGTTCAGCGTATCAAATTCTAGTAAGAAAACACCTAAATTTCATACAGGATTTTCAAAAATTGATCATCGAGTTAAAATACCGAATTTACAGCCTAAATTTATTGGTTTATAAGTATATAATCGAAAAGTAAATAAAGGATTTAAGTTCGAAGCTTGTTTTCCAATCATGTCCTCCACTACTACTAAGAATTCTCCATAAATTTTAAATTACATACATTGTAGAGATATATTCGTTATATACCTAAGCCTATTTCTGAAACCTTGTACAAAGTATATATCAGCAAACGCTTAGTAGAACTATAAGTCGGTAGATCAATAAGATCCTCGTTGTAAAATTGCTTAAGAAGTGTGTATTACAACAATTTTGTTTTGATGTGGTGGGATCGTTATTGATGACCGTATAGACACTATCATCAGTTAGCAAATTGTCACATTTCTCAATTTATTGAGAACGCAGCATGATCGCAGTAACTTCATTTGTCCGCTTCCACAACAAGTAAAAGGTCATGTCTACTGTCTGTTTTTAAGTATTTTTTGGTAAACATACATTGTTTGTAGATGAATCTATTGATATTAGATTGATGTTAATATTTAAGAAAGAAATTAGTGAGAGTATTTGTTGTTTTTGGACGAAGTATGTATGAGTTCGCACGCAAGGATTTTACAATTTGTTCCAAGTCAGCAAGAACGTTGGCTCTGGGGATATTTGACTTAACAATAAGTATACCAAATTTTGCCCCCAGTAATATCTGAGGGGTTATTCCCGAAATAGTGGAAAATTAGCACTCCCGGTGAATAAAATTCAATGGGGAATAAGCCATTACTAAAAATGTGGTATTCTCGAACTAACACGGAATAAGTTTTCATTTCCTATGTTTACTCCTGGGGAGTTATAGCACGTTGTTGTCAAGTCTTCAATTAGGAAGTGATGAGAAAGGAACAATAGAAACGGCGGTAGAAAGAGATGATGAGATTACTGAGGCGCTATCAAGCGAAATATATAATAAAATAGTCGTATAAACAGCAAATGAAGAGGAATTTAGTGTTTAAATTATGTTCTATTTAACCTTAACATTTTCGGATACTTGTCATGCGGAACCTTCTACTTTTGGGTTATATATTTAGGTATTATACAAGCTAAACCAATTGATGATTACTAATTAAATACATTACTCTGCACAGTTATTCAAAATTTTAAATTGCTCAAGATACTTTGAATAAAAGCAAGTAAAGGAATAACAAAACGGCTCTTATATAGGCCTGCAATAATAAAACCGATATAAACACCAGCGCCTATTGCACACATAATAGACAATTAAAATAGCTACATATATAGTTATCCTTATTTTTAACAAAATATAATGATATGGTAACAGTGCTATAGAATTTAAATAAAAGAAAGCATGAGATAATATCCTTTTTCCATACACACCTATCGAATGGTGCAAGAGGCGATAATTAAAAGGTCGTTCACATCAGATTAACAACGATAACGGATAATCTTCGCCAAGAGGGATAAAAACTTACGTAACATCTGAGAAGGATAATTAAGAAGACTAAATGGGCATTTTCGTGTTCACCTATACAAGACCATACAAACGCAAGGACGCAGGTAAGATACAATCAATGTATTTCTACGTAAACGGAGAATGTATGAGTGAGTATTTCATAATGAAGCTGATTTCAATGATGTTGATCTTAAAAACGACGTCTTTCGGTAGAAAATTTTTCCGTTTGCCTTAATAAACGATTACGATGCAAATGATTTTCTCGTCTTTAGCGCACAGACGGATCATTAAGTTGTATATGCCTCTTGCTAGGTATATAATGTTGCATAGAGCGCTAAATCATGGAAGCCAAAAGTTAAGTTTTAATAAAAGTTTAAAAAAAAACATTAACTGCAAAACATATTTATAGACACGCAAGTTACATTTACAAGTAGAAGTCCTGAGTATTTTTAGCAACATACTTGATTGTAAATGGGGCTGTTTTCTCACCCACTTCATAGTGATCTTTTAACATTTCCTCTGTGAGTTACACAGAAAGAAAAAAAAAAATAGTATAAACAGTACACAAAATTAGACACAACTAAGAGTTTTTGCTATTACCTCAAACAATATAAAATGGACTGCATGCCTATGGCATTCAAGATCATATGCTACTTTACAAATTCGACATTTATTTTGAATTCATTCACACAAGAAATCATATTTAGATAGATATACAGGCTGTCCTAAACGTTCTGGGACGGTCAAATATCTCTTGAAATACACATCGAATCAAAAGACAAAAAAAACACCTTTAATCATTTTTCAAAAATTTACTTAAGGACACAAAATACGACCCTCCACTTCCACTCCCAGGTGGTGCGACGGGCAGCAACTTTGAAATCTGAAACCCAGACTAACAAAAGTTTTGTCTAAAACATTCTTTTCGATTCTAGATAGAAGAAGAAGGGAAATCTGGAAACCGTCAAAACATCGATTTGAAAAACTAACTAAACCATGTGTTCAGGTTCTCCATGATACCTGAACGATGCCGAAGGTACTCGATCGTATCCGAAGTGATTCCGAAGACACCTAATGGTACCCGAAGTTATTCCGTAGGTATTCAACCGTACCTTAAATGGTTTCCAACGGAACCAACCTCGGATTGCTCGAGTTATGTCGAGGGTAGCCCATAATACCAAAGATGATTTTTCTAGCTTTTATCGACAGCCGTTTGTGTTATTGCTAGCACTATTTCATCTCCAAGCAAGTCCGCATATCTTTCCGCATTACGATTTCCATTTATGAAGAATGGCCCTATCAGACGATTATTTAGTATCTATTCCAGCCCAAACATTATTTTTATTTAGAATACTGCGTGTTGTTTTGGTATCGGCCCAATACCAACAATTATACCGGTTCATTACTCCGTTTAATTAGAGTGGTGCTTCGTCTGAGAAAGTAATGTTAAAGATAGGTTAGTATCCTCATCTATTCTGTTCATCATATCCTGACAAAATTCTAAACGTCAATCAAGATGATCTTCGTTTGGGTAATAAACTTCCACTTTGTAGGGGTGCAATTTATTGTTTTTCAATACTCTATGAACGAACTATTTACTTGTTTAATGAAAAGTACTGTGAGGATCTTTCTATGAATGAAAATAATACATCCCAACAATTGCTCTTCATTTGTCATTGGTCTTCCTAATCTCGGTAGATCTTTAACGCTGCCTGTATCTTCAAACCTAATAGGTCTCTCTACCCTTGACTTCGAGATTTCAAGCATCCCAGCTCTAAAGTTTTCGTTGAAAAGATCTTTTACGTGCTCGTACGTCCTAAAATAATGAAATAAGGTGTGTCTGCTTCAAGAGGTCTAATTTTACTTAAATACCGCGAAGTATCCCTAAATGAATAAGGTGTAAATCTGCTTCAAGAGGTAGACCGTAAATGATTTTACGCAAATATCCCAAAATATCTCCAAATTCACAAAAATTATTCTTTGCTAATTTCATCGCCACCTAAGAAGAATCGAAAAAAATATATAATAATAACAATTTAGGGTTTCCGTTTAAGAGTTGCTGCCTGTCCCACCCCCTTAGGGTGGGGCTTGGGGGTTAACGACATATTCTTGGATAGATTTTTGAAAATCATCAAAAGCGTCTTCTTTTGTTTTTCGATTCCCGGAACTTTTGGTATATTTTCCAATGAATATATTAAGGTTTCGTGATGTGGCATCTTTTAATATTAAAGAAACGCAAATTCTTCGAAATTTATATTTGATTATACATAATAGTATTTATGTATGTATTTTATATACATGCATATAGTATTTTTATTTTAATAAATGAAAGACAAATATTTTAATAAATGTTGATAAAACCATTGTATACAATGTCAAATACAAATTTTGAAGAATTTGCGTTTTTTTAATATTAGAAAATCCCGCCACACTACAAAACCTGAATATATTCATACGAAGAAGTAACGGAAAAGAAAATTAAATATATAAATATTTTCAAATATGCCAGATATAAATATGAGATATCCTTATAAGAATAAACTGTTATATTGCCTCCACATATGTAATTGTAATTTAAATGGAGATTAGTCGTCGCTGTCAACCGATTTTATAGTAATTTATATAGCTTTTATAATTCTAACTATTGCCATCTGGATAATATGTATTCCTTCATTTATTCTTGCTTCTTTTACGATAGTGGCGTCTGTTACATTTGTAACTCCGAACATTTGCCGATGACCAATGTTAACCTCATGACTTATGATTTATTCTGAAAATAGTATTTGCATGTATTTGCGTCCAAACCTTTAACTGCATTAATAAATCTTATAAGTACTAATTACGTTTTTTTTTTTTAATAACGGCATGATTATAAACAAGAATATAATAATAGTTCTATAAATTACCCAATGAAAAATCTATTTAGAAGTTACGCTTTGGTGAAGTTGCAATTAAAGTGCTGTAGTGAATGGATACATTTCATATAACAGAAAAAAAGAACGGTCGCGTATTGTAGTTCCAGAATTGAATTGCAAAACTTCCCTGAAATTCTAGGTTCTAAATAAAGACAAGACCAAAACAATAGCAAGCTGGGGTACCGAATTACGTAACTGACTTACAGAGCGAGAGTACCTACGTATTATCTACAACAGCGATACCCACAGATGAATGCAGAACGGCACACTGATTTCCTCGGGTATTTCACCATAGCACGCCATTGTTGCTTCCACATCGGTAACTTCCCAATTAGAGGAAGAAAACCTTCTACAGTTACCGGAGTCACACGCTATGAAACAAAACGATCGAAAAGAATGCTTTATACAGGGAAAGAATATTAAATAGAAACGTAGGGTATCATTATTAATAACTTCCTTGCTTTCTGCTGGACATAGATAATGATTTTAGTCGAAACCAAATCTATTTCAAAAGTTACTAGAACTTAAACTAAATATGAATAAATTTTTTTGTTATAATTTAATAGACTCTGCAGTTGTAAATAAGAACACGCATAGTTATGTTCACACTCTTACTTATCGATTATCAGTTAAACAAATATTAAATATGGAGCGAGATAAGAATATATTTAGTCGTCTTATTACCTGTTATTGATTCTAAATCTTTCTAATACTAGATGTGACGAATACTCATTAATTGGATAAATATATTCTTAATTTTTGTAATGTAATTGTTGTAATTATTTGAAATCTTGAAGCTTTTCTTATTAGTACTTATTACTTTACTATGTAAAATTGTTGTCCCTTTAGTTTAGACCCTTGTAGTTAGTAGATCGTTTACTTTTTTGTCGCAAGAAAACAAGCGATTATTCCTTATAATTTGTTTATGCTTTACGTTCGTTCTGAAATTCACTGTTTTTATTGATCTTGTGTCGATTTTGACATTTGAACGTTCTTAATTGAACATTAAATTGATGAAAAACTTCTTTTCTATTTTTAAAAATATTTTAACGTTTTTTTATTTTATTTTATTTTTTTAGAGCATTGTTATTATTTTAAAATTTCGCATTTACTCAGTAAAACTCGCTCAAGTATTTATTTTATACCTTCAGTGAAGCTAAGTTCGTCACTTAATGTTTACAGTAGCTTCTTTTACATTTTTTTCTTCCTCCGTACTAACTTTTCCCGAGTTTTACCCTTTATTCGTCGCCACATTCCACGTACACCCTGTACACTTAATTGAATACCTGATGTACAGTCGTGGACTTTAGGAATGACCGCATAAGTTAACACAGCTCAACAAAATTTATACGGTAATTCCGAAAATCCATGACTGTACACCCACGGACACCCAAAATGTCCGGTCTAATGCGTAGTCTAAACGCCGTGTGCAACTCGGGTACATGGACCGTTGCGCTTACACTGTGACTGACCGGACATTTTGGGTGTCCGTGGGTGTACATGTGTATGTAAAATGGTGGTGATGATACACTGCAGCCTAAAAGGTTTTATTGTGTATTCTATTCTTGCTGTAGCTGCCAGCTACCGGTCCAATTCGATTTCTTTTAAAAAGCGCAGGATTCAGAAGGCCCCAGGTTAGGTAACTCTCTCTCTCTCTTTAATTTCACATGTCCTCAGGTGCAAGGCCCTCAAGTTGCGCAGTGCACTGAGACGAGGTGAATGGATGCTTCATCCTGTTTCGCACAACATCTATAATCGGCCTTTGCTATTCCAAGTCTACTCAAATGTTCTTCAAGTTTACAATGGCCCTTATCAACACGCGAATATTATTTTTACTAAGGTTGATTCATTCTATACATCTCTTTCGATTTGTATATGTTCCCAGTTAAGAGTTTTTGTTTGCCTCATTCTCTGGAGGTTTTCCCAATATACAGTGCTACGAAACTTGTAGATAATATTTTAAAATTTAAATAATAATTTTTTTATAAATTAATTAATTGTTTAATTCTATTGAATACCACTCAGATTCATCTGTGATACTCTTTACGAATTCACAAATAAACCAAACCTCAATTTGCAGGTGGCCCAGGCTGTAAATCTTTCCCCTATCTCAAATGATTTCGCTCCCCTGCAGCTTAGTAGGCAGATATACTAGACTTATTTAGTAACTCATTGGACGTGGGAGGACTATATCGCTATGACCAAAGCTCTTAATATACCATTTAATATCAATGAATTTATAATGTGATTGTTTAGTTATCATTAAGTGATGTTTTCCTATACGTTATATCGAATAAAAGACTGTTCAACAAACGATTCTTAATTCATTAGTGTTACTGTGACTCCATCCAAAATGTGACAAAAAAAATAATCTTTCTACATATACTCTCAGGTGCGTAGGATCATTTACCATATAAAAATCACAATAATAAATATTTCTGTTATCTCAATTCAAACTAAGTTCTTAAATCTGTCGTTTTACAAACGCAAGTACATTCAAATTTCCCACCAAACAACCTTTCATAAGTCAATGCGCCAAAGCATGAACATAAAATATACTGTCAGGAAAATCATACACGAATATCCTCAAATATACAAATTTCACTAAATGAATATGACAATTAATCAACAAATATTTAGCCTTAAAATACCTTGTACGTATTTCAAAATAAAACGTTCAAAAGAATGATAATGTCGCTTACTACAGGTACAAATAACTACTCCAATTATTATATGTTCCGTATTACAGAAGTCATTTCAGTTCTTGTGAACCGCCCATAACACCAGCAAGAAACCAAAAACAAAAACTGGCCTCGAATGTTGTTCTTCAAAACTCATCAGGGAAGATTCCAGAGCGTCAAATAACTGGTTACGTATCATATGTGTACCAAACCTGAGCTACTACCATTCAAAGTAAGTAAATTAAACTATTCTTTAGAATTTCAAATTAATAAATAATCAAATTTCTAACAATATCTAGATAAAATGTTCCGAAAGATACTATACCTTCCAGAAGATCGATTCCTTTTTGTTTTCAACTACCCATTACCACGGTAAACTCTCCCGGGTAACCCGAAATAGAAATCGTTACCACAGATGCGGTCAAATTAAAAATTTCCAACGACGAACACTAGTTTGAAAAATACAAACCGTCATATCCATAGTTAAGTAATTAAATCTAAACGGTCATGTAACTTATTAGTCAGAATTTTAGAAAATACAGTACATTGATACAATATATAATACACTTATATAAGTCAAGTAACATCAATTTAAATTGTAAAGGATTCTTTGGGTTTCATAGTTTATAGAAAATGACAGAGCAATAGATTGTCTCTGCTCTACTTCCTCTTTAAGTTTCTCCAACATTTTACTGATACTTATCTAGCAAAAGGGTGCAAGCCCTATCAAGAGTATTCCAATCCTTTTCTTAACAAGATTATCTATTTTAATTCATTTCCTTCAACCTCTGTGTATTACGAAACCCACAGAAGGGTTGCCTTGTTCCGTTCGCCTAGCTCGTTTAGTTCTTCTAGACGTGCATGTTCTGATATTTACCGCTACTTCCGCTCTCGAATTGGCGGTTTTCCTCACACCGAATCTAATTTTTAAGCGGGTGGCGCCTTCTTCCATCATTTTTTTTATACACATCCTGTTTATTGGTACCATACATGACGGGACACATAGGTGAATTCCAGGTATCTGACGCAAAACCGGATGTGAAGCTAAATTTGGTTGGCGTTTTTGTTTTATTTTCCTCTTGGATGACACTGTTGTATTTACAGCACAATTATTTTCGACGGCAGATTAGAAGACGGCATTCTCAATGATATGAGACACGATCGAAGGAATATGCAGAAACGTTGCAATAAGCACGTAAGAGCATAGGAACCCCCATTACCTTCGCGATTCGTGCGAAATACAGAATTCAGTTTATATGTTAGTGTATAGTTAATCTGGAAGTATTTATGTTATTACTATTTATTAGTATATAAGGTTTTCTTATTGCTTATAATAAAAGTATTTATGCGTGGGACAAATATTCTCAAGGTATTTTATGCATTGTATGCTATATAATCACATCATATTCTACCCACTTAGACATTTCCGATTTGTGTAATACTTAATTGAGGGTTGTCAATTATGGAACATATGACAATATAGTTTAGAAAGTTCTTAAACTACTCATCTCATTGTGAATATGTAAATAACTAATGATTTCTGTGAAGTAGTGTCATTTAGAAAAGTTTCAGTTAGTAATACTCGGACAGATAAAATTATATAGTAGGAAAGTATATTTTAAAAATATGTAATTATATTCCTATTCTGACTTATGCAACTTTGTAATGGGGTTAGATAGTTAATATTGTATTCCTAAGAAATTTTCCGTTAAAATTCTGTAAACTTAATTTATAAAGATATATTGATTTAAAATAAGTAATTAATTAAACATTGGTACGTTTAAGTGAGTATGTTTACAAACTCTGAAATCGTTGGTTCGTTTAAATTTATAGCGGTTGCAATTATGATTGACATGTGAATATACAATTTATAAATATTACGAAACGGATACTGTCGCGTTTCCATAAAACGTAGAATATAAATTAATAGTGATTTTTAAATGTCCTACCTTATATCATATTACGTAAGAAAAATACTATGTGTACTGTCGTATTGTGATGCACCAATTGCTGTCTATAAAGATTTACATAGGTACTTCACAAAGTGCAGACATGACTGTCTAAGCTTTCTGTTCACAAATAAAATAAAATAAATTTTAGGATAGATATTTATCGCACTTACAAAAAAAGCAAAGTAATTTAAAATTCTTTCAATATATCCAGTAACAACTTAAACAGCTGTAAGGAATTTTCCAAACATGCTACAACTATTAAGTATTAAAAGAATTGTGTTTAAAATTAATGGTCTCCTAAAATGGTCATGACAATCAGTATGAATAAAAGTATTTTCTGTAGTTCGATTATCTCATGAAATTGGGTACAAGCAATTATCCTTTTTAATTGTCTTGGTTTATAAAGGCTGACGTTCTCAAAGATAATGAAAAAGTGGTTTTAAGCAACTATAACACGCTTAATAGAGGCTTGTAGAAGTTGTATTCGGCTATTTATTTCATGATAAAATCCTAGATTATGTGGGGTCCTTTTAGAAATGTTGAACAGAATTCAAATGTATTTTTTTATAGATGAGATATGTAAAATTACCGAATAACATCTTAATATATTTTTATCCTCTAGAAACAACTTGAAAATATATAATTATTAGCAGACATTTACGCTTCAAAAACGAACATTGAAATAGTTATTATAATTTAACAAAAGAAATTTCTTCTGGAAATCCCGCAGAGAGCCTTTCTGGCACAATTAGACATATTCAACCATTATTTATAAATAAAATGTAAACAATTCTTAGAATAGCTTGTACCAGGACAACAGCACTCATACATAGATTCCATGCAAATCACGCCGCAAGACTCACACCCACAAGGGTTTGTTGGACATTTTCGAATTCACAAATGATGGATGCGATTCTAAATGTGATATTTACGATATTCATTTGTCAAGATTCATCCCGTGTAGCGATGTTGAATATGACGGGATTTTCTTTATTGTGCTGAAGACTACAGGTGACCTCTCATTTCGAAGCAGATGAATAAAACATGCTGTCGGGATTGCGACGCCGTCAAATTTTATTTAAATTAATCGGACTCGCAAATCTTTCGTATCATGGACAGTTTTTTATTTTAGTTTAATGCTAATGAGACTCATGGGATTAATTATTTACGTATTTAGTGTCTATAGCATGGATTTTTAGTTAATCTTTGACGATTAAAGATTTAATATTTAATATCTTCTAAGCCAGTTCCTTATTCGATATTTCAATGTGCGAATATACATTTTGAGGAAAATTTAAGAGGAATATGCATATATTGTTAAAAAAAAAATGGGTCGTGTTAAACGGAGTTTCATCGAAACGATGTCAATGTAATGAATGTTGTACGCCTATGAACTTAAGGAGGCGCCATCGCCACTTGCAGGGATGCCACGTAACGCCATAGTTAAAAATTCAATCTAGATAGAAATTATCAGGATAATAAATAGAAGGACAGGAAGAAAGGCTCGCCAATAAGAGCGGACTCAAATTGGTGTACAGACAGTTCTAAAACTGATTACGGCGTCCTTTCGATAAGTATCAACAAGAACACGGCGGTATTCCAAGCTGAGGTTCATCACTGTATGAGAGAAGTAGAAATATGGATCGAGTCCTTCGAACACTTAAAGCGATAATTACGTAAGTTTTGACGCAAGTCTGGTTTGGAATTGCGTAAGCACCCTCAATGAGGTAAGCATCCAAAGGAAACTAACATTGGCCTGAGGTCCCACCCACACTGGCGTGAAGGGAAATGAGCGGCGGCTGAAGACCTGGCCGCAAATTAAAAAGTCCATCGTTGAACACACATAATAAGTCTAAGGAATGGTGGCAAAAATGACAAGGACGAAGACAAGCAAAGGATTTCCTAAGTGAACAGAGACTTGAATTTACTTAACACCTATTGGGTAAAGACAGGAATACTGCCAAAATGATAGGAGGTCTGTTGACCGTTCATTGTAGACTAGTTAAGTATATCTATAACATAGGACTGACAGATGACGCTCTCTGCAGATTCTGCCATGAGGAGGAAGAAACCCCAGTTCGTGTACTGTGCTACTGTAATGGCCTGGCGAGGATAAGGTTTATAGTACTGGGTGTAGTAAACGTCACAGCTAACAACTACATAAAAGAGCCGTTCTCAAAGATGATAAGTTTTTAGGATTAAGAAGGCAAAATTAGAGAACGTCTTCTTGGACAAAGGGGATTACAATAGATCTGAAAAGGTCACGGTGAAATAGCTCAGTATAGCTATCTCAACCCTAATCTAATCTTATTTAAATTAGGTAAACTACAATTGCATGCAGAATATATTGCAAACAGCAACGCAGCTAACTCAGGAGAATATATAAGGGAAGAAAAATGTTAAGCATAGTCGTTTATCCAAAAGAAAAAACTTAAACTCTATTACAGTTGCCACTATCATTGCTTATACTGCAAAAGCACATTAAAAAAGTAATTCCTCTAACATAATCACACATTTTTGGTTGTGCAGAATCAGTGACTAAAGGAGAGAAAAACATTGGTAGAAAACTCTTCACGCGGCGCAGATTACGAACACTGTATTTATTTATATTATTTGTTTGTTAGCTTTCTCTCCCGAATGAAACTATATCTGTCCTATTAAAAATAGACCCACTCAAGATGCATTGCACCTGTGATAGAAACGATAATTATTGTCAGTGTAAAAATTGTCAGATAAATAACAATAATAAAGGTGTATTTGTCCAACAGTGCTGACACTAAAATAAAGACAAAGTAAATACAAAATAGAAAAAACAAGTATGAACACATATAGTGTTTGGATGTTTGAATGAAGAAAAAAGAAAAAAATACATGCATATGCTAATAATTTAAATTTCTATATAATGCTAATCACATAAAAAAGCATGGCGACATGGGAGTCTCAATTTCACCACAAAGTACAATATAAGTATAACATTTGATTGCATTGACAAAAAGGTACGAACCAAAGCTCCCACGGTACAACAAGAAATATTACATGCACAGCCAATACTATTATAAGTTTCGCATCTAAACCTTATAGGAGACTAATAAGTTAGTAACGATCGATAACGATCGTCTCGGAACCATAAACAACAGTTTTTCAAGTATAAAGTGGTAATCATAATTATTTATTTTTGTAATATTTAATTATTACTTTAGCAAATATTTTAACTTAAGAATTTTGTGAAGGAATTGCCTAAGTTCAAGCATTGACGTTATTTTGGTAATATTTGTTCTCGAAGACTAAAGTTTTTAAGCACTTTTATTTTCACTCATAGTTTTCGTGGAATAAGTACTTATTGTAATCAATAATTTTTCTTCAAATAATTCATTATAAAGAATATTCCGGTACTGACCATGGCAGAAGTCCTGCCAAGAATCCATAATGTAGTCCATCGTATATGACATTAAATTACTTATTCAGCTATCCAAGATCTAAGGAGGCAGTAAAATGGTTGAATGATCTAAAACCATTTTTTTTTAGTTTAGTATCTTCATATCGTGATGTAGGAAAACAGCTGATGTGTTAGTATATCTTAAAAGAGGTGGAGCTCCAGGAGGAGATGAAACTACCAACGAAAACTTGTAATTAGAAATATTTAGAAAAAATACAAAGAAAAACAAATTCTTCAATATATAACATGGAGCTATATTGAAGGTCCAAAAATTATGGTACAATGTCATTATTATACCCTTATTTAAAAAATAGAATCCAAAACAATGTAAGAATCATATCTTTACCCTCCAAAAAATTGTAGAAATGGCTATAACAGAGTTACTAATAAAAAATTATTCGTTATTTGCAATAACTAACGAACGACTCGAATTCGTTGGTAAAATTTATTCGAATAACAATTGAACTTAGTCGTGTTTTATTCGAATAAAGACATGAATGAAATATTCTATGCGTAAAGTTAATGCTAAGATCAAAATATTTTCAATAAAATGACGTAGGTACCTAGAGCTAAGAGTGAATGCATAATATGACATCTGAAAGGACGTATAGTGTTTAGATGGGTACAAAAAATAAAAGCTAGCTCAGATTATATACAAGGCAATAATATATTTATATATATGCATACTATATTACGAAACCAGGTGTAGATACTAAAAAAGCAAAACTTATTTCTTGTAAAAAAAAAGAGTAAATGCAAGAATTCTAATGTAAAATTTCCCACGCGATATTTAGCCAGAGGCATTTATTGCAATTTACAATTAATGGAGATGATATTTTGGAAACGCTCAACATACGAATACATAGGATTTTTCGTGTACGACTGCTATTTCAGTATTCTTATATAGCGCACCAGGCAGAAATGGTTTTTATTTATCTATGTATGTATTTTGACCATTCGAATGTGTTCATACAAAAATATTTGCATGATTTGAAGAATAGCGCTGCAGACTTTAACGGTATGACCATTAAGTTACCTTGTTCGCCGTATAGAGATTAACGAATAATGAATTAGTTTATTCGTGATTGACGAATAATCCATTATTCCTGAATAAAATTATTCGAATGTTACACTTATTCGATTGATCATTTAAATGAAATGTATTCAAATAATGCCCAACTTCCGGGTGGTATTAATTATAAGGTCTACTATTTAGTGGAATAAATAGAACTCGTATAATCAGTTTTCTTTCAGATCAATTGGGGACATACATATAAGTACTGATAAAAATGTAAATGCTTTAAGGAATTTCTATTCTTATATTCTAGAAAACAACATATATACATAAAACTCAGCAATCAGATTTCTTCAGCAAAAAAAAAAGTATTTCAAAGAAATAGGTACACCATGCATAAAGCTTTATATTTTAAGGTCCACAACTAAAGCAGATATTTGTGTAAAGTATTTTAAAAATGTTGCTCATCTGGACAGTAAAAGAAAACAAGGTGTGTCATTTATACCGACGAATATTTTCGCAGTGAAAATCCAAACGATCGCTACGAACACGCCCGCTATAATTCGAATAACCGGTTCTGGCTCCTCTAATACCGTGTCTTAATCCCCCGGACTCGTAAACAGCTTTATATTGAAACAATATTTGCCACCGGCGAACGACATTCAACCATACTGCGCTGACTACCGACAATCACCGTTGCCATTCCCATGATTCGCCGTGTCAACATATGGCGGATAGGGTATACGTATTCGATTGCTCACCAAACCGATGTCTCCCACCGGCAAATCAGCTTCGGCTTGTAAAAAGAAGGAAGTATTACCTCTGCACTGCATATACAGTTAGCTAAATTATTGCTGTCTGTTTATTTTAACGTGCAAGATAACGGCAAAGAGAAAGAAATTAAAAAAGTTATAATTTAAGGGGAATTGATATAGAACATTACGATAAAATGGTGTCATGCGCTGCTAAGTTCCTTGAAAATTATTAGTCATTTATGACATTAAATAAAATTTGATGTATCTATGTATATAATGCACAGGTTCTGTGCTATATAGGCACTAAACACTGAAGAAACCTTACAGTAATTGTTTAATAGAAAAACAAGTAATAACTACTTTTGACAGAGAAGTCTGTTAGAGAAAACACTTTGGACAGAAATTCTGTACAGTTATTTTAAAGTCTCATAGCGTACCTGCTCATAATTTTCTTTAGCGAAAATATATAATATTTTATTGCACGCAGGTGTCCATATACAGCTGTATATTAAAAATTTTCTGTCAAAGATGATACTAAAGTAAGATTGCCATCCATCCCGATACGTTAGAACATGTCACCGTTGTTGAGAATGATGTTTCGATAACTTCAAAATTGTCTCTATGTCTTACAGCTAATAGTTGCACCGGTTTTCCCTAATAACAAACTTAGTTAACTGTAGGCTTGGCTTAACGTGAACCTTGAGATTAAAATGTTTTGCACTGTAAAAACCTTGGTGAATTTTCACATCAAAGTAATTTTACTCGCACGAGTAAAATACCTGTACGGTTTCGGGGTAATATAATTGCCCCGAAACCGTACAGGAATTTTACCAAATCTTCGCTCGAGTGTACGTATCCCCAAGGTTCATAAATTTTCCAGGGTTCGGGATCACCCTTTGTTACCGAAATGACGGAAAGCATTTTTAATCTAGCTTACACTATTTCCAACTTTGATATAAAAGATAAGTGCTTCCAGTTTATTTCCAAATTTATTGGTATGCTTATTACTTATACTGCTCATTAATAATCCTTCTTATTTATTAAATATTTGCAGTATAAGCTAACGAACTGGAAGCATTTTCAATATTATTATATCATCATCTTAGAAAGTAGTTTCATACCGTGTTCTTTTTAGCTATACATATAGACACTCCTTTTAATTTATTTTATATTCAGCAATTGGTCAGACAACATATGGTTGATATAGGTTCCGAGTATTAAGTATAAGTCCATTATTTTATTTTGTTAGATTTTATTATTATTTTTGTTTAATTATAATTATAAGAGAACAAATCAACATTTACTTCCCATTTCGTTATCTAAAGATTCGTTCAATAAATAATTTATTTAAAGTAACATATTTGGTAGTGGCAGTGTGATATAAATATGCAAAATAGAGAGAGATGCAAGCAAACCGCGGATATATGATTATGATATGCATCTTAATACTAACTTTACGATTTTCTTTCATTCATTATAATTACCTTAAATTTAATATCCGGAAATTGTATAACCATTAACATTAATTATAATTATATATGTTGTGCAATGTGTATAGATATTAATTTGAGTATTGATATGATTAAATGTAATTAAACATTACGTTCCTTCGTATTTCACATCTATACACTCTTAATTATAATATTTCATTTTCACAAAATATAGATAAAAGAAAATGTATTTGAAATAAGTATACGAGCAAAATTGATCGTTAAAAGCGTTTTTGCAACTAGCGTTTCTATTTACATATATAAAGAAAATCATAATTCGCTTCGTTTCTATGCGCGCCACCACTCAAAAACTACTGGGGATATCCATTAACGGCTTTTCTAATCTTTTTGTAATAGTAAGGTGATCATTTCAAGCTGTTCTTAATGACAATATAAGCACGCGGAATCACTCATATATAAAGTAAAATAAAGAAAGCGCATTCTTACCGCTACAGTGCTGGTGAATCAGCGTAGTAGTAAGAATGATATAACGTATGCGAGCGAATGCGTACGGTTGGGCAATATTTTCTGCCTCATTTTAAAGTAAACCATTTGTGCGAGCGAGCTGATGCAGTATAGTTCTATTCCAAAGTCTAGATGCTCTCATGAATAGTATTAGTTGTCAGAAATAATGATTGTTGACAAGATATCACTGTTTATCCATTCCTTCCTATTATGCATCATTATTTTTTTAATGGGGTATAGAAAGTCTAAGCAACTGATGTGTATTGGGCACCCTTACAGACCTGATATACACATCACCCCGAAAAAACCGGTTATCGCAATTGACCAGTGTGAGATTTGAACCCGCGACCCCATGATTGATAACCAAGCGTGCCAGGCACACTATCAGGCAGGTGTATATCTATTTTTCTCGAATGTTGTTTCCTTGGTATTTCGTAGTAGTTATCTGTTTCTGTATGGGATTATTATATTAAAATTATTATTATTGATTTTCAATAACGGATTGATAGAAGTTACAAAGGGCATCTGTTAGTAGATTTTTAAAAGCATTCAAAGAGTGCTTTTAGTAGTTTTAAACTGACTAAATTTCGTAAGAAATCATGAAAGTGACAATTTGAAATTATATTTTCCGAATAATTTCGTATATTATCCAATATCAGTTCTTTTGTTTGAAATACATTAGAAACGCTAATTACTAAAAAAAAAAATACCATAGAAACACATTTCATATGATTTACAGAGCACATTGATTAGCAATTCATTTCTTGACCTTGATTTCGTGCTTTAAAACTTATTGTCTTATAAAACTGGTCTATTTAATATACTATATTAAAGTTAACTGGTCACAACTTGGTACTTAGAAACTAGGCTGCCATCAACAGATGAAGTTTTATTCTAATAGAATTAATGCTGTGTATTTAATTCAGCGGAGTGAATGGTGTTTAATGTTTATGCTAATGTCCAAATAACTTGATTGTCACGGTAAAACCCCGAATACTAACGTAAACATCCTATTTCTTCGGCAGTTAGTTCTTTGCGATTTTTCCATCTAACCTGTTTACATCTTTATTCGTAAAGTGGATTGATAATTTTTTTGGTTGCTCATTAATATGGATTACAATAAAATTTCCATCAACATAAAGTACTTAAAAAACAAACATAATTGATTGGAAAACACAGGTACTGAAAATGAGAAGATATTCCTGGAATGTAAAGTATTGCTTATTAAAAACGTGCATAGGATTGATGTAGGATAATATATTTTTCTATGTTTCTTTCTTTCTAACTACCTCAAGCAAAATTACAATCAATTAATATTTTCAAAGTAATATCTGTAGTTAACCAAAAAGTACGTTACCTAATACAAATCTCTGAATATGCAAATATTATGATTCGGTAACATCATAATTTATAGTCCAATATGAAAGGACCTGTTATTTATGTCATTCTAAATTCTATTTTACATTGGATTCCTACTGAACCATTACTGCTGGTGTAGAGGGGACCATAAGCTAAGATTAAAATATTAAATCACGTCTCAAACCAGTCTTAAAGCTAAAACCTTCCTGTCAACCATAATAAATGGACTATTTTTAATATGACGTTTGGAACTGGTTATGCTATTAAAAACAAAATTCGTAAATTAAGAATACCGACCCAACAAACTGCTAGTGATGATACTATAAATTATTAAATAAAAATGTTATGTTGACGAAAACACCATTCTTTTTTTATTGTGAAATTATACACTGGCCACTGCTACATTTGGAGGATACTGCTATTTTGAAAAATAGGAAGCGGTACATGGTCGATCAAATAGAAAAAAATTTAATATTGAGGAAACGCATAAACGGAAGGTTAAATTCTTTTTAGAATATTTCCGATGACTTTAAAATCGTTCTATTGTTTTGATTTTAGCGTTTTTTGTCTAAGCAATACTAAGTAGCTCAGACTGATTGATTCCGCATTTTCAGTCTGTGGCATTCACTAGTCACTGATATCTGACAAAAACCAGCAGTTTACATTAAAATACTGAAAACTATAAACAAATTTTTGCTGTCCTAGATAATTATAGTTCTTTTTCTCGGCTATTACTGGGGGTGGGTTAAAATTGCACTTTGCTTAATTGCGACAATTTGTTCTTCCGCCAGAGTGATTATGATGTCTAAAAGGGAGATTTGCCTTAGTGGGGGTGCCTAACAAGTTTAGGTTTCGTTAAATAAATCCTTTTCTGCTAAAACTGTAATTTTAATATGAGAAAATTCTATGTTAAAAATTTTACTTCGTGTCGGATTTGAACCAGGCATCTTCCGCCAGCCAGGCGGATATTCTACCAGTTGAGCTAACGAGGTGTCTGGTTTATCACAATTTGAAATGCCTCAAATACAGATCTTAGGAAGCCGGCAGGACGGCAAATATGCAATATAGTGTAATTTTTCTTACAGTGTGAAGGTGTTTCTTAGAAAAAAAAAATATTAAAACAATAAAATTTAATATTGTGATGTGCCTATACATATATATATATATCGGTGAATTTAAAATATTTTAGCCATTAAATTAATCCTTTTGCAACACTAGAAGAGATAAGGGCAGGGAAGTGAAACATGTTATAAAGGGAGATTCAATCCGCATGTTCCTAACGCTAGTTTGTGTTGGTAAAACTCTATAGATGCAGACAACTCACTTCCAGTAGCAGGAGGCAGTGCCGTACATATTTCATTAGAAATGCAAACGAATATCTTTGATAGGACATATCAGAAGGATATCAGTAATTATAATGGCTACTCAAAATATCTACCGCTCCCTAATACGTTATTGATTCAGCGTTAATCTCTTGCTAGTTGTTCATTTATGTACTCCACCAAAATCTCCAATTGCTACATAAAAGCTTCCACTAGCAATAGGTGCTCTTTTCTAGTAACCACTAAATACACTGTGTTTTGATAATCTAAACCTCTTGATAAATTCTTCAACCTCCCAATTATTTAAATAGTTTATATGAGGGTTTCTAATACCAAATTGTCTATTACGATCGACTATTTCTAGGTTAACCAAATAATCTTCCACAAACTCCTCGAAGTCTTCGATGTCTTGTTTCTCGTTCATAAATAATTTCAAACAATTTGAAAAACTGGTAAACATAATCTTATTTTCTTGGTTGTGTAGGTGACATTTAGAGATTGTCGATGAGCTATTAGGCTTCTAATCATTTTTATTAGCTATTTCAACCAATCAATAATCTTTTAAGAGAATAAACTAGCTTATTATCTACATAATTTTTATTAGTTGATGGAAAGACAGGTACTTCAGTTTCAACTAATAACTTTTATTAGGAACTTTGTTAGGAGTTTGAAATACCGTTCCTTAACCTAAAAATATTCGTTGAAAGATGATCTGTTGTTATTTAATATTAGGTAAATAACTATCTTCCTTATAAGACCCGGTGTTACAATCTCTAATAAGAGCATCTTATAACAATTCAGTTAATAAGTATAGGAAAAACGTAATGTTATTTTAGTTATTCAGCTAATAACTGTTATTAGGAGATTGAAATACCGGATCTTAGTCTTATAACTTATTACCTAAATTGTTATTAGATACATTTATTAGCAGATTGAAATACCGGCCCTTAATGTATTTATATACGTTATTTGATTAGATAGCCTTAAAGACAAAATGTTAATGTTAAAAGCTGAACGATCTTACGCTTCCTGAAAAATTATTCAAGTCCATCTCCATATTATGGGGGCGAACAAAATTTTTTAGTTCGTTTCATACTGTTGAATTGTGGAATAAACGCCCACAACGTAGGCTCACCATTACAGCGGCATTCTGTGCTACGTGCTAGAATTTCGTTTCACTGCATTCGTTCGCATTTTTAGTTTTCTATTTACGCATACCAAGTATCGCTCCATTGGTGAATTGGTACAGATATTCAGGAATTTCGATTTACTAATTGTAAGTATTGACTTCAATAGTAGTGGACTTGTGGAAGATACACACTTAAAGAAAAAGATCCTAAATATTTACTAGAATCGATTGATAGGGTTAAAGGTTCATAAATCGATCAGAAATTATTTATTTAATATACAATTACTACATAGTTTCGGCCTGACACGGCCATTTTTAGATCGAAGTCAGGCCGAAACTAGTAATCCTGTATAAAATAAATAATTTCTGAACGATTTATGAACTTTTAACCCTATCCATTGATATATGTACCTACGTTCAACGGATAATTATACAATATTTACTAGAATGTTTAAAATAACATATAATTTTAGTAATTACTTTTGTTTGGAAGACTTCGGAAACCAAGAAAATATTAATACACACACAGAAACTTTTTTGTATAATAATACCAGCCAATGGCTTGGTGCTTCAGTATGTTTATATTTAACGGCCAATAAACCTCTTTCGATAGAGTAGCCAATAAGAAGTGTGCTTACACTCTTAGCTAATGGTGTAAGAAGCAACCAATTTTATGTTGTGTCATGCGGAATTTTTAAAGAAATGTAAAATGTATTTTTGCAGACCAATGTTTGTTAATAAACCTATTTTACAGTAATAAATATTGAAGACAGCCTTACAGGTTATTTAAAGTCTAGGTAATTATGATTTTCTTAACAATGTAGGTACGAAAAACCTTTAAAAAATTACTTTTATTTCTCTGTTAGAATCACTCGCAATAAGAATCAAAACTCTTTGCTGATCAGGAATTTTTATTTCAAATTTGGTTTAGATTTCTACAAGTTTATATTTATCATCAGCAATCACAATTGCTATACTGTATTAATGCATCCATTGAACTTTTTGAACAAAACTCCCAATAAACGAAAAAGTAAAATGAAACAGCAGAATGTTACAGAATTAACTATCAAAAAACATTTTAAAAAATGTGTGAAAAATATGCAGCAGTGATATTGTAGATGTATCTATACATATAAGATAAGGATGATAACATATTGCAGCCTAAAAAAATTATTGTGCTCCCTATTATTTGCCTTGTATTTACAGCTGGCGTTCAATTATATTTCTTTTAGAAAATGCAGGATATACGAAGTAGTATAGGTAAGGTTAATCTTCCTTTTCGACTTTATACGCTTCCAAATGTGTACCCCCTCCCCTTCAGTTGCACAGTACTGCATAATTTGAGAAAATGTAAATAGCTGTTTCATTTTATTCCCCCACAGAAGCTAGATTCTGTTTTCTCTGCTATTCTAAATCTATTCAGACGTCCTTACAGTTTACAGTATCCTAACAGGGTCTCTGTTATTATGTAGACATTGTTTTTACTTATGTTGATGCATTCTATAAATTTCTTCTGTTTATCGTTTTCTCATTCCTTGAAGATTTTCCAAATACTTGGAGTTTCTTTGATTTACTCATATTTCTCCTTTTTAGCGTTCTCAGTGTGTTGTTACTTATCCCGCTAAATGCTTCAGGTCCTAAAATGGTGTTCCAGACCCTTTATTTATCTATTATTTCATTTCCTTCCACACATATGTGTTCCGGAACCTATGGAAGAATCTTCGTACCTTTTGCCTAACTAGTTCCCAAACCATGCTGATTATATACTGAGAAAAATACTGATCGTAATATCAATAATCTACATTTATTGAGTGAATTTTTATTGACATAATGAAATGTTTCACTTTTATGATAAAATATTATTTACAATCATTGATTAATAACAACAAGATTAATTAGTGAAATAAATTCGTTTTTGTTATTATAAAAAATCATTTCATATTAGCCCATGGATAGTATTTGTTGTAGTAACTATTTTTTATGCGTTCAATAAATAGTTTTGTTGATAATATGAACATGAAATGAATATGCATTATTCCTTTTCACGTATAATTTTCATAAAATTATTCACAACACAATGAACACAATAAAGTATTAAATAATATCCTGTCCGTTGTTTTAATGGTTTGCAATTTATTGCAAAAACGAACAGATAATGTACCTTGACGAAAGGTATATGTTATGTTAGCTAAATGCAGATATTTACATTTCCATAATAATGTACGTTCTTAAGTTGAATGAAAACGTTCATTATATTAATAAAGTATCAAATAAAGAAAATATTTGCCTTGCGCAACAATATATTTGAAATTTCATTGAGCTAATCTAGCTATCATTCCATTTTCAATGATTTTGGTTTCATTAATACGATGAATAATTTATTAGATAATAGATTCCCGCGCCATTTAATAAAATCCTTTGTAGTAATTTGATGAACTCGTCCTTCGCACCAATCTTAATGTATTATTTAAAATTTAAATAAAGAAATAATAATTTTATTTCGAAATCAACAGAATATAAAAGACAGCCCAAAGCAAACCAAACAAAAGCAATTTATTAAAGGAATTTTTTCATTGTTTCGTGAGTCATTTTTGGTTCAGTGTATAGAAGCTAAATACCTTGATAGCTGACTATCAGATTCTATGATAATCTCTTGTTTGTGTCAATATTGAACTGGACGCATCTTTCTATACCGGGTATTTCTATCTGGAAGGTACTCGAGAATTTGCTCTAGCTCTTTTTGTTTGATTCTAGACCAATATATTCCTATTTCAGTTTCTTTGCCGTTTTGAAGTCTTCCGCACCTCATGTGATAGTATTTCTCTTCTATTTCAAGATATTGACCTAATCTCACTTGCGCTTATGACTAAGATCTTTAGTAATTGCTTTCACAAACTTTAATGTTTTGACATGTCATTCCAACGCATGTTTCAAGATTGCTCACCATCTATCTATTATAATTGTTACACATAACATATAGTGGCGACTTAAGTAGTAAGTTGGTTTTCGCAAATGGTAAATAAAATGTGTCGGATGGTCTTGTATGAAATTGGGGTACAAAAAAGTTACATTGACTTAAGAGATGAGAACAATCAACAACGCCATGAATCAGGTTCGACAGGAAACTAATACTAATGGTTACACGACGGAAAGACAGGGAAGGTATATCGAAACGGGATAGCAAGGAATGATGATCAAAATTTCTAGGTGGATAGATATTATCTACCTGGAAGCACAAGTATTTTGCAAATTTACGTTGCACCGTTTCAAGTTGACGTATATGAATTGAGTATTAGGGATACCAAATCAACCAAGCATATTCCAATCGAGATCTTATCAAAGCGAAATATAGGCATTTGGGTAACGCTGGGTTCGAGAAGCATTTACTATGCCGAATTATGAATCCCAACGACTGTCTTGCTTGTGTGCAGCTAGTTCGTATATGTTCCTTAAATGATAACTTGCTATCAAAAATTACGCCTAGATCTTTAACGAGATCAGTGCGAGCTAAATTGAGAGAGTCAATAACATAATTATAATCGATGGACTTGAGCCGACGTGTGTAAGTCATCGTTTTAGATTTTCCTATATTCAGTGGAAGGTTATTTCGCGTGCACTACAAGAAAATTCTATCCCGGTCTAACTGAAGCGCCTCGCAGTCCACAACGTTAGTTATGGTACGATATAATTTTAAATCGTCGGCAAATAATAGTTCTTGCGATGATATGATGCTAGTAAGATCGTTGATGAAAATTATGAATAATAAAGGGGCCAGGTTAGTCCCTGCGGCACGCCCGATGTAGCAATAAAGGACTCCGAAGTGTATCCATTGTACTGAACATATTGAGTTCTGTCCTCCAAATAAGTCTCAATTAAGGATGTCAAAGAAGTACTAAACCCAATAGCTTGAAGTTTCTTTACGAGAAGGCCATGGTCAATGGCTTTGGTTATAATTGGCGCACTTGCAAAAGTTTATAAAGCTGTCATTACTTATTCCCAATGTACTAAACGATGTAATAAAATATAAGAATTATATCAAAAAGTTTTATTTTAAATGGATTGGACATTGTAACATATGACAACATGTCAACAAGTACTTATTTCGAAAATGATTCAAGTATATTAAGCAAAACAAAATGGTGTACAAATACTTTTTGCGCCGTTGTAGCAATATTCAAGTGCAAATACATTGGTGAAAAGACCGTCAGATGCAAACAAAATATTAGTGCCAAGGTTCAGTGAACTCTGTTAACAGTCTAAGAAGAAATATCATCACTAATAACTGTTCTTCGTTTAGAATGTATTGATTTAGTACTGATAGATTGTCACCATTCAGAGGAAAAGCTATATATTTTACAGTTCTATAGACGTATCCGAACAACTATACATAAGCACATAACGTTACCTTGTTAAGATTATGCAGTTATGCGACCTAAATAGATTCATAATTAACCCATTTATTTCAACAGTGCCTGGCTATTTTTATAACAAACAATGTCTTAATACTGATAAATACATATCATTTTCATTAACATATGAAAATTTATTCGTACGACGTCGCTTTTTCGAAGAGTTCAGAGTTCATGAGAGTTCTTACGGGGCAAGACTTCCTGTTTCGAGGAGAGTCTCATTATTTCTCTGTCGGAATTTTGGTAGCTCGTCCCTAATATGTATGAGCGTATGAAGCCTGTGATTTTATACTTCCAAATTTTAATTAATCCCAGACGATCAAAAAAGCTCGAGTGCTCTGTGAATACATTTTTTTTTAATATTTCTTTTTAGTTCAAGCTAGTTGTTTCAAGAAATACTTGGATGCGCTTGATGTACCCGCCATTGAACAAACTACGGATTATAATAAGCAGGTTGAGATTAATAACTACCTAGCATGTACCTGAGTTGTGGTAGTTCCAGAGTAGTAGTAGCAGTGCTGTTTAAAATGTCATTGTTCTTCCGAAGGTAAAATATAAGAGGTATAATTTCATTCAATTCAATTGAATCTTAATAAATAACCCTGTTAATTGGTATTCGTTATTTTAAGCAGACACGATATTAAGTCTATTGAGTTTAAAAAATAAATAAAATATTTTGGTTAGAATATAATAGCGCCACAAGGCGTGATTAGAAATGTTGCTCTAATTCGCAGAAGAACTATAGTTTTTAACGCCACTAGTCAGTATAAATGCTAAGATGGAAATACCGCCTCAATCTCTGCAAAGTAAACGGCGGGGAAGTACATATACTCCTACCGTCTCCCACTCTACCTCACAGCGAGGTGTGGCGCTGTAGTACGATAATAGCATGTGTAGACTGATCAGTGATCAGTATCATTAGTCAGTTCAAGTAAGTTGGTTGTCTAAGTTTTAAATACATATTTTTGCGCAAAATGGCGCGTTATACTGTGGAGGAGAAAGTTGAAATGATGCGATGGTATCACGCTGGCAATTCTTTTCGAAGGGTATGCGACATGTTTGCATCTAAATACCCCAACAGTCCTATTCCAAATAAAGCCACAATTTTTAAATTAAAAAATAAAACCGACAATACCGGTTCGGTCGAAAATTTAAAAACATCATTTCCAACTCTGATAATACGTCCGTTTTAGTATGTGCTGCAGTTGAAATAAATTCGAATATGTCATCTGGCACTATTTCCAATGATTTAGACATATCCCGTTCTTACTCAAAGCAAATGGGTATCACAATTTTAAATATTCTAAACACCAACAATTATTTTACGGCAACGCATTTAAGCGTATGGAATTTTGTGAAAAGTTAAGTGATTTAATTAACCGAGATGCTAATTTGCTAAACAATATTATCTTTACCGATGAATCTTCTTTTCCTTTGATTAGAAGTCACAATTCATCTGTGACAACATACTGGGCCAAGCAAAACGGGCATAGATATTTAAGTTCATCTATAGTCAGCAACAGCAAAAAGTAAATGGTTGGGCAGATTTATTAAACAACCATATTATTGGCCCTTTTTTTATCATTGGTAATTTAAACGCAAATGCATATTTAGAATTACTGAACACCCACATTCTACCTACTGTACAGCAACCTCCAGACATAAATATGCAAAACATCTCCTTTCAGCAAGATGGTTGCCTTGCACATAATGCAGTGGCTGTGGAAACTATTTAAGTGAACAGTTTCCTAATCGGTGCATCGGAACTCATTCTGAAAATATCAAATGGCCGCCACGTTCACCAGATTTATCCCCCCTTGATTTCTTTTACTGGGGTTATTTGAAACAAATAATTTATGGCAATGAAGACATTAGACCAGCTAATGTAGAGCAGTTGCGCAATAAAATTGTTCGAACGTCAAACAACATTAGCACAGAAATGTTGTAGAATGTTAGAATGAATTTCTACAACAGATTAGGATATTGTTTAGCCAAGGATGGGGGTATATTTGAACCTTTTGTTTGAAGGTTCAATGATTTTTAAAAAATTCACGTTTATTTCATCTTATTTTAAGGCTTATTTTAGTTTTCTATTTTTCAAATTTATTTACCCAGAATTAATTTTTATTTGTCCTTCATTAAATTTACTATTTCTTTTTGAGGGTGTTACCCTAAATTCATTAGAATTACTTTGACTTCCTTGTCATGAACAAACCCTAATTTTATATTTTTTTAATTATTACTATTACGAATAGAATACACATAGAAGCCGAGTTGGTGTTAAAGTTTATTAAATTTATTATTAAGAGTTACTTTTAAGTTTTCATTTTTTAAAATTATTTACTCAGAATTAAGTTTTATTTTTCCTTCCTTAAATTTATTATTTCTTTATGAGGGTTTTGTTCTTCGTTCATTAGAATTATTTTAATTTTCTTGTCATGAGCAAAGACTACTTCTAAGTACATTATAGATACTATAAATTACTGTTTTACGCTTTCATTACACTTTTTGAGTTTATGATTACGTGTGTCCAAAGCAATACATATTGCAATTTATTCAATTTCATAATAAAAATGCAATACGTTTCACGGTCACTAAAAATTAATACATTTCTCCGTGTATATTGAATAGCAAAGCAACCGCTGCGCTTGCGCCAGTATTCGTTGTGAGCTATGAGTGGCTATGACACATGACTGAATGTAGGGGAATACCTACTGCAGTAAGAAGAATGAGCGGGAGACGCACATGCGTGGTATAATCGTTGATTTTGCAGGGATTATGGCTATATTGTGTATTGTAGTAAATGATTTTTCCGAAGTTTGTACCGAAATTGAACTGCCAATTTTGGGTATATCCATTCACCACTTTAATATCTAGTAGGAGCTTTACCGCAGAACATGAAGGTGTTTTCGACCACATCGTCATTTTTTAAAGTGGAATTCTAAATTGAGATGCAGTCTGTTTACTTCTACCAAATAAAATGCGAAATTTTATTAAAATCAGATTTCTTTACTTTCAAATCGACCACATCTGACTTTCTTTTAAATATTGCAGTTTTCTACCATCTACTAATTTATTGTAATCAGTTTTCGCATAAGCTTTCTTGCGAGTGGAAAGTTCTCGTAACGCTTTCAACACTAACTAACATCTTTGAACCTTTGAATTGTTGTTTCAAAGGAAATATCAAGTATTTCTTTGTGAAATTTTATTTAACCGCTTAAATAAGCAATAATTCAACATTTTATTGCAAAGATAATTATCCAACTGTATTGAGAATTACTTTGTCGTATAGTTTACGACGAATTCATATGGACAGCAACGAATTATATTAAGGAGTGACAATGCCGCCTTTCTTATTCTGGGTATTTAGAGAAAATTACAACGTTTAAGTACCCCTGAGAAAATAAAAGCTAGTTGCAAATTTAAAAATGTTAATTTTAATTCCTTTGAAAGTATATATTTTGCTTCTCCGAATCATAGAAGTGATGATGAATAATAAAAATGCTTTGGCTCTTTTGGTTTCAACCAAATTGTAAATAAAGTAATCAATGTTGCGAAATCGCATGCCTAATTTCTTTTGAATGATACTTTCACAAATACATATATATGTAGTATGTGTGCGGAAATTACTCATCATTACGGTAATGTTGTGTGTCTATCTGCTCCATGCACGTCGCAAATACCATAAAAGAACGTGTTCCAAACGATGCAGAACTCGTTAGTTGGACGTTAATGTTATAATGGGAACTTTTTCCGTGTGTTGGGCAGACGTCTGCATGCCTCTTCACATAATTTGTACACCCGGTATTATTAATGAATTGGGAACTTCTATTCAAATCTCTCCGCAGCGTCGGAAATAACTGCTGCCTCGACTCGTGATTAAATCTGCATTTTCATCACTTCCAGCGGATTATCCATCTTGAGCAAAGTATTTGTCATTTAGTGTATACCTTATGCTTTGCAATAGATGCCTAATACAAACGATTTACATAGCATTAGCGATAATTATCGGGCACTATGTAAGACCACATTTTAGAAACTTCCAGGTTGATTTGATTATGCACGACTTTCCCCGTATCCATAATTTTCTCTTTAAAATATCGTTTTATTATCCTTTCAAACGTGGCCATACAATTGGGAACAATAAATGTCAACACCTGTAATATTCTGAGCACTAAAGGTCACACGTAAACAACACAAATATAATAAAATTACAGAAACAGCCACCGCGCGGAGAAATAAATTACTAAAATTACCGCTAATGCAGGCATGTAAAGCACGTAAAAAAGTGATACAAATATAATCTCTACGTAATTCCGGCGTATTTCCCGATACTTTTCTTCGGCACCGCTGCAACGCTCCATGCTAAATCCACCTGTTGCCTGACTTCGTTTGGTAAAAATTTAATTATAATTCCTGTAGTCAAGCTTGGTAGCATGTAATATTGTATTTACTTTAGCAGCATATGATATTGTAACATATCTAAGTGAAGTGAGTTCAAAACATTAAAGTTCATCATTTATATAAATATTTTTAAAAAACTTAGGGCAACTTCAAGGCCGGTTGACGGGATGTAGAGGGTGTCCCACCGAAGACTGGGTCTTTGATTACTGCTCTATTTGTCATTTTAGAAAGAAACCTTTTCTACAAGAATGTTATAGAATACAATGCTGCATCACCTAAAAATATTTTTGACTATACAGAGTGTCCCAGAAGTAGGCAAACGGATACTTACTTCGTTATTTTAAATGGAACACCCTATATATTATTTCATTTTTCAATTCCACGTAGAAAAATAACATGACTCTATATAAACTAGTGTATGTCTATCTTTAATAACAACGTTGTTATTTACTCTTTTTTCAAAAGTGGTCCCGATGCAAAGCATCGGTTAAGGCGGCGTGGTTTATATTTGCATTATGAAAGTCACAAATCATTAGAAACGAACCTTGTTAAGCGAAAAAAATGTGAAATCAATAGAATTTTGTTACCACCTTTTACCTAATCATCGAAATTATATTTAAAATGTGTATTTAACCGATAAAGAAGTAAAAATAGATACCTACTTTTTACACATACATTCCAAAATTTAAAATTCTTTCATAGTACTCCCTGGAAAAGTTTTGGGTTACTGTGATGCCTATAATAAGTGAACTTGCCATATTGTTTACTATCCTAAGTTATTTATTATATTTATTAACTTTATCATAGCTTATTATAAAAAAAAAAATATACCAATGTTCAGAGCAGGTACTGATAGCTCTAGAGAAAAGGTTAATAATTTTATGGATGGGTATCCTTTCTTGTTTACACCCTCTTCTGTCGTCTAACATTTGCTAATCAGAGCCTAGTAAATAAATATCCAAAAGATTAGATATTAATTTTGTATAGAAAAAGTTATTCCTACAGCTCTACACATTCTTAGAGAGAGAAATTCTAGATGTTGAAATATATAAAATATGCAGTATAAATGCAGAAGAAATAAAAGTGGTTTTATTCCTCACAAATTCTTTAATAATTTGGACCGGTTTCATCTTTCAAAAAACCATCACCAGGCTAGCTAAGAAACATCAGAGAAGAGTTACAATAGATTATATAAAACGTGGTTTATAAGAAGTATTATTTGTTGGTTTTATACTTGTTATTACAATTAAATATTTTACTTAACTAACTATTCTTTATTATTTAAGACGATGTAGCAAAATTGTGTTGTGCTATTAAAAAAAAAATTAATTTAATTAGGTCAACTTTTATCCCCATCATGCACAGCTGTATACAAGTACTATATTGATAAAGATTATATTATTGCATTAGAGTCAGTGTGCAGTTGTTTTTCTTTGTACTGGCGGATGCGCGGTAGCAAGAGGGCGTGCCCAATGGAGTGAGACACACCCGAAGAAATATCGAGAAATGTATAACTCGCACGTGAGAACATAGCCACCCTCACTACCTTCGCTATTCTTTAAAAATACGAAATTCTGTTTTTATTATAATATGTATCGGCAGTATCTTCGTCAGTAGAAAATAATTCTATAATAGTTTAGACTATTACTTTTTGCGTCGAATTCAAACATAAAATACTATATAAATTGTTCAATTCAAAATAATGGAGTGAGGACGCTACTTTTGGGACACTCTGTATAGTCAAAAATGTTGAATTTTATTAAACTTAAAGAAAAACTAAAAGATAAAAAATACAGCTAAAATAATATATATTATATATTATTACAATGCATAAATGTCTTATATACGAAATTATATTAAATGACCAAATGATTAATTAGGTACTTCAAAACAGTAAGATGGACTCTTGGAACATGCAAAATGTGAGATCAGATGCACGAAGGCAAGTTTTAAAGCATAAGACCAGGTTTAAAAACACGACTTTTTAATAAAGTGCTTTAAGTTTTATGAAGCAATATTGTTTATACATTCTAACTTAATTTTTAATAAAGAGAATAAAATTTGGTAATACAGGGAATTATATAGCAATTAGTAACATCTATAAATTATACAAAAGTGAATTGTCACACCTACTATGACCAATTAGAGCCACTAAATGTTTCGTGCAGTTATAAACCCTTTCATGAGTCTATTAAAACGTGTCTTATAAAACTAGGTTTGTTTAATATACTATTATGAAGCGTTGTTTCTTCTAAAACCATTATTTTATCACATTGATACTATTTTTAAATAAATAGAATGAAAGAATTAAATAAAAGATGCACACGTAAGTTTACACATCATTCTATTAATATAAATATTTATTCGGTTTGTGGTTTGCGTATTACAATACAAACACCAGTAGCATATTATTATTAGTATTAGTCATTTATAAATAAAATTACGGTGATATTTCAATTAAGTACATGATTTCTATACTTATTTTGCTAGATCGAATGAACTGAAAGCTACAGAATTTTTAAATGGTGTGTTATAAATACCTAGGGTTTGGTATTATCGATATTTTCAACTATCGATAGTGTCCATCACTACAAATACCTGATAGTTTTGCTAAACGTGATAATGCATATGAGACAATTTACCCAATTAGGAGCAAATTTTATTACCCAAGCACCGCATGAAGCCTTCAAGACCACATCGAGATATAAAATTGATAATAGACTAATAGAGACTCGTTTAAAATTTAGAATGTGTTTCCAAACTTATTAGTTTCAGGCTTCACAATTATCTTTATGACACAGATTTTATTGCTTCCTTAATTTTTTCTACAAATCCCCGCAAACATTCAAAAAATACTTTGCGACTAATTCTTGGAGATATCACTTTCAGAATGTAGGTAAAATTATCTTTGTCATATGGAAACAATTAAAGTAAGCTTTATTATCTATACCTAATTTTATTTGCAGGAGATATGATCAGGATTGTAGCTGACAATAAGTGAGATGTTCTCACAATCAGTCGTGCAACTAAAATTACTTTAAATTTTTACTGATCTGTTCAGATACCTTATTTTTAAGAAAATACATAAATCGAGGAATATGGATGGGCATATTACTAGTGCTGAATAGTCGGTTTACGTAATTTCTTTAATTATCACAGTTGAAAGTGTATTGAATAAAAGTGAAATAACGAAAACTTCAAATATTAAAACCTAACTGCTCCACAACTGTTTATTACAGTTAAGAAGTTAACTAATGCTAGAGAAAAAAGAATTGGTAATAATCTGCAGCCGATAACGATCTGCATATATATGTATGTACCTTCTTTTATAAATATCGGTTTTGAGAATCAACTGGCGTTCATCATAATGACAGTAATAAATAAATAAACTGCTTTTTTTGTTCTGATATCAGCATTCAAAAATCACATTTGGGGTACTTACTGTAAAGTACTTTTGCATTTAATATAGAACAAGTCAAACAAAGAATATCGCAATAATAATTTTCGTAAATATAAACTAAAAACACTTGACTAATAAACATGATACACATTTCTTGTTATAAATTGTAATTTTTTCATTACATCCGATGTTACATTAAAATCCTGTGGTGACTTAATAGCATATCATAAAAAAAGTAGACTTCATTTTTAATCATCCTCGACTTAGTAGTTATGAAATACTATTTATTATAACTTATAGCACATCTAACTTTTAGAGCAGAAATGTGTTAGCACCACTATATTATTTAGTTACTACATAAGAAGCAATGTGGTCGATAAATTCCATGGTATTTTAGTTATTTCATATAATTGAGTTTTTCAAATGTAATGGTAATCACCCTTGGAGAAAAGGCGGGTTTCAGGTAACCACATATCATTTAATTGAATGTATATTTGATTTTAAATGGGAGCAATGTGGTTTAATATAAAATTTACAGTTAAAATGATCTACAGACCTATAAACTAATATTTATTTCAATACACCACACAGTATTTAATGACTGCACCAGTATACTACATATTTAATACCGAGGAAAATGTGGAAATATTGTTTTTTACTTCTGAGTGCAAAACAGAAAAGTTTGAAATTATTAGGTTGGAATTGTAGAAAAAAATAAGACATTTCCGAAAATAATAGTTGCTTGCAATTATTATATTATATTCGAAAAATTTTACGCTTATTTTACATTGTTTTGTGAGCACATGAAATATGAAATAAGACTTAAAAAGTATTGATGGTATTCTGGTAAAAATACATATAAATTTTCTGCAAAGTTTGGCGATTTTCCTAGATGAGTTTTTGAAAAGCTCTCCTTTCTTTAAAGCCAAGGGAACTCAAAGGACTTTAGGGCAGAAATAATTTACTCTTTTCTAAAGGATATTCAGTGAGCCATTATTATTGAATTAGAAATATATATATAGTTTATATATAAAAGAAGTAGAATAAAACTAGCTTATTTTTATGTGAATAAACCACCAAGGTAAAAATAATAAAATAGATTCGCCTCATGGATGTTAATAACTATTAGGAATTGTTTTTCGTTAATAAGTTCATCACGTTATTTCTCTGACTTTTATATATCATGATATATTATCAAAAAATGTTTTACCTAATATAAACTAATACAACGGACTCATACATGCCTATGGAATGTACTTTTTATCGCCAGAAACTTACCAATATCATTTTATTTTTTATATTAAAATTTTAGACTAGAATGATCTGCTTATAGCCTCTTCTTAAATATAATATAATTAATTCAACATTTTACAAATTCCATGATAGTACTATACAGAAATAAAAGATAGTTTTTCTCTAATTAAAATGCAGCTAATGGTTTCAGTAGTAGTTAAAGCACTATCAGGATTTGTATAATGTTAGGGTGCGCAAATTGTTAAATTATCTTTTTTATACACTCGTGTATATATTACCTTAGGGTAATGGTAATAGTTTGTATATATTATAATTTATAATGTTTTTAGGTATAATCCTATGATCTAAGTAATGTACCGTGCTTGATACTTATCAGTAGTCAGTAATATCAACAAGTGCTGTGCAAATAGTACCACGTGTTTAAAAATTACACATATTTTAATCCTCTTCGGTGATATATAAACTGATCTTACTGTAGGTATGTGTTGTTTACTTATATGTTAATTGCTGCAATATTTTGCAATACATCCTTGCTTAATGAACATAATATAATTTTATATGTACCTTAAGTTACATATTTTCCTCTAGTATCATTAAGAACATGTGACCTTTCTCTCATATATGTATGATTTCTCACCTGGTTTTGTACTGAATCTATGATGACGTAAATGAGAAGTACGATTTCCTGCTCATCGGAACCCATTAACGGCCCTTGCAAGCCGGCTGTGGCCACATAAAGGACACAGATATGATGCGGACCAATCATATTGAGACCCTTTATACTCATTTGCCTGGCTAGAATGAAGCGGTGGTCAGTCTAAAAGCGTAAAAATTCCATCGGTAGCCGATTCGCATAGGTTAGGTTAGGAGGACGCCATGTTGCCACGCTAGAGCGGCGAGCACATTCAAAGTTTTCAATGAAGTTGTTTCAGTAGGTACTGCAACGTTTTCCGTTCGCATTTATACACAGAATAATCCAGTTCTATTGTCCATGGGGTTGTAAAGGCGAATCACTTTTTAAAAGGGTTGTAAAACCTCGTTCGTGAATAATAGATCTCAATGAGTGAAATATTTTTAGTCCTCTTATCGCTAAGGCGAGTAGTATATCATCATATCTCTTACAGATAATAATCACAGATGTTTTCAACTGAGAAACACATTAAGAAAGTTTTTGAGAAAAATGTTTTTCGCGTTCGGTATTTCGGTCGAGGAGTATGTAGATATCACAAGAAGTATTTGACTACAAATAAAAATGGTGCGAGTTTTTTTTTTTGTTGTTTTGTATACAAATATTTTAAGCTTTGTGCACAATTTAGTCGTACACAAAGAACGTTACTTCACTATTATAACCACAAAGTTGCTTTCGTGCCGTTTGTCGATTACGTTCTTACTTAGTTGTTAATAGTACCGTTATTGGATAAACGTGGCAACACTACCTAAGAATAATTTCCGCCGCATGATTCTCTATTTTCCACGCACAATTCCAAGTCTATCTGATGCACAAAAAGCACAAAACTTCGGATTTAGGGACGCCTCAGCTTTTCGCATTTAAAAACTTTTAACACCCAGAACCAGAGGAGGAAGAGACGGCGGTTTTACGTCAACATATCAACAGGTTATCATTCCTTCCTCGCCGTACTTTCACGTAACATTTCTTGCCGTCGCAGTCGCAGTTTTACTCGAATATTGTCGTGTGTGTTGTTGTTATTATTTCACAGCCATCGAGAGACGAAATTTTTTCACGAACTGCGTGTCCGTATACGTTAGTTTCACTCTGTTTAATAAAAAGTTTTCGAGTCGTTTCATACAGAGGACAGGTAACTGGTAGCCTCAATTTGCCGTGTACACTCACGAGGCCCCACGAATACTGGTTTACCTGGCGAATCGAGGGAAGGGTATACCTACCTGCCTGTACAGTCGAAGTAATGGCAACACAACGCACATACATATATTATATAATTATACAATGACTAGGTTGATTTTCTCTCCTGTTTAGTTGGATTTATTTATTCGAATCGTCCGCGCTTTAGAATGAAAAGCTCCGAATTACCGTTCGTGCTTGAACCGTTTCGAAGAGTATGTATGTATTTCGCATCAGGTATTTTTATGTATAATGTCTTTATGGAGGTCTTAAAGTAATACAAACAAACAGAAAGTATCCAGCGTGGAGATGCCTCGGCGAGATTGAGATAATCTTATCAGTTAGATAGAAAAATATTGCGCCAATTTATGTAACATTTATGTAGCAATCAAGTGCCTACGACAGTTATTTGACTGTTTGATGAGAAAAGTGAATATTTTCTAAAAACAATTATTAACAAATATTTTATCAAAAAACTAGGGCTACATAATTAATAAATTATAATAATAACATCACCTAAAGTTGGTATTAGCGATTAAAATTAATGTTAATCGCTAATATCAACTTTAGTTAATGCTTATGTTGTATTAACACTAATTTTATGTATTTTTTTATATATTATATGATGTTGTAGCATTACAATATACATTTTTATGATTAAATATTCAAATTATTATTACTATATATTATATTAATTCTTGCAATTAAATAAACTCTCCTGCTTTTATTGTACTAAACGGAAACTAAGTTCTAAACAAAAGCTTTCGAAAATTGTTTCCATTTAGGAGCGGAGCGTCAGCCGTCATAACCAACTGTTGACTACACGGCATATTAAATCTACTTGATACACATACAGACCTTATATTCGCACAGTGCCTTTTAAAAGCAAAAATCCCATTAACATATTATTCCCCCTGAACATTGTAAATTAAACATTCTAAAGATTATCATTCAAGATAACATATTTTTGTGCAATTATGCGGTCATAAAATAAAAAATTCAGTAGCAAGTAAAAAAAATTACTGAAAACTGTATGAAATATCATCTAGTACCTCAGTATTCATCCATATATTACTCAAAGATATGCAAGGACTGTAGTCTAGTAATATACCATATATTACTGTTTATTAGAAAAAATATACATTCTAGTATAATTATAATAAAACTAATTATAAGGTTTATTGTCGCTATTTTTATTATCTATTTTTTTTTTTCAGTGCAGGTCGACTCTATTGAGGTATTTTGTTGCAGGTTATATGAGGTAAGTATCCTAACGGCGCGAGTCTGCGCGAGCAAGAATGAAGACAGTTCTTCCCTTTGATTACCTAGTATCGATTCTTCTCTCGCTAAGGCTCTCATCGTCCGGATACTCTTTCTCCAAACCCACCCTCTAGTCTAGGTCCTTAGTTAGATCACATTGTTCTAGGAGCCTGTATATCGAAGCATTTTAGTAAAAAATTATCAAGTACAAGAAATTATATACGCATCTAAAGAGTAAATTCTTAGATACATACTTGATAATTTCTGTTACAAAGCTTTGATACAAATTGCTCAATTTAAAAGTTGTATTTTTAACAGGAAAGTCGTGCAGCAATTTTGATTTCTTCCGTTCTATATAAGTTCTTTTTTACTTTGTTTTTTTTTTTTCCTTTTCGACGCCGTAGTATTTCCAATGAGCGTCAATTAAAAGCAGAAAGAAACAACATATAACTTGAGACTACACTATACAATTCTATGAAACAGAATTATAAAATGTGTTATATTGTTTTATCATAAAATTGCATGATATTAGAAAAGATATAGGTAAAAAATAAATATGTACCAATACAGAAAGGCAACCGAAGGTAAAAGAAGGAAATTAAAATACAGGATGTCTTACCATTCACTTCTTTCTAAATTTCGAGGTGTAGTTGTATATGCTATAGAAACATTTTATTTTTTATGTAATTTCAAATTTAGCAATTAACGGAAATATAGACGTATATGAAGCCCGTCACTTCATTATTTTAAATAGGAATATTGTTTATTTCACATTCTAATCTACGCACAATTTCTGCACTGATACTTTCCCTTGCGCCAACCGTTCGCTATAAATTCAAAGGATATGATAAAAAAAAGCTTCTCGTGTTAACACAGATTTTATTTATTATTTGAGATTAAAAGCACAGTAGACTATGATCATTTGTACTAGATGCCTCGTCACGAAGCCTATATACCCTCTAAGAAACCACCAGAAATAACTAAGATTTATTTTGAATAGGTAATGATTCAGAATGCGTATTGGATGTGTCGTCAAATATTTTCCCACCAGCTTATAAGGATAACTGGTGAATGTTTTTCTGTACTGCTGTCCAATATCCTATACATGCACTCAATATCAGCGAAAACCTGGTTCACTACATTGCACATTGTTACAATTTTAAACAAAATGTTTATCCAAATGACTAGGTACATCTGATACTGACTGTGATAAAAAATACATTTGCCCTTTTTTATTAATTTTAGTATTACTTTGATTTACTACGTTTTCTTGCCTTGTCTGCTTTCAAAGTATTCTTTAACTTCTTCTAATTTTCGTTCGGAATATAATGCATATAATAAGAATATAATGCAGTGCATATATTCTTGTTTATGTAAATTGTGAATATTTTTAGAACTTCTTAACAAATTATGTAGACAATAACATGAAATCTGTACATGTAAAGTTCATAACTCTATAATTCGAAATAAGGCAATCTTCATTATTCTCCTAGCTCTACATAGCTTGCAATTAACGATTTGTTTCCTTTTATCAGTAGTTTGATATTTTGGATATGTCCTTAACAAATTTCTTGAAAGTGGAAAAGCTTCATTCTTTAGATACACATGCGGCAAAACTTCTGCTTCTGTCGGTATACACTACTCTTCACTTGACATAAACTTCTCCAAAAATATATACGAAATTATATTTAGCATCAACTATTGCAAGCAGGACAAGAGAGAAAAACGATTTATAGTTGAAATACAGTGATTCAGTATTATCAGGACATACTACCAGACAATGTTTGTCGTCAATTCTTCCACAACAATTAGAAAAATTCCATATTTCATTATAATCTTTAGCAACAACTTGCATACTTTGTACTGTGGTAGTGGCTAAATAAATAGAAATAGGCACCAATTTATTGGAAATTACTGCTACGATTTCTTCAACAATTAGCCTTATGTGATTAAGCTAAATTCTATAGGCAAATGCTAGTGACCGATACAACTACTCTCCAGTTGCCGAATATTAGAAAAAGAAGTAGGTATATTTTGGTATGTAATTTTAAATTTACTATTATTTCAGCTCAAAATTGCAAAGCGAGATGGCGCACTTTTATAGACTTATACAATCGGAAGTTGAAGTTAACCAACAATAAACTATTTTAATAGATTCGGCGTTTACTTGATGTAAAAAATCTCACAAATTTTGTGTTTTTATTTATTTAATATGGATTTATTATTAAAACTTTATAATAAAGTGTAAATTTCACAAATTTTGTGTTTTTATTTATTTAACAATAAACTAACTGGTTCAGAGCCCAGCGGCAAAGATTCTAGATTCTAGATAGATAGATTGGAATATTTAGATCAGATGTCTTTTTTAAGAAAAGCTTCTCACAAAAAAACCTAAGATCTTTTTTATCTTTATTGCCTATATCTGAGAACATTCATCGCAGAAGGTTTGGGGGCAACTTGTGTTGCACCTCTATAGTGCACGAATACCTTACGACTGTGATGAAAAGTCGTTTTGCACATGTACTGAATGTGTTTATCATTTTAGAAAATGTAGCAGCTGAATAGACAAAAATTTTGCAGATTTACAATTTGATTATAAATCACGGATATTTTTAAATTTTTGATTATTATTGATTAAACATTGTAGGAAATTAGTCTTTAGGCTTTCACGGCCGTCGTTGCTGGCTGCTCTTCGGTTCTCGGGTTCTCTGCCGTGTAGAAAGTTTAAATTACTTGACGTTTCGATCATCTTGTCGTGATCTTCTTCTTCAGAAGTGAAGATCTGAAGAAGATCACGACAAGATGATCGAAACGTCAAGTAATTTAAACTTTCTACACGGCAGAGAACCCGAGAACCGAAGAGCAGCCATTGTAGGAAATTATTTGGTTGTTTTTCAATTTCATAGGTTACTAAATTTAAGACCTCCTTGAAAGTGATCTTTATATGATTTTGGATTAAAACATTGACAGTGGCCCCTCCGGTTATTTAATGTTGACAATAACAATAAGTCTTCATCATCTTCATTATCTTCTAAAAGAATGGCTATTAATAAAGTATTCTTTTCACCATCTTAGTATATAGTTCACTGTTATAAACTATAATGGAAAAGAATATAGATGCAAAAGGCAAATATAACACGAAACGGTACGCAATACGCGTTGCAAAGACCACAGTTGGTGAGGAATTCGATGCGCGTTCAGTAAGCATGTTTTCCATATGCGGATGCTACTTTATACCTACAGACAGCAGCTTTATAGTTTAGCTCTGTGTGAGTAAGGAATATAACTGGATGTTACTGACAAGGGAAAGTCGCCAAATGGTAAGCTCAGTTTTGATCCGGACTGTACCAGTTGGTAGCAGAGACCCCTTGGAATACTTTTGTAAAATATTAGCCATACATGGTCAGGCGTTTAATTTTTACGATTTTTTAAAGTTTACAGCAGTTGATAGTCTCGCTTAAGTACACTGGAATACGAGATCGTTTTGCAACCTACTACTGGCGTAATAGTAGAGCATAAGCGTAGTATGCGGTAGGACGACGGTTAGAATCGGAACGGAGAGGGTCCGCATGCTTTTTTTTTTGTTTTGTTCGTTGCAAGTCAAATATTAGAATGATAATGAAGATGCAAAAATACCTCCAATTTACACAGACTGCCTGTAATTTTAGTATTTAATTAAGTGACAAAGTCGACATCAAAACTTAGTTTAACATCTGGCGACCTCCCCTTGTTAGTAGTGAGACAACCGATATTATACTATGTATTGCAATACGAATAACACTATTTAATTGTGTTAATTGGATATTAGAAAATTAATGGTGATTTTAAGAGAGATATATATTTAGGGATACCTAATTAGAAAACATATTACGTTCCACATAATATGCTTAGTAAATACACATTCTCAATACATTCTTTCACTTATTGAGGTGTGGTTCCACTAATTATAAGCTTATAAAAGTATAAAACAGGAAGTCAACTGTCAAAAAAATCAAATGATTTCGTGAGAGGTTTTTTTGATACTTTACGTAGGTCAATAATTGCATGTTTCTTAAGGGAAAACCAGCAACTGAGGTGCGTAAAGAACCTGTAAAAACCAACGGCAAATATTTTGCAGCAGTGTGTGCGGCGTTATAAAAAAACGTAGATTTTCACTCTCTCAATATAATTTAAAAGTTATGTACTTTCGTACAATTCGAGCACTATAGATGATTTGCTACACTCTTACAAGCTATTGTGTTTTATAATTCGTCAAGATTTGTTTAATCTGTTCAAAAAATCCTCTCTATACTTCAACGAGGATAATTTACCTCCGAGTTAAATGCGAATAAACACAAAAATCTCACAAAAATGAGTAGATAGTAGATTCATTGAGATTTTAATACCCAATGAATCATTATTAATTTAATCGAAACTTAGAGCCTAGAACCTAAACACACCCAGACACAAATTACCCACCATTTTTTTTTTGTTTGTGAACTAATTTAACCGGTGAAAGTTATAAAAAGGAACAGAACGTTCTTTAGCAAAATATTACACTTATAACAGATGATAAATTTCTACTTGGGTATTTCCAAGTTTCTGCGTAATCGTGTGTTACATAATACATATTTTGGAATGCATCTCATATCATTTAGTAATAGTTTGATTCATTGCCGATTTCTCTAGAATTTCCACCTTAGAGTTGTAAACGTTTCCTGCATAGTTCTGTAGAGCTCAAATTGTTTCACTATAAATTCTTGAATATAGACAATATCTCTCAAGCTCTGTACTTACCTCCTGTAACAGACAATGTATTTTGGTTCTTCTAATTATTCATGACGGTCTTGCAAGATTTCCAAATTTCAATTCTTTAACACGCAGACGTTTAGTAATATGTGTTACACACACAAGTGGTATTGATTTACCATCAAGATAGATATCCAGAATAAATCAGTACTATTATCTAACACATCTTAATTTAAGATTTTTCAATACGTCTTATTTTAGGTGTACGTACTATTAAAATGTAAAATGCTTCTATATGTATACTAAAGCAACGATAAAACGTTTATCGAAAAAGTCAGAAAATGTGATGCAAATACAGTATTACCAAATGTACGTTTCATTCAACTGATTCCTGATACATGATACGACATTCTAATATTAAAATCTTTCGATCTAGACAGAGATGGAGAATGTGTACAGATTATTCTTGGACACTGCATAAGAGTAATATTGAATCCAAGTCCCCTCGGATGTCTACATTAAGAAGGAAGCAAGAATGTGAACTGGAGAATCCAGAATATTTCGGGGCATGCCAGAATGACGGCCGAAATCACAAACTCTATCATTGAAACGGGTAGAGATACGATGATCACCAAGCTGTCATCTGATAAATCCTTCAAGGTTGTCTTAGATTGGGATAAGTGGAGAGCAAAGTAGAAACCGAGGATCCCAAAACCAAATCTGATACGCAGATGGTTCAAAAAGAATCACAGGTTCTGGTGCTGGTATATATAGTGAAACCCTGTAATAAAGAATATGTGACATTAGGGCAATATATCACTGTATATCAAACGGAAATCCTAGCAATAGAGACATGTGCCAGAAGGGTAACAGATAACCTTAAACCTAGCTTGGAATGGCCTGGAAAACCTAACAACCCTGGCTTAACACAACAAAGTTACTTTGGTGTAGGTGTCTGGGCAAAAGGGCAAATCAAACAACGGGGTCTGAAGCAATTTTTACTGGCCCTAAATCGAATCCGGACTCCCATACGTGGTGCAGTTGCTGGCTGCATTACAAAAGAACATGAAGTACATTGGAACAGAATTGAAGGGTGAATACACATAACAGTACGCTGCTGTATTTAAAGTTGAGACTGTTTGTGGATTATGCAATGGAAGTGGAGACAGTCCACCAAGTTGTTTTTGGAACGGCAGAGTTGCCACTGTTAGAAGCAACCAACTTACTGACAGATCGGTCAACACTTGCCAGAAAACCTAGTAAAAAGGACTAACCCGTTTATGTAAAGGCAAAATGTATTGCGTCAGTTTTTTTCCATGAACTACCCTGTAGAATTCTTTATTTTAATATTATTCTAAGCTATACTCTTTCAAGAACTTTATTACACAGAGAAAGCTGTACCTATAGTAGAAGGTATTAGAAATATAAAGGCAGGTATTATATTTTTATTTAAAATTAATAAATTTCTTTTATAATACATACATGTTATTATATTTATCATTCAACATATTTATTAACGACTTGTTTCAACTATTGAATTGCGGGGTTCTAGCGTATGCAGATGACCTTAAGATCTACCGCAGTATTGCTTCTACAGCTGATTGTTTGATGATTCAAAGGGATGTTAATGTCATTGGCGAATGGTGCGCGGTCAATCACATTCGTTTGAACATTGAAAAATCTGTTGTGTTGTCCTTCACGAGATGTGCTAATCCATTCCTCTATAATTATTCTGCATTTCACTCCCACATTCCTAGAGTGTCACAATTCAACGATTTAGGAGTACTCTTTGATGCGCACTTAACATTTTCTCCCCACGTGTTTAATGTTTCTGCTAGTGCTTCCGAAACTCTGGGTTTTCTCATCCGTTCTTGCAGAGATTTTACCAATCCTTTGGCCTTAAAAGTTTTGTATTTCGCGCTAGTTAGATCCAGATTGGAATACGCGTCCGTTGTTTGGCATCCACATTACTTGCACCAACAGCTTATTATTGAACGTGTTCAAAAAAGATTTTTAAAGTATCTTTCCTTTAGAGATGATGGTACATATCCTATTCGTGGAACCGATTATTCTAGTCTGCTGGAAAGACATAACTTCTTTTCTTTATCGCAACGCAGAAATGATGCTAACGCCAAATTTCTTTACAATCTAATTCATAATAACATTAATGCACCAACCCTACTTAGCCAACTCAACTTTAGTGTGCCCCGCCTTAATAGTAGATCTTGTGCTACGTTTTCCCTTCCCAGAGCTCGCACCAATATTTTACTTAAGGCTCCCCTAACGCATATGTACCAAAATATTGATCAGATGTTTACTGATCCGTTCACCGGAAACGTTTAACTTTATTTCTGTTATATATTCAATCAGAACTACCACTTCTCTTTATTTCTTTATTTCTATTATTTCTATTTTTACCTGATTACCACTGCATTTGTAATTACTTTCTTGTATTTGGGTTTAGTTTACAGAATAATTTTCTTGTATTGTAATTTGCCTTTCTTTCTCATTTTGGTTTAATTCTTAGGCAATCGATGTATTTGTAATTACTTTCTTTCTCTTATTTTTTTTTTGTGAAATAGCTTCAGTTTGTAGAATTATCTAGTATTATTATTGTTATTATTATTATTATTACACTGTAACTACTTACTCTTTCCTTTATATGTCCTTTATATGGAATGTCTTTCTGTTGGACAATAAAGATTATTATTATTATTACTATTATTATATTGAATAACGCGAAATAAACATTCATTTTGCCATATATGAAAGACGGGATATTTATATGGGCTAATCACAGATGTCAACGCTGTGACTGCGCGCGAATTGCCCCTGCATCGGATGTGAATGCAAAAATCAGGTTGGCCGATAATGCGAACTCAATCATAGTACTTTTTATACGATACCTACCGGATGTCTAGTCGTGTCTACGCAACACAATTTACATCGTATAAGCATGATAAAACTTGTGAAATAAGCAGTAGCGCCATCATTACGAGAATTTCTGTAGTCCACACCTATTTATGCAGTTATACCTACCAATTCTGTACGATGGTATTTTCTACTACATGAATATAAAACTGCTATAATCCGGATGAGGAAAATCAATAAACATTTCTAACTGCTGGTATTATATTTGTATTATAAAAGTAATTGACTGCATTACTATGCACAAATATTTTTTATACGTTAGAAACGCCTTCAAAATTGCTTTTTTGTTATTGTTTTTTGTATGCATTTGTAAAGTATTGTTTATTAGAACAATCGTATTCGTTTACGTTTATGATAGATATTAAGAAAAATTGTCGAATTATAAGACTTTATAACATCAATGAAGTGCTGGCAAATTCAACTAACAATAAGTAGGTATGCCTAAAATATGTTATAAGAAATCTGCTGTCAATAACCTCCGATGACTTAAAACTCCAATTACTAGAAAGTGTGTTAGACGCCCTAGACTTCGTCATGCCAATGTATCTAATAGCTCCAGTCGCAAATCCATCAAAGCAATTTACTGCATACGAAATACCAAATTGCTATCCGAACAGCGTACACAAACAAAAAAAAAAAAAGAACTGCGGGCCCACAAAAACAATCCTTCCCACACAAGGTACATTTTGAGACCGCGTCGCGTAAAGTTTATGCAGGCATTTTTGTATCCGTCCTTATCGTATACGGCCACCAGTCGCCGTTATGAATGAAATAGTAGTTAGAACGTGTGCGCCATAAACAGGCAGCCTCGACGTTGAACATTTTTCATAGCTTGTATGTACACGTCACAATTCGGTTTATGGCGTACGATGTACGATTTAACCAATAGCGAACGTCGGTTACTTTCGCGCTTAGCCAATTGTACGAAGATATACGTTACGTATTTCGGCAGCCAATTTCAACTGCTGGACAGGTTTATTTGCGTTTTTACTCGGTCCTCTCTATTCGATATTTTTAGATAATTATAGTAGGTCTCTAATTAGTGGTAAAATTAAGGTGCGATAATTTATTACAAAATGCTTTTTTTTACATGCCGTTTCTTAAAGTAGAAACAAACTAAATTTGGTGTTACGTGATAAGCATAAATTAACATTTCTCTGACATCAATGATAAATAATAACATTAAGTCTCATCTCCGGATCATCCAAATAAAATAAATATTTTACGTACGAAAATCGTTCACGCGCAATTGATCTAAACGTTTATATAATTCTTGCGCATTTCTGAATATTAAGATATTTTATATTTCAATTTAATTTTTTGAAATAAAGAATTTAGAGTCTCATCAAGTTATCACGAAAGAGCATGATATGATTTGCTGCATTAATATCCTGTATTAAAAGTTAATTCAGTGTTTAGAACTATTATGAAAAACCATTACAAAGCCATTTATAAAATATCAAATATATACCTACTCCACCACTTTGAATATGTTCTTGAAAATGAAACGTAATCGCAAATTAAATCCATTATTATCGATAGCCAAAACGACCCAATGTATTCTTTTTAATCTTAATTTTAGTGTTTTTTTATGTAATTATATCAAATAAATGTAACTCTTGTATTGGGTACGCATGGTTCCCTTGATTTAATTAATGTCTGAGGAAATTATCAAATTAAACTAGGGTACCCAAGAAATATTAATTTTGCCTCGTGTGTGTAAAATGTCTGCACAATAAAGGTTGAATAATCACGTACAACGCCAAAATAGAGATAGATAAATGTTTAATCTTAGTTTATACCTAGTATCTATAACAAACGATACACTATCTCTCAGCGGTATAAAATATTGAAATAGGTACCTACAATATATGTGTTTATCATTACGGTAGAGATATTTCGTATCAAAATACGAAAGTTTTGTATGGAACATTTTTTTTCGATTCTTGATAGATGGTGCTGAAATTCGCAATGAATATTTTTTGTGAAGTACCTACTGTAGAGAACTCCGGAAACTGCCAAAATGTCGATTAGAAAAACTAACTAACCATATGTGTTCAGACTCTCAATGATACTTGAAACGCTTCCGAAGGTACCCGATTGTATTTGTATTGATTCCGAAGATACCTGATGGTACCCGAAGTTATTCCGAAAGTATTCAACTGTACCTTAAATGGTTTCGAACGTGACCGACGATACGCCGAGTGGTTTGGAGGGTACCCAAGAATTCCTCGAGTGATGTCGCAGGTAGCCCATAATACTAAAGATGCTTGACAAAATCCAAAATCAAAATGAACATTTCAAATCAAAATAAAAATCCAAAATTAAAATCTAAATCCCAAATAGAATGGAAATTTTAAATCAAAATTCAATTCCATAAGTATAATAGTCGAACTGTTCACTGTTTCTTTCTTGACAGTAAGTTAACCGATGAAGGAGAAATTCAGTCGTTTTATTGAAATATTCTGCAGAAATATTTTCAGCAATTTTTTAGATAATCCTTCAAAAAAAATCAATAGTAGTCAAATCTGGTGATCTGGCGGTCCTGCTCCAAGTTATCGCCAACACTTTCTGTTATTCCTGGAACTATTTCATCTCTAAGCATGTCTGCATACCTTTCAGCATTGATATTTTCATGATGAGTGGCCCGGTAGTACGATTGTTTAGTATTCCAGCGCAAACATTCAATTTTTGAGGATATTGCGTATTGCTCTCTCGCATCCAAAATGGATATATATCGGCTCAATACCTATAATTGTACCAATTCATTACTCCATTTAATTGGTATGATGCTTCGTTAGAGAAATGTTAAAAGGTAAGTCAGGATCTTCTATTCTGTTCATCATATCCTCACAAAATTTTGCACGTTGATTAGAATCACATTCGTTTATCTCATGAGAAGTTTGTGGTGATGCAATTTATTGCTTTTTAGTATTGTATGAATCGACGCTTTACTTAGTTCATGAAATTCAGCAGACCTCCCAGAGTACTGTGAGGATCTTCTGTGAATGATAATAATGCATCCAAAGATTGCTCTCCCCCCTAATCTGGGTAGGTCTTCAATGCTGCCTGTATCTCTCAACCTAGTGTATATAATAGCTCTTCCTACCGTTGAATTCAAGAATCCAACCATCAGTTCTGAAGTTTTTGTTGAAAAGATCTCTTATGTCCAACCATACATCATTGAATAAGTGTTGCCATTTAGATAAATAGTAAGGACTATTAAATAATAACGATTGTAAAAAATAACGAAATATAGTTTATTCTATATACATTTCGGAGTATTTATGTATAATCATCACAAAATGAATAAGTAGTGTTGGGCACGGTAGGAGAAAATAACCAGATAAGTTCGTGTTAATTCGTCTCGGGAGAAGCGGTTCGTGTTGCTTTTCCGAGAGGCGACTAAACAGTCTGTTTAGTCTTCGCTAACGATAGTTATTTTCTTCCACCTTCCCCATTACTATAAATAAGGTGTCTGCTGCAAGAGGTAGACTGTGAATGAATTGTCCCGAAGTATCCCACAATGAAGTCTGTTTCGTGAGATAGACCGTAAATGATTTTACACAAATGCCCCAAAATGCACAAAAATTATTTCTTGCAAATTTCAACGCCATCTATCAAGAATCGAAAAAATGTTTTAGCCAATACTTGCGAATCTGTAATAAAGAGTTTTCATTTAAGATTTTAATGTTGTCGCCCGTCCCACCCTCTGATAGTGGCGGTGAAGTGTCGTGTTCGGTGTCATTGGATAGATTTTTGAAAATGATTAAAGGAGTGTGTTTTTTTTTGATTCGATGTGTATTTCCCCAGATATTTGACCGTCTCAGAACTTTTGGGACATCCGGTATGATGCATTGTAATGCAACCGGATATTTTTACGTTTATAAAAATAGATAGGCATACACCAATATTAAACGTTGTTTATTCAATGTTTATGCACTGAGAAAAATGGATTGTAGAAATTAGATAGTAAATCTCTTTATGTTAATTAGTAACATAATTATTGTCAAAACGACAATATGTGGGGTATTAAGAGTAAAATAACCAGATGTTACCATGCTTATAGTAAGAGGTAAAATCTGGATGTTACCAGGTATTCGATGCATATTCAATTTCTAACATAAATGTTCGTAACGCTCTTCCCACCCCTTGCTCTATTCATTGTCGATCTTTACCGAAGAAATCGACCAATAAGCTGTATTGCCACTCACACGTGTTATGTACGTGTGATACAGGTGTACGTATTCGTGTCGGTGCATGTTTGTGTCTGCACAGAGAAAAATCCATGTTGTAATATTTACACTTCACTGTTTGACGGAAATTGTAGTAAGAATTCCTACTATTGTGCAAAATTTTAGAACAACGGCGTTGCATTTTCCTATATCACGGTTACAAAAAAAGCAGTAAAATTGTTTAAAAATATTGTGTGACAATCTTCTACAAAATATAGTGAAATGTTTTACAATATTTTACAACAAGTGAATATAATAAATTGCATATAATGTAGTGAAGACAGTTATAATAACAGGTGTAGCAAATTTACTGTGTTGTGTTTATTTAGGTTAGGTTAGGTGCTTGCAACAGTCACCTTACTTTGATTATTGAAAACGGCATTAATAATGAGATGGAATGAAATGAATGCTGTATAGTTTTATATCTATATAGTAGGAATATCATAATACTCATAATTGGTTTAGCTACATAAATATGTGATACTACAGCTTTTGTCGTAAAGATGGCGCTACGCTTGTTTCATAATCTTTGAAATTCGTACTCAATGTAAATTGTGATCGGTAAATGTGGCTGCGTAATATCTATATGATGCTTATACATGATTAACGTCGTGTAAAAAGTACTGTGGACAATCGCCCACAGACGAGAATTACGAGGCGCTTCAATACCGGTAGTACTCTACAGTACACGGGCCGGTCTGATTCCCGCAATCCTGCCCGATACGACGGCAATTCGCCCGGCTGTCACCGGCTAATCAAATTATATTAATTAATTATAATTAAAAATTATTAAACTATATTTATTATAGTTTTCATTGTTAACAGTTATTATCAAATATAGTCAGCGCTACTAGACATTTTTTTCACATTTACTAACATGTATGCTCAAATTAATAATACAAATATAGTACACTTTACCATACGAGTTAATAAAAAGTATTCACAAATATTTACTATACAGATATTGTCACCGGTAATATAAAATATGATTGTCCCTATAGGAGCTATAAAATATATTAAAGTATACTATATTTATGTTAAAGAGTACTATCTATTTCTCTCAGTGTGGTGTTGCTTAAGTATGTTTCTTAGAGTATTATCGTAGAATAGGCGAATGTCCAGTCGGGGATTTAGAAATGACCGTCTAGGTTGCTGTGAGCGGAAGAATGCCACGCTCGCTACATGAGCTAAACACAGCTCGCAGCAACTTAGATGGTCATTCTAAAGTCTCCGACTGTATATACCAACCTATAGTCAAACATGTTGATTGGTGTACTTCCACAACATATTTACCTATTGTCCTATTACTTATTTCTAATCTAGTGTTATATTAACTTTTAATTAACGGGTCAGCACTCATAGACGTTGATAAAATAGATCTATAATATAGAATTATATTGTATGGACACTAATAATAATTAAAGGTTGAAATAATTATAGCGTCATTTCTGAGTGTATTTGACAAAACAATTTATTCTATTTATTAGCATTTATTATTTGCGTTCCATTATCGAAATTAGCAAAGAATTGCAACAAAAAACGTATGAACACTGCATTTACTAACGCCAATCTGATTTTACAATGAATTCAATTGTAATAGTAAAGTAAATTTTGTGGACTGATGTTTATTTTTCGGCATAAACAAGATGTAGGAACCTGCTACATGGGTGAAATGTTACTAGAAACAAGCTCAAAGTTTTGGCTTCATGCATTCTATTTTTTCCGTTGTTTCGTCATCGTTCTCACGGCAACTGCGTATGTTAGCAGATATATGCCAGCCACGTCCCTAGCTATTCACTTACAATTGAACATGCTCAGAAAACACAAGTTATTGTTACATTCACAAACAAAATAATGCTAGAAGATTTACAAATACTAGTGTTAGGAGGTGAAAGGATTCCATATATCAAAGAGGCGAAATACCTTGGGGTATGGTTTGATCAAATACTTACTTGGAACAAACATATCCAGAAAACAACTAACAATACCACCATTGCTCTGGGTAAGTGCAGGAGGTTACAATGAAGAAATTAGGGCCTTAGCTCCAAAATGACTCTTTGGTTACACACAAGGATAATTAGATTCATGATAACATGGAACAGTAGTAACGGTAGGCAAAGATGCTGCAGGCGGGGGCAGCCAACATGCTGGGTAGCATACAAAGGCAGATCGACTCCTACCACCGTAAGGAAAGTAATTCTAAATTTGCCAGCGGTATAAATTAACATGCAAAAAACTGCTAGGTCTGCAGTATACAGACCTATGCACCTAGAAGTAATTTCGCACAGTGTTAACCATCAGAAGATACTAGATGAACTTAAGGAGACACCCCATGGGGATGCCAAGTAATGCCATGATTCAGAAATTGTACCTAGATAGAAAGTATATGAAGGATTGCGAGAAAGGCCCTCCAGTGGAAGCGGTCTCTAACTGGTATACAGAGTGCCCAGAAAGGTCCTTTTGATAAGCTTGAGCAGGGACACGACGGCATTCCAAGCTGAAGTTGTTGCAATTCTTCATTATGTCAGTGAAGTACAATGATGGAGCGAGTTAGATAAAAGCGTCGCTATTTTTTCTGACAGCCAGGCAAAACTTCAAGCGATCCGTTCCGCGAATAAACTGGTTTGGAACTGCGTAAGCGTCGTAAATGAGGTGGCCACCCAAAGGAAATTAACATTGACCCAGGTAGCCGATCACACGAGCGTGAAGAGAACCGCAGATGATTTGGCCACTTCCTTCGCCATTACCAAATCGCAAATTGAAAAGTTAATTAATGAATGGACACATGAACAGTCCAATGAATGCTTGAATGGTGACAAAAACCACAAGAACAAAGACAGGCAAAGGAGTTCTTATGGGAATAGAGGCCAGAATTAACTAAAGACTGGAAGACTGTCAAAATGATAGTAGGTCTGTTGGCATTGTACACTAAATATATATTTCATTGGCCTGGCAGATTTTTCAAGAAGCGAAGAAAACCCTAGGGTGCTGTGCTATTGCGATGGCCTGGCGAGGACAAGGTTTCTAGTACTAGGAGTATGGAGAACCCCAGGGTTAATAGCTACATCAAGAAGCCGCTGCCAAAGATGATAGGTCTAATTAAGAAGGCAAAGTTAGAGAGCACCTTCTAGGATAAAAGGGATCACAATAAATATGAAAAAATCGTGGTGACATAAGACCGTATGGCCACCGCAACCCTAATGTAATTTAATCTACCATTAGGCATTTATCACGTATATTGAGGCGATTTTAAGATCTACTTAAAAGATTGGAAGGTGCTGCAAGAAGACAATAATTTGCAGAAAATTTCTTCATTTATTGCAAAATAAAAAAAATATTCCAACAGAAATTATTTATAGATAGCGATATTTTGTGTTGAAAACTTTGAAACGTTTATTTCATACCCACACATTTTTTTGTGGGCATATTTTTAGAGAAAGGTCCAATTTATGGGACTCTGCGCAGTGTATAAAACATGTAAGTCAAATAAATAAATAATTATTTTTACAGTTAAATCAGAGCGAACAGTTTAATAAGATAGACATAATCCATTGACCACCTTACATTTTTACGTTGATTTAGTACAAATATCTAGCAATATTTAAATTAGAACAAGATATTCGAATGGTGCCAACAGTCACTTCGCGTTTTGTGAACTAATAGAAACTTGCTTACTCTTGACATTCTGTAAAGTACTTTTTACTATACGTTTACGATAGTATGCATAACTAACTGCCAAGTTCCACTAGGCGCCTATATACATAAAAAGAATAAAAGGAGAGAGAGGTCGCGCCGTAGTAATGATACAAGGTCATACACACATCCCGTGCTGGTATGCGTTTCCATGTCTTCGTAAATTGCAGAGAACTGTGTGCACCTTCTCCATTGACATGCTTTAAAGGAGGAGAAGCATCGGGACGTATGGACGTATAAATCACAGCGAAGGTCGAGTGAAATCCTAAAAATGTGTCTGGAAATACAATGAAAGAGCGTGAGTGGAGCTTTTTTTTTACTGTGCAGTACCTTCATACTTATATGTATTCGCGAGATAATAGTGCCGCAACATCTGCCACCCGTGTGCTCTTTTCGCGTTATACGAAGTGCTGTAACGAGTATAACAAGTGAATCGGCAACGTTTCAGACGGCCATTCGCCGTACCGGCGCGCGATTAATATTATTGCATCAGTTTTAATAATCCGGAGATGTTGCGCTTTACATATTCATGAAGGCAAAGTTACACGAGAAAAAGAATAGAAATCGCAAAGGATGCGCGATGTATGGAGAGGTAATTGAATGAAACCTGTCAGAAAATTGTTTCATGAGAATGTAAAATGACGTGTACAGTGAGGGACAGCTAAAAATGATCTGCCAAATCACAGTTTGACTAACATAACCATCATTATGACTTTTGACGAACTGATGTTGTTCTTTAACTTATAATGAAAACAGATTAAGTGTTTTGTTTTACCTGCAGACGAAAAATAGGGATAATTACAGAGTTGTTCAAAATTAAATAAAGAAAAAAAAATTAAAATTCAAAATGATATATTTATATATATACAAAAATCATGGTAACACAGATGTAAAATGTGTATTATTAGTATGTTTCGTTTTTCTGAAGATGTGATTTCCATATGACTTTGCTTACGCCCCGAGTCTCAGTGATGTAAAAGATATATATGCCAAATTTCAAGAATTTTATCTTAAACTAGTGAAATTATATTAACGTGCTTTGCACAAACGTCATTGGTAACTTGGTATATCGTTTGATACTAGGGGCATCTGATGAAAGAATTGAAAGGGAATTCGGACTAACATTATTGTGGTTGGCTTACTGTCATTACAGCCATTAACTAATATTGAAAAAAGTGTTTGAGGAGTGCTATAGCATACCATCAAGTGATACTGACATCTAGATGTTTCACTGGACTTCACTTGACAATAAGTCGTATGCGACAATGTTGAACGAAGAAAACCCTATTAAAAACTTTCTAGAAGAGCAGCGAGTGAAAATAGGTTAACTAAATCTAAAATGTCTTATAAAACGAAAGACGTGTAAGAGAGGACTACAAAGGGTTATTAAAACTCTCACTTCTGTACCTAAAAAGATGGTCCAACAAGCGGGTCCAGTTTCAGAATTCCAGGAGATCTGCATCAAGCAAAATGGATTGTAAAAGCAATATATGCACTTAATATTTTCTTCTTCACTAAACACTTGATTATTCCTCAACAAGAACTGAAAGAAATGAAATGGGTTGTAGATTTTGTCAGCCTCATTTATGTTCGCCTTTGTCACGACGCAATTGTAATTCGATGGGCTCCAAACAATGATTTGGATATGCTACAGCTTCTGAGCACTTAGCCGAACGCAGACGTCAAAGAAAGTGCTCCCGCAGTAGCTAAAAGAACCCTTTGGTATCTGTCAGGAACAACCGTAGAATTGGCTTTTTTGGACAAACGTATTGATCAAACTGTTAAGAAAAATATGACTAAACATTTAGAAAGCAAACCTGCAAAAAAAAAAACGTTTATAGGGTTAAAACATGATTTTTTAAGGAAAGGACTCTTAACAGTAGTGCTGTTTCTTTTGCTGATATTTGAAAAATTACGCATCTGGTAAAAAACAGGCTGTTGGGTACCTGCCGGCCAATTTCTACTGTCAATAAGTTTGCCAATATAAGGATGTCTTCATTGTAGTATTTACCCTTCAGTTCATTCATCAAAATAATCAATAAGCATCAATCAACAGTAAACGCTCGACTGTTTCCAACATAGTTGAGTTTACTCAATTTCTTTCCAACAATATTCATACCAATAAACAAAGTGATGTTCATTTTGCCGACTTTACTAAAGCTTTTGATTGTATAGATCTCTTTTTCGACTAAAGTTGTTATGTTCTTTACATCCGATCTTAAAAAAAAAAAAAAAATTATGTGAGGTATACGACGCTTCCTATTTCTGTCCTATCTCCGGTGTTCCTCAAGGCACCAATCTTGGTCCACCCTTATTTCTTATTTTTATTAATGATCTTTGCAATGAATTTTGCTGCCATAAACTCCTTTTTGCTGACAACTTTAAAATATTTACTACTGTTTAACGTTTATCTTCTTGGAATTGGTGTATGCAAAGTCTGTAAAATTTTATATTTTATTTCTTTCTTGCAAAATAAAACACGCTAATAAATATAGATATAAATATATGTATAGATTTCAGCATTAAGAAAAAATATTTTGTAAATTTTTAGAGGTTCAAACCTCTAGGCATTGATAAAATCGTTGTATGCGGAGTAGTTTAACTGAGAAATAGCTACTTGAACTATTTTATTAGCTTAGTATACAATTTAGAGCTTATGCATCGCCCAGATTTAAGATAAGGTACTGTACGCTAAATGCCCAGTATCAAATGGCTAAATTTACTATAGAGGCGATTGCCATAATTATATGAATACTTGGAATCCTATAAAACAAAAAATCTGAGTATATTGTGGCCTGAAGCGAAATAATTTACTAATGCTCGGACCAAAAGAATAAAAATCGCATGAGAGCTTTCATATTGAAGATTTGTTAATGATATATAGCGAAAACTTGCTTCTTGGTGTGCATGATCGAGCGGTCGTGAACAGCTAACGTGCCCTAATTTCATCCCTAAAGATGCGTGATCAATGATTTAAAAACTTATGGAAAATTTAGTATTTTGATATTAAACTTAGGACAAAAAGGCTAACATACAAATTAAATGCCACTACATACGTTTAAGAATCACTAGCTGTTGAATAACACGTTAGTAACTTTAATAGTCCAACTAGGGGTGCGTTCAGATATAACGCTGGGCTCACGTCCCTGGCGTCAAAATTACGTATTCGACAAATTGTGATTGGTCAGTTACTGTCTACTTACGTCAAATTGATGACGTCATCGGGTAATCCGGCGTAAGTTACTCGATTAGTAGAATTTAGGTTGCCTATCTGTGTAGTCAAAAGGCCTTTCAGGATAAAAGGAAGCTTTTGTAATATAATATAATAATGCATATCAAATGTAAATATTCTTTCTGTAATCATATTTAGTTTTTGCGATTCCCGTAAATTATTGACTTTTCTTATAAGGTATTAGTTTACCTTATGATTAATTAAGCAGCTATTTTAAAATCCTAAAATTTACAGTTTTTTTGACATTGCTGAATTATACACACATCGAAATCTTGTATTTCGATATTGCTGAATGAATACTTATGTATTAAGCATTTACATTTTATTTAATCTAAATAGTTATGCCCCAATGACGTATATTGTTTCACTTAGCATTGAGTCCATGCTTTTTGCTAATGTAACGTTTTAATACACGCAATTAAGCTCCTCATCAGCACACAACGGTTCGAAGTTCCACTTCAAGATTCCTTTAATTAGTGTTAAATTCTTTTCTAAATACAACTGGCTTCTCCCATTGCTATTCACGACATTGTGTGTGTATACACTTTACTGTTAATGAGTACTTGTGTTCTTGCGTGGTTATTTATTTAAAATTTACACATCATCTGTCGGAGTGTTTACAGGGATAAACGTAGCAATTTATGTTGATATAACTATCGATTAACAGTGTGGATAATTTATAATCTACACATAGAGGCTCATCAGGCACTTAAATTTCAGGATACCGTAATTATTTACGTATGTATGTACTATACAAAAAAGCAACATTATATTGATAGAATGTCAGAGATGCAACTTTTTTAAGTACATTTTTAATTGTTTAAGAGTTTCTTCACACAGTAAATACAGTTAGGTGCGTAAGTATTTGGGCAAATAACGAATTCTCACTCGTGATTAGATTTAAATATGAATGTATTTAAATATTCAAAACAGCGATCCAAATGGTTATTGTATACAACAACTCTTGATGCTACACTATATTGAAGAAATAGTGTTATGAATATAAACATTGCGATTGCTGCCTGGGTTTTAATGGAAGCAATTAGATGTACTAAACTGAATCAAATAGCCCTACTTACATAGCGATGGAAATACTATAAATACATCCCAATTATTGGTACCATACATTTCATAAAACAGCAAAACTCTAATCAATGTGAATTAGCTGGCAGTATTTTCCGTCTCCCTCTTTTACAATTATACTGGTACCCCGCGCAATGTACTATACCTGTAGGTGATTTCACCTGCTTTACAAACTGTAAAGGCTCGTAAATAAGAAACGTACATACATCGTTTAGTATGCAGCAGATACAACAAATTTAAAAGAAAACGGGTGTACAGTCTGATGGAAACGACGGAACTTAGGGTACGCATATAAAAGATCTAGTAATATATCAGACGGACGCATGGTACAATGCAACTTAACATTCCTCACGTAATCACGGAGAGTTCTAATTCGTAAGGGGTACCGAAAGGTAATATTTAAATGTGTAATTCTTGAGTAAGGTATAAATTTGGATTTGGGTTTAAGCCGAAAAGTCCCTTTAGAATTTAGAATATGCTTAGGGTATATTTAAAACGATTAAAACGCTAATTTGCATTTTATATAATCTTCATTGAAGAAACAAACACTAAAATGCAAACTAAATTAGAACGACTCTGTTGATGTCAACTTACTCAATTGAATATAAAAGAAAAGAAGTATCAACAAACATTGGACTTTGTTTGCTAATGAATTTACCTTTTAAATGGCTCGATGTAAAATTTAATTTTCTTTAGGCTTTATACAGGTACCATTATGTCTATTTTCAACAATTTTGGAGATATACCGAAAACGTGTTGCAAAGCACTGGTCACCTTCCTCTCGCATTTCACCAGGCTTGAGACTGGCGGCAATATTACTGGCATGCTTAGAAATTAGCCTGCAGAACACAACAGGATCGTTGGAAACAAACAAACAAACAAAAATTTAAATAAGCAGCGTCTTTAATGTTAAAATAGGCTTGGAAAACTACAATTGAATTAACAACGTTCTTACACGTAGGTATATTATCAAAATAAATCGTACACCTTTCAAAATTCCGTGCCAAGGCTTTAATGAAAGCTCATACGTTTATTATTGACTTTTATCCTCGTCATTGCATAAACTTTAGACTACACAATTTGTGCCTTTCATAGTAACAAAGTTAGCGATAATATTCCGAAACGTTTGAAAAGATCTACACGTATATATTATATACTTCCTCCTAGAAGCAATTCTTTTAGAAAACTATAATAATGATTGACGCAATATAATTATTATCGTTAAATTAACTATATTATCTTTTTATGCTATAAATGAGCACATAGACTAAGTGTCTATGTTAATGGTAGAAATTTCATGTCACCTTCAATTTTTTAATTACATCTGCAGGTAATTAATAAAACATTTGCATAATCGTTTATAAACACGACTACGTTTTACGTATAAGTTCCAGAAAGAAGCTGAGTCACTTTTTTCATCACTACTTGATAAAAAGTGTATGCATACTTAGGCATCAGCACAGCATACCATACCTATATAAGGAGTGTTCATACAATACAGAATATGTCCACAAACCTAAATCATGTTTTACTTGGTTTATATAATCATTTAACACCAAAGAAATCCAACAGAATTTTATTATTCTTACGTTAAATCTTGGATATAGCAACAGAAGTCTCTCCTATATAGTAATTCACCGGCAAATATGAGTATGTTTTTTCTCACAGTCAAAGTCATAATTGGCGTGATATCTATTAAATCTGTAAAAGATTAATAACATTTCTAGGTTTCAGTGGTAACAATTTTTGTATGCATTCGAATAAAATTGTATGTAAAAGTATAATTAATTTGTACGAAACTTTGAGAAAAGCATGAGATGCAGAAAAGAAGGTTTTGCATTTTTCAATGGGATGCAAGCAACAACGATGTAACCACAAAAAAAATCAGAAAGTGCTGCAATTTTTGCAAGTATTATGAAAGAGAATACCAAATGCAGATAAGTTCAAGGGTTTATATTTTCTGAGATGAATAAGTGTCAAAAAGAAAGACAGTATAATACTATCTGATAGTATTTCTTTAAAATAAGCTTCTCGTCAGAGAAAAGCCAACTGGCAAGAGCGGACTCCTCCAACTACGCTGACGTCTCAAAGATAAATAATGGTGCAGGAGCCGGAGCACACGACAAGAAGCACAGAACGGATTTCTTGGTTAGCTTCAGCAAAGACAGGACGGTGTTTTAGACGGAGGCTGCAGCATTTTGATACTGTACAGACCGACGTAGGTAAGCCGGTATATGTAGATTCTGATAGCCAGTTACCAGTTAAAACTACTAATTCTGCCATTGTTGATTGCAACCAGGTTTGGAGCTACATAAGGGAGATTGCACTGTTTGGCAAGGACACAGTTTCCTCCAACTCTACAATTTAAATCTTCAATGATAATTATCGCTCGTGTGCTATATATTTTTGTTACCTAGAACTTTAAGATGTCAAAGAACTGTTCCTCCAAGTTTCATAATGAAGCCTCATTTACTTATTACACTCAAAGATAGTCATTTTGTATCCGCATATGCTTATATTTACTTTAATAATGCGTTGGATAGTTTTCCAGACACACTACCGTTCATATATTTGGGGACGTAAAAAAATTTTTTTTTTTTAATTAGAATAAAAACAAACAGTTATTTGTAATTTATGAGATATAGAAGATAATACTATTGTAAATTATGTTCATATATATAGAAATATATAACCCTTCCATATAAAACACAATTTGTTTTTTCGAGTTTTTCTGTCATCCCCAAATATATGAACGGTGGTGTATATGGGATAGTATCTTATGCTTTCCGAACCACCTTTTTTTATTGTTTCTTAGACTACTAAAATACCCTCTTTCCAATTTTTATTTCAATTATTATCTTACTCATTTTGATGAGATTTTGTGCATTCCATTTTTCATATTTCATCATCCTCTTCCTTTGCTTAATTCGTATTTTCTTTATTTGCCCAATTTCTAGGCCCTGGTGAGGTTTTTCTACCAATTAGCTTGTTTTCCAAATGGTAACAACCACTAACCGGATACACCAGTCAAATAAATTATATGATATCTTAACAATTACTTTATCCTGATTGTTAAAACAACACTAGAAAAATTGTTAAATCAATACAATTAATTTAATATATACACAATTAATACGATTTGTTGCATTGGCAGGGATTTATTTATTTGACTCTTCAAGGTATCTATGTTTTTATATGGGTGCATAAATCCTAATAGCATGACGTTCATTCATGACGTTTTTAAAGAACAGATACTTTGCACACTTTTCATTTTTTTGATTAGGCTCATGAACAGGACACTAGTAAAGTATTTGCATAATCATTTGTAAACACAATCTGGTTTTACGTAAATGTCCAGAAACAAGCTGAGTCACCTTCTTTCATCACCACCTGAAACTGGATATGTACTTATAATATGCGCATGTTGTGTTTATAAACTAGTTCTAATTTATTTTATTTTGCTTCAGTGTAAGTAGGTAATAAAATAAATTTTGATTACGTATTTAATGTTTTATTTATGTCAAGGTAACCACGAATGACGACAAAAAAATAATAAATAAATATAAAGTAAGGAATGGAAAGAATATGGTCCAAATCTCACAAACTTATCTATTTGAATGGCTACTCATCAGCTCCGGAGTTAAATAACAGAAGAAACTTCTCTGGGCTTGATGATGCTGGATTGGTCGAAACTAATAGCCATTTAAATTGAGTTTGTGTGATTTGGACTATATTCTTTCTTTTTATTGATCATGCACTCACATAGAGTCAAACTGGATAATTAATTACCTAATACAAAAACGTTGGTGTCTTTATTAAATTAGGCAAACCAAACAGCTTAAAGTAGATAATGCAAAAAAAATGTTTTTCCGAGCGTAGTAAAAATACCTACAACTTTGGAGAATTGATATCCTGTTTTTTTTTTTTTTTCGAAGATGTAGTAATTTAGAAAGCCGGGGCCGTTCACCCAGCCAACTAATTAGTCGTTCATCCCACCAGCGGACCGGCTAAAGCGCACCACCCTCCGCTAACCCTCGTACACAGTTGTGCTTTGGGATCGTCGGTACACCCTATATATTCCTTTTTCTTAATTCTTGCCCCTCACTTGTAAAAAGGCTCGACGCTTCGCGTCTCGCAGTAGTTCGTTTGATGACCGATTACGACCCATCGCAGCAGACCCGCTTCCGCTTTTTTTCAAACCCCTCACGTAGAATACAGAGCAAGAGGTAAACCAGAGAGCAGATGTGATAAAGTAGATTTCAGTAGCATACCCTCCCACTTTGTCTTACTCTAGACTGTCCTACCATTGTTATTAGCATTAAATTTAATGATTTCTTCCTTTCTTCTTCTACTGTGTTAACATCACAAATGTTTCAATTCACAAATTCATTACTTGAGTGCTCTGATACCACAGCAATAAATTCTTTAGTGGTCTGGATGATATCCTATCCAAAGAATAGTACTTAAGAAGAAATATCTGTTAGACATACTGAGTGCCTAGCTTAATTTGTTCTTCAATGAGGACACACAGAAGAGCTTAAATAATATATCACACTATACACCGGTGTTGTGTTAACATTCTGCACAAAATGTCAGCATGGATTTTGAAGAGGGAGACCTACAACTATTGCTTTAATTGATATCTATGTTTAAATTTTGGAACACGTTGAGAAAAATGTGATTTTGATGTGTATCTATATGACCTATGATAACGTGTTAAAACTAGCTTTCAAATATCTAATAAAAGTCTATAATTTCCATTATACTATTGGAGTTATTATTTTAAATAGAAAAGGCTACCAAGAATACAACTATAATGAATTAAAGACCATGGGCCAACCCGAAGCACTCAAAAACGTTTTGGTTAATCTATCAACGAGGCAACTATCAAAGGAATGAACTACGTCATTGCACCCCACAAAATACCAACCGAACAAATCATCACAGAGGTAGAAGTAGCCATCAAAGGACGAACATCGAAGCGGAAAAAGTGCGCCAAGAAGTAAGCAGAACAATGATGAAATCAAAAGCACCGAAACTCAACCTGTCCAGGAAGAAAAAAGCAGAACTAAAAAATTTGAAAGCTGAAGAAAACATCGTCATTCTCAAAGCAGAGAAAGGTAATGCCACTATACTGCTGGGTGAGGAAGATTACCAGAAGAAGATGAGTGAATTATTTGACGATCACACCCACAAGAAACTAAGAAAGGACCCGACAGAGAAGATCACAAAAATAGTAAAGGAGAGCATAAAGAATTCATCTATATCCAAAGAGAACAAATTGCTACCAAGAGTCACTAGATCACCGAGACTGTACGGAATACCAAAAATACAAGGAGTGCCACTAAGACCGATTACAAGGAATATTGGATCACCAACCTCAGATTTGTCAAAGTATTTAGCGCACTTACAAAAATCATATACCGGACAAATTATGTACATTATATGTGAAAAATTCCAAGACTGAGCCTACAGACATTCTAGTAAGTTTTTCCGTTACATTGCTATTTACCAACATATCTATAGAAGACGCGCACTGGCCATACTAGCAGAACTCGGACTGCAAAAAGACATCATCGAATTACTAAGGCTATGTTTGTCTGCGATATATTTTCTGTTCAATGGAAAGTACTGCGAGCAGAAGAATGGAACACCGATGGGAAGCCCTTTATCTCCTGTAATAGCCAATTTGTGTATGACAGCATTTGAAGCAGAAGCCATAAGTTCCGTAAAATGACTGCTGGCTGTAATATGTCGACGACACTTTTGTAATGTGGCAACACGGAGAAGAGAAATTACAACAATCCTTGGAACACATCAACTCACAGCACCAAGCGATTAAATTCGAAAATTGAGGTCTGCCTCTCCTGGATGTAATGGTGAAGAGAACAGAGAAGGTAATTCTACAACACGCAGTATTTAGGAAGAAGACGCATAAGTATCTGCATGCGAGATCTCACCATAACCCGATGTAGAAAACTACGGTAATTAGAACTTCACTATCCAGAGCCTAAACCATCAGTGATGAGCTCCACTGACATCGGCATAAGAAGAGCAACCAGGAAGAAGACGACTCTAAAGACAACTACAGAATCACAGAGAGAGAGATGTCGTATTTACCATACATAGCGGGAGTCACGGAAAAAGTAGGACGAATCATAAGAAAACGCGACATACAAGTACGCTTTGTAACTTGAAAATCGATCACCTACCGACCGCAAAGGACAGAATACAAAAAATCGCTCAAAAGGCATCTACTGGATAATATATCAATGTGGATAGTACCACGTCGGACAAACGGGAAGAGCTATCGGAGTAAGGGTAAAAGAACACGAAAAGGACGCAAGATTTAAGAAGACTCTAGGAATCAGCGGTGGCATAACATATGCACGAGACTGGGCATAAACCACCAAGAACTACGGCAAAAGACTCGCCAGGGAAGCCATAGAAATATAAAAGAATAAGACCGTAAACATTGTAGCAAGACGTGGAAGAGTCTTCTACGCAGGAATGCATCAAGGGCTGGTATAAGAAGAATGTCGTGCAACGGAGAATCAATTCAGTTATCCTGAAGAAGCTGTCAGCAACAAACAGTTAAACATTACAAATTAAAGAAATCATTATTATTTAAGAGAGCTCTTATGACACAAAAACTTTACGATTAATTCTGAACACCTGCAATAATATTCACAGCCGCTAATATGCGTTTATTATATTTATGTTTTAACTGTTTAGAGATAAAAAAATTACCTATGTTTCAAATTATGTCGCACGTGCACATATTCGCTAATTCATCTTTTCAAAGAGAGAAAGACAGAGAAAGATAGAGCTCTTTAGTTTATTTCCAGAGCTTGCAATATAATTTAATATATTACATGTAATTTACCAGTGTTGCAATGCTCTTTGCAACCGTTAACCTACCTATTCTAATAGGTGTGCGTCTTTTAGAAATTGCGGCCATTTTCCAGCATTTTTAATGACACCCATTAGGTTAATCATACGTAATTGACATCGTCTAGTCGCCGGGTACTAGGACTCATAATAGATGTAAATAAGAAACTTGACGTCAACTTAATAACGACAGTGCGATTAAAAGAAAAAGAAAATTAACATGTTCGCTTATTTTGAATTCAATGGTCATTCTTAATCGATTGTAAAAATAATTTTACGTAAGCATGAGTTAATGAATAGGAAGTCATTTTATATAGTGAAAACAACAAGAAATGAATTGGGAGCAAAGTGCAATGAAACTTAAAAATTAAGTTTGGAACCGGAACCATAATTTCTTTAAACGAGAGTACATTTTACTGCACTTACAGAAACATTTACTACTATTGAACATTTTTAGATGGAATATTTATTTATTCTTTTCGTTAAATTTAATATCTTATTGAGAAACAAAACTTTCCTTTTTTGATTTAAAATTTAAACAATGAAAACTTAAAATGATTTTATACCTACTTAATGTTTGATTACATAGATATGCACTGCTACTATTTTCAAAAACAAATAAGCAACTATTACAATACCAAATAAAAATAAATACATATCTGCATTTATCCTAAATTTAATGTAAATAATAACGAAATAAATGCTTAGTTGACTATTTATTTGAGACTATTACTTATGTTTCCGTCCGCATAATAAAAAGGTTAAGTTAAGACACCTAATTTAGGACCGAAAATAATTAATTAATATTTTTAAAGATATTTCTGAGGAGTTTTGACAAATAACTTGAATTTACGTATTACAAAGCAATAAAATATTTAATGTATTAATTCAAAATTAAACCGTAAATCTCATTTTTTACTAACTGTGATTCGTCGCTAGTTTCAACTTCATTTCAATTTGCCTTTTGTAGGATCAAGGCAAAATACTGTTAATCATGTTTTCCTTATCACGTATTTTTATGTTTTTATTTTAAGTAAAAATTCATGTATTTTATAAATATGCATCAAGTACATTGCACGTAACATGAAAAATTCTGTATACGTGGTATTGTTATTTAAGAAATGGCAGTGTTGGTGCTCATGCATCGTAACTTGGTGGTGTTTTCATTTACAGCAATTCTATTCAAGATTATTCGGTCTGTTTATTTAACCTTTTATTCACCGGGTGTGAAAGAATTTAAATACAGACGTATATAGGCATTGTAAATATTCAAGTTGCCATTACATTTAAATTTTTTAAATTCGATAACTACACACAAGCAACGTGCATGTGAATGCCATTATTATCACATTCATTTTCAAATATTTATTTATTCATCGAATATGAAGAATTAAAGAGATCGATTATTTGAGAATTGTGTTTGTCATGATAGATATATAATAATTAACAAATGCACCACGTTTATTAATACTTTTATATACTATTGGGAATTTCAGTTGATAGAAAAATATATTTTTTGATTATGCTATATTATAATTGCGAAAATAATAAAAAATAAACAATGCACAACGCGACGACCTGACAAAATAGTAACAAGTTAAATAAATAACAGCGTTTGTGACTACATAAGTACCTACTATGTTTTATGTTTTTATGTTCTTGCCAGAAATAATTAGTATTAATGTATGTAGATTATTTCATTTTCTGATAGCACACATTATTAAAAATAGGTTTTGTTAAGACTTCTCTAGTCTTCTCTCTTCTAGCTTTGATAGTTTTCGGGAAAAAACGGTGTTTTTATTGGATTTTGACGTTTTATCGACAACGGAAAAAAAATCAATAACAGAAGAAATACTTCAATTAGGAGGTTGAATTTTAATAGTTGTGTAGTCAGTACGTTTTAGTATTGTACAAAGTTCAAATGATTGTAAATTAATGATACAGGATAATACAAAATGTAATTGAAGTATATTACTAATAAGACGCAATAACTAACTTATTTTAAACTGAACACCATGTGTATTATTAATGCATACGATTTGTCTGATTATTCTCTATAAGATCTTAGATTAGATTAACATTACCTATTTCTAATAGTGTCGGAATTATTTGATTTTTTTAGTGTTAGAAATAAATTCGGCTACCTAATTACAATTTTAGATAATAATAATAATAATAATAATAATAATAATAATAATATATTTAATCCAGTAGACTACAACTCGAGTATAGGACACATATATACATAGGTATAAACAAAAAATAACATGCAACATTGTACAGTTTGTATATATATGCAGATCTCCGAAGCATTAGATATATTATTTAAAAAGGTAAATCTAAAGAAACATTATTATTAAAGAATTAACAATATATTATATTATATTATATTATAATGATATTATATAGTATATGTATATGATATTATAATCATGATAATTTATTTGTCGAAGTTTATTAATTCGAGGATAGAAAGCGCCACTTTGCCGAATTAAATGCATACGGAATTGAATTACCAAAGCGTCACTTCGTTTACTTTATTGTACTCTTCTGTGGAGGTTCTGAAGCTTTTCTGGGTTCGGTTGTCAAAATAGCTGTCAAACAACATGTCATTCAAATATGACTCATCTGTATTCTGAACACTATAAATGCGAGTAATAGTTATTTGTTGCACTAGGCCAGAAACTATAATTTTGTGAGTGTGAGTACGGTTTGTGGGGCCGAGGCGAAGCCGAGGTCCCACAAGTGCGAATACTCGCAAAAGAGTTTCTGGCCGTGTGTTACACACTATTTTTTGAGCCGACAAATCTTAATTTTGTTGTAAATAATAAAAAAAAGTTAACGCTAGGGAGTTAACAGTACAAGTTGGCAATAATATATATAAACAATGATATTAGGTATGAATTTTGAATTGGAAATCAGGGTTAAGATACCTTAGTGTCTTGACGTTTTAATTTTCTTGGTAGTTTTGATACATATTCATCAATAATAAGGACAATGGAGACCCCAGCTCATATTACATAGGTTGTGTGTGAAGTTATTAACCATTTATTACCCGTAAAATCTTCCGAAAATAGAATTGGAATGAATATGAATTAATTAAGAGATTGTGTAACGAGAATTCTGTCATCTGTCATCGAATCTAAATTGATGGCAGAAATGTCAGTAATTCCAATATAGTGTTGCCAACCAATAGTGGTGTTTTTGCCGGCCTAGGCTGGAGAATGGTAAGTTTCCGGCCAGATTTATTATAATGCAAAATCAGTGTTTCTGGACGGAGGCGCAAAAATTGATTTTACTAAGCATATAATCATGTGGTAGTAGAAAAAATATTGTACGCACCACGGCTGGAGTGTTTTTATAATATTAATCTTAAAACTTTTTTAATTGTATACATTTTCTGAATGCTTTTTCGATTTTTATTAATATGATTGTTTTCATTATTGCTAATGTTATTATGCAATAATATTTAACTAAACTAAATAAAAACAAACAATATTGAATAAAAATTACGATAACTGCCAATAATTATTTTATTGGCTGTAATTTTATGTTTAACCCTTTTTTTCTTTTATGTAATTCAAAGCTCTTATATATAATCTCATTGTCCTGAAAAAATAATTTAAAGATTCCAAAATTTCCAAGGAGTAACGTTTCCAATTAAACTTTTCCACTATCCTTCCAATGGTTCTGTAATGATGCATTGACATATACAGAAAACTACACCAACACGTCTGTTTGGATGTTATTATTATCTACCAAAAGCTTCTGTCTGTTCCTTTTGCGAAAGAAGCTTTTAAACTGGGAAAAGTTTTCCAATAACCGCTTTACATTATTTTGATTTGGTGTTGGTTTTTCGAGGAATTTTTCTATAAATAGCCTATACCTTCGCGTGATAATCCGGTTGTATTCACCGTAAAAAAAAATAATAAGTAAGGTTTAAAAAATAAATAAGGTTCAAAAAATGGTCGTTAGAAAAGCCTAAATCACTCGTCTATTTCAAACTAGATATTTGACGTTTCTATCGAGGTGGAGTTTCATAGCCTTCTTGAGAAAGGGAAACAAAAGGATAAAGGACATACAATTTCTATTTGTGTTGTCATTTAAAATATCTTTGGTGTTCTTTATTATTATATGGCTATAATTTTAGGTATAATACCCATTATTGTCAGCCAAATTTATTAACAACACAAAAAGAACTCAAATAAGTCAGAAACTATTAGAAATAGATATAGGCAATGCTAATTCTATCTATAGAAAATAATCACACAAATCCCATGCATTAATAATATACAAGACAATTGAAACATTTGTACTGTTATTGATTCTTTATTCCGTTGTCGATTAAACGTCAAAATTCATTAAGAATCCGTTTTTCTCGAAAAATATCAATGATATAGAGAAGTCTTGCTTATAATAATGTGTGCTATCAGAAATTGAAATAATATACCGGGTGTTCTATTTAAAATTGGCAAGTTGACAGTCGTTATCGGTATAACCGGAAGTAGTTTAATGTTGCCAATATTTTTATTTGAAAGATCAAGAGCAAAAACCTCAAATATACATTTTCGGTATTCAGCTAGTAATAATTCCTATAATATTTCGCTATTTGACGGCTTATAGACGCCGCATAATATATAATTTAGAATTTGCAACTAAGTTTTTAATTATTTTTTTAACGATTAAACAACAGTATAACAAACGATGTGGGAATTACTTACTTACTCATTTAGATCAAGGCTCTAAACCGAAAGTGAGTGTTGTGACGCTTTTCTAAGAAGAAATAATTAATAACAGCAGAATATAACAACATTAATAAATACGCTTTTAGAAATTATAATACAGTTGTAATAAAATTTATACAAGTTATACAAGTAATGATTTTGCATCTATCTTGCTATACTTGACAACCTATTTTAACATCTTTGCACTTGTAATTTTGGTGTAATAGTTCACTGGGAACTCTAGATCTACTGCACGTATGTATGTACATAGAGGTTTATTATATTTAAAGAATCAATCAATAATAAGTAGTAGACACTAGACACGTAATGTATTAAAAATATAAAAATTATAAAATAATCAGTAAATGGTAAACTTGATATTTATAGCACGCACGGTACACAATTTTTTACCCTTGATATGGAAAGTTCCGTATATTGAACATTGTGCCGAACTGTCAGTATACACTGTGTCAGCGGTTTCACATCAGCGATACTCGTGGTCTTTAGAACAAAACTCTCTGTAGACAGAAACTTTTTAGTGTGTGGTTACTCTAAAAGAAATATTCAAATTCATCTATTTACATTTTTTATTAGTCATATGAATTATTTAATACTTTCAACGCTAATGTTTGTCTCACTCAGCTTGAACCAGATCCATAATTGCTCTAAAAAGCTAAATTAGAGTGAAATACTTTTTTTTAATCAGGAATTCGAATAGGTTTTGGTAAAGGTATTATTTTTACTTATATAAAACATCTAGAATGAAACAGTGCACTTTGCAAACTACAATGCGCTTAAAATGCGCATTATCATTCCATTAAATTTGAACCCAAAGTTCACTTCAAACCTACAATAATATGGAAGACTATTCATATATGTATACCCACCTTAGCAATTACACGAATTTTCTAATTACTCTAATTACCATCTGCGTATTAACATCCACAATCTTTTAATTGTATATTTCCAGAAGTCAAACCACATATGTAAGATATTAACCGTTTCCTGTTATTTCACACAAGCTTTTCTCTATGCATCGACGATTGGTATGTCAGCAACATTGTTGTCGTTTTATTAAAAGATATTACAATATTTAAGTATGCGCACATGTTGTATAGGCATTTTCTCTGGACAAAGAGAAATTATCATGATCTAGTAATACAGGATTTACAACTAGAACAGAATAAGCGGATACCAGGAAAAGGCACTTCACATGCACGCTTTGCAACTGGTAGTTACTTAAAAAGGTTGTAAAATCTGTTATCATTCCAGATATAGATTTTCTATTCATATACATAATAGATTCCAGCTGTTAAAGTACTTCAACCAAGTGCTTTATCAAATAATCTATTTATGCGTACACTCTTTAGCACATTCCACTTTTACATTACTTATCTTGTATGCCAATACCTAATTTAATTTTGAAAGCATCCATAGCATTATCCCAAAGAACTGGTACAGTTACTTTATGCGCAAATAACAGTCAATACCTAAGAGGCTTTTCAACGTCGAGTTTGTCTTCACGATGTATGTAAACATATTTACCTGACGTAAAATGGTACCTGCTGTGCAGTTCCTTTCACCGAATACAGGTTAACAACTTAACAGTTATTTTGTTTTACAGCGTTGGCATCTGACTGGGATTGTCAACGGAATGACAAATTACATTAGAACTTTATGTTTATATTCAGCTATTTCGCATTTCATGATTAAATATGTTGCTTCGAGACGCGCTAGATGAATCTTCCTGGGAATTATCTTAGAATGAAAGATGTATGACAATTTTGTACAATAATATAAAAACTAAACTCTTTTCACTGGTATAGTATCGCTTACATACCTACCTATAAATATACACTGAAGGAGCGACAGGTGTTAAATTAACAAAATGGATTTTTTAACAAAATATTGTTGAACCAACCAAAATTATAATTAATCTTATGAGAGAAGGCAATCATATTATTCTGTTACTTCTATTTTATTAATTTAACACACCCAATAAGTTCAATTGAAGAATAAGTAGGTATTGTTCATTTAAGTAACTGAGGCTTATTAGGAAATAAGGGTTAGACTAACCAAGAGCGCAGTTAATTGAATGGAATTGTGATATTGAAATTACCCATTCCCAAATCTATTTTTCTCAACTTTTCTAAACACCTGCTCTGATCCAAACATTCTTATGACATACATATTTGTCAGCAAATATATTAAATTGTCGTGAGATGGCGCTTCTCTTATTTCACTCCAATAATAATGCATATTCGACGTAAATTGTGTGTACGGGAGATATGGTTATAGGTATGTCGTGTACAGTCGGATCCCCGTATCCGCGGTACATATGTTCCAAGCCTTACCGCGGATAAGTCAATAACAAAAGGAATTTAGTCTCTCATTTATTTATTTTATTATATTGTAGACTAGAAAGTACATACATATATTAGATATTAAGAATAATTTTTAATCGGAAACAGAATCTTCAGCATCAACTGATTGGTACACCTCCACCGGAGAGATAGTAAACGCAAGCAATGTTGATGGCACAGGATTCTCGATCGTTTGTCACTTTTTTGGGAAAACATTGTAATAGGAAGCTGCTGTTTCTTTTTCTTCAATTCATTAGATAGTTACTTTCATACTGCGTTCCATGAAAGGATCTTAATGTACGATTTTTTCCTTTAAATCCTGTGCACGCCGAAATACTTCGCCCAATCTTTCCAAAGACCATTCAGATGCTCGTGTGTCGGTTTCTTCATCTTCCTTCTTCCTCTGTCGATGAAGTTATAAGTTCCTCCAATTCTGTATTTGATAATTCCTCTCCATGTTCTTCAATACATTCATGCACCTCCTCCTCCATCAAATCAACGAATCCTTCTTGACTAAACTGCCTTGCTATATAAATAATTTTGTTTACTTCTTCATCAACAGTCGATATATCTTCAAAGTCACTAACAACCTCAATCCACAAATTCTTCCAACATGACTTTATAGTCGCTGGTTTTAATTAATTTATTGCTGTTTTGTAAATGTTTTCCAGCAATCCAAAATTTGCAATTAAGACTCTAATGAGGTAGTATTTGGCGGAAAAAATACAATCTTAATATTTTCATCTTCCATAGCAATGGATTTTGGAAGACCAGGGGCATTGTCCATTATTAACAATGCTTTAAATGGCAATTTCTCCTGTTCCAAGTATCGTTTGACTTCAGGAATGAAGCATAGGCGAAACCATTCAGTGAAAAGTGTTGCTGTATCCATGCTTTCTTATTGGATTGCCAGAACATAGGTAGATTGCTTTTGTCTTTATTTTTGAGGGCGCGAGGATTTTGTGAACGATGTATTAGGCCTGGCTTGATCACGTGCCCTTCAACATTAACACATAATAGCAGCGTTAACCTGTCTTTGCATGCTTTGAATCCTGGTGCTTGTTTTACTGTTTTATGAGTATTCCTTATACTGGGCATTTTTTTCCACAGCAAACCAGTTTCATCGCAGTTGAACACTTGTTTTGGGTGGTAGCCTTCCTCTTCAATAATGCTTTTTAACTCAGCCGGAAACGTAGCAGCAGCTTCTTCGTCAGTAGATGCAGCTTCTCCAGTGATCTTTAAATTTTTCAAGTTATATCTGCTCTTGAATCTATTCAATCATTCCCTACTTGCTGTGACTGGTTTTATGTCTTCTTCACTGCTGCCTTTTTTAAAGTTGTCATAAAGACTTTTGCTGTAAAATATTACCACTGATCCCCCTGAAAACACTCCGGCAGGAACATTTCGGGAAGGCTCTATTGGAGCCCTCGAAGGTTCTCAAGTTCCCACTGGGCAAGATACTGGGCTTTATAGAGAACACCAAGCTGCTCGAGTGGAAGTAAGAGATTTAATAGGGATGGTACAATGAGCACCCAGCTCAAGTGCCTGGACTAAAGGTGTCCCCCTAACATTATGAATATGAATATGAATATATTACCACTGATCGGTATATGTTTCCTACTCATATCTTCAATCCATAAATTTAACGCTCTTTCTAGCTTTATTAGTACTTTATCACGTATTGTGGAAGTTTTTTTGGTAATCTGGGGTGACACAGAAAAACTAGATCGAATAATCTTCTCCTTTTTTACAATTTCGCGTATGAACGATTCATTTTTACCATATATCCTTGCTACCTCAGCATACGATTTTCTTTCTTGTTGTATTAAATCCAGAATTCGCAGCTTTTTCACTAAGAGTCACGTCTTCTCTTAGGCTTTGAGGGACAGTCACTATTACGACTTCATTGCTGCCGATGCATTATTGAGATATTAAATATAAATAACAGCGCAACAGCGCATGCAATCCCCGAGAACATTTAAGTTGTACTGTGTGCGAAAAATATACGATTCTTCATATTCATGCAAATAAAAACATGACATTACATATTCAGCATCTTTATACAAATTTAAACAATGAACAGTTTTATAGAATAACAATGTAATATAATTTATGGGAAAATAATTCTGCGTTTAGTTCAATACAAATTGGTATCCAATACAACACAAATACATAGATAGCTAGTTGATATAACAGATAACACTTGTTTATTTTAACTTAAAATGTTTAGTTAATCTAACTATAAAAGGGTAAGAAACGTTTTTTTGTTAAAGTAATAAAACTTGCTGCTTTGACTGTATGTTTAACCTTATAATATTGTTAAATTGAACAAAACTTCCTTAATAAAACACTTGTCGGCACATGTAGATGCTAAATAAAAATCAATTTATTTGAAATCTAAAACGTAAGATATACTTATCTGTGGTAAGATGCTCAAAGTCAAAACAACTGTTGGATGGGTATACCCATCCACACAAATTTTATTCTATAGAATAAAATTTGTGTAATATGCGTTACATTGTTCGCAATTGTATAATCATTTAGCAACTGTATGTTTGCGCATACAATGCTCACAGCTTTTGCTCTCTGTAAGTATATAATAATTCAAAATTCATTATATTATATTTTTGTATAAGAATTCTGGGAATTTGCCACTACTACCAACATATCTTCGTATAAGCATATTAGATATATGAAACAAGAATAATTACTATGGATAATCATCATCACCATACGCTGTAACGAAATGTTGTTTGTTAATGAGATATATAGCTTATTAAATAATAAGGCAAATACTGAAGAACGTTTGAAATAATTATCATATTATTATTAACAATTGTCTTGTTTATTGTTTATATGATAGACATCGGTGCACAATGTAATTTGTAAATACTCTCTTGTTCAGGAAAACTGAAACAAACTGCTTATTGAAATGTAAGTACATTCGTAGGATATTATATTTTAATGATAATTTCAAAATCGTGAAAAAAAAAACAGGTAAAAGATAAGCATAAGGAAACCCTAAGAATAAACAAAGAAATCGTGAAGCGAAATATATAAGTCAACAATAAAATGAGGGGGAGAATAAAATGCCGCTGGAAAAAGTTAATATATAAGAGTGGCAGATAAAATAAAGTGGAGTTCGAATTAAAAATAGAAAACACACAAAGGATTTAGTTAAAGCAGACATAGAATTCTTTGTAAAATACTAACCCTTTTTTTACAAAACATTGACTGAAGAAATAACCCAAAGTGGTTGGACTTAAGTCATTATATAAGCATAATTAAAATCCCAAAAAAATGCGATAATAACTTTGTTGTCCACAGTTAGCAAGATGCTAGCTATAGTCCAAGCATTTTCACCTGGCGGATACGCGATTGCAAGAGAGCGTGCTGAATAAAGTGAGACACACCCGAAGAAATTTTGAGAAACGTTATAACTTGCACGTGAAAACATAGTTACCCCCACTATCTTCGCGATTCCTACAAAATACGAAATTCAGTTTTTATTGTAATATGTATCTGCAGTACTGTTCGTAACGCTGTTCGTTCAACGAGTTCCGCCCGGCTCTTCGAGCTGTTGACGTACGATGCGCATGCGGGTGGGGCTTCCACCAATAGACAGTGCATGGACTGTAGAATAATATTATCAAACAAAGCTATATTTGGAGAAGAGCAAATATGTGTCGACATTATAAATACTTTACGAATACTAATTGAACAGTTTAAATTATGTTTAAATATGTTACGGACTTCGTAACGAATTCGACAATGTTTCTAAAGAAAAAAATGTGGAGAACTCTTATGTAACAACTTTTCGGAAAAAGTTCTTTATGAAATAGTTATTTGTATCACTAGACCAGAAACTATAGTTTTGCGAGTGTGAGTATGGTTTGTGGGGCCGAGGCGAAGCCGAGGTTCCACAAGTGCGAATACTCGCAAAAGAGTTTCTGGGCGTGTGTTATACACTATTTTTTGACCCGACAAATTTTAATCTTGTAAATAATAAAAAAAAATTAACGCTAGGGAGTTAACAGTACAGGTTGGCAATACATATTACGTATGAATTTTGAATTGAAAATCAGGGTTAAGATACCTTAGTGTTTTGACGTTTTAATTTCTTGGTAGTTTTGACACATATTCATCAATAATAAGAACAATGGAGACCCCAGCTAATATTACAGAGGTTGTGTGTGAAGTTATTAACCATATATTACCTATAAAATCTTCCGAAAATAGAATTGGAAAGAATATGAATTAATTAAGAGATTGTGTAACGAGAATTCTGTCATCTGTCATCGATTCTATAATTAATTACAGAAATGTCAGTAATTCGAATATAGTGTTGCCAACCATTATTGGTCTTTTTGCCGGCCTAGACCGGAGAATGGTAAGTTTCCGGCCGATTTAAAGTAATGCAAAATCAGTGTTTCTGGACGGAGGCGCAAAGAAATATTTTCTGAAAATATTGGGGTATTCACTCCGAAGTCAGACAGGGTTTATTATTCTCTTCAACACTATTTGTGTTTATAATTTTCAGATAAGGGGAAAGTGAGGAGAACAGATGACAATAGAACTAGTATCAGATGAAGCATTTTCAGATCTGTAATTTGCAGACGACATATGTATTACCACCACAAATAAGATACAAATAAAAGTCAAAACAGAAAGGCTAAACAAAGAACCAAGAAAAGCGGAATTAAAAATAAATAATAAATTAAAAGAAAGGGAATAACACTAAAGATCAAACAAATAAAAAACATTTTGAAGCACTCACACAAATAATGATAGATTATAGAATACTTCATCATGATGCAATGAAGAAATATAGTACCTGCACGATTACAACATGAAAATATAAGTGGGGCGGCCATAAGCTCAGGCAATCTGTAAAATATTTCACCAGATAAGCACTGAACTTCAACACAGCTGGCAGAGGAAGGATGGACAGACTTGTACAGTGATTTGAAAAGAACAACATAGAGCTCAAGAGCAGGCATTCTTTGCATTTTAAACAGATGTGGCACCAGAATTTGAAGACTTGGGCTGGTCCATTAGAAGGCTAATTAGGTAATAGAAGAAAAAGATAAAGATTTCTGACACTTTTTGCAGATCATATACATATAGTCGACAGTAAATAAATAGAAACGTATTCTAAGGGAAAATAAATAAATATTATCATAAAAGAACCAAAAAAAAAACATATCGAAGTTACATCTATTTATTTAGATTTTTTCCTAATTTTTCACGTAAAAAATCTAAGCGAAGTACATTAAGGTCAGCACACAAAATTTATTATAATTATCTAGCCTTTATGCTTGTATACTTAAATAGCTCCTCTGCAAGCACTGGCAGTTCGAACAAAGAGAAATATTGAAGGCGTAGGTCGGCATTCCTAAAAATATGCATGCAAATTTATTCGTATTACTGAAAAAAACAAACACGTTAACGCAAATACGTACAGATAGCGCTGTGTTAACATTGCGGGTGGAAGTTAGTAGGCACTCATATTATTATATAAGCAAAACTTTAAGTTTGGGAAGCTATACTATTGTTGCCAGAAGAAATTTATTACTTAACTTCAAAGATTTTACCATATTACCTCCAGAAAATTCTGTTCTACTAACATTCATTGCAGTAACGTTTATATCGCTATTTTTGCACCTAGAATCTTTATTGTCAAATATTCTAAATCTTTTTTTTTTGTAAACTATAAAATGTTACGGCAATAATTGGAAATTATCTAATTTGATATGTTCTTAGCAGAGGGCGGCAATTAAAGTAACCCACTTTATTATTTGGTGTGGCTGAGTACCCAGACCAATATTAGTTTCTTTTGGGCGCCCACCTCAGCCCACCGCCCAGGTTAGAGTAAACACTTGCTCAATTGACCGCTTTTAGTGTTGCCTGGCTGCAAGAGAAAATAGCAACGCTTTTACTTAACTCGGTCCATCTTTCTACTTGTAGTTATCATGATCGAGTATATTTATATAAATGTTACCATGAGACTAATTACCCTTGTGTTAACCACAGAATCATTTTGGGACTATGGCCCCAATTTATTTCTCACAACCTCCTGTACCTGCCTGGGGCAATAGTGGTCTTGTTGGTTGTTTTTTTTTTTTTGATATGCGTGTTCCATATAGGTCTATGATCAAATCATATCCCAAGGTTTTGCTTCTTTGACATATGGAATCCTTTAACCACCTAACACTAGTGGTTGTAAACCTTCTAGCATTGTTTTTCTCATGAACGTGATAACTTGTATTTTCTGAACATTGACTGATAGTCGTTTTTGTTTGACCAGTCGTCTACAGTATTTAGTGCGGTTTGTATATGTTCTGCTAGAACTTCTGGAAACTGCCCTTTAAACGACTATTGTAAGGTAATCATCATACCCCAGACAATGAAAGCTTTCTCTGTCTTATGTACCTGTCCACCAACTTTTCAGTGTTTTGCATAAAAAGGCTTATTGGTCTGTATAGGTATACCACCCTCACCCTTTGTCATGCGTTTGGAGCGCATTCCTAGGCGATACATGCTCTGAAGATTTTTGTTAGATGTGGTATCAATACCTCTATCCCTTTCTGGAATAGGGCCGGAAATATTCCATGCGTGCTCGTAGATTTAAAAGGCGAAAACCTGCTTATGACCCACTTGATTCTTGCGGGTGTTGTGATCTCTGTACTCAAATCTTCTCGTTTTGGCCTATTTGACCTTCGATCATATTCCGCCGGTCTGCGAACATCCATCAGGATCTTCGAGGACGGGAAGTGAGCTTTAAACAATTCCCCATTGCTCTCTTCATGAGTGCATGTATATGTTCAATCAGTTCTTTTTATGAGGCCCACTTCGGTCGCAGTATTGCCATCCTTGGCTAGAACTTCTAGGCTAGAATTCACAAACATGCGGGAGTTTCGTACAGTCCCTCGCAGAACTTTCACCACTAATTCCTTTTTCCTTTACGGATTTCTTCATCGTACTGCGTCAATTTGTTTTTATATACATTCCAAGTGTGATCGGACTTGGCTTTGTTGAACAGCCTATAAACATCGGCTCGTAATTTCTCTAGATTCGTATTCCACCGCATTCTTTCTGGACGGTTTTTCATGTCGGCGACGTGATGGCTTCGTGGACTTTGTCCATCGCCAGTTCTAGCCCTTCTACTTTGTCCACTGATGCTCTACTTCCCTCAGATGGCTTCCTGAGGGATTTTACATATCGTTGCCAATTTGCCGCACTAAGGTTTCTGTACTGTACCCCGGTAGCATTCAGGTTGAATATTATGTGCCGGTGGTCCGAACAGGATGGTGCTTCCTGTCATCTCTTTATGGCGTTAATCATTTTGCCCGAGCAAACCGTAACATGTTTTAAACGTAGTAAAGTAAGTAAGATAATAAATAATAATCAATGTATGTAAAATTATGGTAAGTTAAAATTTTAAAATTGTTACTAGGCTTACTCTTTTTATTTAATACGTTTAACAGAATAGTGTTAGTACCTAATCTTTATATCTTTCGGTTACATCTCGTAAAAGTTTACTCTGTAGGTTGAGGAAGATTGCAGTGTCAGTAGAATCGTCGCTGAGGAATTGTGTTTACAAAATTAAGCAATTTTTGCATTTTATTATCCGATGCTTTTAATTTTTCATTAGATATATACTTGTTATACTACATTTACATACTACATATTATTATTAAAGAAATAAGAAACATAGTTTTGCCAGGAGCAGTTTTCTTAAGAGGAACATATATTACATTAACTTGTGTGTAAACTATTAAACATTTACACTTTACGCAACGCATCAATCGAATCTCTACCTAAAACATTCAAATTTAAAATGTGCTATTTCTTCAAGCTAATGTATTAAGGCAGTATACTTTTAGTGACAATATGATAATCATACTTAAAATTCAAAATAAGTTTGTTGAAATGTGTTGCTATTAATAGCTGGCTTAAAGTACATGCAAAAGTATTATATGCGTCATTATCCATTCTGCTTCATTTCTTATTTTTAATTTTTCCCTTTCAAAATTAACTGTGCACGGAATATATTATATTACCCTATGAAACTGTTATGCGATAAAATGGTAACGGAAAAAATCGATCGCTACAACATCCGTTATTTAGAATCGCTTCATTTGCAACCAATGCAATTAAAGCCGCGTAAACTCGAAGCCTTTTCGTTGGTTTCGTTTTTCGCTCCGCGATGAGAGATAATCGAATTTTCTTTCGCAGGTAAACACCTACATCGCGCAACAGTCGCCGGTTCCTTCGTAAACTTTAATTGGTAGCTCTCCTCGGGCCTTTCCTTTTGATAGCCGCACGTACACACGATTTTTGACCACTTTTTGTACGCGTATGTATGTGTGCAAGAAAAAACTCGCAAGTTTACATAACTATTAAGTGGAAGGGCGAGCCAAGAGAGACTACCGAAGAACAAACTGACAAGATATAACCAGGCAATGACCGCAAACGCGGTACAATGACCGCAGCCCTCCATCTCACCGGAGCGGACAATTCAGTTCCGGGATGTTTTGCTCGTTTATTTTGTCTGACTTTACAATGGACTGCACTCGCTACGTATCTCGGTGTGTGTAGATGTGTAACATACAGATGTTTGATTCGCTGAACCGAAATGGTGCTTTACCGTCATGTCTGCAAAGTAGTTCCTAAATTCCTAACAAACGGCCCCTTGCCTAGCACATGATGCTTGATGATCTTTCATAACACATCACTATCATTTCTAAACTAAAATAAAAACTGTGGATCCATACAAATTCATTTACTTATCGAACGTACATAAATGTCAAACGACAGCAATATATAACCATGTAATTATTGTAATGTATCCTTGACAACAACTCATAATTAAGCCTTATTAGTTAGTTTAGTTGTAATAAGTACGTGTGATAATAAATCGTTTAGTTACATTTTTTACTGCTCAAAAGTTAATTTAACGATGCCTCAGCTTAATTAATACATTAATTATCGAATAAGAAAGTCGTTAAAAACGGAAAGCAGTATAGCTGTATATCAAAACTGAATATACAATAGTTTTTTCGTTCAGTTACGATATTGTATGCCTAAAATGTATTAATGAATATACATGACTACAGCCATGACGAAATCCAATTAAATCTGGTTTAAAATGTTGCCTATATATATAAAAAAAAGAAAAAACCTGCTGTTGCTGAAAACTGTTACATTTCAGTTTCTCCACCATGCCCATGTCCATCATAAGGGTAAACGCATGAAAAAAATGATGTGATAATAATAATAATGAAATAATAATAAACGTTTATTTGCCCAACAGGTAACCCCAATAACAGGACAAAGATTTATAACAAATATAATATGTGAATACATATAAAGGATAATATACATAGAATATCAAAGAAAAAGAAAAAGAAAAGAAAAATGATGTCACTGTGCAACACTCCCAACAAATATGTCTTCATAGAAGACTTCAGCATTTCGCGTCATATGATATAATGGCGCTCTAAGTAAAAGATTAGTCCGTGGGGTTGGCATGTTGAAAGTAACAGAATGACGAGTGACAAGTCGCGGAACGTTTAAACTTATAGCTGATAGTAAGAAAGGACAATCGATTTTATTATTTACTAGTTTGTATAAATAGCGAGCACTTTGAATATTACGTCGACGGCTTAGAGGGTGCGTAGGAAACAAACCAATCTGGATAAGTTCCACTTGTTCTGAATGAGAGGAATCTCAAGAAACGACGCTGAATACGCTCAAATGGAAGGTGTTGAGAGGTGTAATAGGGAACCAAATAATTGATGCATACTCTAATTTCGGTAGAACAAAAGCATAGAATAAAGTTTTCAAAAGCGCAATATCTTTAAATTGTCTAGACGTTCTAATGAGAAAGCCAAGCATTTTAGATGCAGATAAGCACACATTCTCAATATGCGATGAAAAAGATAAATCAGCGTCGAATGTAACTCCCAAATCTTTGACGATATTTAACTTATCCAGAACACGGCCAGCAATGGTGTAAGTGAAGTTATGTGGTTTAGTTTTCCTAGTAAAAGATACGGTGTAGCATTTATCAATGTTTAATACTAAGTTATTAGTTGCAGACCACTCGAATAAAATGTTGATATTTTGTTGCAAGATATTAGCGTCATCAGAACCCGATACTGAGCAGAACAATTTAATATCATCGGCGTATGCCAAAACGGGACATGTAAGGGATTCAAGAATGTCGTTAATAAATATATTGAAAAGTAATGGCCCAAGATTGGAGCCCTGTAGAACACCATTTGCTAATTGAAATTCAGATGAGTGAAATCCGTTATAGAATACATAGTTAATTCTGTTAGTTAAGTAAGATTCAATCAACAAACATAAATTGGGAGAAAAACCAAAAATTTGTGATCCAAAGTATCAAAAGCATGTGAAAAATCCGTGTAGACTGAATCCACTTGTCCCTGTTTGTCCATAACTTCACTCACAAATTGTGTAAACGTAGCTAGGTTCGTCACAGTAGACCGACCAGTCATAAAGCCGTGCTGCTGCGTTGAAATAAGCTGTTGTACTTTAAAATAAATCGTGGAGTGTAAAAATTGTTCAAAGACTTTTGCAAAATTGAAATGAGTCGGTAGTTCTTGATTTCCGAACGATCTTCCTTCTTGAAAACAGGGACTATTCGAGTTCGTTTCTACTTATCCGAGAAAGTACAGGTCTTGATCGCTAAGTTGATGATTTTCGACATCGGTCCGCTTAAAATGTTACAGGTATTTTTAATAAAAACGCTGGGTATAAGATCCTCACCCGCAGTTAACTTGTCAGGAAATGAAGCCATAATATTTGTCACCCCTTCCTCAGAGACAGGACTGAGATAGAAGGTTTAAACACCTGAGCACGTGTTCGGCAATACCGAAGAGAAAGTGACACTGTGCGCAGCAGAAAAGAAATGAGCGAAGGCGTCAACAATATTTTTAGGTTCATCCAACTCAATTCCATTATAAGACAACTTGCCGGGTATACGTGAAGTCCCACTCCTAGATCGCACAAAAGACCACAACTGCCTGGGATCGGACTTGATAGTAGATTCAATACGGGACATGTACCTATAATTTGTAAGCTCCATCAATTTGCACTTTTGTTAAGGCTCTCATTCTTCGAAACTCAAGAAGAAAGGTAGCATCACCACTTAAAATCCATATCCTTCTATAAGAGTCTTTAGAGAGTCCTTTATTATTTATAATGACAATGATATAATAATAATAAAGTTTATTTCATATAGTATCTAAATACAATAATGACATTAATGAAATATGCTTGGAAAACAATCAAAATGATTACAATTCAACTCATTCACAGCATACTTAATAGTTCATTTCCAAAAGATAATTTTCAACAATTTTCGAAAAACCTTAAAACTATTTATATTCTTTATACGATTAGGTAATATAATATAAGTAAATAATTGTACAGTCTGCCATCAGAAAATTCACTGCGATGCTTAAAAATAAAAGCATATAACTTCATTTATATTTTAAGCATCATAGAAAGTTAAAGCTCATGGTAGCTTTAAAAGCCTTTTTGGATGAACTTCGCCCAGTAAGATACTGCCCTGTTGCGAAATATTATATCATTTTTAAATTAATTATAGTGTAATAGCAGTAATATTAGTAGTATAGTTCAAGTAATAAAGATCTTTCAAATTAATAGTCGATCTTCGCCAAACCTGTATTTATATCTGAAGTTAAATATAAGTATACCAACTATTTTCTGCTAAAAAATTCTCAAATGTATATCAATATTACTTGTTAGTAATAGTGAACCTAAACTGTTTTCAGAATACAAGGAGGCCTGTCCTGTGCTAGCTTGCCTTCTCTTACTTTTTGCTTTCAAATTTTCAGAAATCTGCTATTGCTTATTTCATGCTACAAAAATATGTAAACTTCAGTTTTATAATTAAATTATTTATCTGTTTTGGCTGACGTTTTAAGTTTTAGTTATTCACTGCCTGTTGCTTTGAAGTTTGTTTGTATTTTCTTTTTTTTTTTCTAAAATGTTTTTATGTCACTTTTTTTTGTGAGCAGACATACGTGCTATTCCCGCTGGCTAAAAGTTAGTGAAAAAAGGCAACATCGTTTGATAATAGTAGGTAGGTATATTAAAGGACTGATGTCATGAGAGCAGTTTTTCAAAGGACGAATCTACCTAGGCTTTATGAACGAGTTCTTTATGGTATTTTTTTCCTAATTTGCAAAACTTCTAATTATGTGGGGAATAAAACGGTGTTGAGAAATCCAAAATATCTAATAATTTTTGGAATATTAAGAAAAAAAGTGAAAATCTGAAAATTTTATTTTACTCTTTTCTAGTGATTGAATAATAACAGGTTTGAATCGTAGCTATATATAGCCAAGTAAATTTGTCATTTCAATTGGCACTTATTGTTAGATGTGACTTTCACTGTATGTTTTAAACATGAAATATCACATCTAAATGCCAATTAAAATTAAATTAATTTAATTTTAAGTTTTAATTAAACAAGTCCCTACTAACTACTAAGTAGCTTCAACTTCCAAAATTAAGAGCAGCCAATTATTTGGTTTGTCGGTCTTTTTTTCTCTCTTGAAAATTAATCCGTTTGAAAAATTGACAACTTATTTTCTTTTTTTTTTTATTTCTTTATTTACCTTGTGTTGACAACGTAAATATAAAAAGTATGATAAATAATAATGAATGTTACCAATCTGTTGTTTATGCAACCAAGATTGTTCTAGTTATAGGAGTTCATGGTGTCATGTTTCTTTTTATTGAAAACAATATAATTATATTTACATTTCGATTATGAATAATAATTTATTCATAAAATCGCTTAATTATTTAAACACCATCAATTACTAATTTTTCTTTTATTGCACTTGTCACCAATTTCAATTAACTATCCCGACTTTTATACCTATAGAGATGGTGAAAACAAAACTGCTCTTCTTTCGGAACTGATCTATCTGCTCCGCGGAACAAATATATAATATGATCTGCAAGAGCAAGTGAGCATATATTTTATATCTCGGCCGATCTTGGTTTATAAATAATGTGGTCTATTCGTGTATGTAATAACTGTACTTCTACTTCATATCTTGCATATTGTTCGTTGTTACGTTACCCATTATGGGTATTTGATTTCGTTAACAGGTAGAGTACATACCTAATATATATTTTTTTATATGAGGACTAAGCATATAAGATGAATTGAATTATTGAAATAACTTTTTTGGGGAATTAATTCAAAATTAGATTTGCTTTAATAAATTAATTTTTATATAAAAATATATAAAAAGAAAAGGTTCTGTATTTAAAATAACTATAGATAATTCCATATAAATAATGATAAGTAGCAATAATAAACCGTAATTAAAATTTATTTATAAATACTATCAAGAATAGGAAACAAAAATTTTCAAACGTATTTGAATAACAAAGTACAACAAAAAAATAAATTATGCATAAATATTAAATAAAAATAGATACACACATAATAAACATAGTTATAGTATTGATTGTTTATTTTTGCAAATAATAAAATTTCAACTTTGGTAGAATCGAGAGTCCAAGTCTGCCTAGAAAATAGTCTCCACATGAAAAGTATGTTGCCAAGACCAAGTTGCATTTGCTTTTAAATAACTTGCGTAAATGTGGGTAGTGTTGGTGTTCCTTTCACCAAACTTTGGTATAATTTTTTTCATACCTACCTCTGCTAATTAACCATACCTATATCATTTTTATATATAATTTTTCTTAACAATCAACCGAAAAAAACAAATAGTACAAATTTAAGGGATATATTATTGATAACATATAGGTGGAGTTCGAATAACCACCCATATTACACAAATAAAGAAAAAAAACACGAATTTTTGCCCACATGAACGAACAAACTGCTTCCTATTTCATTTGTATAAGACCGGGTGTGTTCATCAAACTTGGTTCTAGGTCGGAGCAGCTTAACGGAGAGCAGGAGCAGATTAGATGAGCATCAGAAACCGGTTCCGTCCGTTCCGAGTTCAAAATGTAATACCAAATACCAGGTCTGCGATTTCACAGCCATCTCTAATACCTATACCTACCTTTACCTATTCTTGCTATTCTCTCTACCTAACTTCATTTATATTTTCTGTGCTTCCTTTGCGTTATATTATAGTGTACTTTCCAAGTAATTTTTAAATATAAACTAATGGATGAGTTTGAATGGAACGTATTTCACGAAGGGCAATTATTAGATGCTATGGTAGGACATAAACCGGTCGGTACGTATAAACTTCACTACTTTTTCAACAAATCCCACACCTAACCTATAAACTTTGCAGGTGTAAATAAATATTTTCAAATGGCATTCATTTGTGATAAATTTATCGACAACATAAATAAGGAGGTACATTCCGAGAAAATATGGGAGCATTTAGAGACAATGTACAATCTAGAGGCTTTAGATGAGAGTGAATCTTTACCTTTCCCAAATGAGGAAAAAGAATTTTATTTACCTGAATCAGAATATGGCATGTTAAAAGCGAAAAAGGACGAGAAAGTCGACGATAAAAAAATTCAGAAAGGTCGGGAAACACCGAAAAATATGAAGGAAATAAAGAAGGAAGACAAAACAGCAATTCGGATCATCAAAGATGGTCAGCGGAGAGATAGTAAAGACGGTAAAGATTTGATGAAACCTGTGGGCATAAAAAAAGAAGTAAAAAAGGAGCCTGAAAAGAATAAATTGGTCAAAGGTAGGCAAAGTTCAGTACAAACACCAAAAGAAGAAAATAAAACACCAAAACACAAAAACGACGATACTCCTCGGACAGCCAAAAGGCCCACAAGGGGTAGCTTAAAACCAGAAGACAGTAATAGTAATGGTAAGTCTAGTCCGTTAACTGTTACACCCACAGGAACGAAACGCCGTAGAATAAATTAAATATAATTATTTTGTAGGCACATATGTACATGACTCCAAATATCTGTTATGTATTTACAGACCAATATGTATTATAGAAATGCATTGTTAGTTTGTTATTGAACTACAATCATGTAAATATTTATATTTTATCAATGAATCTGTACCAAAAATGTTTTATAATTATTGTATAAAAAAGTTGATTAATTCGTGTATTTTTACTTTTTCTCTTAATATGTTGTATGACTGTTAGTTTTATTATATTTATATATATCGTAATATTATTAATTGTTTAAACTATAAACAGTATTATTTTTGAATTGGTTTCCTGCAAGAGGTTGATTTATAAATAGAAATTGCAGAAATAGTACAGCTAATATCTTAAAACATCAATGCTGTTTTGTACCACATGACGCAAAAGTCATGAAAAACTACAAATCTTTGTCGACCTTGTTGGATACACTCTCTAAGTATCAGCATTTTGAATATAAATCAAATTTTTGTATCGCTGTAAAAATTCCAATAAGAATTCAATAATCCTATTTGATCTTTTCAAATTAGCAAATAGATAAATAGTTTCCAAATGCGGATTTTAATTATCTTATCCATACTCTCCTCGTTTTCGATATGCTTTAATGAATTAAGGAATACATAAATTAATTCAGAATAATCACAAAGTTTATACTTTGTCCCAGTGATCTGGTTCATAAGAATTTCAAATCAAATAATTGAGATGTCTCTCATCGAAGGACATAACATACTTCAGGCAAAACTTCCAACTTTAACAATATAGAGGTACCTGTTCAAAATTCACGTTTCAATTCCGTTAATCTTTTCGGTTAATTTTGGTTAACTTAGATTTTTTTTTTTTTTTAGTTAACATTCTGGTATGTGTTTAGAGAAACGGATGTATAGGTTAATATAAAATATAATGTATGTATACATCGCTGTAACTATTTGTATTGCTGCAAATGCAAGTTTAAAAAATCACATTTCTCCGAGAAATTTGAGAATTTTTAACTAACCAGTTTAGTGGCAGGAAAACAGCCAAGGTAAAAACAAACTCTTTAATAATTTTGTTGCCATAAAACATTTTGTTTATTGGTATAAGTTTTATTTCGTGATCTGATATAAATATACAACATATAGAAGCAAATCAATGTATAGAATCAAGACAGTTCATTTCATAACATAAATTCTCCATTCCATACATACTCATCGACAGTAAATTCACTTTTTCTTTGTTTAAAAAAAAAGTCAAAACTTAGCAATTTACAATTGCACAAATTACATCAAGTTGAATTTACATGAAGTTATACGATGGAGGAAACATCTGAATCTGTTGACAAAATAATTTCACAGTACAAAATTATAGCTTATTTTTAAAACGATCTTTAATTTATATAATATACTGACATACAATAGAGATTTTCAATTATTAAGAACGATCAGTTTTGAAACGTATTGCATCATACCCAATTTTTGTACTTAAAAAATTTGATTTCAGATTATAGAATCACATCATCACCACAGATCATTGAAGAAAAATAATAAAAGAGGTTTCGATTCTTATTTAAATAATAAAATAAGTTTGAATATCACGGCGTTGTCGCGTATTTGCAATCGCTCATCGTATAAAGATAACAAAAAATGTCAAGGGCGAGATAATAGATTAATTCCAATTATTTTTCTAGAAAAAAGTGATATAACTTGCCTCACTTCAAGTTGAAAGCAAGATCTGCACCTTCAAGTCGAAGTAAAATGAGTTATACTCTAAAGTTACAATAGAACAAATAGCGCACCCTGTCTTAGACTAAATAAATAGTGTTTTAAGGCCGACATACAATGGGGCTACACATATGTTTTCTTTTTAACTAGGTGTTATCTAACACATCCATTCATTATAAATGAAGATAAAACCAAAATTCGTACATCCAACGCAAAAATGTTAATACTTGTGTTTGATCCACTCGACTATAAAAAGTTTGTTGTTTTCACTTCACGCAGTTCTTGCTAAACAAGGAAACTAAAATTAGTACCCTGTTTATGTACATTAACCTTCACAAAACAAAAACTCTAGCAGTGATACTGTTCTATAACGTATATAAATGAAAGACAGTTTGTACATAGGACACACTTAAAACCTATGAGCATGAAAAATGATACGTAAAGTTACTTATAAAATCATTGCCATATATTCGTGGCCAATGTTGGAGCAGCATTATTTGACGTTTGACTATTCAGCGACAGCGTAGTGAACTGTTGCTGTAAATTAGCTGGATTTGCAAAAAATGGATTGGGCACGCCGGTTTGGTTTCCGAAACTTTGCTGAAATTGATTTGCCGGCGGCGCAAACTGGTTCGGTAAAGATTGGAATTGAGTACTTTGCTGGAATTGCGCCTGCGCGGGGTACTGGAACTGCGATGATATGGATTGTGCCGGCGGAATTTGCATATTTTGGACTGGTATTGTATTGCCGAATTGGTTTGCAGCATTTTGCACCGGGAATTGGCTGGAGTACACGTTTTGAGAAGGAAACTGGGGCTGCATGCCGTTTTGGATTTGGTAATTCTGGGGATAATTGAAACCCTGGAAAGTCTGCTGTGGAAACCCGCCACTGTAAGAAACATGTGGTGCTGGTTGATTAGAATATGTCGGGTTAAAATTGGTTATTGGGGGTGCGCTCCCGTATAATGCCAAGATACTATCTTTAGTCATCTTCGCCTTTTCCTTTTCCGTAGGCGCTGTTTGATTAAAGAAGCTTTCTTCTTCGCTCTTATTATTATCAACTTTAGTTTCTCCGTTCTTCTCTTCTTTGACAGACGGGGCAGATAAGAAATTACTAAATCCATCTTCCCCATTTTGCAATCCTAAAAGATCAGTTGTTTGCTTGCTGCTATCCGTGGTCGTAGTTGTTCCTTGAGAGCTATTAGCGTTTGAAGAACCAGATGAAGAAGACTGTGCTCTTCCAGGTTTGGGACTCGGATTCTTCGGTTTCGGTAATTGTGGTACATCGACGTTACCTATGCTCTTCTTCTCCACCACTGTCTTTTTCTTCCTCTTTTGTTTCTCGATCTCTTCTTCGATCTCTTTCTCCCAATTCACCTTTGGCAGTGTGGGCGGTACCCATTCCCTAGCTATGTACTTTTTGTGTTCATACTTCGCTCTGATGAACGTCTCTAAGTTTGAATCGTTCTGCGGCCTTCTAAAATTATCAGGAAGGTTTGCTTCGTACACAGCTCGTGCACGCGAGTTGCCCATTTGTTGTAACGAAACCACCTGCTCGGGGGTCCACGTGTCTAGATTTACGGATTTTACTTTCGATATGTGTACTCCTAGATTTCGATGTATACCCGCGCACCGAATACATAAGAACACACCCAGATTCCAAGAAGCCCATCTCGGCCCTGGAAATATTAAAGGATATTTATTTTTCAAGCATAAATTATAGCTGAAGTTGTTTATTAATGGTATAAATGCGCGATATCTACTGTAGCCAATAGAAATCCAGGACTCAATTCATCTGTTTTATTTTATCTAAAAATGAAATGATCCATCCGAGAAAATAATTTATTTGTATACATTTGTGTCAGTCAAATTAGTAGGTACATCTACATATGCACTCTGTAATAATATATTCGCTGCTGTTTATGTATACGAAGATATAGAAGAGGAAATGGACACTTCATTCAAATTTTTGATTAATAAAATTAGGACATGCGATAAAAGCATTCCATTTATCAGTGGAACAGATTGGTAAATTCTTTATTACTTATCATTGTTCACAACTTAGAAATATACTATATACAGTTTCTAGATTCATTTACTTGTATGAAGTAGGTACACCGATTAAAAATTAGTCAAACAATTCTTTCTAACTTTATTCTTTGCTGGTAGCGCGTTTCGATAACTAAACAAAAAACAAAATGTGCTCATCTTTGCACAATTTATATATACATACTTAGATATATGTAACTGAAATATTTTCATTCATTATTTTGAATATTACGTGGACTATATTATCTATGTAGTTAATAATGTTCAGTTTTCGGTTTAATAGGTATAATTGCAATTTAATGCAGCATAAAAGCTTTATACACGCGTTGTAGCAGTTGTAAATAATAAATATATTAAATGATTTAATCCCACTGCTTAACATCGTAAAGTCTACTTTCTAATACAATTCGAACTCTTTTATATCTGAAATATAAATGATGATACGCATTGCATTGGAATTGATTCTGTATGCTAATACCATGTCTCCGAATGACAATTACAATTAATTTATTCACAATCTACAATCCGTGGTCTGAATTAAAATAGCAGGATAAGATGTCACATCCATAGTTGTATTTTTTGTTGTTGTATTTTAATTAATAACGGATAAGACAATAATTAATACCACTATTTATATATCTAATAAGTACTTCAGTACATATTAATTGCAAAGTTAAAGGGATCAATTTGTTTATGTAAAGCAAGCAGAAAAATACAAGATCTATTGGTCGTCATGTTGTAGGATAAATAAAATCAGTAAGTAAATAATTATAACACCGACTTTTAGACACACGAAGTTTTTTCTTTAATTTTGAAACCTGATCTACAAAAAATATCGTTTGTTTAAAATTTATAAAATGTCGATATCATGCGTATGCTTGTAAACATTTGGTACTGTTTATCTATCTAATCCTCACTTAAATACTTAAATTACACCATTGAACTGCATTTTATATTATGTATAAGCAAAGATAAGGCAATAATGGCCTACAGTTGCTTTCTGAAGTACAATAATTAACATAATATTCTGGTTTTTAATACCTTTTTTAAATTTATTATTAGGTATATTTAAATATAAAATAGTTGGAAAAAAACGCATTCACAACATATTTTTCATCCAATTTCATTTTTCTGTGAAATCTATATTACTCATAGTAGTACTAGAAACTCAATCAATGAAACGATGATTTCTGCTTATTTCATATCATAGTATTTGGTATAACAGATAAGTTTTTAAATTGCACCCTTCGTACGTTTGGCGATTCATGCTAATTTATTTAGTCAGCAAGCAGCTGATTATAAAAATCCAAAAATATATTAAATTATCATGCGACATTTTATATTTTCAAATTTTGTTAATATTATTTATATAACAACTATTTCGGTATTTAGAATTGGAGAGTTGGAAGTCACGACATACCAGTTATTAAATAAAACACAACCTACCTTTTGAATCGCAGTCAACACAGTATTTATTATCTTCGTCCCTCAATAATTCCGTTAATACTGTCTGGCATTTCTCTTGTAACTGTTTCGTTTTATCTTTTTCCGTTCTTGAACTCATATCTGATGTTTAACACAAAAAATTAACCACATACAAATCACGAATAACAACAAGGGGTGGTTGCCATTACAAACGTCACTGTCTATTGTGCGCAAGTCAATAGTTTTCCATTGATTGGTTAAATACACCATCTGTGAATGGTATGCTAAACTAGTGTTAATCATTAGATTTCTATTTTTTTTTTATAAATATTGTAACAGGAATCTATCTGTCTGAATAGTGTGTTTGTAGTTTTATGTAATGACGGTTGAAGCAACGTCAAATTGGTTGCCCAGCACGGTATTTTTATGAATGGAGATAAGGATGCAAATAAATTTAATTGCTAGATATATCATGAAGTGACAGTATATTAATAAATACTATATTCAGTTCTATTTCATATTATTAAGTGATAATGTAATATATATTATAATAATTAGATTTTTATTAAATATATTATAAAAAAAAAAATAATTATATTATTCTTAGATACACAAAAATAAACATATTTTTATTTTAAAGTGAAACAAGTTTAGAATAAAATAAATAAAAGTGTATTTTATATTATTGATATTGTATAAGCAGAAGGAATAAAATCTCATAAAACGAAAGCGGAAAATATCGAGGTTCCATGGTGTAATGGTTAGCACTCTGGACTTTGAATCCAGCGATCCGAGTTCAAATCTCGGTGGAACCTGTTTTTTTTTTCTTTGAATGCGAAGTCGTCCAGAATAACTTATAGTATACTCGAATAAAATTTTGCTGACTGCTCGGATCGGGATTTTATTTTCTTTTTCTAAATTTATGATTTGTGATAAAATTTTACAACTTTCCTCTTAAGGTCCTGTCTTAAAAAGATAGGTTCCATCAGATATATTACAGACAATCCGGTTTTTATATACTAAAGTAATATTTTCATTTGGCGAATCTCCAAATCTTTTTAAGAACAAATTTAAAATTGATTTGGTAATTTCTCAATAATTGAAGTTTCTGCCAAACCTGGAAAATTGCTTCTGCATGCTAGTCGTTTTTCATTTTATTAATTTCGAAAGAAGTATTGATGTAGTTCACTTCGATGAAAATTTGCTAATAGTGTTTGTACATACATTGCAGTTTGCAGTCAAGGGTTATATATTAGTTATAGCAAAATCGCTAATACAATACTGAACAGATAACGTCAATCTATCCATTATTAAGGCCATTATATGTTACATGACATAAACGAATATACCTAATCTGTATAAGATTAGCGAGGCTGCTACAATCTTGCTGTACAATTCAGAGAGTGCTTACAGACTTTAGGCTAAACTGATTTTGTATTTACGATTAATAAAACTTCATATGCCTACAAGTTTACTCTTACAGCGAAAGAATTAATACCCTGCTTGTGATTAAAGTAGAAGATACGTTAAACTAGCAACGTGTGTATAATTTCTGTGAAATATATTTTAAGTTCATGCAGTATGCTTAATGAATTAATTCAAATAGAAGTTGTCAGCTAAATAGGCGGCGTAATAAAATAGGATTTAATGGGTAATATAGCGTCTGCATTTAATAATGATTTTTTTTGTATGTGAAGTGTTTTATTTATTTATTCAAGGATAGATACACTCTGTATATTTCATATTGCGACAATCACAATTAACTAACAATAAGTGCAAGTTCGGTAGAACACGTTATATTTATACTTTATATTTATGCTTATACAAAAAAAAAAACACGGGCCCTGATCTTATTTTGTTTCTTTCTGTTGTGATATAACGTTGCATCCGGTTTATTTTTTATAAATGGTTGGTAGAGTATTAATGTTACTTTCACTGGGGGAAGGAACTCTGATTTTCGTACTAATGAATCAATTTAGGGCAGGATGGTGCCAACATTAAGCTTCAGGAAGTTAATAACTACGGGATATCAAGAAATTCTGTAATGTAATCGTTCTTTTCATTTAAGGAATAGAATTTCCTGATGTACCCGATTGTTATTGATTAGATATTTCAAATGAAATGGGTTCTTACAAATCACTGACGGAAACGAATAAATTTTAATACTTTACTTCTCTAAACAATAAGAAGGAAATGGATGATTGATCTGATAAAGAGGTACAAAATTAAATCAGTGGTTTGTGAAAAGAGAGCCACCGCAACCTTTTTCATTTAGTATCGGTCTATGCACCGGCCTTATATTAAATTTTACGGGAGTAGTATTCTATTGGTGTTAAATTATGGTATTAATTAATTAAATTTGTTAGGTACTGCGAAAGATAAACTGATCGTCAAGGAAAAGTCATTTATAAAATTGGGTGTGAGGGCTGCAATCAAATTTATGTGGGACAAACGAAAAGAGCAATAGGAACTAGATTTAAGGAACAGATTGGACATTATCGGCACGGTAGAATTGACGCGTCCAGTATGGCATAGCATATTAATGATACAAGTCACAAGATTAACATTGAAAACCTCGAATTACTAAAAAATGTAACATCCCTTAGAGAATTATCCGCTTTTGAAAGCATTTATATTAAAAGAGAATCTAAAAATAATAATTTATTAAATCGGGAACCGGCCACCGTTCGGTGCTGATGGATTTATTAGGGTAAAAACACATTTCTTTCGCAGTTACATATGAGTTCGGAATTCTCAGAATTCGGGCAGGTCAACACAGGCGGTAAAAGCATTTGTAAATATAAATTTAGGGTACGGATAACTAACCTTGTTTAGATATTTTATCGGTTCTTAATTCATTCGGTCTTCGGTTGGAAATGGAAATCCAGGAATCTCCGACACAATTGTCCCGAATTAATTTAAATTGTTATAGTGTGGAGTGATCGGATATCTTGTGTGCCTATTACTACGCTACAGTCCTCGCATATCTCAGTCATTGTTACACTTGTGTTTTAAAATACTATTATTAAATGACGAAGGAATTTATCAGGTAATAAATTATTCATTGTATTAATGAAAACAAAATCAATGAAAATGAAATGGCTTGATCGACTCAATGAAATATGTTGTTGTTGTAAAGAACAACAGTTTTATAATGAACGTTTTCATTCAACCTATAAACAAAATCATTAAGGCATGTTATCTGTTCGTTGTTGCAATAAATTGCAGTCATTAAAACAACGGACAGGGTATCATTTAATACTTTAATGCGTTCATATCGTGAATAAGTTGTATGTAAAAATAATAACGCCTACATTCATTTCCTGTTCACATTATCAACACAATTATTTATTGAACATATGAAAGAATAGTTACTATAACAAACATTGTAACTGGACCAATGTAAAAAGATTGAATGAATTGTGTGTTGTTTGGACTATTTCCATTGTCTGTTATAATATATATTTATTTCACTAACTTACTTAATCAGAGATCGATATTTTACTATCAGAATGAAATATTTCGTTCTGCCAATGAAAAATCACTCAATAAATGTAGATTATTGACATAACGACCTGTATATTTCTTAGTGTAGATGCTTTATGTATTTATGCACCTAATGAACCGAATTTTGGTGAAGCTGGAAATTAACTTAATAAATTTGATACTTAAAATATTATCCAATAAATATTTGCGACTTCTGTTGCCAATATTTTTTAGTGCCCACTTTATCGTTGGCATATAGGTACTTCACAAAACGACAATAGGTATTATTGGTGCATGAAAGTAAAAATTTGTTTTATCGTTATAAGGTCAAGAGAATTTTGAAGAAGTCGTATATATTCAGCAGATTAAAGTTATATCTCGTATTAGTAGAAAAAAAGTCAAGCGAGCTGGTGGATGTGATATTAGCGAGTGACCAGTCGGGTAGAATGTTTCCGATAAGAATTCCATCGACAGGAGTATCGCTGTTTGCCCCAATGTTACCTTTTACGGCTCAGTTCTAAAAGAATCATTCTTCAACAATTTCGAGTTTATTAGCTATTGTAAATACGTAAAAACAATCAATGTAAAACTTAACATAAAAATCTCACAGTTTATTAAATTCAAAGTAAAGTAAGTAAAATTGTATGAATTGTTAAATTGTTCTTTGTTTGAAATAGTGAAAATAATTAATCAAAGTTTAAAATTCTGATTGATTATTTATGTATCAATAGATGAGGAAAAATGTAATATATTAATAATATATTTTAAGTTGAGTACTTATATTTGTAATTATTTTACATCATATGTTAGATTTTAGGAGAGAAACTTATTTATATAATTAAAAATTGCAAAAATCTTGTAAGGTAAGTACCCAGACTTAAGTTAATCTTCTTTATACAATCAGTTGCATCGCAAAATTTGTATTCCGTCAGTTTTGCTGATATTTTCCTTTTTTTTCAGAAGCTAATGACAATATATATTTAAGTTGCTATTAAGAATAAGATACTTTCAGTCATGTTATGTACAACAATCACATATGCAACTAAATGATGATGCAGCTATGAGCTTCCTAACTTGCGTCTTAGTATTTTTTATGCCTGCTCAAATAGCGTCCGCACGCCGCAAATGAAGACATTTACCCTAAATGTCGTTTAAATTATTTAGAGTACCTTCTAATTTCCATTTTTGTGTTTTAATTCTCTCCTATCCACACCTTTAGAGGATATTCAGAGGCAGACTTTTAGAATTTTCCACATCCAAGGCCAAAGCAGATGACGCTCGGTGCCTTTGAACCGATTTTGTTCGTACACTTTATAAAATCCTCCAGGCAGTTCGTTATTACGATTTATCCCAAGTAAGAAGTAATTTTCCTTATATTTTGTAACAAAAGACGCAAAACTTACATTTTATTCTTATGTTATATTTCAGCGAAGTGATTTGTAGCGACTTTAAAGTTTATATAAGCAAAGTGTATATGTAAGTTGATACTTGAATTGGCTAGATGTTTAATTAAGTTGCATTTTAAGATGTATTTGTATCATGCCTTGTGATGATTAACACCCATGCTTCATTAAGACAAACCCAGCAAGCATTCACTAATCCTAATAAAAATATTCTACGTCATAATATATAATCTAATAGCTTCTAGAACAGATTCAACTCGATAGCATCCTTTATTAAGAACAAATATAGAAATACCGTATAAAGAAAGCTATTTTCAAATCAACTCCATTAAATTTTGATTTTGTTACTTGCCTTTCTACTTACACGATCAATAGAAGCAAAAAATTCAAAGAAAGAAACATAATATCTTAGGAAAGTTATTTAACCCTATATAACCCTATATAACTTTGGCTGATATGCAGGTACTCAAACCTATATAAATAACCTTACCTATAAATATATTTGCCGCTACAGGCTTTCTGCTGCCTTTGCCCTCATCATATAAATGGTGTTCCTAAATTACTATTTATACTTTGTGCTGCTTGTGCGGTAAACACAAATTCAAATTTTATTGCTTCAAATATATGTTCAGCACTTTCCGTCTTGGATGTTTTAATACCTTTTTATTTCAGTTAACACTACAATTCTTTTTCTCGGTATAGATAGTTTAAACGATTATTAAAACTTCTGAAATCTATTCTTTCATTTGGATTCATGAAATAAATTATATACCTTTAATTTCTGAGACACTACAACTTCAAAACATAACACTTTTTCTTAGAATCACGTGAGCTTTCACCTCCCAAAATTTGTCATAGACCTAGAAATTCACTCTGTATATACACCTATACTGGTTTCTCATTTCTAACATTTTGCTACTTCTGATATAGTTAAGTTACTCGTGAATAACAGTTAACGAGAATCTCTGTCTTTCGCTGTTGACAAGATCTGAATATTGAGTATAAGGTTCTTTGTTTTCTTTTTGTATTCATTTATGGTGTGCCGCAAAAATACTATGAATGGTTTAGGTATGCCGAGGTTGGCAAAAGGTTGCGGAGCACTGCTTTACACAACTCCCAATATTAAACTAAAAGAAAAAAAACAGAGAATTTCTCGGCATTACGCGAGAACACGCAAACCGTTTCACGCGAATATTTATTGCTATTTCTTCCGTTGCTAAAGTGTATGTAGTTCCATAAATTACCATTTTTCTTGTGAATTCCTATGTTTGAACTGATGACTTGGATGCAAACGAATTCGCGGTTTTACGACCCGAAGCATTGTAAATAAAAAAAAAGAATGTTTTCTCTCCTGAAAACGTCATTACGAACTTTAGCCGTGCGTCACTTTGCCTTGGCACATTCAATCAAAATGGATGAACTTTGAGGAGCAGTTACCAACTTTTGCGGGCGCTCCTTCTATTCGACGAAAATGGATCCGAGGACGAGCTAATCAGAAAGTAGTGAAAGTTACTAATCTTTATATTAACGCCAATTTTGTTTTCACTTTAATATTCTAAACTTATTTATGAACATTGACGATATTTGTTGGAAACTAAAAGGAAATAAAAATAAGATACAATCCAGTATCACTGAAATTGTTAGCAGCATATGACTATGACTCTAGCAAAATACTTTTAGTATTACGCTTTAATACCGTGCCAACATATAAGGTTTTTATATTTATAGAAGTCTACTGCGACCATTAGGGTCTATTGTAGAGCGAGTATAATCTTAAAGCTCATCCAGAAAGTTCAGGCGCTTGAGGTAGATCACTTTCAAATTGCGTAGCTGTCATTTCTTATTGATTCTGATCTGTTTTGATGCAGCCAATAGCACAGCTTCGTTTATTCAAGGCAGTAATATTTTCTACCTATTGGATTGTGTTAATCTGCGCTCGCACCTTGCTGCGTTTTCGAAATATCAGTACACCAGCGCGCTGCAGCGGTGTGTACCTGCGTCAATGTTTTTTTGTTGCATCTCCATTCCTCTCTGTTTGGGAAAGAGGTAGTGTAAAGTGTCCAATCATGTGTCGATGATATTCTTAGAATGCTCCCCAAACAGATCGATTTCAACAGTTTGTTTGTTATGAAGACATGAATATGTGGCGATTGATTCGCTTTGTACCAAAAATGGAATACAACTGATCTGGTTTTCTTTTTCTAGTACATAGAAGGAAGGTCCGTGCTACCATCACACAAAGCTAATGGATTAGTTTTGTGGATAGTTCCTAAGGTTTCTTTCGACAGGGTCATAAGAATAGGCCTTGTGAGTGAGCTTTTCCTAAAATGTAAATTGGTGTTATTTTACATCGTTAGGTTTCACATTTTAGATGGCGGATAATAAAATGTTACAATTTCCCCCTTCTCGGCGAAGGGAACTATTTTAGTTTTCTTCGGGTGAATGCTTAGATTCTTCTAGCTGCACCAGCTATAGCTGGTCCAACATGTGATTAACGCCATTCTTATAGGAATGCCATTAATCACATGTAATCACAGATTCGGCATATAAAACCTTAAGATTTCTTATTCGTTCAACCCGATCATTTACTAACACTGCAACATTCGAGTATTGTTTTATTATTCATTTGCATGGTCAAAGCTGGAGCAAGTATGCATATATAGTTTTGTGTTTTGGTTATTGTTTTGAAAAGAATTTGAAAAAACTTGGCGACTAATCAGGGACAAAAATGGCAGAGTTCTTCTCTTACAGCACTATACCGCGTCCCCTGAAAACATTAAGGTACTGTGTTTTCTTGAAAACTTAATATCTTGTGCAGTAATATAGTACATATTAGATTACAAGGCATTTTTAAAGTTCCAGGGTGTTTAATTCTGAAAACTACGCGGTTAGTGATTTAAGAATATATCTGTAGAACCTAAATAAAATTTCACAAAATTTGTAAGAATGCAAAAATCAGGTGTGCGGTGAGATTTGCCTCGTATAAATCTGCAAGTACGGATGGAATATTTCCGACTCTACTCCAGAAAGAGATGAGCATGTATAGTTTGGAGAAGTGTTCCAACGACCTGACAAAGGGTGAGGGGTTCTAACTACCTAAGGTAGTTAGAATAACCGATCAAACGCAAAATCATACAGACCAATAACCCTCTCCTCCTTTTCACTCGAAACACTTGAAAGGTTGGTACATAAGGAATACCGCGTTGAGAGAAGAGCTACCCAGTGACGGGCAGTATGCCTATCAGCCGAGAAAATCTGCGGAAGTCGCATTACACAATCTTTTGCTCATTTTAATGTCAATGTAAAACAAAGAGATAGTCCATAATGACTGTCCCTGACATTGAAGAAGATTTCAATAATGCCACCACAAATTCAATTATAAAAGCTAGCCTGGAATCCACAATCGGCGAGGCTGCCATTAAAGCGAAGGCGGGAGGGGAATGCCCGCAAGGTGAAGTTTTGTCTCCCTTATTGTGGGCTACCCTAGTAGAGGACCAAATCTGGAAACTGACCAGAAAGGGCTTTCATTGCCTGGGGTATGCTGATGACCTTACACTTGTCGTTAGAGGGTGTTTCCCAAAGGTTCTGATAGAACGTATGCAAACCGCTCTAATGCGGTAGAAAACTGGTGTTTGCGATGCGAAAGGATTACACATGTCAAAGAGGCGAAGGGTGTAGTTTGACCAGAGACTTACATGGAACACATCCAGAAAACAATCAACAAAGGCACTATTGATCTGCATGGGCAGGTGCAGGAGGTTATGTGGAAGGAACTGGGGCCTTAAGTAATATAATCTACTGAGTTTACTTCGGACTACCTAGTAGTAACTTTCACAATCTCAAGCCGTCGATAAACGCCATTTAGATTGCTTATCGTAATGCGGTTACCTAGATTTCCGATTATCATTATTTTTTTTACTACCCTATTTGGCTTTTAGTTTAGCTATACTTAAATTTGTATATTTCACTTATTATTAGATTATTTCTAAAAGTGTATATCCTTTTATTGTGGTAAAAAAATTCTCCAAATGTATTGCTTTCTAAACTTATCAGGGTGTGTATCAGTTTGTTGCGGCTATTCAAATAATTCCGTTTTAATTTAATCGGGGTGGGTAGAGACTTTCTAAACTTGTTAGCGTTCTTCAAGTGGCTGCTGTAAACGCAGTCGGGAATAAACGACCTCTTCAGGTATAATTTTATTTCGTAGATAATCCGCAACTTCGCGCGAGAATACTTTTAAAACGCACAATCTACATAATAAATTAGCTAAGATGGGCGCCCACGAATACTGCTAACAGATCATTTTAATTGCAATTAGAGACGTGCCCGCAATACCGAACCCATTCTCAGTTTTAGAGCAACCGAATTGATTTGATTATTCGTTGGGTTTATCCATATTTTAAAATGCCAGATGTTTCCATACTATTTATTCGTAATTATAACCGACAAGCTTCAAGCTGATTTCCAATAATGGAATAATTAAATTCGAAGGAGAAATATGAAAATAGGCAGGGCAAGGAGGCAAAGATATTTCTCGCTTGTATAAGAATCAATTGACGGATGAATTTGCGTAGGAAATCGAAATTCAATTATGGATCTGATAATGTATTCAGAATAACGGAAAAATGTAGAAAAAATATTTTAAATAAGACGAAATTATACAAAATTAATAGTTGCTAAACTAATAAAATGAGAATGAGAATGTAGGGTATCTTTCTGATCTGCATACAGATATAAATTAATTCTCTATATACTTTTAAGGCTCAATACGTATATTTCCCAATTGTAATTTTTGATATCCGAAAGGCAAAGCGATCTTTCTACAAATTAGGAACTTACGAGAAAGTTGTTTGCTGTCGATATCTCTTTTAGATAGTATTATTACTTACAAATGATAGAAAAAATATGTAAACCAGGATCATAAAATTGGACCTGCTCGTGCTATAAAAATTTTAATATAGTGCACTAAAAAAGAAATTTTAGTTCTACTTACGCTACATGACTGTTCTCTATTAAACCACATATTAGCAAAAAACGAATAGTTTCTAGTTTTAAAATTGGAAAAATAATTTGTACTTATAAACACAATACAATTTTTTTGAGGCAATTTCAAAACGTTTCTTATTCTCTCAAAAAGCAAAACCATCAGTTCAAATATTATTATTCTTAATATTATATGTTAGGATAAGAAGGAAAGGTTCAGTAGAAAAGGAAATCAATGAAAGACAATGCTAGTGGAAAGCTTAGCTATTACTGGTACACTATATAGATGTGAATGATAACACACTAGAGTAGTATTAACAAATTATAGGAAGGATAATTAACATATTAACAATTATGTTGCACTATGATGTATGAACAAATTAATAGAATATTTAATTTTCATGTGTGAGATAAAATCTATTCAAAAGAATGTAAGTTCAAAATTGTGCCTCAATTGGCACTAAATTTTACTTCTTTTGTTTTAGTCATAGAGAGAAACAAACATTTCAGACTAACATATACATCAGAGTATAATATTTTATTTAACTTACTTAACATAAAAATATCTTAACAAAAGTGGTATAATAAGAAAGATGTTAATATTAAAAAAAAAATTGTAGTTTTTATTTTTAAGTGGTGATTAAGCATACCAAATTAAACAATTCTTTTAATGTTTTTCATGGAATCCACTTTACACTAGTTGTTCGAAGTTAACGCCGTGTTGTTGAACGAAAAGTCTCGCTCGACGTATCCATGAATTGGTATAACTTACTACGCTTTGGTCTTGGCGTCGAATTGTCGCCGCAGCTGCCTCATCGCGGTTATCAAGATGATCTAAATCAATTATGTCATTGGTGTATATCATGGTCTTCATAACGCCCCATAACTAGAAATCAAGAGAGTTAAATTCGGTTGACCGAGGAGGCCATGGCACAGGAGTGCCTCGACCAATCCACTTATTTTCAAATACATTATCTAATTGTTGGCGAACTAAACGATTAAAATGCGGCGGTGCGCCATGCGCCATCGTGAAGCAACCACATAATTTGTCGACGTACATTCAAAGGAACTTCTTCCAATAGTTCCATCAAATGATTTTGAAAAAGCAAGAGATAATACATTCAATCGATTTGGCAAAGCAAATATACCGATAAGTTTCTCTGTTGACCAATCCGGCCCAAACTTTTATCGAAAATCTGTGGTGGAAATGATTACGACGAATAGTCGGTCATTTTTTGCTAAAACGTACTGCTTTAAACTCAAGATAATCACCACAGTGTATACATTTTAAACTGGCGGATGCGCAACAGCAAGAGGGCGTGCTCAATGTAGTAAGACGCACCCGAAAAATATATGGATAAACGTTATACCTTATAATATACGAAGTTCAGTTTTTTATTATAACTCCTGTACGCTGTTCGTTCAGCGAGCTCCGGCCACCTATTCGAGCTAGTGATACAAGATGCGCGTGAGGGCGGGGTTTCCTCCAGGAGAAAATGCATGTAGTAGAGCTTGTGTGTCACATCTGTTATTTTGAAATATTTTTTGGTAGTTTAAAAATATAGGTATATAAATTAATATACATAACCATCTATATGTCCGATCTAAAACTCATAATATTTTCACGTCTGTTAATTTCAACCTTCTCAAAAACTTAATATACTTTTAATATTTTCAAAATCTGGTGCATGAGTATTGTCGTTGGCGTGTAAAGCCAAGCCATACAGTTGTTTGCAAATTCGTTGCATTTCCACCGTCGGCGTCGATATACTACAATTACCCTTTGCGGCAATCGAATACTCGAAGGTGCATACCCAAAATCGAGCACTCGAATATCCAGTTTCAGGGTATATACCCGATTTCTCGATACCCGGATATGCGGTTCTAAGACAGGGTAGTGCACTGAATAGGGGTCCGGTTTCTCAGAAAGACGGTTTTTGACAGCTTTACGTACAATCCTCTGTCAATTTACAGAGACAGTGCCATAACATTGCAGTTAATGTTCTGACTTGGATAGCTTATCTCTTGACATTGATTTTAATGGTTGCTAGACATAGCAACTTATTATTATTTGATGTGTTCTTGTTGTTATGTTACTTAATAATGATAATGGTTCACATAAATGCGCGCGACCATCAGATGCCAGCAGATGGAAAATAACCGCCTTTTTGAGCTTAAATTATATATCCCTGTCCAATATCCATTCTTTATGGTTGGTGTAAATTAACAACAGCTATTGCTAAACTGGCGAAGCATGGCCAACTTATTTGAAGGTGTTTTGGGAACATAACATCAAAAACACGGACACCTCTACTCTATTTCTATTTAACTATATACTTATATTAATTATTGCGCAAGCGTTTTCTCTGTATATTTTGTCAAATATCTATAGGTATATTTATAAATGATAATCTCTATAAACATTTATATTTAATTTGCACAACTCTATGAGTAATTATGCCATCTACTGCATATATGTAGCCAATTACTACAAGTACACGTATAAAATTATTAAATTTGCATGTAGATGAAATAGCTTTTAACAGGTGTCATTCATGGTTCAGTATTACGTCTCCAGACAGCACGTTGTAATATTACAGCGGTGTCCTAGAATATATACGAACATATTAGGTCTATACGTGATTTGGCGTATAATCAAATCTTCAAATAAATGATAGCTATGACGAGACTATATCAATGAACATTAGTATTAGTAGCTAAGGTGGGGGTAGATACATATATTTTGGGGGAGAGTACACGCTACCATTTTAAAAGGTAAGATAAGTACTGTTCCCTTTCCGTTATGATATAAAAGCTGACTGCGTTTCAATTGTCTCAAATAGATAAATGTTGTTCTTCTTACATATTTGAAACCTATAGGCGATTACCAGCTGGTGTCAGCATGACTTTAGAAATCGTGAAGAGTACAAATCATTGCGGATAAAATAGATATACAAATAAGTCAGTAAATATAGCTATAGATGAGATTTTAGTTTTATATCTACTGCTGTTAGATTAAAGACTGACAAAGCCATTCCGTTTGACGTCCTCCTGCAGTTCCTCCTGCCTTTTTTCCAGTTTTCGAGAAACGTTTGATTCAAAGGATCAAAAACTTCTTGGTCGCAGCGAGGTGAAGCCCAATTTTGTTAACATCAGATGTCTGAATGCACCGGATTAGTTCTAATTTCTTTAACTCGTGATATAATTTATGCTTGTAGTCGTTCCAGTTAGACAGTTGATGTTAAAGGATAAACAAATATAGTTTCCATGATAGAAATGCAATATCATATGTGGAAAATTGTAATGTAATAATTATAGATTAGTGAATGATGGTAACAATCTATGGTAGATAAACCAATAAAATAAAATATACTATAAGCAAAAATACAAATCAGAAATTTTTTTGTAAGCTTGTATTTAATCCAACAAATCTGGAACTAACATTGCAAATGCTGCGTGTGAAGTTCAATTCCTTTTCTCTTTTACCAGGAATAAAGTTTTACCAGAAATTCTTAGTATACATCATAGATGCATGAAGAGTTATAAACTCTCTTTGAAACCTTAATTATTATTGAACGCTTGCGAATTAATCGCCTTGTAGAATTTCCTAAATTGTTCAGCAGTTTGAGTATTACATCCGTGTTTACACTCTGATAATGTTGAATGATGTGCTCGGGTTTATGTACTTGTTACATGACCTAAATTAATAAACTTTGCTTTTATTTTTCTTTACATAAGCTCCAAGGCATCTTATTAATTATCACAGATTATAGCTACTGTATATTTTTAATTAGTTTCAATTCAATAACATTGCTGTCATACCCTTATAGCTTTCAGCCCTTTAGTATTACTACACCGAGGAAAAAGATTTGCTGATTCAACAAATAATTGGTTCAATCAACAAATTTTTGTATTTAAATATGCTCAACCCACTCGAATGTTTCAGTCAATTACGCAAAATTAGTTGCACTAATGTTGTTCACTCAATCTACAATAGTAGTTCGCCCAACAATCTTTTACATGTTCACTGAAGAAATTATGCTTTTGAGTTAAAATTTAAAGTTTATTTAACCAATTACAATAAATGTTTTAATTAAACCTTAAGAACTATTGAATCAATATGTTGCTGTAGGTTAGATCTAAGCTTCCATAGAATTGAACTAACTAACAATATTTTTCGCTGCATGTATTTAAAATTGAATGTCATTTTCTAAGTGTCGATTAAAGTTTATTAGATTAACCCATTGGTGCAACCGGCAATTGTATCCCAAAAGTAATTGCATATTGCAAAACTTTTGACTTAAATTACGGACAATATTTGTATTGCCTTGAGAACATAATTCGCACCTGTCACGTGACACACTTTTAGATAATTACATTGGGTAAAATACAAAAACAAAATTGCAGAATAGGCTATCAAATCGATGATGAGGTGTGATACAGTTGACTGTCCTGTTTTCAATGCATAAAATTATTGACCGTCAAACTAACAGATCATGGTATACTCTTCTTGGATTTCGGGTTGGAACCGGGTCCTCGAACTTCTTGCCAACGTTTCGTCCACACATACTGAGGACATCTGAAACTGAGTTTCAGGTGAACAGAGACGAAAGAAAATATCTCAATATATTCAGAAAATCCCCACACTTGCAGAAGCCGCTTCACTTCCTCCATTTTCTGGAATGATTATTAAGGTTAACGTTTTTATCATATACCTACTTGCGTATTATATAAATATTAAAAGTATGAGTGATTCAGTACAGATAAGTTTTAGAACTTAGAACACACACAATGTAACCGAGTGATGATAAACAATAAAAGAGAATCGCGCCTGCGCATACATATATATATATATATAAACACCCAAAACTTTTAAGTTGTTGACCACTCAACGAAAATTCAAATATATTTTACCCTAAACACCATTAGTATTTGAGTTAGTAATCAGTATATTTGTTTTTTCTCATTTTTAGTTTTGTGTGAAAGAATATTAGAGGTTGTTCGGAAATGAAAGTAAATATTTGTTACAAGTCGGCCGCATACACTCAGTTAACTGATTTTATAGTTCTGCTGTAGTTTAAAGCAAATAATAGTTTGATTTAACAAATATAATTCAACAGAAATATGCGTTTCCCTTCAATGAGGTTATTGTTTTCGAATAAAAGTTAAATGTGCTGATTTAAACTAAAATTGGTTGAATGAATGCAAAAAATTGAAAACAATAATTTTTGTTGTATCTACATTTTCATTTTTCTCCGTGTAGGTGCCGTTGTTTAAACCTAACTATTGGCGCTAAGTTTTACTGTATTTTTAATTTAAAAAGAGGTAGGTGCTAGGTGACACATAATATTAGACATATCAGACGGCTATAACAATGCATACATAAAACTAGAATATTTCTAGCAATTTAATCAGTAGTCATTAAAGTAGTAGTACCATTTTAAAATGGTTGGTTTATTCATTATTTTCATCTAATGTTATTGTATCAACTTCGCAGGTTGAATTCGTTATGATGATGATTAAATATGATGGAAATATAAATATGCCTTTTGTACATTTTGTGTACAGCAGCTTAATGAAACTGTTTATAGCTATCCTAGTTTATGCTAAGGATTAGTCATCATCATTACCACCTAATATAGAATACCGATATTTGAAAATAGAGTCGCAAGTATGATAACTACCACTTCATAATTCTTATATTTGAAAATTTTGTTTCTACAAATCGTAGCATCTCATTAAAGTTTTCTATAGCCATTTGTACGAGAGTATCTAGACTAATCCTTGCTTGCATTTGAACAAGCTAAACATGTACATACACTGAACAAGAAAACTGGATTCTGTTTGCCTGGGAAGAGAATGTAAATAAATAAATATTTGTACTTCACGTATTTCCCTTTACGAATGATTCTCGTACTTAATTTAGCGTAGGCGCTTTGATTTTTCGCTATGAATACTTCACTAATAGTAATTTCTATGTTTGCCAGGATAACTAGTAAAATAGTTTATATATATATTTTATTCAGTGTTATACTGTGAGAAAGTCAGTAATATTATTTTTTTGCTACTATTTATATGTACCTATATTTTAGAGCAGTGTATAGCTCGTACAAAAAGACAGTTAAAAATAAAAATTCAAGCTCTACTTTGCGAACTAAAAATACACCAAATTAGATTTAATCTTATAAAGCCGCAGGATTACAGCACAAAGCAATTGCAGACGTTCATTGAAATTGATCTTCTGATGTTCCTTTCTTGCATGATAACATCCAATTTGCAATCAAGAGCTAGAATCTTCGGTATTGTTTTTTTTTGTAGCATTTTCTTTTCCAAGATTGCGTTTGTAGTGTCTCCCCAAAATTTCATTCTTATTACTTCCGGTTAGGCAATGTTATATTATTACATAATAAATAAATCAAAGAGTTACCTCTTAAATTTGTAGCATAGCGAGATTTTTATTTCAATTTTGGTTCTAGTCTACATCAAATACGCAGTAAATGAGAAGGGAGATCATTCCCAAAGAATGATACGGTGCGCCATGTTAAAAAAAAATATTCCTTTGACAGGTAGGATTTCTAAAATTATGCATTTTTTGTTATTTTTAATTTAATGGTAGTATGTAAATAATCGAAATAAAATAATGTAATTAAACTTAATAGCATAGTTAGTTAGGCTGCCTCAAGCTTTGTTCAAAATTCGTACTTTTAGTTATTTTGAATAGCAAGGATTTCTGTGCATTCATTTTTAATTTCCCCATTACGTGTTATCGAATCATTCAAGAATTCCAATAATTTGCGATATCGCTGTGATGTATGTTGTAGTAAATCCAATTTATTTATATCCCTTACCCAAAGTATACATACAAATGTATTGAGAGATATGAAAACTTTTTTGATTTTCCTTGGAATATCAAATATTCACGCTTTTTCTTTTATTCGCCTCACAAAAACCTTGCGCTTCTGTGTAAACATCTTGAACATAGATTTATCAATTCAAAGAAGACTCTAATCGCCCTCTGACCAACTTATATAATCTGCAGCCTAACCGTTTTTGACCATAGAGGTCGGCTTCTCTTAAGCGATGTTTCTATGTTGGTTACCGACAGTACAAGCTAGTTAGGCAAAAACAACATTAATATTTTCAAAAAACTTTAATGATTGCAGGTGCAGCATTAGTTGGGGATTACAGCGACAGGTATTGTTTAAGCATGAGAAATAAAAAACATTAGTAGTTTGGGTAAGTATAAAAACCGTTTTTTTCGGTTCGGTGTACTGATGTTGACTGCTTACTCTTCAATACCGGCTTTCGATTACTTACTTACTTTTAAAATGCTTATTACTTATACGTTGATTCCCATAAGTCGAAAGATGAGATTCGTCCCGAGCTCGTCCGGCGGCGCTGGTCGTACGGCCAGTTTTCAAATTGTGAATTACAACCTCGTGGCGGTTTAAACGATCTTGCGTCTTAATCACGCCGTTACAATAAAATTTCAACCTCAAAGTGGTAGCTATGAGTGTGAGTGCGTGGAAAATAAGGGTTCTAGTTTGGATTGCGCAACAAAATAGTGAAAGTGTATTATAAATTAAACATTTATTTTCAGACAACAGGTGTGAAAGAGATCGAATATATACAGCAAAAAATAGGTAAGGGTCAAAACATATGTATGTACAGTCATGAACACAAATAAATATATGTACAGTGACAAACAATCAAACATTCGCGGGGCTTCGGTAACGCTTTTAAAATTTAGACGCGGAATCTAATGACTTTAATTCTGTTAACAACATGAAACGACAATTTGTATACCAGGGTCGGCCGAGAAGTGCGCGGACAGTTTTCATGGGCTATGATGGGTTATATATCGGTGACGGCGCTAAACTCTGCGGAAGGGGAACGATTGCACAGAAAAACCTGGGTGCGCCAGAAAGTTGTGCCAACGCAGCGGCCAGAGCGGAGAAAAAAGCCGGTAACATACCTGTGTTACACCAGCTTTGCCAGCGCTAACGATCATGCTTATTTCAATTTTTCTTAGCCTGATCGTTAGCGCTGGGAATAATTTAAATAAGAAGCTCGGCGTGTATCAGAAAAGCTGTGCCGACACATCATCTGGGAGGGACCTAGGGACTTGTGCTAAGCGCGCGGTTTATATACAGTTGCGGTTACTCTCACGCGGTCGCAATGGTGGGAGTTGAGCGTCCGTGATTAGACACTGTCTGCGGGGACTACACCCGCGCCGTAAACGAGATTAAACAAATAAAAACTTATTGAAATAAGATAAGATAAGACCAGAGAGTTTGCGGCTAACAAAGACAATCTTAGGTTTGGGGATTCTTGGATTCGCTGTTTTGAATGTTTACTTTGCGTCAGTTATCGTCTTGATGTGGAGGTAAGGCAATTGGGAGACGCATCTTACAAGGCTATTGTGAAACAACGCCCGGCAACAATTCAAAACCGTTTTAAGAAAGAAATGCGTTTAGTTGCAGATAGGTCAAAGTCAGGGTTTGGTAATACCAATGACGGAAATACTGCGGAAAGATTTTTCGGAACTCCAGAGTTCTGCTAAAATTACAGGATTAGATGTGACATTGATTAAACATTTTGATACTTTACTTAGGACTTTATCTTCTAGTTTTGATATTAATGTTTCCAAATTCCAAAATTTAGCACAAGAGAAAAAAAAACTCTATTTAAAACTATATGTGTGGTATTACATGCCTGTTCCTGTGTAGAAGAATTGTATGCGAGTTTTATCCAATCGGCTCATCTGACAATCGGGCAGAAATCGTAACAAAGATTGCAGAAGATTCCAACAGGGTAATACCCGAAAACGGTCACGTATTGCCACAGATACAGATTTACTTAACATGTTAATCATCTCATCTGATCTTGTAATTAACAGCCACAGGGAAGTTCCAAAAAAAGTAGGATCCCTCCCTAACTAAAGTCTTGGATTTAATAAATCCACCACAACCTGTTGGTAACCATGAAAATATTGTTAGTAGCTTTAATATAAATTCCGATTATTGTTTAGAGGATCCTTCTGAAGATTAACTTAGTGACGACGAGTGCATTACTTAGCATTTCTTCAGAAAAAATCTAATGAAGAGTTGTATTAGTTTATTTGATATTTTTTTTTTAATAAGTGTGTTTTGGTTTGATGAAATACCAGATTCATATAAGGATTCAAGTACTCTAGATTTGGAAAAAACGTTCTTATGCAGATTAGGCAGACCTATTACAAGCTAAATTAGCTTCACCTTTTAAGGCCCCAACCTTCGCGTTCATTCTTCACCGACCAGAGCGATTACGGGGCGCCAGAGTTCGGGTGGTCTGAGAGTTGTGTTTGTGCCCCCTAGGAAGTGCTGTTGCCTAACAATAGACCATGACGACATCGTTTTGGTTACGTGCTATTATGGCAAATTAAATTTCTCTCTGTAATATTTATTTTAATGAAGATTTCCATCTTAAATACTTTATTGTTGTCTCAATTTTCTTGTAAACATTTCTATCATAATTGTTTTCGAATAATTTTTTAAAATTCTAATAGTATCCTAACCTAAATGGTCAATAGTATATACCGGTAATAGAATATAGGTTACGGTTGCTCAGGGTAAAATAAGGTGAAATAGTATTAGAGAAAAAATTAGGTTTGCTCAAAATGTCTTTACTGTTTACAAACAAATAAAATAATAATATAAAAATACAGCTTAACTCAATTGGGTGTATGACACTTATTTTTGGAATTTTGATGGATTTAATTAAAAGGTACTTGTGCTTTTTTTACTTATATAGATAACAACAATCAGGATATACTTATCCGCAATATATTGATAACACACTTGGCTTGATCCCACAATAGCTTATTAAATGGTGTCAATATGGCGAAAAATCTAAAGGTTATCAGAGAGGAAAACTAAGTTTGGGTACACTAAAAATGACTAATCAATGCATTAATTCTAATCTAATTGTTTTATCGGATTTAGTAAAGGAATTTGCTTTAGTGCGTGTGAACTTCTTGAAGATGTATAGTATACAGTAATTTCGGAGTAAATGATTCTATAAAATAATTTGTAAGGTAAAACTGACACACAAATCGGAATAAAGTAGGTACTATACTTACTCTACGAAATTTACACATGTCGAATTGCGAACTGTGAGTATAGTAACGAAAAATTGATAATATCATGATTAGTACCACAATGTCCAATAGACATTGCCTGTTGACTTTCAGCATAAAGGAAGAAATTTCGTATTCAGAAATCAAAGCATTGTGAACGCTGATGTAGAAGTGATCCCAAGATAAAGATATATGCTTTCCGACGATGTTACATTTGAATAGCTCTTTAGATGGGGTTTAAATTACCTGGCAACGGGGATATGCACTTTCATCCTCTTGAAGGTAATAGCCTTTCTACATATACCAATGCTTTCCTTGTCACACAAGTAAAAGGGAAGATTTTATTTTGTAAAGTGAATAGAAATAACTAGCTGTGTGTACTTAATATGTCTATTGGTTTCATATAAAAAATTGCTCTAAATATTGAAAATGATTGTATTAACTAACGTGAGTAATTGTTAAGGTAACATTAGCAAATAGTGAAATTAAAGTACCTAATTGTTTTTAATCTTATTCCTAAGATTTTGCCTAATTCTAAACATTTTCTATCTTTAGAACATTACTCAAACAGGTCCAATTATCATTTTTAATATTTATACCATCCTATTATTAGGGGAAGAAGAAATGTTATATGCTTTTGCTCTCGTTTGTATCAAAAATTTGTATCTCTTAAACTTCTCTCCAAAACTACCACTTACATGAAATTCCAACTTCAAGAATAAAGAGCTCTAACAATAATTTAATTAGAAAATGAAAAAGAGAGGTATATCATGAGGTTAAATCCCTCATTGCTTACATTGGTGTTTTACCTAAATCTGCTTAAAATATAATTCTCTCTGTATTCCCTCAGGCAAACATTTCCCATTATATTATCTTTTAGAGACAATTTTCTACTACTTCTCTTGCTAAAATTCTTAATCCATTAATTTTAAGTTTTGTTCTAATTTAATTTAATAAAAGCATTGTATGCAGACGATTTTCAAAATTTGCAAAATCAGCAGCATACCAGCGCTGAGTGAAGGAATTGTAAAAAGACTGTGTTTGTGGGGTCCGATACCGTAGATCGCGCCCCAAGTCCCACAAGAATCCCGTAAGACTTGACGCGCCACCTAGATGTTGGATTCCCTACCTGAGTACTGTTGCATCTCTTTACAAATCTTTCACTCAATGAGGCATGGACATTCACAGCCCTTCAACCACAACAAGATCCCACCACTCCATTGCACATCTACCTATTCATAGTTTGTGATTGATTTCTTCCATAGTAGTTATTATTTCCAATAAATAAGAAGATAAGTAATACACCAGGTATTTGTTCCATGTGCACTTTCTATGCATGCATTTATAGTTGGCTTTACAGCAATGAGATCGGGAACAATTTTTTTTTATTTGAAAGACAAGTTTCAAATATGAATTTATCAGTTTCTTGTTTGTGGGATTAGTATTTTTAAAGAAAAAAACTTTAAGATTAAATATTTTTTGAAAATTTTAGAAAAAGTCATAACTGGTCCGGCCATTAAAAAATTAGCAATTCTGTTTCGGCGAATTAAAAATTAGTGACTTTGCGTTCGCTGATTCGCCTGCGTTTGTTAACATTAAAATAGTATATTATTTGATGAGCATATAATGCCTATCATAATACACGAGGATGAAAGTCATAAACACAAGTGAAACGAATATTTATAATCATCCCATATACATACGTTTATTACGACGTTTTATCTATGACCCTTGTTTAGGTATTAATAATTAGGCATGGAAGGCGGGTACCGTTGGTCATTGATAGATAGCGGATGGCGTAAATTTGATTTTATATTAGCGTCGCACGCGATCTATCAATAGCACAACGGTACCCGTAACTCATTACCTAACTATTAATAATATATAAACAAGGTTATGACCATCATAAAAAACAAAACAACAGTTTGAGCAAAAGTGTCAGACGTAATCAGCAGAAAAATGACATATCCGTAGTTTATAATAAGTAGGTATCTATGATTATTAATGGCCGTCACGGATCTGTCATTTTTCTGCTGATTTTGCATCAAATCTGACATTAAATTTTTGCCCAAATTGATGTTTTATTTTTCTTAGGATGGTCGTAGATAAAACGTCGATGTAACTCGCAGATAAAGCCTACCATAATATACTCGGGTGATTATATTATACGCTTATCAAATAATATACTATTATGTATCTATGGTTACGTAAATAATAAACGTATTATTTAATGGTCGTAGATGTGTGATATCGTATGGTAAGGTATTGTATAAAATGAAGGATTGAATCTCCACACAAAATTGTTGAATAAAGTTGATATTTGTATTTGTGTTAAAAATTTCAGAAAAAAACATTGTCATAACATTGTACCTTTATAAAATCTAGTTACCGCATACTTTTAATGACTACGGTCCACAAAAGGACACCGTTATCGATGTCGTGTATGATGTTTTCTCGTATTACGTTCACAGCGGTAATGCTTCGGTTTTAATTATCCAGGGATTTATTTCTTTTGTGCTTTCCTGAATGAGTAAATTCGTACACAAAACAAAATTTTAATGGAATACCAATTATAAAATATGAAAATACGACAAGCGGTTAGCATTTTCTGGTCTTGGCCTATTGACCTTAACTTCAATTACTGTTGTAATTACGTAAAAGTGCCCATGTGTATATGGCTTTTTGATAGGTTCCGTTTTCCCAGGCGATTTGATGATATTATTATAGTATGCTACCACACACTAGTTCCGACAACAATTCCCTGAGGAAATATTTCCTGAGAACAGTTCCCCGATACATACGCAAAAAAACATGCGGTTGTCATAATTAATAAAATACTTAATATTTTGCTTTAAAATAGTTAGCTGTGACAAAGAAAAAATAAGTTTACACCTTTTTATTGTTTTGCAATAACAGCCTTACAATTGGTGAATTTCCAATTTGCAAGGAGTACGTCTGTCATGTAATCTTGATATACTTACAGTAATGGAAACACCACCAGAAATATAAAAAGCATGACTATTACATGTTATTGTGGTTACAGCAGTAGAACGCCATCTATTGACACAATTAATAAGCTTTTTACATATGGATATATTGTGTTTTTCCTACAAAAATGCTGAAAGTAAACTCTATTGTAATCACTGTTTTGTATCTAAAGTCACTATGAGATATTTGTCAGCATAATATTGCAGTACAATATGTTATTTAATTTTGTGTGAATATCACGTGATCATTCGTTCTCTTTAAGAAATGTGTTATGCTATATTTTGCTATCTCTTATGGCCTTTTATACTATCTGCTTGTTCTTGCAACACCTTACTCCCATTGTCTATTGATGTTTGTAGTTTTTTTTATTATTATTAACACATTTCTTATTACACTAGAATAATTTACGTCTTAGGGAGTAAGATATGTACATGTTGTGTATTTTTGCTTTTTTTCTTAATAAATATGCTATATAGATTATAGCATACTACTACGTTACAACAACTATAATAATGTACAAATTTTTGATAGGAAAATAAACCAAGAGATTAATCTTCTTCGCTTAAATATTGATATACTCCACCAGGTAACCGTATATCTCACATTTACATATCCCCATTTCATTTTATAGCCATTTCCGCTTCCGTGATTCTGTGCTGATGTGGGAGATCCTTAAGAGAGGATCTGTTTGCCTACGGGCCATGTAATATTTGCTAAATGTTGGAAATGTGGTAATAGCAACATTCGCTTAATAGTTAAAGGATTACTTGCGATATAATACTATAATCTTGATTTTGACGTTTTTCAGAACTATATTTCAGAAGATTTCAGAAACTAAACAAGATGTATATGTAATATTTGAAAAATCTAAAACAGGATATTAAGTAATTCTAACGGTAACAGTTTACATAGTATATCCTAGTTTTTACTAACAATGAAAACAGTCATATTGTGACTCCTACACTGCGGAAGAAAGTAAAACGCTTGTTTGCATGGCCCGGCTAAAGCTGTTTCGTTTTTAATTGCGGTTAAAAATCTGCATTTTCGTTGGGAAAAAACTCGGCTAATCAGATCCCGTGTTATTATTTGTTGCTGGGCGAAGCATCAGGTTACGGAATACACTTTGACACTTCTAGGCATTGACATCTATTGACGTATTGTACCCCACTGAAATTTTGTCGAATCCGAAAAAGGAGTTTCAACCTGCGGTAAGGATTTCTTACGTGACAAATATCGCATTGACGCCAGCACCTACTGGGCGAAAGGCGAACATGCAAACCGTTCAACCACCGACACAGTCAGATCCCGTGACAATACAATGTTTGCGGAAGATGAGAAGTCCCTACTGCTAGAACTCCTCCGGGATTAGCAAAATTACATACTGTATTCTGTTCGAAAAGTAGGATGAAAACTAGTCGGCCACCATTATGTTCTAATAATCTATGGCTTAAAATGTGGTGATTAACGCAATCAAATGCATGTGATGTCACAAAAGATTCCTGCTGGGTATTCCCCGTTGGTCAGGTATTCGACGACACTATTTATAAAAGAACTCTCCGTAGACCCAGTTGAACAACCGCTCCGAAAACCGTGCTGCGTATCTGTAATAATACTATTCCTGTGAAGATGTTTTGCAAATCTATTTAACATCGCATATCCAAAGAGTTTAGAGAAATCCGACGTCAGTGAAATTGGACGATAATTCGATATATCAGTAGGTGAGTCCTTCTTATGTAGAGGATCAATCGAAGAGACTTACAACAAATCAGGAAAAATACCACTTGCAAATGACAAGTTGACAAGCTGCGTAAGTGGCTCAACAAAAACTGGACCAATCCTCACTATGAAATTAATAGGAATCTGCTTAAAACCAGCACTTTTTTTTCTTGTATTGTGACTAATTACATCTAAACTTTCGAGCTCATACCGTTAGACACTCTTTTGGTTTCAGGGGTTCTGATATTAAGCAGTATCCTACCCCAGAGGCTATTCTCTTGGGTTCATTAATGAAAAACTCGTTAAACGACGTTGCAACATCCACAGGATCCACCACCACAACATCATTACTCATTTTTAAACTAATGTTACTATTTCTTTTAGACGTTTCCTTATTCGAAGTTGACATTATTGACCATGATGTTCCCTTTGGATTTTAGAAATTTTAGAATTTGCAGTCTGTTTCATTTCTAATTCTGTAATAAATTTTCTTTGTATTTTCAACTAAGTTTGCATGGAACTTTTTGGTAAGTTTATAATACTCCGCCAAATGTGGATACCTCAATTGTAGTTTATATAAATTGGGTAAATTTTGACTCGATAATCAGACTTCGTTATTCACCCATCTACCACGCTTATTAATCGCACGTGTCGTTACAAGCCTTTCGGGAAAGTAGGCAAAAGCAGAAAACAATAGTCTCATAGTTTTACAATTAGTAAAACAGAATTATCTTATTATACAATTTTCGTCTGTAATATATCATAAATACTTCCGTCTGTTAAATTCAAATAAAAAAATCAATTTTTTACGTTAGTGTACCATTTAACATCTCGACAAAAGTGTGAAAGCTTACTTCACATGCTATTCTTTTTTCCGCATTTGCGGGTTGCGCGAACCGTTGGTTCTAAGCCTATGACTAATAGAAATTTCAGGAAAAAATCCACTCCTGAAACTTCACGCACCGTAAATGAGAAATATCGTCAAAGCGAAGGTCGAGAGCCGCTTTAGACGGTGCGGTGTGTCTATAGAAGAACACAGCGATGCGAGAAGTACGCCATCTACGTGCGCCAAATGCCGCGCTTTCCGACCACGCTAAAACTCCCGAGAAGCTTCATCGGATTGTCCAGTTGCCCGTCCTTACTCCTGCTATTTAGAGCTGAACCCACATATTCGGAAAGCTCCGCCGACGATCCTCGGGCGCGAACAGATCCGCGAGAGAAACTTTGAACTTCGAGCGCCGCGAAAACGGACATAAAAGTGAACTTTGTTCATCTTATTACTAGTGGTTTGGAGAGTGCATCGCGTTCCCTAATTATTATCTTAAGAAAAGAAGTGTATGCGAAATTAGCAGTTCAAAATTAAAAATAAATTGCATGAATTGTATGAAAGAGCAGGTATTTATTTGTATTTTATTAAATCCTATTTTTATGACAAAACTTTGTAGAAAATTGCTGGATTTACGCACAATTTAAAAAGGTTATTACTTTTCATTAAACTCACCTTTTTATTTATTTCAAAGATTATAAATCGGGAGTATTTTTAATGTCTAGATGAATTAAGAGTTAATTATTAGGTATTGCATTAACAATAATCTTTACTTGAGGAAAATACAATCAACAAAGTACGTAACTTCGTAAAATTCATAAATATATTCCTGTAAATATATCTGATTTCCTATTAATTGTTTGCAAGTCTTTTAAATTACCCTAATGTTTACTTACTGACATTTCCTTTATACAATGTGTTTTTGGAAAGCGGCTCCGCTATATTATAACCTCTAAAGTATCTGCAATAGAAATTATTATATAAATTCAGATTTTTTGACAGAGTCAATCAATTTTTTGCATTTCCGATTTGACCAGAAATGACCTTGACTTTCGTTTCTTAAATATGACCCCCAATATATTTCTAGGTATTTTGATTCAGAATTACTTCCCAGGTATAACTGACAAATTTGCTATTTTTTGACGTAATTTTTTTTTCTCGTCTAGGGTGGTTTGAAGTGCTTAAAATGCTAAATTATTATTGTAAAAATACGGTAAAAAAGATAATAAACGCATAAACATCGCCATATTAATGTAGGGTACCAAAACAGGAAAATGCTTTTTTGTGATGATTTAGTGAACTACCATATTTGAAAAAAATTGAAGTAAAATCTGAAAACTATTATGCTCCGTTTAAATCTATGCAGAAATATGAATACAGTAAAAATAGAAAAAAAAATATAATATTTTGTCGCTAACCACTGAGCGTTTTAAGCATTTTAAAGTAGTCTAGACGAAAGAAAATTTGTGGTGGTATAAAAAATGTTGTTTCGAAATTTTCAAAATATCAAAAGTATATACATAGGTGATTCCATTTGAGAATGAAAAATCTAGGTCATTTCTGGTCAAACTGCAACTAGAAAAATAATTATTTTTACAAAAAAAAAAATAATGAATAAGTATATACCTACTTAATTTTCAAATTTGGTTTTTCTATTGCAAATACTTCAGAACTTATAGGAACGAGCTACTTTCCAAAAACAACCAGCATATCCCGATTGCCAAAAATTAAAATCACAGAAATATTCTTTGCAGCCTTTTTTTTCCCAGTTTTTCTCTTGCCATATTTAGAATTTAATTAGATCTCTTATTAGATTCAGTTTAAGGGGATATACTATTGTGACGGGCGTGATTTTGTAGCTTTATTTGAAATTTTTTTTTAGAAACCCGACGAACATTAACGTTGTGATATTTTTATTCCTTCTGACTTAACGTTTAAGCTATGGAACACACTGTCTATTAAAATTTCTATTGAAAATTGTATTACTAAGGAACCTAAAAAAAAAACATGGCGGTTTTTTTGGCAGTAAGCGTAGCCACAGCAGAATACCTGGTGCTATTGTCTACGATAATTTGGACTTTCTAACTCACTTTTGGCAATTATTTTAGTGGTGTATTTATTGAAGCAAATATATAGTATTGTGAGTTACCGGCATCTCCAGCAACCTCAACATCTGTGCGATACACATCTCTCATATTTCTGTAAAAGAGATATTGCATCATCTTAAAAAAAGTAAAAATACTTTCTTGTGTGGTACAAACTTCATCCCAAGCTTTATTATACGCGATTGTGTGGCAGTATTTCCCAAGTCCTTGTCGCATATTGCAATTGCAATTGCTGAAATTTCTAAAATATGGAAAACTGCAACAGTACGATAAAAGAGAAAGAAAACGATAAAGTATGGTAGTTATACAATGGGTTCCTCCTGTATTAATTATTTTTGCCACCACTGTAGGAGTTTAAAGTAGTTATAATTGTGTATATATAACTTGTAACCGAAACGAAGGTCACACTAACAATATAATTTATGTTACCCAAATTGTTTTCCAACTAGGCGTTGATTAATTAATATATTATAAAGTCCTTTATTCATAGACGCCGCCTACTGAAAGTTAGAGTAGTCCTAGATGTCCTTATTAACAACGGTAACTAACAATTTTCATTATACATTATACCACTAAAATTATGGCGTATGGGCTAAAATCTCGATGGCTAAAAGGAAAAATAAACCTCTTAAACTTAAAGTGGATAAGAACTATAGGTGAAGTTATTTAGAATCTGGTTCGTAGGTTCGAATCTAATAATTTTTAAGTTAAAAAAACTACATAATCTAATTAAATATTACTTTTTCTATACGTTTCTTTTATTGCATTTCTTTACGATTTTCTTTTTCATAATAGTATTTGTTCAAATTAATCAATGTTCTTTTTCTTATCTTTATTTTATTTCAAAAGTGTGCTTAATATACTCAATAGAAGGATTATTTCTATTGTCGTAGAGAAAATCTGATCGTGGATTAGGAGTAAATTGCCATTCCTTTTGTATAGTTGATAATAATTTTTATGTTATCGCATACTGTTGTTTTCTAAGAGTTTACCCAGATTTCATAATGACGGGTTTCTTTCGTTTGTTCAGGGCTTAAATTCCTTTTATCTTAGGTACCCTTTTCAGCAAAAAAAGGACAACAAAAGGTATTTCAACGGATTATAATATAAATGTGAGTTCGAGACCCTTTTTCTTCTAATATATACCGGTGCAGATATTACTAAGCCGACAGATTTTTATATCAACTTTCATAAAAATCTCTGAAGATTTTAGAATTTTTTCGTGTGAGAAACTCCTTAACAGCGAGAAAAATATAATTGAAATAGGATTATTTGGGTACGATATTTATCAAATTTGACCAACTACTTAACTAATGACACTTAATGCATAGTTTATTAGTATTACAACTTCAAAATGTGTCTTCTAGTTGCCTGTTTTGATGGCAAGTTCAATGACATTATAAAATATTAGCTATGGTAAACAGCTAATGGGTTTAATGGTAAAAGTGAGCCTTTTAACTAGAACGCCGAAGTACACAAATACTCTTTATATCAAAGGAATGGTTTCGAATAGAGTCAAATTAATATTTTTAGGAGAAACAATGTGTATATTATTCTCCTAGAACTTATAACAAAAGCATTCATCATCAACTTCGTGGTAAAGAAATAGTTTCTAATCAAATCTATTTATTTTTATCAGATGATCATTTATTACGTTGATTATATTAGGGCGCACGTTGGCAAATGTGCGGTGGAGATCATTATATTATACAGGGTGTTTCACTGGTACGGGATTCCTCTATAACTCGTAAACGGCAATAGATAGCAGAAAAAGTTTGTACAATTTTTTTTAGGTACATGTTTGGTCTACAACGCAAAGTTATCGGCATTGGTACGGAGTGTTTCATAACCTAGGTACAGTCTTCAAGTTCGTTTTCATAAATGCAATATCCCCAATATTATTGCATTTTTAAAAGCGCCAGTGAATTTAAAAAAAAATAAGATATAAAATAAATAAATAACCTTAGTCCTACTTAGTCCTACTTAGAGATCTTTGATTTTCTAAAAATTATGTCATTTACATTGTTCGACAAAGGTAATTGTAATTTAATTACCTCTTAGAATAAGTGAACCAAATTTTGAAATATCTCAGTACAGTAACTACTTACACTTTCAGATGTGTTTATAGTTGTACTTTAATATACTGAGTGTTCGTTACTGCAGTGCAAACTCAGTCAACTTCAATTAGGCATATCTTACTTTTCTTAAATGGTTCAGGTACACTAAAAATCATTTAATAATAATAATAATAATATATATTTATTTCCTACAGGCGTATGCCCAAGTACAGGGAAAATATGTAACAAAAAGAAAATTTAATGCTAGCGAATACAGAGCTATAAATTAAACAAACATCCTATAAGTTAGTAATAACTTCTCTAATTTTTTCAAAAGTATCATGATATATATCACACAAGTGCGAATATCATTGTAGTTGCCACACATACTGGCTACTGGAGACTTAACTAAGACATTAGTTCTATTTCCAATATAGTAAAACATACATTGATATCGTGTTTCAATTTTTGGGACAAAGAAATTAATTTTACTTAAAAGCCAGGAGTTATCCAAATTATTATTCTATAAACCAAACAGAATTTTAATATTTAATATAATCCGCCTTTTTTGTCCAATCCTCTATCGGGATAAACACCATCAATTTTGTACATTAAGTATTTTAAAAACGTTCTTTGAACTGCCTCAAGATTATTAATATGTATCTGATAGATCGGATACCAGATCAGGGATGCGTATTCTAACTTTGATCTAATAAATGCGTAGTAAAGAAGCAACAAACACCTTACATCCTCAAAATCGAGACAGTTTCTGCATATAAAACCATACATTCGATAGGCGGCTGCAACCGTTAGATTCATATGATTGATAAAAGTAAGTTTACTGTCGAAAGTAATACCCAAATCTTTAACAATCTCACAGCGATCCAAATCTTTGGTTTTTCTTGTGTAAGTGACAATTTTACACTTGCCTATGTTAAGGCTTAAATGGTTGCGAGTACACCATTCACCCACCGCTAGTATATCGTTTTGTAAGCTGATGCAGTCTGCCATGGACGTAATTTCTTTATAAATTTTCAGATCGTCAGCAAATATCAAGTATTTGTTCTTAATAATATCGGCGATATCATTAATAAATAATAAAAACAACACTGGCCCAAGATTCGATCCTTGTGGTAGACCAGAAGATAGCTGGAATGTCTCCGATCTTACATGCATGTACTCCACAAACTGCTCTCTTCCATGTAAATACGACCCAAAGAGAGCTAATAGTGATGGCGAGAAGCCAATAGCCCTTAATTTCCAAAGGAGCACATAATGGTCGACCTGATCAAATGCCTTCTGAAAGTCGGTATATGTAACATCTACTTGACGTTGTTTGTCAAGGCTTTTGGCAACAAATTGGGTGAAACATCCTAAGTTAGTCATTGTGGAAACAAACCTAACAAAAATGATTATTACAAGATTTAAAATTTTGTTTGAAATCTATAAGTTTCTTGATTTAACGATATATTTTTTTTAGTGATAATGATCGTACCTAAGTTAATACATAATTTCTTTCTTTAGAAGTATGCTTAAAAAAATAAGTTTCTTTGGTTTAAAAAAAAATATTTGCTATCGATGTAATTATGCGAGATTTTTTTCTATTTAAATCACGAAAAATTCATGATTTAAAAATTCCTTTCTAATAATGGTTTCAAAACGAAGTAATTTTACATGTTAAACGTGTTTACAGAGATGAGGTTAAGTATGGATAGCATGATTTTGAAAGAATATACTTGAGTTTTCAAATAAGAGAAAAAAATGGTGCCCCATCCTAAATTTTTTCAGTCCATCAAATACAGAAGATGATATGTAAATGCGCTAGTGAACCAACGATGTCTGTGTAGATTTGACGGATGAATTTTGTTAGGAATGATATATTTTACCTTTTGAATTGCTACATATACATATTTCATTAGGCAAATCTAAGCAAATCAGGGTGCTGTTATTTTATACGTAGCAAAAAGTTTTCCATAAATCAGTAGATGAATAATCTATTCTACTTTCGATTTGACTTTCACATTGATTCCATATTCAAATGTACATACGTTCGGTTCCCTTAGCGATATTATATGTCATATTTGCATATGCATGCATCAGTATATACAATTAGGTTTTGTGACAGCATTATAATTCAATTGCAACCAGCACTTATAGTGTGTAGAAGATGTGCGAATATGCATTTAGTATAATGCCTAATAGTAACGGTACCTATACTATTATTATGCAGTTTAACACCATATAATGCAGTAATACAGTTTGTATGTTATCTTTAGGCCCAAATAACATTTAATTCTATCAACATATAGACATCTTCTTGGACACAATTTTTTGCTTTTTCTAAAGACAAAAAAATATTTAATTGGTATAACTGGGTAAATGAATTTGCATATACCCATGAACTAAAACCGGGTTCAAAAGGTTAGCGCGCCTGCTGCTGCACAGGCGCGCTAACCTTTTGAACATAATCATAAACATTTATTTGTCCAACACGTAACCCCAATTACGGGGCAAAATATATAATGTAATATGGGAACATATAAAAAAAAAATTAAAAATATGCATAAATTTAATAAAGAAGTGTACAGAGAGAAAAAAAAAGAAATGATATTGCTATGCAATATTTTCAAGAAAAATGTAATTTCTGCATTACGTGTCATGTGGTAAAGTGGCGCCCTAAGTAACAGATTAGTCCTTGACATTGAAATTTTCATGTATTTATTTATTTCTCTCTAGTATTTAAGATAAGCATCCTCATTAAGGAGTAATTTTTTGCTTACCTACACGTTTACCTTTATTGCGAGTTGTGTTATTCTTAGACAATTAAGAGGTCGCAAGCTGTTAAAAAAAAACATGAAACTTACCTAAAGCGTTCAAGATCAAAAATATAAAGTCTTAAACGATTTAAACACAATATGTGAAGGTAGAGGCCACCTTCACATATTGTCACCTAAGAAATTATCATCGAACATGTAAGAGTAAAAGATATTTCGAAGACCTTCAAATTTATGTTCGGCACATTTTGTTACGCCAATCGTTTTGCATTCAATCGAAGAAACTTTGAGGAAAGTACCATTTTAAACTAAAATTAACAAAAATATATATGCAGCAGTACGATCATACATTGCAAAGATAAATTTTCTTAACTGGGAGAAGATGAGAGCCAAAGTGCAAACAATCAAATGCAACAAATTGTGAGCTTCTAACCATGTTCTAGTCGTTCTGGCATAATGGCAACTTGCTAAGTCCGGCCAAAACATTATTTCTTCACGTGGATAAGTCGTAGTAATAAACTGTAGCAACTTCGGTAGGCATTTTTCGGTATAAATGTTGGCATTAACTGCCTCACCCCTCACATGCCCAACATAAGGTCGTGAAACTCCTCTCTCCGATATGGCACACCAAACTAGAATTTTCTATATTATCGGTATAAACACCATCATTGCCTTTCATTTCTGAGTGAGAGAACGTAAAATATTTTTCATCGTCCATGATGATCACTTTATTGTTTGCAAAATGAGTTCGGCGTAATCTACGACAACACATTGGAATTCTTCGTAACTGGTCCTCTGTATAACGTGGACATTTACGTCTTTTACGAAACTTTAGGCCTTTTTTTTCAATACCCTTCTTCTTACAGTTTCATGAGAAACATTAAATCTTCTGGATAACTTTCGGCATGACGTTCCAACGCGGTCTTTTGCGCTTTCACAGATTAGGTTGGCGCGATGTTCGGTCAACATTCCGGGACGTCCGCTTTTTGGTAAATTGAGGCATGGTATACCTTGTTCACATTCTGCAATTGTTCTATAAATGGTTGTCTTTGAAATATTTTGATTCCAAAATATGTTTACAATTTCTTGCTTGGGTACATGTCCAACCAGGCTGTAAATGCTTTTCCGTATTTCAAGTTTGTACGACATAATTGGACAAATTATTTGACATCTATGAAATGTCATAACAAGTTTGAGTATTAATGAACATATGTTTATCATGGTTACTAGATTGCAAGTTATTTACAGTTATTTTTACGCCGACGAAAATTTTCCCAAAACTTATGTGACATACGTTAGAAAGAAAAAAACTATGTCTGGTTATTAACATTTTTGTGTAAGATAAATACATATTACGTTGATTATATATAAGTGGGTGGTTAAATGAGAGGAGATGAAGATCATATTACCGATAATTTATCAACTTACGCTTTGTTTATATATGCTTTAGCAGAATATGTAAATAAATATCGAGCAGTTATAGTTTGTATACATACTAGATACTGCGTGGGCACTAACCACTAATTATTAAAATCTGAAGTTATCATTTGTTTACTTGTTTGGTTACGTTACGGTTACTCAATCTCAGTGTACATATTTGCACTAATTCCACTTAAATATTTATCTACATACATGGGTTCAAACTAGATATCGACAGATGAAATTGTCACTTATATTTCAGTGTTACACATCGTTCATGTTCATGGCGGGAGTGTTCGGGCCAAATAGGACAATATATGCATAATATACGTATTGTACATTATTACATATATCGTGTAATACATAGCTTACATTCGTAACTTCAACCTGGATGATGTATTGAAGGGAGCTTGGCCCCATCATTTTTTAACCTTGCGAAAATATGGAATACCTGTCAAGGTTCGCTGGTAAATGTGTTACAATTGTTTGTAAATTCGGGCCTGCAAATTTCAGGCACATATATATCAACGCAGCCTGGATGGAAATCTTTTTCTATGGTCTTGTATGATGTGATAAATACAAATATAGAATTCAATTAGGACATGGCGTTTACTGATTGGAGTCGTAAAAAAATCAAATTACTCTAATATTTATTTTGCATTTATCGGTGTTTAATAAACACGTTTAAACTTGCTATTCTAAAATAGATCCGATTGCAATAAACTGTTCGAAAGATGTAAATTTGGAATAGGTCAACAATCGCACATGAAAATGTACGTTGAGATATTCGCACTACATGTGTCAAGCGATATTAATATATTTCTCTGTAAATCTGCCAACTCCACGTTTAAAGTATTGATACTTCTGTAATGGTGTAGATATTGCTAAATATACATACATATATCTTATAGCGTTTTGTATAGCAACATGAGTAAACCTAACTGCAGTTTCTATTATGGCAATCATATTCTTAGGTTAAAAGTGGTTTTTGGTTTGAGGTGTTGAAAGAAGGTGTGCAGATGTTTCATTCTGTTCTCTACGGAGTAGAGCCACTATAAAAGGGCCTGACAGGATCTTTAACTATCTGTATACCATTTCATGGTATTTTTATCCATGTTCAAGATGTTGCCTTAATTCCACTCATTCCAAGCCCGCTCATCAAACTCTCCATCAAAATATGTCGAGGAGTAATATTTAGTACCATTTCAGTAGCTTTTGTTGAATAAGATCTCTTTGCCCCAGTTATACATGCACACGCTAACCTTTGCACGTTAGAGAGATTAGTTCTTGTGGTATTCAGATAACCTCTTCTGCTCCCACCCACTCACCTATAAGCCATGAATAATCTCACTATTGCTATATATATATACATCCAAAGCAGTATTTTAGTGTTGCCCCTCCAGTTTTTTTCCTGACAAGTCTTTGCATATTAATGGTTCTTTTTAAGCTACATTGGTTAGTTCGAGCTCATCCTTAATCCAGAAGAGTTTATTATTTGGAATGAGGATTAGATATCTGACCTTCATCCTTCAATCTATGCCCTGCCCACCTATTTTTATGGTCTTGAGATTGAGATTTCTAGAAGCTATCAAAGTAGTTTTAGTATGATTGACAAATCCCCATTGGTTGACAGTGAGTCCTCCTTGAACTATGTCAGAGGGAACATGCTCTTAAAACATAATGACAATACCATCAGTGTATTCTTGTCAGGGTATGCATAGATCAGACTCCACAGAAGTGGGGATGCAACAAGAAGGAGGTAAATATTCTCTAGTCATACTAATCGTTTTCGATAATTTGCTAGGAAGCAGTAACCATATTCATTCAGAGGTCTAACGTCCACCTCCATATTAATTGGGGCGCCTTGCTCAACATATTATTGATCAAACTAAGAGACCAAATTTTAAATTCATTCTACAGTTAAATATACCGTAGGTTTACAATACAACATACACAGAAATAACAGACGCTGGCGTCAAAACATAGTAGTGATTCTACAACCGAAAATCTTCTGTTCATCCTAGCTGTTTGATTATTCGATGTACTACATTGTGTCCTTGATTACAATCAATTATAAAAGAAAAGAAGAATCTAAAAGTATTGTTCGATACATTTGATATATTGGATCACTTAATTATGAATAACTGTCGATAAACTGGACGGGCGTTTGCGAATGATATTGACACTAGTTACTTATTTTTTGACAAAATGATGTTGGAAAACCCATACATTAATGTATGTACATTGCCAAAAAGCGGGTTATCAATATAAACAATCTCTAGAGGGTGGATACATGATCAATAAAGTTCTATGCTTTTATAAGGGTACTGGAAACTTAATTCAATTTAAGTAATTGAATGGAACCGATAACTAAATAGATTAATATTGTTTAATGTCAATGGTTTCTTTTCAAATACATTATCTGGTTAGTTAATTACTGTATTATCAGTAGATTATTATAAAAGCGTTATTACTTGATTCTCTTCATTTAATTATAAAGTTTTCATTGATACACCGTGCTGACAAAAAACGCATTAGGTTTTTTTGGCACCTAAACTAAAAGTTGTCAGCATGATACTTATACTAATCAATGAATTGGCATAAATAAAAAAGCATCTTCGAAATATTTGGTACTGGAAAAGAGAACAAAATATCAAAAACCTTTAACAAATAACTGCAAACTTTGTAAGAATGCTTTCGCGAATTCTTATGATTGGTTTCTCAAGCTCTTATGTCCTTTTCTTCAGCATCTACTAAAGCTTCTATATATTAGCTTCAAACAACATAGTTCTTTACCCAACAGAAGTACACTTATGCTCGTATTAAGATTAGCAAACAAGCAAATTTACTCCAACATCGACTTTCAAAAAGAGTTCCACATCCCACATTTATTCTAGACAAGAAAACAAACAAGTGGCGTCAAAATTATTTAGAACAGCGTCTACACATAGTTCGTTACAGTAATATTAAAATCAAGTCTCTGCTGTGGATTTGAGATACACCATAGCTCTATGCTGGGACCTATTTTACTCTCTCTTTTTTTTTTAATTTAAACCGGTTTAGTACGGAGAATATCACTCACGAATGAAAAAAAGGCCAAAGAATTGTATTTTTATCATTCGTGAGCAAAACAAGAACTTGTTGTCTCGATCCCGACGGCTTGTTTATTTCAATAAACAATAGAGTGCAGTGAGTCGGCCTTGCAAGCATCCTTTTGAAATTTATTATGAAAGTAGATACTAAATTAAATTTGAAATGTTTTAGTTCTTCTGTTTTGATAAAGTGATTAGTAGTGAAGAGAAAGCATTTTAAAAACTTATTTTGTTACTGACGGGTGTTTATTTTAAAATATGTACAAGTACCGAAGAGTCACTCTTGTAGCGATCGACATCAATGCACACGTGTTTCAATTCCAAAAATAAAATTCGCTCATGAGTGAATCATATTTTTATCACTGTTCCTACACTGATTTAAACTAAGGATTCACGGCATTACTCACACCTGAAATATATATCTAGTTCTGTATGCCGATCACATGAATATAATACTACATAATTTGAAATGATATACTTCCCTCACTGAAGAAAATACAATTTTGATGTACGTCTCGGAAAAATGAAAAGTTAGTTATTAAAATAGAACTAGATGTACTTCAGCGGTAATCTTAGTCTAATATATAGACATATTAGGATTCTATACAGGAAGTAAAACTTGAAATGGGAGGTTATCGTTAAAAACCAACTCTGCGACGTATAAAGTACAAATTCAAGGGAAAGAAACCTTTCTATTAACGCTCTTTCAATATTTGCCCTTCTCACTTTTGATTTTACAACTTTCTTGCCAGCAGCATATTCTTTAATATCTTTGTTGCATTGATTTTATTTACAATCCAATTTATGGAGCAGAAACGTAAGGATAGTGCCCAAGAGAATCTTTTAGTTAGATTAGATTCGATCTAATTACTTGCACCACGACCTGTTGATCTTTTGTGCCTCCTTTTCTTTTAGTTACTCGCCCTACTGTATGTGCACAGCATGCAGAAATCACTTTCTAGGTGGTCAAATTTATGTTAAAGTCTTTTGTAATGTCCTCCAGGTCGCTGAGCTGGAAAATTGATATTGGAATAAAAAGCTAAAGACAAATATTTTGTAAATTATCGAAGAAAACGTTAAAAATATGTGACGTCTCATGATTTGTATAGCAAGTTTAATTTTATTTATATGCATACCTCATTTTAATAAGTAGATAATTTATTTACCGAAATTTCAAAATAAGGGTCACATCTAAGAACATTAAAAGTAAGAAAAATATACTATATTTAAAGTTGGTTCCAGTTTTTTATAACGATAATAATTACAGCACAAAAAATAATTATTATTGACAATCAATTGCTGCCAATTAATATTTCTCCACTTGCGTAAATATCATCAGAAGAATTAGATGTAACTTCCTTATATAGTAAATCAATTATGAAAAATTTTGATCGGGATCTTTACATGTTAATATCTTCAGGACATATGATTCCTATGGGTTGAAGTGTCTAGCAATAGGAAAACTATAAAAGGAACCGAGGAAACTAAAAGAATGGTTAAGAGGGTTCTATTTTTGTGAAAATTTGAGAACGTTTACGAACATTTGATTCCTTAAATCCACGAAAAGCTTTGTTGCGAGGCTTTTGAGCCTGTGTGTTGGCTGAGCAATCGGAACTAGTTGTAAATGATGTTCAATCGCACCATTTTTATATATTAGAGTTTGCGAGAACAGCACTTTTTATTTCAATTACCATGATGTTCAATAATTTGAGGGCTATGTCTTACTAGTTTGTGTACTGTTGGAGGTAAATCAAGTGATAGATAGAATGCCAAAATTCGATCTTAGCTTTCGGAAGCGTATTTTCTGAAAACAGCTACAGAAACTTTGTAAACTGAGGAGAGTTAGAAGCATAACTCTGCATTTTCTGATTTTTAAAGGTTCATCGAATCCTGTGATTTTAGCATTTATGTCTGCATTTCTGATAAATGTCCTAATCCATATTTCTGTGGTCTTGCCATGTCCCTAGTTTAGTGGGTCTTAGTTAACTCTGCATTGTGGAATATTTTGCCAAAAAGGAAGACGTTTCCTTTTCGACCGCATTTTTGCCACTGTTCGTGAATTTTACCGGGAAAAGAAATTATAATATTTTTCAATTCGGTAATATAATCGACTTTGTTTGGATTTTCTTAAAATATAATTCAGTGAATCATTGTGTCGATATGGGGTGGCTGCACGGTCTCCAGATTTGAGCATTTGTGATTTCTTTCTTTCGGCACATTTGAACGAAAAGGTGCTGCCACAGTTAAGGATTATTATTGAAAAAGTTAATGCTATATCCTGCGAAGTATATGGACGAACTGTGTAAAGCTTCCAAGATCGTCACTAATAGTGTGTTACTGTTAACGGTCACCATCTTGAATATATTATTTTTAAAACTTCATGATTCTGAAATGGTATATACTGTGCAATTCAGAAATAAAAACATTTTTTCTCCATATACCTCTCAATACTGCTTAATTTGTTTTACCTCATTCTGTAGATAATGGACGGAAAAAAATTGTAGAGCGTAAAGTATACTTGATCACACATCATCATATAAACAAACAACTAAGAAATAGAATATTTATATTATTAGGCACCTCAACTACCGCTATTCCATATCCAATGAAGGAAATGTTACTTTTTTGTCCACCTAAATCCCTTATTCAACCTACTGAGCTTTGGCTCTTAACACTATTGTAAACTTGGTGGTGTATGTCTTAGAATTTTATGTTTATCAAGTTAACGTTAAAACTGGGTTAAAACGATTAAAAACCTTGGCAAAGCATTGTAATGCGATTTGTATATCAAATTATTTCCAATAATTGTATGACTTTATACTTTCAAATTCCAACATTTTTGTCTTATTAGTCTCACCAATATCATAAGTTCATTACTGACATTCAGATATTGTATATAATATTTTACACAAACAGGCAATGATTTGGAATTTATAAAGCCATTTGCAGCAATAAAAATTCGAAAAAGTATCATTATCCGCTTCAAAAATAGTCAGTTGAAAATTTATCACCTCTAAAAAAATAGTGTAATCGATTTTACAGACGCATATTGTTTATGTAGCGCCTGTCTGATTGATAACACTTGAATGTGTAACGGATCTATTTTAGATTTTACTCCAGAGAATTGCAGCGGACCTAGCACGGATTATTTTTGTGTATCATGGGTCTGCGCGCTACACGCAAAGGCATTTATTGTTATACGAAAATAAGCAAGTGTAGAACAGATATTCCAATTCATCTGGATGGTGGTAGGTCAAATTTTCAATTCACTTTTTATACGTCATGCCGTAATTTATTTTTGTGTGTTTTATGTACGAGATTGTAATCTACAGTTAAACGTAAATAGTTGTGTGGTGCTAACATAAATTAGCAAGTTATCGCTGTAATTGCGTGCTATCACGTTTGGGCAATCTATGTTTTACGAGACCGTTCATTCATTTGTATCCGCCATAAATTTAAATTCGAACACGACAATGTTTAAAGTACTTACTAAAGTAAGTTTCAAGTACAACAACACAGCACAATTTATACATTTAATTGCGTGTATGTATACTATACAGTTAACTATGTATCGAAATAAGTACGTAATACTTCGTTAAAGGTACCGCAAAACTTCATTGCATGATTATATTGGTTATTTTAATGATTTTCGTAAATCCGCTTTGTTATAAAGATAGAGGCTTCTAGCTTCCGCACACTTAAAGCGATCAGTTCCGTAAGTGTTGACTCAAAGCTTGTTTGAGACTTCATAGACGCCCTAAATAAGGTGGACATCCAAAGGAAGCTAACATTGGCCTGGACTTCCAGCCATACGGCGTGAAGGAAAATGAAGCTGCGAACAACTTAGCCAGTCGAAATTTGTCAAGGCCATTGTTGGAGATGGCGCTTCCTTCGGCATTATCAAATCGCAAATTACAAAGTCCATCAATGAATGAGCATCTATTAAGTCCAAGAAATGGTGGCAAAAATCACAAGGGCAAAGATAGGCAAAAGGGTTCTTAAGGAAACAGAAGTCCGAATTAACCATAGACCTACTGACAATGAGTAAAGACAGGAAGACTGCCAAAATAGTAATAGATCTGTTGGTTATTGTAGATCAAATATGCATAAGGCAGATAACGCTCTTTGCAGATTCTGCCATGAGGAGGAAGGAAACTCCAGTTCATGTACTGTGCCACTGTGATTGCCTGGCAAAGACAAGATTTCTAGTACTGAGCGTAGAGAACCCCACCGCCAGCATCTACATACAGGAGCCACTCTCAAAGATAATAGGTCTAATTAAGAAGGCAAAGTCAGAGAACGCCTTCTAGGAAAAAGGGCAATACAAGAGATCTGAAAAGACCGGGATGAAATGGGTCAGTATGGCCACCTCAACCCTAAGTTAATCTAATCTAGCGTCTTGGCCGGCAGGCGCACTATTCATGTCTCCATTCAAATAAATGTATTCCACAAAAATTTCTGTGCTAGTGCGACATTATATATTTCTGTCGTATGAAAGGAACAATTATTGAAGTAAGAAGGACGTATGAAATCAGTATAGTAGTTAGCGGTATTCAGCAAAAAGATGGTTAAATATTTCGCAGTCGCTATGATTACGCTTTATTTCTTATTTTTAAACATTCACGTAAATTTCTAGCTTGGTTGTCTTACGCACATGTAAGCAAACTAACTTTTTCTTATAATTGGTGATTTTTTAACCGTTTCGGTTTTGAAAATTGGAAAAAATACAGAAAATTCGCAAAAGTGATTGATATATTTCTTTGGGCCGATAAATGAATGCCTGCGATTTACTTTTTAAAGATTATTTCATGTAAATGTTGCCCGCGGCTACGTCGTAGGTGGTCCATCGGTAAGCTCCAATTTTGGCATAGTTCTTTCAGCATTTCGGTCGGTATCTCACCAATGGCAGTTGTAATGTTGTCTTCCAGGGCTGGAATTGTGGCTGGCTTGTCCCTGTACGCGAGAGACTTCACGTGTTCCCACAGAAAATAATCTAGTGGGGTCAACTCGCATGATCTTGGCGGCTAATGGACTGCTCCAAAACGTGAGATTAATTGCTCACCAAACTCGACTCTCAATAGGTTCATGGTATCGCGTGCCGTGTGGCATATGGCACCGTCTTGTTGAAACCACATGTCAACCAAGTCCAATTCTTCCATTTTGGGCAAAAAGAAGCCGGTAATCATCGCACGGTACCTTGCTCCATTGACTGTAACGTTGCGATTTTCATCGTTCTTGAAGAAGCACGGTCCTATGATGCTACCGGCCCACGAACCGCACCAAACAGTGTATCTTTCAGGGTGCATTGGTAGCTCTCTTAAACTGCCTCTGGCTGCTCTTTACACCAAATTCGGCAATTCTATTTGTTGACGTACCTATTGAACCAAAAATGAGCTTCGTGGCTGAAGACAATTGTTCGATGGAAAAAGTGGATCTTCATTCAACTTTCCTAAGGCCCATTCACCAAACAAACGACGTTGTGGTACGTCATCCGGCTTCAGTTCTTGCAGCAGCTGTATTTTGTATGGTTTCATACCTAGGTCCTTACGTACAATTTTCTAGGTGGTCGAATAACAGAAGCCCAATTGTTGACTACGGCGACGAATTGACATATCGTGATCTTGATTGACACTGGCCGATACAGCAGCAATATTTTCTTCGGTACGCACTCTTCCAATACGGAAAGATGGATTAATGTCCAATAACGTGAAACTGGTGCGAAATTTGGTCACAATGGCTTGAATAGCCGGTTCGATGGGTCGATTATGACGACCATAAAATGGCGTAATTTACGAAACACATTTCTCACAAAGCACGAATTTTGATAATAAAATTCAATGATTTGCAAGCGTTGTTCGTTTGTTAGTCTATTCATGGTGAAATGGCAAACCTTACTGAGCATTTTTGGCATTGACACATGTCACGAATCTTTTTTTTTTACACTAAAGAAATGTACACTGTAAACTAAATAGCAAAAGAATCAGCGGCAATTTAAATTTCTGTAGTGAAATTTCTTTTTGTCCTTGTCTCTTAGAATATTATTTCTATTATATTCTCACGGTTGTACGCTTTCACTCGCGTTTGCTCGCAGCTGCTTTGTCGCTTGCAATAAGGGCACAGGTAACTATGTTTGCGGAAGTATTGGAAAGTTGAACAAAAGAGCTTTGAGTATGAATAGTGGAGAACAGATTTGCAAACGCAATGAATATATCTTCAGGTGGTTCAAGTAAGTGCGCGCCAGTGCGATATAGTTTTCCGTGAATCCTCTTGGGTAGTTGGTGTGCTTAAATAAATCTATCGCAGTCTAGATTCTTAGTTCCAGTTTCTTCTGTAATAAAGGAAGCGTCCTTTTTGTTTCTGATATTGAAAGCAATGACGCAAGATGTCGTAAAGACAGTCGTAGAAGCGTTTTAGTGCTACATTAGCATCATTTAAATTCTCAAGAAAACTTCAGTCAGAGCTCAAAGAGGTAATTTTATGGTTGTAGCAAAGTTGCGAAAACTGATTCCAAATTAACAGCTGTAAGAAATGTACGATGTAGTATCTTATTCCATGTAAATACGCAAAGATGAATGGCAACTCATCAATAAGCAAGATAAATCTAAACCTTAGTAAATAATCGTTATACAATTATAAATTGTGTTAGTTTCTAAAATTAAAAGCAGAAAATGTTTCCCGTAATTATGGTGGCGCATTATTTTTCAACCAAACTACAACAGCGAATCCTCATAATTTTGCTTTTGTAAAAATATATTACAGCACACAAAATGAAATCCTAAAATGAGATTTAACTACCTTAATCCTAATTACGGCCGTATTTTAGCAACTTAATGCTGTGCAAATATTTGAGAAGCCGCCGAGCTGACACAATTTTACTTCCCAGTGCGAAATGCCTTTAATAGGTCGTCTTAAGGTCGGAAAGAACGGAATAGGATTGCTAAGAAACATTTTATCGCAAAAAATAAGCATGTTTACGTTTAACCGAGGTTGTTAAAGTAATCCAATTTACAAAAATTAATAATTTATAGGATTTTGTGTGCGCTAACCAATAATTAATATGAATGAATTAATAATAGAAATAAAATTCGGATAAGGGTTAGTGAAAATACGGGCTCTCAACCTATCCAGTAAATAACTTCTAGATTTCGTTCTTTAACATTATTCTACTGAGCCTATGATAGACAGGATTACTTTAAAAGATTCTGATAATTTGAAACACGTCATAACATAGAATTGTTTTATAATGTATTGGGATCATTATGATGATTTTGTGTATTCTAAATCCATGTAGTATATTTATAATGGATAGATTTGTTTATCCACATATCATTTCCGCTCATAGTACTCTTGATGGACATACATATTTTCAACTTTCAACGCGTATATTATTATTAGTACAAGTATAACTTCAGATTTATGTTTTCTACATACACACTGAGCCAGTACTTCTTCAACACTTACAATGAGAAACATTTATTCGACATTAAAGAAGGCACAATACTCAAGAACGTTAACATATGTACAGGATGATTCATTAAGGATTGTCCCTGGTCATATCTCGGTAACGGTTGGTTCTAGAGTTTAGGGAAAAGAAACTATACTAGTAAACGTGGCCGTGAAAATATCCTTAAAAATATTTTTTATTAAAGTTCCCGCAATAGCTCATAATTATCTATTAGCGTTTTCAGCTTACTGCACTACACCCGTGGAGTATATCTAGCTCCCTTACTAATATTATGTATTAAAATAAGATGGAAATACACTCAGTGCATAAAAGTGCAGTAAAGTGCAGTAAGCTGAAAACGCTATATAAGTTTGGTTGATGATACTTTGAAATTGCACCCATTGTAGAGTGATGGGTGAAGCATCCTTTTTGTCACACAAAAGTTCCTGTAATTTTAGTGATTGTCCACTTATTTTCAAAAACTTGGACTCATTGTGAATAGAACATCAATTAGGTGAATAACATAAATAATGTTGTTTGCTTTATTGCTTTAAATAGAAACCAGATGGCGTTATCTGCTAGTTTGTCCTATTTATTTGATTTTCTCGAAAAATTCAAATAGAATGGTATTACAATGATGAACCCAGAAAATGAAACCGCAATGACAGTTTAACCTGCCAAAATCGCAAATTGATATCTGTTGTCGTTCTAAAGATAATTCGAGTTTTGTAAACTTTCTAAATTTTTGGCTGACTCTGTAAGCTCTAAGTTTAAGTAAATTACTAGGTACCGTGTAGCTCGGCAATAACAGCATTTTGCAAAGTTTCAATATACATAGGCAGTGTGTCATAAGCTTCTTCATTGGAAAAGTGAGGCATCACTGAACAATTTATTAAACATCAATTATTTCAAGGATTATAAATCACTTTGGCACATTGACACACATTGATGCAAAAACTAAGCAATTACAATTGATTATTGGGAACATCTTACAAGTTACTACATGGAGTTAATAATTAAGGGTCACCTAAGAAAATATAAATATTTTGACGTAGGAGCAGCACCAGAAAAATTACAAATTTACACGATATTCTTTTATTTTGAGCTTACAGGATGTGCCAAAAGGTTGAAAAAATTACAAAAGTCAAATTATCTTTGCAACGCCCACAAAATTAGAACTCGCGTAAACTCCACTAGGTAGACTTAATTCGTGTACCTATAAGATGTGTTGGACACTGTTTTGAATGCTTAAAATAGTGAGCGAAAAGTTCAGAAAATTTACAAAAATTTATTTATTTTTGGAATGTTAACAGATATCATTGTGTGGTTTTGACAGGTTAAATTATGATTGTGTTCTCATCTGCCTGGTTTGATTATAGTGATACCATTCCATTTAAATTTTTCGAGAAAATCACATAAATATGAAGAATAGTAGATAACGACATCTAGTATCCATTTGAAGCAATAAAGCAAATAATATTATTTAGACTCTCTACCTACTTCATGTTCTCTTTGCAATGAGTCCAAGTTTTTGAAAATTGGAAGACATTCACTAAAGTTACAGCGACTTTTGTGTGTGGCAAAAGGTATGCTTCACCGACCACTTCATAATAGGTGCAGTCTCAAAGTGTCATGAACTAAATTCATAGATAATTATAAACTGCTTATTTTATATTCATTTTTTACAAACCTTAATAACTGAAAATTTTAAAAGATTACACTATCGTGCAGGCACTTCAGGTATTTAAAAATATTTTTAATGATGTTTTCACGAGCATTCTAAGATCTAGGACCAATCCTTACCGAGACATGGCCAGTGGTCACCCTTGATAAATCACCCGTGCAATATTACTTTGTATAAACAATAAACATACTTTATATAGTATCTCACGCCCCCGATTTTGTCAGCATATACCTTTGAATTTGGTAAAAAATCCATTTGAAAAAAGCTTGAATTTTAATCAATACGCGCATTGTATTTCACAGTATCGTTCAAGCATATCGGATACAAAAGATTTTCATTTATATACGTTCAGAAATTTTTTACTTTTTTGCAATCAACCTTCTGCTTTCTGATTGTACATGAACAAACAATGTGCGTTATACGAATATTGTGAAGATACGAGCAAGATATATTCATAGCATGAACACCGGCTTCAAGAGAATCGATTATCACACCAGATTAGATTAAATTATGATACGGCTACTTTCCCCGCTACGTTTTCAGATTTATTTTGTTTCTCCTTAATCTAGAAACTGCTCTCTAATTTTGCCTTCTCAACTAAGTTAACCATCTTTGAGAGCCACTTAGTTAGGTAGTTATTTAATTTGTGGTGTCCATATGCCTATTTAACTTACAGTAGCCAGCCACTATTTCTACTGCACGACGACTGTTGATAGTCTTCTTGTATTTACGCAGTAGGGTGCTAGTAAATTCAGGTTTCTATTCATTTAATAACTGTTTTGTCTATATTTCTTCTGGTAATTTTTAGTGTAGGTAATCATTTTTAGGCTTATCACATATTTTATCTGTTAATAGAGTTTGCTATTAATGATTTGGTAATGCCTAAGCCAGCACCAATGAAAAGTTTAGGCGATGCTCATGTGAATAGATTATATGCTGCCTCACACATCGTCACGCCTGTGTGATTGTGTGCCCATGCTAGTTTTAATTTGTTTATTCGGTCACCCCGTTGATGATGCTTCCGTAGACTCAAACCAGGTTAAAGTCAAAATTTCTAGAATTAATGCGTTTAAGTACCGGGTGGCTCTTCAGTCCTCACTTTTTTCAAACAAATGTGAATTGGCCGTGAACATTGTTCTGTCTTTGCTGTAACTAGGCTGTATACCCTTTTTCAAGTATTCGGGCTTTTCACTCCCTGATCAGTTTTCTAGTTGCTAGTATATCAGCTCGAGTTCCCTCTTACTGGCAAGGGTTTTTTGCACATCTTTTTCTCCAAACCTAATAGGTTTTTATCAGTGTTATATTTTTGTGAGATGAGTCTCCTTTAATTTATCTAGTAAATTTTGTGATTTGCTTCTCTTTGGTAGGTTATGTCGGTAGACGCAACCATTCCATATATGTAAATGTGCAGCAGAAGTATTTATATTGCGTCAAGAGAAGTTGACCTCCTCTCATTTGTAGCACATAGAGATATCAGATTTTGTATATCATTTAACGTCTTGACCAACTGGTGCTTTCGATCACTTGTTCTATGATATCTGAGTCTAATTACTTTTCAGCATCGTAATCTGCGACGGCAATTCGTTTGACACAGCTTTCTCCAAGGTTATAGTGACATTTTGGGTGGTTTCCTACATACGTTTGATCCAACCATACCCCAAATAATATAGCTTCTTAGACGTTTGGAATTCTTTATCCTCGCAGCACTGGTAGTTGGAAACCTTACAGCTAACTTAAATTCTTTATGAACACAACAATCTATGGTTTTTTGAGGATTAGCAGATGGTTTGTATGTCTTTTGCTCTTGTTTGCAACTGTTGTTGACAGTGCTTAAAGCTAATTACATTATTTCTACTAGAAATTTTAGAAACTCTAGCAACTATTATTAGACCGTCAGCACACTGATAGTAATGAAATCCCTCCATATCACTTTATTTTCACCTTTAAATACACTTTCGTCATTGTTTCTTTTCTCACAACTTTTTATAGAACTTGGATGAGATGGGTTAAATGAGTTAAGAACAAGAGAATTTAAAAATTCCTAGTGGAGGAGGTGACTGCACCACTACATTCGCAGATGTACTCTTCCTCATAATATATTCTTCACGATTATCAGCACTGAATACGAAACAGTCAAACCTAGCAGTTAAGACCCTAACAAAGAATATTTATGATTACTTTCCTTGAGCTTGTTGATTCTTCGAAGATAAATTATGCACAACCAGCAAAACGTATAGTTTTAGGCGAGGGAATGGGCCGGCAGTGTGAAGGTCGTGGAAATGTAGGATATAAGACAGTAAAAGGCTTTTCAGCTACATGTCCCCTAAAAAATTGACTTATTGTTTGTTTAACAACACCCTTTCTTCTAGTACAAAAGGGCTTATTTTGAAAGCACTTACTTCCTCTCCAAATTTATTAATATGTTGCAAGCTTTTTCCCTGTTTTCTAACGATAAAATGGAATTTTATTTGACTACGCTTTGTTATCACTGACCTAAATACCACGCTGAGCGTTAATCCTAAAAATTATTTGATTGAAGAGGAATAATCCCTTGAAAGGAAATCTAAATACAGGGAATATTAAAATAAAAGATAGGCAATCACGAATTATTGGTATCATTTGCATCTTTATGAATTATTAATGTACATATAAATATACATTTTTTTTGAACTACTTAAAGTAAAATTCCGTAATGGCTAAACATTGAAAGTCCCTGAGTAAAATTTATGGAGAAATTTTGCATATTTATTATATTGTATTGGTACAAAGTAATGTATTTAACTAAAGCTTTCATAGAGCTCCAAAATAAGTACTGCTTTATTATTTAATTAAATTTAGCTAATAAAGATAATTTAAGCCCAATATTGATTTAGTGGTCGGAGGAATAACTAGCACTACTATCTTAACCAGAGTATATTACTATGTTTGGTTAAATATTCTAGCAATTATTGTAAATATAATAAACAAAATTAATTTGTATTTTTCTTTTGGTACTTAACTTCCTATTTGTCTAGCGCCAATGATAACAAACAAAACTATCTCGAACCGGGATATTCAAAAAAGTGTGAAACTGTGGAAACATGCTGATCACATATAGGTATTTGTGTACTATGCTAAAGTTGTTTGTCTAAATGAGTTTTATTAAGCAGACAAGAAGAAGACGTTCAATATATCTATCAAAATTTTTACATATACCTACGTATATTTCTGATTAGTGAATATGTTTGGGATTATTAATGGGTAATAGGGATTGGTTGAATGTGTAACAGACCTGTAGTTATAGTGTTGAAATTAAATAAAAAAGAATATTGATACCTATATTATATATATATTACATTGCAGTATCACCAAAACTCTGTCAACTTTATTATGCGTTGAAACACCTACCAAAATCAAATTGTCATATTTAAACATACAATGAATTATTCTGTATGGTGATGAAACCACACAAAGAAATGTTGAATACACAGACATTTGTTATGTGCCCATGGGCGGCAGCGTTGCTACCGCATGTTATTTTATTTCATTAACTTTTTATTTGTTAATCTCGTTTACCACGCGAGTGTCGTCCCCTCAGACGGTGCCCGATCACGCACGCTCAACTCCCACTAGCGCGACCGTGTGGGGGAAACCACAAGTGTATATAAACCGCGGGCTTGGCACAGGCATGGAGAATTCCCGAGTCCATAGGACCCTTACAGTCCGCTCTGGCTGATGTGTCGGCACAGCTTTTCTGATTCACGCCGAGTTTCTTATTTCAATTATTCTCGCCCTGATTGTTAGCACTGGCAAAGTTTTTCTGGTGTAGCGCAGGCATTTTACCGTTTTTCTCCGCTGTGACTGTTGCTTGGCAACACACAGCTGGGCACAGCTTTCTGACGCTTAATAAAATCCTGGTTATTTACAATCATTCCCGTTCAGCAAAGTTCAGCGCCGTCACCATTGTCTAACTCGTCATAGACCACCCCCGTATACAGATTGTCATTCCATATTTGTTAACAGAATAGATTCGACGTTAGATTCCACGTTTAAATTTCAAAAGCCCGAAGTCCCGCAAATGTTTGATTATTTGTCACTGTACATACATTTATGTATGTTCATGACTATACATACGCATGTTTTGACACTTACCTTTTTTTTCTCGCTGTATATATTCGATGTTTTTCACACCTGTTATATGGAAATAAATATTTGATTTATAATACACTTTCACTATTTTGTCGCGCAATTCAAACTGTAACCCTGAAACCTCCACGCACTCACACTCATAGCTACCACTTTGGGGTTGAAACTTTATTGTAACGGCGGAATAAGACGCAACACCGTCAAAACCGCCGCGAGGTTGTAATTCATCGTTTGACAACTGGCTGTACAACCTGCGCCGCCGAACGAACTCCTGGCGAACCTCTTCTTTCAACTTACGGGTATCAACGCATAAGTAATAAGCATTTTAAAAGCGACTAAATAATCGAAAGCCCATAAGCAAGGTATTAAAGAGTAAGCAGTAAACATCAGTTTACCGAACCGAACCGAAAGAAACGTCGTTACAGTTACCCATGCACATCGTATGATGTCATGGCTGCCTCATATGGAACAACGAAGAGGATGCATAAAATCTTATTGTGTGAAACCAAAAGTTACTGGATTTTCAAACTTGCTTGATCTTTGGGCAAAGCATACACGCCGAAAGTTGATTATGAATAAGAAATTTGAATAGTTTGGTGCTGGTATTGCGTAGATGTAATACAATACTATAATGGTACGGTAGTACAAGAAAATTCCCTAACAAGGTTTATCCATACGCGAAAACTATGTAGGTACAGCAACTAGATATCCTGTGATGGGTGGAGACTGTGGCTTGAAAACTATAACAAAAATCCCAAAAGAAGGGTGAAAAAAATCCCTTACCACAAAATTAGTTATTTCCGAATTCAGCCATTTGGTTTTCGCGTGAAAAATTACTTGGTTACTACTTTTACAATTCGATGATACATCAACTTTTATGAATTTAGGAAAAACTTTACTCCGTTTGCACCGTTTCAAGAAATTAATATCAGCTTTCAACAATAAAATCTTACTCCTTAGACTGTGGAACCTGTTGTACTCCGTAGACCGGGAAGTCATGATATCCTGTGATGGGTGGAGACTGTGGCTTGAAAACTATAACAAAAATCCCAAAAGAAGGGTGAAAAAATCCCTTACCACAAAATTAGTTATTTCCGAATTCAGCCATTTGGTTTTCGCGTGAAAAATTACTTGGTTACTACTTTTACAATTCGATGATACATCATCTTTTATGAATTTAGGAAAAACTTTACTCCGTTACTAATTTTGTGGTAAAGGATTTTTTCACCCTTCTTTTGGGATTTTTGTTATAGCAACTAGATAGTTTCTCATGTTTTTTTTATAAATTTTTGTAAGTAGGTACTTAAAACGGTTTAAACTTTTGTGGATTTTTAAGCTTACTTCTACAGTCAGCTTTAGCTTTAGCTCCAACCGTCGTAATCACACTGTGGCCCAAAATCCAAGCGCACAACGCGGCGATAACAACGCCATCCAGTGTACGCAAGCCGAAACGCGAAGGGAAGAAATCTCTACATGAAACAAAAGGATAAATAATGTTGGACCAAGAATAGATCCCTGGGGCACGCGACATTTAATATTCACCATAAAATAGATATACTTACTATTTACTCCGTTAATCAATCTTGAACAACCACCACAGATTTACGATTAGTGAGTAGGAACTAAATAAATCATAAACAATATTATTCTGCTGCTGTTAATTCAAAAGAAAAGTTCCCAATGTGATTAGATGTGTATTCCATCTTCATAATTTTCAAAGAAAATATGAATCATGTCTGCAAATTACGAACTGGTTGTTTGATTAATGATACAACAGGACGAGCAAGGGATTTTAAGGATTTGCAGTTTTTATCATGAATGTAATCTTATAATTAACCCTTTCGCGATTCTACTTAGGTAATTTCTCGTTCTCCGAGGAAACTATAATAGAATAAATTACGACCCCAAGCTTTCCATCTCAAATTACTTTTGTTTTACTCTTTTGTCGCGTAGAATCCTGATAATTAACTTTTTTTTTCAGTGCATTAAAAGGTAATTAAATTACGAGGGTACTTCCATTGTAAAAAGCTAGATATGCAGAGAACCGAATAAATCTTTATATAAAAAAAAAATGAGTAGAAGATTCCGAGAAGTCTAAACTCGTGCTGTTTTCCTGTCAATGTTCGTTTCTCTTGTCTTCTTTGTTTTTGTTCTGAAAACATTTCTACAAGAGAAAAACCTATATGTATCGTTGTTGATCGAATTTAGCCAGACAAATAAACTGTCGTACCTGTTTCCTCCGATAAAGCGAGGAATGTGTGAAATATACGCACAAACGAACGCTTCTGAAAATTGGCAAACACGTTGACAGGAAGGCTTAACGTGCTAGGTCAAGTTGCAAATCGATGGATGTTTGTCAAAAATGGCAATTGTTTTCTTTTGTTATATGAAGGGAATTTTCGCAAATAATTTTCTTTTCACATATTTTTGCGGAATGCTTTTAGAATATTAAATGTACATTATCACGTCAAGATACACAAAATTGATAATATTTTACGCTAAAGTACTGACAAAATTCTTGGTATTTTACTAATATTGATGGTACAGCGAATGGATACTGATTCAACCCAAGATGATTGATGTGTTTGCAGTACATGGTTCTACGTTCTTCTTTTTTTTTTTTAAATTACGGACATGCGAACGTAAAGTGACCCAGTGTAATCCACTGAAACTACCTTTTATCTCTAAAGTAGCTAATAATTTGAAGCAAAATTTTTTATATAAAAAGCTCTATAAGGTAGTGTTCTCGTATATGTAGTTGCTTTAGCTCATCTAGAATAGGTACTCCAACTTCCACTTTTCTATACAACTACCATTTTAAATCTATTGTAATTTCCAAATTTTGCCTTCTTAATTAAACCTATCATCTTTCAGAGCAGTTCCTGTCTGTTCTGAACAGTTTGCATTTGCGTTCTTCGAGACAAGTGCTAAGATCGTTCAGGTTCAAGTTGGCAGTGCGAATAATATATGTAAGCCACTTATAAAACTTTGTGCAATCAACTAGATTTAAACAAGCATTCGAAACCATGTCCTTGCTACGCCATCGCAGTGATACGGAATATGAAGTGGGTTTTCCTCTTCGTCTTCTCAGATTCTGCAATTAGCATAATCTGCCAAGCCAATGATGTGCATATGTATATATTTAGCTAGTTTCAGTAGCCAACTGATTGTGAGTACAGACAGGGGAGCTGTTAAAATAATAATAACACTACGGGCAGGTCTTTGTGAATTCAGGTAATTGTTCCTTTAACTCTTTCGCAACTAATGCATTACATTTCTCCCTCTCAATTTTTATGTAAAAAAAGGCGATCTTATTTTTATATATTTTGAATTACTTTACTTCTGTAGGTAATTAAGGTTGTTATGTCAAATTATGACCTTGCAAAATCAGAAAGTCTTTTTTAGCTAGTTGTGTTAGTAGATGAGAAATAGATATCCAACGAAAGATCCATATACCCAAAAGTACAAAAACCAAGTGCTGTTTAACCCAAAAATTCTTTATTTCTGTAATCTTCTCTATACAACACGTAAAAATATTTTCAAATATAACATATCACAAAGCATGGGTACCTAATATAATGGTGTATTATTGCTCCTGTATATGTCTTTGTCGTCCTTTTTTCAATTTTTTCTCCGCCAGCATTTAGGGCATCTTCTCCTAGATTCATGGGATTTGCCGCTGAAGCAGTTGGTCTGACATACGAGCATTTTCTGATAACTAAAGCATTTTTCCTACTAAATAAGGATCTTTACTCGGTAAGGAGTTTCTTTTGAGCGGACAAATCTGTACGTCTGTGGGCAAGATATTGCAATCTTCGTTGCTACAGTTCTGGGATTCACATGGTAATTAATTCAGAACCAATAGCTCCTTTAAGTCCTTCAAAATCAAAGTTATAGTTTCCCTGTCGATTTATAAAGCTTCGCTTTTTATCATATTCTTTGAATTTCACAATTTTGGGATATTTTCTCTATTCTCGACCCTTGTTTGTACTGCTAAACATGGCAACGTAAATAGCTTTCTAATTAGACGCGACCAAATGTATATGCAGAAAAAAATATATTAATTCTTCGATATAATATGGTTCACTAACATTGTCAGATTTTGTTTAGGGTAGTTGAAATACAGTTTGCTATATAGTCAGTAACTTGAACAGATCCCTTGGTATTGCTTGCGTAATTTTACTTGATTTCTAAAAGATTTATTTGATGTCCAGTATTGATGAATAGCAGCTACTTTGTTGTAAGCTATAACCAGATTACAACCTAGTACCTACTATAACTATCTCATGCTGGTGGGTTTTTATTTTCTTTCGGTTCCTTCTGAACCTATATTTTCCCGTTCATTAACGTAATCAGAAACAAAAGTGAAAGGCTTTTGATGAATAATTTAGAAATACATCGAGCGGTGAGGAAGATTGGTTAAGGTTTGCTAAAATAGGAAATTCATTCGAGCAACAAACATTTTGATCGCATCTATATTTTTCCAATTCATTAAAATTGTGTTGTAAATGCTGTATTAAAAAGTATTCGTATATTTTCAGTGTCAGAGTCACTACCATTGAAGGATCCAGGTCATTATTTTAAATTTCATTGGACGATATTTGCTCGTTAAACCTTACTGTTTGTTGATTCATAAATGAACGGTATAAATAAATAAGAATAATTTCAAATCTGTTGACAGGAACTTCAGCCATAGATAGAATACACATAGGTAGTATTCAATTTTGTGGTTTGAGTTAAAGAATTGGATGTTCTGTTTCCGTTTCGCTTAGCTCGACTCAGACTTTTCTATGTTTCTTTGTTGTATTTGCATAAATAAATAAATTGAATAAACAAAAAAATTAAAAATGTTAATTTTTAATTTCATTTTTATCTGAAAACGGTTTCGCTTTCGGGATTTTAATATTCTTGATTTTCGTCTTATTTTTAACAGTGGAGAGCTGGGGAGTGACCTATTAACTTATTTTGTGTAGTATTGATTAATTGAAAGCATGGTTGCCTTATTTACAATCTTAAAGTTTAATTTCTCGATTCCACATGCTTCAGAAATTACAGTGGCGAACCAGAAGTACTGGCAAACATTTAAAATCTTTTTAAAATATTCGTTCCCCTTAGTAAGAGAAATATTTGCGTATAAACTTTAGAGAAAATACAGATTTCTGTAAGTCTTCCATATGTTACCTGTCATATATCATGTATGCTATAGCTGAAAACGATGTATGTACCTGCAGCGTTTCAAATATATTCAACCACAACTTTTCTGCTTTCATACTGACATCGGCGTCGGTCGTACTTACTTATAACCACCAGGGTGAACATTTAATATTTAATTCTTGTTTCATATGTGTTGGTATGTAGATGTGTAGCTAGTTTAGAATATAAATTATATGAGTTCTTATAGAAGGATAATGTTGTCACAACATTACAAGTTTTATTGTGATTTGCATTCAGCTAAATTAAGACTACCTTCCGATAATATATTTCAGGAAATGTTCCAATCGAATTAATTTCGCTGCCAGTGTTTGCCTTCTTAAATAACCTCCGCCAACATTTCCTTCAATTCATTTAGTTTCTGATGGCTATTCTTAATTAAATCGACCTCCGTCGTTGATATTCAACTCAGATACTGTTACTACTAACTTTAAAGGGGTTCAATTGCTCGCCCCAGGAATATTTACTTCATTAGACGCGTTTAAATTGGGGACTACCTATTAGACGTTTAAACAATTTATACCGTCTTAGAAATACCTGAAGGTGCTTGAGGTGTTTCGAACTTTGTCTTCTACGCCATTAATTTGTCTCATTTTGTGATTCAAAATAGTTTAGTAGGTGTATTATTTTCCAAAACTGAATTGAGTTTAGGCTATTTTATGATATCCTACCCTGAAGGGGTTTGGAAAAAAAAACATTGTCTTATTTGTCTGCTTAAAAAGTTGCTCAAGTGTTTCTGCACAGCGCGCTGTATGAAAAAGCAGTTTCAGTTGTAATACTTGACATTTTATGCTTTCATTTAGGTTTACATGTAACTACTTTTCGATTTTAAAAAAGTGATTTATTCTATTTTAGTATATTCACAGAATTATTTCTGAGAATATGGATTACCATATTTTTATTACAGTCTTCATTTTTGCTTGACAACTTGTCGAACGAGCTTGAAAATCTTTTAAAGGCATTTAAAATTCTCTCCTAGATTGAATTTTTAGTAGTACAAACTACACAAAGATACATTCAGAGCTTTTAAAGGAAACAGAGATAAAATATTTTTTACATTTTTCGACACTGAATTCCTTTTATTGCTGTTTAATTCTCTAATCGGTTTACGCAGTGAAAACTTCATTTCCTATATATTATTAACTAGAGTTTGTGGGTTCAGAGTAATTAATAAACCGAGTAATTTTAACACATGCTGGCAGCTTTTAGATTTTAGTTGACAAGTTTATTATATAGTTTCCAGGAAATCATTCGTATGTGCGTCATCATTTCACCTCAGGGGTTTAATCACAGAGGCAAACGTGAGGATTTATTTTATGATGAAACAAGGGTACCTTGTTATATGCTGCAGAGTTATATTTCATTCGTGCTGTGTTAATTAAGGATTACAGCTAGTATTTTTATCGATCAATGTTTGATTAATGCCGGAAATTACTAAAGCAGCACATATTTGAAAACCTTAATACTCAAATTAGGAATATATACAGGGTTTTGTAAATGAAATGCCAATTGATTGCATATTTATATTTTAAAGTCAGATGTTTCACTTAAATACTGTGAAACTTCCGGTGGGCATGGGGCAAAATTTCAGTGGGCATGGTACATACCAGTGGTGTAGTTATGGTAGGGCAAACCAAAGGAATGCCCTGGGGCCTCGAGAAATCAGGGCCCCCTGCCACGGGGAAGGTCAGTTATTAAATATTAAGGAAATATTTCAATGAAAAAAAAAAGACTTAGATGCGGAAGTCAGAGTTCATGTGTCTTTTTGGAAAATAGTGTTGCGAAGGCCATTCAAAATTACTTTGCTTCTCATAAAGTGTTCATTACATTTCCGTGTTCGCCAAACACCACAAGAAAATTTCAATGGAAACTTTTCGGCACAATTAAAATTACTATGAGATTTCGATGATGTTACGGAAAAGATAACAGATATGCCTTCTGGATCAGTGGATATCTGATTCCAACTATTCAAAACGAGTTAATAGAATTTCTATAAAAAAAACTTACTTTTTTAATTAAATAAAATCGCCTCACTTCAGGGACAAATAAACAATTACAGACGAGTTCATTTGCATGCCCGTGTATGTTACCCATCTAAACATACTTCCACAAAATCTAATGCAACAGTTTATATCAAACTAGAGAATTTAAAAATCAAGTATTTGTTTGGAGTATCTAAAGCTTATTTACAAGTTAAGATGTATGTATGGAATTTTTGCATTTGAATTAGGAAAGAACTCATTTATTATTTCAAAACATTTATCTTCCTTAAGGAATTTTAACAGGGCAACATAAACACTTTCAGCAATAAATTAGTTATTTACAAGTAACTGTTCCACATAGCGATAACAGCAATGAAGCAGAATTTGACGCAAATTTCATTCTCTTAGTTAGCAAAATATTTGGAGATTCACGAGAGATTGTTTAACAGCAGTTTTGTTTTTCTGCAAATGAAAAATTAGTCGAACAAGTAAGGAGAAACAACTGGGAAGTAGCGGTATAATCGCGATGGATTATTATTTATATATTTTGGAATCAGAAAAAAAAATAATATGTGTGTTTAGAGGTGATTTTAGTTTCGTTTTAAACGACATTTCCTGAATCCTCTTTTTTTTAAGTACTGAATTTTTTTTCTTATTAATTCTACGGAACGCATGGCGGAGTTCTTACCTAAAACATTGTTTTAAAAATACATTTCTTTACAGTTGATTTAACTATCATGGAAGTTAAATTAATGACGAAGAGGAATTGCATACTTATTTCGATTGTTATTTGAATAGTTAGCGATAGTGGATTGTGATTTTATTAGGAAAAGTGAACGATGCTATAATTAAAAATGCCATTTTAACATTGGATGAGCACATTTACTTAATGTGCTAATGGTATAAACTCAATCCTTGCATAAAGTTAATTAACTAATGATTGGCCATAGAAAATTTATTCGATTAGGGAGTGACTGCCTCTAAACAGTCTTTTCTCCGCTTGTACTTAAAATTATAAGAACTTCATTCTCCGGATTTAGATGCATCACAATGTGGAAATTTATTGACCAATATACCAAAGGCATTTTCAACTGTTCGTTTTGCACGTAAATGTTTGCAGCCAAATATATTCTGCTTTATATTATCTTTCAATGGTTCTCCAGTATATGGTTTAATAATAATAATAATAATAATAATAATAATAATATATTTCCTGTATAAAAATTACAAATTCATGCAATAAGAGTTTAAAGATAAGGTTTTTTTCCACTAGTATTATGTTTGTTCCGATTAGTTGAAACACCGCATTTTGTCTTTTCCAATGCGTTTTCAAACTGAAAATTACCCCATAGATAAATTCCCACCACAAAAAACTTACTTTAACATGCTTCCACCAACCTAAATATAGAACTGCAAATTTTGGATTCTACCAGGATTTTAACTGTAATTACTATTTTAACTCAATATAAACTTTTCATATTTATGTCTTAAAGACATATTAAAACACGCATCAGTAAATTGACTAAAAAGCGAAAGATCATATCTGGTCTCTCAGTAAGCGGTTAAGATTGAATTTTCTATTATTATCCTAATTTACCACCAACTCAAGGTGCAGATTTAATCGATATGTGAATTCTTCATAGAATTTTATTTTGGCAAGTAAGCCGAATAGTGCCAACCTTTAAACACGGTGAAAGAACATATTATCCACCTGTGTCAAAGTGTGCAAACAAGTTCTTTATCAAAAACTGTATCCATGCGCAAATCACATTTGCCATCCCAACATGATTTTATGACAGGAAGGTCAACAATAACAAACTTGACTGAAGTCGTCCAATTTGTAAGCAGGTGGTTAGACAACAGGTTACAAGTTGTTACACCGATTTTACAAAAGCCTTTGACACAATTGATCATAATATATTGATATCCAAATTCTCTGCTTTTGGATATTCTACCACAACTGTAAATTTAATCTCTTCCTACCTGCAGAACATATCCACGTACGTGTGCTACAATGGCTTTCTCTCAGATACTTTTATAACTACCTCATGAGTTCCACAAGGATCAAATCTAGGACCGTTATTATTTAATACCTACATTAAAGATATTTTAACATCTATTACATGCAAAGTTCTAGCTTACGCGAATGATTTGAAAATATTTTATGAAATCACCTCGACTGCAGTGTATTCCTAAGAAATCCAGAAGTAATCAAGAACTGGTGTACAGTAAACAAAACTAGGTGTAAATCTCCCATTATTTATTCCTATAGCCTCGATCAAATCGATATCGCAAGGTAAATTAAGATCAAAGACCTGCGAATACAATTTGTTGCCCACCTCCAGTTTGCTGGGCATATAGAAACCATATGTAATACTGCCTCTCGTAAGCTTGGATTTTTAATAAGAACATGTCGAAATTATTCTGATACCACTGCTCTAAAAACACTTTTTTATAGCATGCTACGAAGCAGGCATATACAGGGTTAGTAAAAAGTCCCGGAACGGTCGAATAACTTTGTTATTTGAAAATTATGATTTCTGAAATTTGGTATGTGGGTATAGTTAATATAAATGCATTTTATGCAATACAGTTAATATTTTTTTCACTTCCGGTTTAATCGGCAATACGTCCAATTTTTTTTTTAAATGGAACGCCCAGATTTTTTTAACACTTTTGAATGCAAAATAAAAAACTACGTTCAGGAAGTATTAAGATGTTTATTTTTATTCACAAGAAAACAGTTAAAAAATTAAAAAAGTGTCCTAATACAGAAAAATCAAGATACCTGTCTATTCAGGTTGCGATTACAATAATTGTTCAAAATGCTCTCCATTTACAATTTGACAAAAATGTAAACGGTCAGTGAAAAAATGATGTGATCTAAAACATTAGGCTGCTGCTCGATCAATTCCGTCATTGTTTCGCAAAATTGTAGTCTACGATCTGGATCATCTTCAGTTAACTCATGGACGGGATACATTTTATAGGCTTTCATTCTTGCTGATTTAAGAATCGTATGAGCAGATTTTTGAGAGATCTCATGAATTTGACCTAATTCTGTTGTGGACACGTGATGATTTTCTTCCACTGTAAGTAACACATTCAAACTAGTTTCTTCATCCGTTGCTGTTAATGGACGTCCCCTTCTAGGTAAATCCTTCACCTGACGAAAGACTTCAAACTTTTGAATTGTTCGGCATACCGTACTTTTACTAATGTGACGATCCGGATAAACAGTATTAAACAAAATACAAACCTCTGCAAAAGAACGTTGACGATCACCGTACCCACGCAACATTAATATCTCAATTCGTTCTGATTCAGTAAGTTTTTTTACCATTTTCAAATGTGTCAATGTTTAGAATAAGTAAATTTATAGCGATGCAAAAGTTGAAACGCTTTTAAAATTGTCAAATGTGACGGCAAAAAGAATGCAAACACTAAACAACAACTTTTTTCAAAGGTTCAAGGTACCTTTTTTTCTGTATTAGGACACTTTTTTAATTTTTTAACTGTTTTCTTGTGAATAAAAATAAACATCTTAATAGATACTTCCTGGACGTAGTTTTTTTATTTTGCATTCAAAAGTGTTAAAAAAATCTGGGCGTTCCATTTAAAAAAAAAAAAGTTAGACGTATTGCCGATTAAACCGGAAGTGAAAAAAATATTAACTGTATTGCATAAAATGCATTTATATTAACTATACCCCCATACCAAATTTCAGAAATCATAAGTTTCAAATAACAAAGTTATTTGACCGTTCCGGGACTTTTTACTAACCCTGTATATACATGCCATCAGCTTGAATTAGAGATAGTGCAAAAAAGATTTTTAAAATGTCTGTTATTCAAAATTGCCGGCACTTGTACTTCTCGTGGGGCAGATTACGATACTGCGTATTCATAACATGGATTCCCTGGTTCATCGTAGAGATATTACTAGCGCCAACTATTTGCTTAAACTTATAAATAATAAAATTTACTCTTCGTCTTTGCACAGCCAGGTCGATTTTCTGGTCCCTAGAGCTGGTGCAAGATACACGAACACGTTCCTGATTCTAAAAGCAAAAACAAACGCTCTTGCAAAAGCACCATCAACGCATATGGCAAGAAATACTAATAGGTTTTTTTGAGGATCCATTTATAATTTTTACCAGTAACTGTTGCGTCTCATATATATTTTTTCCTCTTATTTTGTTTGTACTACTTGCATTTGAATATGCACATCTCAATTATGTTTGTACATTATCCTGTGAGTAGAGACTAAATCTACTGGATAATAAAGTGTGTAGATTTAATCGAGATGTCAACTCCTCATAGAATTTTATTTTGGTTCCGGCTTCACACTTGAATAAACAAGGCTGAAACCTATTAAAACTAAAGAGAGTTAGCTTATACACTTACAGCTTAGGTCTATCTTAAAAAATAGATAAAGCAACCAGCTGGCACACATAGTTAATGGGACACTCAGTATAGTGTATTGTGGTTGTAGCAGTCCCGTTAATTAGTTTTGCAAGATGTCAGACGTAATTTTCTCTCCTGCAAAAATGGATTTATTCCTTTGTGTTTGCTTGTAACTAATCGTGTGATGTAACAGACGGTTAAAATATCAAACATGATAAGGGGAAAACATTTCTATGCCGACAGAAATAATTAGGCCGCATCAAGCAGGAGATACGTAAAAGCCAGTGAGCTTTCTACGTGACGGTTCAGTGCGCAGCACGTTAAGTCTGTTCTATAATTATTAAATCATTGTTTGAGTGAAAGACAATAGTGGATCACAACTACATTTAGTTTAATAAATTGTCTTTAGATTTGAGCTCGTTCATTGTTTTATGTTAACTATATTTAACAACTTGTCCTTCAAGTTGTTAAATGCTGTTTTAAGTAGTTTTGTTATTGTTCTAGGAGGAGGAATATATTAACCTATTTGTTTAATTTCATTGTCAAACCATATAAAAATATATGGTTTTATTTTCATTTGTTCACATTTAACGCGTTCAGAAATGCTGACACTGCTTCCTTTTTCGATGGCTATAAATCTTATGACACTGCCTCTTAAGGAATGGTATTTAATGGGCATGAACAATTTGTTTTCTTCTTGAATTTTAAAAACCCTCTTCGGAAGTATTAACATTTATTACCATCATTATCGTGTACATTGTAAAAAAAATCATTCACAAGACAATGTGCACTCGAGTAGACGCTTTCCGTCTTTTGATTACGTAATCCCCAATTACCAAGATGCAATCATTTTCGGCTAAAAGAAAGAAAACAAAATCGTTCACCGTGTAACCCCTGTAACTAATATGCCGTAAAATGAACGTCTCTTTTCTTCCTGCTTTCTTAAGAAGATAAAATTTGCCCAAGCTTTTCGCGATCTCACAAGTTGGGCGTTTCTTTTTATTGTACCTTTACCCTTGTCTAGGAAAAGTAACAAGGAATGCTTGACCGATCTCTTGGGGATTTATTGCTCGGTAAATACGAGATCCAAGTGTAGATTGATTGATCAATTTGTGTGTACTGCTGAAACGAGCCAGAGTAGGAATTTTAGTATTTATAAGTGATTGGGCCGTAGGCTGCGACTGTTTAAAAGGTTGAAGTATGCTTAGCCCGCTTGAATTTTTACAAACTGTTTTATTATTTGTTGTCTCTAAATCACATCTTTTATAACTTCTATCGTTAAACATTACTTCAAGATCTTGAACTTGTTCTACTACCTACAGAATTGTAAATCAAGGCAATTGACAATAAGTGTGAAAGCGCCGTATTCAATATTATTAAAAATTCTGTCTATTTTACTGTGTTATACGTTTATGAGTAGAGTTTTGAAAAAATTGATGAGGTGTTTTTATCAGTAACTGTTCATATATCGTATCCTTAAACTAATATTTCCAGTTGATAAGTTACTTGAGTAGAAGCTAGTTCGAGATTCCGTCAAGATTATACTTTTTTATTTTAATATTTAACAACAATCGCAAAGTACACACAATACACAACTAAAGTAACAAATGGATGTCAACGAAAATCAGCTTTATGAATGCACCGAATAATTTTCAAATAATACCTACTTCAAAAACAACGAAACTTTCACATTCAATAAAATAAATGTGCTTTCGATTTTTGACGATTCATTTGCGGATCCGCACATTTTTTCCGGTCGCATTGAGCCTTCACCCTTCATACAATTCCATTTCCATTTCACCCTGTTCAGGCCAATTAATGGGGTATAAAAATCGCCCGAACGTGTGTGCTTTTAGCCGAGTTCAGGTTTATGACAAAATTTTACCATTAAAAGTGAAAACAATCCGGGGTGCGATGAATTCAGGAAATGAGAAAACGCGATTATTTTTTCTCGACTTTATTTTTCGTTCCATTTGTTTTCTCATCCTCTTTCCCTTCACCCCTCCAGCGTAATTAAAATAATTTGTAAAAACAGCAATTTTCTATAGGACCGAACGCATACTTCATGAGTGTTTTAATTTTACGTTGTCAAGATGGTAAAAATGGCGAATTAGCAACGGTGATTAATCGGCGTTAAGTGCAAAAATACGAAAATGAACGAGAATAACACGACCGAGGTGGCTATGAAATCGGAAGATATAATTGAACATTTTCATGACAGGAACTATGTGGTTATGGCACTTTATGTACCGGTGTTCCTTCTAGCTTTAGTAGCCAACAGTCTGGTCATTGCTGTAGTCATCAAATACCACTATATGAGAAAGTAAGTAAACATTTATTTAATCTTGTTAGTATTTGCTAATATTAAGATATTATTTTTAAATTAAAAGTATGTGTAGCAATCAGTTACTACTGGCATATTTCGCGGTTCGACTTATCAAGATTCACCAGTGCTAGTCGGTGACGTATACATTAGGTATACGAAGAATATCAAAGGTTATAAATTGAGTTCCAGAGGAAAATCTCATTAATTTCTGACTAAAATTATCGATATCATAATTAGAATATCCCTCTAAGGAACACAATGCTGTAAAGCAACGTCAAGTCACTTGCTGTACATACTTTTGATTTATTGAGTTAACGTTAATTAATAACAGTCGTTATACCTTCACGTTGTCCTACAATATGGTTCTTTGCAAATATATTACACGCATGATCATGAAGTCGATAATCAGCAATGTCTTTACGAAATAATGTGAAATTCATTCTGAACTCTCATATATATCTCTTTGAACGTACCATTTTTGTATGCTTTAATCGTAATAAACACGTAAATGTATCTTGTTAATGTCTTTCGAAATAATTTTTACTCTGATGTACTAAGTTTACCATTATTTTTCTCTTAAATAGAAATATTAAATAAAAAGGGACCCAGATCGGATTCCTGCGGGACACCTGCAGTAGCAACAAACGAAATAGAACTAAAAACGCTGTAAGAAACATAGCAAGTACGATTAAATAAATACGACTTCATAAAATTCGTGACTTGAAACGTAACACCATAGTTTGATAACTTCGCAATTAATATGGTTGATGGTGGCGAACGCTTTAGTAAAATCGACTTCATGACGGTTGTCCCTGCGGATAACCGTAACTAGTAAACTGTGTTACTTCAATCAAATTAGTTGTGAGTGCTCTGCCAGGCATGAAACCGTATTGATTCATTGATAGAAATGTTTTCATCATCAAAGCGTATGTTTGTGCATAACACTTCCAAAAATTTTAGCAAAGTTAGATAAAATATTAATAGGCCTATAATTATGCATATGAAATATGCCTCGCGTCTTAAAAACAGGAGACGCTCTTGTTATTTCCCAGAACTCTGGAAACACGCTGGTGCGTACATGCTAAATTAAAAATTATGGTAAGTGGTTCAGAAAAAATAATTGCAGGATTATGTACTAGAAACCCATGTATACTATCATGATCCATTGTCATATCGGTTTTGAGTTTCTTAATGCAGTCAAAAAACGTTATTCGAAGTAATAGCAGATAACAAAAGAGGGAGGAAATTTGTTACACTCGAAAGACCGTACGTTTTGATAAACACTTGAAATAAGCTAGCAAAGCTATTAACTATATCTGAAGGAGAATTTACAAATGTGTCAGCATAATGCATTGCACCAGGTATTCTGGAACCACCGCGCTTCCTGTTCTTGAACTGCCAAAATAATTTAGCACTGCGGGTCCAATTACTTTCCAATCTAGCTATGTAATGTTCATCTTATTGAAGAAAAAATATTTAAATACAATTTTAATTCGGTTACTGATTGGTCATGACTGGACTTTAACTTCAGTAATTTTCTTTTTGTATTTCTAATGAAAGTTTTGGAGACACCATGCAGCACAAATTGAACTATTTTTTAAGTTAATAAAAAATATTTGTTTGTTTCATGGAATCGAGATGCATCTATACAACGCAACGTTAGCATAAATCAATCATAACCCTTTTGTTTATAGAGCATAAATGATTGTTTTTGTATATTACGTAATGTTGTGAGTCCGAAAACAAATTACTTGTTAGTGTTTATCTCCGTGACTATCGAAAATTTTCATTTCCAGTGGTCTATCTAAAGTACCGTGAATACACGGAAAAGCTGTCTAACTGTCAACATATTACATTCTTTTTGTTTTCTACGCCTACCAAGTGACAACAAACTGCACTGTGACACTTTCTTCATAAACCCTCGTTTTCTTTTTCAATGGAATGTCATAGCTGCTCTGTATTAAAATGAAAGAGAAGTTTTCACCTAATTCCAATTACATAAAATAGAAAATAGTCGAAGTCGGAGTTTATTTATTTATTTTCTTAATTTATACAAGATTCATGTTTCATGTGGTGTTGCATCTTCCTGCTTTTAAAGCTAGCGTTTACGAAAACTATAATTAGTATAGTACCTACGCAATAACGTAAAATGTGTATTGTTGGCTTGAATTGTTGTAGATACATAACAGTGGGAAATTTACATAATAAATTAAAGAAAGATAAAATAGAATGGCAAAATTTTATGTTGCTGTTCTTCTCTGTGCTCCTAAAGTACGCATATAAATAGAATTCTTAAATAATTTACGGAGGTTTATTTTGATAAACGGTTTCGAAGTGTTGTAGTTAAGCGCTTGGGTGTTCTGCGTGTTTGGTGTTTCAGTGCTCGTTAAATATGATTCTTATATTAAATTTATTTCGTAAAGTACATTCATTAGCATTTTAACCTTATTATAGCTTTAATAAATTAGTGTTCTATTCTAGAGATTAATCATGTAAACGATGCCAAAACATTCTTATTCCAAAAAAGTGAAATAAATGTCCACTAAATGTATCAAACAACTTAGGCTCATGACCGTTGAGACTATGGGCACTGTACTGATAACTAGAGCAGACCATTTTCCGTGCGCGCCATGTGCGCCGGTATGGGAGTGTAATTCGTAATATACTAGAATATGCACATAATAGGGACGCAACATGAGCTTGTTACCGATATAAGTATAGAAGTAAAGACATTTATTCTATCAGAAATAATTAAATATACATTTGGTATTCTGCTATTAAAGTAATATGCAATACAGTCATCCCCACATCGGCGCACATGGCGCGCACGGAAAGTGGTCTGGAATAGGTATACCAAACCTTAATTCCGATTGATGCAGAATTTTGCACTGCATTCATTTCTGCAATGAAAAACACTACCTTGTATTTAAAAAATTGAAAAAAAAAACCACATTTTTTTTGTTTAAATTTATCCATATTGAACATGAATTTCTGAACAGCCTGTATAGGATTTTGTGATTCTAATGCCATATATTTGCATCAACAAAAGTATGGCATCTTAATGTCTAAAACCTTATGAATTATCCTGTATACCGGATGGGCTATAAACCTGAAAATATGTTCTTTAAATTTAGATCATAGTCGACTAAAGAGCGGCAAGTTTTAAAATCAAACTCCAACTGGAACTTCAAACAATTCTATTGAGCGAGTTCGGTGGGACAACCTGTAGTCATAGATGGTGTTTAGTTTCTTATTTGTATCTTTATTATTTATGATTAACGTGTGAATTTACATCCACAATTTTAATTAATATTCAATAAGTTTTATTTCAGTATACATCCTTATCTGTATTATTGTATTAGTCATTATCATGTTCAAAGAAATTTTGCTTATATTCATAAAATGTGAGCCTACTAAGCTATTTGCAGGGTAGCACAATGCATTATTTACCATTATTAAATTTAATATTATTTATAATAAGGAACCCCTCTACTTTAATATTTACTGTTTAATTACATTTTCTTTCAAGCGATTGTAATTCTGTAACTTTAAATATTTGTATTCATCAATTAAGGATTTCCTGATTGGCATTAAGGAATTATTATTATTAAAATATTTCTTGTTTAGTTCTAATTGAAAGATTTGGAATTTTCGGTAATTATTCTCCGAATTTTTAGAGTTGTCTTGAAAGTGGGGACAGATATATATATATATATATATCAATTTTTCTACACCACATACAGAGTTCATTTTAATAAACTGTAAGAGTTAACAACAGCCGTTGTTACTTTAAGCGAAATCGTTGGTGCGTCAGTTTCAGTTAGCGTTTAGTATTTGTGCGTTTTATATTTAGTTAGCGTACGATTAAATATTAAAAGAAAAAATATTTGTGTCTTTCTCATCATTAACTGCCACCAAACAAGTGAACAATAAGCTTATACGGAAGGGACGACCCGTGAGCGGTAGGACATCACAACAATCAACAACACATGGTTTAATAGTATATTACATACCCAACAAAGAAAAGCTTCATTACAGTCGAGGGTTAGTTACGTAAGGCTGTAATGAAGCGTTCCTTCGAGGTTTGCATATTATTTTACTCACAATCATTCATTTTCGCCCAAAACGCAAATTGAATGATTTTTTTAATTGTCATTATTTTTAATTTTACTTAACATGTCAATTTTGTTAAAACAGGTGTGTGAAATATTTTTGATTGTACTCCGCCAGAATTGAGAGAAACTGCTCAAAATTTGGAAGAATGTTTACTTCCTGGCAAAAAAGTAGGAGCAGATATGAATCAGATTATGAGAATTTTAAGTATTGGTGCCAGAATAAACGGAATATCTACGGAATATTTTGGAAAATGTCATACTAGCATATTTAGCGCTCTTTTATAGTTTTAGCTTGTATTAAATGCAGGTAAGTAATATTTTTTAAGGTCAGTGCAGTAATGACTTACTTCCCAACCATTCATATGTTAGGTAATTGACCCATTACAACTATGATTGTGAATAAAATAATTTTAGTTATTAATTGGCTGACGTCTAAGTTATTTACGTATCAAGGCGGGCAAGTGATGTTTTATTGAACGAGTTTTGATATTGCGAGTCGAGCCGAGCAATCAAACGAGTTCGATAAAGACACTTTCCAGCCGTGGTACGTACAATATTTTTTCGACTACGACATGAATACCACTAAGTAAAATCAATTTACCGGCATTTGTAGTGTTGTAGAATTGTAGAATACAGATCATATTTTAATGACAGATTGTTTGACAGTTAATTTGACAACCGAACCCAGAAAAACTTCTTTCTTCCTAGAATCTTTACAGGAGAGTATGGTAAAGCTATGGAAGTGATACACTGGTACTTCAATTCGGTATATACCTTCCATGGGCGGAAGCAGGGCCGTAGCTGGGGAGGGGTTTTGGGGGTTCAAACCGCCTCCGAAAGTGAAGTGCAAATATACCTAATCATTAGTGTTCACAATTTTTCTGCGCACCAAGAATTGCCCTCAGATAAAATGCTCCAGGTCAAACCCTCCCCTAAATGTTTGTCCAGCTACGGCCCTGGACGGAAGTGACGCGTTGACAGTTCAATTCGGTAAAGTGGCGTTTTCTACCCGTGCATGAGTGTATATAGTAAGGTTGTACTTTCGGATATAGTAGTCAAAAAAAGATATTATTTAAATTATGACATTTTTGCCAAATATTCTGAAAAGTAGGCAACCAATTGTGCAATATGAATTTTGACATTTTTACCATTTAAAATAAAAAATTAGTAAATTTTAATGTAATTAAATTAGCAATAAGAATCATTTATAATAATAATGTAAGTATAGATAGCATAGTAATAATAATAAGTATACGTCATAATAAACTTTCAACTGTCGAAAGAAATAAAAAGAAGCTTAGAAATTGAAACACTAAAACATAGTAATAAAACAATAAATTTCACCCATGCGTGACTCAATCTTAGCACGTCCATTTCTTTACAACATTTATTAGTTCTTTTCTTGGAACACCACCTCAAACTCGTTGTCATTTCTTATACGAATTTATATAGTAGAAAGTAGGGATTTACAGCAGAGATCTTATAAAATTTACGTTCTGTTTGAGTATACATTGAACAACATACTTTTAAATGTAGTTTCTAACATCATTAAATTCCAAGTGTACAATAAATCTTATTATATAAAAAAAGCAGTGATTTTTAATAAGTAAATTTGAAGCGACGTGTTTTTGCCATTTCGCCGACCTCTCGACTTTCAGATGATTGTTTGCCAAAATTAGACTTTCCCACGCAGTCGTCCGACTTGTTGACAGTTTATTCAATCTTCTCGGTTTCCGAAAATTCCATTCACACTTTTTATTTGCGGCTTGCCAAAGTTTCATGAAAGGCGTAAGGAAACGAGAAAAGACCCGTAATTTGTGAAGTATTATTTATCAGTGTTTTATTAAGAGCTTCTAGCGAAACAGAAAAAAAAATATGATTGAATATTTTTTATTTAGGTCTCCATATAATTAGACGCTTTTACTAATTAGTTTCCCCAAGGATGCAAAGAGAAAATACGAGGCCGGCATTTTTCATTTTTGATTAAATTTATCCAACTGCTTGTTGATCGCACCCTAATGATCTATTTAAATAGCAAATTTTAATTAAATTCGAGAAAATCACACAATGTGATTAAATATTGTAACAAATAGTTAGACATAGCAACGAACAGCATGTATACTAATATGATAATAGTACCTTATTTTTGACGAATAAAAATTGAAGTCGCAATCTGTCGCAATGTCTAAAGTATCAGAAACAATTAGTGGAAGCATATATTTTTTTTTTTTAAGTAGAGTCATAGTTATTTACGTATCAAGACTGGAAAGTGATGTTTTATCGAACGTATGTATTTGGAAATTGGGAGCCGAGGCGAGCAACCAAACGAGTTCGATAAGACACTTTCCAGTCGTGGTGCGTACAAAATTTTTTCGGCTATCACATTATTACCACTTACTTAAATCAACTTACTTGTATTTGTAATGTTCAGAATACAGATCCCTCATATTTGAATGACAGATTCTTTGACAGCTATTTTGACAACCGAATTCAGCAAAACGTTAGGCTCTTTACAGAAGAGCATTACAATCACCAGTCAGCATATCTACTATAATTTTGACAGTCTTTCAGTCTTTGCTCAGTAGGTCTTCAGTAAACTCAGGTCTCTGTTCTCTTAAGAACTCTTCTGCCTGTCTTTGTCCTGGTGACTTTTGCCACGATTCCTTTGACTTGTCCATTCGTTGGTGGATCAATTCGGTATGTACTCACTGTACTTTACCGTCCATGGAAGTGACGCCTTGACAGTTCAATTCGATAAAGTGGCTATCCTTGAATGAGTATAGTAAGGTTGTCGAAAGAAATGTGTTATTAAACTTTGTCGAAATCCAACAGGGCGCCTAGAAATATAAGAAATTTGATGATATCAGGAAAGTTCTAAAATGTCGTATAAACATTCCGAGTACGTATGATGCCGGAGAAATTTTAGCAAGGGGCATTAGGCGACGGCGTATTGTCCTTTTTCGTGACAGTCAGGCTGCTCTTAAGTCTCCTAACAATCATAGGATCACTTTGGATTTAGTACTTTAGTGTTGCAATGCCCTACAAGCGGTCGCTATCGATAATGCCTTAACACTCAAGGGGGTCAAAGATCATAATGGAAATCTAGGTAACGAGGCTGCCGATGGGCTGGCGGGACAGGGCTCTCGCTCCCACTTTGTGAGACCGGAACCTGTTTCTCTTATTTCGTCGGCTAGACTCAACACCCTAATAAAGCAATGGACTGCCACTCTTCACGAGAATAGATGGAATAACCACTTGCCATAAAGCATGTGAAGCCATTCCCAGGCCATCACCGAAGACAGCAAGATATTGCCTGCAACTCTCTCCTAGTAACTTACGTCAATTTGTGGGGCGTTTGACTAGCTACCGCAAACTAAACAAACGCATACACTGCATGAATTTAGTTAACAGTCCACTGTGCCGATCTTGTTACCAAGAAAACGGGACGCCGGAACACATTTTATGTGACTGCCTGGCGCTTGTCCAACTCAGAGGTTCCATCCTGAGGGAATACTGACCCAGTATGGCCGATTCTCACGGCGCCTTGTCTGCTGCTTTGCTGGAGCTTATGCTCAGTTTGAGCTGGCTCTGATAGGCTGTGGGCGAGTGATGCCGCCTAGGGTAGGTAACACAATGGGCTCGGTAAGGGTGATCTAAGTGTATGTGGTTATCACCTTTCCCGACCTAAAATCCAGAATCCAAACGTCTTTAGATGGAAGATCGAAAATAACCTTGAGATTGTGCTTTCCGTTTCACTCTGCAATTCGAAATAAAGATGAGCTTTTATCATAGATCTATTCTTTTCGAATTTGTAAAAAAAGACAATTTTTTTCAATTTTATCAAGTTTAAACCTAACCCTTCTCTTCTTAGTGCTGGTTGAGAATGAATAGGCCTATGTACGTTGGGACCAATAAGCCGCCCTACAAAGAAGTTTATGCAAAATGAACATCGTTCCACAAATTTAACGAGCGCAACCACTGAACCGTTGTTAAACGCTCGTATCACGTTGATAGATGCGATAATGTGCCCCCAAAATCTGCAACACATTCAAATGTACTGTTAGGGCGGTTTGTCCAATTGAATCGAAACGTATCTCAAATATTTGCTTATGCAGAAATCAATTACGCGTTAATTTAATCGTCCCGCATTTACTTTTCGTATTCACCGAGTTCACGGGTGCAAGATACATATTATCAACTCGCTACGAATATTATAACGGTTATCTTCGCGGGCGAGCAACCCTGTTGGGATTTATCGGATTGGTAAATGTCTACAACGTCAAGGAGTTATCGAAATGTGAAACACATTTCAAATTTTAGAAGGTAACCACTTCTATATTGCAAAATACATCGCTTATTTGCCAAAATTTTAACGTGTCATGGTATGTGTGAAATTAAAGGGTAGAGAAGTAACACAATTTTTATTTTCTGTTCTACGCTGGAGACGTTGAAATTTTTTTGTAGTGTAGGCGGTGGTATTACTGATCTAACACCGACTATCCTCCACTACTAGATTTTCCCTTAAAGCAATCTTAAGAAAGGTGCCAAAAGGATTTTTCCTTTTGTTGAAAAGTATAAGGTTTCATGAAAATCTTCAAAAACAGGTTTTATAAATAATCGAATTTCCTAAGATTTGGAAACACTTTTTATCGTATATATAACAGCAGAAAATCGAATTAAACAAAATTATACTCTTATTTTCTTTTTATATTATTTGAACATATGATTGGAGAGAGAGTAAAATAAAATAACTATTTCACAAAACTTTCTGTCAATACAAGACAATGGCAACAAAATACAACCAATTATTGAAAAAGTCCAGAGGGAATACATGAAAAAGTTTCTGTAAGGGCATAGGGGTTTTGGCCTCAGCAGCACGATTCCCAAAAATCCCTTTCGAAGGACCACTTAAACGGTATAGACCACCTATGGGATGGATATGTTCCATGCTGCAAAGTCGCAAGATATCAGCGCAACTGGTCCTTCGTCCTAAAAGTCAGTTAATTACTATTAACTGACCTTTAGGACGGAGGACGCATGGCCTCAGTTTTATCGCCCCTGTTATGGTCCTTGGTTATCGATGACTTGCTCAGAAAGCTACGCAAAGAAGGATACGTTGCACAAGGTTATACAGATGATCTAGTCGTTGTAATTAGGGCAGGCACGATAAAATCCTACCAAGCTGGATGCAGAAGGCCCTTAATATTGTTAGCAAATGGTACTTAAAATAATAGCTGCAAGTAAACGCTGATAAAATTACATTTTCACCATTCGTAAATAGGAAAAACTATTCTAAAATGATTTAAATATTCCTTAAAGGAGATCAACTAGAATACTTGAACAAAGTTTGGGAGTTATTTGACCAGTGACTGAAAATTAGAGTTATCCATAGAGCAATAATGGCATAACCCAAGGGCTCTTTGGAAAAACCTGAAGTCTACAGCCTAAAACAATATACTGGTTATATCAGGCTGTTAGAGGACCCATGGTCACCTAGGCTTGTTTAGTATGATGGCCAAAACTAAAACAGAAAACACCACAGGCTAAACTACATAGCGCTATATAACATATATAGCTATGGAAGTAATATTAAATGTCACATCCCTTCATCTACAAATTAGGAGAATGGTGGTCCTCAGTGCTGTTCAGGCGTAACTTTAAATATGGGGACTATAGGAAATTTTGCGGTTCTACACGGGTCACTGGAAATACTAACAGTGATTATGGCTGTTAAATTAAACTTTAGGCAACCGTTCAAAGCGCTGATTCCACGCCATGAAGAATGGATTCTAGGAGAGCCAAAATTTGAAAGGGTTGCTACACAGACGAATCCAAGGTGGAACAAGTGATGGAGGCAAGAGTTTTTGGCCCGAACTGCCGTCTTTCAATAGCCTTGGGGCGCCCCCCAACCATCATTTCAGTCAGAAACATTTTTCATAGATGTTTGCCTCAAGAAAGGAATGAATGAAGCTAGCATCTATATATGCACTGATAACGAGGCCACACTGAGTGCTCAAACAGCAAATAGCTTTGAGTCTAGACTGGCATGGGAGTGCTTAAATAATGCTGTGCGGGTGGCTGTGACAAATAAAATCACACGTGACAGGGCCTTCCCACATTAAAGATAATGAGATGGCTGATCAACTGGCCTAACGGGACGAGCACTCCTTTCTATGGGCCGGAACTGGCTCTGGGTGACTAGAGGTGAGTAGAGGGAACTTCTAAAAATGTGTTTGTTGCCATCGTGGATGTTCAAATCCGTTACATTGCATTTACGTTGCATACTATATTATTGGAGAAGTATTTTTATATGTACAGATAGCACACAGCTTATGATAATACAGAATAACTTGTAGTAACGTGATTAACATGACATTTAACTGTGTTAGCCTCACCTGCCCCTCTCATAACACTAAAACAGCTCATGCTTCCTTTAAACACTTATATCCACTTTAAAATTGCAAGCGAGCGAAGCAATAGCGCAGTGTAATATAAGCTAATTTTAAATTTTTGCAGTCACATCGACCATATAATTCAAAGTAAATTCTATTAAATTGTTTTTGTTGTACCTACCTGTGCCGCATAATCGGTTTATATGAAAAAATAAGTCTGTAAACATTTGTATTAAGTACACAGAACTAATGTACTGAAAGAGAAGATTAAAACTGTTTCTTAAATTATCTAAAATATTGTTATGGCCAAACAAAAGTAGCAACCTATGTAAATGTTTATAATACAGAAACAGATTGAAATTAATTCCATGAAATCTTTACCTGTTATTAATACGCAGGTTTTTAGGAGCAATTTACTTCCTGAATTGTAGATGTCAGTATTTTCAATGTGATTATAACATTGTGTTTAAAGTAAAATAAAGCAACAGAATATAACGAAGACTCAAAACTTATTTTCCAAAATGTAGCTATAAATTATATTTCTTATTATTTGTAGTACTTTTTTCTGCTTAATAATTCAGAAATAACCCAGAGTCAAGTAATGTAATACATGCCACAACCACGAAAAGGGAGCGTATTTCACCGAATTAAGCAACTCGTTTCCTTCCTAAAAAGTACGTAAATACATGTGGTTGTAGAGGAAAAGTAATTTGGCTACCCTTGCCATTGCGTTAAGATAAAATGTATTTTTTTTCCTGACGAAATTGGGCCCCGTGAAGCCTGTGTCTTTGTTACAACGTTACTATTGTAACCAAGGCTTGTGTTGGTTTATTTTAATTTTTATGAGCAAAAAATAAACAAAATTGCAAACACCGAGCGTCACGAAATCCACTTTCTAAAATTACTGAAAGCCGATGTGGAAAGTATGAGTACAACAGCAAGCTCATTTCACATGAAACCTTTTTAGGTTGTAAATTTTTCTTTTTTATTAGACCACGCCTGGAGTTTCTAGCTTATTGCTTGTACTTATAAAAAGGAGGCTGGCAAAAAATATTTCAAACACAAGGTATTTGAAGGTTATGGCAGGACAAGCAAAATTCAACGGTTTCTCAACTTTTACACATGTAAAGGCGTCCTAGGGTGAAGCAGAATGTGAAATAAAAAAGGATATTAGCACATGAAATTATAAACGATTATTTAGAATGTTGACTCTTTAAAAAGCGCTACGCATTTATTTTACCGTGCGTTATTGTTTAGTCATTTACTTTTATTAATTTGACAAATATCTCAAGAGTACTTCTGTAGAAGAGAGCAACACTTTTGCTTGTTTTACAGAGAAAGGTCTACTACCCAAGCAACACCATAAACGGTAATTTTGATTTATGTCATTAATTTAATAAGCTATATAACGTCCGCAATGTAAAAGTATCGAAAACTAGATGTGTATATGTTCCTTTGGTTTCTCCCTTAGATTTTGTCGGATTTTTTGACTTGCTCTAAATCACTTGAATTTTTATATAGTAAATGAATCTACTCACCTGAGATTATATGTAGGAAGATTTTTTTTGTTGAATTTTCGTTGGAATCACACTAATAGAAATAAATTTAAAATCGTGTGTTAATTTGTCTTTTATTTGTGCGTTTGTAAAGAGTACTCTTTGTGGCATCTAATTGAATTAAACAGTTTTTTAATTTGTACCTAATAAAAATATAATTAAAATTTAAAAATATTGACTACAAGTTTCGTAGCAATATATGCTAATACTACATACATGCTTAATGATCAATTTTTAATCAACTTTTGGTCCTTTTTGCACGTCCATGCAACGTTCGTGTAACCAGAAGTACCTTGCTTCTTTGATCTTCTTGAGATTATATAAGTAAAAATGAAAAAACGCGGAACTTCCATGTACTTTCTATTCTGTGGTTTGGAACAGTGTAATAAAAGCGTTTGTGAACAACTTTCAAATTTGATTTATTTCTTTAAGGATTAACAACTGCACGTTTCAAGTAGTTTACAATTTCGATCAATTGTTGTGTTTTAATTGCAAAAATATCTTTATAAAAACCGTATATTTTTCAATTTCTATTAGAAAGTTCATTGGACTAAGTAAACCGTATATATTTAGCACTGTGTCTAACGCATGGCATAATTTGTATACACTTTCTGCATTCATTTCTAAATTATAAATAAGTATGTGTTTTTTATACGTAACAGATGATCTTCTCATATATGTTCATTGTTCGTACTCGAAATTTGCAGAAGTATACTTCTGCATCTGAATCATTGGCAAAATACGTTCTTTATTTAAATTCTTGGCGTTCTTGAACATATTTAGATCCCGCTCCGCGCAATCGAATAGAATACATACATAAACTTATGGAGAAATTGAATACGCTTCGCTAATATAATATGAGTGGATATATACGGTGTCTGCAAATAAATATCTTGATGTTCGTATTATTGAATTGAGGTCTCGCAGTAGGACTGATGCAGCAAATTGGTTGTATGGCTTACACATTGTGAGAGATCATCTACAATGCAAGTTGCGGTTTATTTCGATTCATATATATTATGTAAACACGTTAGTTTATTTAGTCATTCATCGGTAAAAGTTTCTTAAATTTTAATATAAAATAATCATTTTAAAACAATATACATTTGACAATAATTTACTTACTCAAACTACATTCATTTATTTCATTTGCAGCAGATAAAAAAATTCAGCATTTATTTCACAGTTGTAAAGCACTCTCGGGGCTTAAGAAGTTTTGCAGAATCCGCGATTATCTCACTGCTTCAAGCAGTTATGAACATTTAATTAAGCTCAGCCCCATTCTTGGAACGCTTGGCGTTTAACTTTATATGCCACGTTTAACATTCGCTAGCCCGTTCACTACTATTTAATATTACAGATTAAAACTTCCGGTATTGCAGAGAAACTATACATAATGTGGTTATATGCAGTACTAGATTCATGTTATGGAGGCACTATACATATGTCTGAAACTTCCACTGAGAACATAGTTTCTGCATTTAAGTTATTATTTATAAAGGAAACGCAAACATAGTTTAAGCACACGTAATTCTTTTGGAAGCTTTGGAAGCCGTTTGACATAAAGTACTTGGAAACACTGCAGCATCTTGGCTTTTTGTATTTTATCTGTCATTTTCTTTACCCATTAAGTCATGCCAGTTATTCATTATCCCGGTGTCCTGTACTAGTACCTACCCGTCTATGGTTAATTGATCTAAATAATGCCTTAGATTAACATTTAAACACTTCCTGTCCTTTTGCCTTCATAGCCTGGCATTTACATAGGTCTATGTCATTCTACTGCGTAGTCATTTCAATTTTCTGCCTGTTACCTACCTGCTACTATGCGAAAATGATTTCTAGGAAGCTTTAATTTGCTCTTCTTCTTTGAGGTCTTCTTCCAGGCAACTTAGTAGAAAGACCTTTTTATTAAGGTCTTTCTACTAAGTTGCCTGGTTGTGTACTTTGTGTTTTTCTAGGTGCCAATTTCTAACCAGGAACACTCCTAGAAGAGATTATGAACCTATATATGGAGCAAATGGTCCCTTTCCTGCTAATTCCTTGGCTTTTCCTTTTCATTCTGTTCCCCCACAGTAATGTAACTTTATAGGAATTTGACAGACTATTGAGTTCTCGAATAGATTCTCAAACCAGTTTTGATTATATCTTCTCACATTTTAATTAACAATCATGTGGCCTGATCTCATTCCCAAGGCATTGCGTTCCACATGATGCACAATATTGTTGTATCTCAATATTTTTCTTGCAATCTGAGATGCCAAATTTTTACCTCTCTCATTATCAGCAAGTGGAAATGAGTCCAGCAGGCATTTCATTGCTGCTGTTGGAGTAGTCTACATTGCTCCTGTTAAGCTTTTGTACCTTGCTCAGTTCAGTTATAGCAGTTTCTGTCGCGCCTTTCCCAGGGATGTATAAATGATCATGACTCTAACCAGTGTGATGTGTGTCCAATACATCATATGTGATCTTCACCATCATGTTTTTCCATTAATCTGACGACTCCAAGTAAACCTGGAGTCAAGAATGACACCATAGTATTTTCCTACATCGAAAAGGCCCAAAGTCTTCTTTTAGTGTGAGGCTTCCCCAGAGTAACATACTAAGCTTTTGCAACAAAAGTTCATGACCCTTTTGCAATATATGGTTTGAATTAATTGACTGCCTATTTCACCCTTTTCACATTTACAACTTTCTTTGCTTCCTGTCAGTGCTCCTTGAGTGCCTGTCTTGGGGGTTCCAGTCTACTGGTGATGAATGGGTAATTCTAGATGTCTCTTCTAGAGTCCTCTTATGAATTCATTTTCCGTCTTGGTGCGGCCATTGTGTTCTGTTTTCAGAATATGTATCGAACTTAGAGGTTCTTTGGATAATACCCTAGTAAGTTTGACATATTCTGGGATTTGTTCAGTATTCTCGCAGTGCCTGGTCTAGAATTCACTCTTTGGTATTTTCAAAGCCTTGTCGTAATTAGTAACATGTCATTCATGTCAGACTTAATACTATTGAACTTTTTCTTGGCTTCCTTTTTCATGTTTTCAAAGCTGCCTTTGATGAAAGTACCTTCACGGAGATTCTATTGTTTACCGTACGGAAGCTATGATTAAACACTGACTCTATTCCTATTATACACCAAAATAACCCTCTTTTAACGAGAAATCGAATGTTTTCCAGGATATTTAAGGATAAATAAAGAAAGTTGATCGAAATTTCCGTATAATAACATATGCATATTGGGATGATGAATCGAATAGCGAAAAACGATTGTCAATATTTCTAACCCTGTTCGAAATATGTTGGCTTAAATTAAAGTCGACCTGAGCTATGTGCAAATATGAACTAATAAACGTGCTTTTAATGGACAATCGATAGGTGAAAAGCCATTTTCGATACTCGAAATTAAATAATGATAAATAATGATAGATGCATACATATAAGTTTGCAGATCTTTGTTAAGAAAAGCATTCGTTTTTGTTTTGTCTGAAGAGTCAAAAACTGGTAGTTAGCACACGTCCTTACATTTGCATTTCATTTTTGTTATTCTTCGTAATGTAACTAACGTGTCGGTTATGAATATGATTGGTACTTAATTCTGTAAATTTTTCCATAATTAACAGCGCTAAAACCAAAGAAAATGTCTTTAGTAGGACTGTCGATGTTGAAGTGAATTGTATCCATAAAATAAGATCAATCAAACGCTCGTGCTAAAATTATGACGACCTTCAAACTGACAATGTATCATCAAAATCACTTTCGCTTGTTTGCCTTATAAATATACGTCACTAAGTGAAGTACCTAATATTGTCGAAATGTTGTGAAAGCTTGTCGACAGTTGAGAACTACACTTGCTTTTATTTTATGATTGGTATATAGCAATGTCAATCTTATTGATCTTGTTATATTATTAGTATTAGATCTCAAATTACATAAAAGATATAGTTCTCCTTTCGTTTACGCTTATTTCACCACACATTCTTTTCTAACAAACTATACGTCATTTTTTATATTTATACATATCTTAACACTGAGAGGTTGCTATTGTCAAGATACTTTTACCTGCAACAGCTTATTTAAGCCATTTTTAGATACCATATACAATGAGTCCTTATACGTTCAGACACTTCCAGTCACTTGTCATGAATAAATTCTTCAAAAACGACTCACATTTACATTAACTTGCTTGTTTTTCATACACTGTATTCTCAGAAAGATCTGACAACAAGTAATTGACATTCATCCATCTGTCGAATTTAGTAATGCAAACAAGTCGCGAAAGCCATCACCATCAGGAACGGAGCCCTAAATAAATCAGAAGAATTAAGTCCCCTGGCATTACAGAGAGAAATATTCAAGTCGTAATTATCGCCCAAAAGTCACGTACACAATGCTGCACGCAAGTTTCATCGTCGTTAGAGCAGACGAATTTTAACTCGATACATTAGGGAGCTCCCTCGTCAAACTGTAGATGGAGCCAGTCAGGTGACTGTTTTCCCAAAGCTTTTCTACTTTAAAAAAATGGACGTGAAACAAATGATCGTCGGGGGAGTTTTGCAAATGATCGCTTTGCCTTAAAGGGATCTTTTCTTGCTTTGCCTTTCACACCAAAGATATACGAGCTACTATAGGTGACTGCTTCATTTTCATTTACGCAGGTTGTATACAATAAAATTGATGGTTCTTTCTGAAACTTGGTAGCTTGTAGACTTGTATTCATGTATATTTGCTGTAGTACATATTGCATAAATTGACGTATCAAATTAGCAAAACTGTCTAAACATCAATTAGAGAATTTGTATTCATATGTGTTCATACAAAGACACTATAAGGAAATCGCGATATAGTATTGACAAAACAATTTTCCTCATCTAGTCGCATTATAGTCCTCTCCCTCCAGTTCCTACTAATGACTGTAGGCACCATATGTTTGCACAGTTAGTGTACCAACTTTGTCTACCTACAACGTGCATATGGCAGAATATGGGATTTTATTGCCTATCGGTGTTTATTAATTTAAATAATAACTTCGGGTTTATAATCCTCCTAAACTTTAGTATTAACCTAATTATCAAATTAATATGTAAAATTTGTTTGATTCTTACTTGAATATTATATAATTTCGTTATTTAAATTTTACTACAATATAATAATTCTTTAACGGTAGACACTTGGAAATATTTTATTAAGTTAAGTAAAGAAGAAAATGTGCATAATTCTGTAGTATTGCAGCTTGATACTTGATTTGATCTAGTTTAAGTGCATTTGTTTTTAACTAGTTACATGTTTAAGGTGGCAATTCTCACTTTGACAGAGATTTGTGTATTTTCTGTGAAATTCTAAAATACCATACAATAGTGTTACAATGGAAAATAATGGTGATACAGTATGCGTAATTTCTAATTAAGAGAAATGAATATACAGGGTGACAATTTCACATTTAAGTATTACAATATATACAGTAGGTGTAATTTTTAATTCAGAAAAATTAATATACAAGGTGTACCGACGATCCCAAACCAATTACTGGTGTAGACGGGAGTTAGCGGAGAGTGATGTGGTATAGGGGGTCTGCTGAGGTGGGACGTAATGGGGATCAAACCAACGACTACGAGTCTTTTTACAAGTGGTTTAGCGAGTCTTCTGGGGTGGGTCGTAATCCGTTATCAAAAGAACGACCGCGAGATGCGAAGCGTCTAGTCTTTTTACAAGTGAGAGGCAGGAATTAAGACAAAGGAATATACAGGGTGTACCGACGATCCCAAACTACAGGTGTGTACGAGGGTTAATGGAGGCTGGTGCGGTTTAGCCGTTCCGCTGTATTGGGCCGTAATCCGACATCAAACGACTATTTAATTGGCTGGGTAAACGGTCCGGAGTTTACTAGTTTAAGATATAAAACTTTAAAAATGAAAATTTCTTGGACTCTAAAATCTTACTTTCACAATCTCGGTCTTAAACTGCGGCCAACTTCTTCACATTTACATTAATTTATAATAAAGTTTACATTTTCATCTTTTATTATTAAAATTAATTAATTTAATTAAAATTGTAATGAAGTTAAATACTTAAAGCTTGCACAATGGTCTCGCTATCTCTCTTATGTAGGTTAACAAAATTTAAATTACGCTATTAATTATGCAGCTGATGACTGCCATTTTGTGATCATTTACTTCGGGTATTCAGAACTGAATGAGGTACCAGCTGTGCGATAATTACTTGAGTTGCCCAATAAATCGATTTTAGACATCGTCGTCTGACCCAACTTGCACTTACATTGCTACATGTCTGATGATGTAAATCCGTCTGAAGATTTTACATTCGATTTGGCACAAACACCTACCTGCAATTTCGTAGTAATAGTAACGAGGGGGCATGTTAGAATGTTAAAAGCAATTTAACTTAAAGTGAATGTCTGAATGCGCATTTATAAAGTAACGTAACAGATGTACTAATAACAAAACATTCGATGGTTAACTGAAATTATGCTAAATATTGTGAAAAGCTGAAAAGTTTCTGAATTAAAACTAAAGAAATCAATCTATTACAGCTTTAATTTAATGTTATAAATATATGTGTCTAGCTTGTAGATTGTGCTGAAAGTGGGTATTTTTACTATTCTAAAAGTCTTTAATTATTGCTTACTGATGTCGAAAACAAAATAATTTCTAATTATATATATATGTATATCGGCAACTTTAATAAAAAAATAAGGTTATACATCAAGGAACATCATTACCAAGTGTCATGAATGGCAACAAAAGCTAGTGCTTTAATTAAATAAATAATGATATACTCGTACAATGTGTGCAAAATTTATGAATTTTGATATCAAGGGAGCTTGTCGCGGCTCCATTAAAGCGAAAGGACTGATAATAATGTTAATTATAATTACAACAACCTGATATTTCGCAAGGCTTTGAGAGGTAAATTTGAAAGTAAAGTTGCAAATCAATTCGGATTCCGCTGGAAAGGATATTATAAGGACGTATTTCTACCTTCTTGTTAAAACTCATAGTAGATATATGTACCTACGTAAAATATGCATACATATAGAGTAATAGTCATGCATCAATATGAATACTTTTAATATTTTAATAATATTAGTTATGCAACACAGATAGTTCCAGTTATCTAAAGAAATAAATTTTATAATTGTGATGTTTTTTACTTGCAGTTATTAAAAGTGCACAAGTTCAATATAATCGCCTAATATTCATGCAAAACGTTCTGAAAGGTTTAGAGTACCGTTTGTTTTTTCTCAAAAAGAACGTTTTATGGGTATTGGTGATTCTTGAAATTTGTTTCCGCCAAAGAACTGGCAATAAATTACTATAACTTCTGGAGCGTTTTCCACGTTTCACTACTTTACGATGCTGCGAAGTTTCGCCATAAACATGTCAGTATTGAAAATAAACCACTGCGCCCTTGTGCGATTGTTAGTCTAATCGTCATTTAGGCGATATAAAGGTAATATTTCCGATACTTTACCAAATTTATTGGTCCAATTATTTTGTCTGTATATCAAAGGTTTCGTTATTTCATTATAACGGTAGTAATTAATCAATGTTTTATTAAACAGAAACTGAAACAAATGTAATTGGTTATTTAACCAGATGTATAAAGGGCAATTCTTTCGTTTTATACTCTTAATACTTAGATCTAAACTACAATGAACGAAGATCAGCTTACAACCAATACTAGTTGAGAGTGACACCAGGCAATAACACTGATTAAGTCAATTGTTGTCTATTATTATTATGGAAGAAGGCATCAAAGAACTAAAATAAATAAATCATACAAGATGGACAAGAGAATGCTCATTATATCGTGTTGTACCAACAACGCTGTACTCAAGGTAGGAAATGAAGGTAATTGACAATAGGTTAATCGGCATTTCTTGTTTTAATTTTAAACTTGAGGCATGCATTTCAGTGTGAATAGAAAACATGGAAGAATGTTAAATCATTGGGGTTAACTCAATGAAAACAAGTAAAGCCATAAACAGCTTTTAGAGTTTCGTATTGTTATTTGAACAGTTCAAAGATAATTGAACAACAAACAGAAGTAGTTGCTGCAACAGTTTAAAACCTAATTTTAAAAGCTAAAGGTATTATTTATTCCGTATAGCATTCCAATAATACAAAGGAGTGTTTGAGAACTCCAAGCAAGGATTGGTATATATAAATTACCAAGCCCAGAGATGGAAACTTTCCACTGGGTTCTAAAGTTTTTGTATATTGCATAACTAGCAAAAGTATCAGTAGTAATAAATTTAACCACAATCTTAGAAGCAATATCTGGAAATATTAAGAAAGTTATTTTAAATACTTGCACCAGTTGAATTTACAATTGTCTGGAGTGTGGAAATTACTGTTTAATATTTGACTCAATTGCGCCTATCGGTTGTTTGAAATGGTATATTACATTATGTTAATCATGACCGAAATTGTATTCCTCACTTTTTCGTGAATGTTAAAGCACAATTTCCATACCTAAGTCAATTCTAAACGAACAGCACTAAATAAGAGATAGCTTCAAAACTGTTGAAACGTTAACATTTCAAAAACTAATGTGATTGACATGTCTCATCCTTTTAGTGTAGCAGGAATCAATCAATATAGGCATCAATATAGCCTAAAAAACAAAGGTAATTATATAGTAGGTTAGTTCTACTAATATTATGATGTTTGATGATTATTATTCTTATTTTTGTTAAGTACCGAGAATGAGCAAAATATCAGGGTATTTAAATGACACAATCTGCCGTAGTAAACACAGTTTGTTTGACAAACCACCAAAAGCCGAAATACTGAACAAACATGCAAAACCGACAAGGCTAACGAATTAATATATATGTAAAAGATGATAGAATAGTAGGTATTATAAGGAAAAATTGTAGAAATGGAAGAATTTGTGGAGACCAAAGAAAGTGATAATTTGGAAACTGTTTGAAGCAAACGATGAAATATAACAGACTGCTAATACTAAAAACGAAGATTTAAGATGATTTGGTGCTGGATGCTTAAAAATTAAACAATCGTAAAATTGAAAATTAATTAATTGTAAATATAAAAGCTTACAACCAAGTGCGTATTCTTGGGACAGCACCCCTACTTGCGATATTTTGTTCTGTTTTAAAAGTTGGCAAATCTGTCAGTGTTTCTGCCAACAACAGCTGTATGTGTTGAAAGTGAAGTGATTAATTGCTGTTTGAGGTTATGCGAGAATAAAGGTGCTGCTGTGCAAAACAGAGCTTCACAAAACGTCCCAAGTAAAGATGCTGTTCCAAGAATAGGCAGGTGATTGTAACGAAAGTGAATTAAAGGCATCTAAACCTCTAACCAAAGACACTGCGGCAAAACAGCCTTGGACGCGTTTGAATACAGGAAACATGGAAATTGTCAAAAAACGTGCAATGTTTAAAACAAACACATATAAAGCACTAGTTTATATATCTGGCATCTGATTATGTTACATAATTTTACAATTTCACTCCTTCGTTTGATATCGTCTTAACGAGATATTGGGTTCCATCCAACGGTATGAAGCAATGCTATCAGATGCCAGATCTATAAAATATTACTTCAAACATGCATTTTCTATTTGTCAAAATTCCAGTATCAAAAATTTTCTCTTAATATATTGCACGTTTTTTTGACAAATCCCATGTTTCCCGTATCTTGAAATTCGCCATCGTATTCAAACGTTCACTCTAGGGATTGGTTAGCATTTTTCTTTATCCGATAGAGGAGGACACTAGGTCACTGCCTGTTTCTCCAGATGCTACAAAACGGCCGTAAGAACGTAATTCCCAACTGTTTTTAAACGTACATATCTGTATTGAAAATTGTACCATATTAAAAAATTCGACGATCATGCCCAGAGTAAAACCCAGAAATAAAATTATCAGGAGTCGTTTTACAACCTTAACCTTAATTCTTTTCTGATATTAATCTAATTTTGACTTGCAGCACACGAGATATTAAAGTCCCAAAATGATAGCCAATTTCAGAAAAAGAAAACAAATTCTTCAAAATTCTCTTGACTTTTCATAAATATATATACGTAGATTTTCTTGGTTTTTGAAGTCATATAATTAAACAACCATTAGAGTGAGTTAAAAATTAAAAAAATAATTTTTAAAATGTAAATGATTAAGGTTTTTTTATTAAACCGAAACGTTTTATTCACTCTAATGGTTGTTTATTTATATGACTTCAAAAACCAACAAAAATCTACACGGAGAAAAAAAGATGTTACCACGTATTATAAATATAATGAATGATATTAACTCAAGGACAACAATACGTTATCTAGTACCGAGTATTCATCCATGTATTACTGTTTATTAGGAAGATGGTACGCTCTAGTATAATTATAATACAACCAACTATAAAGTTAGTTGTCCCTATTGTTACTATCTATTTTTCTCAGTGTACGTATATAAGAAAAGAGATCGTTTTGTCCCAGTCTCTTTAGTTACAGGATTGGGTGCATCTGTGCTAGACCCGGAATTATCGAAAATATATAGAAAAAGGAAAATAATGAGATGGTTAAAACCTTTTGATAAAAAAGAGTGAATGACAGGACTTTCAAACAGATTGAGAATTATTGATCCCGTGTGAAAAATTGATTTTCAAAATTTGGTGTAAAGAAGAAGAATCCCAGGTTGCAAGGAGTTCGATAAAAAAAAATCCAAAAGAATTTCAAAAAAATGCGTTTCTTAAATTTTAAAAAAATCTCCCAGGGATGCCAGATGAGAAAACGGCTCACCTCCGAGAAAAATCATCTTTCTACGTCTAAGTTCTCCTAAAGAAAAAAAATGTTCTGGCGACATTAAAGCATTTGTCAGATATGAACTCGCTACCAGTCACAGCTCCTATTGGAATTGACTTACCGGCGCGAGGCTTTACAAAACCCTCGGGATTCATCCAGGCGAGGAGAGACTCCACAAGGGAGCCTTTGTGAGGAGGAACAAACTGAGACTACTTACGGGAGTCTTAACTGGTCTCTGCGTAGCGATAAGCACTTGCACCGCATGGGACGAGTGGACTCTAGGCCTGTGCAGAAACTATGGGAGAGCAGAAGAAACTCCTGTGCATCTCCTGGCCGATCACCCCGCAGCGGACAGGGAGAGACGAAGTCATTTAAGGGTCGCTCGGTTAGACCCAGTCTAAGTAAACTTATTTTTCGACCAATTTGCGGACCTCTTTGTTCGGATACAACCAGGCCGATAGGGCTAAAACATCATGGGGGCACAAAAGGTCTTCTGGCCGAGTTGCCTTACGGGGTAAACTTGCCCATGAAGGTCAAAGAAAAAGTTTGGTTATTTGTTTGGTTATGCCCACAACTTTGCTTTTAGAACATTTAGGTATATAACTACTAAAATTATTTTTCTATAAACATAAGAGCTTACGTGCTTCTAAAAAATATATATTACTTGAAAAACATACATACTTTAGACAGCTGCCATCGATCTCATACCTACAGAATAACTACAAACGAAACAGTATGTTGCAATGAATTTCTTGAAATTATCTATAGCGACAAGACATTTTCCACAATGTCATTGCATATTTTTGCGTACATTATAGGAGAAAGTTGTTTCAAAAAAGAATTATAGTGGGGTGCAAGCGATGTAACAATATATTCACTTTCAATTCCATATTTGCATCATATGTGGAGGTCTTGAATTCCTATTCTCTGTTTCATTAGCTATAAATTTTCCTTTAAATTTTAAGCATTAGGTTCTGAAATATTAAAATTGTCGAGTTGACTACTGACAATTTTTAGATTTCTCCTCAGTATTTCTCCCCCTTAAAGAAAAAGTATTACGGCACTTGTATTTCATTTTTAATTATTCAATATACGCTCATCATACTTCGTTTATTTACCTTTTTATTTTCACGATAAAAGGTAATCTATTGAAACATTCAGAATATTTGAGATATTATTTTCTTTGATTGTATCTTCTAAATTGTAAATCGCCCGCAGGCAATTATTGAGCATACAATTGTTCTCCTCATTCACTATATACGAATCGAATGGTGGTAACAGAAAAACGTATGTACAAATTATTTATTGATTGATTTGACATTATATAGGTCACAATTTAATTCATGTGGTAAATTCTATCTTTTATCAATAGTAGCAAAGCTAATGTATATATCAATTTTCTCCATATCCAGTTTGAACGAAATATGAGAAGTTCTACTAATGCACCGTAGAAGTACACAAATGTACTATGTTTACACATTGCATTTATGAATCTATATACAGTTGATTTTATGTTTAACACGCGTGTTCAAACAGCAGGCGACGATTTTGTTCGAATGTTTACGATATGGAAGACAGCTAATCTAATGAGGAAATATTTTTAGCAGACCCATGCGCGAGTAATGACTGTCAAAACAAATTCGGAAATAGATGGTCCAGCGAAATTATCCGTCATGTGCTTCCGTTCATAATTGTGATAGCTTCACTTTATTTCTCTGGATTTTAATGTACTCCACGCTGAGACTCCATTACATTAGACATTATATTTGCATGTGCCAATGCAGCGGCAAATATTTATAAATCCGTAAACGTATCTGTAATATCAATATTTTAGATACGTGCACACGTCAAACAAACGTACCTATCTTAATGGTACCATTTACTTAATTAATGGGCAATATATCTATTTTGTTGATATTCGCAATGCATGCCTATAATATTGTCAGATAAAATACTACTATCCTTTCTTTAAAGTTGTTTTCTCTAGTGTGTTTATTATAATTTTATAATGCCACCCACTTTACAGTTAACACAAACATGCAATATAGTACATACACTTTAAAGTAGTTAATAACATCGAAGTTGCTTAAAATAAAACGAAAAGTTAATACGGGAATTTCTGCTTAGTTTTAATATTATCTTGTTGTTTTTGGAACCGTGGGTACTTTTCTGTTGCCGGAAGTTTAACATTAATTATGGTTTCATAATTAATTACTTTTTTTTAATTAAAACCATTTTAAAGATCGCTCCCTCGGATACAATGGAAAATTCTTGTTCATCATGTATTTTATAGGTTAGATGTTCGATTATTTGACTGTCTAGTGTAATCAGTCCCGTGACTTATCTCTGCGCCCGCATTCTTAACTATAGAATCTTACTACCTTTTAAAAAAATTCTTTTGACAAATTTAAGTCTTTAATTAATGTACAAGATAATGTGTTGTTAAATAATTTATGGATTAAAATAAAATATTTCATGACTTTACCTTTGTGATTGAACGTCTTCACGAGACATCGTAATACACTCATAAGCTGAATGATTTCGTAGCTACGGAACATATTTTGTTTAGTTACAGTTGGACCATCGGCGTTGCTTTTTTTTTGCAAGTTAATGGTTTAATTTATATTGAAGCAAGAATTGTGAGAGTTTGACTACTGGTAAATTTCTGTTTACTAACGGCACTGGCATTGTCGCGCTCTTTTTCTGTATGTTAAAGAACTGAAACTTTTTACTTTAGTGCCCAACCTAGGCAATTTGCATTGAAAGTTCAGACCCTCAACCTAGATAAGAAATGTCTGGAAAAGTCTGTTCAGACATAAATAATATTCATCTATATCATATATAAAATTCAAATTTCTGGTCGGTCATCTTGGCTCGCAATAACAAGAACTACCCCCCAAAGAGGAAACCTAACCTATGAAAGGAAACCAAGTAGCCACATGTAATTTTGCCCAGTAGATACATATAATTATATAATAAATGACCCAAAAAATACACAGTCCATTACTTGTATTTGGGTATTACCTAATTTACCCCAACAAGTCAATTGGAGTGGCATCTAATTATATGCTATTGTTTTTTTGCTTTAAACACTTATAAAATCAAGCATTTTCAACAAAAAAAGTACATCCGTACTAAAAGTTTGACCTAAACGCCGTTTTTTTGGACTCAACTATACTTGCTATTGTTTTTTGTTCATGATATTGGTAATCAAATGCCAAAAACATTTCTACTATTTTAATATTAAACGAGAAACAGCAATAAGGTAAACCATTTCAATTAGAAGACACTTCGGTTAATCCAAAAGGTAAACGAATTATTTTAATATCTGAAAGGTGTATACCTCTTGCATCTCTTATCTTTAAGATTTAAAGAAAAAAGTTATGTCGTTGCGCCCGACAAATTTTGTGTAAATGGTGAATTGAACTTACAATACATGCATGTACATAAAAATGGATAACTTAAAAGACATCCTTCTAGATTTAAGATGAAGAAGGTAAATAAGATCTTTGAAAGATTAACAAATAATAAAGGAAAACCAATCTGACTGATTTGGATAAAACTTGTAATTTTCTGCTTTCCGCCTGCAGCAAGGCTTACGTTCTGCGCCTCTGAAGTTTTGACGATTTTTAGTTTTTTTTTTTTGCAATGGAGAAAGAAGAAAATGAAAGCACTAAAGAAGAATGCTTACACTGACATCGACTTAAGAAGAGCAACTTATAGGAAGAAGGCGACTCTTAAGACAACTACAGAACCACAGAGGGGGATGACGTGTTTACCATACATAGCGGGAGGCACGGAATAGGTAGGACGAATCCTGAGAAAACCCAACATACAAGTACGCTTCGGAATTTCAAAATCGATCCAGCAGTATCTACCGATCGCAAAGAACAGAATAGCTAAAAATCCCTCAGAAGGCATCTACAGGATGACATCTCAATGTGGATAGTGCTACGTCGGACAAACAGGAAGAGCTATGGGAGTACAGGCGAAGGAACACGAAAGGGACGCCAGATTTAAAAGAATCGAGCAATTAACGGTGGCAGAACATATACACTAGACCGGATATAAAATTGACGTCGGAAACATACAAGTAATAGCCACCACCAAGAACTACGGAAAAAGACTAATCAGAGAAGATATAGAAATAGAAAAGAAGATCTTAGCAACACGTGGAAAAGTCTTCTGCGCAGAACCGTCAGACTCAGTGGAAGGAAACCTTCACGGTTGAATGCATCAATGGCATATATAAGAAGAATGTCGGACAACGGAGAATCATTTCAGTTATCCTGAAGAAGCTGTCAGCATGAACAGCGAAACGTCTAGTAAAAATTTTGGCAGGCGGCGAAACCCGGAAGGAGTCATCAGTAGCAATTATACCGGCCGTGAAAGCCTAAATAGTGTAATTCTTTTGTTAGTTTCTGAGTATTTACTTTAATATCTAAAGAATGGAAGCTTTTCCTCCATAATTTTTCCGTCTTTATAACTTTATGATATAGACAACGCCTTTCCTGCTTTGTGTCTAGTTGTGTTGTAATACTATACCCGTATAACTGGGAACAATGTTACACGTGTCAAAATCATTGTTTTACATCATGACCCATTTTTGTCCCTAATAAGGAAAAATTTATTCGAAAATCTAAATAACGTATTAATTTATTGTACATACTGGTTTAGAATTTTTTTGGCAGTATTCCACAGAGTTAAAAATTTGGAAAAACTTTCAACTTATGTGCTTCATTGTATGTCTCAATAATGAATGTATTTGTAGTATTTCGTAATATATACATTGGAAAAAGTGCATCGTATTACCTAGCGTATTACTTATAAATATTGAATGGAGGTGGGATTTAGTTGTAACATGGTCGGTAATTTCGTAAACCCACAAAAGGCGAATTCGGCGATAAGTAACTTGATATTCTTTTCTTTATGACAACTACATAAATTAGAAAAAAAGCCCAAGATCGTCGAGATGCGAAACGTAAATTTGCAGCATCCAGTGTGTTTTATAAATGTGTCAAGTTTTATTCAATCCGACGATATGCTTGTATGTATATACTATTGTTTCTATATTTTTTCCGATAAAATTAATATTCTAACAGTGTTCTGTGCTGGATGTTGTATTTTAGAACACCAAACGTTATGAAGATTCTACAGCTTACACACATTCACACCAAGTTTGTTTTGTTTCGACAGTAATTTGTGCGTGTTTCGATTTTATGCTCTTATGTAAACATGATTTCGACATGTTTATTTGCTTATTCAGGAAAACTGAAAAATCTCACGTTGAAACAGAATAGGTTAAAGGTTACGAGGGATTTATTCGTACGAATTTTGATTGATTTTATTTTCTTATACTGTCAAGCTAGCACCCCATCTCTTACGGAAATACTTAATTAAAATTTGAAGCTAGGTTACAACAGGGTACAAATTCCAGTTTTATTAACATAAAATTAAATTCAGATTTTATTGAGGCTATTAGCTCTGCGCCCATCTTGTAGCTAGGGCATAATAAAGAAAATATATTGCTTTAGCAATATTCAAATGCCAAAGGCGTTCTACATTGATGTTCTGGGGTCCATTAGTTAATAGCTTTGTTTCTAATTTAATTAATGAAACAAGGCACCCCTTATTAGTTGCGTGGATAGTTTTCATTCACGTTTGTGCACAGCATATCTAGAATAGAATAGAATATATTTTATTGTCATCGTTCTGTTAAAAGAACATAGACATTGTCCATCACATTAATACAAAACTCTACAGGGCACGTCATTACTAATAGGTACATGTTAAATATTCTTCAATAGAGTAGAAGCTATGTTCATACAAAAAAGTTTTTAATTTAGTTTTGAACTGGAATTTGTTACTATAAGTTTTTATATCTTCTGGTAGTTTATTGAAGATTATTATTCCTTTGTATGCTGGGCTAAATTCAAATGCTTTCGTACTATGTATAGGTATACTTTTGTTTATTCCATTGCGTGTCGTCATAGTACTATATATATCAGAATTTCTTAAAAAGATATTTTCATTATTTTTCAGTTCATCAAAATTTCATAGATATACAAACACACCACGGGGAGAATATTCAGTTGCCTAAATAAAGGACGACAAGAAACGTCAAAGGACTTACACAACCTTCAACGTAGAATTTTTTTTTTTCAAGGTAAAATTTTTTTTAAAACTAGGTGTGGCGCCCCAGAACATAATGCCATACCGCAATCGTGACTCCACTTACAGCTTACAGCATCCCTAAGACATCGCAGTCCATAGAGAGCAGTAGCCAACTTACGGGACAGTGTGGTACAGTGGAGGTCAAATTTTAATCTAAAATCCACTGTCAAACCCAAAAAGTTAACATTATCACTTTGCGGTACGGACTTATTATTACATGACACATACAGGCTGCTACCACCCTCCACCGTCGTCAGCGAAAATCGCATCAGACCCATCTTAGCGTGGTTAAGTACTAAATTGTTAGCATCACACGATCTCATCATGTCCCGGACCAACTTGGATGTTAAATTAGAGGCCGATTCAACAGTATCAGTCGTTATAATACAACTTGTATCATTAGCATACTGTGCTAGTCTGTAATAATCAAGTGGCGACTGTAAATCGTTGACATAAATTAAAAATAGGGTGGGGCCTAATATTGAACCTTGCGGAACACCGCATGTTAAGTCAATGTAATCGGAACTATATGTCATTATCATATCATCCTGAACGCCCTTAACACTAACCACTGCCTTCCTACCAATCAGGTATGAATAAAACAAATCATAGGCCACCCCGTATATACCAATCGACTCTAATTTTCGTAACAAAAGCGAATGGTCTACCATATGGAACGGTTTAGATAAGTCAAAAAATACACCGGTGACAAGATTTCTCTTATCCAAGCCCTCATAAACGTTGCACAAAGCATGTTCAATCGCAGCACTGGTGTTCTTTCCAGAAACAAAACCGAACTGCGCGGGTGATAATATTTTAGAGCAATATTTTAGCAAATGCCGAGGACAGGGATATTGATATAATTTCCTACATCTAGTGCGTCACCTTTCTTATGAATAGGAATGATTTTATTAAGCTTTAACTTATCCGGATACCAGCCTTCAGATATACATCTATTAATTAAATATTCTAGGGGGCCTGTCAAGTAATCTTGTACCTGTAGTGGGATGAAACATGGCACGTCATCAAAGCCTGCTGAATGTTTTTTAGCTATATCTTTAAGTACATTTTCTAATTAAAATTTATTTGTTGGCGCTAGATATAAACCTTTGGCGTTAGCTATAGCAGGTAATTTGGTTTTAACGTCGATGTTTACTGTTTTGGGAGAATATTTGCCTGTATCAGAAAATACATGAAGCCATTAATTAAACACACCGTTTTATTAAAGTATGAAATTGAAAATTCGACATAATTAAAAGTTAACTTAGTGTAATAGCCATTGCGCTGCCGAACTTCTGTAGTAGCAGTGTTCCGCAGTATCAGTTTTGTATTCACAAAAAAGAAAAAAAACATGTCAACCCTGATTTTATCCATTACTTATCTTGAGAGGGTATCTCAGAGCGCAGTGACCGGAAAATAAGCCTGTAGGTAGCCTTAATTACTGCTTCCTGAGACTGAGTAGGATAATGTTAAAGTTAACCAAAGAATTGATCAACCTTTTTGCTACTAGTTGCGCGAAAGATTCTTTTCGGAGGGAGAATGATTGTCTACGCTTAGTTTGCTAGAGTTTGTTCTTGATATGGATTTTTGAGGGTCCAGAACCACTGTTTGGCCACATGATCAGCAATCTAGTTATCTTTAATGTCAGGTTATTCCAACAACGAAACCAGAGTAATATTGTTTGTCATAGCCATTCCCGCTACATTAGTCAGTCACTCTCATACCAGTTTGGACTCAAAGCTATTTGCTTCCAAAGTATTTAGCGTGGTATGGTTATCAGTGCTGTACACTCAACCATTTCTTAATGATTGTTTGGCCGCAAACATCTATGGCAAATATTTTCGCCTGAAAGATAGTCGTAGTAAGTACGTATAACCTATGCTGATATTTCAGATTGTTTTACGCTTTCTAGAATTATTAAATAAGCCTTATTCTTTTACTGATACACAACGAAATTCCACTGAAATACATATAAAAAATATTATCATGAATTGCTTAAACTTCATATTTTTAAACGAAGTATATTATTTATAACTGCACTTACAGTCCTTCAGTTATTGAAGTATTTAAGCGATATATAAAATACATAAACTTATTTAAATTATAGTTAAACACACTTTATATTAGTATATGTTCTATCAGTAAAAGTTTATTGTACCGATATTGGTCTCTAAATTACCATTAAAATTTATTATCTGTTTGTAACACTTTATCCTATATATATTTCAAACTTTCACGAAACGAGAATAGATTCACCTTACATGTTTATATAGTGAAAAATACATTCATATATTAAGGTGCTAAATGTGTTAACATCGCCCCTCTTTAATTTAACAATATTCAGGTTTATTATTATACGCGTATTAAAAGAAAAGCATATCATTAATTACTTACCTATGTTTATCAGTTTTTCGGAAACATCATAGTGAATAACACTGAGATTCTCGATACAACAGACAATACGTTGTATTGAAACCTGCATCAAAAACACGGCCGAAAATAACTTTTATCTAAACATTTGTTAAATTTTGCTTATAGTTAGTTAGTTGTTATTGTTTCTACTATAACTGCGCTACAAACTAGGAGGTATTATAACAGTATTAAATTTCGGAGTGACCAAATATTGCTAGATATAAAATATTTATGTTATTTGTTATTTTAAAAAGAGATGTACTGAAAGAAACCTCAGGTGTATAATCTCTTGCATAAAATACTATGCAATGTCCTATGAAATTGGATAACTATGATGATAAAATTAAATAAATGTTCAATCCAATTGGTATTTATTCTACATATATTGTTTACATGTTCCGCTCCATATATTTAAGAAAAAATATATAGGTATTTATGTATGTATGTATGTAAGGGTGCTTGTACATTGCGACCTGAAAGATTTATTGTCTCCCCTATTCTCGCTGTATTTACAGCTGGCCGTCCAATCTGATTCCTTTTAGAAAGTGCAGAATGTCAGAAGGCCCCAGATTAGGTAACTCTCCCTGTTCAATTTCACATGCTCCCAGGTGCAGCGCCCTTGGGTTGCACAGTACAACGCAGTTTGTGAGTATATGGATGGATGTTTCATCCTGTTCCCCACAAAATCTACATTCGGCTTCCTTCGCTATTCCAAGCCTGCTTAGATATCCGTTCAGTTTACAATGGCCTGTAAGGATCCCTGTCAATATGCGAATATTATTTTTACTCAGGTTGATTCTGCAGATCTCTTCTGGTTATAGGTTCCCAGAAGAGGTTTGTCTTGCCTTATTCCCTGGAGGTTCTCCCAGTATTTGGATATTCTCTGCTCTCCTTCATTTTTGAGTTTTTCCAGTATTATACTGCTATTTATTCCGCAAAAAGCTTCTGGCCCTACAAAAGGTATTCTAGCCCCTTTCTTGGTGAGATTATATGTTGTTTCGTTTCCTTTCACTCCTGTGTGTCCCGGAACCCACAATATGGTTCCCTTGTTCTTTTAGTTTTTGTAGACACTCCCAAACCATTTTGGAGCTGATTATGTTTGACTTCAGCGCCCTATTGTCTGCTTGACTATCAGATATTATAATAATCTCTTGCTTTTCGTAACTTCTGTCAATGTTGACTTGGACGCATTTTCAATAGCGTGTATTTCAGCCAGGAAGATGCTTGAGCACATCCCCAAGCTTTAGAAATATTTGGTTCTAGGCCCTTATATCCCTATTCAAGTTCCCTCTACCGTTTTGGAGTCATCCGTGTACCATTTGATGGCGTGTCTATTGAGTTTTGAAATGGTGTTTTGTGGTAACTTCTTTCACAAAGTTGAACTTCCTTTGCATGTCGTCTCGGGGCATGTCCCAGGTTTGGTCACCCTCAGGAGGCTGAGGCCCATGCCTAGCCATTCCTTCCCTGATCATCCTGCGTGTAGTCCTTTTCACTATGCTCTCCACCAAAATGTGAAGAGGAGTAAGATTTAGTACCACTTCAATAGCTGCGGTTGAGCAAGTTTTCACTGCTCCAGTTATGCATACACATAACGCGCCAATCTTTGCACTTTGGAGAGATTAGCTCTCGCAATGGCCAGATTAGTTCTCTTGCTCCAAGCCACTGCCCCATAAGTGATCATTGGTCTCACGATTGCTGTATACATCCAGAGCAGTATTTTTGGGTTGCCACCCCAGTTATTACCTGCAGTAGTTTCTACAAACCATTAGGGCCTCTTTTGCCTTGTTAGTTACTTCCAGCTCTTGGTGATTCCACAAAAGTTTATTATCCATATTTTACCTCCTTCTTCCAGTCTATGTCTTGCCCATCTACTTTTATGGTCTTGAGACTGGGTTCTCTTTTCCTTGTGAATGTAGTCTTAGTGGCGTTGATGTTAAGGCCCAGTGATTGGCACCACCTTTTCGTAATATTGAGTCCCCTTTGATTTATGTTACAGAAGTTATTCTCAAACTTTTCTCTTAGGTATTTTAAATAAATACTAATTAGACTGAACATTTATTTAATTTTATCATCTTACATAAAAGGTTAGTTGTTTAATTATTTAACGTGTTCTTCTTTTCTTCTCTAACCCGTACCACTCTCTCTTAAACTCATAATATGTGAATGGTATTCACACTATTAACCTATACTTCAAAAATGGAGTCTCTATGTGTGGGTATTTGCCATATTCGGCGATATGAAAGGTGTAATTATCTGTCCGGATACTTAGGAGACGGTCTTCGGTTTTGGTTGCTTATTTAAATCTATCACCCTTTAGGGGCTTCTTTACATAATTATCTGATTTTAATTATTCCTATTCAATGTTTCATGCCACTGCCATATGTGGCATAGATAGACAGATATTTATATTAAACTAACAATAAACTAACAAACATGAGAACACTCAATACAATGTACACGCATTAACCGAATATCTAATCTCAACGCGAAAAGCCAGTAGATCTATTAGAAAATTCATTTAATGTACCTACAGTTAAAAGTTTTTACTCTCAAAAAATTATTTTAGATCATCTCTGAATTGAGTGAGCAAAGAATTGGAAGGACTGAAGATCAGGCCTGACAAGACATCATAGCATTCACTAGCCACTAACATTGAAGGGCGTGGAAATGAAGATGACGGAGGAGGTAAAACATCTAGGTGTCGCTTTAGATACCAAACTTACCTGGAAGATTACAATAGAATAACAATAAAACTTTTTATTACGTTAAATTATAAATAAAATACTAAATATGTTAAAAGGTTTTCTAAATTAGTATAAAATAATAGAAGACAAAACAATACACGAATGCTAAAAATCAGTTTGTTCAATCTTTATTTATAGCAAGTAATGTTATTTTTTTTAGGACGGAGTATATATGTTCAGTAATTTAGTTAAAAAGATACTAAAAGAAGAATTTTCGGGGCACAATAAGCATGTGGGTTAAACACTAACAAAACGATCAATGTGCATTGGCAGCATATATTTTCGCTAACTGAACGATAGCTATAATAAATGAACCATGACGACCCCGAGATTCTATTTCTAGATTTGTCAGTGCTTTAACACTCTTAGTAAATTGCTGCCGCACGACTTTCTTTGAGAATTTTATATAAGAACGTAATAAAAAACGTACAGAACATAGGAGCATACATATTATAAAAAAACCTATGTAATGATTTTAATTTCAACATTCTTAACCTGATGATATTCGTGAATAATCCCATTAGTTATAAATAACTAAATTCTCATCTATTTTATACGATCCTCCGCTAAATTTGATCCGCGAGAAAAACATCACCTTTGCGGGATATTTCGCTTCGCGACGAGTACACGTAACAACCAAGGAAATGAGGTAATCTCACCTTTTGTTGCCGAAACGAAAATGTACCTACTTACGTGTCTCGAATAATGAATTGTGGAGAACGGTGGATGAGAAGTGAGCTTCAAAGGAAATATTCTTTAGAATGTGTATTAATAAAAAAAACAAGGGCGCACGACCTTAATCCAGTTGCCTAATGAATTCGCGCCAAATAGGAGGTACATTTTCATTACACTGCTCACAAATATTTTCTGGAAATCGTGAAACGCCATGTAGGCAGAACTATATTTGCTTCAATATCTGCAAAACTGTAAGACATATTAAACAAAGTTAATATAAATATTTAACTGTTTTATAGTACCTAGTACTAAAAGACAGCGACAATAGTTTTCCTCTCACAATTATTGTTTATCGGCAACAATTCCCACCCCTCGAATTCGAACATTTCTGTTTGCTAAAGAAATACAAGATGTTATGTATGTACAATTTATCCACACATATTAAACATGTCATAATATTGTGGCATGTGAGTTATTACTCAATTTACAGAAAAAAATAACTAGCAAAATAATGTCCCTACCTGATGTACAGTCGTGGATTTCGGAATGATCGTCTAAATTGCAGTGAGCGAAATAGCGCTACGCTCGCTGCACGCGCTAGACGCGACTCACTGCAATTTGGGCGGTCATTCCTGTTGTACCCGACTGTACATTTATGCATGTTTATGTACAACCAAATAACGAAGTACCTACTTCATCTTATCATTATGAGATATTGTTGATAAGCTTAAAAAATGTTATAGAGGTAAGCGGATATCTTTAGTGTAGGGTCATTATATTAAGTACCCAATATATGTACTACCCTTTTAAGTATTGAGTTGTAATTTTCATGTTTGGGTGCGTGCTGAGAGAGTGTATTGGTAAAAACACCTCCTCCCTAAGCGCAACATATAAGCAAAACATTATTTTTTCTGTCTCATTTGAAATATGTCTGTAGTGTCCAGAAAATATATATATCGCTGCCAATAACTTAAGAAAAAATATTTTTTTTTCGATTTTTACTCAATAATTATTTACCGGAAAAATTTTCGATGACAATACCTAGTGTTTACTAAGTAATTTAAAATAAAGGCATTTGTAAAAATTTATTTATTTCTATTCTATACGGGCCTTTACAACACCAACAGTCGTACTGAAAACTTTGCTGTTTTAGCGCTGTTATGCAAGAATTACCAAAATTTTTAGAATATGAACCAAATTTAGATATTTTTTGTTAATTGAGCTACTAAAAATGACAAAATAACGGAAGTAGGTAATTCATTTGAAAATTATTTGAAAAATTTCTTTTAGATATGTTTATATATGTATAAAATGTATAATTTTTTTCAAATCACTTTTTTGTTATATCATCTTCTCCCACATTTTATACAGGGTTAGTAAAAAGTCCCGGAACGGTCGAATAACTTTGTTATTTGAAAATTATGATTTCTGAAATTTGGTATGGGGGTATAGTTAATATAAATGCATTTTATGCAATACAGTTAATATTTTTTTCACTTCCGGTTTAATCGGCAATACGTCAAATTTTTTTATTTTTAAATGGAACGCCCAGATTTTTTTAACACTTTTGAATGCAAAATAAAAAACTAAGTTCAGGAAGTATTAAGATGTTTATTTTTATTCACAAGAAAACAGTTAAAAAATTAAAAAAGTGTCCTAATACAGAAAAATCAAGATACCTGTCTATTCAGGTTGCGATTACAATAATTGTTCAAAATGCTCTCCATTTACAATTTGACAAAAATGTAAACGGTCAGTAAAATTTCTTATTGAATTTTGTATTTGTTCTGGAGTGATGCGTTGCCTTCTTGAACTATTCTCTCTTCCAATTGTTCAAGATTATGGGGACGATTTTTGTACACTTGACATTTCATGTGACCCCAAAAGAAAAAATCTAATGGCGAGAGATCTGGCGAACGTGCTGGCCAATCGATTGCTCCTCTACGTCCGATCCAACGTCCCGGAAAAATTTCATTCAAATAATCGCGGACATTATGGGCAAAATGGGGGGGAGCTCCATCTTGTTGAAACCAAAAATGTGCATTAGGGTGATCACCTATGTTTGCATTTGGAAAGAGGGCCGCAAGTGCTGGAACAACCTCATTTCGCAATAAATTTAAGTAGACGTTGCCAGTTAAATTTCCTCTTATAAAAAAATGGTCCTATGATGTTGCTTCCAACAAGACCAGCCCAGACATTCACCTTTTCAGGACGCTGTGTATGGACTTTTTCAATCCAATGCGGATTTTCAATTGACCAGTAGCGACAATTATGTCTGTTCACAGTGCCGTTGAGACAAAACGTTGCCTCATCTGAAAAAATGATGTGATCTAAAACATTAGGCTGCTGCTCGATCAATTCCGTCATTGTTTCGCAAAATTGTAGTCTACGATCTGGATCATCTTCAGTTAACTCATGGACGGGATACATTTTATAGGCTTTCATTCTTGCTGATTTAAGAATCGTATGAGCAGATTTTTGAGAGATCTCATGAATTTGACCTAATTCTGTTGTGGACACGTGATGATTTTCTTCCACTGTAAGTAACACATTCAAACTAGTTTCTTCATCTGTTGCTGTTAATGGACGTCCCCTTCTAGGTAAATCCTTCACCTGACGAAAGACTTCATCAAACTTTTGAATTGTTCGGCATACCGTACTTTTACTAATGTGACGATCCGGATAAACAGTATTAAACAAAATACGAACCTCTTCAAAAGAACGTTGACGATCACCGTACCCACGCATCATTAATATCTCAATTCGTTCTGATTCAGTAAGTTTTTCTGCCATTTTCAAATTTGTCAATGTTTAAAATAAGTAAATTTATAGCGATGCAAAAGTTAAAACGCTTTTAAAATTGTCAAATGTGACGGCAAAAAGAATGCAAACACTAAACAACAACTTTTTTCAAAGGTACCTTGATTTTTCTGTATTAGGACACTTTTTTAATTTTTTAACTGTTTTGTTGTGAATAAAAATAAACATCTTAATACTTCCTGAACATAGTTTTTTATTTTGCATTCAAAAGTGTTAAAAAAATCTGGCCGTTCCATTTAAAAAAAAAAGTTGGACGTATTGCCGATTAAACCGGAAGTGAAAGAAATATTAACTGTATTGCATAAAATGCATTTATATTAACTATACCCCCATACCAAATTTCAGAAATCATAATTTTCAAATAACAAAGTTATTCGACCGTTCCGGGACTTTTTACTAAACCTGTATATTGATAGCGTATTATTTAAACTTGTTGCAACATTTCGGTAGGAAAATATCTACTGAAAACTATAGTAACTAGTTTAAAGCATTTTTTATTGCAAAATAAATTTTGTGAGATGTATTCATACGTACACAGAAGATATATTAGCATGTAATATAGCGGTTGCTGACAGCAGCACTTTACGACAGAAGCCGAACGCAAAGTGAAATATCCTCCATGTTTGCATAAATTACGGGAACTATTTCTAAGCGAATAGTTTCATGTCTGGTTTCCATTTTTGAAAATAAGAACCTTACGAATGCTTTAATAATATGTTTGACAGAGTTTCAAATGTGAGTGAATATAACCGCATCTGAGAAATACATTATTTACTTATACACGTATATCGGGACAAACAAGACACGTAATTTGAAATTCATACCTACTAATTTGACAACTATATAGAATGTGCAGTATACACGATGATATTAAATTATTTGCAAATGCTCAAATTCATTCTCTCAAGTTTATTTTCTGGAAGAGGGAGGTTCTCCATCTTGTAAAAGTCAAGGAGCAACTTCATTGAAGTTCCCGATAATATTTGTATTAAAGTTAACCTAAGGCGGTATCTTGTATAACAAGCCAGAGATAATAGTCATTTACGTATCGAGGCTGGAATGGAAAGTGATGTTTTCTTTGATGATGATGTTGACTTTCCAACCGCGGCGTGTCCAATATTTTTTCGACTATCACAGGATTATCACATTATTAAAATTAATTTACTTGCATTTACAGTATTGAAAATATAGATCACACATATTCGAATGACAGATTGTTTGACAGGTATTTTGACAGCCGAACCCAGAAAAAACACTTTAAAATCTTCACAGAAGAGTGCGGTAAAGTAACGGAAGTGACGCGTTGACAGTTCAATTCATAGAAATTCATAGTTCATTCGGTAAAATTGCCCTTTCTATTCTCGAATGAGTATAGTAAGGATGTACTTTCGGATGTGGTAGTAAGTTTTGTGTGTAAGTTTTAATGAAATCTAAGACTTTGTTAAAACAAATTTCACGCTAATTCTTCTGAAATTGAAAAAACTACAGTAAATGTAAAAGAAGAATCTTTATAGTTAGTTTGATTGCGCTCTTTTATTTTACCAACCAACCAGTAGATAGAATATGATACTAAGATGTGAAAACAAGAATTCGATTATGATACAAAACATTAATTTCAACTAAATTTTCTACCACACCCGCTATGCTTACAATATTAAATTAAATGCCACAATTATTCGTTAAAAAGGTTAAAATGACGTATAACCAATGTATGTATATTTGCTCATTTTTCTACTCAAAAGACTATTTAACAAGCAACTATAAAGACATATGTTGCGATAAAGGTAACTTTAAATATTATAAATACCAACTGCATATTACTTGCGGTGGAAAATCTGTGTGAATACGCGCATAATTCGATAGAATATATAAACTCAGCTTTTAGCACAACTTCAACATTTTCAATTATTAGCGACGTATCTACAGTTCTTGAATGTTAATTAAATGTTTACCAACCTTGTTCCATAGCTAGAAGGTATGTACTTATTTACCTATACCGCACTATTCCAATCTCAACCAAAATACTTACTTTGTTGACATATAAATTCAGTTAAACCAATACTGAAGGAATTATCTGGAACGCAATCGTAGAAATACCACGAAATTACTTCTCCATGAATTAATTGCAGCATTTGTATTAATCTTCTAATATAGATATTACAGTATATCAGTTCAGAAAGTGAAATAAAGTGTAAACTAGGCTACTTCCGATACCTTTCAATCTACTTTGTAAATCTCCACAACATTATTTGTTTTCCCACTATAGCCAGTTCTTTCAGATCAAACTGAATGTTAAGTACAAAAAATAGTTAATTGACTATGGGATAGTATTTATAATGCAGACTATCGAAATAATAGTGATTCATGCTCTTTGAGGTTAACCCATACACAGGTGCACGAGTTAATCACCCAAACGGGCACAAAAAGAGTGATATTTTTTTGCATAATGATTCTTGCAAGCCAAAAGTGAAAAAAAACCTCAATCAGTGACACTTTCACGATTTTGCTGACATTTCACAATTTTGCTCCTATTATTTATAGTACGGTCCAATGGAGTGTTGCATCATTGTGAGTTTTGTACGTGAAACAGTACAGCATGTTGTTGGATGGATGACCGTTCCAACAAAACTTCTGCCTAAGTAGGTCGGTGTGTCCAGCTCCGACATCTGTTAGTAAACAAGATTACGAGGATTTATTTTATTTATAGAAAACTAGTAGGTGCAACTTTTCAGGATAAACGTGATGGTGTTATAAAAACTGAAAATAAATAAAACATTTTCGTGCAGTTAGTTTTATAATTTATTTGTTAGAATTAGCTAATTATAACTATCTTTAAAAATGTAAAGAGAGTGAAAAAATGTGGTACTTTTAATACGATTCTGTCATCAAAGAAGCCCAAGTAACTTAACCACTAAAAAAAATCAAAATCACCGAATTGTTTTCTTTTCTATTTCGGTGGTGTAATGAAGCAATTACGCCATTGGAAAGAATGCTGCAATACAGCTTATTTCAATATTATTTTCACTATTCTTTTAATTTTGGTATTTGGAGGTACTATTTTGCAAATGTTACTAATTTCATGGGTATTTCGCTGTAGGTTGTTGCAAATTCAAACGTGAATTTCAAATGAAATGTCAAGTTTACATACATAAGTCAGTGCTGTAAACCTAAGAAATTAACAACCCTGAATCTTAAAACAACAAATGAATTTAAATACGGTAGTCACCTAAAAGTGTTTTATCGCACTCCACCTTTAAAAAACTCGAGAATAAAAGTAGGCTTTATGAAACTTGTAGTTTGGTATACTATTGTAGGTCCATCTAACTACCACAGATTATTTTATTCCGTCCTATTGCCAACCCTAATCCGAAAAGCGATTGAACTAAAACGCGAAAATTATTTGAAGTATATAGTACATGTAAGTACCGTTTACATACTTACTAGTTTCTCGTTCACCCTCAACTAGGAAAAGGGGCCCGGTTATGGGATACTTTTTTTTTGTGGAGCCAATTTTGTACTGCCAACTCTTTCGTACTTTCCTTTAATTTCTGTCCTTGCTAGGGTGCACATAAAAATTGATGGAGTATGATTTGGTCAAACTTATAGTAAAAATCAAAACAAGTAAAGTTAGTCATTAAGTTAATATTCTACAAGCATGACATTTTAAATTATTACATCAATTGTCAATTGTGATTGAATTTTTCTCAGATCATAATGATGATTAGGAGGAAGATTTGACTCTGTGAGGGTGTCCGACATCAGTTGAAGTGCATTACAAAACAATAATTGCAACAATTGCTTTCCGTGATCGATATAACTTCCACTTAGCATTACTAACATTTAAAACTAAAAAGTGTTTGCATTGCTGTCTTAGATATACAATGTTTAAAAAGTATTTTAACGTGTTTATGTGTAAATTATTATTGATTTTGTATATGTAATTTTGAATAAGAAAAGAAAAGTGTCAAAATGTCCTTCATTGTTTTTAAAAAGCTGAATCCTTAAGTAATTTAATAAATAGTCGCTAATATCAAGAAAAGTGCCATCAAAATATTTAATATTTTTTCCTTCTATCGGCGTACGCTCGTTAAATGATATACTATACAATGTAACAATATTAATGTTTATGCTTATCACGAAACACGTAGATTTATCATATCCCAGACCTTCGACCTATTTGACAAATAAAATATGAGTTCAGGTATATGGAAACCGGAATCCGGTGGGCACTTTACAATGTGAAACTGTCAAGATCGTTGATCATAAGAAAGCGCCCATTTGGCAAGTATATACATGCATTTGTATGCAAAAGGTTTCATAATATTTCCTTTTTTAATGGATACTTTTCCTATGGATTGCTGAGAAGCTGCTTTTTATACTATGTATGCATTGGTGCATATTTGTTTATATTCAAACTTATTGAATTTTGTAATGTGAATTTAAAATTAAAATGCTTTTTACTAATGTACATATTAGCTCGTTCCTTCTTCTTGATGATCTACATCAGATGGTTGGTAAAGGATTTATGAAGAAATTATTTTATTTCGAAACAATTTAATTTAAATTAGGGTACTGAAAAGAATTCGTAACCAAGCACCTAAATAAACAAGCAAAGCGTTTAAATCATTATGGTACCTCTTTAAAAACGGAAACGAATTTTATTCTTTACGATGTCGCCTTCACATTGGCGTTCGACGGTTAATATCTTCCATGTGATAAAAAATGAAAAATTGCGTTTTCTACACCGCTGACTGTTTTCTATACTCGATGGTATAATTTTTCTTTTTTTGTCGCATTGCGCAGATATTAGCAGCCGAATGATGGCATGCTTGAACATCTGTTAAAGCATTCACGCTAATTAGCGCGTAGTGATAGGATATGAAAAGGATTGAAAACCAGATTTTCCATTAGTCAGTTAAAGTATTCAAGGCTCATATGAACACGGTCTATTTGTCATGTCTGTAACGCTTGTGCTTACCAAGCCCGTTTTCTAAAATAACAAACTGATATTTACGTTAAAATATTAAGAATAGTCAAATAAGCACGAGGAAAGCTTTTTAAAACACAAATGCGAAAACTCAAGACCCATAATCTTACTCCCCAAAGAAAGAAGTAATAAGCGAAGTATTTTGCCGGAAAAACTAACGGGACAATTTAAATTCCTTAAGATCTTTCCTAAATTGACGCAGAGCTCATACGTCTTCCAGAATGACTTTTGGCATCATTCCAAATAGACCTCATCGTTCAATTTCTTTAATTTATTGACACTTTTAAATCTATTAAACGGAATAAAAGCAGCTCTCAGTTCCTGCTATGCCGTATATGTTACCATGTATTGATAAACTAACTATTTCATTCTTTTAATGGCGAAATATTTTACATGAATAAGGATTGCTAAAATCCTTGATAAGTATCCATAAAATATAGTCATGATGTAATTTTTTAAAATTGATTTCATATTGACGTCAATTTTTATAAGATATTAGACCTTCTTATGTGCTATCTGTTCTTTCTCATCCCTGCATACTATACACCTAAGAAAAAACTGAATTTGTCTGTAGTATCTAGAAAAGAAAGTTATCTGCACTCTTTGCTATAAAGCCACAGCAAAAGTTAAATACCTTTGCATATTAAAAGCAAAATAGACTGGGAGTACAATTTTCAAACTATAATGTATTTGTAAGTATTAAATGTTAAGATCAAAGCTTCCCTATATCAGAAAACCTAACAACCAAAATATTTACAAAATTTAAAAATATGCTTTTGCACCGAATAGTGGCTGAGACGGAAACTATAAACAACTGTCTTGCGTGGTCAGTGTCCTTCCAAACTGCGACTAAATTCTTTTACAATTTCTAATAAAACTACTAGTATGACTTAACTTAATGGATATTCACGTTTTTCACGTTTTTAGATAGTTTTGCTTGATAACATGCAAAGTGATATACATCAAAGAAGTAGCATCTTTAGTTCACAATGAATACTCCTCTACGAAATGGTAGAATTTATTTTTATATTCCTAGTATAAAAGTTGTGTTTTACACATGTACCTAATAGAAATCATGCCTCTGTGTTCTATTTGATGGAGTTTTCTTCGTTGCTAGTTGTCGAATAATATTCGAAATGCATATAAAATTAATTCTATAAGAAAATGAATAAAATTCATTTACTTTTTTAGTATGTGTTGAAGTTGTTTTTAGTTTTAGGGCAGTAACGGGTGAAAAGTTTCAATTTAAAGGAAATTAACGAGATATAGCACAATATACTTGGAATGTACACCAGAGCAAATCCGAAACGCTGTTACATCAGAGATTAATAGTAACTGTCTTATGGTAGACAAGGGAGTTTCCAGGAAGATATGGTGGCACAGCAACCTTAATAGAGCTAAGAAAACATAAGCCTAGGGTGAATATAGAAAGACCATTACTGATTAAAACAAAGCTGTGAGAAATCCAAAGAGAGAATCCTGAAGGAGGTACTATGAGATAATTGAGCAAGCTCCAGAATGTGCCAGAATCACTAGGATATTATCCAAAGAACTTCGAAGCGCATACATACTATGGAAAGTAAAAGCGGAACCTACACCAAGACGTGTAATGTGGCCATAAGAGAACTTTTTCGGGTTCATTTTCTAGGATCTAGAATCACCCATTCATCACTGCTACAATAGGCACTCCAATAAGGCAGATATGGAACCCGCGAGGCAGGAATTCCGAGAGCACTGGCAGAAAGCAAAGAAGTGATCAATATGAAAAAAGTGAATGCGCAATCAACTCATTTAAACCATACAAATCTCCAGGACTGAATGGCATATATCTAATCATGTCACAAAAGGGTCCGGAACTTTTGTTGCAAAAACTTAGTATGTTAATCAGGGGAAGCTACGCACTGGGTTACATACCAAGTGCCTGGAGGCTGATCCTCCTGGACCTCCTCTCTCTCCTTTTGCGGAGGCAAGGATGGAGCATCTTCGACGTGGAAAGATCTTTGTCAATCATCTAAGATGAAGAATGAAGAACTACTAAAGCTTAGTAGTAAAGCAATATTACCGGAGACTTTGTTAAACGGCTCCCACAACAACAAAACAAAAATATGTGGATGAATACACGACCCCCAAAGATACAAGCAAATAACACTTTTGTTATTTTAAATACAGGCAATGTGTTTCTTATCTTTCATATTGTGTTTGATTAGTTCAACAACTCACAAACGAACACCAACGTACCTCCATGAAAAAATATGCTGCGTACGCAGAAAATCAAACAAAAATTGCATACATATACTTCCTCAATTTATTATGAAAATTTAATTCAATCAAAATTTCTCTTGGCTCGTTGTGAAATCAATAGCTCAAATGCTATTGAAAAGTGCTATTGAAAATGAAATGAAAAATGATCTCCATTTCCTCTTTTATATCCTTTTGCAACTTGCCATTTTTACTTAATTGTCGTCACATCAATGTAAGATGACGCGTTCCCTAATTCATTTACAATAAACGCTAATAAAAGAAGTGATTTAAATTAAAATGTGTATTTAAGATATTGAAAACAAGCTTGCTTTGTTGACAGACGTTTAAGATTTTATTATAAAAATCCATTTACACGTGTTAGTTCTATGTCAATCAATGCCGCTTTAGATCGGTATCATTAGTATTTGTGAAAGATAACTTTTACTTTCTTTCTTGCAGACGTATATCGCTGTGTTTTCTCTGGCATACGGAACTGTACTGGATAATACTATATACTAGGTATATGCGAAATATTATTTTTTCATGAACCTGCTTCACGTAAACACATGTGTTGCTAAAATAATCTATAGATAAATAGTATATACTGGTTAGTCTGCCTGTCTATATGGCATAAATACATATCTGACGTTGTATTTGCCATAAACACGCCATATTGTGGCCAGAGTGTATCTGCTTGAAGGTAGTAACCTGTATATGTATTCTTACGACAAACTGTTGTTTTCATACCACACAAATGCTTTACAAATGCAGGATATATTTGGTGTAAGTTGACGTAAAAGAAAAATAAATATTCGTCTCGATCTAATTCCCTTCCACAAAACTTGGAATGGTATAGGCGGTATTTAAAAAATAAAGATAATATGAGCGCATGTTTATTCCTCGCGAAACACATTGAGAAACCTTTTATGTAACTGAAAAGGTATGATGCGGTGACCACAATAAAGTTGTGACAAAACATGCAATCGGAATCAGATTTAAGGAGCATATAGCATCGAATATTGCCCAACACATAAATGATACCGGACATAAAATTAATACCGAGAATTTTTTTTTTTTTGAGGAATTAGACGCTTACGAAACCATGTATATGAGGAAAGACTAATCCGAAACAATTGTCCCGAATTAATAAAATGGTCGGATATCTTGTGTGTCTATTACTAGGCTACAGTTTTTGTCTTTGGCAAATAAATAAGGTCAATCATAAATTAACGCTATTAAAGGATGGGGCTAATAAGGTTAGCGCATTAAGTAAACAGTCGGCAAATGTTAAAATAACTGTTGCATCAATCATATTTCTTTATAACCCGTTAATCGTTAAACTGCTTAAATAACAATACGAAACAATCATAGCAATTGCTTTTCGTAAATTTTTTCACACTAAAAAATATTTGCAATTCCTACAGAAAATTCCAGTAATGTATAGGGTAAATTTACCAAAAATTAGAAAATATATCTAAAGTTTTCTATTAAATATCCCAATTTTTGGCAATTTTACCTTATACGTTACAGGAATTTTCTGTAGGAATTGCAAATATCTTTTAGTGTGTAGTTAACCACCATGATTCAATATTTTTTTTACGTTTTCAGTTAGCACTCAAAATACAATGCTCGTAATTACAACGAAATAAAAGAAAGTATTGTAGTTTTATGGTATATCTAAAATCTCTTTTCTCTCATTGTCAGTATACAATGCAAAATGATAGAACAAACAACTAGATGAGAAAGGATAAAATTCTTCAGTGTAGGTTAATTTTCATACCATCCAAAATAATTTTCAACACTAGCTATGTACACCATACAAACAACTTGGCCATATTCCAACTGGGTTTAATTTTCGCAACACCAAAACAGTATTTCCGGCAGTATCTTGACAAATTATTTGTTAGTTGCTTTTCTATCCATTTTATTTGGAACGAATAGGATAGATGTTTATGCAAAAGCATCTTTTACCCATCTTAAATATTTTTTAATATTGTTCCGTTTGATGTCACCATTTATTTTAACGAGGGTAAATCTAGGGCTCATAATATAATGATTAATAATATTTCGATGGGTCACAAAAAGCAGTGCAACAATGGGAAGTGAGAAATACCGTAATATCGTATAGTATCGGAATTTTAGCGGTAATAATGTCAAATAGGTTCTGCTTTTACTTCCGCGCGAGTTTATAGTCGCCCATTAGAGACTATGCGCGAGTTTGATGAAGTATTCTATAACTTTCTTATACCGTTATGAAAACTTAAGACCACTATACCTCTGAAGAAAATTTACGCCCACGCAAAATACATCTAGGTTCACCGCTAACAAGCCAGACTCAATTACATGTGTGTCGCAAACTTTAAAAATGTGCAGGACATACCATAAAAGTTTTGTATCTGTTACTCCAATATTCGATTTATCAAATCTAACAATTTTAAAATTTTATAAACTGTAACTAAAATCTTTCTGAAATGCTCTAGGGATGAATAAATATTCGCTGTGGAAAATACATTTCCGTTCTCTATTTATTATTTTAAATGACAGAATAGAACTTGATGGATGTTTGCTTTCTTTGTAATTTTATAATAATAATAATAATAATATATGCCTTTATTACACATAAAAGGATTACAAACATTAGAAGAGCATTAAAAAAAACGATGAATGAATAATGAACAAAAAGTAACCCTTTGCGGTAAACGGCAGAAAGTCAGACGAACTGCACGCAGGTGCAAAGTCTGTTTTTCATTCCTGCCGCAATAACTACAGCTAAAGAAGAAAAACTATGCAGCCAGTACATATAGAAAGCAAGCTTCACATTACTAAGCATCATCATACAAGTAAATGAATAGATACAAGAACTAAATTAAACTACATCGTAAATTTAAGTCATTGAATCAAGAATCATACGTTTTACATGACGTTTAAAAGAAGGAACAGATAAGTTTTTTAAATAATCCGGTAGACCATTGTATATTCGCGCAATATTATATGAAAATGATCTCTCAAAAAGAGTTGTCCTATGAGCAATATACGATTTCGTTTGGTTTACTTCCCAAAAATGTCAAAAGAAAGTGAAATTAAACTCCGATATATTCCCAAATGTTGTTTCACAGAATGTATTTTACAGCGGTCTCTATAATTAAACATACCCCTAGACTCTATTATATTAAACCTTTGCGGTAAACGTTTTTCATTTATATAAACAATGAAATCTACCGTTTCTCTACAATTTGAAAAACCTTTGCAATTCTTTTGACATAAAAACACTTAAAGACATTTTTTAAGAGAACGACGGCATTTGTGATATTAAATTCTAAAAATTTTAATTCTAATACAGTGGATCAAGTTATTTCTCTGCTAGGACATCATCAAGGAACTCTCTGAGGAACCCTATGACCTTTAGACACCTTGATATTAAACTTTTTTATGTCTTTGAAAAAACGTCTGGCATTACCGTTTTTAATTGGTGTCTGTGGCGTATCACCTCATTGTAATTTAAGTCGGGAATATGACAGGTTCCGTACAGCAACCTATATTACAAATCTCTCCCATGGGCGCTATTTCATTGAAGAAGAGATGTGCTATAAAACGAAAACGATCCTTTTTTTATTTATGACGTCCTGGGAAAGACAATACCTATTATATTTTACGAAATCAGGTTGTAAAAAGAAAAGTGAGATGGAGAATCAAAGGGTATCATTAAAACGGGGCTTTATTTTGTTTATTATGCCCGCTACAAACAATGGGGTTTCTTAATATTTATCCAATGACTATAAGCAGGTAATGTGATGATTTTCAAACACTTAAGAGTTGATAAGTTAAAATATTTCCTTTATATTTCAGAATAAAGCACATGCCAAATTTTTCTTTTAATCTTAGCACTTTCTTATTTCAAGTAACAGACTAATACTCCCAAAAGAAAAATTGTAGGGAATTACTTGACGAAGGAAAATCGACAAGGAACTCCTTTTCAACAAAAACATTTAAATTATACTTTATAGTAATCTTTAATAGTGTTCACTCAGCTAACATAATTGACGCTACTTCTGTCTAAATAAACATCCAATGTATACTACTTACATAGAAATAAAGATACACTATCTATCTATCTACAATGATACAAGCGTAACTAAAATTGAGAGACTTTTATACAGGCTGATTGATCGAGACCGTCCATTAGAAATATTGGGCCTCCTAGTAATAATTAATTTCTGTAAAGTTGCATACGTACATAGTGTAATCAAATCTATGCACTGAAAATATTTTCAAGATGGCAGTACTTCCGGAGACACCGGAAATTGGCATCAACTTTCTTCTTTCAAATGGAATGGTATAGTTTTTTTTTGCACTTTTGAAATCTAAGCGTTATTCTAGAGGACCTTTTACTAGTATTCCCTATACCTAAGTGCAGCCGTTTTGAAGATTTGTCGACTTTTTGAAAATTTTTGGATTTACATCACGATGTTTAACATTATGTACTGTCGCGAAATTTTAATCGAGAACGCTAAAATTAAGACTATCGATGGAAGAAACCCTGACGTTTCTGTCGAAGTTTTTAAATTTGTTGCATTATCTACAGGTGTCCAAAATTTAATTGTCCTTTAGTGCAACTGCAGACCATCGAAACTCGATTTTTTCAAATACAATGCCCCAATTTGTTTTTTTTTCAATATTCTGAAATCTTATTTAATTTTGCATCAAAATGTATTAACGTTCCCCATACATATCTGCAATAACTTTTAAGTTATGAAGGTTGTTGATACATTTTAGAGGAAATTACAAAATGTTGTTAATAAAAACCCGATTTTTTGAAATATAATGCTGTAGATAATGCAACCAATTTAAAAACTTCGACAGAAACAACATGGCGGCAGTACATAATGTTAAACATCGTGATGTAAATCCAAAAATTTTCAAAAAGTCGAAAAATCTCCAAACGGCTGCACTTAGGTATAGGGAATACTAGTAAAAGGTCCTCTAGAATAACGTTTAGATTTCAAAAGTGCAAAAAGAAACTATACCATTCCATTTGAAATAAGAAAGTTGATGTCAATTTCCGGTGTTTCCGGAAGTGCCGCCATTTTGAAAATATTTTCAGGGCATAGATTTTATTACACTATGTACGTATGCAACTTTACAGAAATTAATTATTACTAGGAGGCTCAATCTTTCTAATGGACGGTCTCGATCAATCACCCTGTATATTTAACAATTAATACAAATATTGTTTAAAATCGCTAGGCAGAAATTTTACTAAGGGAAAAGTGTGCAAAATGGTATTCTGTAAATGTATAAACACATTAGAAGTTCTACTTTACCAAAGATACATACTCTTTCAAGTGTATACTTGTGTGTTTCCATAACATAAAATAAACTATAAAAATGAGAAATGCTGTTGAAACTAAACAGATTTCTATCGAAGAATCGTTTTTACGCCGCTAAGCCGCGTTAATATCTATTCTAAATGCACTTGCCTCAGATATTTTCGCCATAGAGGCGTATATCCCTGTTTTATATTTTCTACAGAGTAGAAACTGTTTACACATGCAGTATAAACTAGTGGATACCGTTTTGTTTCAACCAATACATTTGACTAAAACTGCAACATTAGTCTAATAAATTTATATTGTTTCTGTTGCGTTTTAATTTAACTTCAGTTTCAATTAACTTAGTTTTAGTAGGCACATATGTATTCCATTAGAGATAATTTAAGCCTGCCAAATTGTATAAACCGTACCGTTTAGTTGTATAATGATCTTAAGAAACGATTATTGTTTCAGCATTGCATTAACTCGAGCTGAAGAGAGTTTGATCCAAATAGTACTAATTGTAAGTGTTGAATTAAATTTCGTTTTGCCTCACATAAAGTCTCCGGAAATACTGCAGCTCTTGGGTTTTTGTATGATTGTTTCGTTTAATACTAAACCTTTAATTTAGTGACCGGGTATTGATCGCTGAAAACTGACTTGGAAAAGACATATTGCGACATGTTATGGAACAGGATTGTCCTTCATAGCTACTTGAATTAATTGTTAGCTAATAATGTTATCTGGTTGTTTTATGCAGGGCACTATTAAGTGCACAATACATTATTTACGTCACACCTGCCATAGACAGAGCATATGGGGTAAATAACTGTTTCAAAACTGCACATTATCGCATATTGACATCGGACATATCCATTATATTTTTCATGTAATGTTCTATCAGCACTTTTTTAATATGTTGAGGCACATGGTCTGTGCAAATTATAAATTTATATGCATACCGACGAAATTACAACAAAATAAGTGGAGGATAGCGTAACTGCCATGGCTACTAAATATGAAAAGCTCGTCGAATAAAAGTTTGAATTCCCTTAATGCAAGAGAATGTTAGAAAGACCCTTGAGATGATACGGAAAAATGGGTTGCGGTAACTTAGTAATGTGCACAGGCATCTAATTTCACATTCAGGTAAAGTACAAAACTTTATGAAGAAGCTATTTCGTGCTAACATAGGGTGAAATTTAAACTCTCGTTTATGTTCTACGTTACATATGTATTCTTCAAAATTCTGTACAGAAGGCCATGCGTTTTAATGTAGGTATTTAAGTGCATATAGGTATCCGGAATATATTTAATAATAATAAATAATAAAAACTTGAAAGAAATAGTGAATTTCAAATGCCTTCAATGCGCTGTCTAACGGTTGGATTTGGTGCAAATAGGAAAGACCATATTAAAATTAACGTGATTCATGAATTGACACCAAACCTTTGCTAAAAGCAATCGAAAAAGCGACATAGACTAGAAAAATTAGATTTATCTGAAGAGCAGGAGTAGACAAGAAAAGGAAGAGAGAAAAAGCGGACAGAAATCAGAACGGGAAAACTGCCAAATCCCTACAACAAAGACGCATTAATTGGAGACAGGTTAAGGCGCTTGCTAGAAATTGCCAAGCGCGGAGAACCCTATGCAGCGACGCTTCGAAGTCTTGCCGCGACGTAAGGTAGAAGAGAAACGATTTATACCGGTTGTTCCAAAATTTCCGGGACGGTCAAATTTCTCGAGAAATGCACATCGAATCGAAAAACAAAATAAAAACACGTCTTTCATCATTTTAAAAAGTCTAACCAAGGGCATCAAACACGAGAATCACAAAGAATATCTTTTTTAATGATGTTTGGTTAGGTGACAGGAGAAGGACGTACGAGAACGTAAAAGATCTTTTCAATGAAAGCTTTAGAGCTGCGATGATTGGAATCTCGAAGTTAACGGCAGAAAGAACTATTATCAGGTTTCGAGATAAGGCAGCGTTAAAGATCTACCGAGATCAGGAAGAGCAAATACAGTGACAAATAAAGAGCAATGGTTGGATGTATTATTATCATTCACAGAAGATCCTCACAGAACTCTTCGGAGGTCTGCTGAATTTCATGAAACAAGTAAATCGTCTTCTCACAGAATATTACAAAGCAATAAATTACATCCTACAAAGTGGAACTTCTTCATGAAATAAACAAAGATGATCCTGATCGAGGTTTAGAATTTTGTGAGGATATGATAAACAGAATAGATGAAGGTCTGACTTTTAACATTGCTTTCTCAGACGAAGCATTATTCCAATTAAACGGGGTAATGAATCGGCATAATTGTAGGTATTGGGCCGATACAAATCCTGTTTAGGTGCGAGAAAGCAACACACAACATTTTCAAAAATTTATATCAAAATGTTTAGGCTGAATGCTAAATAATCATCTGGTAGGATTATTCTTCCCAAATTGAAATTTCAATACTGAAAGCTATGCAGACATGCTTCGAGATGAAATAGTTCCAGCAATAACAGAAATTGCTGGTGATAGCTTGGAATATACCATATGAACAATATGGTGCAACACCACATTACGGACGAAATATTCGTAAATACAGATTTTACATACAATTTTCCTCATCGTTGAATAGGACGGAGAGGTGAGGTTGAGTGGCCTATCAGATCACCAGATTTAACTCCTCTCTTTTTTTTTGTGGGGTTATCTAAACAATCGGGTATACAAAACTAAACCTGAAAATATATGTGAATTGCGTCAAAGAATAATAGACGAAACTGAAAATATTCCTGCAGAATATTTCAATAATTCGACTGAATCTTCCTATCATCGGCTAGCTTATACTATCAAGAAGGAAAGGGTGAACAGTTTATTATAATATATAAAACTATTACTTATGGAATTGAATTTTGTGCTGAGATTTTTATTCTTCTTTAGATAAATTTGGCTTAGAATGTTTATTTTGATTTTCGTCTTTGGTTTAAAATTGTTTAAAACGTCCTACGCTAATAAAACACCCCGAAGGGAGCAGAAAACTACTATATCCATGTCGTTGTTCCTGGGTGACGCTAAATGTAGTTAAGTTAAAACATTATCTGGATTCTTCATCGGATAAAAATCATCTTTGGTATTGTGAGCTACGTTGGACATCACTCGAGGAATCTTTGGTTACCCTCAAAACCACACGGAGAATCGTCGGTCACGTTTTTTAACTACTTAAGGTACGGCTGAATAACTTCGGATACCATTAGATATTTTCGGAATCACATTGGATACGATGGAGTACCTTCAGAATCGCTTCTGATATCATTGAGAGCCTGAACACATGGTTTAGTTAGTTTTTCTAATCGATATTTTTAACGGTTTCTAGAGTTCCCTTCAACATTTCACAAAAATTATTTCTTGCAAATTTCAGCGCCATCTATCGAGAATCGAAAAAATTATTTCGAACAAAACTTTCGTATTTTGCTATGTAGAATCCGAATCTGCAAGAGAAAATAGAGCTTTGGATTTTTTTAAATGATTAAAGGCGTGTTCTTTTGTTATTCGATTTAATGTGTATTTCTCGAGATATTTGACCGTCCCGGAACTTATGGCACACCCAGTATATGTGTGTAACTTGTTAAAGAGTACTTTTTGTACAAAAATTAATGGTAAAATTGGCTAGCAAGCATCAATTGCTTAGGCTCCATCTACTACATTAACAAAGAAAAAGGAACAGTACGCTCAATTACGGGTATTTGAATTGTTTGAAGAAAAAATGCAACTTCGCGCTGTTGTGCTGTAGTAGTGTAAATGCAGCGACGCATAGAATCCGAACCAGAAGGTGTAGCGATTTTAAACTTTCGGTAGATATTGGGCACGTAGTTTCCACTTCGGACATCTAGCCTTACACGATTTCGATGTTTAGAATTGTCAGAGACAAAAATGCAACTTCGCCCTATTGGGCTACAGCAGTGAAGATCTAGCGACGCATAGAACCCGAACTAGAGGGTATAGCGACTTAAACATTTCGGAGTTACTAGGTGGGATGAAAAGTAACCTCCTTGGGAATGAAAATTTTTTTTTTAAATGCTTTTTTATTTTATTCAATATAGTCCCCTTTTAGCTCGATACACTTATTCCAGCGATTTTTCCAACTTCTTGATCCCGTCCGAAAAGTAATTTTCTGGAAGGTCTGCAAAATACTCCTCCGTGGCGTCGATGATTTCCTCGCGTGAGCTGAATTTTTTATTGATGAGCCATCTTTTGAGGTTTGGGAAGAGATAATAGTCCGAGGAAGCCAAATCGGGCGAATACGGTGGATGCGACAGCAATTGGAGCCGTAAGTCATTGATTTTAGCCGTGGTTGCGATGCTCTTGTGCGCCGGTGCATTGTCTTGCAAAAACAACATTTTTTGTCGCTTCATGTGAGGCTGTTTTGCAGCGATTTCGGCCTTCAATCGCTCCAATAATGCACAGTAATACTCGCTGTTGATGGTTTTTCCTTTTTCGAGGTAGTTCACGAAGAGTATGACAATCCCAGAAAACCGACGCCATAACCTTTCCGACCCATTGAGCCTCCCTCGGCCGCTTCGGAGCACTCGTGCCGGCTTCAGTCCATTGCCGGGCACTCATTCTGTTCTCTGGTGTGTAATAGTGGATCCAGGTTTCATCAACAGTTACCAATCGACGCCAAAAGTCCGCCCGATTCCGCATCAGCAAGTCCAAACACTCTTTCGAAGTGCTCTCGCGTTCGTGTTTTTGGTCAGGAGTGAGCATGCGCGGCACCCAACGGCAGAATAACTTTTTCATATGCAGAATATTGCCCAAAATATGGCGTGTGCGCTCAGTACTAATCTTTATGGTATCTGCTAGCTCGCGCACCTTCACTTTCCGGTCAGCCAACACCATTTCATGTATTTTTTTGACATTGTCCTCTGTAACCGCATCGGAGGGCCTGCCGCTGCGGACTTGATCGGTAGTGGAGTTGCGGCCACCACGAAACTCTCGAAACCAATATTTGACGGTGTAATCTGACGGAGCATTAGCCCCATAATATTTATCCAACTTTTCTTTTATTTCCTTCGCCGTTTTGCTTCTCAAAAAATAATGTTTTATGAGAGAACGAAAATCGTTTTTGTCCATACTCAACATGATGCCAAACACGTCAACAACAATCAGCTGTCAAAACAAAACTAAATACAGTATCCCACTGAAATTTGGCATGTCTGCCTAAATATGAACGGACTTCAAGGCACCATAACCTTTTTTGCAGTAGCAGCGTATTCTGGCGGTCAAGGAGGTTACTTTTCACCCCACCTAGTATGGAGCAGGTAGTTGTCACTTTAGACACCTAGCGTCACGCAATACAGGTGTTTACTTTATCTACAATTAATAACAAGAGCAAAAATTTGTTCAAGGAATATTCAATATGAAGACGTTTTGAGTTTATTCGAAGTCGTACTATTTAAGAAACGTATAAATTACTTATATATTTCTTTTCTTTGAGTAAATGTACTCTTTGTTATCTATTAGTGTATCCATAACTAAAGAGCAAGAAAGAAAAATGATAATGTGGGTAATTAAAATAAATTAGGAAAATTAATCTGCAAAGATGCAATTTGAAAATTAAACCGGTTTATTACCAAACATAACCAAACAATCTAAGCGATTCCGTTTTGCAAAAAAATCGGTTGAGCAAATGTTTCAAAGAATAAGCTAATTAGATTAAATTGTCATAATGTATTACTTAAGCAGGATTATTTGCATGATAAAAATAGATTCGAAATTCAACACATGTTCCTATCTAATTTATAAGCGTACCAAGCACTTGTATCCTCTTGTATGAACCATTAATCGATGAGAGAATGTCTTCTACGTCCTTGCCTCGCGTGTAAATCAACTATTTCAGCTATTAATTCAGAAAATGACATCCCAGAAATGCCAATAGCAATAAATAGTTGAAGCAGAAATACGGCAACTTTGAAATGCGTTAAAGCAGCTGTTTGCGACGCTCACAGTGAGCGTTTTGTAATGTATAGCTGACGTTTTAAAGGAAAAGATATCTGCAAAGGACACATGTCGAGGAATATCATCGAATCAATCCTGGAAAGTAAGTTGACTTGATCGGAATATGCATTAGTTCATGGTTAGTAGTGATATATGTATTTAGACTTCTTATGATACAGAAAAAGACAACTAACCCAAGAATAAGTAATAATAAAATAAACATTATTAGTGCTATATTGAATATAGTGAAACTCTTGCATATTTATACAGATAAGGTAATAATTAGGTCTAGATAATTTATTACCTATCTGCAACCGTGTCGAAATCAGGTTACCCGAAGTCACATAGGCCGTTGTAAGTAATTTTTACTAGGGCATATAGGTAGATACGCAAAACCGGATACGCGGTTTCGAGCAACACAAACTTTTTTATTTTTCTTTTGTAGTTAATTGAATTTTTATGTTCATTAACTTGAATTACTTTTAAGCATGTTGTGTGTGTTTTAAATTTTGTTCTTTATTTAAAATTCATATACTGTTAAAACTAGATGTGTGATTTCGTATTATTTCGTATTTTCTTAAAGTTGTAAGATTTATATTATATTTATGTCATTTTATTCTGTTTTCTAAATATTGCGCAATTACACTCTTACAACTTTGGTATTTTATTTTGTACACTACTACATTCTGATGATACTTCAGTTTAGGCAATTGTTGGATTTCATCTCGTGTCTCTAAATTTGAGAATGGTTGCAATATTTTTCACGCTACAAAATAGCAACAAAGAAATCACTTTATGCAATTTCTTTTTTTATATTAGTTTAGATAATAGTAAATTTCGTTTGGGTATGTTTATCGACCCATCCAAGGCATTTGATTTAGTGAATCATTACATTCTCCTTCATAAGCTTGAAAGATATGTAGTAAAGGGAATTGCACTAAACTGATTTCAGTCTTATCTCACTGGTAGAAAACAAAATCTTTGTATAGATAATCTTCAATAAACTTATCTTGATGTTAATATCGGAGTACCCAAGCGTCTGCCCTTGGTCGTACTTTATTTCTACTATATATTAATGATTCAGCACATAATTTAATCCAGGATGAGCAAGTTATTTTTTATGCTGATGATATTAATATCATTATAAACTCTACTGACATGCTATGTTACATACACTAAGAGAAATAGGTTGTAATCTTTAACATAAATATAATATACTTTAATATATTTTATAGCTCATATAGGGACAATCATATTTTATATTACCGGTGACAATATCTGTATAGTAAATTTCTGTGAATAGTTTTTATTAACTCGTATGTTAAAGTTGATGTACTATATTTGTATTATTAATTTGAGCATACATGTTAGTAAATATGAAAAAAATGTCTAATAGCAGTGAGTATATTTGATAATAACTGTTAAATTTTTTATTGTACCCTGATACATGATGCTCACACTTACTATATAGCCTTGTAGTACTTACAATATTATTTTCTATTATAATAATCTAACGTCTCTTAGCATTTAAAATAGTAGATAGTAAACAATAATATAATGGATCATATGCGGGCACTATACAGTGATACTTACCTGTAATTTAAAATATAGTACTATACAAGGTTTTACCCAGTTCATGCATAAGGAAAGTGGAATATTACACAATAAAAACTATAATATTGATTTTATATTTTTATTTGTCCTTAAAACCATTATTACAAAAATCCAACGTGTATTACTTTCATTAACACAACAATCACTAGTACGTTAGATTTAGGTTAATGTTCTATCAAAGCATAAAGTACCCACTACGAACTATATGCATATAATATCTATTACTTACCTTTGAATATATCAATTAACTGTGGAAACCCCCACTCGATTAAAATGTTTTCCACGTTTGCATCAATTTCTGCTCACGATGCACAGCAATCAATGAACGACCAGACACAAACATGCACCGACACGAATACGTACACCTGTATCACACGTACATAACACGTGTCAGTAATTTTATCGCAACAAAACAGCTTATTGGTCGATTTCTTCGGTAAAGATCGACAATGAATAGAGCAAGGGGTGGGAAGAGCGTTACAAACATTTATTTTAGAAATTGAATATGCATCGAATACCTGATAATATCGCAGTCAATCGTTGCGACTATCTATATAATCCACGTCATTGTATAGGCTTTCAGCAATAGAGTATATTAACTGTTACATCCATAAGAGGTAGATGTTAACATCCAGATTTTGCCTCTTACTATAAGCATGATAAAATCTGGTTATTTTACTCTTAATACGCCACATATTGTCGTTTTGACAATAATTATTTTAGTAATTAACATAAAGAGATTAACGATCTAATTTCTACAATCCATTTTTCTCAGTGTAAAGTCGAGATTACATGTAATGCAGTTATGATGTCGATGACATACAATCATTTATTATTTAATAAAAAAAAAAACGAATTTCGTCATTTCCACAACAAGATTGAACCAACTACTGAAATTGAACTCAATCGCAACTTTAGAAATACTTTTAAAAGTAATTCACTTTTCACGTTATATGATTTACGCATATTTTTCTAATTGGATGTTACAATAAAGCTAAAACAAACGACGACGCAGTGCTGAAATGATTATTACGAAACTTTATGTTACGTTTTTAAGCACAAGGGTGAATTCTCAATTTATGATTACTGCCATGATTACTCAACTCACATTAACAATTACTTTCTTCCTTGTTGTTATAACAATACGATATTTGAAATTTTAGGTCTTAGTTACCGATTTTTTTATTTCTTGTTTTGACCTGTTTCTGCCTTGTATTTTACAATTTATATTCTTATTGTACCTGTATTTGTTTTGGAAATAAATGTTTTTATTATTATTATTATCATTCAAGACCTACCTGATAATTCTGCTGCCATTTATTCCTTAATTGTAAACTATAAAACTACAGACAAAGACAAAAATGCCTGATTAATAATTTATAATTAAGGAATTAATGGCAGCAGAATTATCATGTATGTTTTGAATACTGAAAAAGATAACAACTATCTACCGAAACGTACGTAGCAAAATCAAAATGTAAAAGGGAATCGTTTATTGATTTACAATCACGAGCGTAAACTATCAATTTATTCAAGTATGTATAATATATAAGGTCAAAACAAAAAGGATTGAAAAGCTGTATATTACTTATGTATATGCAATTTATGTACCGGGGTACATGTTTTCGGTAAATAGATGACGTATATTAAACAGTAAGATACATCTAAATACTATTCATTTGAAGCGGTTTAACAACGGATGCTATGTTTATAATACTCCCAATCAATGCGAAAAAATTATTGCTCCTGTTTATGACATTACTCTTTGTATCATAATATTTACATTACCTAGTAGGTTACAAACGCTATTGAACTAAATGCCACGTTGCAGATTTCATAAAGGCTATTGTTGAAAGTATGAAACATTATTTTTGAGTTTATGTTAAACTTCCACCTCAAATTCACTATCAACATGACTGCAATTAGCAATTTTCGCAACCGGAAACACATTTATTACACTTAATATTTGTGAACATTTTTAATGCTAAGTTGAAATGTACCAATTAAAATAATAGTTGTATATTCCCATTGATTAAACGACAGGCTTAACAATGGAATACAGCAATATCCATAGATAATCCAAATATCACTTTTGTATGCATTATTTGCGTTATTAATTTTACGATCCTATAAAATCTACCACAGATGCTCCAGGATCGAGAAAAGAATAGCAGTGACTATGGGATGTGTATTCTTTTCTCAGACCTGGACAGTCTTTAATTACAGTGTGTGCAACAAAAAAAAAATAGTGAATAATTCGATGAATTTATGCCCATTCACATAGTAGTTGCGTTTATTTATTATTCATTAATAATTTTATTAAGCCTTTCAAGTTTACAAGCAGGCAATTATGCCCGGCCGATTCGTAAATGATATAACTAATAAAAACACGTACCATCAAACAGGGTGAATCAGGACGGTTTTAACATGTTTTTGTAAATAAATTTTGTTATAAAAATGATCACTTCGAATCACTGTCAAAAGTTAGATCTCTGTTAAAGCTTTAAAACGACATATCAATCATACTTGTCACTTTGATAGATGATTTAAAAAAAGTTTTTTTGTAGGTATGATGGAGGTCGTTAATTTAAACAAATGTACAAAAAAAAAAACGAATTAAGACAAAAAAACAACGTGAAAGCGGTTTATTTATTAAATAAAAAACAAATATTATTTACATGAACCTAAGTAAACTACAGAAACTAATAAACACAAAATAAATCATACAGATTTACCAAGAAATAATGATTATTGATTAAAATAAGCCGTTTGTCTCAATTTCTTGGGAAACCAGTAACCGCCTCTTCGCAACAACTTTTTTATTTGTTCTGTATGAACTTCACTGATATCGCCTACCGAAGGAAAAAGGGAACAATTTTTCTTTTTCTATTAGGTCGAAAGAACTTTACACTGACCAGCTTGTCATTTAGTATCTGCTCTACAGAGAAATCTTCTGTGAGAACGCTCTTTCCTGACTCTACAAAAACTTTTTTCTTCTTTGTTATAGATGGTTTACAGGCATTTCGTTTAGCAAATCTATAACGGAAGCAATCTTGTAACGATGATTGTGATCTTGATGTATTGGTTTTGGTAATCGCATGTAAACTTGATTTCTATCTAGTGAAATAATTAAAGTGCCTTTAAGTCCTCTTCTTATATTTTCACTCATGGCCATTAAATTATTAAGTGTTTTAATCAGCAAAGAATGAAAATATTGTTTGGGTATGGGACCCTTATGTTTTTTTCTTCCAGTCTTGCAGCACACGCCTCCAAGGTTTTTCCAATGGCGCAAAAACTGTCAACTACTTCCAGTGACTGTGTCAAATGTGTCGATGAGGAGGGCAAAAATCAAAATTTCATAGAATTTTCTCCACAGAGTTTATTGACTCTCTATGGAAGGTGACTGCAGAGATTATCACCAATTATAACTCTTGGCGCAGGCTGTTTCTTAAAATAAGGAAGGGAAACACTTGCGAACTAGTTTTCAAAAAGTGATTGATCAAACCAACCCCTCTTGAATTTCGTCCGTAGCGTGCATTTTTCGGACGGTTCGCCATTCAGCTATCATGACATAAATGTGTTTGCCTTTGTACACAATAAGCGGTGGAAGCAAAATACCTTCACCACTTCCTGCAAACATGACAGATGTCGAATTTTTTGCAAAATATATAATACGTTCATGTTGACGAGTTATTCTCCTTACTATTAGTTTTTTTTTTGTCCAGGGTTGTCTACGAAACAAGTTTCATCATAGTTGTCCACAGAGTTGGTCTGTATATGTTTCAGTAGGTTTTGTAAATTGCCAAAATATGAATTAACTGTTTCATGGGAAATTGCTGCGCGAGCCCTCTTAATATTTTCACATAGTCTCTAAGTAACGACAACCTTATGGCGCATTAAACAATTATTGTCCCAGTCCGGTCCTGACAGATTTTTTTTTGAATTTACTAGTCTTCTCACCTTTTCTGTCTAAGTGGCCCTTGACAGCATACTGAAGATCAGGTTTATCAAGTGGTTAGCCCCATTCGCTTGCCAATACGTTCAGTTGAACCAAATGTTGTTCTTCTACTTCTGATAGAACATAAGCCATAAACATGGGAAGCGTGCCGTATATTTATTTGACCTCCACTATTGTGTCGTAGGGCCGTTGGTAAGGTTTGGGTGTTGGTACACCCTTGCGGCAGATACTTTTTTGTAGGTGTAAGACATTGCTCCCGTGATTTCCATACTTGCAGTCCTTTGCATGGATGTAAGTCTTTATGTAGCTCTGGCTTGCTGCACTTTCTGCCACCATCATATTACTCTATAGGTTATGCTTGGACGTACTACCATCACATAAAGCCAGTGAATTAGTTTTGGAGATACCTTTTAAGATATCCCACTTATTCTTCGGCAGGTCCATAAGGATGGCCTCGCCTTACGAATAATCTTTTCCAAATGTGAATTCCAGGTTAGTGTCTTAACAAATAGGACGCCTAGATATTTAACATTATCTGCAAATTTAAGCTTCACACCTTGGATAGTAGGTGGTACTGAGTGCTCTACCCTATTTTCCTGGTGAATTAGATGTGTTATTATCATTTATTACTTATTGTCATCAACAGTGACTAATTTATTTCCTATTAAATTTTTGCTAGAAGTAGTTTGTAGTTAACTGCGAGTTTGTTTTAGAAGCGGGTTAGCAACATTACACACATCTCGCGGTGGTAGTATACGGTAACTGACTGCGCAAAATTATGGCCTTATATACTTTGAGTTTCATTTTAAAAGAACCAACTCTTTTTCTTTAAATAGAACGCTCTCTATTTTCCCCCATTTGTTTAAATCTTACACTTCACATGAATAATTGAATTATGCAAACCTAGGTTGCTATGCGTCTCTATTTAAATTGTGAGAAGGAACGCCGTAAAACAGAACGCATAAAGGCGAATTGTGTAATCAATTAAGCGAATGTCTCATTAGTAAAAAGAGCAAAAACTTTCACGGAAATAGCAATCCACACGCAATTTATTTATTTAAATCGACTTTTCTCAGGGTGGTGTTAAATTAATTAATTATGAATTCGGAAAGCTTCTAACCGCGAAGGATTTTGCAATAAATTCGTCATTCAAGTGAAGTGGTTTCGGGATAGACGCGCGACGGAGCCAAGAAATAGAATAATTTACTTCATTCATTCGTTCAATGTGAAACCTATCGGCATGAATTAAGCATTTATTAAATTACTTCAAACGGGCGAACAAGTTTATAAGTACTAGCTCTTTCTATTATTACGATGTCAGTTTTAATAAAAACAAATGATTAAACTTACTTATTAAATTTAATGTTTTTTTTTTGTATAAAGCCAGTAACGTTGTTTTAACTTTGTATAAATTAACTTTTTTCTATTATTTCGCCTATGGTAGGCAATGGAATAACAAGTTTTTCTCAATCATTTGACGTGGTGGTAGCACAAAGTTGCTTGTTCTTGTATGTCTACGCTTGCTGATTAAAACATAGTTAAGTATTGAGAAAACAAAAGGAAAAAAAATTAACTGCAGTAAATAATGGTTTGCGTTGTACCTACTCTAGTAGCTTCCTGTAACTGTACTGTAAATAAGTGGAAAACAAAATCATACTAATTATCAAAATTGTAGGTTAAAGCAAAAGTTTTTTCTTTTCTTTTCGGATTTGCAGACCTCGGATATATAAAATGGCCAAGAATAAAATAAACATATTTGTAATCTTATATATGCATTATTCCTTGGGAAGATTGACTTTTCTTCATATTTTCTTTTTACAAAGTCTCGAATAGATATCTCCAAATTTTGTCTCCATCAAAAATCCAAGTGCTAAAGACAGAATAAATTGGTGAGTATATTTATGCACCATATAAACAAGAACGTATAAGCAATAATTTTATTTATAGAAGAGGTTGCAAGAGCACAATGTGGTTAAAATATGTAAATTACGGTTTTTTGTCGAATAAAAAAAGCGTTGTATTCGCTGCTGTAACAGGTTATTGTAAACAAGAAGATATATTTGTTAGTCGGTACTTCAATAAGTGTCTTCGACATATACACAGTCTTTGTTTTGAATGTTTCAAGCTCTCGTTTTAATTTCTCATGTTCAGTGTTCAGTTTAATGTTTAATCTCACCGCGTTGGCTCTACCCCTTTTTATTTTCTTTCAACCAGTTGAGCTCTACGCGAAAACTGAGGGCAAACCAATTTAATGCAGAAGAGAATAATTGTCTTCTATCTGGGCCAGGTCAATGGAACCAAATAATTTAAGGACAAAAAAAACATAAATGGGTTTGTATAACGCCAGTTAACACTCATGAGAATACTAGGAACAACTGAGACTTCCACAGGTAACAGAAGGAATACCCAATAACTAGAGCTGCCAAATTTGGCCTTTGAATAAACATTTACATTTTCGTAAAAAGGTTAAATAGAAAATGCCAGATAAATGAGGAGAAAACTTAGGGAGACGCTTGTTTTTGTTCCTGCCATACAGCACTTCTTTTATATTTAGGGTGCAAAGACTGATTTATATTTTAGGAGATATTTAAAAACTGTGAACCATTGAATGGTCTGGTAACATCAATGACACTATTGCTAGTATAGGCATAAAGCCACTGGATAACGGCATAATGAACGGCATTCAGAACAATCAAATGTTCGTCAATCGTTTGCAAGAGTTGGCCTTTCACCTTTCGTTCAAAAAGGTCTAGAATAGATCCACATGATTTGAATGATGAACAAGCTCAACTCCGAGTTGAGATTCGTCAAGAACTGCTTTAGAACTGGTTAAAGAAAACGGTTGACGAGGCTTCTTCGCCTCTAAATCAGCAGAGTGACATCAGTTTACAGCATTCGCCTAAAAATGGAGGCACATTACGCAAAATAATGGATTAATCAATAAACGCTTTTTTCTAATTTTCAATTTTCTTAATTAATGTATCGTGTGCAAATGTTAATGGAACAATTTACTGAAGTCTGCAAGAAGAAACGGTCAATAAAGCCTCTAAAAAAATCGAAAAGTGTATTATTTAGAGAAAGAACAAATGAAACAATTTGAAATTGCATAGACTAAATCTGACTCGCCAGCTTCGAAATTCAGTAGGTAGGTATTATAAATACTTTAAATTTATCAACCTTGAAAGGTTAACTACTTTCCTGCTCTTTTTCAATCATACCTGCTAAGCGTCCACCGTACAATAAAAGGTAACAAAAAATATCACAGCTTGCTTTTTCCGAGAATGGTCAACTATTAAACGTTTTGAGAGATAAAAACATAGCCCCTTTCATATCGTTGTCTCGTATTTACGAAATAGAGTTTTCACAGTATTACAATAAAAGAAAAAGATTATCTGTCCATTATTATCAATAAATCAACTGAAAGTCTTTCACGAACTGTATGGCAAGGAGCCAAACGAAATCAGAGGATTAACTCAGAATCTATAAATCAATATTGGAGATGTTGGTATTTTAATTTTAAATAAGATGGGTTTCTTTAATCAATTACTTCAGGAGTCATTTTTCATTTTTTATACGTAAAAAGTTATTACATTTTATCAAGGCTTTCACTTGACTTTTACGTACACATACTATTAGTGGTATTGAAAACTAGAAAATATTCTAGATAGACATCCTGTTAACGCGGGCGCCCATCTGTGGCATGACTTTATCCGGAGCTTTCAGCGCTTTTATCATAAGAATCAACTTTTAGTACTTATCGAATTTGGTAATTCTTTCCGTATTTCCTTTTTTACGGAATAATTTTGTCTGCTACAACGAATATCTTTGATAATAAAATTCCGCTTGCGAAGCTGTGTCTTACTTTAGATTATAGGTAATTGACACTTACTATTTCACACTCTTGTATAGAAACTGCTTTTGAACAAGTTCTTATCAACAACAATAGGTGGAATAGTGGCACTAACATTTCATCACAAAAGTGCATTTAGATTTACAGCTTGCTATGACGCGTTGATTGTAATTTAAATAAATTCTTAATTACAGAACTCTAAAACTATACTCCAGTTTCAATAATTTCTTATAGCTTTACGCGCGGAAGCACAGCCGGTTCATTTGAAAGAAATTTACTGCTAAGAAGATGTGGTAAATCTACCTTAGGTTATAGGACACACACTTTTTGTTGTTGTTGTTGTCTGACATAGAATTCTCGGAAGCATACCAGTCATTCCATTGTACTGGTGCGCTGTACTAATTTGTACAGCTCTCTGGTTGGTTGATCGAGATAATCCTCTGAGTTCATTTTTATCTTGCCAAAAACTGCCTGTTTTGTTGTTTTCGGAGCCTCGTACTCACATAGGATATGGTATACACTCTCCGTGATCCTATTACACAGTCAGCAGTGGATCTGGTCAATGTTGATCTCAATTTTCTGTAGATGTTCAAAAAGCTATAACTGTGCGCAGATGATTCCTAATGAGGCTTAGTAGCTCTTCAGTCCTCCTTTTTTATGGTCCTCCTACCATTAATTTGCCTGGTTGCATTATTTCAGTGTTCTTTGTGTCTCTCTTGGATCCAAATCCTTACCTGCTCTCATGCTATGTTTTTGGACACTTCTAGCACAAATTCTGGGCCTATATATAGAGATGCCAATCCATTTCCATCAAACACAGAACGTCTTTATTTGATAGATGCTTCTCATACCACATTTACAAGTCTTATAATGATTTGGATGATAACCTCAAAACACTGAACTTACCAATGTTCATGGCTTCGTACAGGCGGTACTTATTTGCGGGTCAAGGGTAGCATAACGGATATTGTCTTGTATATGCTGTGGCGGGCACATTGCAGAATGAACTTTAGTTTTAATCATGCTTATGATATAAATATTTAGTACAGCTTATTTCCATTTTAGCATTTAAGGTTATCTTATGCATATTTTCTTTCTGTATATAATTCATATAGTCAAGGTTTAGATGGTAGAGCAGGGGGGGATCGTCTTTTTATACGTCCACTCACTGAATCTCGCCTTGTGGCTGTAGCAAACATTGCGGATAATCTAGCTCATATATACTTCTTTCTTTTTTTTGTTTTTTGTTTTTCATTTTGTATGCTACTTATTTAGTATATATTTTAATTTCTATGTATATCCTCTTGTTGGTGCTTTGCTTTGCTACAATAAAGACATTTATTATTATTATTATTATTATTTGTTACTAACACATCAGCTTTTTCGTTTCCTTCGATTCCTGAATGAACGGGCACCCACAGTAAAGTGAGTTAAGCCGCCTGCCGGGCTATTCAGCTCTCGAATACAATCCCAAACTAATGCCCTCATATATCGCCTAAAATAGAGATCCGCCTGATCTTATATGCCCTCTTATTGATATCTGTTGCACAATGCAATATTGCGTATGCTTCTTTTGAAAAACCGCGGCATATTTTCCTGGTGGAAGGATGACCATTGTATTTCGCACCACATTACTAGGTGGGGTGAAAGTAACCTCCTTGGGAATGAAAAAAATTTTTTTTTAAATGCTTTTTATTTTATTCAATATAGTCCCCTTTTAGCTCGATACACTTATTCCAGCGATTTTCCTTGATCTTCTGAACTTCTTGATCCCGTCCGAAAAGTAATTTTCCGGAAGGTCTGCAAAATACTCCTCCGTGGCGTCGATGATTTCCTCGTGTGAGCTGAATTTTTTATTGATGAGCCATCTTTTGAGGTTTGGGAAGAGATAATAGTCCGAGGGAGCCAAATCGGGCGAATACGGTGGATGCGACAGCAATTGGAGCCGTAAGTCATTGATTTTAGCCGTGGTTGCGATGCTCTTGTGCGCCGGTGCATTGTCTTGCAAAACAATTTTTTTTTCGCTTCATGTAAGGCCGTTCTGCAGCGATTTCGGCGTTCAATCGCTCCAATAATGCACAGTAATACTCGCTGTTGATGGTTTTTCCTTTTTCGAGGTAGTCCACGAAAAGTATGCCATGACAATCCCAGAAAACCGACGCCATAATCTTTCCGACCCATTGAGCCTCCCTCGGCCGCTTTGGAGCACTCGTGCCGGCTTCAGTCCATTGCCGGACACTCATTCTGTTCTCTGGTGTGTAATACTGGATCCAGGTTTCATCAACAGTTACCAATCGAAGCCAAAAGTCCGCCCGATTCCGCATCAGCAAGTCCAAACACTCTTTCGAAGTACTCTCGCGTTCGTGTTTTTGGTCAGGAGTGAGCATGCGCGGCACCCAACGGCAGGATAACTTTTTCATATGCAGAATATTGCCCAAAATATGGCGTGTGCGCTCAGTACTAATCTTTGTGGTATCTGCTAGCTCGCGCACCTACATTTTCCGGTCAGCCATGTATTTTTTTGACATTGTCCTCTGTAACCGCATCGGAGGGCCTGCCGTTGCGGACTTGATCGGTAGTGGAGTTGCGGCCACCACGAAACTCTCGAAACCAATATTTGACGGTGTAATCTGACGGAGCATTAGCCCCATAATATTTATCCAACTTTTCTTTTGTTTCCTTCCCCGTTTTGCCTCTCAAAAAATAATGTTTTATGAGAGAACGAAAATCGTTTTTGTCCATACTCAACATGATGCCAAACACGTCAACAACAATCAGCTGTCAAAACAAAACTAAATACAGTATCGCACTGAAATTTGGCATGTCTGCCTAAATATGAACTGACTTCAAGGCACCATAACCTTTTTTGCAGTGGCAGCGCATTCTGGCGGTCAAGGAGGTTACTTTTCACCCCACCTAGTATGTATTTCAGCTCCAGTCTTGTTCCTCGGTATTTGATCAGTCAGTAAACCAGATATGAACTGATCTGGTTGGAGCTTGTCTCTGTAGTTAATATTTGGATTGATTCTAGCTTATACGGTCCACGATTTCCACCTCGAAACTAGGACAGCTTGTAAAATTTTATAACTTATATCTTAATTAAATAGTAGAGAAACTCTATCTTATACCGTCCACACGAACAGTCTGTACCTTTTATCGTGTAGCAATTGCGTACCGTTAATGCATCATACGTTTTACTTAACTATAATGTCGTAACCGTTAGGTAAGGACATGTTTTATGTAAGTAGCTTTTAATGCCGAGTATAGAATTTGGAAATGCCATAAAAGATATGGGTTTCTATTTATAGTACTAAAGTTGGCCAAGACTTCCAGCATAACATAGAAGAGCGACATCTTTAGAGCTATTTTTATTAAATAGAAAATTTTAAAATGAAGGCATCATTGCAAAATTTAAGAACTTCTAATGGGTCCGTGAGTCTCCTTGTAAAATATAAAATGAAACTTAAATTAAAGTGGTTATTTATCAAAGTAGAAGACTTACAGCTTACTTCGTGCATAATTTACAAGTCTACTAGAATTTGCTGTTTAACGGTAAATATCAGTGTATATAAGACTCGCAATATTCATTATAAAAATGTCACATAAACGCATTTCTATACTAAGAATAATATTGACTTAATATCATCATTTATTAGCGAAAATATTGATTGAATATGATACAACTTTACTCAATTCCGTTTATAAACCGTAGTTTACCGAAAACTAGGGACTTCTAAAACAAACAGGATTGCTTTGAGGGTCCGATGAAATAGGCCGACATGAAATAACTCTGTACACAAAGGAGATACTCTGAATTGAACTCTTTCCATTAATACTGATTATAATCTACTAATGTGACTGACACCGACCATTAAAACGGTTTAAATTCTAAACTAAATCTCTGTCATATAGAAACTACTTTATCCAATGCTTTTCTTTTTGGTTCAGGATGTGTTATGCTTTATTTTCTATAGCTCCCGAATTCCGCGAACATAACGTGTTCGGACGTAAAATGTCAATATATTCTCTAGTCCTTGGTGTTATTTTCACTACACATGTGTACCTTGTATTACATGAACGGAAAGTAATAAAGTTTCTAATATTATTTCACAATACGTTGAATGTTGCGGAACAGATGGTCTTAAAATGTAATAATAGTAAACATGCACTGGTAGACTATATAGCTATAGTACTCTAAATACATTTTTGCCTCACCGAAGATTGCATCTTGAATTACCAAACAAAGAACGTATGTATAGAAATTTTACTGATATATTAAAGTATTTTCTCGTTATGTCCTGTACAAGGTCGACGGAGAAAATTCAAATAAGCGCCAGATATAGTTATTAATTTTTTTAAATTCATTGGATGTCAACTACAAGATACTGGCAACTTTAATAAAACAAAGGATGGAAAAGATTGCGGAGCCCCAGCTCAAGGACTATCAAGCAGGCTTCAGAAAAGGAAGATCCACAATTGAGCAAATTTTTACAATGAAAGAAACAATTACAACATGTTACGAGTACAAGATAGCAGCGACGATATTGTTTATCAATTTTATAGAGGCATATGATTCAATCAAGAGGGGTGCGATCTCGCAGATACTAACGGAATTCAATATGCCAAGAAAGTTAAGAAATTTAACGAGAATGACATTGCTAGGAATCATATGTCGGATTAGGGCAAGGGGCGTGATGTCTAAGGACTTTCAGTCAGAACTTGTCAGACTTGATATTTAACATGCCTCTAGAAAAAGTTATCAGGAAACGTGGATTAAACAGGACATGATCTATTGTGAATAAACGACATCAGGTTATGGCCTACGCGGACGACCATGCCATAATCGCAAGCCACGGGAAAGAGCTGTAGAATGTATCAAGTGAACTTGTAGCGACGTAGGAAGTGGGATTGGAGCTGAACACGGAGAAGAGTTAAATAAATAAATAAATAAATAATAAATAATTTATTTCATCCTTTTAGACTACATTGTAGCATAGAATAGGTCTCAAATTATTAGATAAAGATAGGCTACACGTTCCTATGTATGTACAGCGGTACACAAAAGGAGAGTCGATTTCTATTAAATTAATTAATATTACATATATTATAAAAATTGAATATTAAGTGAATACACATACAACATCAGATATCCCGATCACATAGATAATCTTTTACAGAATAATAAGCTTTCGTTATTAATAGATCTTTAATTCTATGTTTAAACTTGCTTAAAGGCAGCATTTTGTATTCTGCCGGAAGCTTATTATATAAAAGGATACCCTGGTACCTAGGGTTTCTCTCGCTTGCGGTTAACCTATGCTTAGGAATTTTTAATATATCACTGTTACGAGTATTATATGAATGAGTCACGTTTAATTTATTAAATGTGTGCAAATTCTCACTCTCAAAACTAGTTCTAAAGCTTACTTTATTTATTAATCGAATAACCCTTTTTTGTATTGTAAAAACCCTAGTTGTTTCCGATGAGCATCCCCAAATAATTATTCCATAGGAAATTTGTGATTAGAAGTGCGCGTAGTAGTACAACTTCACAGCAGCCACGTCAACAACATGTCGCAATCTACTTATGACAAAATATATACTGTTGAGTTGGCTAACTAAGTGACTGATGTGATTTGTGAAGGAACAATTTCCATCAATAGGTATACCTAAGAATCTAGTCATATCTACTTGAGCTATGCTCTTATTATTAACCCTAGATTCTGCCAAGAGCACGAAGACCCCCAGTTCATGTGCTGCACTACTATGGAGACCTGGCGAGGACAAGGTTTCTAGTACTGGGCGCAGATAACCCTACAGCTAGCATCTTCATAAGGAAGCCGCTCTCAAAGACGATACATCTAATTAGAAAGGCTAAGATAGAGACCACCTTCTAGGACAAAGGAAATCACAATAGATCTGAAAAGATCGTGGTGAAATGAGTTAGCATAGCCACACCAATCCTAATCTAATCTAATCTAGAAGCGTTTGAAGGAAAACGTTTATGCAACCCTTCCTTGCATAAACGTTTTCCTTCAAACGCTTCTAGATTAGATTAGATTAGGGTTGGGGTGGCTGACGAACAATACGCAAATAATGAAATTAGCGCGACAGTTCACTTAATTAATCAATATTTGTTGTAACGGCTATTGAATTTGCTTCCCCAATGAGAATAATTATGTCTGAAAACTGATAGTTGTCAATTTATAATATTTTTTACATATTAGTATTTTTAAATTTGAAAAAGAATTGTATGTTCACCTAACAATTCTGCTAATTTACGTATTTACCTAATTCAAAGTACATAATTAAATGATAACTATCTTAGTAGTTGTTTGATTAGGTGTAGTCGAATTTACGCTTTTTTTGAGCTGCTTGTACAACTTTTCTAAATTAAGATGGTCGGACCAGAATTGAACCAGAGAGTCACTCTGCCCATCTGTATATTATCTGTTTCTATTCATATGGGACTACTTCCTTCATAGTCTTCACCAATCAGTAATATTTATTATATACATATATACCTATATATTTATTCGTGTGCTTTAAAATAAAAAGGAATTATCAATTAGGTTCTTTATTACTGTAGGTAATATTTAGGAATGGTTAAGAAAGCCGACAAAGCTAATGTATAATAATTATATACCTTGATTTATTAACTAAAGACATTGTCTATTGTGTTTCAGTGTTACCAATTACTTCCTCGTCAACTTATCCATTGCTGATTTATTGGTAACGTTACTGTGCATGCCAAATGGGGCGTTGTCAGCGTACTCGAAAATATGGTATCTTGGTGAGGTTGCCTGCAAAGCCGGAAACTTTCTGCAATGTAAGTATTATATATTGATTTAGTTTATGCTTATCCTTTAATTCCCCAGCAACGTGAAATAAAAAGGTGGCTTTAAAAATGACCCTGGATAGCTACTACAGAAAATATGCGTTCTGGGTGTTGCTTTCATCTTTATCGCATATCTGTATTATACTTTTATTAAAGCAGTAAGAAGCACACTATCAGTTTTTGTAAAAGCAAATTTTAGATGTCAGGAAATATATTATATCTGATTGTATACAAATGATAATGCGAAGCAGCAAATAACACGAAAAACATTACCAAGGGTGGCACCAAACCAATACTGTCACTGTAATAAGATAAATATACCTAAATTTCCGTTCTATTTAACACCATTATTCCCAGCGCGTTGATTTCAATTTTCGATAAGTATTCAATGTGTTCCGTTAAGTTAATCAAACGAACTGCCCAATCTAAATTTCTCATTTGGAAATTGCAAGCATTCCTTTATCTAGAATTCCTATCGAATTTAAAATGATGTTATATACATAATAGAGGTCGTCAAAGCCAAGTTAGTGTTTAAATTTCTCTCTCCTTTATCGCCTTTTTTGTATTTTCACAAATATGGTAGATATTTTAAAAAATCACAGGCTGCAGACTATGTTCTATTATTGTTCTACAATATGATAAAAGAACATCCCAAACGGAGCCGATTTTGTTAGAGTTTACAATTGCCGGTTGTTTCGCTTGTTTGTATGTACATATGTCACAAACTGAATAAATACGGTAGTATTATTTTTCTCAAATGAAGCAAACTTTACCAATTTTAAGAAGTAATTTGGGACCTCATGGTATTATTATTATTTTGCCAATCACTTTAATTTGAATCTGTATAATAATGTTATGCGTTTATTTTGAAGAAATACATGACAATGTATGATATCAAGCTAGTTATACATTTACCAATTTGTTAATCGTTAACTAGAACTTGGAGGACTTGACATAAAATAAGAGTTTTACACTTATCAGTTTCTAGTTCAGTTTACCAATTTATATCAGGTTTTAAAGTATTATTCAAAATTATGAAATTTCTACAAAAGAACTGCTAAAATGTGCGTTAATACATCATTGCAAGTATATAGCAATTGCTTGAAAAGCAGTTTCGGAACAAGTTAAAAAATGCGATGGAATTATTATGATCTGCACAATTTAAAGCGAAAAAGATTTTTCAACTTATGACTTGTTTATGTTACATTTAAACATAGGAGTGTTATCAAATGTATTTTGGTGTGTTCAAAAAGAATGAATCGAATTACGATTTTTGAACGAATTGTGAAGATTCTTTATATTTCTTCGGGTGTACCTCACTCCATTGAGGGCGCCCTCTTGCCATCGCGCATCCGCCACCTGAAATTACTTGATCTGTACTGTAGTTCTGCTATAAAACATAAAACGAGAGTACCTGATGGAAAAAAGAAATTGCAATGCAATCTTTAACATTAATAAGAAAATGGTGTGGTATACAGTTTGACAGATATTTTTTTACGGTATGGGACACTGTATTGCGGTCATTTCAAGGCGGCCAATTCAAGATGTGACAATTCGGCGCAGGCTAAATTTGCCTGGAAAAGCTACAAAGTGTTTCAAATACTTAAATAGGTAATTTAGATGCAAGCAGTCCATTCATTAAATTAGAAAGCAGAATACATTTTGTCGTTTTATGAATGCCGCTCTAAATCCTTTATACCGTCGGAATTATATGTGACAGTCAGACTGTAGGCGACATAATTATTTATAACCTTCATTTCGATGGTGACATTGATGAGTATTGTTGACATTGTTTACGGTAAATGCAAGTACGAGGGTAATACAAAATGCGGAAGGTGAATTTATTCTCTCTTACATAGTAACATAAATGTTGTAATATAAAGAATGTTTTCAATTTTTTTTTTTTAATATTTTTAAATTAATTATTAGTACTACAAAGGAGTGTGTTACATTAAAAATAATTTAGAGAGTCCATAGAGATATACTTATACCACAAGTATATAGAAATTGTAACTGAAATTCTTGATTATGTGGCATTCCACGCAGATATTCCATAATCAGTCTATTTGCGTAATTAACGACCACTATTCGTAAAAATATATTTTCTTCTGCAGCTGCTCGTGCCCAGCAATAAATCAATTATCATATTTCATCCTTAAACTCTCTTTTTTCTCTACTGGTTTGACAAATGTCCATGGATGAGTATTCAATGTGGATGATATACCATACTTGCACTAATTTACATTTGTTTTTATTGCCACTAACAATAAGTCTTTAGTGAGAGTTATTTTCTTCTTGTGATGCAATTTGTATTCCCTTTTGCAAAGACTTTTTGAGAAGATAACTTGGCTGTAACAATTCAGTACTCGCTTTGCGTTTTGTGGTGGTAACATAATCTAGAAAAAGCACAACTTCTTTTCGACGACAAAAAAAGTAGGTAGGTAATATAATAAAATAATGGGAGCAGCATTTGCTTCTTTTTTTGCTTATTAGCAAAATTGAATGCCGCTCAGTATCACTGATAACTCGACCTAATCAGAGCTGACAGATATATTTCTTTATGTTAGCTATTACTTATAAATCCTATGCAGATCAAATTTATTTTGATTCATTTAAGATATCGTTTCAATAATTTAAGAAAATATGTGTATTGTTCTTGGTTTTACCCATATACTTAAGTGAATAATAGTGGATGTTTTACAAGTTTTGAAGCTTAAAGAAAATTGTCTTTCTTAATACAATATTAAATATGTAGTGATATTTTTTATTAAAATTATATAGGTATGAATTTTACAGAACAATGTTTGAAGTAATCATCAGCGTATGAAATTTTGTGGATGGTAAGAATTTTACGTATAAAGTGATTTTACTTCTAAAATCGTACCTAGACAATGATATTGCATGTAAAAAAAACAAAAATTAAGAAAAATTTAATAAAATTTAAGAAACTGCAAATCTTTTAAACGTGACGCGTGACGTGGAGTGTAAAGACAGCGGGACGCGCAGCGTCGAGTCTTTTTAAAGGGAGGTGCGTTGAAAAAAAAGGAAAAACGAAAAAAAAAACAAAAAATTAAGTAAAATTTAAGTAACGTCGAGTGTCATGACAGCTAGACTCGCAGCGTCGTTCTTTTGTAAAGAGTCGCGTTTGAAAAAAAAAAGAAAAATTAAAAAAACAAAAACTAGAAAAAATTTAAAAATTAAGAACTTGCAAATCTTTTTAACATGACGCGTAACATCGAGTGTAACAACAGCAATACTCGCAGCGTTGAGTCTCTTTTAAAGAGGCGCATTTGAAGAAAAAAGAAAAATTCAGACTTTCAATGAACAATTTAAAAATTAACAAATTACATATTTTTTTCATTAGTTGTCTCCGGCGAGACGCGGAGCGTCGAGTCTTTTTAAAAGTGAGAGGCATTTGAAAAAGAAAATTGGAATTAAAAAAAAAATTAAGAAAAATTAAAAAATTAAATATATTTCCAGCGAGTTTTCAAACTTAAACCGCGCAGCGTCGAGTTATCCGAAAAGATACGCTTAAAAAAATTCAAAATTAAAATATTTGGAAATCAAAAACTTGAAAACATTAAAAAAAATTAAGAAAATTTACAGATAAATTAATAGATTACAACTTCATCTTAGATTTCCATATCTATTGCTACCTGAGGGGTATTTTATCTTCTGTAGTGAGCGCGGGCCAAGGTGGATCGCGGCGTAAGCGTACCAACTTTTTCAATAGGGTACGTTCCAGGCGGAACGCGACTTTCCTCTTTCCGCTGAGTTGGGGCGTAAGCGGTCATCAAACGACTATTTCATTGGCTGGGTGAACGGACCCGGGTTTCTAGTTTTACTTCTAAAATCGTACCTAGGCAACGATATTGCATGTAGTTTTACTAGAACTTTTTTTTACAATGCAGGGTTTACCTTAATATTTTCCTTTGTATACCATACCTTACTATACTCAGAGCTCTGAATTGTCAGCACTTTTCCTCACTATGAGCATTACAATTTCATGTCCCTACCGTTGGGTGTAGTAGCCACAATACACTTGATATCGCCTATGAGATAGTAAAGATGTAATTACATGCAATAAATTCGTTGGAATTTAAATTCGCTCTACTGCAATCCTGAGAGCATCGCTATATAAAAAAAAACAGAACACGCAAAACAACTCGCTGCCGCTATCGCCACCTAAAAGCAACGCTGATCCAATTAGCAAGCAGCTGCAATTTACATCAGTCAGAAGAGTTAGTCACTTCAATCCAAACTACCGGTTGCTGATTGAATTGCCAGTGGAAAAACCGTTAACCTTATTAAAAGTGGCTTTTGAAATTTTCAATTCGCTTCGTTTGATCCTGTCATTGTTGCTTTAATAGTAGGTAATAAAATATCTGATATTTATTAAACTTAATACTCATTATAGACGCTAAACTAATTCTGTATTATTTAATTTACGCCCGGATTTACTACTCTATGTGACAGGAAAATAATTCAGCAGTGGTAAAAATTACTGGGTCAGTTAATCTGCATTATTTAAACTCGACTTAACAAGAAGATATAAACTGCGGTAATAAGAGAAAGAATCAAATCAGTAAACTCAGTTTTATAGCAACCCCAAATAAGATTAGTAACTGAAATAAAATTACAAATCTCTTAAAGTTAATAGCCAGTAATTAATTGGTGATTTAAGTTTACTATCAACAGGCATTACAATGGTGGCAACTGGCATTATGGTACAACCCAAATAAAGGAGCCAGACGAAAGATTTATAGGCAAAGGTGTTTGATTTCTTATTCGGAAAACCTTGTTTGCTATATTTAGGTTGTAATTGGTTTCGTATATATTTCAGGCAACTTTTAAACTTTAACGCATTGATACAGAATACAAAACTTCCTGCCATATATATTTTTAATATCATTATAAAAAAACTTGGTTTCCACATTATGCAAATTCAATAGGACGTATTAGACTTTTATATTAAATAGTAACTGTATTTCGTTTATGAAAAAAAAACTTTTAAAAACAAACACAACTTTCTTATGCAAACTCGGTAATCCTTTTTCGCTGCGGGTCAAAATTAACCAAAATGTGAGTATTTAAAACGTTTTGTGTCAATGGTATTTTCATTTTAAAACAGTCATTCTTGACTAATAAGAAAAAAAATTATTGAAAATATAATTACAATACGCTCTTAATCTTTAAACATAAAAATTTTAAATAATAATTTCAATTATTATACTACCAAATATAATTGAATAAGCTTTATTTATAAACGTCCTGTTCGATAACAATAACTTCCTTGAAGCTGAACTTGTCACGTCAATTTAGACCATCCTACTAGACTTCAAGAATCTGAACTCTCGCTAGTTAAGCTGCTCCTGTTCTTGCTTAAAATAAATTTCGTATAATAAAAGTATTTGCTCGCATTCAAACATGAACCCGATCTAGACAAAATGGCAAATGAAAGAAACGTCGTGTTTTCAAGTAATTAAATTTTAATTTCTATTAATTATTAATTAAATTTTAATTTCTAAAAAGAACACTTCCATTCCTCGAACATTTTCAAAATTGTGTAATTATTTCCTTAGTGTCGTACGTTGAAATAATTATAATCGTTTATTATGTCTAGTCTGGGTCTGGGACCATTTTCGCCGATTTTGTATTGAAATTACTCTATTAAGAACTCTATCCCAACTTATTATTAGTCATAGTATTACAGATTGTCAAATCTCTAAATTTTCAATTATCAATTCCATCAAAAAGGCTTGGAATCGTCTGTGTGTTAATGTTGGCAATCCTGTCATCATACTTACGATCTTAGCAACTTTCCCACTACATCTTGAGTTGTTGCGTAAATGCTTTCGCAAATAAATCTTCTTCATGAAAATCAAACCACAAAAGTGAGGGGCCAAGTCCTTAATCTTTTCATACTTGCAGCACCAAACGTTACTATGGAGAACAATTAAAGTTTTACTTACTTATATCTAGTGTAATGCTTCTCACGTCCCTATAGATTACAAATCATGTTTGACCTGTTCGGCTATATTTTTTTACCAAATCTTCAATGCGACGCTAAATTGTTCTAGCTAACAAGGGCATTTCTTTAATCCTCTCAATAACAGCAGAATAATCCCGAACATTTTCCTTCAATACCTCAATTTATGAAGTCGGAAAAATCGGCTCTCAAATTGGAAACCAAATTGACAGCTTGTACCCTCGCCTTTGTGTTATTCAAAGTGATCCCGAGCAACGTCCCCCCATTGCCACACCAATATTACCACCACCAGGAATTTCAGCAACACCATCAACAAAAATCGTAATGCTCCAGGTATTCCGAGGGAATCGATCTGGCGAGTGGTGGTGTGCCCTAACAGCCCCAGACCGCTCTTAGGAACGAAGAATTACTTCCTACGACCGATCCTCGGAAGGAAGGAGAACGAGCATAAGGAAGAGGATGAGTTCATAGACAAATAATTTAGGTAGATTTGTGGAAGAATGTTGATGATGAAGATCTCTGACGATAAAAAGGAAAAACGTGAAAAGAAACAGAAAAATTAAAACCATCAATGTTTCTAGTATCTGTTTTGCGGAGGAAGCAAGATCATATTTAGCATTCAGTAGTCAACAAACACTCGCGAATCATTGTGGAAATGTTTCTCTTTACTCCTCTTACAGAAACTGCGTGCAATCCAAGCAGATGTTCGGCTGACTATCTCCAGACCTTGGAACATTGGGAATTTTCTTGAAGAAGTTCCATTGATTTCGAATTTATTGTGAATGATATTTACGATAAAATAAATGAGATAAAGAAATAAATAATTTGTTTTCCATTTGGGTAGTAACTAAATAACAATTACTTTCAAATTTTGCCGTCTGCAAACGATGCTCCGTTAGTATCAGGTGCCAATGTTAGTATCAAGAGCTGCAACAAAGCTGACATATGTAACATAAATGTGGCGGGTGGCAAAACGCCTTAACACTATATTTTATAGATAGGGATGAAACCGCCAGTTGAGCAATTCTTAATCGTATATTTGTTTCAAGCACTTTACAGTCTTGCTGAAAATATTTATCTCTTTCTGGCTAAAATTATTATGTATGTAGCATAATCAGAGTGCTCTTCAAATTTACTAAACAATTTATTTTGTCTTCAAAAATTTAAGACACGTTTAGCAATGTATTCAGATTTTTCATCAATTGGCATTTCTCTCACATCTTTAAGTTTTGAGGAGGTAAAATAAGATATGTATAGTATTTATGTGAAGTAGTTGACCATTTGTCACCATTTTCAATGCATCCATACTTTTTCTTCGAATGCATCTTGAAATTACAATCCCTGTTATAATGTATTCTCAAGTATTTGTTTTTATCATATAATTTAATGATTATAGACACAATATTTAGTTAATCGCCTAATACATCAAACTGTGTAGAATGTACTGTCACCTGTCAATAGTGTTGCGTCTGGTCACATCTAACTAGTAGATTCGCCTAGGTGAAAAGCAAAACCTTTTTCTCTTCAAGCATCTCAAAATTCTAACATTTTGTTAGTTAACACACCAAGTAGAACTACTCCATTATGTTACTAGTACAACAATGGAAAGAATTATGTTACTACTAACCACTACTAACATAATGTTAGTGCAAACGCATGATAAGTGGTGGCGCTCCTTGTCGTTGTTTGGATTACAAATGTCAAAACTAAATTCAGACAATTGGAAACATTGTGTACCCTTCAAAAGCGTGTTGTAGGTACGTTTCGAAAGTGACTGTTGAATCGCTTTCGAACGATGTTTATTTTGCGTAGATAGATTGTTTGACAGCTATTTTGACAAACGAATCCAGAAAACTTCAGAATCTTCACAGAAAAGTACGGTAAAGTAGCAGAAGTGACGACACGGTGCTAGTTAAATTCGTGCCGTGGAGAACAGTAAAGTAACTGACGCGTTGACAGTTCACTTCGTAAAGTCGGAATGTAGTAGCCGAAAAAATAAAAACTTACTTGTTTCCTAGAAACATAGAATTTGGTACACGATACTTCAACAATTAACCTCCTGAAAACACATACTTAAGTAAAGGTTGAACCAGAGAAACAATCAACATTTATTTATCTTTCTCATTTACCACCTCTGTGACGAAAGCAATTGTCGTAGGATTTTCAGTCTTACGTAATAGGAAAATCCAGTGTCCCCGTCATACCTATAGATTGAAATAATGACGAAACGGCTAAAATATATACAACCAAAATTGAGCAGGGAACACAGCAAAATTACCGCGACCGCTTTTGTTAGCGACATTTTACCCGCCTGACGGAGGTCGACCAACGACGGCTTAAAATTTAATAATGGAGGATCTCCGGCAAGGTTATCAAATTCTTCACCACATCGTATAAGAACTTTTCGATCTGTTATGTCGAAATATCGTACGCCAAGACTAATTCTCTTCCCCAGGACGAAGGATGGACAGCGATGCGGAAACGCAATATACCACAGCTGGAGGTACTTCCACATGTTTGCTTTCCAAATTAAGGTTCCCCAGTTTGTGCTTATATCCGACTCCGTGGTGAAGAATAGGTTAATTTGTGTTATAATACCCAGGATACGTTGGAGCTAGAGTATTTTGGCTAGAGGACGTTTTGTTCTTGTCCTCGTGGTTTATTACACTTTCCTGGATATTTATATCAATTACAGGCTTAACGATATTTAATAGACGATGGATCTGATATGAGAATTTTGATCGTTATATAATAGAATCGTTATAGAAGCACATGCTGATAAAAACTTATTATAAAAGACCAACAAAAACAAAGAAACATCGGTACTTACCCAAACCAATCTAAACGATAACTATCATTTCAAAAGTAAATCGTATTGCATATACAGTGTAGTCGTAAATTGTATTCTCCTCCCCCTCACAACTTCTGAAGGAAATGCTATGAATGAATCAAAAGCAAGATGAAATTAGAGATAATTTGTGATATTTTGACCAGCGAAAAGACAAGACAAGATGGGTCACTTCCTCCATGTCGTCGCCTTTGCTGTTTGTGTAGCCGAAAAATGACCGACAGCGGTAATACATTACTTTAGCACCAGCTGCCGCAACTTTCTTTTCTATTTTACACCAATCATAAATAACGAACCATAGAATAACCTGACGAGAATGGTGACTACCCCGGCTAACCTGGGACCGCGTTTTACGCCGCCTGCTGTCTAGCGCAGATACTAAAATTATGGCGCGCAATTTGAATACCCATATAATTTGAATTGGTGCTTTAAACTTATATTTAGAATTTTATAAATAAAAAACTGACATTTTTTTAAATATCTTTATTAATATCACAAAAAATACAATAAATTTAATTTACAGAATACCAGTTTCAAAGAATTGGTGAATGACATATATAAACCCATTACAATAATACATTTGTTGTAAAATAAAACTTAAATTAAAAAAAAAGGAAACTATATCATTTTAAATTCAACATTTTTAGATGCAAATATAAGAAATCAAGCAATAAATTACGTAAATTGTAAAACAAAAATAATATAAATAAATTGTATATACAGAATATTAGTTTGTATGTATATATTGGTTAAAAAAGATATGTAACTCATAAATATAATATTGAAAACTCAAATGAGAATTCTCAGAAATAAGAAAAGTATTTGTTATCACCCCCATGGAAGCGACTTAGGGTGTTCGTCTCTCAGCATTTGCCAAGGAATAAGGAAATCACGAAAACCTTACTCTGAGAGCAGACTTCAAGATTCCAATCCCGAAACCTAGGAATCATATTGCCTGAATTCCATTTTTAACAATTTTGATGCTTTTGCTATATCTTAAGTAATAAATTTGTTTTTTGATTGTATGTAAAACTGAGACCACAATTAAAGAAATAAAGAAAATAATCTAGTTCCTTGTACTTGTTGTTAAAATGTTAGACAAACTTCGATTTACACTTTTTGTAGAATAAATTGGACTTTGGACAGTATACTTCCCATGTAGATAAATATAAAATCAAACAGTCACTCATATTTTGGACAAAACCTAATCACACTTAGTTAAAAAAAAAAACTATTACTATTAATTGAGCCGCTAACTTTGTCCGTGCTCTGGACATGAAATTGTACAATGCAAATGTTTTGAATGATGTTAAAAATTGCATATTGGGTTTGTATTCCTTACACTATGGCTGCGAGTGAAACAGATAAAATTCTCTACGGCATCTAAAAACTGTATTATTTCTGCTGATCCCTCTGCTTCTTGAAATGATTCCATATCTAAGTAATAAGAGCAAAAAAAAATTCAATTCCTACTAAAACAATTTTTTAACTTTATTTTCAGCAAAAAATCCCATTAATCCTCTCACAGTTTCGCTTAGTTGTTTCGTATACGTCCCTTTATAGGGCAAGACTCCTAAAGTTATGTGTTTAATGGTCAATATTTCGGTCAGTGACCGTTAAAAGATTCATTAAATGTAAATAATCTAACGAATAATATCTTGGTGATTAACTCCAAAATCGCATTCTCTATATTCACTATTTGGATATCTGTAAGTGCTCCTCGCTTCGTTAATAAACAAATTAATTGCGGCTTGGTTATTCGTCCCTTGGTCGCACACTGTAGCCACTGGAATGGATACAACATGGATAAAAATTTGAATTAAGGGTGCTGCACTGTTACAAAAAGTAAAAAACTTGTTGGTTGCTTCCAGTTTCTGTAGATGCCTTCTACGAAAAACACTAATAAGTGACCTGCCAATTGTAATTGCTGTTCTTTTCCAAAATCTACGAAGTCTTCAGTAAAATCTCCCCTCCTCAATTATTGTAAGCCTGTTTCTCCGCGTGTCGCAATTTGCAATGAATCTAAAACGGTTTTTTTTCTTGAAAGTTCCTTAAAAAACCCAAACAAACAATACTGAATGTTTGCCAACAAAATGTTTTATTAATATAGGTATTACCTGGTATATTTTAAGTTGGAAGTGAGTTCTTAATAAAATATTTTCTATTTCGACATTCTGTGATAAAATGTGACGTACAAACAAACTTATTATACGAAAATTTCGCGAATTTCAATAAGAAACCACAAAACGAAGCCCAAATATTAAAAAGTGGCGTCAACTGGACCGTTTGCTGTTTATAGTAACGACGGTTATTTTACAACGAAAAGAAAGAGATAACCATATGAAATAGAGCTCTGTTAGTGCCTGCACTAGACAGCAGGATACGTCCTAATAGTAGTTCCTCACTCCCTAATCAAGGAATCGCACCCCTCTGTAATGAACTAAACTCAAAATGGCGGTGACACTATGATATATGATATGTTTCTTAGTTTTTGCCTTTGAAGACGAATAAGTTCTAACCATAAAACAATTCGATCCTAGCATCATGTATGAACTGTAATTATAACATAAATGTAATTAAATTTATATTAAATTAAATAATTACTCTTAACGACATTCATGATCAACATCAGAACAATAACTGCAGTTGCACCCCCAATATAAATTAACAGATCTTCCTGATCTTACCTCTTTGCTGTTTTAACTTTAGGAATACCCACCTGGTTTGAAATGTAAGTTAGAGTGCGAAGTTATCTTTAAAATTTTAAATGGAAAGTAAGTTCATATCAAACTCATTTGGATATTTTCATTACTTTTATGACAATGTAAACGGTATAGTGATTTTCTAACTTAGCCAAGATTAATGAATGGGGTACTTTTCCAATCACCCCCGTATTAAAACGTAAAAAAAACACAAGAATGTTAAGGAGTAAAAAATATATTGAAATAGTAGTCCACTACAATATTGTTTCACCACACAGTGGCTTCATCAGGTGGATGAAATTAACTAAACAGAATATAAAATTACACACTACTACCCCGTATTAAATTTTAGAGTGTAGTATACAGAAACCGAACTATAATAAGCTCGACAGTTACTTTTGGCCAATGGAAAGTGCATAAATTCAGAACCTATAGGAAAACATCTTGATCTTTAAAGAAACAGCAAACAATCTGTTGATTTAACTTCAGCGAAAGTCCACACTTTCATTTATTGAATATTACGACGTAGGTACTTTGAATGCTAGTCACGAAAACCCGTAGTTTAACTAAATTTATAATATGTAGATTAAACTTTTATTAATTAAGTAACTTCAGTTTAATGAATATTCATTTGGTTGTGCTGGCGCTGGAAACCCGAAACGATAACTTTTTTTGCAGACATTAGTTCTATATTAATGTTTAGGCGAAAATTGTAGACGTAAACCTTTTTAGCATCTTTCATAGAAATATAATTATTTCATGATATGTGGCGTCTCTTGAACACAATGTAGCTAAGTTATAAGACAACTTAAATGTACATAAGTATAAATAACATTGTTTAAAATCCAAATTTTGTGATCCACAACTAATTCATTAGCAGAAATTATGAAAACTGAAAAAATATAAGAACAATAGATAGTAATGAAAGAACATATAAAATAACAGCAGGTTTGAACAAAACTACTCTTATATTATATAGCTGGCTCAGAGAAAATAAATATACCCTTTGCAGTCTCCAAAACAGATACTTTACATTTTAAATAATTTTACTTTGGATTTTATAATTATTGTGTTACAAAGTTCACATCATCTATCAAGTTTTAAGGTTATTATGGTAGTTTCTTACTTACTTCAACAAAGCTTAACCTTCAATTTTTGTATTGAGCTTGATAAAGGTGAGAGTGTCATGGAAACGTTGGTTGCTATACAAGTTATGGTAGAATAAACAGCTTGCTCAAATTTTTTGCCTTTATTTGCAGAGCGTTGATTTCATCAATTGAACTTACACTTTCGAAAATAAGTCCCCTTGTAAATCACAGAAAACTTTGATAGAGTACATCTCTATATATGATATTAAATGTGTATTCCTCACTAAGACCAGTAGTTAAATGCGGATTCTTCGATGCAGCTCAACTTAGCGAGGTTGTCAACTGTTTCATTCGGAGGTATTCCAGAGTGACCTTTAACCCAGAAAAAACTAACAGAGACCTTCTTACGATGTAAATAAGTAACTTTATTAAATACATCTTTAACTATACAATGTGTTTAATTTTCTTTAGACGAGTACTGACAGAGAGATTGTAGGACAGAATCAGACATGATGGTTATACTTTTAAAATTTGTCTCAGCACCATAACGTAATCCAGCATACCCTGCTATTATACCCATGATAAATTATCACGGTTTTATCGTACTACCATCGCACGAATCAAATTTGGACATGGCCAGTCCCCGTCTTATCTGTACAAACTTAACATCATTGACTCGCCAAAGTGCCGATGGAGGCATGAGATCTGCGGTCTGAACCACATACTACTCACCTGTCCACTACATGAAAATACCATACACTCGTTTATAGATCAACTGACTGGAGAAGGAGTGCAATTACTTACAAGCATAATAACGCTAATGTGTCTCAACAGTAAACGCATCTGTGACCTTATAGTAAATACACTTATCAAAATGAATATACAAATATAAGGGTAAAGTAGCTTCCTACTCAACTTTTCCTTTGTAGGGTAACCTATTTCCCGCGGTCGTATTCTTGTGTGTCATGAATGTTAGTCATCCCGATAGGCCCCGGGATGTGAAATGTGTATCCACTTCTTCTCCTTAGTTACTATTATCCAATTAGATAACATAATATTTATAATTTTATACGTATTGATACTTTCTTCATTCATATTAATGATACATTTCAGTTAAATAAAATGTAGAATGAAACGTATAATACTGACTACTAGTCATTGTGCTAGTTATATCCTGCCATACCTTATCATTTTGCACCGTATACAATCTATTTACCCTATTGAGGCACATGGGCTCTGATCCCGAGATACCAAATTAAAGAAACAACAAAAAAAAACCACAGAAAAGTTCTTTCAGCACCGCTTACAAGCATTTAACCGAAGAAAAACGCTATCCTTTACGGTGTGTTTTCTTTTCCGAGCACGTTGAAACCAGACAGACGTGGGTCATTCTTCTGCCGTTGACAATCTGTAAAAAAGACTTTTACGTAAGATTTTTAACACTGTAATTCAAACCCTTATTCTTCGATATGCGGTTCCTCAACGTTCTTAAGATTTTCGTCGGTTCTATTTTCAACATCCCTTTTGCATCTTCGGTCACCTGGAATTGATTCCTTGCCCTATCTTTCCAACACATATTAATTATCTTGGGTACATTTCTCTTTTCGTTAAGAACCTGAACCACTTGGGTAATACACACAGAAGAAACTGTATAATGATTATATTATACAGTATAGTAAAAAAATATAATACTGGATACAAAAGAAAATAGTTGTAGGTAACTACTTAGAAATGCAGTTAATTAGCTTTTGTTGCTCTCACTATACGTAATAAAAAGTATAACACCCGACATTATATTTATAATACCCTGTATTATACAGTTTACTGTGTATTTAATTTCGCTGATTTTTCGATAACTAAGTCTTTATAAAAGTAGGGCAGTTTTTTGAATATGAACAAAACTTGCTTTGCTTTTTATAAACTGTTACAGCGATTTGACAGGAAGAAGTTGACCATAACTTATTTTTTTTACTAACGAAATTGAAACACTGGCACTTAATTCAATTGCATTTGCTTGATTCGTATTCGCAAATGTTTGCTACAGATATTCGAATTTGCATTTGCGAGTGTTTGACATCATATATTCCCTACATCGTTAATAGATACTAGTAATTCTATATTAAATAATTTTGCCAACTGAATTTGAAATTATAAAAACCTATACATATTAAACAAAATTATGGATTATAAAAGGAATTCCCTGCTACAAATACACTTGTTTCATATAAAAATAATAAGTGCCACCTACTATTAATAAAACATCATTCAGTTACTAAGCAATTATTTGTGCCCAAATGCTTTTGATACAAGAATTGGAAATTGAGTACGCATACTTACTAAACAATATCAATATGAGCTTCTGTAATCTACTAACTGTAAAGCAATTACAATAACAATTTCCCAATGAGTTCCATTCTATCGCTTCTGCATCAAGCTAATTAGAACTGTCAATTGGAAATGTTTGCCCTATTCATTGATATAGGTAATTATCGCTAATTGTTAACCTTAGAGAGTACACTCGGGTGCGAATAATTTCCTGTTTTCGAGGTAAATAGGAAACTATCTAGAATATATACAATAATTAGTAGTTGATCACGGCTTCGTCCGCATGAAATTCCGTATTTGGTGAAATTGCAGCAAACATTTTTGATCGATACTTCAACTTATTAAGTAGTGCTAAACATAATAATATAAAAATATAAAACAGGTAAAACACAACTGGTGGCGAAATGGTACCAATTTCTGAAAAATTACATATGGCAATATATGTAGGCGGATTAGATCTATAATGTAAAAATGATATGTAATATACAGGGTTTTCCACGGTAGCTGTTCGTTAGAAGTTTCCGAGGTTAGAAAAATCCTGGAACTCTGAATTTTTGGAATCCGGGGCTATTCAAGATTCTCTTTCATTTTAAAATATTTTCAGGGTCTTACCACTTCCGGTTATACCGGAAGTCGCCATAAACTTTCTTATTTTAAATGGAACACCCTGTATATTATTTCATTTTTAAATTTCTGAGAAAATTTTATGAGTTCTAATAGGTTTCCCTATACCTATTTTCAACTGCTACTTAGATATCTTGATTTTTTTGAAAATTTTGAAAGATGTAGCGTTATTTGCAACACAGTATCTTTTGCCCATTTTCGACTGGTAATAAACACTTCTAGGGTAGATGGTAGCACAAGAATGACACTTTCGAAATCCACATTGACAATTGATTTGTCGCATACAGGCTGTCCAAAACTGCATGACCAATTACAAAGTCTTCAAAGTTGAAAAAGTAATTTTTTTCAAATGGGACACCCTGTATATTATTGGATGGTCAGAAGCAGAATTTAATTCTGCATCGATTCGCTATGACTTTTCCTATACCTATTTACAACGGTTTTCTTGTTATTCCATATTTTTTACTAAAATCTAATAAAACTACAAAATCGTATCCAGTAAGCATTGATTATAAGAGGAATTAGAACAAGTGACTTGACAGTTGTTGATTATATGTCAAAGTAGTACAATTCTATTTTGCTAATTCTATGAAATACAGTTAATAATGGAGAATATTGAAGAATATTCGAATAATGATCTGCTAAATTTGTTTTATACGCACGGTAAATGTGAACGAATTGTCAGACGCACATGTAGATTATTTAACGAGCGATATCCGGACTTACCAGCAATGACTCCTGGAAAATTTGCAAGAATTGAAGCTCGGTTTTTGGAAACTGGGAGTGTAAAGGCAACTCGTAATCACCGAAAGCCAGTAATAGATAATGAAGCTAACGAGGTGAATGTTTTGGCTTATTTTCAAGCTTATCCACGGAATTCAATTCCAGCAGCAGCGCTGGAATTGGGCATATCAAGAACTTCAATTCATAGGATATTAAAAAAACACAAAATGCATCCTTTTTGTGAAATAACTGTACAAGGCTTACGCCTTGGTGATGATGCAAGACGCGTCGCCTTTTGCGAGTTCATGTGCACAAAAATGACAGAAGATTCCTTTATAAAATTATCTGGACTGACGAATCAAAATTCAGCAGGGAAGGAATTATAAATCGTCAAAATATTCACTACTGGGCACAAGATAATCCACAAGTCTTAAGGGAGAATAATCACCAGGACCGGTTTAGCTTTAATGTTTTTTGTCTGGTTATGGACAATAGCGTAGCATATCAAGTTTACGATGAAAGTTTAAATGGGGCTAGATATCTACAGATACTTAGAGCATTTGTTAGTAATTTTTTAAATACTCTACCTCCAGGAGAGAGAGCAAACAGTTGGTATCAACTAGATGGTGCTCCCGCGCCCTCCACACTAGCTGCACATCAACAATTGACGTTGATGTTCGAGGATCGATGGATTGGTCCCCAGGGACCCTGGAACTGGCTACCCAGATCACCCGATTTGACGCCCTTGGACTTTTACCTGTGGGGTCGCATAAAAGAGCCAGTGTACGATACACCTGTATTAACGAGAGAGGAACTATTGAACCGTGTTCACGATGCGTTCACCAATATAACCCCAGACGAACTTCGGAGATCGGTTTCGCGAGGAGTACATGATAGAGTGATTCAGTGTTTGAACCAAAATGGTAGTCACATAGAACAATTATTGTAATTATTTCGTTCAATTTATTTTATTTTTTCTTGTCATTATGTTCCTAATTTTTTTGTTTTTCATTTGTTACTACGTTTCAAATTTTCTTATGTTCCTGTTTTGTTTCCATTTTCTAATTAAAATGAAACACATACGTTGTTTCAGTTTCTGTCAAAAATCACATTTAAACAGAAAATATTGACATAACAAGAAAACCGTTGTAAATAGGTATAGGGAAAGTCATAGCAAATCGATGCAGAATTAAATTCTGCATCTGATCATCCAATAATATACAGGGTGTTCTATTTGAAAAAAAGAACTTTTTCAACTTTGAAGATTTTGTAATTGGTCATGCAGTTTTGGACAGCCTGTATGCGACAAATCAATTGTCAATGTGGATTTCGAAAGTGTCATTCTTGTGCTTCCATCTACCCTAGAAGTGTTTATTACCAGTCGAAAATGGGCAAAAAATACTGTGTTGCAAATAACGCTACATTTTTCAAAATTTTCAAAAAAAATCAAGATATCTAAGTAGCAGTTGAAAATAGGTATAGGGAAACCTATTAGAACTCATCATAAAATTTTCTCAGAAATTTGAAAATGAAATAATATACAGGCTGTTCCATTTAAAATTAGAAAGTTTATGGCGACTTCCGGTATAACCGGAAGTGGTAAGAACCTGAAAATATTTTAAAATGAAAGAGAATCTTGAATAGCCCCGGATTCAAAAAATTCAGAGTTCCAGGTTTTTTCTAACCTCGGAAACTTCTAACGAACGGCTACCGTGGAAAACCCTGTATACACTGTTCCAAAACTTGTATCAATGTATGAAAGTTATATTTTTCTTAATGGACTGTATTGTAGGGCATTTTTCAATTGCACACTGAAAAGTAGATTAATTTTATTAAAGATTCCCTATGTATAATATTTATAGTTTATGAGATATTCCAACTGTTTTGAAATGCAATGTTGCAAGAAGGGTTTAATATCTTTAAAACGATTTAATTCATAAAAGTGAAACGAAAACGGTAAATAGTGGATCCGTTGCCTGATTGAATGCGATATTCAACGTCGTCCAAAATTCTACAGGACGTTCAAACACATAGAGCAAACTGTATAAACTTTACCAGCGCGTAACTTTATCATTTTAAATGGAATAGCCTCTATATCTTTACATTGATAGAAAATTTTGTTGTCGTCAAACCAGGCTTCGTATGTTTATCTTTATTACTTTTTAAGTTATTTACATATTTTAGGTGATCTAAGTGAATTAAATTAACAGGAGAGGATGGAGCTTAATTAGATTAAGATCAATTAGTCTGATTGTCATTTACGCTGAAGACTCTAGAAATACTTCTAGACAGGCACATAAGGGATGATGTATTACCATACCGGCCACTACATCAAGAACAATGCGTGTATCAAGCAGGAAAATCCACAGAGACCGCATTACATCAGCTCGAATAAAAAAAAAGCAAAGAAGTGCTTCTGTGCGCTTTTCTGGATATACAGGGAGTACTTAATAATACTTCCGCAACATCAATCTCCAAAGCATCGAGAAACAAAGGGATAAATGAAACAAGGTGCAGGTGGATAGACCGCATGCTTCAAGGGAAATCAGTTTACACAACCATCATGGGAGAAACACTGGTGGGATTTTATTCCCTCTGTTGTACTGCCTGGTGGTGGACGAGCTACCAGTAAGACTGGACAATGAAGAGTATAAAATTTTGATATACGTGGATGATATTGTGATTCTGACGCAGAATAAATTCAACAACATAATGGGGGACAAAATGCAGACCGCTCTACATGCTGTACAACAATAGACCGAGGAGGAGTGCCTAAACATTAGTTCGTCCAAGAGGACCACAATAGCATTCCCGAGAAAGATGAAGTTAGATGGTCTAGCACTGCTAAAGCTCCGGAGTGAAGACATAAAGCTGCCTGAAAAAGTGAAATACCTTGGTGTCATTCTTGACTCCAACTTTACTTGGAGTGGACAGAGAATTAAAACCAGGGCGGAAACAACACTTATGTTGACCAGAAGATACCATGGAAAAGCATGGGGGTTAAGACCAAATACGATGTATTTGACATACATTACAGCAAACTGCTATACTGCTATAATTAAACTCCGCAGTACTCGATACTATAGTGGCTAGCGTGTTTAGGAATAACAATAGCAATGAATGCCTTCTAGATCAGATCTCTCCTCATTTGGTGATAATGAGGAAGGCAAGAACGGGACATCTCAGATTGCAAGAAATACCAAGTGGCAGATATGCAGAATTGAAACACAACAATATTGTGCATCATGTGGAAAGCAACCTTTTGGGAATGAGATCAAACCACATGATTTCGACATATCTATTTAACAGAAATTTCGAGGTGGAAATCACACATTCGACTACAGAGGCTTGAACTGATCTGGTTTACAGACGAATCAAAAGTCGAAATTGGGGCTGGTGCCGGAATTTACAGTGATGTAAGAAATACAATCATAATAATTTCACTAGGAAAATATGCCAGTGTCTTTCAAGCAGAGAAATACGCAATATTGTAATGTACAACAGAAATCAATCAGCGGGCTTATAAAAATAAACAGATCCGTATTGCAACAGACAGCCAGGCGATACTGAGGGCACTAGTGAACTCTAGGATACAATCAAGACTGGTTTGGGAATGCATTCGACAGCCATGCCCTGGCAGACCGCATTCATTTTTTTCATTCATTCATAAAGTTAGGGGGACACCTTTAGTCCAGGCACTTGAGCTAGGTGCTCATTGTACCGTCCCTATTAAATCTCTTACTTCCACTCGAGCAGCTTGGTGTTCTCTATAAAGCCCAGTATCTTGCCCAGTGGGAACTTGAGAACCTTCGAGGGCTCCAATAGACCCTTCCCGAAATGTTCCTGCCGGAGTGTTTTCAACTCCTCACATGTGCAGATTACATGTAAACTCGTTTCCCCCTGTAGCTCACATCTTCTGCACCACGGTTCGCTTACTCGGTCTGTGTTGCAAAGATGCTTCTTCAGGGGACAGTGTCCAGTTACCAACCCAGTAATGGTTTTAACTTCTTTCTTGCTGCGTCTAAGTCTAAGTAGGTATCGTAGTATCAGTGTGCCCTCCAACCTTAATGTTGGGATGCCACAAGTTGTTGGTTTTCAGTCTAAGGATCACATTCATTGCCTCCGCCTTCACATAGAGCTCCAGTGGGGGGAGGCCCACGATGGCCTCCAAAGAAGCTGGCAGATCGCAATAAAGTTGCTTCGCTGTGGGTGTCCGCACATTCGGGAATCGAAGGAAATAAAAAAGCGGACGAGTTGACAGTGAAGGGACCATCGGCTTCATTTACAGGCCCAGAACCTGTTCTAGGAGTGTCCAAAAACACAGCACGGAAGCAGGTAAAAAGTAAAGGTAAAAAGTAAAAAGGGTTCAAGAGAAACATAAGCAACGCTAGGACAATATAGCCACGCAAACTCATGGAAAAACTTTTATCAAGGAACCATCAAAGGAGAAGACTGAAGAACTCTAGAGCTTAGTAGGAATTATCTTCGCATAGTAGCAGGTTCCCTAACAGAACGACGCTTACAGAATGAGGATTAACACCGGAAATATCCCATACAGACTGTGTAATAGAATAACAGAGACCGCATACCACATCCTATGTGAATGCAATGCTCACGACGGAGAAAGACAGGCAATTTTTGACAAGCCAAACATGAATCCAGAGGACTTTTTCGATCGACCTGAGACCTGTACAGATTTAGTACAGGGCGCCAAAATTTTGTACTGGCTGACATAATTTGATGGGCAAAAGAAATGGGAGATATAATACAAAAAGCCAAGAGGCTACAATGTTACCGGAGACTTTGTCAGACGGCTCCCACAAAAAAAAGTTAATTAAATTTATTATTTTAAACGAAACACCTAGTATATCTTTACATTGATGAATAGAAAGATCTGTTGTTCGGAGAAGCTTTTCTTCACAATTTACTTGATGATCATAGGAGGATAGAAGCAATAGTTATTTACATTAAAGTGCGGTAGGTGTCATTTACAACTCGCTACAAAGAGTTGTCGCGTTGTATAGTACTATAGCAGTACTTGCGCACTTGTATATAAATATTGGCAACTATCTTCGTTTCGATACATTGGACTCGGATAAAAAGTAAAAAGAAGGCAAGGCTATATACTATGTATAATACCACAGTCTGGCTTGGTTCTTGTAGATCACTGCCAGATCTTGTGGAGTCTGGATTCTGGTTAAAGTTGTATATTTTCTTTAGTAATGAATAAAATTTGTACGATATATAATAATAGGTACTGTAGGTATATTAAATTCGCTGAACCAAAAAAAAAAAAAAAACGACAAGACGATTATTATCCCAACTTGCAATTTAAAGTTTACAATAAGCGTTCTTACACATTTCGGAAAACATGCTAGGAAGGCATCAATAAAATATCAAGCACCATTGCGGTAATAATAAACAAGTTTATTATAAAAATTCAAAATGAAGGTGCCGGCAGTGAAAGTGTGAATAAACAGAATATTAGGTTTATGTGCTTAATACCAGGTCCCAATTTCGATGAAATTACAGGGTTCTCTTATTCCTTAAAACTGTAATCAAAACGACACGGTCTTGGCATATTCTCTTGTTTGAGATTATAAACGCCTAAGGAAGGTATACGCCTCCCTTTAACAACGTTTCTGATTTTGCAAACTCTGACATTATTGTTTCTGCTTACCCATTATATTATTATCACAGTTTGAAATTAGAGGGTTTATTTAGGTACAGTATTGTTATTATTTCAGGTATATCGGTGGCCGCTAGCGTATTTACGATTACCGCAATGGCCCTCGACCGATATATGGCAATTACACAGCCGTTCGGTCTATCCAGGTGTCTGTGCTTCAATCGGAAGACTGCGATATTAATAATAATATTCCTGTGGATAGCTTCTATCGTCTTATTCTCACCTATACTATTCGTGAGGCAGCTGGATTTCTTCGATTTAGTGCCTGAAATGGCATTCTGTATTGAAAAATGGGATCACATGGACCAAGTGTATCCGCGTAAAGTGTTCGGAATCGTTTGTTTTACGGTGATGTTCGCAATCCCGGGTAAGTCGTATAGAGATAGATGTAAAGCTATATTTTATTGTAACCTGTTTTGTATTGCATGTTCGCACGAATGAAAAAAGAAAACATCTGTTAGCGCAACACATTTTTTTTTTTTTATTATAATGTAAGTGTTTTGAAATTGTTACATACTTTTTTGATTTCTTGGTATTTTAGCAGATCAGCAAAGGCGTTGAAAAGAAAAACACAGATATATCCTTTTCTTAATTCTTTCGGTCTTCGGTTGAAAATGACAATCCAGGAATTTCCGAAACAATTGTCTGAAATTAATAAAATTGTGTTGCGCGGCGTGACCGTTTAAAGATATGATACAGTACCATATCTTTAAACGATTTTATTTTATCAAATTTGAACAATTATGGTTACCTTATGAACGGCATTTAATTTAAGAAAAAAGTGGTTCAGACAAACGGCAATATCAAATATTAAAGTTTTTTTGTATGCCATAGTAGAATTTAGCAATATTAATGATAAGTTTATATTTATTTTATGTAGTTTTTTTGGCATTTTTATTTTCGGAATGAAATGTGTGGCTGTTAAAAAAATTCAAGGAAACATTTTTTTTACTCAAAAGGACACTGCATGTATAATTCAAAATAATTGACGTGTGACACTACATTTTTAATTATTATATTCTGTTAGAGTTATATTTAATAAATTATTTTCTACTATCAAAGAGCATCAGGTATCTTAGAAAGAGTCAGAAAATGACCCACTGTAAGGTATCACTAAATAGTAAACAATTTATTTTATTTGGAAAAAGCTGGGGTTGTAATTTAAAAATAAAAAACGCTAAATGTGAGTTTTTTCATTTCTAGAAATTATTTTATAAATTTCCAAATGTACTATTTACTATAAATTTGCGTTTATTCAATCTATTTTATAATTTTTTATCACTTCTGAGTATACCGAATATAAGAGCATATTTAAAATTTTAAATGAAACACATTGTATATTTCGGATTCTGCGTAAATTTATGAGTCTGAAAACATATGATTTGTTCATTTTCTTGGTTACAAAAATTTGGAGTTTTTATGTTTCTATATAAAATGCTGCGAATACACCAAAAGTCTTCCTGTCAACATAACACCTATATAGAAACTACAAATATTACAGTCTTTTGTTGCATAAGCCTACTTCTACTAGAACATGACAAAATATAATCTGACTGTTTTTTCATAAATAACAAATCCTCCGCCTTAATTTGAAACAGAAATTCTATCATTAATATCTATCTAATTATTTCTCTGTAGATTAAAAATGTTGAATATATCCAAAAAGCTGAGGGAATATGCAGTAAAATTGTATTTAGTGTAATAGAAATGTAGGCCGTTGCTAGAATTAAGCAATAACTACTAAATTAGCACAATTGATTTGTGTAAGTAATTAATCCATTGTGCCATTCATTCATTCATAAAGTTAGGGTGGACTCCTTTAGTCCAGGCACTTGAGCTAGGTGCTCATTGTACCGTCCCTATTAAATCTCTTACTTCCACTCGAGTAGCTTGGTGTTCTCTATAAAGCCCAGTATCTTGCCCAGTGGGAACTTGAGAACCTTCGAGGGCTCCAATAGACCCTTCCCGAAATGTTTCTGCCGGAGTGCTTTCAACTCCTCATATGTGCAGATTACATGTAAACTCGTTTCCTCCTGTAACTCATATCTTCTGCACCACGGTTCGCTTACTCGGCCTGTGTTGCAAAGATGCTTCTTCTGTCCCCTGAACAAGCATGTCGAGTTACCAGCCCAGTAATGGTTTTAACTTCTTTCTTGCTGCGTCTAAGTAGGTTATCAGAGAATTTGGCATCCAAATCCCCTATTAGCGCTTTGGCTTGGAGTTGACCTTCAGTCGTCCTCCATTTGTTTGTGCTTGCTTTATCCAGCCAGGTCCAGATCTCCCTTTTAACAGAATGCTTAGCAATCCCAAATACGGGCTCTGGACCTATGAAGTGACTTTTGGAGCTATCCTTGGCTAGTTCGTCAGCTATTAGGTTCCTTTTATATCCTCATGTCCCGGCACCCAAATCAACGACACCGTGTGATCCTCTGCCAGTGAATTGAGGGATTGTTTGCAGTCTCGAACTAGTTTTGACCTAGTTACAGGGTTCGAGACTGCTCTGATAGCAGCCTGGCTATCAGTCAATATACTTATTTTCCTCCTCATGCAGCCCCCGTTTGCAATCATTTCTGCGCAGGCTGCAAGGGCGAATACCTCTGCCTGGAAGACCGTCGCATGCTTCCCCAGGCTTATGGATACCCTTTGATGAGGGCTCGGTCCGCAAATACCGGCTCCTGTGCCCTTGCTGGATTTGGATCCGTCCGTAAACCAGTCATTGAGAACATTAGTAACCCTACGTACCTGGTCTCTGCTCGGTATACAGATTTTCACCTTTTCAGTGAAGATAATTTCGGGTGCCATACTCTCCGTCGGCATTTGAAGCAATGATCCGTCCAGTATCGTACTCGTAGTATCAGTGTGCCCTCCAACCTTAATGTTGGGATGCCACAAATTGTTGGTTTTCAGTCTAAGGATCGCATTCATTGCCTCCGCCTTCACATAAAGCTCCAGTGGGGGGAGGCCCACGATGGCCTCCAAAGAAGCGGTTCCTGTGCTGTTGTTTGCACCAGTGATTCCCAGCAATTATTATATATGCATTTATGTGAATTTTCACACAAAATTCTTTTGTGTCTCAAAATGAAAAATTTTCGAATGTGTAACACCCAATTAGTATTTATTCAAGAATTGCGCAACTAATTGTGTTACTTTGCTGCCTAAATCTATGCTCAAGCACAGTAGATGTCTTTTTCTTCTTGTCAAAACCTCTCACTCACGGCAATGGACATATCTTATTATAAACAGATACTATAACTATTTTATATAAGTGCAAATGGAAAACCTTAACATATTTATAAGATGGTATTTTATAAATGGATTGCAATAAAAGCATATACCTACATAGAATTTATTTCCTTTACAGGGTGTCTAATGCTGTGGGCGTACTCCATGATGGGCCGAAAACTGTGTTCTGTGAGACCGCCGTTTGACAACGACGAAGGCAGTATAAGTACGCAACAAGTAAGTCTAAAACTAATTTTATCAAATAATATATTGTCATTCCTATGCGCGGAATTGTATTAGTATTGCTTTAAATAGGAATGTACAACGTTTTCATCGACAAACTTTAGCAAATATATTCCTAAATAAGTAATAAAAGCAGAGGAATTTAAAGTTAATTAATATTACTTATCTGTGGTATTACCTACACGTCTGTCCTCTAGAATAGCGCTACGTTACCTCTCATAAGGGCAGCACGACGTGATTACATCAACTACTATTAACCAATCCGTTTCGCACACATTTAAAAACGCTATTACCATTAACATCGTATTTGTGCTGACATAAAGCCGCGGCGTAAGTGCTATCTCTGTAATCGCACTCTAAGTGAAAAGAAGACAATTTCTTTACATCGTCAATAAATGGAAACTACGAGCGATAAACTAAAATTAATGGAACGCGTTCAAATTTATTGCGTAGAATAGCAATAGGTTGATATAGGTTTTATAGTAGGGTTCGACACTAATACCGATAAACAACAAGGACAACAATCGCAACAGGGCAAAGTGACACACGAAACCCGTGTAGTTTCGAGATTAGAAACTTGCTTGAATCGCATTTAATTATGTGAACAGCCAATGAGAATGTTAGAAACATCTCCAGCTTAATTTACGTACATCTTTAGTGCTGCGGGGTTAATGAATAGAAAAGCGAATGATTCTGATACATTCTATTCTTCAGTTATACAAATTTTGCTACTAAGGTGTGCATCTTTTAAACATTTTCAGGAATTAATTGTTATATATCCCATATTTTTATTAGAAAAAATTAGAAGTTTTAAATATCACACCGTTATTCAAATAGAAAGAACCAAAAGCTTGCCACTCTAGTTATTTATCGCTGGACGTAAATAACACTGGCCAGTTAAGCTTTTATGAGAAGTCAGTAACTAATGAAATTAAACAGCATTCTATAAGAACGACATATCCTCTAATTTAACTATATGTGTACTTTGAGTAAACACAATGTTATAATTACTTAATTAAACTTTACTAAATCTATTACAAATTAACAACGCTTCAGTATCCTGTATTTTCAAACTATAGGATAATAGTATGGTTTTATCTAAATGCGACAATACGGTTTACTCATACGAATTTATTTTGTGTTGGGTGAACTTATTTCACTTTAACTAGAAATAAGACGCTATTGGAAAGAATATTGCTAAGGGAAAGTTTTAATTTCCTAGTTACTTATTAATACCAACAATTTGTCGGTGATTTTCTAATGTACCTTATATATTATTCCTCTAAGCATCCAACAAAGTGTTGTTGGGAGTTCCATGAAATATGATATATGTGAATAAACAATTTTTCAGAGCCACTGCCTTCATTATTCTTCTTTTCTATGTCCCTTCCTATAACTAATAAACTTCGAAAAAATACCTTCATAATTATATTTGCCACAGTTAAAAATTGCTAACGGATCGGTTATCATTTTTTTTTAATACGTAAATACATAATATACGGAGTTTTACTTCTAGGAATAACAACGTAGAGCGAGATGTGCGTCTCACGACACGTCATTAATCAATACTTATTAAGAAGAGCAGAGGTGCTGGCGTAGATCCTTGCGGTACCCTACCATTAGCGAGAAAATACATACGAGAAAAACACTCTGAATGTATTACATGTAGGTTGCTTACGGCCTTGCTCGAAAAGTCTCTCAACTGTGATAACTAGATTTCTTCCTGATCATGATGATTAGGGAGAGGATTTTGCTCAGCGGGAGTATCTGGTAAGAGTGTAAATACTTTTAGGAAAAGATCTGATAAATCTATAGACAGAGCTAAACAACAATAATTGATACCAATCTCAAGAGAAATTTTATCAAGGAATTTCTGCAACGGTATATTCACAGGGTGACCCATAACAAATTCGTGCTGATGAAGGATTACATTGACTGTAAGTTTGTAGAAAAATGTTTTGCTCAAAAGAATAATATTATAATTAATATTAATTAATATAAATAGATTGTGCTAATCGAGTGATATACACGTGCAGAATAGTGCTCTGTCTTAAAACATGCATTAAAGATATTTATACATATCAAACAACACCTAGATTAACACCCCCTAAAAACCACAGAATCACTGTGGCATACTTTATATACTAAATTGTTTTGATTACACATAGAAAAACAGTGATTGTACTTGAAATAGCAACTCAGGATACATAGAGAAAACGGCATTGGTTTTTTTCGATTGCCGCACCTTCTTTTATGGCTCTCTGCCAGATTGTCGTAAACAATATTAAAAAGAATAAAGAAAATAAACAACTTAAACATAAAATACAAAATATGGAAAAGACTATCGAAAATAATATATTACTAAATGGAATAGCAGGAAAAGGAGTAAAATACGAAAGAAATAGGAGAAAAAATAATAGAGAAGTGAAAGACACTGATAAAGGAATGTTATCGGAACAACATGAATCCCAAATTATAGTAAGATTTGAAAAAAAAAAAAAAGAAACTAAAGGCGAAATACTCAAAGCACGTAATAAAATAGGTAAAATAAATGTACTGGATTGCAGCTTAGAAGGAAGAAACAATGTAATCTATATAAATGAACAATTAACAGTAAAATCAAATAAAATATTTTTTTGCGCTAGAAAAAGAACACAAAACTAAATACGCCTGGACAAGAGATAGTAATATAGATATAAAACAAAATGATGCGAGAAAGTAAGAATCAGAGGAGCGGAAGATTTAAACCACCAATAGCACAAACAATAAGAGATACAAACTAAACATTCAAGATATATATGCACAATTTAAGAAGCATTAAGAACAAATTCCAAGAAATAGAGTTGATGCCTAACATACAGAATCACCCTAGAAATAATAGCCATAATAGAAACCTGACTCTATCCCTCTGAAGAGCATTTGTACAATATAAATAGCTATTCGGCGATATAATTTTCAAGAAGAACCAGAAGTGGCAGAATCGCTCTATACATAAGAAAAGACATACAATACAATACAATACACTAATGAATAAAACCATAAACAAAGTTGAAATAATAACTGTACACCTACACCAAATACAGCACTTACTTTGATATATAAACCACCACAACTAGAATACGAGGCTTTCAAAACTTACTTCTTGCGTTTAAAATATGTGATAATTTTGTTTAACGTATACATAATTCTCTGCTTTAATAATAATAATTTTTTTGTAATAAAAATACCAAAATTCTTAGTACTTCCTAATTGTATTTTTATTCCTTATACCTACTATGAAATTTCGAAACTATTTGTTTCGACTTTAGATTAGTCTTTTTCAGGTTTTCTAATCAGGTTCCATAATAAGCCTAATTTCACGAAACAAACCGGACACCGGACATCGCATGGCATCACAAGTGTCTGCTTGACATGCAGTGAGACCGGCCATTGGAGGAAATGTCTTTTGATGAAAACGCATTTTCATCGTGTCCGTTGTAAAATCGATGTCTATCGCTTCGAAATATTTATTTTAAATTGGCGAATTTCTAATATAGAAATATAATTAATTGTTATTTAATAATGAATTACCATCAGTTTTGAGCCTTGAAAAAGATGGGAAAAGTTGTACAAATCAATCGAAACGTCGGATAAACAATTAATGTTTTATTAAATTAATAAACGGCCGCGAACATCAAGAATTGTTCTATTTATTAGAATTATTGGACAAGAACGAAAATCAAACAACCACAATATATATCCAGTGCAGCCCTGAAAGTCTTACTAGTTGTAGATTAGTTAATTAGTTATTCTACCTTGTTATCAAAGCGCATTTAGTATTTAAATTTCGTTTGCAGATAGATATATTGTAATTGTATACACAAATATTTGTAGTGTCCTTTCCCTCCTCGTGTTTTTTAACGAGTTACTTTAAGGGTGTTCGAGAAGAGTAAAAATTCAAGTGCAACTTAACAGTTGCAAGTTACGCCTGAGGATATTTGTCTGTAAATTCCGTTCCGTTGCAGCACAATACTGACAGGATTACCCAGTTAAAAAGCGCAATTTCAAATGCAATACCTGAAAATGGCAGCCTTTCAAACATTTCAAAGCGTTAAATTGTTGCTTCATCCCAGCTTTCAATTTTATAAATTGATGAAAGTCGGAATTACGTTCAGTAACGTGATTTTATAGAACGGAGATTGATGATTCTAATGTAAGCAATTGTTATTTAAGTGGAAAAGAGATAGTAAATGAATAATTAGCATTTTATATTGATGACAATTAAAGCTTTCCATATCATTCATGGATTGTATAAAAAATATGAGGCACCTCCACCATATTTATTCATTTATAATAATGTTTATTTGTAACAGTGAACGTTAAAAGTTAGTTAGAAGTTGATTATTAAGTTAAAAAAATCGATTGCTGAAAATAAGCAAAAGCTCTTTCTTTGATAATAATAATTTGTTAAGCTTTCCATTACATTCGTAGTTATAATTACTTACTAAATAGATCTTTGTATTCACTACAATTAGACTCGTTCATCTGGATACATTTCAATAATCAGACTTACACTTAAGTAGCTGCATTATTATTATTCTGCACACAAATAGGTACTGGTAATATGAAAATCTTTCAAATAGTGCCGGTCTATGTTATGCAAGTATTATTAACTCAACAGAAACGAGTACTTAGGTTATGTACATATGTTCTAGCAATAAAGCATACTTTTACATTCAAATATGGTGGGGTCTTATAGAGGAGTAATTTATGATATTACTTCTCCGAATTTTAATTTTCTTTTTCAATTTTAAATCCGCCTGCATTTATTAATATATGCGAAATATGCTTACACCATAAATGCATGGTAAACTGTTCCGCACTTTCTGAAAGTAATAATAACTTCTGGCTATGTCAAGACAAAGATGGGATGTCTAAAAGCATTATGCAAAGCGTGAGACGATATACGCTTCACATAATGTTGTTTGGGTTTCTTGAGGCAATAGCGAACGAAAAAGATATAATCCTTTTTGAATTAAAGTTTGAAACTTCTAAATTGTTAGATATCTGTTTGCGATATTAAGATAAATTATGTAATACCAAACCCTAGACTTTTAACTACAGGAATTATCTATTACTTAATTGCTATTAAAATAATATATGTCATTTAATGTATTTGTGATTACTTACTTCCAACAATTATAGCTTGCGATTTAATGGAATTAATTATCTAATAAAGAATGCGCTCTAAAAAACCAAATAAGAACTTAGTATATTTACATTTATTTTTTCCACATCAGTGATACACTGCAAAGATGGTAGGAATTGTCTAACTAAATTGTGAACTAAAAATCATGCGTACATAGGGATACTTGCATATTTGAGGCGCTGTAGAAAGGAAGTAGTATAAAATGAAAATAATGTAGGGCTTAGAGAAGTGTTGCGAAACTCCGTGTTCAATAGATACCGCTTGTGAAATTTGGTTATTAACTTTTAGGTGTTACGACCTGTTGGAGAGGAAAACAGAAGCAAGGCGAATGGTATCATAACTAAAGCCCATCTCGCTAAATTTTTTAACATCCTCATATGATTTATCGTATCAAATGCTTTAGCATAATTCAAAAGCACTATAATAATTATGAGTCTCTCGCAAAATATTGTCTGTCGCACACAAGATACCTGCGGTTAGAATTTCAAATAGGAGATATGCTTACTGGCTTCGAACCTTTAAAATTTGCGATCTCATTTTCCTTAGGCTAGGGTGTAACTAGCACCTGTTTGGCGCTTTTGGACAAGATATTGCTCAATATGTAGTATTCACGATGTGTGTGATATACATGCAACACAATCGAAATACGATACGAATATTAAAAGATTACGTGCTATTGCAAAAACCCAAATTAAGGATGCCTACAATCAGTATTTTCCACGAGTGGAGCAGTCGATCCTTTCAAGTATTTTTGGTTCTTTGTTGCGTCTAAGAGAAGTCACAGTCGTATTCCCGATAAACTTTACTATGATGATGTTTGCTATGACACTCCGACAGGTATTGTAGACGTGTTTAGTGAATCTATTGATAGCGTCTTTCGAGGCCTTTGTATCTTGTATTGGTGAACCGTCCATCTTGTGTCATGCACCTCACGTTTATATTCCTGCAATATCTAAGAACGATATCAGTATTGCTGTGAAGGATTTAAAATATAGATTTACTTCAGGTGTTGTTCATGTACTCAGCTGCACTTTTAAAAATTGCCTCAATGTATTTTTGAGACCACTCCATTACATTTTCAACTTGAGCTTGCAGACGAGTACATTTCCGGATCGGTGGAAGGTCGCACGGGCATACCCAGTTTCTAAGAGTGGTGACGCCTGGCAAATAAACAATTACGGGTCTATATCGGTTTTATTCAGCTTACCCAAAATTTTGTAAATCCATCTTGTACCGTCAGTTCTTGATAGTAATATCAGTCTGCATCAACATGGTTTCACGAACAGGAGATCTACACTGACTAATCTTGTTACTTTTGTTCAATATGTTTCTGAGGCTGTTGATGCTAGTAGGGGTAGTCGATGTAACATACACCAACCAAGGCTTTGGATTGCGCGGTATTTATATTTGTTGATAACCTTAAGCTCTTCTCGTCCATTAAAGCAATCAGCGATTGTCTGAGTTGGTACCTCCGTATTGACCGGCTGATTGACTGGTGTGGCCCTAATTTGTTGGATTTAAACGCTCGCCCATTAACTACCAGTACTGCATTGTACTAATATCAGGGATGTTTAATCGTTCGTTTAATCATGTCAGAACCCAGAAACTACTACAATTTGACCGTAAAAACGTCAAAGTGATAACTTCTGTCTTTACAGGTCACTACAAACTTAGAAATCACCTAGACAGAGTCGGACTCTCTGAAGAGACTAAAATGCCGGCTGTGTTTGTAAGATGACGAGACAGTTGAGCATATCTTCTGCCACTGCCCCGCTACAATGAGAATCAGGTATGACATCTTTGGGAAGGTTGACCTTTCTTTAGAAGACCTGAAAACAACCTCATTCAAAAAGATTCTGAGACACCTTAAGGGCCTGAACTTGATGGATGAACTTTAAAGATAACATCCGCTCTACAATAGGCCCTATTGGCTGCGGTGAACGGGACGGATAATCGACCCATGCGGATGCTATCTTTCCTCAATGCCAATACCAGTACCAATATCAGGGACATGGGTATTGAGTTCGACAGTACACTTTTTTTTAGTAAATACTAATGCTGATGACGATACCGTTAAAGAAAGAAAAGGTTTGAACCATGCCTGCGCAACCGATATGCTTGACAACATAATGCTACAGATAAAACGGCAAAAAAAGTCTCTGGTTATTTCAACAAGTTAAATTAGTGCAAATGGGCTAAATTTGAGTTTTGTCTGTATTGTTTATTCTGAAACTTTTTGCTTTATAAAACGTAAATAAAGCTGGTTTCTCATTACCTATCACATTTTTAGGCTTTTGCATCGATGTTACCGGCTTAACCGAATTTTTGTTTAGCCGTACCACCCTTGGTCCCATTAAATTCGATTAAACGAAACTCTAGTGTATTTTTTCATATATAAAAAGTCAAGAAAATTTGGAAGAATTTTTATTTCCTTTTTACCTACTTTTGTACGTTTTACAGCTCTTTGAGCTTATTCTGCGTCCATATGTTAATGGACTTTGTTGCCTTTGGATTGATAATGCCAAGGAAACTGGCACCTCCAGCAGACACGATTTCGGGATGGCCAGTTTACCTGCCGCGTCATCCCTCTTCATGTTATTGCGGCTGAGCACCCGGACTGTTTGGATATAAATTACGCGTTGAACGACTTTTGTTTTGTGTATAATTGCTTTATTAGCTTAAAGTACATTTACACGGAACGTATTGTCTTACTTCACTATCGACATCTTTTTTATTATAATTAGGTTCCATGCGCTGTGCGCAAGAACACATTCGCCAATCATTACAGAAGGTGGAAGCCACCGACAGGTGTTCCCACGTGCACAAAAGTAGTGAAAAGAATACAAAATCTTAAACACAGAACAATGTTATTTTTTCTAAATGCCCACTCATTTAAAGCGATTGGGAGTCAATACTTGCGAAATGAATCATTTTAAGTGTTTACTAGTTATAAGAAAATATAGCCTCTTTACCCAACCCAATAATTATTTCTTTGCTAAAGCTATTTTGTTATTTTTCATATGTGCCACCACCGAGCTTGTTATAACTGTTATTTACTTTTGTTTCCAAGCGATATGCTTTACAATACCTATACCGATAACCTATGTGACAAATTACAAATGCTGAAGCACCATTGGACGATATTGGTATAAAGTATGTTTTGTATCATCTCCAATCAAAGGTCAGTAATGAATTTGTTATTATTGACATGTAGTAAATTCATGTACCGTCATAATGGCAATAACACTAACCAAATAACATGAAACTTGTAATAACAATAATAAGATGCAAGCAAGCAAGAACAGACAAACGCAAATATGTAAACATCTAACTAACTGAACAATGAAATAAATCCAACTTAATTATATGAATTATGAAAGCAATTAATAAATTAGATGTATAAAGTACCGTAAACAGAAAACAATAATGCTTTGTATAATACATGAAAAATAGTATATTATGCGGCTAACTGGCAGTTTGTCTTCATTTAAAGTCGCACAATTACAAACTTAATTAGTGATATTGCTTCGGTATAATGTTGAAAGTAACTCTTCTGTTCGTCGTTGCAATTTTTCATAGTATCATTGGTGATAGTGGACGTCACTTGCGTAAGACTTTTACCTAAACTACATTTACATGTTTTAATTTCTGGATTTCTAACTTTAATATTAAACAATTAAAAAGCTCAAAAAGCTTGTTATAAACGTATATAATTATATAGGCTATGATTTTAGCATCCTACATTCGCAAATGTTCAATATCTGATCCGAAACTATGTGAATGCTTGGTAAATAGAGCAAATGAAGTAATTCCTATCATAACCAAGGGTAAGCATTATGTGCAGTTTTGTGGATTTCTATGTAACTATTATCCATGTGAAAACATAATTCTCTACGCTGTGATCGCTGTTCCAGCATATGTCTCGACTTGCATTATTTTTAGTTTACAATTGATTCTTTACCCAAACGCTTCAAAGTAAAAAAAAATAAATAGTTGCACGTGAATGTTTGAACAGATAATATCACAGGTGGTTCCATTAACCCTACGTTAGGCGGGCGATTTCTTTTACGCGGTTGGTCGCACTGTGTCTCCCAGATACATATATGGATTGACGTGTTATTTAATTAAAAGTTTAACAATTTACGGCAAAATGTGTTCTTACAACAATAAAAGTGAAATTTAATTCAACAGAATGTATAATCATTGCTCTGTATAGGACTCCTCACTCAGAGGTATTTCTCAGCAGAAGAACTTTGTATTTATTAATTAATTATATCCAATGTTCCATTATAGCGGGTGATCATAATACTGATATTAAAAATAACTCGAATATAGTACAACAATTTGTATCCCTATTAGATTCGTATAATGTTAAAATCAGTATCAAAACCCTAGCAGCACAAATCATCGGCTAATGATCGGCTTTATATAGGGCCGATATCCTGATGTCGGGTCGATATCAAAGATATTGTGCCGATATCGGCTTTCTACCAGTATACGATATCACTGCGATACAAAAGATCCATTATCGGTAAAATATCGGTTGAACGTTTGATGTATCGGCTGATCATCGGCTGGAAACTCAAGACATATATCAGGGCGATATCATTAATAAACGCCGCTGCGATATTGATAGAAATGAGGTATATGGATTTGACTATTGTCATTTTTTTGACGATAGGAGGTCGGCTAATATCCTAAATCTATACGGACTGGTTGATTGAAATATAACCGCATTACAAGAGCGTTCAGATATATAAATTTCAACGTTTGAGACATCAATTGTGAAATTAAAATTAATATCGACTATAAAACAGTTTTAGAAGGTGAAGCGATTTATAACTTAAGAATATGCAAATGCAATTTTCTAACTCAGCCGTGATTATAAAAATTGGTATCTAAACGCAATGTTTATGGGAGTTAGATCTACGCGCAATATCTTACCACCACCACCTACCACAATCCATCATAGCGTTCCTTATTGCAGTGTGAGCATGACGATCAGGTGGAGTGGTTGCCATTATTTATTTTGTCGCTGCATTATAGTAAGCGTTGTGCACATTACAAAATGGATGAATGAAGCTTATAAAGGTAAGGAAATTTTTATGAATAATGTTTTATGTATGTATCAAGTATATAATTTAATTTAATGATTAGTACTCATTTATTGTGTAAATATGCAGCGTTAACAAAATGGAAGACGCTTGTAAATTTCTTATTTTACGTGAAAGCATTGTTTCGCATTAATAGAATAAAATAAATGACAAGCGTACTTCAGACAAATTAAAGCTTTTATACGATGCTGAATATATACACTAAAGAAAAACACTTTTTTTTAGATACGTATGTGGTGCTTAATTGGGGGAAGTACGTTAAAGGAAGCATATATCTAATATTAAAACAAATCCTCTCGAAAAGTATTAATGTAAATTATTCATGAAAATAGAGACAATCTAAAGAAGCTTTTGATAAATTGGAAATATACCTACATAGTATTTCTAGGTAATGTTACATGCATTATTATTTTATTTGTAACTCTATATCAAAACTGTTATTTTATTTACAGAAGCAATTAGAGTCAAACAGCCGGATGGGACAGAGACGAATATCATAGATGAGATGGGGGCAGAAAAGAAAGGAAGAAGAATATAACGTCTTTAGCGAACGAATAATTTAGACGACTGGATTTGTTTAGGTATTACTTAGAATTTTTGTTGTTATTGATTTGTAAAAAATTAAACTGTAACAAATGTTAAATTACTTTTCGTTTAAAATATGCACATATTGAGTTTGTTTTCGGTTTCATGTTTTCCTAGTTATTTTCAGTTTTTGTTTTTATTAATTATGTCTTTAAATATTTGTGTCAATTACTCATAAATAAACATATTAAGTATTTTTATATTAGTACTTTTTCTTGAAATTTATTGCTTTATTTACTTTCTATTACATAAAGTCTTTCCTTCATTATGTATATTATTTTATGGGCATAATATTCTATTTTGTCAGGAATTATTATACACAGAAAATGGTGGCAAATAATTTGAAAAACATTACATGTGCAATGTGATTATGAATCTGATGTATTTTTTCGGCATTGTTCAATATGAATATGACTATAGAGACTGCCCCGAAATTAAATGTTCAAACACAAAGGTGTTATAGTGGGTGTCATTTCCAGTCGAACTAATCCTAGGTGTGATTATTATTCCATGCATAGTTTACGAATCATTTATTTTTTCTAAAAATCTTCCTTCATATAAACGTTCATTAAATTATCAACAAACAAAAGAGTACGACAATAAGAATGAAGTTATTTTTTTAATGAAGTTAAATTGAAATTAAACATTGTGATATTATCAAAGGTACATCCTTTTGTTTAACGGCTTTGATATTTCAGAAGACGTAGATGGTTTCTAATTTCTTTCTAGATTCTAACATTACAAAAAAATACTGTTTTTGCCTATAATTTTATGAACGTTTTTTGTGGAAGATCTTTATAAAACTCGCAAAAACCTTATTAGAATTGAATAATCACATATGGGGCTAATTTGACTGGAAATTATACTCTTTATAACCCTTTTCCGTTTCGGGAACTACTTTTGGGACAGCCTGTATAAATATCCACTATCGTGGATAGACAAACTACATACTTATATGTAGAAATTAGTCATCGCACGAATATCGGTGCGATATCCCAGGACGACTAAAACTTTATCGGCGGAGCATAGAAAACGTTGGGTAAGTATCAATCATGTATCGGTCTACTGATGATATTGTATCTAATTTTAATTGTATTGATATCGGATAGGTATTGGAGTTTCGATATCGGATAGATGTTGGAATTTCGATATCGGATAAGTATTGGAATTTCGATATCGAACCAATATTGCAAAATGTTCACATTTTGTATCGGTATGATATCAGCGGCCGCTATAATTATGACATCGGTCAGCAATATCGGCGAAGCTTAGCCGATATCATGCCGATTCTTGTGCTGCTAGGGAATACTTACACTAGGGTCACCGAGGAATTCAAATCTTCTCTCGATAATATTTTGGCGAATATTGACTGTGAATTTACAGCAAAAATTGTTCAGAGTTACAAATCAGATTACTTTGCCCAATTGCTAACGTTAAGTTTTTCGAGTGCAAAAACAATTTCTGCGTAATATTTGGTCTCCTTTTTGGGGAATCATATCGTGGGTTATTTAAATCTAATAGTTTGCTTACAGTTGTGGCGCTGTATATTTATGAGTGCCTGATTTTCAATTTTAAATATAAAGATGAATACGTATATCTGCTGCCAAGTCATCACCACAATACAAAATTTCAAATAAACTATAATTACCCTTTGTTTACCATATCCATGTTTGAGAAAAGACTTTGCTATTCAAGTATAAAGTTTTTCAATAAGCTCACCAACGCCGCCTTAAAGACATAATGAAGTTTCCTATAGCCGGTTTATTGCTGCTGTTATTTTGTTTTGGATGCAGTCGCAAACAAGCACTTGTCGCTTCTACCTCTCTTGCCCAAAGATGTATAGCGACAAACTCAGGCCGAAACGCTCTCCCGTATTTGTTGAGGCTAACACAGGTAGTCGCTCTGAGCTTTCTCTCATATCATCTAGCTACTTTCCCGTTATACTTTTTTTAATCGCTCCTGTTTACAGGTGACGTGCATTACAATATACCGCCTATGTCTCCAATTGCATATGCCGAAGCACCCATGGATTGTATTGATCTTAAATATGTGCTGTACGATGCCGAAAGCAGAGACTTCAATGAGTTTGTAGTTACTAAAATGTCGTAAGTACTTTACAAAGTGATTGTCATTTAAGAAAGGCCGAAAAATAAACAAAAGAAAATGCAGTGACCGTGATCATAATTAACATAGATGCTATAATTTACTGTACCACATTCGATTTCTTGCAAATTATCCTTTGGTACTGATAGTTTTATTACGTATTTCGCCATTAATCTTATTCCCTACTTTTTCACAGTTTGTTATTGTCAGCTGTGCCTGTTACTTCCCTCCATTCCTTTCTGTCGCAGCATTTCCCTTCCCAAACCACTATTCCTAGCATCCACCTTTCGTCTCTTATTTTGCAGCACTATTCAGTCTCAAATAAGTTCTATTCTATTTCTTTACTCCTATATCCTCATCTATTGTTATGTCTGGGTCCGACGTTATTCTCACAAGGAAACACCGACAACTGTCAAATCGGAATTTGCAGTTGATGTGTTCCCGTGTCAACACATTTCGTTCATTTATATTCATCTGCTCCACTTCCATTATATTTGTAACTGCTTTTTCGATGGCATACTTGATTGCTGAGCTTATTAAATCTTTATAGGTATACCTTTATTTGGTTTACCGTCGCTGGTGTAGTAATCTTTGTTTTGTTCTGTATTTGCTTGCTAGTCTTGTTATTTACTTAGCCACTCATATTTTACAGTATAGATTTGGCAAACGGTAAATTCCAAATCGTCGGAAAAATTGATAGACACCAAGCAGTTGCGCAAAATTATACCATCAGCACAGGTAAAATACTTGATATCCCGGTTTATGGATGCGGCAAATATAACATTACAGTTGGTGAGTATCATCCAGCCCAGTCGGAAGCCACATACTACGAATCTTAACTTTTTCAGTCGGTCTTAAAATAATTTTCAATGGTCGTCTCCGTTTTTACAAGAAGGGCAATGATGTGTACTTGGACTATTCTGATTCCAGATCCGATATGAGTTGCAAACGCGCTTACTTCCATTACGAAAATCTGCAATCTTCAAAAATTCGTGAGTATATAGTCCCATCATGTTGTTGGAAATACTTAATCAACGCAACACTTTATTCTCAGGTGATGTTACCGCTTACATCGATAAAAATTGGGAGAAGTTTTTTGACCAAACCAAAATCGCATTCAATGATTATCATGCTGCCTTCTTACAATACTTACTGCAACCTATTATCAGTGCAGTCCCATTTAATAAATTATTTCTGCCGTAGACGAAGTGTTACCTTTTGTTTACATTTCTCTGATGTGTAAAACTAGAGATTCACACTTTAATTAGAATAGGATAGAATAATAGGATATTAAACAACAAGTTTAGAAAATTTTATTTATTAAACGAATATAGCTTTTGAGTACGAGGAAGCGCCGTGAGCGAGTAACTTAAAAGCTATATGAGTTTGGTAAAACTGCTTTTCTTACGAACCCGGTTTATAAATAAATAATCGTAGAAAAAGTATTTTGAAGTTTGAAATTAAAAGTCATAATAGATAGACTGATTTTCTCGGCGCTAGTAATGATGCATATATCGAATATTAAAGTACATCATATGTTTTGGCACTTTGTATGGGCATTGCGATTGTTTACGGGCACATACACACAAACCTTTATGTTTTATTTATACACGTATTTATATATTCTCTTATATTTTCTATAAGTTTTGTTGTTATTATTCATTATCTTTTTTTTTACTTTTGTTTGATTTACATTGACGGAGGCTAAAGGATGAACGCCGTTTTCCATTATTAATGGTAGGCGATTTAGTCTTTTTGGCATTTTGTTAATTTTTTGTATATTACTTGCAGCCAATAAATACTTTACATACATACATAAATACATATAGCTATTTGTGTAGGATTTCCGTAACCTAGTAATCTGACACGGCTTTGTTTATTTACATAGTAATTTTCTATCAAACTATGTTTTATTAACAGTTACATTACTATACAGTACAGTGGCATTTATATGCGGTAAAGTGCCACTTTAAAATTAAAGTATAAAAGTAAAAAAAATAACTCTAATGAAAAATAAACCAAAACAAGAACAAAACATTCCGCTCATCAAAGAAACCTCCTTTTGCGCGAAGAACAGCTTTTACAATCCGAAGCATCCGCCCACTAGTTTCTCAAGAACTCTATTTCAGATATTCGTCCATTTTTTTCTTGTAAAATGTTCCACAGATGGCTTATGGAGGTATATACTTTTCGGACACTCTTATCTAATTTATCCCATAACAGTCCTATGGGGTTCAGATCGGTGGCCATGTCATTACTTATAAAGTGCCATTATCTTGTTCTTCATTTAAACATTTTCTACATATAGCAGCTATGTTTAGGGTCGTTGGCCTGCATGAATTTCGAAAGTAGTTGGTTTGTAAGAAACAATAACATTTTCTTGAATTCAAATTCATGTACAGTCGTGGACTTTTGAAATGACCGCCTAAGTTGCAGTGAGCGAAATAGCGCTGCAATTTAGGCGGTCATTCCTAAAGCCCACGACCGTGCTATTAATAAAATAATAAGCAGCTTATAATACAGATTAATTAGCTAGAGTACCAAGCACAAATAAACGAGTACATATCATTCTATTCATTTGCAATGTAACAAGTTCAAATGAGGCATTTACTAAATTATATGGATTACAGAAACAAATAATAAATTAAACGAATAAAGTAAGGTAGACAGAAGAACAATTAAGCTTTGTATAACATATTAAAAATAAAGTAGAATAAAATATTATTACCCAGTTTGTTTTTGAAGATCACAGAGTTCCTAATACATTTTTTGATTTTGCTCTTGAAGCCGGTACAATGTTGGAAGTAACTATTCTAGTTCTTTTTGCAATTTCTCGTGGTACCGTTGGTGATGGGGGAAGAGATTTACGTAAGACTTTTGTCTAATCTACATTTAGATGTTAAAGTAGCATTCAAAAAGATTGTTATAAATATGTCTAACTGTACCGTAATTTCAGCGTCTTATATTCCCAAATGTTCACTATCGGATCCGAAACTATGTGAGTGCTTGGTGGAGAAAGCAAATAAAGTAATTCCTATAATAACTAAAGGTAAGTATTAACGTTGTATAGATATCTATTTTACCGACGATCCTTCGTGTCTATTGTGATCTCCTTTATCCTAGAAGATGCTCTTTAATTTTGGGCCCTCCATCAGATGTAATATCTTTGAACTCCTTCATATGAATCCTAGTCAGTAAGTCTTCAACAAATTCATTTTGCGCACAATTTTTTGTTATTAAAACGGTTTTGCCAATTTATATTGAGCTTTCCGACCACTCTTTGAAGTTATGGCGTATCTATACGTTAATGGGGTTAGTTGCCTATTATTTAGCAATGCTGAAGAAAAGGCAGCTCTAATGAAAAACCTACCGCGAGATCTATGTTACAAGTTTATGAGCAACCTAATGTCTCTTACCTGATACATAAGTTAGTCTGCCTCTCTACTTCGCTTACACAATAACATATAGCCTCAAACTCAGCGGGAACTCTCTCGTAGCTTTGTTGAAGCTAACCGAGATAGTGGTCCTGAGCTTACTTCCACATTTTCTCGCTACTTTCCCCTTATAACGTTTACTTACTTGTGTTCGAAGGTGACGTGCATTACAATATACCGCCCATGTTTCCAATTACATATGCAGAAGCACCAATGGATGGTATTGGCCTCAAATATGTTCTGTACGATGGCCATAGCAACGACTTCAATAAATTTGTAGTTACTGGCATGACGTAAGTACTTTACAAAGTGATTGTTAATTATGAAAACCGAAAATCAAAGAAAGTAAACTCCAGTTAACAAGAAATCTATTTACCACAATAAATCGATCAACACTGAGCAGAGAGGCATATTCCCGTTGTCCAAAGTTTTTAATATTAATTTTATGGCCGGTATCATTTATATGTTGTGCAACACTGGAATTTACTGGTGTTTTTATTTGTCAATCGAGCTTTGTTTCTTCCATATCCCCGACTCTTTCTTGCTCCTGTAATTATTTAATTACAGGAGCAAGAAAGAGTTAATGCTAATATCTTACTTAGCCGCTCATGTTTTATAGTATGGATTTGAAAAACGGTAAATTGAATATCGTGGGAACTATTGTTAAGCACCAAGCGCAAGCGCAAAATTATACAATCACGGAAGGTAAGGTACTCGATAAGCCGGTTTACGGGCACGGTAGATATACCTTAACAGTTGGTGAGTATCATCCAGCCAATCAGGGAGCCACGTACCACGGATTCGAATTTCCTCAGTGGGTCTTAAAATAAATATCAGTGGCCGTCTCCGTTTTTACAAGAAACATAACGATGTGTACTTGGACTACTTTGATTCCAGATCCGATGTGAGCTGCGAACGCGCCTACTTTTATTTTGAAAATCTCCAGTCCTCAGAGATATGTAAGCATATTATCCCACAACGGTAATAGTACCACTTAATTATATCATCACTTTATTTTCAGGCGATATTAACGCTTACATCGATGAAAATTGGGAAAAGTTTTTTGTCCAAACAAAAGTTGGATTTGGTAATTACTATGCTGCCTTCGTACAATACATACTGCAGCCTATTATTAATGCAGTACCATTTAAGAAGTTGTTTCTACCATAGATGTGCTTTGAGGAAGCGACTTTTGTTTGTTTATGTTTCTGCTATGATTAAAATTTATATTGACGTATTCCATTAAACATATATCCAACGTTTTAAAAATAATTGTTAAATATTCAATATAACACGACTATTATTCTTAAAGCTTGTGGCAACCGAGTAGTATAAGGGCCTAGAATATTAATGTCGGCTTCTGATCCCTGTCAGGGCAATCTGTATGCGGATTTTTCCGGCGTCATCATTATAATTAAAGGAGAGATTTCACTCGGAGAACGTGCAGGAAAACATATAAATGTTTAGCTTTGTAGCCGAATAACAATAATAATCGATTCTGATCATTTAGTAATTAGATTTTAAACTTGACACTCTACTAGAAACCTTTAAGTTCAGAATCAATCGGTTTATAAAAAAAAAACATTCTCTTGAATTCAAACTCGTGTACCACTAGCAAGATAGTAAACGCATTATAATAACAGATAAAGTAATCTAGAATTGCAAACGCAAATAAACATGAAAAAATATCATTCATTTACTGAATTATATGGATTACAAGAGCAAATAGTGAATTAAATGAATAAAGTAACGTAGACATAAGAACAACTAAGCTTTGTAGATATAACATATCCAAACTAAAATAGAATGAGATATTATGAGACCAATTGTCAGATTGTTTTTATTAAGAGTTGCACAGTTCCAAATTCAGTTTATAATATTGTTCCTGCAGCCGGTGCAATGTCGGCCGAAGTAACTCTACTGCTCCTCTTTGCAATTTCTGGTGATATTGTCGCTGAAAGAGGAAGAGATTTACGTAAGATTTTTATCTAAATACACTTATTGTTAGATGTTAAAGTAACATCGAAACAGTTTGTTATAACTTTGTTTAACTGTACCGTGATTTCAGCATCTTATATTCCCAAATGTTCACTATCGGATCCGAAATTGTGTGAATGCTTGATAGAGAAAGCCAATAAAGTAATTCCTATCATAACTAAAGGTAATTATTATGTGCGTTCAGATTTCTACGCCGGGTTACCCTGTGACGTCAATTTGACGTAAAGAGACAGTACACACTAAAAAATATATGCAATTCCTACGGAAAATTCCAGTAACGCGTAAGGTAGAATTACCAAAAATTGGGAAATTTACTAGAAAACTTTAGGTATATTTTCTAATTTTTGGTAAATTTACCCTATACATTACTGAAATTTTCCGTAGGAATTGCCTTGTTTTGTGGATACTCTGCAGTATTACTTTTTATTTTTATGCTACGACAACCTTTCTTCCTACATAGGTCTTTTTGCCTTATTTTAGCTTATAATAATCTATTTATTGAAAAATTTAAAACTACCAAAATAATTTTTTAAATAACGGTATGTTAAGGTTTAAAGACAAACATATTAAAGGTATTTTCATTGATGTCAAGGGGTTGCTACAAGATTAGTTTATTATGGCTTTGAATGAAGTATGTACATATAATTGATACATTCAAAATGAAGACCGTAATATATTTGCTTCATTGTTCATTAACTGTCACCGATTTTGAAATATTGCAAATAACTTTCTTCTAATTGGATGTTACAATAAAGCTAAAACAAACGACGACGCAGTGAGCTGTGAGCTGAGTTATTAACGTACACTGTGCGGTAATGTGTTATTAACGCATTGGTGGGACTTTTACCGGAATGTAATTTAGGCGATTAATGTGCAAATTAGAAAAAATACTGTAAAAAAAACTCGTGTCGAAAAGACTTGTAATGCTCGTACGTTGAATCACTCGCCCCAACGCGGCTCATAATTGAAACTTGTACTCGCATTACATAAACGTCATTGTGACACTTCTATTATAAAACACTATTTTCGACTGCCACATCCGAAAGTACAAAGTGTAGTACGGACACTCATTCGAGAATAGAAAGCGCCAGTTTAACGAATTGAACTGTCAACGCATAACTTCCGTACTACGAAAGTGTCTTATTCGAACTCGTTCTCCAAATCACTTTCCAGCATTGATACGTAAATAACCATTACTTAGGTTAAATAAGATTAAGATTGGAGTGGTGTGTCCATTTTGCCCACGATCTTTTCACGTCCATTGTGATTGCCTTATCCCTATAACACGCTCTGCAGCTCCATAGGTCTTATGAATCACCCGAAACGGTCTTCCATAATACCTATCATCCTTGAACAGAGAATCTGAGTCACTAGGTCTTTATCAAATCCAAGACTTTGTCCCATTTGGACCATTTCACCAGTATTTGTCATGACACGTTTTCCCAGCACTCTTGAAAGTTATTGTATGTCCAAACGCTAACGGAGTTTATTGCACGGTATTCAGTAATGCCCAGTGAAAAGACATATCTAATATAAAGCCTTTCACTATCTCCGTCTGGCTAGTTTGCAGGGGCACTTCGTGTATTTCCACGACTGCCTGGTAGGTTACCTACACCAATGCTATTTTGGTTTAGATGTTCACCTCGCTTAGGGCGCCTACGCACTCGCAATCCAGTTTAGTGTAATTAATCATTTTAAATTGTCCACTAGTTATCAGAAAATACAGCTAGCAATAAATCAATCTACTTCTCCTACGCAAATTAATCTCAGCCCGGAACACTCTCGTGTCTTTGTTGAAGCTAACCGAGGTAGTCGTTCCCGTTATAACTTTTAATTACTCCTGTTTGCAGGTGACGTGCATTACAATATACCGCCGATATTTCCAATTACATATGCAGAAGCTCCAATGGATGGTATTGGTCTCAAATATGTTCTGTACAATGGCCAAACCAACGCCTTTAATAAGTTTGTCGTTACTGACATGTCGTAAGTACTTTACAAAATCGTTAAGTAAGAAGACGGAAAATCAAAGTCGGTGAACTCCAGTGAACATGACCATAGTTAATATAAACATGGTAATTTATTGTTAAACATTGCAATTCTTGCAAATTATCGTTTTTATTGATATCTCTCTACCTACATCATCTTTGTAATCAAGTCGTATAATACTTAGGAATTCCAAACGCTTTTAAAACCCGTTTATTGAGGTGGATTGATTTTATTTCTCGCTTCTTTTACAGTATACCAATTCGCTATAGCTGCTTCTATTATTTCCCTTCATTCTATTCTATGCCCGCTTTCCTCTTTCCAATCCGCTATTCTCAGCACTTACTTATCCCTTTCGATCAGCTTCTCTAAATCTAAGCCACAAAAAAATTCATTGTCTTATCTTCAAATGGTTTACTTTACTGATGCCTTTACTTTTTAATGGAGTTTTATTTCTTGCATATGCTTGCTTTTTATGTTCCGTCTTGTATCCTGTATTTATATGGTAATCTTATTACCTATTTAGTCACTCATTTTATAGCATAGATTTGAAAAACGGTAAATTGAATATCGTGGGAACTATTGATATACACCAAGCGCAAGCACAAAATTATACCATCAGCAAAGGTAAAATACTTGATATCCCGGTTTATGGGCACGGTAGATACACCCTAACACTTGGTGAGTATAATCCAGCCCAGCAGAAAACTACTCACATATCATCACTATTTCAGTGGGTCTTAAAATAAATTTCAGTGGTCGTCTCCGTTTTTACAAGAAATACAACGATGTGTACTTGGACTATTTTGATTCCAGATCCGATATGAGTTGCGAACGCGCTTACTTTTACTTTGAGAATCTCCAGTCTCCAGCGATTTGTGAGTATATAGTACCACAGTGGCGTTGGTGTTACTGAATTATTGCGTCACTTTATCCTCAGGCGATGTTAACGCTTACATCGATGAAAATTGGGAAAAATTTTTAGCCCAGACAAAAATAGGATTTAACAATTACCAAGCTGCCACCTTGCAACAAATATTTCAGCCTATTATTAATGCAGTGCCATTTAAAAGATTATTCCTGCCGTAGAGATGCATTAAGGAAGGGTTTCTTGCGATTTTCTTATATTGTAAATGACTTGTTCAATTAAAGTGTATACCTAGTAGGTCGGTGAAGGTCTTGTTAATAATAACTGTGCATTATTTAATTAACTTTCTGCATTTTATAGCCTGTTATAGCTGAGTATAATGTAAGGCTTTGCTTAAGGTCTCAGCCATTGTCGGCGAACCTGACACAAAAATTCTAAATTCTTCTTGTGGTACTGTTGACCAGAAATTTTGACGAGTCAATCTTTCATAGCTCGTATAGTGTTTGGCGTTCGATTTAAAGGATGCTTTTAATGAAAGTTCCTGGGAATATGCTCTTGTGAAACTTGTGAAATGTAATACTCTGATCCAGGTTCCTGGTCACTTTGGTTGTTAAGAACTTTGGTCACAGCATTACGTTTGACTGGTTTTACAAGGCCACATTCTCAGGAACTTCCATTATAACCATCCTTTAAATCAAAAACTAAACATTATATAAGCTATGAAATATAGAGTCGTCAAAATTTCTGATCAATAATTGCACAAAGGGATTTAGCATTTTTGTATGGCGTGTTCGCCGATAATGATTACCCAGAGAAATTAATCAAATATATCGTTTACAATGGTCGTAGTATCCACATGGACTTGCACACGCAAGGATCTCGTCCTTCCACTCATACTAATTGCCACTAATCGTATGTTTCCTTGTATACACCCTATTTCTTTCAAAATTAAAGCCACACACACACTAAAGGCAATTAGGGCCTACACATGATACTACTCTTTTCTGAAGAACAAATGTTTTCCAGACTTTATTTAGTGTTTCACAGAATATTACACTATGATGTAGCTAGAATTGACAGCGTACAAAATACGCCATGCTAGTGACACTCCATGATTGAGTGAAAATTATCTTGTACAAATTAATTTTAATTTTAATTTCTTGGACTGGTTCTTTATCGTTTATAACCCTCAACAAAGGAACGCAACTTAATACTTTTGATGTTGCACAGTGGAAAAGTACATGCTTCATTGGTTGCGTAAACTAAAGGAGTCTTTGAACGAAGACTAAACACTTAGCGACTGACTCACCCAGAAACAGTAGCTACTAGAACTCCGGTTGTCGAAATTAAATACTTATTTAGTATGTATTACATGGTTTTACATAACAAAATGCTTCTCGCTGCTACTACATCAAGCACCAAAAAGCTTATCAACTTTTTCGTTCTTTATTGCTTCTATGTTCTTTGCTATTATCACAACTTTTAGTGAAAAATTTTAGAAAAATCCTTCCAATTTCTTAAGACTTGCAATTGAGACCTTTTTTATGGGGATAAAGTTATCGATAAAAAAGAGCTAAAATAATTAGTCATTTCCTTTCTGTGCAAGAAAGTACAAAAGCCTAAGTTTAAAACAGATTACCTAATTGGAAGTAACCATAAGAAGACTGTATACAATTCTACGGGTATAATACAAACGAAATAACAAGTAGATTATACTAACAACACGCAAAGTAAATTACATTAAACGAACTCAAATGAATATATGAAACAATTGAACAATGCAAATCCAAATGATTTATGTGCTGAATTATATGGATTACGAGAACAAAAGAGTAAATGAATAAAGTGAGATGAACTAAAAAGCTCTTAAGCTTTGTATAACATATTAAAAATAAAATGTAGTTAAGTATTTTGCGAATACTCTGCGAGTCTATTGTTATAAAAAAATCGCACAGCTGTAAATTTCGTTTATATTATCGTGCAAATGTTTTAATTGCAATGTTAAAAGCAACTCTGCTACTTTCTTTTGCAATGTCTTGCGGTCTTGTTAGTGGTGGTGGAAGAGATTTACGTAAGGCTTTTGTCTAAATTACGCTTAGATGTCTTTTATTTCTTCATGTATAGCTTTAATATAAATACTTAAGATAAATTTCGTGAACTTTGCTATAAATTAACTAGACCACGGTTTTAGCATCTTACATTCCCAAGTGTTCATTGTCGGATCGGAAATTCTGTGAGTGCTTGGTAGAGAAAGCAAATGAAGTAATTCCTATCATAACCAAAGGTAAGTATTATGTACAGGTCTAGTGAGAGATTAACTTTAAGAAAACTTGTATATATACCTCTGTTCTACGCTACGATCCCCGTTTTTAGACATATCCTTTACTGCTATATTTTCCACTAAAATTGACTTAATTATCCAAAAGCTTCAAAGAAGGAAAGTGATCCTTTAAACTGTGACATGTTAGGGTACATGTCCTTTACATGTCCTTCCAGTAGTTTTAGTGAAGACAAAGAAAGTATGTTTCTCATTTTATTTTATTTGGCATTTATTTAATTTTTTTGGCTTTGTTGATTATTAAATTGGACAATTTTGAAGCATTGAAAGTAGCTTTTATTTATGGTAGATCAGGTCGAAGGTCAAAGAAAAAATGCCAAACACAATTAGGAACGAGAAATGCCACCAGGCGGGGCTCATGATCTATTATGGGAATCATCATACCAGCAAAAGCAATAAAACTCGAGCGAATCTCTAATGTTATTCGCCTTTCATTGCTTTTGTTGGGATGGTGATTCCAACAATAGATCCCCGCCCTAGTGGCATTTTTTGGTTCTAGTAGATCCAGTCAGATTAGGATTGCAGTGACAATATAGGCTTCTTCATATGAAACTGCAAGTGACCTTCTCTGCTAGTCCTATGACATAGATACGTATACCTATTTAGCCTACAGTGATAGGCCCTCCTGCTTTTCCTCTTTTTCCCATTTCTTTTTACTGATGCAGCTTTCCACATCTCTTTGAACTTATTGTCCGTCTATACGTTAATGGACGCTTATGCAGTCGCTTTAGCAAAAACTTCACTGAGACAAAGACCACAATAACTTGCTCTTTCCGGAACTTTTTTCAAGAACTGCTGTTGCAGCCTTTGCATGTTACAAATTGATTTGCAAACAGTTGTTCGTTGGCCTTACCTGCTCCATCACAGTAGCTGAAATTGACCGCTGGGTCAAACCTCCGATGAGTGGAGTTTGCGCTCTCACTTCCGCTTGGGCATTATGGCTTAAAGTGTTATTTACTCTTAGGACCAGGTCTTCTATTGGACGATATAATGAGTGTAGTAGTCCTACTTCCCGTTGATCTAGTCTAGGTCACTGAGGATGGTTTAATACTTTTCTAAGTGGAAATTTTTCCGTGGCGTGGTCGGAGATGCTCTTCGCACGAAGGGGATTCGCGTCTCCGCTCCTAGTCCCTAACTTTAATGGAACCCCGTTAGAATTCAAGGTAGAGATGGAATTCCAGATCCTTCAAAGCTTCTCTATGTAGTACCACCTATTTTCCGATAAAAAGCTTCGAGTTCCACTGCCTCGGTGTGATGTGCCTTATCATACAACACTAGCTACCCAGAAGCACGCTGATTTTTGGAGCGCTAAAATTTTTAACAAATTACCGGAGCGCTTCAAAGCCATGCCAGTTAACACTTTTAAAACACAAATCAACAGTCACTTATTAAATAACGCATTTTATACAATAGATGAATTTCTGAATTGTAGTTTTGCTTAATATTTCCATGTTTGTTATTCATATACCTGATATATTTAATGTATTGACTTATAACCATAAATATATGTGTGTTCTTTATTTTATTTTATTTTTTTTATTTACAGTGTTAATTTCAATAGATAGTTTGACATATTATTGTAATTTCTATTGCAAAATATATACATATCATATTCACAATATGAATATGAATATATTTCTCTTTTATGTTTACTTTTGCCAGGTGATGTATTTTATAATATACCACCTATGTTTCCAATTACCTATGCCGAAGGACCAGTGGATGGTATTGGCTTAAAATATGTTTTGAACAATATCCATTGTGACGTCTGGAATAAGTTTGTTGTTACTGACATGTCGTAAGTATTTTAAAAATGAACTGCCCTTTGAGAAAATCCAAGAACTGAAGAAGGAAAGATGTAGTGAATGTTGTGTGACTAATATTGATATGCTAATTGATTATAACATACATCTTTCTACTAAGAACATTAGTACCCGCTTAGTCACCCATAATTTACAATATGGATTTTGAGAAATAAAAATTGTCTTTTCTGGGGACTACTGGCTACTTTTCAATAGTCTAGTATCGCTTTTGTAATCTTTGTATGTTCTGTATTTGTTGGCTACTTTTATTACATTCTCAGTCACCGATATCTTACAGTATGGATTTGGAAAACGGTAAACTGAATATCGTGGGAACTATTGCTAGACACCAATCCCTAGCGCAAAATTATACTATCACCAAAGGAAAAATACTCGACATCCCGGTTTATGGACACGGTAGATATAACCTAACAATTGGTGAGTAGCATCCAGCACAAATCGACATAACATGGACTCCTGTTTCTTTCAGTCAGTCTTACAGTAAGTTTCAGCGGCCGTCTTCGGTTTTACAAAAAGCACAACGATGTGTACTTGGACTATTTTGATTCCAGATCGGATTTGAGTTGCGAACGCGCTTACTTCTATTACGAAAATCTCGAGTCTTCAGAAATTTGTGAGTATATAATCCTACAATGGCATTGGAACAGCTTAATTATCGCGTCACTTTATTTTCAGGTGATGTTAACGCTTACATCGATGAAAATTGGGATAAGTTTCTTGACCAAACACGAGTGGGATTCAATCATTATCATGCTGCCTTCATCCAATTCGTATTGCAGCCCATTATCAGTGCAGTCCCGTTTAACAAATTATTCCTGCCGTAGATGTGCATTGACGTTTTTATAATGTTTGAAATTGGTGATTGATTGTCTAATTACAATGTATGCCTAGAACGTCAATCAAAGTCTTTTGTTTTGCTTATTCAATGAATCAGCTTATGGTGGCCCATTTCCATAGGGCCTTAAGGGTCCCAATTATTACTGGATCTCGTGGTTTCAAATCTTGCACCAGTCAGTCGTGGTAACCGATTTTTTTCCGGTGAACTTGACAAACATACAAGCTCAGACTTAATCAAAATCACTTTGGTAAAGAAAACTAATTTATTATTAAAGAAAGCACATGTGGTTTTTCAATTGGTCTAATAACGAATTGCTTAGAAAATAGGCCTGTATATGTTTACTGTAAATATTAATGGCCCTTTACGTGAACTCCAACTACATAGATGGAAAGTTGCAGCTAGGAAATAGTCTTTGAGACACCTTGGTCATCATCAAGCTGCATAATAATATTTATTAAAAAATTTGAGGTAATATTACCAAAAATTTTTCGAAATATACAAACTATAAAATTTTAATTGCAATAGCTGCAATGTACCTAATTGCAGCTATTGCAGTTAAAATTTTGTAATGGAAACTGCAGTAGGAAGATTGGCGATAAAACCATTGGATCCCTCGCATTGAGAATACTTATATGTACTATGTTGATATCTCGAAGATGTTACACTAAGTGATAGTGTAATGTTGCATATGCCGGATGATTTTTCGTAACTGATACGAGTTACCACACCATCTCATAGAATTGAAGAAGCAAACAAAAGTATTAACGCAAACTTTAATAAACATATGGTCAAAAGCAAATCGAATAAAGCAGATTGGGTTTCTTATTTCATGGTCCCACATCTCAAGTGTATATTTCCTTCCATAATATTGGCTGCCAAAATATGATCATGTATTACCTGAAAGCAAAATAAATATTAATGTTAAAAGGAGGACATAGATAAATACAGCAGAAAAACGCTTTATAACACATCTAATAAAGATGTTACACAAATATCGAAGATCAAAAGATATATAAGAGTTGAGAAACGAAACAACAATAGGAAGTAATGGACGTAATAGAAAAATAGACGTTGATCCAAATAAAATGAACAATAACTTTTTGGAAATTGTGGAGAAGCTTTCAGCGTCTATATCTAGACGGTTGAGAAACTTAAATGACACTTTAAGTAAGCAGTCCATTACTTTATAGCGAAGAATATACTTAAAGAAAATGCACTCGCAGGAAACTAATAACGGGTTTAAGAAGAAAATGGAGGAAGTTATTTATGGGTTATACCGTTTTCAAAACAAATTTGATATTGAAGTTAACAACTAGCTTGGATACAAATTTTAGGTGTGCAGTGATTGCTTGAGGCTATTATTGAAGCCTTCAACAACCAAAAGCAAACAATGCTAGTTTGCTGCGATTTGAGTAAATTATTCTATTATTGCATGAAAGGAACCGATCACGCTCTGCTAATTTCATATCTTAAAGACCGAAGTCAAAAACTCCTGTGAAATGGTACATTATCCAGGGAGAACAAGTGAGGCAAGTTGCTCCGTAGGAATCAGTACTTGATGAAGGGAAATCGCTTAGGCCTGAAACACGGGTTTAGTATGCCCAAGAGTTTCGGGCGATATGAAACCCCTCCTCTACAGGTTTGAGTTCTGTGTTGCCTGTCTCCCAAACTAGATTCACAGTACACTTTATACTAACATAGGCCACAGCTCTGAAACCGTTGCATAGATGAAAATATTTTAGAAAGGTAGTTAATCTCCAATATCTTATACATATAAAATTTGAATGAATTCTGATGATTGGTTCTCCATATATACTTCTAATAGGCCATCGACCTTAGGACATCTGGTATAACATGTTGCTAATATGTCCGAAGTAACAACTATAATATATATCGGTAAAGTAAAGCGCCCTCATTTTTACAAAAAGAATATAAATTGAAACAGTAGTTTAATTGCTAATTTAATATGTTGATGTACATATATATATATATATATAATATAAACAAAGAAACATTAAAGATACATTAAATTCTAATAAAAATCCTTATTATAAAGCAAGAAAAGCGTTTGACTTATGTAGCTGTTTGTCATTCTAGATGGCTACTATGTAGTTTTATCTTTTTGCCGCACTAAGCTTTTGGCGTGCAAGTAAACTTGTCTTAACGTAGTTAACTTCGCAGAGAGGGAGTACCTCTGACTGACAATTAGTCAAAAGAAAAGAACTCTACACGGATAAAAAGTACTCTAAACTATGATGATGGAATTTTAAATTGCAAACAATGTTTCATGCTATTCGAAATCCAAGCAACACTATATAGAAGTTACAAAGGTAGTATATCCTTTTTCGTACAATCAAAGGCAGATTACGAAATTCTTATATGGGGCCCTTTGCTGGAGACGCACAAAATACTCCTAAAACAAAAACGACGCCTATATGATCATGTAAACCATTATTTATGCGGTACCAAGTATAGGTACTTGCTTTGCCTGCTGTTTTGGTGCTGTATTGAGCTGTATACGCACATAAACACGCTAACAAATATATGAAACACGTAAATATATATTTTTATCCAACGCGAGTGGCAACAAATTATGTGATTGCCCACCATCATGTGACAGCAACAACAACCCCCACCTACCGCTTAGCAATACCCATATACAACTAAATTGAGAAAAATTTACATATTCTAGGTTCCAAACACGTATAAAAAAAATTACGCTTCAGAGCAACTCAATATACTCCATTAAAGAGCTCTTGTAATTTTACTGTGATTTCATGTTTTCTTTCTAGCTTATTTGTTTATACATATAGAATCAAATCTGACCTTTGATGAAGTATGAATGTACATTATTAATTTGTAGGAAAGTATTGTCAACTCCGTTGAATGTGTAAACTTTTGTAACAAGTAATTATTATGCGCTCCGATGTTCGGTAAACATTCAAGCGCAACCGCTGAAGTGATCGATGACGTCCGTATAAAAATCCGTTCCATTGCAGTACCAACCCAAGAGGAAAACTTGTGAGAAAGAGCCACTTTTAAGGAGCAGTAGTTGAAAATGGCAGCCTTTCAAAGTTTTGAAGTGTGAAATTATAATTTCATCGTATCCATTAATTTTATTTTGAATTGATGAAGCTCGATAGTAGGTTACATAAATAGGGTCGTATAGAAATAAATTGATGACTCTATGGAAAGGAATTGTTATTCTAGTGGAAAATAAACAATAATAGAATATTTAGCATTTTTCATCGACAAAAATTCAAATCTTCCTATGGCATTGTAGAATTACACCTCCTTCAAATTTCTTATATATAATGATGTCATCTTGATGCTAAATTATTTTAGTTATTAGGTATATTATGACAATAATAATCGAAGCTACCAAGTAGGTTTGGAACGAATACTTAGAATGTAAATTACCGAATTTGAAATCATCAGGTTTAAACAAAGAAAATACATTTAGTAATAGGATTATCAAACTCAGCCTTTATTAACAACAATATATAGTTGAAAATGATTGAGAATAAATATTTTCCGGATTCCGTAAGCGAAAATTCCGTATATAGGGACGAAGAAAGGATAATTATTTTTCTTCCTTGTGACGTATATATATATATATATATATTGCTAAAGTATATTTTTATAAAGTAAATTACTGCTTAATTTTACTGAACACCATCCACAGTCACCTGTGATACTCTCAACTAATTCAGGAATAAACCAGATCTCAAATTATAGGGGGCTCTGGCTGTAAAATTCCACCACATTTAAAAAGTTTCGTATCCCTTGTTAAGGGATAGGAAGAAATTATTCAGTAACCGTTAGGGCGTGGGGGAGGATGTACCGCTCTGGCCAATATTCCTTATAACTCCTAACATACTATCCAATATCAATGTATCTCTAATGTGATTGTTTAGTTACCATTTAGTGATGTTTTTATATACGTTATATTAAATAAAAACGGTTTCACAAATGAAATACAATTTATTTTAATTAGTGTCCAAAATGTAACAAAGAAATAAACCTTCTATAGATACTCTCAGGTGAGTGGATTCATATACTATATAAGAACCACTATTATAAAGATTTCTATTATCTCAATTCAGACCAAGAACTTAAATCTGTCGATTTATAAAAAATAAGTAAAATTCAAGTTTCCCGCCGTAATTCCCAACCATCTGAACTTTCCCAAGTCAATGCGCCAACTCAACGAACATACAAAACTGACAAGAAATACATATATGAAACCCACAGAATCATGACCAACCTTACATATACGAGATTACTAAGTTATTAATCAGAATTTTTACATTAAATACATTATTAAGTAGATAAAAAAACTACAATATACTTATATAAACACAATTTAAATTGTCAAGCATTCTTTGGGTTTTATAAATCATAATTCATATAAAATTAATACTCCATGCGAAGTTTCGCCGCTTAATTAAGCCTTTACGATTCATTTCACTGTATAATTTGTATAACTTCTTCCATTTCGAACTATCTTCCGCCATTCCTCTTTGTTGTGCACCTTATTCTTCCAGTTATGACCATCCCGCCACAGTAAATATTTTACTTATCTATCTATCCACCTCAGTCTTGTCCTACTTCTGCTTCTTCCACTGCCCTGTCTCCACTCCACCATTGCTCGTATTCTCGACATTGGTCCAACTCTCTAGACGTGCCCCAACCATTTTATTCTTTTTGCTTTTATTAGTTTTACGTAGTCTTCTTCATTTAATTCATGTAGTATTTCTAAGTTTCTTCTTGATCTCTACTTGCCGTCCTCAGTTTTAATAGGGCCTAGGATAACTTTTACTTGTCTATTTTGTATAACGTAGCTGTTATTTTATACGCTGCATTCAGGATTCTAATTCTTCGGTAATTTTTACACATATGTCGATCCCCTTTTTTGTGGATTGTTATTAATTGACCCTGCTCCCATTCCATTGACAGTCTTTCTTCTTTCCAGATCTTCATTATTAACATGAATATCGCATCTTGTACTTTTGTTCCTCCATATTTTATTAGCTCCGTGTTTATATTATCTATCCCGGGTGTCCTCCCATTCTTGCTTTTATCAATGGTGCTTCTTATTTGCTCAATGGTCGACTCTTGGGTTGTTACACTTTCTTCCTTCTTCTCTTCTTCCATTTCCATAGTTATTTCTTCGTATTCAGCAATCAGCAATTCATTAAAGTATTCTTTCCGTATATTTTTATATTACTCCTCACTTTGGGCTAAAGTTTCCTCTTTGTTCTTTACATTTGTTTCATTTTTTTCGCACATTTTTTGTCGCTTTATTTTTTGGTAAAATTTTTGGTCCTCTGATTTGAGATTACTTTCATTCTGCAGTTCATCTAATCCCGTTTAGCTTGTCTTATTTGTCTATTAGCTTGTTTTCGAAAAATTCAGAAAAATCAAAAATATGAGTATTGATGGGCAACAGATAACTTAAATATCTCAGCGGCAAGAAACAGATACATAGAATGCATAGAAAAACCAATGCAAGATGGAAGTGAAGACCAAAATGATATGGAAGATGAATGGAAACAATAATTCTAAATACAGCAGAAACGCAAATTGGTACAAGACAATTAGAACGAAAAAGCAATAGCATAATCAGGAGTGCATAGATTTACTTAAGGAAAAAACAAACGGTAGACTAAAATGGTTACGTACAGGATGAAGAGAAGATAAAAAACAACCAGTAAGCCCGGAATTAACTGCTATAAAAAAATAACATTTTCTCTAATTGTCTACCGTCATATCAACAATAATATTAACAGCAAAAATAAAAACAGGTAGATTAGATATAACAACAACACGTAAGGGAAACTAAAGTAGACGAACGTAAATAAACATAAATTATATGAACAATGTAACAAATACACAAGTACTGTTGACGCATTTCCTGAATTATATGGATTACGAGGACAAAAATTAAGTTAAATATATAAAGTAAGACATTCAAAAAAACAATTGACAAGCTTTGTATAACAAACTAAAATAAAATATAATGAAGTGTTTTGCAAAAATCGCATGGCTGCAAGTTCAGTTTATAAGTTGCCCTTAAAATACTTGCAATGTTAAAAATAACACTGATACTTCTTTTCACAATTTCTCACACTCTTGCTGGTACTGGTGGAAGAGATCTGCGTAAGGCTTTTATCTAAATTACACTAACAATAAGATATTTCAATTTCTTGGTTTATAACTTTAATACAAATATTTAAACCAACACCCATAAATCTTGTCATTAATGTATTTACATATGCTATGATTTTAGCATCTTATATTCCCAAATGCTCACTGTCGGATCCAAAATTGCGGCATTGCCTGGTAAAGAATGCAAATGAAGTAATTCCTATCATAACTAAAGGTAAGCATTATGTGCAGATTGGTGAATATTCCGTGCGACTAGTATGCATGAGTAAAAGAATATAAAATATCGGAACGATAGTCATTTTTTTATATACCTATCTCTGTTTTATTTTTGGTGTCTTTGTTTATTGCTGGGCAAAACTTGGGGTTGTAGCACACATTTTGATACATCTACATACTGGCATCCATTGGTATATTGTACCACCCTCACTGAAATTTTGCAAAGACCGGATTTTCCATCCTCTGATATGGATTCTTTACATGTCAAACACCACATTTCTTTACTTCCCATCCGAGGAGACTGTTCTGATTCTTGTCCAGAATTACCAACCAAACCAAACTATGTCGGCGTTGGTTCGAACCAACTCCCATGGAGTGAGGGGCGATCATGCCAATAGTTCAATCACTGGCTCGGTCTATTTCTGTCTTTTAGTTAATTATTTTATCCAAAGCTTCAAAGTAGGAAAATATTCCATTAAACAGTAACGTGTAGAAGCTTGAATACATTACCATTGTCATTCAAGACAAGCGGATCCGCGTTACGCATCACGTTCGTATGCTGGGTATCCAGGCTGCGTACAACCGATCATAGCAGGCTGATCGCCGCTATGCGTGCGAATAGGTTTGCTATAAGGACACTACGCGGGGAGATAGTCAGATTCAAGGCGGGTAGGGGGTGTTCTCAGGTGGTATTTTATCCCCACTACTGTGGTAGTTACTTCTAGACGACCTACTGGCTATCATTGAAGAGCTTGGAGCTGAGGTGCAAGCCTATGCGGATGATATTGTGATACTTTTCAGAGAATCGGGGGCGAAGGAAATTTCCTCAGCCGTTCAACAAGTAATTAACTATTTATAGTGTCCCAGGGGATTGGTGTAATGTATGTTGATATTGAAATAATAACAAGGTGAATTCGTATTTTAGTAATTAACGCCATTTATAGCTGGTGTAGCAGGAAAAACCTGAGCATCAACTCGAACAGAACTACGATAGTACCGTTCACCTGGAAGAGGAGAGTGGAGCATTTGGTGCCAACCATTATCCAAGGTGTAAAACTTGAATTTTCAAATATTGTAAGATATCTAGGCGTCCTATTTGCTAAGACGTTAACCTAAAATCCGCATGCGGAAAAGATTACTCACAAGGCAAGCTTATCCTCGTGGACTTGCCGAAGATAATGTGGGAAATCTTGGAGGATACCCCCAAAGCTAATCATTTGGCTTTATGTAATGGTAGTACATCCAACCATCATATGAAGTGATAGTCATCAGTTCGATCAGTTAGATCAGTTCTAGTTCAGTTGTCGCACCGTTCGGTCGTGTTTGTTTTGTTCCGACAACTTTAACTATTACTCAATCATTTGTTTGTCTGTTGTGTTTTGGTTTGTTTTGGTTAAATGTTATTTGTTTCCTTTTTGTGGCCTGCCCGTACCACTTTCATAAGATAGCATGGTGGCAGAGAGCGCTGCAAGCCAGAGCCACGACAAAACTTGCATCCTTACAAATGATTGCAAGTATGGCAATCACGGGAGCAATGTCTTCTTCCCGTCATTTACATTGGAAATTCTTCTGGGCCTACCACCCTTGCATACTGTTGTGAAAAGGGAGGCCAGATTAATTATATTCCACCTATAGCGCATTGCGAATCAATTACCACATGCTCATGTCTGTGCGGCTAACAAGCTGCTGGAATCGGTCATTTTGGACAGAATGCTAGGAACGCCACCGGACATGATGTGTCCACTTCACTGTCTCCTTTCCAAACAGAGAGGAATGGAGATGTAAGGAAAAAACACTGACACGGGCACACAACTGCTGAGTTACGGACGGTTCAAAAACAGAGCAGGGTGTTGGCGCAGGAATATTCTGTCGTAATCCAAGAGTTAGAAAATATTACAACCTCGGACAACACACAACATAAATGCAACTCGAGGCTGATCTGGAGCCCAAAACACGATGGGAACCGCTAATAACTTATACCTAATCTGGGTACCTGGATACTCACTGATTCACGGCGATGAGGAAGCAAACACTGAGACCTGAAAAAGACCTCCTTCAAAATGATTCTGAGCTACCTTAAGGGCCTGAACTTGTTGAATGAACTTTAAAGATAGCATCCGCTCTACAATAGACCCTAGCGCCCGCGGTGGACGGGAAGGATAATCAACCCAGGCGGATGCTATCTTCTCTCAATACAATATATTAGGTACAATCCAGGCTAATGCTAACTTGCGAATTTAACCGCGTTGAGCGTTGACCAAAGCTGTTAGAGAACATGATGACGATTTTATCAAGGTCAATCGATCTCCCTGCTTCTTAGATGTATATTTGCTGTATCTAACTCAGGTACCCGCCCAGGGCTTCTTTCCGTGTGTCTAGAATCCGACGCAGCTATAGTTTTTACATATCTTTGTTCACAGGTGACGTGTTGTACAGTATATCACCTATATGGCCAGTTACATACGCCGAAGCGCCGATGGATGGTATTGGTCTAAAATACACATTGTACAATATCGAAGCCCACGAATGGAACAAAGTTATAATTACTGACATGTCGTAAGTAATTGATGAATATATTGTTCTTTAGCGAACTCCGGCAGATAAAAAAAGATAGTGGACACAATCAGGGGTTAAATAGATATCGTAATTCACTGCAACACATTTGCTGCTTGTAAATGACACGGTTTAGAACGTTAAGCCATTAAGAACTTTATTACGTCCTTACAACTCGTATCTTACAGCATGGATTTAGAGAACAGTAAATTGACTTTCGTGGGAGTTATCGATTATTTACAAGGTCTAGCGTCAAATTATAGCATCACTGAAGGTACAGTACTCGGTATCCCGGCTTATGGGCACGGTAGATATAACATAACTTATGGTAAGTATCACATACACGATGAATAAATTATATCTAACAAATTTTAACTCTTTCAGTGGGTGTTGAAATAAAATTTCATGGCCGTCTTCGTTTTTACGAGAAATCCAACAGTGTGTATTTAGACTATTTTGACAGTAGAGCCTCTTTGAATAGCGAACGTGTTTACTTTTATTATGAAAATCTCCAGTCCCCAGAGATATGTAAGTGTATAATCCTACAGCGGTGTTGCCACTAATTAACCATGCCATCACTTTACTCTCAGGCGATGTTAATGCTTACATCGAAGAAAATTGGAAACAATTTTTTTTCCAAACAAAAGTAGGACTTGATAATTACTATAGTGCCTTCACACAACACATGCTGGAGCCAATACTTACTGCGGTGCCATTTAATAAGATGTTCCTGCCGTAGATGTGGTGCGGAAAGAGTTTTTTCTAGTTTTTTGTTATATTTAAAATATATCAATGATTTGCTTAATTAAAATATATATCCAGAACATTACTAAAAGTCCTGATCACTTACTTTATCAATTACTTTTCCTATGCTGTAGTCAAAGCTAAGCATATTTGACTTTACAATTGCTCTCGTTTTTTGCAGTATGTTCACCAAGGTTATGCCTTAGAACTCTGAGAGCGTAACAAGCAGAAACTCCCAAAAGTTTAACATTGGTGCATTGATAAATATTAATACATTTTTATTTGTCTGTTGTTCTAATTACTGGTTTCTAGTATATTGAGAAAAATGTCTTTCCATGGAATTTTTAATACCTTTTAAGAACCAAAATAATATTATGCTTGTACTAATTTTGTATGTATTATAGCGTATATCACAAAAGTTTTGGGAAAAATAATTAAATTCTTTAAAGTAAGTATAACGTAATTTATTCAAATGACCACTTCACCAACATTTTACCTTATATTTAAATTAATTAAAACTACAATTAAAATAATGACAAAGGGCTATGGTCCTCAATGGCACGCAGTTTTTGTCTAACGTGTCCCATCATGTTTTGGACGATGTTTATATCAATTTCTCTTATCTTTTGATATATTCTTCGCCTTAGTTGAGCTTCATTTTGAGCTTCCCACCCATTATCATATACTTTTCTGGTCAATATTCCCCAAAAATCTTCGATGGGTCGAGCTTGTGGCACATTTGGCGGATTGTCTGCTCTTGGCACAAAGGCGATGTTGTGAGCTTCTAACCATGTTCTAGTAGTTCTTGCATAATGGCAACTTGCTAAGTCCGGCCAAAACATTATTTCTTCACGTGGATGAGTCGTAGTAATAAACTGTAGCAACTTCGGTAGGCATCTTTCGGTATAAATGTTGGCATTAACTGCCTCACCCCTCACATGCCCAACATAAGGTCGTGAAACTCCTCTCTCCGATATGGCACACCAAACTAGAATTTTATCTTCAAATTTTTTTTTGGTTTTGTATTTAACATTATCTGCACAATTGTCTATATTATCGGTATAAAAACCATCATTGCCTTTCATTTCTGAGTGAGAGAACGTAAAATATTTTTCATCGTCCATGATGATCACTTTATTGTTTGCAAAATGAGTTCGGCGTAATCTACGACAACACATTGGAATTCTTCGTAACTGGTCCTCTGTATAACGTGGACATTTACGTCTTTTACGAAACTTTAGGCCTCTTTTTTCAATACCCTTCTTACAGTTTCATGAGAAACATTAAATCTTCTGGATAACTTGCGGCATGACGTCCCAACGCGGTCTTTTGCACTTTCACAGATTAGGTTGGCGCGATTTTCGGTCAACATTCCGGGACGTCCGCTTTTTGGTAAATTGAGGCATGGTATACCTTGTTCACATTATGCAATTGTTCTATAAATGGTTGTCTTTGAAATATTTTTTGATTCCAAAATATGTTTACAATTTCTTGCTTGGGTACATGTCCAACCAGGCTGTAAATGCTTTTCCGTATTTCAAGTTTGTACGACATAATTGGACAAATTATTTGACATCTATGAAATGTCATAACAAGTTTGAGTATTAATGAACATATGTTTATCATGGTTACTAGAATGCAAGTTATTTACAGTTATTTTTACGCCGACGAAAATTTTCCTAAAACTTATGTGACATACGTTATTAGAACATTGGGTGTGTACAATTAAACAACAGACGCAAACCGTGATAAAATTTAATTCTTGAGGCTAGAACTGGAAATTATTTAGAATTTCTTTCAATCTTTCTGTCGATAATTCTGTCAGAAAAGTTTCATTTATTTAAAGATATCCCATCATACTTACACAAAATAATGCACGAAACAATTCATTCCGAACAGATGCACATTCATCGATCGTCTTTTGGTATGTATTGCATTATGACAGCTAGTTTAATGGGCCTCGCTGGCTTCCCTTAAATATTACCGGTATCTAGGGAAGGGATTGCATGTGTAATTCGCAATGTCTATATAACGACAAAAATCGCAATTACTTCTTTCCGGCTGTCATTAAATGTGTTTAGCATGTCGTGCTCCGTATAATCACGAAGTCGGTTTAAATTTAGTGACGCACAAATCTCCATGTACGGGTATATAATTAGAAGAATGTATTTATTTAGGCATTTTCTTGCTGAACCATGTACGGCACGTATAACACAGAGCGGTTGCATAAAATACGAAGGTAATAATTGTGCTGAATTATGATTTTATTGTTCGTGGAATGATAGCGTTTAGATGTACATACAGCCAGTTGTATTTTTAATAATCGATGAATGCTGTGCTGGCACCGTCGATTAATATATTTAATGTTAATTTAGTGTACTCGGAGAAGTACACGGAACTGAGGTGTATTTGGTGGAAGGATAATAGCTTTATTTAATTTATTTGTAGTATACATTTGAAATAGATTTATTTACTATTTTTAAAAAAGTGTAAAAAAAAAATGTGTAAAAAAAAGCAAATTATATGAAGCAATAAAAAAGCTAAACATCCCGGGAAAATTGGTCAAACTAACAAAAAAGACACTTAGAAAATGTGTAGAAGAAGATATTAAGAGAAGGAAAATATCGCACAGTTTTCAAGAAAAGTTACAGTTAGTTAGCCTTAGCTAGAGAAACTTTTGCAAACATATGAATACAAACAATTAGCCACCTATGTTGACGGTGTGACCTTAATAATCAAGTCACATTATTCTCTTTCTAATCTTTCAAATTTATCCATAAAAACATTATATTAATAAATTAATTTCCATAAAAAAGGATTGCGATCAATAAAGTTATAGTTCGCGATTTATATGTAAATTTTGTTTCTCTAGTTTTTGTTGTTTTCTGTTTAATTAAGCGTGATGATAACATTCCAATCATTTGATCAACTGTTAAATAAAGATTTTTGTGCATTTAGGAATGCCGAATGAATCTGACTTACTCTACTGTCGTAACGTCTGTAACAGTTACGTAGCAACTCCCTTGATTGTGTAAACTTTTGTAATAAGTACCTATTTAACATTTAGGTATGCAGAACTGCTGAAGCGATCAATGATACTCGTGTATAAGAGGACATTCGATTTTATGTAATATATTTAGTAGTCTTGCTTTTGGCTATATACCAATAGCTTGGAGAGGTGCTAGGGTAGCATTTATACCGAAACCTAACAAATTCGGACAGGCTACGGCAAAGTCCCTAAGACCAATAAACTTAATAGCATCCAAGATGATGGCTCTGGAGAAACTGGTGGATAGGTATATAAGAGACGAGGTATTGGTAACCAGACCACTACATCGCGATCAATATCCATCCCGCAGAAGAATTTCAACCCAGGCAGCACTCCATGAGCTTTTGAGCCTTGTGGGTGACACATTACGGAATAGAGAAGTGATGCTGTTGGCCTTCTTCGATGTCGAGGGAGCATTCAGTAACAGAGGCTTTGATTCTAAAGCTAGATCTCTCGTAAGCTGGAGAGTAGATGGTACTTGCTCTATCTGGATAGGCTCGATGCTTAGAAACACGCCGGTGGAAACGACATCAACAGGTGAGACTCTGGCCCCTCGGGTGGCTAAGGGATGCCCATAGGGAAGAGTTTTGTCTCCGCTCTTGTGGTGCTTAGTCATGGACGGGCTAATAGAGACGATTACTGATTGCGACCCCCGCGTACTAGGCTACGCGGGTGATTTAGTTATAACAACGCTTGGCAAACACAGCACGATAGTCAAAGATCGAATGCATGAGGCTGCGATTGCGGTAACGAGATGGACGGAATTGAAAGAAGTGAGTATCAGCGCCAACAAGGCTAACACCATGGCATTCACTCGCCGGATGAAGTTAGAAGGTTCAAAGCGACTAACACCTAGTGAAGGAGGTAAAATATCTAAGGGTCACTTTAGATAACGAAGTTACCTGAAATTATCATCTGGATAGCATTACCAAAAAAGCGAACGCAGCATTCACACCAACCAGACGCACATAAAAACTAAAAACCGCTAAAGCCGGATGTCTATCTCCATTTTTTTTTACAATTAATAATTCGCTCTAAGAGCAAATGTACGTAGGACATTTTGGTTAATTAATTTTTGTTATTTAATCAATCAATCTTATAATTTAATTCTGAGGAAAGGATATTTGTGAATCCCGAAACGTCACAAACTCAATAAACAGCGAGTATGTATGATTATAAAACTAAATTCTTGTTTTATTAATTAAAAAAGTAATCTACAATGCACTTTTCCAACATAAACGAACAACTTCAATAACGAAAATATCTAATTCGTAAAAAGGAATAACTGTAGAGCTTCTAGCAACAACAAGGCAGTATTTGATTGTTTCTGTAAAGTTTTTGAAAATGGTGCTACCTTTTTGTTGATACAAGACCTTCTTACGCACTTTCATTCTTCGTCTGGGATATTAATAAGGGTTGACAAAGAATAATCTCTATATGTAAATTCCCGAATTCGAAATCGTCAAGTTTAACCGAAGAAACTAAATTAGAATAATAATCAATCAATCGTAAATTTGCATTTAATAACTGAATTATTAAAGTTAACTTATATTGGCAACTATTAAGTTCGAAATTAGTTGGTTGATGAAGAAATTAACATTCCCTGTAATTGTGTACCGTCGTGTTAACAATAACATTAACCAAGGAAACAAACAGATTAGGTATATAATAACAACACGCAAAGTAAACTAAAGTAGACCAACGCAAATAAACATAAATTATATAAATTGAAATAAAATATAATAAAATGTGAAAAAATAAGTAAAAATAATAAAGTTGCCAAAAAAATCGCGTAGCTGCAAGTTCAGTTTATAAGTTGCCCTTAAAATACTTGCAATGTTAAAAATAACACTGATACTTCTTTTCACAATTTCTCACACTCTTGCTGGTACTAGTGGAAGAGATCTACGTAAGGCTTTTATCTAAATTACACTAACAATAAGATATTTTAATTTCTTGGTTATATCTTATAACTTTAATACAAATATTTAAACCAACACCCATAAATCTTGTCATTAATGTATTTACATATGCTATGATTTTAGCATCTTATATTCCCAAATGCTCACTATCGGATCCAAAATTGCGGCATTGCCTGATAAAGAATGCAAATGAAGTAATTCCTATCATAACTAAAGGTAAGCATTATGTGTAGATTGGTGAATATTTCGTGCGACTAGTATGCATGAGTAAAAGAATATAAAATATCGGAACGATAGTCATTTTTTTATATACCTATCTCTGTTTTATTTTTGGTGTCTTTGTTTATTGCTGGGCAAAACTTGGGGTTGTAGAACACATTTTGATAATTCTACATGCCGGCATCCATTGATATATTGTACCATGCCCACTGAAATTTTGCAAAGACCGGATTTTCCATTCTTTGGTATAAATTTTGTTATTTGTCAAACACACAATTTTCTTATTTCTCATCCGAGGAGAAGGGAATCTGGGCAGTCACTCATTTATGGCAATCAGGAAGCAAAACGCTCTTGCAAAAAGGGGTGTTGCGGAGCATTTCCAGGGACCTGAACCTGCCATTGGCATAGCACCTACAATAGCTAAACAGCAAGTAAATGTATGGGCATACCAGAAAGTGCTCCAACATTGGAAGAATAATCCTGGTATGGTACATGCGAAAAAGTTTGTTTCGTTTAATCATGTAAGAGCCAAGAAACTACGAGAACTTGATCGTAAAAATGTCAAAGTAGAAAGCACCTACACTGAAACGGAATCTCTGAAGAAACTGAATGCCGGCTGTGTTTGGAGGACGACGAGACAGTTGAGCATATCTTATGCCATTGCCCCGCCACAACGAGAATCAGGTATTGCATCTTTGGATCAACCTTCCCAAAGACCTGAAAAAGACCTCATCTAAAGAGATTCTAAGCTACCTTAAGGACCTGAACTTGTTGGATGAACTTTAAATATAACATCCGCTCTACAATAGGCCCTAGCGGGCGCGGAGGACGGGAAGGATAATCGACCCAGGCAAATATTATCTTACCTCAATACAATCCAGGTTAATGCAATTCACCTTTAGGAGCCTGCTTCGTTTAAGGCGCTTAAGCAGTGCCAGATCATATTGAAGTTAACACTTGCGAATTTAATCGCGACCAAAGCTGTCAGAGAACATGATTACGATTTTATTAAAGTCAGTCGATCTCCCTGCTTCTTAGTGGTATCTTTGCTGTACCTAACATAAGTACCCGCTCAGAGCTTCTTCCGTGTGTTCAGAATCCGACGCAGCTATAAAGTTTACTTACCTTTGTTCACAGGTGACGTGTTTTACAGTATATCGCCTATATGGCCAATTGCATACGCCGAAGCGCCGCTGGATGGTATTGGCCTAAAATATACCGTGTACAATGTCGAAGCCTACGAGTGGAACAAGCTTTTAATTACTGACGTGTCGTAAGTGATCAGGCGTTAAATCGATATGGTAATTTACTGCAACAGATTTTGCTTCTTGTAAATGATAGGGTGTAGAGCATTAAGCCATTAAGAACTTTATTACGTACTTACAACTCGTATCTTACAGCATGGATTTAGAGAACGGTAAATTGACTTTCGTGGGAGTTCTCGATTATTTACAAGGTCTAGCGTCAAATTATAGCATCACTGAAGGTACAATACTCGGTATCCCGGCTTATGGGCACGGTAGATGGAACGTAACTTATGGTAAATATCACCTACACGATCAATAAATTATATATCACAAATCTTAACTCTTTCAGTGGGTGTTGAAATAAAATATAATGGCCGTCTTCGCTTTTACGAGAAATCCAACAATGTGTACTTGGACTATTTTGACAGTAGAGCCTCTTTGAATAGTGAACGTGTTTACTTTTATTATGAAAATCTCCAGTCCACAGAGATATGTAAGTATATAATCCTACAATGGTGTTGCCATAAATTAACTAGGCCATCACTTTACTCTCAGGTGATGTTAATGCTTACATCGAAGAAAATTGGGAAAAATTCTTTGTCCAAACAAAAGTAGGTCTTGATAATTACTATACTGCCTACGCACAACACATGCTGGAACCAATTCTTAGTGCGGTGCCATTTAATAAGATGTTCCTGCCGTAGATATGATGCGGAAAGAGGGTTTTGGTTTTTGTTTATATTATATTTAAAATATATCCTTGATTTACTTAATTAAAATATATACCCAGAACATTAGTAAAAGTCCTGATCACTTACTTCGTGAATTATTTTTCCTATCCTGTTGTCAAAGCTAAGCACATTGAACTTTACAATTCGCTCACATATCTAATATCAAATGATTTGCTGAATAGCCGACAATGAGTTTTATTCATCTGAATATACGCGATCAAACCAACCTAACAGTTAAGTAGGAACTTCCTTGATTGTGTAAACTTTTGTAATAAATACTTAATTAACATTTATGCACAACTGTTGAAGTGATCAATAATAATCGTGTTCGATTTCATGTAATATATTTAGGTGTAGTCTTGCTTGTGGCTATGTGCCAATAGCTTGGAGAGGTGCTAGGGTAGCATTTACACCGAAACCTAGCAAAATCGGGCAAGCTAGGGCAAAGTCCCTAAGACCAATAAACTTAACAGCATCCAAGATGAAGGCTCTACAGAAACTGGTGGATAGGTATATAATAGACGAGGTATTGGTAACTAGACCTCTACATCGCGATCAATATGCATCCCGCACAAGAATTTCAACCGAAACAGCACTTCATGAGCTCTTGAGCCTTGTGGATGACACATTACGGAAGAGAGAAGTGATGCTGTTGGCCTTCCTCGATGTCGAGGGAGCGTTCACTAACAGAGGCTTTGATTCTAAAGCTAGATCTCTCGTAAGCTGGAGAGTAGATGGTATTTGCTCTACCTGGGTTGGCTCCATTATCAAGATAGTGCTGTTCAAAAGTTGAGCAAGGTGCAAACACTTGCCTGCTTAAATATACCGAGGGCTATGCGTAGCACACCCACGGCGGATATGGAAGCACCTTTAGACTTCTCATTTTACATCTAGTGATACAAGAGGAGGCCAGGATGGGTGTGTATAGGCTGCAGAACGTAACGACCATAAAGGGAGTTAAAACATATAAGAACATATGTGAATAAAGAAACATGTGGAGGGGACATCCTGGAGAAGCGGACCGGGTACATGCTGGCACGACATTGGTATAAGAGTTCCTATATGGTTTCAATACCGGATTGACGGGAAGGGGCTATAAGAATACCGGACACCTGAGGACAGAACCTGACCTAGTATACTGAAGTGGTAAGACTGCTAATGGTGCCGGGACGGGGATATACTCTCGAAATGAGGGTCACAGTTACGCACTTGTGACGTATGCCTCTGTGTTTCAGACAGAGATCTATGTGATCCTCCAGTGCGCCAAAAGAATGAATGAGAAATCAGTGCACGGTAGACGAATTCGCATTATGTCTGACAGACAAGCGGCACTAAAAGCTCTATCAAGTCGGAAAGTGTCGTCTCAGCTAGTGATGCATTGTCTTGACGAACTGGTGGAACTGTCCGACTGGAGCAGTGTAAGTCTGATATGGGTACCATGGCATCAGACAATTTAGGGAAATGAAAAGACCAACAGACTCGGTAAGAAAAGGTCAGAGACAAAAATGTACGGACCAGAACCGTTTTTCGGGATAATAAAAAAATTGTCCCAAAACCATACAGGAACACTGGAGGAATGCTCCTGGTAAAATAGATGATAAAAGTTTCGTAGGGAATCCATGCGGAAAACGAGCTAAAGAAACGGTCAAGCATATACCATGTGACTGAAAAGCATTACAGCGCAGAAGACAAAATTTATTTGGGAAACCGAAAGGGGACTCAGAGATGTACCGCACGCTATTGGTGAAGGACCTGTACGAATTAGTTGAGGGAACCACCAGGGACATAGCACGATAAGCCTATAGGCTGCAGTGCTTTTCGGGGGCCATTAGTCGGACTAGTTCGGATTAAGGAAAGAAAAGAGCCAATTCCATTACGGTATTAGCCCAACAAGAAAAACTCATGAAGAGGAGCAACCTAAAGCAGATTTCTTGAAAATGGCACCATATCAAAATTTTGAAGTTTCAAATTTTTTCATAATATTCTCATAATGTCAACTTCATTTACTTTTGGATAAAAACAGTAACGTTTCTACATTTAGGCTTATCAAAGTTAACTTATATTAGTAACTATTAAGTTCGGAATTATTTGGTTGGTGAAGATATTAACATTTTCTGTAATTGTGTACCGTCGTGTCAGCAATAATATTAACAAAGGAAACGAGCAGATTATGTATATAATAACAATACGCAAAGTAAACTAAAGTAGACGAATGTAAATAAACATAATAATATATTATTCATACACAATGTAACAAATATACAAGTCTAACTGACGCATTTCCCTAATTATATGGATTAACAGAACAAAGTACAAATTCAATCAACAAAGCAAGAGCATATATATAACAGGTTAAAATAAAATATAATAAAGTGTTGTGCGAATGCTTAACAATTTATTGTCGTGAAAAATTGCATAGTTGCAAATTGCATTCATAGTACTACCCTTAAAACAATGTTTAAAATAACTCTGCTACTTCTTTTTACAATTTCTCGCACTCTTGCTGGTGGTAATGGAAGAGATCTACGTAAGACTTTTATCCAAGTTACACTAAGATATTTTAATTTCTTGATTTATAACATTAATATAAATATTTAAACCAACACCTATAAAGCTTGTTATAAACATGTTTACCTATGCCACGATTTTAGCATGCTACATTTCCAAATGTTCGCTATCGGATCCAAAATTGCGGTATTGCCTGATAAATAATGCCAATAAAGTAATTCCTATCATAACTAAAGGTAAGCATTATGTGCAAATTAGTAAATAATCTATGCAGCTAGTATACATGTAAGAGGATGAGAATATATCGTATTCAACTTTTACGTAAGGATCATCATTTTTCGTACATATTTTTCTGTTTAATTTTTTGCTTGTTTGTTGCTAAGCAAAGCTTCGGATTGTAGAATACATTCTAATACTTGTAAACACCAGAATCTATTGGTGTACCGTTTCATTCCCATTAAAATTTGGAGGACCTAGATATTCCACTCTCCTGTAAGGGTTTTTAAGTATCAAACACCACAATGACACGAGACGGCTTTAATTTCTATCCGAGCAGATTGGATGTTCTAACTTTTATTCAGAATTAGAAACCCAATTGCGTTGGCCTTACTTATCATTATGTTGGTGTTGCTAGATATACAGCCTAATGTTCCGTTAGGAACCTGCTTCGTTTAAGGCACTCGTACAGTCTTAAACCAAATTGGAGTTAATACTTGCAGAATTAACCCCTTTGAATGTTGACTAAAGCTGTCAGAAAACACGATGACGGTTTTACTAAAATCAATTTGGAGTGTAACTTTAGGAGTCTGTGACTCCCCCTACAAGTGAATATCAGCAGCTAAAAAAAATGCAAGTCGATTATTTTGCACTGCTCTACATGCCTGCAATATTCAATCAAAATCGGATGTGACCAGTTGGATGACTACTTTTCAGTCGTACCTTTGCCGAAGCTGAACGAGATTCCTATCCAATTCTATATGTTCAGAAACCTACCCAGTTATAATTTTTACTTCCCTTTGTTCCCAGGTGATGTATTTTACAATATTCCACCAATATGGCCAGTTCTGTATTCCGAGGCACCACTGGATGGTGTTGGTCTAAAATATCTTTTAAATAATGCGCAAAGCTACGACTGGAATAAGCTTGTAGTAACTGACATCTCGTAAGTAGTTTATAAACAGATTCTTCTTCCCGCAATTATAAAAAATAATAATAAATGTCAATGATCAAGGGTAACATAGATGTGTCAAACTATTGTAACACATTTCGCTACTTTTAAACGATTTGTCGTTAAAAACTTTATTACGTACTTGCGGCTCGTATTTTACAGTATGGATTTAGAGAACGGGGAATTGTCTATCGATGGAACTTTCGATAGATTAGAAGGCCTAGCGGCAAATTATACCATAACCGAAGGTACAATACTCGGTATTCCGGCTTATGGACACGGTAGATATAACATAACGTATGGTGAGTATCAATTACACCACCAAAAACAGCATATCCCATAAATCCCATCTCTTGCAGTTGATGTTAAAATAAAATTTAATGGCCGCCTTCGTTTTTACAAGAAATCCAACGATGTATACTTAGACTATTTTGACACTAGGTCCTGTTTGAGTTGCAAACGTGTTTACATTCATTATGAAAATATCCAGTCCACAGAAATATGTGGGTATATAAACGAATAGTGGTGTTGGTATTAATTAATCATGACATCACTTTACTTCAGGCGATGTGAACGCTTACATCGACGAAAATTGGGAAGAGTTTTTTGCCCAAATACAAGTGGGATTTGATAATTACTATGCTGCGTTCGCACAACACATGCTGGAGCCAATTTTTAGTATGGTGCCATTTAATAAGATGTTTCTACCGTAGATGTTATGCTGCATAAGTGTTCTCTTTGGTTTAATATTATCTTAGATTTAAAACTTGTTAGTGATTTAACTAAAATATGTATCCAATACATCAGTAAAAATATGGATAACTACGGATTAGTCAATTTACTCATCCTATCCTGTTGTTAAAGCTAAGTACATTTGACATTATAAATTCGCTCGTACAATTCATCCGCTACAATCGGTTTCATTCATCTGAATATAGACTAGCACCTGCCACAACGGTCAAACGAAACTTGCGCTTAAGTACGTATATTATTATTCTGCACAACAAATTATTATTATGCGCTACGAAGTTCGATAAATCTTCAAATGCAACTGCTAAAGTTATGATTGATGATCTTCCCATGTAAAGTCAATTCGATTGCAATAGCATACTGTCAGAAAAAACTCGTGAAAAGGGCAATTTAAGCCACAGCAGTTGAAACTGACAACCTAACAGTTTTGAAAGCGGCTAATTATTACTTCATCGCATATTATTAATTTAATAAATAAGGTTAGATAAGGGTGAAAGTGTAATAAATTAATGGCTCTAAGGCGGATTGTCGTTATTTAAATAAAAAGAGACAGATAAAACTACGTGCAATTAGCACTTTTTTTATTGGCATTAAAGAGATCTCAGCCTATCAGCCACGTTATGCTTTTGCTTAACTGTAAGATTATGCATTATTTTCAAATATTACATTCTCTTATACATTGTCAAATTGTTGCGGTGTATTTGAATGCTGTTAGATCTTAAAATGGGTATGATCGCGGTAGATAGTACTAAGTTCAAGTTTATCAAATGTTTAAATAATTTGTGCCACTGCGATTCATAATTCGGACACCCCAAAATCAAATGATTTAAATCCGCTACGCCGAAATTGCACAAACAAGCTGGAGAGACCACCAGTCCCAATTTAACAAGGTGTGCTGAATAAACGCCGTGCCCAAATCACAATGTAGAGATCGTAGTGACGAAAGAACGCGGAACTGTAATACTATTGTGCCATCGAGGATGACAAACACTATCATGGATCTTGGCGTACTGAGTAGTTTTATGGTTTTTTGCCTCCCGCCATCTCAGTTCCCATTTTTCTTGTAAAAAATGAACTCTAATTTTACCGACAACTTCATATGGAAACACGGTTCTGTCTATTCTACCATGGCAAACCGACACTGTTTTGGCCAAGATATTCACCTTTTCGTTGGAAGAAATTGCCACATGAACCTTTACCCAAAATAGTTCCACCTTTCTCTGTTGTGCATTCAGCTCCGCACACCTTGTTCAAATATTCAATCCCAGCGGGTGTTCCCTCGTGAGCCATTTTCGGCTTCTAATAGCTCGTAGCACACTTAAGGAATCGAACATTATACCAGTCTTTGGTGCTTCCAAAGACTTAGCATATTTAAGTGCTTCCCAAATTGCTCTAGCTTTGCCCGACCCTGCATTCAGGCAAAAGGATATACTTCGCCATTACCAGTGTCAAAAAAAGCGCAACCACAACCGCTCGATGTTTTGGATGCATTCATCCGTATAGATAACAGTGAATCCGGAAAGCCTATCGAGAATCTCTGCATGAATGCACTTGTCCACGCAGCCTTGGCCCGAATAATTCGGAATGAACACCCGGATTGGTTCGACTTACCGATGGAAATCTATCTTTGAAAATTCTGGATAGGCTATCAACAGGTCTAAACTAGAAAGGTTTCTATAAGCCGCAGTTAACAAAAGCGGATTTTCCTTTGCCTAGAATGGGGATGACAGTTCGAACACCGAAAGTCTACGGATGTTATAAGGAATGTTGGTATCCCTTATTATCTGCAATTTTAATATATACTTGGCTGCAAGGTGTTCCCGACCAAGTAATACAGGTGGTTCTTGTGTCTCGACATATAAAGCCTCTCGTGGTGTGGATGTCATTGCGCCCACACAGATACACAGAGCCTCATTCTGAATCACCCTTATGTAATTAACATTTTTGATTCATGAAAATGAAAGTTTTTAAGTAATGACAAATTATATAAATGGCATTAGACACTTCTACGAAATTTTGTAATAAGTACATAATAATGTTTCAATGACAATAAAACAGATTTCTGGTTTACCACTGGTGTCAGTAAACCACTTTAACTGTTAAATTTATTATAACGTCACAAACTATAGAATAAGTTTCCTATTAAATATACTTGTGTTACATAAACGTTAATTGCAAGCAGATCATGCATAGTAACTTATGACAGGGATAGTTTGGAAGAAACCTATTCACTAATTCCCCGCCATGGTACTGTATTTCAACGTGGATCCTTATTAATGATAAGTTTCAAAGTAACAGGAAGATGATATAAAATACGACATTCCTACAATTTACTTTATTTTCTGATAAAAGCAAAGAAATCTATGTGCATAACGAAAACATCTTATGGATTGTAACAATTAAAAAGAAATATACGGGTAGTCTACAAAACAATGTGTCACCAAGCTTATCCGTGTGGCTAAAAAATCGATATTTACAACTCCTTAGCATTAAAGACGCAAGAGTACGGTCGACCACTTAATCAAAAAGATAAGACCATTTTGCTTAATACAGTTAATCGACTTTAAACAATCCAGATACTCGTTCTAGGGTACTACTCTATTTAAGAAAATTAGTGCAATTGAAACAAAACTTAATAAATAAACGCTGCCTATGCCGTCTCTGGCATAAATGATTGTTACTCTCTCGTTTAAACTGCATCCTTATGTATTGATTCTGCGTCGATGACCAGACAATAGGCGATATAAAACCATTCGTTCACCAAAATCCGAAAAATAAAGTGATTCAATAACTCAAGAAGCTGAAACCTAGGGTCCGTGACAACTAGAATTGCGCTTCTTCAATATCAAATATATTGGAAAACGAGTGGATTTTATACCAACGGTCGAAACCGAAATAAAAATAAATAAGTCCTTCTGTTGCTCAATTTTTCTATCCCTAGAAAAATGAAAGGTGGTAGCGCGAAGGTATAATAAACGCAATTTCTATGATAATGCATATTTCAATTATCTAATGATGTACATGAGCCAAAAATAACAGGTTATGTGTTTTCTATCTTTAATTAGTATGTGACGTGTATGAGAAAGACTTAACGGATTAAAAAGCTGATTTGCTATAATACACTCAAATGGTTTTCGACTTGATTTATCCATTTGTTTTTAATTAAAAGGAAGGGTTCGCGCTACAGGATATTCCGCCACCGGATGGGTTTTAGTAGCGTGATTGAAACGAAAAACCAGTTGCTAAGACGGATAAATTTTATCACGTTATGACTGATTATGCTAAGATATGAGAAAATTCTATAGTTAGAATGCAATAAAAAAAATGCACTCTTTTTCTTCTTAGATAAGAGAAATAATTTTTCCAAAGCAAAAAGAAAATTTATACACAGATAAAAAACCGAGTTTGCCCTCATACCATCTGGTTGTTTCCTCGCGTCCATTTGCACAAGTGCTTAGAAGTGAGGGAGTTAAAATTTTATGGTGTTGCTTCAACAACTACTTGCTGTTCAGTTACTCTTTATCAGAACGATGTTCAACAACTGCTTGCTGATCAGTTACTCTTTATCAGTACGATGTTTACTTTACCATATGTGTTGATTTTATTATTTTTTTTACTTTCATGGGCAGGTTTACTCCGTAAGGCAACTCGGCCAGAGGATCTATTGTATCCCCATGATGATTTAGCCCTCTTGACCTAGTTGCACCTGAACGAAGAAGTCCACAATTTGGTCGAGAATAAGTTTTCTTAAACTGGGTTCGTCTAATCAAGCGACCCCTAGGCAGCTCCGTCTCTCCCTCTCCGCTGCCGGGCAGTCAGCCAAAAGGTGCACAGGAGTTTCATCCGCTCTCCCACAGTTTCTGCACAAGGGAGACTCCACTCTCCCCATGTGGTGCAAGTGCTTGTTCAGTGCGCAGTGGCCAATTAGGACTCCTGTAAGTAGCCTCAGTCTGTTCCTGGTCATAAAGACTGGCTTGCGGAGCCTTTCCTCGCCAGGGTTTTACAATGTCTGGCGCGAGTTCAGATTTGACAAAAGCTTTGATACCGCCGTAAGAACTCCTACACGACGGTTCTGTACCTGTGAATGGTCGTTCACTGGCGCCTCTAGCTAGTTTCTCAGCAATTTCGTTGCCTCTGATCCCAGAGTTGATTTTATTATACTGAGAGGTATATTTCACCATTTCCATAAATATCTAACACTTTTCCATTTTACTCTGATGAATTTTTACCAGTGTACTATTATTTGGCAATTCAAAATTAACCCACATTACGCCCTTATGTACTTTCACTAATCCAGATATAGTCCCAATGGCAAAATAAATTTAAATGACCTCACCTACAGATGGTTAGAAGCACGCCCTTTATGTCGGCTCCGACAAAAGCCGAACCGAAAAGTCTGACCCTTCTTCCGCCTAATAATAATCGAATGGCATCCCAAAGGAGGTTTCGGTATCACGGAGTTTTCAGGCGCCTTCATTTAAATTTAATAATGTAGGTGACACCTACTGAATTAACGTAAGCGAGATAGTAAAAGAAACCGGCGAATCATCTTTTCGATGCTGTTGGGCTTTATTAGATTAACCTTTAATCATAGCTATTTAAATTATCTTAGTGTTCATCAGCAATAGGGACGTAATTCCTTTTAATTTGTATAAAAAAATTATACGTTTGTTAATAATTTAACGACAGTGTTAATGACTAAAGAAAGATATTTCTTTTTTTACACTACTTCCCAAATAAACTCCTAGCCATAAGTTTTTTATTACACCAAACAATGTATTTCCTTAACTAATGATATTGAAATTTGTGCATATTTTTTATTGAATAATTATTTATTTCAACAAAGACAAACTATACAGTTTACAAAATGTATGTATATACACACAAAAAAATTGCAACACGTATAGCAAGCGTTGCCATGCATTGTTTTTTCACCTTCATTCTTCATCCGAGCATACGAGATGGTGCACTCTTCTCGAACTAACGGTATCGAAGGCGTCGTTGGTTTGGTCGTTTGGTCCTTCCTACATGTTGTACTGCCGGTATACCTCCATCCTTATCTTGCTTTTAAATTTAACGTGTTTTAGTGTCTTTGTCTGTTTTGGTAGTTTATTGTATGTTTTGATAGCATGAGGTTGGAAATTTTTCATATTTGTAACTTGTGTTTGTTTCTGTTCTTAGGTGTGAATGGCTTAGTGTTTTGTGTGTGTGTGTCTTTCTGTATTAGGTGTGAATTTGCAATCAGTTTTCATTAATATGTTGTCGATTTTGTGTATTGTAAGGAAATGTTATTAATTGTTGTAAATTTAGTTTTTGCGTCTTCTCGTAAACGTCCTTTGATGGTGTCCATTTGTCCATGTTATACAGTGTCTTTAGTATCTTGTTCTGCTGTCTTTGTAGTTTCTTTAAATTGCTTAGTTGTATGGCTCCATATGTTTATTAGATAGCTAACATGGGACGTAAATGTGCGGTGATACACAGACTTCTTCAGATATTCTGGTACTATATCTTTAATTTTCTGCATTCCTGCTATAATCATTGTGTTTCTTTTTATCTAACTTGTGAGTATCCCATTTAAGGTCATTTTGTATGGTTAATCGTAGATATTTTATTTGTCAGGTTTGAGTTATGGTTTGTGTTTTAATCTTGATGTTAAAAGTGGATTTATACGTTTTTTTTGTAAATACCATGTACTCTGTTTTGTTCTCATTTATCGTTATTAGATTATTATAGCACCAATCTTCTATTCTCTCCATATCTTCTATAATGTGTTGCTGCAGCTGTTCGTCGTTCTTGCTTGAGCAAACGATGCATACATCATCTGCGTGTGCAGATATTTCATCGCGGATCTTCAAATTAAAAATGTCATTTGTATAGGCTATGTCCAATATCGGTGGTCTATTCCCTCTTTGGGGGATTCCATATTCTGCTTGTAGATGTAGACTTTCTATTTTGTTGGCTATTGTTGTTTGTTCTCTATTTGATAAATATGTTTTTATTGAGTTTCTATTTGCGTTCTTTATCCCCAGGGCATATTTGATGTGTTTCTAGAATATTTGCACTTGTGTAAGTACAGTAAAACCACTAAAACAATATATTCGCCGCAGATATTATCATGCATCCATATTTATACACACTACGATGTTCTCAAACAAATTCGGCGCATTTGCACCCGACTAGAACTCGTAAATACCTATGTCCTTGCTTGTACACCTAGGTTGCCGGTCATTTCATACGGGTTTCCTCAAAGGTGAGCTATAAAACGTAAGATATTGAGTTTCTTGGAACACTATCAGCCCTGCAATTCGGCGACGCTACATTTTCTGGTGCCTAGTGTAAATGTATTACCATACGAATACAAATCACCGCATTAACAACGCTAAGAATAGAATACATATGTTATTCATTACGTTTAAGAATCGTTACACAAGAAATCTTTTTTAAGGTTAATCTCAATGTAAACAATTTTAAAAAAGCACATTCATATAAAAAGATTGAATTATCCACGTAATTCTCTTAGGAAAACAACTCTAAATATGACTAAATTACTTCGTTAAACGTTAATAGCTTCTAAAGTTATTGATAGTTGATGAATGATAGTTATCTTTTAGTATTTTTTTTAATACGTTTTCTTGAATTGTCTTGTTTTAGAATGAAGGAAAAAGAATTTATTTAGCGGTCAAAAAATCGACCACTGACTATTAGAAACTTCAGACGAGAAAACAATAAAATTTTTAAGGACGACTCAGTTTTTGTATCCTTCCCTTTTTCATCTCTTAAACTCGCGTGCACAGTAAAAACACTCTATGCTGTTTGATCGGTCTCTCAGGAAGTTAGTTCAGTTGTTATTAAAAAATGTTTAGGTCGTCTATACCTACCCATATTGAAATTGAAAAGAAAATGCAAAAGGACGCAATGTGAATTGAATTTTATAAGAGAAATAAATTACTTAATGGTGTCTTCTATTCTATCATCGTGCTACTAGATTATTACTCATTATAAGCCAAGCACTGGTATAGTAAAAGAATCGATCTTTAATACAGACCTGGGATTGTCTGGGCACGGGGAAACAATGAGCAGGAACTTTTCCGCTTTATTATGATTGCAAACACTATTTTTTCTGTTGTTAATACTGTAAAAAACCAGCCCGTTAAAGCATACAAGCCTTGCTCTAAAACTGCGAGAGTCATGCAAGTTTTCGCATTTCGACACTGGAGCTTTGCAATATAAGAACATAAAGCGGTTCTGCACTATACACAGAATAAAATACGAAGGTAGAACCGATATTGTTTTAACACCGGCTAGTTGTTCCCTCGCGTTCATTTACACAAATAGTTAGAATCAAGGGAGTTAAAATTTTACGATGTTGCTTCAATACCGTCGGGTTATAAACGGAGTTGAATGGGAAGAAAATGTTTCGGGGTTACATATTGCTGTGATAATTATGAAAATGTGAATTATTTAAAATTAAATTAATGCTTGTGACCAAAAGTCTGAAATTAATTATTAAGTTGAGCGCCAACTCTAAAATAGAGTAAAAATTGCTTGAAGAGCATGGGATTCAAAATCCCAGTGGTCACCTTCTGAAGGTAAACCTTAAGAAACTGAAAGTGGGTGTAAACTGACCACGATGTGGGGAAACAAATTAAAACAACAAAATTTGAATTTTGAAATTAAATAGAACTTTAATAAAAAAAACAAATAGGAAGAAATTTAAAACCTTAGATTAATTAAAATCCAGGCTTAAAAGAAAACTCCCTATATTTAACGTGAAACTAACAAGATTAAGAAAATTTAGAAATATAAAATTTTTATACACCACGTGTAAATCGCAAAATGGCGTTCTCAGGTGAACGTCTTTAACTTTAAATACTTAAAACTGCTCAATTGTAGTCAGCAATTACAAAGCAAGGTAAAAATACCTTCAAAACAGTGAACTACAATCAAATCTAATTGTAAAGGAAAAAGAATGAATCAAAAATTAAATAAATATCAAATAAAAAAAAAATGAACTCTCATAAAGTAAAATTAAATCAGCTATAACAAACTATTTGGAATTCCAAATATTATACAAAGAAAATTAACTGAATTGAGTGTAAGGTGCCTCTACTAAGGTTAGATTTGTAAAAATCAAATGACACGCGGAAACAGAATGTCTTCAAACGACATACATTTACAGCGCTCAGGAAAATGATCTTACCTTCGCAGAGTCTAATTGTACACTGCCTTCTCTCTCCCGCAACCGAGCAAACGCCGGTACAAGAAAAGCGCACGCAACAGATGCGAACTTACACGGTGACATGACTTAAACCAGGCCAACAAACATTTAAAACAATAAACTGAGCTAAATGAAAATTACATAGCGGTAAAACAACTCTAAAAATGATATTAATAAGAATTTTTCAACATGTTTCAACGTAACTTAATACTAACTTAACTTTTACGAAAAATTTAGTGTCTTTTAAAAATCTTCTAGAAACAGCTGACTTGGACGAAGAGGTCAACGCACTCACGCACAGTTTTTCATCCCCTTTTTCCACAGCACATCTCCCGATTATAAAAGAAAAAAATGCACTTGAAAAGTGTCATTGTTTTGCTTTTGAAATCGCACGCACACAAAAGAAAAAACAAAAATTGACAGTCCGAACAACGGAAAATAAAAAAAAATTAAAATCCTGTCTCCGCACACAGGGGTGAAAACGTCACTTCCGGGCGGCGAGCTACCCGGGGTCGTGGTGAAAGTTCTGGAGGGCAGAGATGTGGTACCGACCTTTGTTCTGGGTACCGTCCAAAGTGTGCAGTTCGTAGGTGACCCCATCAAACACACGGGCCACTCTGTACGGTCCAACAAACGGAAGTTCCAGCTTTTGGCAGGTTTGCTGGTCACGTCTTCCTAAACGATATCGACGCACCAGGACTTGGTCGCCGACATTGAACCGGGTACGCTTGGTGATCTTGGCATTTTCTTGGCGGACATAACGTTGTCCCCTGAGTTGAAGCTTCCTTCTGGCTTCCTCTGTACGTGCCTCCACGTATACATCCTCCTCGAGAAGGTTCCACGGGCGACTAGGCAACCTTCCATACATTAAAGTGTATGGGCACTCCTCCGTGGTGGTGTTGGGAGTGTTGTTTATCCAATTTTCGATGTTTTGGACGTGGCGGACCCAATCAGGATGGCGTTGATGAGTTTGCATCCTGAGAAACTTGACGATTTCCTGGATATATCTCTCGCAAGGATTCCCACAAGGATGACGTATAGAACAGAAAGAAACATTAATATCACGCTCATTCATGGCGTCAACAAAACGATGCGTGTTGAAATAAGTGGCATTGTCAGCAAGAATGCGGCGCATTTTCCCTTGATTTCGTACAAAATTGTCAATACAACGGATTGCTGTATCAGTGTTGTAATATCTGGTGGGAAAGAGTCTTACGTATTTGGTGAAAACATCAACCATGACGAAAATGTTGCGGTAGCCAAAATGTCCAGGTATGAGATTTCCAAGAAAGTCGACGGCGACGAGGTCGAGTATGTTCTCAACAACGATGCTCTTGATGACATTCTGGCAGGTGCGGTTTTTTGATTTTCCCAGTTGACATTGAAGACATGTGCGGACGATGGATTTGGCAATGGTCTTGTCTCTTGTTGCGAAGAAAGCTTCTCGGAAGGTGAGCCAAAGTTTGTGACCTCCAATGTGTCCAAGAGATTGATGTAGCTCCTGCATTGCTTGACGTGCGAATGACTCGGTGAGTACGACATTGAACTGGTCTCGTATCCTTTTCATAAGAATACCATCTCTGATGACAAAATCCTTGTACTCATCCTGGTGGACTAATGCCTCTCGTATTCGATCGAAACAATCATCTTGTTGCACCTCGTTGATCCTGACAAAGTCAAACAACCCCTCGGCTTCATACATGTTGTATGTGTTTACCTCAACATGGTTGAAATGGCTTTTCAGATTGTGAATACGAGACAAAGCATCAGCTGTTACATTCATAATCTCCTTATTAGAAACAACAAGCTGTCTAAACATCATCATCACATCTTTCATTCCTATACTTTCCTCAGTTTTTCCTGTCTCACTCTGCTCCAACGTCTCGATGTGGGACTCCCTCACATCCGTCAAAAGTGCTTGTGGAAGCTCCATCTGCTTGCTCTCCTTTTCCTCAGGAAATGAATCCCGAATACGTCTTGTCTAGCACGGTTGCCACAGATTCCTCGCTCCTGTACCTGGATTGCTCCCTCCAGGTTCCTTCTGGGACGAACAATTTGTCCTGTGCTTGGTTCTCTCCGGACATTTCGACGATTTTCAAAAATTTTAAACACAACAGGTATTAGTTTCCCCGAAACAGTTGAAAAATTCACGAAACCTCGTGCAGGGAAAATTACAAAGTAAAACGTGGCCAAAAATGAATCAAAACAACAATGAATCGTGAGCCCCACGTTGGCAAAGCCAAATAATTATGCTGTGATAATTATGAAAATGTGAATTATTTAAAATTAAATTAATGCTTGTGACCAAAAGTCTGAAATTAATTATTAAGTTGAGCGCCAACTCTAAAATAGAGTAAAAATTGCTTGAAGAGCATGGGATTCAAAATCCCAGTGGTCACCTTCTGAAGGTAAACCTTAAGAAACTGAAAGTGGGTGTAAACTGACCACGATGTGGGGAAACAAATTAAAACAACAAAATTTGAATTTTGAAATTAAATAGAACTTTAATAAAAAAAACAAATAGGAAGAAATTTAAAACCTTAGATTAATTAAAATCCAGGCTTAAAAGAAAACTCCCTATATTTAACGTGAAACTAACAAGATTAAGAAAATTTAGAAATATAAAATTTTTATACACCACGTGTAAATCGCAAAATGGCGTTCTCAGGTGAACGTCTTTAACTTTAAATACTTAAAACTGCTCAATTGTAGTCAGCAATTACAAAGCAAGGTAAAAATACCTTCAAAACAGTGAACTACAATCAAATCTAATTGTAAAGGAAAAAGAATGAATCAAAAATTAAATAAATATCAAATAAAAAAAAAATGAACTCTCATAAAGTAAAATTAAATCAGCTATAACAAACTATTTGGAATTCCAAATATTATACAAAGAAAATTAACTGAATTGAGTGTAAGGTGCCTCTACTAAGGTTAGATTTGTAAAAATCAAATGACACGCGGAAACAGAATGTCTTCAAACGACATACATTTACAGCGCTCAGGAAAATGATCTTACCTTCGCAGAGTCTAATTGTACACTGCCTTCTCTCTCCCGCAACCGAGCAAACGCCGGTACAAGAGAAGCGCACGCAACAGATGCGAACTTACACGGTGACATGACTTAAACCAGGCCAACAAACATTTAAAACAATAAACTGAGCTAAATGAAAATTACATAGCGGTAAAACAACTCTAAAAATGATATTAATAAGAATTTTTCAACATGTTTCAACGTAACTTAATACTAACTTAACTTTTACGAAAAATTTAGTGTCTTTTAAAAATCTTCTAGAAACAGCTGACTTGGACGAAGAGGTCAACGCACTCACGCACAGTTTTTCATCCCCTTTTTCCACAGCAATATGTTCCGCTTCCGTAATAAGAATTTTCTCTCAGGGTGAAACTATACTCCCTACGAAATAATGTTAACAAATTACTAACTACAGAAAGTATAAAATATTTACCGCAATAGATATAAAAGTATATCCTTTGCGATGTTAAAATCATTTTAATTTATCAAGAATAAAGTAAGGCAAAACTTTTTACGCGTTTGGATGCTTACACTGGATCCTTTGTTCAAATCCGAGGACCTGCTCTCAATGTGAAGTTTTCGTGGTTTTCCTCACACCTTGGCAAATGTTGAGAAACGAATATCTTAAGTAATAATAACTCATGGCCGACTGATGAACCTGTAGAGCCTGTAATTGGCACAACATATTGGGGGATGCGAAGCCATGGATTATTATTTTTATTAAAAGAAGCAACTATTTGCTTGCTAGTTAGTTGCTCTTTTTCAGAATGGTGTTACTTGATTTTACAGAACTGCGGGATACATTTATTCTACTTCGATATATAGCTAACACCGTCTCCTTCTACTCCGAGCAATATGTGTGCTGTGCACTAGTCTTTCGTATCTATCATCTGTTCTGCATGTAAGCGTGGTTAATGGAAAAATGTTTATAAATACTTTAATCATATCTATATTGTATCAATTTTATTAATAAATGAGAAATGTCAAAAAGGCGCTCATGGATATAAAGTAGGCAGATTACCTATTGTCTATTTAAATGAAACTCTTTAGTTTCCTGAGATCTGCTTCCAAGCTTTGGGAAAGGGTGAATTGAAGATTTCAGAAATGTAGTATATCATACTTTTCAAAGCTACGATACATCCGTCCACATCCTTTCTCAGTGCATGTTGACCACAGTCTGACTTGAATCTACATCAGGAGAAGAAGGTGGTACCACTACCATTATAGATCCTCCTGCTGCACTTCTTTCAGGAGGTCCTACATTAAGTTCTTCTACTTCTATTAGTCAATTCCGTATACCAATTTGTTTCACATTTACTTGATCAAATTCTGCTATTTTTACAGCTATAGCAATAGGTCTCTCTAAAGTATTTCCTACTCAATTACAATACCCTGGATAAAAAATAGAATCCATTAGAATTCGAGGGAATGGTAAAAATTGTCATACGTAACAAATCAGCAGCAGCTCGTGAAAATAGAATCTGTTCTATCTGAGGAAGCATACATTCAAAATGGTTTGCCACAAGGACCTATCAACAGGCCCGTTGTTATTATATACACCATTGATACACCAATAGGGAATGGCTTATCTATTAACGATAGTAGGAGTAAGATCATGCAGCTTCACCCTATTGTATCTAATTACAATCAAAGTGTATTGGTTAAAGTATAAAGTAAATCTCTGTAGAAAGTATGTAACATCAGCCGGATTACTAGGTATGATTATTGGTCATTCTTTTTCTTGGGATGTTCATATAAATAGAATTGCCAGGAAAATTGCAGGCTATTGTTATGCTTTAGAATGATTAACTTTGGTAAGCAATGTATGTAAAGCTTTATATGTTAGTAACTTTTTAAGTATTGCCACATACTGAGCCGTTTCAGAATTCTTTTACTGCGAAAACAAGCAATACGAAACATCTTTAGTTTAAGGTTCAGAGATTCTTGTAGAAACACTTTCAGAAATATGAACTTATTAAGAATTCCTTCAACATAAATATTCATCAATTTTTTTGACTTGTCCCATGCCTTTTTTTATAATCGTTTCGGGAAGAATAAAATTATTTATTTATTGTTTAATGCTTTATAATAGTAAAGGTATCGTTTAAAATGGGTATACTTGGGATGAAATATGTGACAAGAGCAGAAAAAAACGTTGCGAGATGGATTAGTGGTAAGGTTTTATAAACTTCTGCTGCAGCCCAAATCTCCCAAACTAAAAATGATCACTTTTCCTTCGTGCCCTTTCCTCAGTTGCTTTTAATTCTCCCGAAACCGATGGAATGGTCATAGATTCAAAGAGTTGTGCTTTAACACCATCTTTAAAATATTTGTGTGCAGTAACTCTGGACAATATTTTTTTCTATTTCTTTTAAGTTTGGGACATATGGTTTGAATTATAAAGATTTCTATCATGGAAACGTTATTTATGTGTTCCTAACCATACATCAATACCGTCCTCGAGTATTGTCCAAATTATCCCCGTAACCAAATATAGATTGGATGAAGATGGTTTGATTTCTCATCCTGCTATAAGCAGAGAACTACTGCTTGCAGTTTTCTTACAGTAGGCCGGCAGGGTAAGAGAAAATAAAACATCCTCCGATCTCTCTTCCCATTTCTGGTTTCCATTTTGAAACTTCTATTCCTGAAGCTTTTAGTAATTGAAATCAATTGAGTTCCTACTTGCACCTTCGAGGTGTTCGAAAGTTGCAAATACGTCAGAATGCTTAAAGGAAAATAAAGGTCCAACAGTCATATCATTTTTCTTTGGTTACATTCTAAAGTTTTTACAGTTGGAACTGTTAAAATAATAACACAAAACAACATTTATAACAATTACTGTTCTTTTACAATCAGTGCAAATCCTCTAAACCATAAGCTTCCATTTTATTGAGATGACTGCGATAATATAACAAATTACTATAAAAATCAGCAATCATTACTCGTATTAAAAACGAAAGAATATTCATACCCGCCTTACAAACCTCAAACATAAAAATTATGACCACAAGGGATAACTAAAAGCTATCATAATAAAAAGGGACCAGAAGCAGCAAATATTTTGCACGCCCATGAAGCTGATTTGTATACACAGTTATTCAGTTGTATTTAATACTTATGTCCAAAACTAAAAATCATTGAACTTATGAAAATAGTGTACGAAAAAGCTGATGCTACTTTTCTATTAAACCCCTTGTTCATAGAAAAATAAAAGTATAATTAATTGAAATTATGTTATAAATATTATATAATAAAGTATCTGCATCTGACATATTTTGCATTTAAGTACATATATAGCTCCCATTCAATTAATAAGAGTAATATGTTGTCAGTCGGTAATATTCGCCATTTAGACTCCTTAAGATCCGATAACAATTTGTAATTACGCAGTTCGAAGGAATCTCTCAAATTACTAACAGATCACGGACATCTACAGAATTGTAGAAATACATTCCCCGATTGATTTTGAGTAATTGGTATCAGGTCACTGAAACTCTAAATTGAAATTCTATTCGGTTGATTTTATGCCCTACGAGGCTTCTACAGAGTGATGTACAGTAAACTTTCTCTCAGACGACGCAAATCCACTTCGATAAATTGTTGTGCAACAGAAAGTTTAGGGGTCACGGCCTTTATACATTTATCTAAAAATTAGGTGTTTCACTTACACACATACATACTTTCTTTTTTATATAGATATAACAGCCAAATATGATGGTTAAGTTCCATGCTAATAATACCAGAGACAATATTTTAAAGGAGATGGGTAAGTTTAAACTGCCAAACTGTTAACAAAAATTGGTGGTGACAAGGGACGTTTCTAGATGGCGCTGTGAGTCCAAATTGGGGAAGTTTGTTTAGGTTGTTACAAAGTTTAGGTTGGTGGTTCTGGTTTTTACAGTTGCATCATGGTTGTATCTGGCATCATTTGTCTTCATTCATGTTGATTCATGTAATTGTCGTTTGTGGTTTAACTACGCGTCTGTCACGTATTTGCTATTTCCATAGTAATCGTGGAAAAAAAACGTTATCTATCGCGTAAATAAAATGTTATCTTTAGGCAAAAGGTACTTTTCTTTATTTACCTTATTTGTTGAAATTATAAATATTAAAAAATAAAATACATAAAAGCATATTTTAATATTGTTTTGATGCGCACCCTCTATGAACGTTCCTTGGTACTTTAGACGAAAAAATATTAACAAATATATATAACTGAGTTACCCATCTCCTGAGGTAACTTATCTCTGATAATACCTGTTTTTTTCTTTTTTTTTAATTTAACACATCTTCTGTTAGTGTACTCTAACATATTTTACTCCAAATGTTAGTACAATTTCTTTAAATGCAAGCTGCAGAGCAATTATATATTAGCAGCTGTAAAAAAAATATCAAATATTCATTACTATAATACTATAATCTTACGAAATAAAAAAAAGTGCAAAAAGGGAGCCACCTACATTTATTAGGAGTATAATTTATTAAATGCCCGACATAAATTACTTTTGATTCTTCTTTTCCTCTTTTTTTGTATGTAATTGGATTTTCGTAACAAAAATAATTACAAGGATGAACGATAACAACATGCTTTTACCCGTGTTATTAGCTACCAATTAATTAGTTTCTTTTACAGACGCAAAAAGAAAAACTGAAATCTTTCTTAAAGACCAAAGGAAAAGGCGAAAATAATTTTTCAGGCGGTCCGCTTTGATATTACCCGTAATTCGGGGATTCGCATAGCAACAGAAAAATCAAAAAGTAGGTACTGGAGGTGTACGAATATTCAGTTTTCTTTTTTTTTTCTTTCTTCTCGCCGGCAATTTTCATAGCCAGTCCCACGCGTTGACAAATTGTTTTCGGTATTATCGTTCAAGATCGTGTAGATGCTAATTTCCTGCCGCTTTCTGACGCCACTCTCCGTTAATTAGGAATTCTTCCTTGCGTTTAATTGTTTGTCAGAACAGTCTTCATGCTTTTCTTGGATTGCTTGTGGAACTTATTGGGAAGGCTAATTGAAAGAAAACGGACTGAAATTCAAGTGACTAGAGCTAACAGTAATACTTTTAGTTTAGCAGTTGTTATTGGTGTTTGGAGAAATTGTGTTTCCTCTTTTTTATGTGAAGCTTTACCTTACAAAGTCCTCTTAAAGTAAAGTGTTTTGGTTCTTAATATCCCCGCCAGTCGAAATCATATATCTATATAAGATTATTGATTTTTCCATTTCTATAAAAACCGAATGATTTACTTACATTCTTTAATAATTAACGATCCAGCTGATAAAATCAGAGATAATCTATATAAAATGACAGTTTAATGATGTCATAAACTATTTAGGCCACACGTGAACTTCACCAATAGAATAACGTACAATTCGTCCAATGGTTCTTTACCCATGACATCATAAATTTTGTACATCTGAATCAAGTCAGTACTTTATACTCAAGTTAAGTACTACCTACACTACACCATCATATGGGTGATATTTCTAACCTATTGACAATTGTAAATGTCAAAACATTTTGTTTACATGAAGTTTATAAAACTATAATACAGCACATGTTCTTACCAAGTTCAATTTAGAGATATTTGTTCGAGAGTACGAATGAATACCACAAAAATTAGTATAGAACTGTGAGTGGAAATATAATGTTTTGATTGTAATGCCTACTACCGTATTAGAAAAGTGCAAAACGACAATAATAAAACCACACAATAAATCTAACGTCCAAAAAGCTTAATGACAGATCCATAGACAAAATTTTGACAGAACCATGCAAAATGATGTACTGATTTTGATTAGCGCCGTACAAGTGCAGCACGTTTAAGAATAGATTATTTGACTGTATTCTATCTCTTTTCTATTTGAATAACGCGCAATATTAGTACTTCGATTGCTTGAACCAACGGCTAGAAGACGAGCGTTTCAAGTTGAATTTGCTTTCTCTTTCTTGTATCAAACGGAAATTGTACGAAATGCATTGAATAATATATGAGTATTATTGCTATATAAATCAATTACGCATGGGTAAAGATCCGTTGGACGAATAGTACCTAAGTATAACCCAAAATATTTTGATACAATCTACTGATGTCACAATATGACTAATTACTAAACAACCTTAAAATTAGAGCCCCTTCAAGATATCATATCAACATAGAATCATTTTAAAAATCGCATTTTATTTCAATGTCAAAGCAAGATTTGCATTCACACACGTATAAGAAATTTACGATCACACAGTTCAATAAAAACGCATAAAAGATAATAAGTAATTATTATTATTGTTTTTGTAAAATAAGAAACAAAATAAAGTAAATTTGAATTTCATTTTATTATGAAACATATCCGTTATACTCAGAAAAGATAAAATATAAAAAAAAATCATATGTGACAGACGAGTGCCATCTATGAGATCAAAGATCAATCAACCGTGGTTTTGTGTATAAACAAAATGTATAAATGTTAAGATTTAAAATCAAACATAATAGACATAAATGTTTTTAAATCGATTTTTTAGAACGATTAAAAGTACGTTTTTTTATTTTTCGATTCGATGTGTATTTCTTGAGATATTTGACCGTACCGGAAGTTTTGAGACACCCGGTTTAAAGCAAACATATCTACGACAAAACATGGAACAACGAAATGGATCTGTCTTTATTTTCTAATCATTTCTGTGTTGGGAATATAAGAAACATATTGTAACTTTGTAGTTGTCGTTTAGATTGTGCGAGATATTAGAAAAAATAAAATAGAAATTAAGCAAAAATAAAATTATTATTAACTGTTTTATGTTTTTCTCAACACATGTTGATTTTAGTTCATTTAAATGTCAGCATTTTTTTCTATAAAATTAATATCTAACATTTTTTTTAAGCTATGTGCTGGATAGGAAAACCAAATTAATCTTTATCTGACATAGGAACTATAGCGAGAGCGCCTTACAAGTTGTTCCAGATTTAAAATTTTGTCTAAAAACATGTTTTTATAAAATAAAATAATTTTGAAGATGCCTCTCGAAATAGGCGAACAACTGATAACTTTAACAATACTCATGCTTTATTTTTATATAGAAGACATTTTTTTATAATGATTTACTTACATTTATTTATTATTTTAATGTTCTAAACACAATATGCCGCTTCCAAGTGCAAATGTCTTCTTGAACTTACACTCTAAATAATAAAATAATGCCCCAAACTAGCTTTCAGTAGTGCAACCACCATATATAGTCGATAATGTAGATAGCTATTAAATAAAGTTTACACAACACAATGAGGAATTGCACAACTTTTTTTTTGTGTCATAGAATGATAGAGAATGTTACAATATATAGCCCATCATTAAACCTTCTTTTAAATTGTTTCTCATTAAGGCATAATTAATTTTTTTAAAGTGCTCTGACGTCACAAGTTCTTTCATTCATAAATTCAAAGTCGGCATGATTTGGCAATGGAGCGATAGTCATCGTAGTTCGCATCATCATCGCAGATAAGTAATATTAAATTCGCTGTTGACATGCTTTGCGCGTACAGATGGCGTAAACGTATTATTACGATATTCTGTGTTTATTTTACGCGGTTTGGAGGTTATAATCTTTCAGAATTCGTTATTTTACGAAAAATTGGAGAACTTTAAACACAAACAAAAACAAGATGCAGAAATAATTTCGAATCCCAAATTCCTTTGTGACTATCACCTGCATAGTACCTTAAAAAATCAAATTTCGCAGCCGGTAAATTCGGTTTCTACCTGTGTCACTGTTACCCGTAAATAACTAATCTGTGATTACTACGGGGAGGTAATTTCTATGTTGCCATGTATTCTCGTTCATTCATAAAATTTTACTACGTACTTGTGACGTATAAGGATCTTAAAAAATTTATATTTCAAAAACTACTTTACAAAAAACCGACAAAATTTCAGTGTTAATATATATTTAGGTCATGTACAAAATAACATTATTTTAACAAGAATTAAAAAAAAGTGCAATTCCTCATTGTAGTTGCATTTATCAAAATACTTCTGGAATAGCGTTATTTCAGAAAAAACGGAGTAAAAGTCTTTTTCCTCCATAAAAAGCTCTCTGTCATAATCAGTTACAAAACCAAGCTTGAGTAGTAAATATCTGCATTAATACTCGTATCTATGTATGCAACTTATGTTCAATAGTTAAAGTAATGGAAAAGCTAACGATAACAATATTTTCTACCCTATGTAAACGCACAATGAGCGTATCTGGTATGCGTAAAACCTGTTAGGAAGACCGATATACCCTTTTCTGACTCTCCCTTATTTATAGGGGTAATATTTTCTGCGTTAAATTACCAAGTTGGCGCACTTTTTTTTTTCGAAGAAATTCCCGTCATTTTAATGATGAAGGGGTGTTCGCAATCTATTAGCCGCTTCCGCACTCATAAAGCAGACAATTTTATACCAATTTAATGTCGTGTAATTTTGTTTAAAGCGTACATGAATGAAATTTTATATTTTTAAAGTGTTAATATATTTAAAAAGAACACCTATTTATTCCTTTACCAATTATGCAACAATGCTTGAACATTCTTTTCTTCTTTTTTTTTCTTTTTGGTGTGAATCGTCTGACATAAAGTCTCCGGAAACATGGCAGGGGTAAAGGAGAAGACATAATACAAACAGCTTTCTTGTCTTTTAATGTGTATAGGAAATGGGAGACATAATACAAAAAGCCCTCTTGACTTTTTGTATTATATCTCCCATTTCCTATACACATTAAATTATCCCAGCCAGTCCTAGTGCCCTGTACTAGTCTGTACAGATCTCTGGCTGGTCGGTCGAAATAATCCTCTGAGTTTATATTTAGTTTGTCAAAGATTGCCCGTGCTTTTGCGTCTAGAGCCTCGCGTTCACATTGGATGTGGTATGCAGTCTCTGTCATTCTGTTACATAGCCTGCGGTAATGATCACCATTTTCTGTAAGTGTCCTTTCAGTGTACTAGATCCTGTTAGGAAACGTGCTACTATGCGAAGATGATTCCTACTGAGCTTTAGTATCTCTTCACTCTTCTTCTTTAATGGTCCCTTGATAAAGGTGTTTCCATGAGTTTGCCTCGTTGTTTGTCCCAGTTCTTACTGCTCTGGAACTGTGTTTTTAGACACTCCTAGAACAAGTTTCTGTATAAATGAGACCGATGATCACTATAGTGACCTAGTATCGTCTGACTGTCTGTTGCAATACAGATCCGTTTATTTTTATAAGCCCAATAATTGATTTCATGCCTGCGTTCAAAAAGCTTCCATATATTTAGCTGAAAATATTGAAAACGAAATTAAAAAAAAATTCAACGTATGAAGTTTACGTCCAATAGAGGCTACCGACAATTGTGGAGTGGTGGATTATTCACCGACAAGGAGGCATTGTATATAAAATAGGAAGTTTAATGTTGAGCTGAACTATAGACAACCAAACACTGCAACTATAAGGCCTTGTATTATAAGAAACGTCAATTATTTGGTGAAGATAAGCTGAATCCAAAGCAAAATAGACTGTTTCATGCTACGGACTTGCATATTTAATTTTTAATTGGATCTTAAAATGATTATTTTTTTCTCTGAAACGATTGCTAAATTTAACTCAGCATCGTTAAATGGGCTCAAATTGAAAGGTAGACAAATACTGCTACTTACTTTGGGTAAATTGCTTTAATTTTTTTTTAAATTTACCGAGTTTCTGGGGACACTTTTTTCTTTTTTTCTTTTCATAGATTTATGGATTTTATTTCAGCGAAGGTACTCCGATGAAATTTGCGTCCTACCAAAGTCGTCAAGTTTCCTTCGATTCTCGAAAAACTTCTCGTGTCACGTAACACATTTGTTTAATTGTTCATTTCGCAGAAATAGCGTCCTTTTGCCTTAATTCTAAGTAACTTATATTGATAAAACATTATTACATTTTAATTTTTGATTTAGCTAGCTCACAATTAGATTACAATAGGTTAGAAAACACTTGGCTCTAAAATATTGAAAGAAACTTTAAAATCATGGCTACAACGGCGTTGTTTTTACAGAATTACTGAGTTTTTGCTCGACTTTTACTAGACTATAGATTTGCCTCTTTTTTGTTGCTTTTGTGAAATTTATTATTTTCTTGAGAGAATGTTAACCAATGTATTTTTTGCATTTTGTTTGTATTACCTAATACATTAATTTATATATTATCCTTTTTACCCCTTTGTGACGTATTATTATTCTTTCGTCATTAAATAAAGTACCATTATTATTATAGGATATTCTAAAATTTTTCCGTTGTAAATATAACAACACCATCAGCAGATACTATACCCTTGACAGGGTAAATGATTCAAATTGCTGGGCTCCACATAAGTTGGGGTGCAAATTCTTCTTGTAATTATCGTCTGCTCTTACTAACCAAAGCAGTTTTATGCTACATCTTCGTTTCCACTAATCTGTATAAAGCGACATTCACCTGATGGTCATGTCGTCTTAATACTTTCTTGGCAACCTCATGTAGAGTGTTTACTCATATTGAAACTAAATTAGGTTCCACAACTGGCACGGCATTTATTAAATAAGAAAAACAAATTAGTAGCTTTAACAACAAGAGTAACCAATTAATATTTATTGGGTTCTCTTAGGGTATCTTCGTGGTTATACGGGGCTTAAATGAAGACCCTGTATATAAGGTGCACTGTAATAACGTATGACTAAGTTACTTTACTAGAATATAATAAGTTTTTAAAAGCCACTAATGTCAACGTATTAACATCAATTTCAGTCGCAACTATCGGTTTATCCACCCTACCGCCTCGTAATAAAAATCTCTGCTTCACGCTTAATAGTGCCATAATAAAACTTTATGAGTAGAAACTTCCTGTTAAATTTAAAACAATTATCTTTTCCAACCTATATCAACTGCCAAATTCTGAAATTGCTCTTCTGTCACTAGCCCTGACTTGACCCTAGCTTGACAAGTTATTTTTAAATTGTAATTATTCAATTCATTGCAGTTTCATTGAATTTTATTAAATTTTAAATTAAGTTCCTTCCCCTTTCGTTGAAAAATATGACTATTTATGTGAACTTGCATTGTTTGTAGCTTGTATTAGTGCGTAATATTGTGATGATATTGTGTGATATATTTTATATCACACATAATTTGATACACGTAATATACTCGTACGGAAATTGTAATAGTAACGGATGAAACAAAAAGCCTGCAAACGGTACGGTGTTATGCAAAGTTCATTAATACACTCGCTTTGCGAAAAGGCAAAAGCAAGCAGCTACTGTTTGGCTAATAAAGTTGAAATATGAATAAACATAATTATCCAGTGAAACAACATATTATACTCACGTAATGTTAAATGATTACCCGCATAATACGGAAAATTAAAGGTATTAAGTCTATAGAGATGGGAAGTGCGAAATCGGATCTCTGAAGATTTTGTTTTTTCTTTTGACATTGATAGATTACTGTGAGGGAGACATACGCTATACTGCATAAAGATATCTTACCACATAATCAAATGCTTTCCTCGTTGACTTAAAAAAGAACAGAAATGGAACTACTCCATTAATATTATAAAGTATAGGATTTTTTTATATTATGTGTGTTTACCAATATTCTGCACAAAACTATTAGCATAAGCTGATACTTGCGGAGAAAATATGATATACAGTAGTCCATTTTTTTTCTAATATTAGTTTACTTAAACACATCCCTATAGATATATCTAAATATACTATCTAAAATACTCTGTACTGCATTGATAATGGCATCTCTCAGTTCTTCTATGGTATGCATGCGGTTTCTATAGATCCTATTTTTTAGATAGCCAAACATGAAGTAATCTAATGGGGTTAGATCAGGCGATCTTGGTGGCCATCTTTGTGCTCCAACGACCCTGTCAGCAAAAAACTGTTGAAGATATTGGCAGGTTTGTCGAGCAGTATGCGCTGGAGCATTATCGTGCTGAAAATAACCTGCTTCCAGCTCATTTTCTTGCAACTCTGCAATAAACAATTCCAACATCTGTTGGTAACGTTGGGCTGTTACAGTTTCCTCGAAGAAAATTGGCCCTATTATATAAATATATAAATATGTCTGCTTAAAATCAAATCATCGAATTCTTCATCCGGAAACTGTACACGGAATTCTTGAATACATAAATTTACAGAGTATATCCATGTCCCTTCATGATTCCGCTGTCCATTTCGGAAATAAGCTTCCAAAATGAATGTTTCGTGCTCTGGTGTGTAGGGCATTGTACACTTATACAGATAAACGTTCTATAGATTAGGTCTATGTTATGAAAGAATTTGCTGCCTTACCACAGATAAATTCCCATATTTTCTTACAGTAGGTATTCAAAAATACTATTGTTGGTGATATTAGATGTAAATATAAACGGTTTGAAAAAATTATAAGATAAATAAACGAAGGATACTACAACACGTACACCAATGTCGCTAAATGTCAAGAAAATTGATTTAATGTATGAAATTTGTATGTAGCTTACTTCACTCATTAAATTGGTAATAAGTATAGATAAATTTTTCCGGAAAACAGTTTTTTTCTTACGACAATCATTTTGAATCACATAGTATGCATTTATTTCGTAGTGTGGCGGAATATTAATGAAATGCAAGCAACGCTTTAAAAGAACTAAAATTTGCAATGAACATTATTATTTTTGTCTTTAATGAAACTTATATGGTCTAATATATTTTTTTATTATTTTTATTATTATTAGATAAAGGGGTCCAAAAATTGGGGATGATGTAACTTGAAATTACTTGAAATAATGTTCTAATCCAATTTGATATTTTATTAAAAAAAATTTCATTACATGTTTCGGCCGGAATTGACCATCTTCAGATGCCTATAAAGTATAAAATAATGTTATAAATATTATCCAATGAAAGTAACATGAATGTTCTAAATGTATATCATTTGTCATATTCTATTTTCTATTATACGCATTAGAATAAAAAACAATTGAGCATCAAATGTGTTAAATATAATAAGTACATACAAAGTTTTAAATGGAATGTACCCAATTTTATTACGTATTTTAAAACTCTAAAAAATTCTATTTACAACGATATATCATATGTTTTAGTTATCTCATAAAAACATAAATTGGAAAGTTTGGTACAAATCAGAGATAATACACACAAGAGATAGTAAACTTAATACTAAAAAGTGGGTACGCGTGGGGAAGGTGGTGGGGGTGTATTTGGCAGGTTACGGTCTCTGCTCATAGAGACGCTGTGATCTCAAAACGCGCGTAATTTGAATAGGTATGTATGTATGGATACTGTTGCTAGGAGAAGCTTCGGGTTGTGAAATGGACCATGACACTTATAAGCAAGGACATCTATTTGACGTATTGTACCAACCCCACTGAAATTTTGCCGAACCTGAAGGAATTCCAACCTCCGGTAGGAATTGTGCCAAACATCGCATTGACACGGGATCTACGGCTTTACTTCCTATCCGAGAAGAAGGCATGTTCTGATTTTTATCCACAATTAAAAATCACCGCCTCCGGCCTGGGATCGAAAGCACTCGCACTATATGCCATCCTTTTGTCATATCCATAGATAATAAATATGTCATATTATGAGGAGTTTAGATACCTACTTTGGATAGGCAACATATTTTACACTGCCACTCGTACAGCCCTCTCTGGAGCGAGACCCAAACCAGCTACCCCTCCGGAGGGGAAGAGACCAAGTTTTGTAATAAGAGTTGGGCGGGGGTGATACAAATGCACGTTTAGACGAATTAAACACATCGCCTAAGAAAGTGAAGTAGTTTGCCAAACCGTTTGCCAAATCATTTGCCAAACCGTTTGCCAAATTGTTTGCTAAAGCGTTTGCCAAATCATTTGCGAAACCGTTTGCAGAAGATTAGAAGTTTAAAACTGAAAAGTGGAAAGTTGAAAAGTTCACAAGTTATAAGCATTTTCTTTAGGGATATTAAATATCAATGCAATTCTCACTGATTACGTATTTGTGAAAACGCTTTGGCCACCTAGAACTTCATTTCCGACCACTGTGGGCTTATGGCAAAATAACAAAATACATGTTGCATAAAGCGATACGAAACTTAATACTCAAATCTCGGGAATCTATGGCAAATATCATGTTGAACAAAAATTATAGATGTAAGAACTGAAATTTTAAACTTATTTTGTTGTTACTCTGTTCATGTTGTTATGTTATAGTTATGTTACGTGGAATAGCATATGTTGTCAAGAAAGTATTAAAGATCATTGTTCAACTGGAAGCTGACAAATAATTTCATTTGTTTCACCGCCTACTTTTTCGAATAAAGCTTTAATCTACCAAAGCGTGCATTTGTACCAAAATTTTCAATTTATATTTATAAATGATTAGATAGCCATGACATATGATATATCGTTGTAAAGAAAATTTTTTAAAGTTTTAAATATAGGTAATAAAATTGGGTACATTCCATTTAAAGTTTTGTATGTATTTGCTATTTTTAACACGTTTGATGCTCAATTGTTTTTTATTCTAAGGCGTATAATAGAAAATAGAATATGACAAATGATATACATTTAGAACATTCATGTTACTTTCATTGGATAATATTTTATCCAATTTTATTCTAAGGCATATAATAGGGAATTAGATGTAGAACAAATTTTCTTTATTAACATTTTATCGTATCTTTAACAAAAAGCGAGTTATCTGAGATGACAACTAAAATCAAACATACTGTATATCCGTTATTTGATCGTATGTTTACTAATATTTTTTTTACAAATTTATATTTTCTCTATTTAGTTTAAGATTAAAAATGTTAATTTTAAGGAGCTTTGGTAATGCTTTCAATTGAGGTAATGTAGGGTTCATTTATTACACAATTAGCTAGCAAAAGATATATTAAAATAAATCTACTTTCTTCCAAATTTTCTTGACTTTTTAATATATAGATATATGTGTAGATCTTCTTGGTTTTTAATGTCATATAGTTAAACAACTATTAGATTGAGTAAGACATTTCGGTTTATTTATAAAACCTTAATCATTTACATTTTTAAAAATTAATAATGTAGAAAATAAAATTTTGATGTATTTAGGAATGAAGTCAATGACAGCTGTCCTAACATCAACATTTTATTTTCTACATTATTAATTTTTAAAAATGTAAATGATTAAGGTTTTATAAATAAACCGAAACGTCTTACTCAATCTAATAGTTGTTTAATATGACTTTAAAAACCAAGAAGATCTACACATATAAATCTACTTGTTTATTCGAAAACAGACTACTATCAATTTGGTTCATTCTTTTGTAATTAGTGCCTTATAATTATTCAAGTGGTTATAATAAATAGAAGCTAAGAAAAATAAATAAAAATTTTGGTGGCTGCGCCGGTTATATCTATTCTATTTAAAAAAATTTTGTCTGTAACCAGATAATATAGAAAAATTCACAATATTAGTTAGAAATGGCAAATAGCTTCTTTTTTAAAAACATATAAAAGCGATGATCAATTTTGCAAGCGTAAATTTAGATTCAATTACTGAACAAGGTTTTGAAAATTAAGCAAGGGTTCGTGGAACATTATTTATATCGGAATGTTTTATGTTCTTCTGCTCCGGATACTGGAGCAACTTCAATAAATAATTCTTACTGATCTGGTGTAGAAAGAGGATTACAAGTTGAAAATTCTTCAATGTTTAAATTTACAAATAATTTTTTTATGAATCTCGAAGCACACCATGGCATAAAGTTGTAAATAAAAACATCCTTGCTTTTACTGAGAACTGTTTATTGCCTAGATGTAAGTTGGCATTATATAAACAATAAACTTTGATTTAACTTTCGAATTACAATGCGCCGTTTATATGATCCCTTTAAACCGACAGATATACATATATATACTCATAGCTTTTCCTCTTTCAGAGTTTCCGATTAGTTCGAGAAAGAAAACGGGTAGCCTGGATCCTTCTCCTCCTGGCGTTCGTCTTCGCTATCTGCTGGCTACCGTACAATACGGTGAATCTATTCGTAGACGCAGGCTCCCACGTGAACGTATACTGTATCCATTATTTGTTGCTGCTGGGGCACGCGAACTCCGCCCTCAATCCCATCATATACTGCGTGATGTCGAGGAACTTCAGGAGGTCCGTCAAGGAACTGATATTCAGGACCAGGATTAACTTCGAATGCAGACGGAATCAACGGATCAGAGTGAGTATCATCACGCGAAATAGAATAGAGTATCTGTTCGTATACGATAGTCGTAAAATTTATACAGCTGGCCGTGGCCCTCAGAATACACTCCCGGTTGTATCGAAAACAATTGAATTCGAATAAACTCGTTGAAGACTCATAAAATAAATGATTAAATTTGCACGTTTTACTTTCGATCGTAAGAAAGTTGGCGTAAAATGAGTTCACTAAAAGGGTTTATTTTACTTTATTTGGAATATATGTCTACAAAAACAATGTTTTACTGGGTTTTTTTTTGTCATTTCTTGTAACATTTAGTAGAGCTTCAAAATTTTGCACTTACTGATATACAGCGACCGGCATAAATATTGTAACATATGGGAATTTTTTTTATTATTAAAATACAAAAAAAAATATAGTTTACAATGCAAGTAATGTTTACTAGGCAGGCTAGATTAAAAATGTCTGTAAAATTTCTATATTGCTTTTGCATACAGTTCATTGCAACCGCAATTGTCATACTGGAAACCTAGTTTTCAGTTTTAGCTATATTAATTTTACAAGAATTAACAAAATTATTTCAGTATCAACCATATTTAACGATTTTACTTCAGTTGAGCCACTAAAACCGAAAAAAATTGAAATATGTAATTTATTTCAAAGATATTTTATTATCATACCTAACCTTTCTATTATCATATCTAACAGGTCGCAAAGAATGCGTAGAAGTGAGTCTTAACGGCGAGATAATTAGGTCGAATTGGCTCGACACTGAAAGAGGTGTGCTTCAAGGTTCGCTACTGGGACCTTTTTTGTTTGTACTGTATACAAATGACTCACCTGGAATAACAAATCATTTTCTAAATATGTATGCAGATGATACATCGGTGATTATTGCTGAACAAGACGGCAGCAAACTCAAAGATGAGATAGCGACGGTTATTACATCAATGAATACATGGTTTTAGAATAACAACTTATCATTAAGCGTACAAAAAACAAATTTAATCAAATTCGCTCTAAGAAATAACGAAACAATAACAATTAATTACGGCAGCAAACAGTTAACATCCACAGATAAAGTTAAATTCTTAGGAGTTCATCTAGACAACACTCTCACAAAAAAATGGTTTATTCACTTAGGACAATATCTTCAGAAGTTCAGGCAGCATTGGCAGCGTATTACGCGTATGTAACGTCCAGGATGAGGTACGGAATAATTTTCTGGGGCAATTCGGTTGATGTAGAACCGGTATTTAGGCTACAAAAGGCATCTGTACCAAGTGCTTTCAGGGTGAAAAAGAGAGAGACCTGTAAAGAAATTTTCAAAATAAACAATATACTTACTTACATCTATGAATGTCTGTGCTTCGCAAAAAAAACATTACTGTGAATTACTAGCCCAATAAGAGATTAATCATAACTACAATACTCGCGAGTGTGACGAAGCCACCCTACCGGTGCCTCAAACATCATACACAAGAATATATAAAGCTGTAGTGTCACAGGTACTCAGAATTTATAACACCATTCCAAGGGAGTTTAAAGATTGCACCTTGAAGTCCTTCAAATTCAAAATTAAACAATATTTAATTAGGAAGTGCTTATGTATAGTGTACACGATTTTTTTGTTACTAAAGACATTTAAGAAGCATGATATATTATTAATTAGAATCCTAACAATATGTTGTAAATCTGTATTTATTTTTTTCTTTCTTTGTAAATGACGTGTTTCATACTTTAGGGATTATTATGAAATCAATATTTGGAAAATATTGATTTCATAATATTTGGTGATTCTTATTTTTTTTAAATATGTTTACAAAAATTTGTATTTAGCTTCAGAATTGAATTCTGAGCAATATTTCCAAATAACTTTTTTGGATATCATATTATCCAACCCCATGTTTTGTCAATTCACTGCATATTTTTTCAATTTCCCGCCATACGGGTGACCACGTGATGGGTGTCAAAATAAATTTTCGGGTTCGTAGACATGCTGAACCTATCCCACAAAAAAATGTTTACCATATTTTAATAATAAAGAAAACTCCCATATGTTGAAATATTTATGCCGGTCACTGTATATATACGATAATACTAAAATCTGAAACAAAATTCGTCAAATCTATCACTAATTTTCTATAGCGGAACTTTTTTTCAATGCTCTTTTCCAAAATATGCATTTGTTCGCTCACATAAAGAATATTCTTAAATTTCTGCAAAACAAGCTGTCCTATATCGCTTTACCCTAATTTTAATGAAAAGATATGACAAGTGGTAAAATTAGGTCAATTTCGTTTAGCTACAAAGATACAGGGTGTTTCCGATCACTGGCACAACATCGTTTTCCCGCGATCTATTGTTGATATTGATTTGATTGATCAGTAAAATTCCGCCATCAACTTACATTTTTCTATTTTTTTATAAAAATGGCACACTATTTAAAAAAAAAAAGTAATAATTTCCTTATGCGTTTGAAAAGGTAATATGGTGGAGTTCTTGGTAGTTAATAAGCAGTTTTCAACATTAACTTAAGACTGTAATATCTGCTGTGACGTTTCGACTGTCCTAATATAGTCTTCTTCTGACAAACATAAAAGTGTATAAAAATCAGTATCTTATGTTACAATTTTAATTTAAAAAAAACTACTTTCAGTTCAAATAATTTCTCCACTCCATAGACAATTATAATGGTGTCATAGGCTTGCATCCTTTGATGTAATATCCTATATACTAATATCCCTATAGAACTTGCTCTTCTATCATTCAAAAACTATTAGCATGAACTGCTAATTTTACCCTTTACCCCAAAAAGAATTCATTATAGCTTTAGAAGTCATGCTCCAAACTACATATTTCCAATACAACAACTTATTTTATAAACAGATTTATGGTTGCGCCATGGACGCCCTTATTTCAAGAATGGTAGCTGAACTTGTGTGAGAAGACCTAGAAAAGCAAATTATTTCACAATTAGATTACCAACCCACTTTTTATAAACGTTACATCGATGACTACATTCTTTGTATCCCTAAAAACAAAATTAAGTATACTGCGAATATGTTTAACACTTATCACCCGCAACTAACATTTACAGTTGAAAAACAACAAGGCTTACAAATTAATTTTCTAGACCTAACAGTAGTTCGGAAGAAAAACAAATTTTTACCCAAACATTTTCAAAAACCAAACGCTTCTAATAGATACTTATATTATCAGTCATGCCAACCCCTTATAATTAAAAAAAGCGTAGTCATTTCTTTACTAGACTATATTGAATTAACCAATCCAGAATTCCGCCCTTCTTTAAATCGAATGAAACAAGTTTTAAAAATAAACAATTATCATGAAAATTTTATAAATTAAAAATCTTTCTCACTTAACATTAGAATAGCACACCAAAATTATAACAACTTAAAATTTTTATATGCCCAACCTAAAGATATTACTCCAGTAGAAAAAACAAACTCATGTAGTTTATAAAATACCTTGCAATGATTGCTTGGGCGTGTACATTGGATATACCAAACAACATTTGGCAGAAAGAATTAAAGTACATACATAAATATTCATCAAATATCACATCCCTCAAAAAACATATAAACAGTCAAAACCACAGCTTCAACTTTATTTTTCTTTTATCTATATTTTTTTTTAAAACAAAACTGTAATATAACATACTGATTTTTATACACTTAATTAATTTTAAATAGAAAAAGTGCTAAAGCAGTGATCAAAATCTGTATTGCACAAAATATTTCTAGAAAAAGAAGATATATTCCAATATTGCCAAATAGCTCATATAAAATTAATTTTGACGTTATGTAATTCCTTTTTAGTCAAAACTAATTGCTATTCAATAATTGTCATAAAACATACCATGTTCCATCTATAAGAACATGAGTCAATCTGTATATTATGACTTTGGTACTCTCTACTGTTTTCGTCAATAACTTTTGGGGGTGTCTGCATCTATATTTTCTCTATTTAGTTTAGTTCCGAGTATTTTCGGATTTTCGAATGCGTGGGACAAATAAAGGAATTTAGAGGGTATTCGATGAGAATTGGTAGCTTCGTTGTAGTTGGTTCCTAAGGAAGTGTCCATTGGAATTTAACTTGTGAGAGAGTTGGATTTGTATAAATTACTTCCCCTATACGAAGTTTTGGGCCGCTTCTATAAAGTGTTAGCTCCCGTTTAAAGCATTATTCAACTGCTCGACGGTTTTAAGACGAATTTAGCTATCGTACCGCACACGTTTTGCCCTTTACATCTTTTCTACGCTGTATAAGATCTATTTCCGTGTGCTTCATTTCAAATTATTTTCTGCTCTCTACTTTCTTACGTTCATTCCTTTTCTTTATTGTAAGATACCATTACCAAACATTCATATTCCATTATTAAAATTTAATTTTTATACTTGGTTCGAAAAGAACGACGAATGATCATTCATGTCAAACGAATGATGAATAATGCATAATCGATTATTATTAATTTTAAATATAGAGGAATCTTTTTTTGTAGTTTTTTATGATACGGCATAAGAGATTTTGGTTTTGTATTTTAATTTTTAGTTCAACAAGCGACAATGGTAGTATAAGCACGAAATCATTCGATTATTCATCATTAGATTATACATACCACTACTATACAGGGTTTTCCACGGTAGCCGTTCGTTAGAAGTTTCCGAGGTTAGAAAAAACCTGGAACTTTCTTATTTTAAATGGAACACCCTGTATATTATTTCATTTCCAAATTCCTGAGAAAATTTTATGATGAGTTCTAATAGGTTTCCCTATACCTATTTTCAACTGCTACTTAGATATCTTGATTTTTTTGAAAATTTTGAAAGATGTAGCGTTATTTGCAACACAGTATCTTTTGTCCATTTTCGACTGGTAATAAACACTTCTAGGGTAGATGGAAGCACAAGAATGATACTTTCGGAATCCACATTGACAATTGATTTGTCGCATACACGGTGTCCAAAACTGCATGACCAATTACAAACTTTTCAAAGTTGAAAAAGTTCTTTTTTTCAAATGGAACATCCTGTATATTATTGGATGATCAGATGCAGAATTTAATTCTGCATCGATTCACTATGACTTTCCCTATACCTATTTACAACGGTTTTCTTGTTATTCCATATTCTTTACTAAAATCTAATAAAACTACAAAATCGTATCCAGTAAGCAAGAGGAATTAGAACAAGTGACTTGACAGTTGTTGATTTTATGTCAAAGTAGTACAATTCTATTTTGCTAATTCTATGAAATACAGTTAATAATGGAGAATATTGAAGAATATTCGAATAATGATCTGCTAAATTTGTTTTATACGCACGGTGAATGTGAACGAACTGTCAGACGCACATGTAGATTATTTAACTAGCGATATCCGGACTTACCAGCAATGACTCCTGGAAAATTTGCAAGAATTGAAGCTCGGTTTTTGGAAACTGGGAGTGTAAAGGCAACTCTTAATCACCGAAAGCCAGTAATAGATAATGAAGCTAACGAGGTGAATGTTTTGGCTTATTTTCAAGCTTATCCACGGAGTTCAATTCCAGCAGCAGCGCTGGAATTTGGCATATCAAGAACTTCAATTCATAGGATATTAAAAAAACACAAAATGCATCCTTTTTGTGAAATAACTGTACAAGGCTTACGCCTTGGTGATGATGCAAGACGCGTCGCCTTTTGCGAGTTCATGTGCACAAAAATTACAGAAGATCCAAGATTCCTTTATAAAATTATCTAGACTGACGAATCAAAATTCAGCAGGCAAGGAATTATAAATCGTCAAAATATTCACTACTGGGCACAGGATAATCCACACATCTTAAGGGAGAATAATCACCAGCACCGGTTTAGCTTTAATGTTTTTTGTCTGGTTATGGACAATAGCGTAGCATATCAAGTCTAGGATGAAAGTTTAAATGGGGCTAGAAATCTAGAGATACTTAGAGTATTTGTTAGTGATTCTTTAAATACTCTACCTCCAGGAGAGAGAGAGCAAACAATTGGTATCAACTAGATGGTGCTCCCGCGCAAACAATTGGTATCAACTAGATGGTGCTCCCGCGCACTCCACACTAGCTGTACATCAACAATTGACGTTGATGTTCGAGGATCGGTGGATTGGACCCTGGAACTGGCCACCCAGATCACCCGATTTGACGCCCTTGGACTTTTACCTGTGGGGTCGCATAAAAGAGCAAGTGTACTCTACACCTGTATTAACGAGAGAGGAACTATTGAACCGTGTTCACGATGCGTTCACCAATATAACACCAGACGAACTTCGGAGATCGGTTTCGCGAGGAGTACATGATAGAGTGATTCAGTGTTTGAACCAAAATGGTGGTCACATAGAACAATTATTGTCGTTATTTCGTTCAATTTATTTTATTTTTTCTTGTCATTATGTTCCTAATTTTTTTGTTTTTCATTTATTACTACGTTTCAAATTTTCTTATGTTCCTGTTTTGTTTCCATTTTCTAATTAAAATGAAACACATACGATGTTTCAGTTTCTGTCAAAAATCACCTTAAAACAGAAAATATTGACATAACAAGAAAACCGTTGTAAATAGGTATAGGGAAAGTCATAGCGAATCGATGCAGAATTAAATTCTGCATCTGATCATCCAATAATATACAGGGTGTTCCATTTAAAAAAAGGAACTTTTTCAACTTTGAAGATTTTGTAATTGGTCATGCAGTTTTGGACAGCCTGTATGCGACAAATCAATTGTCAATCTGGATTTCGAAAGTGTCATTCTTGTGCTTCCATCTACCCTAGAAGTGTTTATTACCAGTCGAAAATGGGCAAAAGATACTGTGTTGCAAATAACGCTACATCTTTCAAAATTTTCAAAAAAATCAAGATATCTAAGTAGCAGTTGAAAATAAGTATAGGGAAACCTATTAGAACTCATCATAAAATTTTCTCAGGAATTTGGAAATGAAATAATATACAGGGTGTTCCATTTAAAATAAGAAAATTCCAGGTTTTTTCTAACCTCGGAAACTTCCAACGAACGGCTACCGTGGAAAACCCTTTTTTCGAATAACTGCAAACCAGCGGTAAACAGGGTTTGTGATATTGTCATTTGGAATACGAGCTAGGTTTGATTTTGTTGTTTATTTATTTTGTTCCAATTATTTTAAATAAGGCATAGTGTGACATATACAAGACTGATAATAAACGATAGAATCTGAAAATATAGATATTTGGAACTCGTGTATCAAAATACTTAAGAAACTTCAATTATCCACATAAACATGTTTATTATTTTGGTTTGTTTACTTAGGTTATATTTACATCTACGTAGCTTGTTTGGTTGCATAGTTTGTTATATTTACATTTCTATTCTTATTTTTATCTTTGTATCATTTATTAAAGTTTGTAATTATCTTTGTCCAGTCAATGGTTGGCTGTTGCACAATAAAGGCTATTTATTGTTATTATTATTCTTATTATAAAACATTTAAGAAATAACCGGTTATGTCAATCCAATTAACACGTTTAGATTTTAACTGGCTGATAAAAGAATCGGACTGCCCATCCCTAATTCTGTAATAGTGATGACCATAATCGAATGACCGAAAACGAATCATTCAATTATTGACGATCATTCGAGAACTCGATTGTGACGCATCGATTATGAATGATCACAATCGCTTAGGAATGATCGAGCGATGAATGATCATCGGTGTCAAACAAATAATGCATAATCGATTATTAAAATAAAATCAGTCGTAATCAATGTTTTAAATATAGAGAGAGATTTTTTATGACACGATATATGAGATTTTGGTTTTGTATTCTAAGGAGACCCTTTTTGTAGTTCAACAAAATAACTGTGAAATCATTCTATTATACAATCATTCGACTATTGAAATCATTCGATTATGCTCGTCACTAATATTTAAGAATGAGAAACAGAAAAAGGAGATCCGATCTCCACGAGGAAATCGCAAGTAACAGAAAAAGGATGCCGATATCTGTTACCTGTATATTTTGCAGAAAATTGTTCCTACTTGAATATATCTGACTTTATACTTAACATGTGCAAGCAAAACAATCATGTGGGTATTAGTGAATGGAGATTTTCGTGCGGGTTGCTATATTTCAACCATAAGATACCTTTTGAATTCCTAATATCTATTTTACTTCCTCATTGTTATTGATGTCCGGTTGATCGAATCTCCTCAAGCACCCCTATATCATAATCATTTACAAACTGTTGTTGTTTAGTTGTATCCTTCGTTGGGAATTTCGGATGAATTCCTTCCTGTCAAGTAAGTACTTAAATCTTTTCTGCCCTCTTATATTATTTGAACCTGTTTATCCTGCTATTACTTCGAGACTACCGAGAAAGTTGCTGGAAAGCTTATTGATGAAAGAAACTTTGTTAACTTAGCGAAGTAAAAAAAAAAAGAAATGTTTGTAGAAAACTCTAAAAAAGGAATTTTATTTATTCTACTTTCAGAAAGGACCAAACATGTATGTTTTAACCATAATGCGCTTTATAGTGTAAAAAAACACACAGTTAAATGTAATAAATACTTTAGAGGAAAAAAATTCTTCTGGAGAGATTATCCAAGTCTTTTAGCCGATACTGTGACCTTTATATTTATTTTGCTAAACTATAATGGGCATCTAGTATAAATTAGAAGCTAACAAACACTTTCAAATCAATTTTCCACCATTACTTATTCGACTGGGATCTTTAAGTCGTGGAATTCATATTTGCAATTACTACTGCTTTTGAAAATTGCTAGCAACTCTTGGATTATTTAAGACGATTAGCTAAAAGTCAGAGGTGTGCCTGTCTATGAAATTATTTATAGTTCGAATTATATGAAATAACCGCACCTAGGTGTACTCCATTGCATTATAGGACAATTGCATTTCACATATAGTTTACATTTTTACGTTATAATCTCAAAACCTTATGTAAAAAACCTAATTTTATCAATCACCGAGAAATAATATGATTTTTACTTTTCTCACAAATACAATTTGGGCTAAAAGTAGTATATAATAACTCAGAACAAGGGTAATTTCAGAAAGTTTAATAAATCTTTCAGACGTGGCAAATTAATTGCCCATTAGCCGCAATCTTGAATTTCGCAAGCAAAGAAAGTATATAATAATTAGTTTTTATTTACACGGAAAGAGATCATTAAAGGCAACTAAACATAATTAAAGAATAATATTATATTTCCTCAGGATAAACCTCAGGATACATCGCATATAGGCAGAAGTTACATAAGTCGCAATCAGCCTAGTAGTGTAAATGCTGGGGCAAAACAATGCAAACGCTGAGTTAGTGGTTTATGCCATTAGTATATAATAAACGAAGAATGTTCGGGCTTTATATTACGTGAAATAACAGTTTACAGTTCACAAAACAGTTGAATAAATCATTAAATAAATGCTTTTCTGCTATCACTATAATTTAATATGAGGCAGTTTTTATATTAAAAATTTTACCTCGTGTAGGACTTGACCCCGACACCTTCCGCTTGCCGGACGGACGCTCCATATATGTAATACTACTATATTGCTGACACATCCTAAAAAATTCCGAAATCAAGGGGGATGGATATATATCGGAAACTCCTACGTGTTCTTGACGTAACGTGCGCATGCGCATAATTTTAACGTAATAAACATGGAAATCAGTTGACTTTGACAATTAAAATTTGTGTTATTTGATTATTTATTTATATATTCTTGATTTACTCCTTACACTGAAACCATATTTATCGAAATGGATAGAGAACAATTATTATTTGGTGCTTCATCATTGCTTCAGTAAGTGCTTGTGGAAGATTCTATAATAACAACATATTCATTCGCTAGATGCAGATAAAAAATATTTAGAATACAGATGAAAAATATGCATGTGTTATTATTTTCGCTAAAATTGGAGCTGCAAAATATTGGCAATACATACACACGGAATGAGAAAAATTTTCCCTAAGAAAGGTTTGCAGCATGCATGACGCAAGAGTATTCACGAGGTCTGTTATATATGCAAAGGTTATATCTCAAAATAGTTTTGAAAACTTTGTTAAAAGGGGATTTTGCCTATCTAACATTATCTCTAATATAAAATAGCAACAGGTTCATTACAACAATACTGAAAACAAACTCAGTAAAATAAAAAAATTCACATAAAAATAAACTTAAATTTAGAGTATTCTCAGATTTCCTGGTTTTATTTACTTATGTATCACGTTCACAATTTAACTTAATAACTGCTTTTCGATGTTGAGTCTTTCTTTCATAATATTCAACCTTTCCATAGTATCTCATAATATCTGCATGAGAAAGAAGAAAACATGCGAAGTTATAATCTAAAACAACATAACTAATTTTACTAACCGTTTTCTGTTCAATTGCATAATCTTTACATACTGCTAATTCATTTTGATGTCATTTAATGTTAAAATATATTCAATAATATACTTTAAAATAATCTTAATTGTTTACATACACATATATTACTTGTGTATTCTCATCAGAGATAACCTATATTCTGACCATAGACAACTATTCTAACTTTTGACTAAACAAATCTGTCAAACTAAGCACTGTCAGAGAACATAGTTAGACAAAGAATCATTGAAATAAATGCTTTCTACTATCACTGTAATTTACTATGAGGCAATTTTTATATTAAAAATTTTACCTCGTGTAGAACTTGAACCCGACACCTTCCGCTTACCGGACGGACGCTCTACCAGCTGAGCTAACGAGGTGTTCGGATCCTCACAATTTGAATTGTCTCAAATACAGATCTCAAAAAGCCGGCGGGACGGCAAATATGCAATTAATGCACTTCTTCCAGTGTGAAATCATTAAATAAATGCTTTTCTGCTATCACTGTAATTTAATATGAGTCAATTTTTAAATTAAGAATTTTACCTCGTGTAGGATTTGAAAAAAATATTTTAATATAAAAATTGCGTCATATTAAATTACAGTCATAGCAGAAAAGCATTCATTTAATGATTTCACACTGTAAGAAGTGCACTAATTGCATAATTGAATAAATGTTTAATGTTGGTTTATATCTAGTGCAACACAGAACTAATAGAAGGGAAAGCTAAAATAATATTTGAATTTCCAGGCTTTGTTACTCAACGTGGCTTTGCCTCTTGCTTAAACTAATACATCTCATAACAGAATTTCCGCACCATAAACGTTGAATAATTACTTATAATATATAAAATAATTGAAAAAGTGTAAAGTTGGAATTGTATTGGATTATTCCTTGTAACCATAAAGGTTAAAATATCGCGTTCATACTCATACCAATAATTGATAAATGTTTATGATACCAGGTATAAACTAACATTAAACAATTATTCAACTATTTTGGGCATTATAAACGGTGATTCAAGTTATTTTAACTCTTATTGTTTCGGGTAAGGAAAAAAACCCTTTTAAAGAAGTTAAGGAATAGTTGAGGGAACTAATAAATCGACATTTTTAGCTCGCAAACACCACGACAATAATTTATAATTCTGTGCTGGAAGTAAAAGTTCTTGTATTAAAATCCCTAAAGCTCACACAACTAACTCCGCGCCTATTCACAGATTACTCTGCTAATGAGATTAAATTTATACATTACGAATCATTTAACTGTCAAATCAAAACTGTACATACAAAAATTCATTACATAAGACATTTACTTTTCATTTATTAATGCCTATCTCGGGTCCCCTCTACCATTTCGCTAGTTTCTTCAATTGCTTTTCCGCACCCTGTGCAGCACAAAATATTGCTACGACTATTATTACAGGATCAGAAATATGCAGGGAAGCTTAATACTAGGGCCAGCTGAAAGTTTGAAAACGATTTTTTATGTGGTACTGCCCGTGAGCCACCTAAATTTAAATAGGTAGACTTCGCTGCAAATATTTAATACATCCATGACAATGTAACTACCATTACTCCCTTTATATTCTGTCTTTTAATTAAAACTTTTACAACATTGGCACACTGCGCCGCTGCAATCTCAAAATTCCGCTATTAAAGAGACTTGAACAAATCTAACGAGACCTATGCAAGAATCTCCAATGACAAAATAAAACTTATATTGTTGGAAAAGCGCAGTTGAGAGTAGAATAGGGTGTTTGAATATGTTAATTTTTGAGTTATGAAGTAAACAAGTGTTTACCCTGAAACGCTGCATTGGTTACTGTTCGTTTTGTCATGACGCTAAAATGATATAACGCTATAATTTAAGGTTATGAATCTTATTTTGTGAACAAGTAACTTACTTTTTGTAAATAGCGAACCACAGGTTGTTAAGATAGAAAGCATTTCTGAATATTATTCTATACGTACTTTGAAAGTAGACACTGTCCTAAAAACTAAATCGCAATTGGAGAACATTATACCGAACATGCTAATAAGTTACATCTATGAATAATAATAAACCATATTGCCCAGAGAAAATAACTTGTAAGTATGTAAATCCATTTAGTTTGTATCTAGCACCTATTTTGTATAAGTTATTGGTTACTTTTAGTAACTTTTATTTTTATAGTACCACTACCAACCATCAGAAACGTCAATACCTCACGGCATACAACCTATAAAGAAAAGCATATTTTAAATAGTTTTCTAGACTTTTTATTCATCTTCTCAAAAAAATTATTTTTGACTTAACGATATCGTAATCTTTTCGTTAATGTGCATATAAATCACCAAATCAGTGGTCCTTATTCGGCACTCTTACAAAAAATAAATGCCTTATTCACCATTATCAATAGCGTTTCATAAACGTAGCAAATCACTGCGAAACACAAACCTTATATTCGAAATCCGCGAGAACTATAAACTCAACATAAAAGAAATATATAAAATACGAACAATGCGAATCGCAAATCTCTAGGTATGCCGGGGTCTACTATCTTGTGCTGCCACACTACCAACACTACTGCTATCATCACATCTACCGTATGACCACAGAATATCGTAACAACCAGAATATCAACTCGGCTTGGCGGGAAGGGTTCGCGCATTCTTAACGGGCAGGTAGGTCCGCCATTGATTCGGGCGAGAATATGTTCGGACTGCTACCTACCAATAATTATTTTAGACAAAGGAATGCTTTGTTTTAGTATTTATACATGGTGTGTGTATTATATTTTCATTGTATTATTATTTAAACCATGTAAAGATCTGCTACATAATGATACCATAATATATACGGTTTGTATTTGAACAAATACTTTTAATGAGGAAATAAAGAAAATCTGTACAGACATATAGTTTATTTTGTTATAATAATATGCTAAAGTACAAAATACCTTTAGTTTTATTTTTTTTTCATAATAAATTATGTATTATTTTGCATGTGTACTTTTGTTTAATAATAAACTTTTTTCATGTTTTTGTCTACCTCTTTTTATTATCACAATTTCTAAAGTTATTTTAATTTTCACACGTTTCTTAAAAACTGCATTTTCAAGCTATACTTTTTATTTCTCTAATAATGGTATATATATAATAGTGTACAACAGCTTAACATCTAAAATGAAGTTGTTTTTTATATTAATCTGTGGAATCATAGCGATTTAAAACGCAGTAAGTTGTATGTAGCGATAGACGAAACTCTATGTAAATCATAATGTATAATTATATACCATTGCGCTTGAAAACGCTAAATTTAACATAGATAAGTACCATATCCCCGAAAATCACCTCAGTTAGGTCCTGTCAGGCACGGAATTTTATCGAAGCCGACTCTGACTTCTCGCCCGAGACACTGACATCAAGGTCACGAAATTTTGCCCACTCAGATCAAAAGAGCCGACAAAGAGTTTGCATTCTGGTTGTTATGATATTCTGTGGTATGACTATCCTATATCGTCATATCGCTATCTCTCTTTTACGGTGAAAATCTGCTCTTTAAGCAGATGCAAAGTTCTCGACGCTACGTGACAATTTACGGTAAGTTGTAAATTCCAGAATCCCACTCGAACAGCCGCCCATGATCATAAAAGCCACGCCAAGTCAAATCGAACAAAAAAATACTGCGTGCGTTTTGCTGCATGACGCTATTACCAAAACGAACAAACCTATTATTACCTTGCATTTGCACGGTAGTTCAGGGTAAGTGTTTTTTACAACAATATGACTTTTATGTTGTTTTGTCTTGAAGTACCTACATATGAAAATAAGACCAATAAGAACATGCTTTGATTTTTTAAATGAGAAAGTACCGAATATTTTACTATAGTAAAAGAAACTGTAGGAACAGCTTCCTAGAGTTTAAACCCACTTCATTTTAAAGGCTTTTGTGGCACTTTGGTGTTTTATTTTATCTCATCAACCTACTCGTAATGCATCGCAAGCATATTTTTCTACTTTACTTACAGCCATAAACAGCATTATAAAGAATTGTTCATATCTATATATAATGTGTAAAATGCGTATTTTCCTCTAAAAAAACATGTAATTACTGAAAACAAAACTCATCTTACTTCACCGGATATTGATATGTACAAAGATAGAATAGCAACTTTTGAAACAATCTCACTCTATTTACCTGAATGTAAACCATATTTAAACCAATTAAAATCTCAATATAAAAATGTTTTAGTAAATACTAAAAAAATAATTAACTATTCCAAAATTATTTGCTCAAAAAATAAATCTAAAACTATGTTGGAAATAGTAAATAAGGAGTTAGGGAAGAGCAGTAATTGCTTACATAACACAAATGATTCAAAAGCTTCAGCTAACGAATTTAATGCTTTCTTTAACTCTTTGTCGGGGATGACATCAAACTCCAAACAATCGACTAACCTACGTATTAAACAAAATCCTTTTTCTTTCAATTTTAAGCCAATAGTAACTTCAGATTTAAGAGAAATTGTATCTAAACTAAAAAATAAAAATTCTGTCGGTATTGATGAAATTCCTTTACACCTTATAGAAGGCTGTTTTCATGAAATTGTGGAACCACTCTGCCATATTATTAACACTTCATTAATAACCGGGCAATTCCCTGCTCTCTTGAAACATGCAATTATATTACCTACATACAAAAAAGGTGATCGCAACAAATTGGAGAATTATAGACCTATTAGCCAATTAATAACATTTGCAAAAATCCGCGGGCTGTGGTTGCTGAACAAATTTTGTCGTTCTTCCAAAAGCATAACCTCATAAATAAAAATCAGCACGGTTTCGTTACTGGGAAAAGCACTAACACAGCCTTGTTCGAATATACCATTTGGATATTATCGAATTTGAAAAAAAAATAACTTAGTTTGCGGTTTCTTTTTAGATCTTACTAAAGCATTTGACACTATGTCACATTCAATATTACTTGAAAAACTACAGTGTTATGGGGTGAGAGGTGTTTCGTTGGAGTGGTTCAAATCATACCTAACCAATAGGCGACAGACAGTTAAATTAAATAGTGCTGCCGGAGTAACATATTCCAATACGCTCACTGCAGTTATTGGTGTTCCTCAAGGTAGCGTACTAGGGCCACTTTTATTTTTAATTTTTATGAATGACATTTTTGTAAACGTCTCGTGTTACAATCAAAAAATTATTAATTATGCAGACGACACACACTTGCTGTTTGCTGCTTCTGATTTTCCGTCTTTAGAACAAACTGGAAGTGACTTATCTATATCGCTCCGTAAAACAACCGTATATAGAAAATAAGTTACAAGTAAATGAAAACAAAACATGTTGCACACTATTTAAGACAAATGAAAGTACAAACACACCTATTTATATTTTTCTAGACTGCACTAACATAAAATTAACAAAATATTGTCGTTTTCTGGGGGTCAGTATAGACGATACACTTAGATGGAATAACCACGTAGAACATGTGTGTAGCAGGTTCAGTGGTGCTTGCTTCGCACTAAAAATATTAAGTACAGTCTGTAATTATGTAACTTTGAAGGCAGTATACCACTCATACTGTGTTTCAATAATCCGTTATGGTATTCTGCTCTGGGGGTGTTCCTCAGAAGCTGAGCGTGTATTTGTTTTACAAAAACGGGCGATGTGTGCACTACTAGGCCTGAGTTTTAGCACATCACTTCGATCTGTTTTCAAATCTTTCGGTTTTTTAACGTCGTATGGTTTTTATATGCATGAATGTCTTTTATTTAACTTTATAAACAAAACTTCATTTAGAGACAACGAAAAAATGCATACCCACACAACTAGGCATAAAATAAATTACAACGTTCCAAGACACCGTTTAACTAAATTCACCAAAGGTATACTTTATAATAGTATTCGCTTTTTTAACAAATTACCATTAGATATAAAATTAGAGAATAACTTTGTTAGGTTTAAACGAATGACATATTCCTACATATGTAACATTGAACCCTATAGTATTTCTGAATTTCTTGAATACAATTAATGGGCGCTCTATAATTAGAATGTACTTGTTTTTCTGCTTTTGTATTGACGGCATTTCTACTTATGTATTATAGTAAAAATAAATACTATATTATTACTATTATTATATTATTAATAGTCTATACACTCAAATCTGTTAATTTTACTTATTTCATTTTACATTTCGCAATTCTTGCCTATGCGTTGCAAGTAACAATTTTCGATGTCCACGAAATTCTTTTACTCCCAATTTTAACTGTAAGATTACTCATACAATACAACTAAAGCAAGATAATCAATTTTTTCCAAAAAGCAATATTACTAGTCTTTGTCTCCGAACGAACCGACAGAACAATGCACGTCGAAGTTTTGTCAATTCAAAAAATAAAAAGTTATGTCGTCACATGAAATACGAAAGTTCGTTTTATCTTTTCCGCACCGCGTCACTGAAGTATTAGCCCTGCTTATGCAATTCAAGATAAAATACCGTCATACGTGGATACATCGTCTGCTGACGACAGCTATGTTACTACATACTTTTGCTCCCCATTTCTGCTAGAGATGACATAAAATCTATTTTCTACGACTGGGAGGTGATAAAAAAAATCATAAAGTTGTGTTTATAGTTTTCTTTTTAATATTTGCAAGGGCAAAAGAAAAATCGGCAGTAAAGTTTGATTTTTCACAAGCTTCATCTCAATTTATTATAATCAGAATCCGTACCTGTTGTTTTAAGCTTGAATTTCCAATTTAAAAGTTTCCGTAACTTCCTGCAATGTCCATAAAATTAAGATAAAAGGAGAAGAACGGAAACTACACACAAAGCGTTTGAAGTGCTTTAAAGCTTTATTTCTTGCATCCTAATGGAAACTTTCTTCTAGAAATAAATATAAATTGATAGCTATAATAAAAATATCAATAAACTTCGCATGAAAAGCAGATTGGTATTAACTAATAGAAACAATTTTAGGGCACACTTACTTAGGCTCACGGTGAGTTTTATAGCTACACTAAACATATCTAAAAGCACTAAATTCATCGATAGCCATAAAACCCCTTTCGTCTAAAGCTTATGCTGTTATACTATTTATACAGGGCGTTCTACTAAACTGAGAATTTTTCCAACTTCTTATATGTAGAAATTTAATTTTTAAGCTTTAAGTTAATGAATGAATTAATTAAATTTTCAGTCAACTTCGTTTCAAAAATTAGCAGCGATACATATACCAAACTTATCGATGTAGAAAGAGTTGCATTCAGTATTGTAATAACATGTTTTATTAAACAACTCTTTTATCTTGAAAGTTACTTTCGAAATGGCTGCAAAGTATTTCAAGCACAATTTCCAAATTTTGACTACATTTAAAAAAACTTTAACGGAGCCGTCGTAAGACTAAGCCTGTAACATCCAACAAAACGTTAGTAACGGAGCACATAATAGGCCTGTTTGCAGTGCGATCAAACTAAACACAAACTAGTCATTTCTGTTGGACCATCTCACTGATGTTAAGAACAACCGTGGGCAACCGTGATTACTTTACTGCTTAAACGAAATGACGGGTAAAAAACTGGCAATCACTGCCTCTGTGAACAATGGTAATACTAAACAAATAATAGATGATGAGCCGTAAACATCTCTTAGACAATTGAGTCAACAGGTTAATCTCTCCATTGGAAATACTTTTATACAAAGACTTGGAACCCTCACTGAGAAAAATGGATTGTAGAAATTAGATAGTAAATCTCTTTATGTTAATTAGTAACATAATTATTGTCAAAACGACAATATGTGAGGTATTAAGAGTAAAATAACCAGATGTTACCATGCTTATAGTAAGAGGTAAAATCTGGATGTTACCAGGTATTCGATGCATATTCAATTTCTAACATAAATGTTCGTAACGCTCTTCCCACCCCTTGCTCTATTCATTGTCGATCTTTACCGAAGAAATCGACCAATAAGCTGTATTGCCACTCACACGTGTTATGTACGTGTGATACAGGTGTACGTATTCGTGTCGGTGCATGTTTGTGTCTGCACAGAGAAAAATCCATGTTGTAATATTTACACTTCACTGTTTGACGGAAATTGTAGTAAGAATTCCTACTATTGTGCAAAATTTTAGAACAACGGCGTTGCATTTTCCTATATCACGGTTACAAAAAAAGCAATAAAATTGTTTAAAAATATTGTGTGACAATCTTCTACAAAATATAGTGAAATGTTTTACAATATTTTACAACAAGTGAATATAATAAATTGCATATAATGTAGTGAAGACAGTTATAATAACAGGTGTAGCAAATTTACTGTGTTGTGTTTATTTAGGTTAGGTTAGGTGCTTGCAACAGTCACCTTACTTTGATTATTGAAAACGGCATTAATAATGAGATGGAATGAAATGAATGCTGTATAGTTTTATATCTATATAGTAGGAATATCATAATACTCATAATTGGTTTAGCTACATAAATATGTGATACTACAGCTTTTGTCGTAAAGATGGCGCTACGCTTGTTTCATAATCTTTGAAATTCGTACTCAATGTGAATTGTGATCGGTAAATGTGGCTGCGTAATATCTATATGATGCTTATGCATGGTTAACGTCGTGTAAAAAGTACTGTGGACAATCGCCCACAGACGAGAATTACGAGGCGCTTCAATACCGGTAGTACTCTACAGTACACGGGCCGGTCTGATTCCCGCAATCCTGCCGGATACGACGGCAATTCGCCCGGCTGTCACCGGCTAATCAAATTATATTAATTAATTATAATTAAAAATTATTAAACTATATTTATTATAGTTTTCATTGTTAACAGTTATTATCAAATATAGTCAGCGCTACTAGACATTTTTTTCACATTTACTAACATGTATGCTCAAATTAATAATACAAATATAGTACACTTTACCATACGAGTTAATAAAAAGTATTCACAGATATTTACTATACAGATATTGTCACCGGTAATATAAAATATGATTGTCCCTATAGGAGCTATAAAATATATTAAAGTATACTATATTTATGTTAAAGAGTACTATCTATTTCTCTCAGTGTATTCTTACTCTGTCACTTGATACAGGAATTGAAACCAGCAGATTATGTAGGACGTCTTAAGTTTTGTAATTGGGTAGTTAATAACTTTGGCAATAATGTGAAATTATTACAAAAAATGATTTGGACTGATGAAACGTGGTTTCACCTATCAGGTCTCGCGAATTTTCAAAACATGAGAATTGCAACTATGTAGACCCACACGTAATAATTCAACAATCGCTATATATACTGAAAAAATAGAACAATTGGGCCAATATTTTTTCAGGGTAATAAAAAGTTATGCTCCTAATGATTCCTTTAAATTTTTATTGTTTTTATATAGACTAAATGCTGAACGATATCGAACAGTAATTTTAGAACCATTTATTGAACAACTGCATGATATTGAATTATGGCTATAATTGTTACTTTCAACAATACGGACTGTATAATGGAGTAGATTGTACAGTTGAAACATTGGACTCGCTGAGACAATTTGTTGACGATCGAATCCGTAGCGCTAGTTGAAACAAAGATATTTCGTGGCGTATATGTTGTTAAGATTTCACACTATATGACTTGCAATTTTTGAAACACCTGTGAATAATTTAGCTGACCTGCAGTAAAGAATTGAACAAAATATCGCTGAAATTAATACTTATCCAGCGTTGTTTGACAATGTTATCGCAAATTTCGAACGCAGAGTGTTGAAGTACAAACATAGAAGCCGGTAGCCAATATTTTCAGCAATCCATGTAATTCATAGTTAATAAAAAAACTGAATAAATTTCGTTAAAATGTGGATAATTAATTGGGTGTCTAGGTCAGTTGGTTCGAATGAAGTAAAGGTACTTTTTTTCTCTTTTTTTACTGGTTTACACACGTATACCAAACTTAGAAAAGATTAAACGAAAAATATCGGAAAACAAAACAATGAAATTGTCAAAAATGGGAGAGGAACAACCTAATAACAAAAGAACAGGGTAATAAATTAAAAATAAACAACAGCTTAGCTCCAAAAATTTATTGGGCTGCCCAAGATTCACAAACAACAAATTCCTTTAAGACCAATAGTTTCGAGCGTGCAGAGTCCCACATACAACATGTCAAAAGTTTTAGCAAATACTATAAGCAAAATTTTAGGAAAAAGCGAAGATCATGTAAAAGATTCTTGAGAATTCGCAAAATTCATAAAAAGTAGTAAATCACTTCCTAAAAACTATAAATTAATAGGTTTTGATGTAACATCACTGTATATCAACATATACCAACCGAATCAGCATTAAAATGCTTTGAAAAGAGGTGGAGTGAGTTTAAAAACTACACAAATTTATCTATATTTGAAAGCGTTTAGAAGCGCTTTAGAACTATGTTTAACACCACGTGCTTTAACTTTCAAAACAATGCATATAAACAAACAAACTTTTGGAACCGTTCATAGGTTCGCCAATCTCTGCAGTAGTGGTTAACTTTTTTCATTTTGATTGAGGGAAGGTGTAAGACATACCTCAAATTATTTTAAAAATGTCATACGCTAATTGATGAGGTTTTTAAATGAACACGCGATACATTTATATATATCATATATCAGTAGTCCTATACAGCTAAACGCATTTTCCTTAAATAGATCATAGTTGGCCAAAACTGTACTACAAGTCTCAAATCGAATTCATACTAAAAAATGAAAAAATTTCTGGCAGTTATGTATTTACAACATGATAGTTTAAGTAGCCCCTGAGAAAAAAAAAAACATTTAATTTTTCTATTATATAACGAGGTGATATCGATTAAGCTAATTTTTCGTATTTAGAAAATATGTAGCAGTGATATGTATTTAGCTTTGGGACACTTTTCAATAGCTTATCGGACTGGAGCCTTTAAAGTGTATCTTCAGTGGAATGAAATAAAGAGTATCGTTAATTATTAAAAATAAAAGAGCTTGTTTTAAACGTTTTCAGTATGCATTGCTATTATTACGTTTTAACTTTAAATTTACCAAAAATATTTGTATGTATAATTAATAGCTAGTACACACACATAACATTGACTTGCACCGTCAATTTATTTGAGATATAAAGAAGAAATATTTTAAGACCTCCCAGAATATAAAAAAATTCATCCAGTCGATATCAATAATAGTTGTATATTTGGGTATCTCTTCAGATAGCATTGTCGACGTATGTAAAATATAACCGATTCTTATCTAACAATTCATACGAAAAAGTAGAGCGAGCAGTACTTTTTCGAGCGTAAGAACATGTTCATTGAAGCAAAGGATCGTCCTGCATCTGTTAATCATCAAAACCTGTAAAGGCATTATAAAGCATAGTGAGGGGTAAAAAACCGCTTTTGTAGGTAATACGACTCTACCACTACCTCTGATTGAAATCTACTTATATCATCGGCGACCACAATTTAAATGTAAAGACGTAGGTGCTTTGATCTCCATATTGATTTTCTCAAGTGCGGTTCGTTCAAACGAAGTTACGCCGGTTTTTCTTTATATGGGCTTCACTGTTCGGCTTTACCGACTTTTCAAACGTCTGCCATTTGTAGAAAATACAGGGACAACTACTTTTATATTCCAGTCTTCTAAGCAATAACTAATTCAGTTCTCTCGATTGCTTACGGCATACTCACTGTGAAGGTAATAAAAACAACAGAAAAAGAAACAATTATTATGCTGCCATATTATCATTAAACGCTAAAACATAAATTATGATAAATGTTTAAATAGAGCGCTCGTATTTATCCTTATAAAGTAATTTACTCTTTTGTGAATACAAAATGCACGCTCACATACATATGCTAATTCCCGAAGAGGTTTTCTTTACAGTTAATAATACTTACGTAAACGCAAAATGTATATACATATATGAATCCAAAATAAAGACTTTCTCAAGGGCTGAACTAAACTTACCAATTTTAACAATTCATATCTATGTTATTTTTTTAACCAGCAAAAAAAATCAATGTCAAAGGCATACAAATCGTGCAAAACAAATATAAAAAAAACTAGTTATATTTGCAAGAGAAAATAAATTTTCTACAAAACTTGCTACATCTTATAACTTTCCACGTGCCTTTTTTTTTTATCAATGGCACTTTGAACGCAAATGCATATTTAGAATTACTGAACACCCCCATTCTACCTACTGTACAGCAACTTCCCGACATAAATATGCAAAACATCTACTTTCAGCAAGATGGTTGCCCTGTACATAATGCTGTGGCTGTCCGAAACTATTTAAGTGAACAGTTTCCTAACCGGTGGATCGGAAGTCATTCTGAAAATATCAAATGGCCGCCACGTTCACCAGATTTATCTCCCCTCGATTTCTTGTACTGGGGTTATTTAAAACAAATAATTTATGGCAAACAAGACGTTAGACCAGTTAATGTAGAGTAGTTGCGCAATAAAATTGTTCAAACGTCAAACAACATTAACCCAGAAATGTTGGAGAATGTTAGAATTAATTTCAATATTAGGATATTGTTTAGCCAAGGATGGGGGCATATTTGAACCTTTTCTTTGAAGACTCAATGATTTTTAAAAAATTAACGTTTATTTCATCTTATTACGCAGAATTAATTTTTATTTATCCTTCATTAAATTTACCATTTCTTTTTGAGGGTTTTGCCCTAAATTCATTAGAATGACTTTGATTTCCCTGTCATGAACAAACCCTAATTTTATATTTCTTTATTTATTACTATTACGAATAGAATAGTAACCGAGCTGGTGTTAAAGTTTATTTAATTTATTATTAAGAGTTACTTATAAGTTTTCATTTTTTAAAATTATTTACTCAGAATTAAGTTTTATTTTTCCTTCGTTAAACTTATTATTTCTTTATGGGGGCTTTGTTCTTCGTTCATTAGAATTACTTTAATTTTCTTGTCATGAGCAAAGACTATTTTTAAGTACATAATAGATACTATAAATTACTGTTTTACGCTTTCATTACACCTTTTGAGTTTATAATTGCATGTGTCCAAAGCAATACATATTGCAATTTATTCATTTTCATAATAAAAATGTAATACGTTTCACGGTCACTAAAAATTAATACATTTCTGCGTGTAGATTGAATAGCAAAGCAACAACCGCTGCGCTTGCGCCAGTATTCGTTGTGAGCTATGAGTGGCTATGACGAGTGACTGAATGTAGGGGAATACCTACTGCAGTAAGAAGAATGAGCGGGAGACGCACATGCGTGGTATAACCGTTGACTTTGCAGGGATTATGTCTGTATAAAAATATAGCAAATTTCTTTTTCTAATTGGATGTTGTAATAAAGCTAAAACAAAAGACGACGCAGTGCTGATATGGCTATTACAGCTTACTATGCTGTAATGAGATATTAACGTAGTGGGGGGGAGGGGGGTACTCTTGCCGGAACGTAATATAGGCGTCATTGTGTCACTTGTGTTTTAAAATACTATTACAGTAACAGGCTTCACACAATAAACTACAAGAGTACAAGAGTACTACAAAATGTTGATGGTAAAATTACTTTTGTTTGAGACTTGATAACCAAATATTTTTTTTGAATTTTTCTTTTAAGTTAAAGTATGCTAATATTAAAAATGTAATATGTTATTTAACACTCAATAAATTCAGATAACAGCGAACATAGAATAGATAATAAAATCACCAACCAATAGCCCAAAATATTTCTACAATGGTAACCGGATTTCGTGCTCTCTACTTACATAACGACATTAGCGAACAGTAAATTTTGGTATATTCCTGGATCCGTTCCTATAATTTCTTTTGGGAAACATTATTTTTTACTCACGCAACCAGGCCATCAGTAAATAAATAAACGTCAAGCGAGAAGAACAACGTGCTACAGCAAAACTGGAAACATGTAATTTTTGATAACGCAGTTTCTATTCAAAAATAATAGGGGTAGCTGCCTACAGTATAAATATTAACGATATAGCACACAATTGCGTGTCTAGTTATTTATTTCAAACAGATTTCATTGGTTAGATTCCCATTACTGTAGTTCTATTTTTGGTTTTAATAAGTACATGTTTAAAATTTATTTGATATTTTAATCAGTTTTAATATAATGACTGCTTTACAAAAACAAAGAACATAATCAAATAACAGTTGTTGTTAATTTTGTGGAGAATCACTAATTGTAAGTACTATAAAGTCTTCTCAGAATGTTTACATATAATAATTAATCGTATAAATACAAATAGAAATAGATATTCATATATTAGATATTTGTAGATTCTGCTCAGATGTGTGTGAAGCTATTCTCCAATATTAATTCTGTAAATAATTATGGATCTAAACGGATAGGTTGATTATTTTTTCATATTTAACATATATAGACGGAGTACATAAAACTAAATACAGGCTGGTTAATTTTTCATTGTGCACTTATTATTTCAGTGAGCATCAAAATATTTAAAAAATAAAAACAAATGTGCTATATTTTGGATTCTTCCTAATTAGGTAAGACATAACCCTACTCAGAGAAAAATCCATATAGTAACATTTACACTTCCCTGTTTGATGGAAATTGTAGTAACAAATTCTTGTATTGTGCGTAATTTTACAACAACTCACCGCAGTTTCTTATACCACAAAAATTGTTAGAAAGGACTGTAGAACAATCTTCAACAAAATATGGTGAATTGCTTCACAATATATTACAACTGGTAAATATAATAAATTGCGGATGATGAAGTGGAAATCCAGGGAAAGATTTTTGGACGATTATTTGTAATTATTACGACTGCATATTGAAAACTGTCTAATAGCTAGAAAAAAAATATTTGTACATACTAATGCACTTAATTACCTTTATAATACAAATATGTAACGATCGGTTTAATATATACAATTAAAAATGTTTATTGATTATCTGAACTGTATTATAGCAAAGTTTTGATTCTTATAATTGAATTAGATGGATAAATACTTGATACTAGAGAAATTGTCGCAAAGACGCTACGGTTGTTTCATAATCGTTGGAAATCTTACTCAATGTAAATTGTGTTCGGTTTACGCAGCTACGTATTATTTATTTAATGCTTACACATGGTTAATATTCTACAGAAGGTACTGTGGTCGACAATCGCCCACAGCACAAGAATTATGAGAGGATTCCACATCGCGACTCCGTAGTTAACGGCTTTTCTGACTTCCAATGATGACTACCCAATGCAACGGTAATTCGCGCGCAGTCCGGGCTAATAAAATTATACGTGACTATATTAATTATTGTAATAGTCGATAAAATTTACTACTTGAGTTTACAATGTTTTAGCAGATTGGTTACAATTTTTACCACAGGGGTAAACTCACTATTTGCAATACGTGACATGTATGTTGCTATTTTAATATTTAAGTTGTGTTAACAAAAATTGTATAACCAAATTGCGCATTTTGGTACAATAATGCTGCAATAATTTTCGTCAACAATTTTGTAGGAAATTTTAATAGAAGTTATACTCGTCTCTAGTATTTCTTCTCTTTAGGCAGTAAAGAAGTTAATTATAACAAAAACGCAGTCAATTTCATCGTATTAAATCTCTTCGTGTAAATCCTGGTCTGAATCTACTCATATTTCCTTTCTTTTTGTTTAAATAAGTGAGCTTTCCTGAAAGTTACACTTCCTTTCCTCTCATTCTTAATTTTGCTCATTTCTTCTTCTTCATGTGTTATTTTTCCGGGGTGTTGGTGAGGACTCTCGATTTTCCAGGCCTTCAAGTTCTATTTAAACTTGACACTTGGTAAAGGATATAAGTCTGCGGGCTATGGTCTGATGTCGAAGGTTCTGGGTTGTCGCAAGAAGATGTCCCAAGTTTGGAATCATCACTAGCAGAGCTCAATACAAAAGATCGTGCGTTCTTACAAACTGACATCGAAATATATTGCTATCTGTCAGTAGGTTGAGATGGTAAAACGTCGTCTTCTTTAGCATTGGGTTCCAGTGGATAAATTCTCCAGCTTCTGAAGCCGCCTAATTAAATGGCTAAAAGCTTTTGAATAACATTTCCCTAAAATAAATGCGTTATCGTAAATCCTAATCGATGTGTAAGGTTTGTTAGCCATCCACAAAGAGTGTTCTTGATAATATTCTTTTGAGGGCCCAAGGATACCTCTATTGAGTGGTTGAAACCAATGACTAGTATGCGGATGTAGGGTGAATAATATTATCTCATGGTCTTCCGCGAAAGTAAATTCCTCCACTGACAAGTGACTGCCATGATTTTCCAAAATCACAAGTTCTTTGCATGAACGAGCAGAGTTTTGAAAATGAAAATATGTGTCGCATCTCCTAGAATATATTGGTTGCATAAAATACGACATCGTCTCCTTCCATCTCGCTGAATTTGTTGCTGCGATGTTCTTAATCCCGTCACTAGATTACAAAGGATCAAATGCATCAAAATAATCCTTTCTGTCTGCTATCACTATCTCATTTGATAAAAACTTTTTCCCACCAAGCCTATTTTTCATGGTCGGAGAAAAAAAAAACCTCGAACAGTGCTAAAGCTGAATTGCAAGGTGCGTGAGGAAAAATTTTGAAATTTAATTCGACGAATTATCTTGTGTAGATGTCATGAAACATGAAGCTTCAGATTGAGAACTATATGGTAAATTTTAGAATTATTTCTTTATTATTGCTTCCTCATCTATTCGAAAGCACATTATCTAATTTATTTGTTCTTAATCTTTACAATTTTTTCTGAATTTTTGTTGTAAATCCTACATGGTATTAAATCAGAGAAAATAATGTATCCTTCGAGCGAAAAATATAAATTTTAACCTTCTCGTAAACGTTTGAACGAACCGGTGAGTCACTGTATATATCAGAGGAGCTTCCTGTTTATTTCTACTGATACGATAGCAGAACTTACATCAAAAAGCTTTCTCAAACCTTTAAACTGCATGTATGCGCACCTATTTCCATTGTTCAAGCTTGTGTTTCACGTTTCTATATAACATCATAACTTCTACTTTACTAAATAAAGATGTATTGCATTGTTGGTGATGAACAAAATATGTTTTCATGTTGATAAAACAAATAAAACGCAAAGTGACACAATTTACTGCCAACTAAATGTCAACGTCACCGTGGAAGTAAAAGTCCGAGACAGCAATATAACGAACAAATAAAAATATATTGAGGCATAAATGCTTTGTTAACACAGTATATTATTTTCTGCAATACTTTCTTTCAGCTCTGCAATATACTTACGTAACCTATTAAATAAAATGTTGTGTATTGTTTTCTGGTAAATTATAAGAGAGAAAAGGAAATTCTAAGAGTAAATTTGTGAAGTAGTGCAATAAAAATTGGCAATGAGTCTTGAAAACTAGACTTGCCGTAAATACTTCCCTCGAGACATCGAAAAAGCGTTTGCTTGCGTAAAGCACCAAAGCTTACTAAATAAATTGAAGCCGCACAATGTGAAAGGACAACCACAATATAATAAAATCTTACCGCCAAGAGCGCCTGTAAAACCTAAAAGTGCTGTTTTTATAAAAAACGAAAACTATTTTGCCTCAAGGATGGTAAGAAAATACTTTTTTGAGTGCTTTCCACAAAATATACACCTACGTAAAAATAAGATATAAAATTGTATCATAGTTCATATATTTAAAGTGCAGTAATTTCTTTTTAAAAAATTAAACTGCGAGATATGTTACTAATGCATTACTATACAATAACATAATAATATTGTACCAGCATTATGTCAGTGTAGTAACTAATCATAAATATATATAAGCAAAACACTACAGCTTTGCTGCGCGTAGTCACGAATAATTGCAAACAAGCTATATCTACACTGAGAAATATAGATAGTAACAATAGGGACAACTAACTTTATAGTTGGTTATTTATAGTTGCATTATAATTATATTAGAGCGTACCATCTTCGTAATAAACAGTAATACATGGATGAATACTGGGTACTAGATAACGTATTGTTGTCCTTGAGTTAATATCATTCATTATATTTATAATACGTGGTAACATCTTTTTTTCTCCGTGTACGAAGATCATGCAAAAGCATGATTTTTAATTATCTCGTATCTTTAAAAACACTGCTGAATTATATTTACCATGCAATTCCAAGTGTGATAAAACTAAGACCCTTATTTTTCTCAAAGAAGTGCTTCTTCGCATTCATAATCAAAAGCAATAAGTAACATATCAACGTATTGCAAAACTCGAATCAATACACTGACGAAATGTTCTTATCTGTTACTAAAATCAGATAATATGACTTTATATATATACAGTCCCTGGCCACAATATTAGCGCCACCTTGAAAATGTCGATACTTTATATTATCAACTACAACATTAACAGTATGCCGCAAAGGATTAAGGATGTGATCAAGGCAAAGGATGGAATAACAAAATATTAATATATTGGGTGCACACATCATTTTCTTATACTTTGCAGTAAATTTATGTGTTTAAATTAACGAATTATTCGATATTTCTATGAAATCATTGTATTAGTAAGTGGCCCTAATATTGTGGCCAGAGACTGTATATACAGATATGCTCAGATGTATTAGACACCTATATTTTTTGCGAATAATCAAAGTATACTCCCCTTACAAAATAAAACTCTTAATTTAAATGCGTTATAAATAGTGTTTTAATAAAGAATCTTAATAATTTGTCGCATTTCTGTAAGCTTTTAATACAGTTGCAATACTTTTTTCAGTGCGTAAAAAACTGACGTCTCAGAAACGTGAACATGCATACAAATTTCTATCTATAAAAACTGTTAAATCTTTGTAAAATCATAAAAACGACCTAAACACTTAAATTAACTGCCACAGATGTTATGCCAAACACGAAATTAATGGTAAATCATAGATATGTTGACATAAAAATGACATTTGAGCATAGCTGCATGTATAAACTCAGTAACACATTTAATTCAAGAAGAAAAGTAAGAAAAAATACAACTATGCTCAAAAGTAATAGACATCTCTATTATAGCATAATTGCTAGAGTTACGTTTTTATTTACCTGTGTCATTTTTTGATTTTGCATTTTAATATTCTATTGTCATTATATATTACTGCTACGTTCTGGGTAGTGACGCTAATCCATATTTGTTGAAAGATTGGTGAAATATCGTTCTGAAGGGTTCTTCTTATTAGTAGGACCATGTCATACAAATAGACTTGTACCACGGTTCCAAGCACATGAGATGATAACCAGCATATCGTCTAAAAATAAGAACCATACCAGATCGGACATAAAATGCCTGTCTGCAGACTGCAGACATCTTGTACATACCTGGCAAGCACCTATTTCTTCGCTCAGGGTCGTTATTATAAATCTGTTTGCAAACATAGGGCTGATCCAGCCTGCTGTAATAGATTCTACGCTCTGCACAGGGATGAACATATTATTGAAGTCCAATGAATACCAAGTAGTTTAATATCCTTTACTCAGTTTAAAATATACTGATAAAAACACCCGCCATGTTTTCGTGTGCACTTCTTTAATACAACTAGAGAAAAAGACTATGAAAGGAAAAAAAACAATTGAATTTAGAATTATTAAATCATCAAAACTCAATTATTTAAGTAATTTACTGAAAACTTATTTAACTAGCACACTAAACATGATCTATAGCTTTAGTTACATTATTTTTAATCTTTATAAATTTAAAACAATTCCGTCAAGAATTTTTAATAAATATTTTTAACGAGTTCTATGAATTGTTGTCGATTTATTTATTTGTTTTCGATAGCAAACGGTACTTCCTTAGTTTTAGATAGGTTTCTCGTAGAAGACTATAAACTTTGAAATTTAAATACTGTTACTAGCGAACAGGGACTAATGTTACGCGAACACGCAATTGAAGTGAAATGGGACTCTCAAGTATCTAATTTTCAGCTTCAGGCGTGCGGAAATAAATACAGAAAGAATGGTGACTTCACAGAACACAATTATTTTCTCTCGCAAATGTATGCGAGAGCTTCATGGCGAAAATCCGGTATAGCGAGACAGTACGTTTTGTCGCCAAGTTCTCTTCAAGCATGATAAAACAAAGCATACAAGTTCTTTGATTTTCGCAACGTGAGACTATCTATTAATTTTAGTTACTATCGGAGCCGTAGAGTTTTCATAAATTGCATTATTTTTGCTTTGAAAATACGTTAATTATACACGTAGATTTCCGATGTCGTTATTCGTGCTATACGCTGCTTGTGGTTCAGTGCTTGAGGTCAACGTGAAACTTTCAGATCAACAACGACAGAAGTAACAGCTCTGGCAATGTTCCAGGCAAGTATAAACAAAACGCCAGCTAGAAGCAGCTCTAGGATGCGGTTTTAACCCAAGCGATGTATAGCAAGTAATATGTTAGATTAGATTAACATTGGAGTGGCTACTGGCTACGCTGGCCTATTTCACCGCGACCTTCTCAAATCTATTGTGATCCCCTTCATCTCAGAGTGCACCCTTAACTTTGTCTTCTTCATTAGATCAATTATCTTTGAGAGCAGTTTCTTTATGTAGCTTTTAACTGTGGTTCTCTACGTCCGGTTCTAGAAACGTATGAATTTTGTTAGTCTTCCTTCAGTAGGACATTAGTAAATTCAGGCCTCTGTTAATAGGGCTCCTTAAGAACACATTCTAATGTCTTTGTCCTAGTGATTTTTGCCACCATTCCTTTGACTTATTATATCTCCACATAGAGATGGACTTCTTAATTTGGGATTTGGTAATACCGAAAGAAGGGCCCACTCCAACAAATGACCTTGACCAATCTCGACCCGCCAGATCGTCCGCCGCCTTATTTCTCTTCACGTCCGTGTGGCTAAGAACCCAAACCAATGTTACCAATCCCATTTAGGGCGCTTACGCAGTCCCAAAACAGCTTTGGGTTAAAAACTATGGACTGGTCGCTCTAAGTGTTACCCGGCTGTCAAAGACCTAACTCGATCCATCTTGCTACTTCTCTGACACAGTGATGAATTGCGCCAACCTCAGTCTTGAAAACCCTCGTGCTCGGCTCTTGCCTCCGCAAGAGCGGGCCTTTCTTCCAGTCCTTCTTATCTGGTATTATAACCTGGAACTTTCGATCTACATACGTTGAATTTGAGAACCATGGCGTCACTTTGCATCCTCATAAAAGGCGCCTACTTAAGTTCATGCAGTAGTTGCTGATGGTCAGCACCGGGCAATTTACTTATCAGTGTTTGATTGCGCATAAGTCTGTATACTGCAGATCTAGCACTTCCTTGCATATAAATTAGTAACGGTGCCAGATTTAGAATCACTTCCATTGTGGCGGTCGGAGTCGATATCATCACGCTCATGGCACACCGACAGGCCAGCTTTTATATGCCACCTAGCGTTTTGGCTGCCCCCGCCTGCCGCACCTTTGGCCACAATACAACTGCTCCGTATGGGTCTAATGACCTTTCACCCCATGGAGTCATTTTGGGGTTACAGCTCTAAAAATAAAATGTTAATCGATTGCCTTGTTTGCGATAAGAAATTATTGCATACTACAGAGCAAATTTGTATTACTTCTTATTATTTTGCTAAAAAAATTATTTGCTCCCTCTTTAAAATAAATGCTTACACTACTCCAATTAACAGCAAGAGAGAACTCTTAAAAGCGACAGAATCAAGATTGCATTACTAAAAGGCGAAGTGACGGGGTCATTGCTTTTATATCAACATCTCAGGTAAATTGAGATTATTAGAACAGCAGAACCGTATTTGCATTGCCAGTAGGGATTTGCCAAATAGAATCTTCGTTGAAACTTTGATTTATAAATTACATCAGTACTTAAATTTATGTTTCATGTGAGAAAAATTAGGAACGTCAGCATGAATTCTATCTTAAATGTCAATTAAATAAATAATTTGTGTTTAAAAATGTAATTTGTGCAAGCGGTTTGTGTCCTACGCAGACTTATTAAAGTTTTCAGATCTACTTCAGGTTCAATGCTAATGGTCTGTTTTTTTTTTCTCATTGGGCAAGATCCCAATGCACTTGAAAGTTTTTGCTTTTTATTTCTTTGGAAGGAAGTTTGTAAATGTAAATCAGAAGTAAATTCACTAATTGAAATACAATTATATTAATGGTAAATAAAATGAATCAAATACAGTAATTAGGTATATACATATTCCTTAAAAATTTAATTGGGACTTGGTAAAGAGTAATCGAAAAATCAATAATTTGCAAAAAAAAATCAACATAGTCAATGACGTCAGTTGTAAAAATATGGGGAACAATTAAGCTATATATTTCCCTAATATGATATTATTGATTTTAAGATTCTTTGCCACAGGCAACACGTTACGCACCATAAAATCCTTTATTGGGCAATATTTCAATAATGGATATATGTATAGGATATTAATAACATAAAAAAATTAACAGCATATTTTTATTTAAGAGCAGCAAAACAAATACAATTTGCTCAATACAAGTCTGGGTCAGACGCCAGCCGCGGGCACATTGGTAGATAACAGTTACAATAGTTTGTTTATTCGTGATGATAGTAAGTAATTACATATGAGGATAAAAAAGAATTAATTAAATACTTTAAGCTAAAGATGAGACACACATACATAAAATTAGTTAAAGAATTCATTCAGAGTGTCGTAGCACTTCCCCTACTTGGTAGTGTAATTTATTAAAAGTTTTAGGGCCCAATATGATGTGGAGCATTTGCATTTATTTTATATTTTGAAGAAGGCTTCCTTTGTGTATTTTAACTGTGTATGTTACTATGCGTTTGGAATGAATTTTGTTAAATTTTTGAAAATGTAGATAAGCTGATATTGCAGGAACATATAAGCATACCAAGATTGACAGTTTATATTTCGAAAAGTGCTCTTTGCAAGAGTGAAAGTTGTTTACTCCAGCGGTACAAAATGCATTTTTGCACTGGGAAAACATCAGAATAGATGGTGGAATTGCCCCACAAGTGAACGCCTTATTTCAGTTTTGATTCCTGAGCATAATAAATAGAAACTAATTGCTCAACGTCAAGAACAGTTCGTAAATTTTGAAACACATAAGTTAGGGAACTGAGTTTACTAATTAGGTTTCCACAGAGGGGTTTCCAATTAAGATGTTATATATCATTTTCAATGGTCAGTGGTCACCCTATCTGTATCAAAATAGTTCTTATTATTTTTTGAGGCGAACAATATGCGTTTTACTGATATTAAAATGTAAATTTGATCTTTGAAATAGGCGACAAGGCTTGTGATACTGGCTTCCAACTTAGCTGTTGCACAATTATTACTTTTAGAAGATAGTATAATATTTACATAACAATATACACAACAACAAATATACAACAAACAAATAACAATGCCGTTGCAAAATGTAGGTATGTATGGTATTCACGCTCTCTTCTTCGCCTTGAGATGATGGAACTCTGTTTAACGGTTATTGTCTGTCAGGATTCTTTTTTTGATTTCTTTTTTAAACGGTGCGTGTTTTAATTCTTTAATCTCTGTGGGTAGATTATTATAATGTTTGATTGCTTCTGTGTTTGGGATTCTTTTATACTTATTGCTGACTATTCTTTCAGTTCTTTCATGTGAGTGTCTTTTTGTGTTATGGTTTTGTGTTTCTCTGTTGTTTTTCAGTTAAAAAGAACAAAATTATCTGCATAGGATACAAACATTAAGGTAAAGGTACAGAAATAAAAGAATAGGCCCCATGATCGAACCCTGTGGAACACCCACGCTGGTTGTCAACGTTTCTGAGTTTAGTGCCATCTAATATGTAATTTTTTGTAATGATTCTCTGTATAGAGTATTAAACTGAAATTATTATTGATGTTAAATTCTTGAATGTATTTTCATATATGTATTGACATCGTCCAATTGACATGACATTGTTTTATTAACATTTAAAAATGTCAAAGTGATCTGACAGAAGCAACATCAAAATTATCAGTAAGCGATTTCATCCAAAGTCTAAATTTTTCGCAAAAGCAATGGTGGGGACTCGTGCCCCAATATACCCGATTAGATATTGATTAGCTCGGAAGAGTGAAGATGAATCCGATGACAACACCTAAGGGTGATATAGTCTTTTTGACAATTGTATTTCGATTGTAGTTGTCAATAAATAATATATAATTATTATTATTATTATTATTAGTATTATTATATCGCCAACCTAGATGTAAATCTAGTGCTTGATTGCACGTACGTAACAATTGGCTTTCAATATTGGACTGATGGAAGTTGCAAAAATGAAGAACTCTAGGGCATCTGCCAGTATTAAATAAAAGCATTTTCAACAAAAGTTTTACTTTTATCTCCTATTATATAAGCTTTCACATTATTGATATTACAAGCCCGGCTGATAGTCTAGTGGCTTGCACACTTGACTATCAGTCGTGAGGTCCAGCGTTCAAATTTCGCTCTGGTCAATTACAATAATCGTTTTTTTTTTAATGATGATGAGAAGGGAGATTTGGTACCGCGGGGTACCTGATAAGCTTTCTAAATGCTTAGGCCCCATCTACTGCTTCAAAAAAAAAATGATATAAAGCCCTTTCATTCATTTCTTAAATCATACAAGGGACAGACCAATACATGTGTTGTTAAACACTCTTCTCCTTGTATAATGCACTAAGTAGGTATTGTTGAAAAAGGATGTTAAATGTGCATTAAAAAAATGATTACATACGTTCTCTTTACATCGCAAAAATTGCCTACTTACTTTCTCTAACATGTCTCTGAGAACACAAAGTATATACTCAGATCCAATTTACTTGGGCAGCCCTACTAAGTCTAACAAAAAGCAGAGTGCTCCAGAATACACTTTGAAAGGAGAAAAGGTTTGAAAGGTGAGATAAGTTCTTCACCTCATTTGTTATTCGAGGCCGTACGAGAAGTATAAAAAGAAACCACACACATTGACAGAAGACAAGATTACATATACATTAAATTTTCTTTGTTATCATTAACACATTCTTTTTCCTTTTATGTTGCCTTAAATAAGATTAGAATACTTCTTTATATCCCTGTGTTCTATTGCTTATATAGGATATCAGCTTAAGAAATCGCCTATTACATAAATAACGGAAATATATAGATAACTTATTTAAACAATCAATACCAAATAGGAAGATTTATGTTTTAACTTTCGCTTATAATTCCGCTCAAACTTGAAAACAAATTTTTATATTTTACTGCATATTTCTTATCGCTATAATTTTATTTTAAAAAATTAGTATTATATATTATTATGCTTGATTAGCGATATTAATTTTTCTTTCTTTTCTTCTTTGCATAGTGGCCAGACAGCTCAGGAAGTTCGCAACGTCTCTATTTGCAAAAATTACACACTCCGCCTCACAACAACATACACCACCAACTACATCATCATACATTAAGCAGACTCCAGTCCAGCCAACGTACCACGAAAACCTGCGCTGTGTGAATATAATGGGATCTCGTGCGAAGAGTACAATCCCCCATCTGCGGAAAAAAAATAAAAGAAATATAGCACAATTATGAATAGATATTTATTTTATTTTATGAAGAACTAAATAAACAGACAGTCATTAGTTATATAAGGAATGTATACTTAAATAAATTAATATTTGTACTATTCATTCATAAGGAAGTTGTATGCTATGTAAATAAGTAAATAGGTAGGTACATATTTAATTTCATATCCTATTTAGAGCAATTTTATGTAAATAAATGTGGAAATAAAATACTGAATACCATGTAAATAACTTCTTATTTAAGCGAAATTTGTTTTATTGATCTTTTTCTCACTGATTATCTTTTAACCTTAAACAAAATTGGGAAAATTTATTTTATTTTATTTTCGCCTTTAAACCTAGATTTATTGAAACCTTTTGAGAAAAGTATATGGTAATGCCATCGATAACCTTTGTTGTTCTCTCAGATTTAGAGTGCTGGGTAATTTTGCCTTCAAATAATAGTAATAATTCATATATGACGCCCTAATTACAGAACATATCAACCGACCATGAGTTATTATTAAGCCAACACCCATGTAGCCTGTTTATTGAAGAGTGACTGAAACCGCATAAATCTCCCTCTAAGGTAAGAACTTAGGATTCTCGTGGCGGACCCCGTGATTGATAGCCACGCATGCAAGCCACTAAACTAAGAGCCGACTAAATAATTATTTATTTTCCCGATCGATGAAATGGAAATTGGCAGTATTATCGAGGACTTAAGTAATTCTAAAGCAACCGATTACTACGGCTGCTCTTCGGTTCTCGGGTTCTCTGCCGTGTAGAAAGTTTAAATTACTTGACGTTTCGATCATCTTGTCGTGATCTTCTTCAGAAGTGAAGACTTCACAGATGATCGAAACGTCAAGTAATTTAAACTTTCTATACGGTAGAGAATCCGAGAACCGAAGAGCAGCCAGCAACGACGGTCGTGAAAGCCTAAAGACTACTTTAACCGATTACTATGGCTTAACCAGTGCCTCACTCAAATTGGGCAGAAATTAATTAATTTGTCACCTCACTTATTTTGTTAATTTGTGTTTCGCAAATGTTTCGCAGTTTCCAGAGTGTCTGAAAATATCGGAAATAACGCCTATCTTTCAGAAGGAGGACAATTCATTACCTGATAACTATAGACCGATTACATAAGTCCCTATTCTCTCAAAGGTGTTGGAAAAATCATTTAAAATCATGAAATATTTAGAAAAAATAAATGTATTGAATCATTCACAGCACGGTTTTAGGGGATATAGGTCGACTGTGACTGCTCTGGTGGACATGGTCACATATATTGCGGACGAACTTGAATCAAATAATCAGGTTATGGAGTGCTTCTTGGATCTGACCCAGGCAATTGACTGCGTCTCCCAATATACAGTATTGCTTTATAAACTGAAAGGTTATGATATTAGGGAACATCCTTTATCATTTCTTAAGAGCTTCTTAATTAGTAAATAACAATATGTTGACAGTGGCGATGAAACCTCGTCAATAAAGCAACATAATTATGGTGTCCCAGAAGGCTCAATCCTACGGCCCATCCTTTTCATACTATATGTAAATGGTATTACTGAACACATCACTTATAGAAACATTGAATATACTGAAGAAACCACAATCTTAATAAGCAATAAAAATATAGAATTACCAAAAGAGATGTGCCATGATTCTATATCCCAAGTAGGGAAATATTTTAATAGTTTAAAATTATGTTTAAATAAGGACAAAACTCAAACTAATTTAAATGACCATAGGGAATTACACAATAAATATTAACATACACTAATCATTTCATTCTTCAGTGCCTGATTCACTGTAAAGACAATTTAACTTCTTATCCACGTCAAACTATTCAAAAAACCAGACATAAAAATATTGCACACTCGCATTTTAGACTTTCAAAAAATTTAAATTCTTTTAGGTATATGTGAATAAAATTATATAACATGTTGCCCAGTAAATGGAAGGAATTAAAGGCTAATAAATTTCGTAAGACTATAAAACAGTATTTTAAAAAAGAAATCCCTTTTATGAAATACAGGAATTTATCGATAATATAAAATATGAATGAATTCTGCAGTGTACGCTGTTGTGCTTTGCGTCTATTTTAATGTGTTGTGTTGTCGCGTGTTTACACATATTTGTTACTTTGTATTGTATTGTTTTTATTATTTTAATTATTATTATCATATATTGTGAATGACTTGATAGGGACACTATTGCTATCTCGGGAAATGTAAGAGAAACGGAGTCGGTTAAATGGAAAAAAAGCTGGGTATTTTACAGGTGAATAAAATGCATTAAGGAAATTAAATATATTCCTAATGGTTCCGGAGATATATGAAAAAAAGCGAAAACTCCGTTTTCCTTTTTTTTGATGTGGCACCTTAAATTTTAAAGATAACAAAAAGATTTATGGAGGTTTTTTATTATGAACTATGTTAGCTATAAGGTACTGATATTATATTGAAACTGCAACGTTTCGGTTTAGCAGCACTGACCTGTACTTTTTTTTTCATTTCTTGAGGTCTTTTTCTATTTTAAATACGGTGGATATAATATTTCTTTATTATATTTACGTTAAATGTTTAACCAGTAGTTATTGTATTATTAATTTATTGTAACTGAATACGGCTCTGTCCTAATACACGAAAATGAAAGTTAAACACGAGTGAAATAAGAAATGTTTATAAACATCCCAGTGTATTAGGATAGCATTATACCCGCGATAATACGTTTTATCTACGACCATCATAAAAAACAAAACATTAATTTGGGTAAAAAATTATTTCAGATGTATTGTCAGATCGTCAGATGTAATCTAAAATCAGCAGAAAAATGTTTCAGTGTTTTATAATTCGTAATTCACTAAAGAATAATGAGTATGTTTATGTATCTATGGTTACGTAAATAATAAACATATTATTTAATTGTTGTAGATAAACAAGATGTCAACCGAAAAGTGTTATGCATTGTTAATATTTCTCCAGGCTTTACTTTTTTTTTGTAAATCTAGAGTGTTAGCTTCGGTCTATCACTAACAAAAACATACGTAAAACGACGTTTTACATCTCCTGTCAAAGTATTGTTGAGTTATTGTTTGTAGCTACTATTGCATACGTAATGGTGCGTTTCAGTTTTGAAAAAAAAACAGATATGTACGATTTGTACATTAAAAACAATCGCAATATAATGAAAGCGGCTGAGCAGTACTCTCTCCTATATCCCGAAAGACACCTGCCATCCAAGAAAACATTTTACTCGGTTTCGAAAAATTTATGTGAAACAGGAAATGTTAGCAAAATACGGGGTAAATATAATCCAAGGTTTACAATAAATGAAATCAATGTATTAGCATTGATACATTTAAATCCGGAAAGTTCGTCCAGGAATATAGCGGAAGAGTGTGGCATATCACCATCCGCGGTTAAAAAAATTCTTAAAAAACACAAGTATCATGATTATAAATTCCAAATTGTGCAAAGTTGAAACCCTGGAGATAGAGAAAGAAGACTAGTGTTTTGCAACTGGTTTCGTCAGAAATTTCATGAAAGTCACTTTTTTTATAAGAACATACTCTGGACGGATGAAGCCACGTTTACAAATTGTGGGATTTTCAATAGAAAAAACAAACATCATTATGCAAAAATAAACCCACACCTAACGCAAGAAGTGCGACCACAGGTACGATTTTTTTTAAATGTTTGGTGTGGATTGATAGATAATAACATAATAGGGCCAAAATTTATTGAAGGCAATTTAAATAGTAGGAATTACATTGACCTTCTTGAAGAAATAATTGATACAATTCCGTTGCTAATACGTCAACAATTACGCTATTTTATGCAAGACGGTTGTGGACCACATAATGCCCTGAATGTCAGGGATTTTTTAAATAAAAATTTTCCTAGATGGATTGGTACCCATGGAAGAGTAAAATGGCCACCTCGTTCTCCTTGTTTAAATGCACTGGATTATTTCCTATGGAGTACTTTAAAAAATAAAGTATATTACGATAATATACAGAATGTAAATCAACTAAGACAAAGAATCGTAGATGCTTGCAGCCAAATTACACCGGAGATGATTGCCAGAGCTACGAAACAAATATGTTTAAGAACTCAACATTGCATAGAAAATAATGCCGAACATTTCCAACAATTTTAATCTATAAATTTAATTTCTATAGTTTGTTTCTGTTTTAATTAATTTGTCTGTTTATACTTGAAATTTATATTATCGTAAATATTTCGTTGTTTTGCGCTTACCTACTTTTTGCATTTTGTTATTATGCCTTTGAATAAAAATGAAAAAGAATCTGCGTTATACAAATAAAAGGTAGTTTTAAGTTATTTATTTTAGTTTTTTATTCAGAGCCGTATTCAATTACAATTAGTAATATAATAATTACTGGTTAAACATTTAACGTGAATATAATAAAAAAATATTATATCCACCGTATTTAAAATAGAAAAAGACACCAAGAAGCGAAAAAAAAAGTACAGGTCCGTATTTAAAAAAAAGAAGTTGGTGGTACTGCTGCTAAACCGAAACGTTGCGGTCGCAATATAATACCAGTACCTTATAGCTAACATCATTTATAATAAAAAATCTTCATAAATTTTTTTGCTATCTTTGAAACTGAAGGCGCTACATCAAAAAAAGAAAAACGGATTTTGCTGTTTTTTGCTTTATGCACTTTATTTATGTCTCAAATACACAATTTTTTCCCTATTTAACCGACTCCGTATCTCTTACATTTTCCAAGATAGCAATAGTGTCCCTATTAAAAAGTGGCCACCCTTTATATATATATATATATATATATCTACAATATCTTCCTACAATAGCAAATCGTCAGTTGAGTGACAAAAACTACGACCTCGTCTTGAATTAAGTTGAACCAATACACCATCAAGGACCGTCTAGGAAATTGAAGTTCTTAGAAGTTGCTAAAAACAAAATTAATTCTATTATAAGTGCACGGAAAAAGCTTTGCTTTATACTTCCTTGTTCGACGAGAAATCAAATAAAAAGAAAAGAACGACAGAGGCACCATTTTTGTTTAGTGTAGTCCTATCTGCAAGACATAATGCGGCAATACGTATCTTATCTATATATTTGTATTATAAGTTTTTTCATAGTTATTATATTTAATGACTATTATATAGAAATCTCAAAATGTTTCCACGTTATTGCCTGATTGTGGTGTAAACAAAAACCGGTCACAAAATACATAGTAAAGAAATCATTTCCAAAGAATTAGGAAGCACTTATTTTTATATATATTTCATCAACAATTATTTTTGTTATTATTGGTAATAGTGTAAAATGGGTTAGCCCCTCGTCACCACATTACGTAAAGTGACACTGTGGTTTAGTGAAGTGAGACTATTGTCAAGTATGTTAGAATACTAGTAAAAAGTTGGGTTACTACAGTAGTAAGCAGAGGACGGTACTACGACAGGCTCTATCAGCATTTAAACGATAAACTTGCAACAAATGTGGACCAACTGGACACAGCTGGATGCTATTATCTACTCTGCATGGGCATATACTGCTACGAAACTTGTAGATAATTCTTTATAATTTTTATTAAATTTTTCAATTTCATTCTCCTTTCATACAGTCAGCGTCATCTATTATTCTCATTTACTCTACAGATATCCTACACCCCATATGTAAGATGGCATGAACAGTACACAAGTACACTAAATTTACCCCTCCACAGTGTTTTGGGTACACCGCAAACCAATCGAAACTTATTATTTTCAGTCAACCTCGGTACGTGGTGGGATTATGACACACAACTAAGCCTCCGATTATTATCTTTATATACCTGATATACACTTAAATATCTTTACTGTGACTGTATTAGTTATTCGTTCGTGAGGTTCTTATACTACAGTGAATAAAAGAGACGTTATTTCAAAGAAATTTATTTATTTCGAGTTAAATAAATGTGATGAACAAAGAAATGAATCTTGTAAAGATTCCCTCAGGGTAAGTAAGTGCTTTACTATATTCGTTACATAATAAGATTTCTAGAATCTTAATCCAAACTAAAAGTTCATATTTCTCGTTTTAAATATCAGAAATAGAATTCAAATCTCCCGCTAAATTCCCGTCATAAAATCAAGTATTATCAGATAATGCCAACTTAAACCGCTCGTTAAATTAACCCATAGAATCAAATAATAACCTTACACACCAAATCTATTAGATTCACTGTTATCATACGATAATATAACCTAACATTCCCTTTACGCTTTTGACGCCAGTTATAGATTCAAAAGATGATAAAATCGCTTGTACGAAAACTGCTCTTTTATACTCGAAATAATAATTCCAACTCCGAAACAATCATTTCAGCTCCCAAATGGTGTACCAACGACCTCACTGCAAATAGGCTCAAACAAAACTCTTCAATAGGCCCCAGGATTAGAAATACGCCACCCCAAATCTCGAAATCACTGTATTTCCATCATCTTGGCACTACACACGCAATACTATCATTCTTGTAAGTGAATTTGAAAAGTTAAGGACTTGTATTGTGATAGGAATTTAAAATTTCTAGAAAATTATTCGAAAAGCAACTACACTCAGGAAAAATCGAAAAAGAAGTCTTTCACGTTTGTTTTTAACAACTTGATATCTCCTAGGCAAAAAGGACCCCAGCAAGGATGATAGGTATCGTTTCCATCGATACGACAAAATATAGGAACCCACGTCGAACATACATCGAAAGAACACATATTTTCTAAAAATTCATGGTTACTTGCCTTTTTTGAATTAGATACGAAATAAGTAAATTTTTAGTTTAAATTTTAACATATGTTTACAAAATAAATAAATAGTTCAAAATACATTTACATAAATAATTTTATAGTTGATATTTCTATCTGTCATCGATAAGTTAAGTCATAATTGACATGTCAAAAGTCTCTACAAAATTCTTAGTATTTAATTAAGTAATTTCGTCCAAAAAAAGAAATCCATCTTATTCTCTCCTAGGTGATATGTAAGTTCATAAAATATACTTCTGTTATATCTTAAAAGAAAAAACATCTCGCTGTATGAATTACTTTAAAGGAGCAGTTGTAAATATGCAATTTTATTAAGCGAAAGCCAAAAGAATTAGTTCTTCGCAAGCAGAATTTGTGCTAATAAATATTCGAACAACAGACCTTCTAGGAGTCTGTAGTATGGGTACATGAACGGTAAATGTGAAACGCAGAACATACCAAGTAAATCAAAACTTGCAGGAACCCAGAACAATGAGTAATCACGATTATTGGTAGTAACATTTTATCCTACCTCTACTCAAAATAAGATTAGTAAAATAAAGAAACAGAAACCAATGAGGGATTCGTTCAACGGATTTTAAAACCAAGTAGATTCGTGAATATGACATTCAGCTTCACCAGGAGCTAGAGACAGACAAAAAAGTAAAGAATGCTTTATTTAGAAAAATATCGTGCGGTTGTGTCAATGGTTTTTGCACACCCAATATATCCAATATAATTTTTAGATATGCTTTTTAATATATAGTTTCACCATAAATATAAGTGAAGCATCTTACGCCAATATGTGCACAACGATTTGAAAATAAAATCTTGTGTGTAGATTAAAAAAGCAGGAATCAACATGCGTAAGATAAATAACAATAGCAAATTATTGCACGCATATTCTACTAGTCCTTACTATTCGCACCTCCAAAAATAAATATAACGTAATTTAAATTAAATATAAACAAAACTGAATTAATTTAAACCACTACCAACACAAGAAATTAGGCAAATAAAACATCACGAGAACACTTCCTTGGAAGCAGGATATGTTTTTGCCGGGCTTTACCCTCCTTTGCCTTAAAGTTAAGGACTAGAAGATTTATGCTAACTAATTAGATGTTTCTTATGGCGGCTTTTGGGTGATGCCACCTATACATTTTCGTACCTAAAATACGTCTCTGTATTACTACGATTATAAATATTAATGATGGCCTTAAGTGTGTAGATAACTTGTATTAAACAAAATACGATTATACTGGAGAATATTTTGATAAAAGAGACGGTGCATAATCAACGTACCTACGAAAACTTGATTTAATGAGATTTCAACGTGTTTTATTAAATATTATTTAGTGCCTTTAAATTATTCGACTTGTTCGATCTAATGTTTTTCTGGATTACGTTTTTACATCTGAAGATGGCTATTGTACGCCAGAATATGTAATGTAAAAGATGTTTAAAATATACAGATTGGTAGAGAACAAATTCATTTATTTATTTTCACAAAAATTATTTAAATCAAAACAAATGCTTTAATCTTTAATGTTTTTCACAATAGGGCATGCTTGGAATTTACATAAGGAAGCTACCGTAGGAAGCTTAGCTCTATTTCAAAATATAACTGGGCGATACAAAGTTGGTAGAACACCTGCTAGAATCTCATCATCAAGTTCATCAACAATAATTTAAGTTTATCACTTTATTTGTAAACTCAATATCGCATTATAAATTAACGCCAATCCAAAATTTAACCACTTCAAACACATAATCATCCTTCCATTTCCACAGCTGTTGAAACTCACTGCAGAAACTCCACATTCCATTAATGGAAATATGAATATGCACAATACTTATTAGAAATTCCACAAATGAAATTAGCTACAGCATACACAATATGCGCAATATTAAAGCGTTGCAGTGTAATTTCCTTTAGTTTCGTATTTACACATTCGCGCTTTGGAATATACTCAAACTCATATTTGACGTGCAGAGATTCGACTAATCTACCTCAGCTCGAGATATTTCTTGCCATATTTTAATAGTTGGCGGTTCGGATAATATGCGAGAGCACGGAATGTATTATATATTTTCCAAGCAATTGTTCTGCTGAAAAAGTATTGAGCTATATTCATCGATTTATCTAAAGAAAACTACTACAATACGCTCTAGATAAAAGTATTGACATGGGTAAAATCATACCTGAAGACGAAGCGGTACACAGTGGATCGAAGTTGGTTAAAAATCTGACATAGCGTAAAAAAGCCAATCTTCCAGAATCATAACGAAATGTGTATAAGTGTATAGTAGCATTAGATATAGACATCACACTACAAACAAGTAGATTGACGGAATATCGAACTGAAGCAAGTCTGAAAGTACATATGTTCGGAGATTATATAGGATCCTCCTAGTACTTGCTCCAGCGATTTCAGGTGCTACTTCGCGCAACTTTTTCAAAAAATCGCATTACCCTTTCTAGCATTCTCATAAATGCATGTTAATTAATATTTCTATCAAAAATTTGTTAAGTTATTTCAGTGACGAAACATTCGATGTATGTTTCATAATCTCTTAGGTCTCGGATTAAAAAGGGTATAAACCAATTAGCATAGTTATGAATATCGGTCATATACCTACATTATGAGATCGAATATGCTACTTCTTTAATATACGCTGCACTTATTGTATTGTGTGTGTATATGTCATTGAATTATAATATTAAGTTAAAACTGTGAAATGTGCTTTGTTAGCTTATAATAATCGATTAATAAAAGATAAACAAAATGGGGTTTCTTTATATACTTGGTATGTTTGACTTCTTCGATTCGTCTACACATTCTAAGAGTTATTCTCCATCCAGTTGGTTTATAGGTGCATCTATATCATTATCATAAATGTATCAATGTACCTACTGGTTAAAGGTAATAAAAATATCAGAAAATTAACACATCTACTGGCATAGTAAAAATATGTGGAGGAACAAGACAAAATATTCTAAGTGAATTGATATTTGTCTCAAAATGGTGATTCGACCGTAATTCTGGGCTAAATCAATATAAACAAACATTTAAAAATACGTACTGTGGCAAACGATACAAGCATGTTTATATCCAGCTATAACAGCTTCAATAACCATCCTAGATGCAAATGTAATCAGAAGATTCGCGATAATCTTACAAGCGATTGCTACAGGGAAAGAAATTGATTGCGAGAAGGAACAGTTGAAAAATTTATAAATTTATATGGTTGGTACTATATGCCAGCCTCATACATAAAATTCTATTGCATGGGGCAGATATCATTCAGCATGTTACTTCCTATAGGCAAACTTTCAGAAGAAGCTGCTGAAGCTCGAAATAAAGACCTTAAAAACTTCAGGGAAAAAATAGCAGATAATCTTTTCAAAATATCTTCGTTAGTAGCTCTAACGAAGATATTTTGAGATTACTTATCACATTCGATCCATATATTTCCCATTCAAGACGAAAATTAAACAAACATACAAGAAGTGACTTGTTACCAGAAGCTGTAGAATTATTAATAGTGTCCACACATTTAATCTATTAAGATACCAAAGCCATCTCCATCCATTCTATCTTAAATGTATTTTTTGTTGTAATAAAGCTAAAACAAAAGACGACGCAGTGCTGATATGGCTATTACAGCATACTGTGCTGTAATGAGACATTAACGTGGTGGGGGGGAATGTGCTATCAAATCTACCCAGGCCAACAGGAATGGAAAATCAATCCTTCCATTGACCAAATTAACAAGGAATTTGTACTAGACTCGTTTCTGCGTTTGCATGGGGATGTGAAACTTGATCTATTAGAAGATCTTCATATTTAGCAGCACGTGGAGGAAAAGTATTTACCATTTTTACACTATATACATATATTGTATTTTATAATACTTACTACACACGTATGGCGCAACTGTAAAGAACGCTTCACTAAGTTTGGACTCACACATATCCATATCAAACAAGGAGAATTCGTAAACGTATTCCTAAATCCATACCAAACACCTTTTACTAAAATCTAAAAGGGATTCAACTCATTAAATTGTATAACCATTTACCTAATAGTCTTAAAATCTAAATGTTATATGAGCTATTAAATGAAAGCACAAGTCTTCCTAGCAAAAATTGATATTTACAGTCAACAAGACCTTTACGGCATTGAAGTTGCAACGTAATAATTTATAAGACTACCTAATGTTTTATTTATTTCTATATTTCTATCATATATTGTGTTTACACAGTTAACATTCTATTTTATGTAATATTTTTATTAATTTGTTTACATTGCAAATGTAAAACGCAGAAACAATAAACTTAATTATATTATATTAGGTGCATTTGCCAAAATATATTTTACATTGCAGCTATAGAAGTACATACCCAACTTGTCACTGTCGTGTCTGGCTTAGAGTGTAGCAAAATAATCCCAGGCGTTATTTGTGTAACCGCCGCCTCCACCAAAATTGTTAAGGAACAAATTGCCTAAAATTTAGCTTTAAAAAAGCCACAACTGTGATTTTATCGCACTAGCATACTTAACATAGTTGTAAATAAAATATAATCTAGAAGATAGTCTGTTTTAAATGACAAAAAAACACTTACAAACCCTCTACACGGAGAAAAACAGGTATTACAACGTATTATAAATATAATAAATAATATTAACGCAGGGACAATCATACATTCATTTATATATTAGTATTTATTAGAAAAAATATACATTCTAATATATTTATAATACAACTAATTATAAAAATTGTTATCACTATTTTTATTATCTATTTTTCTCAGTGTAAGTTTGATATGAGAATGTGACCCATCTATGCTGTTGCTTTTTTGGTTTATTTATTGAGCGAAACTTCGGATTGTGAAATACACTTTGACACTTTTAAGCACTGACATCTATTGATGTATTATCTCCACTAAAATTTTGCCTATACCAGAAGGGCTCTAATTTCCGGCAAGAATATTTTACATATCATAATAATAGTATAAAATTTATTTGCAACAAGACCGTTAAAGAGAATGTATCGAGCACCACATTAACAAGGAACCCACGGCTTTACTTTCCACTCGAGAAGAAAGTATGTACTGATTTTTATCCATCATTAAAAATAAATCGTCTCAGCCTGGGACCGAACCAACGCCTACGGGGTGAAAGATGAATATTCAAACCGTTCAACCAACGATACGGGCTTCCAACGTTTCCATACTGGACGACATTAAAGTCTAAGGTAACCGCATGATGCTGAACCTTCCCCAAAACTGTTACTATCTCTTGCTATCACAAGACGATATGAAGAGACAGCAATCGGCAAGTTTACATTGAATGGTGTCATAAGACTAGATGTCGTCGGGTGTAAGTATATCTCGGATTTAAATACTCTATAAAAAGCAGATTAAGTGATGATAGCTATGGTTACAAGCTTTATGTTATAGTTGATATATTTAAGTAATAGCAGAAGATGTAGTTATCTTTATTCTGTAGCTTAGCGTGACGTGATTTCATGGATTTTCTTAGGCTACACAATAGAGAAACTACATCGAATCTAATAATAATTTTAACATAACAACTGTTAGCTACATATTTAAATAATTATATGTACAAAATTTTGGTTGTATTTTACCTCAATTATTCCTGAAATTACTATTAGTTAAGCGCTTTAAATTTCGGATACATGTACTATCTGATTTGAATTTAAACGTAAAGCAATTGTCTTGAAATAAACAATCTTAAAAACGACAACTTGCACGAAATAAGGACATTAGATTTAAGTAAAATGCAGTAAATTCTGCCCGTTAGAAAGTCAAATATCCGATAAGGTCTTCAAATATATGAAATGGCAAGTTCCCATTAAATTCCTTAATTCGAATATTTCGTGTCCGAAGTCAATAATAATAAGCACATACAACAGGTATATGAAATCTTTGCTTACGGGACACGGAGTTCAATTTGCAAGTTCACTGTAGTAACAAAGTTAGCAACAATTTCTTTCTAGCATTATGAGTGAGTTTCAAACATTAAATATTTTTGTACTGATTATAGGAAGCTAACTTTGTTTGTCCATTGTTTACATTTCTACATCCACTGAAATAAATTAATAAATTTTATAATGCTTTTAGCTTGTTTATTTGTTCTTCTTATGGGCACTGATATCTATTGACGTATTGTACCATCTCCACTAAAATTTTTCCGAATCCGAAGGAGTTCCAACCTCCAACCTTCCAATATTCTGTATTTTTTCTTCTTCAATTTCGAAAGATAAATATGCTGATATGCAAATTGATTTGGAACGGCAACGCAAAAAATAGCTTTAACCAAATCATCAATCATCACCCACTGAATGTGTTAAAGATCTTGGCCTCTTTTGTTAATCACAAGCATTTATGTTAATTGCTCGTGTTGACTCATTTCAATTAAGCGGACACGGTCTATGCTAGTTGTTTAACAAAGCAGAATGAGTTGAGAATACAACGTGTTCAGAATAGCGAGTACAGCTATTCTGAACACGACGGAATGCGTGGTAGCCGTGGCATTACTGACATGCTAAGGAATATCATTTGTTAAGATAGTGAGGCAAAAAAAAACCATCATATTTATATAATAAAGTTAATTTTTGATTCCCCTCATTCAAATCCCAAAACATAAGACTGAAATTTTCAAGCACAGTTTTTCCCATGATGTAGTTCCAAATAATTAAATACTTCCGACTATAAGTTTGTCAATATTCCGCATTAAACACCATCCTTGGAAATACCTTTTATCCTTGCAATAATTTATGAGTACCGTTTCCTGTAAATTATGTACCTGATTCGAAACTAACTGAACTTGTGACGAATAGATGCTGTCAAAAGAAGCAAAGATCATGTCAAAATAAACTGATATCATGTTATATGGTTAATATCTGTAATACATCAGTAACGGGCGCACAATCAGTAAATGTTCAAATATTAGTCTAGCTATATCTAGTAATTATTCGCATAATTGGAAACGCCGATCAATTGTTTCCCCCTCCCTCTTAATAGCTGACGTATAATCGTGCGAAACTCACGAACCAAATCATTACTCCTCACATTTACCTATATTTATAATTATAGACATGACAGACGTCGAGCACAATCTAATATTCTAGGAGAATGTTCGCGTCACCCTTAACATATGTCGTGAATGAATGATGAATTAAGGGAACAAAAGATCGTCGGAGCTCAGCAACCCTTCAAAGTGTAATTTGCCGAGTGTTACAACATATAGGCAAGGATCTGCGAACACTAACCTTTGCCACGTAAGGGAATATGCACAATTCCAAAATCGTTAGTTTCGAAAAGCCGTAAAATTAAAGTTACATATGTGGTTGCTCTAGGGATTGAGGTACGGGGACAATTCATTATTTTGAGCTATATCCAAAACTAGTATACATAACATGTAACCTCAATACTTAGATCAAAATAAAACTAATTAATTAACGAATTAAATTTCCATAGAATAAGAAAATTTATCAGTAGAAATATCTGTAAGGATTCTGGAATGAATTTGCAGCCGCGTGACATTATTCTGAATAAAATCATTTAGGTATTTTAACCGAATTAACAACTTGGCACGAAAACAATCAATTAATCTATTTATGAAACTTCACCGATAGGGAATGATAGGACTGCATCCAGAACTGGTACGTCTTTACTTATCTCAAGTAACACACTTGAGGGAATGAAGAAACATAAGATCGAAGGCAATGAATATTATATTTAGAGTTCCACAAGGTTCTACTGTCGAGCCACTACTGTTCACCATTTTTATAAACCATTTTTCCTCAAATGTTGGATGTGCTAACTTTCACTATTTTGCTTTCATCTCATTTCTTAATTTTTTTGCTGTCACTAGAACCATTGGTCAGTTATTAATTTGTTGAATGTTGTCATTTCTACCAATTCTATTATTATGTCGTATTGTATCATTATTCTCATAGTTTTTGTTTGTGTTGTTCTTATCGTTATTATTACTATAATTACTATTTTTTATAACCTTTGTTGTAACCCTGATAATGGCGATATCGGAGATCTCTGACAATAAATTATCTATCTATCTAATCTGCCCGTCTCTTTACTTTTGGTGCTGTTCATTTATATAGTTTATCTTTCTATTTCATGCAGTTTTTTAGGTACTAGCCTCAAGATTAACTTACATTATCCTTTCAATCATTTGCATTAATATTATAGCTGTTCTAATATCTTGTGCCAAAAAATAATAGCTATGTAATATAGTTTCTTATATAAATAGCACTAAATGTATATATAGCAAAGCACTATGTAGTAAAATTAACAGGTTTATCCCCAAATTATCGACAAGGACTTAAACTTTAATAGTTCGAACATGAAATGTCAGTTAACTGCATAAATCCAGTCTTACTTTGCAACTAGTTCCTTGAGCTCCATTATCCCATATACGCCTTAATCTATTAACAGCTTCTGTCAGGACAACTTGCTTGGAAGTGGTTTAGTAAGTATTCCTACGCCTCTAAAATCGAGAGTTTGCTGTAAAATAACGGGTAAATATGCGTTATCTTATTTGTTGCGATGCACAATTTATAGTAAGAGGAAAAATATTCTAAAAGAAACATCAAAACCAACTCGAGCGTGATATTCGCTAGAATGGGAAGCTTAGCTTACGGAAATACAGTTTATCTACCTTTTTCTCCGATATCAATGTCCTACCCTCATCACGTGTAAATGGCGCTACCATTTCTGTTGATCTATTTCGCGTTGAAATCACTTTTCATCTCCTGTGTATCTACTGGAAAAAGAAAATCCTGAGTAGATGAAAAATGCGCCCATCATATGTACAAAAGCATACGGGCTGCACCATCGAACTATCTCATTAGAATTTTTTGAACTTCTAGCACGAATTTGATTTTGAAACTTGAAGAGTGGTAAGAGTTAAATATGATTTATTTATGTATAATATGTTCAGATTCGTACCGCTTTCGGCATTCAGGAAACTTTCTAACTTCGAATGGAATGATGATTTTTAATGATTCATTAAATTCCTGACATAATCAAGATAGGTACAATATTTAAAAAGGGCTTGAGTTTATAGAAATAGAGAATTTGAATACAAACTAGTCGAAAAATGCTAGTTATAAATATACTGGATCGAGAAGTCATACTGTTTCGTTAAAATAAGAAAGTTGTACATTTGATGGAACTCCTCTGGAGGTAAAAATACTTTCTTTAAAAGTAGTTTCAATAGTTCTCATGAATCGAATACTGATTGCAAGTTCTCACATCTGGAGTAGATAACATCTAATTGGAAAAATATATTTAGGGGCAAAAACTAATAATGCTTTTGTAGTCCATTTGCGGTTCATTTATATAATACCAGTATTTTTATATATGATATAAACAAGAAATGAATATGCTAAACGATTCAGCATAATACGTTTGTAGGAAGACGATTATGCTTGTAGGCAAATCGGTGAAAGATTAACTCTAGCGGTGTCGACAGTAAAATACACTATTCGCCCATATCAAGAAATAGATGCTTTCGAAGACCATGACGGTCCAGATCCGTCAAGACTATTCATCGCCACAGATGATCGGCTTAATGTTTGTTTAGCTTTCCTGGTTTACATCAAATACTCGTTTCACACAATGATAATCCATACTGGCATACTGAGAGGAACAGGTGATCTTTGCTAGCAATTGCTTGTGTTATATGTATGTAAGTTGTGTTGCATATTCGACATGTATTCTATACTGTGACAGAACCGCAGTAAAGTATTATACAGTAGTCTCAAGGACCGGAATTTTACACATTTTACAACGGAATCTTTATATAAAACAAATTAAAATTTTCGTATTAAAACAAAACAATAATGATTTTATCATTTATCAAAGAACAACATTTATTTACAACAATTTAATGTAAATTTATATAATATTTTATATTCTACTTACATGTAACTCGAAAAAAGGTTTGTAAATTAACCGAAATGCCGTTAAGTTCTATCTCTATTATTATTGTGACCAAAAAACACTAAGAAAAACATCTATCAAAATGAATTATTTTGAAATGTGCTTATTCTCTCATTCAAATTTGAACTTAGATACCGCCATAATTTATCCCAGAAAAGCATTTATCTCCGACAGCGCTCGGGCCGAGTCGTACAATTTAATCGTAAAATTGCCACTCTCATGCGCGCGGCCCACTGCGCGAACAAAACTTGCGAACACAAACTTCAAAGGTGCCGACAGTGTTGCGACTACTATATAATACTATACTGTGACAGAACCTGCAATAAACCAGTATCTACGTAACCGTTGTTTGATTAACAGCTAACAGTTTGGTTTTTCTTTCTCTCTACCGACCCAAAACTTCACACTGATGGAGGCAAAACGCATTATACGAGGAAGACAGCTACATTCTCAACTGCGATCAGTGGCAGTTCGTTTGGGGTAGACGCAAACCGCAAAATCTTACAAAAATTGGGGTTGTTATTTCTATTGTCCCCTGTCTATTCTACAAGATAGAAATTAGCAGAGCACACTTTACACGCATAGTTGAATTACAAGAGTTCAAAAGCAGAGATTTTGGTGCTTATTTTAGAAATTTTTTAGTATTAATTACTAGCGCTGCAGTATCCGCTACTGGCACAGTTATCCTATTAGAATTTCAAAAAACTCAGATACCTATATAATATCTTTAATAAAAACCATTGCTTTAAAACAATATCAGCAAAAAGTAACAATATGTTTTTTTTTTTTCATTTTAGGTAACCCACCCACCTCTGATGTTTTTCCAAATGCCACCACAAAATAACCAGACAAGAATAACAGCCATATACAGTTTGGGAAACGCGACTACAAGACGTATCTAAAGTAATCTCGTATTGAGATCACATTCCACTCAATATCGTCCAATCAGAATGGTTTTTTACGTATAGCTAACAACTCGACACATTCTCAGGTTTTTATTTAAGAAAAAAAAAGCAAAAAAAAAAAATGAGTGTTTATATTTATGTATTGTAATATATTTGTGAAATATATTTATAACTCTGTAAAATTAAACATAATAAAGTAAATCATATAAATAAACAAATTACAAAATATTTAAAGGAACATTTGGCGCCCGAAATCTTATTGTTCCGAGTGTCCCTCGCGTCTCTCGCGTCCCCACCAGCCTAGCAGCATCGACAAATTGGTGGGGATAAAAGTGACTGTATGAAGGGAAACTCCGAATAATAAAATTTTCAACGAAGTGTTTAATGTGGGCTCAAATCACATCCCTGCTAATGTATACCTATATGCAAGTGGTTGCCTACAGCAACTGACAAAGTGAAACGTTTTTCATACTTATAGGATCACACTCAACAATGTATTACGTATTTACATATGCACTGAATGGGCCCAGGGCGGCAGATATTTCTTTACTTAAAATGCTAAAGTATACTTTTTGTTGTTAGTTTTACATTTTGCATTTTACTATAATTTCTATTAAAAAATTATACCCAAGACTGGTGGGGTGGCCAGATTTCAGTAGCCCTGGGCGGCATTGACTGTAAATATATGCATTGTATATGGGGTCCGTAATGTTGTCACTTTTAAAACGGTGTTGGGGGAAAGCGTGGAAGTAATATAGATATTACTGTATAAAAATACTCACGAGAAAATAATTTTATTCAATATATTATAGAAATGGAAACACACCGAACCCTAACAAACGTAGTTTATTTATATAACTATAGAAAGTCGATAAAAAAACAAACTAGAACAATCATATCAGTTATGCATTCAAACTGCTTATGATAGCGTATTAAACTATATAATAGCATCAAATAAGATTAAACGCATTACCTAATGTTAAGGGTTCTAAAATATATATAACATCATAATAGAAATGGATACATTTATACCAGTCGATAAGGCTTACAAGGAATAGATTATAGGTAGCTCTTCTGGATTTCGCCGTATACCTATCTATACATGCGAAGCAGAAGCTTTGATGTACGCTGAAACTCGCAAGAAGTTACCAGTAAATCCAGTAATCGATACAACGGCCGTGAAAGCCTTTTCTAAAGACGTATTGCCCATAAGACGACTTACTTGTAGGAGACCGAGGCTTCACTATAATCCGTTGACATCTTCATAAAGTATATAACTTAAATTTTTAGATTGATTCTAATTTCCAAATGATGTTGTTACACCGTCTAATACTGTAATTAAGGGTCGGTATTTCAATCTCGTAATAAAGTTCCTAATAAAAGTTATTAACTGAATAACTGAAATAACCTAAAATTTTTCCTATACTTATTAGCTGAATTGTTATTAGACACTCTTACTAAGATATTGAAATACCGGCCTAAATCTAAAGAAATTTCCTTTTATCCTGGGAGCCACGTGATCAGTGATTTGAAAACTTGTGGAAAAATTAGTATTTTCGTATTGGTGGGGCACAAAATCACCATTTAAATTTAAACGTAGATAAACTGTCACTAAACTCGTTTCAGATTGGCTAGTAATTAAATGAGAACAAGTTGGTAACTTTAACTTCCAGCAGCTAAAATAACGCTATTTGGGTTGCCTATCCTTGTGTCACGCGGCTTTCGCACTGAAATAAACTCCATAATCTATAATTTTATACTAAAAATACAATCAACTATCAAAACTATATAAACTTTATTATTATTATTATTGTCAACAATGAATACAAATAAAAAGAATAATAACTGTTTAAAGGATAAAATTATACAAAAGAATGAAGTGCAAAATCAGGCCGCTGGTAACGCTTTGGGTACGGTAGTCTTCTTCACAATTCGATTCAAGATCGAATTTCCAAGAAGACTTAACTGATGATATATCGCCGCTAATACTAATTTCGTAGGCTTAACGTAATACCTATAGCCCATCTTCTTCCGCAATGCGATTTCTCTCGCTAACAATAACTGTTTATAATACTTGTAATCCTTGTCCTTTTTTCCGATAGGAATTTCTATTAGGTTGGCAAATCCAATGGATACTAAAGATACGCCCAAATCAATGACTCGATCTTTATTCTAAAATGTTAATGATAATATATTAAATAAAATCTAAAATACTCCTCAACGAAGACTAAATTTTCGATTTCAGGTATATTTTTCACATTGGACAAGTTTATTACTGTTTGCCACAATTTATTACTTTCCGTGCTTATCTCAAAATATGTAGCTGTCATCCGTAAACCAAGAAACTGTATTTACATTAGTGATGGGAATCCCTTTTTTTTAGTTAGTTCATGCAAAAAGATGTGAATATATTGTTTTATATTTGGAGGACACTTTTTTTACTCATAATACAGTAATAAGATGTAGATGGCGAAATAAAAAAGTACCTAATCTATTACTTTTTTAACAAAAGTAAATTGAAGAAATAACCTTGATTGTGAACAGACGCAACCGTAACATGCACTACTGAAACCGAAAAGAGTCTGATATATAGATGGCGTGTCACGCGAGATTCTCGGGTCTTTTAACACCGAACACATCAGTCTCTCTTTAGATCTAACAACGGTAGGTCGCCAGATGTTAAGCTCAATTTTGATCCCGGCTTTGCCAGTTGGTAGTAGAGATCCCTTGGAGTGCTTTTATAAAATAGATGGCCAGGCGTTTATTTTTTACGATTTTTTAAAGTTTACAGTGGTTGATAGTTTTGCTTAAGTACACTCGATACGACATAGATTTACAAGCTACTAGTGGCCTAGTGATAAAGCACAGGCATAGTATGCGGTAGGATGATAGTTCGAATCGGGACGGAGCCGATGCTTTTTTTAAATTTTTCATTTATTTGTGATTAATTTATTTTCTAACACGCCTAATTAAATACTCATATTACAGACAGTCTGTGTAAATTGAAAGTATTATTACATCTCTATTATCATTTTAATATTTAATTTAAAACGATTAAAACAAAAAAAAAATAAAAAAGCATTCGTCCTTCCGCATACTATTCCCTCGACTATGCCTGCGCTGCACCACTACGCCAATAGTGACTTATAAACTTATCTCGGATTCGAGTGTACTTAAGCGAGACCATCAACCACTGTAAACTTTAAAAAAATTTAAAAACTAAACGCCTGCCTATCTATGGCCAATATCTTACAAAAGTACTCAAAGGGGTTTCTCTACTACCAACTGACAAACCCAGGATCAAAACTGAGCTTAACATCTGGCGACCTCCCCTTGTAAGTTGGGTAACATTAGTTGTATCATTTAGTTATTTAACCTTTGAGTGGCTCTTAAATGGCGCACGGCGTAAATGAGATTTTACCATAAAGTAAGTTTTTGAAGGTGGCTGATCATCCAAATTGCTCCAAAACTGCTCGAAATATTGTTAAAACTGAGAAACGAGAAATGACATTTACAATAACAGAAATATGAATATTTTGTTTTAAAACAAAAGGGACTTTCGTACCAGTCTTATATTATAATAGCAAATCGAGAGTATAAAGAAAAATTGTTATATGATAAAATATATAATTGGAAATAGTTGCCATCTAATGCCATCTAAGAAACACCTACAAGTAAAATAATTAGGCCCTTGCTTTTGCCATACATTGTAGCATACCTGAATGTCTAACACCCTAAGAGTTATTTGATTTTATTCTGAAGAGTGCAAAGGTAAAAAATTCAACAAAATTTAGAAATGTCTCCAAATCAATTCAGTTTAAGAATAGGGAACCCTAATACGAAATGGTCACAAATAAAGCGATAAATTCACTAGCTAGGTAGATCAAAATTACTGAATTCCAGTCAAAACACGAAAGTTGCCATGGACATCCTGCATATCATATGTGCTACAAAATTGATTTTGTTTTCTTAAACGGATCAGAGGTGGCCATGACTACTCTGAAAGTTTTAAAATTGCATTCCTAGTAGAATTTCTAATGAACCACATTGGTGAGACAGCCTGTATAATCGAATATATTTTTACATTATGTATTAAGCAATTTTAACATTTCTCTTCTAAAATGAAAAATATAAATAATCAGTAGGTATTCCATTTTCGGCGGAACACTAGAAGAAACTTATGTAGGGTGGTAAAACAGTGATATTTGTAATCTTATGTGTTTCACATTTGATTTTATTAGGCTCACATATGGTATTTATAATACACATAAGAAAAATAATTGTTGAAGTAATTATTGAAATAAAAACGTTGCTATAAATATGTAATTTTTTGAATAAAAAATCAACAACTCACTAGAAACAAATAGATGTAAACATTATTTTGATAATTTTCCTTTTTAATACATTGGTATTACATAAAGTTTATAGTAAGATTTGGTATTAATCATTATAATCTCATATTAATCATGTTAAATACCATAGTTACATAAGTATGATAAAATTTGTAAATTCAATACACAATGTGCAATAATAAAGTTTTGTTTTTATAAAATTAAGAAAAATAAAAAGCTGTGGCTTGAAGGATTGTTAAAAAATGAATAATTTCAGGAAATTGATTTAATTCTATTCCAACATTTCAATTGTAAATAATAAATTTATATAAACTGCACATCTTATCAAATCAAAACATAAACAAAGATATGTCAGAATAAAAGCAAACTAGGCAGTATTACAGTTTTTCTCTATTTTAATAGAGGGCTATCATTTCAGTAAAGAAGTTGAAATAAGCTTAAATACTACTACTACCATTGTAATAATACAATATCACTATACTTTAGATAACAAAACCAATGTGGGCGATTCAGAACAAGTAATTTAATACACACTATATGCCTCTATCTTTATAAACATATCTTATTTAATTTCAGAAGCAGTCTCATTGAGTTATGCAAGTTATACTAAGTCTTACAAGTACATTATATATTACATAACTTACATCATGTGTCTTCTGCTGTAATGTAATCTGACATTCGACAAACTTCTCTTTTTTAGCAATTGGAATAAACTTAACATCATTATGAGCAACTAGTATTTGCAGCCAGCTTATGCCATGCCCATTTATGTTGATGTTAGCGATTTTCGTAGGTAATTCACCTCGTCTTATGCCGGGCAAATAAAGTAAGGGTTTATGATTAATAATAAGGACTCCATTCGGTTCCACTCTTTCAACTGTACCAATTAATTCCCTACGCTCCTTTATAAAGTGATTAGGAATTTCAGATGGTCTCTTAAACCTAGCAAACTAGAATTTAAAAAGGTAAGCGCTTCCAATACACGTTTAACATCTTCAAATTAATAAATTACATACTGGCCGAACTCGTCTCAGAGCATAAGTGAGTCCCACAAACGCTATTGAGTAACATCCTATCTAATAAATGAATACTAATTTAATTATTACATAAACTCTGGATATGTGTATACTATATGGTACCTCTACGCCTTTCGTATTCTGTCCCATTAAGTTCGCAAATTTTTCAAATAATGTTATTTCTTTACTTTCGATGGACATGTTATCGGAACAAACTGCGTTCGTTTGATACAAATCAATTCAAAAAATCTAAATATAAGGCTGATATAAGGCGCTAATAATAAAGCTCACTAAAATCTTCGAGGTTACTTTAGTTACGTTGTTTATGTCAAAGTCAAAATTTCGTATACCCAACCACAACCCTCACATATACAACTACATTCAATCTATTTACTTATATCGAATTTCTAACATTACGTAAATAGGTTCTATAAAAACTAAAACATATGTATATTCACGGTATATTTTCTGAAGCATGTAATTTCTTACTATTACAACGATCTAAAGCAACTTATTTTAAAGTTTGTATTAAATTTATAAATACTTTAATATTCTTATATTCTCATCGTGCTCATTATTTTTTATTATACTACCAATATTACGCCTCAGATTGTAGACGTACTTACACAATCTACACATCCTAAATATTAATATTTAAATTGAATCTGTCAATGATCAAACTGAAGATAAAAATAACACCGCTTCATTCATATAAGTATCGCGCATTTTACAGTGTGCGGGTATATGTAACGCCACTGGATTGATATGACTGACATTTGCATCAGAAGTCGAGCTTGCTTGGTGTTGTCGGCCATTGTGAGTAGAAGAACAGAGTAAGTATTTTTATCTATATCAATTTTACACTGTTTTGTAGTCAATGTAAACATCAGCGTTGTATTTAATTGGAACAAGTCATTGTAATACAAATTAAGTTATCAACATTAATTACGCGTTAAGAATATAAGCTGGTCTGACATTCTCTAGCATTAAGAATTGTGTATTGTATGTATTATATACATGTAAGAGTGTGTATAGTACCTATGTATCAAATGTCATTTACCTCAACACCCTAATTTTTATGCTGGACCAAGTGCATATTTTGTTTAACCACACTATTAATATTAATCAGTTTTGTGTTTGTTGTAGATTATCACAATGATTCCTAGCAATGTTGACTCTCGAAGGCCAGATAAGGTCCAAAGATATAAACCTTCTCAACCAAATGGGAATGCACCTGGAGATGATTTAACTCCAGACTACATGAATATATTGGGTAAGTCATAAAAGTAAAATTGCTACTTTCACAAACCTCTTAATTACCATACCCAAGTTAACTTTTCAATGTGTAAGGTATGTATGGGAAGTTATTGGTCGTTACAGTGTTGAATAGGATTGTTTTTTCGTGTTTGTATTGTATTATGAAAAAAATAGTTGTGTAAGTGGGAACACTACAATTTTATGATATTAGTGCACAAAACAAAATATATCTACATTAGAACTACCATTAATTTTGGCTAAAGATGTGCAATAGTCCATTTCTATCAGAGCTGGAAAAATACTTTTTAAAAGCATTTCCGATGGTGATGACAGTGCCTTTTTTAGCTTATTTTTACCTCATAGTAATTCCGATTGCTATTGAAAATAAATAGATACTCAAAAATAAGTTAGTTATAAAACTGAAGCCAATTCTGGAAGAGATATGTTCCAAATATATTTTATGTAAATTAATGATAATTAATCATTTAAAAAAGGATGTGTGTACAGTTTCATATTTTAAAAATATTTTTTATAATTACCATTTTTAATACTTAATTTTTGTATTAATTTGTAATCCTTATTTAAACAACTAAATCAAAAATTCATTATTTGTAGAGTTTTTAGCCTAAATCAGCAAATATCTAATTAAGGAAGATATTAAAAACACTAATTGCACAAAGCTGTATAAAAGGACGTTTCAAAAAACATTAACCATTTAGTACACAGCCACCTGACATACAAGTCCACATTTAACAGTTGCTTTGTGTCTTGAGTGATTAAAGCAATCCCTAATTAAAATAACTTTATGCATGTTTTAAAACATGCTTCATGGAACATCTGTTTTAATATGAAAGTACGAAAAAAAACTCAAGCTTACCACAAGTGACTATCAAGGAAATCATTAAAATTATGTGCAGTTAAGTAAGCATATAGCAGATAATAAAACCTTTCAGAATTAAATATGTTTAAGGAAACTGGTTACGGTTAAAAAATATTTTTTATTCAATGAACTGTATAGTTGCTTTTATCAATACAAGGCAATTAATTGAATCTGAATGGCGTTAGTTAATAAATTTCAAGAAAGAAAAGATTCTGTAAGCCAGGAGTAGAAGGCTTGTCATTTTGTTTTTGCAACGGCAATTACAACAATTTAACAATGTATGAATCAGAAGTGAACATCTAAAAAAAATAACTAAAACATTTGCATATATTCTAATAACTTCCCATGAATCTTTGTTAGCGTATACCTACTTTTCTTTTATAATAATATACGTAATAAGCAAACCCGATGTCAATGAATGTATAACCCAACTAAAATTGAAAACTTCTGATTCTTAACCGTGACATACCTAAAAAACGTAGATGATGAATAATTTGATATAAATAATTGTAAGAAAACACTTTAGATACTTTAGAATATTTTTTTGCTTATGATAATTCCAGCTCCGAAGATTTGCATTTCTCAACTAATAAATTAAATTACAAGCATTAAACATTAAGTGTAGTTGCGTAATTATATATTTTACTAAAACATAAAATTTGTTTTGATATTGGCAACCATATTGAGTGACTTAGGGTGTTACATAGTACTAAGAATATGTTAAATGTGTGTAATTATTCTTATTACTTGCATTCCGTAGGTCCAGAATCGACCACGGGTAATGCAGAAGCTCCAGTAGAGATGTCAGAGGAACAACGGTCCGAACAACCTGAAACATGGCCTACAGTAACAACAATTCCCATCACTAAGACACCTATAAGTCCTCAATATGGTATTGCCAACTCGCCGCCGACTACCAACGATATACCGTGTGATACAACAACACCTGCTACCGATACAGTCACAGAAACCACAGCGAAGACTACTGACGGTGATAGTAAAGACCTTCATTCGACACCCAGTCGCAATGATCGATTTAAAGTAGTTAAGATTGCAAGTCTGGAGCCGTTTAGGCGTGGCAGATGGAAATGTATGGATTACGTTGATCAGACTGCGCCATCTACAGTTACTACGATAAAAAGTACACAATCGACAGGGACAATTCCTTTGTACATGCATACTCAAAGTTTGCCACAGCAGCAAATTCAGCAAATGCTTGTTCAAGGAAACTATGGAAATCAACCATATTATAATGTTCCCTCGCAAATGTTACCACCGAATCAATATTTTTATTCTACACAACCGATTTCTAATATCCAAACTCAAGGTTTACAACAGCAGATTGGTGGTAACGTTCAACCAACTGTATTCATCTCCACTACTCAACCGTATATACAACAGAATGTGCCAAATAGTGTCGGTGGATTTAGTGTTCAAGCTTACCCGAATGTTCAATATGTAACGCCTAACCTCTCACAGAATCAAAACAGTGCTTTTATTCCAACATCACAAAATGTAAATACCCAAATACCGTCGAATTTTCAACAAAGTCAAACTTACGCCGGACAGCCGAATGTTTCGCAACAGAATATCGGACAACCGATTGTTAATGGACACGCGTTCCCTTCACAAAACGAGCAAGTTTCTACAACACATCCAACGCAAGTTGCGAAGATTGCTATACTAAATTCGCAACCGACGAACATTCAACCGAACCAAGTACCGCAAACCATGGGCGTTCCGACAAACCAACCGCAACAAATTCAAGCAGTTCCTGTACAAGCTGTCATACCAAACCAATATAGTCAACAGATGTCGAATACCAACTACCAACAACAAGTGAATCCAATACCGACACAATTAAATCAAGGGAATCAACAACAAATTCAACAAAATATAAACCAACTACCGACTAATGTAAACCCTATTCCGACGAGCAATCCAAGTGTTAACCAAATTCCGCCGGTGCAAACCACAGTGAATCAAAACCTGACAAGTGCTTCACAAGTGGCTAGTGTTAATCCAATTCAGCAACAGATGAATCCCGTTCATAGTACTAACATGCAAAGTGTACCTCAAATCGTACCGCAAATAATACCGATTCTTCCATCCGCTACGATACAGCCGCAATTCGTCGCGAGTGTAGGTAATTTAGTGGCGATGGACGCCAGGGACCATCAATTTGAAGGTAATCGCGAAATCTCGAATGCCATGTCGGAGGTTTCATCTGATAATCCGAATGCCGAAGATACATCCAAACCTGCGAATCCCGTTCCGCAAGTGAACGCGATCGATAATAAAATCGAACAAGCGATGGACTTGGTTAAAAGTCACTTGATGTATACTGTTAGAGAGGAGGTCGAAATATTGAAAGAAAAAATAACAGAGCTAATGGCGAAAATACAACAATTAGAATCTGAAAATAGTTTCCTTAAGACACAAATACCAAATTTAAATCCTAACGGAACACCAGATCCTCCACAGTAAGAGTGTTTGATTAATATATAGTGTTTTCCAGATCAACTGACGAAACAAAATGTTTTTTTTTTCGCAGTTTTCATATTTTGCACTCGATATAAGATGTTTCTTTACCAAAATGACGATTCAGACATGATAAATACATGCAGATCCTTAGATTCATTAACTTTAAATAAGTATATCGTTTGAAGAAAATGTTACAAATTAAAAATTACAATTCTATACCAATTTTTGTCATTCTCAATTTGGAAAGCTTTATTTTGATAATGCTTAAAATGAATAGTCAAAATATCTTACCTTCAATATTTTCTATTTTTGGGCTAACTTTTAAGCCATCTGAATGTTGTCTGAACCGCAGTTTTGTAGTATATATTACAAAGTATGGATATTAATTACACCCATCAACCTGTGGAACATACTATAAATATTAGTTTTTGGCTTTTCGCAGTCACACATTTATAGTTACTCGTGTTTACGATTTTTTGTATGTTTTTTTACTTCTACATAGATATATAGACGCTGCTTCAATAGTATACACTGATTATCTTTGCGATTTTTATATATTGTATTTCATATATAGGATAAAAACGATATTCAAAGAGATGAATATTTTATTGAAAATAATAATGGCAAATACACTTTAAAATATGGGTAAGTAAGCAAGTCCACTGTATTTTTTTTTTTTTTTTCGTTATTTATTTTTAAATTAAAGTTAAGTGCAATTAAATAACCGCAATTATTAAAATGTATTACTGAACATGTTTATGCTACCCATCTAACATAAAATTTATGCAATTGCAATGATAAAATATTCATACTTTTTGAAAAATAGTATATTGAATTTCTTTTTAATCATAATTACTTCAATTTATAGTTCTCTACTCTCGTCATCTGTTGTACAGGGTGCTTAGAAAATGGTATTCTGCTCTCATACTCTGAGTTTAACACTAAAGTAGTCGGCAAACAACAATAAGTCATTCTATCTTTGGATATCGTTTGCATGTATGCTTTATATGAGTATATTGCATATTCTTAGCGACTGCTTTGGTGTGACAGACACCTATAGTGTTAATGAGCAAAGGTCCGGTGATACATTTTGTCAGGTAGACTGAATATAATTGTACCTACAGTGGTGGACAAAAAAATAGATACAAAAGTAAAACATGGGTACCATCATGATTTATGATGTTTGTAGTTCTTAATTCTCATCTACTTTGCTCTTTTTTCATAAATTTTTAAATTGTTTCTTCTTTAACATACTTTTTTTGCAATATTCTTCCTGGTTTTAATGTTTTGGACTTGACAGACGAGCCTTCTTTCGGGATTTTTCGCGTAAATTACTCTCCACCTGTCATTGACAAATGCTGTTGGCACTAACATTAAATAGGTCGTATTTTGCTAATTGGCGATAAAATGACTTGTGTGAATTTGTATTTGTCGAAATTGTTTATATGTACTGGGGTTGTAAGTGTAGGATGGAATAAGGTTTCTGGATATTTTTGCATAATAATTATTTTATTTTGCATAATATTTTATCTTTCTTGAAAAGTGTAGTTTTGCTTTGATAATTTAGCCGTCCGGAATCGATTTTTTTTTTTCTGTCAAGTAAAGCATTGTTGCTTGTAATTAATTAACACAGAAAATAATTGTTCTGCAAAAAAAAGAGTTAGGCACTAAAGGATACTTTTTACAATTCAAATGCAAAATCAATTCTTATCCCTGAAAAAGAATATTTCCAAACCTATGTTCATTGACCCATTTCTTTTATTTTTTTAAGCACTGTATACACAAACTGCAGAATACATTTTGAATATGTTCAAATTTTCGCACCAACCTTAATCTGTTACATTTTGTATTGATCTATGTCATTCTTTTTTTATTTTCGTTCTCTCTATCTTTGGCAGCATCTCATAATATATACGATTGAAAGAAACGTTTTTTCCAAAGTGTAAATTTTGTAATTATATTTGTATAAAACATATATGTATTAATATATGAATATGTACGATTTAAAAATGAAAAAAGCCAAATTTTCCCAATTTGGTGCTACTTGAATCTGTGATTTTGTGCTCTTTATATTTTCTTCTGTTTTCGACCCTCTCTGTCAATATGAACGTTCACGCTAACATCAACACTATTTTTTATATTTTAATGGAAGTAATATTCTCCAAAAATATATTGAGCAAATTTGTATAAAATTATTGATAATTATAAAAATGAATTTATCTATTTTATGTTACAATTAGCTTTAAGAATAAAGTATAATGATTATTATTACATATATTGTATTTCGTATTTCACAAGAATTAGTCAGATATTGTAGATATTATTAAAATACTTACTAACCGTGTCCAATACGCATAAGTATTTTTATAATATGTATTTTAATTTCTGTACGTAAATATAAAAGGAAATTATATAGCTTTTCATGAATAGATCAAATATAGAAGATACAGGAGTTTCAAAAAGATACACATTTGTGTTTGTGTGCGTTTGTTTGAAGAAAAAAGATAGTAAGTCGAGTAACGGACATGTCACTTCAAAAGGAATGTTTTCATTCCAATCTGAAACTTCTATATCTTGTTAGAGAAGTATATTATGTATGTATATAAATATAAAACAATTGCAGAAATGTCAACACGCTTAGAGCCTTTTCATTAGGCATATGTAACTATTTCTAATATTAATACCAATTTGATCAGAACAATAGTAGTAGGTAATGCATATTGCGTTTACTTAGAGAATTAAAGAACATTGTGTAATTTTTAGATGAGGAAAATATATTTTTATTATATTATACACATTTATCTCGTTTTTTAGGTGAGATTATGGTAATACGAAAGCTACACAGAAACTAAATATACAAAATAAAGGAGTTACATTATTAATTTGCTGTCTCCATGTATATTGTTATATAACGACTAAAATTCAATGTCCCTAGCTAAAAAATTTTGTAGTTTTATCTACTAGTTGAGAATGTAGATCTTTATGGCTGTGTTGTTAACAAGAAATGTTATTGTAATTGTTTTCTTGGTAGAGAAATCTTTCAACATAATGACTAATAGTTCTGTTTTACTATTAGAACAACAACATTGTATTTGCCGCATTATTATTTATTGATCATCAGATTTAAGTTCCCCTTATAAATTAAAATCTATTTTAATACACCATAGCAAGATATTTACAATAATAAACCGTATTTAATCTAATTGTGTATCCACTTACTTAAATCCCTATTCTGCATGTATTTCTCTGAATTTTTCTTATCTCTACAACTATGAAACTTGTTAATAGATTTAGGATGAAAGAATAATATTGCCTACATAGTTCTGCTATACAGAATGCATTGTAACGTACGAGTCCAAGCTCTCAATCTTACTAACGTTCACTATTGCATTTTTTTCTACCTGAAAGATATTTTTTTTCAGAAATTGTAAATGTAATACATTTAGCTCTAATTAAAACATATATTTTTTTTTAGGAATGATATTTAGTATGTGTGGCTTAATGATGCGTCTGAAATGGTGCGCTTGGGTGGCCCTATATTGTTCATGCATCAGCTTTGCGAATTCCAGACTGTCAGATGACACTAAACAGGTAAGTTCAGTCACATGTTCATAAAAATGTTGATTATCTACCTATAAGATATAATTTTCTTCTAGATTTTAAGCTCATTCATGTTGTCTATTTCTGCAATAGTCATGTCTTACCTTCAAAATCCCCAACCGATGACTCCACCATGGGCTTCTTCAATAAATTAATAATGTCTAGATATATAAGTTAAATATAATTTATCTTTATAGCCAAACGTTAAAGTATTGTTTCAATATACATTATAAAAGAACTACTTATACATGCAGTTATAAACTGCAATACATCCTTACCAATTCATTCTTTTTTACTTTAAGTTTTTACCATTGGGTGCATTCAACAAAAGAAAACAGTTCCTAGCGTCTAACATGTATATAAAGACGAAAATAATCTAATATTTTTCGTAGATTATTCTCCATTTTTGCGTTTAACTGTTATTGTTAGATTATTTTAACATTTAAAATTTCGGTACATACAGAAGAAATACGATGCATTTCCAACTGTAAACGTAATGGTCAGTAGCGGTAGCGTAGCAAAATCTGCTGAATACGGCTATTTCTAACTTTATTCTGTATATTTCGGCAATTAAGATGTTAAAATCGGAAGCTTCAATATTTCGTTTCTGAGATAATAAGAAAGGATGCTCTGAAATAAAACAAGATCTGTTGGCTTGACTTCTTATATTTATACAATATAAGAAAATTTTAATCCCTCATTTCTTCACCCACTAATTCCAAAATTCTAGGGCCCAGAAGAATACTACACAGCGCTTAATAGAGAGTAACTAACCGCTACAGGTTTCTGGCCGCCTGGGTCTTATACTTGTGCCGGTTGATTTTTTGCTTCCCAAAAATCGCTTGTTTTATGCCTCTACAGTTCCGAATTTATCCTTGTTAGGAAACCTACTACTACAGGAATATGATTTCTACTAAAATTTAGTAGTTCTTCATCATAATGTTCTCCCTTGCTATTAATCTGTCACTTGTATTGTTTGAATGTTTCGTTCAATTGAAGTACAAAGCAGTTCAGTTTTTAGATGTTCCTACATTGACTATTTTTGTAGTAATAGTGATAGCCCAGTGATAGTTTTGCTAGACATAGTAGAGCAATGAGCAATTAATAGAGCAACATCATGCAAACTTCGAAAATGCGTTTGCTTGTTGCTCCACATCCCTAGACAATACTGTTTTTGAGCTCGGCATCTAAAACATGTTCCGTATTTATTATCCGTTGTTTTGTTCAAGACGTCACCGTAGAATAATAAAAATTATCAATTTTACAGGTACAAACAGTAAAATACATGTCGGATAATCTAAATCTAAGCAGAGATGATGTATCGACTCAGTTTTGGATATAAACATCATATCATTCATATTCGATGGTTTCTTCTCTTTGGTTTTTTTTTTCATTTTTAAATGCATCATATAAAAGAACTGACAACTGGGACAGCGCAGATTTCGTCAATAGTAAACATTGAAGTAAACTGTGACTTCAAAGTCGTCAAAAAATTGTAGTAATAAGTCCAACAATTTTCATTGTTTATACAAAAAGATCTTTAGGAACATTTGATTTAGAAATAGACTACTTTGGACAAGCTCCTAGAAGACCTAGGAGGTGACATGACCATTCTCAAGTTTTTTGGTCCCAACACTTGATTAACGTTGAAGCCCTACATAATCTTCAAACAAAATACAAGAAATTAAGAGTACGTTTTTCATATATTTCTAGTTTAAAAGTGAAACTTAAAATCACACACATTTTTTTATCACAGCTTCGTATATTTGCTTATTTAAAGTATATTTTACCATTATATGTGTAAATATTTTATTGTTGGATTATATCTTTTGTTATATCAGTTATGTACATAAAAGTTTGTAATAAATAAAATCAAACTTAACAAAAGAACAACTAAAACAGACTGGAAATTATAACGCAACGTCCCTGTACTTTTGAACATCGTCTGTCGAGGTGTTACTCAGAGAATTCTTACTGCTAAATTTATCGACTTGTTTCTTATAAATAAGGAAATCTGGTCCGTCCAGCGGTCCATAATAAATAGGTACACCGTAGTTTTCTATCGGCTGTGCGTAGAATCCGGTCCTGTGCTGTATTATGTGGCTGCCGCTGTACGCAGTTTCGTTCAGATTGTCTAAAGAGGCGAATTTAGTCATCTTTGTGTGGATTTTGCGGTCCAAGCTTTGTGCGTAATTTGGGTAAGCGTTACTATTGGGACCAGCTGCGGGTTGCGTCACCCACGTTTGCCAATTTTGTGCCAGTTTTTCGTCGATGACTGGATGATCTCTAAGATGCGCAGGTCCATTAACGACTGCGCCTTTTTTGCTGCGGGCAAGCGGATAAGTTATAATTAAATACAATAGAAATGACTACCTTTCACATTTCAGATTAAACTACGCAATAATTATTTTAATACTTACTTTGATAGTCATTGCACATTTCGTTAGAGGAATATTTGGGTATGAAAACGCTCGCGTTGAATTCACTTTGTGTTGTGCAAAATTGATATCCATCATAAGGGTATTGCGCCATATTATTCGGCATGGAACCATTCCATAGGACAGGCATGGAACTGGCTCTGAATCCAATTATTAATTAGGTAACTAAACATTAGAAATGATTACAAAATTTAACCTTTTAATTCGATTTAAATGCTCTAAAGATGATTCAAAAGCGTTATTTTGGTAATAATGGCTACCTAAGGAGGTAAGACTAGGATCTGTGGGTATGGTAACAGCCGCCATGCTAAGGTCCCTCAACCTTTTCTCAACTAAGCTCTCCTCCTTCCACAGCGTATATAGGGAATGTACAATTAATAATCCTACCACATTCGCTAATATTCTTGCCAGCCAACACGCTAATTCCGTCATTCCGTACATAGTTTGTATCCTCTGCAATCAAAAATTGTTTGCTTTATGAAGGAGTAAAATGATAATATGGCTGGGAAGGAAATACTTACCCAGTATTGAATACTCATGTAAATTACTAAACCTGCTTCTGGGAATGTTAAAACAGTTACAGCAAACATCCATGCTATTAGGAATTGGATATTTTTCTGAAATTATAAGTACAATCAATTAAAAGATTATCCAGATTCAGTATTATCTAGACCACCGATGCACAGACCGCGGCCCGCCGGTCGAATACTGGTGGCCCGCCGACAGCAAAAATAATACTCTCGTACATTCGAAAAATATTGAATTCTATTCCAGAATAAAACCAAAAAAAATATGTTCGAAAAGTAATTTACAAAATAATAAATATTAAAGTACTTTGTTTCTTTTGATATTATGAGCGACGTCCATAAAACTTATGAAAATCATTCAAATACCGCGGCAGTTCATGAATGAAACGGCGCCGCCTCAAGCGCCCAAAAATACTAAGTCAAGTAACATCGCTTGCCGCCTTTATATAAAGTTCAAAATAGTAGAGAAATCAAGAAACGGGAGCTTATTGGTCAGCAAGCTATGTTCACTAAACCCATTCAAGATTCAGAAACAGCTACAGAAGTTAGTTATGAAATTTCTCGAATGATAGCAAAGCGAAGTCGGCCCTTCAATGATGGGGATTTTGTTAAAGAATGCATAGTAATTGCCGCTAAGAAAATGTGTCCAGAAGCAGCAAAAAAGGTTGAGAAAATTCAACTGAATCGTATGACTATCCAAAGACGAATTATGTCTTTGTCAGGTAATATTGCGGAACAATTAACTGAAAAAACTAAGATCATTGAATTTTTTTCATTAGCCCTCGACGAATCCACTGATATTAGTTCCACAGCTCAACTTCTCATATTCATACGAGGTGTTACTCAAGATTTTGAAGTCTTAGAAGAGTTATTAGGAATGTGTTCATTGAAAGGTCAAACCAAATGAGTTGATATACTCAATGTACTTTTGGATGAGTGTTCAAAAACTGATTTGGACTTATCAAAATTATCGGGAGTTGCGACTGACGGTGCTCCTTCGATGATTGATGTCAATTCCGGGCTAGTTACTTTGCTGAAAAAGCATCTGCAAGAAAAAAACATTTCAAAATGTCATGAAAGTGGTAGTTTCGACTGTAAATTTCATAAAATCACGAGGACTCAATCACAGGCAATTCAAACAATTCCTTGATGACATTGAAAGCGAATATGGAGATTACTGTATTATACAGAAGTAAGGTGGCTAAGTCGTGGATTGACACTGGAACGATTTCTAAATTTAATAGAAGAAATTGGAATATTTCTGGCGGAAAAGCAAAGGGATGTCCTGGAACTTAAAAATCCTGATTGGTTGTGTGATTTGGCTTTTTTAGTTGACATTACAAATCATTTGAATGTCTTGAACACACGGCTTCAAGGCAAAAATCAACTGATATCCCAGCTCTACGCTCATGTATCATCCTTTCAATGCAAGCTGACACTTTTCAGATCGCAATTGAATTCTGGAAATTACAATCATTTTCCGAATTATAAGAAAATGCCTGAAAAATTCAACAAAACTGCGATTAATTTCAGTTATGTAGAAAAGCTAGATATTTTGATTCAATCTTTTCAAGACAGATTTTCGGAGTTTAAAAAAGTGAAACCTCTGTTGGACATATTCAGCAATCCTTTCACGATTTCAGTTGAAAATGCGCCAGAGTCAATGCAGTTAGAAATTATCGACATTCAAAACGACCAAGGTTTACGCAACAAATTCAACGAAGGAGACTTGCTGAACTTTTACCGCTGCATTGATAAAAATATTTACAAAGAGTTGCGCATAAACGCTCTGAAATGTGCCAGCTTATTTGGTTCTACCTATATATGTGAACAAACTTTTTCAATACTAAATAATAATAAAACAAAAAATCGAAACCGCCTTGCAAATGAAAGTTTGGAAGCAGTTTTACGTGTTGCTACAAGTAAATTTCAGCCAAATATAGAAAAGCTTGTAAGCACTATGCAGTGCCACGCTTCAAATTAATAAATTCTTTTTCAATTTTAATACATTATTATCAATTCTTTATTGTCTTTAATTACCTATACTTCTGGCGGCCCGCCATCAGTTCATGATTTGCCCGAGTGGCCCCTAGTCTTAATAAGTCTGTGCATCCATGATCTAGACATTCTATTATAATGTGTCGTTATGTGTGTGCTTCTAATATTAAACCATATATTAGGAAAAATCTATAAATTTTCCGCTACTCGGGATAACTAATTCTAAAAATAATTCAGATTTTCATTCTAGTGTAGTGGTTTTCAAACTTCTAGTAGAAATTTCATTTCATAGTTTGGGAGTTGGTCAAAGTAATTAACGATATTATCTTGGAGAAAATATTTACTTTATATAGCTTTTCGTTATGCTGGACGTTAAATGCATAAACTTTTTAATCTTAGATAGGATGGTATAGTCGTTATTATGGATCCAGTAATCGCATGATTTGTGGACAAATTGAATAACAGTTCTCTACCCATAAACCCATTCTTAGAAATATCTGCAATTTTTCTTACCTCAACCTTATCACAAAAATTAGATATGTTCAAGTGTGTGAGGTATTAAGATTAAGGTGCTGAATATTAAGTACCAAAACAATTATCACTAAATCCTACACATAATCCAATAAACTCATCTCCAATAGATATATCTCCAAAACTATACTTTCTCAATCTTAATACCATATTCATTTAGTCTGAAACACAACAATTCGTTATTCCATGTTTTCTCTCTATTTCACTTGGTTTCCTAATTTCGATGCTTTGTATTTTGCTTTTTTGCCTGTTTGGTAGAGTTCCGGTTTCTGAACCAAAAATTAAGATGATACTGGCTACGTTAATGTATATGTACTTCTTTGGACATTTCCTTTTCGGCAATAATTTGTTCATCGCTTTTTTAACGACGGCTGTTGTTATCTCTTTGATCTCTTGATATTACAAGACATAAAATTTGATATGCCTACATATTAGGTATTCAAAAGTAGGAAGGTGAGATCATCAGCTACAACAGTTGCTACTAAAATTCGCCTGAGGTGGCAGAAGTTCCACCTCTACGTGCAGTATACGTCACGAGCTCTGCGGTATGCTAAGCCTAATGGATAGACTGCGTACAATACATACTGAATTACCATTTTTGTACGAATCGCGAAGAGAGTGGGGCTGACTATCTTCTGGCGTGGGAATTATACCGATTCTCTTTATTCCTTCGGGTGTGTCTCACTTCATTGAGCACACCCTCGCGCATCGGTAACTCAGGTGAATTTCACTGTACTTATCCCTTTAATAATAGTAGGCTTGTTCACAGTGCAACCTAACTAATCACAAACTATAGTCATTTCTGTTGGACCATTTCATGTTAAGAATTGTGATTAGACAACCATAAGTATTTTGCTGCTTAAACGAAATGATTAGTAACTCTCTGCGAACAATGCTAATACTACATATATAACAGCTTATTAATTTTATTTTGTATTAAACTTTTTAAATGAATCGCTCAACGCCCTCATATGTTCAACAACTGGTAGTGCAAAAAAAAATATTCTGAAGAGACCGTAGCAATTGCAACAAGCAAGTAAGTTAGGAATTAGGAAACATTCATGTTTCTCTTTTCAAATCAACTGAACGAATCGAGCTCTTTTTTGCAATTTAAGCAACAGTAAATGAAAATTTCTTGCAGTTTTTTTAAGAAAGTATTTCGAACTAGAGAGGAAAGAAAACTTATTTGTATATTTCATTTTTTACAATTTTCGTTCTATCATAAAACATGATTAGATCAAAATATTGAAGAACCTTCCGGGGCACACTTCATTTGACATAAAGAGAATAAAAAATAATAAAGATCGCTAAAAATATTCATTGGTACCAAACCAAGAAAAAGGAAGAGATCAGTGTGTTCAAAATGTGGACCTTAGTAACTTAGGCGTTTACCTTCCCAAATATATATTTTTTTTAAACATAATAGATAATAGGTATATACCAAATTATACAGCAAAGTCTTAAGAAAAAAAAAAAAATGATATCAATTTTTAATGCATGGATCAGTGTTTTCTAAATTATCAAGGAGGAAAGAGGAGTTACAGGAAGTTGTTCGGAAGGGTCCGAAGACTCTTAAAGAGACATTTTTAAAAATGGAAAAAACGAATCACGAATCCTTTGATCTTTATAACCGTTGTGATTTGACAAAATTTTCTGATGAGGAATTTATTTTTTCCATCGCTCTAATCTAAACGCGACTGTCTTGAAATTTCCTTCTAAAACTAAATGTATCGCAAAATTTCTACATTCCTAATAAATATTCGGAGTTCGTACATTCTTGTAATCTGCGTAATTGCCTCTAACAATTCTCTTGGCACTATGCCATAAAGAACTGCCGATTGCTGTAACCGCCAGCAAGACAAATTTTAATTGATTCAGATCGGAAAGTGAAAACAGCGCACTCCCGGTATAAATTATTTGCATTACTTTCTCAATTTCACGACGAAGAAAATAAATTTTACCTCATCAGCATCTTAAGCACACGTTCGCTGTATTAGTGGCGTTATATATACATACCTTACGGATAGGTAACCGTCGATAACCTAACTTACAATGCTTGCTATTTGCTTGGCCGTTCAATGCAAGAACTTTCTACATTTTATCGATATTTTCCACAGAAGAAAGTGACAGTTATTTGGTGTTTACTCGCATTTTTCTGCCTTAATATGGCATGGCATTGCGTAATGAATAATTGTATGAAATAAGCGCTGATATATGTAAATCTTCTGTCATTTATATTTTGAAAGTTTTTCGAATGTACTTCCAAATAGGTTTCGGCAGGATTTAGTTGTAACAGTTTTTTATTGGTAGATATTAAAATGTGTATAGGTACATTTACGGAGTAGTATTTTATATGAATACATACTTTCTATGAGTAGATATTGACTTACTATTGCTACTCCGAAGCCCAACAGGGCAGCAAAAACAGCTAGCGTTAGATACCCCGATGATAATAATATGGCTGCCACAGGGAGACTTGGAGATTCTTGTAATATCCATAGCAATTCGAAGCCAAATGCTATCAGGTACGCTATCTGAAAAATTAAGTATAACGATTAGATCTCCTTTATTTAAAATATCGCCAGACATTGTTAAATAAACATTTCAAACAACTTTTTTGCTTATTTTATTAGCTAATAGCTACTACAATATTATGTTTACTTAGGTAGATAATAAATGGAAGTTATATAAAAACGGAAATGCGCGCATTCACACTATTTTATTCTTGAAACTCAATAAATTAAATAAAATAACAGGATTAATAAAATATTTTTTTTCTATCGGTCTTAAGCCCGTATATTACCTACTGCATCAAAGTTTCAAGGTTTAGTAAAGACTGTAATATTAACGCTGTTAGTAAAAATATCACGCACTTAACAATCCGTTATCCGGTAACTAGAATTTGATGAAATAAAATATCGAGAAAGAATTTTAAAATGCTCACAATAAACACATGACCTACTAAGCAATACTGAAACATCAGTTTTTAAAATAATTAGAATATATCGATATAAACATGTTGAAATAAAATGACGAGAACTTTGAAATAAAACGACTGGTTGCACAAAGAAGCTTCAGAAAAAGGCACAAAAGTAAGCGGAATCACGCGTGCATATTATAAAGGAAATATTTACAATTTATTTATATTAGAGCAACTAAAAGCTTATGCTTAAGTATAGCTTTTCTAGATGAAAACTAATGTTGACTACTGATTCTTATAGGAAATTTTATGCTGAATAGAAAAGTTCTTATGAGCAAGGGGTCGCAAATCAAGCCTTCATTAGATTTTGTCCAATTCACTCAAAAAACCAAACGTTTTGGCAAATTGAATTGTGATCGAAAATTGTAGGTTAGCTGAGCAGAATTTTGTAAGTAACTAAGTGCAGCGAAGTCTCTAGGTTAGAACACAGACATCTAATAAATATGCTGAAGAAAGTCTAAATAAACTTGAACCACACCAAAGAGATGTGGTTCATTCCGTAATTTCCAACAATGTCACCCCAAACATTCAAAGACCCTCTAGTTTGGCCATGGACTTGTGTGATATGGGGATTTTCGGTAGAATAGTAATGAACGTTGTGTTTATTCGCACTTCCATTTTTATGAAATGTTCATCTCCAAGAAAGGAGACATTCAACGAAATCTAGCCGATCATGGATTTGTTGTTGAGCCCATTCGCAAAACGCAACTCTACGAGCAATATCTTTGTCCAGCAATTCTTGGTGTAACTCAATGTGGTAAGCACGGTATTTAACGAACCTTCGGCTGATATTTTATTGCTGCGAAATTTCACGTTAACTACCATGTGGATTTTCTATAACGCATGCTATCACATTAAATTCATGTTTTTCGTACTTTATTGAACCAGTACGGTTCAAACGGTCAATTAACTGTTCTGTTTCTTTTTTTTGGCTGTCTTCATACGGGATATCTCGGTTCATAAACTCTTTTTGCAAGAACGCAATTTTTCGAAAGAATACTTTGTTGCACGTGTTTACATAAGAGTTCTTTCAAATTGTGGCAATTCCTCCGATCGATATTGGATTGAGAATTGAGCCTTTTTTTAAACTCAAAAGCAAAGCAGTAGGATAATCCAAATTTAACCATATTAAATAGCCGAATTTCGAAAATATTGTAGGCGCCAAGAAAAGTAGTAAAAGTGCTTAAAAGTTGTGAACTTCCATGCGATAAAGTATTCATTGTTCACTTACGCTGTTCTTTACTTTTGAAAGTGGGAGTATTGGGGAACATATCGAACATATACAATTATGTCGAAATACAACGATCCATTGTTACAATATATAGTAGCTATACAAAAAATTAATCATTTATCATGAAGTTTGCTCGTGTTTCTCGTAGAAACGTAACTAAAACGGGACAACTCTAACAGTCTCGATTTACTGTTAATAAAAGAAAATGTAATGCTCGAACCTAACTGTTTAAAAAGTATTTAATGCAGGATAATACACATAGATACTATGTAGGTACTTATTTACGCACGATAATGCGGTAGGTATATTCAAATCATGCAATACCATACTTTCATTAATTATTCATCAAGATGACGGCATTCATTTTCTGAAATAAATCGACCGTGCACAAATAATATCATAACAGTCACAATCACACCTGGCTGAATATATTTAAATACTTCAGACATGATGCTTGTTAATTTGAGACGTGCGAATTAATACATAGGTAACTAATTTTTTTAAGATGTAGATATATATGTGTAGGTATAGAAGATTTTGTTTGCTATAACGATATAATAATTGAAGAAAATGAGTTTCCCACGTGCGCTGTATCGCTATAATGCCCTCATGTCAAGTGAAGACGTAAATTATATACTGCAAAATTTTAAACAATAGCTAATGCATTATAATAACAAAGTAAAAAAATCTTGGATTCACATATTTATTCTATTATACACATACACATTTTTTAATTAGGGAAACATAGGGAATAAATTATAAGATTTCCTCCGGCAAATTTATTACAACTGAGCTGATACAGAGTTATGTATTATTAAATAAATGGTACTTCAAGCACAGAATGTATAATTCTTGGTCACATGACATAAAATGTAGTTGCTAATTATTTCTGAAGTAATATTTTTCGATAAATAAGACAAAATATTTTTCAATTTTGTATCTTCCGGTTCTCATGTTTCATCTCTAAAATGTTAAGCTGTATGTATATTAAACTTCAACATGCAATGCGTGCATAAGCATTACTGTGGAGCCCAGGTGGAGCCAGTGAAGTATTAAAAGTTACAGGAGTGAGTCATTGCTTTAGATCAATTGCGAAACACCAACTTACGATTTCCGAGTCACCTAACTGTTTTAAGAACCAGTATGCCACAGATTAATATACAATATTGTCTGAGAACCGCTCATTATTTTATATTCGTCAAGCTCTCGCATTTATTAGCGCAATAAATAAAGCAAGAAATTTCTTAAAATAAAGTATTGCAGAAGCGCGCGTTTTTTAATAACTTTTACTTTGGTTAACGTAGGTTGTTGGTTGATTGATTATAAAAATAACTGAAAAGGTGCGAATTCCAACGCAAACAAATGTTACCCAATAATAAAAAATGAAAGTTAATGAATTGGTAAATAAACATTCACACAATATAAATGGTGAACTATAGGTATACATACACCGTGTATTAGCCGAATGAAATAAATTCGATAATAAATAAAAGATTGGCCAATACCAACTTTTTTATCTTAAATACTACAGCCTGTATATTATTCAATTTTTGGATTCTTCAAAAAATTCTAGACATATTTTATGTACATTTTCCTATACCTATGTTCAACTGTTTCGGAAATATTTAGTGTTTTCAGTTTTCTTTTTTTTTAAATAACCTTAAATAAAAAAGATTATTTGATTACAGAAATTCGCAACAACACATTCAAAAACTAGAGTATTAATATTCGAATTTCTGGTATACATATATAATAGTAAACATTTTAAATAGTAACTATTTTTTATTTCTTTCGTGTATTGAAGTATTTACTTACTTCTAAGCGATGAGTACTCAAGTAATAATTCCTTAATATTTTGACGTCGCCATACCAAATGCAAACCAATTATATCTTACTCAACAGTACCATTCAAAGTCACATTAAGTAACTTTCGCTAACCTTCGTATTAAATAATTAACGCATTCCTTAAATATCTTACCACCACAATAGTAATAATAAATAAAAGATAATTCATAATGGTATAAGTCGACAATCCCATACACTTTTGATATAATTCTTCGATGCAACATGGAACGCATTTTATTCTGATGTAAACCTTCCGAACAGATTTTAATTTTATGCTTCAGTGCAATTTACTAGCACGCATTACCATCCGTTTCTTGTATAGACAGTTCCTAACTGTTAATCCTTAATGTAATGTATTCTAATTGTGACTCTTCGACGAGAGACTTATATTATCATTCACTTTAACGTTTTTTTAACAGCGTGCAATTAGAAGTACCTATAGCAATTGTGTTGGCTGATATATACTTTAGTGTGCTTCAGGACCAATTACAAGTTTGTTTAAGCTCTTTCTATATTATTATTTATGCATAGTTTTTATTAAACAGTGTAACAATACTATTAAGGAATAAGTGGGAAAAATACTTCCCTGTTGTATTTTTTCATGGTAAAAACAATAAACCTTGGAAATAAGACTAAATAAATACGATATTCTTCCTTAGAAATCTAATTATATACTCAACACTAACATACTCTTTACCTTTCAGAAAGTTAATGTTTACTTATTTAGTAACGTGTGTGGCATAAACAAAAGTGTCATATACAAATTCTTCATAGTTCATAGATGGTGAAGAAAGATGCAGCAGCAAACTGCTATAATATATATATTTCAAGCAGAGGCATATGTTATATTGCATTATGCAACAGAAATCAATGAGAGGGTTTATAAAAGCAAACGGATTTGTATTGCAACAGGCAGTCAGACGATATTGAGGGCATTAGTGAACCCCAGGATACAATCAAGTTGGGGAATGCATTCGAGAACTGTACAGTCTGGCAAACCGCATTAAGGTTACTTTACTATGGCTGCCCGGATATTCGGGAATCGAAGGAAACGAAAAAGCCGACGAGTTGGCAAGAAAAGTATCATCGGCTTCATTTATAGGTCCAGAACCTGTTCTAGGAGTGCAAAAATTACAATACTAGAGCAGGTAAGGAGTTGCGTCCGAGAGAAACACAAAGAACACTGGAAAAACACAACCAGGCAAACTCATGGAAAGACCTTTATCAAGGGACCATCAAAGAAAAACAGTGAGGAACTAATAAAGCTTTATAGGAATCATTTTCGCATAATAACAGGTTTCCTAGCAGGACATTGTGCACTGACATTAACACCGCAGATACCCAATGCGGACTGTGTAATAGAGTAACATCGACCACAACCGCATCCTATGTAAATACGAGGATCCGGACGCAAAAGACAGAGAATTTATGGCAAGCCAAAAATGTACCCAGAGGATTATTTCGATTGTCGATTGAAAATTGCCAGAGACCTGTACAGACTAGTACCAGGGCACCAGGATATTTGACTGGCTGATATAATTTAATGGGCAAAGGAAATGGGAAATACAATACAAAAAGCCAACGGGTTGTAGTGTTCCCGGAGACTTTATGTTAGATGGTTCCCACAAAAAAAAAATGCATGCAATTAGAAGTATAACAATTATGTTGGCTAATACTTTAGTGTGCTTTAGGACCAATTACAAGTTTGTTTAAACTCTTTGCATGTTATTATTGATGAAACTAAAAATTACTGGTTTCTTGGTATTAGCAGTTATGTTTTTTTCTTTCTGCTCAACTCTGATGACAAAATTCCTTTGGCGTGATTTGCCTGTGCATGTAATCTTGTAAAAATATTCGAGTCACAAATAAATCTAATATTTAGGCACATTTGAATGTGGGTATTATCGGTTGCCTCTCATACTCATTTTGATATCTTTTCCTCTTGTCCTTCTTTGACAATAGAAATCCTGGCGAGACAAGCTCTTTTATTGATAGTTTGTGTCAAAAAGAAAACGTGAGGTTCTAATGAATCACGCTTATGTATTTTAATCAGGGTATTACTTCAGGGTGAGCAGGCTGTCTTTGTTATTTGCTCATATCACTTTCATTCCTACGTCTTCCGTCCCTCTCCGGGATGGAGAGGATTAGGAGTTCAGGTATCTCTTCTGCCGGGTATCTATCGCCTGTTTCGCACTTCCTGTCCCTTTGCTCTCAAGATGTTCCGAACCATGTCATAATAATAATAATAATGAAAATATATTTGGCCCAACAGATAAAATCCAAACAGCCATATAAACAAAATCGAACAAAATGATAATACATTGCAATAAAACAAGAACAAAATAGCAAATTTATGCAATTGAATTATATATACATATAAAAAAGAAAATAGAAAGTAAGAAGTAGTTAATGAAAGACGTTAATCTTTAAATTGACAAGCGAAAATATCCTCGTAGATGTTGTTGGCATCCATTGACGAGTGGATAATGGGTGCTCTCATCAAAATGTTTGTGCGTGCAGTAGGAAGGTCGAATGTCAGTGGAGTTCTCGAAGTGGGCCGTGGAACAAGGAAGCATACTTTTTCAAAAAGATACGCACAATCAATGTTGTTGTGTATTAAATTGGAAACAAGAAGTGCACTTGTTCTTTGTCTTCTTGTAAATACGGCTTCAAACACCCGTGTCTGTTCAAAAGGTTATTGTAGCTTGCGTTGTGCTCAGGATAAACTCCATCGGTTTTGAAGGACAAATACTTCAAAAATCTTCGCTGAACGCGCTCAATGATATTGCTATGTAGATCATAAATTGGATACCATATCAACGACCCATATTCTAGTTTGCTCACCACATAGCAAAAGTAAAGCGATTTGATAGCATTGAAGTTATTGAAATCTCGACATGTCCGTATTATAAATCCAAGAGCTGGTGGCCGATCAAGAATGTGTTGGGCGGAGGATAATTTAGAATCAAACGTACTGCCAACGTCTTTAACAGTGTCGTTTTTATTCAACATCATCCCATTCATATAATAGCAGGAGTCCACAGGAGTGGTTTCTTTCGTATAGCTTACGAGGCAACATTTCTTAATGTTTAACATTAGCTTATTATTCCTACACCAGTTGCAAATGGTGTCCAAGTTGGATTGTATAATGCGACAATCACCAATATCATCAATCCTATGATAAATCTTCAAGTCGTCGGCATAAGCCAGTACAGGGCAATCTATTGAAGTTATTAAATCATTAATGAACAAGTTAAAGAATAATGGGCCGAGATTCGGGCCCTGCGGAACACCAGAACTTGCCGAAAACAATCTTGATTCATATCCGTTATAGTAAACGTAGTTCGTTCTGTTGTGCAAATAAGATCTGATATATATAAGTGAAGATCGACTAAAACCGAAACATGATAACTTCTGTAGTAATACAAAGTGATCTATTGTGTCAAAAGCACGTTTAAATCTGTATATACCACATCGAGCTGATCACCTGCATCCAGCGCTTCAGCTAGTTCTTGAGTTATAATACTTCATCGTAGAACGATGCTGATGAGGTGAGATAAATGGCCTACAGCAGTATGATAACGAAGCATAAATGGAGAGTCATGGACAGTCTTTCATGCTTCCGACGACTTGGTCATCTCAGAAACTAAATTGTCAGGGGACAATGACCCCTGGCCATATCTCGTGTGATGTGCCATCTCGGGCACTCAAAAAATCGTATACTCCGCAGTATCCTCCTTCCCACAATACATACATTTGTCTCACTCGTCTTTCCTGAATCTGTACGCATATGCTCTAAATACACCGTGTCCTGTCATCGCTTGTGTGAGGTAGTACATCTATTTGTCTGATATTGCACTCGCACCAGGGCTGAATTCGTGGAATAAGCCGTTTTGTCCGTTGGGCTGTTATTTTGATCTGCTCCCATCTATTTGGCCACAGGTCGAAGACCATACCTGCCGTACCGTTTTCCACAGATTTATTACCGAACGCTCTCTTCCTAGAATAAGCCGGTATATCAATAGGTGCCACTCTCACAATGACCTGCAGCGCCGTCGTGGAGGCCGTACGAAATGCGGAGGCTATTCTCAATAAAATCTTTCTCTGCCCCCTGTCCATTCTGCAGGCATTCCCTTGTGTACCTAGACACCTGACACCATATTGGCGCTGCAGTATAATCCCCACAAGAGTCTCCTTTTGTCACTGATGATGACTACATGATCTTCTTCTTCGACACTACATTTGCACTTCCCATGCTGAATGTAACTTGCGAGACATCTTTCCAAACTCCCTTAATTACGAATGCCTCCGTTCTATTATATAAGCGCTAAATCGTCTGCAAATGCTATCGTTTTTGCTCTTTCTATAAGTTCGAGCTTCAGGGGCCATCATATAAGACATTCCACAGTAGGTGTCCCAAGGTAGAGAACTGCGGTATGCCAGCGGTCGCCCATCTCAAAATTTTAGGATATTAGCTTATCTTTCTTCCCCGTAAGTTCACCGATGATGTTGCTCCAAATCGCCGTATTGGATGCATTTTTAACATCAATTATCAGTAGGGCACACTATTTCTCTCTAGTCCTTTCCTTAGTGTCCAGTATTGTCTGTTTGGCGTCTAGCGTTGAGTGACCTTTCCTGCGTGATCCCAATCCGAATTGGTTTAGCGATAGGCCTTCCTTGTCCTCTATTTCCGCGCCCGGCCTAATTCTTATTAAAGCTTCAAAAAGCTTGCTAAATATGTTCAGCAAACATATTGGTCTGTTTGGCTACCTTCCAGCTCACTGGGAATTCTTGTTTAAACAGTATATTGGGCATTTAGTATCTACTCAGGGGTTGCCTTCACTGCTCCCTTGATCGCTTCCGGCGGAATACCGTCGGGTGCCGGCGCTTTTCTACTGTTTATACTCTTCGCCGCCTCAGGGCGTCCAATACCAAGGAAATAATAATTTTTAATTTTATGGACAACGGCAAAGAATTTTACGTTATTATTTGTGTACAGTTTTTATTAAACAGTGTAATAATACTATTACAAATAAATATGAAAAAATACTTGTGCTGTATTTTTTTCATGCTAAAAACAATAAACCTTCAAAATAATACTAGATAAATAAGATAATTCCTCTTTAGGAAAATCTAATTATATACGCAACACTTGTCATACCGTTTACCTTTCAGAAAGCTATAATGTTTACTTATTTAGTAACAGGTATTTGGTATAAACAAAGGAGGCATACATATTCCTCATACCTATTAGGTATTATATAGGCGACTTCCTCTGTTTTTAAAATATAAGTAGGTAAGGACATGCAATTAAACAGAACCTGTTCTGCATACTGTTTTTCGTAAATACCGTTCCCAGGTAAATCTATATCCTTCTGCACTAAAGATCGACAACACCAAACTGAAGGTTGTTCAATGATTGTTTCTTATGCGTAAATTTCAACTAACTAAAGAGCATGAAAAACTGTGTACAATTCGCGGAAAAGTTAATTACAGAAGAAACGGTAGGTATGTATCTAGTGGCACCATTACGTATTCATGAATTTTATACGGGCATTCATGTATGTAAGTATATGTTACGTAATTTCCAAAGAGAATGGGTACGTCTGTGTATTGAAAACAAAGGGTTCGATATTTTTATCATTTGATTGAAAACGTTTAGTTGTGCGTTATTCGAGTGTTCCTTCGACAATTCTTACACCAATACGCAGATATTCCTGAATTACAATTTTTCATTAAATAAATTAATGTGAACTAAATGAAAAGGAACCGGTTGTACCATTTAAGAACTTGTATTACCCCAAAAACGACATTGTGAGAATTTAATTTCAGTAAAATTGTGGATAATTGTTAAAATTATGGGACATGAAATAAATGATACATTAATAGTACAAACGCACTGATTATAGTATTTCCACATCGTTGGAGCACGTTGTCTCCGCTACTTCTAGATTATTGCAGATTGTAGGTAAATTTGTTATACAGTCTAGAATCTAGACTGTCTTACAATTATAGATTATACAATGGCTCGAAGCAAAACTCGGACACTAGAGTAATAATATTTTATTATTAAATCCAAATTAAAACATGTAGAGGAATAAATCAATTGATTCTCAATAGTTTATCTATTGCACTTTTAAAAACCAAACACAAAACAATTTTGTATAATAAAAATGCATGAGAAAAAATGAAAGCAGTGCAAAAATTAAGCACAAGCCAAACTCGGACAGTGAACAAGATTTCTAAAATAAATTTATATTTTTTTAATAATTAGTATTTAGTATGAAAGCCTTTGTTTATTACAACTATTTTAAGCCGGTTAGGCATTGACTGAACTAATTTGTCACGAAAATTAGACGAAATTTTGTCCCATTCTCCTAGCAAGGCACTCTATTTAGTTCAAATTTACTGGAAATAGTAACATTTTAATAGATTCGGCGTTTACTTGATGTAAATCCATATTAAATAAATAAAAACACAAAATTTGTGAGATGTACACTTTATTAGTCGGATGTTAAATTGACAGCTGTTTGAAAATATTTTATTTTCTGACGAAGCCGTTGTACGGCGAAACAGCTGTCAATTTAACATCCGACTAATAAAGTGTAAATCTCACAAATTTTGTGTTTTTATTTATTCGAAATAGTAACTTTAGTATCCAAATGAATCCACAAATTTTCGATGGGATTAATGTCTGGGCTTTGCGGTGGTGTTTTCATGACAATTACACAAGAGCTCAAAATGTACTTTCTAAGCCTTGTATTTTGAGTCGTTATCTTAGGTACAATCGCCACTCGCTGCCAAGAGATAATTTATCCACATTTCGAGGTAAATTGGTTCTAAAAATATTTAAATACACATTCTGATTCATTATTCTCTCAATAAGTACAAATATCCTAGTCCGGCAGCTGAAAACGATCCCTACCCCATGACAGGTCTACCTCCATTTTTTACAGTTGGTGTCATATATTCTTCAGATATAGTTCCTCATTTTTTTCTCCATACATATAGCTTACCATCAAACCCAAAAACATTTAATTTACCTTAGCCAGCAAATAAAATGGTTTTTTAGAAAGAAAAATCTTTATTCTAGGCTCTATTGCAAATGTTGATCGAATGATCTGATTCTTCTTCTTAATTTGTCTTGTCCTTATACTACTTAAATCTGCACCATCAGCTTCGGCGTGGTATAAATGGGATTTGCCTTTATTTTTCGTAGTACTACATATCGTTTATCTGCTACGGTAAAAATTCTGTTATGAACGATATTTGCCTTGTTTGCCATTTCATTGTTGATATTTAAGCGCCTTATTATGTCATGGATCGTAGAATGACTTCTATTCGCTAGTTTTGCAATTTCTCGGTCAGATTTTCCTTTCTGAGAATGTTTAATAATGAATTTCCTCAGTTCAATAGTCGTTTTGGTCTCTTTGCCTAGAATAGATCACCTGAGTTTCACAAGAATTTAAAAACACTCTTTAAAGAAATTCCTTTATCAAAATTGTGCCTATAATTTTTGCACTGTTTTCGTTTTTTTTTTCTCATATAAAAAAAGACTATAACTAAAAGCGTAATTGCTATGACTATAAGTATTTTTACACGAATATTATAATCTCACACTCGAACAACGTTACAATTAGTTTGAAAAAACCTTGCATCTCATAATTTATAATGGTAAAATTTATCACGGTGGGTTGCAACTTCCTATTTGCACATTTTAACAACAGCTTTGTGAACTGATTGTAGATATAAATACAATTATGGACTCTGAAAAAGTTACGTTAGAGCAGTAGTAACATTATTTCAAAATAACTTAAGAATTTTCAACCCACTTATGTATGTAAGTGAAATTGAAATAGACGATGGCAACAGTAATTTACTGCATATATAGGTAGGTACCTACTGGTTGTCGAATTTAAAAAGTTTCATTATTATTATCGATATATGGCGTGGGCGGTTCTTCGAATTTTAATATTACTAACTTGTGTAGACCTTGAAGCACTCTTTCAAAACTAATAAGAATCGTTTTGCAATTCCTAATTCGTATTTAAAACAAATATAAAAATGTACTCCTTTCTTTATTTCTACAATACTAGTTTTCTACGCAGTTTTATTTTTTTAAATGTTTTTTTTTTTACTTACCAGAAGATAAGCCGCCAAAAAACCAGCACCAATCGCCAGACTACAACAAAAACAGTTTTCCAATAATGCCATTTTAACAACTTATATCGTAGAAACACAACATTTTTGCCGCTTCGAATCCTTGCTGTCGCGACATTTCACACTAACATCTCACACTAAACACACATCCTTTATTTCCTGGCCTTTTCTTTCCAGGCACCGAAAAAACCCATCGTTTCTTTAAAAATATGTGACTAAATATTTATTTACAACCATTCAGCCATGTGCTTGTTGACTATTTACCTAATAACTTTATGTATATTGCAAAACCATTTCAAGGTAAAATTGTTGAGGCACATACGCTCCTAGCTATTTAGAGATAGGAAACTTATGAATTTGTTCTTGTTTTTTTCTTTGGCGATTGTTATGAAACGCTACGCAGAAGAGCACGGACTATTTGAAAAGTTAAGTTGTGTGTTGGCGCGAGGTTTATTTGCGGGAGACTATTTAAATATTTTATTCACGTGTTAAATTCGTAAAATACTTTCTCCTTGTAGGTAGGTAAATGCATAACTTCCACATTGCAAAACGTTCAAGACAATGTTTCTTTAGTTTTGGAGATAGCCTGTATACCATTCAGGTGTGTATAATATGTTGCCTATATACCGAAACCGCCTTCCGGATTTTAATTTTACTATTTCCAGATAGAGGGCACAAAGCACATCTACCGATTTTTATATTGGATCTCATCTCAACTACGATTTGCTACAAATTACATAACGATTGTTACATACAAAGCGGTCATCAATGTTGGTTATTATGGTATTTTCTGATATTGTCAAATAGTTTAAAATAAAAAAATTGCAAAATTTGATTAATACTTTTAGTTTGAAATTTTTATCATTTCTTTTTTTACACAAGATTGCTACACGGCATTTAAACATTAAATTCAGATGTATGGAATATATTACCTTAAATAAGAATAGAGTTTAGGCTAAAAAAACTTAAAATAGTTTTTAATAAGTGTACAGGCTCTAATTACACGATTACAACAAAAAAGTCATTGTATAATGCTTTACTATAAGAAATACACGTTATGTATATTCAATGGTGTTCGGCTGCTTCTCTTCTACGAATTTCGGCCCACTTTGCTACATTTTCGGGTGAATTTGCTGCAAAAGAAAGCAAATTTGACAAATGCGAATATAAATTTAGTCATTCGAGCTTACATAAATTGGAAATTTTCTTAAATAGGGGTATGCACACCAAAACACCAACAGCATAATATTTCCACACCCACTGTTTAGTAAAGTAAAATTTGAATGGGAACTGCATAACCTTCGAAGTAAAGGTATAAGGGTATTTCATTGGTTTACCGAGTACTTTTGGGGCGTCAGCCATTGTGCTGAGATTTCTGGAATTTCAAACATGAAATAAGACGATTTATTACAATAATATTGTGATAAAAAAATATATATGCCTATGAATAGATTGAGAAAACGAGCTGTTTTTGCAAGCCATGTAAAACACCATTTATGTAATCATGTATCACATAACCAAAATTCCTTTGAAAAAACTTCACATCTTATCAAATTTTTAAATAACATGATAGAAACAAAGACTATTAAACGATATGCTTAAAAAGCTGTATATTACCTTAATATCCTCAAAAAGTAATGATAGTTAAATGCAAGAATATACTATAGAATATATATCAATCTGACAGCAGCCCAACGAGCCCAACACTGTAAAACCAATAAGACGCAAAATTCCCTAGATCTGGATATTTTACTGCTTTTACGCACATCAAACATGTACGTAACCAAACTAACAAATGTTATACAGCGTCTTGTAAAAGTAAGGTAAAATAAAAATGTAAAGTTTCTTTTCGTTACGAAAACGCAATATAAAATGGAATTTAAACTATTTCTATTATTAAAAATTGCTAATTGTTGTTTGATCTAATAGATTTTTAATTTAATTAGAATACGCTACACTTGTTTGTTTATCTAACCAATTTACATTCTTATTAGAAATACATTTGCAAATAAGTTTATGTATTTCTGGGTCAAGTTAATATTAATGATAATATCGTAATGTTTTTTTTTCCACACAACACAAATCCAAAAGAAAAAGTGAAAAAAATCCCTTACCACAAAAATTAAAGATACAAATCTAAATACGTATTTCGGCCACTAAGTTGCCATCTTCAGTAGAAAAACAAGTGAAGAGCAGTGTTAAACGTAGTGTTTTCGGCTACACTTTTTGTGGTAAGGGATTTTTTCACTTTTTTGTTATAGTTTTCAAGCCACAGTCTCCACCCATCACAGGATATCAGAATTCATAATTATTTTATTTATATCTTTAATGGAGCTCAAATATTCTTAAGTCCTTAGGCATTATTGCTTGCTGCGCCAATAAGCAAATAACGTATTTTATAATTATTGTAACCACAGTAATTATTAACAACATTCCTATCTGATTGCATGGAAATATTAATTTGTTATTGCTTTGCTAAGATCAATATGATGTTTCCTGAGTGCGGATTATAAATTATTGATAATTTATGTATTCTTATCTCAACATTATAAAAAATAGTTACAAAATGCACTAATGACGAGTATAAATATCAATTGCATTGTACATTATACATTTACGTAGTTACTTAAGAATCTATGGAGCTCCAATTAAACTAGTTAGAGTTTGTTAGAACTTCTATTAAAATGTTACCTATATATACAAACTTCACACAACAAATTTGTTATTTTGTGCTGCACAAGGCCATAAAAACCTTGCAATTAGTTTTGAAACGTTAGTTTTGAGATATATAGATATTACGAAATCGTCTTCATAAATTATTGAATACATGAAATGTACCTACATACGGATGTAATTAATTAAAAAACATATTTCGGTAATATCGATAACACTCGGGATCAATTCTTGACCTGTGTCCTATCCGTATTGTACAATAATATATTCATAAACGCTACATTTTCCACATTTTCTGTGTAACTCTGTTTGTGAATAGTATACGCTTTTAGGTGACATTAAAATGTCTGTACTTCGTGGACAGGTATTGTCTGGAACAGATATTTCAAAGTGAGTATGCAATTTAGTAGTGAAAATACAAAATATGCAATCAAAATTAACGAAAAAAAATATATATATATACTGATTAGCGTTAGTATTTCGTAGACATATCCTACATTTTATATTTTAATCTAACACATTTCTTCATCTTATTGGATATTATTCTTTAAATTTCAAATTAAATTGATTTCAAATACAACGCTTAGATACTAGCTAATTAATGGTGTTTCAGGGAAATAAGGCAAAAGTTAACTGAAAATGTTGTAGAAATGGCAAAAGTCATACCAGGCTTCCAGCCTGGGTTAGCCATAGTGCAAGTTGGAGGCAGAGAAGATTCCAATGTCTATATTCGAATGAAAATCAAAGCAGCGAGCGAAATTGGAATCACTGTAGACCACGTCAAATTACCCAGAACTATTACTGAAGTGGAGGTTTGTGTAAAACTGTATATGTATGTTTTATTTACTGCTTAATTCAATTTTAAAACGATATACCTACCTAATCGAGGGCACAATCATATCGTTTATGCATGGAACTTTCCCCTGAATTTCACTTCCAAAGCCAAATTAAATATAAATTTCGTTTTTTTTGGCATAGATGAAAGATGCGTCATGAACTTATCAGCTCTATCTATATTTTTCTATTTCATTTTCTAAATTTTCTAATAATAATGACAATTTTTCATTTCTATAGACTTTCATCCCAAATTTAGATATTATTAAAAAGTCTTGTCGAATATCTGCAAATTTGTTATTATTTAGTTGTGCATTGGAGAGCAAAGACCTTGAAATGAAAATAAACTGATTAAGTGCTTTTAAATTCTTGAAATCCTACATAAACGGTTTAAGACTATTATCTACAAAAATAACCATTGCTTTTTCACAACAAACGATGACGCTCTTAGTATGAGATTAATTTGTGTTTACGTATCCATATATTTTAGAAATTTCTAACACATATCAATATTTAAATATCATAAACAATATGATACCCTTTCCCCTTTTAAACTTGGTTGATCAAAACAAATTATTTCAAAAGGACATCAATATGAAAAAATAAACCAGTATTTTTCCAACGAAAATACATGTAAAACTATATTGTGTAATTAATTTCAGTTACTGAGTAAACTAAAAAAACTAAACGAAGACCCTAGAGTTCACGGCATAATAGTTCAGTTACCTTTAGATTGTGACACTAAAATAGATCAGCACCTCATAACAGATACCGTTTCACCAGAAAAAGATGTTGATGGGTATATATAGATGTTTCTAAAACATGGGGAATGGAAAATCAAATTGCATGCAAATCTATTTTGTAGTCTGAACACCATTAACGAAGGCCGAGTGGCTATTGGAGATTTGGGAGGATTCCTTCCTTGTACACCAAATGGTTGTATTGAGCTCATTAGACGCTCTGGTATACCTATAGCAGGTGCCGATGCAGTAGTCTTAGGACGTAGCAAAATTGTTGGTACGCCGGTTGCTGAATTATTGAAGTGGAACCACGCAACTGTAACTGTCTGTCATTCCAAAACAAAAAATCTTCAAGAAGTGGTAAGTTTTATTATTATTTCTTTCTAAAATCTCATTTATTGTCATTATCAATATGAGTAAGGCTTGGGCTTTCATATTGAAAAAACATATAATAATTACATGTTTAATTATTCCCATACGGGATTCAACAATCTCGATTTTAAAGCAAATATTTATTTGTACCCAAACAGTAGTTTATACTACAGAGCAGAGATATGGTAGGTAATCCTTTTAGACTTCCAAATCTCTAACAGGGAACAAGTAACCTACGCAACTCAATTAATCCTAATTGTTGCCGTCTAATTCTTTGTATTGCCAGAAGTGCTTTTGTATCCATCTGAACAACACTGTTGTGTACATTTATGTATATAGTGTCAACTACCGTTTAAGTTTACGTTTTAAGTTTATCTCTGTATACATTTTTGAAACTGTTTGATTCTTGTTTCAGTGTAAGAAAGCTGATATACTCGTAGTGGCCATCGGTAAAGCTGAACTAGTAAGAGGTTCTTGGATTAAACCCGGTGCGGTAGTCATTGACTGTGGTATTAATGTATTGCCAGGTACATAATCTGATTTTTTTTTTAATTCAATGCTTCTAGTTGAATGTAAGAATTACCCTGATACAAAAATTATTTTAATCTATTTTTAAGTACTTTAATAATTCATGAAATCGTCAACGCCTCATATCACTCGAAATCTTAATAAACCATATCCAGAATGACTGTGACAGTAAGTGAAATTAATAAGTATTTGTTTAATAAGACAACAATTAAAGTAGACGATTTAATGCGGCGACTAACAAATTAAACTAGCTGGAAGGAGTATCGACTCGGTGGTTGTTTTTATTCAAGAAATATGCTTTTTTGCGGCACAGCTGTTATTTACCTAGAATAGCAAATTGAATAGAATTTATACCTCCTTGAATGTGAATTGCTCACGCTCTTATTTAGAATATAAATATTTTCTATAGACTGTCCAGATTGACTTCAGTGCGGGTAATGTATTTATTGAATTTATTCGTATGTGTCTCATAAGAATATATTTTATGGTTGTTATAATATATTGGAAGGAATCAAAGTTTATAGCCAGTAGTTTATTTAAATAATACAAAAATTCGTGGAATTTCAGGCTTTATTTTCAATATATGTGACTTTACATTATCAATTAAATAGCTTGTTACGTTTGGACTACTTAATATAGTCTTCTTCAGACATGTATGATGAAAACAATTAACAATTACATTCAACATGACAAACTACATTAAAAAAAGATGATTTTATGGATAGATTTTTTAAATGTAGTTTGTCATGTTTAATATCATTGTTAATTGTTTTCATCATACATGTCTGAAGAAGACTATATTAAGTAGTCGAAACGTAACAAGATATTTAATTAATAATCTAAAGTCTGCAATTTTGTTTTATTTCAATGATGATTTAATGTTTAATGATAATTTACAATATCAATATATGCATATGGACTGCAAGAGTAATATTGTCGTGAGTTTTTAGTGTTGTATTAATGTTACAAAGATATCCTAACACGGTATTTGCCCGCATTTTTTATCCATTCAGCACGCTATAAGTTATTTTCCGGGAATTTAACTAACTTGAAATCTTTAAAATTTCTCCGGGATTTTCCGCAGCGTATATACATATGTATACGCATTTATTGCGACCACCGCGTGTCGACATTTCAATGCTAGCGGTATGTATGTTTGTACGTGCCTACGCGACTGTCCACTGGCGACTGAAGTGCAGCGCTCCGAATGAACTCACGTAAGGTTCCCAACTATTTGATCCAGGGTTCCCATTTTAGCGAAAGCCGCTGCCAATTCTCACGTAAGGTGAGCTATCTGTATTACTTATCTGTGGTACAGATGTGTCTCACTCCATTGAGCACATCCTCTTGCTGTTCCGCTTCTGCCGACTTGGCTGAATCGTGCTGTACAATGGGCACTTTGTGCAACCAAATGTGGTGAGTTTTTTAGACGAATTTATTTTTAAAATTAATTTTTAAATAATTTTGCAATGGCGCATAGAACAAAATTATGCATGACAGTATTGTATTACCAATACGGAAATATTGACGTTCCCTCCGTAAAAGACACGTGATAATGTGTTATAATGACTGTTGTAATGCTCGTACATTGAATCACTCGAATTACAACCAGAATTAGAACAAAATTTGACAAAATAAATCACCATTACCAACCATTAACTACACAAATAATTATAAAGTTTCAAATAATACTTCAATATTTCCATATACATACCTACTCGCATAATTTTCATATCTAATGATATAGATCGATTATTGTAATTAAATAATTTCTTCCTTTTTATATATCTATATAGCTCTATAGAAATACTATGTAAGAATTACTTATAGAATTTCAAAATTTCCATTCCAGCATATTTCTTATAAGTAAATAATACATATCACTGGCGCAATGTAATTACTGAACATGTTAAGTAATTATCAAGTTAAAAGTCCATAACAATATTTAAGGTTATATTACAGCCTATCGCATGGTGTACTAGTAATCGTATTAATTTACACATTCACTTCATTCGCTTTTCAAATTAATTTGGTTACACTCATTTGTCAGTAGACTTTGGTGAATTGGTTCCTTGTTAATAATTATTAGAGGCGACGTTTTTAATTGAGTAAGAATGTCGAGTCAATTATTAAAACCTAGAGAAACTGAAGACCATCATGGTACGTTAATATTAACTGTAGAATTTATTATATTTTATGTAGTTTTTATGGGCTGTGTCGTTCTTCTTTTATACATTTTCATATTTTTAAACCTACCACAATAACTTTCTATTACACTAGGCACGAATTTGTTTATTTTGATTTATAGTTAAACCACGTTAAACGATGTTTACTGTTTACACAGTACATCCGGAGAAATGCTAAATATTTTGTAGGCAGATATACACAGATTAAAATAAGAAAAATAAACCTCTTAGTATTAACTATAGATTATTTTATTTATTATCATTAACAGTTGTGTGGTTGCCTTGTTTTATAGATAGGTATGTACTATGGCACAAAGTTAAACCGGGACGACCGGCAAGCGACAATAGTATCGGCGGACACGTTGCAAGCGTTGTTGTAAAAGTCTACAGAAAGCATAAAAGAGTACCTACATACATTATAACGATTTTTATAAGAGAAACTTTACATTTAGCGATAACAAATTTTGTATTTCTTTTTCACCTAAAATATGAATCATTTCAGGAAAAATTAGGAAATTTATTTATAATTTGCTTCTTATTTAATTTAAAGTTAGTATGTGAATAGCAATAAATACAGCATAAAAAATAATATTGTTTATATATTGATTATAAAGACAACAAAACTTGGTATACCATTCGCAAACAGATATTTATTTTCCCAACAGACATATTAACTTTAAATTAATCATACACCAAAATACATGTAAATAATAAAAAAGTAGTAATTACAATAATTATAATAGTAACAATAATAATAGTGTTTTGAACGGCAAGATATGAGAATAAAACATTTATTGACCGAGATTCCATATACCTAACGATTTTTGTAAATGTAAAGTAAAATGAAAAAAAAAAAAGAATGGAGGTGTTAATTAATGTCAAACAAGGAATTCGGAGTGAATTGAAAAATCAATATGAGAGTAATCGTCACAGATCAATTTGTAGATTAAAAAACATTGTGTAAAGCTGCAATGAAATGTAAGGAAAAACTGTTTCGGACTGTGGTTATCAAAGTGAGTCGGTACAATATCAAAGACCGATGCATATGTATTTTTTTTTATGTATTTTTCTTATTTCTCTCTATTTTATAAATTCAATGTGTTTCTGTTTGCCAAATGTCGGCATATTTCCTTTGAGAAACCGCATTTGTGCATACGGGCAAAGTATATTTTGTAAACAGCGCCACATTACTGTAAACTTAATCGTCCCGGTTTTAGCTTTGTATGATTCTACATATATTTGCATATTTTTACTTTACACCACAACTTTTGAATTATATATAGGGATGAATGCTAAATATGTTTATTTTCCTTTAGTAAACACGATAAAATAAGTCTTTATTTGGATGTTCATAGTGTAGAAACTTATCAACGCAAGATATCTAAATATTTATGTCCTGTAACTCATAATCATATAGTCAATTTAAATTAGATATTAATTATCACACAAATTTTAGGAGCGGGAATTCTAAAGTAATATATTTACAAAAGTTTCGATTTGTTTATTAACAAATTTGTTAAAATGACATTGAGACGCTAATTCACACAGTGTATCCACAGGAATTCGAAAAATTTTCAATTTTCCGGGCAGATACACGAGTTAAAATAAGAAAAATAAATTTCGTAAATGGTTAGTGGCAGCGGCCTCTAACTTGTGTGTTCGTTTTGCTTCTTTCAACCTCTACTATCTCTTATACAACATACTTTCTACTCTTCTCTAAAATGTACATAGAGTATGCCAACATTAATCTCCTCTAAAGCTTATGAAACCTTCCAGGCCAGACACATTCAAAGACCACAAATTTCGATGTTTTTCTGTTTCTAAATGAATGTGTAAAGTGTGAAAACTAATTCCTTTTAATATGAAACATTGATATGACATACCGTGGTAATATTTACGGATGCGCGACATTTCATTTTAAAATAATCATGTTAAAGCAACAAGATCATGTTTATGACTTATTTTGACAGTAACGTTAAGGAATATGTCAACAAAAAACGGACAGCATATTTTGACGGCGCGTAATCGCCATCGTTTCTAACTTCGTTCTAGCCAATAGCAAGTCAATAGGTGTGAAGGTTGTTTGTTGTTGGGCGAAGCTTTGGGAAAAGCTTGACACTTCTAGACACCGACATCGATTAACATATTGTGCCATCCCCACTGAAATTTTGCCGAACCCGAACAAAAGTTAGTGAGCTGCGTTAGACGGTAAAAAGAACCATTGGTACACAGTAAATAATTCTTGTGATTTTCCATTATAAAATATGTGCGAACTACATATTCTGTTAGGCAACTTAAGTTTTACATAATAGATTGGCGCATAACTGCATTAGTACAGTACGAAACTTGTCGTGTAGCACTTTACATAAGTGCTACACGTTTGTAGAAACGAATAGCACAATTACCTAGCAAAATCTAATTTCTAGAAGTGCAGTATTTCTTATCATTGAACTGTATGCTATGGACCTGGAATGACGTCTAACATGTAATACTATATCGTAATGTGTTAGAAAGAAATAGATATACGTCTGTAATCATTGCCTATCTGGAGCTCTGCTACATATTTTCCTGAGTTAGAGACACCATGTTGTCATCCTGAGATATGTCGCCTGCTAGAATCTGATTAATGATCATTCAAACATGTATTCTGGCTGTCTTTTATGGAAATTGAACTTTTTCAATAAAATACTTAAAAGATCAGAGGGCATACGTGTCAGTTTTTTAGGCTTTCTTTACATGCAGCCAAATCCAATTTCAAAGCCTTAACGGTTTTGCTGATGGTCAGGATAATTAAATATATAAAATTGTTTTCTCAGATTCTACTAAAAAATCTGGACAGAGGATAGTAGGTGACGTCTGCTATGAGGAAGCCCGAGAGGTAGCATCTTATATTACACCAGTACCAGGTGGTGTCGGTCCGATGACGGTTGCCATGTTAGTGAAGAATACCGTACAAAGTGCCCAAAAAGCAGTCCATAAAATTTTACATCCAGCTTGGAATTTGCGCCCTCTACCACTCAACCTAGTGCGACCCGTTCCAAGGTTAAATTACTTTTTATTCGATCATTATCACGACATTGAAACTGTTTCCAAAATTGCAGTGATATTGTCATAGCACATTCTCAAGAACCCAAAGATATTTCCCAATTGGCTGAAGAGGTCGGCTTGTATCCGGGTGAATTTTCATTGTATGGGAATAAGAAAGCTAAAATTTCGGTCAACCCTATTTTGAAACGTTTGATGCACCAACGAGATGGAAAATATATTGTAGTTGTAGGGTTGGTATATTTACATTTCACGTCTTAATATACCAAGGTTTATTTTAAATTAAATCTTGTAGTATAACACCAACTCCATTGGGAGAAGGAAAAAGTACAACTTCAGTAGGATTGGCTCAAGCGTTAACAGCTCACAAGCAGAAAAATAGTTTCGTATGCTTAAGACAACCTTCGCAAGGTCCGACGTTTGGCATCAAAGGTTATGAACACTTTTCCAATCATGGATATTTGAAAATGTTTTATTCTTTATTGATATAGGTGGTGCTGCGGGTGGTGGATATTCTCAAGTCATTCCCATGGAAGATTTCAACTTACACTTGACTGGTGACATCCACGCAATAGGAGCAGCGCATAATTTATTGGCAGCCCAAATGGATGCGAGAATATTCCACGAAGCCACGCAAGCAGATAAGGCCTTGTATGATAGGTTGGTGCCTACCATCAAAGGCGTGAGGAAGTTCTCAAAAATCCAACTGAGACGGCTAGAAAAGCTGGGGATTCATAAAACGGATCCTAGCAGTTTAACGGATGAAGAAAAAGTTAAATTTGCAAGGTTAAACATTGATACCAATCAAATAGTTTGGAACAGAGGTAACGTATTTTTTTAAATAAAATAATCCTTGTAATTGTAAAGAAACAATACCTGCATTGCAGTTGTTGATATCAATGATAGATACTTGAGAAAGGTTACAATAGGACAATCACCTACGGAAAAGGGATATACCAGAGAAACAGGGTTCGTGATTACAGTAGCCAGTGAGATTATGGCTATTTTAGCGTTAGCCAACGATCTTGAAGACTTCAAAGTCAGACTAAGTAATATGGTTGTCGCTTTCGATAAAAATGGCGGTCCAATCACAGCAGACGATCTAGGCGTCACCGGCGCTCTTATGGTGTTACTAAAAGATGCAATAGAACCAACATTGATGCAAACACTAGAAGGCACCCCAGTGTTAGTTCATGCTGGACCGTTCGCTAATATTGCTCACGGCTGTTCCTCAATTGTGGCTGATAAAGTTGCCCTAAAATTGGTGGGCGAAGACGGATATGTGGTGACTGAAGCTGGATTCGGTTCTGATATTGGTATGTACAATGCTTGTTCAGCTTTTATGGAAGATAATTTACTATTATTTAGGTATGGAAAAATTCTTCAATATTAAATGCCGAGCCTCGGGACTCATTCCCAACGCTGTGGTGTTGGTAACAACAGTGCGAGCGCTGAAAATGCACGGTGGTGGTCCAGTAGTAACTCCAGGTGCGCCATTAAAGCCGGAATATACACAAGAGAATTTGCCTTTGCTGAAGAATGGTCTTCCTAACCTAATTAAGCATATTAGTAACGGTGTAAAATTCGGTGTACCCGTTGTCGTGGGAATTAACAAACATACAACTGATACTGACGCCGAATTAAATCTGGTTAGAGAGGCTGCGATACAAAATGGAGCGTTTGAAGCTGTGATTTGTACTCATTGGGCAGACGGCGGCGCGGGAGCTGAAAAGTTAGCTGAAACCGTTATTAAGGCATGCGAAAAAGTAAGCGATTTCCGACTCTTGTATGATCTCAACAAATCTATTGAAGAGAAAATTATGATCATCGCGCGCGAAATGTATGGAGCAGGAGATATCGTGTTTGAAGAAAAAGTGAAACAAACTATAGCCAAATACACAGAGCAAGTATGTTTTCCACAATAAAGATTTTTTTCGGGATTATAACTTCAAAAACATTTTTAGGGTTTTGATAAGTTGCCGATTTGTATGGCTAAAACTTCATTGTCAATAACAGCAGATCCTGCTGTGAAGGGTGCTCCAACCGGCTTTACATTGAAGATTAATGACATTTTTATATCAACAGGCGCTGGATTTATAGTTCCGATATGTGGAGAGGTATAGAAAAGTACTTCCTAATAAAACTGATAAAAAAATTAAATTTTATTGTAGATAACAAGAATGCCAGGATTATCTACAAGACCGTCAATATACGATATGGATCTGAACACAGAAACTGGGGAAATTGAAGGACTTTTTTAATTAATACAGTATGTTCAAGAATGATTGAGGAGTTCAAATTAATGGCGCAAAATTTCTAGCAAAAAATAATTGTTACTCAATCTATATTATACTTTAGGTTTTTCAAGAATTAATATCAACAGTGTATTATTTGTTACCTATAATATTATTTCAAATATTTTTAACGCTAGATATTAGTTCACAATCAGTGTCATTATAGTTCATCGTTTTCAACAAAATATCGTACCAGGTTTTATATATGCTTGATACACCCAAAGAAAGTATTTTTGCAATTAACGTTTTCCAATAATATATTGCAGTGTTACTTTTTCCAAAAACGTAATAAAATGAGGTTCGAATAAGTCAGTCGACTTATGCCGGGCAACTTTGGAATGTCAATTGACAATTTGTCAAATTTAACTAATTTTTATGTCAAGTCAATTATAATTAAAAAATATCAAAATATGCTAAACAACTATATTAAAGAATTACACGAATTTATATTTTACACATCTAAAAAAACATAAATACCTTAATTACCCCTTTGTGTGTGATTGTGTTTGTGTTCCACCCGCTTTGTATAAAATTTTTCCTCTTCTTCTTCTTATTCCTTATTCTTCCGACACCAATTTGCTCTGCTCTTTCTTATGTTTTCTTGTTCCACTTACTCCTTCAATAATTTTTCCTTCTTATTGTACTTGTTCCTTTTTCTCCTACAAAAATTCTTTCTTCTTATTATATACTTGTTCTTTTAACTCCTTCAAAAACCTTTCTTCTTATTGTATACTATCTGATGTTATCTCAACTTTAGTTTCTTTCTAATATGCGTAAAATCGTCCTCCTTTTCCTTACAAAATCCAAAATCACACTGACTGTTTTTATTTATTTATCTCATCTCCCTCACAACCAAAATCCCAGCTTACTTTTTCTTTAAATTTTGATATGTTTCCCATAATGTGATATTGTATAGTGCGGTGTAATGTAATATAGTGTTTCACATGCATAAGATCGTTAAAGAAATAGAATATCATAAATACAAATGCATTGAAAATGCTTTTCACGCGAAAATAAATAATAAAATGGCACGTTTGTACACAGCATAAATTCCCCCCTCTAAAATTAAACATAATGAAAGATGAATTATGTTTAAATTATTTGAAATAGCATCTACATAATAATAAAAATATAAACATAATCAAATATCAATTAAGTTTAAATTTAATAAATAACATTATCTGGAATAGCATTGTTGGAACCGTTTTAAATTGGTACGTTGTACCATTTATAGAAAAACCACAATACTTCCTACTGTCCTTGTGGAGTCGTATCAACCAAAATGAAGATTTCAAATCTATTTTACTAAAATATTGCATATTGCAACATTTTGATAGTAATGTATCGATATTATCAGGCTGCTCATATTCCTTTTTGGTAATTTTGTTGAGTACCCTTGCATCCAAACATAACCTAATGCTATTGTCTTTCTTTTTTACCACAACAACAGGATTTAAATATGATGTCTTAGCACGTTCAATTATCCCATCCTTCAACATTTTCTCAATTTCCACATTAACACTTTCCCGAAATGCCCTTGGAATAGGGTATGTTTTACATAAAAACTTAGCTTTTTCATCTACACTCAATCTATGTTCATATTTCTCATCAGCCACCACCGCTATTTCGTTCACCAAATCTACATTCTTATTAAACAAACCTATCATAAAATCCTTATATTCATCATCACAATCAATATCCTCCTCCTTAAAACTCTCTATACCATCATCATTATCATTATAAACACAATTACTATTAAAACAATTACCTTTCCTTAACCCATCTGTTTCCTGAATATTTCCACTCATATTTATCTCATCATCAACATTATTACCCCATTCCTCAACTATACCTGCCTCTACTTGCACTAACTCACTATCTACCTTCTTATCTTTTTCATCAATACAATTATTAACTATAATCTGCTCATTCTGTCCCTTATCCTGCATTTTCCCTTTACCTTTAATCTCAAAACTATTACCTTTTTCGAACGTTATAACATTATTTTCAAAGTTTAATAAAACATTATGCTCTTTCATAAAATCATACCCCAACACTGCATCATATTTAAGTCCTGGCATAATATAAAAAGTACCACTATAGGTATGAGAATTAATGTTAACCACAGTACAAAAACATTTCTCCAATTTACCCAATATTTTATTATTCCCAGATCTAATAATTGTTTTTGTAATATTAACGACATTACTATCAAACTTGTCTAAATGTTTCTCAAAAACATCTTTAGATATTAAACTAATCTCAGCCCCAGTATCTATCAAAACATTTAATATGACCCCTTCAATACTTACATTGATAAATGGCAACATTTCTTCATTTACTTGCTTACAATCACCTTCAACAAAAATGTGTTTTGGGTGTTCATAACTAATTTTATTATATTCATTAAGAACGAAACTATTACTTACAATGCTATTCCTTTCAACTAAAAATTTTCTTGAACAGGTTGAACGTTAGATGAAGTGGATCCAGGTGTAGCTACCTGTATCTCATTGTTATGACTAGAATTTTGTGAGTTTACCATATTCAATGGTCGATGATCCTGCATATTATATGCGTTGAATGATCTATCATTCCCACTATATCTATGACTGAACTTCCTGTCCCTATTAGTGTTCAAATTGTTGTTATTGTATCCTGTGTGATCTCTATTAGTGTTATGATTGTAATTTTGATTCTGAGAATGGTGATTATTGTAATTATTTCTATGTGTATCGTTATAATTCTGTCTATTATGCTGATATGTATGTTGTGTATGATTATTGTTTCTGTATTGATTGTTATTCGGATTGTTGTAATGATTTTGATTGTAATTATTGTTATTGTTGTTGTTATTATAATTGTATCTATACTGTGGGTTTTTATAAGAATTGTAGTTTATTTCATTATTCATGTGGGTGCTATGAGAATTTCGGCGTATATTATCCAAATCATCAAATTGAATCAATAAATCACAAAATTCTTGGTAACTTTTTATATTTTGAGTAATAACGGATTTTACAATCTCAAATGAAAAATGCCTTGATAAATATTTGATTAATTCAGGTTCTTCTATTTTTGGCATCAAATGCTGCATAATAGAATAATGTTTTGAGAAATACGACTCCCTAGATAACTTACATGAATTTGTGTATTTCCCCATGAATAATTCCCCTCTTATTTTAGATTGTGCACTTTCGCCCCAAAATTTTGCATAAAAGATCTTTTGAAACTGTGAAAAGTTACTGTATGAATTTTGGACGATATCGTGCCATATTAAAGCATCCCCTTTCAAACAAGATCTTATGATAATAATTAAATCATTCAAAGACGTATTGGAATTAACAAATTTATTTAATGTGTTAATAAACATTACTGGATTTTCTGACCCATTAAATGACGGTAATGCCTTATTCAGTTTAAAATTGACAGGATCAACATTTGTACTTTCCGATGGTAATGCATCGGATATATTATTATTGTTGTTGTTATTGTTGCTACTAGGAATTTGGTTGACATTTTCTAAATTGGCTATACGATCATTGAATTGATTCGTAAGAGCTTTAACATGTGCTATTACATTTTCAAACTTTTCTGACATTGCTTGAGTGAATAGTTTAAAATCCTCATTTATATTACTATCGAAATCCCCATTATCATTTCTATTTCTTTGACTCCTAGGCATTTTGATATTCTTTTATTATTTTTTAAGTTTTAAATTTTTAAAGTGAAATTGATTTTTTTTTTTTTTTTTATTTAGTGATATTAGTTTTCCAAAGTTGCCCCACGTTGGGCGCCATTTTATGCATGTTACTTTTTCCAAAAACGTAATAAAATGAGGTTCGAATAAGTCAGTCGACTTATGCCGGGCAACTTTGGAATGTCAATTGACAATTTGTCAAATTTAACTAATTTTTATGTCAAGTCAATTATAATTAAAAAATATCAAAATATGCTAAACAACTATATTAAAGAATTACACGAATTTATATTTTACACATCTAAAAAAAACATAAATACCTTAATTACCCCTTTGTGTGTGATTGTGTTTGTGTTCCACCCGCTTTGTATAAAATTTTTCCTCTTCTTCTTCTTATTCCTTATTCTTCCGACACCAATTTGCTCTGCTCTTTCTTATGTTTTCTTGTTCCACTTACTCCTTCAATAATTTTTCCTTCTTATTGTACTTGTTCCTTTTTCTCCTACAAAAATTCTTTCTTCTTATTATATACTTGTTCTTTTAACTCCTTCAAAAACCTTTCTTCTTATTGTATACTATCTGATGTTATCTCAACTTTAGTTTCTTTCTAATATGCGTAAAATCGTCCTCCTTTTCCTTACAAAATCCAAAATCACACTGACTGTTTTTATTTATTTATCTCATCTCCCTCACAACCAAAATCCCAGCTTACTTTTTCTTTAAATTTTGATATGTTTCCCATAATGTGATATTGTATAGTGCGGTGTAATGTAATATAGTGTTTCACATGCATAAGATCGTTAAAGAAATAGAATATCATAAATACAAATGCATTGAAAATGCTTTTCACGCGAAAATAAATAATAAAATGGCACGTTTGTACACAGCAATATTTTTGCAAAATTAAAAAACTTGAGAATTTATTCTATGAAAACCCGACTAACTTTAATTCCGCTTATAATCTTACTTCTGAAAGGAACTTAAGTGACCCTACTCATTGACCACGGTTAGTTTGTAATAACCTGGCCAATATTCTGGGCAAAATTATTTGAATAAAAATATGCTAAATAGATTTAATAAACAAATGCGTTCTTAACACTGGGTTGATCTTCCGAAAAAAGCTCAAACAGCGACACCTCTGCTAGGTTAATATACTTACAAAAGCACCTCCATGAGTGTGCTTATAATAATTTTTCACGGAAAATTTAGCGAATTATTTTATCAAAATGAATTCTGTAATCAATGCATTGGAATAGAGTGGAAGGACGGACTTCAACTACTGCGCATCCTGCTGTGGAGGAACCGGAGTCATGTTTTTGTCATATAAAAATACCGTCCAAATTTTGGACTTTTCCAAAAATTTTCTTTCATAGAAACATTGTTCTGACAATACGAACACACAAAAAATAAAAAAATTAGCCAAATCGGCCGAGCCGTCCTCAAGTGATATTGGTCAAACATGTGGCAATTGATTTTTATTTATACAGATTGAAAATCAAACGCATGATTTTGTGTCATTTCGTTGTTTTTTAGTGAACTCAAATTGTTGGAGCATTAAGAAACCTACAACTCCACAAATTTTTGAATTTCTATTAACAATAATTGATTATGGCATCATTTAACGTATAAATAAATGAAAATAACTAATGGGACTTAAGTTTTTGCAGCTTTCTTTCGCTTTTACTAGAAGCTACTTTGGTATTAATACTTTTGATATAATACACCTTTTTTCTACATGCAGATGATTGTATTTCCATCTTATTTTAATACATAATATTAGTAAGGGAGATAGATATACTCCACGCGTAAAGTCTAATAAGTCGAAAACGCTATTAGGTTTTGGGATCTTTGAAAAGCTATTAATCTATGATGATCAAAAATTTGAATGCAGACTGTTTTTAAGAAACATTGTAAAAACTATGTCATTTATAGGAAAGATTTATTACTGTAACACATTTTAATATTTTTATTAAAACGAAAGCTAATGTTTGCTATTTTATTGTATAAGAGCAGTAACAATTTCACTACTTACTATTTAACTTTCACAGCTGCTCGCAATTTGGCTGACCTGCTGCGCGGATTATTCTCAATTTCTTCATCAGCTGGTAAAATAACGTGTTTATGCAAACATTTCCAATTAGACTCCATCATTATATCCAAAGCTCCTCTTGTTATGTTTGAATTGTAACTCGAATATTTTAGAGGCAACTCGTTTGGCATATTTTCAATTAAATTACCCATTAAGTGCCTCTTAACAATAGTATCTTCCAACGAATGGAAAGTAATCGCAATTATGCGACCACCGATTTTTAAATACTTGTGTGCAAGAATTAATCCATAATTAATTTCATTCAGTTCATTATTAACGAATATTCTTAAAGCTTGGAAAGTTTTAGTTGCATTATGAGATCTTCTTTGCAGTTTATCCACTCTTACTTGATTGTTGCATACACTGTCGACAAGATCAGCCAGTTCTCCTGTTGTATTTAAATTACGGAATAAATATCTGGATTCTACAATGGCTCTTGCGATTTTCTTTGCATTTTTCTCTTCACCATAGATTTTTAAGATCCTGGTAAGATCTTCTTCATTAGTATTTGCTAAGACATCTGCCGCAGTAGGTAAATCTGAATTGGCTCCGTCCATTCGCATATCCAGAGGTCCATCTTTTGATAATGAGAATCCACGATGGGCTTCATCAAATTGCATTGATGAGCAGCCAAAATCAAAGAGAATTCCATCGATGGAATTTTGTGGAATACCATGTTGGTTTAATAACGTTGGTAAATCAGAAAATTTACCTAGTAATGGAGTAACTTGTCTAGGAAAATTATTGCTTAATTCTTGCACATAAGAATACGCACACGGATCTCTATCTAATGCTAATAATTTAATACTACTATCAGTTTCTAAAATTTTTTGACTGTGGCCACCGGCACCAAATGTCATATCTAAAATTACTTGATTAGGTGCCGGTTTTAAATATTCAATAACTTCCTTTAACATGACAGGTATATGCGGTTTATCTTCTACATACATTTCTAACACATGGGTGCTACATAGTCTTTTAAATATTGTCTTTAGACGTCTCATTTTTTACATTATCTGTTTTGAGGGAAAATAATTTCCGAAATAGGGACTGCTCTTCTTCTTGCAACTGTTTCAAAAATTCATTTGATAAGATCAAATTACACTGTTCAGGAGTGAGCCCAGTTGCTGAAGATGATAACGTCCTTGGATATTTGTTGAAATGGTCGTTATTTATAAGTCTTTGAATGGATAAGTACTGCCGATCCCAAAACTCTTGATTTTCCTCTAATTTCCCTTCCTTCTTACGAATTGAGTTCTTAAGAAACGTACCCAAATCCCTACCAAAACAAATAAAGTACTACTCTCTAATATAATTTACTTTAGCAGTTCCTTACCTTCCTGTTTTAGTTTTATCTACAGGCCACTTTTGCAAAAGATTTAGTATCCTTTTATAATTACCTGCAGTTTTTGATGCCATAGTTAACTGATTAAATCACATTAAATCATATTAACGCGAACTTAACGCTTTAGTGGTAAATATCTGTGCTGCGGATATCATTAAAATTAAAATTCTGTTACGAGGATATAATCTGTGGATATAACCTTTAAAAAATGAGGTTTGACATTTGAATTGGTAATAAGCAATTGCGACATCTACAAAAGGATGCTAAAACTAACCATACAAACTTAAAGTGATCTACTTTCCAATTTTAAAAAAGAGGTATCTAATATTACTATGACCGTATTTTTTTAATTAGAATAGTAATTACAGCAACAAGTAAATATTATTATTAATTATTAAAGGCCCAAAAACTAATAATATAAAACTCCCTATAAAAATGAACACCATGTGGCACCACCTCATTTTAGTGAAGGACACTGTCACTTATTATGTCAAATGTGTTCCCTTTGAAATCCGTGAATTTTTCTGACTGTGCTGAGTCCTCTAATTATTTCTAGAGGATGGCTGGTATGTTAACTATGGCACCTCGAGGTTTACCTAGACCCGTAATACGTTTATTGAATAAATATTTAGAACGTAACATATCGGAGGTAAGTACATATCGTGAATTAGGACGAAAATAGATATCAAAATGCATGTCTCTCACATCAATTTATCCATTATGTAACGCTAACGTTTAATTTTAATGATTTTAGAAGCACCCTTACGAATATGCCATCTATTTCAGGTGCCAGTTACATATAGGTCACTTCATCAGGCTGCTAGGATATTGAAACAATCAGGGTTAAGGGACTCATCAAAGTATGGTAACGCTAGTTTGGTAAAAATAATACATTAACCACTTACAATTTTAGATCACGTCTTTCACATGCCCAAAATATTAGGTGTTTTAGAACATCGATAGCTCTGTTCGATGAAGTTAAGGTGGTTGGATGTCCAGGATTTCCAGAGTCTGTGGCTGAAGGTGATGTAAAGTATGTACTATATGTGTTTTTACTTGTGATAATATGAACTATTACTTTACCTGGCTTTTTTTTGATCACCCAATATATTTTGTTGAATGGTATAGAATAGTTCCATTGAAGATTTAAAATTGAAATTGATATGTAGTTTTTATAACTATAACATCATGATACTAATAAAACTACAGCTTTTATTCTTTTCTCATGAAAATTCTAATATTTCATAATAGCAATAACTCACAATAACACTGCAATCTTCTTATCTTGTTCTAAGTGGCATCTTTGTTGTTAACTAAATTGCTAAATTATGGAAAATGTAGACATACAATTACATTTTCCCTTATAAATATATTTTTGCTTGAAGTTTATAGCACATTAATTGGTAATTTAATTACTAATAATAAAATTGGAGTGATATCATTTTTAATAAGAAAAATATGCAATAATTTATTGCAACATCACTTCTGTGATAAAATAGTCAAATACATTTTCACAAGATCAAATATTGTATTTTTTTTATTGTCCATAACTAAATGAGGTTTATTGCAAATTATGCTCAATAAATAAGCGAGAATGCATTTTTTTGACAATTTTTGCCCTTTATATGTATGTATAACATAATCTGTTGAATTATCATCACTTAATGCGTTATAATGTACGTTAATTTATTATTATTACAATTTGCTTGATGTAATAGTTTATCGTTTCAGTGTTGCAATTATTCATAACAAACACATTTCGAAATTAGCAATGGTATTGCGCTATTTTTATCACCACATAAATTTTTATTATTAGTGTAAGTTAATTAAGTTGTTATAGTATTTGTGAAACTATATGGGGAAGGGAAATTTTAATATTTATATGTTCTAATTTCCGCGGAAAACTGAATATTTACTTTTGCTTAAATGTCTTGGTATCTTCCATTGACTTCCTCAACAGTTGAAAGATATGTTGTATAAAAACATTCAATAACAACGGTGTTTTCTTTTCATGAAGTTTCTATTCTGGTGGGATTTAAACAGAGTGGCGGTTAATTTTTGAGAGATAATTTAATAGTTTCAAGTGCGTTTGTTGCATACTTATTTAGATAATTTATATCTTAATATATGAATTTCGCTTTGATTTACTGATTTAAGATAAGATATCATAGACAGCATTTATAATATATTAGGTGCATACAGTATTCACCTGAATAAACTTTTCTACAACAGCGCTTTTTCTATTACGAAAGTAAATATGAAGTGTAACTTATTAGTTGTTCTCGCGATTCACGATAAGCCATGTATGAGAACTTTATCATTAAGTAATTTTATAATTTTCTGTGTTATTATTTTTACACTGAATAGTGCAAACTTTTCGTCTTTGGCCTTGCTTATCGTAAAACATAAACGAGTTTATTGACTAAGAATTTTATACAATTTTGTGTTGCCGTATTATTGAAGTCACCAATCAGTGTTCTGTAATCACGTGAACGTAGGGTAAATTAATCCAAAACATTCAATTAAATTTGGTTAATAAGATTTTTGCTTCGTAATGTAACCTACCGATTGAACTAATTTTTACTATTGCATCAGTAGTAGGTATATCAATCAACACAAAAAAGTTAATACATGAACCAACATGTGAATATGTATTAAATTATTTTATTAGAACAGTAATGCTCCAATAAATTATTACATATCTTTTCACTGAACAATGATATTAATTTTGCAGATAAAATCAAATGATAATGGTTAATGTTTTACAAATTGCAAACTAAAATATTTATTTTTTAAGGGTGTAAAAAGAACAGTCTTTAACGACATCATAATAATCTCTCTTTGTGCTATGTTAACCATCAAAGTATCTTTTTAAAAGTCTTAACTGAGGATTCATTTCATGGTCTAGTAATAACATTTATATATTACATATTAAAAAATATCTGTAGGGTCCTAATTTATAACGATTTATAGCTATTTCATAATGCATTATCTTAATCATTTTATTTTTATCTGATTTATTTAATTTGTTTCTGTGGGAATGATTCTTTACTACACATATTTTGCACCTTTTCGTTTAGTATCCCAAACAAGATTGTCAATTTTTTTATGAATTAAACACGGAAGACATATTTTCGCATATGTTTCAGCATAGATGAATTGACAGTTCACTCTCTGAAGGAAGAGTTTTGTACCATGGATATTTTTTTGCAAACTAATATTTAATATATATATTAATTTATTCGATTGGTACCTCCTCTTTTCTGCCTACAAACATATTCTAGTCAATAAAATTTAAGTGATGTAGTGCTGTCTTATGCAGATGACTACGTACGCTTGGAAATAAACAAAATGTTTTTTTTTTAAGGATTAAAAATAGTTTGATATTACATTTAAAGAAAAATACAACAAAACAAACTTTTCACTGTTTTGAGCAGAATATTTAATTTTATACCTTGTCTTTGTTTTTTAGCACTTCGCCTAAAAAAAGTTTTTAAATAAAGTATCTAAAGTAATATTATTTACTTTATTAGTTCATTATTTACTATGTCAACGCGAAATATTCTGAATTTTTGTTTAATAATTCGGGGGTTATTTTCTCTTTATTATTTCCACTTTTGTCGTTGATAGTGGAAATTAATGTCACAGTTAACCGAGTGGAAAGACATAATTAATTAAAGTTTCATTTCAAATAAATGAATAGTAGAATCACTTAAAGGTTGCTAATTTTTTTCAGAGAATTTGCATCCATAAGTGAACCAGTCTACAAATACATATATCCCGCAAAATGGCTACATATAGCACAATTTTCTAAATAAGAACTTGCTTATGGTTGTTTCCAGATTTTTACAGAGATATAGAAATTTTATTTAAACTTTAAGGCACCTGAGAATTTTTTTATTACCACTATATCCATATATTAAGCAAAGTCTTTTATATACAAATTTAACGTAATCGATTGCATCATAATTAAAGATATTTTTAACTTTACGTAAGTAGGTAAACGATTAGTTACTTTGTCTAATTAGAAAATTATGTATTACAAAATCCAAGCAGGAACGGCATTTGTTATGGCGATTATTTGTTGACGTTTTTAAAACCAATAGAACCTTTCAATTTCAGTCATTTACGTGCCTTTTAGCCAATCAGAATATTATTATACCGAGAATAATCTACTTAGATTATCACACCGGGAATAATTGGAAGTATTTTGTTTTCATTTTCAATTTCTTCTACTCACTCTCTTGTGATATTAGAAGCGAAAATTCATATTAAAATATAATAAAATAAATTATAAAAAGGAATATACTTTCAGTGACTAAATTGCATTAAATGTAACGTAATAAAACGAAATATTAATTATTTTTTAATATATGTACTTAGTTTACCAAGTTTTTTACAACGAGAACATTGGGCTGATAAAAATTTACAAAACAAAGTTATATTGGCTGTTCGATCATTTAAATATATCATATGTTGTTCACACGTGTTTAACAAAATTCTGAAGAACGCCGACTGTGCATAAAAACCATTTACCCATTAATTTTTAAATTTATTTATTACTAGTGCCATGGTTTAAACACAGAATAGGGAATATACAGAAGTGTCAGACAATGGATTTCCCTATGGTCACGATTTTATTTTTTGTGGTAATTATCTACGACACCACGATTCTGCGCACAAGCTTGGTGCAGGATCCCATTGGCCCATATTGTCAGCAGAGCCGAATTAACTCAATAACATAATTTTCAAAAATACATTTGCCAAATACGTTTTCTAATAATTTTTGAATAGAAAACATGTTCTTAAGGCAATTAATTAGTAAATAACTGCTTAACCTCATCTATATGTAATAACATCTTCATTCGTGTCGATATATTATATTGTCATCAAGGCATACTCCCTCGTATTATTTCAAAATTTATTCTTCCAATTTACTTCCTAATCTTGAAAAATATAACAAAAGTTCTTGTTCAGAAGAATTAGTAGCTGTACAGAACTGTATTAGTTTTAATTTTTTGAAACCAAAGAAAGTAAATAGTATTAGTATTCCTCGTATGATATCCTCGATAATTAAATAAAACAACACGAACAGTTGAACGTTTATTATTTTCCATACTCCATCGTACATACATCTCTCTACATTCTTACGCCAAATTCAAATTTTAATATACATACTGCACTCTGTAAAAGTATATTTTTTGCAAACTTCATCGTTTAGAGACTAGTATTAGCAAAATTTATATGTTAGTAGAAAGCACTGAAATATAAAGAAATATCAGCCCAAATGTGTGCAAACTTTACTCGTGTAAATTAAACAATAGACCTATAGATAAATAAATTGGAATACTGAACATAATGCAATTAAAAATTTGTTATAGCATCTAATTGTATTAAAATTATTTATAAATGCTTCAGAATATTTATTTTGTTGTGCTTTGTAGTTTTTGTGTCTGCCATATCTCTGTTTATGTATTTTAATGTATAAAAGATCCGTAAGCGTATATATAATGACACCAAGAAATTCTACCTGCGCGAACGACAAATTTGTACTGACTGCGATTTCATTAAAACGGTGTAGAGATACGGTACGATTTCCTTGTCTGACTGAAACTTCTGTATATTACCTATTCTGTGGTTTAAATTGCTAATAATATGCAAAATACAACCTGGAATTTAAACATTTCCGATTTCTTCTTTCATTCATTAATATAAAAGAATATTTCCTCATCTTGATCGAAAGACGTTGTATTTGCCTTGAGGCATGATTTCAACCACAGATAAGTATACCAGATAGCTCACCGTGGCAGAATTGCCCGATTCTCGCGGGTTGCATAACTCAAAGGCTGCAATATTACGATTTTATGAAACATAGATAGCTGCGGGGAGCCCGGTGTACGGTCGGAGACCAGACGTCGGAGTGTGGAAGGGATACCGGTTCGCTAGCTGTTTTGATTTATGAAATATGTTTTTTTGCCGCACAGCTGTTATTTACCTAGAATAGCAAATTGAATAGAATTTATACCTCCTTGAATTTGAATTGCTTACGCTCTTATTTAGAATATAAATATTTTCTATAGACTGTCCAGATTGACGTGAGGGCCCGTAATGTATTTATTGAATTTATTCGTATGTGTCTCTTAAGAATATATTTTATGGTTGCTATAATATATTGGAAGGAATCAAAGTTTATAGCCAGTCGTTCATGTAAATAATACAAAAATTCGTGCAATTTCAGGCTTTATTTTCAATATATGTGACTTCACATTATCAATCATGTATGATGAGAACAATAACAACTACATTAAACATGACACTACAGTAAAAAAAAAAGATTATTTTTTATAGATAGATTTTTTTTTAAATGTAGTTTGTCATGTTTAATGTAATTGTTAATTGTTTTGTTCGTTTTATTAATTTTAAACACGGCACATTTTTCTTGACTTACATTTATTGCAGTAATTTTTTAATTTCCATTTTACTATTGCATCATTAAGATGTAAGTTATAATATTCATACATTTCTGATTTTCTATATTAAGTAGTCGAAAAGTAACAAGATATTTGATAATGTCAAGTCACATATATTGAAAATAAAGCCTGAAATTTCACGAACTATTGTATTATTGTTATAATATATAAAGTTTTTTTTCTTGATAGTAACGGAGATAATGAATAGTGATAATTGTAACTTTTGGGATATATGGTTGCTTTTTCAAATTATTTTTATGTTATATAGGGTGTTCCAAATCAAATAAGAACTTTAAATAGCTATAACTTGATTAATTTGAATAGAGCACCATATTTTTGATTTTACCAGCAAATGTACTTTTTGATTACTATCGGTATTTATAGCTTCAAGTTTTCACTTTTTTACATAATAATAAATCTGTAAAAACTTAAAAATTGTCGTTTTTTGCACCATTTGCCGTTTTTTTAAACAAGAGGTCTACTGTATCAAGTTGCCTATAGCTTTTAGAAATGTCAGATAATTCATTTTTTTTGTTCTAAATACATATTTTGCTTTTGTTTTATGTTATCGTTGATATGTTATTACCATTATTGTTGGTACAGCCAATTGGATATTCTTCATTAGGTTAGAAATACCAAATGGCGCAAAAAACGATCATTTAGCATATTCCAATGCGAAGACTTAAAGCTTAACCTATATATGTAAATACCATTTGATAGGTAATAAAAAAGTACATTTGTTGATAGATTAAAAACTATGGCGTTCTATTTCAATCAATCAAGTTATAGACACTTACAATTCTTATTCGATTAGTTTTAATTTTTGCACACCCTGTATAAGATAGCAGGTTTATTATAATTGAGTTATACAACATGGTCTATTGTTACACTTTACCATAACCTTCGCTTACACTTCTTAAGTATTTGAAACATGAAAATTAGATTAGATTTTTCCCAAATTCAAATTATTTAAAAAACGTTAAGGTTTAATTATTACAAATCTTATTTAAACACAACTTTGCTACTTTTAGAGCTTTGGAACATTCTATTTAATATGAAAATAATTTGAAAGGTAACCATAATAATCACCGATACATCCCAAAAGTGAAAAACTTTTTGAACGTCACGCGTTTTGGCCCTAATATTCCGTGCCGTATAGCGGCATATTTTAATATTTGTGGTGCTAGGGTCATCTCGGCTACTACAAAAAGAAAATATAGTCTAAACTTGGAATTTTCGCTTCTAAATGATAGAATACAGGTTTTCCTTTAACGATATAAGCACAAATCAAAAACCTGTCTGTCTTATGACTTACGGCGGTAATCTTTGGAAATTCTATTTTTTTGTTACATTATTTGTCAAATTTAAACCTACACTGTATCTGTCTTTTAATAAACGAAATCCCTAAAATCAATAATTACCCGCAAATTTAAAACAGCCTATATACCTATACATCATGACGTTCGGTAGGTCTCTCAAGAATGGCGTAAATTTAATAATTGAAATTGTTACAATTTTTTGCAACTAAAATCTGCAATTTTATTTTATTTTAATGATGATTTAATGTTTAATGATAATTTACAATATCAATATATGTATATGGACTGCAAGAGCAATATTGTCGTGAGCTTTTAGTGTTGTATTAATGTTACAAAGATATCCTAACACGGTATTTACCCGCATGTTTTTATCCATTCAGCACGCACTAAGTTATTTTCCGGGAATTTAAATACCTTCAAATCTCTAAAATTCCTCCGAGACTTTCCGCAGCGTATATATGTATGCGCATTTATTGCCAGCACCGCGTATCGACAATTCAATGCTAGCGGTATGTATGTTCGTACATACGTGCCCACGCGACTGTCCGCTCGCAACTGAAGCACAGCGCTCCCATTGAACTCACGCAGGGTTCCCAACTATTTAATCGAGGGTTCCCATTTTAGCGAAAGCCGCGTCCAATTCTCCCGTAAGGTGAGCTTTCTGGTATACTTATCTGTGATTTCAACATTTGGAAATGACCACGCATATGCAAGCGATAGATATATCTGGGATGCTTACATATGTTTTTTAGCGTAAAGAAAACGCAGTTGTGGATAGGATAGGTTCGGCTTTGATTTATAATCCACCAATTGGCGAAGTGGATTTCATATGCGCGTGGGCAGACAAAAATGACTATTCAAAATCTAAGCCAAAAATAATACATTGAATGAATTCATGAACCAATTCATCTATGGTTCCCGCAACTATAAATGTATTATTAATTTACAGGTGGCAAAAACAAAAAGGTGAGGCTGTCAAAGAAGACGATGTTGTTTGCGAAATCGAAACGGATAAAACTGCCATACCAGTGCCGTCCCCATATAGCGGCGTCCTCGAAGAACTTCTCGTGCCCAACGGAAGCACAGTCAAAGCAGGCGATCAGCTGTTTAAGATCAAAGTTGGCGCAACAGCGGCCGCCGGTGCTGCAGCTCCGGAAAAGCCTAAAGAAGAGCCTGCTGCACCTACACCAGCCCCAGCTGCAGCCGCAACGCCACCTCCACCACCTCCCCCGGCGGCTGGTATAATTTTCTGATATTAAATGTTTACAACCAAGAAATTGTGATAAAACATTTCAGCGCCGCCAACTCCACCACCAGCTGCGGCTGCGCCACCGAGACCAGCCGCACCAGCGACATCTATACCTGTGGCCGCCATTAGGCATGCACAATCATTGGAAGCCGCTACAGTTAAGGTTAATTTTAGTTGCAAATCCTCTATTTCGCATTTTATGAATAAATTTATGTTCCACAGCTGCCACCTCAAGATCCCACATCCCAAATTACAGGAACCAGGACCGAACAGAGAGTGAAGATGAACCGGATGAGATTAAAGATCGCGCAGCGATTGAAGGATGCGCAAAACACCACTGCCATGCTGACGACGTTTAATGAGATCGATATGAGGTAATAACCGCACCAATTAGGATTAATAAAGTTTTTAATAAATTCCTTCCGTTAGTTATATCATGCAGTATCGCAAAGAGAATCAAGACGCGTTCGTTAAGAAGCACGGTATTAAATTCGGTTTTATGTCGGTCTTTTGCAAAGCGGCAGCATACGCACTACAAGAACAACCGGTGCTAAATGCTGTCATTGATGGACAAGAGATTGTTTATAGAGATTATGTTGACATTTCTGTCGCCGTAGCAACACCGAAAGGTTTGGTTGTACCGGTGGTAAGGAATGTTGAGAGCTTGAACTATGCAGGAATTGAAAATGCGATAGCTGCTCTTGGAGAAAAAGCCAAGAAAGGTAAGGTGGTGGTGATAAGGAGAACTCACGCAACATTAAACTCACTTTTGGTCCTGAGTTTGTCAAGTGATAGTAGGAACCACTTGCAAAGCTTTTGCAATGCTCTGACAATGATCGATTTTCTTCATATAACGTAAAGTAGAAACATATTTGACGAGAGCATACGAAAAACTTCGATCATTGTCGGAACCTTGCCGATGACGTATGCACTGGCCGCTGCTGCCAAAAATGCCGCTGTTTTTTAATCTAATTGATCAGCAATGTTTACTTTTATATCCATTTACGAGTTGTATGCCCATTCTTACTGCCTTTACGATTAGTGAACAATATTATTTTTTATGTGTTGCACCTATTGTCACTCTACAATGGTCAACAAAAATAATAAATTTATGAACTAAAAGCCATAGGCGTTTCAATGCACGCACAACATGACATCGAGTCCTAATCCTTACTAATGAAAACCAAGAAGTTGCCAATTTCGGAACCCCCATCTTGGCAGGCAAAAAGGCTGAATGAAATGATTTAATATTTTGATTACATTTGAATTTCCAACATGTAAGGAACCTTCATTACGATATCCATTGCGGTAATGCTCGTAAAATATCAACTAACTACTTACTTTTGACTGAAAAATTGTGGAGATTTCTAATAGATTTTGTCAAATGCTCTAAAGTATCGTAACTCTCTGCCATTTTTTATCATCGTTTTTGTTTGTTTTGAAGGTATTTTTTTTAATGTCAAAATCTTGTTATAAAAGCTTTATTTATCATTATTAATTATTTGTTATATCAAATTATATTATCTCAATCAAAAGTGATAAAAAAGTAAAATATTAATATGTACACATGTTTCTTTTGGTTCAATATATGTTAGTGCTGTGCAGCGCAGTACTCTCAGAAACAATACGGTGCAGTAAATAAAAAAATGGAAAGTACCTTATGTATCATGAAAGATAAAACCTTCTTTAACATTATAAACCGGGATTACACTTTTGCATTAAAACATTAAATACCAAAAATACTTGAATTCTTTTTATGTTACAAAAAATAATATACTTGAAGGTAATACATATTTGTATATCTACCATTAACTTTAACAAAATATACCGTAATCCGATTATTACCAAACATAATTATCATAAATAGATTTAATTCTTACTATTTACTGATATTTGCTTTTATATTTACCTAATTAAATTTTGATAGTATAGACAATCTGTATAAAACAACTGTTTTATTGCACCTTCCTTATCATTAATAGTAGTAATCATAATTTGTAAGCAATAAAACAAGCTAAAAAACGAAAAAAGAAAGCACGACCTATAGATTACAATGTCGGGCTATTCACCACTGTTCTAATGGTAATATTAATAGCACAACTTCCTATTAGGGTATACATATATACCATACGCCATTTCTGCCCCCCAAAAAATAAATGCCAACCCATCTATAAATAATATCTTTCAAAGCTTTCCAACAACCACCTACTACCAACTGACAAAGCTATGACAAGGGGTGAGCTTAAAATTTTGCCAGTTTTCTTTGTGTTAAGCAAAACTAGCAGTGAACGTGTATTTTTAATATTTCAACAGGAACCTTAGCTGTTGAAGATATGGATGGTGGCACCTTCACTATAAGCAACGGTGGTATTTTCGGCTCGTTATTAAGTACTCCCATCATTAATATGCCTCAATCTTCTATTCTTGGTATGCATGGCGTGTTCGACAGACCAATTGCTGTAAAAGGACAGGTAATTCTATACAACGTATATTCACATATAAAAATTAGGGTATTCCCCAAAGAAGAAAGTAGAAATTGATAATCACATTTTTATTTTATATTAGTAAAGTGTTTATTTCAAATAAATCATAATCTTTTAGGTTGTTATTAGACCAATGATGTACATTGCCTTGAGCTACGACCACAGACTAGTTGATGGACGCGAAGCCGTCATGTTCCTGAGAAAGATCAAAGCTGCAGTCGAAGATCCACGCGTAATGCTGATGGGATTATAAACGAATAAGTACTTAGGGATATTACATAAATTTACAATTAATTCCCGTTAATTAATTGACAAAGATAGACACATCTATGTTTGTAATATTTTATTTTTAATTATATAAAGAACGTTATTTATACACAACCTTACCGTCGTCTAGAGAGAAAACCCCACTGTATTATAATTAATATGTAAATATACATTGCTTATTTTGTTGGTGCTTTTTAATTAGTGGTATTATCAAATTGTACATCAGAAAATATTTTATTCGTATCTTATTGTTAATGTACGCATAGGTAGATATATCTTTGTCATTTTTAAAGCATATTAGAGGGTACACATTCACGTATATACTTGAAATAGATTAACTCCGAACAATAAAAGCTATTACTACATCGTCATATTGAAAAATGCTAAGAGCATCCGATCACCTATTAATGTATATTATTTGAGACAGAAATGAAATAAAGTATTTATGTTGTGTTTATTTAAATCCATTTGTTAATTTAATTGTTGGTGTTTGTCGGTATATGTCTCTTATTGTGAACAAAATGAGGATTGGAAAATAAACGTTGCAATGCATTGTTTTAATGTATTGTATATTCAAAGTATATGGATTATTATTTTCATTAACCATATAAATCCTACTTTTCCCTCAATGCTTACCATGTTAAGTTTGTTTTTGGTAGAAATGAAGGAAAGATATTTAATAACAATTTTTTTAAATATGAAAATTACATTCTTAACAATCTTAACTATGTTTAGAATCAATAAATAATGTTTATTTAATTTGCAATATATGGCATTACAGAATGTAGGTATAATAAACAGTTCCAAAGCATTAAAATTTATTCCTGTTTTTATTATTTGGATAGATAGCAATAATATATAAACAACTAATCTTCATCACATTTTTAGTGATCGTCACTTCGCAACAATCCCCAAGGAAAAAAATATTTTTTTTTGCGGTAGATAGAGGTGAACTAAGTACATATGCGTAAATAGTATTTCCCAGGGAGTACTTCTGTGTATACATATTTTGCTCTTTTCCGTTGAATCCTCACTCCCCGAGGAGGTGGGGGATAGTAATAGGAGCGGTTAAAAAACCTGATCTACGTTAGTTTGATAGACCTATTTAGAGATATAAAGTTTTATTTTGTTTATTTGGGATAATGGTGTAAATTGTAAAAATCAGGTGCCAAGTTTCAATCCGATCTGTTCGTACAATTTCCTTGTTAGCCTTTAGCCTGCTATTTAAATTTGATATTACCAGTGTATAAATTACTTAAATACATAATAGTTTTTATAGGAATACATTATAAAACTAAATTTATTTAGTAGGTACCTTCCGATTAAAATGTTTCGAGAAAAAGTTGGAATATGATAATGTTTTAATTTAGCAGGAAAATATAATTTAAGGGAAATTAAAGGATCACTATTGGCGTCTACGTAAGTAAAATTCATATTGTGCTTTATCCATGTGTATTACAGATTTCTATATCAAAGTCAATAAATATTTGATATTTAATATTTTGACGTGAGATAGCGCCAGTAGGATCAATTGCGGGATTTATTTAGTTTAAAAGGATATAACCGATTAGTTTTAATATACCTATTGCTAGTAAGAAGTATTTTCCCAAGTGTTTTCAAGTGAAATATTAAAATTTAGTCATTACAGGTCTGCCCGGTTAAGACAAGAAGTCGTATCTGCGAAGAAGTTTTTTTCAGATTTCACTGATATACTCAATGGCTATGGGAAAAGCGCGTATATGCACGACTGCACTGCCATCTAGCTTTTAGTAGTTAGCACATACATTATGTGCATATGCCCATGCATAATTGGTTGCGTTTAGATATAGATATGCGCACTTTGCCCGCAACCACTCGGTATAGCTATATATACTATTACTACTATTCCCATCCTATAACCACTCGGTACTTATATCACTTATATGTAGGTTTTATCGTATAGACAAATCTCTATTCTCACTATTAGTGACACGAAAAAAAAAAAAAAGTGAATGAAAGAAACTAGGAAAGCACACAAAACTTATCGAGACTTATGAAAATGTACTTTAGATAGCAGCCACCGTGAAAAGAGCTGACAACACCGAATAGGATAGTGGCATTTAATAATATTTGTTTGTGTTATTTGTAAAATATATTGATTTTGTAAGTCAAAAAGTCATAGATCCGTACACAACAACAATCTAAACTTATAGAAATTCACTACTATTTATTATGGTTATGGAATGTTAGTTTCGTATTATCTGATTTAATAACAAGTACCATCAAAATAACTGCTTATAAACTCTAACGATATTTGTTAGCATTTAAATTAGGTTGTGGCGCCAATTTGTATCATGCATTCGCTGACATCCTTCATGAACACATCCTCGCTGTTTGCCTCTACAATCAATCCGCAAAAGCAATTGTTGCAGCATCCATCACGAGTTCTAGATGTAAGACTCCATCATAGAATATGTTTCATAGGGTCGGTCTTAATACCGAACCCTGCGGAACACCATAGCCGGCGTGCAAATACCGGCGAGCAACCCTTTCTGTTACGAAGATAGCTAGATATCAAATTAATCAAGTATCTTGAGACATTCATAGCATTCAATTTTTTTTAATAATTACGCTGTGACTAGCTGAATTGAAACCTTTTTTTACATCAAGGGTCACAAGCACGCACCACTTATTACAAAAATGCCGAATGATTTTAAGTGTCTCTTCCAAAGCATGAATGATCAACTTCCCTTTTTGAAAACCATACTGATATTTATGTCTCTGTTTAATTTCCTTGACCAGTCGATTTTTGATCAAAGTCCCCAGCAACTTGCACATTGTGTGTAGCATACATAGTGGTCGGTATTGACTCGCTATATCTGGACGTTTGCCACTCTTTAAGTTTAGAATTACCTTAGCTACCTTCCACGCATTCGGGAACTCTAAGGATCTAAAATGCGCGTGCATGACAGTCAGCATCTATTCGGGGCAGAGCATCAATCACAACTTTAATTATCTCAGGTGGGATTTTATCGATACCAAGTAAAACCGAGGTAGTCCTTATTAGAGGAGGAAGAAGGAGGCATCATATGTGGTCTTTACGTTTAATGATGCGTTTGTGACTCCTAAGAAAACGGTTAAATACGTCGGCATAACCTTTGATAGTAGAGGCAACTTTACGCTACATGTCATCCATGTCGCTGAAAAAGGGGAAAAGAAACCAGCCAGCCGTATACCAAGAGGTTGATTCCGGAAGTCGGGCTGTGGTATAAATACAAATTGACTATTATTATTATTACAAACTACTATTTGGCTCAGATACTGTCTGGTCACAGAGCCTTCCGTGCCTATGCGATGAGATTCAAGACATACTTGGCGAAGCACTGCATTTACTGTGTCAAAGTTGATAAGGTGGGGCACACGATTTTCTTATGTCCAGATGGATAAATTATTGTATTTATTTATAATTCAAAAAGTAGCCGCTTGCGGACAAAGAATTAATTATAAAGTTTTTTGTTCAGACTTATATTAGCTATTTCTGCAGCAAGTTTTAAAGAAAGCAACATATTAATCAAAATATTGTATAATTAATTTGCTACGCCACATATCATTGTTAACAGCTAAAGATGAGTAAGTAATCTAACAATAAGGTAATCACTTCATTAGCTTTACCTCTGAAACAATACAGGTGGAGAAGTGGATATCATGTCTGTTCAAGTCCGCCAGGTAAACTAAACTTCCGAATACAAAACTGTTTGAGATGATCTAAGGGGGAAACTTTGTATTTGCGTTCGGATCTTGTATATCACGTAAAGCGAAAGAAGACGCCTGTGTTGTCTTACACACGTTCCCGTCAAGGGAATGTTCCGGGTGTATCCTGTTTGTTCATACCAAAGCTCCAGTATAATGCAAATGCCGCTGCTCTATATAGGAAGTTTTCTTGTCTCTATAAATTATATACGGTAAAACTTAACTTTGAATTAATGGCTTTATTATTTTAATTAAACATGTAATTATTCGTATCTAGTTTGTTTATACGTATATCTACCTAGATATTCCCAAAAAGTATTAATTACCTGATTAAACAAGCGCACGGGAAGATTTGAACAACTCGAAAGTAGATCTGCGAAACTCGTTCTCCTTAAACCCACGCCGGAAAGTTTTCTTCGTTAGGGGATTAAAATTCCTGGGGGTCTTTCAAGGCAAAGTACTTAGAAATTCCCCTTACTTATGCACAAATTAGTGACTAAACGGAAGCTTACGTAAGCTTACTGAGTTCGGAACTTGCGAGTCACACCGACTATAAAATATACTGTGCAACGCCCGGTCGGCTCTCGTGCTTTATACTTGCTTACACAACTCCCCTTAAGTCTTGGCTTTAATAATAATACAACAATATTATTGGGCATATAACATATTGCATATAATATATGTACACGTTAAGTTTGTAAAATTGTATGAAATATACTTCTGTGGACAATGATTCATTTATATAACGTGATCAATCTCAACAAGTTGAGGTTGGTATCAAACAGGACCTTAGATTGACTATAAATCTATGCCATTCAGATGTGTGCTAGAGCGATTTTAGATTAATCAACAAAGATTTTTAGTGACAGTCAAGCAATAGAGGCGCATAATTGCAAGTTGAGACTGATCTGGAGCTATAAAAACACTTTAAATTTATTTATTTATTTATAATAAACAGGCAACAATATAATAAATACGCTACATAATGTAGTACATGTATATTAGTAGCGTTACTGCTCGCCATCCCTCATCCTCGCCTCGCGAGCTACTATCTCGGGCTAACGGTGTTGAGGGCCTCCTAGCAGTTTCTTTCTTCTAATATTGTCGTCGTTTAGATTTTACAATTAGTTTTTCTTCCTCAAAATCTGTTGTATTTCACTTTTAAATTTGAGGTACGGTAATTCTTTTACGTGTTTCGGTATTTTGTTGTAAATTTTTAATGTTGTTGTAGTTAGTGTTTGACTGTAGTTGTGGTGTTTATATTTTTCAGTTCTCAAGTGCGAAACTCTGCGAGTTTTGTAATCCTGTATTTCTCTATTCGTTTGTAATCTTATATGTTTGTTTTAATTTCCTTATTTCTAATTTTGTGTAGAAATAATATGTTTTTTAGGTTTATTATTCCTTGTATGTTTAGTTCTTTTGTTTTGTCATAAATATGCATTGTTGGAGTTCTATAGTGTAAATTGTATATTATTTTTAGAACTTTATTTTGTTGTCTTTATATTTTTGATAGATTTTTTGTTGTTGTGTTTCCCCAAATGTTTATTAGGTTGTTAATTTTTGCAGCGAACAGGGCGTGGTATAGTAGTTTTTTCACGGAAGTCGGCATTGTATGTTTAATTTTATTTAAAGCCGAAATTTTTCTTGCATTTTGTTCAATTAGTTTCTGTATATGTCTACCCCATTTCATGGTATTTTGTAATTGTAATCCTAAATATGTTGTTTCATTCACTTCCTTTAATTTCTGATTGTTTATTTGTATATTTATTTCTTGCTTTTCCTTTTTTTTACTATATCATATATTCAGTTTTTGTTTCATTTATAGTTAGTAAATTATTAAAACACCATTCTTCCAAAATTTTGATATCTTATTTAATTTTTGTTTCCATGGTTTGTGTACAATGTCCGGAATAAAGTATACAGGTGCCGTCTGCATAAGCGTACAGTTTTCCATGGAATGGTTTCTCGAATAGGTCATTTACGTATAATATGTAGAGAACTGGTGGAAGATTTCCCCCTTGTGGTATTCCGTATTCTGCAGTCCTAGGTTCACTCATAGTATTATTTACTTTTGTCTTTTGTTTTCTGTTGGTGATATAAGTTTTTATTAAGTTTAATTGTTTTCCCTCAAAACCGTCATATTGGAGTTTTTCAATTAATTTCTGTTTTGAAACGGCATTTAATGCCTTCTTCATATCAATATATACAACTATTACTGTTTTTCTGTGATCTAGTTCATTTTGGATAGTGTTTGTTAGGTCGTACGCCGCTGACATTGTACTTGAATTTGGCTGAAACGCGTATTGACTGTAATTTATGATGCTATTTTCTTGTACATTTTTCATTATCTGTTGGTGAATGCTTTTCTCGAGAATCTTATTTATTGTCGATAGCAATACAGTGGTGACCACAAATAATCTGGGTACAAGGTACTCACTCATTCATGATAATGAAGAAGTAGACACTCTTGCGAAAAAGAGTGCTGAGAAGTATTTCCAGGGATCAGAACCTGCCCTTGGCATAGCCTACAGGGCAGCTAAACAATAAATCAATGTCTGGGCAAACCAAAAAGTACTCCAACATTGGACCCATAGTCATGGTTTCGTACATGCGAAAGCGTGCTTTTCACCTAATCACGTCAGAACCAAGAAATTATAAAGTACTTGTTTCTGTCTTACAGGTCACTGTAAACTCAGAAAGCACCTCCACAGAATCGAGCTCTCTGATGAAACTGAATGCCGGCTGTGTTTGGAGCACGTAGAGACGCATCTTCTGTAACTGCTTCGTCGCAACGAGAATCAGGTATGCAGGCGCAATACTTCAATAATTAAGGTATTCAGCAAACTCTTTGTCTACTTCACTGGGAAGCTTGGAAGGGGAGAGATTGATGGAGTGCGGTTGCACCTATAAAAAAAATGAATGAAAATGACAATGCAATAACATTTTGTCAAGGTTGTATAGTAGCATCCATTATTTGTACGCGAGAGTATATTTGTTATTCATGAGGCAAAAGAAGCTTCATCAGGGTAGCCCTGATAAGGCTTATTACGGCTGCCCTGATGACGGCAGTAGAACTACTGCCGAAACGTCGAATTTCCACAATTCAACAGACGACGGAAGCAGTCCAAACAACACCAACTTATATATAAAGCCATGATAAGAAACGATTGTGATGATAGATTTTTGATAATATTTTGTTTGGATGGCTCTGTTATGCTTAATTTCCTCTAATATACCTCAATTTTTCTCAAGGATTTTCTATGGTTTTAATGGGCTACACATTTAAAGCCCCTTTTTTACTATATTGGGAACGAACAATTAAGCCCTCTAATACATTAATTAGAAATTGGGCAATTCTAGATCCAACTGTGGCTATAATATTTCAACTGTATATTATAATTTACATAGAAACACATTAAAACAATGTCCAAAGTCTTTTATTATCTTTATTTTGCCGAGGATGTATGTATAATGGAACACTTAATTAATATACAAGCAGCGTCCTAGTCGTGTAAACTATTTAATAAATCATCCCCTTATAATTAAGACAAATGCGGCTCTAGTCTCAACAACTAAAACGCAATTTAGAAGATTAATAACGGAAAATCTGGAGCGTGCATGTTATGTTCGCATATATACATGTAACAATAGCAATAGTAATATCCATATCTTAGAAATTGCGGGCCGTTTGGCACAAAACGACCGCGGAATGTTGGCAGCGTCTTTTTTATTACAGCCGTATCCTGGCGGATTCGTTTCTTCCCTTCATGCTAACGGCCATTTTCATGTTTCGCTCTCTCCTCTTCCTTTTTCCAAGTTCCGCTTCTGTAACAAATTTAAATCTCAGTTTTGTGATGCTTTCAGACGATCTTTATGAATTCGTTTTGCGTTATTAATTTTGGAAGTTGATAAAAATTTCATTTTTTTACATTTTATCCGTAATAATTTTTTTCAAATTCGATTTTACAGAAGAAGAAATATGATAATATAAAACGGATATTATGTTAGTTAAGTACTCTTATTTTTGCAAAAATACTGATTTTGCATAACTTTAAATCGTTTGGATATAGGTACATCATTTTTCGGCCTAGACTGGCAACAAGGTCACTAAGGGTTATAGGCAACACCATATTCGAGTTATTGAAATCTCTGCTATTAATTGTACATTTAGAAAACGACAGGGGTTAAATGAACCATATTTTGGTCACGTTAACAATATTGCGAAGTTAAACACCAAATTGTGTTGAACCAGCCGCAACAATATAATGTTCAATGTAAGTAAATATGTGGACTAGATCAATCAAACTACAAATTCGAAACAAATGAAGTAAATATAGGGCTGCGCATTATATTTATCACCTCATTTTATGTTCATAACATGAAGTGTTGAATATCTTTATTATGGATTCCCAGCGGCCAAAAGCCACCGCCGGTGGTGCGGCAGAAGTCGCAGCTTTATTGGTCATACCTCGTATAAGATGGGCATCTAGTAAACACACGACATAAATAATTTATAACGTTGTCTGCCGCACATACAATTTACGCAGAATATGGACTATCACTAGTGTGAAATAAGAGAAGCGCCATCTTTACGACAGTTTAATGTATTTACTGTTACATGTATTGAGAAAATTTAGAAATGGGTAAAATTTCATCAACATAATTACATTCAAGTAACTGCAATTTTGATTAATCTATCCTTATTTCTTAATACCGCTCACCTTGTTAAATGTGCTTGCTGTTCAAATGAACTCAATGGATTTGTTGAATTAATAAAATAAAAGTAACTTCACTACATTTTTTTTTTGTTAGATTGATTATAATTTTGGTTAGTTGTTGTTTATTGTGAAACAATGGGGCAACCAGAAATGTGAATTTTAAATATAGGCGCTATGTGATAATGCATGCGTAAATGTCATCGCTGGTACTGAAAATAAAATATTTCTGTAGTAATACCATTTATCGATATTAAACCAAAGCTCGTTCGATTCTATTTTACGTAATACAAAATGAACTCTTTATTCAGTAATTCAGTTCTTATTTTCTTAGCAGCCTTGAAAATGATAATAACAAACGATCCGCTTGGTGGAAATATAGGCTATATTTTGTATTTTACTAGTTGCATGTGTAGCAACGTTTCAACAAAATTAAATAAATCTTAAATTTAAAATAAAACCTAAATTTCAACGAACCATATTTATATGTATATATATAAATTATTACAGTCAAAAGTACAATTATTATACACTATATGTTTTTGATTAGATGTGCTTGAATCAATATATGTTTTTGGTAAAATTTTAGAAATGTCTACATTTATTAGCCGCGGTATATTACTGCATTTCCATGAACCATGACGACGCGACGCGTTATTATCCTACTATGAAAATTATCAAAAAATTATCCCTGTAATCACGAGTTTCTTTAGTAATACATTATTCTGATTAGTTCATATACGTATGTATGAAATAATCACAGTAATATTATTTGTACTATAGAAGTACCACGATAAAAAATAGTATATTAAAGTATCACAATGATAACCCATGCAAGTGAGGTCGCATCTTTCTTTAGCTATGAGCGGTTTACCTTCTAGCATTTTCTTCATTTTCGAAGAACGAAGTTAAACAGAAACGATATTATGACTGCACTTTAAGAATTTTTCTACAAGCAAAACCGTTGCTTTTGTAGGAAAATCGTAAATTCAGATATACCATTCACAATAACTAGATTGTTGACAGAAGAATAACTATTAAAACTTTTGGCAGGCATTTATAAATTATATAAAATGTAATTAAACCGTTAGGAATACTAAAAAAGGGCTCGCTCCTCAAAAACTTCTCACAAAATTCCTCAAAAAACTCCAAAAAGCTTCTCAGAAGCTCCCAAAAATCTCCTCAAAAAATTTCTCAAAAAATGCTCCTCTAAAAAGCTCCTCAAAATGCTGCAATGTGGAGTGATCCGACATCTTTGTTGGAAACAAAGTTGTGAACGAAAAGAACAATAATTGAGGTAATGTATATTGCTTAGATTAGATATTCCTTTCTGGAGCTACCTAAATACTAAAATTGGAATACTATATCTATTTATGTATCACTTTGAATCTCCCAATTTAAATTAAAATTGAGAAATTGACTTTAGTGTAGTTGACATTATATTAGATATTATTAAGGATCAAAATTCACATGTGTTTATGAAAGCTTTCGCAAAGCCCACCTGTTTATATTTAGTCAATATCACGGGATGCTTGTAGCATTCGTATTTCGCATAAACTGGCACAACTCGACATCCATACTCGAAGGAAATCTGCGTTCGTCAAAGGAAGGGCGTGCTGCTGACGTGTGCGATGAAGGGAAGAAGACACCGCCGTGGTCGTTTCGACGTCACCGAAGGGAGACACTGACTTGAATTGAATTACTGCCCCGTACAGACGCACACACAGTCGGTATTCAGTAATCGTATTAAGTGGCCGGTGGACGTCGACAGCAGTCTTCGCGCGTCTACTTGGCGTCTTCTTGGGACCCGTTTCTAATGAGTAACTATAACGTTATAATTGCCTTAATGGGAGTCAAACAGGAATATATACAGTGCGTATGCCAATGACTTCTATATGATGTAAAAAATCCTTCGAAGTATATTTTTAGTAACATGTTCCTTGCAAAAAAGAAGCTGAGATTTAGATTGTACTTGCTTGAAAGAAAACGAAAAATAATTGTGCACAATAGCTGAAGGGAAGCTGCAGTAAAGCAAGAAATCTAGAAGTTTTAAGGAAGATATGCAGCAAATAACATAAGAATACTCGAAAAATGATTTGAAAACGAAAGTTTAGAAAGAGTAACTAACAAAAATAGTATTAGAAATATTTGCTTTTTCTTAATTTTATATTAAAACCAGCTGTTTCCAACGGGTTCGCCCACTTCAATTTTATTATAAGCAGAAATCGAGGCGTATTTGATAAGGAGTAAAGATAGGTTTTCTATTCATGTATGTTTGGATATCTTTGTTTGCAAACAGTATTTTTTGAAATCAAATACTGAGTTGTTTTTGACGTAGTTATAAACGGGATGAATACCCGGCTGGTATTTTCTGTGACCTTAGTAGAGCATTTGACTGTGTTAATCACTCATTATTAATTGAAAAAATTGAGTGCTACGGTATTAGAGGGGTGGTTGCCGATTGGTTTACATCTTTTCTGTCAGATAGGACGCAGTTTGTTAAAGTTAAATTCAAATGTAATCAAAATATTAAATCATTTCATTCAACCTGTTTGCCTGCCAGGATGGGGGTTCCGCAGGGATCGATCCTTGGTCCTGTTCTTTTCTTATTATTTATAAATGATAGAACTAATTTTATTGACTCACTAATCATTTACGCGGATGATACTTCGGCCGTCATTTCTGATTGTCGTATTGAGACATTGCGGGCGAGAGTCGACTCCCTGTTGGGCCTGTTAGACCAGTGGTTCGGGTGCAATGGGCTTCATATGAATATTGCCAAGACGGGCTTTACAGTATTTCGCGCTGCTCGATCGAGGTTGCTCAGAAGTCGTCTGTGTGCTTTCTGGACGTGCATGTCGACGAAAAGTTAACTTGGGTAGAGCATTGTAATCACCTTGTATCTAGGTTCAATCAAATATGTTTTCAAATTAGAAATTTAAAATACATTCTGCGTATCGAACATGTCTTGTCTTTTTATTACGCCGAAGCTCATTCCAGACTTTCTTATGGTATCATATTCTAGGGCTCCTCGAGTTCCTCTTTCAGAGTATTTATCAGCCAAAACCGCATCATTCGCTGTATTGCTAATATAAATTCTACCGGGTCTTATCGGCCGTTCTTTGCCAAATTTAAGATTTTACCTTTACCAAGTATTTACATTCTGGAGCTTCATCCGTACATTCACTCAATCCAGTATAAGATCCCAAAAAAATCAGACTACCATACATACTAGATATAACGACCTGCTTAGGACTTCTTGCAATAAACTGTCTTTGACTCAGCGTAGCCATCTGGCAATGGGTACCCTGCTGTTCAACATGCTTTCGAGCGATTTGACTCTAATCAAAATTCTAAACTTTTTAAAAGAAAAGAGTGCGTGGGCTTCTTCTGGACCACCGCGTGTATTCCATTGATGAATTTCTTGTAATCTTTGACAAATAATCTAGACTTGGTGCTCATTAATCGATTTGTTAAATATTGTCATTTTTACTACTACTATTGTTTTCATTATTATTATCTGCGTGTATTCCATTATTGAATTTCTTGTAATTGTTAACAAATAATTTAAACTAACGCTCACCAGTACATACTGCATTTCCCTCAGTGACTGGGACCATCAATCGGCTTTCAATTTGTTGAATGTGTATTATTATGTCGTATTGTTCCATTATTTCCATAGTTTTGTTTGTATTTGTCCTATCATTATTATCACCAAGATTACTACTTTTTTTTTTATAACCCATCATTATTATCACAAAAAATTACTACTTTTATATAACATTTGTTGTAACCATGACAATGTCAATATCGGAGATCTCTGACAATAAAATTATCTATCTATCTATATAATAATTATATTGGTAAATACCGCTTCTCTCTTCGAAAGCCGATTTCGGCGATAATACCAATAGGGCTCTTGTTTTAGAGTTTACCTACTCGGGGATACCAATACTATCTAAAAGGTACTAACTTTATCAACAGATTACAGAGCTGCCACATTGTCGTTAAACTGTCCAGTTTGCAGTTTTCTATTCCGCAGGTGAAGTTCAACCTCATCACCTAAAAGACACTATATCACTTTGGTCCTGGAGCATGTATGCCATTTTTTGCATTTTGCCCAGTAATATAACTTTCAGCCAATAATACAATTAATCATTTTGATCAATTTCTTATTTGAACATGCTGATATTTGGATTACTCGGTGGTAAACGCCATAGCAACGGTGTTAACAATTTTCTTTTGTCGAGAATACTAACCCGGATACTAGTAATAAGAGTTCAGTTCACCTTTTAGAAGAAGTATTGCTCTTATGGACTTTATGCATCCTTTTTTTTTATTTTATACCTTTTTGTATAGTGGAATAACACTGTTAGTCAGTGTTATTCCACTAGTGATTTGGTGAAGAGCATATTTTCCAAGGTTTACCTTAGCCGAAAACACTACGTTTAACACTGCTCTTCACTTGTTTTTCTACTTTTTAATTGTTGTGGTAAGGGATTTTTTCACTTTTTCTTTTGGATTTTTGTTATAGTTTTCAAGCCACAGTCTCCACCCATCACAGGATATAGATACAACATCAAACAAAAATCAGGATTGACATTTATAAAATGCCAACATAAAATCGGTCAAGCTGTTCAGACGAATATACGAAAAATTAAGTACTGAAATAGATTTGCATCACTGGATACGATCACGATAACTGCAGTACTTTCTTTAAAATCTTGATTAACTATCAATAGCTGCGGCACGGTTTAATTTTTTGCTTTATGTTACTACTTTGAAAACTTGCTTTATGACATAGGCACTAAAAGAGACACTTTAGACGGTGTTGCAAGATACTAAAGTTAGTGTATTTCATGTGGTGTGAATCATTTTGAATGAAATAATTTGTTTATCAACAATAAAAGCAAGTGTTAATTTGTCATTTAATTAAGTAATTAAAGATTGAAATTCATAGAAGCTACTAACCGCTACATAATTCTTTATTTCATCAAATATCCTTTCTCTCATTAAAGAAAAGGCAGGAAAAATGTAATTACAAGAAATTGCCTACAAATACTTTCATAAGACTTAAAGTATTTATTCTTTAAAAAACTTGTGGCGACGTTCGCTTCTTAAAATTGAATTCGCGTTTTAAAGCATGTCTTATAAAGCTAACTCTTTAATACTATTATGGTGATGTTAGCTTAGTCCCTGTTTATATAGTAGTTTCTTTTCCATAGGAGACCTTTCATTACCTTTGTTTGCATATCGCAAGCTTCACACAGAAACATTTATAACCCTAAAAGAATGTTAGAAGAAAATATAAGCAATATTCCAACATTCGTACAGAGGGTATTCGATTTATTTGTGGAAGAGGAGCATAATAGAGAAGAGAAAATTATGGCGAAGAGTGGATTTGATGAAGAATATACGTATACATATCTTGTTGTCAGAAAATGAAACAACAATTTAAAACTCACTCATTTTAGAGTTTTTGTACAACAAACTTTCGAGCTTAAATTGAGAAAGATATCTATAGTTGAATGGTTAACCCTTTGCCATTATTTATTAGATGGACTGCGTCCATATGTGACGATATTCCTTCGTATAGTTATCGAAACTAAATGCTTTACCTAGAGAATATAGAACGAAGTCTGACTTGGTTTTCTCAGCACGTTGATTTCAATGTTTACATTTCTATATATTTTCAATAAACGTCTGTGAGGTACTTTAGAGTGTTGGTGTTACATATTGAGTCATATTAGTTGTGCTGAATTATAGGTTGTAAAGTTGACTCATCTGTAGTTTTCATAACACCACATCTCAATGTGTTCCATATAAATATTTCAAGCATATTGAGCTTGCTCAGAACACTTTTAATGGTGCGAAGAACACATTTTAAGTGCTTATATCTTCTGGGGTGCGTTCTTTATAAACACCACAGAATTATTAGCGCTCTAACCATGAAATTTGGCATAAAAAATCACAATTATAATGAAGAAATGAGAACTATTCCCATAATAACAGAATTTTTGACATCAAAGCATATAAAAAAAATCGGCGTCATTTTTCATCACTCTTAACTGGATTTTTGTGAAACGATAAGGCACACACTACTTTATTCTTAAAAAATATTCTGTACATCAATTTCATTGTTACTTAAACCACTTACAACTATCGGCCTATTTAAGTTTTAAGATTGCATTAAAAGAGTTGCTCTGCAAAGTGTACGTAAAAAATATTGATTACTTTTGAGGGCCTTGAATACATTATTATGAGACTAGGAAACAATGAATGAAATCTTTTCGATGACGACATATGAAAGCAAAACAAAAGTACCTAATTTTCTTTAGCATTCGTACGTCTCCAGAATAAAATTTAATCTGTTATAACTCATAATACTGAATTGCGTATCAAATCATTGTAAATTTAAAAAGGTGAACCGTTGTCTAATTTCTCTCCGAATAAAAGCTCCACCAACCTAATACCGGACACAGCATCCTTTGTCAGAGCAAACATCCTTTGTATCGAAAACTGGATTCCCGCTATTTCATTCTTGAAACCTGATTTACCAGCTGTTTCAAAAGATAATAAATTATAATACCAATATTGTCACTATTGAACATTGTGGTGACTGAAATATTTCTTTTTTTTGTTTCTGCTTTACCTTATTGTTTTTTCTTTTTATTCAATTAAAAATATAGTGAACAATTAAATTTAATTAAAAGTAAGTGAATTAAAAAAAAAACGACACCCAACAAGTTTATATTTATTGAATGTAGGTATGTATTAGAAAATAACCGTATTCGTAGACCAATTTCTACGCTAAAACAACAAAGTAGTATCCAAGATGCGAGTCGAATGACTCACCCTAGTCTCCTAGCTCCTCCCCTTTCTCTGTAAACCCTCAAGTTGGAAGCAATGCAAAAAGGGGTTTATGTATCGGAAATATTACCTCATAAAGAATGCTCAGTAAGATTCTATTGATCGCTTTCGTCGTTATGTTTTAAGAATATTCGTTATATTACATGGAAGTAGATACTTGGCATTGCGAATTGAAAATCTTATTTGTAACATTGTTCTGATGTAATATAAAAACTAGGTATATACTAAAAGTATACTTATTCCTTCAGGCATTATTGCTACATTGTTATATGATTAAAAAATTAAATCCTGGTGACTTACTGCTTACTTTCTGGAAGAGTATTCATCGACTAGGGCGTGTATTGTAGAAAATAATAATATAATAAGATATGTCCAGTTTTTTTTTGAGGGAAAAAAGTATAAATGCGCGAACCCCGACTTTCTAAGAGGAGGGGTTTTGTGTTCGTGTTTGAATTGTGGGATATTTATAATCTATTCATCTCCTTTGAATTGATCTAAGAAGTATGGACATTAGTAAATGATGCTTCCCTTGTAAGTTTCTATATTTTAGAATAAAATAATAAAAGAAAATCCAATCAATGTTCGGTGAAACAATAATTACGTAGAGAGTGTATTACAGACGCTAATTACAAAAATGCCTTTTTTGTTTGAAATTATTTATTAACGTAGGTTGTAGTTAATTGTAATGGGATGTAGTTAAAACTAGGAGAATGAGATATCAAAAAAAAAAAAGAAAAAAATAGATACCTGATAGGTTTAAAATTGCCCATATATATTCTATGAATAAGTTTGTTTGTTTGTTCCTAAGTAAAACTTCGGTTTGTGGAACAAATCTTGACACCTCCAACTAACGCTGACATCAATGGTATCAATGGTTTTGTACCGCTCCAATTGAAATTTTGTAGAACCTAGCAGGTACTCCTACTACCAGAATAGATATATTTTACGTGTCAAACATCGCACTGATATGGGACTTACGACTTTACTTTCTATATAAGAAAAAAGCATGTTCCTAGTTTTATCCATAATTAAAAACTGTATTATCTATAGGCTTGAAATCAAAGTAGCGCCTATGGCGTGAAAGGCAAACACGGAGACCGTTCCAATGGAAAATATTTTATTAAATGACGAAGGAGAATAATAAATAGTTTGTATTTATTGTATTAATGAAACCAAAGTTATTGAAAATAAAATGATGGCTAGATTGGTTCAATGAAATATTATATATATTCAAAGTTTTCATTTAACTTATGAATATAGATTATTATAGAAATGTAAATTGCATTTCAATGATTTCTATCATAAAGGTATGCTATCTGTTCGTTCTTGCAAGCCATTGAGAAAACGGACAGGATATCATTTAATACTTTATTCCGCTCATATGATGAATAATTTTACGAAAATTGTACGTAAAAAGTAACAAAGCATATTTACATTATCATTAAAGTTATTCATTTAACGTATGAAAAAATAGTTGGAGTAATGTAAAATTGAAATTAAATTTGTTATAATAATGCTAACGTATTTATTTCACTAATTAATTTTGGTATTACTTAATCAAAGATTGTAAATAATATTTTATCCTAAGAATGAAACGTTTCGTTCCGGCAATGAAAATTCACTCAATAGATGTAGATTATTGATATTACAACCATCTCAATACTACTTAATTGTAGTTATTTATGAGGATATTCCTGAGTTTAAAACCTACTTAAAGATCTTGCACTAATATTGCAAGGGACGAGGTATGCAATGTTATAACTTATGTTATAACAATGCAGAAAACAAAACAAAAATATTAAAATTTTCAATAAAAGTAATTTTACTAATTCTAAGTAGTTCAGATTAAAAATATCTGCAAGATTTATTTATTTCTTTTGGATACAATCCACCAAGTCATACTTGAAACCTAGAGCAAGAATTGACTAAATTGTTTGACTAATCTTCTCTAATCTTAGAGATTTTACTTCAGTTAAGCTACTAAAACCGAAAAAATAGAAAAATATGTAATTTATATAAAAAATATTTGGAAAAATCGTGATTTTTAATTTTTTTTTAAAATAGGTTGCGTACGGCGCGGCGTCAGAATTGAATTCTAAGCCACTTTGTCAAATAACTTTCTTGAATATGATGTCATACGTGACGCCGATGAACTGCATTTTTTAAATTTAACGCCATATTAGCGGTCACGTAACGTTTGTGAAAATAAATTTTGGGGTTCTTGGACATGTTGAATCTATCCCAAACAAATTTTACTACATTTTAATAGTGAAAAAAAAAACCCACATATTATTGCAACATTTATGCTGCTCAAATAAGTAACCGTAAATTAAGTTTTCGAAAACAATTTTTACTGATGATTTAAAAATATAGAAATCAATTTAATTTTTGACATAAAATTATATAAATTGTGCATACCTGTATTGTAGTAGCTTATGTTAAATAAAGACTTATTTTTGGTACTGTTATTTGTTTTTGTTTGTCCTTACTATAACATACAATTTGATTTCTGGAGCAGTAGCTTTCTCTATACACAAAGAAATACGGTGTTAGATCTGGTCGTGAAGGAATTACCATCGGTAGTTTCATCACATCCAAATGCACAAGTGGTTAAAAGCGAGCAAAGTTGTGTAATTTAATACTAACACTCATGTTTCGGAGAAAAAAATTATTTTTACAATGTAAATTTGCTCCTATGCGAAGTTAGCAGTAGGTGATACAATTACTCTGTTTTGGAGTTGGTTTTAGCCCGAGGTAGTGTTATCAGAACATTCTGCAGAGTAAAAATGCCGTGATATTTACTAACTTAAGGAATTAACTTTCACTTTTTGGAATTGTTCTAAAGACCTTACGAGAATAAAGTCCCAATGATGGTTTACTAACTGACATTTAGGTGCCAACTTAACTCCCTTCTTTAGCTAAACCGTTGATCAGTACCAAAAGTTTTCCGCTTGGCGGCAAAAATAAGTACGCCATTGTTCTTCTTAATGCTATTTTGACCAATTTTTAGTGATAGTTGAACCATTTTTAGAAAAGCAACAATTTCGTTCAATTTAACTCCGCAAAATTTTTATGCGTGGAGATACACTTTTATATGGGATCCACTTAAAACAAAATTGTAATTAATTTGGATTCACAAACTATCCACTTTTATATACAGACTGTTTCCTTTTATTTTTTAATGATCTGTCTATGTTTGACATTTGTATCGTTTTTTTAATTTAAACCTGTATATATGTATTTATTAAAAGTGAATCTTCAATGAGCAATAAAATAAATATATACAAATAGTAAATACCTCTATTGTTAATAGTAAATGTATTCGATATTCGTCAAGTGCATAAATTCCTTAAACCGATATTACCCCTCGCATAATAAGTACGGGGAATTTCTGTCTGCTCCAAGGTCCAGACGTCCATCTATTAGAAAGGGCGACCGATAGAAATTATTAGTTGGAAATTCTGGAGAAGTTCGATGTTGGTTCGGAATTTAGATCTTATGTTAATTATAGCTTGTGGCCGTCTCAATGTTCATAACATCGACGCGGGGAGTTCAAATAATTATAGATAGTTTCAAGTTTGCCCCTCAGGAAGCAGGAGGGTTGCTGGAGGGCGTTTACGTTTTTCTCCTTCTGCCAGACCGAACATTGGAATTGATAAATTCGTGTCCTGAACCGAGAACGGTCGACCGCCGCATATTATTTTGCCAGTATCCAAGTAGAAGTGTGCAAGTTACATGAACGCACACGATATACATATGTATGTAAGGACAAACGGCGCTACGTGGACATCTTTACGGAATTACTTCCTAATTAATTTCGTCTTAATTGAACGCAGAAAAGGGACTGTCCTCCGAGGGCCTTTGCTAATATGTTATAATTGAAATGATGATGATAGAGAAATGCTTCTTGAAAGGCTCGGTTAATGAAGGAAAATTAGATGTAGGGTAATGTTGGGTAAGTGCGCACAAAGATTCGTAAATTTGAATTTGTCGTGCTAAAAAAATTTTAATATAAGTGTTAGAAACAAAATGTTTGTGTTAGTAACGAGTCACATCAACAGAAACAACTTTATGACATCTTCTAGTATTTGGTACGCATTTATGCGTGCGTGCCTGACCATTATTTTTCATGGAAAGATCAGGTAATACAAGAAATAAAGGATAATATATAATGCACGTTTTCATTCTTGCCATAAATTATTATGTTAGTACCCTGTCACCAAGAACCAACTCATCTCTTATCTTAAGACTCAAGTCATCCTTTTTCTCTATAGCCTTTCGTGAATTCTGATAAGAATATAGACATAGCTTAACAAGAGACAAATACATTGAGAATATATTGGAAATGCAAACATTCATCCAGGGTATAGAAGCACCTCTCGAGCAACAGCTTCCTAAATATAATTTAAGAAATGCTGACATCTTTCGAATGTTGCATTTTCATTGTAAGTTTATAAAATACATTTAGACTGATGAGTCTTGGTGCCCTAGCGTCTAGTTTATTATCATTTAATTTACTTTAGGTAGATGACGTTTGTCTTTATTTCTGGTGTTAATATTATGTATATCCGAGTTCAAACGACATTCTTTTTTGTGTTAAACAATGATCTGCAGGAGTGTGCACCTCTAACGCCCTTCTTATAAGAATTCGTTTTTAACAAGTGTAGGGTTGGTCCACATGCATATACCATAGCGCTAATGCGATTTCAGAATTAATATTTGTCTAAAGAACGTCGTAACTCTGGCATTTAAATAAGTTAAGTTTCGAAATTAGTTTTAAACGCCCAGAGACTTATAGTTATCATTACTACGCAGAACATTAGCGTCAACAGCCAATGTCATAGGTTTAACATAAAAAAGCATAAAACAATTATTGCATCTTTCCAGACTCTCCCAACATTGTCATTATTGCTACTAACACTTAATGAAAATCATCAGCGTAAGCAATATGTTGAACGCCATCAGCACACAAAATCAAAATCTGCCACATACAACAAAGAGAGCAGAGGACCTAACATGGAGCCCTGGGGTACTCCCATATCAACTCTTAAGGGTTCTGAATTAATATTTACTCGTATATTACTATCAAGATGTGTCAATGAAACTGCTTACGGTCAGAGAGATAAGATTCCAACCAAACCAAAGCTAAACCCCCAATTCCATGCACAGTTATGCAATTAATAAAGTAAAACTGAATGATTAACGCAATCAAATACTCAAAACCATGCGGGATCAAGAATGTCAAAAGTAATAATCAAATTTGATAAACCGTTCAAAAAAGCATATTCAAAATTTTTTGAAAACGAATTCGAAACTGTAAAGGATCTATAATTTTTCAACATACTGAGACTAAATATTGGTATAACTCTATTTTTAATTGATCAGGGAACATTTTGTAAATGACAAGTTAATTAAGAAAGTTAACTGTTTAATAATAACTGAAACTTAATGAAGCAAAAACAAACTTTCAAGGCACCTAAGATAATAAAATATTCCTTGCTGCATTACCATAAATATTAGTTATTCAGTAGCAACAAAAGGAAACGTTCTTAAGAATAATAGTCCAATATAAGCCCTTATGGATAAATTTATTGCAACAAGTTGGTAGCTTTACTCCATAGCAAAGTTCATTTCTTCAATAGTCTACGAAACTACTTCCCATATTTACAATCAAATAAATAATAATTGTTATGAAATTCACTCATTGTACTGCAAGGAAATTGTATCAGCGGCATAATGTTATTTGTAGAAGAAAAACAATTTGCATATAATATGTATTTTACAAAAATTAATATTAGCAATTTTTTATTAATACACAATTATTTATATTAATACACATTTATTGACCCGTTAATAAATCCTAGATACTAGAAACTTCAAGAAAACTAATAATTACAGACCGATGTATATGCCCAGGATTTACATAATCGTGCATAGTTAGAGATAAACTGTCTTAATGAAATCCGTAGGCTGACAAAACTCAAGAGGCCTTCGTCTTATCAGCGGTGAAGGATGGAAACGTTTACTCCCTCCGTGTACGGCCGAAACGCGATAATTATAATAATAATGAGCGACCGAAGATACGATCTAGTGACGTCTTTGTCCCTTCAAGTGTACAACAAAGCATTCGTAGCAGTTAGTTTTATGTATATTTTAAGGGTCTGGCCGGCAATTAACTGTAGATAGCGCGTCGTCTGTAAGACGCGGCCTGGAAGTGTTCCCCAAGGACGCGGAGAGGGGCCGCTAATCTACAAGACTGCGGGGTTCAGCGCGCCATGTTACTGCCGGTAATTTATTCATGGCAGTGCTCGACATGACTGTTTGAATCGGTTTGCAAGAGATTTCAACTTGGATTAACTCAAGTCATAATCACATGGCCGACTCTTAGTGCATCCGAACACTTCTCTTCCCAGTTGTAGTACAAGTTCGGCCGTTATTTCCGACCGGTTTTATTGGACGATTTGATCGTGTGTATGCTTAGGCGGACCGGAGAGTTTATTGCTTTCCGGGCACATCATTGAAAGTGGCGTTTCGGTAATACATCTGCGAATAAGTAATAAATTTGTCTTACCCGAGTTCCCAGGTAGAGATCCGGTAATAATCACCCAATATAAACCAGATTTTATTATTACAAGTAATAAAGTGTTAAAAAAAGTTAGGTACATAGAATATTTTATTTATTATTATAAATGCTAACCACAAGTTGCAAGCATATCGTATTGGAACACGTTTTAATTATACTTGCTGGAAAGCCTAATCCCACAGGAAATGGTATTAAAAAGTATAGGTAAAGGAGTCAATCTAAAAAATAAAAACTAAAACTCATTACATTCGAAACAACTTTCAATTAGATTTTTTTCTACAAGACAGATTTGAATATCTATTATAGGATTAGGTATGTTTGCAGGAAGTATATTTTCTTAGTTCATACTAAGCTAGACTGTTCTCTCAAAAGAATAAATTTAATAACAAAAAGAAACTATATTTTTAAGCATATTTTCTTGTTACAAATCAACATTATTTGCATTAATTAAATACTTATACCCTTAAATACGTATTTCTAATAAAATTTTTTTTAGATTAGATTTTGTTGAAAGAATATATCATTAAATCAAAGAAACCTTCAAGTTTCAAACAAAATGGATAATTTGTTTAAACAGAACTTTATTTCTGTATACTTAGAAAGAAATACTTACTTACGTTGAAAAATTTGTGAGTGGAATAGTCTTTTCGTTATGTAGGTTTAAGAGTTTATTTCAAAGTAGAAGAAGGTGCAGTTCTGTGGGCTGATGGCATTAATTCCGAGTGCTTACAATTAATGATGATAGTTGTGAAAGAAATTATTCTGCTTAAACCATTTAAAATTGATTTTAACAAAAATTGCTATTTAAAAACTAATACGCTTGATAAAGCTAGCATAGAATTTTTTTCATAAACATTTCTTTGCAAGATTGACTTGGCCATAATTGAAATATAAATGTTGGACATAATACACTCCGCCAAAAAAGTATCGCATAATTTAGTTTTGAATCATAAAAGTATCGCATAATCTTTGTTTGTAGCATAAAGTTGTAAATATACTTTAATGCGCTCTAAGATATAATTTCTATGATTGTTTAAATAAAATACAGGCCAAATAAAAACAAGAACTCATACTTGAGATTTTTATTAAAACAAGAAATTATAATTTTGGAAAGAAAAATGTCATAACAGTAGCTTTTAATACTGAGTATTGCCACCTCTGCTTCTTATGACCGCTCGCATACGGTTTGGCAGAGATTCGATTAACCTCCGTATATAAGCCTGATCCAAATTCTCCCACTCGTCACGGAGAGCATTTGCTAGTCCATGCAGGTCCGCTGGGGCAACATTTTGGGTTCGTATCCGTCTGTGAAGGAGGTCCCACACGTGCTCGATAGGGTTCATGTCCGGACTTACCGCAGGCCAATCTAAAACTGGAATACCAACATCGTTAAGGTATTCCTGGCCGATTATTGCAACATGCGGTCGTGCATTAACATGAATTCGTTTCCTATAATTGGCGCATATGGTACTACATGTTCTTCTAAAATGTCCGTTATATACCTGTGGGCAGTCAGTGTACCTCTGTCTACTGGTACTAACTCTGTACGACCTGTTAAACAGATGCCTCCCCAAACCATAATAGAGCCACCAGCGAAATTAGGTCTAGGTCTGATATTACACTGCGAATAGCGCTTACCGTCTCGTCTGTACACTGAGATACGCCTATCTGAGGTGTAAAGACCAAATCTTGACTCATCTGTGAAGAGTATATTGGCCCAGTCATTAATGTTCCAATTTACATGTTCTCTGGCAAACCTTAAGCGAGCCACTCGGTGGTTCTTAGTGAGACGAGGGGCTGTTACAGCTACTCTAGCTCTTAATCCACTCTGTCGTAACCTATTCCGAATAGTTTGAGTACTCACACGAGTATTTCTGACTCTAGCCAAGTCGTTCTGCAATTGTCTCGCAGTTACATGTCTTCGACGTAATGCTTGTAGTAGTAAATAGCGGTCATCTTGGCGAGTAGAACATCTTGGACGACCTGGTACAGGTCTTCTACTGTAAATGCCTGTTTCCTATATCTGGCTACGGCTCTAGAAACACTTGACTGAGTGATGTTCATCAAATTAGCAACGTATGCTTGAGATCGTCCATCTTCGATTAAAGCAACTATAGCAGCCACTTGTTGTGAAGTTAAATTGCTCATTTTAGTTTTAAAAGCGTTGGTACAGAACTCTGACTTCGCATTTTAAAATTTGTCCGTATAGGAAGACTTTCAATAAACAACTGAACAAAGCTTACACATATGCATTTTTCTAAATGTGTTCTTTTAGAAAAAAAAAAAAGTAAAAACGCTAAGTTCCATTATTTTGTTAGTGTTTTTATAGTTCACATACACGAGGCAAAGTTTTTGTGAACGTATAAAAATATCTTGGTTCATAAATGCCCTTTTTTAGTGTATGCGATACTTTTTTGGCGGAGTGTATTATAATAGGCGATTGAATAATAAATATGAATCAGATCGGATTTGCCAAAAACAGATTTTAGATTCAATAGTGCAAAGTATGCTGAATTACGGGAATGATGAATTAAAATTTGAAATTATTACATAAATTTTAATTATATGTAAGATACGTTTTTTATTTCGCTATCCATACTCAACCCTTTTATTATCAAACGATTATCTGAAAAAGGTTTTAAAGATTCAATCCTTAGCATGAACATGCAACGAGTAGATGGCAGCACAAGATAATCATATAATAAATGACTTGCAATCCGTATATATATTTGAGGAGGGCAGGTTCGAGATTTATACCTTCTGTAGGCAAAGAAGCCACTGTGTTCAGCAAGATGGTCTCACCAGGAGGAGGAACAATGCGTGTGGGAACTCCTAATTATCGTGTCAAAATAATCTTTTGATGCATATAATGTTCTTCACAATAAAATTACGTGCCCGTCACCAAAAAAATCTTTATATTTTTCCGATCTTTTTAGTGGTTTTTTTTTTATTTTATTTTAGTGGTCATTAATTTTATCCTAATATAATTATTCTTTTTTAACAAATTAAAATTTTAAATTTTCTAATAATGTTATTAACTGAAATAACATTTCACACATTTTTCATATACACAGATATGTTGAATTGTTATTCCATACCCTTACTAGGAGGTTGATAAAATTTAAAAAATGCGGTGAAAATATTCTTTATTTTTTCTTATTGATAATCTACTTCGGAGTTTAGCTCCGGCTGTCATTCTCTAACTAAAATATTTTTACAGTCTACGTTAAATTGGTGAAATGAGATTAGTCTTTAGTTATGTAGTTGAATATATAATTAAAGTTGCGGTGTGTGATTAGAATAAAATAAGAAAAGTTATTAATATTTAGAAAATTTACTCATTGCTCTAAAACAGTTACTCAAACAAAAGAAAACTCAATAGCATTTATATATGTTCATGATAACAAAATGCGGTGTTGTCATTAAAAAAAATATCTCAGTAGCTTCTGAAACATCTGAAAACAATATAAAATAACTTTGCTTTTGATGGCAGTGGGTAGTTAATGAATTCATATGAAAGACGCCTTCATGTGGTCTATGTCAGGTTTTAAACTTGTGTTGTATGTAGGGCTCACGAGATTTGCTTTTGCTATTATAAAATCCAGACATCAAATATGTTTTACAATGAATTTTTAGATGGGTAGTTTCGATTGTTCAGATGAAAGTCATTGGAAACACCGAAAACGAATGGGGTTCCAGTACCATGGTGCTCCCAAGCATTTTTCGAGCATTTATGAGGATTTAAACTCTGTTCCCTGGGGATATTTGAAATCTTCCTTTTGCTGTTTGTGTATGAATTTCATTATTTGTTCACTTGCGTCTACAAAATAAGCTAGTGTTGATGCAAAATGATTATTCATACTATTCGAAACTGTCCATGCTAATTCAGACTTTCTTACATATTTTGTTTCATATTGTCCCTCCTTATCCACAGAAGTTTGTGACCTTTTTTTGTACTTTGCAAGTATCATAGGTGGTTTCTATTGTACTAGAACGCTGAGATCAGTTATGACAAGGTCATGTCTTCACCTTAAATCATCTAAATCATGTCCCCCCCTCAAGTAGGTATGGTACATCCTCTAAATGTTCAACAACAGCAGCATCAGATTCAACAGCATCCTCAAACACCGCCACCTCCTCCACCTCCAGGAAATGCGTATATTCAAGATCAGCACATGAACATGCCACCCCCTCCATCTCCGTTAGTGAATCAAGACATGCCTCTTCCATCAAACCCACCGTCTCATCATTCTATAATGATGGGCCAACATAATCCCGTCCCACACGGTAGTCTAGGAATGCACACTTTGTCTCATCACCCACATGGCCAAAGATTAACTAGAGGTAGTGGATCTCAGTCCCCGCCTTTACCTCCCCCACCACCTCCAGAGGAAGAGCACGAAGATTTCGGTAGACCTCGCGCTTCAGGTGTAATGCCCATCGTTCCAGATGAAGAAGACTTGCCTGGATGGGTCCCAAAGAATTACATTGAAAAAGTTGTCGCAATTTATGATTACTATGCAGATAAAGATGACGAACTAAGCTTTCAAGAGAGTGCAGTTATTTACGTTTTAAAGAAGAACGATGATGGCTGGTGGGAAGGTGTGATGGATGGAATTACTGGACTATTTCCAGGGAATTACGTGGAGCCATGTGTTTGAGAAAAGCTTATTTACCGTTTATAATAAAGTAACGTAAATATAAATTATAAATAATATAATTATGAATATTAAAGTTATAGTATAATTGCAATAAATACTGCTCGGTGGTTACTTTTCATAACTGTACCCCTTAACATGAATGGTGTTTTAAAAAAAAAATATAATCTAGTTAAAGAAACTGATGGGAAGTAGTATTATATGATCAAACATACAAGATCAATAAAAAATTTATATGCATATGTGCAAACAAACTCAGATTTTGTTTATTGAAATTCCTCCATTAATTTGAAGTATATCTATGATTCTGTTACTAAACATACTTCACAATTACATAAAAAGGACGATTTATTTCCCTATATTCTTGGGAAATTCACACTAGATATGCTTTTGTTAATTTTTATCCTTTAATCTAATCTTTAATTTTTCCATGTAACACGTGCATGGTTAATATGTTTTTTTTTCAATACTATTACCTTATTTATCCAAATATGTTAGCTATCATATATAAGGAAACTTGATACCTTTATCTAATACTAGGTATTTATTTGTTTTCATTTCTATCAACTTGTTTTTCAAGATGCTATTTATCTATTTAAGATTTTATAAATTCTACATTCTTACGCAAAATCATTATGAAATTTGCAATACGCTTTTAACTATATTCTCCTTAATAAGCTGTTAAATCGGACCGCCTAAGAGTTTCCCCCATTACGTAAGTTATAACGTCGACCAAGCAGTATTAATATACAGCGGGAGACAGCGGCAATACCTCAGAAGGAATTTCTATTTGCCTGAAAGGCCAACATAAATCTGCTGATCTAAATCATATACAAGACGTTTATACTCACCAGCGTTCGCAGTGCAATATCTGAGAATGATTCAGTTGTTAAGATGGTCGACCCTCGTAATAATCACCCCTAAGCAGAGGGTAGAAGAGGAGATAAGACGCCGGCACCGGATATAATTCTAGTTGTAGTACTCCAGATGGCCGCCTGTATCGATCGGGACGCAACATAAGATGTCTGCTCCTGAAAGAGATACAAAAATAAGATTTACAGTTTATTTTACCACAGGATTTACAGTTTTATGCTTTTTCGATGTATAGCAGGTGTAGATATGAATTGATTCTGGAAGTTTGCATCGAATTGCACTTGTTTTTATTTGCAGTTGGCAGATTTAATTTTGTCACTATAGTAAAGATAATAAGGTTATGTTGATATACATAGCGGTGTCTCAGAGTCAATGTTACAAGCGATATTTTTCTTATTTGTAGCGCAAAGCGTCATTCAAAATGCTTCGCGGAATCCTAAAAGGTAAACTTTTTAAAACTACCTTTGTAAACCACTCTCTAAAAAAATTATCCGTAACATTTTTTTTTAAATTATATCCCTCATCTGTTTGGCAATAGGAAGAGTTGGAAATACAATGATATAAACGAAAAGACATATTTAATACAAAATGATCATATCAATAATAAATAACAAAAAGATTCTTACAAAATGTTAAATAAATATTTTTGGTACATCAATAATTCGTAAAAGTAATTCATATTAGTTTAAAAAGACTACCATTCGACGCAACACATGCCTCAAATCGACCAATTAAATCTCTTGAAGTTTTATCATTGTAACGGAGTTGCATGCATGCCGAATCTTAAGTTTCAAATTGTCCAAGCTCCTAGGCGGAGCAGAATACACAATTGCTTTCAAATAGCCCACAGAGAGAAGTCAAGAGAGCTTAAGTATGACGAGCGAGCTGGTTATAGAGTAGGGCCGTTAATACCAATACATCTGTTGAGATGTACATGATTTAAATACTGTGGAGCCACCAGAAGCCATTGCGCTTAACTAATGGAACATCTTCCATTAACTCTGGTTGGTCATTTTGTAAATAATATAAGCAAGGATGCTCTGTCAGTGTTCCTCGAGATATGTATGGACCAATGTTACATCCATTAAATAATCGGCACCAAACGTTGACAACCCATATTATCTGAAAATGGGTTTCACGCATTCATTGACGATTTTCTTGAGTCCAGGAATGGTAGTTGTGGCGACTTACCACGCCATTGTTATGAAATCGTGCCTCGCCAGTTCGCAAAATGTTCTTGGTAATATTGAGATTATGGTTTAACAGTACTTGCAATGAATCCTAGTTTCCGTTCAAAATATGTAGGCTCTAATGTCTGGAGCACCTGAATTTTAAAAGGATGATATTTGTGAAACGTCAGTATTATCTAAAAATTAACTTCTAGATTGGATTTTTGAGCTAGACTTCTTGCAAATAGTACAGAAATACTTAACCTATATAATGTATTAAGTCGACAAAAAGAGAAAAACAAAGGAACGTATATACCTCCTCACCGACGTAATACTATTTTGCAATTAATTTCTCATTATCTTTTATTTTATATATTTTATATCCGAATGAATTACCGTAAGTAAATAATGGTTAATATATCGAAAGCTGTTGACGAAAATCTTACTTCCCAATAGAAAATTTATGTGGATTATCTTAATTAGAAATACCATGCTCCATATGAAAGAGCATCAAATATGTATGTATGAAATGTACACTTGCAAAATATTAACCAATATGTTTAAAATATTGGTTATACAAGTAACACGAGTATCCAAATTGATACTTATATTATGAGTACCCTGTATAAAACTCACAGAACTTTATATGTATAACTTTCTTTGTTCCGCCACAGCAAAATTATCATTATTATTTCCAGTTGTTTGTAACATACAGAGCTTATAAATATTAAAATTTGGGCAAAATACTTTGAAGTTACATTGTTACAGATTTTTTTACAAAAAAAGTAATTGAATTGTTATATATTTTCAATAATTCTAGCATTCTAAAATGAAATTAATCGTATTAGGCACAAAATTTGTAGAAAATATACAAAATTTACTTCTCAGAAGAAAGTTTCCTTTATTTATGTGTTCCAGAAATATTAAATTATGGGCAAATATTTTAAAAAGGATTTTTTTTCCATAATACTGAGTATTTACTGAGTAAATTAAATAAACATTCTTTCGCAGTAAAGGCAAGTTTTTATTATCAATTATTACACAAGGCGTAAAAATAAAGGTGAGCAAATCTATAGAATTTTACAAAAAAAAACTGTTTTTACAATGTAATACGATTTTATTCAGTATAACCTATAATCAAATAAGAGTAAAAGGCATACTGTAATACGTGTCCTGTATTTAAGCACATTCGATCACTTCCTTTGATGACAATTTGAATTTTGATACAAATTACCTAGTTTAAGCAGCAATCAGTTTTAGCTTAACTAAAGAAAAAGAAATGTTTTTATTGAAGACTGGCAAACTATTAATTAAAAGATAAAATATAATTTCTAACTGTAATTGAGTTTTGCACTTTATATATTCTGAAGTAGGTAATAATGCATATATTTTAATATCGAAACCTCAAGAGTAAAGTAAAATTTTATTGGAAAGTCCGTACAATTTTTATTTTGGTTACTATTTCATAAGGTCTTTCAGGTATTGCAAGTTAGAAAGAAGATGTTAACAAACTAATATCGTTAATAAGTTTGTATTAATTTGTTGCCTTATGTAATTCTTTTAACACATTTGCTATCAATATCGCTGTTAACAGAGGCGTCCAATAAGTAGATTACAACTATAATATAAATACTTGCCAAATTTCTTTTGGACGTGCCCGAACATCAAGTCATAAATACTTGAATGCATATATATTACAAATTTACTGGCATCGTCTGAAGTCATAAAGACAACATAGCATCTTGAATAATTCATTTTATTACGTCGCAACTTTTTATGAAAACTGGATACTTATCAATGATATGAGCAGAAGACATCAGAAAGGATAACTTACCTTATCAGTAATTATTATAAGGTCGAATATAGTCTGTCACTATACACGATTTCACATCTTGGCCGCTAGAGGGAGTTACGTGTTTGTCCCTGAATCCGGAATTTTAGCTACGCTGAAAATAAGAAGACGTGATTTACGGGAACTGTTTCGAGGCAATAAATGCGCTTTCTTCGGTAATATATTCTATGAAATCGATTGCCTAGAAGAACTAAATGGAAATGGTATTTTTTTCTCAGCGTTTCTTTTTAAATAGCTTTGTTGGTGTGTGATTTGTAGGATCGTTGTTTTTTATGTTTGCGATATACATATGAAAGAAAAAAAAACATTTCTATGTTAATAATATAGGAAAAGTATTTAGATTATGCTAATGACTATGTATATATTATTTTGGGGCTATATTAGTTTTCTTTTTACAAAAAAAGCTATTATAAAAGACGTCAAAATATTGATATGGTATAGTATACTTTTTAGTTCAATTTGTAAATTTAATTTGAAATTACAATACACAATATAATTAAACTGAACACTATCATGATTAATAAATATTTGTTTACAATTATAAAGCATCTGTTTCCCTTTGCATTGCTCAATATATTCATTTAAATTTCATAGTTCAAACAATTTCAAACTTACTGATGTTAAAGCTATTCGGAGAAATCAATATTTTTGGTTATTAGTTTTCACATCAACGTACAGTTCTCTACAATTCAGGTAACTGCTGTCCTGTACTTACTCAAATGCTTTGCAACTGAAAACCACAGGTGGCGCGCATTGTCTTTGATTTGGAATTTTGTAATATCTGTTGATCTGTTGATATAATATTATTTATTATATTTATAAGGCTTTGAGAGTGTTTATTATGAAACATGTGGAATAATTCTTTTAAATTGTTAATATGTTGTTTGATTTATTGCAGACTTAAATATAGCTTGGATGTACTTATATTTAAGGTAAAACATTATTCTTTTTCAATATTTAAAGAACTGGAGTGCGCTTCAAAATCATTTGTCGAACATAATACTTTTTTGGAAAACAGATGGAATACGAATTACATGTAACATTTTATATTGTATGTAATGTAAACATGTAAAATCAGACACCAACTAGGATTTTCTAGGATTTAGTAAGGCATATGTCTTGCTCTATGCATATTAATTTTCTATGTTACAAACGTGCTTATTTGCCTATAACTATGGAATACTAACAGATTATGATGGACAAATTAGCTTATGTAGTGAAATGACAACTATCTAATCGTATCTCTGTTCTGAACAAATTTGTGTCACACCCGTCTATTTCTGTTTACAATGTTGTGATTGAAGTAACATAAAGCTTTTAACAATTTTCACAATTTCTCAATTTTAGCTTCTAATTTAATTTGATGAAGTATAAATGAAATTTAAGGTGATTACCGTTTAACAGAAATTTAAAGTAGTTTTGTACGAATTATGAGAAGACACGAAGATTTATAAACACAGCTGACTATAACGTTTGGACAACCACATATACTAAACTCTTTTTTAAACTATAACAGACAATAAGTATGCATTAACTAATGAGTATCTAATACAAACTTATAAACACAATCGGATCTCTTGAAAATGGAACGCTTATCTATAGCAGAAAAATAGGAGATTTTTAAGAATATGCACCGCGTTTGGTTTATCATTTCTAAGAATGGGTTTAGTAATTTGCGTATATAAGTTTCAAATTTCCAATTAAATATAGACGTGGAATTTTAAGTTACTGATAAATGCGATTCTCTTAAATTCTGCTCATAGTGTGAGATCTAATAACTTATCTATTACCTATATTTTACAAAATTCGTGCATAATATCAAAAACGTGAATAGTTTGTAGCTTTTTTCAGGTTTTCCTTGTTAGATAATATATTGAAGCAGAATCATAAGTGTTGAATAAACCTTTAATGTTAGTTTATGCTTCTAATATAATAAATAATAAAAAAAGAAAAGGGTCAATAAATATTTAGACGTTTTATAACATTTGTAAGCTTACATAAAACACTTGCTGGGTTAGTCGCTCCAATCAACATAGTATGCAACATCATTTTCACTGTGGCATATCTTGGGCGACCAAGATTGAAAAAACATACTAATAAAATGCCGTTGTACTGTTCTAGTCTCCCGCAATAAAATATCTGCTTACTCATATCAATAATATATGCTGAAATATCTGCGCCACAAACTTTGAATAATCATTTATGATGCACAAAATAGTTGAATAAATTTCTAATTTCTTTGGTTTTAGTTGATATAATAAAGGGGAAAGTATTTCGTTGATACCTATACAAGAAAACGCCACCTTAAGAGACGTAAAAAAATAAGTAGGTAGGTAGGATATATAAAATTGAGATTTTAGTATGATTTATTCGGTTACAATCATCGAGAAGCAATGCTTCCGATGGAGTATCGATTGGTTTAAACTACAAAAACTTGAAAACAAAAAAGAAAATGTTTTGTCTTAAACAAAATTAGTTTTTTTCATGTTTAGATCCATTTTGATGAACTATTAAAACTATCGGAATGCGGGTTTTATGTAACTATTCAGCATTCATTCTTACTTGTACTTTTTTCTAACTAAAATCCTAGTAAACTAGGGAAAGAAGGAAAAGAAAAAGACGAAAACCCCAGAGTAAAGAAGATAATTTCAGAATTTGTCGGTTTACGAAAATTTTGTAATTTTATTATGATTATTGATTGAACGAAGTCAAATTAAAGTGCTAACAAAGCTCCAGTCGATAATCCATTTAACTCAAACTGTGAAAAGGTCTACCGTATTTGAAAACAGCATGGTGTTCGAAAATTTTCTATATAAATAAGAAACACCACCGGGTTTGTGTTATTGCATAGTCATTATGCTCCTAAGTACAAGATTTTTTTTTGCCTTGATATTTATATATTTATTTATTACAATCAGCCACATCAGAATGAGGGTATTCCATTTTGTGGAATTTGTTTATTGTCTTACTAATTTAAATTATCACATATTTTTTTAACATGGGTGATTTATTAACAGGAATTATCTATATTTTATGTACTTGTATATATAGATATGCCCTATGTGATCAGAAGAAAACAAAAGAAAAGGGGAAAATAGGGACACACAGTTCACGTTACTCATTGTCAGTGTTTTGTGACGACTTAAATAAACATACATGGTAAACCATTCCGTGGTTTACTATGTGTGGAAGGTTAACATGAAAGGATATTCAGAAGAAACAACAATTATAACTTGAGACCTTAAAAAATAATGATTTGATTCGAAATTCCTTTTTTGTTTAAAGATAATAAAAATCTTGTATTTTGATGGCACGCGCGATTTAATACTTGATAAAAATGATTTGCGGTGATCCTGGAATTTACTACAAGCTAATATTATATGATTAATGTCAGCTATGTGTGTAGTTAGATTATCACACGAACATCAATAGTTCTTTAAAACTCCAATTCTAAATAGATGTTTGGGCGTACAGTTATCTCCAATTTTTGGTCAGTATTTAGCGGAAAAATAGAATCTCCATGGTGTTGTGCTTGGTAGCTTTGATGTATATTAGCATGTAAATATTATCCAATTTACAAACATAAGTGTCCCATTCATTCTTCCACTGTCTTCCAATGGCCATCTTATTAAAAGGCTATTTTACTAAAACGTCACTATAAAAAGAGTATTGTCAGAGTTTTAAAATATTATTGAGAGAAAGGACAACATGAAAATTTAAATATATATACCCTTGTGTTGTCAAATACTATTATAACATATCTCAAATATTACTATAATATGTGTCAAATATTACTATAATACTATACTATGAGATGCTAGATATGATGTTAGCTATTAGGTATAATGGTTGTTTCCAGAATAGTTGAAATTTTTATTCGATGCCAAGACAGTCTTGGAGTAAGACAAAATATTTACAGATCTGCATGTGTTCTTTAATCTTACCTGCTGTAGTGGTTTCCAAATATCAAAGGCTTAACGGCAAATACGGATGTTAAATGAAGAGAGTAAGATTAATTACAACTTCGATTAGATAGTCGGTTAAATATTTCTGGGATTTTGAGTAATGATTATAGTGGTTAAAACAGAAAAACAAGTGAGCATCGCGTTTTTAAGATATATCAAGTGTAAATCATCTAGGAAGTTTTCTAATATTTCCGACAAAAAGTCAACACAACTCTATCTATTAAAGATCCACGATAAAAAAAAACAGCCCTAAAAATTTTGACCCGATAATACTATACCAAGCGTTTACACTAAAATAAGTTTGTGGATTACGAGGATGAACAAGCAAAGGATTTGTATTACTCCAATAATGTTGTGTTTTTCTGTGGAACATACCACTATTGGAGAAATTACACTAATCCGTGAGTATAAATTTTGCGCTAGTTAATATTTGTAAGGAACAAATTTATGATTTTTTTTTAAACTGTGTGGATTGTGCTTAAAATAATTTAAAATAGTAATTTCGGTTTCTTCGTCTAATATAAATTGCTTTCTTTATCTTTTTTTTTTCTTGAAAATTTCTTCATTCTTCTGAATTTTCTATAAAGCTTCAGAAAATATCGATGGTTCGGAATGTTGCGTTCAGGATACATCTCGCTAAACATCATTTTTATATTTGAACACAGCTAGCGGAATAGTTTCGTTGTTCGTAACAAGTAATTCATAGCTTAAGTCAACTTAGAAGTGATAAAAAGAATACACCTAATGTCAGACCCTTTTTTTTTATAGTACTGACAGGTGTTAAATAAACAAACCGAATTGTTATTTCATAGCTAGGTTGCTTTGTTTTTACTTAAACTAAGGCTTTTATTTTTTTGTAGTGCTGTATTAAAACTTTTTTGTTTACAAATAAATGTTCAATCAAACTGCAGTGAAATATGCAGAGTGTTTCATTTAAAAAAGATTGTTTTAGTGAATATCTTGAAAACGGATTGTTCAATTATTTTTCTGCTTTCATTACTACAAGCGCCACATACAATCCCAGATATATACACATTTAACCGAGCTCGAAGCTCCAATAATAACGAAGCTAGCAATGGTGCGTCCTTAACTTAGAACACTTGTATATTGGCGTTTACATAATATTCAAAAAACTGAGGGCGACAAAGTAATAAAATCATTTTAACGAAGTTGTTACTAAGCAACTACTCGGTGGCTTTTGCTTAAAACCTTTCTCAAAATTTACAATAAAGAAAAAACCCTTCAAGTCAAATATTTCAAAAATCATCCAAAATTATAATAAGATATATTTATGAAGAATTATATCAGGAAAATGAATTCCACCAAATGCGTATAATTTCTATAGTTTACCGTTTAAATGCAAAGTTAGTCGTGTGGAACTACGAAATCGTATTGCTAAGTTACCAAGAGCATTTCGTCCTATTCTGACTTCTCCTACAGGAAAAAGTGCTACAGTCGCGGAAATGACCTTATTGAAATTTTCAACGAAACGTATTGTTTCCAACGTTACTTACGGCCAATAAACAAGGCAATATCATTTCTGGCCCACGCACTAGACGCGCGCGTATACGGGACGCAATCACACATCAAATGTCAACTTCGGAACCGTGTTCACGTATACCGTATGGATACAGAGACTAATACGCAGCGTGCGAGATGAGATGTGTACCCTCGTCGTTCGTCGACCAAGATGATAAGCCAGTTTAACGACATTTACGAAACGAGTTTTTCCATTTTTTATGCCCGTCGACATCAGTAGTACCGGGGGACGGTTTTCCCGGTTTAATAATAATAATCATAAAGTGCGTACGTGCCCTGGACAGTGGTCAGTGTCCAGAGCGCTGAAGAGACACCGGCGTAGTATAAGCGCTTTTAGGTGGCGGTCAAACTGGTCCAGCATCGCCGGAGATAACAAAAAAAAAGCGAACGCACAGCTTCCGATGAACATCTGTCGTATTTGTTGCGCTCAAAAGAACTGGTTAATAATGCTAATACGGCCGTTACGTTTCGCTTTTCAAATTTTTATGAAATATTTACCTTACGTTGCGGGCAACGTTAAACAGCTAATATTGCGGTTGATATACGTGGGGATTTTTATTTTAAAGTCCAGATAAATTCTTTGTAGCTATTGCGTAATAAATAAATGATGAAGGAAGGACAAATTAATATGAGTGATGCTTTTTTCATTGCAAAAAACAAAATAATAATAAAATATAATTAATCATCAGTTTTAAAATTAGTGTGTTAAAAGAATAAAAAGCTATCAGAATTGCATATAGAGGGCGCGGATAACAAAAGATAATTTTGATTGTTTTAATAGAACATCCTGTATATTTTTATGTTTTTGGATAGGCCTGCGTATTCTAATTTCAAATATATTATATTATATACGATCATTATAATTAATTAGTGACTTATTTTATTAAATAAGATCAAAGGACAGTATGAGTTAGAAACAAAGGAGGCTCTATTTATGTAAAAAATAATAAAAATAAATATGCCTAGAAGAGAGAATATATGGAACTGCACCTTAATTTACAAACCCCTTCTGCAAATATGTTTGTAAATGTTACCGTCATGCAAGAAATAATGAAAATTTCGCACGAAAAAACATTAGATAAGAATAAACTTGTTTACCCTTATCTTTGTTTTAACTTGTTTCATTAACTAAATAACTTTAAAGAAAAGTCGGAAAGCAGTTTATTAGATAACTGCTATAGTGGTGTTAGAAAAAAGCATCTCCACAATCCATAGAACTTTAAGAAAATATGACTACAAGCTGTATAAAATTTTACCGGTCAAAGAGCTCACTGAAAATAATTGACAAATAATTAGAAGTTTGACAACAATAAGCATAACTGCCTTAACAACATCTTATGGACAGATGGATCTACTTTCTCCATTTCTGGCGTTTTTCATAAACAAAATAGATGCTCGTGAGAACGAAAAAAATGATAGACAGAAAAAGTAACACATTCTAGGAGAAAGTCAATACTTTCATACATGGTGGGGAATTTTCCAAAATAAAGTTCTTGGGGCAATTTTTTTATAATTTGAAATTAATAGGGAAAAAATATTTGGAAACAATTTTTCCACAAGTGGATGACTTTACTGTATAACTTCGTATGAAATCAATTCGATAACATGATTTTGCACCAAGATGGAGCACTACTGCTTAATGTTTTTGCGGTTCAAGAACATTTAAGCCACCCATTTTCCGTTGGGATTGGTAATGCTAGAACTATTCAATGGCCACCAAATAGCCCCGATTTACCACCACTAAGAAACAGACTTTCTTATGGGGTTTCTTAAAAGAAAAAGTAAACTTCGCTTCGAATGCAAAAACAAACATTATTAGAGAAAATAACTACTTAATTTATAAAATAAAAAAGCGTAGTTCTACATTTTTAAAATTGTGAATTAAAAATATACTACGTCACAGAAAAAATAACTATTTATATTATGTAGAATCTTCTATACTTATACTATTTCCTTTTGGTTTTCTAAACGTGTGACGTTGCCTAGTGTTTGATACCTGTTCGATACATTTCATAAATGAAAAGAAAAACGCGCTTGGTTGCAGAGCAAGTGCAATCCAAGTATATACATTGAACTTAGTCGGCTAACGAACTTTGCCGTTGGTCTGTCGGGTGTGTCTCGAGATACGATAACGGATAGCGAACGAGATAACCTAAGCGGTCATACGTGGTTGTACATATGGCACTATATTTGTACAGTGCATAACTTTATAATTAAAGGAGATTGCATTACGTTATAGAATATAGGTGTATATTTTTATCTTAAACGTATTTTTGCTATTTTAATTTTCAATACTAATCCAGAGTTAATGGTGAATCCGTTCGGTAAACGGAGGTTTGTCGAAAAAATTTAAACAAAGGCTTGGCAGATCTATTCTGAATTTAAATCTTAAACAATCGGTATCCAATAAAACGCGCACATTTAATAGAGTATTTAATGCGGATATTTATAATAATCATTTATGGATTTGTGGCTGTAATGTAAAAAAATTCACTATTCTGCTTTCCTTGTTTCCGATTTGAAGGTGAAGAATTATTGACGAAAATGGGTTTGAGAGATTTAAATCGTTTAAGCGATCAAATTAGGAAACACTGTGTATCACAAAGGTAAACGAAAAATATTGTTAAATTTTTGAGTTTTGGAAATGTTTTAGCGAAGAAATATATCATTGCACTTCGACAAGGTGAAAATTATAATTAATTGTGCGCATATTTGTGGGGCTTTCGAACTTTGAGAAGACACGGTGAATCAATTTTGTCTCTAACTAGGGTATTAATAAATGTCAGTTCTGAATTGAGCAAAATTTGCAACCCTCACTTTTTTAAGCACGATCCGGCACTGATGTATGCAAAAGAACCCAAGTCGAACACTAGACGACAAGCAGCTAGCAAGAAGAAGCCAAAGCGTTACTTTTGTTTGTTACTTTTTTTATTTTCTTATATGTAAATTTTATAAGCTGAAACGACAGCAGATTTGAATCCTACGATCTAAAACTCCTTCTTATTTGAAATAAAAGTTTAAAGAAAATAGTACCTATTAATATCTTAAACGAATTAAATACCAATTCCGATTATCCTCCAAGGATGCATCAGTTTTTGTCGAAAAAAAAAAAAGATAGCTAACTTTCCATGAGATGTCTTACAGCGGACATCTCTAAATAGTTAACAATTTGTAATTTTATTGGGACGTCCGTCAAATAGAGATTACACTGTAACACTTGGTCACTTATGAAATTCTGGCAAAAGAAACTACAATTTTCTATGAAAATTTCATTAAAACGTGTAATTTTTTGAATTATTTGGAAGAAACCCAGTGAAGGATTGATTTACGATCCCATGTTCATAAGACTTTTTATTCACCATAGAATTTCAACAGTAGTTTTTTCCTAGAAATGCCATTTCGGCCTTAATGTGCGCCCTTGTGATTTTTTAAAGTGCATGCAAGTTATTTGTAAACCAATCTTTTTAACCGGATTTCTTTCTTGGGTACAGCGGATTACCCATCCAACTATTCCGAACATTCTTCGAAGTAATCTGGCTGGAAAAGATGAGGTTTAAATTTTTTTTTTAATGAGTGTATACGTTTGAATTGCCGTGAAGGGGGTAATTCCAATTTGCCATATTTAAAATTTGAATTGGTTTTTGGTTCTAATGTCAGTTTTGTATTTTTCAAAAATAGATATTTTTGTTTATACCTGGATAGTAGTAACGTGTCAATTAATTTTTTTAATATATCCATTTATTCTATATAGTTCATCTTTAATATTGTATAGTTAAATAAAATTTCTTTAAATAACCCAACCAAAAAGCTGTGGAAAACACTTCGGTACTTTAGGCTTATAAAAAGGTAAGGTATGCTACGGTGATGTCAGCCGGACTAGTCATATTAAGAAATATGCTGTACATAAGGAGTGAAATAAAAGGCGCGCCATCTTCCTGATATTTTTTGCAATACAATATATATAACCTGTTTTCTATAAAATCTTGGAACAATGCCGTTTTGTTGTATGGTATTTTTATTATACAGAAAGCTAACTAAAATAATAAGCATAAATGAAACTGATTACAGTCAGTATTGTGTTTTGTCGTAATTTAGATTATATTGGATATAGTAAACACAAATAAAGCATTAGATATATCCATTTTCACGTCAAAACCAACACATCAAATATCCGTATTAATATCTGTCGCACCTTGGGTGAGGAAACTAATAATAGATAACAATACAATCTGAAATCCACCTAAGAACCGCAAAACGTATGAATAAATAAACCCCTAAGATTACTTCAATCGTAGATGCGTCTAAGGGATTTGGTTGTATAATGTATCTAGATAAGCAAACAAGGATACAGGCATACATACATAGATACATACCACCACTACACGCACTGAAATATCGGAGCGGTACGCTGCTGCTAGGGTATTTGCCATCGCCCCTAATATTCTGGGGCTTTGTGAATATTAAACTTACTCCGGCCGATATTACACAACTAGAGATAGTTAACTTTAATGTTGATATTTTGTTTTCGCTCTATGTGCGCTCTCTCCTATGTTGATACAACTGTTATCGTCTTATCTATTCAATCGTGCGTAATCAACATAACATTAACGAAAACAATCTACTTTGGATTTGAATTTTGTTATAATATTATTATATACTAAGTTTCTAATAAGCGTAAAATTTGCACACAATCAGTGGCATATCATTGGCATTCCTATAGTATGGAAAGAATTATTGTTAACCAACCTAACTCTTGTCTACTCATGTTGTAGTGTAGTTTACTTTAGCATACACTATTATTTACAATGGTAACTTCATTTTATTCTTTAATCTATAACAACAATGAAACAAATGTTTGCAGCATATAGTTTGAAATACTTTTTAAATGTCGGGCTTCATATTCCACCGATTTCTATTATATTTATGCAGAAAGCTTTATTATTACCATTAAACATTTGAGAACAAATATTTTTTCCAAGAATGGTCATAGGGCTAATTTCTTTGGTTGTTTAAATAATAAACATGTAATAAGAGGATATACCTGAGAGCACATGTTCTGGACCGAAATGCTAACAAAGATCTCTTCATATAGACAGGACTTTCGCTTTGAGCGCCAATTGTAAGTATCAACAGTGTTTATATTGTGTTTTCGATATTAAAAGATAATGTTCCAATTTTCTGCAAGTTGTTAATAACTCAGCTGCTATAGATAGTATTGTCCTTAGTTTTCGTGGATATTCCAGGAAGATTCAAAAGAATATGCAAACAATTAATACAAAGTCAGTCAAATTCAGAAAAAGTTAACAATATTAGGAAAGAACTGACTACTTTTAAAGATGTCATTGTAGATAACTCATGTGCTTAAATTATTGGTATTTAGATTAGATTAGAGCAAGAGTGCGTACGTAAGCCTATTTTCACTCCTTGTGAGGGTTCTTGTAATTCGTTTTATTATAGAAGATGCTATCCAATTTTGTCTTCATAATTAGACCTATCATTATTGAGAGCGACATGTAATTTATTTTTGATTTTTTCAACAGTAGAAAACCTACAAGAAATGGGGTAGAATACATTCACCTTCTATGAAATGCTTTGACAGGCTCTGTCTGGTCGTTTCATCTACCGAGCTGATTTTAAATAACAGTAAAAAATTTATGTTTGAGGTTATAACTGAGAATTGAAGAATGCAAGAACTTTAGAGATCAGTACCGTTTAGAATAGATTGGATAGTTATTACTTAATTTACAGTAAACTTTAATAGGTATATCAATTAAAAACAAAAATACTGACTATCCACTCTTAAAACAGCCTTTGGACAATTTAATCCTTGTAAATCTGGCTTTCACGAATTCGAACAAAGTTTAAAAGTTAGCTGTGTGAGTCCGTCTTCCACTCGGCCTTTCTCTCGCCGGATTCCCTTGCGATTATTATAAAAGGAAGCCATGTTAGGGGCGGAGTCCGTTAAGGACCTCCCCAATAACCCTTGAACGTTCAGAGCTTTTTGCAAGTAATGTGGTAACTGGCGCTGCTGTTCCGGCGGGGGAAAAAAGCGAAGCAGTTTTGTGGCGCTTTTAAAATTTTTAGTTTCACTACCTCATGTCAGATGGCGACTGCATATTAGCTTTTTTAAGGATATATATAATTTTTATTATTTATGAACGCATAAGCAACAAAGAAATTAAATAATAAATATTGATGTTTTAAGTACCGGTGTAATTCTTAATTTTTGTGTGGTATACAAGCAACACTTACGTACCATTTGAATTAAATTAAAAATGTGTACATCACATTCTAAGAAAAGTAGTTAAATATGAGCATGAGATGATTAAAATGTATTAGGAGTTTGTATTTTCTTAAAAGAATTTAATTGTAATAATTCTTTGCCATAATGTAATAAGACATTCATTTTTTAATTGGTGTACCCGTTAAAATATATGGTACTCTTGTTAATACTCATGTTTTCCTGGTAATATTACATAGGTTAAATATTTAATATTATAATAAATTATTAACAAGCCCACATACTAAGTAGTTCAATATACATTATATGAGATTTTGAAATACCTTTCCCTAATATGCATGCATAGGTTGTTTTATACAATATGCTAATTCGAATAGCAACATCTATTTATTATGAATGAAATGTGGTCCAACCGCGGTTTTGTTGCGCGTATTTGATTCGATTTTTTTATATATATTTGAATATGTATTGCATATACATATAAGGAACCATATTTACTACAGATTTCAGATTAATTGGCACATTAGAATCTTTCATTTCTTTTTTTCTTGGTTTTTAGGTCTTTAATGATAAAAGCATGAATGACTATAACGACGTTTCGCTTTATTAAAAGCTTTTTCAAGTTATAAATAAATGTAAAAAGTGTGATAAATAAGATGTTTTTGTTTAATAAATGACAAATTGTTTGTTTTCTATGATTTTGAAAATATTATTATGTTTTAATTAAAGATTGCGTTTTAAAATAAGATGTTTTGATTATTTATTTTTGAATTTTGTAATTAAATAGTTCTTTAAAAAATATTGTATTTAGTTATAAAAGTAAATTATATAATTTTGTGAAATATTGTATATCGGTTTTATCATTGACTGCATTTTTATGTTTATATATTTGAATTATTTCTAGTATATTACGTGTTTTTAAATTTTGTTCTTTGTTTAAAATTGTTACGTTGTTGAAATCAAAGGTATGATTTTCAGTTATTTCATGTTTTTTTAAAGCTGTAAGATTTTTATTATATTTGTGTCCTTTTATTCTATTTTCCAAATATTGCATGGTTTCACCTATATATACACCATTACAGTTTTGACAGTCTATTTTATAAACTATGTGTGATGTTTTACTTTTTTCAATTTTTGATTTTAATTTTGAATAGATTTGGTTTTGTAGTTTGTTTGTGTTTTGATGGGCAATTTTGTAATTATATGGTTTGAAAATTTGATTTATTTTTTCGGATAAATGTTTAACATAAGGAATTTTTATAAATTTTGTAATTGTTTGACTATTATTTATATTTTTTGTTGATTTATTATAAAAAAGAAAAATTCTTTGTTTGAATATTTTGTTTATAAGAGAATTTGGATAATTATTTTGTTCTAGAATATTTTTTGCTTTGTTAATAATATCTGATCGAAAAACTGGACTTGTTAATTTTATTGCTCTGTCAGCTAAACTAATAATAACACTAACTTTTTGAGATAAAGGTTGTGAAGACTTAAAAATTAGATCATAACTCCTCATTCAGTAAAAGTTTTGCACTGACAGAAGGTTTTTTAAACCAAACATATGATTTCCTTTATCCATATTTCTTTGTTCCAAAGCAAAAATTCTTATATTTAAAAAGGAACACACATTTCTAATTAAAGAAAATTTTCTTTTACATGAAATGTAAGTATACCGTATGCAAGACAAAACTATAGTCAGCCATTATCTCAAAAAAAAAAAATAAAAATTGTAAAGTAAGTGAATAAGGGTTCGAAACAATAAAGTTAAAGAAATCAATGTAATATGTTGGAAAGAACTAGGTATAGTAACAACACGATTATTCAAGGCATGAGAAAGATTCCACTTGGATTATCAGTTTAAACTTATGTTGACCTTATTTCTTTTAAGAACACAGATTTGTTTCTGTGCTACGTTTTACCATGTAAGACATCTTTATATTGCACCTTCTTAAAAGGACTTCTTTGATTTATCCTATCGGTTCTCAAAGTGCTGAGCGCGCTCATCTAGAGAGTTGCCTAAGTTTTGCAAAAGGAGCTTCAAATAAGTGGGCCATAGCCCAGAATGTTTTACATTTTTATTCAAAATTTTAATAGCAAATAGATTACGACAATGAAATTTTTACTTTATTGAATTTTATTTATGAAAGTAGAAAAAAAAACAGTATCTGGTGCACTTTTACTTTGACAAGGTAATATTTACCAAATAGTTCACTCCTTTGTTAAAGACAAAGAAATGTTTTTAAACTAATTATCTTTTAATATTACAATAAAGCTAAAATAAACGACGACGCAGTGCTGAAATGATTATTACAGCACACTGTGCTATAATGAGATTAATGCACTAGTGGGACTCTTGCCGGAATGTAATATGGGCGATTAACGTGCAAATTAGAAAAAATACTGTTAAAAATTTGTGTCACAATGATTTGTAATGCTCGTACATTGAATAACTCGCAGCTACGTGGCTCGTAATTCAAAGTTGTACTCCCATTACATAAACGTCATTGTGACACTCGTGCTTTAAAATACTATTCTATAACTACACTCTTCTGCAAAAGACGTGGACGCTTTTATTGAAAATAAATGTCTTCGTTGAAGTGAATTATCCAATATGTCTGCTAAGTAGGAAAGCTTTATTAGAAATAAATTGTGGTGTAATTCTTTTGCGTCCTCATTACTTTCCTTGCCCTTCCTCATTCAACCAAGTATAATAAAATGACAGTGATGTTCAGTTCCAATATCTTAAGAAAGAGCAGCAAAAAAACTTTTTTATATGTCTAGTTTTCATATAATCAAATACAGTAGTAACTATCATCAAATAACATATTAGTGTGCGGTAGGTGTCATTTACAGTACGACAACACAATTTCTTAAAAAGAGTTAGAGTGCTACTAATCACATAACGCACGACGCTTGTAATAATTTTTTGGGCTGAGAAAATATTTAGAAAATTTTAATTAAAAAAATATGTCAGTGTCTGTAGCTATGAATTGGTACCACTTCATTTTGACAACTCTACTCTATGTGCAAATGAATGTTAGTTATGATGATTTTTCGATAATAACAATTAAAACAGCAAACAGATACCGGTAAATGTGCTTTTTTAAACTATATTGAAGGAAATTATGCATAGTTTACATTGGAACTGTGAAATTAACCTACCGTTGCGTTGGTTGACAGTTGATGTTTACAGTTGACGAGGCCAAAAACAATATTTAGCGCAGAACTTTCCGATTTTGATGCTAAAGCTTACACTTTTCAAGTGTTGTTTTTTATTTTAATTGTCTGTATATGTTATCTCTACCAATCTTTCACTGAAACACTGAACAACTCGATTGTAGTTGGTCTTCCACGCATAAGTTTGCAAAAGTAAGTCTTCAACTGTTGCTCCTCTCTGTTGAAATCTGATATAACAAATCAAGTGAGAGTCGTTACGGTTGCTTCATTAAATTGTGTGGACATTGATATTCCAAATAACTGTAAGATTTCGAAGGTTTCCTTTGTAACGGTGTGTGATCTCTTGCATGTCAAAGCTTATAAACCTCTTCGTATAATGCCAAGAGATTCTTGTCAGTTGCTATAAAAACATTGCGAGAATTTGACTTCTGCATATCGAAAGTGTTTTTTCTTTTTTTAAATTTACGGGGTTTATCGATATATTCTTAATGCAGACGCAGAGTTTCTAATTCGCTTGATCCAATTTCTCTGTTTTTGGGATTTTAGTTAGATGTGCTCTGCGTAGAATGTAAGAATGTAAGATAAGGCAATCTTTTGCGATTGGCAGTTGTTATATGTCCATATATGGGCACAGAATTTTTCCAATAATGTTCTACTAATTTCTATCTTTCGAACTAACATTTTTATTTGAAGAAAATATGCAAATATATTTGTTATTAATTTTATAACTGTGTCTGTGTCATTCCTATCGTTGCCTGCAACCTACTGAGACTTATCGGATGACCACACTGGTATCTCGCATACGGTGTATGTTTCAGATAAGCCCTGCACTGTCAACTGGTTTTGAACAATATATTTGCCTAACTTATTTTGGCATTATCAAACACTAAACATTTAGAATATTACATTTACACATAGGTCTACATTTTTGTAATTTATTGTAAGCTAGATTTCATTTTAAAAACCACTGTGTCGAATATCCATGCAAAGGTTAGTCTTAGTTGACATTTCGACCCAGACGACAATATGAAAAGAAAATCTGATAAAAATTCTAATAATGAAAATATATCCATCTTCACCCGGTGAGGTAATCCAATTAAACACGCCCCCTTCGGGATAATTTAGCCTAAAATTTGAACTAATGGTTAATTTTATATGCCCAGTACAGTAGGTACGGTAGGCGTAGGTGCCGAATCGATGGCGGTTCCGTCTCTTTATGAAGTTAGTCGACAGTGAGGCGTTAAATTTGCGGTATGTATAATCCGGTTCAGTAAAAAATCCTAATTTAAGTTCATACGTACCTGACTGGCTACCGGATAGGTGGCAACTGATGTCCTTGAATTATCGGTTATTTTTGTATGCTAAACTGAAGACGTATTGTGGTCTTTTGTCTAAAAATACGAAATAATTGATCTGTTCTGTTTTGATGATTGAATCAAATGAATAGGGGAATAATAAAAATGTTATTTGTGATAGTATATTTCTCATTTCATTTTTGATATTCTGATATTGGGTTTGACGAATAAAGAAGAGTAGTTAATTCTGTGAATGTACGGGGTGGTTCAAATTGCTTGTCGGAATGGAACTTCTCGATAACCATAAAGGATAGGAAGAAATGAGTGGACAAGTCCCGATATCTTTTTTCAAGATATTCTCAATAGCGGTAACGAAAACTAGTTATATTTTTTTGTTTTTCAGTTATAGCCAAAAAGTGAGTTGTTCGAGTTTTCGAGAACACTTAATAACTCCTTTGTCTTTAACGATACGAAAAAATCGTTTTAATATTATTAAGGCACTTTTATGAGTAGAATCGACTAGTTAAATTAGATTGCTATTTTACGCACTCGATTTTGGTCTGCGGCATAAAATTTACTTTCTTTTTAAATGTAAATCGAAGTAGGCTATGGCATAGTTTGAGAGAGTGTTTTTTTTTTCTTTAAAAAATATATAGTTTATGGAGTCGATTTCTACCACTTATCTAATAATAATAATAATAAACTATATTTGTGTATACTGTGCGTACAAAACAAAATAAAATAAAATTGATTGCCTAAATAAACTTACAATAACAATAACTACCAAAAAGCAAACACAGAAAATTGATATATTATAAACGTAACCATAAAAAAATTAAATGACAGAATTGGTGAAGTGTACAACGCCAAGCAATAATAATAAACAAGATAGCTGTAACCAAATAAACTAAACTGGCGCATTAAGCTTAAAAATAAAGAAAGATACAAAATAAAAACAAAGCATTGTAAAACAATATTAATCATAAAATCTGTTAAAGTTTTTCATCTTATGAAATATCGGAGACCTAACTAACACGTTGGTTTTGGCAGTAGGAAGACGCAAGTAATCTGTGGAACGGGTGTTACGCGCGGGCACATTAAAATCTACACAAGCTAACAGAGATGCCGAATCAACTACACCTGCAAATAAATTGAACATAAATCTACCACTGTATCTGTCACGCCTTCCAGATAAACTATGAAAGTTATGTTGCGTCAACAAAGCATTGTAATCACTACCACGGCCGGGGTAAGTTCCATTTAGTCTAAATGACAGGTACTTTAAAAAGCGTTTCTGTACTCTTTCAATTGCCAACACTGATGTGTATAATAGGGATACCATATAATTCATACATAGTCCAACTTGTTTTGAACCAAAGCAAAGCAAACAGATTTAATAGCCTGGAGATTATTAAAATGATGGCACGATCTTATCACAAAATCTAATGTTTTTGAAGCTCCTGAGCACGTGGTTGTTATGTGGTCCGAAAATGTCAATCGGGCATCAAATAGCACTCCCAAATCACGCACACAATGACTTCTGGTAACAAATTCCGATGCAACGGTATATTGATGAATGATAGGGTTCAAGCATTTTGTATATGAAACAGCAGAACATTGTCCCACGTTCAACGATATGTTATTCAATGAACACCAACTGTCAATAAGTAGTAAGCTGGTTTGGAGGTTTATGCAATCAGTGATATTCTCAATTTTACTAAAAATTTTCAGATCATCTGCATACGCTAGTACCTGACAATTTAGGCTATTCAACAAATCATTAATATAAATATTAAATAATAAAGGGCCAAGATGCGATCCTTGTGGCACTCCAGATGTCATTAAGAACTCATAGGAAGAGTATCCATTATAGAAAACGTAGGTTCCTCTATTTACTAAATATGAGTCCATCAATTTAAGCAACAGCGGTCCAAAACCAATACTATCCAGTTTAGCTAGGAGCATTCTATGGTCGATCATGTCAAATGCTTTGGTGAAGTCGGTATAGATAACATCGACCTGCTTACGACTATCTAAAGCTGTTGAGATACATTGAGTAATGTTAGCCAAGTTTGTTACTGTAGATCTACCAGGTATGAATCCGTGTTGGTGTACAGACAAAAAAGGGTTCACGTGGGCATAAATAAAATATAAAAGAACAGATTATTTGCATTTTTAATTTAAGCACTATGATCTAGTAGCCCATGACAAATACAAGTGTGTATTTCTTAAATAAATAAAACCTGTTTGATTACTGTCTATTAAACAAAATTCCTTATATATAAGTAACAATGGAACACAACTAGAAATTTGTTACATGAAATGCTATTTCAAACTGCATCCCAAACAGAACTGACACCTTCACCTTACACTTCTAACGGCATTATAAATATCCATGTTGGAAATAGGATTTAAACATTCTTCAAAATTTTGAATTAATTTCTGAACATTATTGTGTGGTATTTTATATAAATGATCCCTTATGTTCCCCCACAGAAAGAAATAAAGGGGCATCAAGCCGTAGGATCTTGGCGGTCATCTCTCAGGCCCGTTTGTTCCAAACCAATTGTTTAAAAAAAATGTTATAATTCAAGCATTGTGTGCTGGTGCGCCATCGTCATAGTCTGTAGTTAAGGCCACATTCTTTCGCAGGATTAACATCCATTTTGATGTGCGTCGACATACCTCATGCCGCAATACCATACGAAGTCACACTGTAAAACTTTGCGTAATAAAGTACTTCTACCTGAGAAGTTGGTTGAATCTGATTTTACCTCACTGTTTAGGGTCTGGGTTTTGTTAATATCTAGCTTTGGTCTTTGATAATAACTGATGTCAATAAGTAAGTACGTTTTTTCTCAAATTTTCAATTTCATTTTTAGTGACTCGAGTAAGTATTGAAGTGTTGCTGGCATATATGATAGTTTTGCCGCTCAGAACGTTACTTGGCACGTAACAAATAACAGAGGACCTAATACAGAGCCATTAAGTACTCTACTACCCATGCATCTCGAGTTATATATAGAATAGAATTTTAGGATACTGTAAGCGTGTCCTGTGATTCCACAGAGCCATAACTTCTGCAACAAAATGTCACCAACACACTCGCAAAAGCCTTGTTTAAGTCTTAAGGCTTATTATCTCTTTCCATGTATGTATATACTTTCTACTATGTCTATCGAGGAGACAATCTCTCCTTTCTATAACCATGTTGAGAATCAGATAGCAGATCCTGTTTAAAAAAAAAACTAACTATTTGCTTTTGATTATTGTTTCAAAGATGTTTGACATCAAAGGAAGCATAGCAATAGGTTTGTAATTTCTCTGTTATCCTTGGAATTATCCATGTTGTGCACTGGAAATACTTTTGCTAACTTTAATTCACAGGGAAAGTACCTTCTTCAAAGCATTTATTGGTTTATGGGTACATGTTAAAGCTTGTGCCGATGGTTTATTATTTCTTTTAGTAATATTACGGTTATGTTATCAATATCTGTTGAGTTTTTATATTTCATTTGGTTTACTAATTCTATTATTTCTGGGGCATTAATTCTAGTGATATTTGTGAGCACGTTTGCTGTAGATGTGGTCAAAATTCACTTTGAATTTTCGCCGATACGAACAAAATTCGCTCGCAAATCTGAACGTACTCTAGGAACTGCACGAAACATATTATATTCTGTTTAGAATATTTTTTGAGTGAACTTGGTTTTCTAACAACTCTTCTAAGGGAGGAACTCCATTTCACATTTAAGATCACCATTTTCGGTACAGAATATCTTTGTGGTTAACTTTGTTTAAAAGAATACGAAGGTGAGTAGTTGGATTTGACTAAAAAAAGTTAGATACATACACAACTAGTAAGTGTGATTTTAAATTTTATTTTTACACAATCTGTAGCAATTTCAGATCAAAATTGCATAGCAAAGTTGGCCATCTCTACGATCTTATAAGCGCGAATTGTATCGTATTAAAGATCGGAGTGCTGGTCTGCGGTGATAATCTGCATTTAGCAGATGTAACGGGGTTCCAACTATCGGGTAGGCGTTCTCATTGTTTTCAATACATAAATCCGCTGCTGAATCCGCTTTCCGTGCAGCTGAGTTTCTCTGTGTGGCGGTAGAAGCGGCGTGTGTTTTATGGCTTTGTTTGTTTACTCCGGCATATTAATTGGTAATTATCATTCGACTGTCTACCGTTTGCCACGTTTGCAATTTAAGTTGGACGTGTGTACACGTAAAAACCGACTGATGGAACTACATGGTACGTTGTTTGCTGGAGCATATGTCTTACACGCTCTCTTACATTTCAGTTCAATAATTGTGAAAATCTCCAGACTTATGTAATATTATCAATAGTTAAATTAAAGAGCTTAAGAGAATGAATAAGTCAGCAGAGCCAAGCAGCAATTATAGCCCATGGGTCATACTATAAGAAAGTGGTGAGGTAACAAACCGATATGGGGGTGACATTAGATATCACATCCCTCTGCAAGTCAGGAGGATGGCGCAGAGTGGATCGAAGTTGGTTAAAGCATCTAGACACAGCGTAAAAAAGCCAATTTTCCAGAATCATAATAAAATGTGTATAAATGTATAGTAAAATAAGCATTAGATATGGAAATCACAGTACAAACAAGTAGATTGACGGAATATCGAATAGAAGCAAATCTGAAAGTACATATGTTCGGAGATGTTACGCTAAGAGTGTGTTTCGATCGTCCTCTTCAACTACTAACATCTTCGGAATTAGAAATGATACGAAACTGCAATTTGCTCAGAATATAGTCTGCCTATGTGTCATTCGACCTGCAAAGTATTAGCGAATTATATATGTAACTAACTATACAATTACCATTTCTTGAAGATGGTGTTCTATGCCTTTAAATTTTAACTTCTATTAGCTTTTTAAAAATTGCCCAAATTTGCCCAAAAAAAGGAAAACTGTTTTGTTATCTAGGATCCTTCTAGTACTTGCTCCAGCGATTTCAGGTGCTACCTCGCGCAACTTTTTGAAAAAAGGCGTTTTGTTTATCACATTACCGTTTCTAGCAATCTCATAAATGCATGTTAATTAATATTTCTGTAAAAAATTTGTTAAGTTATGTCATTTCAAACATTCGATGCATGTTTCACAATCTCTTAGTTCTCGGATTAAAAAGGGTATAAACCAATTAGCATAATTATGAGTATCGGTCATATACCTACATTATGAGATCGAATATGCTTACTTCTTTAATATTCGCTGCACTTATTGTATGTCATTGTGTTATAATATTAAGTTAGAATTGTGAAATGTGCTGTGTTACCTTATAATAATCGATTAATAGAAGATAAACAAAATGAAGTATCTTTCTTTATATACTTGGCATGTTTGAGTTCTTCGGTTCGCCTACATATTCTAAGAGTTTTCTCCATCTAGTTGGTTTGTGGCTAATATGAATACAATTTCTGTTTTACCGTAGGTGCACATAAACAGGGAAATTATCTATATCATTATCATAAATGTATCAATGTACCTACTGGTTAAAGGTAATAAAAATATCACAGAAGATTAACATATCTACTCGCACAGTAAAAATATGTGGAGGAACAATACAAAATATTCTAAGTGAGTTGACATTTGTCTCAAAATGGTGATTCGATCGTAGTTCTAAGCTAAATTCATATAAACAAACATTTAAAAATACGTACTGTGGCAAACGATACAAGCATGTTTATATCCAGCTATAGCAGCTTCAATAATCATCTTAGATGCAAATGTAATCAGAAGAATCGCGGTAATCTTACAAGTGATTGCTACAGAGAAAGAAATTGATTGCGAGAAGGAACAGTTGAAAAATTTATAAATTTATATGGTTGGTACCATATGGCAGCCCCATACATAAAATTCTATTACATGGCGCAGATACCATTCAACACGTTACTTCCTATAGGCAAACTTTCAGAAGAACCTGCTGAAGCTCGAAATAAAGACCTTAAAAACTTCAGGGAAAAAATAGTATATAGAAAATGTAGCTGTTCAGCTACTAACGAAGATATTTTGAAAATATTACTTATCACATTCGATCCATATATTTCCCATTCAAGACGAAAATTAAACTAACATACAGGAAGTGAGTTATTACCACAAGCTGTAGAATTATTAATAGTGTCGACACATTTAATCTATTAAGATACCAAAGCCCTTGCTTCCATTTTAAATGTATCTAGTGATCTATATATTTTCCTGTTGCATAATATTGTAGTCTCCATTATAAGTTCCCTCACACAGAAACAGCTACGAAACTTATATCTATATTAACAAATACGCTATTTCTTCGATTTATGCACTCTCAAATACTATATACTTTTAGCTTCATTTTCACAAACAAGTAGTGACGGTAAAACAATATTTTTTTTTTACTCGATATAATATACAACCTTACCCATTCGACAAAATTTTCTTTCGTTGATCAACATTATTTTTTAAGCAAGATATTACCATTTCAGTCAAAGATCGTGACCTTATAGCACACCTTGCAGTCCAGCACGACCTCATTGGGCAGTTTGATCAATATTGGCCTATATTTTTGATAACTGTATGCTTTCTCAAGGTTCTTTCAGCCTTAGCAGTTGTAGCAGGTAGCGTAGAAGGTATCAAAAGTAATAGGTAAGCTTTAATATACATATACACATATCTGGGTACGAAACTAAAAGTCTGTGAAAATCCATGACTCGAGATCGGGCATCGGGGATTTAGCAGGCGTTGTTCTTATATCTATGTAATCTTTCACTCTAAGCCGGCGACAAAAAAAAAACAAGGAAAAGTACGGATTTTAATTCAAATGTGCCTCTTGCTGACAACGTGTCATAGAATATTTATTCAAAAGTTTTAGAATTTTAATATTTTCATTCCTTCTGAAATATCCTACCGTTCTATTCCTTACCAAATATAACGTGCAATGCTGTAAACATTTAACAAATATTATTATATTTCAACAAAGTTATCACATTATTATTATTCAAGGATATTCTGCAATACAAATGCTAGATAGAAAACTGTAACACAATATCTTCATTATCCCCATAAATATCGTTAATATATTTCCGTTAGTTGTTTTAAGTTGAAAAGCGTAAGCGGAAACGCAACTTAACAACCGACATTAAAGAACTCATCCTCGACGTTTCCCGTTGAACGTTGGATACTCGGAATAACACGTTTCATGAAAGAGATAAAGATAAGTTGCGAAGTTTCTCGTCTGCTCAGCCCTTTGTTCCTATTGTCTTGTCGATTTTGGATATATAGCATCACCGTAAAAGAGCGAGTCTCCCTGGCCGACTGGCTATTCGCTCTCGTTGTTGTGCCCTGCATGAATAGTCGGTTGTGTAAGGTTTAAAACATCGTACGCGATCTCTACGTACCGAATGAGATTTTAAGACTCGTTCCGCGTTAAAATGAAGGGTGGGCAGAGGTGCCCAGGTCTATATAATTTTACGGCAACGTACCTACAGTGAGTAGGTACCTACCTTACACACATATTTAGATAAACACCGCCAGAGAGCCCGACATAGACACATATAAGCGTCCGCATCGAGGGTGTAAGTGTATTCAGTGGATGCGGCGATGATGACCCATAAATAGAGAGGGGACAGGCGGAGGGTGGCGGCGGCGGTGGACGGGATGGTCGGTCGTCGGTCGACGGTGCCGTCCGACACGAACATTATCAGATACGGTAAGGGCGGAAATCGCCCGTTCGACCTAAGAGTGTAATGAGGCGAAGGGGTTGGAATTAAGCAGCCCCGGGGCGTCAGGGGTGCGGGTACGGGTTAGTACAAGACGGGTCCGATCAATACTCGGGCTCAAGACCTCAAGGATTCATCTGGCTCCTTTTCAAGGATCCTTAGGTGCGCTCCTCTGCGATTCAATCGTCTAGCGGCGTTCTGCTTTCGGTCCGTGTATTACTCTCTCGGTCCTCTGGTATTAGATGCGTGTGTTTGTGTAGATGTTGGATGTTGTTGCGAATTTAATGGCGTCGCTAGGAGTGATGGTAAATTGAGAAACTGAATGGGATAGAGAGAAATAGAGACCTAGGGGTTTATTTAGCAAAGATTACAGAAAATTTTCCACTGTCACTATGGCAGTTAAAATAACCAAGACATGCCCAACATTTTCATGTTTTATTTAGTGATACTTCGTTTAGGAATAACATGCATTTATATCTATGAAATCTGTATAAAGATTATTTACACTTTTACTTTGCAATACAAATGATGTTAAGCACGAATTCTTTAATTATTTAACTGCGATGCCAAATCTTCAAAAAACGTACCAGGAAACGGAGAGTTACTATGTTGCTACAAACAAAACTGTTTAACATTGGAAATTGTAGAATTATTTATTTAAAAAGAGCTCGAAAGACAAACTTATTTTTAAGAGTAGCAGAATGTGATTGCATATTAAAATTTAGTATATAGTTCCAATCAATATCTATCTATGACAATTTTGGGTTTTTTTTCTCTGAAGTAGAGTTACTTTACTTCGCAAATTTCGTATATATCGAAAAAAATAATAATAATAAGGTTGACTTTTAGGTTATATGCATTGATGATCTTTTAATAGAAAAGAAACTTTTTTCTTAAAACGTAAGGGAGAGTTGGGTAATACGGTAAATAATTTAGCTTCGAAAAGAATTTTCTTACGAAGCTGAGCAATACGAGAGATTGGGAAGGAGAATTCTCCGCCTACTCCCTAAAGGCAAATGCCATTAAATGGTATGTGGATGGTTCCAAAGCTGCTAAGGAACAGGTGCAATGGGAATATACCCCAGTGTTTTCCAAGCGGAAGTTAATGCAATTGCAAGATGTACTCAATTGAACCTTGATAGGAACTATCGGAAGCAGAGCATTGTGATTTTCTCCGATAGCCTAGCAGCCATAATGGCATTGAGCTCTAATACAATCAGTTCGAAATTATTCTGGGAGTGTTTTGGCAGACTAAATAACCTAGGCAAAGAAAACAAAGTTGCACTATGTTGGGTACCAGGACATACTGGAATCAGCGGCAACGAAGAAGCTACTCTTCCCTCTGAGAGAATCTCCCTAGTCTGAGACATACCAAGATATTCCTTGGAAATTACAGTAAGAAAAGAGCAAAGACCCTGCTAGAATTAAGCAGAAACAGACTACGCATCCTTACAGGTTTTCTTACAGCGCATTGTCACCTGGGGGAACAAATGACAAGGCTAGGTCTGAAACAGAATAGCGATTGCAGGTATTGTGGGGCGGAAGGTGAAAGTCCAGAACACCTAATATCCAACTGCACTCCTATCGCGTAAACTCGTGCCAACCATCTTGGCAAATATGTCATAGACGAGGGAGAAATACCTTGAAACCATCACAGCTATTGCAATTTATTAAAGTTCTTAGACTGGATGGGGAGCTATAAGTGCGGGCAGACCCTAGCAGCTTACAGTTGATGTAAGGGGGCACAATAGATCAATAGGTCGCGGTGCAAGGTCACCTAATTAGATCTAATATAATCTAATCTGGGTAATACGGAATGATTAGTGTTCAGGACACTATATATAACTTTTTGGATGAAGTACTGGAATGAATTCTTTTTATTATTCTTAGGGCCACTAGTAAGTACCTGAATTCTCGATTGCAACTATTGTTTTTGAGAAACTAGGAGTCACATTAGGCATACGTCTATATATATACCAATTGTCCGCCTGCGTCCGCATTATAGCGATCCTGTAGTGTAAGCGAGATACACAGAGGTATCCGTGCATTAGAACGGTAAAGAAGTATACGGAATATTCGACTAGATTACATTAGCATATTGCTATTATGCACTCGTATTTGCCAAGAAATCCACATTTCTACGCTGTCGCCGCACAGGCGCTTCAGCCGTCGCACACGTGCGTGTCAGATGCATTTTATATTTCGTCGGGAGAACTACTCGCTCCTACTATTTAATAAAACGCGTTGTTGGTAGGTAGATAACGGTTATTTTAAAAATGGAGTACTATACGCCAGAGCAAAAACTCTTTATGATTAAACACTTTTACGGTGGTAATTCCGCGGAAGTAACTCGGGTTTATTTGCAGCTAATTTCCCCGAAAGTCAAATTCCCAATGCAAGCACCATTCGTAGGACCGTTAATCGATTTGAAACTACATTTTCTTTAGTAAATAATAAAAATAAAGTTGTTCCGGATAAGAATGTAAGCGATATAGAAATGCGAGTATGTGCTTTAGTTGAAATAAATCCCAGCACACAATACACGCATTGTAGCAAACTTTATAAACACGGTTTTTGAAAACAGATGGATCGGTAACTCGGGCCCTATTAAATGGCCAGCGCGGTCCCCTGATCTAGCTCCAATCGATTTCTTTTTATGGCCCTTTTTACATAATACAATATACGGATACGGTGATCAACGGCCATCAAACCTAGAGGAACTGCGCGCGAGAATTATTGAAATCAGTAATACTGTCACAGCAGATATGTTAACAAATGTTCGTCGGCATTTTTATGATCGGTTGGGTTACTGTTTTTATCAAGAGGGAGGTTTATTTGAACACTTAATAAATTAATTTACTTCAAATTTTATTATTGTTTAAGAATAATATTCTCTTTTAGCTAATTGCAGGTTTATTGCAATGTTGAATACAATTCTGTTTTAAGAATTAAATATTTTATATTCCATTATTTTATTATAGTTGCGTTTTTAGATTTTATACTTGTCGAACAATATTATTTTAGTTTTTATTTTAAAGTTTAGGAGTTCTGATTATTTATTTTTGATTTTTTATGTTGTTTATGAGGCTGTGATGAATTACTTCACTGACATGTTATCAGTGATTATCTGATGCTTCAAACAAAATATTTACTTATATCGGGAACACACTACCTCTAACAGTGCTTTTTATTTTTCAGGAATAGTATTTTCTACCACATGTAATGTTATTAATCACTTATGCTATAACATAGAACTCTAAAAGACTTTGATTTGCCTATATGCCCCAATACATTTATACGTGTAACTTATAATACGTCCGCTATCGTTTGTAAATGCCATCCGCGTGCCGCTAAGTAGGCGTGTCAATTCAAGGTGGCACGCCCATTTATAGTCGACCAGTAGTTACTAATACATGCATCGTGCTATGAACGGTTGCCACACTGTATATATATATATTATATTGGTTTATGTCGTGAGTATCCCGTTTTAGACATTGAATCGGACAAAACAGGATTAGGTGCCTAATTGTAAAACGGAGTACTTATTTTTTTAAGATTCCATAACGTTCATTATCGACAAAAAATCACAAGAAGGAAGTTTATTGCCGTCGAACTCTTTTCCCGTATAGGCTTCGTTTATCTAACATTGGTACTGCTGAGATTTTATCCAATCATCTTAAGCTTTAGATTTTGAATAAAGTTCAGTGTAATATATACAGATTGAATCTTCTTTCGCATCTGAAATCTCCGTTGTGTCTTGCCTCTTATTTCTTTTTTCATTGACTTTTTTGTTTGCTTACTTGGTATTGATTCTTAATTGTTGTTTTTACTTTTAGTATTCTTTTAGATGTCTTTTTAGGATCTACATTTCATCAATTTTTACGGAAGATACTGCTTTTTGCGTAAGACTGAGATTTAATTTTGTTTTTTTTTTTGTAAACTTTTTACAGATTCTTCGAGTTCTTCCCTATGTAATATTGATGTTAGCACCGCAGTTCTATCTCTTCTTCTATCATTTGTATTGATTTTTCTTTCGAAATAAGAGGGTGGCACAATGTCTCTTGGCGTTCCTGCAAAATTCTTGCATAAAACTGAATTTGGATTAATAGTATCTCGTGCGTTGGATATACTTGTAGTGCTTAATTGTGCTTCTGAAGCTTGAAGTTTTGATAGAGGGTCTGTAAGTATCTCAGTGGTGTTTTTGGTAACAGCGTTGGTGATGTTTTTTATGACGAGGTGGTAATTTTGGCCAACAGTTTACTATTTCCTTCACGTTGATTGTTTGTATGGCCCTTTATTCGTCTATATGTAGTTTCAGGTGATTTAAGCATCCATTCCTCAAAGAGGATTTAATGAATTTGTTTAATTTTTTTTTCAAAATCCATTAACCGCGATTGCCAGAAAAAAATTTCAAACAATTTGAACACGCACATGTATTCAATATGGCAGTTAATAACTAATAAGCCAAAGCAAAACTGTTTCACAACACTTAACATTTCGATACCTTCTGTTTGTTTTGGCAAATACGCTTTAATTGCGCTTGGGTAAAACCCGGTTATCATTTTATCGAACTACAAAGTATTCTGGTTTACCCAACCATGGATTGAGGAACGCTTGATCATAGTTGAACAATTAACAAAAGCAAATTTCCGTAATTTGCTGTCTTTACATGTAGTAAACAAATGTGGTAGGTATGCTGTAAATTTATATATCTTTAATTAATATGCGCTAAAGCAGATAAATCGCCTTTCGCATATAGACGATACATTACTTATCTAATCTCACATTTTAACAATTATATTTTTTACAACTATCACAGTGAAATGAAAGTATATAGGCAACTGACCAAGTGTAGGCATGGACAGTCGTGGATTTCAGAATGATCGCTTAAGTTGCTACATGCGTTAAACACAGCTCGCTGCAATTTAGATGGTCATTCCTAAAGTCTACGACTGTACATACTCGAACATTGCATTGGTCACGAAACAATAATTTTGACAAATTATTTCTAACATTTAACGAAACATGAAATCTGCATGTTGTATCCTTTACAAATCATTAGGGAACGATTGTTTATAATTTTTTGGTATGTCTTTAATGAATATTTTATGGTATTTGTCACCTATCTCATTACAAGCTAGCAGTTCAGTGGCTCTACGAAGTTTACATAATAATTACATTCTTTTCATTTAGTTTTTCCACTTGTTCAGCAAATCAAATTCAAATATCTTGTAAAATATTGTATTTTAATATCGTATAGGTCATATAAAGTTTTAGCGACTATTTCTATATCTTTACATAAAGGTTTTTCCTATTTAATGTTAACTATCTATCGTTATGAATATGTTTTGAGTTATTTGCCATATAATACGCAAATTTGTTTGGGATATTTACACACTAATTCAATTGTTGATACACTGTATATTAGCGAAAAGTACAAAATTATATTTGATACACAGAAAGAAAAAAGAAATTAAGAAATCTGTCAGCGTATAAATTCCTAGTCCCGATCGGAACGATGAGCAACTCGGTACCGTCGAGATTTTTAACTTGTACCGACTGTCTATAATCGATGCTTGAGGCGCTCTTTCTGACCATTAGCAGTAGCCGGCCATGCGAGAATGGCTTCACAAAGTATGTAATCAGCTTAGGCAGTACGGTTTGTTCCTGCTGAGGACGCATTCATGCAAGAAGAGGCGTCAGAGCGGAAACTCCTGAACGATCACAGGAATATCTCCTGTACCGTCATCATCTGGCCCTTGCATGACGGTCAAGATGAGAATGTGTTTGTTGCGGTGCGCCCGTTCAAAAGCGCGAATTTAATCGTCTATAATATATTACGCCGAATACTTTCGAGGATGTATCCACTGTATGCATGAACGTAGTATGTAGTAGCAACACCAGTTTGTATGTATATTATATTTTGCTTTCGCACGAAATTTAACTGCATTTTTCTTCGGCGAGGATTATGACGATGCAGCATAAAGTAGATAAAATATCTTATTTTAGAATCTAATTATTAAAAATAAGCTAGATCACTAGGTTCATGTAATCACATTATTTTACCATTACGCAATAAAGTATTAAATGATGTCCTGTCCGTTGTTTAATGGCTTGCAATTTATTGCAAGAACGAACAGATAATATTCCTCAATGAAAAGTATACGTTATAATAGCTAACGAATTTACTAAATATATAAAGAACACACGGCCCTATTTAACAGAAACTATTGAAATGCAGTTATTTACAATTATATAATAATGTATATTCACAGGTTGAATTAGGTTCTTCACAGCAATAATATATTTCATTGAACCAATCAACTCATCATTTCATTTTCAATGGCTTTGATTTCATTAATGCAATGAAGTTTATTGCCCAATAAATTCCTTCATCATTTAATACAATCTTTTCCTTCGGACCAATTTTAATGCAGTATTTCGTGTAAACAGTGATTTATTTTTTAATGTTTCCGGATCCATTTTTTGGTTCAATGTACCTACTCTCTAAATTACGCAATACTATTGTGTTCTCTAATTCTGTTACTAAGATAAATACAATCGTTACTGTGTTACTTTGTTACTGTGCGTACATCACGTAAACATTAATGAACATATAAAGCGGTTACATCTTCTTTTAATAATAATAATAATACTTAATGCCCAACAGAATAAACCTAATTATAGGACATGTCCAAATTACAATACTTTAAAGACAAAAAATAACCCTCAGAAACAGTGTAAATTGGAGAGCGCTGTAGCATATTAGTTCTCGCAATAGTCAACTGAAAAGTGACATCATATAGTGAACAACTCCTATGAACGTGAAACATCACTCTCGAGAGAAGATATGGACCATCCACCTTGTTATTTATCAGCTTCCGTAAGAAGTTGGCGCACTGAAAGTTTCTTCCATCAGAGAGCGAATTCATGTTATGGCGTAGTAGCAAATCTGATTGGCTGATGCCTCTAAGTGGATAAATACCGTCAATCTTGAATGATAAAAACTTTAAAAATCTTCGATATATTCGGTCAAGCATTACTTGGTGAGATGCATAGAATGGATTCCATGCAATAATTGCATATTCCATCTTACTGACTACAAATGCATAATATAAGACTTTGAAAAGTTCAATATTTGTAAAATGTGTAGCCGTCCGCATAACGAAACCCACGGCTCTGCAACTAGCTGCACAAACATTCTCTAGTCGAGGTCTAAAAGACAGCCCATAATCAAATAGAATACCCAAAAGGCCTAAAAGTTGTCACTCACTCAATATAAGTACCATCTACAGTATAAGAAGACGGAATACAACATTTCGAACGGGTATATGTGATGTAGTAACATTTGCTAATATTGATTTCCAATTCGTAGGTCCGACACCACTCCGCTATCAAGTCAAGGTTTTATTGCAAGAGCTGTAAATCATCTGCTTTGGTAATTTTAAGGTATATCTTTAGATCGTCCGCATATATCAGAACAGGAAAAGTGATACTGTCTATCAGGTCATTAATAAACAAGTTAAACAAGAGTGGTCCAAGGTTTGACCCTTGGGGAACACCCGATGCAGCTATGTACTTATCTGATTGGTAATCGTTGTATGCTACATAACACATTTGTTTGTGTAAGTGCGATTTTATGCTATGAACTAAGCTTAGCTAGCAGGGCAATATGGTTGATCGTATCAAAAGCGTGTGAAAAATCTGTATAAACCACATCTACTCGGCTACTTCTGTCAACAACTTCATAAAGGAACTGTGTAATACTACATAGGTTTGTTGTAGTTGATTTACCTCGAACGAAACCATGCTGAAATTGGAATAACAAAGGTCGAACGTTATAATAAATTCTTGCATAAAGAAGTTGTTCGTATAGATTTTGGCAAAATTATGGGGCGGTAATTAGACAAAAGTGAATTATCTCCTTTCTTATAAACCGCGCAAACGATAACTCGTTTCCACATATCAGGAAAGGTTTGAGTTTTCAATGACAAGTTGATAATGTAACAAAGTGGTGCAGCCAACAGATACCTACAATCCCTCACCAAAAAGCTTGGTGACAAGATGTCACCTGAAGTGTGTTCTTTTAATCTGCATGTAATGGTTTGGGGATCACTTTAAGCTGTGTATAATGATAATGTGACTACGTGTAATCACTGAAATATGGAGTAAGCTGGCGACAGACGTTTATGGTTTAATTTACGTATCTGTAAATCACCGGAATTCACCGCATAATGTGAGCTTCATCAGACTGCACAAAAGCAAAACAAAATGTAAATTACAAAAAAATGTTAAATTGTAAATAATAATACATGCACAAATTCAATTATATTTTCCTTCTTGAAAAAAATAATTTGTCTGATACTTCTATTAAATGGATACAGTCCAGTTTCTTTAATTGCATTAATGGATGTGTACACAGTAGGCATATTGCATAGGTGTTCGTGTTGGTACCTCGGAATATGGTCTCGAGATACCCTTTAAGAAGTTTTGATAGTCATTTTAAAAACCGTGTGTTTAATAACTTCCTTCCAAATTCACAATAATTATTTTCCATTGATATAAAATAAATAGTTTTTTGAGATTTTTATGAGAAAAATAGTTTATATTAATGAAGATAAATAATACATTCTCACTACGAAATCAAGCTATAACCTCTGTTAAATAGAGCACATTTACATGTATATACTTGGTATTGACGTATATATCCATGTAGGTATATAACAATTAAGCCATATTCAATACAACACGTTGAGAATATAATTGCATTTCTCCAAGAAACTCGGCGAAACGCGGTTAGAGAAACATGAATACACTATAAATCAATATTTAGCTACATGTTCCCGTATAGACGATGGGTAATTATTAATGCCAGACCAAATTCTGCTTGTGACAGTTCGGAAATTTCTATCTACTGTACACTCACTATTATAGATACGGGATTTCTATACATTTACCTTGATTTTCAAGGAAGTTCTGATTTAGTGAATGGGTTCTATGTAGCGCGCAGCATCATCAAACTTGTGCGACTGTATTAAGGTAGGCTTGCCGAAAGTATTAACAGTCACGGTTTCATTTGCTTCGTGAATATGTTTGATCCAACTTGAGATCTATTAAAGTTTGGCTTAAGTCGTCTAATTTTTAAATAAACATCTTAGAAAAATACTTTTTAAAAAGGCGTTATTCACCTGAAGATGGCCAACACGGTTGAAACATGTGGTGGTTAGATTTGAAATTTTATAAATACAGATTGGAATCAACTTATTACTTTAATTATTTGATCATTATCACCAAATCTTTGGACAATTTTGATATCTCACAAAAAAGTTTATTTGAACGTTTCTGGCCATTAAAAGTAACCAGAAAAAGATGTTCACGCTAAATGGTCATGATTCATTAACTGACATTGGTCAAAAATCTTATTTATTTTAGATTCTGAACAATTTCTTTGGGATTGCTCTTTAATAAAATAAACCGCGTTGTATGATATGCCATCTTATCATTCTTCCATTAAGGGTTGGATTTGAATTTTAAGTTCGACCATAAGCACTCCTGTATCCGGTTGTGTCAATTCTAGAAATATGGGCATGAACTTAACCATAATTGACTTGCTTGGATGATAATGTTTGTGATGTTTATATTATTCTTCTTTAGATTTTGAATTCTTGTACAAAGCTAGCTTGCACATATGATGGTTCGGAGACTCGTCAGGGGATCTAATGTCTTAAAATGATATCTAAATTCCTCTATTAATTTGTTTTCAGATCGGCGGATGTCATTGGTACAATCATTTTGAATTTTGGTACCTACATCCGTTAATCTACTTTTCCACCCAATTAGTTTTCCATTTGCCAATTCTTTGTGTACCGCACTTCAAAGTTTTCCTCTAACCTCCAAAAAATTTGCTTTGCTTGACAAGTTCTATGGCCCACATTTGAGCCAATAAAATTCGCAATTGATAATTACTTTCATATACCTTCGCGACGCTCACCGAAATAAAGTGCTCAGTGTATGAAAGGTTCAAGTAAATATAACAACTCCGTAATTTTTGATTTTTCTAGTATTTTTTTTTTGTTGTTTTAAATAATTATGTACGCTGTAGCATTAGATGTTTTCTTTATTACATTGATCTATTGCATTTGTACACATTGCCAAGTATTCGAAAACGAATATAGGTTATGCGATAGCGTTAAGTTAACTTCTGAATTAACTTATTTCGATTTCAAACCACAGGCATGAAATGAAAAAGATGATACAGCGAAAATGTATTTTGATATGCACATAATCTTTCTTTCTGGTAAATATGTCCATTATTTTAATAACTTTTCTTCTAAACAAATAATATTCCTGAAATAAGGATAATTGTATTCAATATACAGGGTTTTCCACTAACGGCTACCGTTCGTTAGAAGTTTCCGAGGTTAGAAAAAACCTGGAACTCTGAATTTTTGGAATCCGGGGCTATTCAAGATTCTCTTTCATTTTAAAATATTTTAAGGGTCTTACCACTTCCGGAAGTCGCCATAAACTTTCTTATTTTAAACGGAACATCCTGTATATTATTTCATTTTTAAATTCCTGAGAAAATTTTATGATGAGTTCTAATAGGTTTCCCTATACCTATTTTCAACTGCTACTTAGATATCTTGATTTTTTTGAAAATTTTGAAAGATGTAGCGTTATTTGCAACACAGTATCTTTTGCCCATTTTCGATTGGTAATAAACACTTCTAGGGTAGATGCAAGCACAAGAATGACACTTTCGAAATCCGCATTGACAATTGATTTGTCGCATACAGGCTGTCCAAAACTGCATGACCAATTACAAAATCTTCAAAGTTGAAAAAGTTCTTTTTTTCAAATGGAACACCCTGTATATTATTGGATGATCAGATGCAGAATTTAATTCTGCATTGATTCACTATGACTTTCCCTATACCTATTTACAAAGGTTTTCTTGTTATTCCATATTTTTTTACTAAAATCTAATAAAACTACAAAATCGTATCCAGTAAGCATTGATTATAAGAGGAATTAGAACAAGTGATTTGACAGTTGTTGATTTATACGCACGGTGAATGTGAACGAATTGTCAGACGCACATGTAGATTATTTAACGAGCGATATTCGGACTCACCAGCAATGACTCCTGGAAAATTTGCAAGAATTGAAGCTCGGTTTTTGGAAACTGGGAGTGTAAAGGCAACTCGTAATCACCGAAAGCCATAATAGATAATGAAGCTAACGAGGTGAATGTTTTGGCTTATTTTCAAGCTTATCCACCGAGTTCAATTCCAGCAGCAGCGCTGGAATTGGGCATATCAAGGACTTCAATTCATAGGATATTAAAAAAACACAAAATGCATCCCTTTTGTGAAATAACTGTACAAGGCTTACGCCTTGGTGATGAGGCAAGACGCGTCGCCTTTTGCGAGTTCATGTGCACAAAAATGACAGAAGATCCAAGATTCCTTTAGAAGATTATCTGGACTGACGAATCAAAATTCAGCAGGCAAGGAATTATAAATCGTCAAAATATTCACTACTGGGCACAAGATAATCCACGTCTTAAGGGAGAATAATCACCAGGACCGGTTTAGCTTTAATGTATTTTGTCTGGTTATGGACAATAGCGTAGCATATCAAGTCTACGATGAAAGTTTAAATGGGGCTAGATATCTAGAGATATTTAGCGTAATTGTTAGTGATTTTTTAAATACTCTACCTCCAGGAGAGAGAGCAAACAGTTGGTATCAACTAGATGGTGCTCCCGCGCACTCCACACTAGCTGTACATCAACAATTGACGTTGATGTTCGAGGATCGGTGGATTGGTCCCCAGGGACCCTGGAACTGGCCACCCAGATCACCCGATTTGACGCCCTTGGACTTTTACCTGTGGGGTCGCATAAAAAAACAAGTGTACTCTACACCTGTATTAACGAGAGAGGAACTATTGAACCGTGTTCACGATGCGTTCACCAATATAACCCCAGACGAACTTCGGAGATCGGTTTCGCGAGGAGTACATGATAAAGTCATTCAGTGTTTGAACCAAAATGGTGGTCACATAGAACAATTATTGTAGTTATTTCGTTGAATTTATTTTATTTTTTCTTGTCATTATGTTCCTAATTTGTTTGTTTTTCATTTGTTACTACGTTTCAAATTTTCTTATGTTCATGTTTTGTTTCCATTTTCTAATTAAAATGAAACAGATACGATGTTTCAGTTTCTCTCAAAAATCACATTAAAACAGATAATATTGGCATAACAAGAAAACCGTTGGAAATAGGTATAGGGAAAGTCATAGCGAATCGATGCAGAATTATGCATCTAATCATCCAATAATATACAGGGTGTTCCATTTGAAAAAAAAACTTTTTCAACTTTTTTTTTGTAATTGGTCATGCAGTTTTGGACACCCTGTATGCGACAAATCAATTGTCAATGTGGATTTCGGAAGTGTCATTCTTGTGCTTCCATCTACCCTAGAAGCGTTTATTACCAGTCGAAAATGGGCAAAAGATACTGTGTTGCAAATAACGCTACATCTTTCAAAATGTTTTTTGTATTACTAGGTTCCGTCACCAAACTCGAGTCGTCCTCGGCATTTGTCGGCACAAAAATCAGTGTTCATAGTGTCTTGTTGTTGGATCAGTCGCGTTTAACATTTTTTTTTAATTTGTGTTACAGTTGTAATAAAATAAATTCACGTCAATTAATTTTTTAAAAAGTAAAGAAAGTCCTAGTTCACTCTATTGTAGTTATATCACTTCTACTAGGCCTGCATTATTATTTTAATTGATATAAATAAATAAAAAAAAAAAGATGAAAGTAATTTTATTCTATAGCTTTTTTTCTTATTTAGCATTTGACTTAACGTCTTGGTTGTTTCTTGATTAGTAGTAATTTCAAGATTATTTCTTTCATTTCAGCATTTATTTAGGTTTTCAAAAAAAGAATTTTTTTTTAGTTTTACGTTGGTTTTAAGATCTTGTTCGCGGTTCCCAAGAGTGTTTTTCACGCCTTGATGTCACACGTAGGGGGCTTTCACGCCATTCAGTTTTGTCAATGAAATTTGCGATTGACCTTGATATATATTTTTTTTAAATTTAAATTTTTTTGATGTGTTTGAACTGATATTGACAATTTAACAACCTTTCCAATTGTAAGAAAATACATTTATGCGAAATTCATTTATTTAAATTCAATATTAGTGAGACGGATCTGTTCTTAGAAAGAAAAATTTCTAAATTCCCACGTCATAAATAAATAAATTGCACCCTGTCGGTACAAACTTAATCAGTTTAGAAGAATCAGCTGATGGCGAAAGTGCTTTGATTTACTTGTGGGCTCGAATCCACGACCTTGTGATTAAGGGTCTTATGCTCTGAAGAAAAAAAAAACGATAGAGTTAACTTCCGTAACCAGTTTAGAAGAATCAACTGGTGGCGGAGGTGCTTTGACTCACCCCACGGTCATAACAATATATAAAATGAAATGGCGGAAGTGCTTTGACTTACTCCATCGCTATAACTATTTAGCGCCCAACGTGGGGCTCGAACCAACGACCCTGAGATTAAGAGTCTCATGCTCTGAAGAAAGCAATAGAGTCAATTCCCGGGACCCGTAACCAGTTTAGAAGAATCAGCTGGTGGCGAAGGTGCTTTGACTTACCACACGGTTATAACAATATATAAAATATTTTGATTATAAATTTAGAATTGTATATGCAATTAATGCTCGATATAATTATAACAATTCAACTACGTGTAGTCATTGAAGTATAAACTAGGGGAAAACAGTTTTCATTTTCCCGCTGCGCTTAAGTGTAGGGCGTATACCAGTGCTGGTGAGTCAGCGTAATAGTGAAAGTGGTACAACCTTTGTGTTTGCGTGAAGTGAGGTGAGATTTAATACTGTTTGCCTGATTAACAAGTACGGAAAAGCCGAGCATGGTTTGTCCAAGCTACCTGATGCTGTGTTTCAGAAACCAGTTGCTCTCATTAATATTTTCGGACATAAGTATTGTTAAGGACGATATTACTATGTATTCATTCCTTATTACTATTTTTTTCGATTAATGTATCTCATCCAAACTGTTTCGATAAAGATCTTAGTGGTAAAACTATTTGTTTATTGACGCTAATTATAACATTTAATCAATGATATCCCAAATTATAATATGTATATCGACATAAAATACTAAAGCAAATGTATGTGCATTAATATATGAATGCTGTGAGGGTTAATAACTGCGAGAAAACCAAACAAATTTACGAAGCGGAGAGACGCGGAGCGAGCTTTTTGTCTTCTTTCCTGTAAACGACGTTAACGTTTTAGACGCCTCCGTGTCCGTTACATCCCATTAAGCATTTAGCAACCCGGAACCGACGGTGTGTACACGTTTGTTTTCTTTTCTCTTTTCCTTTTGCGACACTACAGTGGCATTTGAATCTGTACGTGTAATCTAAGAAATTTCGAGGATGTATAGGATTGCTGTTGTGGTGTTTCCATTGTTTGGTCAGGCCCAATTAAACTGTGGCCGTCGAGGTATTCGAGATACTTCGTATATGAATTAAATGACTAATTCCAAGCAAAAATGATTCTATTCACTTTTCCCGAATTCCTTACAATTCTTGAAATATCGTGGTTTGAAGTTGACAGGTCGTATGGATAGATGATAAAAAAAATTGTCAGTTTGTTAATTGCCATAATTGACATTTGGTTATTTTTTTTTTTGCATAATTTGTGCGCAAATCATGCCTGCAATTTGAGAATGAAGAAAATAAAGAATTCGCGGACATGACTTTTGTGTATGGATTTCGCAACAATAGTAACACCGTCTTAGTTAGGGAATACGAACGAGGATGCCTAAAGATGGCTTCCAGACAAGCAAACGTTCAGAACCTTTACTCTTCGATTAACAGGTGCATTCCCTCAACCGACTTGTGAAAGAGAACCTATGCGAAGAAACAATGCTGCAGAAGTGCTTAAGGTTGTTGCAAATAATCCTGGTGTAAGTACGAGAAAAATTGGGACACCTATCATTACCAACCGGTGCAAGAACTTCTCCGCACGAATCTTAACTAAAGAGTTCGTCTTTCTGAATGGTGGAGCAATCATCTGAATACTCATTCAAAGACCCTTTTCTGTAACGAAGCTACAATTGCAAGAGATGGATCCGACAATTTATACAACGAACACTTGTGGGCAACCTAAAATACTCATGCTGTTCGAGAAACCCATTTCCAGAGAAGATTCTTCGTAAACGTTTGGGCTGCAATAATTAATAATGAAGTTAGGAAACCACATATTTCCGACGAAAATGTGAACAGCGAAATGTACTGGGCTTTTTTTTAGAGAACGAAAAACTTCTATTATTTGAGGATACTTCTCTTCAAATCAGAAGAACGATGTTGTTTTTATACGATGGTGCTCCAGCCCATTATGGAAGAGGTGTCATTAACTTCTTCAATCAACACTATCCAAATCGTTGGATAGTTTCGATTTTTTCGTAAGCCCTTTAGTAATTTATCTCAGCTTCAAACTACGATATTTCAAGAACCGTTAGGAATTCGGGAAAAATGAATAGAATTATTTTTGCTTAAAATTAGCCATTCAATTCATATACAAAATATCTTGGACATCTTGACGATCATCCTGTATACCTAATATATAATATGTTGTTATCTAATCTTTGTAATCGAAAGTTTATACTTTTAAAATCATATAATTAACGACAAAACTTAGCCACTTTGTCATTAGTGATAAACTAACCCATTAATAGAATTTTATAGAGTTGGAAAAGAAATCTTGTATGAAACTCGAGGTAAAAATGCTGTTACTCGTGTTTAATGATGCAATATACCACTTTTACCTTTTCTTGCATAAATAGCTAAATAATTTCTATTGTTTTTTAAGGAGTTGGAAGGTGACAGTCACAAAACTAAAGGAGAAGGGGTTAAACAGATTTTGCAAAACAATTGTCAGTGCAGGATATAGGAAACAGTGAAGCATTATTTTCCTTACAAGTCCATCTTTCAGAAGCATATCTTGTAAGGCTTAATAACATAAGCATATAGGCAGGTGTTTGTTACAAATTTTTGGAGTGGTCCAATTCGAGAACAAAGCCCAAGGTTTTATAACCGATACATTGTTTTATTATTATTAATTTGTGTAACTTTTTGTGTGATTTGCCATAGTGTTTGTATAGACAAAAATAGTGCTCATTCTAGAAAAAGGAGGCCATACCACATTGCTAAAGTATATAGGTACTTATTAAAATAAAGAAAAAGCATCCGTATCAATGCCTATGTTGTTTATATAATTTTCTTTTAAAGAATAAGCAACTATTATGTCTTATTTGTATCTAATATTTTTTAATCATTCAAGGTAGCAAAGTAAGGTTATTTATTGCCAATTGAAAATGTGTCAACGAAGCATCAGTATGTCATAAGCTGAATACTTTGTTCTAGATGTGGAATTCACTATAGTTCGGAAGAAAGGGAATCCCGGAAAGTCATAAAACAAGGCATGATAGTTTGAAATATCTACCACAGCATAATCATGGGGAACAGTGGGTAAAGGTGCAGAAACCGTATTTTGTAAAACCTCACATGAATAAATGGATAAATCCTAATTTCCCATTCAGCCTCAAATTGGGTTGCAGAATTCCTAATATATATTCGTTTTCGCATGGAACTACAATGTATTGGATCACCTTGTGTTGTTGACAGACTGTAAGTGATAAATTAAAACCTTTAGCATTTTATAGCACTGGTTCTTTGGTGTGCTAGGTAAGTAATGTATATCTAGAATTTCATTTGTAATTTTAAAATTTCTTCCTTAGCTGCATTTATGTACATTAACAGATTTTGTTATTTAATCTTCTTCTTCTCTTTCTTTGTTTAGCGTTGTTAATTATTTTACTCAATGCTGACGTAGTAAATGTGTGATAAAGTAAATTTTAATTCGTCAGATGTAATTTAGGTTAATTGCAACATTAAGTTGCAAATTGGTTCTATTAAATTGCAAACCCTGAGTGGGTTGAAATTAAAAACAATATAAATAAAAACAAAACAAAGAAAAAAGGATCTACCTTCGCTAATAAAAATTAATATTAGTTGAGTGGTGAACGTAATGCAGCCTAGCCGTGATGATAAATTAGTATCGAACCCATTATTAAAGATTAATAATAATTCCAGTAAAGTTCACTAAAACGTGGCCAACTAAAATATCGATCCAGTGGCGGTGGAAAGTAGTTTTCGCGTATACCAAACTTTAAATAGCCAATACTCGAGTCTACGTCAAAATAATTTACGAGCAAGACTGAATTTTTGCCAGGTTGAGGTTAGGTTATACATAGCAACTAATATCCACAGCGCTCCGGATGACTAATGACCGCGCTGTTTTGTCTTGCTCCCACCGCTTGGCCGGCGCTAGGGAACTAAGTTTAAATGGGCAACGTCTTTTTACGATCTGAGAACATTTTCTTGCATCGATCCGGTCGGTTCGGCTCCGGGATTGGCGAATGGGCGTGCCACCGAATCCCCGCCACAAATTCTCACCCCTCCGTTAGCGTAAGCACCGTTTAAAACTTCATTCATATAGCTGCCGGAGGCGCCTTTCTTTTTTCGTATTTTTTTTCAACACTTGTTAGATATCAAACATGTGCGTTGCACGGAATTTTACACACGTTCACATTGATTTTACCTCAATTTGTGTATTTCGCTCAGGTGCGTTGATTACACGGCAACACTTTTACCGCTTAGAAATGTATTTGGTGAGTTCGGTTCTATAAATTAGGCATAAATAAGGTTAGAAATGAAAAGTACGGGTGAGAATTTAGGAAAAATAATATTCTCAGAGGGAATACTCTATCAAAATAGAGAGGATAAGTACTAAAAATTTTGTTTAGATTTTTCTCTTTGTTTTATTTTATTTAGTTAAAATAAAGCTAAAACTCAAAGAAATTCTTCGAAAATATCGTATCACTAAAAGTGGAGTTCAACAGGTGGTACGGATATTTAAGGAGCGAATTTCAAAACCAGCTGTTATGTAAAGTGAAAAATAATTAGTTCCGGCAGTGATTATTTCAACATGGTTATAGAATATACTATTACTGAAAGATTTAAGGTGCATCAAATCACAATTGCCGTAATGATGTTTTTTTTTTACTGCTAACCTCCATTACTCTACATAGGTTTATGCGAAATCGAAAACGGTGCCCTTTAATGTGAAATGTTTGATCATGATGTATTTTATGCTAGTTTATATTCTATTCTGTACACCTTCCTTAGATAAAGACCTTACGTGGTCTTATTAGAAATGAAGTTTTAAGACACGCAAAAGAGATCAAGACAACTAACAACTACAAACTCAATCTGCAATGTGTTTTTTAAGTAGTACACATGAATGAAGTGATCGGACATCATTCGAATAAAGAATTATTTTAATGAAACGTTATTTGAATGAAGCATTTACTGAAATAATTGTTTCACCAAATAAATCGTCATTCAAATAATTTATTACAGAAATAAATTTGATTGAGTACATGCACATATGTTTGTCTGGTTTCCGTTGCGTTGTATCCTTGTTTTTACATGTATTGTAAAGCATTCGTATCTCCAACAGACCAAGGTGTCGGATTGATATAACAGCTGTACCTGACTCTAAAAACATTTCTTTTCTACTATTGTAAACGTTGAGAAACCTACTACAATAAAGAGGTACATAAATAGTGGACAATTATGATTATCCAAGAGAAGGGAGTCAAGTAAATACATAGATAATATACCTACAGTCACCTAAAGTTCATATAATAAAATATTTTAAAGCGATAATTTACTTATATTTTCCTACAGCAATAGTTTTCAAACAGAAATGAAGCATACTCGAAAAAAGTAGACCAAAACACTTTATTTGATTGTTGATTATAAGCAATAACTTTTTCATCTCGGCTGATAACAGTCTCTGAATTCGGTACTTTAAATTTACCTATCTTTATCTTTAGCCCTCCTTCCGCAAAAAAACATCATCCATCAACCATTGCTCCTATATCACAATAATGCCAGCAAAATTATACTAAACATTGCTAAAACATAAATTCCATCATGTAAAAAAAATGGATATGCTTTCCTATATTAACAAACATTGATACCTCCTCCTCTTCGGCATAGCTAAAAAATAAATTTAATCACTTAAAAAGAAATGAATGTCCTTCTTTCACAAACCCCCAGCTGCTTGATGTTAACAAAATGTGTCTTGTCCCGACTTTATTAAAAATAAACTTAAGGAAAATTTACATTTTTGCACTAATTGTAAGCTGTAGAATAAAACCCCATTCCTTCCTTTACGAATCTACGTGTAGATTCGTGTTCCTATACCTTCCCACATGACATGTCTCTGCCATGGTGCTCTTCGAATTATTTCGTTTTTCTTGTTGCTGGTCTTGTCGTAGCATAAATTGGTTTAACTAATATAGATTCGTTCATTTTTATGTATTTTATTTGGTTTCCTGATTGTTGTAAGACGTTTTCAATATACGTCATATTTTACCTTTCTTTTTTTTTTTTAATAGATATAAAAGTACCCTTACAGTTACGTTGATGGCATTATACGACTTATCATGGTGTTTTTAGGAATATGTGTGGAATAGTAGGGTAAACATAGGAAAGACGCCGCATAAAATAAAAAATACTTGTAAGGTAGCGTAATTAAAATTATAAATACGTAACTTTGTAATTTGTTGATTTATATTTTTGTTTTGCTTTTCTTATTTTGGCACACAAGGAATTGTATGTATTTTTCTTTTTTTTATGTTTATTGCTATTACTAATGTCTGTAGACCTTATCTCATACCTGTATGGTCTACGAGATCAATAAACTATTATTATTATTATTATTATTATTATTATTACCCAATATTAAAATTTCTTATTATGGTTTAAACGGAACGCAGAGGTAATTCTTACTTCAAACAAACCAAAAGTAATGCTATTTAACCATGAATTTATAAAATATTAACCAAATTTTAAACCCTTCCATGTGGCATCTCTCCCATCTTTGTGAGGAGAGATACTGCATATGTCAGCCACTTAATTTTTTATTTTTATTTGTTAACTTTTCGTAGTTCATTGCATCCACAATCTGTGCATTTCGGAGCATAAAGCGTATAAGATTTGCACAGCCATTTACTACATGAAATGCATTTCAACCAAACCCTTTTCCTGTTTATCAAATAATAATTTTCCCAGCATTCAAAGTAATTATTTGTATCCTCCTCAACAGGATTGGAATTCTCTTTGGACATGTAACTTTTTGTACATATTTTCCTTTTAATAGAGACGTATTATTAGTTTTTTTTACGGATATGTTTTCGGGCGATGTTAAAACGGACGGTCTTTCCTACATTAAATAATTTTTGGGATTGTAGGTATCGGTTGTATTTTTTGTATAACTTTAGTTGGGATTTCTTTGATTGAAATCAAGGCTGCATTGCCCGTGTTGCTAGAGGTTCAAGCGCGATTGATTGAGGATTTAATGTATTAGCAGATTCTGTAAGTTGGAAGTCTGCTGGAACGAAAAAATAATCTGGGATATTATTTGGATTTAATGGAAATATGCCACAGGCTTTAAATCCAGATATAGCATTCCCAACAATAACACTATTTCCCCAAGTTTTACCAACCAAGTCGTCCAATCTGATATCTGGTAAGAGATCTATCTTTGTTATGTAACACCCATGAATTGGCTTCTTTAGCATAAAACGTCTTAAAGGGTTTGAAGAAGCTGTCAAGTGGTTGTAAAGCATGTGTTCATGCCTGTAAACATAAAATGATTACCCCATTTTCTTTTGCTAAATCTAGCAATTGAATGTTAGTATGGGATGAATGACCATCCACAATTAAAAGACTTTTACGATCTTTTGGCTTCCTTGGTAAAAAATGCTCATCAAACTATTTAAAAAATAAGTCACTTGTTATATAGGCTGATTTTTTATTCATGTAAACTTTAGACCCATTTGGTAGACCATCCCCAAATTCGGGCTTTTGTTAACCCCTATAAAAATTAGCACTGGGGGTAGGAATGTACCCTCAGCATTACAGCAGAATATTCGCGTTGTTACTGCACTGGAGTAGATTGATGTTGTTCGGATTTTTCCTAGGGTCTGGATGCTGGTGCTTACTACTTTTCCATCACTTTTTCACTAGTTTTTACTATTCGTACTCTATACCGCCCGTCTTCTTCTCCTAGTTTATAACCCATACAAAATTTCAAGTCGTCCATCGTTACACTGATACGCATCTTTTGTTGGTTTGCGCCTTTTCTCGTATCAATTGAATTCGTGCACAATGCCATCTTTGAACATCTTTTTGTATCCAGTTTTCCCAGCGCTATATCCTTTGAGCTCTTCCTCATATATTATCCTCAACATCTTTTTCTCCTTATTATATTTATAGATGTATTTTCTCCATACAATTCATTTTCCAAGGTTACAACTGTAGTATATATTAATATATTCTAGTCTTTTGCTTTTCTTTGGATCTCATTTGGTTCGTTATATTCCACGCCTTTTATTCTAGCCTGCGTTTCCTGTTTCACCTGCATATTTTCATGTAACGCCTACATATGCGAATACTTTAACATATTCAAAGCCATACAACTCGTTGTTATTTGTAACTTCTGTTAAGGGTGGTTTTCTTTTTGTATTGGTCCCATTTCAACAAGTTCTCTAATCAGATCTGTTTGCTGTAATTCCTTTTATCCCTCTTGCTAGCAAGGTTTGCGTTATAAGTTGTAGTAAAAACTATTCCTCTAACTAATTTTTACACAATTTTAAAATCGTATTTTTATTTATAAAAACAATCTTGGATATGTAGAAAGTCCAATTTATCACGTGTACAAAAAGGTGAAAGCACCAATACGATAGAATTTCCCGTTGGAAATTAACGTGTTACCACAAGTTCGAAAGCATAAATGGAGGAACTCTTGACCGGATCGGAGATGCATTGCTTAGATGAGCAATACAAATGAAATTTTAAATTAGTATATTGACAGAGATGGCTGTTCCCGTGACTGTCATTACGTTTCAATTAAGCCTGCTAACTACATCAAACATGCAATTCACTCAAAATACCGCAAACACTTCGGTGATTGAGAAAGGAAGTTAAGGGAAAATAGTCCCTATAAGACGAGGATGCGGATATCCTGATTGGTTTAAGGTCGTGTTTGAATTGGAAATAGTATGGAATATTGAAGTTAGAAGTACCTAGAATAAACAACCGATCGGTTTATAATTAATTAGAGAATGGAACAGTCCAAAGGAAGATCTATATGGAACACTTATTCTATAATTCCAGGAAAGGTGAAGAGACTGCAGTGTTTTAGACAATGCATGTAGGTATATAGTATATATATAACGTAAAACACTAATATTTTATATCGGGTCCAACAGCATTGCAACTCTTGAATTAATGAATGTGATTCTTCTTTATTAGCACAATTAAGGCGAACACGGATTTTCTATTAACGAACCTTGTCCTGTTAAATAATTCCAGATTATATTAAACTGCAGAGATCTTAAATATTTTATGAACTTATGCATCATTAGGCTATTTCTACAAATTGCAGGACTCTATTAATTAAATGCCATTTTCCAGTCTGGCCGTGAACTCGATTCTCGCGTCGAGTGAAGTTCGCTCTCTCTTTCTATCTCTTCATTGGAATCCCTTCTGTCGGATGGGGGAGAGAGACGCAGCTATCCCTCCACATTTAAATAGTAAATAAACTAATAAGCGTAATACACGGCGAGTTGCCGTAGCTCGCGTTGAGGTTAGACAGTCTCGGCCGCGCTGTATTTCAAACGATTTTCACGAAGATTTCGCCGTAATTATTCATACGAATATTAAATGTATCTCCTGCTCCAGAGTTTTATGCGGAATTAATAAAACGGAAGATATTAATTTAATGACCTGTGAAAACGTTTAGCTATAATCTTTAACGATTAAGTCGTTAAATTAATTTTAAGGGAACGTGTTGACTTATTTAATGATTTGCACACAATTAATATTAATTGAAAAAAGTTGAAGAAAGAAATACACATTCAAAAATGTGTAATAAAGAGTGGGAAAGCAGTCTGGCTTACAAAATCTTTACCTAGCACTGAATATATACAAAAAAAATGTAACAAAAAATAAGTTTTAACTAAAGAAATAAGTATTTCCAAAAGTAAGTGTTTACTTTGGCACTTTAGCATTCTCTACAGTGGCGTAAATTTATAAATCGTCCGCAAACAATAATTTGTGACAAGACAGAGTGTCACAGAGATCGTTAATAAATATTGAAAATAGCAAGGGTCCTAAATTTGTTCCTTGGGGAACGCCAGAGGTAGGGAAAAAATGCTTGGACTCGTGGCCCATGTACCTAACATAATGTTTTCTTTTAAGTAAATAGGACGAGAACAGATTAACCAAAGACGACGAAAACCCAAGATGATCAAGCTTACCCAGAAGCAAAGAGTGATCAACGGTGTCGAACGCCTTAGAGAAATCAGTGTAGACCACATCAACTTGTTTGTTATTGTCAATGTTATTAGCAAGGAATTGAGTAAATTCGACCAAATTAGTAGTAGTGGACCTTTTATTAATAAAACCATGCTGGTTGGCGGATAGAAGGGGGTGGACCAACGGGTAGATGCGATTGTACAATTAAATTTATTTTGGTCGTTTTCTATTTTGACGCCTTATAACTTATATAATCCAATCATCCCTACTATATTTTTTCAGTTTTAACGCAAAAGGATAGTTATACTAAAAACTGTAAGCCATAAATAAACTATACGATATAAACAAATGCTATGGTAGTCAATAAGAAATGCGTCTGATCTTTGACCTCCTATTCTAATCTGTTGCCTCTAAATTTCCAAATTTATACTACATCAAATATTATAAAAAAAACAAAAGAAAAAAGAATGTATACCATTTGAAAGAGTAAGAAGTAGAATGGTATACGAGGCAGCATATGCAAAAATGAATGCCACACACAATCTGAACCATAAGCTACCCAAATCTCCACCTAGTTCATTCATATGTAAAAATACACTCGCACTTTGAGAATTGATGTTTTGAAATAAGATTGATTAGAAAAATAAAACAAGAATTTAAACTTCTGTGAAGAAAATTCTGAAAATTCTGGTGTGATAGCCAAATCCTTGGAAGGCCTTGTTAAAGTTTCGATTATTACCAAGTGCCACGACAAATTTTGGTATGGTCAATAGTGCTCGCAGGATTTTTCCAGGGTCATCGAGATCATGATGTATAAGTACGAAAGATCCTAACAGCTTTTATCAAACTACTTAGAAATGCATAATTTTTTTTTGTAAGTATTCGGCTATTGTTTTTATAGCTGAATAATTACAGCAGGGTTTCTTATTGAAACAGTTTCATCCAAGTGAACTCACTTCCTCCCATTGATTTCCATATTGTTACTTACTGGCAATACGCGTCTGGACTAACCATAAATTTATCTATCCGTTCGTATATACGTAGATACATACATGCATGTATAGATGAGTATTTATGGATTGACACGTTCAAAATAGCAGGCCCAGCGTTGAATAGATGCTAACTGGATTTCAATTACGAACATCAATCTCTCGGTCTTCATATTAGTCCGTGTCGGTCTTATAATCAAATTCGACCCTTTAAATGGCATCTTTCCGTGTGTGTCGGACCCGAGCCGACTGTGACGCCCTCGGTCTACCGACGACATGCCAGGAGTTCTTTACGACACCTTCGTCCTTTCATCTGTACATTACGTTATTCGTATTGATTACCCTATTACCACTTGGTGGGAGTATCACTCCAGCAATATTAGATTTCGAATAATATAGTGCTAGGTTTCAGCTTAGGTTTGTATTCAATTTGAGCAAAAACTTTCGCAAGAAGGCCTAGGAACATCTAGATGGAAGATTATTTTCGTAACATCCCTAAATCGTCGTCCGTAATATAGCTTTCTCGAAAGGATTTGAGAATTGACGGTATATCGCGCTGAGAAGATCACTGTATTCGTCCGTTCATTTGCGTATAAGCTCGGGTTCGGCGAGGAATATCAACGTCTCTCTCCCTGTAATGAGTAAATCATCCCTCTATTAGTAACAAACGGAAGATACGGCCAAGGTGTAACGCAGATGAGTAATGAATATATCGAGACATAAAAGGTTTAATTTCAGAGGAGGGTTATTGTGTAATAAAGCATTGTTCTCTAGAGAAATGGATTATTCCAACATGTCTATGGACCCCATCCAGGGCTCTAGGATAAAGTAGATAACTAAATCGCACAGTCCAATTATTACATAGTTTATATTAAGTTTATTAATACCGACTTCCTGTTGTTAATGTTTTAAAAGAAAGGAATTGATTATATCGGAACGACTGGAGATATGAAGGAAACTATTTGAATCAGTTAGATACATTTTGCAAGTGACAGTTTTTTTCTCAGTAATGATTATTGGTGTAACATATGGTTATATGAGAATTGTAAGAGTTAAATACTATAATCCCGATTCTTTGTTATTGCGTAAAAAATCTTATGCATTTGTTAACAATATAGATATTTTGAAATTTTATGTAGATGCAGCGACGAAAAAACTTCGAAATGTTGAGAAGTAGTATGATTTTATATTATGCGCCGAAATGAGGCAGTGTCAGTAATTGAACGTCAACGGTTTGCATCTTTGCCCTCTATCCCAACGGTGCGGGTTTGACTCCCGGCCTAGATGTTTTGTTTTTTAATTATGGATAAAAATACACTGAGAGAAGAAGATGCGTTAAATTAACAAAAATCACTTTGTTACGATCACGCTTGTTGAATTTACCGAACATTTTGTTATACCAACAAAAATAGAGCATTGCATGAACTAAAAATTTTTGTTAACATTTTTTTTGTTGAATTAACAAGCTGAAAACGTTAAACAAGAAATTAAGCAAATAAGATGCGTCCTGTCAAGAAATTGTGGTTATTCACTGAACTAAAATAAAATTATTGAGAGGAAAATGTATATGCCATTGGTTTAACAAAATGCAAATTCAATATAAACAAGAAGAATAGTCTATTTTACAAAGCACTTATGTTTATTTTAACTTGGTAACTTAGCTATACTACCCACGTGCTAAACACCTGCTAGGCAACACGTGCAAATGCATCTAAAAATACACATTTTGGTTTCATTCGTTTCTCATTAGATTAGATGTTTCAGCATGCACCGCATAGTGAGTTGTTAGCAAATTAAATTTATAACATTTCAGTTATGGCAGATGAAACTATCGCGCAGTTAGATGATATTATTCCTGTGCCTAAAGGTAAGTAACCATTTGTTTATATTATAGCAAGAAACAAGTTATAAAATGAAATTGAACAATAACAAGCCATGCATTTTTTTTTTGGCTACACGAATATTGAGTTCGTGTAGAATTTTACAAAATATTGGGTTCTGAATAATACTGGAGCTGTTAAAACAAACAAAAAAAATAGTAAAAACAACTAAGTGCTTCTTTTGTGATTTTAAACATGTTTTGAAGTGTTATATTTAGTTTTATTATAGAAATGGCACACCCTTTATTAAACGCAATCGCACCCCATTAATTAATACTTGGTAGCTACAGCGTTGACTTGAAATTTAATCCTCTAAACCAGAGCTGTCCAACATGTGGCCCGCTACCATATTTTTTTTATAAAGTTGCAAATGAATTGCAAGTTTATTTTTATCACAATGTTTGACTATGTAAATACACAATCAATTTAGTATCTATTAAATTAATGTTACACCGGTGATGTCTCTATTCTTCACCTACGAAAATACGAGCAATTTTTTTGTTTGATCTTAATTTGAAAAATATTTAAAATCTTAAAATAATACGCAACATTGACCAGTTATGTTTTATATGCACATATGTACATGTAGCATATTTATCTTTACTCTTTATTATGTTTGTGAGACATGTAAAGCCGATGTTTAAATGATTTTTCAGTTTCACGGGTTTTGCTCCAGTTCTATATTCTAGCGTCATTCATACCACAACGTCAAGAATAGCTAGAAAAAAGGGTCAACATTGGAAACAGTCTACAGCCGAATCCCCTGAAAGTTTTATATTATTATGTGTGAACAAAATGTTTGAATGTTGTATAAATATTGATAAAATAATAAACTTTAAAAATTTGATATCTTCTTTTAGTCTAAAATCCTGCTTGAATTACCAATGCACTTGGAAGGAAAGATGACTGTTCATTTTGCAATACGGAAAACAAAAGATGTTGTGCTCGCAACAAATTTGTTTTGTTAACTTAATGAAAATAGCGTGTCTAATGAAAGAAAAACAAATGTTGGATCAATCATTCGAGAGTGTTAAATCAACGTTCTGATTTGGTTGTATTAACAAAATAGTTTTGTAAGTACAACAAAAAAAAAAAAATTCAACATAACAAGTTCACTTTGTTTATTAATACTTTTTCAGAATATTTTAATGATCATTTTTCTATAAAAAAGTTGTTAAAGAAGCCGCTTCAGTATCAAATCCCAAGTAAATATTAGATCTTAAGAGTATTGTATCTTCTTTGCACACGATATCAACGTATAATAATGAATACAACCTTATCTACGCCTACTATAAAAAGTTATCTTGTAGGAATCACTTTAAAAGCAATAATATGTTAACAGTGTTTGGTATTTAATTTTTTATTATTAAAATCAACATCTGTTTGAGCAGAACCGTTTTAACCATACTTACAGTATCAGATATAACGATCGGTACTCCATTCCTTACCTACGAAGCATATTGGTAGTCTGTTTTTATTTCGTAAAGAAATTTTTAAATTATTAGTTGATATGGAACGATATAGTTTAAATACTTATTGTAATACTTTATAGTGTTTCTCTTTTCTATATTGTAGTTTGCTGTATTATAAGTATATATATAGAAATACACAAAGTTTCATTTTACGTTCACGATTTCTTCTAATAAGCCTGAATATGTATTTGATATAATTTGGCTTTGCAAACGCCTTTACTAACAGTAACGGTTTTCGCTATTTTTACCCGTTTTCTGTCTTATCGTTAGTATAAATAACAAACCTCAATGCACAGTTTATACTAATGCTTTAAAGAAGAGTGTGAGTTTGTTTGTATGAATTAAACTCTAAAACTACTGGACCGATTTTAATAATTCTCTGGTTATTATGAAGCTCCACCACTTAGCCCCTTGCACACACATCGACTTTCGCCGTCACGAATAAAATCGTTGTTTTATTGTCAGGAAGAAGTGGATGAGAGCTTGCATACACATAGATTTTTATCGTTAAAATAACACACGGCGGAAACCGTGATGTTGGTACGGCGAAAATTGATGTCTGTGCAAGGAGACCTAGCCGTTATTCCAGGAATAAATAAATCATTTTTTATGTTACAATATTTACGATGCTGTCAAATATTGAGTCAAGAATTGAACGATACGTGAACAATACGTGTAAGTTTCCTCTTACTTCTCTGACAGAAAACTTGTTAGAATTTCTGTCACATAGCATAACAAGTTGTTCTAATTCACTCATACTTGCTATAGGGATATTACTTGTTTTTACCCTTACTCACTTTATTTCAAATACTATATTTACATTCGCTTATGGAAAAAATATGTCTACCTATGTTCTATTATCTATTACAGATAATATTACTATTACAAAAGTAATATTGGGAATTTAATAAATATATTCTGAACCGTCTTAATGGTTAGTTTGCTGGTAATATGTTTTAAATACTACAAAAATACCTCCATCAATAACGCAAACATTAGTTGGAAATTGCAGATAGAGATGTATAGCACGCACATAATGTAGAAGTGCTCTAAGAATCGTATTTATTTCATGATCTGAAATGAAAACGACACATTGATCATCAAATTTCTATTATGAGTTGATCTATTTTTTATTCTTTTGCACTTGAAATATGTAGTAATAAGTATACAAACCTTAAAACTGGTTCATTCAGCTAAGATTGAATCGCGATTAAAATATGGAATCACAGTTTGTGGCTATTAAAAAAAAAACTTTCTTTTTACTGAAACGAGCTGTGACCAGCGGTAGGAGCCTCAGGCATCATAACATAAATCTACACTAAAAACACGGCATTGCATAATTATGTAATTATTGTCTATAAACAGGCTTTCTTTAACTAATAAAAGTACATTATTAACAGCTATTAAAGTTGATAATGACTTGCCACTTGCCATATAAATCTAAGCACGTGTATTTGTTGAATATTATTTATCTCTCACCTATTTTGTACTGTGTGTTGTACCATTATTGTGATTTATACAGTAGCAGCTGCAGATAATTTACACAATTATAGAATTCCTCGCAAGAATTTGTAAAATGACGTGGTCCGTTCTAATCAGACGGTAGAGCGCCCGCTTCTCATTTCTCTCGCTTTATAAGGTTGCGTTTCGGGCGAAGTTCTAAAGTTTGTCTCTCAATTAGAGCATCGCGCGACAATCGCCTCTATGCTAGGGCGGCGCACGTGTTAGAATCGCGCAAGCTTCGTACCCAAGTAGCGAGATTCTTCAGGCGAATTCTTACGGAGAGCCTCTGCAGAGTATCGACTCAAGAGGAAGGGGAAGACGAGGAAAGGACTACGCCAGGAGAAGGAAGGAGGTGGAAGACAGAGAGGGCTGATGACCTGTCGGGGGTGAGAGCACAAGATGGCGTCCGGGCGCGGTCCCTTGATATCGGCTTACTGCTGGGCAATAAGATTTGCCTGTACAGCACTGGTCATTAATATACATGAGCTTAGAGGATGCCAAAGTTAGGAGAGGAGTTCGGTTGTGCTCAGATTATAGTTGCTGCTGCTCCTACATCTAGGCGCTCTCTCTGGACCCTACACTGACGCATTCCCTCTTCTACACTTCTGTTAGTACAGTGGTAATACTAATAGTGAACCTCTATCTTGCTCTCTCCTTCTTGTTTGCGTATTATAGGATATATATATAACAAAGCTCGCAAAGTTTGACAATTCCCGTGAATTTCTTATTGCGCTAATCTCTCTTATTTACTGGAGTCCTAGAATTTAGCTACAACCACGTTCGGGCGTCTATCCTATATGCGCAATCGATTATACACGACCTTTTGTATTTCACTGTAAATCATAACAGAAATCATCAAGTACTGTTCTAGCTAAACAATTAGTACTGTGAAAATCCATATTTTGTGACGGAAATTCTTAGGTATATCAAAATATTATTTAAAACGAAAGATTTCAGGAGCGATGTGGGCAATTGTTTTGATTATACAAAACTAATTATTATTTTCTTATTCTTGATAAAATGCGAAATATATAAATGCATTTTCTTTTTCACGTAAATAGCCTTCCCCAAATTTAATTTTAGTTAAGGGGGAATATTTCTTGGCATTCTATTCGTATTTCATACGATTCTAGATCATTTCATTTGTAGTAATTGATTTTTAAATTTATAAATTCTAAGGTTACTTTTTAATTTTATGCAATAGATATCGATGTATAAATATATATGAGCACCTATAATTTCTAAATAGACAAGAAGATGTGTCTAATAAGTCGAATGTTATGAAAACATTTTAGTTTAGATAAATATAACTATTTATTAGTGACACGAGATTGTGTGTTAAATAAGTTTCGCTAATGTAATTACTAGTTACTGTTATTTTAATAGGTAATACTTATATTTGTGGCTGACAAACCTTTTTTTATCACTCTCAGTTATTCTTTTGGCAAGAAATTTACAAGAATGGAAGATTAAATTATGTGTATACGTACATTATGTTAGCAAGCAGTACAATCTAGATTTCTTTCAATAATCAATCCTTATTTCGCCCAATAAAACATAATTGTGTGTATTACATCCTTTTAGTTCACTTACTAAATCAGAATATTCGGTTACTTATTCTTTTAACAAACGCAAAAAAGTTATTAGTGCAATAACAACAATGAACTTATCATTCAAAATATATAGTCTATAAAACATGTAGTAGTTGCATTCTTCGAATGAATTACATAACTATTGGTTATTTACTCTTGGCAAAACAATATCTCAAAGTAATAATATTTTATTAGAGCGAATACATTCAAATTAATATTATCGATTTTGGTTGGTATACATTGTATCTATAACTGTACGTCAGTTTTCTTTTTTTCATTTTAAGGAGTTTGTTATTTGCTGGGTCAAGTATCGGGTTGCAAATACACTTTTATGTATTAACATCTATTGACGTATTGTACTTACCAAACCCATTGAAATTTTACCGAACCCGGAGGTGATTCAACGTCGGCTAGGGATTTTTTACGGGTCGTATATTATATTAACACGGAATCTACGATTAATTTACTATCCGAGAACAAGGAAAGCTGTCTCGCCCTAGAATCGAACACCAGCTTCTATCAGGTAAAAAGCAAAGATCATAGCCATCACCTACACAGTAATTTAGCGGGGTAAATGAAGAATTAAAGATGGCAATGTTCGAGAAAAATGTACTTCTTCTTCATAAACTAGCCAAATATTTTGTTACCAAGCTAAACAAAACTAAAGTAACAACTACGAACAAAACTTAAGCGTGGATGTGTTCTTTATTCACTTCAAATAGGCGTATGACGCAATTTCTAGAGAAAAACTGTATGAAGCTAGAACTGGCAAGATAAAAAATTTCAAAGAGAATAATAAGCGAAAATTACACTAAGCCACACAAGAAATAAAATTTTGATGGCGGTAGTTATTCAGAGCAATTTAGGTTTGGGAAAGATTTAAGACAAGGCGACCCCCACTTCACGAACCTATTCAATCCAGTATTATAAGTAATATTAAGAGGTAGTAAGATCCTTTGTGATCCTCTTAATAAGATCCGAAAAAAGAACTCGAGAAGACTTTCACGAAATTTGATGAAGAAGCAAACAAATTTGGACTTCAGATAAACATTAAAAAAACAAAATACTTACATGGAAATAAAAGTTGAAAAAACAGAGCAAAATAAATATGCCAAGTTCAACATACCAGAAAGAGTATACAAATTCGAGAGAGCTACTCAGTTCGAATACTTAGGAGAAACAATAACATCGAAAAACCAAGAAGAGTGGGGAATAGACAAAAGAATCCTGAGGGGAAACAAAGCGGTAGGGACATTATGAAGAATTTTAAGGGCAAAAAATCTATCGACGGTAATTAAAATTAGAACGTATGATAGAATCGTAACACCAGTTGTGCTGTACGCCAGCGAATAATGGCTAATGACACGAACAAAAATTGGAATTTGGGAAAGAAAAATTTCGAGGGAAATATTAGGAGGTGTAAGAGCAATAGAAGTTGAATGGAGAAGACGCACAAACTGAGAGATAATGGACGGGTGCAAAAAAGCAAAAATAACGCAAAAATAAGGACGGGGTGATTAAGTCATACTCATTACCCGAATACCGGAACAAAGAATCGTTTTATATGAAGGCGAAGGCAGAAGAAGAAGAAGAAGAAGAGGAGAATGACCAAACTAAAAGTAGCTTAAGGAAGTGAAAGCGGATATAAGTGGGTTAGGCATAAAGAAGTGGGAAGATACCGCAAGGGATTGGAAAAAGTGGAAATAACTACTGAACAAACTACATATAAGCATAAAGAAATGTTTTGTTTTGCCATTCACCTACGTAAGTGTCAAGACATACATACGTTTAATATTTGTTCGCAGTAGGTGGTTGTTTACTTAATTTTGAAAAAGAAAACATTAAGAATACCCTAACGAAATTACACTGCATCAATGCAGACAAGGCAGTGTAAGCTTTTTCAATAAAAAAATGAATAGATATTGCTTTGTCACTACAGAGGAGATGGTTTATTCAGTTTGCAGCTTAACTATGCTAATATTTTAGACAAATAGGCATTCGTAAATAACAGTATATAAAAATCAAGAATCGATGATGACTTGCAACAAAGACAAATGTTCCTACACTTTTCTGTAAGTATTTTTAAATTCATACTTTTCTTTTGATTATGCAGTAAAATTGCAGCTTAGAGATGCAGGAGTTCCTTTTTTCGCGTTTTGCTATATGTAACTTTATCAAAATTTTTATAATAGTGTATAAAAGTATTATGCATAATATTAAAATGTAATTTATCAGATAAACTGTATTATTAGTAATGATGGTAATTATGAACGGAACCTTTTGTATCATTATGACTTTTAAATATCTTTTTCTAATTGGATGTTGCAATAAAACTAAAACAAAAGACGACGCAGTGCTGAAATGAATATTACCGCACACTGTGCTGTAATGAGATATTAACGCACTAGCGTTAATGTGCAAATTAGAAAAAATACTGTAAAAAAACGTGTGCCACAATAACTTGTAATGCTCGTACTTTGAATCTCTCGCATTACATAAACGTCATTGTGACACTTGTGTTTTAAAATACTATTTTCGTATAATATTCGTATACTGAACAGAACGCTGTTGGTCGAAAGGATTCTGATGTTTTCAACTCATACATTTTGGAGATTGTTAAAACGGGAGCACCTTTCTAGAGCTTTTGACAATCCTTTAATTAAACTTTTAGGTTTGCATTCGTGAGCAATCGTACTGAAAAAGCTATTGTAGTTTGTTCTTATATAAATATTTAGGCTATTACGGTGAATTAATATTAAATTGTAAGGAATCTCCACGTGGCTTACTTATAATATTTTAACTGATATTGTTGTACACACTTTCAGTTGGCACATATCGATTCATGTTTTTTTTTCTACTGAATATCCGTTGAAAACATATTCCTACGCCTGACCGCACAGCCATGCTGCTAACTATTAAAAGATAGATGTACATATACAGATCAAGCAATTTCAGGTGGCCAGTGCGCGATAGCAAGAGGGCGTGCTCAATAGAGAGAGACGCACCCGGAGAAATATAGAGATATGTTATAACTCGCACGTCAGAACACTCCCACCATGTATGCGATCCGTACAAAATACGAAATTCAGTTTTTAATCTAATATAGATCTGCAGTACTATACGCCAGCCATGAACTCATTAGCTGCGTCTGACGGAGGGGCTTCCGTGAATAGCAAATGCATGAGCTGCACTTCTATTCTGGATTATTTAATCCTTGATTTTGAAGCCAACGAAAGTAACACAAGTTGGAATGGTTAGAATACTAACGGGCCTAAACTTTATTAAACCGTACATACAGAAATTACACATATTAAAAATTAGTTTTTTTATATCAACTGCGTACACTGTCAGTCCACAATATTTATAACACATCTGTAGGTGTTTCAGGTTCGAAATGAGAGTATGAGCACTGTATGTGCATACCCGCTTCCTTTAAGCGCTGTGCTCTCAACTTAGGTCAGGACGATTCACAGAAGCTACGTAAGTGGCGAGCGATCATCCACCACACTGAGTATTTTGTTTGACAAATAACGTAACCGGATCTTTAGCGCGAAGGCAGGTACAGATAAAAGATGTGTTACTACGTACCGGAAAAATTTATACCGCAACAGCGCCGGGAGGACTAGGTAACTTTAGACCGGAACCTTAACGCCGGCACAAAGCACTAAAACTTGAACCGGCCCTGTCTAATATTGATTAATATTCGGAGGGATAATTGTGCAAAATTAATTAAAGGAGTTTGTAACCTTCATTAATAACGGTAGTGGAGCGTAGACCTAGTACACTCTTAGTTTTCGGTTTCCGTTGGTGTTCTAGCCGTTGTTTGTAACCCGTTTGTACCCCCGATGGCGTTGGCGAAACTGACGGAAGGATGACACTTGATTAGAGGCACGCTTAACTATGTGCGTGTCGGCGCTTTGGCAATATTAATGATATTCTGTGAAATATAATATAGAAAGCACTTTATTATTTGTTTATAATAAGTGTCTAGGGATTCGCTGAGTGTAGGTATCTTATGATAATAATTGTTTTATAAAGGTAACAACAAGAGTAGCTGGAAGTATTATATGAAAGATTTAGAAAAAAAAAGAACAGCTTTACCATTTGTCCAATAATGTAAATTCACAAACTTTAATATTGGGGTAGCTAAATTCTAGCAATAAGTACAATCTTTTAACAGCTACATACTTTTAGTTCTTGCATAATTTTTCGGTAAGTTTGATGGATTTTTGTTTTTTGAGTATTATTGAAGATTTTAATGAATATTTCTGTTTACAAAAATAAATAGGATTATGCTGTGTATTGTGAATGATTATAAACATTCCCCCATGTTATTTTAAAAATGGATAAATGTATCTTACAGTTAACGTAAAATAGTATTTTATATTCCCGCTTAATACAGAATAATATTCAAATTAATTCATTTATTGAGATATTTACAACAATAACATAGTAATTTCCAAACTAATACAAAACTACGTTATATAAATGCACAGTTGTTCAAGAGAAAATAAAAGTAATTTACTAGGTGGGGTGAAAAGTAACCTCCTTGACCGCCAGAATGCGCTGCTACTGCAAAAAAGGTTATGGTGCCCTGAAGTCCGTTCATATTTAGGCAGATATGCCAAATTTCAGTGCGATACTGTATTTAGTTTTGTTTTGACAGCTGATTGTTGTTGACGTGTTTGGCATCATGTTGAGTATGGACAAAAACGATTTTCGTTCTCTCATAAAACATTAGTTTTTGAGAGGCAAAACGGCGAAGGAAACAAAAGAAAAGTTGGATAAATATTATGGGGCTAATGCTCCGTCAGATTACACCGTCAAATATTGGTTTCGAGAGTTTCGTGGTGGCCGCAACTCCACTACCGATCAAGTCCGCAGCGGCAGGCCCTCCGATGCGGTTACAGAGGACAATGTCAAAAAAAATACATGAAATGGTGTTGGCTAACCGGAACGTGAAGGTGCGCGAGCCAGCAGATACCACAAAGATTAGTACTGAGCGCACACACCATATTTTGGGCAATATTCTGCATATGAAAAAGTTATCCTGCCGTTGGGTGCCGCGCATGCTCACTCCTGACCAAAAACACGAACGCGAGAGCACTTCGAAAGAGTGTTTGGACTTGCTGATGCGCAATCGGGGGGACTTTGGCGTCGATTGGTAACTGTTGATGAAACCTGGATCCACTATTACACACCAGAGAACAGAATGAGTGCCCGGCAATGGACTGAAGCCGGCACGAGTGCTCATACTCTTCGTGGACTACCTCGAAAGAGGAAAAACCATCAACAGCGAGTATTACTGTGCATTATTGGAGCGATTGAAGGCCGAAATCGCTGCAAAACGGCCTCACATGAAGCGAAAAAAATTTTGTTTTTGCAAGACAATGCACCGGCGCACAAGAGCATCGCAACCACGGCTAAAATCAATGACTTACGGCTCCAATTGCTGTCGCATCCACCGTATTCGCCCGATTTGGCTCCCTCGGACTATTATCTCTTCCCAAACCTCGAAAGATGGCTCATCAATAAAAAATTCAGCTCACGCGAGGATATCATCGACGCCACGGAGGAGTATTTTGCAGACCTTCCGGAAAATTACTTTTCGGACGGTCTGCACCCTTCATTCCCAAGGAGGTTACTTTTCACCCCACCTAGTACAGTAGACAAGATGAAAAAAGAAATAGCACAAAAGCCAAACAGAAAATAATAGCTGTTACAGAGAAAAAGTACATCAGAAACAAGGTGGCAAAATCTTCATCTATCATGCAAGTATTTGCCTGCTTCTTAGTTTCTACTGCTTCTTCACCGTATATCCAATAATATACTTTTATTATTTTGAAATATGGTTTTTAAACAGAAAAGAGCCATGCCTTATTTAAAATCATACAACTCTATCGAGCGTATGCCTTTTTTTATTCTTTAGGAAGCTAAAAGTACCCAATGAGGTGAAATTTTTCGATTCACACATAAAGATAGTGACCCGAAAATCGTGGCAAAAATAAAAACTTGGTACCTAAAACACTGCTTGGGGAAGGAGCGATGTTTTTGGAATTAGCAAGACAAGATGAATGTAAACTATTTCGATTTGTAAAGGAAACATCATCCTATATTCTCTTTTCATGCTCAATGAATTGCTAAGAGAAGATTAGTTATGCGATTTTGGAATGAAACATCAAAACGTTCTGAGCCTGAGAAGACTGAGTTCCAGTTTCTAATAAAGAATCTGCCAATTTCGATAATTTGGAACAAGAAATAATTAGGTTTAAGTGTTCAAAGCTGACAAAATTTCCAATGTAGATGAGACTGGTCTCTGCTGCGTTCAAACGTCTCGATGTCTTCTCGATGCGGGAGCAAAAGCAAATTCCTACTATAATTTAAGCCGAATGGCGTTCCTTGGTAGGTAGGTAGGTAGTTTTGTGTCAGCCGTTAACTATTCTCGCAGAAATTCTGAAAAAATGAGAGCGCTTTCTGGAACAACATTTGCTTTCGATTCTTATAGTTGGAACAAGCACATATTTTTACAAAGTGATTCAATTGCTTTCTTGGATACGTTCTCATTACAGAAAAATATATCCCTCTGATATTATAGAGAAGAACAAATAGGAGATTACCGACAAATTTTTGATGAAAAAGCATTATTAGTATTAGCTTTGGAAATGACAAAAATCCAGTTGTTTTCGATTAAAAAAAAAAAAAAATAAAAAAGGATGGAAAGTTAAATCCTTAACACCACCCTAAACTAAGGAAGAAATCGTGTAGTCATTAACCGAAAAATTGAAATTGAACAATAAATAAATAGGAATAGTGTTTCAGTAGCAGACAGTTGATCTGCTGGATCTGGAGTGAATAGTGAAAACCAATGCTAAGGAGCCTAACAAAATAAGAAGATAAACCGTCTTTTCTGACTCAAGTAATGATGATCTCTTTGCTTTTTCTGCTTAGGCTTGTTCTTAAAAGACAGAAAGCGCGAAATTGGGATTCAGTGTTTTATATGCGGCTTTCGGGTCCATGAATTATGCGTTTTTGCAGAAAAGACAGTTATATGTATGATATCTGTCAATAATTTGGGTATTTCATATACCACAACTTACTGTCCCATATTTAACGCTTGCTTTCATGTATCGTCAACTGTATAACATGAATTTTGTTTTTTTGTAAAGCGTCACAAAACCCTTTTAAACTCTTCTACAGCACGTAAATAGTTAAAAATCAGGTACCGGGCAAAGTTTGCTGTTTTTATGAACGAAGAAATTATGACAAAATTTTTTACTTTGTCGACCAATTACTGATAGATTTCGATATATTGTTTGCACTCCTAAGGCAAGGAACGTGAAGTGCTGAATCGTGCGCACAATAGATCGACATAAAATACCTCGTTTGCTGGTCTTAGTGTAACAGCAACCACAACCCTTAGTTTTGTCTATATTCAAACTATAATACACTCCGCCAAAAAAGTATCGCATAATTTAGTTTTGAATCATAAAAGTATCGCATAATCTTTGTTTATAGCATAAAGTTGTAAATATACTTTAATGCGCTCTAAGATATAATTTCTATGATTGTTTAAATAAAATACAGGCCAAATAAAAACAAGAACTCATACTTGAGATTTTTATTAAAACAAGAAATTATAATTTTGAAAAGAAAAATGTCATAACAGTAGCTTTTAATACTGAGTATTGCCACCTCTGGCTCTTATGACCGCTCGCATACGGTTTGGCAGAGATTCGATTAACCTCCGTATATAAGCCTGATCCAAATTCTCCCACTCGTCACGGAGAGCATTTTCTAGTCCATGCAGGTCCGCTGGGGCAACATTTTGGGTTCGTATCCGTCTGTGAAGGAGGTCCCACACGTGCTCGATAGGGTTCATGTCCGGACTTATCGCAGGCCAATCTAAAACTGGAATACCAACATCGTTAAGGTATTCCTGGACGATTATTGCAACATGCGGCCGTGCATTATCGTGCATTAACATGAATTCGTTTCCTATAATTGGCGCATATGGTACTACATGTTCTTCTAAAATGTCCGTTATATACCTGTGGGCAGTCAGTGTACCTCTGTCTACTGGTACTAACTCTGTACGACCTGTTAAACAGATGCCTCCCCAAACCATAATAGAGCCACCAGCGAAATTAGGTCTAGGTCTGATATTACACTGCGAATAGCGCTCACCGTCTCGTCTGTACACTGAGATACGCCTATCTGAGGTGTAAAGACCAAATCTTGACTCATCTGTGAAGAGTATATTGGCCCAGTCATTAATGTTCCAATTTACATGTTCTCTGGCAAACCTTAAGCGAGCCACTCGGTGGTTCCTAGTGAGACGAGGGGCTGTTACAGCTACTCTAGCTCTTAATCCACTCTGTCGTAACCTATTCCGAATAGTTTGAGTACTCACACGAGTATTTCTGACTTTAGCCAAGTCGTTCTGCAATTGTCTCGCAGTTACATGTCTTCGACGTAATGCTTGTAGTAGTAAATAGCGGTCATCTTGGCGAGTAGAACATCTTGGACGACCTGGTACAGGTCTTCTACTGTAAATGCCTGTTTCCCTATATCTGGCTACGGCTCTAGAAACACTTGACTGATTGATGTTCATCAAATTAGCAACGTATGCTTGAGATCGTCCATCTTCGATTAAAGCAACTATAGCAGCCACTTGTTCTGAAGTTAAATTGCTCATTTTAGTTTTAAAAGCGTTGGTACAGAACTCTGACTTCGCACTTTAAATTTTGTCCGTATAGGAAGACTTTCAATAAACAACTGAACAAACCTTACACATATGCATTTTTCTAAATGTGTTCTTTTAGGAAAAAAAAAAAGTAAAAGCGCTAAGTTCCATTATTTTGTTAGTGTTTTTATAGTTCACATACACGAGGCAAACTTTTTGTGAACGTATAAAAATATCTTGGTTCATAAATGCCCTTTTTTAGTTTATGCGATACCTTTTTGGCGGAGTGTATTTTGTGAGATTAAAGTCTGGCAGGACAAATGGCACAAATCAGCACAGTCAAATTTTGAAATTTCAAAAGTGTGTGGGCACACTTTTGATATGAAGTTGGATTATTCATATTTAATCGTGAATATCTGGAGAACGGAAAGTGTAGAAAATATTTCCTTTACAGCACAAAATGATGCCATATTTAAATTTTGATAAATCGAAAGTGTGGTAGCCAACTTGACTGACCTATGAATTCGGTCAGTTTTGAAGCTGATGCAGTTGAAAGATATTCTTCTTTTGTATAAAATTGTGTTATTTGCGTTTTTTATAAATAAAATATTAGTAAACCTAACTACTTATGGAAATTAGGTGAATACTTGATTGCATTGCATCGTAAAGGGATTTCCTATCATATGGAAATTCCTTTAATCGTCCGATTGCCTGACCGTTATTAGGCATATTTGATATGATAATTTCGTACCCGACTGAATTATGCAACGTCTTTTAGCAACCATCGGGGAATAAGAAGAACCGGCCAGTAGTATCCTTTCCCACTGGACCAAGATTCTGTATCTCATGAGGTTATAAGATCAAAGGCCGTTCGCCGTTCAGTCCGCATCTACGATACTCTCACGACTACTACGGTACAAATCCCGCAATACCTTGCAGCCGCGTAATATCAAAGGGTGCATAATAAATTAAGGTGGACACTGAAACTAGTTTTCTTTAAAATTACTTCGCACTCCGCTTAACTTTGTGTATTTTCTACGTCTTTATACGATGTAGGATCTTTAAGAAATATAAAAAAAGAAATAAATGAATTGTTTTGACGGTGGCAATGAAATGCTTGATTACATGTTTAATTTACGAAGAAAGTAGCATGAGGTTGTTATTTTTTCGGTTATTTAATTGGTAATATCTTTGTATACTTGTATACATATATTTAAATTGTTTATATGTGGAAGTGTGTCTTCGTTTGTTTTAAATAATCATTTTTCTTAGTGTACGTATGGGGCTTTACTTTCATTCTCAGTTCTTTTTAAAAGTACTGCAAATTGAAAGAAAAGATTGAAAGTTTCACAAATTGCATTTTGGTTCATTTATTGTACGTTTATGGAGTATATTAACAATATTAGCCGAATGAATTGTTATGAACAAATACCGAAAAAAAGCAAATTAAAAAAGGGAATATCGTAAGTAAGCAATGCTAATAATAATTATGCAACATAACACGAAGCAGAAAGTAATCACAAACTGTTTAATACGGCCAGTTAATACCAAGACAATTTTTTCACCTTAAAATGCTTCGTTTTTAAATAAGAGATAGATATGTATTTTTAATTTTTAGTAATTCATATATCAACAACTAAATAGAATTTACCGTGTAGCAATAAATTTATTAAAGAAAAGAAGACAAACACTTATGGTCATAATCATTTAAATATTGAACTTTGAAATATGTGTTGCCCCACCTTAATACCATATAATATGTATGTATAATACATATTATTAACAGTTGTATTGTGATGAATGCTTTTTCCAACGTCTTGGAAAAAAAAAACAGTTGTTATCCAAATGCCAAAAATGGATCTGGTCAATGATTAGTTATACATCCAATCAGTATTTTACCGATATGTTCGACATTGTTATTATCTGAATGTAGGGCACACTACTACTACAGCTGTAAAATGGCTATTATTTTCACCCTTTTAAGATTTTAGTAAAGCCTTTAACACTGTAGGTCATGAAACGCTTTTATCTATACTAAATTTAAAAAAGAAAACCTGCCAGGCAATGCCTTTACATTCATGGAAAGTTGCATAATAGAACGTAACGTTGGCAACAATTCTAAAAGAATTTGGTAGTTTATTGTTAACGCCTTTGACTTACCTGGTGAATATGTCCTTTAAAAATTATCGACCTGTCTCCTTAATATCTAATGTTGCAAAGATTTTTGAATATTGCATGATCACACGTTTAAATTCATTCATAGATAAATATGACATAATTAACAACAACGAGCACGGCTTTAAAAAAGGAAAATCGACAACTACTGCTTTATTATCTTTTTATAATCTGATCATCAATAGCATAGACGATAAACAACTTCCACTGTCATTATTTTGTAATTTTAGTAAAGCGTTCGATTGTGTCCAACATTCAATATTGCTGAACAAATTATATGAATACGGTATAAGGGGCACCACTGCAGACTCGATTGCATCATATTTGGATGGTCGCATGCAATATGTTAGCATTAGTTATAATAATGGTGACACTGTAAAAAAGTTTAAATCTGCTTGTATACCAGTATTACATGGAGTTGCACAGGGGTCTGTGCTAGGCCCTCTCTTATTCAATTTGTATACCAATGATATTTGCACGTTTGTGTCAGACATTTTGATCTTTATGTATGTATATGACACCACACTTGTCATTACAAATAATAGTCTGAAGCAAATAATGCAATAAATCGCCTGCATAAGTGGTTCTGTGCGAATAAATTAAGGCTTAATAAAGCAAAAACAAACTTTCTGTTGTACCATACCCACCAAAGGCAACAAAATATTACCTGCAGCGTTAGTGTAAGTAACAACATCAGGCAAAATTCTTAGAAATAATAGTTCAGGACAATCTATTGTGGGATAATCACTGTAATAAGTTGGTAGGCGTACTTCACAGCAAAGCTTACCTGTTCATGAGTTTACGAAGCTGTTTACCGTTGGAAACACTAATATAATTGTATTATTACTACTGTGGGGCTCTTCACCAGCAGCAAAAAAGGTATATGTCGCCCAAAAACAAGTTTTAAAAACACTTAGCGGCATAAGAGCAACAGACTCACGCATATCTATTTTTGTGGATTTGCAAATTTTGACTTTGCCGTGCCTTTATATCCTGGAAACGTTATGCTATTTTCATGTGCCAAAAGCGGATCCTTCTGCGACATTTAGAGGTTTAGAACATTTGGGGCGAAAGCTGTATAATAAATTACCGAAGGAATATAAAAATCAAATACTTTTTAAACAATGCGTGAAAGAAATGCTGACATGTTACTATAGCATAGAAGAATATTTACAGTCCTAGCTGATAGTTCATTTAGTAATACTTATATATCTTTTGTAATACCTTTTCTATTTAAAATTTTCTTGTGTTCACTTTCTTAGTATTTAGATTACTTTTTACTATTGTTTCTTTTTCTTTTTTTTTTACTGATTCAACTATTATTATAATTCTATGAATCAATAAAGATTATTATTTTATTATTATTATTATTATATTATGCAGTGTGTGCACCTGGGTGGTGATGTATTATTTTGGCGAAATGTTGAGCAGGGTGTACCACAAGGTTTAATATTTGAACCACTTTTGTTCACTTTATACACATCATGCCTGTTTTCATATGAGAAACATGTATTCATGTACACATTTTTTCCGACGATATCTAAGTAGATCCACTCCTTTCCCATAAATAATTTACAGAGAAGAAATTTTGTCTGTAAGTAATATTTGGTATACTTAAATATAACGGAGTTTCATATTAACTAAATGAACTGAAATGGTTAAATATGTATAACCACACATGCTTGCAAGTTGTTCCATACAAAGTAATTAATTTCAAACCGCCACAAGATTACAACTGTATTTTTTCTTCGTATTGACATCCATCAGTTAAATTTAACATGAAATTTAAATAGATACAATTACTCCACCTACTATCACGAAAATTTTGAAATAATATGTTTTCCAGCTCCAACTGTCAGAATACTTAATTCAAGAAAGTCCTCTGGAAAAATTATTTATTGTTAGATATTGTTATTGATCTTTCTAAAATTTGTCCTCCTATCAAATAAAATAGCTAAAAATCTAGAAGAAATACTTTGTTATTTTGATTTGGATACTTTTATTCAAGTATGTTTGTGTTATAAAATTGTTGTATTCATCATGTATATCACTGGAGGAATATAGCATCATGGCTTTTTTTAATTTTGCATGAATTAACTTCCTTTTCTTATAAAGAGAGAGAAAATAAGAATTTTTATGGTAGTTTGGTAGGGATGCTGTTAAAAGATAAATGTTATAAAGTAATTAAAATATGAGCAGAAAGATACATTATCGTAGTTGTCTATACCGCAGATAAATTTTGTTTGTAGCCTCAATATATTTGAGTTATTATAATTGTACTTGTTATCAAAAAATGTATAGTTTGTGCTTATCAAAAAGGGTAAAGTCGTACTGTTAGGTATATAAATAATGCAAATGCGATAAAATATTATTATTAAACATTACTACCAGAAACGCTGTTTTGTCGCATTATGAAACGCTTGTTAATTTGCTCTTGATTTACGTATTCAGGTTCCGTATAAGTTTTAATTCAATTACCGACTACGGCTGACTCTGCTCACTCGTTCCAAGTTTCCTATGTTATAAAGCACTAAAAGAAAAACCGTGAAAAGTGGTTTAGAATTTATATTGCTATTGTCCAATTCTTTATAGTTATGAAATTAACTGTATAGATAGAGTAAAATTCTCTCACACGCCTTAAAGAAATTATTTATAAATATTGAGAAATACTTTAAAAGTTTTAACAGAATAGTATACAAAGCAGCCAAGCACCTGTGGTAGGTAACCTACAGTATACAACAGCAGAGTCATTATTGTATGGATATTAATTTCGAATAAGTAACTTTATATTAACGTATATATAACATTACGCAATTTGGTTTGTAAAGTAGGTATGTGGAATTATATCATTTAGGTTACAAGCGGAACACAATCTAAACACGCACTTTACCTTTTCTATAGATATTAAATTAATTTTTATATATTCTCTGCTTTTCCATTAGCTCCCACTTCCGTCGAGCTGTTTTGTACTTGCATCTCTGTATCTACTAGTATTGTGTTTATATATCTCCGTTGTATTTTCAGTACATGTAAAGGATTTTCTTTAGTTCTCTAATTCCCCAGAGAGTTCAATTTTACAATTAAATGCAATTTGTTAAATAGGTGTGGCGATTTAATTTCGTGATGCGGAACTAAGTGGCTCCTGAAGTGTGAAATAATTGATTGGGTTTATAGTTTAGATTGCGGTTTTACAAACTAATTAAAGAGAGAGGTTTTGACGGTACCGGTCCGCTCTGCTCGTTTGTCTGGCTTTTACACTTCGGTACATTGATGGCGAGTTATATAAACGGGATAAAGTAATATGGAATTACTTACCATATATGCTGCGTATTGTTCAAGAGAACTCAATAATTTAACTTTTAATAGATTTAGATAGACGTAGTAGACTTTAACTCTTATCTTTCCAAACTTTGTATTTTTGTGTATTTATTTTGCACTCTTAAGCGGTAATGAAAACACCTTCACACGCGACAAGGAAAGGTGAAATGATACAATAAACAATTTCTTTCTTGACTCAAATTGATGTATGGTGCACGATCATGTATTAATACCTTTTTCCACCTGCTCTAAGTAATGCTCTTCGGCTATTTTCGCATTTGCGGAAAGCAGTAGATTTATGATTTTATCACTTAGATATATTATAATGGGGCTTAAGGGCCTTATTTTAAAAATAAATAAAATATAGATGGCGCATTAAATTCTTAATGCAGACATTACGAAGATGTATGACATTTATAAAAATGCCCTGAGTTATTTTACGAAAATCGGCGTTCTGTGGAAAGTGTTTTTAAAAATTTACGTGAATTTTATGGTGTAAGGGAGAGTTGGGTAATGGTGCGCGGCGGGTAATCGTGCGCTCCAACTTATTTTGAATTTCGCGGCATATACAGGTCAGTTGAGCGATGCCGCAGGGTACGACACGTCACACGACTTCCGAATGCAATCGGACGTGATGCCAGTACGCACACGACCGAGGTGAAAGCACATGGTCGGTTTGTTTACTTTTTTTTGTAATTTTTGGGTGCTCGAAAATAAGGCGGTAAGTCCACAATTTTTATCCATTAATTTCGCATGAGGTATGTCTTTGAAATGTAGTGTTTGAGGAATGTTTTAGTATTGTCCAACTACAATTAAAGTAGTTTTTTCTATGAAAATTTTAGCAATTATGCAAAACAAACACCGAAGGGTAATCGTGCGCACTAGTTGAATAGTGCGCACGATTACCCTTCTGTGTGTGTTTTGTATAATAGCAAATATTTATTTTGATTTTAGATGCCTCAGAAATACACTCGTAAGACAACGATCCTTTCCTACACAGCCGAAGATCTGCAAAACGCCCTGGATGCAATAAGAAAAGATGGCAGAAAAATCAGAGAAGTGGGAAGATGTTTTAAAATACCCGAATCGACGCTGAGAAAAAAACTCTCAGAAGATGATCTGAAGCTACCTCGTCTAGGCCGTAAGACTGTATTCACCCAAGATACTGAAGTCGAGTTGAAGGAATATATTCTGTTGCTTTCTAAATTATTCTACGGATTGACTCCTGGTGGGCTCAGAAGGCTAGCATTTAGGTATGCAGAGCATCACTCAATCAATCACAATTTTAATCGAAAAACGGGTCTTGCTGGAAAAGCATGGCTTTATGGTTTCCTGAAAAGATTTCCTGTGATAAAACTTAGGCAGCCGGAGGGCACCAGTTTGAATCGGATCGCATCCTTCAATAAAGAAGCTGTGGAACTATTTTACTTCAATCTTCAGATTCTGATGCAGAAATTCAAGTTTGAACCAAGCAGAATATTTAACATGGACGAGACTGGAATAACAACAGTCCAAGCCAAATGTCCAAAGGTTTACGGAGCCAAAGGAGAAAAAAAAGTTGGTTCGGCTATTTCTGCTGAACGAGGAAGAACTATAACGGGTGTCTTTTGTGCCAGTGCAGCAGGAAATTACATCCCTCCTATGCTTATTTATCCTCGGAAAAGGATGCCAGCAACTCTTCAAAAAAACGGCCCCATGGGGGCCCTTTATCGATGTTCGAAGATGATATAGCTGAACTATTGAACAAGGCCTACATGAAAGTCGCGACGATGGAGAAGTGCGTTTCAGGATTTCGCACTGCGGGAATCTGCCCATTGGATCCGGACAAGTTCAAAGAAGACGATTTTGCTCCTTCCAAGCATGTAAGAGAATACGCAATAGAAGGCTGTTCTGCTGATGCTGATGACTCTGCTGTATCTAGAGCTGAAGCTGCTAATTCATTGCCCGATATTGGTTCAAATTCTTTAATCAATTTGCAAGTGTCTCAGCCTAGTACATCCAAAGATAATTCTTTTCTGGCCCTAGCTCCTATACAGAAACAGGTCAACAAAGAAATAAAAAGAAAACCACCCAAAAAGCAGAACTCAAAAATCCTCACAAGCACCCCTATCGGGAAAGAATTAGAAGCGGCTGAAGAAAAAAAGAGATTGAGGGAAGAAAGTCTGAAAAGAAAAAATGATAACAAAACGGACAAAAAGAAATTGGTCCGCAGGTGCTTCAGCAGTGAAACCACAAGCAACAATAAGCTAAAAGGAAAAAAGAGACTGAAGAAAGATGCAGAATCTGACTCATCAGACGACTCCGTGGATGAAGATTTGTCTGACATATGTGACGACGACGAACTGGACGATGTTGAACTGAGCTTCATACCTCCTCCGCTGCCAATGCCTTCGAGCCCCATTGAAATGTGTGGCATATGTGGGGAATTTGGCAAAAACGAAGTATGGTACCGCTGTGTGTTGTGTGCTTCATGGAACCATGCGGCGTGCACAGGTGCAGACACGGCAGAAAACTATAAGTGTGACTATTGCTCATAAAACAATTTTGATTTCATGTTAACTTTCAGAAAATAAACTTGATTTGTGAAAAGTATTGTAATTTTTTCAATCAAGGCTTAGTGCGCACCATTCCCTAACCCATGCGCATCATTAACCGCCTGGTCGGGTAAATGTGCGCAAATGCATTTCCACATATTTCAAATTTATACTCCTTACGTCAATACTTTATGCAAATATTGTTTTACTTACAATAAAGTAGAAGAATCAGTGACTCTGAATTTGTCCTCAAACTTAGAAAACCTTCATTCTTATTGAGACAAACACATTTTCTGCTTAACTGCGCACCATTTCCCAACCCTCCCTTACATGATAATCCATCTAAAAGAACTATTGGTGGAATTATTAGAAAATTTCAAGAGACCGATTCGATGGAAGATAAAAAAAGAGGAAGATACAGTCGTAGTGCTCGTTCACAAGAGCATATTGGTTTAGTTAGCAAAAGTGTTCCTGGAAATGTCCTAAATAACCGATTTTCAAAAGGAATGTTAGAGTACGCGGAGTTTTGTGTTTAATTTAAGATATTTTACATTTTATAAATGCAACATAAGAGGTTACGTGCTCCAGAAAAGACAGAAACGAACTGAACTGAACATTTCACACATAAAAGAAAATGTACATGCTACCAATATAAAACTTTCAATTCAATACTGCCAACACAGAACACCCCACGTGTATTGTTTTATATGTTTATCAGGATAATTTGTTGCCTACAACCATACCAAATTTGACGTTTCTTGGCATATTTTACTTGGATTAAGATATTAAAAATTTTGTTAAAAGCAGTAATTAATATCCTTCATTAGTATATCGTTCGAATGGTTATCAAGAATCGTTGTCAAAATAAATAATGCAGTATATAACAATATGACACGTACCCCGTTTTGTCTAATTGCCCTGTGTTGTTCCCTATTGCCACGACCAAATATCAATTCCGTCTTCCGTTTGCTAAAGCCACGTACTTCGACTCCACTGGGATTTATAGATAGAAGAAGAGGAGAGAAGGAAAAATCAAGAGTAATTACATTTTATTAGGAAAGAAAAAAATTTTACTTATGAGATTTGTCAATATAAATTATTAGGTATTTTAATGTCGCTAATAATAATTTGAAATACGAACAATGTGATGTAATAAGTATGCAATTATTAATACTTCATAAATAATAAATACAAAAGAATAGAATATTACATATAGTGTAGTATATGATCCAAAAGTCCAAATATTTTTTCGATTCACACATCCGAAAGTATAACCTTACTATATACTCTTTCGAAGATAGAAAGCGCCACGTTACCGAACTGCACTATGAATTGCTATGAATTGAACAGTTAACGCGTCACTTCCGTTATTTTACCTTATCCTTCTGTGTTTGACTGCCAAAATAGCTGTCAAACAATCCATCATTCTAATATGAGTGATCTGTATCCCGAACACTACAAAATGCAAGTAAGTTAATTTTAGTGAGTGAAAATTATGTGGTAGTCAAAAAAATATTATACGCACCGCGGCTGGAAGGTGTCTTTAGCAAACTCCATTGGTTGCTCGTCCCGACTCTAGGTTCTTCTTCCTTGCATTCATTGGTTCTGGAGTTTCTTGCACTTCGTTTAACGAGTTCTTGAAGAGTCTTACCCATACGCCCAATTTTGTTTTGGTGCAATTTCTACAACACCGCACCTTGCCGGCAGTATTTAAGATTTTATTTTAGAAGTGTGCAATAAAGATTCGGCATTTGGATGATAACGGGTGGGGCAGAAAAACCTATCCGATTTCAAAACGTTATAAAATTAAAACCACTCAACTTGACAAAATTTTTTTTTTATTAACATATCGCAAATTTTATGCCATTTTCAAATTTAAGTTTTGAAAAGCACACCACTTAAATGTCGTCCTTGGGAGCGGATACACTGATTTAGGCGCTCGCGGTAGCTTTCCATGACTTTCACCGTCATTTCCACAGGAATTTCTTCAATTGCCCGAGCAATTTCCCTTCGTAAAGCAAGAAGGGTCCTTGGTCGATGCTGGAATACCCTCGATTTGAGGTAACCCCAAAGGAAGAAGTCACATGGATTGAGATCCGGTGAGCGCGGCGGCCAGCCAAGATCACCTCTCAGAGAAATGTTAATAAAAAAAAAAATTTGTCAAGTTGAGTGGTTTTAATTTTATAACGTTTTGAAATCGGATAGGTTTTTCTGCCCCACCCTGTATATTTGAAAAACCAATTTGGTGGAGCGGATAGATATTACTTATTATAAGTAGTTCCATAAGATTGTGATCCAGGTTATCCTGCTATAAATCGTTAAGAAATGAATAAAATAATTTTACTGATTTTCCATATCCTATTCATAGTTTCTCGTACAAACTTAGTATACATGTTGTCCTGATTTATTTACTTAACAAATCAATATTTCCACATGAACACATTTTCGCAAATTCCAACGTTGTTCTAATACATCCCACGTAGAGATTCCATCGACGACGAAACGCCATAACGGGCGCCGGTTAGAGTAATCTGGAAACGGCCATACGACGGACGAAGAGCGAGACGGATAGAGAGAGGTTCGCAGAATTTAATGTTGCGGGGGTGAGGGGCTCGGAAGGGTGATGTAAGGGATGCATCTTACATCCTGGGGCCGGGATCAATACAGATCAGGAGCCGCCCTTACCCATGTCAGCAGCCATAGCACACTTATCCTAACCTAACCGTCAACCCCAACCTCACACCATCACCGCTGCTTCGACCCTTTTGTGCTTCCTGAACAATACAAGAACTTATACAAGGTCCCAGCCAGCTACAGACTGTTTCTTTTGTATGGATGTACTGATGGGAATAATACAATCAAGTCTAAAGTAATTATCCTAGATTAGAATAGCTCTAGTCATGGTTCCTATGTGTCTGTACTACATGAAATATATTGAATATATTATGTAGTTCGTCTATAACTAAAAGAATTTATTCATAAATTCGGATACATGAACAAACTGAATAATTCTCAAAAAAAAAATAAAATAGCTAATAGGAAAGATAAAGGTAAAAAACTTGATTGCTGAGAAGAATATATGGTGGATGACCTAGGGTGAGAAAAGTGTTTATCGTATTTCAAATTCTCACATAGAATTAAGTGGAGTTTTATGACAATAACACGTGTAGACTAAAAGAGAAGACGAATATAATTCCATAGGGCAGACAAAATTTTACAGCCGATGTAAAATACCAGGACCAGTAAAAGTCATTAGATATAAAATATATTAAATTGAGCCAAAGTTTAATTTTTAAGATTTCTCATAGATGGTGTCTTGACACTGTTGGACAATAAAGTTTATTATAAAGTTATAAGATGATACGCTCCAAAACTATTTACATTGTAGGTATGAACACTGAAGAAGGTAAGGAAATAGTGAATTACCCCTAAAATCATTATTTACCCTCCAAATTATTTATTAACCCAATGCATTCTATTCAGTGTTATGCCAAAGTTTTTGCCTTTTCCTTTAATTTCAAAGGATTGTATAAATTGAAGCTTACTGACTGCTTTCGCAAGACAAAGACGAGTTCCAGGTGTCACGGTTTTCTTCGTTTCTCAGGATTACAGTTTGGAATGTTACACTAAATTTTTCTATTTATTCAATTTGGGTGTAAAAATATGCATTTTTGATTATGCAAGTGTGTATTTCTAAGCAATTTCTATCGTTTAGAACTGAGGTAAGAAAATACTTTGCCAAAGTTAAACAGGAGCTGTATACGCGCTTTCCTTCTTATCGGTGTATACAGGTGTCTAATGTTAAGTGATCACCATTGGTAACTTCGTTAATATTGAAGCTACGAAGTCGGTTAAATTAGCTAACCAATTGTACTGTTTGTGTTAATTAATAAAGCGAAACCAGAATAACAATTCTAATATCTAGTTATCTGAGATATCCACAGAAACAACATCTGTATGTTTTTACATATTTTGAAAATTAGAAACAAAAAGTTTAAAAATTTAGAAATAAACGAAAGAAAAACGCACTTAAACTCTTTATTGCAATAAAATCTAAGTAGGCGTTGGAAATAATCAAATATTTAGAAGTTTTAGTAGGTACATTAAGTCATATGAAAAATAAAGTGCAAAAACGGTTAGCAATAAAAAGTTATAAATATTTTGTCAGTAAATGCTCGAACGCATGATCTTGTTGATCAACACACTTCTGAGCTCTACCGATTGTGAGAATATTCCGTGTCAATTTTAGGCTGGTCCTAGCGGGACTGTTATTTACTGAGTCTTCAATTTTGTTTTTCAGACCCACCACACTTCGATATTGTTGTTTATAAACTGTATCTTTAAAGTAATCCCATAGATAAAAATCTAGAGATATCAAGTCATCTGTCCGCTTAACATAGCAGCCGAATCATGATAATTATAACATCAACTAATGGTAGGTTTTCCAGAATCTCCTCCAGAAATGGCGTTCATAATTGAATATACCATACTCCTGTTAGGGTGCTGCGATTGAATATTGGGCCAATAACTCGAGTACCTAATAGGACACACCCAATAGTTAAACTAAAACGATGTTGAGGATGTCGTGGATCCTCTATAATAGGATTCTGTCGAGACTAATAATGTTGATTTCTTTTATTACTTAGATTCGTCCGACCACAAAATATGTTTGAAGTTATCTGAATGTGAACATTCACATTTGAGAAAATTAATTAACCAGTTACAAAAAATTAATCTTTTCTTTGTATGGGGTGTACCCTTTTCTTTTTATATGGATGAAGTATATTTTTCTTTAAAATAAGTTGAACAGTACATCTATTGACATCCAATCCTCGCGTAATATCTCTAATTGAATTGTGAGAAGCTGCTTGAAAATAAGCCATCACTCATACTTTTATGTCTTCGTTGATTAAGCACCCGTACCTTTTTCTAATTTTTTTAAATGTAGTTTCGTTATTCCTTAGCTTCCTGCACAATTTGAAAAAGAATGCTCCTTTTGGTACTTCACCGTTAGGAAATTCATTGTGATAATATTCTAATGCTTCTATGGAGTTTTTTCTATACTAATCAAATAAAAGCGTCTAGCATATCACATTTTTCCAGATATGTGAAAGGCGTTTTAGTAGAACCAATAGCTAGTAACAAATTATTAACAGTTAATAGGGGTACACAACTAATTAATTACAAAGCAGATTCCACTGTACAAACTTATTGACATTTCATGTAAGAGTTTTTGTTTAATGTCATATTCTAAGTGTACTTACATTTTATTTCAATAATAAATAGAGAGTAGTAGTCGAGTTTTTTCCCTTATTTCTACAGTTTGGATGATCGTGTGTTAGCAATTTTTGGTTTAGAATTTAATTCTTTTCTAAAATATGTGAAAACATATAATATGTAAAATTTAAAAATGTGTTGTTTACTTTGCTTTCACTATATTAATCAACATAAGAAGTACAGCTAGTTAGCTAATTTAAACGACTTCGTAACTTCAATAATAACAAAGTTGGCCATAGTAAACTCTTACTTAAAATTACCGATGTATTACATATGGTAAAGTAATTTATTATAATGCAAAAAGGTTGTGTAAAATATGGCACTTTAGGAAATTTATAACAAGAACCTTTGGGAGATTGAGCCTTTAGTAAGGCTTTGGTCATGAAGATGAAAAAGAGAACTCGGAGAAGTGATATTATTATTCATTTGATAGAATGTTGATTAGTCTAAATTGCAAGAAATCAAATGTTTGAAATCGCAAAAGAGATTGGTTTTTCTGCAATAATAAATTAAGTTTTTAATGTTTTGGCTGTCTATCAAAATATTTGAGAAAATTATGGTTTAAAAAAAGAGAGCAAATTACTATTAAGATCATTCATTCTCTTATATACGAATATTTTTCTTTTCAATGTTGCCACAATAAATTCGTCCGCGTGAAAGCTTGCACACCCATTTCAGGGTTGTACTTCCTACGCAAATATACACTTTCTTGATTCAAACTAACTTATTTTACTTCAAGAAGGTGATAGCTTTTAGTAGAATTAAAGAATGGATTATTATACACTATTCTAAGAATTCTTTTGGATCAAAGATTAATCAATGTTTATGTGAAGGAATCGTCACTTATAGTAATTTACGTATCAAGACTGGAAAGTGACGTTTTGTTGAAGGAGTTTGGAGATTGCGAGCCGTAGTGTGTACAAAATTTTTTCACATGATTACGACTTACTAAAATCAATTTACTTACATTTGTAGCGTTTGAAATACAGATCACTCATACTTGAATCGACAGATTTTTTGACAGCTATTTTGACAATCGAACCCAGAAAAACTTCAGAACCTTCACAGAGGAGCACGATAATGTAACGGAAGTGACACATTGGTACTTCAATTCCGTATGTACTTGTTGTACTCTGTCGGCCATGGACGGTAAAGTAACGGAAGAGATGCGTTGACCGTTCAATTCAAATTCAATTCAATAGAGTGGCACTTTCAAATAAGTGTTGTATTTTCGGATGTGGTAGCGGTAAAAAAGAAAGCGATGTTTTACTTGTAACCTATCAATTTTAAAAGAAATTACATTATCTTTCCACTGAAAGAAATACTATTTTCTGTTAAAAGAAATAACAACATCATCTGCACTAATATATATTTACCATGTTAATTGAGGGTGCTCACGCTGGAAACCATCATATAGTGGAGGGCCGGTCTCGGTTGTATATTGAAGGAGAATAAGTTATTGAAGACTAAAGCGAGTACACACATTGCAAAACTATAAGAAGAGCACACAGGATAAAGGAAGAACATGCTAATGTGTATTAGTTTATAATACTTGCCCTGAATTTAATAAAATGTTAAATCTAATATAATGGAATAATGTTTTCTAAGAATTTGGTTTTTGATAGGTGTTTTGTGGGGGTAATTACTGTAGCCTTAAGACAAAGAAGTACTCTTGAATAATCAATATCTTTCTATCCTCTATATCATTATAGCATTAAAGGTAAGAAACCAATGTGGTCCTTTTTATGATATCTAGAATGATTTTGAAACGTTCTGCAACTTCTTTCAATACCTTTGATGTTAAAATGTGGTTACAACTAAAAATCCACAGGTTCTACGATACTTGTAAAAGAATGTCGGTGAAGTATTTCTTATGTCAGATTTCTGACAGATGGAAAATAAACCAAATAAATTTCAATAAAAGTGAGAAATGGTAAATTACCCAGATAACATCAACCCTAAAGTTTGTGACATTTTCTTATTTTCTCTGAAGTCTTCGTTCGGTATTAGAATGCTAAATAATAATCTCTTACAATGCTAGTAAATACAAAGTAAAGCATTCATTACCGTCATTTATATCTGTTTAAAACAGCAAATTCCAATTCCTTTATGAAGTATATCTAAGCAGATTCTCATCAACGGGAGAATACGGGCACAGCAATAGACTTGCAGATTACGGACCTTTCGAATTTGTTTCTGGGACAGAGTTTCTAATGAGACAACAGAATTATTTAAATTGAATTGTTAAATTCGCCAGACACTTGGATTTCGCCCAAGCACTAGAGCTACGTTACCCTGCCGTTGCTAGACGACATTAGGATGTAACGATGTCGCTCGTTTAAACTTCATTTGTGTTGGTAATAGTTTACGTTTCACGTGTCTCAATTAGACTTTCATTAAAACAACACACAGATATGTATGTACGAATGCGCATACTTAATCCTTAATGCTCTTCAATAATAGATCTCCTGATCTCAGAAGATTGTCCTATGATATTTCTTAATATTATAATTTTATAAGCACATTATAATGTTTTCCTGTGTATGATGCCTTTTGTAGTTCCTTAACAATATTAACTTACCGTTATAACGGGCCTATGTTTAATCACGCCACGCAGGTGTTTTCGTTAAGAATATCAAATTTCTCATTCGAGATTAAAGTCATCATCGGATATTTACTTAGGACTGATATTAGCATCTGCAGCATGCATGACAGACTACACTAGATGTTGGTGTTTATTCTAAATTCTATGTGTACTTAACGCATTAGGTTTCCAGCTTTATTTACTATTAGTAATTTGTAGCAATAACTTTTGAGTATTTCAACAATGTCCAGCAGAACTTTGCAGGAGATTGTTGCTGAATGAATGCAATTTACCGATATTTTTTTAAATGCTTTGGAAAATTTGGAAATTAGTAAAATTTCTTTAAATTAATATAAAAATAACGTCGAAATAAGAGAAAACAAATTTAGTATTTTGTGATTCGTTATCGTTGCGTTAGTTTAGCCTAGCATCATCACCATTTATCATCTTACCTTTCAGCAGTTCATACGCCGCCCGCAGTAGTATGCTGTTTCAGCACGATAATAGCATTTAATGCTTCGAATCCAATAAGAAATTAATGTTAACCTACTACAAGTTCGTTGCGAAACACAATATATATTATGAACTTAGCAAAAGGTATTTCAATATCAAAGGCATTTCATCTGAGAGTCTACGCTCTAAGGGCCCAAGCAGATAACAGCTCTAACGCAAATATATTCAAACGAGAATGTTCGGCCGTTTGGGAATTTGAATACGTATTCGAAACACAGTTTTGATCTCAAATATGTATTATATTTATGCTCTATTGCTTCCATTACGGGAAAACTATATGTATGTATGTATGTATGTATATGTGTGTAGTAGGCATATACTGCAACACATAGGTGAGGAACGCTAGTTCAATAAAGCAACAATAAAATAATTCCCTCTTAGATATTAAGTGATACCATGTATACCGTTAGATAAAAGTTAAGTTATCGTTCTGGACAATTACTGTTATAAATTAGGTTTAATTGGATTTAAGTTAAACACTGTACAAATTTCTCATTCCTTGTTCTAATTTAAAAACCTCCAAAAGTACATCCTAGCAATACAGTTTCGATATCGAGACAATTTTTTATTGATGATGGAAGCGATTCTTTTGAAAAGTTATAATGCAAAGTATTTTGGTTTTAATGACCTCTGTAAGAATTAAAGAGCGTGTCGGTTATCTATTATCCATAATTTTCCTGAAATGTCTTCTAAAAGTACTGCTTTAGATATACACGGCAATTGTGAGACGAATTATTACTTATGGATTAGCGGCATGGAGTAGAAGAATGAACCTGGCAGCTGCGAGAATTAGCCACTCTGAAGTATAAAGATTAGTCTGTATATATAATTGGAGCAATTAGAACCTACCCAATGGCAACTATCGTTACACCTTCCGCAGTTTGGTGGAAAACATAGCAAGAAGTAACACATGTAAAGCTATGAGAGAAGAAACCATTAGTAAGTGACTAAACCTGAAATGTGTCCTGGGCGGCATGCCAAAAAAAAATTAGTTTTTTAGAAGAATTTATTACGAAATTTAGCTGCAAGCCCAAGCAAAATACGGAGCATCTTTCATGTGGAAACACACGCTACTGAAATATGTGTCCAGCTCAAAATCGACAGGAATTACTGTAAACAAGAAATTATCATAGTGTTTAATGGTTTAGCAGGCATCAATGCACTGAGCTCACACTAATTAGTTTCAAGATGGTTTGGGGCCACCTAGGAAATTTAACGAGCTTTGTTTCGGAATACAAAGGAGTTGTAGGAAAATAAAAACGATAATCTTGCTAAAAAGTTGGCGTGCCTGTACCCCAGGAACGTCAACTTTAGGACTCGAATTTTCACTATAAGGTAAAGTAGAGCAGATAAAGTCCAAGTCACAAGTGTAATATCTAAGGATTTGGGTATGCTAAAATCCTTCTGTTATCCTATAACCGAAGGAAATTTATAGAATTTGTCAAGCTATGTAAAAGCAATATCCACGTAATAACAGGGTTCATATCAGGTCACAGTAAATTGAGAGGACATCTGACTAGGCTTGCAATAGCTGAGTAAGCAGATTGTAGATTCTGAAAAGAACATGATAAAACCATCTATCCACAAGATTTGCCTAATTATGCTTAGGGTCTTTCTACGTCCTACATTTTTTAAAAAGAATATGATTGGACTACCAACTATAATGTAGCAAGAATGTAGCAAATGAGAGCTGCTCGTATTGACCTTCTAACCTTTATTGTACACCTTTCTACTAAGAGAAGACCAAAATTTCGGTATTGAATGATCCTGAGGAAAGTTTTGTTTGGGTTTAGTGTCGGAAAAATACAATGTTTTTTGTTAATTAGTTCTGCATTAGTTTTGTATAACAAGACACTAAGCCGGGCCAAAACCTAAAATCGTCCTTATTTGGCAAAGAACGTATGCAAATAATTTATTGATTTTGACGAGAACGAAAACAACATCATAAAAGTGACAAAAAAGTTGGTAAAGGAGGCCAGGAATAGACGATTAAAAATAAATAAGGGGAAAATTAAATATATGGTGATAGAAAACAAACAGAATAGTATGCAAGAGACCAAACTGGAATTCGGGACTGAAGACAAGGATACATGAAGACATGTTTTCGAAACAGTGAAAAATTTCAGCTATTTTGGTGTAACAATAAGCAGTAAATGCGGCGAAAGCACAGAAATAGAATAGTGGAAGGTAATAGGTGTTTGGGCTAACTGAAGAACGTACCTAAGTTAAGATATATCATAGTGGAAGTATGGAAACTAAACTAAATGAAGGTGGACATGCATGAAATCTGGGAAGGGAGAATTCTGAGGAGAAACTACGGAGGCAAGAAGGCAGGAGACTTATGGAGGAGAAGATTGAATGAGGAATTAAAAGAACTGTACGGTCACCCGTTAATAACAAGCGTTGCAAAGGTGTAGAGCAGCAAGGTGGCTGGCATTCGTGGTGAGGCTCACGAAGAACAGAACTGCGAAGCAGGCATTACAGGGAGTCATAATCTGGAGGAGAGAGAGAGAGAGGCAGACGGCAGACTAAGTGGATTGAGATAGTAATTGGTCTCAAAAATTTGTACCACACGATAATATAGAAAATGGAAAATCTAGTACTAGATGTGTGTGGAGTGTGAATTTCAGATCACAGTAAGTGACAGCCCAATTATTAAACAAGTTAATAAAACTAAATATTTAGGAGTCAAAAGGAGAGAAATAGCTAACAGAGAAGAATATAGAATGGTGAACGTAGGATGATGCTGAGGACAATGAACTGACGGGAATAGAAAATTAGTCAAAGATTTCTTATAATTTGTTTTTTCTTTTAATTATTAATAACCCACCCTCAGTTATTATAGTTTTTATTACAGATTTGTTGTTTAAACGCTCTAGGGGGCAAGCTCAGAAACATCAAATGCATTCACTTCCAAAGTTCTTAACACCTTTAGTAGTAAGAGCACTTGCTGGTTCATGCTGTATTTATTCACTACACTACAAACGTTGATCCAACAATTGGATTAACTTACTACTTAAGTTTCCGTATAATCGTCGTCTTTTTGTTGAATTTCTATATCTTATATAGAATTGGATTACATCTTTTAATAAGTTAACGTAAATTGATGAGCTGAAAGTGTTTGAAAAGCTATTTGAAGCGAGAATTTGCCTTTCAGAATTCGCTTTCCCAAATTCGATTTTATAAGATTGCTGTAATAAATTTAGCGTGAACACTTCAAAGGTAAGCGATGCGTGATATTGTCTAGACTTTGGCATTCAGCCTCCAGATACAGGAAATTCGTTTCTCTGATCGCGTCCCCTTCGCTAATTATAGCACTGCTATCGATTTCCAGTCCCAAGTTTAATTAGATGAATTATGCGATCTTATTCCATTCCCGTCGTGTGGTGCTGGCAAATATACCATTTAAATTCTGTTTACTTATTTGTTTTGTTGCGGCAAGCAAAGACGTAATATTTTAAATTTGTGTAACACTTAACACTTCAACCCTACAGCAGTTAATGCCCTGACCGGTTTTTTTTTTTCTGTTATGCGCGAAAGGTTAGTTACTCATTCTTTTGTTTATTCAATTGTTGAACGGCGAACCGCGCTGATGTAGGTAGGTATAAACAATAAGTGAAAATAAAGTAGAGCGGAAAGGAGACCCGGGCGGAAAGTGGAAGATAAATAAACGGACTGAAAGGATAGGAAGCGACAGCGGGGATACAAACGTGCGTTGTTCAAGAGAATTCATTTCCTGATTTCATTTATTCAAGATACCCATAATTTTGCCAGGAATTGTCCTATTTTGTCTCTGCTACTTTGTACTTAATAAATGCTTCTTTCTGCATGTTAATAAGATTTGTTAGCAAGTTTGGGGGGAACAACACCCTAATGGATGTATAAAATCTCGGTATAATAATGTATTTTGTCTTAACAATTGTGTAAATATGTGCAAAAATTAAAATGAAGTTTATAACTCAATTCAAAATGTTTAAACATTTAGTTTCGCACCACATTGTAGTTATAAAAAATACATTGATACAATAAATTGTTAAGAACCTTTGTTTTTGAAATAGATAATTCGTTAATAGTCTCCTTTTTTTACATAACCTAATCTGTAGCAATAGAAATAAAATATAACTATATACCATTATAAGAAAAGACTTTTGCGTGTTTAAATAATAATGTAGTGCTTAACCAATTTATTGTTTAACTAAAGCTGTATTGAATTTTACTATGAATGTTAAGTAAAATAATTGAAGATATCTAGAAAAAAAAGACATAAAGTCGTATTTAATCTCAATACAGTTTATCCTATAAGCAAACTTACTTACTTACTTACTTACTTGCCTGCGTTTTGGTAGAGTTGAACTTTAATAAAGTATTGCCTTTTATGTTCAAATTATTCATTTGATTAAATATGTTTATAGCAGTTTATGTCTGTTTTACTGTCTACTTTACATACAAAAAAATAGTGTGCAAACTATGGCATAACATAACCGTACATTATTCGCTATATTTCGCATAATATCTCCATTTTATCATACAGTCATTTTGTAAAATGTGTATGGTAGGTGCCAACCGTGAATCCTTGGCCCAGCAAAATTCATTAATAACTATATTATGTAATACAGCAGTAGTTTGATTTTATAATTTGTATCCAACAAAAGAGTTTAAGTTTCAAAGAATAAAAACAATTTCCGAGAAATTGACAAGCAAAGAACGACAAACATTAAATAAAACATATATATAATTATAAAATCATTTTTGTTGTGATGTTTTATCTTAACTTGTATTCAAAAGAAAAGAAATTATAAATAATAAATAATAACAAAGTTCTTTCAAAACTACATTCCCTTTTCAGCCGCTTTATCTAGAATTAGAAATTTCTCGTTCAAACTGAATCTAACATTACATTTTTTTGTCAAGTTTTGTAGGAAATAATGAAAAAGCTTTGGTCAAAAGATTAAGATAAATTAAATAAATTATTGCTTTAAGGTTCATTCTTGCTTACAATCTAACGGAATTGCTCATTTTATTTTAGCTACACTTTTAACTGTATCTTACATCGTGCATATTTTACCTCTCAGTTTTATTATTTATATGGATCAGTCAGTAGTCTCAAAATAGATAATACTCCTTTATTGTTGTTAGTTAAATCTTACCATTAGTTTACCTAACATCACAAAATATTTTATGATGATTAGTTTGACTAGTGACATTTATAGAGTAAAGATATGAAGATAATATAACTCAAAAATATGTTAGTCGCCACAACTGACACTTAAAGTGCGAAAAAGTTAAATATTAAGTGAAAGGAAGTTTATCAAAAATTTGAAGGTGTAAATTATCTTCTAAAACGAGTTGATATAAAAGCAATTTTCTTTTCTATGTATAGGTGGGTTCATCCCTCTGTTGCTGTGCTTCCATCTCTTGTTCATCACTCCCATCGTCCTTGCATCCTTTTCCACTCCTCTTACCTCTTCCTTGATCCTTCTTTGCTGATGGGTTCTATTATAGTGAGATACACTGTATTATTTTTCTAATCATTTCTGTTGGTTTTCTCCTTATCAAGCGTCCAGTCCGCTGTAACCTCTTTGCTCATCCACTCCGAGTTCATCCCCTCTGTTTTTTTTCATTCTTGCTTCCTCATCTTCTGTTATGCTTGATTTCAATATATTATTGTTCACATTACATTTCTTTCTGTTACTTTTAGATCTTCTTCCTGCTCTCGATTTATTGTCTTTGTTTCTCACACATAAATAATGAGAGGTGATTATTTATGTAATCAGGTCGATCAGGGTTTTTATATATTTATTTTGGTTTCCTAGTTCAAAGTTTACTTTTTAATAGAGAATTATTCCTACCATATGCTTGATTGTCTTTTAAAATTCTTTCTCTTCTTAAAGGTTTTATATTTTTACCTCCTCTTTTCCCAGACTCAAGTATTTTGTTTTTGCTTATTTATTGTCGTGCCAATTTTTGTGTTTCTGCATCCAGACGTTCTATAGCGCTTACGAGATTATCTCTTGTATTTCCTATTATTGTAATGTCATTTGGCCATAGTATGTTTCTCGCTTCATTTTGCTTTCCCCCCCCCCCACTTTCTTCCTGGAATTTCACGTTGCCTTTTTGTATTTTATATTAAACCCAAACTACAATTTACTAATATATCTGTTGCCTCAATTTCAAAGTTTCGCATCTTTAATTTAAGGCGCTATGGTTCATTCATTTTTGTGACGAGTTTTTTTTATTGTCTTAGCAATTTTCTTTTTGCGCTCATCAAAGTTCAGTCGGAACAAAGAAATATGTTAAAACTTCATTACTTCAGTTCCATTCGCAACTGATTTGATTAAAATAACATCAAATCTAATATACACAACAGAACTGAATCCTTAATAACTCGCCTGTACTGCGTACTAAGCGACCGAAGCTGTATTGATTTTGCATCTAAGATGGCGGAGGTAAGAGAGACATCTTAAGCTGGGGATACGATCGGGTCGCACCCTCATTCAATCCGTTCGGCGAAACGTTAATGAAATATATGCAAATGCACTCCGCCGTGTGCTATAGCTATGTAGCTGTCAGATCGCGTAAGAAGTGCGGCCGCCTGGTTGTAAGCACACGCACCCTTACGTTTAAAACTATTCGGCGGGGCGCGTACACATCTTCTAGCTTCGTCCTCTTCTAGCGCCAGGCGAGGATTGTTCTAAGGGTAGCCGTCACGTAGTGGTGGCGGTTTCTAGGCGCGACGTGCGAAATTAAGTTTCGCGATATGGAATGGAGTTGAATATGAGGCCGATAATTTGGAGTGGGATGTCGGGAGAACGACAAACTGAGCTCTTATTATTTATTGTTATTGCCGTGAATTAATTTAACGAGCGCACGCACTCGTTGTTGTTTGCTTTTGCACGATAGGTTAATATTAATTGTGGATATACGTTATGATTGCGTGATTTTCTGGAGTTGTCTTAATTTATGTTAGCTATTTTAAGGGCATCACTACCGTTTTTCGTCGGAACACTGAATGTTTTCTTTTTACGTCAATATCCCCGGTTCTATTTAACGAATTTTGTTTTTTTTAGACTTATTTTATTTAGAAATGCTTGGCATGCATTTATTTATTTTATACTGAAATTTATACTAAAGTAAGTTTCAGCAAGCGAGTGTGGACATTAGCATAACGTCAGATTAAAAAAATACTTGAAACTTGATCTATATAACCGAAATTTCACAATATCAAAAAGAATTTAAATTCGTACATTCATATTTTCACCTGAATAGTAGAAGAGACCTTATGCAGAAACAATCAAACATTTTAATCACTAGTGATAAAATATAAGAAAACAAATAGAAATCAGTTACACGAATATGCGAAGTCTTAACATGATATTATATACCATATTTATTACATATATAGTTTTTGTTAATATTTTGTATAATAGCCCCCATTAGAGATGACTTCGTCTAATCTTCTGGGCATTGAACTGACAAGTTGTTCGCAGAAGTTCGGTGTGATCAGTTTCCACATTTCTTCACACTGCTAACGTAGTACGTTTCCATTTCACAGATTTCGATTTCCTATTATATCTACCCAACATCGAACCATATGTCTCCACAAATCCTCGATGGGATTAAGGTCTGGTAACTTGGGCGGCCATTCTATAACCGTTACTTCTTGGTGTTCGCGAAACCATTGTTGTACTTCTGCAGCAATATGAATCGGGCTATTATCGTACCAATATGATATGTTCATCATTTGCGTAGGCTAAAGAAAGGGTATATTCCTATAGTAAATTGATATAAATGTGTGCAGTTATTCTCCCATTCAATGATATAAAATCTCCTGGACCATGACTGCACATCCATGCCTAGTAAGCAGCAGTTACTCTCCCGTTAGACTTGTTTTGTACAACATACTCTTTCCTATATGGAGAATTTGGTATTTTAGTTATTCAGATAATAAGTTTTATTGGGAACTTTATTATTACAATGTAAATGACAATTAAAACTATTCTAACATATACTCTTTGAAAGAACGTAAGTCCAATGTTTAAAATGTAGGGCTTATTTTCACCAGTTTAAATTCCCGTATTTATTTTACTTTACAATTTTTTTATCATCCAAACGTCACGCCCACGGACGACATCTCAAGTGTTTTGTTTATTGTATAGTTACGCACGTTGGACTCGCACAGTTCACTTATGGTATATACCCTTCTCTCTCTATTTTTACCTACAACTCAAACTGAGTCGCTACTTCTGAAAGGCATAGTACCTTTTCCACAGGACTACTTAAGCGCATATTACACTACAAAAGTTCTTTGGCACAAATCTTTTATAAAACATATTTGACAAACAATCTTTCTGGTGTAATATATGGTAACTTTTATAAAATATAACTTTTGTAAAAGTTCTTTTATCATATTTGCCTTTTCAACTAATATTTTATAAAATATATTTGCTGTGCTAAATGAGGTTAAATTACATCAGTGATTTGTGAACGTAATAATTATATCCACCGACCTCATCGACATCCCTCAAGATTTACGTGTTGCCATTTCTGAAGTCGATATATAAACCTCCAACTTATAAAAATCAAATTTATTTTTTCCCACAACATGCATTTTATAACATTAGTGGACATTTTTGTAAAAAATATTGCTCACAATTTTTGAAGGAGGTTTTAATCCCTGAATATTTAAGTATTGTCGTTTCTGATACTAATAAAAAAACTGTCACACTTATACTGATATAAAAATCACATTTCTTTTTTCTCCCACAAGTACCAAGGTCCTTAAAAAATGGCGGGTAATAAATAAATACCTATCTCTCGAACAAGTTCTACTCAAACTAAAATATTCAAAGTATTCAGGAATTTTAGCTATTTTAAATCAACAGTTGAGATTTAACAGAGTAATTTATTTAATAGTTCTTTAATATATACACTTTTGTTCGCTCAATAAGCACGGCCATCATGTGCACCATGAAGTAGTTTAGGTTCTTTAGGTGCCCAGGCGAAAATTTGGCTACCCCGGTATGCTTTTCATAGCTTTTATTTTGTATTTTTTTTTACGTACGATCATTACAAATCTTTAACGCAAAATAAGTGGTGAAGAATGTTATAGTTTTGGTGTTCGAGTGTTGAGCCAATGCAGAGCTAAAATAATTTCTTTTAGGAAATAATAAAATCATTATGAAACAGTGTGAAAAGAGTATTTGCTAGGTACGTTACTATAGAAACATCCGCAAAAATGTATTGTGTAAAACGCTAATACTGTAAAGAACAAAGCGGTTTCACTTTTTCTGTTATACATATCCATACGCCAGCCAACTGCGAGAGCAATATCGCCAAACGGCTTCACTCCTAGATGTCGTTAGCGCGAGAAGTTAGTATAACCTGGATTAGCAACCTTGTCGTTATCTCGGTCTCCATTCCTGCCACTATAAAGTTTATTGAGTTAGATTAGCCATAGTTTACACACGTAACCCTTATCTAGGGTCGTTTGCTTAAATTATATGTCGTACTGCGGAGACGTGTCTTTGTTTTACAAGAGCGACCTCTGTGTTTTGTCGCCGGACGTAAGGGTTTACGGGCGCCAAGGCGTGTGGGTTATTGCGGCGTAAGAAAGACCGACCATTGTGCTCTGGTGCTCCCGAACGCCAAACACATAGGTATTATTACAGCCTACGTGTATGCTGAACGTACCGACACATGCGTTCGAAGGGATTTCACCGCTTAAAGCTTTAGGAGATTGTGTGTATATATGTAGCTATATCGTTCTGTTTGTGTGTACTTTAATAAGGGCTACAGGGAACAAAAAAAGAGTCCTAGTTCCGCAGTAGAATTACCCGGTATAATAGTTTTCTTACACTTTAGTTAGATGGCAAACAAACGTATCTGTTAAGCCTAAAATTTAAACGTGGTTATAGAAATCTTTCCGAAATTTAGCAGATAAAAACAACGACAAAATACATGAAAATAGTAACTTTTGTATTAAAATAATTGCGAGTTAGTAACGTTCTATTCGAAAGATATTTGATTAGATAAAAGTCGAAAATAATGAAGGAATAAAAATTAATTTATTTGTACTGATACTTTTAAATGCCAAATTTGGTGTTAGAGAAATTGATTCTACTAGCGTTAAAGAATATAAACGTTTTCTGATTGAAGCATATTTTGGAAATAGAAAACGAGTTGATGGCGAATTGCTATTCACTGAGAAACTTACAACAAAATAAAATACAAATAAAATGAAGTATTAAGATTTAACTGATTTAAATTCAACATTTTATGGAAGCTAAGTCAAATATAAAGCATTTATGACCTCAATATTTATTTTCCTAAAATTTGTCTTTTTTCTTAGATCTCAATTAGCATTGCAAACGCTTTTTGCTCACCTTTAAAGCCAGAAAATTAAAGTTTCGTTGCGATTTGATGTTGCCTTTTTCTGACACTGCATGCAGATAACTTTTACTCTAACGTGATTTCTTTTTATTTACATAGACCGACGGGACAGTAAACGATAATTAGGAGCTATTGAGGTAGTAAAATAAGTTACGACAAATAATCCGAGCACTTCAGTTGGCCATTTAAAACAAATAAATTTTTCGTATAACGCATGTCTAAGGTATATTAAGGCAGAATTTACATTTTTTCCATATCGTTTGCAATTCTGGTATGAAATTTTACTTATAGGTACACTCCTACAGATCTCATTTTCACTTGCCTGATGCGCGATAGCAAGAGGACCTACTCAATAGAGTGAGACATACCCAACAAAACTCTGGAAAAATATTTATCTGCAGTGCTGTTCGTTCAGGGATTTCCGCCTGCTTGTTCGAGCTAATGACGCAAGATGCGCGTGAGAGCAGGGCTTCCGCCAACAGCCAGTGCATGGTCTGTAATATTGTGTTTACTCAATGTCTCAGCAATAATTTAATTCTTGATTAGTCGCAAGATGAAATATGACATAGGAAACATCAAAATAAAAAAATGTATAAAAACGTTAACAATGTAACATATATATTTTTTCCTTTTTCTTAATTGTGACATTTTAAGCAACAGGATATAGTTAACAACCAGTAAACATAAAAAAATAAACATTGGAAATAGGAGAATATTGGATATGAGAAAGCAATTCAGAATTCTCAGATCATATATGACACAGTTGAAACTATTCGTTAAGTAAGAAAGTTGGCAATTTGAGCAAGCTACTTAATAAGGAAACAATATCCTAAATTATCCTGAAGCTGTTTAAATAACTTTTTACAGCTTTTTAATTACCTATAACGATCAAGGGCGAATCTTTCAAGAGAAAATAAGCAGATCGTACCTGTATAACCAACAATAAATTATTTGCAACAGTTTTTAAAGATTACATCATCCACCTTAATATACAAATAATATGGCAAATAAATAAGATTTTGCAATTTAAGTAGTTTCTATTATTTCTTATGGTTCCACCATGAAAAAAATTCTTTACGTTTCCATGAGTTGTTACGAATGACCTACAAATTGAAGATGTCACACACAATAATGGGTATGAAATTTACTTTCACACTCATTTTTCATTGACTTTATTGATTTTATTTAAGAACTTTATTATTTTCTTTGTTGATATTATTTCCAATATGTCAAATTAAATTATTTAATTTTTGCAACTTTTGTTAACCGTAGTTTTCTCTTATTTCGTTTATTAAATCCATAAAACCAATTCTAAAAATTACAATGCACATACTATTAAATTTAGGACTATTTTTTTCCATGTTGTGGGTCGTAGTTTCAAACGAATCATGGGTATTTATTTTCTGCATACGGCGTTGACGAAATATTGTTTGAATAAGATGTTACTTGCAAAGACTTTCGAAGATATGAAGTAAGCTGTGCTTATAGATTGTGTTCAGTATCAACAACAGAAATTCTAAATTTACTTACATGAATAACACAGAAAGTGATGAGTGCCTCACTTGGTGTTAGTCACTACTGACCAACATCTATAATATTGACGGTTATACACACAACCGGTAGATCACTTCCAATTTACAGCCGAGACATCATTATGTTCGAGAAACTCGTTGCGTAAGGTTCAGATTTATTCCTTTTAGTCGTCTAAATAAAAGAAAATCGTGTATAATTGAGAGTCGCAGGTTAAAGGTGTACATACATATAGGTGTACGGTAAGGGGTTTCGGATGACAGGTTTGGTCAGTTGGTCCAGCGACGTAGATTCTGTACTCCCGTGGGAAATTAAGAGCTGCTCAGCCGACCTGTCCTTTTATTGGGAAGGAGAGAACTTGTTTGCGGTGTCCGTTTTAGGAGAGAATTTATCATGAATATGTTCTTTTCGAAAGCTTTATGATTTTTTAAGGTAAAGGAAAAGTGGAATTCATTGATTATTAGGTTTATTAGAATTTGGTCTTCATTAGGTATAAGAAAAGTAAGTAAAAAGTTCAAGTTGTTTCTTTCATAAAGAGCTGTCCTTCCAAAATGGAAAAGTGAATTAGACGAAACTATAAAATCTATTAAGTAATCTATTACAAAAATACTTTAATATCTTAGTTCTAAAGCTACGAAATGAATTAGGTATAACCTTCGAGTATCAAAGTATATGTATAAATAATTTTACACAAGATTCTTGTTTCCTTTGCAAAGGTAATCGTATAACTACGAACACATTTCTTAACTGAAAATACTAAATCTCATAACTGATTAAAATAAAATATACAGGGTGTTTTGAAACATCGTTTAAAGATTTTAAGGGCATGTAGTACGATCGAAAATAAGGTTAAAAGTCATAATAAACATATGTTCACAAATCAACCGTTTACGAGATAACAGCGAGTGTTCCTAGTAGTACATGGATACAACATATCCCGGTAAACAGGTGCTTATCAGCTATTATTTTATGACAGTTTAATTTGACGTTTTGTGCAATTTGTAGCAATTACAATGGTTGCGTATTCTAATGCTGAAATGAGCGATATGGTGTTCATGTACGGTCGTGCTAATGGGAATTCTTTACAAGCACGTCGCTTCTATGCTGAAACGTTTCCTGATCGCCAACTGCCTTCGCATGTGATGTTTCAGACGGTGTTTCAACGACTAAGAGAAACTGGTTCGTTTGAGATGCGGTCTTCTGATACTGGACGGCAGAGATTAGCATCTACTCCACAGATAGAAGATCGAATTTTGAATATTATTGATGAAAATCCCGAAACTAGTGTTAGAAGAATTTCGACTCAAGTGGGTGTAAGCAGCAATCTTGTTTGAAGAACTCTTCATGAGCAACTCCTATACCCCTACCATATCCAACGGGTACAAGCCCTTACTGCTCCGGATTATCAAGCGAGAAGGGCTTTCTGTGAGTGGTTTTTGCGAACAGCTGCTGATCGGCCAGATTTCGCTGATAACATCCTTTTCACTGATGAAGCTGGTTTTACTAAAAATGGAATATTTAATTTCCACAACAATCACGTTTGGTGTGACGAGAATCCTCATGCTACCGTTGAAGCTCGGCACCAGCAACGTTTCTCTCTAAACATCTGGTTAGGCATGATAGGGGAACGGTTGCTAGGACCGATTGTTTTGCCACAACGCTTTACAGGTCCTGCATACCTCGAGTTCTTGGAACTCGGAACCTAAACTTTTGGAAGATTTACCTATAAATCTAAGACTGAACCTCTGGTTTATGCAAGATGGAGCTCCAGCGCACTTTACGCGTGCTGTTAGGGAACATCTTAACAATGAATTTCCTGGGAGATGGATAGGGCGAGCAGGTCCCATTGCTTGGCCTTCAAGGTCTCCCGATCTAAACCCGTTGGACTTTAGTATCTGGGGTTATTTAAAAAGTTTAGTGTACGCAACGCCGGGAAACGATCTTCCAGAGTTGCGCCAACGAATAGAACAGTGTTGCCAGATAATACGAGGAAAACCCTTGTTTTTTGAAAGAGTGCGCGCTTCCTTTGAAAGCAGATGTAGATCCTGTGTCGAAATGGAAGGACGTCATTTTGAACATCTTCTTTAGTTATAATCTATTTTATGTTAAAATACAATAACATCTTAATAAAAACCGCTAAAGCAAACTTATTCTGCATTTGCGATAAAATCGCTGTTATCTCGTAAACAGTTAATTTGTGGACATATGTTTATTATGACTTTTAACCTTATTTTCGATCGTACTACATGCCCTTAAAATCTGTAAACGATGTTTCAAAACACCCTGTATATGAAAGAAAACTGGCTACAAATAAATCTATCCAATTAAATAAAATAATAACAACAGCTCATAAAACTTTACCCAAATTGACTGTTCAGTCAAACATTGAGCTTTATGTTTATGTTTTAGAAACAGTTTTCTAATTGCTCGCTGCTTTAAATTTTTGTAATCACCCATGAAAAAGTTTTGGCTCTCTGCAACATCTTAAATGAAAAAAAAAAATAATAATCCATTCGTTTCAAAAAGCTTTCAATAATTTAAAACATTTTAATCTTCCACTTCCGTTCAATGTTAAACAACATTTTTGTCATTTAAAAAAGTTTATGTGTTTTTCCTTTATAGCGCGCATAGTTTTCCTTCGTACAAAAATAGACCCTGATATGATGCAGATTTCCTGTCATTTAACCAACTCTTCATTTCTTACCGTTTACGAAATAAATACCAATGACCATCCTTATAATTGCGATGGTCTATGTAACTCAATTAATATTTTATTAATCTTATTGCCTAAACGGGTTTAATTAAGCAGTCGGCAATAATTTTTGTTCAATATATATTGGAAACTCGTATTTAATCCTTTATTTTACACTAAAGTTTGAATAATATCCAGGATGAATATAAAAAATCAGCACCATCATTTGATAAGAATACCTACAATTCTATTTGAAAGAAGTATCAGGGCAAATCTCTTCTGTGTTAAGAAAATTAAACTAGCAACTATTTCCGTCCCAGCAATTTCGTTCCATCTTTCGGGCGGGCACTTGAATAACTCTCCGCAAATCTTCTTTGTGCGAAGCAACCCCACGTCCGGTAATGTCCTGTGCAAAGGTCCTGTATGTAGATTACGCAGATAAAGGACATAACGGTCGGCTGCACCTCGCTACCATTTTGGGCTTTATTCTTGTTAAGTAACGACATAGTTGAGGTTTCCAGTTGTTAATGATAAGAACGTTGATGACTCCAGGCAGAATCTAATAGACGCTATCTGCGTTGTGTGAATGTGCAAACCGTATACAAACATATGCAAATTTATTTTGACAAGTAATACATCTTTTATAATAAACTTAGATTAAATAGCTATTTGCATAGGTTTTACTTATAAACACATGGGCCTTTAATATCTATTCGTAAACTTTTGATTTTTACATTTTCCTAAGGTTTCTAAATTTGTAGTTTCATTAATTGAAACGTTGCACAAACTTGATGTCCACGGAATGAGTTCGCAATAGGTATCACAAACAAAAAGAATTGAGTTGGAATTTCATATTTCGGAAAAAAGTCTTGCTGGGTCTGAAACTTATTTTCAGTTTAGTTTAGATTTTCGAATGTCAAGCAGGTTTTTACAGTTAAGCAAAAATTATTTTGGTTTCGGGTAAAGTATCATTTCTGTTAGCAGTGTACGATAGTGTTACTAATAATAAGAAAAATTGTTCAGGATGAAAAGTTATGAAGTTATGCAAAATTTCAGAACGATCGGCCTACTCTGATTTTGTCAATTTCGTTTCAGGTAATTCTTCCGTTCACAGTACTCCGATGTGTTACTAAAAAAGTTTTTTAAAATGAAAAGTTATGGCGTTATCCTAGAAGAAAGCATGTTCTGATTTTTCGTCCACAATTAAAAATATTAGCGTCAAGTTTTTTAAGAACAGAAAGTGTGGTACACATGAAGAAGAAAAAGATAGTTCATGACCATGAAGATGTAACTACAATCTTAGTGAGAGAATCCCTGGACAATATAAATCGACTTTCATTGAGAAAGCGGTCTACTGAATTATTAATAACTAAATCGCATGTACAGAGAATTCTCAAAGGAAATAAGATTAAAACATTTAAACCTTGGATACTATGGCCAACGACTGTTTTGTTTATGGGCTAGAAAAAATATTGTAAACGCCAGAAATTTTTATAGAAAGATGTTTTCTTCGGACGATTCAATGTTTACAATTAATGGCGTCGTATCTACACAAAACTATAGATATTGTAGACACTCTATTTGCAATTCCGGACAAATAAAACGACTCTTGAATATAATACATGGAAATCTAATCTCAGGGTGTTTTGGGGTTCGCTTGATCGATACAACATAATGCTACTTACCTTGAATAAATTTAAATATAACTTATTTGCTGTCTTATTGAGAATCTTGAGGCGAATAACTTCTATTTTTGTTAACGTAAATGTTTGCCTCCAAATCTTGTACTTCACGAAAACTCGGTCAGATGTGTATTATAAGGGGTGTAGTGTGTATAAGGTGTCAGATATTTTCAAGGAAACCACAAATTTAAATTAAGCAGTTTATATTAAAATAAGTAATCTTCAGAGATAATATATAACAACAATCGTGGTTCAAAAACAATAAAATCAACTCTTTTAACAATGAAGCAAACGTTAAGACATTTGCTTCATTGTTGTCTGGTAAATTGTAAAACTATATATGTAAAAAAATAAATTGGTTAACCGTTTTAGATGTTTTAGGTTTTAGTCACATCTATAAAATATAATGAATGTCCTTAAATGGTGACACTTATATGATAGTAAAATTTGACGTAACACGAAGAAGTTAACTTATGGCTAATATAATCATCAAGAAACAACAATATTCCTATGCGTTCCTTAGAGTAAAGTACCTTTTTAAAAAATTTTAGAAAACACTACTCACTGTTGGTTTTTCACGTCTTTATTCGTACTTCTGAGTTTTGAATAATCTCGTAATACAATTCTAGTACAAACCTGGTATCCTGATAGAACTTCTTCTCTATAGCAATCGGCAGTTATCACGATGTTTGGATTCATTCGTATAATGTATTGAAATGACTCTCAGCAATGTTGTCTGCTCTACTGGATCTTAAATTTCCCCAAATCCGTTTCTTCTTGGAATAAGTATCGATCGCGGGAAAAACACTATCATTTTCAGGTGAATTATCTTTGATAAAATGATAGGTAGGTAATAGACTCTGAATACTTTTATTCTTAACTTTTATTAATCCTGAATTTTCAACAGGTCTAGCCACCCCCGCTAAAAAAATTTTTCTTTAATTTTTTGCTTTCAACAATCTCCGCTTTGTTCCATAGGTTCCCTAAGATTTTCATTCGAACCAATCTTATGCCGTTGGATTGCATTCGAAACTGCGAGACGATCATACAGGTCCTTCGGAGAACCTTCTGATCTAACGTAACACAATTAAACTGTTCATTTCGTTCTATTATTGTTCTTTTACATTTATTATTATTATTTGATATAAGTTTTAATAAACAATTAATTATAATATTTTGTTTGAGTTGAGCAAAAGTATGTGTAAATTTGTGGAGGAAGCCAAATATAATAATTGTTTTGTATTCAGTACCAACTAAAAAACAATTATTTTTTTTCTTACAATTAGATAGTGACAATCTATATTGCTTGCTGTACTACGCCGCGGATTTAATGAAGCTTAATTACTTAATCTTTTTGAAAATTTGCATAACTCTTGATGCTAAACCACTTTTTTTTAGTAACATGTGACGCGTACTGTGAACGGAAAAAGTATATTGTACCTGAGATGAAATTTATAAAATCAAAGTAGGCCGATTATTCTGAAATTTTGCATAACTTCATAATTTTCATTGTGAACAACTTTCGTAGTAACACTTACTGCATACTGCATACTGCAAACAGAAAAAATACTTTCCCTGAAACCAAAATAGTTTTTGTTCAACTATAAAAGCCGACGTGATATTAAGGAAAAGTATATAGGTAAACTAAAAATAAGTTTCCGACCAAGCAGGGTTTATTTCCCAAATATGATATTCTAATTAAAAAACATTTTGTCCATTATACCTATTGTGAACTCAATCCAGAGGATAGCCTGTAATATAAGTGTTTTGTTTTCGCGCTAATATGGGCTACCTTAGTTTATTTCGTACACTAGAAGAAGTACAGTACTAGTCAAGTACGATTTAATTAAATGTAGGCAATCGCACGTTTATATGCGCAAGAAACTCTTCAATATTATACAGTAAAAAGAGAAATTGCATTATATCTGGTATTTAAAAGAATATTTATTCTTACTATCTATGTAAATGATATTTGTCGCATGAAATTAATATTATCCTTGTTTTTTTATTTGATCGGTTTAAAAGAAATAAATATTTTGTCAGGAATGATTGTCTTAATGCGTTATCATCTAGGAAGAATTCTTGGTTCAAATATAAATCGTTAAATCAACCAAATGAGGATGGTAAACGCATTGCTTGAGTTTAGTTAAAAGTCAATCACGCAGTCATAGAATGAATTTGCTTTATGACAAATAGTAAAGTGACGACCACAGATAATATATGTGTATATTAAAGGCGAGGGCTTATTAACTACTATTACACCTAGTAATAATTAGCAATACTAAAAAAATGTTCTTTTTTTCCCTTCCGTTTCGAAAATTTGAATTTTGACATACATTTTTACCTTCAAGATTAAGGGGATGCTTATTATAAATAAAACTTCTTTCTCTTGTCAGTTAATAGCAGAGCATCTTAAAGTAAACATGACAAGAAGGTTTCTAAATATCTTAAAATAAGCAGTAATTTTTATTTTATATGTATGTATAATAAAATCAATAATAAATTTCGTTTTAACTGAATTAATCATATTATATTTATGAATGACCCAATATTAATAACACTACATTTCAAGTAATTCATAATTTGGTATTAGCTATTGTATTTCATTTAAAGTTTCTGTGAATATTTGTATAAGCAGTTCGGAGATAATTGCTTTTTTTTATATGTACGTATTTTTATCGGATTCATAATATATATAATTTTTTTTATTTTAAAGGATATTATATGTGTAGTGCTAAATTATATTTAACAAATTAATTCTTAAAAAATACTTTTTGAAATACAGCGCCATCTTTCATGGCATAGCTAAGACGCCCCGCCATATCATTACAGTAACCTTTAAACGATCGATAAAGCAGTGAGGGTTTATAGCCGCGCTACCTCCTAGACTTGTTTTAACCCTTTCTAAAGAGATATTTTCTCTTTAATAAAATTATTATTTTTTTCTGATTAGAAACAAATTGGTTTTTCTTTTTAATATAAAAAGTGTTTATTAAAGAATAAAAAAATGGTGGAGAAACGGATTGGGAAAAGGCGAAATACAAACAATAAGTAGTGTTAAATCCTTCTTTATTTGAATTAAATATTTAAATATTTACAAGAAGATTTATATGTATTTCTTTATGTCCTTACTGCACTGGAAAAGTTAATGATGTCCTTCCTAAAATAAAAAGGAAACAAAGTTAGTATTGTAGATCAATATGACGCTAAGTAAAAAAAAATAAATTTAGCTGTACGAGTTCTAACAATTTCTTAGTATATTTAGTAAAAATAAAAATGTTACTGTCAAAAAAAAAAACAAACAGATATTCATTATAGAATGAAATATATAAAACAACAAACAGCACCTAGTGGTGACTTAATAAAGTATACTGGAACAGGAGCTCATGAGCATAGTAACAAAATTTGTGAAAACATTCTAAAGTTTAAAATATATTGACATAGATAAACTAAATACATATATGTGGTGTTGATAGCGCATATAGGTAGCAGGAAGAGATTGCAGAAAACTGATAAGGCATAATTTTGTGTCCGTTCCTATGTTTCGTTGTGTAAGCAAAGTTAGGAAACACTCCTGGTTGCTCCTTGGTATAATGATAATTGTTATGGAAATATACACACACACACACAAAACATACATATGAATTTTGTAAATTCAAAGTGTGTATGACATAACGAAACATGACGATATGAAAAGTTCGGGTGATTGTTGTGCTGTTTCAAACTTTAAACTAATACCTATAAGGTATTAAGCAAATTTTAAAATTGGAGAGTTTTGCATTCTTAGGCTTTTATTTTTGCGCTTTTCATTAAAAGAAAAAAAAGGATTGGCATATTAATGGTGAAAATTGGATGAGATCAGATAATGATTTTTGCAAGTGGATATTTTTCTTATTTGGCATGGACATTATTTGTCTGTTCCTGATATTGACATCCAATTGGATGTATACATTTTTAGTAGGTTCTATCTTCTGATTTCGTCGAAGATTTAAGCAGTTTTTAACATGAATCTTCCAACTATACCTCGATTTGATTAGTCTTTGGTTTTATCATAATGACGGCTGAACTTCAGTGAAGTTTTAATAATCTTCTTGTATAACCACCAACAAATTAAAAACGACACAGAAATAACCATAATTTCATTTGCGACGACATTTTGATTTATTTTTTTTCTAAGAAGCAATTTTTGAACTTAATCAGAGAGAACATATATTAGGGGTTGGGATGGTTTTGCCCTTAGTTTATACCTAACGAATAACGTCAGTATTTGCACATTTTCACGTGACGTGTGCGTATACGTATATTAAATTTATGCAAATCAGAAAGCCGTACCCACCGCATAAAGTTTATAAATTAGATTATCGACATTCTTTTAAAATTAATTCATAAATATGAATGACCGCTCACGGGAGAATTTTTATTAAAAAATGCTAGGGCAGGGAATAACTAATCCGCCCTGACGTGTTACTCGACGCTATATCGAATAAAATATTTAGAAAAATTAAAATATAAAGTAGCAGTGAATTAATATATAAATTCGAACTGGTTGTGCATCAAATTTATATAACACATTTCCTCTATACCTATTTGTAAATAAAATAAAAGTTATTAATTTGTTAATTTATCGAAAAATTTTACTTGACAGCAATAACGTTCGGAACACAAGACATCTACTGATGGCAATTTGACATAAAAAGTTTTGAAAATACTCAATTATTTAGTTTTAAAATCGCGGTAGGTTGGGTTGAAGCATAAACTGGTTTAACGCAAGTCGAAAACCTAATTTTATATATTAAAATATCGTCATTGTGTCACTTGAAGTTACCGTCGTGTGAAGGAATTATTGTAAAAACATGCAATCGTGCGTAATTTTCAGGATCCGACGTGTAGATGGCGCGTCAAATCCCATAAGAATTTTATAAGATTGAGCGTTCCACCTATATATCCTGCAAATGAGGAATTGCACAACTTTTTTTTTATGTCATAGAATGATAGAGAATGTTGTAATATATACCCCATCATTAAACCATCTTTTAATTGTTTCTCATTAAGGCATAATTAATTTTTTTAAAGTGCTCTGACGTCACAAGTTCTTTCATTCATAAATTCATAGTCGGCATGATTTGGCAATGGAGCGATAGTCATCGTAGTTCGCATCATCATCGCAGATAAGTAATATTAAGTTCGCTGTTCGCATGCTTTGCGCCTACAGATGGCGTAAACGTATTATTACGATATTCTGTGTTTATTTTACGCGGTTTGGAGGTTATAATCTTTCAGAATTCGTTTTTTTACGATAAATTGGAGTACTTTAAACGTAAACTAACACAAGATGCAGAAATAATGCCGAATTCCAAATTTCTTTGTGACCATAACCTGCATAGCACCTTAATAATATCGTTTTTCGCAGCCGATAAATGTCTGCAATCTGTGATTATTACGGCGGAGTAATTTCTATGTTGCCATATATTCTCGTTCATTCATAAAATTTTACTACGTACCTGTGACGTATAAAGATCTTAAAAAATTTATATTTCAAAAATTACTTTACAGAAAACCGTCAAAATTTCAGTGTAAATATATGTTTAGGTCATGTACAAAATAATATTATTTTAACAAGAATTTTAAAAAAGTGCAATTCCTCATTGTGTACGATTGCGTACTACAGTCAACCTTTATATAGTTATTATTAATTCTCTCTATAACAGATAATGTTTAAGAAGACATAAATGAATATTATCTTATCTTGCTTAAAGTAATGCCATAAGAGTTTTGAATGCTCCTAAAAACCTTTCTGTGTATTTGCATTGTGGGCTACTAACATGGTCACAAGGCACAATAGTTTGTGATATTGAAAACAATTAGGGAAGATAAAGAGCCCTTGTTATTGACGTTGTCGTGTATAAGTGGTTATACCTCAGAACTGGGAAAAATACATTTCTAAAGGTTTTGTTGTTTGTGACTGTGTGCGCATAACAACCTCAGTGGAAGCAGTTATGACAGTCACGTTAGTAAAAACATTCTAATTGGTCTGCACGTGTGATTGCAATCACAAGAACTGCTATCCTAGATTTTTTCATCTCTGCTTGTGACTTCACATAATTATAAGGCACTCAGATACTAAAAGTTCCCCATACTATTAAATCGGAAATAAAATTTAAAAATATATTATAGAAATATTTTAACTAAATTGCAAAGTATTACCAAAAAAATAAAGTATTTGTTTTGTATATTCAAACGTATTTCCAATAATTATAATCTGGCAAAAGTACCTAGTAAATTTGTCCTACAATTTACGACACCATTTATAGTTTAAGCTGACAGTATTTTTCTCGCATTGTGATGGCGATAATTTTAATTTGATTTTTAGTTTGCCTAAATGTTTGCATTTGTATACAATCCTTTTAGTTAAAAGATAGTTACCATTAAAGGCGCCATCTATAGCCGTAGATGTCATATTACATACAATGAAACCGAACTACCCTTGCGCAATATTGTTAGTCTAGTTTCTAGCAGATACTTCACCATTGACTATGAAAAGCTGTTTCTTTTTTTTTTAATGAAATGTACTGGTTCTGGTTTACATTAATTTATACATTACTCTTATTAGGTCTTTAATCTGCAATTTTGAAATTAGGATAATAATTACCTACAGTTACCTTCAGTAGTTGGCATATCTTAACTATACTTAAATACTTAAAAATATATGTTTGTACAAAATGCTTCCAGTTCTGATAAAATCAGTGGATAGTTTTGTTTAAACATATAAATTTTATATGAAATCAAGGCTCATAGCAAATGAAATAAGAATTTGACTCCGATTGCAAAAGTTATTACCCTGTTATTACTAGCAAAACAAAGCATTAAGGAAAAAGGTATATTTTGGGTCGAAAATAATTTTGAATTATTTGAACAAGAGATATACATACAGTTATAATTACATATATCTAAACATCAATATTTGCTGCTTTTCCTTTTGGTAGGTACCTGTATTAATGTAGCTATAAGCCGCTGCAGACTTGAGCACTGTATAGGCTCCTTACATTTTTGCCATTAAATTTCCAAAGTTTTTCTTCACACCTTTCATTTGCAACTGCTCTTGGGTGTTTAAAGTCCCTATATCTTTCGGCTTCAAAGTTGTGAAAAAAAGAAAAAGTACCTAAATAAAGCACGTCTTAAAATTTGTTGTGATTTGACAAGTGGTGGTATGAAAATAATATATATTTACAATTGTTTTCTAGAATGTTTGAGTCTCCTCCTTTTGGCTAAGTTGGCTGTAACCATCACGTGTTTTAAAACTAGTTAAATTGAATGCCACAACATGTTTTGTTTCTATAATAACTTACTTTTAATAAAGATTGAAGTAAACGTGCTAATACTTTTTGTCCTTTATAAAACACATTCATGATAATACATTGTCCCTAGTATAATTATTAGTATTTTTTTCCAATTGGAAACGAATGTGATTTATGATATGCTGTGTAGTAAACGTAGTATATTAGTGAATATCTAATGTTGGTATTGACTAGAGAATGAATAAATACAAATAATCATAATAACAAAATTCCTTCTTTATTTTTGTGTTTTATTTCTATGATTATTCCTTTTGATAGAGATTGAACAGTGCTGAGCAATCGTTTTGGCAAAATATTTTTTTATAAAGGTTTCGAAAAAAACATTTTGTATATTAATGTATGAGAGTTATACGATCTTAAACTCATTATTTTAGCGAACATATTTGGTATATTGATCATAGATGACTGAATTGTGCAAACAATTATCTTTTTTATTTGTGGCAAATTTGGTCTAATCATAGCACAGAGTCTGAATGACGTATTGTGTCTGGTTATAATAATAATAATTATAAAACCGGCTTAATCTCTATAACAAATAGAACTGCTCTAGTTTAGGTACCAAGTATACCCTCATTTTGAAAGCAATTAGAGCCAGTGCTATTGATCGGAACAGTTTCCAAGAATCAGATTAAGATCAAGCCATCCCCCTGGAAGGACATTTCCAGCTAATTCATAGCAAAAAAGGTTGATTGGTCCCTTGCCAAATAACAATAGGAATTTATTGACTTTAAGCAGTTGGAATTAACTCACATAAATGAGCAAATTCGAGTTCTTGAAAGCGCGAAAATTATACATTTATAATAGATTCCTCTTTATGATTCGTAGTTTCATGGTGGTCAAATTGGGAACACCAAAGAAAATTCTTACATTTTCGCTGAAGAAACCAGAGGCTCCAATGTATCAATGCGCTGTAACAATACAATACACCATAATTGAGGGGCATAAATTCAAAATTTTAACTTAATATTGTTTTTCTTTTGCACTCACATGTATACACAAGAAATAAATATGATTTCGTTGCAAAAGCTGTGGCAACGTAATTCATGGTTACATGCTGATGCTGCATATATGTATATACAAAATAGAAATATTTTGCTGTAAAGATTCATAAATATAATCAAGTTTAAAGGGTTACGGTGAGGCAGAATTTAAAATCCCGTGAAACGGTATATTATATGAATAAAATTATCTAAGCATTCAAAAAGATAAATTGTATTAAGGTCGGCTGCATCTGCGATCTCACACAGTAAAATAAGAACGGTAAATAATTTGCCAGTAAAATGCAAATAAAGAACACTAGCAATTATGCAAAATGGTCAGAACGTAACAGAAATTGAATACATCTTTGCAGGACCGGGCGACGGACCCGCAGCGGGCGGCGAAAAAGTGCAAAGCAAAATTAAAACTTATAATCTATACGCACGAGAGCACCCTTTAAAGTAGCTATTAGTGAAAACAAAACGTATGCGGCCCCGGAATAAGATCTAAAATGGCATGGAGGCGAGTTAATTATACAACAGAATAGGTCCAACTCATCTTGAAAGGTAGAGGAAAACGGGCCGTCCAAGTGCTCGGGGTAAGGCCCGTTTTTGTCTGCGCCGCTTGTTTTGCGTAGCATCCCCTGCCACCCCGTAATGCAGAGGGAGAGAAGTTTTTAGAGAGGCCGCACAACTTTTGTGGCTTCGGTCCATTCGTAAACTCCACCCACTGTTTTTAACAAGTGCGACGGCCATTTTCACTTGCATAAGTTATACGAACCACACCCAAGCATTTGCAAATTTTCTGTATAAATAAATAAAAAGCAAACTCACGAGTTTAAATTTTATTTATAAAAACTATTTTTGACTCTCGCAGAGATGGAATGTTTTCTGGCTAATCCAAATTTTAAGCGAAAAACCTGCATCACCCGCTCCTATTATGCTATTAACTTTCTACTGCTATTTATCTTTATTATTATTGATATTTAATAGCCAGTTCTTACATAGGAAATATTATGCAAATTAAGGCATTTTCATTAAAGTCCCACACACGCATTGCTATCTGGAATGGTATATCAGAGGTATATTTTATTTTAGTAAAGTAGTTCTTCATAGTGTCTATTTAAGGTTAGTAAAGTATTGTCGTTTCTAAACTTTTATTGTTTGTGATTCCCATATCTTATTAATATTATTTTAAAAAGCTATTGATTCTCTGTATTGATTAATATGTAAAAAATATGCATTTGATAAAAGAGGAATAACCTATGGAGATGTAGCGATAAAGGCGGTACATGAAAATAAGAAAAACTACATCAGAGTTTATCAAAGAGCACAAGAAGCAAAAATAGGACTGCAAGAAGGATGGGTCTTGAGAAACTTTACTGTTTGCACTAGCAATTAATAGAGATGTTAAGAAAGCAAAGGAAACGATGAAAAATGCTGAAGATATGGTTGTTGTTACAGATATTAAAAGAGATTTGCAATATAATTTAAATGTGCTAAAAGAAAAAGTGGAAAAAATAAACATGCGTTGGAATACCGGAAAAATAAAAATCACGATTATAGCAAAGCAAATGTGGGAACACAACATAAGGCTAGATAAATTAACAATATCTAGAACAAGTAACCAGGTTCAAAGTTGAGTACTTTTCTACTATAGCGGAGGAGAAGATTGCTTAGAAGTTCGGTAATAAGCTATCAGATAACATAGTTGATACAGTTCCTCATTCAATACTTTGGATTCCAGTCTGCTGTGAAATCTGTAATTTTGGCTTGTGAAAATAAGAACTCTGAAAGTTCCAACGGAGTCTCGATGAAGTTTCTCATAAGTATCCACTGTGAAATCGCGGCACCACTGGCCTATCTGGTTAATGTATCCATTGATGCGGAAGTGTTTCCAGCTCTGTTTGAAGATCGCTTCGGTCGTATCGATGCTTAAGAAGGCTGATCCGCCAACAATGAACAATTACAGACCCATATCGATATTGAGTTGTTTTTTTTCAAAAGCGTATGAGCGTGTGGTCCATAACCGTGTCTCAAAATTTTTAGATAAATAGGATCTCCTGAGCGATTACAAGTATGGATTCTGCGCAAATCGATCGACCGAGACCGCGACATATAAGTTTCTTCAACTTCTTATGTGTACGATTTAATGGACAAAAACAAATATGTAACGGGACTATTTTATGACATAAGTCGGGCGTTTGTTTTGTGAGAGATAAGCTGAAAAGATTAGGCATTAGAGGATCTATATTGCGGTTGATAGTAGACTTTTTCGCTGGTCATAGCATATATGTGAAGTGTAACGGTGTGCATTCCCAAAAACTGTCTATTGGGTCTGGTGTGGCGTAGGAATCCGTTATTGGTCCGCTGATATTTTTGTTGTACCTACTGTGCAGATATACCTCAATGAGGGTGTCATGGTGAACTTTGCTGACGACCCTTCAATTGTAGCGCAAGTTAAAAGTGACGAAGATTTGTGTCATGTGGTTAGGAGTGCTACTTTCCAGATGAAGGACTGGTGTTGGAAAAATGTGCTTATATTAAATCCTGAAAAAACTATTTACATATTTTTTTCACGAAACTACGATCCCCCCAAATCTGCCATTTGACAGGAATGCAAAAACTAAGTTCTTGGATATTTTGATTCATAATAAACTTTCTTGGGATTATCAAGTGAACGTGGTGCGTAAAAGTTGTGACTTGCGACTGCGGCAATTTTTTTCCTGAAATTACTTCAAATTTATTATTCGTTGGCTTATCCGCAATTAAGTTACAACATTATTATGTGGGGGCGAGCTAAAGACATTGATAGGGTATTAATTGCACAAAAAAGAGTAGTTCCGACAATCTTTAGAATTCAGGCGAAACTTGTCGTTTTGTTTTCATCAATAACGAAATACTGACTATAATGTATAGGTATATATTTAGATGTGGCATGTTTGTCAAATTACATTTGAAATATTTTGTAAAACATGTTCCAAAATCACAATTATTCCTCGGGTCACGTGACAGCTTTTCATCGCTTGACGATTGGACGACGCATTACGAACGATCTCCTATATATAATTGTATAAATATTTACAGTAAACCACTGAAGGATATAACATCTACAACCAACGTCTTGCTATTTAAGAAAAAACTTAAAGACTATTCGATTTGTTCGAATGTTTTTTATTACTTTATTGAATTTTTAAGCTAATCTAATTTGCCTAATTTAATGTTCACTTTTCTCACTTGTCCAATATCATGGATTGATGTGTTGATCTTAGGGACCAAGATACTTATTAACAAATATCTACGCATCACCACAAAATTAGATACAGAATATCAGAAAGGATTAATAAAACCGAATCAGATAAAAAACAAGTTTTTAGAATATAAAAGAAAGTGAAAACAGATATAGTTAGGCAAGTAGCAATACCAACGCTTACATGATAATTTCTAAGAAAAATACAACAAAGAACAGGAAAAGAGATGGATCATAAATGGAATATTTACACAACAATTAGGAATAAAATCAACAATAGATATAAAGGAAAGATGTCAGGATTTCTGCGGCGTATAAGCAGAATGAACAATAATAGATTAGTTAAGAAAATACACATTACAAGAGTAGAGAGTGAAAAAGGAAGACGAATGACCAGAAAGGCATAAAGAGTTAGTGTAAAAACAGCAGCAAAGAGAAGAAATATTTCATAAAGAAGCATAAGAAATTTAATTCAAGGTAGAGGAATATATAAGCAGATGCAAAAGAGAAACTGCGACCTATCAACCAGCTCACCTCAATAGTTTTAAATAGATAAGGTTTAGGATTGGCTGTAGGTATAATGACAATAATAATAATATATGTTTATTGCCCAACAGGTTTCCCCAAATACAGGACAAAAGTGCATTATTATAATGTAAGCACAGTCTAATAAAACAAAAAATTTAAATCAGTATATATAAAGAAATAATTCTAACGCAACAAAAAACTAAACAATTATTTAAACATGAATATGAAGTATGTATGCAGGAATAGTATGAAATTCAATAATATTTAATTCCACTATAGTATCGATAGTAACTCGTAAATAAACATTTTATCACGACAATAAAAACTATTATTTCCTTGTATTTCATTGACAAAAAAATATCAGGTAACTAAATACATGTTTCTCACTACAAAGCAATGCGTTTTAATTAAGTTTTGATTTAAAATATAAGATCTGTACATAATTCATACTGGTTTCAATCTCTAACAATTTTGATGTCCATTTTAGAAGTACTACTTCCTTAGGCTGTGAATATTTGGTTTGACCGATTTTTAAACATTTGACAGGAAAGTGGAAACTGATACCCTTTTTAGTCTTTAAGCTTCGTTAAAAAGACTTTGCTCAAAGGTGTTTTACGGTATATTTGATAGTGTGGCAACTTCACTAGAATTACTGAACTTAATATCTTTACATTGCTTCCCTCATACTGGCTTAGCAATTTCTTTTTTGAAACATAATAGTTTTTTCGGTTCTAGCAGACAATAAAGGCAATATTTATCGGGGATGAGGTATATTCTATGTATATTGAAAGAAATTATAATATATAATATTCATTACAAAGCGTATGAAAAGTTACAATATTATATAATGTTACATCAACGTTTCATTGCAGCCTGACTAATACAGGTTTGTAAATTAGGGTCACTAAGTAAGGTATAATTGTATTAAACTATATTACATGGCAAGTAGTGGAAAAATTACGTCAAATTAACACAATTTTTCTCAGTGAGCATTTAAATTTAAGTATTCATTATTATGATGTTATAATTTATATATATGAATCCTAGCATTGATATTACTTAGTATCATTTGAGTTTTATATTAGGATTATATAAAATTCTATATCGTATAAACTAAAAAAATGCATCTTGTGCTTATAAATATTTTTTTTTTACTTTTACCAGAATACGGAGGCAAAAATCAATTGATTAGCACCTTAAAAACTAAACATTTCATCGCATTAGGGAATTATAAAAAGCAACATCATTCCATTTAGTATAATTTTCACGTGAACTATCAGATGCACCTAGATATTTGCTATTGGTGTGCATCTAATTACCCTATTAGTGATTACCAATTAATACTCAGACCACGGTTACAATTCAACAGTTATTAAACAATATCGATTATCTCATATATTGGGCGGTAGATGTCCCCACCTGTTGCTAAAATTAACAAGGTTTTTTTTCTTTTAAATAATATGGTCGAATATTAATTGTCTACATACCTATGAGCGACTGGTAACATAAAAAGAAATTGTCAGAATTATGAAATTTGGCGTGGGTATCCATTTTATTTTTTGAGGTAAATATAAAATTAAAACTTCAACATATGTTTCAGAGGAAAAGCAATTATCGTTTGGGATATAAATTAAAAAATGTAAAAGGAGAAAAAGAATTGATTTCACAGAAAGTGCTTGTGGTAATAATAAAAAAATATCTCCCCACGTTTTTTTTGTTTTTTTGTACGGGAAAGTGCGGAGAAGAGAAGTGGTTATGTTAAAAGGAGCCTGTAGCATTATCGAAAAATAAAAAAATATCTATGTACATACAGGTATAAAGCAGCAACGATGTAGGTTACCAAGAAGGCGGTCGTATATTCAATTAAAAAATATAAATTCGCAAGCTTTGATTAAAAAAGAGGGAATTCAGAAAGAAATATCCAATAATGTTGCTTTATATACAGAGAAGAGGTAATAAAAAAAATGTTGGTAAAATCGTGCCGGCGATTCACCCCAGGGCTTGTTGAGGGCGAAGAGGGAGGAAGTGTACCGTCAGCACATTTAATGAAAAATCAATAAAATGTAAGCCTATTTTTGCATTTAACTAAAGCAAAATTGCGCCGGATAACAAAATCGTGCAATATTAAGTAAAAAACATGACAAAATTAGCATCTATTGAAGTGTTAAAAAATATTTCGGATGCGAATACACACCTGATGTGCCAACTTGACGGAAATAAAAAAAAAAAAACCTGGCATTTTTAGGGTGAAAGTCATCCTTTGCTTGCCTTGAAGATACGTCACTGTATCCTCGCGCAGTATCTTAGCCGTCGGTAAAGTAGATAACCACCAGAAGAACTAGGAGTACGGCATCAACACTTTATGCACACCCACGGGTCACGATATGATAGGAGAAACGGTGGATATATCAGTACAGCTCAAACAACATTGAAAGAATCAATCGCTACATTTGTAAACAGGGTTGTCACATCCCCCTTCCACGAATGTAACGTCCCATTTGGTTATTGGCTCATTGCTATCATTGATTGAGTATTATTGTTTTGGAATGCGCGTTTTTAAAACTCTGAACAAACACACGCATACAGGCACACGATGGGACTACATGTACGTATGCGGGGGATACGCGACAGAGGTATCCCCGTGTATGTGTGTAGGTGTATGCCGTATATATGTTCCTATTTTTTCGTGTTGCGATTTTGTTTTTATTTTTTTTTCGCTTCGTTCGCTTCTCCCATTCGCTTTTCGACGATGGCCGTGTGCATTTACGCATTTGCATATGTGTTGATGCACATCTATACTGTGGATGTGTATAGACTGCATAGAGTCTATGGCGTAGCTTAAACGCAGTGTACAGTGTATTTCTATTCAGATTTTTCATAATTATTATATTTTATCAATTATGTGGAAATTTTTAATTAGATGAAACGTATATGTAAAAATAATTTAATTATTTGCAGGTTCAAGAACACTAAATTTATTAAAATTTGTGTTGTTCGTTGATTATAAAGTAGCCAGTTGTTTATTTCTGTTAGTATCAGTTGGTGTTGACAAAAAAGTGAAATTAAATCAAAGTGGCAATCTGATTCACTTGTAACGACCAATACATTTAATCTCTATTACTGCCAAAATCACTCTACATACACACAGAAAGTATCGTTGTTATAATTGCAAAAACACCATTGTAACTACTTGGTGCTGAATATTATGATTTAAGATACCTAACTATGATCAAAGAATAAATGAGATGATGAGTTTACACTACATTCCGGTGTCCCACAGGGATCGAATTTGGGTCCGCTGTTATTCAACATCTTCATTGACGATCTGCTGCGCAGCATTACTTGTCCAGTATTGGCATATGCCGACGATTTTGCTGAGATATCGTCCGACCGTGATATTCGTCATCTGCTAGAAAATTTAAACATATTTGCCAATTGGTGCAACACTAACAAACTACATTTGAATGTAAATAAGTGTTCCGTTATGTCATATACCCGTTCGGTTGCTCCTGTCACATCCGGCTACACGGTTAATGATATCAAGCTGCAAAATAAGTCTGAGGTTAAGGATCTGGGAGTAGTATTCGACAGCCATCTTACATTTAAACTTCATATTGCGACACTATGTGCAAGTGCGTCACGATCACTGGGATTTGTGATGCGCGTATCTCGTTACTTCACCGATTTGAGCCTGCTCAAAACATTATAATATTCACATGTAGTCAGCAGATTAGAGTACGCTGCATTGGTTTGATACCCGATTTACGCATGTGACTCCCTACAACTAGATCGCGTACACCGCCAATTTTTAAAGTTCCTCAGCTTTAAACAAGACGGAATTTATCCAGCGAGAGGAACCCCACAATGTCAGCTGCTCGAGCGTCACGGTATGCTGTTCTTGTCTGAGAGGAAAGATGCAATTTGCCAACAGATCTTGAAGAACCTATTGCATAACAGAATAGATTGTGCATTTCTCCTAGAAAGAATCATACTACATGTACCTCGCAGTGGTTCCAGAACAGAAATTGTCTTTCGGCTCCCATTGGCACGAACAAACATATTGAAGCGGCCACCAGTGACTGTTATGATGAGGCTGGGAAACGCCAAGGACACTTTATACTAATTATGTTCTCTTTTTTGTTTGTAATTTGTGTTGGAGGATACATTTTATGTGCACATACTTTTAAATATGTATTGTGTTGTATTGTCAATATTGCTTATTTTTATGTCCTGGGTTGGGGCTTGCCCTGTTGGACATTAATTAAATACATAAATAAATAAATACATTATTTTGTTGCATCGCAATAATAGCTTCAAAGTTGGTGAATTTACAATTTGCAAAAAATACTTCCTTCAGTATAAATTAGTTAAGAGAAATTTAAAATAACAAGTTATTACAAGTACAGGCTGGCCAGATAAGAATCCAAAGTGCTGTATCACAGAAACTACTTGTCGTAGAAACTTACGGTAAAAAATTTTATGACTAAAATGGCCAAAAAGAAGATCGTGGACAATATTTTCAGATTTCCAAGATGGCCGCCAGAGGACGTAACCGCCATCTTCAACTTTTAAAGTGATGTTTCACTGAAATCTACCTAGTAAATGTACCAAAAAGCTATATGCCTTTTAAATCTAAGCTTTATTTGAGTAACTTTTTTTTAACACTTTTCGACGTATCTATTAAAATAAAGTGGTGGGGGTTATTCAATGTTTTTTTTTTAAATAAACAGCTGGAACTCCTAAGCGACTCGTTGGAAAAGCATGTATTGTTCCATCAAACCATCTTACCTATGATATGTCTAATTTTTGCTGATGCCGCTAGAGGGCGTGTTCTGATATAATAACAGAAAATTGAAAAATTCTCTAAAAAATTAATGCAATAATATGACTTTTTTTCATAAAAATGTAGTGAAATGATGTCTAAATAGGTTAGTGAAAACCGTTTCTCGATATCTTGATCCTAGCGTAAAATATCAAAGAAAGAAGATTTAGTTTTTTAGAAATTTTAAAAACAAGCTATTACACCGGTATTTATTATTATTTATTTGTCTGTTTTCAAGACTCGATGATAAAATTTCATAATTTTATAATTTTTAAATAATTAAAGTATTCTTAACTCAAATAATTAAAAAAAAAAAACTTGCAGGGCATAATAATCAATGCATAAAATATGCAAGTGCAAGGTAGGCAAAATATGAAGAGTAAGCCATAGAGGAAAAAGAAATCCCTAAAATGAACTTGTGAACAAATATTAGAATTATACTTATAGAGGCAATGTAATTTCCCTAGCAGCACAAATCATCGGCTAATGATCTGCTTTATATAGGGCCGATATCCTAATGTCGGGTCGATATCAAAGATATTGTGCCGATATCGGCTTTCTACCAGTATACGATATCACTGCGATACAAAAGATCCATTATCGGTAAAATATCGGTTGAACGTTTGATGTATCGGCTGATCATCGGCTGGAAACTCAAGACATATATCAGGGCGATATCATTAATAAACGCCGCTGCGATATTGATAGAAATGAGGTATATGGATTTGACTATTGTCATTTTTTTGACGATAGGAAGTCGGCTAATATCCTAAATCTATACGGACTGGTTGATTGAAATATAACCGCATTACAAGAGCGTTCAGATATAAAATTTCAACGTTTGAGTCATCAATTGTGAAATTAAAATTAATATCGACTATAAAACAGTTTTAGAAGGTGAAGCGATTTATAACTTAAGAATATGCAAATGCAATTTTCTAACTCAGCCGTGATTATAAAAATTGGCATCTAAACGCAATGTTTATGGGAGTTAGATCTACGCGCAATATCTTACCACCACCACCTACCACAATCCATCATAGCGTTCCTTATTGCAGTGTGAGCATGACGACCAGGTGAAGTGGTTGCCATTATTTATTTCGTCGCTGCATTATAGTAAGCGTTGTGCACATTACAAAATGGGTGAATGAAGCTTATAAAGGTAAGGAAATTTTTATGAATAATGTTTTATGTATGTATCAAGTATATAATTTAATTTAATGATTAGTACTCATTTATTGTGTAAATATGCAGCGTTAACAAAATGGAAGACGCTTGTAAATTTATTATTTTACGTGAAAGCATTGTTTCTACAATATGTGTAGCGTAAAAAACGTTTCGCATTAATAGAATAAAATAAATTACAAGAGTACTTCAGACAAATTAAAGCTTTTATACGATGCTGTATATATAGGTACACTAAAGAAAAACACTTTTTTTTAGATACGTATGTGGTGCTTAATTGGGGGAAGTACGTTAAAGGAAGCATATATCTAATGTTAAAACAAATCCTCTCGAAAAGTATTAATGTAAATTATTCATGAAAATAGAGACAATCCAAAGGAGCTTTTGATAAATTAGAAATATACATAGTATTTCTAGGTAATGTTACATGCATTATTATTTTATTTGTAACTCTATATCAAAACTGTTATTTTTATTTACAGAAGCAATTAGAGTCAAACAACCGGATGGGACAGAGATGAATATCAATAGATGAGATGGGGCAGAAAAGAAAGGAAGAAGAATATAACGTCTTTAGCGAACGAATAATTTAGACGACTGGATTTTTTTTAGGTATTACTTAGAATTTTTGTTGTTATTGATTTGTTAAAAATTAAACTGTAACAAATGTTAAATTACTTTTCGTTTAAAATATGCACATATTGAGTTTGTTTTCGGTTTCATGTTTTCCTAGTTATTTTCAGTTTTTGTTTTTATTAATTATGTCGTTAAATATTTGTGTCAATTACTCATAAATAAACATATTAAGTATTTTTATATTAGTACCTTTTCTTGAAATTTATTGCTTTATTTACTTTTTATTACATAAAGTCTTTCCTTCATTATGTATATTATTTTATGCGCATAATATTCTATTTGGCATGAATTATTATACACAGAAAATGGTGGCAAACAATTTGAAAAACATTACATGTGCAATGTGATTATGAATCTGATGTATTTTCGGCATTGTTCAATATGAATATGACTATAGATACTGCCCCGAAATTAAATGTTCAAACACAAAGGTGTTATAGTGGGTGTCATTTCCAGTCGAACTAATCCTAGGTGTGATTATTATTCGATGCATAGTTTACGAATCATTTATTTTTTCTAAAAATCTTCCTTCATATAAACGTTCATTAAATTATCAACAAACAAAAGAGTACGACAATAAGAATGAAGTTATTTTTTAATGAAGTTAAATTGAAATTAAACATCGTGATATTATCAAAGGTACATCCTTTTGTTTAACGGCTTTGATATTTCAGAAGACGTTGATGGTTTCTAATTTCTTTCTAAATTCTAACATTACAAAAAAATACTGTTTTTGCCTATAATTTTATGAACGTTTTTTGTGGAAGATCTTTATAAAACTCGCAAAAACCTTATTAGAATTGAATAATCACATATGTGGCTAATTTGACTCGAAATTATACTCTTTATAACCCTTTTCCGTTTCGGGAACTACTTTCGGGACAGCCTGTATAAATATCCACTATCGTGGATAGACAAACTACATACCTATATGTAGAAATTAGTCATCACACCAATATCGGTGCGATATCCCAGGACGACTAAAACTTTATCGGCGGAGCATAGAAAACGTTGGGTAAGTATCAATCATGTATCGGTCTACTGATGATATTGTATCTAATTTTAATTGTATTGATATCGGATAGGTATTGGAGTTTCGATATCGGATAGATGTTGGAATTTCGATATCGGATAAGTATTGGAATTTCGATATCGAACCAATATTGCAAAATGTTCACATTTTGTATCGGTATGATATCAGCGGCCGCTATAATTACGACATCGGTCAGCAATATCGGCGAAGCTTAGCCGATATCATGCCGATTCTTGTGCTGCTAGGGTTGTGTTTGTTGCACACACAAGTAAGGCTTTAAAACTATTAAAATGACTTTTATAAGTGATGAAGCTGTTGATATGATCGCGGTATATTTTGAATATCTTCAAAATGCGGCATTGGCTCAAAGAGTATACAGAGCTTGATATCCAAATCGGCGTTTACGCGATGCGAGAATTTTTCCGCGTTCAGTACGAAATTTGCGTAATACTGGCAGCTTTCGACCTAAGTTGCGAAGACAGAGAGCTAGAAAAACGGGAGATGATATTGTTAATCTCTTAGCATATGTGGAATTGAATCCCAAGTTAGTACGAGAGCAATGTCTTTCGCGTTGGGTATATCACTTACTACTATTCTAAACATTTTAAAGGATCATAGGTAAGCTTTTATGTCACTAAAAATACTACTTTACATATTTCACAATGTGTTTCTTATTTCAAATTTTTAGAATGCACTCATATCATATAGTTTTGTATCAAGCCTTACATAACGAAGACTTCGACCGACGGATTGTCATTGGATGTTGGGCATGATTAGTGAAAGTAGAGAGTTTTTATGCGAAATTCTTTAGACTTTAATTTGCATAATATGCATTATTGGTCGGACAACAATCCTCACTGGTTGCGTGAGGTCCAACATCAAGGCCATTGATTACTAAATCGTAGTAAGGAATGGCACCGTTAGAGAGCTTTTTTCTATTTTCAAAAATATATAGTTTATATAGATAAATACTCACGCATGGAATTTTAAAATTTGGATGCGACCATTATAATTTAATTGTACCGACGTATATAATTTGTGTATTATGTAGGAAAAATGCACCAAATTTAGTTCGTATTAGACATAATCAAAATTAAGTTTGACACAGAATATCCTGCAATAGATATAAAAAGATATTCATTTTTAAACAATTATGTGCCAAGATTTAATTATCTTTGACATAGAAATCACGATTCTAATTACTATGCTAATATCGGTACAATATTCAATCTCTTACATAGTTAATGCGTACGTAACATATATTATATGTTACATGTATAAGCAACATCTCTTCCATCTTCTGCGCTCCTAATTATATTTAGTTAATATACATAATATATGCTCATTACATGTATGTAAATACCTTATGCGCATATATACATACTTAGTTATGGAAATATATACAAGTGTAATGCTTTAGCATACACATGTTTAAGCAAAACATCTCTATTCTATAATACACACAGATGCAGGTGCAAAATCAAACATTCTTATCAAATAGCTGTTACACTGAAACTGTTTAGCACTTGAGTTAAGACACACACTTGGAGAATTTGTACAAAAGTAGGCGTATTCAAAAGTTTATTGAAAATTGACAAATAACTGCTAATCCAAAATTCTTAAAAGCCGGAGGTAGCCATATTTGTATGCTATACCTATTATATAGGTACAATATTACAATGTTGCAAAAAAAGAATAATTCAGGATATCCAATACTTCGTATGCATTTACAGTTTTGATTTCATTAGAAGTTATAAAATGGAAATATGTGGAAATAATGTAAAGTTTGTCGAAATTGTAGTTTTCCATGAAGTCGTACCTGTATTCTCATAACCCTCTATGAAGAATATTGGCTCTTAATCTCTCAGGGAATGACCATCATCGCATAAACTATAAAATAATCATCATAAACTAGATGTTATTATAATATAGGCGTCGTATATATTGGCGCATTCCGTGATTTCCTAAGAAATGCGAGGAAGCAAAAATTATCATCAATAGATCCAAAAATAAGTAGTTGATAAAACATATTAAAGATTACGAATAAGCCATAGCGAAGATTGAAAAGACGTGCAACTTCAAAAGTTATGTTATCGATAAACCAAATGAGGTTAATCAGACAATCAGGAAGAACTATTGGGCATATCCATCCGCAAAAAATGGGCAAGCTGAAAGCAAAAATCATACCCAGCCAAACCTGAATGAACGAATGGAGTGGCAGTTATTTATTAGTAATATTCGTAAAGAATGGCAATTTCACAATAAGCAGAGAGGCTTGATCTCTCAGTCTATGGAAATATATCATATCGTAATCTAGAATCTACAACCATATAGCCATATAACTATTAAATAAAACTTGCTGTTTACATCAAAATCACATTTTTTTGCATAACTTTTGAGAAAATTTGTTATTCTCAGTGGCTCGGAAGTTACAATTTACATTGATTTTGAATTATTCGTATTTCAAAATTTCTCTCTTTTCGGTACAAATTGGTAGCAGTATTATTACTTGACATTCTACACACCTTTATGCCATTGTGAACCAATATTGAAGTCCCTTAATTATTAATAATTTGACAAACCAGCTTCTCGTTAGTAACTTCCGATCTCACATACTTACATAGAATGTGGTCAAATAGGACCAAATTATAAATATTATAAATAAAGTGTTGCAGTAAATGCTATGAATTCTCCGACAAGACTATAATCAAGTTGACATTTTACTAAATTATATATTTTGGTATTATTTGATTGGTAACGTGTCTTCTTGGACAAACAAAAAATTCAGTACGGTAAGGTGGAGTTAATACAAATAATTTCCGCATTATCCGCTTTGGGATTAAGCCTTAACGCAAAGCGTCTTTAAAAAACATAGGGTTTAAAAAGTTGTAGCAAAAGTTGATTTTATCCATTATATATACTTTTAAAAAAAATTAATATCGTCTTATTAAAAACGGGTTCACACATTTCTTTTCTCGTATCTCGCCTATCTTTGTCAGTTTCTTCAGAGAAATATCATGCCCCTTTCTTTATAAATTGCGAAACCACGCCTCCTTGAGCTGATTAACCTTAAAGTGTTTTAAGATTAGCATTCTTAAGGAATTTATGCTAGAGTTAGAAGATTTTCCTGCCTAGGTAGACCACAATCTCAATTTTGCGTGTTCTAAGATATGAGGTATGTTTTCCTTCTTTTTTAAAAGCACGAAAATAGTCCCTCTATTATAACTAAGTATGAATATATATATATAGTTCATTTCTCTTTTTCTTGGTTTTTAGGTCTTTAATAATAAAAGCATGAATGACTATAACGACGTTTCGCTTTATTAAAAGCTTTTTCAAGTTATAAATAAATGTAAAAAGTGTGATAAATAAGATGTTTCTGTTTAATAAATGACAAATTGTTTGTTTTCTATGATTTTGAAAATATTATTATGTTTTAATTAAAGATTGCGTTTTAAAATAAGATGTTTTGATTATTTATTTTTGAATTTTGTAATTAAATAGTTCTTTAAAAATATTGTATTTAGTCATAAAAGTAAATTATATAATTTTGTGAAATATTGTATATCGGTTTTATCATTGACTGCATTTTTATGTTTATATATTTGAATTATTTCTAGTATATTACGTGTTTTTAAATTTTGTTCTTTGTTTAAAATTGTTACGTTGTTGAAATCAAAGGTGTGATTTTCAGTTATTTCATGTTTTTTTAAAGCTGTAAGATTTTTATTATATTTGTGTCCTTTTATTCTATTTTCCAAATATTGCATGGTTTCACCTATATATACACCATTACAGTTTTGACAGTCTATTTTATAAACTATGTGTGATGTTTTACTTTTTTCAATTTTTGATTTTAATTTTGAATAGATTTGGTTTTGTAGTTTGTTTGTGTTTTGATAGGCAATTTATTTATAACTTGAAAAAGCTTTTAATAAAGCGAAACGTCGTTATAGTCATTCATGCTTTTATTATTAAAGACCTAAAAACCAAGAAAAAGAGAAATGAAATATATACATGGTCAAGATTCAAAGATTTAAAATATATATATATAGTGGTAAATTTGCTCTACAATTTTTTTTTCTCGAATTTAGGGCACACTTTTGTATGACACATTCACGGAGAAAAATAAATATCAAGTCACTCCTCTTCACTTTTCTACTTCTTGTCCTTTACGTGCTGTTGTGTGTTTTTATTTCATCTACTATTTTCCTCCATGTTACTCTATCCTTTACTTTCTCTCTCCAGTCCGTTATTCCTAAGTCCTTTATGTGATTAAGTACCTGGTCCTCCCATCTTGCCTTCGGTCTTCCTCTTGATCTGTCTTCTTGCGGCTTCCATTTCGTTATTTTCTTTATAATTGCTTCTTCCTCCTTTCTATTTACATGCCCGAACCATCGTACTCTTTTTGATTTCATTTCGTTGATGTCTGTTATCTCTTGATTCGTCAGTTTTCTATATTTCTCATCCTTTATTTTCCTTAATCCATAAATTTTTCTAATCATCTTTCTTTCGAACACTTTCAATTTCTCTTCGTCCTTTCTTGTAACGCACATAGTTTCCGCAGCGTATAGTACAGTCGGTCTTATGGCTGTTTTGTACACTCTGATTTTTGTTTTCTTACTTATCCTTTTACTTCTCATTATGTCTTTATATCTGTAATATGCATTGTATCCTGATTTTATGCGTTGTGCTACCTCTATACTCCTGTCATTTTCATTGCTTATCATCGTTCCAAGGTATTTGAAAGTTTGTACTTCTTCGAACTTGTTATGAATCGAATTTAGGGCACACTTTTGTATGACATATACACGGAGAAAAATAGATATCACCATGTGTTACGAATATAATCAATAATATTAACCCAGGCACAATAATATATTACCCACTATTCATTCATATATTACTATTTATTAGAAAAAATTATACATTCTGATATAATTATAAGACACCGAATTATAAAGTTTGTTGTCACAATGTTTATTAGGTATCCGTTTTTCTCATTCTATCGGCAATTTAAAAAGTTATTTGCGTATTAAGGCTCGAAAGTGACGTTCTGTTGACCGTGCGTACAAATTTTTTTCGGCTACCACGCACAAGTAATCAATTTTTTTGACAACTGAACCAGAAAAACTTCAGAACCTTCATGAAAAAGTACGGTAAAGTAACCGAAGTGACACGCTGGTACTTCAATTCGGTATGTACTTGGTAATCCACCGATTATGGACGGTAAAGTAACGGAAGTAATGCATTGACCGTTCAATTCGTAGTTAAATTCGATAAATTGACGCTTTCTATCTTCGTATGAGTGTAGTAAGGTTGTACTTTCGAATGTGGTAGACGAAGTAATTTAAAAATAGGTTTCTTCAAAAGATCTTTATTATTTATCAACAAATCGAATAATATCAAAATACATATCTTCTTAATGCACCAACTTATGATGTACACAACATGATACTTATTATGCCTAAAGCACGCTTTTTAACTTTATATTTTAACCATGTTTCTTAGAACAATTCAGTGTACTTGTTTTTAGAAATATGATAGATTTAATGAAAATACATCTGGCATAATCAGATTAATTATTAAATGATGCCAATATAGCGTAAAATTTAAGACCATGAAGTTTGCAGTTTTCAAATTTTGAACTGTGTGTCTATTTAAGAAATGAAAATTTGCTTAATTAGTTTCTGACGGTTTTTTCTTTTTTGGATTTCTTTCTTGACGTGTAAAATACTTCCGACACATAAAGCTTTAAATACCATAGACTATTTCGATTTTTTTGGTTTTAGCTCTCAAAAATAACTGGTTTCATTGAAGCATAAATTATGTAAAATTCTTATAATTCTTATTTGGATTTTTCTGTAAGTTTTCGAGATATAAGCTTAATTTGAAAAGACCGAAGAATGTATTCAATAAAATGAGGGCGTAAAAAACGCACTGTATGTGGATAATAATGTTTCAAGAGGCAAGTGTAAGAGTTTACAGATTCCCTGGTAATTTATTAGGTCAATCTGAAGTGTTAATTTTTAAAACATCTTAAAAATGTCTTCTTTCGTCAATTAAATATATTCTAATTATGTATGTACAATAAATAGCATCTATATGGTTTCAATGTAATAGGCGTAGACATATTTGCAATAATAACTTCATGATAAGGCACTTGACCCGTTGTATCTGGTATACCAACTGTTTTAGTTTATATTTATTTGAAATATATTTGGATGAACTTTATTATCATATGACTAAACTTACTATTATCTTCTAAGATACAAAAGCTTAAGATTTCCTAGTACTTAGTCTTCCAACAAAAGTGTATTACTGAATTATCGGTAGATTGTGATATTAGAGGTGTATAAATGAAGTAGGTGTGTTTTTCGCTAAATAAATTATATTAAATGCCTTCACAGAGATAAGGTATTTAAGAATAATAAATCATCAATTCCTATCATCTCTCAGAACATATCGCAAGTTTAAACAATTTAAATCCTCGGCTTATTGCTGGCGTTGGTTTGAATTCTGTAAAATAGAAGCGATAAGATGGTCGCTATTTTCCTTAAGCAGAGTAGCTCTGGCAGATTTTGGATTGGATGGTTAATAACGGTTATCAAACAACGAGAGATTCATGTAATATTTAAATGTCATATTCGCTTATATTTTGAAAAGACGATTTGCGCTTGAATACGGTAAAGGTATAATCCATAAGCTCTTTTCTGTTGCAACTACCCAGACGCAACGGAAACTAATAATCGCTTCAGCAGTATTATAAATTGTAGACATTCTCCACTTTTCCGGGAGATATTTCCACAAGTCACATTGAATAATAAGGTTTAGACCCTTTTCATTAATTCAGGAACATTTTCCTAGAGATAAGGCTATGTTGGCGACTAAGCGATCGTTTTTCTCTTGTACACATACACGTGCACACTGCGCACGGTTCTTTGTGAAATCGTTTTCTCTTTAATGTCGCACAGGAAAAGCATATACCTATAAATTGTTCGCGCTTTCTAGAACAACGCTTTTATCTGTGGAATTATTTAAATTAATTGCTGTACAGTGCTGCAGTAACAAATGATTAAAAAATATTACATATACCTGAGTATGATACTAATGAGGATTTATTCGTCTGATCGTATTGTCTATTCTCTTCCTTTTTTTTTTGTATCATCCGTCTTTATAATAGTCCCTAGAATTTCCGCATTAAAATTTGCATTCAGAGCCATACTTTGTTGTGTAGTGCATTTTTGCTAAAACGCATAATTTGTGGCAAGCTTATATAGAATCATTGTCCTGCTACGCATAATAATAATATCTTTATGAAGAAGCTCTTTGATACGCTAAAAAGAGAAAGTATTATTAGAGATGCAAAAAACCCAGGCATACCGGAAAAAATCTTAAAGTTAATAGAGATGACTATGACGGACTCGAAAGCAGCAGTACGTACGTTTGAGGGAATGACGGAGGAAGTATGTATTAATACAGGAGTGCGACAGGGCCACGGGTTGTCAGCGACACTATTTAATATAGCATTGGAAGGAATAATGCGGGAGTGTGAAATACAGGGAACCATAATAGAGAAGTCGATACAAGTGGTAGCATATGCGGATGATATTGCTGTGATAGCTCGGGACAGAAGAAGTCTAGAAGAAACAATAGTGCGAATTACTCAAGAGGCACGAAAGAAAGGATTAGAGGCCAATCAAGAAAAATCCAAATATATGCACGTATGCAAGAGTGAAAAAAGAAACAGCAAAAGAAGTATAAAAATTGGAAGTTATGATATGGAGGAAATAGACAGTGTCAAGTATTTAGGAATTCTAATAAATAATAAGAACAATAGGAAGGAAGAAATATACCAAAGGATACAATCGGGATACAAGGCATACTATAGATACAAAATGTTAATGAACAACAAGTCTCTCAGCAGAAAAACGAAATTAAGAATATAAGTATAAAACTACAATAAGACCGGTCGTAATGTATGCTGCAGAAATATATGTATGTCAAGCAAAGACGAAGAAAACTTAAAAATTTTCGAAAGGAGGATAATAAGGAAAATATTTGGAGGGAAGAAAATAGACCAAGAACACTACAGAAGATTGACAAACCAAGAGATTGATGAAATACTAGAGAAACAAAGTATAGTAAAAATAATAAAATCAAAAAGAATAAGATGGTATGGGCATATAAATCGCATGTGTGACAACGCAATAGTTAAAAGAATAACGAAATGGAAACCCCAATCAAGAAGAAGAGGACGACCTAAGCTAAAATGGGAAGAACAGGTAATCAACGACATAAGAAGTATGAAAATTACAAGATGGAAAGAGAAAATGCAGGACAGGCGAGAGTGGAGGAGAGTGGTAGAAGAAGCAACAAGTTATGAGGAGTGGTAAAGGAAGAATGCGTGAAGTGGAAGTGGAATGGAGTGACGATCCATACTGACATTAGTCAATAGAACCCCACGGGGTGGCTACAATCCCGACAGGGATGTACAGCCATATATATATATACAGGGTGTCCCTGAAATAAGAGTACAACGTATTAAAAATGGGAAGCCCTAATTTTATTACACCTTTTATCTAAATTAATTTTTCCAAAATTCCCACGCATACGTGAGAAAAAAAATGGCAAAGATATTTATTAAATATCCATCACGCCACTGGTATTTGAGACACTACACTTCTAACCAACGAAGGTAGGGCAGGCAACACGCGACGTATAACTACGCTCTGAGTCTCAGTCTGTCTGGATCCTTACGCATGAACACATCGGATATGGCTTTTACCACACGCGAGTTGTTCGATATGATTTATGTCTACGGCGAAGCAGGAGGAAGTTGTCGAAGAACTCTACGTATCTACCGGCAGCGATACCCCAATCGTAGAAACCCGTCTTACACGTATATAAAGAATACCGTGTTTAGATTAAGAGAAACTGGTCGATTGCTACCAAATTACGAAGGTCGCGGACGTGAAAGACCACGTCGAATTTTACGAGCCGAAGAAGAATTGCTGGATATTGTGAACAGAAATGCAGGTGTAAGTACACGTGATGCTGCAGGGCAAGTGGGGGTGTCACGCAGTACGGCACACCGCAATGATGTTTATTTCAGACAGCTGTCATTGATCAGATTACGCACAAGTGAATAGAGTTATTCATTAATAGATTCCACATTTTACTTTCAATATCTTCTTTGAAATTTGCTTTAAATTTCGCGTACGTAATAATATTGGAGTCGTTGACTCGTATCAGCTGCATACAATGATTATCTGTATATCACAGCTGTATTTACAAATGACCTTAAGATATAGTATAAACACAGATAGTGGATCCATGGGCGGCACATTCGTGACGTTTCAATGAGTTTTTAATTGTATCTTCGATATTGCAATTGGCGTACGAATTTTTGGATACTTATTCAGTATAATTTGGGTTTCCCATTTTTAATATTTTGTACTCTTATTTCAGAGACACCCTGTATATATATATATATAAAGAAGCCCAAATTGTTATTTGAGGTACGAAGACTATTATTATATTATGTAACTCCAACGTAATTTGCTTCTGACGAAATAGATCTGATTGTGAGTCGTATGTCAAGTCCACATAGCTTAATTTACAATTTCCTGACTAGTACACCGGTGTGCTTCAAAAGTATTTCTTTGAAATAGGTCAGTGAGAAAGTTATCAACATAATGTCGTCAAAAGCGTCAATTATTTATTCAAAACCCCAGACAACAATACTTGACTACTTCATAAGTGTGACAAGTTTAAAGTCAAAATATAGAATCAGACGAGCAATTATCAATAAAAACAGGATTATGAAAATCCCAATGAAGATATTAAGAAAGCAAATAAGGAATATAAAATGAAAATCCTGATAATTCTGCTGAAGTGAATATTAAACTTTTATTGTATATCATAAAAAAAAGTTCATAAGAAAGGATTACTAAAGTAATAATTGAAGATTGTGACACTTAATCTAATGAAATGGTTGAGATAATGATATAGATAGTTGGTTTAAACTAATGCTTATATTTTTATGCGCATGTCTAAATATTGAAGTCTACATCAATCTACTTTCCATTATGGCAAAAACTGTCTAGTTTCAGTTAAAATACACTTTGCCCATGTGTTAATATTTAAACCGAAATTAAATATTCCGTAAGTACCTACAAGCAATTGTAAATAGATTTGAAATGTTTATCTGTCAAAAACTTTTTGCAACCGTGAGGTAGCACGGAATCGACCGACCGCTGAGGCATAATTCCTAATTTGTTTTTAACTAGAGGGCATTAAAATTTCAACCGTGACCGTTATTTAACAATGTAGAAGTTGTTTACTTTTTCGTAATTAACAATGCGATATCCGGAGGAAAATTTAGAAGGAAGAGTTTTAAACCGTTATTTGCTCTACGGTAATAAGGTAAAGTATATAGGGATACTAGAACGTTGTTGGAAAGTTAAGCATCCTTTTTATTCGAGTTGCTCTTTTATTTAAACGTATTGGTAATAACGGTTGAAATTCAAAATTTTGAACTAGTTGTATTTTAATAATGTTTTAAATGCAGTTATAATAAAATGGTTCAAAATAAAAATGAATATGCAATTTCTTTGTGGATTAGGCTTAACGCTTCACGTTGAACCCTTTGACTTCCCAAAAGGTCAGCTAGTTTTAAGTTTCTGTAGATGCTGTTAGGGCCTAAGCCAATGTTAAAAATCCAAGTTTGCAGCTTTAAGAAACCTATGTAAGATATGTAACATCTAAAATTTGTCTTCATTTTAACGTTTTGCTTAATATCTCCTAAAATATGAATCTTACAGCAAAAAAATGTTAGTTATTTTTTAAATCACATTAAATTGCCTAATATTAGACATTTTTCAGAACTTCGTACGTCCAATACTCTCCGAGCTAGACATGTTCAAAGTTTAGTATTTTTTACAAGAAGCCAAAAACATTTGCGTTTTTTAAACTTTTTTCTCAATATATCAAAAAATATTAGTCTTATAGTAAAAAGTGTATAGATATCTTTTAAAGTAGTACATTAAATTGTCTAAAGTTTAGTGCTTTACTGGACTCCGCATGTTCAATACCCCCAATACAGCTCTACAAAGTTAAAAAAAAGTATTTAAAGAAACTGATTTGAGGAAAAAACAATGAAAATTTAAAATGGTTTTAATCAAACATTTGATAAAGGAAGGTTTAAAACTTAGAATAACAAATTGTTGCAATGATTATAACCTCTACTGGTAAATAAATATGAACTTTAAGACAAAATTGGTTTTACAATTCAACAATTTGATTTTTAACTTATATCCTTTTTATTTACCTCATATTTTATATTATAATTTCACCTGCATTTACCGCCCTGCCCTGGCTCCGAAAAGTCTTTCTGATGGCTAGGTGAAGGCTTATTACATCCTATAGTAACATAGGGCAGTCATCTTTTTGTCAACCATTGAAGACAACGGGACGTGCATCTCATAAACCTTCTTCATTATGCGTTCGAGTACCAGGGTGTACAAATGAAAGTGGCTCAAGAAGTCGCTGATCGAGACATTATTAACATGGCAATATAAAATGAAGCCGGTTAGTGTTACTACCCAAGCTCCTCTTTTACCTATCAACTCGCTGTACATTCACTAGTGGTAGTATTTTTATACGTGCATTTTCTGGATGCGACAACACTTCTGCCCCTTTTGGCCACAGTAAGACCAAGTTTGCCTCGATACTGTATAAGAATTCGCATCTTTTAGACATGGCCGAGTTTTCGTGCAGAGAGATTCCAGTCAGGAATCTATTGCAAAAGCTGGGACGAAGTGCTCTGCTGGCTCTGTACGGAGGTGATTTTAAAGAAAATAGATTGAATAGCGCTATCAGTTATTCGTTACATCTGCAGGTAATACCAAAATACTAATTTTATTTAAATTGGTATTGTATATTTGTTTATAAATATAACTGATAATATTTTTCCGTATTATTAATAGAATTGTTAAATCTTCCATAAAAATGAAGCAAATTTACTATGTTTTTGATAGTATTATTGATAAAAAGGCTAATAAAAGCTGTATTTTTAAGAAAAATGTAAACAATTTTCATATAGTCCAAAAAATATGTAGATTTACAAGGCACTTATTCTTTCAGTTAATATGGTGCAGCAGTCCATAATTTAGTTAAGTACAGTTCAGTATGTTGCTTTACCCATGACCCTATATAAAGAGATATTTATGGGCTAAGTTAAGCAGCTACTCGCAATTTCTAACAATTTCCCTTTCCAATCGAGATCAACGCTGACGAAGTTGCGACGCGAAAACCGAACCACCGACACATTCGGATCGTGGCCCTCATCAATAAATTTTAATGTTGGCGTGTGATCGGTCAAAAAGGTCGGGATCGATGGAGCTCATTTTTTCAGTGTTCGGCAAACAGCGAAATTAATTTTTAAAGCGGCGATTTAAGGACCGGAGCGCGAGAGCCAAGCCTACTACTATGTTTCATTTGTAGGCATCCTACGAAACAAATCACAATCGGATGACGCGGATTCACCTGGATTAAAACCCGGTGGCCGGTTTTGAGTTGAGTGAGGCTAAGCCATCGACGTTGATAGATATTCATATGATGACATCGGACGGATCGCCTTCTGTTCTACAGGTTCCCACGTCTGGTCGGATGCTGGTGAGCGAAAGCTTTCTAAATTATAGCACATCAGTAAATTCATTTCAGGACTACTGATTTTCATTCAGCAAGTTCATTATTTTAAATAGTAATTAAATCCTTTCATAGTATGTTCAGCGAGGAATGGGGCAGCGTGAAATAACGGGAACTAATGAAAATTTTAAATTATGAAAATTATACAATAAATCTGTGGTCGGTAGTTATTTTTAACGGTAAATGCATCACCACAACGAGACGCTATATTCCTTAGTTTTCTTAAATGGACTTCTCTACTTTTATTCGATTTTTCGAAAACTGCAACGTATTTGTGACAACTTTTTATATGCCTGCTACCAAACTATCTGTTGTACTTTTCAAGTAAAACATGCAAGAGTGGTGCATATGTTACAGTCAAAGTGATTAATCACCGATTATATATAATCGCCAGTCAATATGTATAATGACCACATCAGCTAGTTAAAGTGATTAATTGATCACTTTGTCCAGGCATTATTCATAATAGCCAGAACCATCTGGATAAAGTGATAAATCTCACTAAAAAATAATGAAAGTGAAAGAAGCTACGAACAAAAGTACTCAGAAAGCACCTGAAGATTATCAGCGTCGTTCAAGATATGACGTCTACAAAATTGGACCTTCAAAAAAACTCGTAGTCCCTATACAGAACGAAGGTTGACCAATTATTTATTATGCTCATTTGGATGACAGTTTTCAATTAATTCATGACTGTCACCTCACCAATGGTCATGTTGGTCGCGTCAGAACGATGAAAGAGCCTAAAAGTAAATAAAAAAATGTGACAGCTGAACTCATTACACTTGAACCTGTCAGAAGTTTACCGAAAAACGACTTAATTGTCTTAATTCAAATGCCAAACAGATTTGATAAACATGCAACCACTAACTGACGGTGATTACAAATTCATCATGGTACGTCAAGACCATCTTACAAAATTCGTTCAACGGCCTTGCAAAACTAGAAGAGCACAAGGAGTAGTATACCACTTGGTCGATATCTTTACAATTTTCGGTGCGCCTAGCATTTTACAAAGTGATAATGGGAGATAATTTGTAAAGAAGGTTGTCGAAGAAGTAGGTACGATATGGCCAGAACTAAAAATTGTAGATGGTAAGCCTCGGCACTCTCAATCTCAAGGATCTATTGAAAGAGCTAATCAAGATATCGAAAAGATGCTATGTAACTTGGATGGAATCTAACAACACGATAAAATGGTCCGAAGGATTACGCTTCATACAGTTTACGAAAAACAGAATATACCACGCAGGAATAACTCGTAAGCCTTATGAAGCAATGTTTAGTTCCCTGACCGATCTTCTTACCGAAGAAGAGTTTGTGTTAATATTGAATAAAAACGACAAAGAAATTGATAATGTTAATCAAGTAGATGAAGACTGATCAACAATCAATTTGAGAAAGAATTCCAAACAAGTATTTCTAGTATTGAGACGCAAAACAAAAGAATTTGAATATATTAGCTTCATCAAACTACTACCAAAACGAGTGAGAAGTAGCGATTTTATATGCAATAAGAAGAAACCAGACATTGAAGATGCCAGGACTTCAGCCAAGTAATCTTTGGAGAAACAAGCAGAAAAATATTGGCTTTGTCATCAGTGAACTCTCCTGCTGCGAATATAGGTATCAATGTAGTGGTGAAAACTTCAGACGTAGATCGCGCTAAAGGTGGCCCTAGAAACGTAGTAGCTGTTATAATGTCACTTGACAAGAAGTAATATAATATTATAGGCTAGGCACTTCACATGGAATCTTAAACCAACTCTACGTAAGAAATCAATTATGTAGGTACAATAGCTGGGGAAAGTGATTAATAAAGTAAAATTATCACTTTGACTAACTTTGTTCAGATATCATACATAATGGCTAATTAAAGTGATTAATTCAGTTTTATTAATCACTTTGACCAAATTTGGTAGATATTATATATGATGACCAGATGTTATTCATAATGGCTGCATTTATTATTTTGACTGTAACACATACATACATTGTATGCTAAGATAGATTTCTTTATCGACGGCATCCTGGGAAATTTTCGCTTTTATTTTCAAATATTTTGCTTTTATGTTTTCTTTTTTAAGCTCTTAGCAGTTAATGACATTTACTTTCAATGTCATTATACATATTTTCCATTTACATGTGTCTTTTATTTTAAATTTAAGTTCTCAAAAATAAATAAACGTTCAAGCGCCTAAAGGCGTGTTTAAACCAAACGAACATAGAGCTAGAGCTAGAACAAAAGCATTCTTTCTCGATCTTTTAGTGTAAACGAAAGATCGTTCTTAGCGTTTACAGCAAAATATCAATGAGCAAGAATGAGAACCAAGAACTAGAATTCTTGCACGATAGATGTTTAGATCAGCCGAACGAATGCTCATTGCTCATTCGTACCAATTCTTTGGTTAGTAGCGCTTCGTCATGGCCGACTCTGACAGCAATGTTATAATTGCAAGTGCTGCATTTTTCTGTCTCAAAAACAATTTTCTGCAATTTCTTGCCAAGCATCTTGTTTGCGAGTTGTATTTCTATAGTGTTCAAACGTTGGATCCCACAGACATGTGGAATTTCGGTAGGCTTCTATTATAAATAGGCATTTTTCTTGAGACCAATCCATAGTTGAATCGATGAGTATATATTCAGATCAGTGGTTCAGATCGCTCGAACACAAGAAGACTTTAAAGAGACCGCTCCGGGGAGCGAGCACGTCCGAACACGTTCGCACGTTCTAGTACTGTTTACATCAAGCGAGCGAGCATTCTTAGAATATTCTATAGAATCTTTGTGAACGCAGACAAAACAACGAAAGAATGCTCTACGTCTGTTTACACTAAAAGAATTTGATAGAGTGGGGATAGAATGAGCATTCGCTCGTCTAATGTAAATCGGTCTTAATAAATTGTGTTGGCCTTGTAAAAATTGTCATTATCTCGAAAAGGACAACAGGTATGAACAGACATGTAAAAAAATTGTAAAAATGATATAGGTATGGCAAATTTGAAAAATTTAATAAAAAGTAGGATATTCCATTTAAGAAAGTTAACATACATCTGTCGGTAATGCGTGTAATCCTAAAAATAACTGACGTGAATGTAGTCGGGCACCGGAGATTCATTCCATAATTTTCGGAATTCTAAATTTTTTATTAGTTCCCGAAATATCGCTCTGTCCCATTCATTGCTGAACATGCTGTATATCTTATATCCTTACTCTTCAGTGGTCGAAGTTAAATTTCCCAAACTTTAATGAATCGAGATGTGCTTTTAAAAATGCAAACTTTTTGCGACCCGATTGACAAAGTGTCAAAAAAAAGGGAATTAAGAAACATAAAACCTGACAATTATTTTTGAGTTTTAAAATGAAAGGTATGGGAAGCATGGGTTTGATGATGCCCCATATTGTTAAAATTAACATTGGTCAGTTCCAAATGCAATGAATTTGAGAATTGCAGTTTATTTCCAAATTCCCTCAAAGTTTTTACAACTATCATGGCCAAGAATCGAACTTTATACATTTATGATATTGTAAATGGGAATAAATTAAAAAAAATTGGTGGAAAGGGTTGTATACGTCTTCTACACTGATAACCAAACTGTATTAACTTTTTCCGGTCAATTTTTTTTTTTTTAGAAAAGTATCTTTTGAGAGATTTACCTTCAGAGAATAAATAGAAAATATTTTCGGTTGAGATAAAGAAATAAGAATTGTTGAAATATGTGCAGAAAAGGATTGGAATATATTCTGTTTCCTTTTAAGACCAAATTCCGCTGCAGAGTGGAATATAAATTGAAGCTTCCCTTTCATCATAAAAGTACATATGCTATGTAGTAACAAGCACTATGAAATCCTGAAATTCCAGGGCCTTAAATGTAAGAATCGTCTCTTCTCCCGATGTAATCACGAACACTTGTTCTCCATTCATGTATGCCAATAATCCCACAGATTTAAACTCACAACCAGTTAAATTAGACTGGTCAAATCTCAATTAAATCTCCAGTAATGTCGATAATCTAAGTCATCCTTAAGAGAAAGAACGCCAAAGATAATTAACATAATGAGCGCTTCAGTCGATTAAAGGGCTTCCGATTTTGCCCCTGCTATGTGAACAAATGACGACCAGTATTTTAAAATTATATAAATACTGTAGAAGTTCATTTAATTTCTGCCATATTCAAAGAATTTTCATTAATAATATGTATATTAATTTGTTTTGGAAATTACTCTGACTATTATCTCATTGTAGGCTAATATTTTATAGTTTCATAACAGCTATACACATAAAAAAAGTGTTGACTTTCTTTAAACGTGCATGCGTTGTTTCGACCATGGTTTACTGGTATAATTTTTAGATTAAATTGGACAACAGCCAAAATGTATGGAAAATAAAATCGATGAAATCTTAATATTTTTGTTGTGTTAAAACTGAAAATGAGCTTATATTTTTAATATTAGTTTAAGTTTTAGAAATACGTGATGTCATGTGTCCCTGTATATTAGCACTCTAACCGCATGTCTGCCTTGTACTGAACAGCCCCAGTAAACAAACAAATGAGAAACGCCACTATCGAGATTACTATGGAATTGAATAGAAAATTCTCGAATCCTCTCGAATATTCTCTAAAATTCTAAAAGCCGTATTTGAGTATATAAGCAGCTACAAAGGGGAAAGGTTAGTCACTCGAAGTTACTGAGTAGAATCGAATAGTTGACATTGTAAAATGTCTCGAAACTGTGTAAACAATCCAGATCACTTCTGTTTTTTTTTTCTGCAATAATATTAGCGGTTTATTGGTGGCTGCAAATATACATAAACTACAAGCCAGAGGAATGGAGATTGTTTATATGCAGATCAACATTGAGTTTAAAGGCAGTACTATTGCTTATTGGAAATATTCTACCGTCTATTCCTGTTGAATATGACGTCCGCATGAAAGAATCATATGAAAATATGAAGTACCTATTGACAAAATACTATGAGCATCAATGGCAGATCTGTGGCGGTTTATAGGTTGTTGCACTTTTACTTGGGTTGCAGTTAGATTATACCAAGTTTTGCTGTTTTTGTGTAAACTGGACAGTCGGGCAAAGGCACTTCATTACAAGAGACAAGACTGGCCATTACAATCATTAGAGCCAGATTAAAGGAATGTACATCAGCCATTGGTAGACTCCAAAAAGATTTTGTTGCCACCACTGCACATCAAATTGGGCTAATGAAAATCTTTGTTAAGGCACTGAAGGCTTTTCAGTACCTGCATCAGAAATTCCCAAAGTTGAGCGAAGTAAAAATTTAAGAAGATATTTTTGTTGGGTCACAGATTCAAACTATTCTGAATCACGACAGCACTCTAATAGATATCTGGTTAATATTTCTTTCCTTTTTTGGCCAATTTTTCTTAAAAATTATTCCTTTGTTTATTGGGAATGTGGCGGGGTTTGAATAAAACAGTTAAAGTTATGTTTAAGACGTTTGGACTATCTGATTTGCTGTCTTTACCAATTTATTTTTTTTTATCCTCTGGTACAATAAATTTATTTTATATTATAATGTTAACTTTTCATATAACAGATATTTAAAAAAATACTTGGAATGACTTTCGCCTCGTGGTCATTAATTTCTTGGGAAATAAAAAAGCTGACAATGATGTTACTCTTATTGAAAATATGCTGTCATTGTATCATAAAATGGGTTGTAATCTATCTGTCCTGGGAACTATGGAGCTGTAAGTGATGAGCTTTCATTAGGATGTATTAAGAATGGAGAAAAGGTAACAGAAAAATTTAATGCTTCCACTTGTTCCACTCTTGTTAGATATGCTTCAGAAGCATTTCATAAAAGAATAGCAAAAAGGTAGTCCATATAGTGTCTCTGAAAGTGTAAAAGTACCTATTTTATTTTATTTCTTTGAAAAAAATAAATAAAAAAACGTATTCTTGAAAACTGCAACTAAGTTTCTAATTTCGCTGTCATTTTTGTATTCAGTGGCCTAAAATTAACAAAAAAAATGCACTTTTCGAACAAGATCTCTTTCTGTGTATTTGTCAAATATGGTAGCAAGAGTATGCTAATAACTAATTGTAAGAGATATCAATTTACTTTTGGTTGTTAGCGAGTAATAAATTTTAAATTGTAGTAGTAATACAGTTTCTTCGCATTTTTGATAATACTTAAGATCAGAAAAAAAGAATTAGATGATTTTTTCATATTCTTTCATCTACAGTAAATGTTACTAACAAGTATGGTATTTCTTTTTAATGTATGGTGAATTCTCCACCATATTACAACTGGATTTTGTAACTTTACTCCGTTAGGTCAACTCAAATAGCTTTAATTACCTTATTGTGATACTTCACAGTATAAATTTACGCTTTCAAATTGTTAGTAGGCAAGAAAAAATCGCTTAGCAAGCAGGGCGACCCTTCCCTTGATGCACTTTGTTGCATTTTGGGGAATCGAAATGCGAAAGGCAGATACTCTAACCAACTGGCAGTTGCTTCAGAAGCACCCCTCTGCAGAGTATGCAGATACAAGCAAGTTCGCTATAAAATTGCAAGTAAGCCGGGAACAAATACCAGGGGATGTTGCACATGTGTCCGCGAAGTTGTCGCAAAAATGTGAACTAGTCTAACCGGTTACGAGGATACATGCAAAAACGTTGCATAGAATTCTTGATTCGGTTATACGTGTACTGGTTTTAATCCTTGGTTTGTTCGAATAACGAACGTCATACATTCAATATATGCTCGTATAAAAAAAGGCAACACATAATTTGCTAAAGAATCATCTAAATTCCGGTGCTTCTACTTTTCATAATTGTTCATTTTATGCTACCCAAAGGTATTTAAACTGGTTTAAGATTCATGTAACTATGAACTCATTAATGTGAGCAAATAGCATACGGTTCAGGATTTAAATATTTCTAGAGCTGAGTTAATGGAATTATCATTAAAATTGTAAACTCCGGGGTTCAACACCTGTGAATAGGTAATAAAATTAATGAGAAATCAATATGTAAACTTTGAACGTGTTCATTCGGGAAGTAGTGAATTATGAAAGCTGAAATCTTTCAACAACAATACCGTGTTTGTTGAAATGCAATATTATTGTATATTTAGAAGAATACAAGACTTAAAATGAAATCTCAACATCTGAAAATTTATTAATTTGATAACTTATACATAGGTATCCTGAGTGAGCGACAATAATCTATTTTATTTATGACGAATTTTACACAAATTAAACAAAAATATTGGCCGTTTCTCAAAAAATAAATTACTTTTTACTTTCTTCCCTAAACTTTGGAGAACAATACATGTTACTGTTGTTCTGCTAAGTGTGCAAGATTGACATCTCAATTTGTGTTTGATGCTCAAAGTATCTCTGATACCAAATTTACTGTACAGATATAAGCACACATGTGTTAAACCAAATACTTTTAAGATTAAAATAAGGTTTTAGGTGTAAATTTAACATTAAAACGCATTGCTCTTATTTAAAATGAAATATGCATTTAGATAACTGATAAATGGTTAAGTAAACCATATTTTTCTCTCAGTGCACAAAAGTTACTTGTATCACTGCTCCAGAAGCTATAGTTTTGCGAGGATGAGCACGGTTTGCAGGTGCAAATACTGGCCAAGGAGTTTCTGGCCGTGCATTACACATTACTTTTGCGCCCACAAATCTTAATTTTGTTGATAATAAAAAATAAAGATTGATGCTAGGGAGTTAACAGTGTACGTTAGTACCACATGTTAAGCATGAATTTTTATTTTTTAAATCAGAATTAAAATAAATTCGTTCCAAGATATAGTGTGTTTATACAGCTGTGCAGCTTAACGTCCACACTATATCTTGAAACAGACAGTATATTAGTATTTTGACGTTTTATTTGTGTTTCCTACTTTTGATACATACTTATTTTTATTTTTTTGTCAGCATAATCTTTTCACTGCAATTGGAAAGAATATGAATTAATTGAGAAATTCTGTAACAAAAATTTTTGCATCCGTCTTCCAATCTCCAAGTAATCGCAGAGTTTTCAATAATTCGAATATAATGTTGCAACCTTTAGTGACCTCATTGTCAGCCTATGTCAGAAAATGGCATGTTTCCGGACGATCTCAAACAATTATCCGACACGACTCCTAAAAATCTGGTTTCAACTTGGACAATTCGCCTACGCGTGGAAAATCGTAAAATAGTCGTTTTGGAGGAGATTACAACCGAAGTGCTTGTCTAGCGTTATTTGAACTGTCGTGGCAAAATGGTTGGCAAACTCATGAGCCACTGCATTAATGTTTCTCACCTCCTGCGCTCTATCATTCATAATAATGACATTCTTTTGCCTTTTATTTTTCTCCACCTGCTCATTTATATGTTGACATATTTTCTTTGGCTTATTATCAGTATTTCTAATGATGCTCAACATACATCCCTTGTTAGCCTGTATACTCCTTCTTTGTGTTTCTTTTTTTTTTTATAACGATATTGCTGCCAGAGCTGTTGATTACCCGTTGCCTTGACAATATGAAACATTAATTTTTTACTATTATTTTTTTCGATTATTAATATCTGTTTTTCGCGAATATTATTTCCTTAGTATTTTTATTTTTATTTTTGTTTTTCTTTCATTTTGGTCATGGAAGAGTTAGATGTCGATCTTTGATTTCGAACGTTTAACTACATTTTGTAAGTATTAACTATCTGGATATACATACATTTTGCTCTATTTCTCTAGGAAAATGCATCAGTTTATTATTTAAATTCCTTTTAGATGTGAGACATGGTTATTCCTACAACTACAGCTGTCGTTTCGAATTTGTAATATAATTTTTATAGCAAAATCCCCGAATTGCTAGAATATAACTAATATTATTTATTAATTTCAAACAAAACGCTTTACCATTCCAACAATAGAATGTTGCAAAACAAACATGCTTTACTGTTCCAATATGTGAAATCGTTCACGATATTTAAAGATAGGATCTTTGGAAAATTAACAATAGTAGTTAGTTACTTCTTGCAGGAACCTGATAAGTAATTTATATATATCTTCTCTTTTAAATAGTTTAGGTTTAAGTGTCGCATCAGTCCGGCTTATAAAAAGTTATTTATCGGATCGTCGGCAGAGTGTTGTTTTAAATAGTACTGTATCGCTCCTATATGTATTTCTACTGGTGTGCCGCCGGGTTCTGTTTTGGGATCTCTTCTCTTTTCAATATATACGTCGTCCTTTACTAACCAGCTGAACTTTTGTCGCAACCATATTTATGCTGATGAAACGCAATTGTATCTGTCTTTTGAGCCAGCGAATTGGCGCATTGTATAGTATTAATGCTGATTTAGAATCCCTAAGTGAGATTTCCGCTAAATTTGACTTACATTTAAATCCTTCGAAGTCTAAAGTATTAGTTTTCGGCAAATCTAAAATTTGTAAAGAATTCGAAAAAGTTTGCATGTGGTTGTTTGTGGCCTACTGTTGCCTATTGTTCAAACTGCAAATAGTTTGGGTTTTTTTCTATGGATAACTCTCTTAGCTTTAATGACCAAATAACCAAATATATTAAACGTGCATATATAAATTTAACCACATAGATCTTCCTTACCTATTAATGTCAAGTCCAAACTATGTAAAGCGTTGGTGCTGTCACACTTTACTTACTGCTTTACCATTTACCATACAGCTATAGACAGTATTACGTGCAATCGTATTCAGAGGATTCAAAATTCGTGTCTGCGTTATATATATATATGGAATTAGAAAGTTTCAACATATATCGCATAAGTTGAAAGATCTTGGTAGGTTAAATATGAGATACAGACGCGAACTGAAAATGTTAATGTTATTTCATAAAATTGTGTTGTATAAGTCGCCGCCATATTTATATTTAAAAATTAGATTTAGTACCGACATTCACAGTATTACCACGAGATTTAGGGGCTTGATATCCCCTCCTAGATTTAGGACATCTCTGTTTAAGCGTTCTTACTCGTACAATATTTACAATAAATACAAATCTATTGTTAAAGACCTTAAACTATTAAATGTCTCTGCCTTTAGATCTCGTGTGCGGAAAGTCCTATTTCAGGATCAGTGTGGTGTGCCCATCTGGTTATTCTAGTTATTTTAGGCAAAAATTGTAGGAATGTGTTGATTAATTGCTAAGTACTTTTACATGCCCTGAGCGTGCGTACATATTTGTTGTATATGATTTTGCTTTTGTTAATTAGGTATTAGGCATTAACATATTTAACATATTTTATGAATATATTAGCAGGGCTAGTAGGAGATAACTCTGAGCCTTGCCTTGAGATTCACCTTACTTGCTTCTTCTGTTTCTTTTTGTCATTGTAAAGCAATCGTCTACTGGTAATAAAGGCATATATTATTATTATATGTAGAAACACTTCAAAATGGTGATACGTTGTCCTTGTTCTTTAAAAAAAATATGATTCTGTATCTATGATTTGTCAGTTCTACGTGCTACAGTATTTAAAAATAGAGTTTTTGCTTGTTTCATTTTTTAAGTTTCGAATAGATAATACCGGGTAAAATAAATGATAGTTCTTCTTATGCCGTCGTGCATATCTCACGGCCGCCTTGTTTCAGCTATAATTTCAGTCGCCTACAAACTTGGTTTTCGGTCTGTTTAAACAGCGGTCACAGTATTAAATTACTCTCATATTTTTTACGGCGTCCTAAGCACACCGTTTAAAAAATACGCGAGCCGAAAAAGGACGAGGAAGGACGGCGTCGCCCTGCAAAGAGAGAGAGAGAGATAGAGCCGGCATAGACGGAGAGGGCTGAAGGGACGCAAAACACGTGGGCGTGTCTCCGTAAACTTTTCATTGGTGGAAAAGTCGGCGGAGTGAAAAAAAAAAACCGCCGCACCCGGACACCGAACTAGGGGGGAGCGAAGGCAGAGCAGCTACTCCCCCTGGAAAACGCATAGCTCGCACAAACATTATTTTCGGATGCCATAAATTTGCGGGTTAGAATAAATATTTTCGGAAGAGTAAAAATGTTAAGGACTTTTCATTATACTGCGGAGTATAGAGTTTTTAAGGCTATTATACTGGGCAGTGGCCCGGGCCTCTCCGACACATTAGCATAAAGGAATATATTATATAATTGCAGACTTTCCTACCAGCCACCCGGAGGATTAATCTGTGTGCGCGCGGGTGTGTGTCCGTGAGTCGCGTTACTGGGAGAGAAACTTCTGAATTATGTCGTAATTATGCAAAAATCCCGAATTAAAAAGGAGTTAGTTTTGCGTTGGATGTTAATTTATTGTGAAACTTGGCTCTTACATGTCGGTGGTTAGGTAGAAAGCAACGTAATACCGCGAACGGACACTCCGAGTCTCCGGACTTTGTCCTCGCGTTGTTGGCTCTTTTTTTACTCATTACTTACCGTAATTGTGTCTGTTCCCTTTTTTTTTCTGCTTGCCCGTTTCCAGGTCTTCACTTACACGTACAGAAGCGGATGATAATTACCATAAATAAATTTTCATTAGATGAACGTGCGAATAACAATTTAATGTTGTTAACTGCAAAAGGTTCCGTAATTACTGCACTGTAAGCGACATTCAGGGAAGGAAAAAATACAGTAATTAAACGGCATTCTTATATCTTTTGCGGTAAAATGTGTGATTCTTTTGTACATTAAATCGTACTATAGAGCGCATGAAGTGCTTCTAAACTACTTACGAAAATAAATATTCATTTCACGTTGTTTTAGCAAGTATTATCGTATTTAAATGAAAATAAAATCATTGTAAGTATGTATATGAGGTGTCACAATATCAGGTGCAGATAAATGAAGTAATCACCAACAAAAATCGATTATGTTTGTTGGTTCAGTGCATTACTTTTCTATTCTGAGGATTTACACTAGTAATGAATTATATCTGTTTTGAAAAATCAACATCTGGCTTTCAAAGACAATATGACAAAAATTGGCATTAGTGTAGCAGTTGTAACAAAATGTTTAAAATGATTTTAAGCCACATTATCAAAAAAAGCATTTTATACGATTCTGCGATTCTTCTAAGTAGGTTAATAGGGTATTTTAGTAACTGTACTCATAATCATTTAAAAAATAATATTATAGTATTCTAATGATAAATTTTAATTTAGCAGTACCTTTCTAAGCTTGCATCATACGGTTTCCATCTTATTTAGAGTATTCTGCACACCCTATATCTATATAAATCTTAATTTATTTTGTTTTAATGAACAGTTTCAATCTTAAATGAGGCAGAACAAAGTCTCCGACTTCCATAACACATTGCTTTCCTTCGGAACCCATTTTTCTCGTTCTAACTGGTATCTTTAACGATAACTTAAAAATGTATTTCTACATTAATTTTTTTTCGCTTTGAATATGTCCCAAGCTCTTAGTCCAAAACTTGTGATTATACATTTATATTCCAGACAGCAATAAAATAGCGTCTTACTTTCTTAGAAAGGTAAATTGCAGGAAGAACATATACCAAATCAATGTACAATCTTGCTTCAACGAGAACACGCATTTCACTACACGAAATCTTACTCAAGATCTGTCAAAACCTAAAATAAATGCAATTCTCTGGAGAAACCTGTACAAAGTTACCCAAGGTTGTTGGGAACGTAGTGCGGAACAAAATGCAGAACGCTCTATAAGTTGTTGTTAAATATTAGCTCCTCTAAATGACCACAATAGCATTCACGAACAGAAGAAAGCTAGATGGTCTAGGACCGCTAAAACTCCGGAGTGAAGAAATAAAGTTGTCCGAGGAAGCGAAATAGCTTGGAGTCATTCTTGACTCCAAACTTATTTGAAATCGACAGCTTCAAAGAATTTAAACCAAGGCCGAGACAACACCCATGTTGGCTGGAAGGATCCATGGAAAAACGTGGGTGTTAGGCCAAATTTGATGTATTAAACATATGTATACCACGGTGGACTGATCTATGATCACTTATGCATCTCTGGTATGGTGGACAAAGATGCAGTAGCAAATTGCTGTTACTGAACTCAGCAAGTAATAGAAGCCCGCATGTTTAGGAATAACAGGAGCAATGAGAACTACTCCAACAGCAGCATTGAAATGCCTATAAGACTTTCCTCCTCTCCATTTGATAATAATAGGGTGGGTAGGAATAGGGCATCTTAGATTGCAAGAATTACCAAGTGGCAGATATGCAGGATTGGGACATAATATTGTCCATTGTGTTGAATGCAATCCTTGGGAAATGAAATCAGACCACATGACTTCGACATATATATTTAACAGAAGTTTTGAGGTACAAATCGGGAATGAAATGAGTTGAAATGAGTCCAACTGCAAAGACACGCTCTGTGGATGATCTAGTTTACTGACGGATCAAAAAGTGAGAAAATATGCCGCGGTTTTTCAATCAGAGGCGTATGGAATATTGCACCGCGTAACAAAAATTAATCAGAGGGTTTACAAAAACAGGCGCATTTCTATTGCAACAGACAGTCAGGCGATACTGCGGGCATTAGTGAACCGTAGAGTAGAATGAAGACTGGTTTAGGAATGTATTCGAAAAGAGAATAGTCTGGCATACCGCAATAAAGTCACTTTCGTGTGGGTGCCCGAGCATTCGGGAATCAAAGGAAACGAAAAAGCCAGTAAGAGCGCAAGGTAATGGTTCAGCAGCTTCATATAATATACGCTCAGAATCTGTTCTAGGAGTCTCCAAAAACACAGCACGACAGCAGGTAAGGATTTTGGCCAAAGAGAGACACAAAAAATACTGGCCACTGGAAGGATACCCACAGAAAATTGGGATCTACACTGGATATACTAACTTGAGATTGTGTAATAGGATGACAGAGACCGCATAGTACATCCTATGTGAATGCGAGGCTCTGGACGTGAAAAGACAGCTAAAAACGAACCCAGAGGATTACTTCGATCGACCAGCTAAAGACCTGTGTAGATTAATACAGGGTACCAGGATATTGAAATGGCTGGCATGATTCAATGGGTAAAAGAAATGGGAGATTAAGTACGAAACGCCAAGAGGCTGCAGTGTTTCTGGAGTCGCCTTGTCGGATGGCTCACATAAAAAGAGAAGGTTGTTGTGGCTAGCAGCCGTGAAAACAAACGTACCTTCTATGCTAGATCACTGCGTTTTCGTAATACTACTTCAAATACGATTCATCGTATAAACCGTGGATGAACACCTGCTATATATAATTTATTAAGTTTTATAACATGTAAATTAGAGCTTTCAATAAATATAAAAGCCAGAAAAAACTGATTAAAGGTTAGTTTTTACTATGGAGTACAAACCAAAACGGATAGAGGAAAAACTGAATGTATACTACACATAAATATCAAAATTTTGTTTTAGTTTGAATGTATGCATTGTAAGTAAAATTCATCGTAAATAAATAAAAAATTGGATTCATTAGAATTTTTCGAAGTTCCAGTTGGAACTTGATTTTGAAACTTACAGAGTGGCCGACTATGATCTATTTAAAGAAAATATTTTCAGTTTTATAGCCCATCCAGTGATATCAACTTTCTTATTTTAAATGGGATGGTGCAATTTTTATGGCTCTAGTGCATTTCTCGGATCATTTGTAATCAGTTTGTATTAATATTCCCTACCCGAAATTTTGTGAAAATTTTGACTTTTCAATTAAATTAAATATTTCACAAGGTATTAAGACACCATACTGATGTGGACGCAAGTACATAGTCATAGGCATTAATCGCGGCACTAGTAACCACAAAATCCTATCCAGGATGTTCAAGAATTCATGTCCAATAATCTTTAAACTAAGACTTATTTTTTTCAAATGAAACGTAATGTTTTTTTATCGCAGAAGTGTATTCAGCGCACAATTCTGCATCGATCGGTGTCAAGATTTGGTACACCTATTCCTGGTAGTTTTTGAATGATTAACACTTATTTCATAAAACTGCCAGAAATATGCCAAAGCTCCTAGTTTCATGCAAGTGAAACTGATTTTATCATTGAGAACACTCTGTATATCATATTCCAAAATGATGCACCATCTTTTCTTGTATTCATTTGTAGTGATACTTGTTTATTCTACTAGCTTCTCTATTAGTAGTATTAGTACAAGCAAAACACAAACACATGTTCACATCTTTTCACAGTATATTTAAGTTCTTTCCAAATTACTTGAAAGAAGAGCACTTATCAATACAGTAAAATATGGCAAAGTTTGAAAATTATACAAATGAAGACATATTAAATTTATTTTATGCCCATGAGGAGTGTTACAAGCTATTAATCGAACGTGTTCGAGTATTTAACAATAGATACCAAACATTAGCCTACAATTAATAGAAAAAAAATCAAGAAAGTACAGGGCAATTTTATCCACCTTGGAAAATGGAAAACAAATAAAACTATCATAAAACCGGCCCAGAACATGAAAATTAATGCATTATTTTGAAACATAGTATACAGAGTGTTCTGAATGATAAAAAAAAAAACGGTTTAATCGGCATACTTTTGGGGGTTTTATGAAATAAGTGTTAATACACTCCGCCAAAAAAGTATCGCATAAACTAAAAAAGGGCATTTATGAACCAAGATATTTTTATACGTTCACAAAAAGTTTGCCTCGTGTATGTGAACTATAAAAACACTAACAAAATAATGGAACTTAGCGTTTTTACTTTATTTTTTTCCTAAAAGAACACATTTAGAAAAATGCATATGTGTAAGGTTTGCTCAGTTGTTTATTGAAAGTCTTCCTATACGGACAAATTTTAAAGTGCGAAGTCAGAGTTCTGTACCAACGCTTTTAAAACTAAAATGAGCAATTTAACTTCAGAACAAGTGGCTGCTATAGTTGCTTTAATCGAAGATGGACGATCTCAAGCATACGTTGCTAATTTGATGAACATCAATCAGTCAAGTGTTTCTAGAGCCGTAGCCAGATATAGGGAAACAGGCATTTACAGTAGAAGACCTGTACCAGGTCGTCCAAGATGTTCTACTCGCCAAGATGACCGCTATGTACTACTACAAGCATTACGTCGAAGACATGTAACTGCGAGACAATTGCAGAACGACTTGGCTAGAGTCAGAAATACCCGTGTGAGTACTCAAACTATTCGGAATAGGTTACGACAGAGTGGATTAAGAGCTAGAGTAGCTGTAACAGCCCCTGGTCTCACTAGGAACCACCGAGTGGCTCGCTTAAGGTTTGCCAGAGAACATGTAAATTGGAACATTAATGACTGGGCCAATATACTCTTCACAGATGAGTCAAGATTTGGTCTTTACACCTCAGATAGGCGTATCTCAGTGTACAGACGAGACGGTGAGCGCTATTCGCAGTGTAATATCAGACCTAGACCTAATTTCGCTGGTGGCTCTATTATGGTTTGGGGAGGCATCTGTTTAACAGGTCGTACAGAGTTAGTACCAGTAGACAGAGGTACACTGACTGCCCACAGGTATATAACGGACATTTTAGAAGAACATGTAGTACCATATGGGCCAATTATAGGAAACGAATTCATGTTAATGCACGATAATGCACGACCGCATGTTGCAATAATCGTCCAGGAATACCTTAACGATGTTGGTATTCCAGTTTTAGATTGGCCTGCGGTAAGTCCGGACATGAACCCTATCGAGCACGTGTGGGACCTCCATCACAGACGGATACGAACCCAAAATGTTGCCCCAGCGGACCTGCATGGACTAGCAAATGCTCTCCGTGACGAGTGGGAGAATTTGGATCAGGCTTATATACGGAGGTTAATCGAATCTCTGCCAAACCGTATGCGAGCGGTCATAGGAGCCAGAGGTGGCAATACTCAGTATTAAAAGCTACTGTTATGACATTTTTCTTTCCAAAATTATAATTTCTTGTTTTAATAAAAATCTCAAGTATGAGTTCTTGTTTTTATTTGGCCTGTATTTTATTTAAACAATCATAGAAATTATATCTTAGAGCGCATTAAAGTATATTTACAACTTTATGCTACAAACAAAGATTATGCGATACTTTTATGATTCAAAACTAAATTATGCGATACTTTTTTGGCGGAGTGTATTTCAAAACCCACCCAGAATGAATATATGGAACCTTAATTCCGATCGATGCAAAATTTTAGGCTGCATTTATTTCTGCAATCAAAAACACAATGTTCATTTGGAAAATTCTTTTTTTTAGATTAAAAATAACTGTATCGGATATAGGTTTCTGAACGTCTAATAAAGGACTTTGTGGTTACTAGTGTCTCAATTAATGCCTAGAACTATGTACTTGCGTCCACATCACCATGGTATCTTAATGTCTAATACCGTATGAAATATCTAATTTAATTGAAAAGAGCGCAAATGTCAAAATTTTGACAAAATTGCGAAAAACTCAAAAACTATTAGGTTTACGGAAAGGGAACATTGATACAAACTGATCACAAATTATTCGAGAAATACACTAGAAGCATACAAATTGCACCAGCCCATTTAAAATAGGAAATAATTTTATGGAAGTTAAATGAATGACCATTATATTATAAATGGAGTATCTATGTGTTTTTTTATTAATTTTATTATTATTTATCTATTTCGTAGATTTCCAATAATTTTAATTTATAACTTTTGTCGCAGTTATGTAATATTTTAATGTTGTCTTCACCACATACTGTTATATATATTTACAAGTTAAAGCAAATTGGAAAAAGATTTGAATTTTATTATTTAAATGACCAGGCTTGTTTGTTTAACAAGATAATATAGAAGGTATATCCTTCTCCTGACTGACAGTTTAATGAAAATTGTTTTTTCCTCGCCTGGTATCCAATTCGGCGACGTGCTACATATGGGCGTGTTATTTATAACAGTAAGACCTGAAATAAAGGCGGCCAACGTGTTTATTAAGTCGGATCGCTTTTCCCCAGTATTAATTAACTTGATTACATATAAAATTAAGGATTTGTTTTCAGCGAGCTGTCCGAAAGGTTGGCGGGTAGGACGGCGTCCGCTTTTTCCGAAATTTACCCGGGCGTTCTCGCTTCGCGTTACGGAAAACCGAGAATGGTATTAATCAACGGTAATCACATATATAAAACATATTCGCCAAGTGAATTCGATCTGGCCGGGGCCATTTCCTCGCCCGTTCGTCGAGTGCCCATCCTGGGCGATAATTAAATTTCTAATTAATCAATTTAAATCTTGATCGAAGGCGGTGGCCGACCGGGAGCCGGTTCAATTTCAAGTAGAATAATGAATTTTTATCCGGAATTGCCCAATTGCTCACTGTCAATACCCCAAAGACTCATTCACATTAACAATGTCTGTATAGAAAGTTAATAGCGTCGGAGCGATATAGCCGGAGCTCTCGAATCGGTCTGCCTGATGGTGAGAATGGAGCTGCTCCATTATCAGTGGCGGCTCGTCCACTGGAATACGTAAATGTCGACGTAAGAGGAGATACATAACGTTTCCCAGAGCGTTAGGAGCCGTTCAGGGTAGTTTTTCTGATATCTGCTTCCTATTAGTGTTGAAGAAAATGCTTAATAAAAATATCAATATAGCGCATGTAATCGGTACTGATATTTAACGTTTAGGAAAAATTAAAAAAAAATTTTGCCGCACACATTCGAGAAACTCATAATTCCTAGAATGTTCTAAAAAAGCTTTAATTAAATGAACACGTCCATTACACCCTGAAACTCAACCGTGTCGCAGGGTTTGTGAAATAAAAATGAAACAACAATTCTTCCACACGGAAAGGAATGCAATATTTTATTCAATAATTTAAAACTAAGACTTTTTTTTATAAGCAGTGCTTTAATTCGCCAGTGTAGCCTAACAAAGTGCACAACCATACATATAAATTATATATATATATTCATATATACGCACACACACATATAGAAAACACAATGCTGGTCCACACGTGCTGGCCAGTGTTGCTAGTGGTTCTCGTCCTCTGTCCTCGTCTAGAGATGATGCGAATTCGGTCTCGTCTCGGACTGCCGGTATCGAGAGCGAAATGCTCTTGCTCTTGTTTCTGAATTTGTTTTATTTTTGTTATAATACTTGTTGTTGTATCATTGGTTTAATTATTATTATATTATATTGTTATTATATTGTATATAGTTTACATTTTTTATTTGTTTTGATAAAGTGTTGTAATGTCTTATGGTTTCTGCCGTATGTATTTTTCTATATTTGTTGCATAAGTTTCTTTCCGTTCTAATTCAAGATTGTTTTCTTGTGGTGTAGTTATGTATTTGTCGGGTCGTAGTCAATTGTATATTTGTTTTTACTAGATTTTTTTGGATATTGTATATTAGTATTAGGTTTTTTTGTTGTATTATTTGTTGAATATTTAACTCGTGAGTCTTCTCATAGATCTGTTGTGGGACTTCTTTTTTTGTAATCTATATATGAGCTTCAGTATTCTGTTTTGTTGTCTTTGTATTTTCATTAGGTTCTTTTTTGAGGTGTCGCTCCAGACATCTATTAAGTAATTTAGGTGTGATGAAAAAATCGCATGGAATATTGATTTATTATTTATTATATTTTGTTTATAGATGCTATAGCCATTGCATTTTTACTAATCAGGGTATTTATGTGTTTGTCCCATTTTAAGGTATCTTGTATTGTTATTCCCAAATATTTTATGTGGGTTACCTTTTGTATGTGTTGGTTGTTAAAAGTTATTTTGAGATTAGTAGGGTGTTTCTTTCTTTGGAAAATCATATATTCTGGTTTTTTTCTTATTAATAGTTACAAATTTTCATGGCACCATTTTTTCATTTTTATTACATCAGTGTTGATCTGTTGCTGCAGTTTTTCTTCATCTTTTCCAGAATAGACTATACACATGTCGTCGGCATATGCATATATCTCTCCTTCCATGTTAACATTAAAATTATCATTTGTCTATGCTATATATAGGATTGGAGGTAAATTTCCGCCTTGGGGTATGCCGTATTCTGCAGTTAGAGGTTTGCTTTCAGTGTTACTATTGTTGTTTACGTTCTATGTAATAGATATGTTTTTATTAAATTGCTTTCGACGCCATTGATTCCTAGTTTGTTTAGTTTCTCAGTTTTCTTTTTTCAATTTTCAGTTTTCAGTTTTGTCTATGAAGACTACCACCAATATGTCCTTTTTATCTACTTTATTTTTTATATTGTTTAACAGATCAATTACTGCCGACGCGTTTTTGACAAAGCGATAATATAGATAACAGGCATGTCGGTCTGTAGTTTTCAGGATATAATGCGTTTCCTTTCTTATATACAGGCACAATTTGTGTTCTTTTTAAATATTCCGGAAATGTCCCAGTCTTTATTACGTTATTGATTAGCTCTTTCAAAATTAGTGCTAAATAGTTTTGGGTTGGTTTAATTATGTTTGGTGTTATTTTGTCGAATCCTGGTGCTTTGTTGTCTTTTAATTCTACTATGATTTTTTGTACTTCTTCCTCGGTTGCTTCTTTGATTTTGAATTGCGTTTTTAATTTCGGACTGTTTATCGGTAGGCAATGGTGTTCTTCCTAATTTTGGAATCCGCCAATTTTTTTCCTATTGTCGCAAAGTATTTAGTTATTTCTCGAGCTACTTCATCTGAGTCTGTTGTTATTGTTTAATATTGTTTAATATACTTAAACCTTTGATTAAACAAGCCGGGTATTAATTTTAATCTTAACAGACAGATATCTCGAGAAATATGAATCCAACTGAAAGTTTGCAGGATTCATTCAATGTTCGTGACATCGGAGGCCATAAAATGAGAATTTTAATTTCACCTTAGATGGCGCTATGCAGAATGGAATTTCTTTTCACTTTCACCTTTTTTATAATTTCATTAATTAAAAGTATTGCGGTCCCTTCTTTTTCCTCCTCGCGATATTCCATATCCATGATATTCGAACAACAGTTTACTACACTAATGCCTTGCCATTTAAAATATGTAAATAAATAAGTTATAATATAACCTATCATGTGTTGTGCCAGCAATTTCAACTGTCAAAATCAATTGATCGCATCGTTCGAAAACGAATCCTTCCACCGATCGGAATTTGTGAATCCTATGTTAGCTGCACAGCGATCTGCTAATAATCCAATTCACCTGAGATTCATATTTTTGTAAACGCTTAAATACAGATCTAATCTGAGCAAAGTAATCGACGGGAAGCATATATTCTCCCACAGTCCCTCAAAATACGTAACAGCGATGTAGTAGGGCAATAATGATATCACAGGCGAAGTACTTAATGCATTCAAATAGCAGAATTGCTAACGAGATATCTCTTTTAATATCTTCTGTAATTGAAACGAATTCTAATTTACATATTATCTGCCAATACATCAATTAATTTAGACATATAGCATTCGTCTGTGCAACAGATACTTAAAGCAAACGCGTTTTATAATGATTTATAGTTTCAGTTATAAATAACACAATATGATCAACTATTTTATAGCGATGCATTTTAGCGTATGAGTTTTCGTGAAAGGTTGATTGATATAATTGATTAAGGCAATAACTTTATAAAAAACATTTCTTTATCAATAAATCTACTTTTGCTCGGGTTAAGATCCAGAGATCGCGAATAGGCTATTTGCAGATTATATATATTTTGTTTGTCCTGTTATTGGAGTTACTCTGTTGGGCAATAAGGGCATATTATTATTATAGGGAAACGAAACAATCTTCACGACGTCCAAGTAACTTAAGTAAAGCACGTTATTGGAAAACGATGGTAGAAGAGGTCGACAATGATCCTTCGGGATTTGGATATAACATTGTTACTTGCAAACTTAACACCAGGAGATTATGTATTATTTTGGATGCTACCAAAATGCAACATATTGGCCATTCTCTCTTTGCTACCCACTCCATTAGACCTGAAAGAAGTTTTGAAACAATCGCAGATATATGACCATTTACGGATGATGAATTGAATATAGTAATAAATTCTCTTTATGTGAGGAAAGCACCAGGACCGGGCAATATTTCAAATGAAATTTATAAAATTATGTATCAGTACAGTATAGGACATGCATCGAGGTATGTTGCAATTTTTGCTTAATGCCAGGTATATTCTCGTCTCGTTGGCAACCCTGATGATCCATCTACATTAGATGATGTGTGTGATTTTATGCTTTGTATGTTAGGTACCGCAGGTAAGATCCTTGAAATGCTTCTTAGAAAAAGACCAGTTGCTGTCGCAGAAGACACAGGGGGATTATCGCCTCGTCAGTTTGGATTTCGTCAAGGAAGATCAACCATTAATGCTATTCAAGAAGTGTCCGAGGATTGTTGTTCTTTTAACGTTAGACGTTAAAAATGCATTTAATTAGGGTAACTGGGTGGATATTCTTTTCGCACTAGAGCAGTTATTTCGACTTCCACAATATCTGTTACCTATGTCGATGATTATCTTAAAAGTCGTTGGATGATCTATGATTAACATCGAGGGCAGAGTAATTTCAAGGCAATTCATTTTGCGACCGGATTTAAGAAATATTCTATATAATGGACTATTGAGGTTGGAAATGCTGGAGGATGTACTTTTTGTTGAATATGCCGATGATATTGTACTGCTCGTAACTGCGTGAGATCTCGAAATACCTCAGATCAAAATTAATCAGGCTATTAGGAAAATTAATCGATTGATGTAAGCCCACTGTTTGACATTAGCACTCCATAAAACTGAAATAGTTATTCTCACAAAAAAGAGAATAGACACCATTGTAGCTATGAGAGTGATAGATGTTGAAATCATTACCAGCCCTGCAGTTAGATACCTTGAGTGGTAATAAACTATCTTTTTGGCGACAGATACTGCATAGAGCTTTCAAAGCAGCAAAGATGACTGCGAATCTTAGCCGGCTTATGGCGAACATTGGACGTCCTCGGCCAAGCAAATGAAGATTGCTCCTGACTGCGTTACAATCGGTTATGCTGTACGGATCGGAAGTATGGGCACATACTCTGTACATAGGAATGCGATTAGCGGTGGTACAGAAGCGAGCTACCCTAAAAGTAGTGTGAGCGTACCGTACAGTGACACAACCAACGGTTCTTGTAGTAACAGGGGTTGTCCTAGTGGCGTTAATGGCTAAAGAGAGGCAATACAGTAAAGTTGAGATTGCTCGTGAAAGAGATATTACTTTGACTATGCGGCATCGGCTATGGAACGCAGAATCAAGAGCACGCTGAACTGCTGGATTAATTCCGCAAATTCGTCCTTGGCTGAAAAGAAGTCATGGTGAGGTAGATTTCTTTTCAATCCAATTTCTTACGGGTCATGGATAATTTTGAGACTATTTACATCGTTTGAGTAAAACAGATAATGGAGCATATCTGTACTGTCCTGATGAAGACCTCCATCATACTTTTTTCAGTTGCAACCGTTGGTTGGAATGGAAATATTCATTAACCAATGAAACTGGTGAAGTCTCACCTGAATTAATAATTCACGAAATGATCGAATCTGAACGTTCTTGGATTTTGGTGGCGCAATATAGTCATAATCTACTGCCCACAAAGAAAGTAGATATGGGTCTAAATATGGCGGAATAGTTTGCAGAATTGCTAACTTCAACATTTGTAGGTTCGGAGAATTGGTCTTCTAAATCACCTAGTTTCTTGAAGAATTTATATGGAGAGTTGAGCTCAATAACTAAACTACTAAAGTAATGTGACAAACGGTTCCAGCCTGGTGTGTGGGAGTAAGGGTGTTGGTTGTTATCTTTGAAAACATTTGCGTAATTGATCATATCATTGGAACAATGAATAACTGGTAACTTGATGGAAGGACCTATGTGGATAATGGTTTATTGCAAGATCAAATACATAAAGAATTTTTTGTTTTGGTGTGTTTGGTTTTCTATTGCAGTGACTTGCATATTTGCCCGAATTGGCAAAATTATAAACTTTTAGTAATACTTGTTACTGTAAACCTATCCATAAATAACTTTATGAAAAGTTATATACAGTACTAAGCCTCATGCAGCGTAATCTACATTATTTTGAATAACTTTCGTAAATATCAGAGATTTATAAATTGTAGTGTTACACAAATTAATAATGAAATTTTACTTGATAGCTTCTTTTTTCGAGAAGAAAACATAACTAACAAATGTGGCTCAATAAACTAACAAGGGTTGCTTTAACTGTGCCAGTAACAATGATATATTCGAATTTGATATAGTAATTGAGCAATAGATCTGCCATGAAAAATAACGAATGAATTAAAACAAATTAGTTTCGTTGACTACGAGCTCCAACTCTCATTCAGAAATTGTTATTTTTTAATTAAACCTGAAATAATGTTCCTGGTTAAAGTTGCTAGTACATTATTGCATTTTGCTTCGTGTCACGTTTTTTTTTTTTAGGATTATCTGCAAATATCGCAATCACTTGCTGTGTTGTTGCATGACCTCTCTTTGATTAATAAAGAGCATTTAGTTATCTGCTTGATGAATTTGGATATTGAAACTGTTTTAAAAATTACATTTTGAAATTAAAACTTTCTTCGTTAAAAGATCCACCTATTTGGTAATTTGCAATTTGTTTCTAAAACGTGTTCTAATTTCAAAACTTACGTAGTAAACAAAATAGCTGTGTCATTTTCAAAGAATCGTTTAGCAAAAATGATTTTACTTTAAAATATTGTTTATCTTAAAGTGTATTTCTAAAATAGTTTTAATTAATATCCAAATTCACCAAGCAGATGAGCAAAATGCATAAAAAATGGGCCATTTTTTTCAGGTAAATTTCAATCAATCTTGCTAACAACTTAAAATGCCTAAGGGCTATATCCATTTAGGTATTTTTGTTAGTTAGGAATATCATTTTATTTTTGGCAGAGGGAAATCCTTGATGGACACCATTGCCTGGTTTCTACGGCAATGGTGTGGGACTCTCAGAACTTTAACCTACCTACTAGAACTTATTTTCAGATACCGACCCGAAACCGTTTCACATATTACTTCGAACTGGTTCTTATTTAGTTAATCATTTGCATCATTAACTAAATTGGTTTTATGCCCTCTGAAATTTAAGTTTAGAGTGGAAGATAATAGTAAGACTTGAGCAATATCGGTTCAAAAATATGTTTATTTAATTCAAATTGCAACATTTCAGCAACGAAACATTCGTCTTTCTCAAGTAGAAGAGTAAATATTGTAAAATTAGTTCTTTTGCTTGAGAAAGACGAATGTTTAGTTGTTTGAGCATTGTAATTTAAATGAAATAAACATATTTTTGGACCGGGATTGCTTAAATTTGGCTATTATCTTCCACCTTTATTTTGATCATTGTTCTTGATTATGTAGTACTGCTTTTTTTGTGCGCCATAATATATGCATTACATACTGACGGAAATAATTTCATGCACTTTCATTCAAGACTGTGATGTTGTCAGAGGAAAAACCACCTATTTCATTGCGAGCATATAAACAAAAGGATTTGCTCGTTTTATACAGATACAATAGAAAATATCCGTGGCCAGACAAAAATTATGTTAGGTGGAAATTTTCGTTGTCGTTCTTTGTGACGAGCAACTTCAAAGTTATTTGGACCTTTTTTTAAATATAGCTTCTTTCGCTCTGCTATTAAAAGCACTATTGGGATGACTCCCGCGATCTCCAAAACTGCAGGTTCTAAAACAGTGTGGTGTGCGGCAGCCACCTTTAAGGAAATCCTCCTATGTAAGTGCATATTTCTGTATTTTACCTTATTAATAGCATGCGCTCATACCACGGCACCGCAGATATTAAGGGTTTACATCTGCTTGAACTAGGTACTCCGCCATTCGCTATTAGTATTTACAAGGCAATCTCTTTTTCTGCCGCCTTATTGGCAATCATTTCAATATGTGGGCAAAAACTTTATTTGAAGTCAATCATTACACTTCAATATTTTACTTTTGAAGAGGCTATTATACTTTCTGTTCATACTTTTACAAGGAAAATTATCTCTATCATTCGTTTTGTTGACACAACTATCAGAGTCTTGTGCAGTTATATACTGAACAAAAAATGGATCCTGAAACAATGAAAAAATTTATTGTTTATACGAATTTTACATTAAAATTGATCCAAAGAACGAGTTCATTAAATAAATGACAAGGATTTTATTAAATGCACAATGAATTTATTGTATAATAAACTATTCGTTGTATTAATGAAATCGAAGTCAATGAAAATAAAATCATGCCTTGATTGGCCTAATGAAATGTGTTATTATTGTAAAGAACACCAATTATAGAAATGTAAATAAGTGCATTTCAATGTTTTCTATTCATTAGGGCCATGTTCTTTATATATTAGTTAATGTGTCAAACTTTCTGCATTATTCGAATTCAAGCGATTGCGTAATATTCTTAGGAATCAGATTTCAACAGCTTATAATAATTATATGTGTCACTGTGAAGCATCTATTAGAGAAAACCCTAAAGAAGTATTTAAATTCATAAATGTGAAGAAGGGTGATACGAGGATACCCGGTAATATACTATATAACGATGACTATATACTTGAGTCTCCTATTGATGTTGTCTATGCGTTTGCTATCGCGTTTTCTGGTAAACAAACGCAGAGTTCGGTTGCTGCAACCCTTTCTGATTTTGGAGATGCATTACCTTTCTGCATGCCAGTGGTTTCAGAAGATGATGTCGTTAAAATAATGTCTACATTCCCATCTAAATTTACTGCAGGTGACGACTTAATTCCAAGCTTTTTATTTCATGATACTAGATTTGTGGTAGCAAGACCATTAACGTACATAATTAATATGTGTATTAAAACGTCCGCTTTTCGAAAGATATGGAAGCGTGCTCGTATTGTTCCTGTCCATAAGAAAAGCGGTGAACATCAGATAAATAACTACCGACCTATTTCTTTGCTTTCTAATTTCTCCAAAGTGTGTGAACAGTTATTATATGCAGCAATCTTAACGAATATACAACAACGACTTTCACCGTTTCAACTTGGTAACAGTCATGCAATTTATTTCTGAACACCTGAATAAACAAAAGCAGATTGATGTGGTTTACACTGACTTCTCCAGCGCATTTGATACAATGGACCATGCGAAATTGCTTCACAAGCGTAGCTGTTTTGGTCTGAATGGTGCGTCACCAACTCGCTGCAGATCAATGTAAGCAAATGTTATACAGTGTCATATTCCAGAAGCCGGAATGTCATCAATTCATTGTACATGATTGGTAACGAAACTATAGAGACAGATACAACCTTCAAAGATCTAGGTGTATGTCTCGATCCTTGCCTCATATTTATACCACATATTCATTATATGTGCTCACGAGTAATGAAGAACTTAGGGTTTGTGATGGGATCCGCAAAATACTTTAATGATTGCACTACTCTGAAGGCACTGTTTTTTGCTTTTGTTGTTAGCTCCTTGGAATATGCATCACCAGTATGGTCACCTTATTATTTGTGTCACGAACTTGCTGTTGAACGGGTGCAGCGAAAATTTTTAAAATTTCTTTAATTTTAAGGTAGATGGTGCTTACCCTGCACGAGGCATTGATTATTATACCCTTCTGGAAAGGCACAGTCTCCGATCCTTGGCTGACCGCCGCAGAGATCATGCAGCCAAGTTTGTCTACAAACTTATTCATGATTCAATTGTTTCCACTGATCTCTTGTTCCAAATGAATTTCCATGTCCCTCGTCCATCAGCACACTATTCAGTTACTTTTGCGTTACCGACAGCTACTACAAATATTTATAGAAATGCACCTATACATCGTATGCTTACAATAGCTAACTCGCATTTTTCTGACATTTTTCTTTAATTTTTTTTAGTAAGTTCTACATTTTTATTTTTATTTTAATTTATACTAATTCATTTAACTTTATATTTTGCAACTGCGCTAATTATTTGCTTTCTTATGCTACGTGTTGTAATCAACTTTGTTTATATTTACCCTGTAATTGTTTATCGTTGGGTAATACAGAATATTATTATTATTATATACATCTCAGTAAAGAAGGATCCTAAAAAAAACTTTTTGCTTTTGTTAACGATAAAAAGAGATGTACCAGAATTCCAGGCTCAATGGTCAATACAAATGAGGTGGCAATCAATACTCCTCAAGATATTACTAATGCTTTTGCCACACACTGCCTTGTGCAGTGTTTCAACCTATGAATGATAGCTCTTGCAATCCTGTGAATGTTGAAACCTGTACTGCATCACTTCATTTTCACTCCGCAGATATCTTGAAAGCCGTTGAGTGCCTTAAAACTAGTTTTACCATGGGTCCTGACTTCATTTCCCAGTTTTCTTATTAAAGATTGTAGACTTTCCTTAGTGACTCCTCTAGTTCATATATTTAATTTAATCTTGACTAGTGAATCCTTTCCCATTTCCTGGAAAGTGTCCAAAATTACACCTGTTTTTAAATCAGGGAGTCAAAGTCAAGTAGCCAATTATCGACCTATTTCAATTATTTCCAATGTCTCTGTCGTTCATTTTTGTATTATTATTCTTCTGGAGTACCCCAAGGCTCTGTTTTGAGTCCATTACTTTTTATTATTTTTATTAATGACCTAACAACCAGGATATTTCGTGGAAGGTGTTGCTTTACGTAGATAATTTAAAATTTTTTCGGCGGGTGGCCAGCTTTGATGACTGTTTGGCATTGCAGAAGGATTTAAAAGCTATACATAGCTGGAGTGTCATTAACTCGTTAGACCTTAATCTCGGTAAATGTAAGGTATTGACTTTCGCCAGAAAAATTGATAAATTAATGTATGACTATCATATAGAAAATCATGTGTTGGGTCGATATGACAGCGTTCAAGATCTGGGGGTGTGGTTTGACACGAAATTAATGTTTAATTCGCACGTTGTAAATATCTGCAAAGGTGCCTATGGTTTGCTAGGGTTTTTGATCAGAAATACCAAGAACTTGTGCGATGAGGCATTTATTTCTTTCTATAACGCCTTTATTAGAAGTAAGCTTGAATACGGAGCTGTGATTTGGAATCCAGGATATCGTGAATATCAAAATTTAGTTGAGGGAGTTCAAAAAAAATTTCTTAAAACATTGTATTATCGTAAACACAACCTCTTTTTGTCACATGGCTATGATTATCAAAACTTGCTTAATGAATTTAATTATGTATCCGTATCAGACCGTAGAACAATTTCACAGATTCTGTTTATTTTTAAAATTGTCAATAATCTTTTTAATGTGCCTTACTTGTTAGGTACCCTCAACTTCCACGTTCCTAGAATTAATTCTCGAACTTGCAATGTTATTATTATATTATATTATTATTATTATTATTATTATTAAATTTTTTCGAAATTCTGTAACAAAAAGAATCCAATATGATGCGTGATCTTTGACTCACCTTGTATATACCCTGTGCCCGTGTGGTACCGACGCGTTAGTGACGTCAACTATATGGCTCTATAGTGAAATGTATGCCAAAGCCAATTATCACGTTGACAGTCTATGTATAAACAAGGAATGAATAAGAAGTTGTATGGCTATTTTCGTCAGAACGTATACTATAGGAGTATTTCCAAAACGCCTTGAGAAATATTTTCTAATTTTATATGTACATTCGACTGTATTCTGTGAAAATTGATATCATTATCGACATTTGAAGTTAAGGAAGTATTAAATTTCACTGAAAATTCACCAGATTGCGATAATTAACCAGAGTGTTTTCATTCCGAACGAAAGGCTGTCAGAGTAGTTAGTGCATAATTGCATACTCAATTTGCAGTGTACGTATTAAAAAAAAATAAACAACTCATTTGCCGGGCGTCTGTTTGCAGATACTCGTTTCAAGTTGAGCGAAAATGGAGAACTTCGGTATCCTCATCACGTTGACACCTGAACGCCGTTGCCGCCACAGCGCCAAACAGACATTGTTCGTTCTTTTGCGCGTTTTTAATTACACCACCACGGCCGCGCTTTCTCAAATGTAAATTTGATAAATACGATTCCATTTTAATGCTATGTACAAACATCAGAATGATTAATTGCGTCCCACTCGTGAGGCACCCAGTCGGCTATCTTATTTGTCCGATCCTGGAGCGGAGGGCGCGGGAGAGAGTATTAGTGGGTTGTAGCAGAGAGGGGACCCACTCTCTGATGGAGGCCTATGTGTGTAGCGGGAGGTGGGGGTTTCCGAAGGGGCCTTGATGGATGACCTCGGGGCCCTCAGGCAAAACGATCCGTTCGTGGTCGGCGCCGCCATGTTCTACTCCAAAAAAATTTCATTATAACTTTTACTTACTACACCCGTATTTAAGGTATTACTCCTTTGAGATGGGACTCTACGACCGATGCCCGAAACTTTGTTCATTACAAAGTTCGGTTCGGTGTTATGGTCGTAGCGAAACCCCCTCGTTCCGATCGCTGCTACATATATCAGGTGCGGTATTAAATTTTAAGTCTTTCGAGGAAAAACGCGAAAACTAAGTTGAGTGTTGAGAGCAGCTTTTTGATAGGTATTTACGATGGATGAAACTAATCAAAACTTTCTGGTTACGCTACACACCATCTGGAAACATTGTTAACTTTTTATACATACTTAATTTTACTTTATGATTAATTTTATCGATATTAAAGTTAAATTATGTTATAATTACATTCGCTTGATTTATATTTTAATACAAATTTGGGAAATCGAGTTAAAATCAACATAAAGGTAAACACCAATTTGAAATTAATTCTGGACAATTGTTTCGGAAATTCCTGGATTTCCATTTTTACCGAATACTGAATGAGCTAAGAAACAATAAAATATCTAAAGATTCTTCGTTATCCCCACCCTGAATTTATATTTACAAGTGCTTTACCGCCTACTTTAACCTGCTAGAATTCTGTGAATTCCGAACTTATACAAAATATAACAGCGAAAGGAATGTGTTTCTACACTAATAAATCCATCAGCACAGAAATGATAGAGTGAGGCCTATTCACGATTTAATAAATTATAATTTTTAGATTCTCTTGTAATATAAATACTTTCAAAAGCGGATAATTCTCTCCCGTACCGATAATGTGCAATGTGTTCCTTAAAATCTAGTTCCAATTGCTCTCTTTTTTTGTCCAACATAAACTTTATTGCACTCTCCACACCCAATTTTATAAATGCTTAACCTTTCGTTGGCGGTGGGTTTATCCTACGCAGTAGGTATCTAACAAATTTTGTAATGTATTTTGTGCACTGGAATATGTGTTCACATTATGTTCTTTAAAAATGCAGCCTAGGCCTTTCGAAATTCGGTGGAAAGGTAGTTTGATAAACTTTACATCGCCGGTTTCAAATGAACTTAAACTCGTGGAGCTGCGCACATAATGTTTATATTGAACTCTCTTTAAACGGCGGAGTGCATCCGTAGAGGAGTAACCATTGTTGATTGCAATCTTTTTAATGTATCGTAATTCTCTGTCAAATCTGATCTTATTAAGTGGAAAAGTTATTAATCTATTAATCAAGAAATTAATGGCGGCCATTTTATCTTGTCCGCAATGATTTGTATCAGCTATAATAAATCTATTAGCGTTGGTTTCTTTTCTCTAGATGTCTATTTCTAATTTGTTATTGTTTCTAATTATTAAGGTATCGAGAAACGGAAGTTGTTTGTTTACTTTTTCTAAAGTGAATTTTATTCTATGGAATTTTGAATTTATTTCGGTGACAAAATCAGGGATGGTGGATTTAGTAGAATTGAAAACCGCGAATATGTCATCTACGTACCTCAACCAAATTCGAAGGGAAATCTGTTAATTGGGAAACTGCAACACTATGGTGTCCGCGGTGTTGTTGCAGACTGGTTTAGGAATTATCTATCCCAACGTTTTCAATTTGTGAAAATTTCATTCAAAACTGATAATTCTGCCACCAATTAACAATCTTATTGCCTGTTTACTTGGGAGTATCACAGGGTTCCAGTCTTGGACCTATTCTCTTTATTTTATTTATATTGTCATCGTCCGAAAACATAGACATTGTCATCACATACAATACAGATAATGTACGAGAACACATATAAAATTCAGATGCAAAAACACGTATAACATAATAACAAACAGACAAGAGGCAAAAGAACAACTCTAGTTACTGAGGAATTCCTCGATACTATTAAAAAACATGATTCAGCAAATGATCAGCCAATGCCTTCCGAAACAATCCCAGAGAAGTAACATCTTTCAAGGCCCTAGGCAATTTATTATAACATTTTACTGCTATGTAATAGGGGCCATTTTCAAATAATTTTGTGTTATGCATAGGCACGCTCGGGTCCTGCTGTGATCTTGTATTCATAGTGCAGTAGTTGTCTTTATTTTTCCTAAAAGTATTTTCATGTTTTTTGTAAAACGCTAACAACTCGTATATGTACAAAGATGGAAGAGTGTATATTCGCAAATTCTTAAAAAAATCACGACAAGATTCCCGCAATCCAGCTCCCACCATATACCGCAAAATCCGTTTCTGCAATACAAGCAATTGTTTCGCATGCGGAGAGCATCCCCAAAAGACGATGCAGTAACGCAGACGGGACTCGACGCAGGCATAATAGAATGACTTAAGAACATTAATGTCACAGTAGCGTCGAAGATTGCAGACCGCGAATACTGCCGAGCATAGCCGAGCATTCAGGGCAACACAATGGGATTCCCACTTTAGGTCATTATCTACGAGGTTACCAAGAAATTTACAAGTAGAACTTTCCGGTACAGACTTGCCATTACATTTAATATATAAACTGGTAGGACCACGGACTTGGCCATTTTTAAAGTGAATCAATTCAGTTTTATCTTTGTTTAAGGTAAGTCCATGATCATCACACCAGGCTACCATACTGTTGATTGCATTATTCGCTGAGTTAACTACATCATATGTAGACCCAGCCACAACGCAACTCGTGTCGTCAGCATATTGCGACAATAAACACTTATCGAGATATCGAGACAAGTCATTAACATAAATATTAAAGAGTACGGGACCCAAGACTGACCTGAGGTACTCCACATGATACATTCCAACATTGAGAACAGAATGACCGTGATATATTGTCCCGTTCACCCGTTACGCTAACCAAGGATTTGCGATTTGTCAGATATGATTTAAACAAGTTGTAAGCAACCCCACGTACACCAATTCCCAGCAGCTTTTCCAGCAAAATGTGGTGGTCCAGAGTATATCAAAAGCCTTGCTAAGGTCAAAAAACAACGCCACCACACACTCCCTCCGATCAAGCCCATTGTACACCGTATTCAGCACATTAAGAACTGCGTCACAAGTGGAGCTGCCAGTAACAAACCCAAATTGCGTAACACTTAATATTTTGTGTTGTGTCAAATAAGTGGTCAATCGATTATTTATAATTTTCTCAAAAATTTTAGTAAATGCACATGGCAGGCTTATTGGGCGATAGTTTTTGATGTTAGTTGAGCTACCCTTTTTGAGTACCGGAATGATTTTAGATATTTTCAAATCATCAGGAAAAATACCGCTCGCATACACTGATTTATTAGGTAAACCAAATGCCTAGATATGCTCGGCAGTGCATATTTTAAAATAAAACAAGGAATCTCATTAATGCCCGCTGAACTCTTTACTGAGATTTCTTTAATAACATTTATTATTTCTTGTTCATCTGTTGGAAATAAGTACATACTACTGGTCATATTCAGAGTTTTAGTTCCTGTCAATTTTGCATTTGTGGGTGTAATAGTAAATTGTTCTTTAAGTAAGTTAACTATACTTTCAGGTTCGGCCGTCAAGTTACTGTCATTATCATATACCTCAATTTTTTATATTTCTCATTTAATCCCTGGGTGTTGATTATGTTCCACGACGTTTTTGACTTATTTTTGGAATTCATGATCAGGTTACTATAAAAATCTCTTTTAGTAGTTACTAACATGGTCTTATACCGCTCTCGGTTTAGCTTATACTATACAGTTCAAGGATATTTCTATCGTCCGTATTCTTAGAGACATATTCGACAAATCTCGCAGCTCTGCAGCCGTCCGTTTTAGGGTGTCACTAATGACATTGGTGAAACTCTTAAAGAATTAGGTTGCTGGTTCTCTATGAATAAATTGTATCTAAATACCTCAAAAACTAATGTTACTTTATTTCGTAGATGTCAATCTAACAATAAGTTAAATAAACTTGACTACTATTAAATAAATGCTTTTCTGCTTTAACTGTAATTTTTAATATGAGGAAATTTTCTATGTTAAAATTTTTTTACCTCGTGTCGGATTTGAACCAGGCACCTCCCGCTTGCCGGGCGGGCGACTCTACCAAATAAGCTAACGAGGCGCTGGTTCTAATACAATTTGAAATGTCTCAAATACAGATCTTAGGAAGGCGGCAGGGCGGAAAATATGCAATGTGCAATTTTTCTTACAGTGTGAAATCATTAAATAAATGCTACACACTGTAAGAAAAATTGCACATTGCAAACCTGACTTTGTTTCTGATGATACTTTAATTAACAACGTCAATACGTCAAAATTCTTGGGTTTCACCATTGACGAAAACTTGAATTGGGTGGATCATTGTAACTCATTAACTAAGAAACTGAATAGTGTTTGCTATTTACTAGGGAATCTAAAGACATTGTTGAGCAAGGAATTTCTAGTAACATTTTATCATGGTGAGATGCACTCTCGATTATTGTACGGCATTGCGTTTTGGGACCTGTCTACGGAATCAAAAAGCGTCTTTGTAACACAAAAGCGAATTCTGCGTTGCTTGGCTGATGTCTGCGACCCGTTCTTCAAGCAATTTAAAATTGTAACTCTTCCTAGTATTTGCACATTACACATCTTTTGTTTTATTTTCAATCACCAAAACGAATACTTGAGGAACAGTAATGTTCATAGCCATGATACTAGAGGTAAAAATAATGATGTTACACATTTCAATACGTTGCTAGTTGCCAGGAAAGCACCCGTTTCAATGGAATCCGGCTATTTAATATGTTGCAGGGTTTATTGTTCGTTTATCTCTCCTGTAGTTAACAAAAGAAGATATTGTTAAAATGGAAAAAGAATCAGTAGGACAGCACGGAAACAAAATATATGATGAAGCAAGAGCTAACCGATTAACTGCTTCCCATTTCGGAAAAGTCTGTAAGAAACGACCAGCTACATCGTGCCACAACATGGTGAAAGAAATTTTATATAAAAATACTTTGGAAGGAAATGTGTATGTGGCGTATGGTAAAATTCATGAAAAAGTGCGGTTTCAAAATTTGAAATAAAGTTTCAGAAGAAAGTTGTTGATAGCGGTTTATTTGTTTCTGAAAGAGTAGGTTACTTAGGTGCTTCGCCAGATGGTAAGTATGGTACATTTTAAGTAGTGTTATACATAGAATTTGTTCCATTTTCAGGTTTAATATTAAATGAAAATGCTCTTGTCGAAATAAAATGCTTCCCGTCACTAGTCAAAAGTAAAAAGTCTTTTGAGGAAGCTGCGAAAACCGAGAAAAGCTTTTGTTTACATATCAATGACGACAATAGATTGTCCCTCAAACGATCGCACAATTATTATTACCATTTTTTTCGTTTCGATTTTATGTCACGGTACTCTCTTTCTGTAAAGTTATATTATAGTAGAATCTACGTTTTTAGGTTCAGGGACAACTAAATATATGCGAAAAAGATTATGCATACTTTGTAGCATACATTGATGAAGAAAGTGATATCTTTGTAGAGAAAATTCCAAAGGATCCACAGTTTTGGGCAAATATGTTCATAAAATTACAAATTTTTTATGAAACATGTGTAGCGCCTGAAATAACTTTACGGCGGGTGCAGAGAGGTCTACGTTGCAGGGACAGTAAAACAATAAAGGAAGCCCAAAAGAAAAAACAAAATGTTGCCTAATAACACAAATGAGTGATAGCTTTGAATAGTTTTCTTGGATATTTCAGTAAGTCAAAATTACGGCAACCATATGGAACTAATTTAAAAATTTAGTACAATTTTTTAAGTGCTAACAAATTAAGAATTAGAAAATTACTTTCAGGTGAATAATTGAAAATGATCCGGGCTAGTGTCAAGGAGTTGTTCTGATACAAATGTAAAATTTAAGTATGTAAGTTAATGTAAATAATAAGACATACATTTCCCCGCTTTCTATATTATTTTCTGTAAAAAGATATTTTCCATTTTAAACAGGTACCATCGATATACGCAAGTAAAAGTTTATTTGTGATTTATCTAAGCGTGGGCTCAGAAACCGACAGAGAATAATTAACACCCCCGTTCAACCGCAACCAATTCTGAAGAAAATAAGCCACGCCATTGTCATAAATTATGTTACCGATCGTAGGGACATCTTTTGGTTTAGAAACACACTAGATTTTACTACGGCGCGGCGTCCCCTTAAGCAGAGCAATTTTAATAAATTTAAAAAGACGGTCAAGGGGATTTTTGTGGACAACAGTGTGTATTTAATTGACGAGTTTCAAGTTGTATTTAGTGAGGCAGATTTCACTGTTGATTAGTGTCTCTGTTGTTTCATATATTTTGTACTTTAATATGTATCTATCTATGTGTGTATCTTGTATGTAGGTATAACTATAATTTGGCATACTGTATCCAATTAGACAATGCAATAAAAAAGTATGAATATGAGTATTATATTCATACCCAAACGCTTATTCGATTTTTCTAAAATTTGGTGCAGTCATTCATTAATAAATTATTTAACTCACGATGAATCAGACTTTAAAAAGACTCAGTAGAAAGAAACAAGACAAAAAATCAGTAATTTCTATCGCAGCAAGTAAAAAAATGAGAAAATCTTAAATAGTCTACAAAAATAGCGGTCTCAGAAAAATCAGATGTTTCGGAATTTCTTGAATGGAATATCCTCAGCTACACATTCCGTTGATGTCTTATTAAATCATGCCAATGATAGGAGCCAATGGAAGATGAAATTTGACTTGCATGATTTCCTAAGTGTCAAATTTTTTATCGCCGCTGCAGATGTAAATAAAACGTTCGGAAGAAATTCCCAAGACTATGACTCAACAACCCGGAAGAATTTGTAGGTTCATGTTACGGCCCGTGAAAACTTACATTCTTTGATCATTTATTGTGTTCTATTACATTCTATAATTTCCTAAGATTTACGATAACTTATTACCTACATTTCTATTTGACTAGATATTACTATAGTTTTTGTTTGGAGGCAATCTCATTATAATTATTCACTTTCAAATGATGCTCTAAAGATAGATAAGTTGTTACGAAGAAGCTTTTAAATTGTACGTGCTCTAGCGAAACTAATAAAATCATACGTTTTAATAAATCATGTAAACCAATAATGAATGTAGCTTAGAATCATTTGAATATAAGAGAATGAAAAGAACTATGGTACCAACTAATCGAGAAAGGCGAATGAATTAGTTAACGTAATGCAGTAGTGCACATTTTATTATGTGTGTATATTACCAATTTCATAACGATAATTGAAAGTAAAGATCAAGTTACAGATCACAGAAGGTGATTTAAGATCAGGACAGTTTTTTCGATCCATCGAGATTATTGATATGATCAGCCGACACTGAAAGTGAAAGTAATCTACATTTCACTCTTTCTTGCTTATTGAAGCTGAACGATAGCAATACAATATCGACCATTTAGGAATTTCTAAATAACCGATCGCTAGTTTGCGAATCGAAGTTCTTTTAATTAAACACCTAGCTCCGAGAGAATATTCGCGCTGGGAGCTGACGTCGCGCAACTAAAAATTGGACAATCAAATGTATACGTATAGAACTTCCCAAAAAAATATACTCGCGCATTACGAAAAGAACTACTAATGGTGTTTTCATGTACGTATGCACGTTAAAACAATAGGTCGACGTATATAGAGACCGAAACAATTCACCGGCGTTCATATTTTTCTACTTATTGTGGATCTGAAATGGTAAAGTGTTTCGTTTCATTTCGTTTATTCAGCTTTTGTAATTCGATATTTGTCATTCCGCTAATGGACGTAATTGAGCGAAATATTAATAGACGGCGGATTGTTGTCTAGATTAATGCGATTGTCAGAGAAATTTCTAATGCAGGACATATGTAATGTATATAAATACACGCATTTAAGGAAGTACCATTTAATTCCTTCTAATTTAAATAATTTGAAAGGAACAAATATTAACGTTATAAGTATACAGGGTGTCGCATAATTAACGCTCGTGCTTCTGGGATTTGTTTCAGCGGGCGAAAGGAAACCGAAAATGATGAGTGTAGAATTTTCGATTCTCATGTGTTATCATGTTATATCAATATAAACAAATTTTCAGCACCGTTTTGACCAAATACTTGTCTTTATCAAACTATAGTGATTAAACTCACTAGTATATAGTTATAGGGGGAAATAAAAATACATTAGGCAATTGTGAAATTTACAGTATAACATAATTAAAAATATTCTATTGAATTAACTAAAATTAAAAAAAAAAATTTAAAGAAGGTCAACATCGCCATAGCCATGTTGAGCTCATATATAAAAGATTCAACTCGTATGTTATTAAGGAAAAGTGGTCTTAATTCTCTTAGGCCTCAAAATGGCCAAGCCTTATATGATAGATCCATAGCATCCACCTTTTATTGAACAAGCTAGGTAAAGTACTGTATCAAAATTTACTGAGACAAATATCATATATGCGATTATGCCATTACTGCGGTTCATTCATTTCTGAACGAAGTTGTTAATTGTTTAGACGCTGGTGAGTGTCCAGCGGGAGTGTTCTGTGACTTCTGTTCTTCGGCTTTTGATTGCGTTGACCATGAGATATTGGTGGAAAAGCTCGAGAGTTATGACGTGAGAGGGGTTGTTGCTGATTGGTTTCGATCATTTCTGTCTGACCGCGGGCAGTATGTTAAAGTTTCGTTTAGATCGGGAAGTGTCAACAAGTACTTTTATTCTTCCGTTTTACCAACGTGTTTGGGAGTACCTCAGGGTTCGGCTCTGGGCCCAATACTGTTTTTTCTTTTTATTAATGATATAGTAGACTTTATTGACTTTTCTTTGTTTTTATATGCCGACGACATAAGTGCTGTGGTCTCTGGAACCGATCCCGCACAGATTCGCGATCGCGCAAATGTTCTCCTGGTCGAACTGTGTGAATGGTTTAAACGCAATAAACTGCACATTAACGTTTCAAAAACTTTTTTTAGCTTCTTTCACACTTCTCAATCGAGGATGAATTCTGATGTAAACATTACCTTGAATAGCAACCTATTAAAACGCGAAACTTCCGCTAACCTGCTTGGGGTGCTTTTGGATGAAACACTTAGCTGGTGTGATCATTGCCGCCAATTAAAACATGGTTTAAATACGTCGTGCTATCAGATCCGAAATCTTAAGACAGTATTGAATCACAATTCTTTGGTGACATTTTATTACGGTCGGGTTTTCACCAGAATGTCCTACGGTATCGTCTTTTGGGGCTCTTCGCCGCATGCGCACGATGTTTTTCTTGCCCAAAAACGAATAATTCGTTGCATCGCACGCATAAGTAGCAATCAGATATGCAGACCATGGTTCAGGAACTTTGGTATATTGCCTGTGTCTAGTGTATATATTCTAGAAACCGTAGTGTATGTTTACAAAAATAGCAATAAATTTCGGCTAAATTCTGATGTTCATTCATAAAACACGAGAAGTAGAGCAAATTTCAAACTGCCTCTAAATCGATTTGAAATCACCAAAAGATCTCCGATCTTGGTTGGACTTCGCCTTTTTAACTTGTTGTCCGATGCTATTAAGGGACTACAAACCTTAAAGAGATTTAAATCTGCTTTGCGAAATCTTTTGCTTGAAAATTGCGTTTACTCGCTTGACGAGTATTTAGTTATTCCAGGGGTACAATAATGTTTAATGTCTTTTGTGTTAATTTATATATCTATATTTATCTATATTAAACGCCATAATATGTATGTATGTATGTCTGACTTATCCACTATACTTTTGTATTTTTTTGATAAATATCTATCTATCTATCAATGTACTATTGAGCTGCATGAATGGGTGGGACGAACAGTTTTACCTAAAACGCCAATAAGCATTTGGGTTGGGGTATGCATACTAATCTCAATCAACCCACAGAATTTACCACAACCATTACACAATACATTACACATACCATTACGGAATGCAAGTGAAAAATTTTCTCAGAGAGGACTGGAAGAAGTGGATGCATTCCATGGCCTCCTAGATTACTCGATCTAAATCCCATAGATTACTTTTTCTGAGGCTATCCGAAAAAAGAAATTTTGCAGCGAACATGCGACTCCTGAAGATGTCAAGGTTTGTGTTTACGCTGCCGTAACGTCAATATACCTTGAAGTGGAAAGCAATCTTGAAAACATTTTCTGAAAGTGAATCTGGAAAATTACTGACTTTGAAATATTATTTGTTTTTATTGAATTTTCAATGTCTTTTAGTCCTCTGAATCAAATCCCAGAAGCATGGGCGTCAATGTGACGATATTCTGTAGAATTAAAAGTCGAACCTAAACTAAAAAGTATAGATCTTTTTCAGCAGTGTTTTTATCAAACCAAGCGGTTTTATCATTTTCTTCTAGTTTTATAACATGAGGGAAATCAGATTAGCACTTCATAAAAGTGCATAGGTTTGTAATAGAGTAGCATACCATTTTTTTTTAAGAAGGACTCTCTTCTCACTAGAGACTTTGGTGAGTACGTCAAGAAATTAAAGAATTTATATGCAGAGTGGAGACATCTGTACAAGAGCAGCCATAGACAAGGTGAAACTCAATTAAAAAATGTAAGCAAATTTTTGGAAAAATTGGTAAATTTATTTGACACAGTAGAGACAAATACTTTAGCAATAATACTAATTGTTCACGATCGTCTGTTTCTTCTTAAACAACGTGAAAACCTAGTTCTATGCCTATGTAGCTTTAAAAACTCATTAAATTAAATTTTTTGTTCGATCCTTGGGCTCTGTGCGGCACGGGTTATTAATTATTAACTAGGCTAACTTCTTTTGTGAATAAGTTATATTCTTAAAGGAACACTTCAAGGGGATCCTAGATATGCTGATCTAAAAATGAAAAAAGTATTTATAATGACCACCCTAATAAATACTATAGATTTTCTAACAGTTGTACTTTCGATACCTTTTATTTTTAATAATTTATAAAATACTTTCCTCGTTGTATCTATATAATGCACGTTCATAATTTAGGTATTCAATTAATTGATTAATAACTTAGTAGGTCGCATATACGCTCCACTCTGCGATTATCAATAAACATATATCGTCAAATACCCAAATTGTTAATAGTAGTAATCTCGTGTGTCGGGGCACCTCTTCAGGGTCATATTCTTACCTGCACATCTTACAGTGTAAATATTGATGACAAATCAATATAGTAAACACATTATTCATATATTTAATTTATGTTCTAGGGATATGTTATATGCACCTTATAATTCCCTCAAATCATTATTATTTGGTTATGACTTTGGTAGGTATAAAAATGTTTTTCTGAAAGCAATTAAATATGGAAAGCTTTTTGAGTATGGCTTCAAAGAAAGTTGCTTGAAGCAAATTGTAGTGATTTCTTATATACACCTACTTAAATTAAGGATCACCGGATTGTTGCTTTCTAGAATGTTTAGTTAAGAAAATTGTAATAACTGCTGCAAATATTCTAATCATTGATACAGAAACACTAAATTATAAATGAAATTCTTGAAAATTCGTCACAGTTTATTTAATTATACTTTTAAACACATCAATATAAAGTTAGATTTATAAGTAGAGATAACCATTTGATGGACTATAGCTAGTATCCAGTATCTTCTTTGTACACTCTTAAGTTTAACCATAGATGATTTAACTCATCGAATGTGTATAAACAAACAGACAATATACAAAACTAAACTTACTTTACGCATCAATACTATATGTCGGAAAATTGAAAATTATGGGTATGTTAGGTTTTATTTATGTAAGCGATATTTGACAAGTGTCCGGCTTTTTGAAAAAAAAAAAAACACATATTTCGTAGCAAAACAAAACTTATTTCTGGACTTGTCTCCTTGCGACATGATGCGTGTGGTCCAACGTTTCTCCCATTCTTTCAAACCGTCAGAATAAAATTGTTTGTCTAACCCTGAAAAATACTGGTTTACAGCGTCTTCCACCTCCGCATTTGGCGCATATTTTTTTTCTCCCGCTAATTTTTTTCAAATTAGGAAGCAGGAAAGAGGTCGCTGGCGTCTAGGTCTAGATCTGGCGAATAGGGTAGGTACGGAAGCAATCCAAGCTTCAGTTCAAATGCGGACGTTTCTTCTTAATTGTGACCTTTAATTTATCCAGCAATGAGTAGTATTGTACGTTGATTGTTGTACCCTTTGCAAGGTAATCGATAAGAATAATTCCACGGCTATCCCAAAAAACTGTCGTCATCACTTTTCCTGCAGAGAGAACGACTTTTTCCTTCCTCGGAGTTGGATCTCCCATAGCAATGCAGTGCAATGACTGCTGTTTGGTTTTGGATGTATGGTGGTGTATCCAGATTTCATCGACGGTTATCAATCGTCGCACAAAAATCCGCTGGATTTTTTTTGATACAGGCTAAGACACTCGTTGGACATGTCCGTCCGTACGTGCTTTTGGTCGATCGTCAACAAACGCGGACTCAGCGCGTGATATTTTTTTCGTATCTAAATCTTGAAGTAAGATCTTGTGCACCCATTCAGATGATGTCCCACAAGCCTTAGCAATATGCATAACAGTCAACCGACGATCTTTCATCACAGTGTGATGCACTAAATCGATCATTTCATCAGTTGTAATGGTTTTCGATTACCCGGAACGTTTCTCGTCTAAAATGTTCGTACTACCACGTTTGTATTCAGCCATCCAATGTTTGACCGTTCTAAATAAAGCAGAGGCTTCACTGTAATAAGTAATCTTTAATTTTTTTAGACGTTTTCTTTTTCAAAAGAAGGGATTTTATCAATGCGCGATACTCAATTTTCTCCATTGTTGACAAAAAATGTGAACTGACAACTTAGAAATTTACAACACAGAAACTAATGATCAGAATTGACAGTTTGCATATGTCGATGCCAACTATCGGGCGGCAACAATTTTTTTTCTGCAGGCACTTTATGCCAATAAGGCCGGAAACTTATCAAATATCCTTCGTACATTATTTGGCTATTCTTCAACTTTTGACGTTTTTAATTTACCTGATGATGATAAACTATGATCGAAACATGCAGTTAAAAGATAATAATCATTAAACTTGGACTGGAGGTAACTCTGCTTGTCATTTTCAATTTTCCGAGATTATACACCAATTCAGTACTTATACCATCAGTACTATATGTAACAAATGAATTTAATAGAAAATTTTGCATATTTTGTAGTAGAATTAGCAGTAACTGAATCATTGAAAGAACGGAGTTGAGAATGGCGGTTGCGAGCGTTTTACTTTTCCGACGGCTACTGATCCACGTATTCTATTTAAAGGTATCGAGGGATTTAAAACAATTGATGGAATATTTTTTTAATATATTCATGTAAATAATTGTTAAAAATATTTTTATCAATAAAAGCGCTCTTTGAGTAAATATTAACAAGGTAAAATTTAGTTCAATATGATGTTGAGCAACATTCGAATGTAGTTTTATGAATAGGGCGAAAATTCTAAATTTGAACCAATAAATAGTTATGTGTAACTAACAATAAGCAGTAAGAATCTAATATATTAGTATGCAATAAAGTTAATAAACCTAAATCAAACAATATGAGGCAGGCAACTTGCTTATGTAAGTCCAACACCATTATTTGCTTCATATTCGATTATAATACGTAAAAATACTTGTTTGCGATTAAATAGTTTTAAAGAATTTTTATGATAAACGTTTAATGTACAGACAATGATGTAGTACAGACTTTTGTAATACCTACAATATTTAATAAGAATATATCGTAAATAGGTAATTCACAGCTTTCTAATTGTGAGGCCTTTTTAAAGCTGATTGGAAAACTTAAAAAAAGAACTTCTCAATTTTTATTTAATAATTGTAAACCTGCGAAGCATTGGTTATGTATACAAGCAGAAAATTGTGTTTTCTGTTTCATAAGAAATATTGTATTCTAGAGCACAATTTGGACACATGTTTTACCTCGCGAAACACATTTTAGAAACCTTTTAGATAACCCGAAGGATTAACCAAATTAAAGTTCGGCATCTACAAACTACCTAGTAGGTGGAGACTGCAATAAAATTTATGTTGGGCAACCTAATACGCAATCTGAGTCAGGTTTAAGGAATATTATCATTGCTATGGGATGCTTAAACCTCCCAGTGTTGCACAACATGCAAATGATACCCCGAATAAAATTAACATTGAGAATTTTAAACTGTTGAAAAATGTAACGTCTTTGAGGGAATTAGACGCTTACGAGACTATGTATATGAGGAAAGAGAAATTGTTATAGAATTTATTGAAATGTAAACATGCCGGTCTGCACTATTCGGTGTTGATTGATTTAGTTAGGATAAACAGGTTCTTTTGTCAGTCATATGCTTCTTTGAGTTATTGGTATTCTAGCGGGTCAAATTAAGCGTTAAAAAGGAAAAAGCACTTGTAAAAATACGTTTGGGGTAGCGATAACGAGGCATGTTTGGATATTGTATCTTTTTCTTAATTCGTTCGGTCTTCGGTTGAAAATGGAAATCCACAAATTTCCGAAACAATTGCCTTGAATTAAGAAAATCGTGTTTCGCGGAGTATTGAAATATCTTTGAGTCTATAAGAACCCAAAACGAAAAGCCCATCTTGATAGGATAAGGTTACATAGGATCTAAAGTGAATGTCAAGAAAATCAGATTAATTAGTCAAGCTCGCGTTGCAAATAAAATCAATTTCAAATTGTATCACCACAGGAACCCCTAAAAAATGAAGACCCAATAGAGAAATACAGCAACACTTTCCCCTGGAATGCCCAATTTACAGTTACCTCCGGGAATATTATCTGGCTGGACGAGAAATACGAAGTATAGAATCATTTCTGGAAATAGTCAAACCGAAACTACGATGCAACAGATTAATCACCTTTATTACAATATTTATGATGCTATTCGACTGAGATCATTTATGATTTATTAATGAGCAGACTAGAAATATTATTCAATTGCTGGCTAACTTTAGATTAGTTTTCTGGAAATCCATCTGTGCGTTTTTTTTTTAATTATTGTTGAAACAAAAGCTAAGTTTTGTTAATTAATTTTTTTAAAAGAGAAATAAAAGAAATGTGAAGATAATTTAAAGAAATATTTAGTTATTTTAGAATACATATTAAGTTTACGTTTTTAATGAAGGAGGCTATAATAAAGATTTATATTTCGTTGATTTAATTTTAATATCAAAAGAGTTTCGAAAATAATTAAACTAAGATGATATAATTTCCATACAACAGATGCATCAAAATGTTTCATCTATAGTTTATGTATTTGTTTATTTATGATAGGGCAGTGCATACATGTGTGTAAAAGTTTAGCAACATTTTGTGAAGAAGGCGATTCAATTATGCAATCTACCTCGCATAAATTCTGGATAATAAATCATCTGACCATCAGGAGTTGTAGCTGTTGGTGTTCAGAGCAAAATCTAGATTTACCAACTCTAAGAAAAGAAACATCAAGTAAGAGTATACACTAAAACCATGTTAATAATTGAATACTGCAAATTCCAACTTCATCGGAAAGTTCTTTTGACATTCCTCCAAATGTAACATAATTAGAGGTGGTCATTATTATTTTTACCCCATTCGTAAATTAAACATTTTACCATAAACATGGAATGCCAAAAAGCAAAATCTGTGTAACCAAACTATTATGAACAGATGTCAACCTGACTGTGGCCAGGTTTGAGCCGAAAATTGTTAACTGTGTCATCAAGTTGGTAACACATAAGTTACATTTGCTGCGATTTTTAGGAGCCGTTATCTACTAACTACCAAGAATTGTAAACAAACACCCTAACTTGATTACTGCGCCGCGCCGTCTCAGTATTTCATCTGGGTGTTGACAGACCTTTCTGTAACATTAATTGCGCGTCTTATATTGTTTCTGCATTTAAAGCGTTTTTTAAATATAGTGTCTTAACTTATCAAGCCATGCACCTACCAACACTATGGTTAATAATATCCGTTGAAAACTTTTTACCTATCAGCCTCTACTTGTGCTGATTTTATTGACATTTGCAGCGGGTACGCACGGCCCTGGAATAATGAAAAACAATTTCAAGTTGAAGCAGGTGGACAGGCGTCCAGCGCGACGTATTCAAAATTTACTTAACGCCGTGCGACCCGCTGGTGGTTTTGTTTCTTTTTCCGTTTTGCATAAAAAGTCTGAGAAAACAATTAATCACGCAGATTAGAATATGTCACGTACAAAAGGAATATGGGCGCGACAAAAAGCTCATTGGCGATAAAAATAAAAGCTCCGGGACGGTCCGGGTGTAGTCCGGATTGCGAATGCCGGCGCCTCTCGGCGTGTTCGTGCCTCTCTCCTTCTCTGTTTAGATCTACATACGTCCGTGTGTGTGTGCGAACGTAAGCTGTTTTATGCGGGTGAACGTTACCGTTTTTATTCATCTTTTAAAGGATTATGAAAGTAATTTAAATTCAGCTAAGGCGAGGAGACGTGTTATTTTTCACGTTCTCCCAGAGATTAAAGCAATATTTTACAGCATTCGTGCGAGACCGAAATTAAAGTTTTCCCGAGGTTTTTGGTCTTTTTTTTTTTCAGTAGACCTCCTCCTACGGCCCTTTGGGTACCATTTCCGCTGTCCTAACTCCCCATGCTCGAGGCGAAACGTGCAGAAACGCGGACCTTATCTCGTAACATAAATTTATGCAGCACATTTTGTCAAATTTCAAAAGTTTAATTCCCGATTTACGACTCGCGAAGCTGCGCTGCGGCAATGGCTTCTCTCCAACATAAGAATTGAAAAATTTTATTTTTCAGAATAGTCTCAGTCCGTTAATAAATGTTTCACAGAAGTTCGCTGCGACAATGTGAATATATTTCCTGACATCGTGTGAATATGGTTACGATAAATCAAGGGTTTTGATTTACCGACGATTAATTATAAGGAGTTAACTTATATTAATTAAACCAATTAATCACTGATTTTTATCCAGCTATAGCGATTGAAAATTCACCAAAATACAGCTGTTTTGGCCAAAGTTAAATGTACTTCTCGATTTAACCACGAAAAGTTAAAATTTTAAGCGTAACATAATTAAGTATTCTACTGAATCGATTAGAATTTAAAAATTGTTGCAGTAAAAAGTAGTGATATAATGAAAAAATAAAGATTCAGCTTTTAATATAAAATCTTTAAAAGATAATATCGGAATACTCTACAGAAATGTACAATCTAAGGGTTTACGTAAGCAATTTTTTGGTATAGATGACCGCTGTTAAAACTATATAGTATAGTATATTTTTTGTCAGTGATCAATACAACTGATATCTACATTGTCATAAGATATATATATATATATAAGTGTATGGATGATTTCTTGGGTAGCGGCATTAACTTAAACAATTATTCTATTGTTTCTTTATTTTTGTTGCCAATATTTCGCATCAATCTGATGCTTCATCAGGGCTCAACTACAATATTTATTATTAAATTAAATTAATAAGTATGTAAAATGTCTTACTTACAAACGTGAAAACAGATGTGAAAAAATCTTCAACTTAAGAATCTACGTTTCTCACTTAAGGTGAATTTGTAACACTGTCGTTAATTTGTAAAATAAAATTTAAAATTTTTAAATTTAAAATGTCGAAACGCTAAGATTACCGAGTAAATACAAATTAAAAAAGTTGTCACATTACAAAAAACGGAGACGAACAAACTCCACATACGTACGGAACAAACAACAACAGTCAAGTGCGTGAAGTTATAAATTTAAGTAAAGCCCGGTAAATAGTTGACTGTGTACAGTCTTGCATAAAATAAATTGAATTTATGATAGAGAGTATAAAATGTGTTATTTTGAAAAAGTGAATAAAATGTTGAATGAATGTATACTAGATTATTAAATTTAATGAAAGATTGTTTAAGTTATTTTTTGTTTAAAGTTAATAAGAAGGAATAAATGATGTGAAGGTTGTCTGTGTCTGACCTAAAGTTCATGTTTTTTTCACATTTCTTAATTTGAACCATCTCTAAAAATTCTCTTGCTCTCTTGTCTCTATTAAACTGTAATATTTTGGTATTGTTGAAATCTGGAGTGTGTTTATTGACTGTCATGTGTTGGGTGAGGGCACATCTATTCTTTTTTGTTTTTATGTCAGAGGAATGTATAGCCAATCTAGTACGTAGCCACGTACTAGTTTGACCAATGTACTTAAGATCACAGTCCCTGCATGGGATACTGTAAATTAAATTAGATTGGAACATTTTGTTGGTTTTATCTTTAGTGTTTGTGAAGAAACTGTTTACTGTTTTCAGATTATAGTAAGCAAGTTTAAAGTCGTAATTGAAAATTTTAGATATTTTAGTAGTTAGTTCTGGTATGAAAGGGAATCTGAAATATTTAATCTGTGTAACTGTTTCGTTGTTGAGGTTGTCATTAGACATGGTACGGTTGATATGGTTTTTATTAGTAGAAGTATAACTTCACGCACTTGACTGTTGTTGTTTGTTCCGTACGTATGTGGAGTTTGTTCGTCTCCGTTTTTTGTAATGTGACAACTTTTTTAATTTGTATTTACTCGGTAATCTTAGCGTTTCGACATTTTAAATTTAAAAATTTTAAATTTTATTTTACAAATTAACGACAGTGTTACAAATTCACCTTAAGTGAGAAACGTAGATTCTTAAGTTGAAGATTTTTTCACATCTGTTTTCACGTTTGTAAGTAAGACATTTTACATACTTATTAATTTAATTTAATAATAAATATTGTAGTTGAGCCCTGATGAAGCATCAGATTGATGCGAAATATTGGCAACAAAAATAAAGAAACAATAGAATAATTGTTTAAGTTAATGCCGCTACCCAAGAAATCATCCATACACTCATTTACCCCAACGGCAAAGACTCCTTGTCCAAATATATATATATATATATATATAGATAGGTCTATTTCATATAATTTTAAAAATAAAATAGTCAATAGATAAATTGTTTACATCAAATAAACGTGTTAAAAAAATATATTAAATAAAGTATACTTAACAAAACACTACACGCAAATCAAATAACAAAGAAATCATTAATAGTATACAGTGCCCGACTAACTAAAAAGTTTTAAGTCTTCCCCGAAATATACTCATAGTGAACTCATGCTTACTTCATCTGGCAACTCATTAAACGTTTTCAGTCCAATAAAAGGTGGGGAATTTCATACAATATTGCACCTACTATAAAGTATATAAAATTTATTGTGATGCCTGGTTGCTACGCTATGAATGTCACTACATAATCTAAACTTAGTTTTATTGTGATATATGTAAATTAAAACTTCGTATATAAATAAACCCGCAAGGGTCAAAATATTGTATTTTTTGAAGAAATCCTGACACGAGTGACCCTCAGCCAAACCCGCAATCACTCTGACAATCCTTTTTTGAGCAATATAAACCCTATCAATCCCACTGGACATACCCCAAAGATAGATACCATACCTCAATCGAGAACCGATTAAGGCATGTTACGTTAAAAGTAATTGTTCCACAGATAAAACATGTTTTAAAGTTCTAAGTAAATAACACAACGAATTAAGTTTACCGGTTAATGTAGAGCACTGTTGTTTCCAACTTAAATGCTCGTCAATCGTTACTCCGAGAAATTGAAACTTTTCGACGTTATCGAGGACTTGACCCTGTAGACTCACACCAATGTCCAAGCACTCTTTTTGTCTATTATGAAAGCGAATGGTTTTTTTTTTTCAGTATTTAAATGTAATGTAACGTTTTTTCGGCAACTAGGTATCATCAAACTATCTAAGGATGTCCAGGCAGAACCTTCACTTAGTGATGCGAATTCCAACCGGACACTGTTAGTTAAAAGTGCCGTTTTAAGCTGCGATTACAGACCAGTCCAATCGGTAGGGGCTGCCAATTATAGGATGAGACGGCTGAGCATGTTCTCTGCGACTGCGTTGCGACTTGGAGACGTTCGACTTGACTTTGCCAGCGTTAGGAAAGCTCCACTAGGGAATGTCCTAGCGTTTTTGAAGACAATAGACTCGTTGACAACCTAGGTGGGGCAACGTAAACGGAGGAAGCATGATGGACCTAATGAGGCTTAAATTCAGTGGCAGTAGCCACCCTCCAAGAGATACAGAATCCAGAGTCCAGTATACTTTGGATTTTAGGTAAGAACTGTACGGCGAAACAGCTGTCATTTTAACATCCGACTAATAAAGTGTAAATCTCACAAATATTTGTGTTATTAATTAATATGGATTTACATCAAGTAAACGCCGAATCTATTAAAATAAGAACTAAGACCGGGAGACCTTGCTGGCCATTCGATATAACCTTTCCATCTGTTTGGGAATATGTTGTGAAGGTAATCTCGCACTGTCCGTGAGTGTGGGGGCGCTCCATTCTGTTTGAAGCATATCTTGTAAAATACGTAGTTGTCAAGTGCAGTTGCAAAGTTTGAAAGAATTAACTGGGAAGCAACTAATAGACTTTTTGATGTGTTGGGATAAGGCAAAAATAAGATAGAAAATTAGTGTTTCTATTTGAAAAATGTAGTTGGTCGTAGTCACCTTTTTTTGGGCTATAGTGTATATGAATTTATCATAAAAAAATCCGTAACTAAAAATAAAAATCGATGTGCCCGAGCGCTTCTCCAAAAGATAAAACCCTGAATTTTTTTTCAACCTACGCGTCCACAAAAATTTTGAAAAAAATCAATGGTAAATTTCTCAATAACTGTTGAGTTTAGGTATAGGACATTGTACATGCAACATGCATAGAATTCGATGCAAAATTCAAAAATGAGTGTTTACATTTGAAAAAGCGTAGTTGGTGATTGTAACTTTTTTTTGGGTCACACTGTATACATGCACTTACCATACAAAAACCCGCAGCCAAAAATAAAACTCCTGAATTTTAAATGAATTTATTCGCGTCCTCACTGCATAGCATAGCAGTTGCAGAATGTGTTGCTTGAGCAATGTTGCCAATGTACCCAATGTAGATATTACTCAATAATAGAAAAATAATACTTTATTACTAAATATTTATTTATATTTCCAACTCGAATTTGATTTGGTTTAACTAGTGATTCTATCAGTAAACTTTGCTTGCCTTGAAAATGATGACTAGTCACAACGGAAAGAGTAATTACTTAATAATGACAAATCGTTACTAGGAAGATTAGAATCCCATCATAAAAGTTTATATAATTGAATAATAATAAAGTTAGAAATTGCAGAAATCTATAATCTATAACTTCTAATTTATTAATTAATGGTGCATTTGGTTTATTTGGTTATTGTGGAATGAGTAAAAGAACAGAATGAAATGAAACATGGCTACTCTAAATTACACACCGTGCTGGAGCACCTACGAATTTTGTTAGAGGTTACATGTAGGTATAATGCATGAGGATTTGCCAAATTGTGTGCGCATACAGATATGCATATAAATAGCTACCTCAACAACACACGCCTCAATTGATATGTACAAAACCTTGCCAGCACGGTATAGGATTAGTGTAGTAACATATTATTTCTGAATTTCTTAGGTAATCTTGTTTCTTTTATTTATTTAAAGTCTATATTTTGTAAATATAATAAGGACAAATTTCTTTACTTGTAACTGAACAATTATCTCGCTTCTGTTTTTAGATATATCTCATTTGTAACAAATATTTTGTTGTAAAAGTCTCCATACTTGTATTAATATGGAGTAAAAGGTTTGTGTCGGTAGTATAGTATATAAAAAAAGAACAGATTATAAGCGACATGAGCGAATAATCATTTGTAATGCACAAAATACTGGAATAAATGATTTAGATCGGTTTGTATTTCTTATAATAAACATGAAACTATCTCTATAGTAGACTTATTGCTAAATCAATTAATTTGCTGTATAAAACGTTGAAGTACAGTTTATAATTGATATATAAGAAACTGTATTTCAACCTTTTATACAGTAAATACTTTATCGTTTTGTTATACTACACATAATTTTGTTCGTAATTGTAGTACCAGATATTTAGATAACAAGTTTACATAGTGTACCAATAAATTAGTCTACAACATTTTAAAATCATCATTAAACCATAATTACAAGCCCAAGTATTCCTAAAAATTCAAATGTGATAATAGCACAAAAAAAAACCATTGCGTATTGTTGCATTTATGTCACTGAATTCATGGTTACTGATTTTTTAGCGTATTTAACTATCCTACGCCAAGTTGACAACGTTTAATTTGCGGTAGATCTTATTCAGGAAACACAGATTGAACTTGCATGGGCACATATATTATTTATTTCTAATCTAAAGTAGGCATAGACAAATGTCGATGATACAACACAAATTATTTGGCCGAACTGTTCCATGTTACTTTCGACAAATTAAAATTTGTTTTTCCTGCTACAGTTCGCACGCGATTCAAAATCGGTCGAACAACGAGTTTTATATATCTGCAATGAATTTGATAGAATTGCCATCGATTTATTTGAAATTAGATTAACCGTATAAATTACCCATTAGGATAAAATATATAGTTGTGAAATGATTCAGTTCATTGTAAAACGTCTTAACATCGCTAAGTAATGATATTCTAATAGAATAAATATTGCCTATACTGTTAAATGCAGCTACAGTGTTGTCAGTGAAGTATATAGAGCTTGAATAAGTTTTCCTTCCAGCAGGAGGATTATATATATAAATTTCGAATTTTCGCATTAAAATATCAAACGTGTAATTAAAATTTTATATGTAAATAAATTAAAGCAACTGCTATATATGTATGTATAAAGGTATACATATATTATGTGCGCGTTTGAAATTTAAATGCTACCCTAATAATACTCGAATTTTCCTTTTGAAAGGTTTCCCGTACGTCGGCGGAAAAGTAACTTTTCCTCTGCTAAAAAAAAAAAAAATACCTGGCGGACGAAATTCAAAAGTCGCGATACATTTTACCTGAATTTTTTTAATATTTGATTATGTAAATGTAGCGAATGCATACTTTTCGAAACATTTGCCGAGGAAAATATTATAACGACATATTTTATGGGCGACATCCTACATCGCTGTGAGCGCCAAACCGAACTGCCTGCCCTAACGCGGTCCAATATTTTATTTGGCCGTACACAAAGACGGAATGAAAAATTTTCTTGTGCTGTTACATAGCGTATACGCGTTTGACCTCCCCTCCGTCCAACCATTTTTTTCAAAACTCCGCGATACATACATTATCCAACGCGTCATACATATATCCATACTACTGCATGTAGGTAACAGCGATTTTTCTGTTAAATTCGTTTTGTTTTAGATATTTTAAATCGTGCCGCTGGTATCTGTGATGTGCGGTGGAATTTTATTATTTGAAATCCTACACAAAGAATTGGGGAACTCATTGTTTTTTGATGAAGCATTTCCGCTTAAAAACCTGTCATAATCTTATTTATTTGGACGGTTGCTTTATTTTTGAAAATTAATCTCTACGACAGTATTTTACGCTGATATTGTACACGAAGTTAATTTCTTTATGCTAAAAGGATGATACAAGGTTTGACAAAGCAAATTAGTTTCATATATGTAGGTAGATACATTGCGAAATTATTATGTATACAGTAGTACCCCCATGTCCGCGGGGGTTTGGTTCTGTGCTCTTCCGCGGATACTGAAAACCGCGGATAGTAGCGAACGCTTTATTTCCGAATACAATATGAAATATGAAGCAAAGTTAAAACAATGAAACAAGAAAAAATAAGTTATATAATATTTATTTAAAATAAATAAACAATAAGTAAATAAATATTCTTATGCTGTGGCACAAATAGAATTTAAGTTTAATAAATATATAAGTTCATACATATGTACAGTACATATAGTACATATTTACATACACAACAAGAAAATATACAACAACAAAAACTTTATCATCGTGAGCTACATATTCATTCATCTTCCTCGAAGTCCAAGTTAGCAGTCGATTGTTTACTTAGATCCGAAGCAAACGATGTTGATGGCTGTGCATTATCGATAGTTTTGTCTACTTTTTCAAAGAACATTGTTATTGGTAGCTGTCGTTTTTGTCTTTTCATTTCAATAAACAAATCCTCTAAAGGCTTCAAGGTGTCTGCTATAGTGCGAGTAATTTTTATACTGCGTTCCATTATTGGATCATATTCTACTATCTGTTCTTTTAATTTTTGTACTCGTATTCCCTCGCTTTCACTTTGGCTCGCAAGTATATGGTCCTTGCTATAATGCTGATGGCAGGGATAGTGTGCAGAGGCTTCAGAAAGTTTGCATGAGATTTATTTTTGGTACAAGAAAGTACGATAGAATTTCCCATAAACTCGTAGAAGTAAAATGGCTGACCATGTAAAATCGTCGAAAAATGCAGGCTCTCAAGTTTTATCATAAATTGACTGTAGAAAAAAACCCCACCATACCGCATCGAAAAGATACACTTTCTTACGGACGTATACTCACGGACACCCAAAATGTCCACTCTAATGCGTAGTCTAAACGCCGCGTGCAACCCGCGTGCATGGAACGTTGCGTTCACACTGTGACTTAGACCGGACATTTTGGGTGTCCGTGGGTGTACATAATGTTAATAATAAGAGCAATGGCATCATTACACATGACTACATTTTATGAAAGATCCTTTGTGCTTGTTTTACGACATTTCCAATAGTTGCTGGCAAAACATGTGGCTCCAAATTGGTGATTTCTTCTTCAATGTTGGCTTTCAAGACTTGCCCAGTTTCTGGTTTGTTCATTTCAAAAAGATCTAAAGGAAGAAATCTGGCGATCTGGCCGAATAGCTAAAACGGGAGATTGCATGGTCCAAAAATTGTTGTTTCAAAATCTTCAGTGTTGCCTGAATTTTGTAAGCGGTTGCTCCGTCCTGCTGGAACCAATAACACTGGGCAACAAATTTTCGAAAAGTTCATGCTTCCAAGCTGAAAATAGTTATTTCTTAATGAATTCAATGTGCTGAACACGAAAATGACTAAGAAAAAGCTGAATTGGCTACGGGTTTTCTGTAATATGTACGCATATTTCAGAAAAAGTGTACTTATGTCAATATTATAATACATGGTAAGAAAACATTTACGCATATTTCAGAAAAAGTGTACTTATGTCAATATTATAATACATGGTAATTTCGTAATTTCTCACTAAATTGCATTACATTATGCAATAGCATCTATACAATGGACAAAACGTCAATATCTCTGGAACGTGAGCCAATCAACTTTTTTCAATGTGATATTCGTGTTCAGCACGTTGAATTCATTCAGGATTGGGTACTTTCACCTAAGAAGCAATTTCACTGTTGACCAGTGTAATGCTCGAGACTCAATTCAGCAGGTTGCGGCAAGAAAACTTGTTTAGCACCTGTTTGTAGCGCTCACCAGTTATGGTTACGGTGGTGCTGTCGGCGTCCTCAGAAAAATAAAGGCCAATCAGTTTTTTGCTACCAATGCCGCACCAAACGGTAACTTTGAGGGGACGTAATGGCTCTGCGTGCATTTCGTGTGGATTGCCATGCTTAAGAAACGCAAATTATACTCAACAAAAATAATAATAAACCTACATACGCCAATTGCGATGACATACATATATTTTTAGTGTTTAGTAAAAGCTTTTTAAACAAAATTATGATATATTAGAATTATTTTTAGACACTAAAATTGATTTGACCATTTTAATACTACTGTAGTTTGTAATATGTATTACAACGAAAATAGCGGGTAACAAAGTTGCCCACCATTATCGCTGTAATTTCACAAATAATTTTTAGAGTATAACTAAAGACAATAAAACATTTCTGTATTAAGATTGTCGACTCAGGATTAATCATAGAATCTTACTGCCTCACGCTTATCCGTACTTGTCTAACCACGTTGTATAATAGTATGAGATAATATTATAAGTCGCTGTCTCATAAGAAATGTTAAAGTGTCCTATCTCTTTGATAAGCTATGTATAAATTTCTCAGTTTTAAGAATTATATTCACCGTATATTTTTTTTCTTTAATTCACTATAATCGATGTTTCCTGTAATTGCCGTTTTTCAATATTTGTTTTTCAAATTTATAAACGAAGTCCAAGATGCCAAAAGGTTTTATTCGTACCTACATATAAATAATACTGAATTTGTATAAATATATTACATCAGATTCTTTCTTTTGTAATTGCGAAGGTAATACCAAAATAATGAGATTACGTAAGAATGGAATGATATAGGGATTAGTAGAACAGGATAACGTACCTTTTGTTATTTGTTACAAACTTTGCTTTCCATTCCTGCCGCATTGTACATTTACTGCTGAGTTAAAATAATGAGGTTGCGAACATAAAATGATTTATGAATTTAATTTATTAAATAATATAGAAAAAAATTTATTTGTTTGGGCTGTTGAAGAAAACCTCTCAACTAGTTTTGTTGAGAGGTTTTCTTCTACAGTAGATTTCAACCGTAACAAAAATAATCAACAAATTTAAAACATGAAGTGTTAGAAATAATTTTGATAAGAAAGTACAGTGGCAAAAGCTTTAAATTGTACTTACAAGGAAACACCGACAACCCGAAAATTCAGATTTCGATGAAACTGAAAGACTGTCATGGTATAAGGACAACACAATTTGTTTTAACGGCCCATTCGCCCGATTTCTGAGTACAGCTCCCTCCAAAGATTTACACGATTTTTAGAATTTTGTAAATATCTCGAAGCAGATTTTTTTTTAAGTATATTACATATTCAAACTTAACACATTACCCACTATTTCATTAATTATTTAGTGGCAATGCTAAATTGGCACAAAATATATTAAAAACGGAACGGTTTAAAATAAACGCACTATATTGTAACGCAAAATTGGCAAAATATCTGGGCAAACCTCGTATATAGGGTTTTCCACGGTAGCCGTTCGTTAGAAGTTTCCGAGGTTAGAAAAAACCTGGAACTCTGAATTTTTGGTATCCGGGGCTATTCAAGATTCTCTTTCATTTTAAAATATTTTCAGGGTCTTACCACTTCCGGTTATACCGGAAGTCGCCATAAACTTTCTTATTTTAAATGGAAGAACCTGTATATTATTTCATTTTTAAATTCCCGAGAAAATTTTATGATGAGTTCTAATAGGTTTCCCTATACCTATCTTCAACTGCTACTTAGATATCTTGATTTTTTTGAAAATTCTGAAAGATGTAGCGTTATTTGCAACACAGTATCTTTTGCCCATTTTCGACTGGTAATAAACACTTCTAGGGTAGATGGAAGCACAAGAATGACACTTTCGAAATCCACATTGACAATTGATTTGTGGCATACAGGCTGTCCAAAACTGCATGACCAATTACAAAATCTTCAAAGTCGAAAAAGGTCTTTTTTTCAAATGGAACACCCTGTATATTATTGGATGATCAGATGCAGAATTTAATTCTGCATCGATTCGCTATGACTTTCCCTATACCTATTTACAACGGTTTTCCATATCTTTTACTAAAATCTAATAAAACTACAAAATCGTATCCAGTAACCATAAGAGGAATTAGAACAAGTGACTTGACAGTTGTTGATTTTATGTCAAAGTAGTACAATTCTATTTTGCTAATTCTATGAAATACAGTTAATAATGGAGAATATTGAAGAATATTCGAATAATGATCTGCTAAATTTGTTTTATACGCACGGTGAATGTGAACGAATTGTCAGACGCACATGTAGATTATTTAACGAGCGATATCCGGACTTACCAGCAATGACTCCTGGAAAATTTGCAAGAATTGAAGCTCGGTTTTTGGAAACTGGGAGTGTAAAGGCAACTCGTAATCACCGAAAGCCAGTAATAGATGATGAAGCTAACGAGATGAATGTTTTGGCTTATTTTCAACCTTATCCACGGAGTTCAATTCCAGCAGCAGCGCTGGAATTGGGCATCTCAAGAAATTCAATTCATAGGATATTAAAAAAACACAAAATGCATCCTTTTTGTGAAATAACTGTACAAGGCTTACGCCTTGGTGATGAGGCAAGACGCGTTTTGCGCCTTTGCGAGTTCATGTGCACAAAAATGACAGAAGATCCAAGATTCCTTTATAAAATTATCTTGGCTAACGAATCAAAATTCAGCAGGCAAGGAATTATAAATCGTCAAAATATTCACCACTGGGCACAAGATAATCCACACGTCTTAAGGGAGAATAATCACCAGGACCGGTTTAGCTTTAATGTTTTTTGTCTGGTTATGGACAATAGCGTAGCATATCAAGTCTACGATGAAAGTTTAAATGGGGCCAGATATCTAGAGATACTTAGAGTATTTGTTAGTGATTTTTTAATTACTCTACCTCCAGGAGAGAGACTCAGAGAGAGCAAACAGTTGGTATCAACCAGATGGTGCTCCCGCGTACTCCACACTAGCTGTACATCAACAATTGACGTTGATGTTCGAGGATCGGTGGATTGGTCCCCAGGAACCCTGGAACTGGCCACCCAGATCACCCGATTTGACGCCCTTGGACTTTTACCTGTGGGGTCGCATAAAAGAGCAAGTGTACTCTACACCTGTATTAACGAGAGAGGAACTATTGAACCGTGTTCACGATGCGTTCACCAATATAACCCCAGACGAACTTCAGAGATCGGTTTCGCGAGGAGTACATGATAGAGTGATTCAGTGTTTGAACTAAAATGGTGGTCACATAGAACAATTATTGTAGTTATTTCGTTCAATTTATTTTATTTTTTCTTGTCATTACGTTCCTAATTTTTTTGTTTTTCATTTGTTACTACGTTTCAAATTTTCTTATGTTCATGTTTTGTTTCCATTTTCTAATTAAAATGAAACACATACCATGTGTCAGTTTCTGTCAAAAATCACATTAAAACAGAAAATATTGACATAACAAGAAAACCGTTGTAAATAGGTATAGGGAAAGTCATAGCGAATCGATGCAGAATCAAATTCTGCATCTGATCATCCAATAATATACAGGGTGTTCCATTTGAAAAAAGGAACTTTTTCAACTTTGAAGATTTTGCAATTGGTCATGCAGTTTTGGACACCCTGTATGCGACAAATCAATTGTCAATGTGGATTTCGAAAGTGTCATTCTTGTGCTTCCATCTACCCTAGAAGTGTTTATTACCAGTCGAAAATGGGCAAAAGATACTGTGTTGCAAATAACGCTACATCTTTCAAAATTTTCAAAAAAATTAAGATATCTAAGTAGCAGTTGAAAATAGGTATAGGGAAACCTACTTGAACTCATCATAAAATTTTCTCAGAAATTTAAAAATTAAATAATATACAGGGTGTTCTATTTAAAATAAGAAAGTTTATGGCGACTTCCGGTATAACCGGAAGTGGTAAGACTCTGAAAACATTTTAAAATGAAAGAGAATCTTGAATAGCCCCGGATTCCAAAAATTCAGAGTTCCAGGTTTTTTCTAACCTCGGAAACTTCTAACGAACGACTACCGTGGAAAACCCTGTATATGATTGAAGAATAATAAAATAGCTTTTCATCTCCTTTCAATTTAAAGATATCATTGTGTAGTCTAGCATAAAAGAGTTATAAAGTAATTATTATAAACCGCATAGTTTTTCACTATCTCGGATTATCTTGCTGACTGATTCTTTATTTGTGTTACATAGATGTTTTCACATAAAAATATGCTTATCATGGCGAACAAGTTTCAATTTAACAGTTAAATTTATAACCATTTATCAACTATATCTCAGTATAAAGAGAATTTTCACTATAAATGATTTAAAGTTTATGTGTTGTTGTATAACAGGTTATGTATAGAAGTGACATTGTGGGTTTTATTAGACATCTCTTCGAATTTTATAGGACAATGTCGTAACCATTTTGCATCCTATTCATTTATTTTGAAAATTCTTTTCCTACACATTTTTATAGAATCGCATTCTATGAATAAAGCTTCTATCTAGGTTGACCCGGAAACGAGTTACTTCTCGCCTACGCTTCCAGCCGAACAACGTAAAATGTCATGGTACGGAGTTTGTTTTTTTGTTTGTACGAAGTAGTCCATCCATTCATCGCATGCCAATCAATCGGTCGTACGTCAAGTTAGAATTGAGCCGACTATTTCGACTCTTTGTGCATAAATAAACAGGTCATTCACATTATGTGTTTGATTTGTCCGTGGCTTTTCGATACTTGTCTAATCATTGAATCGGTTTACTGCGATAGTGTGACCTTATTCTGCGACCTTATATTAAAGAAAACGCGAAATATTCACACACACATTGAGATTATGTACATCTCTTCTAAACAAAATTTTACGGAACAAGTAACTTGGTTTCTTAAAATAAATAACTTTATAGAAAAAGATGGTAGCAGAAAATTCAGCTCTGGCAAGGATATTTAACTAACCAGCTCAATCGAGTGTATGAGAGATTCGGTTAAATTTGCGTATCCCATAAATAAAAATCTAAGACACGAATTTTGCAAACGCTGAAGTCTAGTTCTGTCAATGGTGGCCAAGCAGTAATAATAAACGCTTATGCAAAAGTTAAATCTGGAAAGCACCAAAGATTCGCATAAGGCCTTACGCCAACCGACATCCAAACAGTCTTTACTACCATACAAAACCTTCAAGCTACTGTAACCCAATCTAATTAAATGTGAAAGTGTTCTTTAAAACGAAGTTTGGTGTCAAGGAAAAAGCCCAAATTACGCGCACAATCAGATACAATGAAAACTTCATCTTTGATTTTAATTTCAATATGCTTCAAAATCGCAGCTCGGGTTTTTTCACGGCCAAAATCCAAAACAGAAGTTTTTTTATTATTTATTCTGAGACAATGTTTTTCAGACATGTTTACAAGTGACTGAAGGTCACTATTTATGTATGAGATGGTTCACATATGTCTCCAGGATGGAAGGTATAATGTAGCTGTGTGTCATCAGTATAAAGGTGATAATTACAAAACTGCAGGCACTTAATGATGTTTGAGGTGTAAATTACATAAAGTAAAGGTCCCAGAATACTGCCTTGAGGAACGCCTGATATAATTGGGAGTGGAGAAGATAAACGATCATCATAAGAGACCTGTTGGGATCTATTAAATAAATAAGAAAAGAAACAATCGACAGAATTTTGAGAAAAATGTATATACACTAAGATGGTGAGCAAAAGAGCATGATTAATAGTATCAAAGGCTTTAGAATAATCCAACAATATCAAAACTATAATTTGATTATCATCGATACTGCGCAATAAATCGTCAACAATGTTAGCCAACGCAAACTCACAGCTACATCCCGGACGAAATCCTGATTGCTTCAAGGGCAAAACATTATGCGTATCCAAGAATGAACGAATCTGCACACTAAGGGCTTTCTCTAATAACTTAGACAAAACAGGGAGAATAGATATAGGTCGCAAGTCAGTAAAATCAGTTGGAGAACTTGATTTCGGGAGGGGAGTAACAAGACTTCTCTTCCAAGAATCAGGAAAGACCCCCTCAAGCAGACAAAAATTAATTATATCGGTGATCATGGGCAACAAATAATGACAACAAAGAGAAATCATTTTAATCGAAACACCGTCCAGTCCCGTTGCTTATGATTTAATGGACTTAAGCAAAGATTCTACTTCATTTGTTGTTAGTAATTTAAAAGAAAAAGAATTAGTATTAAAACTATTATTATTATTATAAAAATTTAGTACACTAGGATCAGCAGCAGTATTCGACATAAAGGTAAAGAAGTGATTATTAACTTCATTCACATCCGATAGATGACACAGCAACTCCATCTTCTTATATTTATTATAAATATTTAACGATTTTAGATTACTCCACAGCATCCTACTGACCTTCAATCCAATTACGTAATTAAGATATGCTCGTTTTTCATGACGTATAGTGGTAAAATTGCGTAACTGTTTGTAATAGTTAGTCTTAGCATCTCTCAGAGTTTTATCACTGAGTCTCGTTATAGTTTAACATTATCCGTAAGCCAGGGTGTAGGCTGTTTCCAAAATAATAATGTTTTCAATTGAGCATGACGAACAAATCTATGATGAATTCCTTAAATGTTATAACTTTATCATCAATATTATTGATGTTATAAATATAGTGCCATGAACTAGATTTCAAATGAATAACAAAAGTATTATAATTAAAAATACAAAAAAATCTCGAAAAATATGTGCGCGTGGTACATAACGTAAATTAAAAAATTATCAGAGACTACAAGATCGTGTAAGACACCACATAAGCTAAAAGAAGTGTCTGCCAAAAGTAAAATAAAGTCAATAACTGTGCTAGAGGTAGTGGTTTCTCGAGTTGGATCAGTTATTATATGCTTCAAGCCCAAAGTGTCACACATATTCCCAAATAGAAAACAGGCGCGACTATTGATATCAAAAAGATTGATATTAAAATCCCCTAAAACAAGAACTTCGTGAGCATCAACCAATAATTCATATTTTCAAATCCATCCATAAATAAACCAGCATCAACGGAAGGTGGTGTGTAAATAACTCCAACAATAAGACTAATGTTTCCAATGAATAGTTTAATCCACAGATATTCAAAGTAAACATTGAAAGAAACAATAACAATAGAATATTTATAACCACCTTTAAGATAAAAAGCCACTCCACCAGCTCGCCTGCCATCAGATCTATTTTTCCTAAGTAATGTGTAATTATCCAAAGATATAATATTAGGATTGACCGCACTGGTAAGCCAAGTTTCAGTAATAGAAACAAGGTCGTCTCTCTCTGCATTTGACTTCTAGCCTATATTTATTTATATCTTTATGTTCGAAAAACGTATTACTTATTATTACATCATGTAATAGATAGAATTCTAATATTCTTCTTCCGTGGCTATTTCGGTATGTTTCTGCAGATTTTCATATGACTTTGTCATACACAGTATCTCTTATTCCCACCCTCCTGTTAAAGTTTTCTGATATATATAATTTACCATAAAAATGATGATAATAATAATAAAAAACGGAAGTGATAAATAAGAACAAACACACCGTTAATAAAAGTCGTTTGCGAGACAAATCCTAAAGCTCAACTTTAAACAGAACTGCGGCCGCAAAAACTTCGGCCGGCGATCAATCCTGCTTTCCTCCTGCTACGAGATGCTTCATGCCGACTCCACGTCGGCCCCTGCGCCGCGACAAGGACGCAGCGCGTCCGCGGGTGACGAGCGTGCGTAAAAAACCCACCAGGCTCCAAAACTGTGTATGTGCGGCGTTTCAGGCGGCCATTGGAACGGCAATGTATTTTTAAAGCCCCGGATCAAGAGAGAGCTTTTTAAGCTCCGCCGACATGCACCCTCGCCACGACTCGCGCCCCACTCGAAAAAAACCCCGGTTTAAAGTCCCGCCCCGTTGGTCCGGACGCACCGCCATTGGTCGGAAAAAGTTCAACACGGGGCATATCATTAAGAAGGCTTTGAAATTTTATGGTACTCGAAATTCGACCGTATAAATCAAGCGGGTTGCCTCGGCTGCTGGCATTTACCAAAAGCTCGCGGTTACAAAGCACCTGCATTACGGATCAGAATCGCCTAACAGGAATATCATTAATACTGAACGATTGAGCTTAGACCTCTCTTTACACACAAACACGTGCACGTACGCACACAGGCACGCACACATCGGCGAGTGCAAACGCTAAAACGCCGCAGAATAGTATGGAAATCGGCCGGAATGTTCTTGAAAACTGAGAAAAATTGGTTTATACTTGGTTAGTATCCTCAGGATAATTTATAGGCAATTTTAGGTCACGTTACGATAAACGAAAATATGCGATACAACGGACCGGGAAGCGTAGAGGGAATGAAGTTTTTTGTTTCACCTTTTTTTTCCTGTTGTTTTTATTTCGTTTCGCCGTTTTCACTGTCTCGCATTTAACTGTAACAATTGCTCTTATAAAGGACTCTTTCGTCTGGCGAGCATTAGGCCTTCCAACAAAAAACTCTTTATGGAGACCATAACGCTGGATAATATTTTTCGATTATTGTCTGAAATATCTGTGCGGTATATTGTTTTTATTATAAACCTTAACTAAACGAACACATTACAATGATTACCCACATATATCATAATCTGGGCGAAAAAGCCCACCACTAATAAACAAGGAGTTTTAACGTTTTTGTTACCTAATTTTTAATTTCCATCATACGACTATGAGTTGTCATTGTGCTATTAAAACCGCTTGATTAGATTATTGTTCTATTGTCTTTCTTTGCAACAACAAATGTTATCACGTATGTAATAACTGCTTTGTATGGCTATAGACAAAACTGAAGGTGTACAAATACACCTACAAATCTATATATTGCTACGAAACTTGGAGATAAATCTAAAATAACATCACTCAGCGTCATCTATTATACTCTCATTAATCTCAAATGATAGAGGGTATGAAAAGTTAATTTGTCCCCACCACAGGGTTTTAAGTACATTGCAAACGAATAAGATGATTATAAATTCATTATTATATTCAGTCACACTCGGGACGTGGGAGGATATTCTTACTCTGCTTAATCACTGATAACTATATCAATAAAGCTTATAACATTTAAGTATCTTTAATGTGAATGTAGTAGTTATTAGTTAGTGATGTTCTTGTAATACATTGAATAAAAGAAACAAAAATATAGTGTAATTTATTTATTTCAAATCTTCTCGTATTAGATTACAAAGAAATGAATCTCCTAAAGGGTATGTAAGTTCTTTACTATCTTAGCTACACGATAATAAGATTTATATAATCTTAATCCAAACTAAAAACTCGTATTTCTCGTTTTTAATATCATAAATACAATTCAAATCTTCCGCTAAATTCCCGTCATGAACCATGTATTACTAAATCAAATGCCAACTTCATCTGCTCGTGAAATTAACCCAACAGAATCAAATACAACCTCACATAACCAATTTCACTAGATTTACAGTTATCATTCAAAGAAATATAATGCAAATTCCCTTATGCGTTATATGCCGGTATAAGTTCAAAAGATGATAAAATCGCTTACTTCAGGTACGAAAACTGATAATAATCCAAATAATAATTCCATATTCAAAACAATCATTTCAGCTTCCAAATAGTGTTCCAACGATCTCACAGCAAACTGTCTCGAATGTTGTTCTTCAAATTCCCAGGATTAGACGAAAGGCCATCCCAAATCTCAAAATAACTGGATTCCCATCATCTTAGCACTATACGCGTAATACTCTCATTCTTCTAAGTAAATTGTAAAACTTCATAGATTTAAATAGTGATAGATATTAACAAATTCTAGATAAATATCCGAAAAGCAACCAGACTCAGTAAAAACCGAAAAAGAAGTCCCCCACATTTGTTTTCAACAAACTCAATATTTCCAGAGCGAAAGTACCTCGGCAGCAACCAGAGAAATCGTTTTCGACGATACGACAGTAATAAAATTCCTCGTTCGAATATTCATCGAAAGACATACACATGCCCTAAAATCCATGGTTACAAGCATTAATTGAATTAGATACGAAATAAGTAAGTTTTTAGTCTAAATTATTACATACGTTGACAAAAATAAATAAATAGATAAAAATACATTTACATAAACAATTTTATAGTCGATATTATGATTCTGTGGGTCTTGTTTAGCATGACACACCGGAAATAGCATAGCAATATATTCTCACGCACGGTTGCTAAGCATGAATAAAAATAAGAGTAAGATTGAAAGAACGAAAATGAAACATCTCAAATCAAGAAAGAATAACGAAGCAAGCTGTAAAATAAGTAAATTAGAAAAACGGTTTCCAAATAAACAAGGAATTTTAATGAGTTGGTTACCTACCTAATTTTAACTTTTCCTCATGTAACTGAGAGTTTTTATTGCGCTATTAAAATGGGTAGATTAGATTATTCTTCTATGTGCACATTGTCTATCTTTTGCAACTAGAAATGTTAATAGCTTATTAAATTCAAAAATCTAATAATATATAGCCTGTTCTATTTAAAATAAGAATAAAAGTTCATGAAGAGTTCCGGTTAACCGGAAATGTACAAACTTGGAAATATTTTAGAAAGAAAGTAAATAAAAACCCCCATTTTTTAAACCTGAAGAGTTTCGTTAAGCTCGAACACTTCTAGCCAGCCACTTCCGTGGAAAACCCTGTATAATTGGTTTCCTTTTGTATACTATCGAACAGCACAAATACTAATGCTCCTACTTTCCATATACAGTGTCTAATCTCTAAAGTATCAGCAACAATCAGCAGAAATATATATTTTCCTCTACCTGTCCTCTGGCAGGGCGTAATATATTCCTATATACAAACGCGCATAATTTAAATAATTATTAAATAGGTATAGGCATTAGGGGTATAGCCTGGTATAATTATTTTACATTGGTTTCGAACATACAATGCAATTACATAAAAATACGTAGAGTTTCTTATTAAAATAAGTAAGTATGCCAAAGTTCATAATATTGTGGACACCTTGTATAATTATCTAAAGCACATCTGTATATAATATTTGGTGGCAATAGGAGCAATTATAATAGACTTCTGCAATTCCATCAAATCGGCACAACATACGTCGTTCCAAGCTTTCTGTAACACCCGGTATATAAGTAGCTATACTAGTGGATGATACAGTCGGCCATCGAAGCTTTGTTTTTACCTTTCACCGTTTGAAAGTTTTCTTGGATAGATAAAAGTTGGACCGAATTTCAATGTCAAATTGCACCCCTTAAAGTTGATGTTCAGCCACAACAGAGAGTGTCCATGGAGTTTGCAAACAGACAAAGTTTCAGCAGAATCTGAGATGAATAGTTCGTGGAGGTTCCCCTGTGAGATTGGTGTGGCAGAAAGGAGTAATTATAGAATGCTTTAAGAGGGTTAGACAATGAATTTGTTTATTTGCCTTCATCCAAATTCGTTCGGTTTTTGCAAGATATAAATACAATTAAATTTTAATAAATTCTTAACATTTTGATACCTTCCTTCTATAAACAGATATGATCACTGCCTTGAGAATATTCGAGTCATTCACTTCACAGATTCCTGAAAGTTAGTTTTATTATTTATAAAGATTATATACTGAGGTTAAAACCGTGAGTTTATAAGTTTTTAATGTATATTGTTCTACAGATTCCAGAAATGTTGAATGTAGAAAGCAACGACTTTGTTAAATCTCTCTTGCGGTTAAGTTAACGCTAAGAAACTATAAATTAGAACCATCCTTTTCTGTTTTCTTATCCCTACAAAGTGCAACCGAATACACTTGTTCATTATGTTTATAGAAACTATATATTTTAATGTAACGTCATTTATTTTCTGCATTTATTTGAAAGGGAAACTGTTGCAGGTTTTAAAACCATCAGAGATAGTTGCTGAGATAATTTACTTATCATTGCAAATTAATACTCTACGAAATTTTATATCGACTTTAATTTCTATTTTATCGTTGACGTCACTGCTTGTCATTATTTGCTAACAATCACTGTATTTTACGTTTTTGTTTTTCTGAAAAAAAAAAAACGTGTCGGCTACTACTGTGTGCGTGAAATAAATACATTTTGAAAGGAGAACCGTTCAAAAATATTATGAAAAACGCCATACGACCGTTCTGAAGCCGCGTATCAGACCGAGTATTGGCGGTGTCCGAATATGCGCCTTTGTGCTTGGTATATAGTCGGTGAAACGAGAACCAGTACAAATTTACTGCTATTAATCGCTGCACAGGATTGCACATAGCCTCTGGTTCGGCAGCAAACATATTTTTTGCATTGTTCTGCCGGAGGCAATAAATAATGGGACTCTTTAACAAAATGCGTCCAGTTCGACCAGAAAGTGACATCTGCAAAATGTGTCTTCCTTTGTTTATGGTCCCGTAATTGAAAATATATAAGTTGCTCTGCAATTCGCCAGTTTTGCTATATTCGTGCCGCGTTTACTAAAAAATATTAGGGCAACAAATCTTAGGAATACGCTATTGATATTGTACGTTTTACAGAAGTATTCTGAGGATGAAAAATTTAGTATTGTTCATGGAGAAAAGTAAGATGAAAAAGAGACTGTGATTTTATTTACTAAGAAACAAATATCAAATGTAAAAGCAAATCAGCAGTGAATGAAGTATGATAGATGAAGATCTAATTGTAACCGCGAGTTGGAAAAATCTGATATTGAATTCATTATCGGTAGATTGAAGCTAAATATCTTGCATATTGTGTTTAGCAGACTATAACTTGTGAATTAATGTTTTTTTTTATCTTTGAATGACTTCAGACTTCTTTGAGAGTTTTGCCTTAAAAAACCGATAACAGTTTTGGCAGTGCTGTAAAACTGAAAAATTCAAACAATGGCAAGGGGAAAATGTAATGTAAATATAAATTAGGAAGTTGATTCCTCAAATTCTATCCACTCAAGCTGCTTATTGAGGCAATTACTTCTACAATAGCTGCGATCATTAAGAGCTGGATATATTTCCAAAGTACTTACCATAGTGCTTAATGTGGTTATTATACAGGCTGATTTGAAAGCGGACGTGTTCCTTTGAAAATTTCAGATATTCATTACGCCAATTAGATGTCTCAAAAACTGTCTTTGAACTTTTTCGTGTTAAAAAAAGCTTTTCTGTTTTATTAATTTCCAAATGAAGTTTTAATCATTGTTGTCTGAATAAGCTATACATTTTTAACCATCATTGTAATAATGCTCAGACGGAATTTCAGTTCAGTTCATGTGGTAGAAAGGGTTTGCGAAAGAAAATTATTATTTACTATACCTATTTTGTATAACTTTTTCAAATTAAGCGTCTCAATTTTTACGCAGATTTTGTTCTTCTATTTGAGAAACTGTTGCAATCAGATCTGTAGCCAGGGAGCTCAATCCTTCTACTGCTCGCACTACTTATTTTGTCCTTTTTGAATCCCATCTTCGCTACGCGCCGCCCTTTTGGGGCACCTGTAGTTTGTACAAATTCAACACAATTTTTAAATTGCAAAAAAGGGCAATTCGCTACACATTTCGACTAGGACCCAGAGATCACTGCCGACCATATTTTTTAAACTATAAAATCTTGACCCTCCCTGCACTCTTCGTCCTGGAATCTGTCTCACTAATTCGTAAAGATATTAGTGATTTATCGAAAAGACCTCTTCATAACCACGTTACAAGACGGTTGCAACATGACCTTTATTTACCTGTGCCCAGTTCAGAGTTAACTAAGAACTCAATCTTCTACGATGCAATCAAGCTCTACAACCTTCTCCTAATCCAACTCAAATCGATACCAACATAAGTCCAGTTTCGCAGAAAGGTAAAATTTGACCCTCTTCAGCAACCTCTTTACGCTGTTAGCGATTTTTGCGGAGAGGGGTAACACTAAATTTCTTTTCTTTCAAACTTTCATCTCCCCTTTTCTTTCTTTGTGCGGGCAGCCCAATCTCCTGGTTTATTTTTTGACGACTAAGTGTATCTGACACTATCTATCTGTGTTTATTGTATATGTGCCTTTTCAATTATTAAATTTGTTAATTACTCTGCTTGGTCCACAAAATTAATTTATAATTTTTCTTGACAATAAGGCACATTGTTTATTTATTTATATTTCGAAGTTATACTGACGCATTTTCGCTCTACGTTTTAACACCATCGTAATTCTATTCGCCAGTAATAATTCGTGTTATTTTTTACTGAATAATTTTGTTGGAGAATCGTCAAATATTTGTTATTTAAAAAACAGTGATGAACACTTTATATCTTATTAGAAAAACAAGAAAATAGAGAAGATTTTAAGAAAACTCTTACGTTTAATGTAGTATTTTCGAAGTAAAAGGTTATGAAAGTACAGGTTGTTTAATTGAAGGCGTAGATTTAAAGTCTAAGATTCGTCGTTGAATTCTCAAGGGGAAGAAGTGATTCTAAGAGCCGCATTCGCGTGGAATACGTTAGATTGCTGTGCAGCCAACAGGTTCAGTACCTAAAAGTCCACTTCGATAAACGTCTTGCCTCGACGAAACAGGGTACCGAGCTCAGAACTTATTTTTTTTTTTGCTACTCATCTATAATTCAATCCTAATGCCTGTTCTGGTGTTTTTACGTGGACGCCGATGCTACCCCTTCATCTAAAGTTCCTCGAAGCACTTTAAAACTGGAAGCTAAGCCTGCTGGTGAATGCACCTTGGTTGGTTCGAAATGAGCAGATTCATCATGTCTTACAAATTCCATTTCTCAGAGATTTCCTTAAGCACAGTGTCAGGACAACTTCCTAGGCTTGCACCCACAAAGTGAAGAGATCTTTAAAGAGCAGTTTGCCTTTGCAAATCCACTCCACGGCTTGATCGTGCCGCTTGACATCAAAGAAGAATGAAATGTGAAATTTGTTTACCGAAGTGTAAAATTATTTTCTTCTAATTAAAATTATTTTTAAAAAGATATTGAATCATTATTTTTTACATCAGTTTTGGTGTATACTAATTACGAATCTTAAAATTTTACAGTTAGGTACGTTTGGCGTAGTGGATTAACTCTAAATTTTTTTCAAATGAGGTATATGAGTATCTCTGCAAACTGAGTTTGTTTAGATACATATATCACAGCCACTAACTTAAATATTTTTTATAAACAGCAGTTTTAATTAATTTGACATACTTATTTATATTTAATATATGGGTTGGGATTTGGTGTTTTCATGTTTTATTGGATTTTTAAAATCTGACGTTTCGCTAGTGGAACTACTGTCGTCATCATGGTAACCCTGGTAGGGTCTGTGGCTTGCTAATTCCATAGTTGGCTATGGAATTGTATATATATATATATCTCGGGTAAATTGCCTTATGCGCTTGTTTCTGTACTGTAGTACAGTTATTACAATCGTACTACCTACTTCTCCACGAAATAAGTATACCTGCTTTGGGACCTGTATTTATAATACCTCATCAGTCCCTTTGATGGCGGATGTGAAATCTCTTTTGTATGCAGTTTCGCACTAACGACATCCATACCCTATGCAATTCTAAACATAGGGTACTATGATGGCCTGGTTTCCTAATTGTCCATCTTCTTTGGATAAGTTGATTTGTTTTCCAAGTATTCTATACCAGTTTTAATTTCGTGGTTTCTCATTTCCTGCAAATCTTTTAGTTTTATTCTTATTTTGGGCGGATTGCTTGTTTCACCAAACGCTGTATACACAGATGTTTGTTCGTTCGTTTAGTCCGGTTTTATTTTAGTTAAGTATGACCTTGTTGTGCTGGATTTTCTTATCGCCATTCTGATGTCGTATTGGATATATATCCTGGTTGTGATCTTAAACTCGGATTCTTGTCTAGTCGTTCTTATTCTTGGCTTTCTTGCTTTGGAAAACATATCCTCCGGGTATCCATTTATTTTTAATATTTCGGTAATAGCTCAAATATATGTATTTGCGTCAGTTGAATCAGAGCATATTATTTTGGTCTTTTCACACGGGCACCTTGCATCGCCAATTTTATGAATTAAGGGTGGTTTGAATGATAACGTAGATACTGTCCTGTGTAGGTTGGTTTTCTTTACACACTGATTTTTATGTTTCTGTCTCTCAATTTCTGGATTAGGACATTTAAGAATGAAATGGCATTCTCCTATGCCAATTCCATGTTAATCTCGATTGATGGTTCTATATTGTTGATGTGTATAAGATGTTTCTCCAGGATATTTATACCCAAATGCCACACGATTACTAAACAAAGGTATGAAGTTTTCTGCAGCACCAACACGAGTTTCGATAGTAGATGTGCTACTGACGATTAAAGAGACAAGTAAGGAGATATAAATTCTGAACTACACTAAAACAAACGATGCATTCTCTAATTAATAAATCTATTAATTCATTAATTAGAAGTTTCATAAAAAAAATAAGTTCGAATTTCAGTGGTATCACCCAATAATCTGGAGAAACAAGATATAAGTGTTTGTTCCCTTTATTTCTTGTACACAGAGTATATAGTATCTGGTATTATTATTACAATATGGCATATAAAACTAATAAATAATAATGCATGGTAGAATACTGGATACTTAATAGCTTGTTGCTGTCAATGAGAGCCACCAGGTTAGTTTTTATTGAAGCAGGTAGAAACCTTTTGAATATGAATAAAAGCTCGTCTTGTATCAAAATATAGCAGTTTTTCAGTGATAAAAAGCTGCCAACGGTACTTATTTTTCTCATGGCTAGCTGGATAGAATAGGAAACACTCCTTGCGTCACAGTAGCATATGGGATGTAACTTTTACTAAAAATATATATATTCTACCTATAAAAGCAAAACACAAGTGTGCAAATACAAGCTGATTCAAGCCATAAATGAAAAAGAATGTAAAATATGGCAATGCCAAATAAATATTAATGAATGGTTAAGTCGAGTTGAGCAGCTATCAACTATGTATAAATTAAAAAAAGGTTTTCTGAAGCAACGTAAATCAAACCAAGCCCGATATGTGAAAGTTCTTTCAAATAGAGCAAGGCTATGGACGGAGGTGATATTAGTCCCCGAAACCGAGTCGTAACGTTGTGTACATCAGTTCTAAATCGTACTGTTTCATACAATATATACAATATAATTCGATTCTACAGAATTTTCTTTATCGAAAGCTATATAGTTTGTTAGTTTTTATTTGTTTAGTTACTAAATTTTTAAATTTATTTGTTAATCACCGGCGGCTTCACCAAAAATGTATTAAACTGTAACATAATGCCGTAAAACTAGAATTGCTGCACTTTTGTACGATTCCTAACATGTACAATCATTACAATATATACAATTATTACAACGGTGTTATGATCACTAAAGATAGATATTCTACTCTTCACTTAGACATAAATAAAAAACTAATCACTTACCTTTTAGTTTTAATCTAACAAGCCAAGCAAATCTTCATTGCACTAAATAAAAGCTAAAATAGGTAAACATTCAGAATGCATCACTAATTGATCTTTAAATAATAGATATTGATCATCAGAAAAAAGATAACGCTTTTCCGTTTTAGAAGATAATTCAGTGGTGATACAGTCTGCATTAAATACATTAAAATAGCAGTAAGTAGATCAATCAAAAATATAAAAGCCATAACAATAACTCAACTACATAGCACATAATAGAATTAAAAGCAACTTCGGGGTAAATCTTTATTAATATACAGCATTACAAAATTGTATCTAAAAATACGTAAAACAGATTATGTATAATTTGGGGTAGTTTTAATTTTCATCAAACCCCATCATATTTGGCAACATTTTTTTAATTTCATTGAAATGTGGACATGGTGTTAGAGGGAAGAAACCATGTACATACTTGACCAATCAACATACAAAACATTCTATTAAACCGATTGATTTTGTATAATATGAGCACACAACTTAGTTGTCAGGGTGGTGCAGTATAATATACACGGATATTGTCAATAAAAATACTGAACAGGTTTCCTATTTTAGTCGGCGTTCTTTTTTTTTTTAATTTTTTAACTGGCTTTGATAGCAACAGGTGTAAACGATTTAATTTTGTTTTAAAGTAAATATTGAAATACATTTATCATTGTGGATGTATTATACGCGTGATCATATGATATTTGAGCGTAACATTGAACGTATGAATTAAACATACATTCCCTTTTTTATTTTTTTTTATTTTTAAACCTGTAGCTGTGCCATGTATCTATACATAGCTGTTGGTATATTTGTTCCGTATATAACATTTGGTCGATACCTGTTCAATTAACTGTAATTTGATGTTGTTTTGTAGTACAACTTTGCCCGTGATAAACTTAGCTAATTGAGTTTATTACTTACCTCTTTAGCGTGGATGTTGTTTACTATGTACTGCAGTCGTGGCAAAAATAGGATTTTATGTACAGATAACACAAGAGTTTATTATAATTTCAATAGCTATTAGTTAATAATTTTTAAAAGATGTGGTAGGTACACACTTCCACAAAATTTGTACAAATAGATTGGAAATCACGTTGTAAGTATGAAACATCCAATCGGACATTGATTACTTTAAATTTGAATGCTAAGAATGTTCCATTTAAACACAACTTTTATATGATGGATATATTTTAATGATGTGGTTATTTAAATAATATTTAAATTATATACACATCTTCAGCTAAATAGGGTTCTCTACATTCCTTACTTTCTAGCTGTTACGTTTTCGTTTGTTTTTTCTTTTAAATTGAAAAAACCTGGTAAAACGGGACATGATGAAGTTAAGACCAATAAGTCATTTAGGCTGAAGACTCTAGAGAAACTGTTAGACAGGCACATAAGGGACGATGTATTGCCATACCGGCCACTACATCAAGACTAGTATGAGTACCAATCAGGAAAATCCACAGAGACCGTCTTACATCAGCTCATACAGAAGGTTGAGCATTCTCTGCAAACCAAGGGAAGTGCTTGTGCGCACATTCCAAGATATACAGGGAGCATTTAACAATACTTTCGCAAGATCAATCTCTAAACCGTCGAGGACTAAAGGGGTCCATGAAGCAAATTGCAGGTGGATAGACTGCATGGTTAAAGGGAGACTAGTTTAGGCAATCATCATGGCAGAAACATTTGTAGATCGAGTTGAAAGGGATGTCCATCTGCTGTAGAATCTGGTAGTGGGCGAGCTACCAGTAAGACTGGACAATGAAAGGCATACAACTTTGAGATACGCAGAATGTTCTACAAGTTGTACAAATATGGACCGAGGAGGAGGATCTTTAGGAGTCGTTTTAAAACGACCACAATAACATTCACGAGAAAGAGGAAGCTAGATGGTCTAGCACCGCTAGAGCTCGGGAGTGCTCGCTAATAAAGCTTAATAAAATGAAAAAATAGAGCTTTCCAAATAATTGAAATATGTTGGTGTTATTCTTAATTGCAAGCTTACTTAGAATTACAGCTTCAGAGAATTAAAAGCAGAGCGGAGACAACACTGATTTGTTGTCTAGAAGAGCTCATTCAAAAGCATAGGGATTAAGACCATATATGATGTATTGGCCATATGGAATAACAGGGCCAATGAACACCTACAGCGGCAATGGGATACGTACTAGATATTTCTCCTTCTTATTTGGAGATAATGGCGAACCCAAGAATGAGGCATTTCAGATTGCAAGAAATCCCAAATGCCAAGATATGCAGGATTTGGACACAACAATATTCATCAGATCACATGATTTCGACATATCTATTTAACAGTCATTTCCTGCTGGATATCATGAAGCAGATAGGCTGGAATCAATCCAACTACAGAGAATGGGCTGGCATACGGCATTTCAAGTAAATGCGAGGCTTCGGATGCAAAAGGACAGCCAATATGTAGCAAGCCAATAAGGAATCCAGAGGATTATTTCTACCGGCCAGTCATAGATAGACAGACGCGCAGAATATTAGAGTAGCTGCATAATTTAATGGGTACAGGAAATGGTAGATATAATACAAAAAGCAAACGGACTGCAGTGTTTTCGGAGACATTTGGTTAGACGACTACTACAAAAAAAAAAAAACAAAAATAATTCTCGTGATTCGTTTCGCTTTAAGGATGTGGTACTAACTGGCACTATGGATGTATCGTTAAACCATATCGGGCTAATATCGTTTTGATTTTGACGCGTTAGACTATTATCATTATTTAATCTATTAAAATAGACGCTCATGATTGAATAATTTCGCTAAAGGTTCTAGTAGAGTTAAATCAGGTGAACGAAATCATGACCCACATATCTCACCTCAATAAGATGAAGCCTCTTCCCAAATCCGTGCGAATATTAGAAGGTGTCTGATTGTGAGTAATACTTTCCACGACTGATAAATTGGTAATTTGGTGTTTGGTAAAAGAAGCAGAAAATTTACGTGACGGGTAATTAATGGACGGATCGGGCAAAGAGAAACAATTGAATCGCTGGATTTATTACTTGTTTTAAATGTATTTCAAAAGCTTTCTTTATGAGGGGTTAATTGGAAGTTATGGTCTATTCTGACAGACCAAATCATTAAATAATCTCAAATATTCGAAAACAAAAGAAAAAGTATTCCTTTAAAATGTTTACACACATATTGGTGATCATCATTTTGTTTAGCGAATTCGTTTTCAACAATTTGCAGAAGTGTTATTACTTCCGTAATGTGTGATAATAGCTGCTTTCCCACGTGAGAAAATAGCCAACCCCACTGTCTTTGTGATAAGCAGTTCAATTATATTGCATTTACTAAAGAAAGTTGGACATCCCATTTATTAATTATAATGACAGGTTTTGAAGAAAAAATTACACCAAGATCAACAAATAAATTGCAAGCGTATTCAAAAGATGTCTTTGTTGAGTGTTTACTGAAAAAGCTTTTGCGTTTACTACAAGTATGCCCCATAATTCAAATTACGCTTAAGTGCAACAATCTATTATGATAAGTATTATTAGTCTGTTTGAATCTATATTGATGCTGGGGGTGCCTCTTGAGTGCACGTCGCGCCTTGCTTGGCATTACTTACTTCTGAAACGTTTGATGAAACTTAAAATTTTTGTACGATTTCAACAGCAAACAACTTTTATTAAACATTTTTATATATCATTAATTACAAAGCACTCGTATAAAGTCTGTCAATATGTCACATATATTTAAAGAAAAGATTATAAAATATTTTTAAATTTAAAATTTATTTTCAATTGATTATGTACTTAGTTCTTTTAAATAATAAATTTAAGATTTTTAGGAATGAAATTTGAAACTACAAGTAAAAAAAGTTTAAACATTTGATGTATAATTACCACTTTTCTTACTTTCTTTTTAAAAATATGTAATTAGTATCTTAAGAAAATGCTTAGATGCTTGCTATAAATGAAAAGAACTTTTGACAATACGAAGAAAATTTAGAAGACAACTGCATATTTTTTCTCTGTATGCACTATTGTCTCATTTTGTCTTAAAAACAGCTCATTTAGATTCGGTGCATCTAAGCGTGTAGCTAATTTTAACATCAATAAACATGAAAAGAAGTATATAAAGATGCTACTTAAACTAAATAAAGTGGAAATGCTTTTAAATCTTACAATGGAAAGTATCGGATGAGAGTGTTTCTTAAAATTTACAGTGAATTTATTCATGCATTTTGGAGTGTAGACAGTAATGCAAAGTGAGATTATAGCTTTCTAAACAAAAATTCTCGAAGAATGGTGTAAAGGATGAAAAATACGAAATATAGTTACATACAGAGTTCTTTGATGGAAAAGAATTTAGTTAGACAGCAAAAATGTGCCTTTTCTTCTTTTAAAATTGGGTTCATCCGAAAATTATCAATTAAACTTTTTGTTGCAGTCCACAATTATATCATTATTGCATTGAAGCAACAGAAAATATGGTGCTCGAGGCCAATTTTTAGTGATTGTAGGAGATCCTCAATGTTTAACCATTATTATCGAGAGCTACCTACATATTCAAATTCTAAAAGCAGAGTTTTTAAGAAAATTAAAAAAATAATGCAAGCAATGTAAGTTGCTGTATTTATTCATATCTAATTATTCTTAAAATGTTGGAGACTGCTTTCGAATATCCTCTGTAGGCTCATATTATTAATTAATATCAGTGCATGAAATAAATGGATTAATGCGATACTCAGGTAGCCGCAATCACGAGAAAAACACCTACAAACACGTTTAGATTCAAATCTTCATGATTATTCAGAAAATAATAAAAGGCAATAAAATGTGTCACAATTAAAAAAAAAAACAAATGTGTTTTAGATTCTTATTTGAGTATACTTTTAAATTATTCCATTTTTTTTTATTAATTTATCTAATATATCAATCAAAATAAAATATGTTTGCATTATAGAACTATATCTTACAAAAATAAGAGTTGTACATTGTTAAATATATTTTTCCTAAGGATAAATTGTGACGGGTAATACATAGATATGTTGTGTATGGCATTTACTCCGTTTTAAGAAACAAAGTTATATATCACCCCTGTTATATGATTAAAAAAAGCGAATAGGATATCCAGCTAGAGTGTTTAAACCTATTTGGGTTTTGGTTTGTGCTTCTAGTTCACACAATGTTGCACAAACACAATTAATTTGCCACCTCGGCTCGCAGTTCATAGTAAACAACAATAATTATAAATCCTTTGCGCTGGGTCCTCGGGAATAGAAGGTACCGGTTCTGAAAGCGCCATCTTCCATCACCGACACCGATGCGCTAGTCTATCCACTATCCGCTAGGTGGTATTAGACAAGCCAGCCACTATTCCTGAACTAAAAAGCTGCTGCATTATTTACAAAGCTCGAGCTACAACAAAGCGTTTGTTTATACCTATGTATGTGAACATATGAGTGTATGTTGTCTACTGTTATACACTAATTAATTCCGGTAATCAGGAAAGGAATGATATTCGTTGATGTTAAAGGAAGGTGCGCTATTACAAAGTAGCGTAATGAATAAGAGAAAATAAAATAGAATATGAAAATTATTTGCAGTGCGTTTAATTAAAATTTATAGGGGAGTTTCATAATTACCGTATTAATTACATAGGTTTTGTTATCTTATGCTACTGCAATTATAAGCAACACGAATATTGTAGCTACATATTAAACAAAAATAATTGGTTAAGTTAGAGACATGATACTCTACAGAAAACCCTATGCTATTAATTACTGCTACTATACATCTATATCAAGCACTCTACGCATACTAACTAGAAGAAGGGAAGGATTTGCAAGAAAAAATAATTCAAAAAACAAATTCAATTACAAATACTGTGTTATGTTTTACAATAAACATAAACTGCTTATTTGATGACAATAATAAATAATATTTTATTTTAAACTGCAGGAAGGAAAATAGTTAAATAACAATTTGTAGGTACATAATTCTTTGTAATATTTCTATTTTCCTCTTTTTTTTCAGAAAACAAACTGTAAAATTAAAAATTGAAAGTTTCACCAAAATTGAAAATTGGAATGTGGTTTCAGGACCATTGTTTTGATCCAAGAGCACTGTTCTAGTTCTTTTATTGATTATTTTTATCGGCATACTCTAAAGAATGCAAATAATATTGTTAGATCAATAAAATCAATATATATTTTTGGTAAACTTTTCCAAATATACTATTAAACTTTATATATAGATATTGTGCAAAAAGCACAGCTTAATATTTGAATTTGTGGTCCTTATGGATAGCAAATGTTCCCCAACAACACTGTAAATCGTATGTGAGGATAGAATGTACAAGCTATAAACTTTAAATAGTGGTTGCTAATGTCAAAATAGCTAAATAAATGTTTAATATTAATTTAAATTTGGTATAATAAACGATGAAATATCTGTAGAACAAAATGTTGTAACACAATGTATACAACAATGTATAACAACAACATATAACAAATTCAAACCTTTATCCAACTTCTGTGGGTTGTATTAACATAAGATGGTAGCACGTTACAAAATTGTTTGTATGACTGTTTCGTACTAAAATATTAAAATAAGGTGAATAAGAAATGTCTACAAAGGTGTCCACACTTTCGGCAGAATAAAGACATTAACAAAAATAGTTTCTAGTGGAAGTAGCCAATAATAAGTAAATAAGTTTATAATAAAATAATAAAAATAGATTTTCGAAATTTTTGACGTTAATCTCAGAATCTATAAATAGTAATTTTATAATCACTTACGCTAATAGTTTGATTTTAAACAAAATATGATTCTTTCAGCAAAATATTATTGAAATAATCTATGGTGATAAGATTAAAACCAATTTGTTTCATTTCTAAAAATATTAATTTATAATGTTATTTAATTAGAATTCTACTAATAATATCGATTAAACTTATTCAAATTATAAGCTAGAACCGTGAAAAATGTAATTTTTGGATCATGGACATAGATTTAGAAGATATTAGGTCATTTGCGCAATAGATCTTATTCGGTCAAATTATATAAGAGTCCTGAAAAATGAAACTTGAAACCATGCTACTTTGGTGGTATAGGTTCTGAATTGGTTTATCATATTGGGAATTGAAAGTGATAAACAAAGTTCTATCAAATCCAAATTTACAGAATATATCTTTAACTAACTACATGTTTCGTTCATTCTGGTCATCATCAGGTAAATTCTAAACAAATTTTATGTATAAATATAGTGTTTTTGAAGTCATTTTATTCTAATCGTATTTTATTACACAAGTTGCAGATTATGCACGTTTTGCTTACTGATTAAAAAAAAATGACTCTTTAATACGTGTTGCCATAAAGAGAACTCAAAGACCTTTTGAATGAGTGGTTAGAATACTCATTTTTATTTTCTACATTTAAGTTAAAGTTCTAATGTGTTTGTTTTTATATGTTAAGTTTATTTATACATTATTTGGCTTTTCTTCAACTTTCCATTGGCGTTTGTGTAAGTATATTTAATAAGATTTTTTAAAAGAACTATATTTATGCATATAACTTGTTTAGAATTTGCTGTACTACGATCGAAACATGTAGCTAAAAGATATAGTCATTAAATTTAGATTGGATACAACTTTGCATGTCACTTTCAATTTCCGATATTCTATTTTTGGATACAAGAAGTGCGATGTTCAAACCACGCGACATTTAAAATATAACAGTCTTCAAAAACGTTAAAAAAAGTACTTTTTTAATTTTTTTGTTTTTTACTTTTTTCCAAGACCTATTTCTAAGACAGCCTGTAAATGAGCGCGCTTATTATCTTAGACCGTATCTCCCGGATGACGCGGTGAATTCGTAATAGCGATATCGAAGTAGCGCGGTCGCTACGCATGCGTTAACGTAAAAGTTCTCTAACGATCCGCGCATTTTAGAGGGCGCCACTGCGCAAGATTTTAAGAAAAATGCACTCTGTCGCATTCAGTACAGTCGCGTAATAAGTTTCACACTTCTTAGTGCTATATCTTCATGCATGCATGGTAGGGTTATAATAATTTAATTATTAAAACAAACGATTGCGAATAAGTGAACTAGGGAATTCTAAATTCATTTTCTTTACTTGTTTTTAACTTATCGCGAAAATTGTTTAGGTTTTCTTTTTTTAATTGGACTTTCCGTAGAACGTTGTAAATCTACATACGTTTTCGATAAAGTGCAAATGCTTTCGGATGCATTTAACATTAGTATATTTATAGAGCCACTGCAGTATTTAGAGATACTTTAGCGGTGGTTGCTAAATAGCCACGGATCGATCATTAGATAAAAAGAATAAACGAATAAAGTTCGTGAGGGTTATAAAACAGTTTCGTAAAAACTATTTAGTTTCTTTTATAATACTTCAAATGCTTAAGAAAACAAATAATGTAGATGTTTCTTAGAAATTGTTAAGTACTGGATTTGTGTACAAAGCTTGAGCAAAATTATTAGGAGTGGTTATACAATAATGATGAAAGAATGAAGAATTTATTATGTTATTATGTACCTACACATTTTTGCATTAATAAAACATTTGTGTTCAATACAGACTTTGATGTTATTGCAAATACTATTTCGAAGAAGAAAACTATACAACAATTACATAAGTATCTATTTATTGAATTAAGCGAAACCTATGAAAATTATTTGATTCAAAATTTCCTCCATTTTCTTCTTTTTCCTCGAAAAATACCTTTGCTGCCCTTCGCGAGATTACATTCAGGGGGAAATGGAAGTCGGGGAAAACCGGTAAAACTTTTTCTCGCAAGACGAGACCCGCATCTCCTCCAATCTAATTAATTAGGAAATCTTCTAGCCGGGGTTCGAGGGGGTGGACGCGGGGGAAGAATGAAAAGGGTTAGGATTCTTGTAAATCCGTCCGAAACCCGAATTGTGAATTTGTCACGTACACTGACAATCTATCTTATCAGTAGTATAAGGGTTATATTTGCCCGCCCCCGTGATCATTAGTGGCTGTAGCCCCACTCCTTGTGCTTAGTTTGCATTTACAAGTTCCCTTTCCTCTGGCGGCGTACACCCTTCCGATCCCCAACGGCCCTCTGGGTCGGCTTACCCCAGTGCAAAGGTTCATATACATAGAGGTGTACAGTCCGTCTGAGCAGTTTATATCGGTTCTCGACGAATTTTCAACGTAGTACAGTCCGCCGAAAAAGATTAAAATTAGTATGCACGTCCGTGGAGTTATCTATGTGTAAAAATGCAATTCGTTGGAGCGAATTAACTTTTTAATTCATCTTACCATAGAGATAGATAATCATAATTATGAAAATATAAAAAAGTGTGGTAATGGTTATGCTGGACACTCTTTTTTAGACTTTATATTTTTCATCCAGGGTTTTCAAGAAATACAAGTATTCTGTTACTCGTTAAGTTGGTACTTATCAATAAGACCGATTAAATATTTGAATATGTTTGAATATACGAGTTTCTACCTATTAAAAATTCGGGGTGCAGTGAGACGACTTGCTCCGCAATCTTAAGATCTGGTATACTAAAATTAGAAATTTTTGTGAAAATTTTGACAAAAATAAGTTTTCGTCATGGGCGTGGGGTTTTATTAAATAGCAGCGTATTACGTTACGTATTGCGCGATACTTTCTAACTAAAAAAAAAAAAGGAAACCAGACGGACATATTACGCAAAACGCAATTCTTCAAAACGTTATAAAACAAATTGCCTTATATATATTATTTACACTCTATATTATTTCATTTTTAAATTTTAAATAAAAATAACACGATTTCATGTAACTTATCAAATTATTTTTTAATAATTAATTTATTTAAACGAATTTAATCATTTGAGATGATGATTTGGCTAAATCGTTAACTTTCGTGTAAAAATAATGTATTGATTGTGGTATTATTATAATAAAAGTTACTCTCTTGTCTACTACATTAAGTCTTGGAACAGCGTATGGCGTTGAACCTTCTTCAAAACTATTGCGATATGAGAGAGATAATAATAGGTCCAGGCATGTTCATATCGTCTTAAAACTTAATGTAATCGGTTATACATTCACCAAATAATTGTAAATTTAAAGAAAACATATTTTTAGTCACAAAGTATTTGTTTGAACAAAGTAAATTCTAGAACTACTCGACCGATTCAATTTTTTGTTTTCAGTTTTATAAAGCTACATATCAGATGGACGTACTTTAGCTTTTATTTTTAAAAAGATATTGCCATTCCGCTGCTTCTTACTAACCACCATAGTGGGACAAAAATGAAATAACCAAGGTTTAAAAAATTTGTAATGCACCGATTTATGTGAATTTCAATACGTAGCAGGGGATAAAGACTTGTCATGTTGAAAGCAGTTTGTTTGGCAATTTTTCTCTCGTTTTATGTTTAAATATTACCATGCATCTTGGTACCATGCATCAATTTTGAATAAAAAATAGTTTAATATAGATATATATCCTACATGAACATAGTAAATAATTTCTTGTTTTTGCTTCCTTTATTTCTAATTTTTTTTCCATTTTGTATTCAGAATTGCATATAATTAGATGAAGAATCCTACTATTAGTGTCAAAAGATCCTTTATTCGATATCTTACACAGCTCTAATTAAAATTTTTTTTGCATTGCATTTATAACTTGTGCGAAATGGTTTCCGAAAAAAATTTACAAAAAATTTTTCACTAACATATGATGGCAAGAAAAACTTTTCCCGTTGCACTTCTTGAAAAATCCCTTACGACGTTTGACAACTTTATTTGAAAATTCAAACAAAGGGTATCCGAGTAAACAAACAGGAAGTATCTAAGGAAAAGCTATGGAATAAGGGAGCGGTCATAGCTCAAGGCTTCTAAATTAAACCAAATATGTACCAATGACGTACTTATCTAGGTTATATGAATTAACAAAATGGTTTACAAAGAAATCAAAGAAATTATGTTAATTGCATCTTTTTATTAAATCGTTAAGAGAAATTTCTTCGATCTAGGATAGCTTATTTTGCGGTTAAAATTATGGAAGGTAATGTTCACGAAGGTACCTTCCAAGCAAGCTGGAACATGATGCATATTTTATTCAGATTTGATGATACTCACAAGCAAAGGCACTCAAGTGTCCACCTTCGATTTAAATAAAATTTGCTAGGGGACGTAGAATACCGAAAAATATTTGACACATATTTTTTTAGCGTCACGTTTATGGTTTTAAGGGGTGTAATGGGGGCTCAAAGTTACGCCAAAAATAGATTTTTCACAATATTTCGGAAACGAAAAGAGATATCCAGATCGGGTAAAGACTAGATTCTTCGCTGTTAGTAACCCTACATTTTAGGTTGAAAAGGAACAGTGGCGCACTTGCGGGGTCGTTAGGGGGTTAAAAATATATCATTTTCATCTCCCCCTGCCCTTGTATATTATGAATTAATTTTTTATCTTTTTATCTTTAAACTACATGAAAAAATAAAAGTTACGTGTTGTTGGATTTTTTCTGAATGTCTGTTTTCGGGAAGATGTCATTTTTATATACATCTACCGTAGATTCCTAGAATAAAATTTAATGCTGCATTGTATTTAAATTAAAAATTGATACATACAAACCGTATGTCCTAATCCTAAAACGTCGATTCATTTATTACTGTTTCATGTCTTGGTGAAGTCTTTGGCAAGAGCATGTATTTCTTTTTTGTCAATATACGCATTTGATTTAAATATACATTTCTTTATGTATATAAGGGTGTGATCGGCTTGCTAATTGTACAGTATGTTATCATAAAGCGCACCCGCAGGTACGCCACTGTTCCTTTTTAGCCTAAAATTTAGGGTTACTAACAAGGAACAATCTCGTCTTTACCCGATCTCGATATCTCTTCTCGTTTCTGAAATATTGCGAAATATGTATTTTTGTCGGTAACTTTGACCCCCATTACATCCCCTATGACCAAAAGCGGGCGTTAAGAAAAAATACGTGTCAAATATTTTTCGGTATTCTGTGTCTCTGCCAAATTTTATCAAAGTCGGACGTGGGCACTTGGGTTTGTTTTCAAATGATTAATATTTAAAGTTTTTAAATATGAATTTACCAAATCTGTTGGAGAGTATTTAAATATTGTTAATTAAAAATGTAGATATTCGCCTGACATGTTTTTGCTCTAATAAATACGTTTGGTATATGTATTTGTACTGTCCATATTCTATAGGTGGGTGTATTTGTACTGGGAAAATAATCATATGTACTTGCACATCCATGCATAGCATAATTTGCTTTCTATTTTCAGGCAGATTGCATAAGATGCATGGGAATTGTTCGAACTAGATCGAAACTGTCAATTCCTGCAATGCAATAGAAAGTTCTGGCTGTAGTTTATTTTGGTTGCTACCAATGGTACGCAAACGTGTCTTGGAATTTTGCCAAAGCATATATATAATATAGTATTATATATATATAATACGTAGGTGCTGGCTGAATATATTAATAAGACCTGCTCAATAAAATGTGAGCAATTTTGTGGTTATTTATTAAAAAGAAATTGCAACTGCTGAGGTGTAAAAGAGGTTTTCTGTATATTTTCGTATTAGTTAAAAGATAGCAATGTAATTGCTCCTCATGTATAATATAGGAGCGGTTATTAACATACGTTTAATAATTTAAATAAATATTGTTTCGAGTAAAATAAACATTACCTCTAGAATATAAAATAATATCGGTACATTATTAACGAGCACATAAAAGTTAAGTTAAAATTGACCGTAGCGGAACCCTGTTCGAATATTATACAACAAAAGTTAAAAGCTATAATATACAGAATCACGTAAAACAAGTAAAAGAGAAGAGACACACCGGCAGAGCAAAAATCCCAAACATTATAAAAGACTTCAAATTATGTATAATTGTTTGCTTTAAGCTTAATAGCAACAATACAATTGTCCTTCCTTCCAACAATCGCGCACAAAAGCCTCCACAGATATCCTTGAATAATTAATTACTTCCATTTTTCAGAACTCGATACTTTCTTCCACCTACCCTACACAGCGCATATATATTCAAGTCTGCGTGTTTATTCCTACATTTATTGTACGGGATGGTAGTTACTTTTGATGATCTAGGGAGTTTCGGCTCGTTGCGGATCACAAGGAGCGGTTGGTAATACTTGTTTCCGGGACCGTGCAGAGTAATTTCATCGGATAACTCGGGACTATTGCCTGTGTGAGAATTACACTCCTATTTCATTCTAACCTTCGTGACTCTTCCCGTAGTTCTCGGATTTAAATTAAAAACAAAAAAAAAATAGTAAAAAAATACTTCGATGTATTTTTTCTTATAGCATCTCATTAGAATGTAGTGATTCAAATGTGCGCGCAACGAATTATTTTATAAATTCGGATTTTTCCAGGTTTTTTACTTCTCTGCAAACGTAATTATCGCCGGAAAAAACCTCCCCAGAAAAAGAACGTTGGGTTGCGGTCGTAAATTCTTTTGCTCCCTTTCATTCTTGACCAATTTTCCAGTAATAGCATTAATTCCAGGAATTCTTTCTCCTTTCTTTGTTCGAGTTAAACTGTCGCACAGATAATGTGTTTATATTAAAATTCTGTGGTGTTTTAAATAACTTTAGGGGAATTTAATAAACATATCACGTAGATATATGGTGTAAAATACAAAACTATAATACTAGCATTGCAAAGAAATAACAACAATTTTTTTGCAATATATAATTCTTTTTTTGTTTTTGTTTTACTCTATTTCATTTAGCCGTTTGTATAAACTAATTTAAACAAGTTTATGTAATTAATTTTAATAGGTTGTTTAAATTAATTTAATTTGACACTAACTTGATCATTGGAGTGCATTTTCAAATTAAATCAAAGAAAATAATTAGAATTTGCTGAAGTAGGAGGAAATAACAAAATAAGAAGTTATAGACGACTGTGCAAGTACACCAAACTCATTGGATGTTCTTAGATAATGAACAAAATTCCTCGTTGCTGAAATTCAGTTTTCTAACAAAATGGCACCTTACCCCAAAATAATGTTCAAAATACAAAAATATCGCAATTAGTGCACTAATCGAAATCATAAAGTCAATAAATAAAAATCACACTACTTTACTATACAATCATTAAATAACTACCATCCCGTATTAAATTACTGTCATAGCAGAAAAGCATTTATTTACAAAAATATCGTTTCCAAAGGTATCCTGTGATGGGTGGAGACTGTGGCTTGAAAACTATAACAAAAATCCCTAAAGAAAGGTGAAAAAATCCCTTACCACAAAATTAAGGTAGGTATTGTAAGTAGCTTAGCAAATTTAAAACATTAGTATAATGCTTCTTAATTTTTTATGACTTTGGAGGTTGCTCTCTGATATTTTAAGATTACTCACAATGAGGTTAAGAATGTCAGAAATGGAAGAAAATCTTTAAAATGTTTTGATGGCTCAGTTTCTTCTTCTAAAGAAATTATTTAAAAAAGAAATGAAATAATTTTATTGTATTAAATACTGATAGTTGAAGCATTTTGTTTTGGCAAAGCATTTGATAACAAAAACATGGGAAAAGTATACAAGAACACAGTTTACCGGGAAGCCCACTGAAGTGATGCATTGAAGTCAAGTATTCCTCATAAACGTGGCAAGATCAATAGCAAGAGGTTGAAGAATACCAAACTATGCTTAAAGAAAGACTAAGAAGCATTTGATTGCTTTTTCTTTTGTTTAGATTAGAAAAAAAAGATGTGTAGTAAGTTATTGGTATTGAGCATCCTCGAGCTAAATATAAGGATTTAAATATATGTAAGAAAACCTATTAGAAGAATATTTGTTGATAATGTTGATCCTAAGTACACGAGGTACGTCTTTCATTTCTTTCAAAAATGTACTTCAAAATGTATGGTAGATTATGTTCTCTTTAGAAAGTCTAAAATTAAATTTTTGTGTTATATATTTTAAAATGTATTATTTTATATAGAAAAGATGATGGAAATATAAAAAATTATTTGTAGTAAGCTGGGATTCCCGTTCAATATTTCACAGTGTAAAAGTGGAAAGCTTATGTCTATAGGTAGCTGCTCTTTAAAAGCTTTAAACAACTTGTTGAGTTTTTAAACAAGTGGAAAAAGAGATCGCAGAGCCGCGAGTTTGTTTATTTTACACATGCAAAGATTTATCTCATTAATTGCCAACATTGAAAAATAACGCCGCAGAACGCAGAAGGAGAGAAAGACGTCGGACAGAGAACGTCGGGCCGAGAGAGACGGATTCCGTAAATTATATACGTCCTGCGCGATCCTTAGTTGAAATATAAATCAAGCAAGTGGGAACGTGGTAGATGAGGGTGTTAGAGCTATCGGGTAGGGACTAAGACCACAACCCTCCCTTGTCCTTTCCTAAACCACCCTTAGAACTGCTGGCTCCCACTCTTACGCCACCCTCTGCTGATCAATACAGCTAGCTCCAGCTTCTGCAAGATTTTTAGCTTAGCTCGGCCGGGTCTACCATTACAAGCAAAACCACTCCTTACGCCGAACGAAGGAAATAGGCGACTATCGTCCGTATGCAGGACGCGCGCAAGGGTCAATCCTTTGTTCTCGCGCTGACGCAGTGCTGAATTTTTAAGATTCTTTAAAAGCGAGCTCTCGTACTGGAAACGGAACGATATCGACTAGTTGTATGGTGTGCGCGTATTAAAAAAAAAACATTAAAAATACGTATTTCAGTACTTTTGTTAAATTATAGTCGATCGGTATTATCCTTTAGGCGTTTCTATGTGGATAATGTGAATTATCCATAGTTACATTATAGTTTTTGTAAAACTCCACAGGTATACTTTGCATGAAATAACAAGAAAAGAACAAGAAATTATAGGAACAGTTAACACAGCTTGTTTTAATTTTGAGAATTTTGTGCTTCGTTTCTAGCTAGAATTTTACAACACAATAAAGTAATACAACACAAAATGACATAGTAAGCAGCCTAACATATTTTAATATAATATAAATAGGAGCTACAATACAACCTAACAATATTCTTTACATTAATAGAATATAAAAAAAAACGTTAATCAATTCCTTGAGAGTAAGGCATGAAGATGATGTTATTGTATATAAAATTGATTTTATTATATGTTTTTACTGAAACTAATCGAAAGATCCTTTCTGAACTCCATCAAGTTACCTGTGCAGCTTCTGTTTAATAAAAAAAAATGCAAATTTGAAAAGAACAAAATTGAGAGGCTAGAATTAATTATTTTTATTTCGAATTATATTGGTTGTAATCCATAGAAATTACTAAAGATAATTCGCAAATGTTTATAAGAAGGAAAACAACATATTCTTCTTTTAAGATACTAGAAGAGTAAATACTTTATATGGTTTTATAAAATCTTGACATGTTTAAATACGGGAAGATCACAACTTTATGCTTAGAGTTAATTTTAATAACAAGAAGAGGTTATTATTTCGTGACTAACTTCACAGAGAATAAGTATCCCATAAAAATAAATAAAAGTAAAATTTTTGCAATGACTATTATTTCTTAATAATCTTTGATACTTACGTCAGCAGATTTTTTGTAATGACAGTTACTGCACTACTTTGGCGATTTGTTTTCTATCTCTTTCATATGCTGTAGTGTATTAGAAATAACCTCTTTTGTTAACCAATGTTGTTCATATGGTATTCATCAATGTAGTCGAATCCAAACAATTGATAGGTTCCCGATTGACAATAGTTGCCTTCTGTGAAGCTGTTGCACTAAAACCAGTATTACTTGATTCCTTTGAATTCAGTTTGAAAATAGATTGTGATTACTTGTTAAAAAATTACGATTTAAAGGCAGAATCTCTAACTTTTTTTGATGGTGAGAATTCAGTTTCTTATACCCTGCCTAAGAAAGTGGTTTAAATAGCGAATTAATCTAGATTTAGACTTCACTATTCTCTCGGTCACATGGAACTTAGCTCGGTTATTTTCAACTAGAAGTGCGCGATTTATCGTGCACTAATCTATTTACTTTAGAAAAAGATACTATACTGGTAATTTTGATGCTGAATCTTTAAGTAGGGTATCTATATCTAAGATGAATAAACGCGTCCCCAAATAGCTAAAATAAGTTCTTGTACATATATATAAATAGTGTTCAGTTACCTGCCAGATAATTGCATATTTCTTTTTTGCTTTATATTCCTTTATATTTTAATCTTTACAGTCATTTTTAAAAGGAATTTATAAAAATAGTTTGATGAAATCATTTCTTTTGAATTATATTGCATGCGAAATATAAGTATAGATATCTGATGAATCTGACGACACACGAACTCCACATAGCAGAGTATGGTAGGTACAGTTGATTTTAATAGTGCTTTAATTTGGTTCTATGTTGTCGTTTCCTCCGTTGCTTCACCTATATCGTATCTATTCTCTCTTACAACAATTAGTGTGTGGGTTTCATGTGCCGTCGAGTGATTTATCTCGCATCGCATTCTATATCCTACGAAGTAAAAAGACGAATTCTAAGAACAATAAAAATTAAAATTTGATTTTACCAAGACAAGATAATTTTCCCAAAAATAACAATTATATGTTGTTTCACATTTCCTATACGCTTTTTGTCTATTATTAACACTTTGGCCGATATCGAAAAACAAGATGATTTCGTCGTCAACCGAAACTGTAATTGATGAACTTAACCATATACTGACATACGTATCCATATTTTGTAAAACTCTTTTTCAATGGAATATTTCTTTGAAATATTAATAACTCCATAAAATTGTTGCTAAAAGGTTCATCAAAAATGTTTCACGAAATTTAATAAAAAACGTACCAAAAGCGACGATTTAAATATTTAGAAAAGACAAATTAATTACTAGTTATTTAGTTGTTACAATTTTTGAGATCCGTAACTGTGTGAGATACACTAGAATAATAAAATAAGAGAATCAATTAATATTAACATAATATAAGAATTTTTTAAATAATTATAGAAGAAACAGATTTGCATCGAAGTCAAAGTTTTGCTGACAGAAATGTAATGTTTTTATACATTTTTCTTTACACTTTTAGACGTTTTTGGGTGACCCAGGTACACAGACAAAAAAATAATAGGGTAAGTTTTGTACGGAGAAAATTATACAGCAGTCAAATCAAATCCTTTTAGAAAATTTGTTATATAGATTTATACCTTTTCACACATTTACTGGTTGACAAATTAACTCTGAAAACAAACTGTTCGCCAGGGACCACCAAAGTTTTGATTTTAACTCCGTATTTATTTTCTATGTAGGAATTTTTATTTTATAGTGAAAAGAGTTTGATGCCAATAGTTTTAAATATCAATTTTATTTTTTATTTTGTGTTATTATTCATAATTAAAACGTAAAACGATGCATCTTATTTTTTATATTTTTACCTGTTGTCTGGCAACGAAACTAAAACCATGTAGAAGACAGTTGATCGGGATTTGGGTAAATTAAACAAATCGAATTCCATAGAATTCTCTAAACATTTTGATATGAATGAGTGTCAGTTTGCCTCAGAATTTAATAGCTATTTTGTGGAGTGCAATCAGGCAAAGGGCGGACATGGGTACTGATTTCTTATATAAAAATATTATTCCAAATACTGCATCATTATTTTTCCATCCCATTACAAAAAGAGGATACGATTAATTAACAAACTCAACTCCTCACATGCAAGTGGGTTAATAATGTCTCAAATAGCCTTGTACAATCTATAAATCATTAATTATTATTACGGTTAATTCCTCTAATAAACCTTATATTTGTTAGTGGATTTTATCCATGGGACCTCAAACTAGCCATTGTAAAACCAACATACAAAAAGTAAAATCCAGCATTATTTAAAAGTTATAAACCTATTAGTCTACCACCAACTTTTGAGAACTATTTAAATTAGTTGTACATCAACAGCTTGTAGATTCTCAACCGCAATGAATTACTTCTTCTAATCGGATGTTGCAATAATGCTAAAACAAACAACGACGCAGTGCTGAAATAGTTATTACCGCACACTGTGCTGTAATGAGATATTAACACACTGGTGAGACGCTTACCAGAATGTAATATGGGCGATTATTGTGCAAATTAGAAAAAATACTGTAAAAAACTTGTGTCACAATAACTTTGTAATGCTTCTACATTGAATCACTCGCCGCTCCGCGGCTCGTTATTCAAACTTGTACTCGCATTACATAAACGTCATTGTGACATTTGTGTTTTAAAATACTATTCCCGTTGTCAATTTGGCTTCGTTCAATCTAACGGAGTAGATACAGCACTTTTTGAGTTTGTTTCGGAAATAGTAAATGGACTAGATAAAAAATCAAATGTTTTGTGTTTGTTTGTTGGTTATAGTGGTGCCTTTGATAGTGTCCATCATGAGCTGTTACGGAAGAAATTGCAACGCTATGGGGACATTAAAGTGTGAAACTAGCAAGTGGATACGTCAGTGAAGATTACTGGGGGGTTCGCAACGTTTTATTTTAGGCCCACTTTTATATATTATATACAGAAAGGATTTATTTAGAGAAATCAAACATATAGAATCATGAAGTCGTATGTTATGGAAACGGCACAAACTTCGTGTTAAAAGCTAATCCCTTAACGCATGTTGCAACATCAACGTGCGTGTATATACCTAAACAAAAATTATATTAGCCGTTTATTCGATAAATACATATTTATCTATTCATCATCACCTTTTGATTACCCTGTTGCATAATAAATGAAAACGAATTTTTATTATGTCTTTTCAGGTTACATAAGCGACGATAACAGTAAAAATACAACAAAATATGAAATTAAGAGTGAAAAATGAAGGGAAGCGAATAATTTATGTCAATTATAAGTTGCGTAGACGCCGCAGCGAACGAGAGCCGTTAAGTTATTTTCATTTATGAAATGTGTTTAATCGCTTAAAGATGATATCGCTTTTTAAAAACAGATTGTGAACTCTTTTCTACGGCGTCCGCTCGAACCGACGCCGCCGACCGACGCTCGGCACACGCGCGCATGTGAAAAATGAGATAGGTGCAAAAGTCGGTTCGCTTTTTTAAAGCTGCGGTATCCGTTCGGTTTGGTCTGTGGTCCGTTATACACCATTGATATGAAAATGTTCTCTTTATATGGAGAGCTTTTCGTGCCGTTTCTTTTTCTTTTATTGCGTTTTTATTGTATCCGTTCTGCGGGCGTAGGAACTCTTATTTCGCTCTATTTTTCTTCTTCCAACTCTTTTATCTCTCTGTTTCGCTTTCACTTACCCATCTTGTATGCGCCTGTGTTAGTCGTTCGTGTTATTTTTCCTGTTATCTTTCGTGTCCTATTTTTCTTTTCGTTAGGCGATGATCGGTCTAGCGTTTTTCCGTCTGCCGTGATGCAATTAGAGACGCTCAATTGATTGGTTTCTACTTTTAAACGGAACATATTTGCGCTACTGCTAGTCTAATATGGGTAATTACGTGATGATTATAGAAACTCGAACACTTTAGAATTCAAAATTATGTTTTTTTTTAATATTCCTTTTTATTAAACTAAACTCGTCATCCCGAATTAACGGATTCCTGTTTAGTATTTTTTGCACAATACGTGGTACCGTAATATAATTTTTGAAAATAGCAAATTAATATCAACAAGCAAACAAAACACGAATTAGAAGTTCTAATAATGGTAATTCCCTGCTGAATACAGGAAACGAGAAAAAGATCAGAAAAGAAAATGAGTAGATATACAAAATTAGCTAAAAAGGAAACGCTAGTTAATAAATACGAAAAAATGGTTTGGGCTGTGAAGTTTATGTTAAACGGAAAATCTATTTTTATGCATTTATTGTTTAAAGAAAAAGTGATACTACTTATGTTTTTAGTACGTGGAGATAAACTGTTAGATATTTTAGCATAATTGTACATGAAATGTTGTTGAAATTTAGATGAGTTTCGGTGAAAGAAGAATTAAATATCTGGTTAACACATTGTTTATATTGAATTGATTAGGACATCAAAACACAAAAGCATTTATATATCATAGAATATTAATATTTAATGATGTTTAAATAGAGGTTTGCAGAAGAGGTACATTCTTTTTGTAATATACATATTTTTTGGGAGCCATAATCAGAGGATAAAGGTTAAATTGCGTAATAAACAGCATTAACGTTCTATTATTTCAATATACCTTTAGAGTATACATAACATAGCAAATTGTGATGAGTTTAACACTAATTGTTATAATATTTTGTGTTTTCCATGCACCTAATAAAAAAATATAAACGCCTAAGGGTCTTATTGAACCTTCTCTTTTTAAACCCGTTGATGCCTGCAAGTATTCTGTCTCTAATTAATCCTAAGGAGAAGGAGGGAAACAAAGAAACACAGACTTCTCTCTATTAAACATAAGTTTAACTAATCAATCATTGATAGGCGCAATAACGTGGCACATGCTTAACGTGGTAAGCATGTGCCACGTTATTTGCTTAATGATACGTCTCTAGCAATAATACTTTTGTCATCCGCATATGTTATGGATTATTTTAATTTAAACTAAAGAAAGCAATAACAATTATATATATGCCAAAAAAAAGAGGGTTCAAGGATTGAACCTTGCGGCACACCAATGTTAAATTGAGAGATTAAATTGTGTAATTCAATAAATAATTTAAAGCAATTATTTGAATAGGTTTTGAACCATTGCTATATTAATCTCTTTGTCCCATATAGAATATCTTTGACAAGTCTAACAAAAGACCTATTGTCAATTCACACAAAACTGAATCTATAATGTAATACATATATTACATAGCACTCCGAATAATTTTATATCTGTGCTCTTTCCACTCATAAACTATGTGCCCGATAATATTTAAATAGAAAAGAAAAAACAGCCTCTTCTGAAAAGTTGTATTTCAGTTGTATTTATCAAGAACAACTGAACGAGGGGAGATTTCCTAAAAACAATAGAACGGCAAAAACCAGGAGTGTAAAAAAGCACTGACAGAAGATCCATAATGTTCAATTTGTCATAAAAAGTTATCAAGCCCCTAGAACTGGAAGAAACAATGTTTCGTTTTCTGCACTTTTAAACCCTTGTAAAATAAAGAAAAATGTATACTATTTACAATATAAAAATCTTAATATAACAATATATTTACACGCTTATAATTTTTAAGTTTTGTATAAAATAACCCAAAAATCATGTTAATACAAATTAAGTTGCCTATATGTATTTTGATATACTAATATACCAATGAGTCGACCTTTAAGCGAAATTGAAGATATTCGAGTAAAGTATTTTAAATTTACACCGTTATAAATATATTTTATATCATATTGGCGTTATCTTTATTATATTATAATACTTAACATTTTATATAGTTTAATATTTATAGATGCATATGTTTTTTCTAATTTGATATTACAATGAAGCCAAAGGAAAAGCAGTGTGGTAACGAGTTATTAACACACAGGTGGGGTTTTTACCGGACTGTAATATGGGCGCTAATGGGCAAATTAGAAAAGAATACTATAAAAGACACGTGTCACAATGACTTGTGATGCTCTTACATTGAACCACTCGCATTACAACAAACGTCATTGTGACACTTAGTTTAATAGCACGAGAGAAACACCAGAATGTATTACACCATACCAGGACATTTTGAGGAAAAAAATTGAAGAAAGGGACCCAAACAACTTCGGATCTTAGAATTACAAATACTTTAATATTCAAGGCAGTTTCAATTTTCAATCTTTTTATAGTATTTATTCACGAGGAAGTAACTGATAAGTTTGTGTACAAAAAAGGTTTCTTTCATTCGGGATAATACACTTTACATCAAAGGCACTGTAGTTTTGAAAACAAACACATTTTTTCTTAAACGAAGAAATATTTAACATTTAAAGTACTTATTTCTTTGAAGTATCTTTAAATGTTTAAAAAGTTCACTGCTTGGCTTAAAGAATCCTTTCTGTCAGTGTGTATTGATACCTTTATTTGTTTTCATTTTTAAGTTGTAATAATTTAGTAAGTGGTAATAATTCTTGTAATCTAAGATACCCTATTCTTGCCTCTCCTGTTATCACCAATTGCAGATGTGGGAGGTCTAGGAGGCATTCTATTGCCGCTGTAGAAGTAGTCCTCATTGCGCCTGCATTCCTAAACATACAAGCTTCTGTATCTTGCAAAGGTCAGTTATAGCAGTTTACTGGTGCATCTTTGTCAACTATACTAAGGCCGCCGTGATATATGTCATATTTGTTCTTAACCCCCATGTTTTTCTATGGGTTCTTCTAGCCAACATAACTGTTGTCTCGGCCCTAGTTTTAATTCTGTGAAGCTGTCGATTCTAAGAAAGCTTGGAGGCAGGGATGACACCAAGTTGTTTCACTTCCTCAGACAGCTTTATTTCTTCACTTCGGAGCTTTAGCGGTGCTAGACCATCCTTTTCGTAAATGCTATTGCGATCCACAAACAGTACTGATTCGAAAGGCAAGGTGATGTGAGTAATATATTATACTTTTATTACCATTATTTCGCTGATTATATTAAACTTACTACAAATAATAGATGGTTGTCTAGTGCATCAAATTTTATATATGAAATGCAATAATAATGTTACGTTTTTACTATTTATTTCGTTTCTTTTCTGCCTCACATTCCGTTTAATTCCGATGAAAGCCCCACAGATCCGTTGCTCAAAATTAACGTATTTTGTCGCGCGCTTTATATGCAGACGTACTGAATAAAGTGAGAGGAGGAGAGTGGTGGCGGTTGATCGTCAACCGTTGCATTCGTTTCGCCTATATTATTGAGGAAGCGAATTATTTAATCGCTTTTGCAGACGGACTGCATTAATATTGAAACTGAGCTTCAATTTAAAGTATAGCAGCGGTATTTTCCAGCGAGTTGGAGTAGAGTTTTTCCGTGTCCGGCGTTGCGTCACTCCGCTTCGTGATTCGCCTTCCCACGTGTGCAGAACGGCTAGTAGTTGAGTGCATCCTGGATGGCTTTATTAAAGACTAATAGGGACCGTAAACTGCTTTGATCGAAACGGCTTTGTAGTTGGCCAAGTTATAACGTGTGTAAAAATGGAAAAATGCTAAAAGTATCGCGAAATTGAGCAGTCATTAATACATTACTAGAGTTTCGTTAACATAATTCGGCAGAGGTTTTCATTACCGTAGTTAAGTCCATGATTTGATTGTTTTAAATTTGAAGTTGTAGCAATTCCTTGTTTTGAGATAGAATATGTAATGTTTGCAAAAGGTTTTGTTTTTTCATATAAATAATAAACCAGGATAGATTTTTCCACATCATATTTTTTGTGCACCTTAATTTAGAACCCCTTATAAATAAAGAAGGTACAATATTTTTTCTAACTTAGGTCAATGGCGATCAATCCATCATCCCATTGTACAAGTCTTTAGTGCTCAAGATCAGTCTTACAGGGGATCTGTTCTTCAATAACTGCGGATAGTCAGACAAACAGGTTAGTCCCTTTAACAAGGTTTAGTAGCCTGTGTGTAAACCTTTTCCCGTCAGATCTGTCAGTAGGTTGGCTGCTCCCAGCACTGGTAATTCCAGCCGTTCCAGCGCAAAGCATTCAAAAACACCGTGGTAGGCCGTCTCTTCATCCTCGCTGAGGAGATAAGAAGAAGTCTATCTTTCGTAGGTATTTTCTTAGACAGCCGTGTGCTGTTAGCAGACTCGTCACCGTTCTAAACTGTGCTCGGGTGAGAGCCAATACATTCGCAGCTAAATGCCGTGATGGCTGCCCCATCACTCGCTGCTCTGTATCTGCCCTTCCACGCTGTTTCAGTACATCTGATGCTTTCTGTGATCCACTCAGCCACAGCACCACATATCGCAGCCTTGTTAATCGCTGGACCCGGTTCACGTCCTGTAAATATTGTTTGAGAGCCCTTTTCGGAACCTTCACCTATTTTGGTGTGTTTAGCCAGTGTTCTTAGGTTTTCCAGGCAGTTCCAAGTTAGGTGCGAGGTTTTCTGATAGGATGAATCAGCGGATCTTTGGGTTGTTTCTCCAGGCATATGTCTCTATTGGTAGTATGTTGTATTTCCGTTCTGTATTCGTTGGTATATTGCTCTAATGAAGTCTAGTGCCATATTTTCTTTATGATTCGGGGTTTCACTGTATATACCAGCTCCAGAACCTGTGATTCTAGACCCATCTGCGTACCACATTTGATTTGGAATCCTTGGTTTGTGTTTTGCTCTTCATTTATCACAATCTGTTGTGATAAATCCAAAGATATTCCCAAGATATGGGAGTTAGGTTTAGGGATATACTTTCTTTTTGTTACTTGAGATTAGTCCTGTAACTATAAGAACTTATTTAATATAGCGATATATCAATGACTTTTTGCACTTATTTGTTTTTCTTTCGTATCTGACACATTTCTTTTGTCTGCACATGTTCTGCTTCATTATTATAAAAAATTCTGTTGATCCTACTTTTAACTATGATGCTACTTGACACACACTATTTTCCTACCAATTATTTATTATCAGTATTGTATTATTACTACAAACATGACGAAACAGTATACATAAATATAAATCCAAATCTCAACCTTGAAAAAGAGTACACTCAAGTACATTTTAACATAATAATTGATTTAAATTCTTAGAGTCGGGGCTGTTGCAAAAATATAAAGGCTCGTAGGGAAAACAGTTGCCTATAGTGTATATAATTGATTACTTTTGTTATTTTTGTTTTTAGTTCAATATATCCTTTCGCGCTTTAATTTTCGTAATAACGAAAATAATTGATAGATAGTACATTGGGCGCACGCTTAATATTAAATTTGCGTTTTAATGGTCCAAAGTTGTTAATTACTTCGGCTCAAGCCCATAAACTACGGATGTAGTGCTAAATTTACTTACATACTATACACGGAAGCGGCATACGTGCTTTTGAATTCGACGTGTGTTCCAGTACCCCTACCTACGAACACAACCTCTACACGTAACTTTGGGATAAATTCCGTTGTATATGGAAATAGTTCCTACTTCAAATATCAGTTTTCTAATCTATTTCGTCTATCTCCTCCTAACTTTGGTCGAGGCTTTGAACATAATACCATAGTTCTAATGGCGGGCCTTTCGCAAATACTAGACATATTTTAACCGAGTGCGGTTTAATGAAATTGGAAACTATCCGGCTCGTAATGGCAAAGTTATATTCAACTTATGTGCAAAAGCAAGTACCCACCACATTTCCGTGTTTGTTGCGAATGTCCACAATAACGAATACATACGTAGCTTAAAGAGAGGAGGATTTTGTACTCTTTGCTCATTTTTTAGTATATCTCAATAATACGAGTACGTATATGTGGTGAAGAAAGCATAGGTAGTGGGTATATACGGTAAAATCGTGTTTTGTCCTAGATATCCCTGCATAAGAACTATACAATTTATACAGCTCGTGTTGTGAGGACGAAAAACATTGGCAAACAAAATTGATATTTACGATTTTTCTTCCTAGTAGGTATCACACATAAATCCACCAGTGCCTGTCCCAAGCCAGGGCGAGAAACGCAGATAAGGAAGGAGTTCAGATACCCCTAACCCAGACTTGTGCCGAGGGATGAATGGCACCGGGGACAAAAGGTGACCCTCCAAAGTAACCAGCCTTATACGTATGCAGAGAGCGCCGCAGGTGTAGACAATCCTTTCCTTCCTACTTGTGGAAACCGTATGGACCAGAGCAAAGATATTGAAAAACCAGAACGGAGGGATCAGGAGACGGCATCGGATACCTGTTCTACCGAGTCTCCGGAAATGGACGTAGCTGTCTTGAAGGTGACTACAGTGCGTGGGCAAGACAGTGATAGTGCTGATAACTGACTTGAGTACTTATGATAAGAGAGGATGAGGATTATGGATGGCAGTATTTGAGAAATGTCATCCGGAAAAGACTTTGAATCAAAAGCATGCGAATCTGATTCAGGAAAGACTCGTGAATACGATGGATGAGGACGTGAAACCGTCTTCAGTCGAGTAGTCTTATGAATGACCTATTACAATGAAGCAACTAAGATTTGGCTCATGGAGATCGTTACATCAATAGCGAATCTTTGGGAGGACAATCCAATTGCGGTTGAATCCAAAGAATTTCCAAAGAGGCCAAGTGTGTTAGTTATGGTTCGAAGAAAGCATAAATCAGCAGGGCAAATCTGGAGAAGCAAAATCCAAGGCTACGCGTGAGAGATTGGCTACTACTCAGCAAAAAGGTTGAGAACGATGCAATGTATATGGCATTCTCCATTGATGAGGCATCGTTTGCGATCTTTGGCAAGAACCAGTACCGGGCTTTCTTTAAGCTCGGGAGGTTTTCAAAGGTCTGGATGGTTAAGATAAGGGTGATCCAGGCGATCCTTCAACACATGAAGGCGACTTGGCGATTTGCTCTAGCGATGAAGAACTTCGATCTTGCACTCGTACAAAAACCCCGGGTTCATAAAAAACAAGGTAAGGGGTCTAGGGGGTCTTGGATGTTAAGTAATTTATATTAGAGCATTTAAAGTACATAGAACCTACGTATTGGTTACGAAAAATCTGGAAATACTGCATTTAACCAACTTTTGCAGCAGAGATATGGTCGCAGTCAAAATAAGGCCAAAGGACAGGGATATGTGGAGGGACTATCGGATCGGCATAAATTTCATTTGATTATCCTGACCTACCAGTTGGAATTTATAGCGAGGTGAGAAATACAATGATCACAATTTTTTTGTTTTGATCACAAAGCCATACGCAATACTGCATTCCGCAATGGAAATCAATCAGAGGGCTTATAAAAGTAAACGGATCCGTATTGTAACAGACAGCCGGGCGATACTGAAGGCATTAGTGAACCCCAGGACACTGTTAAAACTGCCTGGAGAATGTATTTAAGAACTCAATAGTCTAGCAAACTACAACAAATTTACTTTGCTGTGGGTGCTCGAACATTCGGCAATCAAATAAAACGAAAAAGCCGACGAGCTGGCAAGCAATAGAGCATCGGATTCATTTATGGGCCCAAAATCTGTCCTGGGGGTGCCTAAAATCACGGTGTGGGAGCAAGTAAGGAGTTGAAGACTTTTTTCAAGGGATCATCAAAGAAGAAGTGTGAAGAACTACTAAAAGCTTAGTAGGAATCATTCTCGCACAGTAGCAGGGTTCATAGCAGGACAATGTGCACTAGGAGGACATATACAGATACCCAATGCAGACTATGTAATAGAATGACAGAGACGGCAAACCACATCTTTTGTGAATGTGGGGCTTTGGACGCGAATGAACGGGCAATTTTTGGCAAGCCAAAATCAGAGGATTATTTCAATCGACCAACCAGAGGCTTGCACATACTAGTCCGGGGTCATCAGGGTAATGGAATGTCTGGGATAATTTAGTGGGTGAAGAAAATAGAAGATGCAGTACAAAAAGCCAAGAGGCTGCAGTGTTTCCTGAAACTTTATGTCAGACGGCTTCCACAACAAAAAAAAAAGTATCTCACATTAATACTACATATCTGTAATACTTCATTCCCTTTTTCACTGTTTTATCCTGCTTACACTGTTCTGGCAGAATACATTCATAAGTAAATCTACGAACCTTCGTCCCTATTCTCCATCTTCGTCTCCGGTCATTACTTTTAATTATATTCTGTCATATTCTGGCGCGTGTGTTCGTGAACGTGTACAAGTCCGTGTGGGATGTGTAATAAGAAAATGGTTCTGTCGACGGACGGGTCCTGTTTACGTTCTCTACCGTGTTCTATTTAAGAGTGGAGCTTCGTCCTTTGTAGGTCTATCTCTCTCTTCCTCTTTCTCTATATTCCACATATAAACGTAGGTACTGTACATACACATACATACCCATATATGTATGTACGTTTTAATAAACCTTCCAGACCACACCATCGGTCAGTTTTATCTCTAATAGCATTTCAGCTCAAACAATAGACGAAAATTAATATATATAGGTAGATGGTGCGCCCGGCATAAAATTTTCTCAATTTGCTGAATATGCTGGTACCTAATCAAATTTCACAAAATTTACAATATTAATAGAATCGGCGGTACAGTAAATTCAATTTACTTTGGCGGATAGTAAGTTAATAACCTTACAAAATAATGGTTGTTAATAGCAGTTATAATAAATTTTGTACTATAGCGGAATAACTTTAAAATATAAATCGATGAAAAATTTACTGATGAAAGCTATTGATGTATGGGAAGGTAGGAGCAGTTAAAAGTATCTAAACTAATTTAAAAGGGAAGCTAATTTTCTATTTCCTTAAAAAAAAACATGTAAATTTTAAATTTTGTAAAGTTTTGTAAACGCTCGCTTAAACTTCCACAAATTTATAATGATTCAGAAACCATGCGTATGTGTATTAAAATATTCTATCATATGAAGGTCGTACGCTCAAATGAAAATGCTTTTGGTGAGGGAGCTATCTATGTATGTACTTGACTATTTAACTTTGTTTCCTTAAACATTTAGTGGAAAAGTTAACCTTAGTTTTATGGGAGCCTAAATTCAAGATTATTCTACGTTGCTTTTACTACTGTTCTGTTTTTACCAAATTATATTTGGATAATAATTACTAGGACGTATTCATCTGCCAAATAACTATTTATTCAAAACTCAAAAAAAAATTCTTATTAACTTGTAAAAATATAAATAACTAAGTATTATAATTCAAGCGACAGATCAATTGTTTCATTTTGAATATGAGATATCTCCAGCGGTCTATATTTGTATTGGCATTCTGTTTCTATTTATAACTTATGAAACTATTATTATAAATTACTCTGCGGGTTCAGAAATTGAGAGGGCTCGCTTTAAAATGATATTGAAATGAATGCCTGACTTATTTACCAAGTGTGTACACGTGTTTAGCGCCTGCTGGATGATACATATTTCTTTGTGAGTAGATCCTGCTTCGGAATAATGAAGATGCTAATGAGATTTTACTATGTAAACAAGTTATTGGTAAGTTTAAAGTAGCTCGAGGTAGGAAAATTATATGCGAAGGCTTTGAATTTTAAGATAACGTTTGCGATGTAAACAGTTCTAAACATACGAAAAAGTGGTGATTATTGTTTTCAACGTAATATGAATATAATGAAAAATAAAGTAATTCCTCTTAGTGTTTGTAAAAATTTAAAGACGACTTAATGCTACAAAACGATATACTTATATTTTCCTATTTTTTTATATCCTTTGTTATTAATTATTTGTACTATTGGTTCTCTCCCTTTTTGACAAATTATACCTTTAGTGTTAAAAGGTCTTTTAACCCAATCATATTTTATGTAAGAATCAATAAAATCATATAAATATGCCGAAAATAATAAGCAATATATAATATTAGAAAACCGTGATTAAAGGAAGGAATTTAAAGAATAAATAATCTTTATTTAAAACATTTTCCGATGTTATTACAAATACGCCTGCACTATAAAAGTTGAGTTTAAGTGTAGTACCCTGTATACTTCGCAGTTGTTTCTCATAATAAGCACCATTAGGCTATTCGAAACGATATTGCAGGAGAGGAGCTTTTTGAGTTTAATTTCTGTCTCGTTTAGTGTTATTTATTACTGGAAATTCAAACGCAATTTAAAGGATTTAAAGAGCAAACAAATTTTATTTAAAAATTTTCTGTGTTATTACAGATATTCCTTTCATACACAAGTTACTTTTAAATACAACACTCTGTATATTACGCAGTAGTTTGTTATGAAGGAACTTTTAATATGAATTCGCTTTTGCATTTACACATCACCTCTATCCCTTACCGTTTGATAATTATAAATAAAAAACAGAAAATTAATCAATTTTCAAGGGGCTGTTTCGCTCCTTAGAAGTAAATTTCTGTCCTTAAAAAGAAAAGTTCTTTGCAAATCTAAACACATTATTTTAGGTTCATTAAAATCCGATTTTGACACCTGGAGGGTTTTCCCTACTTTAATTATATTATGCATGGGGTGACATACTATAAAATTTCAGAGAACATTTTGTTTGCTCTACGCTTTCTGTGGTTACATATACAAACTTAATGGTAGGTATTTCTACTTTTAATAATATTCACCCAACAATCCATTTACAGAACAAAAAATAGTAATACATTACATAATAACATACAAATAGTTATAATTAAATTAAATAATTAACGACTAATTAGGAAGTAATTAGGACATATGCAAACAGGTGCAACAATAAGAGAAAAAAGAAAATACAAAAAAAAATTACGGAAATATTTTCGTAGTCAATAGGATTAACAGAGTATGCCTTCATTTAGCTTATTTGTATCATTGCCAATTGCAAAAACCTTGTGATTTCCCAAAATTATTTGTACGAGTAGGTTCATCAAATGTCACCTTGTATCTAGTCGATACTAGCAGCAAGCAACTTTCGACTTTTCTTTTAAGAACAATGCAGTATGACTTTCAAGATTGAAGTTGATGTTTTGCAGAAAACTAATATTACTATTATAGTTAATTGAATAAAAAATGCTTCAAGAAACGTCGTTGGACTCGCTGAACAGCTACATATATCTTGAACAGAATAGGAGGAATACACACGATGTTTAGAAATGCAAATTTACTGACTACAAAGCAAAATACAGTTAGAGTTTAGGAGATCTAAACTCTCAAAGAATTTGGGGGTTCTGATTATGAGGATAAGGCTTCTCGAGGTAGATGATGTAATATAATATATCTATTAAAGGAGAGCATCCCATAAAAAAACTTCATCCAAGTGTTGAATGAAGAGGTAGAATTTAATCGTCGTTATCCTTAAAATAGCGTGTTAAAATCTACTTATTCGCTTGAGGAAGGACATCTCTTTTATAATTGGACCAAGACATTCTAATAAGTTTCGAAGGGTTTATTAAATTAAAAGATTTCTTGATGTGCAGTTTGTTTTACAGAGTGGCGGATTTTGAGATGTGTAGCGATAATTAAGGCATTTAGTTGTTGCCTGATATGTTTTATGTATTATTTTGTTTGTTTTAATGTACATTTATAATGTTGATGTTTTTGTAATTCTATGTATATCTATAATTGACTTATCCAATCTATGTTAGATACATAGCAAAATGGGTCAATAAAGAATTTGAATTTTTATGTAAATTTTTACTTGATATTTTTGAGAGTGTTGAACATCGAGATCCTTTGGGATATGTTTTCAAGTCGTCTGCATTATTAAAAGAACATTCGCATAGATAATAAAGAGCAAAGGATCCAAGTTGGAGCAATATATATATATAGTAAAGCACAAGGTTCTCTGTTAGAGCTATGAAAGGAATCAGAGTGTTTGTTTGGAGTTCATTACATAGTACAAAAGTGAAAAAAAAGAATTACTTCAAGTTGAGTGGACATTTTTAGAATATTTACCGTATAAAATTGTAGGTGTGCCACATGATCTTTATTTCATTATAAGCTAGAATGTGCATCAATATTTTGAAAATTTTATAAGATATTCTTTAAAATATGGCATTGGCGTAATATCTTGAATAGGTTTTAACAAGACAAAATTTTCAGATTGTGAATTGTAATACCTAATGGAAGAATTCCCAAATACATGAGTTTATTTCTGCCATGATAAGTAGATTTGAGTTATTACTTGCATATTAATGCATATATACATAACAACATTGGTATTAATATATAATTAGTTCCAGTTAATGCTGAGGTTTTAATTAAAGTATAACGCGATCGGAGTGCATCATAATTGGAATCCTAGCTTCTAGGAGTCTTCCTCTGTTCTGTGAGTCGTCATCTCATCTCCCTGTGAATTCATAATGACGTCTTTGTGCGGGTGAAAGGTTAATCAGAATCGAACAAGTCAACTGATGAGGTCTCATTAGTCAAAACCAGCGGGGTTGAACCTTTAATTAGCCAGTTTCTGAACTGTAATCTCCGCGTTCATGTAAAATTATTGTAGAATAGTTGAATTTACGTTACGCACATTAATTTACGTCAAAGTACACATATTTTTCACCGGGACTCTGGCTTTGAGAGATAGTTTTTATGCGGCCCGACTCTCACCCTAACCGGTACCCTGTCGTTAAGGCCGGTGCGAAATGGAAAAATGCAAGCGCGCATACGCGGCGCGCAAGCGAAAATGCCCCGTAATCGCCTTCCAGGCGAACCTCGTAATTTTTCAATGTCCCGTCACCTTTATTCGAATGTTTTTAGGGGTTATTTTCCGCTGGTAGGTAACGGTGACTTGGTCCTTAACGATTTTACAACTAGGTGTTTTCAACTACGGAGCCATTTTGCCCGTCCAAGGATCGATTCAGGATAGGGAGGTCCTGTGGAGCCGCGCATGCCGTATTTATCTGTTTTTGTCTTATCGTCTCGCTTGCTTTTACCCTTATACATTCAATATTTTCTATTTCTAACTTTCTCCAACATGCCGCCGTACGTCTGTCGCTCTCCGCGGCCGGCAGTTTCGCGATCGCCACGTCCTTTACCGGCATCTCTCCGTCTCAGTCGGCGTTCGAGCGTCCGCCGTCCGTCCCGCTCGACGCACTTACTTTTTAATCGTTTCGTCTTTGTTCAGCCGGCGGTGTTACGTGTTTTACGTTACTCCTCTTCTAGTTCGGCTAGTTTCCATCTCCGTCTAGCGCCGCGAAAGGAGGAAAAGGGCTTTTCGGTTGCGATCCGCTCGACTCCCTTACCGGTCTAACACATGTTCCGTGTATCTCCTTTCTTCTCGGTCCTCGGGAAACGGTCAGGGGATCGCGTTCGAGTTTGTCGTAACATAGCTGCTGCTACGGCGGTGACTTTAAAAAGTTACCCCTGCTGCCGGCGCTTTTGCCGACCGTATAACACCATTGCTTCGTATGTACCACCGTTCTGTAGTACCTATAGTAGTTCGCTTTCTCTGTCGGCGAGTTCTCGAATTACAATATGCAAATGTTGGTAAATTTGTCGTGTTTATGCTGAAATACAGAGTTTTAGGCCACGTCGATGCTTCGACGGTACGATTATACGAGGAAAATACAAAATGCGAAGCGTTCATTTTATTTGTACAATCGTTCGAAGGAATGGAGAAACTAAGATGAACACTCCGCTTGATATTAAGCAAGGATAACCTTTGTCAGAGCGTTTTATTGATTTTCTTGTTGATTCACAATTGAATCTAATCTTGCTTTAGAGTTAAATATTTATTATTTTCGCAAATTCAAAAGCTTTTTAATAATTTCACGGATTAAAAAAGATATTCAATTTAATTTAATTCGATTTAGTTTGATCCCATTGACCAACAGGTATAGGATAGATCCAACGCTTTACAAAAATAAAAGGTGACTTAACAAAATTGAACTATGTACCTATACGATTACGCCTATCTTATAGAAATTAACAGCGACATACTAATTATGAGAAGCATTTGGTTCAAAAATTAAAAAAATCCTCTGTATAGCCTAGAAAACATTTTCTTCCAAAATTTGTTTCAATTTTTTCTTAAATATATATCTTCATATTTCTATTTTAAAATTTTTAAGTGATGTAGGAAAAATTCCATATCTCAATCATCTATAAATAAAACTGTTAATGATGTAATTAGTTTAATTCAGTACGTGTTTTAAGAAATTATTACAAATTTTTCCAAGCAGCAGAATTTGAATCCAGTACCAGCATAAATACTGTTCTTATTAAACTTAATATTAATGCCATCAAAATTGCATCTCTGAAAATTACTTGTATTTTCAATAGTTACACCAACAAAATATTTGTTTAAAAATTTTCGCTGTTCCGTAACATTTCCAATTACTATTCTGTTGATTACTTCAGATTTTGCACTTTTAGTGTTATTATTTATTATCTTGTTGTCTAGAGCATTGTGCAAACCATAGTATAAACGTTTAGTAGCCCGTAAAACTGAACCATAGATCGAGTTATACTTTTTATAATATTGAAAATTTGTCTTATTTTTTGATTGTATGAATATCTTCTATAGTTCTTTTTGTTTCTTTTTAGAATAGATAATGATTCCTTTTGTAATCCACGGTTTTCTACCTCATGAATTTCTAATGTGTCAAAACGGAAATGCCAGATCTACATATATAGAAATTCATTCAGTATTTAGACCTTCCTGAACCACACAATTCTCTATATATCTACCCAAGTTTTACTTATTAATGATTTCGAAATATTTAATAACCTTCTTAATTGAAATGCCTAGCATACTGCTTCCTATTCTTACTATTACAATTAACTCTTTATTTGTTTTTGTAAACTTATGACCTGCCTTATATGATCAAAGAGACCGTTTTCAATATTTACCCAATTTATGTTGTTGTCTATGATTGTGCAAACAAAATCTGGACAAGTATTAGAGACTTAGTTTAAATGAATTGGTTCACTGTTTATGAAATATGGGTTATAAGCAACGAAAATCCAACATCTTAGTTATTGAAAGACATGAAAAAAGATACTTTATAATATGTTCCAAATTTTCGTTGACTTGAATAAAAAGAAAACTAAGGAAATATAAAACTTCTCTTGAAATTATATTGATTTTGCTCGTTGTTAAAACAGCTAACTTTAATTTTGGGTCGTCTCTTTAAATTTTCTTTTTGCCATTTCTCCGATTAGTAGGGTTTTTTATATTTTTATATATATCGGCATTTGTTTTTTTTTCATATCTAAAAGTTCACCTTATTGTCATAAACTTTTATATTAATTTAAAGGCAACATATTAAATATTCTAAATTAGTTACTGTATATGTCAATGCGTATGAATAGATTTGTGGCTTCAATTTTATAATACAATTTTTGGTTTACAGAGGCCATATTTCAATTACAAAAGAAAAAATGTGCTCTAGTTCACTAGTAAAAACAGGAACATACTCATACAATACCGTAGTGAAAGAGCCCATTTTCAAACTATTAATCAGTTAGTAAAAGACATTAGTGACAGTTTAGACGATTGAAGCTATTAACAACAAAAAAAGGAGTTATTGATGTTATTTGCTATATTGAGATGTGCGAAGAAGTTCCTGGATTAAATATATCTACACTGACAGTAAAGTTTTTGATGTAATACAACAAAAGCAAAGACTGTTAATAAGATGTTAAATAAGCAGATATAAAACTTAATAGGTTTTGTTTTAGGGTTAAGTATTTCATCTGTGATAGAAATAGCGAGCACATGTATAGAGGAATATGTATAAAAATTTGTCACTGATCAACAGTAGTAAGGTAAGCGGTGAAACATTGTAAAGTTATAAATAAATCAGAGCAGAGAAATAATAGTTATATCAAGTAACCAACATCTTTATGTCTTCTCTTTAGGAGAAATACGTGTAAAATGTGAAGCATTATAGGTGTATGATGCTTCACACTTTATTTAAACAATTTTTAATGTCAACGATTGGTTTTATATAGGTACATATTTCCGCTGTACCAACAATGTAGCTAACGCATATAAAGATGATTATTTGAACGCGACATATGTTATTCCTAAGCTACTATAAAGTACAAAGTTAAAAATAAAAAGAAATATTTTTCTGTAATGAAACTTTTGTTTGTTTTTAAGTTTTTGGGGTAAAATTGTTTTTGAATCTAAAGAGAAAAAGTCGTAATTTGAATAGAGCTTGTATTGAACAAAAGAGGAAGCGACATTAAGGTATAATTATATATAATTATTGGGAATAGCGATTTAAGAAGAATTTATTACATTTTATGTAAGTGAAGACAGTAATTTAAATTATGTAAGCTAATAACATTGCTTTTACGAGTAGGTGTTAAATAAAACAGCTACCTAACAAAAAGACCAATAAAGTGTCATTTAATTTTTCTAATGAAATAAAATGAAATATTTTTTTGGAAATCCATCGCCAACTATTCATAAGAAAATGATAAAAACTGCCTGTTCATAGAAGAATCACAAACTAGTTAGACGCGATTCGATTGGCTAAACGAAATCCGAAACAGTTTTCTGACTGATTTCGCAGAATACGATTGGCTCTGACTAGTTTGTGATCCTTCTATGAACAGGCCTAAAATAAATGAATAAATGTTATCAATAACTACTCGAAACAATCCCTGATTAAAAAAAAAACTAATATTCCAATTTACTAACAAATTCTGTTCAAGAATATTCAGAAAGATTAATGTATAACAACAAAGAACGACATACCAACAAAAAACATTATTCTTAAACTTATTATTATTATATATTATCTTTATTCTATCACTTCTTTCACAAGAAATCAGAATCTTTCTTTATTGGTCTGATAAAAGGTATTTCCTAGCATAAAATAGTGTGCACCAAAGTTAAAAAAAAATGAAAGTTACAGACTGGTGAAACAAGGGTTAAAAAAAACACAGGAAAGGTATGTTTATTGGTAGCTTGCCCTGAAAATAGTGATATCATTGTATATACAATAAATTTGGCTTTATTCAACAAAATTATTGACAAACAATATTTATTACACAAAATAATCTTGCCAAAATATATCTCTGAAATGAAAATCCGAAAATAATTTTTAATTGGATGAATATATCTAATAGAATTAAGAACGATTGTGTTCGTTTGAAATATACTTTATAATCAAATTATTTCTGCGATTGAATTTACGATTATTTCTTGTTCCTCCCAAAATAAACTAACAATTTAGTAGGGGTGTATTTAAGAATATTCGATTTGAAACAGCAAAACCGTTTCAAATATCTAAGAATAGAATATTTTATTTATAAATCACACCAATTTGATTACTTAACTACAGATATATTATTCATTGATCAAGAAACCTATATTTATTTTCAGTTCCTTTCTTATTAGATATTTAAAAGATTTTAATATTGACTAGTCTTGTAGTTTTAAATATTTGATTATTGATATGACTGTAAAAAGAATTCATATACTAAATTGTACTGTTTATGACCGTATTAATTTCATTTGATGATTATCCCCGCGTTCACAGTTTAAACCGTCCATAAGAGAAAGGAACTATGTTAAACGTTCGACTGATCGGTTCCTGAAACGTACATTTTCATCAATGAACGCACAAACTGAAAAACAACGATCACAAACGCGAAGGGAAAGCGTCAGTGAACGGTGGGAAAAGAAGCAAACAGAAAAAATTAAAAAAAAAAAAATTCGAAAAAGGTCGATATAAATTGTTTCCGTCGTTCCTTCAAACGCGCGCCGCCAATGTATTCGTGGCGGTCGTCTAGTAAAATCTCGCGAATCGATATTTGCATTGAGGGAAGCCGTACAGCGTATAACAGACGTCCAGAACAACACATACACACGCTGAGAGAGAGAAGTGGAATAGAGAAGCGAACGCTTACCAAGTGAGTTACATCATATACGTATTACAAACGCTTCGGAATTGTAATTATAGATTCCACTGTTTCTCAAATATGGTATTAATTATCGGCAATTTAGAATAATTTAGTACGCAGTCGGTTTTATATACATTGTCTCGTCCCGCCATTTAGTAACGATTAATATGTATTACAAATATTGGTGAAAACCAAAAGAATCAGATTATAGCTATGTATGATTATGTGTTAGTTGATTTTTCGGAAAATATTTAGTCTTTATTTGGGGATTGAGTTTAAATATACCGCAAAACAAACAATTAACGTAATTGTGTTTATTTAAAGATAGGAAATGCAATGCAAAAATTTGTTTAATTCCCGATAAATACCAACAATTACATATCCAATAGTATTGCGCTAACATTGGCGGCTGCTTTAAGTATACTGTGCTTATAATATTAAATCGTCAAATTGCAAAATTAATTTAATTTCGTTGTTTGACTATAATACCAGTCAAACAACGAATATTACTTCCTTTTTTACTTTCAACATTCACCTTAAGGGATATACTTAGTTGTGATATGTTTTATCATCGTCCGATTGCTTGTTTGATTTGTTTTGCTCTTTTTCTCTGAGGAAGTAAACAATTTTTACAAAAGCTTAGACATTTGAAAGGATAATTTTATTATTTATTTGGCTGTCTCCCAACAACGCATTCATCTCTAATCCAAAATTTTCAGCAATGATATTTTGAGAAATTTTTAGTTAGTTTATTGTTCTGTTACTTAATAATTGTATTTCTAAATCAGAACAATGATTCAATAATTTCAAATAATTCAAAATCATCACAAGAATGACCTTCCATACCTTGCAAAACTGCGGAATTTTTTAATCCCCATGATCTGGGTTTAGCGTAAAAACAGGTAGGTATTGTCGAGTTATTGTCGCGAGTTTATTTAATTACTAAGCGTTTTCCTTGCGGCCCTTACATGTACTAAATAGTTATTTGATCCGAAGTAAAGGTAAATGTACTTTTTATTCAAGGTGGAATTTTGTGGATCGAAGCGGAACTAATGTCCATAAGACACCGAGAATAAAGGAAGGAATTTACCCTACAAGGATGCCCATAAAAATTATATAAATAAATATAAATTAATAAAGGAGAGTCATTAAATTAGGTCTTCTGTCTGATTATTTATTAATCAGATAATTTGTGAGACAAGACTTTGCTTCACAATTGATTATATAAATTAACACTTAATAAAAATAATAGTAAACGTTAGTGTGACTGAAATAGCTGGCAATAATATAGCTAATGATGTAACTGTAAAAGTGAAGTCAAAGGTTTTGTGGACACATCTTCATTGAATATTCAAAATTGCTACGACTGTAAAATTAGTATTAATATCAAATTCGTTCTATCTATAGCAGAAATGCGACTTGTTTTTTTAATAATATATATTTGTCCAACAGAATATAAAATTCAATTACAGGACAACTACACTAAAAAACATGATATAAAACAAACATACTACATAAGTCAGAATACATTACATACATACAATACATACACACTTCAATGACCTTAGTTTAAAATCTTACATCTAAATGGCGGTAATAATAATAGAATAAGTACACTTCAAGTACAATACCTGTCATGGTTATATAAATGTATATCATTTAGGTGGGAAATATTATTAAAGTTGTTACACATGACATATGCTGGAGATTTAAGCATGAGATTGGTTCTAGCTAATGGCAAATGGAAGGCAGCGGAGGCTCTAGTGGAAACTCGAGAAACCAAGAAGTTACATTGTACCAAAAGCTCAGAACAGTCGACATAGCCATGGACGAGGTTGAACAAATAACATACACTAGTACAAATGCGCCTATATGACAACGATGGTAATTTAAAACGACTGATCTAAACTCCTTTCTGGATAGGTACTATCAACTTGAAACCGCAAAAATTTGGCAAATCTTCGCTCTGTCTTCTCCAATTAACATTTGAACTCCATATAGTACGGATACCAAATGATACTACCGCACTCTAACCGCGATCTTACCAGTGAAAAGTATAAGGATTTTAGGAGAAATATGTTAGGAAAACAACGACTCTAGGATGAATAACGAATCCTGGGCTCTGCCTCGCCTCCTTACAGATGGTTTGAATGTGATTGATGAAGGTGAGCTTACAATCGAATAAAATACCCAAGTCCTTCACAACCTCGGACCGGGTCAGATCGGTGGTGTCTTATTATAGTTGTATGTAACAAAGTTAAGCTTCCTAGTAAAAGTGACAATTCGGCATTTTTCTATATTCAGCGGCGGGTCATTGGATTCACACCACGTGGAAAGCCGATGTAAATCTGTCTGAAAAGCAGCACAATCATGAGGGCCACCGATACATCGGTATAATTTCATGTCGTCCGCGAATAAAAGCTTATGAGAAGACATGATATCGGGAAGATCATTGATAAAAATTAGGAACAACAAGGGACCCAAGTTTAAACCTTGCGTCTTGAGATGTATGGTGCACATTTAAAGCATTTGATGAACTGAATGTTTGCTAAAATTATTAAATAAATCACCCTAACAATTGTTTTCAACGCTATCTACCCGTTTCGCATCTGAATAAATGCTTATTATTTTCAGAAAATGGTGCAGAAAGATATACGGGATGCTATTTGGAAAAAGAAAGTTGACAGTTGTTTTGACAGATGTCATCGTGAAGATACATTGATGGGGATCCTCGCATTTATAAATATATATGGGTCGCTATACATTTTCCAAAAAAAAAAGAGGTGGGCGAATACCAAAATGCACCACCTGATAGTGATGTATATCGATAAATCCTATATTCAATCGATTTTGCAAATAAAAAGGAACAGAATTTCTGAAGAATGTTAAAAATTGTATCCAGTATTTTTGAGAAAAGATTACCAAACGCGGCTTTTTCGTTTAAAAAAGCAAAACCATCTTTCGAGTACTCTTTTGGAAAATAATATAAGTAAGTTAAACTTCTCAAAGGCTAAATTGATTAAAATAAAATTAGTCTGAATCCAATAAAACAAGTCTCATTAAAATTAATCAAATAGAAGAGGAAAAATTAAAAAAGCATCCCCGAGAAGCTAGGTTTAGTTAGACAACTCTTGCATATAGTTGCACTACCCTTAAGTAACTATAATTTAAAAGAATTTAAATATTGTTTATTAAGTATAGAGTATACGAATTGTTACATTTAAATATAGAAGCTACAAAACAAAAAAAAAACGAATTATATCGATTATATTAGTAATCTTCAGAATACAGATCAAATTAATACGTTTAAATTGATTTCTGCAATATGTGCAATACGAGCGTACACTAGTTAACGGGTTAAAACCAAGTTGAAAAAGTAAACCTCCTCTACAATAAATATTTTAATGTGTTAATTTCGATATGTTTCATTAATATATGATTTCGATATGTCATAATCATGACAATCATCGTTTTTTTTTTATACTCTCTAATTTGCATCGCTTTCCGTTTTGGTGGTAAACATAAAAAGTCAGAAAACTCCCGCAATGTATTCCAACGCGAAGCGTTAACCCAAGCGTAAAAAAAGAAAGCTTTCTCTCTTTGTGTGACACGTATGTGCATACGCGACTAGTGGGAAAGGGAAAGGAGGCACAGTGCAACACGGCAACGTGCAACCGTACATAAAAACCCGTGGTGTTTGTTCGGAATCCCGGAACCTGAGGTATGCACGTCGGAGAGCGGAGAGAATATCGACAGTCCTTTGAACTTCGATTTGCCAATAGTCGCGAGTTCGCCGCTACGACGTCCTCCGACCCATTCATAACTTATTAATCGATTCGACCTTGACATTTTTTCGCTTATTATTTTTTATCGCCGCTTCCGCATACTCGATACTTTCTTCCCTCTGCGACCGAACGTGGCTCGACTCTCTGGTAGTGGTGACCCAAGGAATTCGTGGCCGAAAATGTTTTTGTATCATACGTATTTTCCACCCGAAATGTACCGATATATAGGATATACGATGTGATCAACTCAAGGCGTCTTTTAGTGACAAAATTTTGCAGCGGACTAGGTCATTTTACTATTCTATTATTGTCTGCCTTGTCGCTTCTTGTTATTGTTTACATATCGCCATTTGTGTTATATCTGCGTTTTTTGTTGTATAGATTTTAATTCTTTAATAATTTTGCTATTTTTCTGAAATTATATTTTTTAATACAGCCTCAGCTCTAATTTTTCGTTGTACGGCGGTAGGTATGCAAATTTATACTACGTAAAGAATTTTATTTATTTACAATTACAAATCTTAATCTCATATTTATCGTAAGTGTGTTTCAGGTAAGAGAAACAATGCCCTTCACTGTTGAACAGAATACCTATATTGTGGTTTCCCACTTTCGAAGTGTTGTTGAAGACGAAGCTAGTGAATGGACTTCTTCTTTGCAATCGTGCATTCAACAGATTAATCTAAAATATCCTGAGGATGATATCCCCTATGATGTATTTCGAAGACATCGGGATAGACTAGTTTAAAGGTTTATGGAAACTGGCAATGTTGTGAAATGCAAACGTGAATGTGAACCAAGAGTCGTTACAGAAAATGTGCTTGTTGATATACGAAATACAATGGAAATTGGTCCTAATACTTCTGTAAGGAGATTATCTGCACAAACTGGTATGGATATTAATTCTGCTAGAAATTAAATTAATTTGCGAATGTATATTGCAGCTGTTTCATATGCAAATGAATTTAATAAAATCTTTTTCATTTATTTGATGAACTCTAGACCAATTTTATTGTAAAGTTCGTGTGAATTCGTGATAATGTCAACGTTGTCTCAGGATCTATTTTTGGTTCACTGTGGGGCCGTTGGTACCAACCATCTGTTGACCTGTACATGATTTAAATACTCTGCAACCAACCCTGGGGTATGAGGTGGAGCGACATCCTGTGCTGTGCTAATGGAACGCTCTGCTAATGGAACATTCTTTTATTAACTCGGGAAGGTCATTTTGTAAAGAATGCAAATAACGTTGCCCTGCCAAAGTAACGATCGGTAGACCAATGATACTTCCACTAACTAATCTGCACCAAACGTTGGCACCCAATATTATCTAAAACTGAGCCTCACGCATCAATTGAGGATTTTCTGGAGCCCAGTAATGGCAGTTGTGGCGATTCACCAACCCATTGTTGGGATGAAATCGTACCTCGTGAGTCCACATGCTTGCAACAACTGAATTTGAAAAGGACGATAATTCTGAAGCGTTAAGATTTCTCTGTACTGTTAATTTACTTATTCCTATATCTTCTGCTACAGTTCTAACTGAAATATGTGGATGTAGTACATACAACATAAGTCAAGTTGCATTTCTTCTGTCCTAACTGGTGCTGCATGATGAGAATGTTTTAAATTTGATGGAAATGATCCCGTTCGCATTTTAGCTTCAATACGAATGTGATGGAACCATCCTATTAGGAAATTGCACTCCATAGAGTATTGCTGCTTCATAATAATTTCTATGATATTGTTTATAAATTAATAACATATCGACACATTCATTGTGAGAAAAAAGAGAAGGCATTTTAATAAATTTTTATAACAGCTGCTAAATTGGAATTTTTGTTTATACCGTTGTATTTACTTCAATTGTAAAGTCAAAACGGGTGGCTTGGCATAGGTTTTCCAGAGGGTGGTTTATTAGGGGTAGTTTTAAAAAGTATATCTCTTAGAATTCTGCAAAGCGTCATCGACGTCTTGTTCGATCTTCTATCTCTACAAATAATCACTTATAACGTTGAATCTGGGACACGCGCTATATTCAATAATCTGTTCTCTTATTTCATAAATGCAATAATATAAAACAAATCGAAATATAGTTAAGAAATCTTTGATATAAAAACAAGCAACAATCGTTTAAGAAAACGTTAGCTTTAATGAAATAAGTACATATATTTATTAATGTAGTGTGCCTAATAGTCAACCTTGATTTGATGTGCAAAATGTCTTTGATATCTAATCAACTAAAAAATTGTAAACACATGTTATGTAATTACCAGTGGCGTACCGAACATGGTTCCGCGGGTTCCGCGGAACCAGGGCCCGGACCCCGAAAGGGCCCGGTCCTCTCCGCGCTTTTTTTTACAAGGTCCGAAATACTAAATTGCTTTGCACATAACGTTGGGCCCCTCAGGACCCGTGGTTTACCTCTCGTGCTTTTACAAGAATCAATGCGCCAAACAGTTTTGTACATAATGTATGTTTATATTTCACTAAATTGGTGCATTTTTTCTCCAACGTTGAGTAATCAGAAAATAAATCCCAAAGTTACTTTATACGCTTATATTTCGACCCCATAGGTTTTTTTCGGTGGCCACTAAATCCTATCAATAAACTATGCAGATTATAAACCATACACAGTTTACATATTAAAAATTTCGTGTACAATCTAAAAACAATTTTATTTATGTACACGTCTTGCATCAGAGATATCACTCTTACCCAACTGACAAAGACAGCGATACAATAAAATTAAAGAGATTAGTGCCTACAAGATGGCCCTCTAGGCACGATACCTTACATGCAATACGATTTAATTTTTTAAACATATTGAAAACACTTTCAAAAATTATTTTAACAAGTAAAATAAAAAATGAAATTGTTGAAGCAAAATCACTTAAAAATTTTTAGAAAAATTTGAAACTGTTTTTTTTAGTGGTGTTTGAAACAAAGATTTTGCAATCCACGGATCTTCTGTCGAAACTACTTCAAAAAAATCGCAAAGTATTAGCGAAGCTGCAAAATTATTCGAGAATGCCTTACGAAATATGAAGGAACTGCGGGAGCAGTTTCATTGCGTTAAAAATGAAGCGGGGCAGTTAGCGATAAAATGGGGAATAAGTCCAGTGTTTTCAGAAAAACGGGGGTCTCGCCCAAAATTATTTTTCAACGAAACCAAAAATCATTATTGCGTTGAAACTAATGAAGAAAATTTCAGAATAATTGTTTTTTTGAAAACACTGAAATACAATGAGTCAAGCCGGTCTTTTTTTTTTATTTGTGGGGAAGGGAGTTGGGTTAGGGCCCGCACCACAACTGGAACCAGGGCCCGTTCATATGTCGGTACGCCACTGGTAATTACCTATTCAATCAAATAGTATCGACAGCAATTTACAGCATGCTTAAAATGGTCAACCGTATCATCAAAAAAATACTAGCTAGTTTTATTCGCTGTTTATATTAGAATATTTACACATAAAATACACTACGATTTTGGGCGTATATGTGTCATATCGCTGCTACATAATTTACGTAAGTTATGAGGCTCTTGGTATACGGCATTATTCAAATCATAATATTATGATAATACAATTAATATCCAAGCCTACATTTTGAGAACCGCAGAAATACTTGCAACAGCTGACCGATGTCAAGCAAATTTGCCCTGATAAAGAGCCCCAACATTATTTTATCTCTATTTGTAGGTGTAAGCTTTTAAGATGGTGGGAGTTTTACTGTACGAGCATGTTGTTCAAGTGACTAAAGCTGTGGGCTTCAACTTTGAGCTATTGGCCTGAGCTTTCAACTTAAGTTTTTGACGAGAGCTGTTAGTCCAAGTCTCTAGCCTGAGCTTTCAGTGCAAATTTTCAGCATGAGCTTCCCTTCGAAGCTCTCAGTTCTAGTTTTCGGCTTGAGCTTCAACCTTGAGCTTTCAGACTGAAGTTCCAGCCTAAGCTTTCAGCCCCAACTGTCAGTCTTAGCTTTCGGATCTAACTTTTAGCCTGAACTTTCAGTCTAAGTGTTCAACCCGAGCTTTCAGCCTGAACTTCCAGCCTAAGCTTTCTAGCTCTTAGGAAAAATAATATAAATAAAGGTATTTTGTATTAAATTGTTAAAATTGAGAGGCACAGAATAATAACTCACAGCTCTGAAGAAATAACTATGGAATCCCAGTATGTGTGCAATATAAACCTGTATACCTATGTACATTTCTACATACATAGGCAGACAGAAATGTTTTGGCACCACTGCGTCAAAATACATCGTACTCATAAACTTTTCAGGGTTATCAGTTATATTTTTTTTTTGCAGACTCGAACAGACGAACAAAATGAAACCGACGAAAAAAAGAGAGTAGAAATTAGTTCAGGTAAGTGTTAACATACCAATAATGTTTTCCACTGTCAGCTCCCGGAAAATTTATGATTTATGTACATTCAGGCGGGTTTGAACAAAAAAAAAATAACACCGACCGACGAAAAAATACTGATAGGCTATTAGTAACGCTTGTCATGAGCATAGATGACTTGATCGCCGTGAAATTGTGTAAATGGTATCAAAGAATGCTGTTTTCATATTTTTTATGATTGCCCGGACTCTGGGGCGTCCGGGATAACGTAAATAGGTACACACAATGATATATATTTTGGCGGAGGTCAGACCTTAGCTGGGGGTTTACTTTTTTCCTGTTTTGTTTCATCTACGCAAATGTCCCGTGCTGCTTTCTGTTTATATAATGAAAGTGATTTTTGCGCGGCGTACTTTCTATCCTTCTCTTCCTGGATACGCACACCCCATAGGTGCCTATGTTTGGTTGAATGTATGTATTTTTTTTTACGTAATGTCGTATATTCATTTGTGTTTGCGGTGACTTTTTTTTTTTAATTGAACATAAAACATTCTTTTCCTCTGGTGTACAAATGTAGCTACATAATACTCTTCTTGTGTAATTATATGCATACCATTCTAGTAGGTATTCATTCATTTGCCTTGCTCATATGTTTGTATGATTGTTTTGCTTAAATAAACAACTTTCATAATTACCCACATTAGTAACGTGTGGGGTGCCTTAAACTTTCGGTTGTTAGGTAAATCTGTGTGAAATATAATCAGAAAAGCACTTGTGGCGAAAAGTTTACTCTTTTAAACCTAAAATAAATTTAAATAACAGGGATTGGATATTGTTTTTTGCACTTCATGAGCATGTTTTCGTTTTGAAATAGTCTATTTCAAATTGTTTGTCATCCTTAAGTAAAAATCGTTACAGTAATATCTATTAATTTTTTTTTGTAATTCTTTTGCTTTGATTTAACAACTCGTTTCGGCCGAGTTTTTTGTTATACGGCTTGCATGTATTTTTTTTTGTGTAACAATACAAGAGTGTCAAGATGAAGTAATCTTTTTGTCTTGATATATATGGCATAGTTCGGATTAATGATGCATTTTTGTGTGTAGAATACTGAAAATTAAGGTAGCATTAATGTAATTCAAGTAATAATCCTTAAATAGATGCTTTATTTTGATTTATGTTAATTATATAATAAAGAATACACCATAAATGCTGAATAACCGTTATAATATTTAAGCGTTAAATAAACATTTACTATTGGTTTGTTCCCTATTGACTACTATTATCAAATTAGTATATAATAACCTGAATTTCAACGTTTTATACCGCGGATACTTTATCGTATAGTGCAGTAGATATAATCCATGATCAATCTTGGCATTACAAATATTTATTTAATATTTAAGGTGCCTATTTTTCATCACGTCACTTACATAGAAACATTAAATCTTACAATTTTGAGCCAGCGAAAATTAATTCCTTGTCGTTGCTGTAGTTATCAAAAATATCGACTATACTTAGTTATACAACTGGTTGGTTAGGGCACGTATTCATTTTGATAGAAAGGGTCGATAACCTTCACCTACATTTTCAACTCGGATATTTGTTCCAATGTTTCTTTTTTGGGATGTGTGTAATAAAAAGTAACAACAGAAAATGTATATGATATAATGATTTCAAATACCTTGCTCTCCTTGTAGATTCTCTGCTAGAATTTTTCAAACTGTTCTGCAAGTTTCAAAGTAATTATTTTGTTTATACGTATTACAGTATAAGAACATTGGAAGAAATTATTTGTGGATCTTCTAGGTAAAAATTTCTACAAACTAGTTTGTGTATTTCAGACATGTTCCACACAAAGCATCTCAAATGAAATGGAGAGCTACGCTCTCAGAATCTCTTTATTAAATAAAAAGAAACTACATGTTACTACTTATTCGGGCATGCCTCTGTGTATTTTTACGGTAACGATATCAACCTAATTAAATAATTCTTTTATTTACGTAGCCTTTCATTTTGTTGCTTCACAGTTAGACAAAATAACATTACAGGGTAATGAAAAGGCATTTGTATATGTGCAGTGCTAAATATTAAGCACAAATTTAACTATTACATGACAAAATGAATGCTAAGAAACATTAAACTATGAATACTTGGGATTAAACGTTCACAGTGCAAATTTAACATTAAAACGCGTTGTTCTTAATTAAAAAGGAACATGCATTCAACTAATTCTTTTTTGAGATTTTGTGAAACAGGAAAGAGATAGCTTTATTGACTTGAAATCAGAGTTTTGCTAGATATTAGGCACTCATATGTAAAAAAATGCTAATACCTGGGAAACTATTAAGAATAGGTAAACTAAACCAAACGATTTAGAAATTTTTTGCTGCATCTAATGCTGTAATAAAAAAATATCATGTTGCATTTGAGAAAAGCCAGAAAAGTTGTTTTTAAGTCATTTGATATATACTTTTGAATTCTCTGTATGTAATTTAGTGATTATTCTTAAAATTTAGTACCCAATGAAATGTTTGATCCTTTTGTGAGTGCAAACGTCAGATATTGACCAAAATCGCAGATATTTCGAAAACCATTAAGTTTAAGGATAAGAAAACTTAATAAATACAAAGCGACTACAAACAATTATTTGAAGTTTATTTATTTAAGACAGATAACTTACACTATATTGATTAAATGGTACTTATTGGCTATTGTACATTGCCTTTATATTTGGAAAACTCTGAATCTGTTTGATACCTCCAGAAGAACCAATTTCAATGTTTATTTAGTATTATTGTTTACCTACTCACCCTGTTTAAGTAAACAATCAGTAGATATGGCAAAAACATTTAATCTAATTAATTGTTAATGTATTTTTTGTGTATTAGTTGAAAACATTTAATTGTATATATATGTTTTTTTTTTTTTTCTGATATGAGAATATTATAATGTAAAAAAGTATGCATAGTAAAAAAAGAAAATAATAAAAAAAAAATAAAATCAAAAAAAAAAAAATTAAAAGCATCCAAAAGAACAGAGGTTAATGTATTTCACCGAACGCGTCGTTGACTATGAAAGGAGAGGATTTGTACAAAATGGACGCCTGATGGGCGTCGCGGCGGTGGATAAGGCACAGAGCTCTAGCCCTGATCAATAATGAATATGCCTGACTTCGCAATGGCCTGTGTACGCACTTGTCTCTTGACGGAATAGTTTTACCGGTTCGATTGTGAGGGCTTTTGCGTACTCGGGCAAATATGTACGGGAATGGAATTTATTTTGTAATTTTCAAACATAGAATAGGCATAAATATAGTGGAAATCGGTTCTGAAAAGGATAAAGCACATGGACCGTGCACATTGGATTATACTGTAGTTAGAAAGTTAAATTAACGTTGAGCATAGAATAAGAAACATTAGAATTCTGCATATCGTTGGAATTAGCAAAGTTCGAGGTTGCTAGACATTTCTATATGAATGTAATTATAACTTAATTCATAATGTCAATTATATTTATTTTATTGTTTAAAAATATATTTGTTTTTATTTTGAAATTTTATACTTAAGTGGAAGTAAATATTTAATGAGGTATATAAGTGTTCATAAGAAAGAGTGTACATTAAAACAGTGTTTAATAATAGCATCTATCTCTTCTAATATCAGGTATTAAGCTAGTGTACTACATCTTGAGATAGTGCAAAACGTACACAATTATTGTGTTGTGAAGTATTGTTGTTAACTGGCAAGCCAATAATAGGTAAAAGATTTCTCTTATATATTGAAAAATATCTATTTATAGCTCTTAAAATAGCATAATATTACAAAAAATGGCTACATTGGTTTCACAATCCAAGAGCTTCTATAACCAGAGTTACAAGATAATTTTCTCCTCATCACTTGCATAAAATGTATCCCAGCACCTAATATACCGAAATATTTGTTGATTTCCTGTTTCTATTCTTTCTTGAATTATCAATGCTTTTAATTTAACTCCGTTTGTACAATGAACACTCTTGTTAGCCTGTCTCTATACATACAAGACGCTGCTGATTGGCTGATAAATAAGAAATCAACATATTAATCGTTTAATGGTTGTTAAATTTTTAATAAGTCATAATTCCCTTATACCTAACATAACCTGTTGTAGTGATATATTCTTTCACAGCAACCAATTTAAAGTATAGAAATTTGTTTTATATGTATATGTTTAAGTCTTCAATATTAAAAATAATGCAAAATGTGTTTTTCACAAAACTAATTTATAGTTGGAACAGATGGGGAAGAAAATAAAACTAAAGTGATCTAATTCCTCAAAAATTCGTTAATAATCAGGCGATCGGTTTCGTCCGTCAAAGGGACATCATCAGGTCAGCTAAGTAACCGTCATATAATTAAAAATTACATAATTATGTAATAAATTAAATTAAAAAGGAGTAAAGCGATATCAATATAAATAAATTTAAGTATAATTCTTTCGAACTATTAGAAGTTGTAATTATAAATTATCTCAAAGTCAATAATTATATATCATATATTAATATAACAAGTAAATTTTTATCATTTAAAATCAACGAGTTACAGGTTGTACATATATAGTACAGATAATAAATTTAAAGTTGTAGGATATTGAAATAAGTAATGATAGAGATGTGTAAAAAACAATTGTTCTATTTACAATTTAGTAGTTAAGATGGTCAAATAAATAAAATTAGAATTGAATTGTACAATTACATTTAAAATAACACTTAGACTTTCAAAATATCAAATACAAACCACAAATAACATATTATTTTTTTTAAAAGATTGAATTACTTAAATCAATATGACGCTTCTATGATAATTAATTTGGAAATAAAACGAGGTTTGTATCGGTTTAGGATAATAAAATATTGATTAAATCACAACCTTAAACTGTCACTTTGACTACTGCATTATTGGCCCAATCCAATCAACTTAAAAAAAATCACTAAGTATTTTGTAAAATAATTGCTAGAAACACAATTGTTTTCGTGCGCCGAAAACGCATAGGTATAAGAAATGATGAAAAGAATACTTAAAGGTAATATTAGTTTAAATATATCATTCGAAATCATTTACACATGCTAACTAGACCATAAACACTAATTAACTTTATTGTATCTAAGTAACCAAAATGTTTACACCTACTACTTACCTACAAATAATTTTTTTTCAAGAAACATTCCAGATTTTGCTACCATAGAGATCGCCAACAAAATTTCTAAACATCACACGGTCGATAATTACAAACCAATTTTTAAACTCATCAGAGCTTGCATCACTTTAAACACTAAAGCGCTGGTTTAATATCCATGAATACTTTATTGAATTAAATCAATTAAACAATGGGTATCAGATATTGGAATTGTAGGGAATGAACTATGTATTTTTCTACAGTTTTTTCGTTGTTTTGTTACCAACACTAATTACAAACATGCGACGAACATACTAACTAAATTTTCCAACATTCGCAGATGAAAATCATCTAGCACTGACTTAATATATTTAAAAAATATTCCAAATCGAAGACACCTTATCTAACCGGTTCGTCTTCTGTGTTTTGCAACCCTCTCCTTTTACCTAACAGCTGGTATTGACGCAACATAGCCGCTGACCATAGCTCCGTCTTTATTTGCGCTCATTTCTCTCAAGATCCTCTCGCGATGACCAGCGGTGCCCACAGTCAAAGATGGGGAAGTGGACCTTCAGTACGTTGTACACATATTTGGTGTATTTTAATAATAAGGGTGGCTTCCTCCGTGTGAATCAGGCGCAGGTTGTTTATTCCTTTTATATGTAAATTCAGCTTAATGTTAATTTCACAAACGCATATAATACGAATGAGCTAGAAGGGGTTATATCTCTCGGAATAAATTTGCAATTTCATGAGGAATTTGTATTGGGGTTTTTCATATCCTTTTAGCCGTTAGATTTCTCATAGATTCTAACGAGAGTTGTTAGGAATTTTAAGTATTTCAATTGGTTGACCGTTCAATAGCTAGGATTTTAAGACTGAAATACGATATATAAAAATATATAAACAAAATACTTTATCTCTGCAACCTCATAATATAATTCACACATTCATTTCTCAATTTATTAAAATACATATCCATATCTAGCATTTTTGTTCTTTAGACAATGTTTTCGCAGAAAGTTTTGGAACAAATTCCATTGAATGCGAACTTTAAAGTAATTTAGTCAAAGGTTCTGCACACAACGATTGAAATTCGCTCTTCACTCCCCTATGCATTTCTATCTCTAGCCAATCATTTGCCTTGCAAGTGGCCATATATTTAATTTATGACTTTAATTTTCTTTTATGTCTGACACGATATTGGATTAAAGTATTTGCAAAGTTTAATTGTTACGGCTACTGCAAAACGTTTGCTGTATACTCGTACATTCGCCAAGGGATCTCTGTAAAGGAGACGGACAGGGCACAATCCCGATATGCTCGGATACCTTCCCTTCTCTGGATTATTTTTTTTTTGGTCTTTATCGAGTCCCCGTTTGTCACAAACAGGGGCCTTTTCCTAGGAGAATGGGTCAAGCATTTAGATTAATGTATACGTCCGTATCTCTATTGTGTTTGCAATTCCGTCTTTACAAATAAAATTGTATCGCAATTCGATCATTTCCTCTAGGAATCGTTTGTATTGGATGTTGAAAATATTCTCGGCATTGATGTGTATTGGTGTGTTAATCTATTAAAAAAATCCTGCCATTTTTAAACAACTTCTCGTGACAGGAAACACGCTTCTTCGGAATTGACGTAACTTGTTGGAAATAAACAAAACCTGAGGTTAAAAAAGCACGAGAACATTTACCAATTTTTGTTACCAGCAAATAAACCCATGGTACGATTGCGCGCATGAAAATCGTCTAACAAAACACGATTAATAAAGCTCCGGGTGTTGTGAATGGATAAAGCAATGGCGTTGTTTATGGTCTTTCCAATGCTGTAAACGTAAACAAACAGATAGGTAAAAAAACACAAGAATGTTAAGGAGTAAAAAATATATTGAAATAGTAGTCCACTACAATATTGTTTCACCACACAGTGGCTTCATCAGGTGGATGAAATTAACTGTACACAATATTGTAGTGGACTACTATTTCAATATATTTTTTACTCCTTAACATTCTTGTGTTCGTTTTACGTTTTGAAGATGGAGTTTAAACACGTATCCTCCCATTCGATTAATTTTTTAAACAGATAGGTGTTGCTAACATGTATTTCCGCTATCCATTATTAATTGATTTTTAATTATTTACAGCAACTATTACCAATTAAAACTTACATATGATATTGCAAAATAATGATAAGTTTTTTCAGTGAATTGTTATATACAATGTATTTGAGTTACCCATGTAATATGCAACATCGGGTTGAATATGTGCATATTGTCGAAAGAGTGATATAATGGTATAGAAAATTACGATTAATTAATTGCAGAACTAATAATAAAAGTTTTGATTTTGAGTGAAATGCATGTTTACTAAACGTATATCATCAAATAATTTATGGTTTTTTAAACTAAAAAAGGAAAACAGTTCCTAAACTATCTTTTTTGTTATAGTGAATAAAAGATCTTAAAATATGTAGTTTCTGAACCATTATTCAATAATTTATGTAACGATAAAAAATATGGGTTAGGTAGGTATGCCTTCAAATACACATACATATTTTTCGGCTCCCACATTTGATTCGTTTAATTAGCAAAAATGTTATGTTACCGGCAGTAGCCCGTAAAGTTAAAGTAAAAGTAAATTTTATTTGCGTAGGGTCTGTAAAGTAATAGTGAAGGTGACCGTAAGGACATGCGTGAAATGATTGAATGGGAAATAAAACCGCCGGGCGTAATTCGGGGAATGAAGCTAAGTCGAAAACAATGAAATTTGCAATTACAGTTGCTACAATACAAAGAATATAAGAAGAGATTCCTTAGCGGTATAAGTAATAGGAGAAAAGATTTTTGTGCGTTACAGGGACTATTAGCATGGTGATTAGCAAGTAGCGAATTGGTGCTACATATACATTATAGACTATTAGCGATTTTGTGTGATGTAAATTATAAGATGATGTGCGATATGTGGAGTCATTAGTGAAACAGGATTAGTTTTATAGGGACTATTAGCGATACCGTATTTTGGAAATGATAAGATTGTGCTATATGTAACCATATTATGCGAAACTCAGGACATTATTGAGATAGGTATAAATTAAGTAAATAACTTTTTACCGAACGGGAACGTGTTATTGGCTGTCTAGAACATTAATAATAATAATAATAATAATCCGTTTATTAACCCAACAGATTAACATCCAGTTATAGGGTTATATATCTATACACATCTATACAATTAAATACAATTGCAACTAAAAACATAATGTGCAATAAATTAAAAAATTGCCTAATTAAATTAATTTTAATAAGTAAAACAAATACATTCTTTTACAGAAGCCAAATAATTGTGGCAATTGTCTCCAAAGACATCTACTATGAGTTGTACAGAAAACACATCCTATATAGAGGAGAGTTTTTGTAGGAATTTGTTGCAGCCTGTCTATTTAAAAAGGTAATAGAATTTCTAGTTTTGAAAACGGGGAATATAAAAATAAAATTGTGATAAGAACAGCGGGTCGTCAATAACATTATGAATCAACTTGTACAAGTGTAATAACGTATCTAATAATTTTTCTGTGATTAGAAAGGCTTTGAAAATTAAATTGTTGTAACAATGTTTCATATGATAAATCGGAGTATTCGCCGTGCCTCTTAAAATACAAATATTTTAAAAACCTCTTTTGCAAAGATTCTAGCAAGTTAATATATTTATAATACATAGGTGACCAAACTGTACAACAATATTCGAGCCTAGAGCGAATTAAGGAATTCTACAAAGTAATGATGGTGTCAATATTTACAGTCTTTGCAAGTTCTAATGATAAATCCTAGCAATTTACAACAGTTAGAATAAATATGAATGACATGGTTGTTAAAGGTTAAGTTAGAATCAAATAGTATCCCTAAATTGTTGATTTCAGTATATCTTTGGAGAGTTACACTATTAATTACATAATTGTAGTCAATGTTTACAGCTTTTCGGGAGAATGTCATTTCTTTACATTTTTCAACATTAAGTTCGATGCAATTTTTTGACACCAATTAGATAGTCTGTCTTAATTACTTTGAAGCATATTACAGTCATCAGGGTTATTAATTATGCGAAAAATCTTTAAATCATCAGCATAAAGTAAATAGTTGGAATCAAATACATCACATACATCGTTTATAAATAGTATAAACAACAAAGGACCCAGATTTGAACCCTGCGCAACTCCACTTCGGGCAAGAAAAGTTCGTGACCTGATCCCTTCATACTCGGCATACTGTTGCCTTCCCGTTAAGTAGCTTCTCAGTAGAAAGAGAAAGTTGGTATGTAATCCAAACTGTTCCAACTTCTCTAGGAGTAAACGATGGTGCACACGATCAAAAGCTTTACTAATGTCCGCATAAATCACGTTCACCTGTTTGCGCTCATCAAGGGCTTCAGATACTAGCTGGGTGAAGTTGCTTAAATTAGTTGTAGTGGATCTGCCTTTCATAAATCCATGCTGGTTATTATAAATAAATGGTTTTACATGACTGTGTATTTTCGTATACAGTATCATCTCGAAAATCTTAGCAAAGTTGGATATCAAGGATATAGGTCGATAATTTTTTATATCGGCTCGTAAACCAGACTTAAACATAGGCGTTACTCTTGCTCGTTTCCATTCATCTGGTAATCCTTATGGTTATAATTATAATAGGATTTATAACCATAATTGTTGATAAGGTAAAGCGGGCTTTATCTGGTAGAATTTGTAGGTGCTTCACGCATACAAATTGTAGTAAGTATTGATCATCTTGAAGAAATCAATATCTTTCGATGAACGATTTCGCCCGTGTGTTTAGTATGCGGTAAGTGATAACGACAAAAAAACATTTACGCGCTACTGCTGTAAAGTAGCGCTACTGCTGTAAAGTAGCTTCATTGAACTCGTTTGGTTGCTCGCCTCGGCTCGTAATTCCAAACTCGTTCCATGAGATCCTACTTTGAAGCCTTGCTACGTAACTAACTATTATTTCCGATCTAAAGGGAATGTTCATTTGAAAGAAAGAGGTACTTCCAACCCATTCGTGGGTGTGCATGTGTTTCTATAATCGAAGTTGTCAATCTTAGTTTAATGTGCGAGGTATCTTTGCTGTTCAATCAACTATAAAATTGTGATTATAAAATATATAATTTCGTATTCGTTCAAATTATAATAACGGCGATTTACAGCTTCAAAATAAAAAGAAAGTGTATATACCATAAGAAATAACTACTTTTATTCGTAGTATGTAGTAGAATGGATGTATCATTGTATGTGTTCTATTTATATAAAAAAAATATGTATTTGAGTGTTTAGAAACAAAAATATAGGTTGTGCCATTTTAGAGAATTCTAGAAGGTAGAAAAGATTTTCAAAAAATAATACGGTGTATGGTAAACTGTATCTCAAGCACATATAAAAATATGGGTATTATAGAAAAATAAACAAGGGATGCGAAGAAGCATATAGGTATTTTAGAATACGTATACGCTTCTACACGTACCTTCTTCTAGAGTAATTACAAGTTACACAGTGAATACTACATATATACTGAGTGGACGTAAATTGTCCAGTCTGTTTAACAATATCTGAGCAAATGGATCTAATAATAGGTATGTATAAGGTAATTTATAGAAATAACGTGAGAAGTAAGATTTCAATTTTGCCACACTCCCTGTTTCACATTTCCGCAAAGGTTAAAGTTACTTAATTAATAAATATGCATTTTACAAGACTGATTAAACAGAAAAATGATAGAAAAGTTGGAGGCAGCAAGCAGTTGTGTTGGTGACCATCAAAGATATTTACGTTATACATATGTACCTTTCTTGCTACATTAGATATGAAAAATCTGCTATATTGAAATATGTTTAGTTATATTTTAAGTATATAATAGACGCACCTTCAATCAATAATGATACAGCTTGTTAACAGCTGTATCATTATAGCATCGAGAAGCTATGCATGCTTAAGCGACTTTGTCTCTTTTAATATGAACAGAATATAATTTAGTAATTAGTTGTACATTATTATGAACACACTGTTGATGTTTCAATAGTCTTTAACGTAATCGCCAAATTAAATTATAATACCTGAGATATACTCACAAATCGCTGTAGTTATTTTTCACTTTGCCGCAACTGCGCACCGTCAATTTCACGTTTATTTTAAATCTACCGCGTTTTTTAAAGAAAAATCAATCGAAACAGCCGCGGAGATTGTGATCGGTCGCGTAGGTACCTGTTGTTTTGACGGACTTGTAGCCGCACTGGTGGACATCAACCGACCGATCCGGATGGCATACATATACATACGTATATACACACATAACATCGCAACAAGCCGATCATTGGTGTAGATTATCCACGGATTCATTATCACCTCATTATATGAAGCGTCGACAGCCCGATGATCGGTTATAGCCGTTTATGACATTGTTCTTTTTTATTACCTTCGAGCGCTGACGAACGGCCCTCACCCCGTACAATTGTAAAACGGTAATTCAATTTGTTAGTTTTTGTCGATTATGTGTTTTCTGATTCCCCGATTTGAATAATGCCGATACTCGGAATAGAAATAAACGTTTTAATCAGGTGCATGCATGGTGGGAGATGTATTCGAACAGCAATGGTTGTTTTGTGTGTATGCGTGTCATGTTGTGGGACATGTAAACAAGGATCTAACAATGAAGCGGAATGCGGTTGAAAAGAGACAGTATTTCTGTAATTATTTTTAATTTCCTAATATTTTTTTAAATCCTATAGGTCTTACCAATTTGGAGAGCATTCTTTCAAAAAAAAAAAAAAAACTTCAATTTGAATAAAATACTTAACTTTTACTTGCTATATCTTATTTTCAGCTTTAAATAAATCCATTAGGAGGTTTAAGTAATATTACGTTACAATATTACTTAAACCTCTTAATTACTCCTTATTTACAAATCCCCTTACACATCAAAACGCTCAAAGGATCTCTGATAATATACCCATTCAACGACTAAAATATTACCAATAGAGAAGCGAAATTTGAAAATATTGATTATGCATTATTATCAAAAAAAAAAAGAAATGAAATTGTATACCTCTCAAACCCTAGCGAAGAATTCAGCCGAGTAGCAGCATTACTACTACTCTGTTTTAAAACACTATCCTTACAATAACTAAATAAATTAAGTATACAACAATACAACTAATTGTAAGTGAATATCTATCATGTAATAACATCATACATAAAAATCAATATGCTTTTCAAAAAAGCTCGGGAACCATATCTGCTACAATTGACTTAATAAATAAAATAAAGAATGAAACAGAGAAAAACAAGACGGTAGTACTACTTTTTCTAGATATGAAAAAAGCATTTGACACTATCTCCAAAACGAAATTAGTCGAAAAAATTGATGCTCTGGGGATAAAGAACGCAAATAGAAACTTAATAAAAACATATTGATATGATGGGGTTTTGCGGCTGGAGTTGGTAGTGGACGCCATCACAATAGCCTACGCGGATGATTTGGCCCTCATTGTGGCTGCCAATAATGAGGACTTGCTAATGGATAATGTAAATATGTGCTTAAATCAAATTAGTGAGTGGATGAAAAATCATAAGCTCACCCTGGCCCCTGAGAAAACTGAGGCATTACTAATAAAAAGTGGAAGGAAGAGGGACCATATCACCTTTTTACTAGACGGTACGAAAAAATCTCCTGCCAAGACAGTAAAATACCTGGGCGTAGTCTTCGACCAGAGGAGGAACTTCGGCCGGCACGTGGAGACCATTACGAACAAGGCGGAGGGAAGACTAGCTTCTATTCAAAAGTCTGTGTATCACAGCACATTTACGTCCCATATTAGCTATCTAATAAACATATGGAGCCATACAACTAAGCAAAATTTAAATAAACTACAAAGACAGCAGAACAAGATACTAAAGACACTGTATAACATAGAGAAATGGAAACCATCAAAGGACGTTTACGAGAAGACGCAAGAACTAAATTTACAACAATTAATAACATTCAGAAATCTCCTTACAATACACAAAATCGACAACAAATTAATGAAAACTGATTGCAAATTCACACCTAATACAAAAATACACACAGAGAACACGAAGGCATTCACACCAAAGAACAGAAAAAAACACAAGTTACAAATATGAAAAATTTCCAACACCTGATGCGATCGAAACATACAATAAACTACCAAAACAGACAAAGACACTAAAACACGTTAAATTTAAAAGCAAGATAAGGATGGAGGTATACCGGCAGTACAACATGTAGGAAGGACCAAACGACCAAACCAACGACGCCGACGCCTTCGATACCGTTAGTTCGAGAAGAATGCACCATCTCGTATGCTCGGATGAAGAATGAAAGCGCAAAAACAGTGCATGGCAACGCTTGCTATACGTGTTGCAATTTTTTTTTGTGTATATACATACATTTTGTAAACTGTATAGTTTGTGTTTGTTTAAATAAATAATTGTTTAATAAAAAAAAAAACTGCCTATGGTATAACTTAGCCTAGTATTCTGTGATGAATGAACACTATAAAATTACACAAAATTTGAACATCACACAACAAGAAAAGAAAAAGCTTAAGCTTAGTCTTATTCCACAAATAAATGGCTTTTCATAAAACAAAATTTTGTGATAGAATTTTAATGAGGAAGTACAATATGCAAACCTATGCGAGGCCATATTATATTTACTGATTCTAAAAATGTATCTCATGCAAGCATTCTGCAGTCTCTGCAATCTCAACGCCGGGGCAAAATCCAAACACAGCCTGAAAACTGGCATAGAATACATAAAATTCGACAGAACCAGGGATTCACATAATATAGTTTTAGTTTGAATATTAAGAATGTCTCTGTCTAGAACAATATCGTAAGTTTAGAAAAGGCGATGCTAGTAATTTTGACTACATGCTTCCTGTACCTGAACGAATTATCGATAGTGAGTTTTAAGTTTTTTGCCGCAACAGAAAGAAGTATGGATACGAATATTCACCCTATCTCTAACTCTTTCCAGATCATTAGGCCTACCAAACAACATGAGTCGAAAAGTGTCGTCTCAGCTGGTGATGGATTGCCTTGATGAACTGGCAGACAGTGTAAGTCTGATCTGGGTACCAGGGCATCAGAAAATTGATGGCTGACGAACTCGGTAAGAGAGCGTCAGGGAAAACATGTACGGACCACAACCATTTTTGGAATAATCGAACAAATGGCCCGAAAACATATAGGAGACTGGGTTCGGACGAAACGATATGAAAACTGGAATACTCCTGGTAAAATATATGGTAAAACCGTCACAGTGAATCCTTGCGGAAAGCAAAGTAGAGAACTGCCACAGGTGAGCAGGAAACAGCTCGGTATTATCACAGGTCTAATGACCGGACATGCTGCAGTGAAGGAACTGTGTAAAATTGGCGTGTATAATGAGACACAAACTGCGGACTCTGTGGGAGAGAACCAGGAACAGCCGAGCATGTACTATGTGACTACGAAGCATCTGAGCGTATGAAGCAAGGTTTACTTAGGAAACCGAAAAGGGACTGTAGAGATGTACTGCACCCACTCGGTGAAGGACTTCTACATAGTAGTGGAGGTCACCATTTTGGAGTAGGTTGTATGAAATACGGACATAACACAATACGCCTATAGGCTGCAGTGCTTTTCGGAGACCATGAGTCGAACGAGGTCTGGTTAAAAGAAAAAAAGTGACTACAACATCATTTGTTAGAAATTCTTTAAAATGTAAAATCTGTATCAAGGATTTTATACCATTGGTACATTGGTATTAGAGCCTTTGATAATTTCTTGGAAATCATAGTATCAGTGCCGTATAAGCCTTCACTATCGATAATCACTTAATGGGTCATAAATGGAACGGATATGTTGAAGATGACAATAAACTTATAGATCAGAGTTTGCGTTCTCCTCACACAAGCCCGGAGTGTGTTCTTCTTATTTTATCGATTATTAACCCTAATAAACCAACAACTCATCATTTTATAGCAAAATGGATGCGAATCCATATTCATCTGGTATTAAGGCTGTAAAGGCAATGTAAAGACCTCAATCTATCGTCCAGAACAATAAACACTCTCGCAGCCACCTGGAATTTAGAAGTTCCACCTTGGGGAAAATTTGGTCCTAAATCACTTATTATATTGTCCAATTAAGAGTGGCCTAAAATCAGATGACTGAGAATCTTCCCAAACCAACAATCCAGAGTTCAGAGTCGTTCGTGCATGCAAATATCAAATATATATCGTGATATTTACCAAGATAGTTGCAAACTGAGAGATCCAAAACCCTAATTGGTTTTTGGAATATTATTTTGAGGAGTACAAATTTTAAACTTACAGATAAAACCATTTCCAGCCTACAGCAATATCTTAACCTGATGATGTACCGTATAGTCACGAAACCGGTCGCTAACTAGAATATACAATAGAAATGTGCGAGAACAATAAAGATGTTATGTTCTTTTTTTATATATACCGTTTCCTATTATTGATATTTGTTTGTAAAACTCGCCTTGCAACTCATTAACAATTGCATGTATACGTCTAGAATAAATTATTAGGGTGGCGCTTAATTGCAGAATTTGAAATTTTCTAATTTTCATTAGCAGAGACTGTGCGCGTAAAATGCAATTTTGGAAACTAGCGGGACGTTAATAATGAAAAATAATGATGCATCAGTAGCCAGGGGCGTCTGTTTATCATTAAATTTGATGGAAAGCTCCGCCGAAGCTAAGCGGTCGAGCAGGGCATGAGGTAAATATTTGATCTTTTTGTCGTTCCCAGGCATTAATCTCTGTCTTTGAAGATGTATTGTGTTCGCTTGTTCGTATAGCAAATATTTTCTGTAAAGCTGGGCACTGACTTGAGCATTTTACGCGTAAAAAAATTGCGCACACAAAGTTTTATGTGCACACACATTTGTTCACTATACTGCCGTTTCGTCACTTTCTTATTTATGCACAAGCATTCTTTCTGGTTATTTTGTGTACACTAATTTATAGTAGGCAAGATATTTGCGTAAATCTATAAATCTGTATTTATTGCATCACCTTCCAAGTTGACCATTGTGTGCGTACAAAATTCTTTCGAACATTTCTTAAAAACCGACACTGGTACTGACAATTGGTATTAGCCTTTACACTAGCAGTCAAGCTGTTCTTAAAGCCCTTACTCATCACAGCATCACTTCAGATTTTGTACTGCATTCCCCTATAGTGATCGCCATCGATAATCATTCAACACTCAGATGGGTTGAAAGCCATAAATGGAACGCATATATTGAGCCTGTTGAATTCTTTTGTGAAATTATTTGATCACGAGGGTTTACTTTAATGCACAAAAAAAAGTTGTGACTTACAGCATTAAGTTCAAAACGGAATAGAGAAAAAGATCTGACAATTCATCCAAAGCTGTAGTTAGTGCTAAATTTGTAACAAAGTACATTCCAAACAATTGCAAAAAGTGTTGTCACTAACGTTTTAGATCTAGCTGGCTAGCCTCAATCTGTTTATCTACAGAAAATGCGCTGTATCCTGTGAAAGGTAGGAAAATGATCAGCAGTAAAGACGGAAATTTAGAATTCGAAAAAATGAACACAAAATGCATCCTTGATGAAAAAAATAAAAGAACTCCAATCCGACACTTTATCGACACCCTGGATTGACTGGTTAGTATGACACGTCAGTTCTCATGTCACTCTCCATGTTTCTCTAGATAAATGATATGATGAACATAGTTGCTCGTTGTAGAACATTTTCTTTTATTCATTAATTATTATTTTAAGAATATGCTTAGATTGTCATACCAAGTTGTTAATAAGTAACCGTTTCAGTCTTTTTTTTCTTGTTTTTGTATTATATCTCATATTTCCTCTACCCATTAAATTATGACAACCAATCCAATATCCTGTTGCCCTGTACTAGTCTGTACAGGTCTCTGGCTGCTCGAATGAAATAATTCGTTGGGTTCATTTTTAGCTTGCCAAAAATTCGCTGTCTTTTTGCTTCCATAGCCCAGCATTCACATGGTATATGGTATGCAGTCTCTGACATTCTATTACACAGTCTGCATTGGGTATCTGCGGTGCCCTTTCAGTGCACAATATCCTGTTAGGGGACCTGCTTCATTTGCGAAGATAATACCTACTAATGTAAGCTTTAATGGTTCTTCACTGTTCTTCTTGGATGGTCCCCTGATAACGGTCTTTTCGTGAGTTTGCATAGTTGTGTTGTTCTAGTGTTGTTTGTATTTCTCTTGGTGTTTTTTGACACTCCTAGAACAGGTTTTGGGCCTATAAATGAAGCCGATGGTCTATTTCTTGCTAACTCGTTGGCTTTTTCGTTTCCATCGATTCCTGAGTGTTCGGATACCCACAATAAAGTAGCTTTATTGCAGAGTGCCAGACTATTCGGTTCTCGAATGCGTTCCCATACCAGTCTTGATTGTAACATGGGGTTCACTAATGCCTTCATACAGATGCGTTTGTTTTTATGAATCCTCTGATTGATTTCAGTTACACAATGTAATATATTCTTTGCTTCTACAAAAAAAAAAGAATTGGCATATTTTCCCAGTGAGACTGTGATCATAGTGTTTCTCATTTCACTGCAAATTCCGTTTGTAAACCAGATTGGATTGATTCCAGCTTTCCCCATGTGTGATTTTTACGTCGAAATTAATATAATAAGTGATTATATATCTAACCATAGAAATGTATGTCCAATACATCATATTTGGTCTTAACCCAAATGTTTTTCCATGGGCTCTTCTAGCCAACATCAGTGATGTCTCCGATCTGGTTTTAATTCTATGAAGCTTCGAATTTCCGATGTTCCACTTTCTCGGATAGCTTTATTTCTTCACGCCGAATCCTCCTTATCCTTATCCTTATCCTTCTAAATCCTTTTTTCTTATACAAAAGTATGTATGGAATACAATATGAACCTCTCAGATATTGGCTGGTAACTGGTAAATGCAAGTCAGTGTCAATGTCATATTAATAACGCGAAATTACGATTCAAAGGGCTTATCTGACATAGGGCATTATGTCCTCCGGGAGTTCGTGTGGCAACTGAAAAAACAAAATAAAAATCGATACCTACTTGTTTGGGTACGTAAATAGGTGCTGTGCCCGACTCGTTCGCTCCCACAGTGGCGGCACCACAACCGACCACTGCCGCACTTTCACTCCGATGGTCCCTTATTTTTCTCTCCCGATATCGGGAAAAATTAAAACTAACAAAACAAGCTTGTTTTAAGTTGTTTTCGCAACGGATTGTGGTGATTGAAAAGGGGTGTTCGTATGAAATAATCCAATTATTATTCCTTTTAAGTTTTATTATCGGAGTTTACGTTGGATTTCTAAAGGTTTTGTTTGGCACGTTTGTATAATGATAAATGAATTCTGAATTTTCGTTCTAAACTGGACTGGACGCTTCCCCAAAAAAGGAATAACTGCAAAACTGAAGAATGTATTTCGGAAACGCTTAGATAATCGCTTCTGGTTGTGTTTTGTTACACGCCAGTGGATGTTAATTACCACGGTGCATTAAAAATATATTAGGCTATTTATGAACGTAAACACATTATGGTACTTATTCTTTTCCAATTTAGACTTAAGAGAGATGAGTACAAATTTACGAGGTATACCTTTTTTGGATATAATTGCATAAATCATCATTCAATATTGAAAAAGCTTTTTCATCGTCAGTTACAAGTTTACAATGTAAACCGTCTTCAGTAATTTGAAGACATCCGTCTATTTTCAAGATTCTTATATGAAGGGAGTTTAGAGGGAAATCAAAGTTCAAATTTTCATGAAACCAATTTGACAAAACCGAGGACGGTTTTATTCTTAAATATACATTAATTTAGAATTCACCAAATTCATAATTTCCATTAACGATGAAAGGATAATTGAGTTTTATCAAATTTTATAGAAATAGATATGTCTATTTCTATACTTTTGTAAGGTATAGTTACTAAAACTAGATGGGTAAACTACAATAACTTTAAACCCTTTATCTATTTCATTTTTAAGATGGGGAACGATCATCGCTGGTGATTGCCTGGAAATATTTCACGCAATATCTTGCACTAACAGCTAAAGGCGTAATAGAGGAACGGATAATTCCCTTGACTTAAGAAAAATATCTGAAGGTGATTGACAATAATGGCACTCTTATTAAATCGTTTCTGTTGCTAACAATCAAACGGTCTGGCCTCTTTATACTAGAGTGTTTAGGGAAAATATTAAGTGGAGACATTTAAATGTATGTCACGATTTTGCAGATTTCCTTTGACTGTGAAAAAATAATTTTATATACCATAGCAGTTGGTGCGAATAATAGTGCCGCTCTGATATTTCAGAGACTAGAACTTATCATTGGTATAGCACTTATCATAGCTAAGTGGGAAACTTCTGGGCAATCTAGAATTGATGCATGCGAGCAGGTAGATTCCACCTTCTCAAGTGATAACCAAAGGATTTTTGGAAATAATAGTTTCTGTTACAGGTCGCTGCAAATTCTCAAACACACACAACAGCATTAGTGGCATAGAAAGAGGTTATAAGGTGAAAATACTATCGGGGACCCTTAAATCTTAAAGAATAAAATATGCTCATGAGTAATAAAAGCCTTTAATCAATTAGCAAGATTTTGAAGCAACAGTGGGCCTGGGGCAAGTGCCATAACCAAATCTACGATACTTGATGTAGTGGTTGAGTGAATTGTAAGCGAACACTAGCTCTACTGAAACAATGTTTATGGGTTAAACCGCAGCAAACAGATGAGTTCAATTTCAACCGAATAATATAGGACAATAGCAAATCCGGTAAACAGTAGATTAAATAGATGTCTTTAACGGTGAATATATATATGTACACTAGGTAATGAGAAGGAATGTCATTTTTTCAAGTACAAAAATAAACGAGCAGAGATTCACATTGCTGGCGGCAATAAACCTGCTGACATATCTGCCGGGAAAAGTTGTACTTCATAGGCTATTGAGCCTAGTTAAAGAAACCCATTTATACATGTAAAGCAAAATTACCAAGTAGAGTATAATACAATAGGTCTTTTGGTCACAGTATTACAGGATCAATATAACCTGATCTGTGAACCTCAAAACCCCAAAGGACGCACTCTTATATAATTCTACAGCTTAATTAATGGTTTGAGAATGTAGAAGCTTAACTGATGCTAACTTAAGCTACAAGGGATATAATTTTCCTTGAGAAATGATTTGAATATAACATCTTAAAAACGAAACAGCAATAATAATGGGTGATCGGAACAGCAGAGTAGTTAAAGACCAAAACAGAGAAATGGGATGCATGGGAAGGCATCGCGAAGAAACCATAAATAAAAATGGAATGAAGATGATAGACTTCTGTAGAAAGAACGATTTAATAATCAGACTAAGAAAATATGTAGAACACAAACTAGAGGAAGAACAAATAGCTTTTAGACCGGCAGGACCAATTAACGATTATATATACTAAGAAATTTAATAGGGAGGAAAATAGAACAAGAAGAAATGTATTTAACATTTATTGACCTAAGAACAGCATTTGACACGGTAGACAGAAGAGAAGCATAGAAAAGTCTGGAGGAAATGGAAGTACCAAGTGGACTAGTTAAAGCAAGTGCTGGGCAAAGATCAGAACAATTTATAATGAAAAATGGAATAAAACAAGGAGAGTCCGCTACTTTTTCATTGATTATGGATAAAACCGTCAAGCGAATTAAAACACAAACGGAATATGAATATTTAAATTCTATAATGGATAATAGATAAATAGAACAAGTAAAAATGAGCAGCCTTCTCTATGCAGACGACGTAGTTCTAATTGCTAAGTCCAAAACTAAAATGCAAAAGCTAGCTAACATACGAAAGAGATAGACAACTTAAACATTATGATAAATGCTAAACAAGACAATAGATGTAATAAGGGTATTAAACGTAAAAAGAAGACACTGGACAAAGTAACGATATATGAGTATCCGGGAAGCATGATAAAGGAGGATGGAAAAATAAGAAACAAAGCCAACAACTCACCGTAAATATGCTGCCTATTGAAGAAGACAATACTGGGACACAGGGACATAGATATAGAAATAAAAATGAAAATACATAATGCTGTAACAATACCAGTAATAACCTCTGCATGTGAAAACTGGACACTACGAAGGAAGGACGAAATCAAGATAAACATGTGCTTCAATTCAATGCTTATCTTGATTTTGTTCTTTCTTCGTAGTGTCCAGTTTTTTTGCTAGAATTCTGTATATTCTAAACTCATACAGAATGTAACTTGGAAAGAAATGTGTTTTTACCCTAATAAATTTATCAGCACCGAATGGTACAACGGGGCATGTTCGCGATTCAATAAATTTGTAGATTCTCTTTTGATATAAATACTTTCATAAGCGCTTAATTCTTTCGGAGATGTTACATTTCTTAGTAGTTCGTTGTTCTCAATGTTGATCTTATGGCCAATTATAATAAGCTATTAAAAAATGTAATATCCCCGCAAGAATTAAGCGCTTATGAAAGTATTTATATCAAAAGAAAATCTAAAAATTCATTAAATCGCGAGCATGCTCTACTATACCATTTGGTGCTGATGAATTTCTTAGGGTAAAGGCATATTTCTTTCGCAGTTATATTTTGTATGAGTTCAGAATTTACAGACTTTTGGCAGATCCTACTGTCCTTGCATATCTTTATGTAGTTTTATGTTGGTAATTGGATTCAAAACTACACATTTCTAAATAATAATAAACTCAACTCTGTTAGCTAGTCCACGCTTATTCGAAACGATTAAATCGACACGAAACAAAAAGGAAACGTACAATACTCGGAACTGACGGGCGCCAATGTACAATCCTGCCGTGCGCGCGAACTTACTATTTGCATTCTATACAAATTAATCCGTGCGGATACCCTTTTTACGGTCCACACTTTAGTTTCTAAACTCGCAAAACTAAACAATTTATCAAAACTAAAGTTATAAAACGGAATATAACTAACATAAGCCCGTAATGAACGAACGACGCGGCGAAATACAAAATGACGATGAAATGGAGCATAAATAAAGTCGAAGCATGCTGGAGTTACTGTTGCTAAAGTTTCGCATGATATAAAACGGTAATGAAGGCGCTGCCGATGGGCTCTGGAGTAGGTATAGTAATAGAACAAAACAAGACAAACACGGCAACAAGAGCAGAAGCGCCCTGTTGGGAAGGGAAGCTGCAGGCGGCAATAGCAGTAGTTGAAGGTGGTGGTAGAGTGGAAGCGGAGGTAATATAGCAAGAACGTCGGCAGGAATAACGGATACTAGCTACGTAATACCGAGGCCCAGGTTCTATCGCAAAATACAAGCTAATGTTGTAGAAATCCTTGGAGAGATAATTAAAGTCTGTCGCCAGCTAACGAAGCTAAACACACACATTCATCACGCCGGCTGTGTCCGCCACCGTCGTCGTCCTCTTACGCCAATCCCTCGCCACCTTACCCCCCGGATACCCCCATCGTATATATCGGTAACCGCCGCCGCCTTTCGTCTCCCCCAAGCCACCCTCCTTTCAGCGAACTCCCAGAGCCATCCCAGATCAACCTTGCCCGTATAATTATATACGGTGTGTTTGCTGTGTGTGCGATTAGACGATAGTGGATTGGATCTCGTGCCCGTTATCCGTTTAACTTCTTTGATTGTGTCTGTAGTCTGTAGGTTGCTATTTTCGAACGCTACGAACCGGCTCAAATTGAGCGTGCATCGCGTGCTACGAATGATAGAATTCAAATTAACTACCATCAGCTGCTGGCGCCGGATATGTGCCTTCCTGCTGTATGTAATCCTTCTTGGGAAGCTGTAATAAAACAACGGGTTATCAGTTTTAATGCCAGGTAAATAGGTTTTTTATCAGTATAGGGAGGTATTAAAACAAAAGATTTATAACTCAAAATGATACATAATATACTACCAAATTATATTGTTACAAATAAGAAATGCATTATTCAGTACATAACTTGGTAATTTCATATATTTAACGCTGAATGAGGATCTGTAGAATACAAAAGTACCCATTAACAACAAAACAAAATTATTTTCTGGCAAAAAAGTGCTTCAACATTGAAGCAATTCTCTAGCTGTGGTACAATGACCACACAATGAAAGTTAGAGATCTGAACCTAAACCTCCGCGAATACTTTTGCAAAAAACGACTTTCTTTTGTTTAGTATTTACTAAATATAATTATTTACTAAAATATTTATGAAATTATTCTATTATAGTTTTTTTAGAGTTGAGTATTGAGTATTGAGAAGAAGATAATATCCGCATAGTTTAACTAACTGCCCCGTCCTCCACAGCCACTAGAGCCTATTGTAGAACGGATTTTACATTTCATCAAGTTCATCCAGCAAGTTCAGGACCTTGAGATAGCTCAGAATCTTTTTGAATGAGGTGCTTTTTTAAGTCTCTTTTCCTAAAGATGTCATAACTGATTCTCGTTGCGGCGGGTTAGTTTTTAAAATTAATCATTACTATAACTCTTACATTGTATTTCAATGCCATCTTCACATTTTGCAACAGAGAGTTTTTTTTTGCAGGCGGCACCATGTGGAAGAAATATTACTAAAGTTTATTTTTATATACACAGTAATTTCCACAGTTTTTATCTTTGATTTTTAGGTTAAGATAGATAACCTGTTGGTTCTCCAAAACTTTAAATTTGGCTGACATCGACAAAATTGTTAATTTTACTTCAACTGGCCTACTAAAAAAGAAAACACTACTTAACTAAGTTTTTCAAACAACTTTGTTAAATATCATACCACCGAACCTTACTTTTTGTTGGTCAAGAGATTAGTAGATGAGAGATTAATTTGTGCCGGTGATCACATCTATCAAGTAATTCAATAACCAGACTTAAACATGTTGTATTGTTTGTTTTAAATCCTAGTTTTTGAGTTGCTCCCAGAACAGATGATGCAATTAAAACGAGAATTGAAAATTATCACCTTAAATATGTAACTAGGGAAATATACACCAAAGCATATCAGGTACCAATTTACAGTCTCAAGGTTTCCAAAAGTAACGTAAACTTCAGATAATAATAAACTCCTACAATTTCTTGTAGTCTCGACAAAATGTCAATGAGTTTTCCTTTGTTTTAAGATAAATTTAAGTAAGTAATTTAATACTTATGTATTTTGCTACGAAAGAGTAAGGTAAGGTCCAAGAATTAAGGTCAGACAAGAAAAGAAGACTCCACAGCGTCGTCCACATTAGTTTTGTCATGGAGATTTCGAAAAAAAAAAACCCATGAATTTGACTGTATATATCCTCTAAGGGTACAAGCGGTTAAAAATTCAAAATTAATATGACATTACTCTTGCTTAATTTAAAATTAAAAACTAATATTTAGTCCGAATAAAAAATATAAATCCCTGATGGGGATCAAGGATAAAGGCATAGTTTAAAAGCTCATGGCTTAGAAAACATTACCCAGTTACGACTGCGTTGTTCTCGATAACATTAGTGAAATTCAATCAGCTCAAACTGAGAATTTAGAGGAACATCGTTACCTATGAAATTAGAAAAACGCTGAGAAGAAATTACGAAAAAACTAAAATCCCAACAAAAGTATGAAGGAAAGAAAGCTGTCGGAATGCAAAAAAGCTATACGACGCAACTCAGCGTTTAGAGGAAACTAAATCACTTAACTATATCCAATTATTCAATAATAAAACAGTTTATATTTGTAGGTATAAATGATTTATTGAAACTTCTCAATAAATTTAGTAACCAGTGGCCTAGATTAGATTAGATTATGTTTGGGGTGGCTATACGGACTGATTTCACCGTAACCTTTTCAGACCTATTGTGTTCCTCTTTGTCCTTAATTAGACTTGTCATCTTTGAAAGCGGTCCCATGATCTTGCTATTAGTTGTGGAGTTCTCTACCCCCAGTGCTGACAACCTTGTGCTCGCTAGGCCATCGCAGTGGCACAATACATGAACTAGACTTTCTTGGCAGAACCTGCAGAAAGCATTATATGCCAGGCCAATAATGTACGTAAGTATGCCTATTTAGTCTATAATGACCTACTGTCTTCCTGTTTTTACTCAGTAGGCCTTTAGTAAATTCAGGCATCTGTTCCCATAACAACTCCTTTGTCTGTCTTTGTCCTGGTGATTTTTGCCACCATTCCTTGGACTTGTTTTGAATCCATTCATTGATGGACTTTTTAATTTGCGATTTGGCGATGCCGAAGGAAGCGCCAGCTCCAACGAATAATCTTGACGAATCTGGTTTGGCCAAATCGTCCGCCGCCTCATTTCCCTGCACGCCCATGTGGCTGGGAACTCAGGCCAATGTTAATTTTTGTTGGGTTCCACTTTTTTTATGGCGCTTATGTAGTCGCAAACCAGCTTACCATTAGAGTCAACACTTGCGGAACTGATCGCTTCAAACGGTGTCTTGTAATCCCCGGAAATAGTTACGATTTTACCAAACTCGGTCTATCTTTTTACTTTTCTGACGGTGGTTTAGGAATTCATTATAATTGTAAAATATAAGTAAATATGTATTAAAAAATGAATACTTGGTATTTTAATAATGCTATTTCAGGAAAATCTTTTAATTGTTTTGATTTATATTTTCTTTGGTTATGCCTCAATTTTGTCTCTTCACCCAGTAACTTCTATTATCTATTTTATTATTGTATGTGAATGATTAAAAAAAAAAAAAGCTAAATGGCAACTAAACGCAATATATGGTGGATAAATTCAACAATTTCACGTCAGGTTATTTATTTTCAGTGTTTTATTTTACTATACCTGTGCAAATAGTATTTATTTATGACAAATTCTGTATGTATCAACAACCGAAAAACTAAAAAAATTGTTCAACAATTGTTATCTATTCATCATGTCAACTGAAGTTGTTATAATAACAATTCCTATTTTATTTGTAATATTTAACGCAATTCTCTTTTATCTTACGCCGGTTATCTCTAACGAAATGAATGACATTCAACAACTTCTGAGGTATTTAAATCAAAACAACTTTTAAAACTTCAAAATTTACAAAAAAGATAGCGAGATGCATATCCTTAAATAGGGAATCCCCGCCTCAGAGATATTCGCAGCATTTCCCGTTCATTAATTAAAAATGTCGTTTCGTGGCAATTAGCTAGATGAGACCCTCAAAGCAGCTCTTCAGCCAGACTGCATTTGACATCCAAGAGTGCCGCGGATCGCCGTGATTAATGAGCAGGACAATTGCCTATCGCCCCAGCCGGTCGTACTGCAAGCTCTTGCTAGAAAGGAGAGCCGTAAGAAGAAGGGTTAGCAAGCATTCACAGTCATTAACGACATTTTATATTTTGTAAATATACCTACACTAATGCGCTCTTATGCTTGAAGACCGTTAGGAATTCGTCTGCTTAGGAGCCGCTGCCCCATTGACTGTCTATTTGCATATTGTGTTTGCTCAGAGAGGGGAATAGAAATACGTTAAATTAAAGAAAAGGAAGCTGCTCTTATTCGTCACGATTTTAATGCATTTACATATACGTTGCTTGAAGCATGTTTAAGGTTTAAATTTTTAAATAGAGCGTAATGGAACTTTTGATATCTAGCCTAGGTATATAAAAATGTAGAAATTCTAGATTTAGTAATAAAATATATTGTCTAATTATACAAACAGACATTTTAAAACAAGAATTAGGTAATAGGTTCAGGTTCCCCTTTGCTTTCAGTCCACACGTTGCACACGTGTCAACTTTTGCCCCGTTAGAGAATGTAGTCGCATGTGCAACAATGTGCACGAGCCGGGACTAGCGCCTTTGTTAAAATATGCAATGGGACACTACAGGTTTAAGCACTTATCACTGTGGATGTCTCTTCCGTCACTTCGTACGTGAATGTTTGAAAAAGTGTTCGTGATCTTTATTGTGAACAGCGAACAGGATTTCAGCTGTTACTTTGTTTTCATCATAATTTTGTCATCAAGCACAATAAAAAAAAAGAAATAGCTCGTAGTCGAATTTATATTTTTTATTTATCGAAAAAATCGGGATTTTCTTTTTTGGATAAAATATATAAATTTCATGTGTAGGAAACTGAGATTAAGTTCTTTAAATTATCATTGGATTCTTCCATAATCCTTCATACTGTGTATATGTAGAACCTATTTTAATTGAATTAAATTTGGTTTATAGAATTATACATGAATCATATGATGGAAATTCTGAATTGGTCTGAAGCATTCTACTTCACTGCAGGAAATGAGAAAAATATAATTTTCAGTAAAAGTAATATTTAAATATTTATAAAATTTATTTATTATTACTGGATTTCGTCCCTTGCAACAGCATATCGTCGGCTACGAGTGTTAACCTGCTACCTCCATAAATCCAAACTTTATAGTAGGCGATGTAATTCTATTAAACCAAATTTGTATGCAAAGATAACAAATAGTTTATTTGTATAAAGGAGTATTACATATTTTTTAAACATGTATAACTTAAAATAAACGAAAACATACGTTTTATGGTTAACTAAAGGAGATAGCAGGTAAATACAAACATCATTTGTGAATAACTTTGGAGTTAGCAGGTTTTGCTTACTATTACTTTTTTAAATGAAAATAAAAATTGTGGAAAAAATTCAACAAACAGCAATGATATTTTTATTCACGTAAAAACAATACAACAAAAAACTTGAAAAGCTTGAACCATCATGAGGTAGATTATCATAGCACCCATAATAATTTGCGCTCAAGTACCTTTCAAAGCGGGCATCAGAGCCCTGCCCTGACTTTAAAAGATGTTAGACGAATTATGTAAATGCCGTCCCACTTCGTTAAGAATACAAAAGAAATAACTATGATAATAATAATATATTATGTTTTATTAAAATATCAATGACAGCTTTTTTTGCGGGGACCCGTTTGATATAACGTCTCTGGAAACAATGCAGTCTCTTGGCTTTTTATATTGTATCTCCCATTTCCTTTATCCATTATGTTATGCCGACCACTACATACCCTGGTGATCTGTACTAACCTGTATGAGTTCCTGGCTGGTCTATCGAAATAATCTTCTTGGTTCATGTTTTGCCTGCCAAAAAGTTGGCGGTCTTTATGCTCCCACAGACTCATATCACATAGGATGTAGTATGCGGTCTCTGTCATTTCATTACACAGTCTGCATTGGGTGGATATCCGCTGTGTTGATTCCCATTTTCCGTAGGTGTCCTTTTCAGTGCACAATGTCCTGTTAAGAGATCTACAGCTATGTGAAAATGATTCTTGCTAAGCTTTAGTAGTTCTTCAGTCTTCTTCTTTGATGGTCCCTTGATAAAGGTATCTCCATGAGTTTGCCCAGTTGTATTGTTCCAGCGTTGTTGATGTTTCTCTTGGTCCCAACTCCTTACTTGATCCCGCACTGCTTTTGACACTCCTAGAATAGGTTCTTGCCCTATAAATGAAGCCAATTATTCCTTTCTTGCCAACTCAACTCTTTCATTTCCTTCGATCTCGATTGTCTGGGCACCCACGGTAAAGTAACTGTATTGCGGTCTGCCAGGCTATTCAGTTCTCGAATGCATTCCAAAATCAGTCTCGATTGTATCCTGAGCTTCACTAATGTCCTCAGTTATACCTGACACCGTAAAAGTAACTAGTAAAGTTTTTGCAACAAAAGTTCGGGACCCCTTTGTCACATAATTGAATAAATGTAATCCGTTCTTGGCGATTTACCAATATGGTTTGAATGAGTTGGTCGCCCATTTCACCTTTTCACATTTACTATTCTCTTTGCTACCTACCAGTGCTCTCTGCACACCTGCCTCGCGGGTTCCAGTTTTGCTTTATTGCAGTCTAGCAGTAGCTAGAACCTAGGAAATGAATCCGAAAAAGTTCTCTTATGGTATCATTTCTCGTCTTTGTGTAGCCCCCACTTTTGTTTCCAGAGTATATATTGAGCTTTGAGGTTCTTTAGATAATATCTTAGTGACCCTAACACATTCTGGAGCTTGCTCAATGTCCTCACAGTGCCTCCTGCAGGATTTTCTCTTTAAATTTCTCAAAGTTTTGTTCCAATCAGTAAGGGCCTTTCTATGTATATTCATCCCAGACTGATGCTTTTTTAGCTTTATTGAACTTCTTCCTTACTTCCTTTTACATGTTTTCGAGGTTGCTGTTTCACCAGGGTATCTTCCTGGAAACTCCCTTGTTTAAACGCTTGTTTAAACGCTAACGAAATTATGTAACAGTGTCTTTCATTTACCCTCCTACAAATTCCAAGTCTATTGTGTTACTTATCTTTTGCTTAATCCATTTTAAACTGAAATCTAGTTCTGCGGTGTAAGCTTCCGAAACAGTTCTTTGGAGATTACGATAAGTTTCAATTACAGGTTGCTGACTATTACAGTTTATGTGCCTGTGATCTGAGCAACTCTCCTCATCAGACATATGCCAATCAAAGATATTGCTTCCTATATAGGCGGTTGCCAATCTATTACCTCTTTCCTTTTGAGTTTACGAAAGCTGGTTCACTTCCTACATTTATAGTATGTCCAAATTACTTGCCATAATAAATTGTAGTAAAGACTTTCCTCTGAAAATGAGTTGTTGTGGATGCAAAAAAAAATGATACGGAAAGTAGCATACATGCGGCTAAATGTCGCTCCAAAATTTAGAGATATTGGGCGACCTCCCTGCTGGGCATACTTTACAGCGTTTCTTTTTAGTCGTTGTGAGTGCAAATTATTCAATTGTGTCCAAGAACATGTGTTTGTTATTCTTCGAAGACGTTCTGCTAAAACCTTCCACTGGTCCAAAAATCTGAGCAAGCATAATACCAGTTACTAAATGGTAGGTGGGGGAGACAAAAGGAAACCGTGGAGATGGCAGATCTACCAATCATTAAAATTAAACAATTTACCTCTAAATTAGGAGTAAGCTGTTTTACGGAATAATGCAGCATATGTTTGGTATGGAAATGCCACTACAGAGTCAAATTCATCGAAAAGTGGAGTTACCAGGTTAACACTTTTAACCGACGATATGTCATACTAAAACCCGCTTTTTAGTTTTAGCTCTGGCAGTTATGCAAGAATAGACAGAATTGTTTGAGCATCCACCAAGTTCAGAGATTTTACTTGAGTTAAGATTAATTAAATTAGCTTTCAATAGCTCTATTTTTAACAAGATGACAATCTCTCATCGCACTCCATAATTACTTGCTTTTATTCTGGCGATGAAGATATTCAAAATAAACCTAATACTATTGGCATATATTGGTTTAGTATCTCTCCGGACTCGACAGTAACACATATTATTGTATTTTAATTTATTGTTATTTAGTTTCACTTATGGTAGTTTTTTAAAAAGTTGATTGTAAAAGTTAAAAATTTTTAACGAAGCTGTCAAAGTGTGTTAAAGTTTTAATATGTCTTTGTGAATGTAAAATAGAATTGAAATTATTTCAATTGACGTCATATTCACGATATTGATCAGAACGAACGTTTTGTAAGTTATGATACATCATTAAATATTTGTTTTCATAATTATTAATTTGTATTTCGATATTTGTTATCTACAGAAACCTGATGAGAGCATCACTAGGCTTCTGTAAATAACCGGCCGAATCTGTAGCTTAAGAAACAATAAATTTGTTTGAAATAGAATAGCAAAATTTTGCGTCTTATTTATTTACAATTGAATATACGCGTCGAAATGGCATAAGTCAAACCAAACCAAACCTCTACCAATACCTTAGGATTTCAACATCATAATTTCCGCCTTTGTTGAGAGGCAAATCGTACATAAGAAATAAATATACAAAGTCCTATCTGTACGAATACATAAACTAATGCTAAACCCCACAATTTAAACGTCCGGTTTCTAAAGCATTATGTTATGCACTTGTCTGTCGGACGCAGTCACACAATACCTTTCAATGCACCATATGCAGGTTCGTTATTGCCCCATATCGGGATGATGTTACCGCACTGTACGGTTGACCTAAACACGTGGCAAAACTAGTTTGCGTTTTTCCGATATCATCACGGTCTTAAATGTACAGGTCACCTCCACTTAACTTAGGACCCTCAACAGGTCCCATTTAAGGATATTGCACGCGTCACCAGGTAACCAACAGGTCCTGCAAAAAAAAAGAGCATTAATCTCACTCACAACCCTAGCTGGTGTATAATTTTTACGCTATTAGAAACGGCGATTATCCTAATATTATTTTAAGTAATATTATTTTTTGTTTAATTTAATTAAACTGCAGATTAGTATGAACCATATGCATGATTTCTATTATTTATCAACGAAAATCCTGAACATTGCATCCCATGTTTATGATTTTACAGTACACCGCGGTAAAGTGATATATTACAGAAATTTTGCTACTAAAACGAGAAAATATTTATGATGCATAATAATATGACCATAATAATATGAAAAAACTTTGCAGCTAGAAAAGAAGCTGAGGTAGGAGTATACCATTAGTCTTTGACCACTAGACTAAGAGAAGCTAATGAATTATAATTTTTATTTGGTGTCGTATATGAACTTTGATATATCTATCTACAAGATGAACCACTTAAAATGATATATAAAAATTGCACAAAAATATAACAAGTACAATAGATAGTAGGCATTTAAAAAATATATACTAAATCTTGTGTGCTTGAGTCAATAACTGTTAGTTTTGGTCGTTTTGGTTCTGTCTGCAATTTTCATAAGAAAATGACACGTGGTGTTGCAACAAATAAAAAACTGTCTGAACGTCGTGTTCTGGTAAAGATTTGCAGAACTAAGAGAAGAGGTGCCTTACAACAAATACAAGCCCAATCGAATCACGAGGCAAATTTAACTATCTCCAGAGGATGGTGTAGACTATGATTGTATAAGTCTGGTTACAGTTCTTATATATAAAGTAAGCTTATAATTTTTTATGTTACAACATCAACATTTATAATGTTTTTTTATTCACATTCCTTAAAGACAGATGAAAAGCCATTGGGCAAAATCTAAAATATTTTGGGAAACGGAAATGTGGGGTTGTTAATGTTATTTTCAGCGACGAATCAAAATTTGATATCGGCGTAGGTGATTTTTGAAAAAGGATAATTTGTACAAAACCTGAAGTCTCTCATAAAGACTGCCTAAAGCGTACAGCAAAATTTTACCAGGGGGTTATGGTATAGGGCTGCATGAGTAGTAGAGGGCTTGGTAAATATGAGTTCATTGATGGTACTGTAAATGTAGAAAAATACCAACATATTTTATTACGAAACTTGATTCCAACGCCAGAACAAAGTTTTGGAGACGAAAATTTTACATTTCAGCAAGACGGTGCACCCTGCCACACTGCCAAAACAACGAGAAAGTGGTTTGGGGACCATAATTTAAAAGTTTTATCATGGCCATCAAGTAGACCCGACTTGAATGTTATTGAAACTTTATGGCATCAGATGAAGAAGTCTTTGCGTAACGATCCTCAGCGTACAGCTCCAGCACTAAAGGCAAAAAGCACGCCAATTTGGCGAATATTACCGAATATTATTTCCTGTAAGGGATAAGTATAAAATTAAAACAAATGTTGTTGGCAAATGACCTTAAAGAAACAAAAATGGAAGTTTTATTACTTTATACACCTGTTTATATAGGTAATTGTATTGAAATTTGTATTTGTATTCATGATGGTAGTTGTTAGATATAATACCAACAACTAATTTCTTAAAAAAAATGCAATAAAATTTTTAAAAGGCACAGAATTGTAGTCATACAGCTGATAACCTTCGCATATACATACATTTACAAAACTCCTTTAGTTTTAATGCTTTTATTTTTGCTTAAAATGTTTTTTTGAAATGCTATTAGATATGAAGAAAATGATTGAAGTACTTCCTAATTCTTTAATATTATTTTATTTTACTACTATATAGATAGCAACCGATTTCGGGTTTTCACCTTCATCAGGCTATATAAACATGTGATCTTACGAACATTCTATATCATCGTCAATTATAAACATGGTCCAGCTGAAATTAATTAGCAAGGAAAAAGAAATATGTAGTGTCGCAGGCGAACTTTCACCGGCACTACGTAGACAGAACTTAAAACAACACATTCAGGTAAATCAAGGAAGAGCTTCAACAGATAAATATTTAAATATCTTGAGTTTGAGTAAATCAACTTTTTAAGACACCAAATACATCTTTTTCCGAAGAAACAGAGACAGTTGCGTATTTAGAGTAAACGCAAGATATTTGTTTGTGGTTCACTGACCCTTCTTCTTAACGGATTAGATAAAAGAAAAAATAAAATTAACTTCCTAGATTTCACGTTCTGTGTAAATATAAACATCTAAGTGTGTACATATCTAATATCTTCGAACATTATCCACGCCGGTAAACCCTCTCGTGGTAGAAACACAAGAAAATCTCATGTCCCATTTGAATATCAAACAATCCCTCTGCTGCGTTTTGTTTGAATACAGTTTAATGCCTTATTTGAAATGAGCCACGTCGGCCTAATTTTTTTCTCCTCGGTGCGAGAACGTGAGAACGGTCAACCCTTGAGCTCGGCTTACGTTTAATGTAACGATCGTCCGATTCCGAACAGGTTTGGTCAGTATGGTGGTCGTCGCATCTCTCAGCATCTTCGCAGGGCGAACTGGGCGCCGCAATTGATGCTTGAATTATAGATGACCGTGGGATCAGCGTAGTTGAAATTAGATATGTATGAGGTTAAATGTCGTCCGTAATAGAAAGAACATGTGTATGTACGTGCGGGATTCGCGTACGCTTCGAATGCCCCGTTTGGAAAGGAAGCCGGCAGTGGATTTCGCGAATTTCAATGCGCGCTAGTAGGTAGCGTAGAACCGCAGCGACCCAAGTAGATTCGACGTACTGGTTTATTAAATAATTTACGCGAAGGTTTCTCCGAACTAAATTGCTTTTCACGTCTAAAGTGCACCGTAGCGTAATAAGCACTTTTTCCCGTTGTTAACTAATTGTATAGTTTCCCTTGATGAGATAAATGGTAAATTTATAAGCTTAAAGGTGTATATCGTTTCATACGGCGCTGGATTTGTAAGCCGGTAAAACCCCATTCCGGCAGAATGTTTAACATTTCAGGAAGTAATTTCCAATGAAATTTTGATCTTACAGATTATTCTTTAGGTTGTATGTATGTGTGATATTAAGGTGATAGTACACTGCGAACTGAAAGATCTATTGTGTTCCCTATTCCCGCTGTATTTACAGCTGGCCGCCCAGCCTGATTCCTTTTAAAAAGTGCAGAATGTCCGAAGGCTCCAGATTAGGTAGCTCTCCCTCTTCGATTTCACATGCTCCCAGGTGCAGCGCCCTTGAGTTGCACAGTGCAGCGCAGTTTGTGAGTAGATGAATGGACGTTTCGTCCTGTTCCCCACAAAATATACATTCGGCTTCCTTCGCTATTCCAAGCCTGCTTAGATGCTCGTTCAGTTTACAATGGCCTGTAAGGATCCCTGTCAATATGCGAATATTATTTTTACTCAGGTTGATGCATTCTGCAGGTGTCTTTAGGTTCCCAGAAGAGTTTTAGCTTGCCTCATTCCCTGGAGATTCTCCCAGTATTTGGATTTTCTCTGCTCTACTTCATTTTTCAGTTTCTCCAGTGTTATCCCGCAAAAAGGTTCTGGCCCTACAAAAGGTGTTCTAGCCCCTCTCTTAGCGAGATTATCCGTTATTTCGTTCTCTTCCACTCCCGTGTGTCCCGGAACCCACAATAGGGTTACCTTGTTCTTTTTGCCTAGCTCGTTTAGTTTTTGTAGACACTTCCAAACCATTTTGGAGCTGATTATGTTTGACCTCAGCGCCCTAATGGTTGCTTGACTATCAGATTTTATGATAATCTCCTGCTTTTCATAGCTTCTGTCAATGTTGACCTGCACACATCTTTCAATGGCGTGTATTTCCGCCTGGAAGATACTTGGGTACATCCCCAAGCTTTCGAAATATTTGGTTCTAGGCCCATATATCCCTATTCCAGTTCCCTCTGCCGGTTTGGAGCCAGCTGTGTACCATTTAATGGCGTTTCTATTGAGTTTCGAAATGGTGTCTTTTCTTTAGGTTAATTTAAGAAGTTAAAAAAGAAACACCTGATTTACGTTGTTGCTTGCACAATTGCTGCATAAGTAGTTCATACAGAACGTGAAGCACTTTTATATTTGATTTTTGCGGAATACCTTAGATGTTAGAGCGGAGAGTGTGTAGATGAGAATGATGTAAAAGATACACACAACTCTAGACGACTTGAACAAAACCTTCAATTCTCCCTTCAATCTTTAAACTCATTTAGTATCAGACTTGACTGAGAAAATAACTGTGCTGGAACAAAACCGCTATTAAAATAAAAAGTGCCACAAGGAGCGGTATTGGCTTCGATATTATTTATAATCCATAGTAACGATCTGCCTAATACTTAGCAAAGAAAGAGAATATTTCTGGGAATGTTCATCAAGACTAGGCTTAAGAGAGGTAGTTACATAGACAGACTGCAAAGAAAATTATCTACTACAATATGAGAGGAATAAAATCAATGTTGCCAACAGGCGAAATAATTTTCAGAAGCCACTTGAAATTCTAATGAAATTCTGCTGACAGTCGCTCATAAAATGAAAATTCCTACTAAAATTGGAAAAATCATTAAATTTTTTTAAATGTTGGCATAAAGTAAATACATAATACATATATAGGTTTTTGTTCAATGGTTGGATAAATGCTTCAGTAAATGTAATAAATACGAATCTTTTTTTCAACGAATATTAAGTCAACCACAATGAATAATCACTACAATAAACACTAAACACCACAAAAAAAATGTTTCTGCAACTTCTAAGTTAATAAAAAAAATAGGTATAACAATTATTCTTCTATCCTGAATTTACAAAAAAATGTCAAAATCGGGATCGAGATCTAGATCAGTGCGTGCTTTGTATGTTGACATACTTTTAATTTCATTCAAGACTTCTCCAGGTATCTCGTAATTAAAGCAACATTTAACTGCTTGTAGATCTTACGTTATCATCTTGAAACAAAATTTGCATTTTCCTAGGGAGCCTGAAGTACTTTTAATGGCGACCAACCAATCTTTCAGAATGGGATTCTCCAACCAGGCCTTTCTGAATTTTTGTTTATACTGGCCCTTGGGCTTCTCCTTAGGCGGCATGACCATAATGTCCTGTAAACCATGAAAAAATGCATTTTATTGAAATAACAAATTACTAATTCAAAACAAATGTACATAAAAACTTTCTAATCTACCTACAATTATTGTACCAATAATTTGAATAAGGTTCACAATCACCATTAACTTCAAAACTAAATTCCCAGGTTTTTTATTCAAATATGATGAAACCACTCATGCAAATGAGGTCTGGCGTAAATGACGCAAGCAAGCACCCAAAAGAAATGTTTCGTCGCCCTTTTATAACCTGTTTATAACTTTTTGATGAGTAAATCCCCGAGTTACGATTAAAAATCATCTAAAGTTTTTTCTACTACTTGCCACAGAGGGCAGCAAAACATGCAAGTCTTCAATCTACTAAATTTTCTACTATCTCACTAGTTCAACAATTTGTCGACTAGGCGGGGGCAAAATCTACCAAATCTAAGTAAAAAGTTGAGAACACTGAATAATATGTTTGTCAAATTATCAAAATATAAGGAAGCCAGAACAACACACTCCATGCCGGGACCAGTTACAGTGCTCTAGTGTGAGGATTGTTTGCAGAAGATGTAAAGGTTTTCTTAAAAGTAACAGGAAATTATAAGTGCATTAGTTGATACAAACTATAGAGACACGTGCAGAAACAATTTAGCAGAGAGCAATAAACAAAAAAATTTTGATTGGAAAATAAATAAATCTCCATTGATAAGCATTTCTCTTGTCTATTACATTACAAAAGTACTAACTTAACTCATAATACGGTTTTTTTAATAAATGTGATTTTAGGTTGGATTTGAATGCGAACATTTTTGATCACACTTGATCTTATTATATAATAAGGACCATTTTCCTACAGAGTGGTTTTATTACAGGGAATACTCAAATTATTAGAGGATCTTGTCGCCATATTAGAATACACTTCCTTATTTGTTGTAAATTTGTGCAGGTTAGTTTTAGTGTATATAGCAGAAAAGTTACTGTCATAGCGCGTTGTTGCTTAAAGTAATCTCTACACGATTTTGTTCTGGTTAACTTGAACATAGCTCGTATTATTCGCTTTTGGGCAATGAGTATTCTTGAATCGCTACCAGTATGCCAAAATATATTTCCATAATTCCGTATGGATTGCACGTAGCGCCATTTTACCTAATTGAATTATGAATTGCTATGAATTGAACCGCCACTATCGTCACTTCACCGTTCATGAACGGTAAAGTACAATACGTACATACGGAATTGAACTACCGCTATGTCTGTTCCGCCACTTTACCGTACTCTTTTGTGAAGATTCTGAAGCAGTTCTGGGTTCGGTTGTCGAATTAACTGTCAAAAAATCTATCATTCAAATATGAGTGATATGTATTCTGAACATTGCAGATGCAAGTAAATTATCTTTAATAAGGGGTAGTGGAAAAAATATTGTATGCACCACGGCTCGAAAGTGTTTTTACCGAACTTTTTTGATTGCTACCCTTGGCCCGCAATCTCCAAACTCGTTCGACAAAACATCATTTCCCAACCTCAATACGTAAATAACTATAATATATGTTAGCTTTTTTGCAGATAAAAGACATATTTTTGGAGTAAATATTATAAAATCAAGATTATCATTTTGAAATAAAGTTAAACTCCTTCTTCCTGATGTAAGAAGGTATTCAGGTGATGAATTATGAGCTTTCTGTACACAGCATAAAAGTCAATTAAAAATCTATTTGTTTGGAGAACTCGTACCTGTTGGAGTTCTTTGAATAGCAAGATACAAATATGTAGGGCACAGTATCGAAAGAACATTATCGGAACAGTATCGATGGTGAATATGGAGAGCTATGAGAGAAAAGTATCAGCAGACCCAAATCTGCGTCCTAATCATTATGACTCCGGAAAAAACCAGTTTCCGTAATTGACCAGACTGAGATTTGAACCCCGAACCCCACGAGCGATAGCCAAATGTGCAAGCCACCATCAAGTGAAAGTAGTTTTGTTATATAAATCGTAAATATAATAGAAATAAATATATTTTAATAAAACGAAGATATGTGAATTTAAAATGTTATATTAAAATAAAAAACGTATTTAAACTTCCGAGTTTTTAATAATAAAAGAGTTATTAAAGATTACGGGTTAATAGTCACACGTTTAGGTTCTTACAAATAGAGGACAAGCGCGATAGAAAATAATAAAATCACCAAGGTGGATTTACGATAAGAACATAGCGCTGAAAAAGCTAGGCTTACACTTTGGAGGTTTGTTATTCGCCTTGCTTATGTATTATTAAAGTTAGTCAATGAGTTCTGGGTACCGTTTACTCCGTGCGCCATCTGTCAATGACCCAACGGTACTCGCCCTCATTTTCTAATTATATTAATATATAAACATGGCATACGTAAGGCAAAATTACATTTGATGCAAAAAGCCTTGTGTTCATACGGAATTTATGTTGGATAAAATAAAATATTACCAACGTATAGGAATATCACCATATTAATTGCTACGTTTTTGTAATGCATTTAAGAAACGTCAATATGAATTCGATACTATTTTAGTAAGGTATCGATAAAAAAAAGTATCAATGTCAAAAGTACTTGGTATCATTCGTGTCCTTACAAATACGCGTCTTAATAATTTTACACAGCATTTTAGTGCTTTACAAATTATAATTAGTTTACTAATTACTTTACGTATAGTTTGTTATATTACCGATATACCGTATTAACAATTGCAATGATTAAGTTTAGGGAAATATTTATTTCGTATTGCATTAGAAAATTATATTGAAGGTGACAATATACCTATGTACTTTTTGATTACATTATTATATATTGAAAGTTATTATTTAATCCATTTTTATTACCTACTTTACAACTGAAATTGAAATATAATGCCACATTATATTCAAATTTCTCAATATGTGGGCTACATTTAAAGATAAGTTAATTTAGCTAATAGCGAGCGAAGTTAAAAAATCATTATTTTCGCTTAATTAACAAATCTTTAGGTTAGATCTAAGCATCAGTCTGGTTTTTTTTTTACCAGAACCATTTAGCCAGAGGTATATCCGCATTTTTACAGTCGACTTAACACGAGACGAAATAACTACGAACTTTAATCAAAATTCTAATCTAGAGTATTTAGTCTAAAGTGTGTAGTAGTATTCCAGAGAATCCATTGTTTTAATCGAACTCATCTCCAGTTCTCATTTTGTGCAAATGTTGGCAGCCATGCGGGGGAATATTAGCGCTTCTAAGGGTGCTCGGGATAGGGACGCTCGGGTCGGTAGGGGAGGTAATGTTAGGGGGTAACGAGTGAGGCAGCTTTATCGAGCAGAATTCTGCGTTTAATCTAACTTGCGATCTATTTGTCGAAGCCATATTCCCCATGCTCTCTGTCCGTTTACTTTCGACTCCGCCGGCATCAAGTATTCCTATTAATTTAATTCTCCACGTTCTATCTACGTGATCTCTATTCAGTTGATGTTTGTGTTTTATGCAAATATTTAAAATATAATTTTTCTTTTTAAACGTATTGTCCGTATTTAATTATAGACATTATATAGTTGTTACCAAACGAATTTATATTATTAGAAGTTCAGGTGTTTACAAGGTATTACGGTTATTTATTTACAACAGAAGAATATATTCCTGACTTGGATCAATAAAGCACAATTCTCTGAAACTAGTCACCTCTTCTTACATAGCTAATAATTTTGACGGCATTTAGACATCATCCAATAGTTTTCGCTCCATTCCCAGTCAAGGTTCTTAATAATAAAGTAAAAATATGATCTTCCTTGATGGATTTTCAAGTTATTGTTTTCTGGAAAGCTTCCGCATCTGTGCGATTCTGAAGAATAAACACTACAGGGTGTATTTGTTATATGGCAAAGTTCTTTATTAGGTAATTGTTACCTGACTTAAAATTTTGATAATTGGAGTACATATATATTGTTGTAATAGCTTTACAATCCGAAAATATTTTTACGTACAACGTTTTACGAAAGATATTTTTTTAGATTGAACAGTCTGTATGAAAGTAGATTATTCTATTCTACTTTATTAATAAATTCCGAATATCTATTGTTAGAAATGTTCTTCCACAAACTGCTTAGTTTTCCGACTGTTCTCAAGTTTCCTTAAAAAATGGAAACCGTACTTATTTGTCTGATTTCTTTCCAAACGGCTTAGGTTTGAGCAATTAGCTTCTGTACTGTTACAGCCTAAAGATTTATGCATCTTAAAACGATATAAAAATTTGTAATTTTTATACTGTGTGATAAACTTTGGTTGCATTAGAAGAATCTTAAATGCTAAATACTTACTTATTTTAAATAAAGCACCCCTCTTGTAATTGTTCTTACATTATTTGCCCTTTTTCGCTATTTGTTTCAAACTATTTGATTTTATTATGTCCGTCACTGATTGGGACTATAATATGTTTATTTATTTACTTGTTGGTTTATTTCTTTATTTATTGTTTAAAATAGATCTTTCAAAAGAAAATTTGATTAATATGGTACGTATTCTTATAGACCAAACATTCTGATTATTTACTTCCCGCATCCACTTTGGATTCTCAGTAGTATAGTATATAAATGCATTATGGCAACACTACGATTGCTTTTAAATGTTGCCTCGTTAGAAAACAAAATGATAGATGTAATCCCAGAATTAACATTCATAATATTTATTACATCAGGGCAAATTGCATTCTTTTGTCAAAATATTTTTTTTATAATTGGATGTTGCAATAAAGCTAAAACAAACGACGACGCAGTGCTGAAATGAATATTACCGCACACTGTGCTGTAATGAGATATTAACGCACTAGTGGGACTCTTACCGGAACGTAATATAGGCGATTAATGTGCAAATTAAAAAAAAAAATACTGTAAAAAAACGTGTGCAACAATAACTTGTAATGCTCGCGGTTTGAATCTCTCGCATTAAATAAACGTCATTGTGACACTTGTGTTTTAAAATACTATTGAAGTTCTTGATGCAACTTAATATAATATAGATAAAATGTCTATTTTCTCGTTACTTTGTTTAGAGTTGTTTTAGATGCTCAATAATAACACTTAACTCTCTACTGCTAATGTGCGGGTTTTTTCGTGCATGAAAAAGTATTTCCGATTCTTTTTCATCTGTAGCAGCAGTACTCTTTCTTTCGCTTTTGCATAATATAAAAAATTCGTGCTACGAGTAAGCAATTCCTTGGAACTTCGACAAGAGTATATACCATATCAGCAAAATACATTTTCAAAAATATATAAACCAACAAATAAATAAATAAACAAATTAAATAATAGATACAACAAAATCAAATAGTGAAAGAAATAGCTATAAAGCGCAAATAATGTAAGAACAATTAGTAGTGGCATATTTATTAATGGTCTGATTTGCTCAAACTGAATCGGTTTGGAAAAACACCAGACAAATTCATAGATTTTGCCATTTTTTAAGGAAAGTCAAGAATACTCCGAAAAGATATTCGTAGTTTAATTTAGAATATAATAAGCTACTTATATACAGGCTGTTCCATATAAAAAAATATGTTATTATTCCAATATATAATCAAATTATCAAAATTTAAACTCAGCTAACAGTTGCATAATAAAAAATTCGGCCAGTATATATTCCTTACTAGTTTCAACAAAAATTGGAGCTCATCGTTGATGCAAATACATTTTTTTCTATGAGATAGGCATTAGCATTCTAGGTTGATTTCCTTCATCCTTGATTCCTAAAATTTTCGACGTCTTTTGGTAGTGCCACCACCAATTTTTCATAACTAAAAGTGGTTGAAATAAGTTTTTCAAAATTGCGAAACTACAAATTGTAGTATAAGAGCTAGCGGCCACTTATTTAGAACCTACAAACATACCAATATCACTTATATACCCACTAGGGTATATACTTTGCAAAACAGTCTTCTAGGTTTTTTTCTGGATGGGATAATCTTTGACCTTTACCTTTTCTTAAAAGTGGTGCATTCTTTTTTTCCTCCTTCGTCCTGATTTTATCGATAACTTGCATTTTCTTGCGATAGAAATATCCTGGATTGACGAATAATTTCTACAGTTGGAAATACAGTCAGGAAATGTTGCTACCACTCTAGATCGAACGTTGTCGTAGGTGAACTTATAGTGCTTTTGCAAATTACATCGTAGATTGTAACTTTTATTTTGATTCTGCATCTTTTAAGAAGGCTTCAAGGATGTGATTCCCAAAATATGGGTTTTATATTTTTATCACATTTATTAGTACCTAACTGAAAATGTTTTAATAATGATATGCATTCGCTAAACTGTTAGACTCCTCCATGTATTCCGGTATTATTTTCTCAGCGCCAAATTAACTCATCAAATTGATTGAAAATCGCCAATGGAACAAAATGAACGATACTTTTTCAAACCTGATTCCGTAAAAATACAAAAAATTTCAAAGTTAAGAAAACCAGGTCTATCACTTACTTTGTTCTATCGAACAAACATTTTTGAAAAATACTATAATAATATCCATTAGGAGGAATATAATCCATTAGGAGAAGAGAAACTGATACCGAAATACAGGGCGAAATAATTGTTGACTCCTTTAACTTGCTTGATGTTGTATTCTATTCTAATGCTTCCATTTTATTCCATTGGCTTCCAAACCTGGAAAATAAATCATTATTGTGTATTAATTTAACTACCAAATAGTCAATAACAGGCGAAATAAAGTTTGACAAAGCATCATTTCGATGTCTGACACGAGCTAAGAAAAATTACTTATCAGAAAATAATCAGAACCAAAAACCAATGCCCACAGGCCTTGCACCTGCTAGCTAGCGTATACCTATAAAATGTTTTGATTATATGTTGTTACATGATTATTGCAATGTCAAAAACAAATTTGTATATCATTATCATGTTTCAAATCAGTTATTATATCCATTAGGTATATAAAATAAATGAAACGCAATGGATAGAATTTTAAATTAACAAATATTTCACTACAAAGCAATCTACAGAATTCTGATTGTCCTTGTCAAGGACGTTCTCTCCCAGACAATCACATATGAAATATTGAAACCTCGGATAATCCAATAACTTCTTGACAGCGAAAATTTTTAGCCTGGGCCCATGTTTCACATCCTTAATCAATTAGACCGTTTCAATATGCGCATTAGTTAAAAAGGTTCGAACTCGTTCTATCTCAAATGATGAATCGAAATTAGAATGAAACTTTATATAATGTTGGCTAAATTTTCATCCCACCTAACTTTTACTTCTTTTAATATGAATAATGCTGAAATATATGTTGGCGCAGTATATTTAGTCCTACTCAATGCCAAATTTGGTAAGATACTTTTATGTCAGTTTATGTAGTATCTATATATACATTATATGCAGTTTCATTTATATAAAATGTAATAAATGTGATGTGAATATAAAATTTAACGAGTGTATCTTCCAAAGTAGGTATATATTGTCTGTATTCTTAAATAATTGTCAAGTACAATTCAAAGAAATTGTTATGTTATGAAATCAATCTTCAAACAAACATTAGGTTTTGAAAACTGTTTAATCACAAAGTTAGGTTCTTTATTACAACATTATATTGCTATTCTACACATAGATCTAAAATAGTGCATGCTGATCCAGGATACCTATAATAGCAAGTATACAAGTGGTTCCAGTTTAAATTGACAGTGAACACAACAAATATCTATAGTGTTTGATTCCTATGTTTCATTGCTTCAGGATTCTTTGTGTTTCTCTTGGATCCAACTTCCTAGGACGTTCTTAATTTTATACATATTTGCTAAGTATCAACACAAAATGCTATCGTATCCATGAGAAGAAAATAAGTTGATTTTTTAGAAATAAAAAAGAAAATTGCAAAGCCACCTTTTCAATAAGCAAGTAAACTTGATGATCATGACTGCACTCTTTTTCCGAAATCTTTGAAACTGCTCCGAATATTTTAAATGTTTTGAATGCATCATATTAATTTCTAAAAAATACTCTTTTTCTCATTTAATTGATCCTTTGTATATATACATACCTACACATTTGAGACATATTTGGTAAAGTAAGTGCATGCAAAAGTACAAAAAATAAAAGAGCTTAAAAATACATGGTTTCTTTTTAAATTATTATAATATAATAGAAATTGCTGATAGATAATAAGAAGGCTTGATGTATGATGTTACTAAGTAGTAATTTACTAAGAATATTATATGTAAATTTCATATCGATTTGTCCCTTTTAAGTTTCTATATTTCATAAAATTCTGTTTCCTTGATAAACCTATACCTTTTTAACATCTATGCAACAAGATTCAGTGCACTTTTCTCCATTAAACAACTGTGAAACCGTTACTACTACAGTCATCGCCCAGTTGTAGTAATAATAAAAGTTAAAACTTATCCGTTTTTAGGAAAAAGAAACTAATAATCACCAATATCACTGATGTCTGACACACTTAAATAAAGAAACAATTCAAATTAACAATACAGAAAATATAAATATAAATTACAAATAAGTTTTTCATCTAAAAAGCATTACTACGTATTCACATGTAAAATACAAGCAGAAAATTGTATCAGAATGGTTATAGTTCCAGCGTTCCCCGCCGGTATTAGGCGGCGCCTTTGATAGAACCGAGCTTAGATTTTCCTATCGCACTAGAAGCTCGAATATTTGAACAGGAACTAGGCGAGGTAGTTTCAGCTACTAGTTAATAGAGGGCAACAGCGGCGTTTAGTCAAGCTCAAATATCCCCGGGAGCGATCGCGTCAAACTGTACACGGCCGTCGAACTTGTACATCAATGAAAGCACGAACTGAATGATAGGACGGACGATGATTTATGGTGGCGAACTATTAGTTCGCATTTTTAATGAAAAGTCGATAATTTTTCCTATTGAATTTTTTTTTATCGCCTGGATGGTAGCACAGCAACGAACACAGCGGTGAGGTAACTACGACAGCGGCAAAACAAAAACTGGAGGCCGGTTTTTGGAGCCGACATGCCTTTTAGTTGAGAGCAAATTGCAGTTTGCTGTTAGAGTGAAAAATTTCGAATAAAGCTACCAAAAAAGATAATAAGTTGAATTGTATATAAGGCCTATTTCTGAAAGAAAAGGAGTTCGACTTTAAACGCAAATCACAATTAACCGTTTAGGTTAAAAATTTAAGTTAAGATTAAAAAAAAAAAACGAAAAATATGTTACGTGACAAAGTTTTGAGTTTGCTCTAATTTTATTGTCCAGAAAAGACATCATAATTACCAGGATATTCGTGGCAAATGTAATAATGTTTTGCAATTTTCCAACAAATACGTAACAACAGTCATAGTGCAAACGTAAAAAATACAGATAAATCTCTTTAAAATCGTGTCTTTTTTATTTTTGAAAATATATTGGCAAGCGCAAAAGTTAGAAACTTATCAAGAAGAAGTAACAAAAATTGTATGCTGGTGAATACAACGATAAAAATTTTTCTGTAAAATTTGACGTCTTGAACAATCATATAAGTACACATAGGAAATATAAATTGACAATGTGACGTATAAATACTTTTGTATGTAAAACGAGTTACTGACTGAATGTACGTTTACATTTGAACGGAATTTTATATTTAAAAATTACTACATTGTGATGTATAAGTACGTCTTGTGTGTAAAACTAGTTAAAACATATGTGTTGTAATTTTCAAGTACAAAATTTCGTTAAAAGGTAAACATAAATTTAGCGAGTAACTAGTTTTACATACAAAAAGTACTTACACATCATAATGTTGTAATTTTCAGATATAAAATTTTGTTAAAATAATGAAATAATTAAATGAAAGTTCGCAAAGGCTCTGTGTAATTATCTCTGATAAAGTATCACTCTGCTATAAACACTAAAATTGTAACATACATTCAAAACAAGTTCGTATAAAAGCAATGTCACCGCCGGAGAAGTAGGTTTGCGTTTAGACCTTTCTATCCTCGGCACTGTTGGAGTATGCGCGTACTCATCATGTGATCCAGCACGCGCTTTATTATTGGCACTTTTTATCTTGTTGCATTACAACCCGTAAATATTACAAAGCGGTGCATGGAGAAAGAAAGCAAGGAGCACTAAATGATTCAAGTTGGTATTTGCAATGATTACCATCCTGAGTGTGTACTAAAATAACGCGGATTGTTTTTACCTGTCTAGCTCCCACGTAACTGATTTTTTTATTCAAGCGATTACAAGTTCTTAAATCAAGTACTATGATAGTGAAAACTAATTGTACACCGGGTGAACATGTTTTGAGGTAACAAAATGGTGAATATCCATTTGAAAGACGGATTTGTACATTTCAATTTGTAAAATGTATCTTTCTTACATGTTAATTTCTAAAATTTTTGCAAGTTTAATCAGGCAGACCATATACCAATCGAAAATATACATTTTTACGATCACTGTCATACAGGTTTTAGAAATTGTTCAGCTCATGCAAGTTTTATCCATGTAGGTACAGTGTAACCTCCACTTAACAAACATCCGTGGAAAATCAGAAAGTATCCAGTAATAAGAGGTACCCATTAAGTAACGATTTTAAAATATTTTTTTTTAAAGAAAGATAATATACCGAATGGATGTGGGAAAGATTTGTATATCTGTGTGTATGAAAACTAATTATGCATGCGCATATGCATACAATATATGTGCTAACTACTAAAAGGTAGAGGGCCGCGCATTCGCGCAGATGTGCAGTTTAAACTTTTAAATATTAAAAATGTGTATGTAACGTTAACCTGACTACATTCACCGTTCAGCTAAAAGGCTGAGCAATGGTGTAAAGTGAAATTTTAGTCACACAGTTATACTCAATGTTAAAACGCTTGTTTAAGTTTGATGACATTTGCAGTAAATTAACTTTCTTATCTTAAATAGAACATCCTATATCTGATGATACTATTCAACGTAGAATTTAATTCCCTTTCAAAATATATTAGGGTTCCCTATACCTATACCATTTCATTTTTCCCGGGACTACATTTAATACAATTTATTTAAATTCAGTTGGCTTGAACATTGTTCACGCATTCACCAATTATCAATCGTTTGAAAGTGTACTTCAAACGTTTCGGTAAACTGGAAGGGTAAAATATGAGAAAGGCAACCGACGGATGCTCAATATAAGAAATGAAGAAAATGAGTTTCTTGTAGTCGGATCTATTATAAAAAATCCTGACACCAATCAACGCAAAATTAGCTGGAAAACAGGAATAAGTAAGCAATGTGTTGCTAAGACTATTAAAAAAATACAAATTTTACCCGTACCATATATAAATGTTCCTTTCACTGAAATGGTTTTGTTAAAAGACACGACTTTTATTTTTACAGTGATGAAACCGATAGTCTCTTAACGTATGGGGAGGAATCGTGGAGTGAAATAAAAAATAAATAAATAATTTCTAATGGTAACCTTGATTTCGAAGATTTATGCGCTATCATCTCCAAGAACTTTTGGAAAATGTTCTTTTAGCTGTAAGAAAAAGAATGTTGCTACAATTAGACGATGCCCATGCAATTTCCATGCTAACGTTTCAGAGTACCTGAATGTTCTTTTTCCAAACAAGTGGATAGGCGGAGGTGGACCACAAAACTGGCCAGCTAGATTTCCGGATTTGACTTGTATGGATTTTTTTTTGTTGGGATACATTAAAAATATCGTATATGCTACACCTCCGAAGGTGCTTTCCAGACTATTACCCAAATATGTCACCAAACGTACATCAATAATTTAAAAAGCGAATCCGTTTGTGTATCGATATATTGTTCATTGGAAAATTGTATATGATGAAGATAATGATGAAAATAAGTAATATAGTTTGTTTACTTTTGATTACTTGATTTCTGAAATTAAGATTATCCATTTAAATTTGCAGGCCAAATTCAATATCTTTTATTTGTGTGTATAAATTGAAATATCATGGGAGTGCAAAGTGTCTATGTATACCATTCTAGTACTATATATTTTAAAAGGAATCTAACTAAATTTAGCTTAATAAGTAAATATCTAACTAGAACTAAAGAAAGTAATGGACATCACAAAATTGTGCAAGTATGCAGTGACTCTAATACATGTAGAGCAATCAATAAGGATATATTATTCTTAATCTACAATGACAGGAACAAGGAGGACATACAAACATAACAAGGATTCGATTATTCTGCTGGAACGCATAAAATTGAACCTAGTTTTTTACCTACTAGAGATTATGTGCCGATATGCTACGTATAAATGAATAGGTAGATATAATTCAGTATATACGACTAAGTATACCTATGGTACTAGGTACGTGATAACTACAGAAAAGGGGAACTTTTGTTCCGCGTATCTAATTAAGATCGTGGGATTCGCACAAGATGTTTACCGTGCTAATGTATTCGCAGAGCTTGTAGGTCAAATCGTACACTAGCTTATCGCAAGAATGGTCGACTTTAATGTGCGTGCAATGTCTTCCTTTAATAAGTCCTTAAAGTACTATGTTGTAGGTTTATGTTTTATATATTCAGAAATTGGAAACGCGACGAGTAAGAGGGTGAAGTTTTAATACATTTTGTTTGTAAAAAAAAAACAGTAAATACTTTTTAATTGATATTTTTCTTGGCCACAAATGATTTAATAAAAACAATTTGAACTAACATTATACCTAAGCCTCGTTAAATGATACAGATTTGTATTCAATACCTAATTTAAATCTCTTTTCCGAATCACAAATAGATTAGATGCAGAGAGACTACCCACACGGAGAAAGAAAGATGTTACCACGTATTATAAATATAATGAATGATATTAACTCAAGGACAACAATACGTTATCTAGTACCCAGTATTCATCCATGTATTACTGTTTATTAGGAAGATGGTACGCTCTAATATAATTATAATACAACCAACTATAAAGTTAGTTGTCCCTATTGTTACTATCTATTTTTCTCAGTGCACCTTCAAGGATCATCAGGCATAAATGGGAAGATACCTACACTGAATTACATATTCTTTCAAGAAGCAAACCTAAAGGCTTTTCGCAATTCCTATATATTCTTTTTTCTTTAATGGGATAGATTGATGTGTATTAGGTACCACCGCAGAACTAAATCTCCCTTATAATCATCAATAAGTCCTTGGAAAACTAACGGTTATCGCAATTCACCAGAGTGAGATTTAAACTCACGACCCCATGACTGATAGCCAAGTGTGGAAGTCACTAGACAGTCAGCCGGGTTAACATTGTTTTTTTTTTGTGTTTAAGTAAGTTGTCAAAATATTAATACTGTTACTTTTACAAATATATGCACTATCACAATCAATGTCATATATGGGTTATTATTACCAAAACAGCGCTATCACACTTATATGAGTTTCTTTATATATTCTTTTTTATTAATCTTGGGGATCTTCTTGTCCGTTACTAATCTTGTTAGTATTATTCTTGGAATAGTGGACTATGAAAAGTGTGTAGAAAGTAAAGATGTAAAGCTTCTTTTTTAGTATACATTGATAGCTAATCTTTTTAAAAGAAATATTGTTTTTCCCGCGGTTAAGCTAGAGATGGCAACATATTATCTATTGTGACAAATAATACCAACTTATATATCATATATGAACTCCAAATGACCGTTCCTTATTGCAGATAGAAAAGAAAAGCTGCGTGGAGTGTTTTTAAGTATCTACCTGCATTTACTGGCTACCCTGATTATGGATAAGCGTTGATAAACTGCAACGTCTTACTTAAGCTAAACCAAGCACAGGGCATGTTCGTGCTTGTGGTTGGCAGCAGGTAACACCCCAAACAAGGTTGAAAATATAAAATAATATAAAACGGTATATCGTTGTAGCTCATTAACACTTATCTCCAACTAGGGTTAACTGAACGTACACTCTCAGTTGTAGATGGCGAGCCAGGTTACAAAATCATCTATATGTATATTTCTTCCAGTTTACAACACCTAATTTAAATGTTGAGATACTCAGTTTTTTTTTATTAATTCATTTTGGAAATTATATGACCAATAAGTCCTCCTAAAGTAGAAAGGAAATCGTTTTGTCACTATTCAGAATACAGGTGATACAAAAATATTTTATAGGAAAGGATACATAAGAATTGACGGTCCCTTATTCTGCTCACAAAATTTCTATTTTAATATTTATATTATATTCTATTTTACATTTTCAGACTCGACTACAAAAAGATTACAATCCCTAAGTAAATGAACAAAACTAGCAAACAAAATTTAGCTTGTTATATATAAAAACACTTATTATTTGCTCTTTCATATAGTTCATATGTAACAACTATATGTAATCTATCATGTACATCTTCAGAATTTAGGGTTTATACTGCTTTCAATTTGTAAGTACTAACTTCTTTTAAAAAAAAATATTTCACTTTATATGATCTCTTAATTTTTTCTACTCGTTTTAGTTTTATTTTTTAATGATTAGGCTGACGCCTTATATATTTTTAAACTGCTCATATATTGTTAATCTGATTCCCTTTTTAAAATATTTTGTTTTGCCTTAATTTTGTTAATTTAGTTAAGGATTGTAACGTTTTTTTTTTAGTCAAGCCTGAAGATGTAACACTTAGTCACGAAACCCGTCGCAACAATTAAAATATTAAAATAGAAATTTTGTGAGCAGAATAAAAAACCTTTGATTTTTATACACCCTTTCTTATATTGAAGCTACTTACATAAATGTGTTCGAAACATGGATTATTTAAAAATGTTATAGTTCTGCAAATTTTACACCAGATAGTCTAAAATCTAGTCAGCATATTCATCAAGATATATTTTACTTTGATAGTACCCACATTTAGCAAATCTGACTATGATATCCTGTTCAGGAGTTCAGGAGCATTTTTGTTTTTCCGCAGCGGAAAAATTGTCAATCTTAAAGCGTACGTCGTAAAATATTTAACGATTATGCGGCAACATCTCGTAAACGTAACGTTCCAGCGACAACAAAACTTGACACTCAGGTTTTATGCCAAGACTGCCATTAATTCTAAATGGGGTGCCTACGGGTATAGGAAAAGCGAGGCGACGAATCAAAATGTAATTGAGACGGGATCGTGATGCCCTACCCATATGTGCGGAAGTTGTAAATAATAAAAATCGGTCGATTTCCATAAAATTTTATAACCGCTATTTTCTACATACAATCATTGTGTGCGCGGGTGTACAACTTATGTCCGCGTAAAGATTAAGGAGAAAACCTTTATGTGATTTCCCGGAAAACCTATCATTTTGATGGTGAGTCGAAACAAATTATTTTCTTTTTAAAGCTTTTAGTCCGATGTTTGAAGGTACATGTATTCCAATATGTGCTTACGTCACTGGGAGGCTATTATACAAATCATTGAATTTTTTGTCGTATCACTTCGTAGCATAAGTAACATAGAATAATATGTGACGAGAGCATACGAAGAACTTCGATCATTGTAATAGCTCTGCTTTTGACGTAGGCACCGCTCTACTTGTGACGTAGACCGCCGACCTCACAGTGTTCGGAAATTTAGAAAAGCCGGAAAAAAATATCAATTTGCAACATATAGATAGAGTGATTTGCATAAGAGGGATTAATAGAGCACATACTAATTACTAAGTACTAATACTCCGCAATAATTACCCTCTTTTGTCTCCAGTTGTATTTAAGGGAGTCCTAGAAAGTAGAACTTCATTTTGATGCATACTGTCTGGTGAAAAGTTCATTGGAGTAGTGAAGTTTTGCTTTACGTTTTCAAAGTGTATGGAAAGTGTACGTTTACGAGTTTTTTCTACAAAATTAGCGTGTTTCTGTAGTTGGTTTGATTCTAGCTCATCCCATCCGCGATTTCCATCTCGAAACTTTTGTTAAATATATATGTCTAAATCATGTGGTCTGATCTCATTCCCAAAAGATTACATTCCACCTGATGAACAATATTATTGTGTCTCAATCCTACATATCTGCCACTTGGTAATGCTTCCAATCTGAGATGCCCCATTCTTGCCTTCCCCATAATGAAGAGACATTCCATTGCTGCTGTAGTAGTGGTCCTCATTGCTCCTATTATTTCTAAACACGCAAGTCTCTGTATCCTGCTGAGTTCAAATGTATAAGTGATCATGTGTCTGACCATCGTAACGTATGTCCAATTCATCATATTTGATCTTAACCGCCGGCATGAGGGTTGTCGCGGCTCTAGTTTTGCTTCTTTAAAGCTGTCGATTCAAAGTAAGCTTAAAGTGAAGAATGACCCCAAGGCATTTCACTTCCTCGGACAGCGATCGACCCTGCTACGCCATCGGAGCTTGACGCTTTCATCAAAAGCAGAAGCAACAAAAAGTCCCCAGGGCCTGATGGAGTTTCCAACATGGCCCTGCAGAGATTACCTCCTGAGGCACGGGAGAAATTGTGCTCCATCGTGAACGCAACACTCCTGCTACAGCATTTTCAAGCCTGGGAAGGATCTCCGCTTCCCAGAGAGTTATCGCCCGATCAGCCTACTGTCTAATGTTTCGAAAATAGCCGAGTCGATCATCCTCGACCGGCTAACCTTCGCTAGCGACGACCTTCAGTTAATTCAGGACGAACAGTTGGGTTTTCGGGCCGGGCTTTCTACTGAATTGCAGCTGCTCAGGTTCACTGAGGCGATTAGAAACGGTTTCGAGAGGAAAGAAACGGTAGCTGCAGTTTTCTTTAATTTTAGACGTGCTTTTGACTCTGTCTGGCACAAAGGGCTGATCCACAAGTTGATTGTTTCTGGCATTAATCCCACTCTGAGCAGGCTGATCAGATCTTACCTTGAACACAGGTCCTTCTGTGTTAGGACTGCCGGAGTCCTATCCGGTTCTCGCGATATCCTAGCCGGAGTACCGCAGGGATCGCTGTTGGGGCCACGTAGTGAGGTAAAACTAAGATAATTTTTCATTCTAAACTCCTTGGTATAAGTATCCACCAAATATTACGATCACCAACTCCCCTTGCAGAGTAACTTGTTCAAAGTTACTTCTGAACCCCACTCTGCGCCTTATCATCGACGAAAGGGTATATAAACCTCAGGTTCCTACTCTAGGTGAGATGTAAGCTCATTGTCATTGTTCTCAGACAGCTTCATTTTTTCACTTCGGAGTTTTGGTAGTCCTAGACCTAGTGAATGGAAAAAGTTAGATATAAAAATACTACTAAATTAACATAAACTTCTCTCTATTTCCAGCGTTGTAGTTATGTGCTGACCAAAATTAGTGTTAATTTTTGCCTTCGCACAGAGAATATACTTTGCCTAGTAACATTTATAACATTTAAGAGCGAACATATGAAGATAATACAATTCTGAAATACATAAGTTAGCCACCACACTAACACTCAAAGTGATGAGAAAGATTTAAAGATGTAAGTTTTGTTCTAAAACAAATTGGGATTTCTGTTGTTCTACTATAATATTTGCACTGTATAAAACTTGTAATTTTTTTTCTGTATAGTGAATCATCAAGAATCAATATTAAAGTTGAAACGCTCCATGAATTATTCCACTGTTACTCTATTATGCAGCACATTAAGATACCATAAATTTTACCAATAATTTAACCGATTAACTTCAACTCAAACGCTTCACTCTAAAACCGTATTAGTAACTGAAAGATTAACGTGTTCACTTTTCACCCCGCGCCCGCGGGTTTGATCCCTAGCCAAACTGGTTTGGTTTTTAACTATTATATTGATGATTGTGATAAAAATCAGAATATGCTTAACGTTTGTCCTGTAAAGAATACCTGCAATAGTTTGAAACATCTCTGGTTTTGGCAAAAAGTCATGATGATACATCAATAGACGTGTCCATATCAGCAACAAACAAACAGACCGCTTTATTCCCTTGATTTGTTGGGAAAAGCGTTTTTGGCGAACCCCACCATCATCTTCTCAAAATTCTTTTAACTCTAAAGATAATACCGCCCATTTCTTGACACATTACACATTTTCCCTTTTAACAATAAGCTACTTTGAAATCTATTCAGAAAGTTATCTTTTGGAGATGTCAATTATTATTTTTTACCTCTAAATTTTACATAAAAGCAAAGCTTTGTTTAAACCCTAGTAAAGCCTAGCAAACATTGTTTTACACATGACATTAAAAAATTGATTTTTAATTACTGGTTTCAAAAACAGGTATTAGCAAATCCCACAGAACATTTATCTACTTTCGTTTTTTCTCTCTAAAATACTTTGTCGTCGTTGTAGGTGTATCACATTTTTGTCCTTTCCATAATCGCCTCTATACGTCAGGCATTAATTATCCCGTGTCAGTACTATGATTTCGTGCGTAACCTTCGAAAAAGTTAACAATCTATAGCTCGCGAAGGGTCTCTGGCGTCGTGGTAAGATAACGGTGCGATCCACCATATGTTCGCAAAATATTTACTCTAGATATAGTAGAGCGCGCCTTTAATGCCTTCGGCATGATATACGTATTCTTATCTAGACTTGACGCGCGTGTAAAATACAATATTAGGTATTTCTAATAAAACACCTGCTGCCCTTTTGAAGATTACGTTCAATAAACATCCGATAAGGCTCAAAGGACACACATATACACCTATACATGGACGTGAACGGGCATGATGATGGGATTCGTGGATTGCCATGTTTGCCTGTTGTTAAACGATGCGTGTTTTATTGTTATCGAGCTTTATCGATTCATCGGTTGAGCCAGGATTCATTTATTTAATGGTGATGATGGATTAGTTTACATAAGAAAGTGTTGCGCGAACTTATCTACGAGCGTGCGTTTGCTTACAGCGTTCGATTGTATAAACGTGTATACTTATTATTACACTTTGTTTTTATCTAATTTTAATAATTGAGCTTGGAGAAAAAGCTTGTGCAAATATTTTATTTGACTAATGGCTCTTAATGAAAGAGAGTTTGTAATACATTGATATTGTTTAAACACATAATATCTACTAGTATGTAATGAACTTATTTACCACAGATATCAGCTCGTGGTTATCTTTTACCACAAACTGATCCACCTTCTAATTAAGCATGCCACAAATAAACAAACGAAGACTGAAAATTTAAAGGAATCCTCCAGTAAAAAGCGTATAAAATAATTGCCTATATTAGAAAAATAGCTCTATGCTACTATCTAATTAAAAACCATTATCTAAGTGATTACCTGTGCCAGGAAAGATTCAGAACCGAAAAGTTAATTATCTTTAATTTACCTTACAGAAATAATCCACAATTCTTACACCAGATATATAACTATTTTGGTTTTGCATTTTCTTTTTTCCTCATCAATTGGTTTAAAATTTTAATACATAAACGTTCGTGAGGTAGGACAAACATTTCAAAAATATGTTTACTCTTATAGTAAAACTTGTAAAAGATGACTAAATGATAAATAGAAACTTTCATGAAATTAATGAAATCTAGAGCTACATTCGTTAAACATTAACACAATTGTTCCTTATTGAGCCCTGTTCTGTCAACACATATTATTTATCTAGATAGAATGATGTCTCACAAAAGTGCAAATTTATTTCCTATTATATTTATACTGCTTAACCTTTTACAACAAAATAAAATATAACAAGTTGATATCAAATGATTAATTAATAATGAAATATTTCCTGACAAGGATTCTCCAATTTCCAGATCAACAATATCTCGAACTTTGCCCAAGTTTAATGAAACAGCAATAAAATATAATATAATAAAAAATATTCCAGGTTCTGGGCGAAGGACAGCCATAAATAAAAAAAATGCAGTCAATTTACCCCACGATACTAACGAGGGATCTGTATGTTGGATACTGAAAAAAAATAATAAATTTAATTCATATAAAGTCCAATTACACCAAGAACTAAACAAATATGATTCTCATATACAAATACAATTTTGCCAAAACTGATTGCAATAATACGTTAATGAACAACATTGTGTTTTCTGACGAAACGACATTCTGGTTAAACGGATTTACGATACAGTTGCCGTTATTGCTCGGATCCTAACCCACATTGGGTAGAAGAAGTTTATACGCAATATCCACAAAAGTTGAACTTTTGCGGTGGTATAATTAGATGCAGAATTATTGGATCATCTTATCCATAAGAGCAGCGTTACTTGGTAATAGTTATTTACAGCAACGAATGGACTTCTTAAGTGTGAAATCATTAAGGAAAGCATTTATTTAACAGTTATTTAGAGTTTTTGCAAAATTACATAATTCCAGAATTCATTCATTTGTGTCTCAATCCCATGAAACAGTTACAACTATCACAGGAAATTTGGTACCAGAAAAATGATGCTCCACCTCGTTTCGCTGCCAGAGTTGGTGAATACCTGAACACAATATTGGATTCCTTTCTTTCTGAATCTACCTAAATCCCTTCAAGAACTAAATGATCGAATCAGAACGGCTGTTCAAGAAATAACGCCTGAAGCTATTCAAAACTCGCTAAGGTGGTATGTTATTGGTGTCATATATCGTTTATTTGTTTTAAAATACATGTATCGTATTCTGGATTCTGGATTTTTTGGAGGGTGGCTACTGCCACTGCATTTAGACCTCATTAGGCGCATTATACTTCCTCCGTTTACGTTGTCCCACCTAGGTTGTCAACCAGCCTATTATCTCCACAAACGCTAGGACAATCTCAAGGGGAGCTTTTCTGATGCTGGCGATGTCAAGCCTAACGTCCACAAGCATGGTTTTCCTAATGGAGTTACAGAGAACATGCTGAGGCGTCTCATCCTCTAACTGGCAGCCTCTATAGATTGGAGTGATCTCTAATAGCAGCTTAAAAATGTGCGCTTTTAACGAACAGTGTCCGGTTAGAATTCCTATCATTTAGCGGAGGTTCTCCCTGGACATCCTCAGATAGTTTGATGCCGTTTGCCTATCAGGATAAGATAAAGTGCCCCTGGTAAAACGGCACGCGTAGTTGTCATCCCAGGCTTTAATGGATTGCTCATGGGTGATAATTTTAATCTGGTCACACAACCTACTCCGATCAAATTTTTACACATGAAGGTAAAATACACTTGATGAAAGAAAACCTAAGCTATATTGTAAATGTCATAAACAGTTATACTTTTCTAATGCATGAGTTATCAACAAAAATTAGTTCCCAACTTTAGATAGGAAATAAAAAAAAAATAGTAAAGAAAATATTATTTATTAGGTATAGCAAGTTTCGCACAACAAATCCTAAGCTCTTGCTATGAGTGCGGCTATCCTGCTGATTTCCGAATAAACTTGTCCCAGTTTCCCTTAATTATAAGAACCGAACCTTAGGTTCTTATGGTTTATATTTCTACAGAAATGACTATGCGCGCATATAGACAATAAAATGATAAGACAATTTTGACAAATTGCTACCATCGGCATCAGGTTGCCTTAACTAGTTCATTAAAATTTCCAAACGTTTCAAATGGTTCGACTACCTTTCTAATAACAGTTAGGATACTTTGTTAATATTTTCAAACTTCATTTATAATATTCCGTAATATTTAAAAACAGCAAATTACATATTCATTTTCGACCGAATAGATATTTCTTTAAGCTCATTTCTTATATTGTACCATGATGTATTAACACAAGTTTTAAGGAGACTTTTATAACGTAGATGCTACTTACACATGTCAACATAGTCACAAGAGAACTATTGGTCGTCTGCTACATTAGCAAGCTTCCGCTATCCTCACAACGGCTGGGTGTGCAACAATAGCCACGGACACTATAGGACATTTATACAAAAAGCTTTGAATTCGCCGTTTTATTCGTGTATTGTGCAACCGATCATCTGACGTAAGTATCCCTAAATTTAATGGTGCTTCTATTTCGAAATAAGTAAGTGGTACCTTATATTATGTGAGTGACCTTCTCCTACTAATATGTGCACTTAATTTTTTAGTATTATCCCCCCCCATTCGCGCATTCCTTTTTCATTAATACAATAGCCGAGCGCCTTACATTATACTACTCCGCTTTTCACGATCTTTTTATTTCCAAATCTCTTTCGCATCTCTTTGCTTACTAGCGAGGGCTTATGTACGTCGTTTCGTTGTTCCATTCCGCAAAAGTAAAAATTAATAACTTTTACTACGACGACACAAAGTGGCGTCTCTTTTTGTCCTTAAAAGTACTTTAATACTTTTTAATTAAACAACTCGCGTTTTTCAGTAAGCGCATCTGTAAAGTTAAATATCAACCCTTTGCTCACAGCGGCAGCGGAGGAAAGCGGACCGGCAAGCACTTGATATAATCCTTCTGCATTTTCTTCGGGCAAAAAATAGAAGCGTAAGATACTTAAAATGGAATTAAAGACAATGCTAATGAAAAAAAGGAGAACGATTATTAGTTCATTCCCGTCTAATTACGGCGGGTAATTAACCCCGCTCCAGAGGCTAAGCAGAAACTTACACATGTCAGATGCGACCTCTTCACCTCTAAGATGCAACCCCGGTACAAAGGATAATACAGGAACCGCGAATCAATAAAATCATCGTTTGTAAATAGGACTCATATTGTGGAATATCATAATAAGGCTTACAAGCATTCCTATAAACCACAAATGAATTTTTAATATCAGAAAGCAATCGTGCATTCCATGCACTTTCTATAATCAAACGAATTTCCTCACACTACAGCTCAACAAGGTTTTTTTTTTTCCTAAAGACCAACACAACATAAACCTCTTTGATTTCAGTTCCCTTTCAATCGATATATAATGTACTAGCTGTTGCCCATGGCTTCGCATGGATAGACTTTGGTATTTGCTAAACTTTTAAAATCTTTACATTCCCAGGTATCTTAGAGACTCCGATATTGTGATTGTTTCTGTGCCAAGCTTAAGTGGTATCTGTAAAGGAATCCTCTGTTCGGGCAGCAAAACGATCTCCGTGTTTTGTGTCGCGCGTTCCAGCCCGTGTTCGTCCATCCAGGTAGTGATCCTTTTCATGTCCTGATTGTGCCACCTCCGAACGTCTTCCATGTCAGAAGCGAAATCACAGCTATAATATTGTCACCGTAACCAACCAGGTACCTACCTGGGAACCCGTCGGAAGAGATTTACATATGGAAGATATTATTGTAGATGTTTCACAGGTCCGGACCCAGGATTAATCCCTGGATGGCCCCCGCCGTTATCCTTGCCGTGCGGCACTAGTGGTTAAAGTACCCTAAGTACTCTACCTGTCAGATAGCTTTGAGGTGTGACTGTTCTTGCGGTGTTTTTAAAGATGAGGTAGATGTCAACTATCTCTTGAACGGCACTAATCGTCGAATGGCCTTTCCTAAAACCATGCTGCCTGGGAGATAGTCCTCCGATAGCGTCTACGCTGGCCAAGGGCGTCTTTATGAGCCTTTCTAGTAGCTTTCCTGGTGTATCCAGCATACAGAGCGGTCTATACGCCGATGCTGTATTTAGGTCATCTTTGCTGGTGCTAATAAGCACTAGATGCAGGGTTTTGCCATACTCGTGGAATAGGCACTGGTTGGAAGTAAGCAAAAGGAGCCGAGGGCACCGGTTAGCGACAATCTTGGTGACTCCCCCTGCAGAAAGCGTGCAGCCTGCGTCAGCTCTTCATCCGTGAATAAGGGAACCTCGCACGATAGCATCCGGCTGTTTCTCACGGTGCGGGAAAAGCACCTCTACGATACGATCCATCTGTGCTGCTAACAGACTGGGACGCACAGACTTAATGCTTAACTTCTTGGTGAGCAGGGATCGTTGTTGACTTCCTGTCGCAACTCCTCCCCCATTTTGCCCTCTTGCTCATGTTAATTGCCCTTTTGAGTTTCTTCTTGGCGGTTTTGAATTCTTCCTCTTCCGCTATGGTCAGGTCTGGATCTCGTTTCGTTGTTCTGGTGACACTGTGCCTCAGTTGCAGCCATCTTTGACGCAACAACTGCAACCACGGCCCCATCGTCTTGCCTAACGATATTCTAGCTAGCTTCCACAGGTTACCGTTTATTGGCAGTCCTTGCTAATTTAATAGCTCTATCATGGTGTAAAATTGTGTCCCAGAAAGTTTAAGGTGTTATCTATTTTCTTTTCAATAAAAAAATTAATTAGTATGGAAATTATTAAATTGTGCTTGTATATAATCGATACGGTTGTTTGATATGATAAGATCATCCACATACCTCTTGAGAAAACAGGCCCTGAAATTTTCTACATACTCCATGAGCAAATTTGCTATGAATGTAGCGAGTGAAAAACTCATGACAAATCTGAAAGTAGTAATTATTTTTCGATTGAAGGTATGTATTATTAAGGCATAACGGAATACCTTTCATGAATTCGTTTTTTGTGAAGTTAGTATGTGCCCCAATCTTGTCCCACTTAAAGCTTATGATTTCTATGGCTAGCTTAGTAGAGTTGTTCGTAAAGAGTGAATTTCCAGTGATATGTATTATGGTATGGGTTTTGGGGACTTTTTGTTTGATATTGAACTTTCGGAATTGTCACGAATCAATAACACGTGAGGGCTATTGACTTTTACCCAAAACTTTCTTCAAAATGGTACTCAAAAATGTTGCTGTATTATACACTGGCGTTTCAATATTTGCTAATATCGGCATTGGAGGAACGTAGGGTTTATGTATTTTCGGAAGTCCATAGATTGCCGGGGGTGACCATTTAAAGTATGTAAATTGTACTTTGTGCCTATGTCAATGAAGATGCAATCTTTCAATAAGAGCATTTGCTTTCTTTTTGATTTTTTTCTGTTGGATTATGAATTATTAATTGATTATAATATTACATATCGTAGTTTACTTCTGACTTCATTCTGGGTATCCGTTGGTAGGTTGCCAATCGCTCAGTCGATTTCTACTATGTTAATAAGCGTTAATAAGCTGCGTTAATAAGAATAATTTTAATAGGTAACAGTTATTTACGTACCAAGGCTGGAAAGTGATGTTATAGCGAACGAGTTTGGAGATTGTGAACCGAGGTGGAACGGAGGCAAGCAACCAAACAAGTTCGATACACACTTTCCAGCTGTGGTGCGAACAAAATTTTTTCTACTACTGCCACATGATTACCAGTAACTAAAATCAGATTACATGCTTTTGTAGTGTTCAGAATACTGATTACTCATATTTGAATGATAGATTGTTTAACAGGTATTTTGACAACTCAACCCAGGAAAACTTCAGAATCTCCCCAGAAGGGTACGGTAAAGTAGCGGATATGACGCGTTGGCTATTCTATTCGGTATATACTTATTATATACCATCCATAGACGGTAAAGGAACAGAAGAAAGCGCTTCTATTTTTGAATGAGTGTAGTAAGGTTGTACTTTTGTGTGTGGCCGTCGAAAAATTATATTTAGTACCCAAGTTCAATACATACAAAACTTGTCAGGAATGCTGATATTTGATAAATTGGTAATCCAGTTGGTATCAACTTTGAATGAGCTTATTTCTTGTATTTTTTCAATTTGATTTTATTTCTATTATAGCGTACCTTGTATTGTTCTTTATAAGTAACCATGTCTTAGCACATCTCACTCAAGCACAACAATGGTGAACAATGAAAGAAAATTAAAAGTAAGAATAAAGTTTCCTTGAGGTCCAACATACCTAAACAAAATATTAAATAATAAAATAAGATGATAACATGATGGGGCATAAAAATATAACTATTTGCATGACGAACTCTCAAAAACAGAAATATGTATAAATTTGGATTTTCAAGAAGGTCATATAGTTACACTTTCAAACCAAACTTATTCTCTGATGTTTTTTTTTTTCTTAAAAAGCTATTGGTAGACGATCCACTTATCTAACTCTAACTTTTCCGTTTTATTGTAAAAGCAATTGCGTGATACTCGTCGCATAGCTTTGTTTTATATTATTATATCGTTCAGGTTCGTATCGTTGGACATTATTTAATTATCAGGTCAGGTTTCCTATGTCCCGGTACGACGATAGAACGTAAACAGTAACATATTAGCATTTAGTTAGTGAATCCTGTGATGTGATTTAGCGAGTCTAATACCCAATGCATATATTAACAGATCTGTAACTGAACGAACGTCACTCAGACTGTCGCAGTTCGTACTTAATTGCTCGGGCGGTGAAGTGAGTAGATTTCCAACGTTTTGTCTAAAATATCGTTTTATTTACAATACTCTTTTGTCCCCGGATTCATCTTTTACCATTTAAAGGTGATGCAATGTGGCAAAAAATGGGAAAATGCTGCGCCCTAGTGCTACAATGAGTTGAAGCAGTTTTACATTTTATTTTTCATTCTTGTAACCTAATAAACTCGTTATATTACGCAGTCCATATTGCAGGTTTGAAAGGAAATATTGGTCTAAATGTAGAACAAATACTAGAATCTATCAATCTTATATCTTTAGTTCTTAAATGTTATAATTTTTATTCAGGATACACAAATTGTCCTTCCAACCTGCTATTAAATATTACGAACAATTTTCTTATTCCCAGATTTGATAAAATTAGCTTCCGCTTACTATTTAATAGGGCAAACAATTATGGTTGCGAATTCATGAACGCGGTCAGTTCGCTGCCGCCAGATAACACGTTTGAAACGATCCCTATAATTGCCGCTGCTGTAATTGCATATTACACATTCCCAAGCAGGCAAATGTTGGCTCCTCCATGGAAGTTTGTCGAAGTAAGATTAAGATAAGAACGTAAACGGACCATGACGACTCTAAGATTATCATACGAAGGTATACTGAGGTCTCTTATCTACCGACAGCGTTCGGACTATACTGCTGTAGTTGTGTAGGATACAACGGCGTAAAGCTGGCTCAAAAATATCTAATCATAATGACTGAATATGATGTAATCTTCATAATAAAAATGAGAAATCTAATTTTTGCTTAGTATCCGCAAACGACAACGATATATATAGTTCACGTTCGAGTTGATAATACCAGAAATGTATACGTGTATGTGCCTCTCATAAGCTCTCCATGTACTATCAACTGCACTCGAACGATTTATACGGACAAGTTATAGGTATACATAGGCTACATAGTTATCAAGTTGAAGTTTGTGCTTTATTATTCGGAAATACACTTCTTGCTGGACCACTTACATCAAACTACGTAGGTACCTTTTGCTTTAATAATAGATGACCTCAGGTCTTAGAGTAATCTTAGTAACGTGAACAGTGCAAGCATGAGTACACAAACATTGAGAAGTTTCATATCGGATTAGCCCGTGTAGTTTGCGTTGAAATGAAGAAGTACAGAATACAACAAAAACACAACCTTCAACATTAACTTGATAAGATAAAGGTGGATTTATGTTTTATTTTATAAATACGATTGCAATCGGTAACTTATAAGCTGGAAGTAAATTTAAAAACAAGGTATTTTATTTAGACTATATACTATTACAAAATCAATAAATGGAAAATTCAAGGCACTATTGAAGCAACTATTTAGTTGAGGATTGTGCTGAACTTGTATGTATTATGATTTGTTGCCTAAATACTTAAAAAACATTTCGTAGAACTTTAGAAGCTGCTAGTGGCTATATGACAGTAAATGAAAAATTTTGACAAACTACAATGGCGACAGAAGAACTTTTCTAAAGCAATGATTGTGTAAAGGTTATTACAAGCGTTCTTCCCTTTCTAGATGAATAAGTCGGACACGAAAGCACTAGCACTCAATTAGCTTCATGTGTCGTATAATACACTCCGCCAAAAAAGTATCGCATAATCTTTGTTTGTAGCATAAAGTTGTAAATATACTTTAATGCGCTCTAAGATATAATTTCTATGATTGTTTAAATAAAATACAGGCCAAATAAAAACAAGAACTCATACTTGAGATTTTTATTAAAACAAGAAATTATAATTTTGGAAAGAAAAATGTCATAACAGTAGCTTTTAATACTGAGTATTGCCACCTCTGGCTCTTATGACCGCTCGCATACGGTTTGGCAGAGATTCGATTAACCTCCGTATATAAGCCTGATCCAAATTCTCCCACTCGTCACGGAGAGCATTTGCTAGTCCATGCAGGTCCGCTGGGGCAACATTTTGGGTTCGTATCCGTCTGTGAAGGAGGTCCCACACGTGCTCGATAGGGTTCATGTCCGGACTTACCGCAGGCCAATCTAAAACTGGAATACCAACATCGTTAAGGTATTCCTGGACGATTATTGCAACATGCGGTCGTGCATTATCGTGCATTAACATGAATTCATTTCCTATAATTGGCGCATATGGTACTACATGTTCTTCTAAAATGTCCGTTATATACCTGTGGGCAGTCAGTGTACCTCTGTCTACTGGTACTAACTCTGTACGACCTGTTAAACAGATGCCTCCCCAAACCATAATAGAGCCACCAGCGAAATTAGGTCTAGGTCTGATATTACACTGCGAATAGCGCTCACCGTCTCGTCTGTACACTGAGATACGCCTGTCTGAGGTGTAAAGACCAAATCTTGACTCATCTGTGAAGAGTATATTGGCCCAGTCATTAATGTTCCAATTTACATGTTCTCTGGCAAACCTTAAGCGAGCCACTCGGTGGTTCCTAGTGAGACGAGGGGCTGTTACAGCTACTCTAGCTCTTAATCCACTCTGTCGTAACCTATTCCGAATAGTTTGAGTACTCACACGAGTATTTCTGACTCTAGCCAAGTCGTTCTGCAATTGTCTCGCAGTTACATGTCTTCGACGTAATGCTTGTAGTAGTAAATAGCGGTCATCTTGGCGAGTAGAACATCTTGGACGACCTGGTACAGGTCTTCTACTGTAAATGCCTGTTTCCCTATATCTCGCTACGGCTCTAGAAACACTTGACTGATTGATGTTCATCAAATTAGCAACGTATGCTTGAGATCGTCCATCTTCGATTAAAGCAACTATAGCAGCCACTTGTTCTGAAGTTAAATTGCTCATTTTAGTTTTAAAAGCGTTGGTACAGAACTCTGACTTCGCACTTTAAAATTTGTCCGTATAGGAAGACTTTCAATAAACAACTGAGCAAACCTTACACATATGCATTTTTCTAAATGTGTTCTTTTAGGAAAAAAATAAAGTAAAAACGCTAAGTTCCATTATTTTGTTAGTGTTTTTATAGTTCACATACACGAGGCAAACTTTTTGTGAACGTATAAAAATATCTTGGTTCATAAATGCCCTTTTTTAGTTTATGCGATACTTTTTTGGCGGAGTGTAAATAGAAAAATATCCGCAGCGTTTAATAACAGTTTATAATGATCAAATAACATAATAAATATTTGCACCTCCCTGAAAATGAGTATTCTGTATATAATTGTAATTGAAAGCTGGTACATAACAAACACTTTTATTTGCATAATGCTCATAATATGAAAGATAGTATCTAAAACCATAAACCCAATTACAAATAATGTGGATTTTGAATTTTTTGAATTCATTCCCTGAAAATGTTTTTGTTGTTTTAACTACCAATGTATTTTCTCACCAACTTAATATTGCTTTCTCTACATTTGATCTTTCTTTATTATTTTCTAAGTAGCAGTCCATAAATTAACTACATATTTTTTTAAGTAGTCAATTTCAAAAAAAGAACATTTTGAAGCGATAACATAATATTGTTCATAATTAATATTATTGTTTTGTTACAAAATAGGTAATTGAAAAAGACTTAAATAAAAAGTCGGAACGTCATACGTAGATTAAAGAGTTTTCATCATTAACAGCCAACAATTCCAAGAAAATTATACAAGAAGATTCTAATATTCCAAATTTATATATTATTGGAAATGCTAGGTCTGCAGTGTACAGACTTATACACAGTAAAACACCGATAAGTAAATCGCACGGTGCTGGCCATTAAAACACTACTAAGATGAACTTAAGGATGTGCCTCTTATGGAGATACCAAGTGACGTCATGGTTTAGAAATTCAACCTAGGCATATCAGGTTATAATACCACATAAGAAGGACTGAGAGAAAAGCCCTCCACTATGAGCGGACTTGAACCGATATACAGACGCTTGTATGTATGGAAGGAAGCCCAAAAGGGGCCCTTTCCATTAGCTCCAGCAAAGGACCGACGGTATTTCAGACTGAGGTTGCTGCAATTCATTACTACAACAGAGAAGTAAAAAGATTTAGTTAGGTGAACCTGTTGCTATTTTTTTTCTGACAGCCAGAAAATGTTTAAACCGATTAGCTCCGTAAGTGTTGACTCAAACCTGGTTTGGGACTGCGTAAGCGCCCTAAATGAGAAGACACCCAAAGGAAGCTTACATTGACTTAGGTTTCCAGTCAACCAGACGTGAAGGGAAGTGAGGCGACGCACGATCTGGCCAAACAAAATGAACGAATGGTCACATAATAGATAAGTCCAAAGAATAGTGGCAAAAATCATCAGAACAAAGATGGGCAAAGGAGTACTTAAAGGAACAGAGACCTAAATTTACTAAAGGCCTACTGAGTAAAGACAGGAAGACTGTCAAAATGATAGCAGGTCTGTTGACCGGTTATTGTATACTAATTAGGCATGTATATAACATCGGCTTTGCAGATAACCGCTCTGTGCAGATTCAGCCAAGAGGATGAAGAAACCCGAGTTCATGTGCTGTGCCATTGCGAGGCCCTGGCGACGACAAATACTGGAAATAGAGAAACTCACAGCTAACGACTACATAAAAGAGTGGCTTTCAAAGATGATAGGTATAATTAAGAAGACAAAGTTAGCGAGAGCCTCCCAGGATAAAGGGAATCGTAATAGGTCTAAAAGGGTGGCGGTACAATAGATCAGTGTAGCCACCTCAACCTCAATCTTATCTAATCTGATATACCGCTTTACCCTTTTGTAAAATTGCTTATTCTTATCTGCGCACTGACTGTGCTTGCATCTTCTATTTGAGTAAAAAATTACCTAGAATTTGTTTGGCATGGCCTTACTATTTAAATTATAGTCTTTCTACATTTCTAAAGGTGTTCCATTACATTTAATAACTTGTCTCTGCAATTTTATCATTTCTTGGTGTCCTAGTACATATAGCAAGGATCACCTTTTAATGAAAACTTTCGATTTATTTCTGTCCATCTCCAAATATGTGCTCCATACAAAGCCGTAGCATTAGTGACAGCATTGTATACGACGCGTCGTATACAATGTTAATAGAGATTAGGTAGGTATAAAATTGCATTTTCTTTTCACATTATTAATGAAAATACAAGGTTGAAGACAATTGGAAAAAATGTAAGGAGTAGACCAAGAAAGACTTGGAATAGTACAACCAGGTCGAGAGGGCTAAGACATCATGGGGGCGCAATAGGTCTTAAGGCCAAGTTACCTTAAAGAGTAAACCTGCCCATAAAGGTAAAAAAAAAACAAAAAAAACAAAACTTGGAATGAAGTAATAAAGGAAGAACTGGAAGAGAGAAGTATAAGATGAGAGAAAAGTAAGGAAATTACCCAAATTAGGACGAACTAGAGAGAAATTTCTAATGAAACAGAGTAACGCAACTCAACATACTTCACACCTAACGGTAAAAGGATTTTTAATGAAATAATAGATAAAATTAAATTCAGGGAATTTACACAAATTAAAACATACATTTCGCAAACACCCGAAATAACTTGCTTTTACAAAAAAATTGTAAATTAACTGTTAGTCCATATTTGAGTAGGTACTACCTACTTTGTAATAATAAAATTCCTGCTAGATTATTATTCGTTGATTTCCATTATGGAGATTTACTTCAGTGTGGTAGATACTCTATCTAATTAACATATTTGTATAAATATTTATCATTTATAGTTATTAAAGTAATTAAAAATCCATTATCAGTATTAAGTATTTATCCTACATTGTATATTCCGTCTGTCAAAATTTACGATTTCGTCTGCTTGGGAAGATAAACTTTTTTAAAACGACAATCGATACGTCGTGTATTCGATAATGAGGCAAACAAATGGTCCCCCCGACGCACCGTATGCGTGCACCCTCGGAATGTACGCGTACAGGCCTAAAACTTCATATCAATTCCAATAACCGGGTAAACATTTTTTCGAGTAAACTCGCTGATAATTCGGGGAGCGGTCACCTTATACAAACAGAGCAGCTCGCGGCGGTTATTAGTTCCAATAACAAGGGCTGCCAAGTTACACTTGGGCGTAAAGTTCCCGGGTACCGGGAGCCCCTAATCACTCCTATTCACTGCCTGAGCGCCGACGACAAAACTCCGCACCGGAGGAGAGAACTAAATGGCCTTAGGTCTCTGGTCAGTCAGTTCTTAAGTTATCTATCAGCAATTAAGATACTCATTTGAATTCAGTGGGATGGGCATTACCGGAGATTGACTCGACGGGAACTGAAGTTGGATTACAAAGGGCTTACCGATTATCCGAATGTTACAGTCGATAATATAATGGCTGTAATTGCGTTACGTGATAGACTTATGTTAGAGTGTAAGGCATGTTAAATATTCAAAGATGTAAATTTACTAAGATTCGTGCAAACAACATCTGTGCTTATTATGAATACATTTTTTTTGTCTCCTAAATATTTCTGTTTTCGTGCCACAGACGGTGTCATGAAGAGATTTATTTAAAATACTATCAACTGCATTATATTATACATATTTTAGTTAATTATATTCCTGTTTGATCACAGCACATATTTTATAAACAACAACGATATTTTATACGTTTATAAACCAGTGTTATGTGGCCATCTGAGTTTATAATGCTCTCTCACCTTATTTAAAATATTTTATATTATATATCAATGGTTATTTTTTGTATATTTTATTGATTAAAAATATATATACATTTTACTTATCTTAGGTCTATTTCTTTAAATTATATTCCGACATTTCTGCAGCGTATTTTTCCTTAGAACGTTCATACATATCAACATATACCTGCAAAACAGATACAATTTACAACATATACCTACCTATATTAGTCCGTTTTTTCAAAGAAGTAAATGAAATTCTTCCGGGTTATTGAAGATAAATGGAGCAGTACTGGGAGAAAAACAATCAAAAATTGTTTAATATGTTGTAATTTCAAAATAAGTTTGAAAGCCGCAAAAAAATTAATGAAAACAATAACATTAAAAGGGAAATAAATAAAAAAAGTAATGAATCTTTATTTCAATAATGAAAAATCTCAGTTTAGATCCATTTCTTTGCAGAGATACAAAATGATATAAGAATAAGAAGTTAAGACAATTCTTTTTTGCAAAAAAAAGAAGAAAATTTTTTTAAATACCCTTAACCACCCCAATTTTTTAAGTGCTTTTCCCTTTATCTCCCAATTATACAGAATCAACCATATTCTTATTATATCAAAAAATCTTACCTATTTATCATGAGCTGTCAATGATTTCCATTTAATTGCCAATTGCCGTGTTAACTCCTGTTTAGTAGGTTCTGCTTCACCAGGTTTCAATTCAGACTTGATCTGTTCCATTAGTATCTGCCTCTGCTCTTGACAAAATTGAAAAAATGGATTCGATGGGCTTTTTCGGGGCGTTGGGATCCTTTTCAGCTCTAGCAGCTTTGCGTTTGGTTTTCTTCGAGACTTTTGCTGGTTTCCCCTCATTTTTAACAATGCGTGATTTAGTATCAGAAGTCCTACATTTATAATCATCTGGCCGTTGATCCTTTACCTTAATTGACATCGATAGCTGTGATACGTTAGGCTTCTCATCCTCTATATCTTCATCTAACGTAAGATATTTTGGCATCACTTTCCAATCTTCGCCGTGCTCTTTTAAGAGCTTCCCTTTCATATATTGCACTTGCTCATATCTTCGTTTAGTTATCTTCTTCACTTCTTCATTAAACCTTTGCTAAAACGCAAATTAAAATCTTTTTGTCCGTCTTTTACTTGCGAAAGCAGTGAAATAAAAAAGATATTCCAAAATTAAGAGGCGTACAATACTTTTTTAATTTATATTATTTAATTTTTTAATATCTCGCATTTGCGGGGATGACATTGTAAACTGTGCGTTTCGACTATATTCGGATAGAATACATGATTTATATAATATTATATATTTACCTTCATTTTGGGTTACGATCCACCAATGACTATATCTGATTACATCGGTGCTGTTATTACATAATATTTATAAAAACAACTTCAGTTGCATACTATGCATATTATATCTATCTAAAATTACCCAATATAGTAATATAAAAAATTAAAAATAATTTTAATTATTAACTGTATGTTTAATTTTTGTGTTTTTTTTCATTCGTTAATATACAAGTATATGCAAGGCAGACTGAAATATATGCCAAGGAGATGTGTGCTAGTAAGATTTCAAATACAAGCATCACACACAAGTCAATAAACATTTTCAGTGACATTTAGGCGGTGCTGAAAGCACTAGAGGCGCATAAGTGCAACTTGAAGCTGATCTGTACCTGTAAAAATAATCCACGGCTACTAATCTATTCATAATCTCTCATTCATGGTAATGAGGAAGCAAACACTCTGGCGAAAAAGGATACTGCTGGATGTTTCCAGTGACCAGAACCTACTATTGGCATAGCACCCACAGCAGCTAAACAGCAAATCAATATATGGGCAAATCAGAGAGTGCTCCAACATTGGAACAACTGCCCAGGTTACATTTCTTCTAATCATGTCAGTACCAAACAACTACTTGAACTTGGCCATAAAAATATCAAAGTAATAGCTTTTGTCATTACAGGTCACTGCAGACTCAAAAACTGCCCCGTCGCAACGAGAATCGGGTATGCGAACCATTGAACCATTCAGATGCGATCTTCTTCTCACTCAATACAAATATGCAAAATAGAAGGATGAAACACAGAATTTTGCGGCTTGGCAATAAAAGCAATATAACAATGTGGTCACTAAATAAACAAAAAAAATGCTCACTCGAAGGTGTAAATTAATAGCCCAATAGATATACCTTATAGTTGCAACAATCATATATTGCTATTTAGATTTTTTTTATGTATTCCATCTATTGTATATATGTATATATATATTGCTATGTTATATCATGCCACAGAACCCACAGAATCATAATATCAACTATAAAATTATTTATGTAAATGTATTTTGATCTATTTATTTATTTTGTCAACGTATGTTATAATTTAAACTAAAAACTTACTTATTTCGTATCTAATTCAAAAAGGGCATGTAACCATGGATTTTAAGACATATGTGATCCTTCGATGAATGTTCGACGTGGGTTTCTTATGCTGTCGTATCGCTGGCAACGATATCTATCATCGTTGCTGGGATCCTTGTTGCGTAGGAGATATTAAGTTGTTGAAAACAACTGTGCAGGACTTCTTTTTCGGTTTTTCCTGGGTGTAGTTGCTTTTCGTATAATTATCTAGAATTTTGAAATTTCTATCACGATATAAGTCCATAACTTTTCAAATTTAGTTACAAGAATGAGAGTATTGCGTGTGTAGTGCCAAGATAATGGAAATCCAGTGATTTCGAGATTTGGGAGGGCGTTCTTCTAATCTGGGGCCTGTTGAAGAGTTAGTTTTGTTCGAGCCTGTTTGCTGTGAGATCGTTGGAACACCATTTGGAAGATGAAATGATTGTTTTGGAATTGGAATTATAATTTGGATTACTTAAGTAAGCGTTTATAGCATCTTTTGAATCTATAGCTGGCGTCAAAGGCGTAAAGGGAATGTTAGGTTATATTATCGTATGATAACAGTGAATATAGTAAATTTGGTGTATGAAGTTCTTATTTGATTCTGTGGGTTACTTTAACGAGCGGTTTAAGTTGGCATTGATTTGATAATACTTGGTTTTATGACGGGACTTTAGCGGGAGATTTGAATTCTATTTATGATATTAAAACGAGAAATATGAGTTTTTAGTTTAGATTAAGATTCTAGAAATCTTATTATTGTGTATCTAAGATAGTAAAGGACTTACTTACCCTGAGGGAATCTTTAGAAGATTCATTTCTTTGTTCATTAGATTTACTTAACTCGAAATAAATAAATTATACTTAAATAACGTCTCTTTTATTCAATGTAGTATAAGAACATCACTAACGAATAATTAGTAGAGTCACAATAAAGATACTTAAGTGTAATAAGCTATATTAAAATAATAATCGGCGGCTCAGTGGTGTGACATGACCCCACCACGTACCGAGGTCGACTGAAAATAATCATCCGATTGGTTTGCGGTGTACCCAAAACTCTGTGGTGGGGTATAACTGTGTATTGTTAATGCCATCTAACATATGGGTGGTAGCATATCTATGGAATTAATGAGAATATAGAGAATATAATAGATGACGCTGACTGTATGAAAGGAGAATAAGAACAGTGTTGACTTGGTTTAAAAATTTAATAAAAATTATAAAGAATTATATACAAGTTTCGTAGCAATATATACCTATATTTTATATATTTATTTACATTTTTGCGTATTTTACAATAATTTAAACCAGATGTACCAATGATACACCACATAACCTCAATTCACTGGTAGAATAAAATATCCGAACAATCGGAATCTGAGCAGGCAAGAGATGAGATTCCTTCCATTACCAGAATTCAGTGTACGCTATTACTCGCTCAGATTCGCTTGGTTCTGCAACTATATTCACCCAGTCTACAACACTGATGAATAAAAATAACCATTTACATCGACGATAAACAAAACAAATAAAATATACATATATTAAAACTACAAAAAATTGGTAATAAAACTGAATCTTTAATCCATAAGTTCTAATTCTATATATCAATATTGCAAGTACGTCATTAGAATTTACGTACAGATTGAGACGCCAATAGAATATAAAGAAGCAAAGATAATTCCTAAATACAGAAGAACAATTATTGTTTAAGCAGAAAAACTATTTCTCACAACAAATAATGTTTTGCCGCTAAAACTTTTATCTTTTACTAAAATGTTACTCTTCATTGTTATCAACAAACATAATTTCGTATGTATAATTGTTGCAGTTACCCAAATCCTCTTTTTGTAGCATTTCATTTTGGTAATAAGCAATGGCGTAGATAAACCGCTCGCAGACTTTGCAGAAGGACGAAGATTTTGGGGCTAGTACGCAATATCACGCCTGGCTCACCTCACTTCACTTTTGTGGGCTAAGATGTGAGCACACTACGAATGGTGAAACCAGTCAACTATCTAAATTAATGGTGAGTAGCTTGTAACTGAACTCACAAAAGTAAAGCGAGCTGACCCAAACGGTGAAGAGAATCCTACTAATGCTATTATCAGCAGCAAACCCCGTAACAGATAAATTCACTGTTATATGATTTTTTCTTTCTTCCAAACAACAATAAGTGTAAATCAGAAAAATAGTGGAATTTTCTGTGGCGAATTCTGTATGTCGAATTTTATTCAAACTGATGAATTATCGTTCCATTTGAGTTTACTTTTTAGTTTAATTGATTATGAGTGTCAATAGAGTGAGTTTTTAGACAAATGAGAAATTACATATGTGTTAAGATATACCGTTTGAGGATAAAAGTATTTAATTAACGAAGTTTCTGTATGTATGTTTACAATGTTGTTACAATTTTTAAACTAATATTGTTCACCTCAAAAGGTAGCACAAAGAGAACATATTCCTTTTTTATCCTCGTTTTTCTAAAAAAATGTGTATTTGAATGGTATATTGGAAACCATTGTTTATTTGATATCTTGATGAAAGAGATCTTTCATTCATTCAAGTTGTTTTTTTTTGCTGCAAATAATCACTGAATAATATTCAAAATTGCGTTGCGTCACATGATCTGTCTACTAGACAGATAAATAGATGAATGGAACGCATACCATCTTAACAAGTAAATATTAGGAAAAATTGAGCCAAGACTGTAAGTAAAAATCAAACATCCATTACTACCAACGCTACGATAAAACAGAATATAAAGCCGTAATGAAATTCGCGTGGTCATTTCCAATCTTATAAAATATGCAAATTCGAGATTGTGAATTAGGGTAGGACGAACTAAGCAAGCAATTTATGTGGACAAAGGGGTAGAGAGACATTACGACATATAGGGGGAGAAAATCTATACTTAATTCCGCTTACTCCTAACTCTCTAGGACCTTATCTCTGCCCTTACCCTGTTCTCCTAAAAGAAATCTGCCGGCCCTATCAACTTTGGTTTGTTATCCACTCCATCTAATTTTTTTCTATTTCGTCATGATCATCGCTGTTATCGATTTTCCCGGTTCGACTGACCTTGGTCAGAACTGCGGAAATGTTGTGTTAGTACGTAAGTACTTAGAGGTTCGTTGCTTCTGATTGCCTTTTCTTGTTCGTTACGGGCACCCGTGGCGATGATCTTGAGAATTTTATGTGCGCGTTCAGATAAAGTAAATTGACCTCCGGCAAACAAAAGTTGCGTAGTGAGATGTGTTGTAGGCATGTGCACCTAGGGGTTAGTAACCATAATAATGAAAATTAATTATTGCTTTCTTACGATTAAAAGAGGGTGGACACTAAGAAGGACAATCAGAAAAAAGTTCATGTCATGGTGATATTGCTAGTTCTTAATATTAGGCAGTGCTATTTCATTTATTTAATGGATTATTAGCTATCCGGGTAAATGTATTAATTTTATAATGAATTGTTATTTGTGAGTTTGCAAGTTTAGCACAATGATGTTTATTATCTATTAAAAAAATTTTATCTTGTATCTTTAAAACAATAGAATGCTTTTAGAAAGGAGATTTTTAAAAGAAAATGTTCCTACACTGTTTTCGAAAACATATACACCTCTGGTTAAGATACATGGAGGACATATTCTGTTTATGGGAAGGTAACACATTAGAACTGAATAATTTTTTAACTTACATTAACAATATACACACATAATTAAAATTCACAGACAAAATTGAACATAAGAAAGTTTTAAACTTCATAGACCTAAAAATAACAAGAATTGGTTTTGATTTCGTATCATAAAGACCAACACACAAAGTCAGGCATAGACTAAATAGATGAAGATGAAAAGGTAAAATATATACAGCACATGTATACAGTCATGTCTTCATGTCCGCTGTTGGTTTCCCGCTCTCTGTCCTCATCCAAGGTGGTGAGGCTGGCCTGCCTCGCCTCGGACTAGCGGTATCGAGAGCGATGTTGTAGGTAAAGCAATCCGTCAACTTTTCGGTTTTATATCTTGTGTTGCATTATCATGGTTTTTATTGTTTTTTTTTTAATTTGATGTGTGTCAAGTCTTTAATTTCCTTTGGTAGTTTGTTGTATTGTTTAATGGTTTCATTATTTGGGGTTTTTATGAGTTTGTTGCTAATAGCTTTTTCAATTCTTAAATGAGAGCGTCTTCTTATATTGTGTGTGTGTATTTCTGTATTTTTTACTAGTCTAGAGTCAGTTTTTACCATTTTCTTTTCTATTTTATGTATTAACGCCATATTATTTAATTGTATGATTTGTTGTATATTTAGTTCTTGTGTTTTTGTATATATTGCTGCAGTTGGTGTTCTTCTCTCCATGTTATAAAGTATTTTCAGTATTTTATTTTGTTGTCTTTGTAATTTATTTAAATTTTTGTTGCTTGTGTGGCTCCATATATTTATTAGGTAGTTTATGTTGGATGTGAATATAGAATGGTATATTAAATACTTTTCAACAGTATAGCATTCTTTATCGAGTAGATGTTCTTTGGCCTTTACTTTAAACTTTTTTGGGGGAAACTCTTTAAGCTCATGCGGCAAATTGTTGTATGGTTTTGGCCCCCAATAGTCTATATTGTTATGCGTTTTGATTAGCCTTCGATGGTATTCACAGCAGGTCTCCCATTTTTTTTTTTTTTGCATGGATGTTGTTGCTTCAATTTATGGTAAATTGTGTTTTATTATTGTCGACATATACTATCGCGGTAACTATATAATGCGAAACAAATATAAGTATATTTGCAGCCTTGAAAATGCTTCTGCATATGTCTCACCTCCTCAAGCGGCAAAGAGTGCTAATTGCTTCTCTTTGTAGGCTAAATATCCATTCTGCCTCCGTTGTTATCCCCCTGAAAAGTACCGTAGCTGTGGTGTGAGTCGAAGTTTAATAAGTACTCAATCTTGGTTACTTTACTTGTGATCTTTCAGTGTGAGAGGCGAGAGGAGAACCAAATCTCTGCTTGCTTTACCATTTTTTGTGATTTGGCTGTAAGTTAAAGTATAATATCTGCTCTCACCAAAATGGCTGTATCATCAGCGTAAAGACATATATGTCTGCATCCAGAATATTTTGAAGAAGATCGTTAGTATATACTATGAAAAATAATGGGGCCAGTACGGATCCCTGGGGAATTTCATACCTGATTTGACTTACCGAATAGGTAGAATTATTCAGGTATGATATAAGCAGCTGTAATGGGTTACCACGAATGCCGTAGAAGGATTTCTCGGTGTTGATTGGTGAATAATATCGAATTCTAAAGTAATTGGAAATTGTAATTTTATTATTTCATTTATGTTTAAGATGATAGAAATTGCTTCTACATCATTTTGTTCCTTTTAATTTAATAAACAATAAACTTGATACTTTTGGTATAGTTTAAACCCAATTTAACTGCTTCTTATGATCCGATTTCGCTAATTCGAACCCCATCTGAATTTTTCATAGAGAAATCTATGAATGCAGTGTTCCTTTTGTTCCTTTTAATTTAATAAACAATAAACTTGATATTTTTGGTATAATTTAAACCAAATTTAACTGCTTCTTATGATCCGATTTCAGTCACGTGTTTTACCATTGCATAAGAGTGGCTCGCATGATACTCTTGATAATTTTAGACCTATTGCAATTGTTCCTGCATTGGGTAAAATTTTTGAGAAAATTATTAAATCACGTTTTATGAAATATCTCAATGATAATAATATATTGAGTGGGGCACAATATGGATTTAGTGAGTCTCTATCAACTATGGACACCATAAATGATTTGATTCCTTTATTCAGGGTGGTTTTGCATCGAAAGAGTATATTCAGGCTATTTTTTGTGACCTGTCGGAGGCTTTTGACTGTGCCTCCTCCTCCATTTTAGTGGGTAAATTGCGCTATTACAGATTCTCGCCGCAGGTGGTGAACCTGGTTGGATCTTATCTTTCTGACAGGACGCAATGTGTTACTGTGAACGACATGTCGTCAAATTTAATACGTATTAACCATGATGTGTCGCAAGGCTCAGTTTTGGGGCCAGTTTTATTTTTAATATATATTAATGATATTTCTAGTTGCTCCTGCAATGTAAAGTTCATATTATACGCTGATGACACTAATCTGCTAGCGAGTAGCAAGGATATTCATAGTCTTGCTGATAGGATGGAGGAGGCGCAATCTTGTGTTGGTGACTGGTGCGTGGAGAATGGACTAGCTTTGAACGCAGCGGAAACTCAATCGCGTATTTTTACACTCCGTTGCGTTGATGGGGCGGATGATAGCCCGGTAGCCTTCTTGGGAATATCCTCAGATTCGAGATTGCCATTGCAGCCGCATGTGAATAAGATTGCCACATCTATTACCTCGGCGATTTACTTATTGAGAAATATGAAAGATTTAGTCCCCATCAACGTACTAATGTCGGCTTATTTCCCTTATGTTCAGTCGCGTATGTGTTGTTACGTGGGGGCACTCCACTGCGGCGGACAGAGTTTTCGCTTTACAGCGATGCGCCGTGCGACTTTTAGCAAATCTGGGTTATAGAGAGGATTGCAGAGAGACCTTCCAATCAAATCTCTGTCTGAGACGAACTGCGCAGAGAGCCAGAGATCGAGAAGAAGCAAATGCTAGGTCGGCGGAGCATAAAGAGGCAAAGAGAGCTTTGAGAAGCGCCATAAATCAAAGCAAGATGCGCCACTGGAGAAATCTGGTCGCTGACGTGGACTCCGACCCTTGGGGGCTCGGGTTCAAAATCGTCACCCGCAGACTTGGAGCCATGAGAACACCTGCCGTCCTGGAGCCTACTAAGATGCAGCGCATCGTGCGCGCGCTCTTCACCACCCATCCCACAAGGGGAAGAAAAGGCTTCAGGGAAGTGACAGACTTCTCGCCCTTTGAGGACGAGGAACTGAGAGTGGCAGTGGAGTCTCTTCCAAACAAGAAGGCCCCAGGACCGGAAGGTATTGTGTACGAGATCGTGAAGTTGGTGTATGAGTGCTGCCCACAGGTGCTGCTGCAGATGTACAACGCGTGTCTGGCGGAGGGAGTCTTTCCTTCCAGGTGGAAGACTGCAAGACTCGTGTTAATCACCAAGAAGGAGGGAGATACGGACGACCCAAGCACGGGCGGTACGTGCTTGGGTCGTCCGTATCTGTGCATGTTGGACACGGCGGGCAAGGTGCTTGAGAAGCTCCTCCGGAGCAGATTGCATACGGCGGTAGAGGAAGCTGGGGGCTTGTCTCCCTACCAGTATGGCTTTAGGCGGGGAAGATCGACCGCGGATGCCTTGCGGGAGGTTTCCGAGGCTGTGTCCCAGGCGGAGAATCATAACCATTTCTCGCGCCGAGTGGTTCTTCTCGTGACCCTGAAGAATGCCTTCAACTCGGCTAGATGGGTCGACATACTGGACGCCTCAGAGCACACCTTTCGGGTGCCCTTGTACCTGTTGAGAATGATCAACAGTTACTTGGAGGAGCGTACGATCACCTACCAGACGGTGCAAGGTCAGCGCAACTACACCGTGACATCTGGAGTTGCCCAAGGGTCTATTCTAGGACCGCATCTGTGGAATATCCTTTATGACGGCTCCTGAGAAAGGAGATGCCTGCGGGGGTGAGACTGGTTGGCTATGCTGACGACATCGCGCTGCTCATCACCGCGCGCGATGTCGGGCTTGCCCAGTTACAACTCAACCAAACCATGAGGAGGGTCAATCAATGGATGGAGAGCCATGGCTTAGTCCTGGCTTAGTCCTGGCTCTCCATAAAACGGAAGTTGTTGTCCTATCCAAAAAGAGAATGGACACCATCATACCCCTGCGAGTGGGGGACGGGGAAATTAGAACGAAAATGACATTTTGGCCCCAAATTCTACGAACTGCAGATAAGGCGGCAAAGATGACAGCAGACTTGAGCAGGCTGATGGCCAACGTCGGCGGTCCCAGCTCAAGCAAGCGAAGGCTGCTGATGGCGGTGGTGCAGTCCGTCATTCTGTACGGAGCGGAAATGTGGGCCGACGCACTGAGTAAGGAGTTATACCGCAAGAGGCTGGCCCAAGTCCAGAGAAGGGCCGCTCTGCGAGTAGTTAGTGCCTACCGCACCGTTTCGGAGCCTGCAGTTCTCGTGGTGGCAGGGATAATCCCGGTGGCACTTCTGGCCCTAGGGAAGAAACGCATTTACCTGAGGAGGAGGGAAACCGGAGAAGATAGTTCCGCCGACGAAAGGGACTATACGCTAAACACGTGGCAGCACCTATGGGAGGGGGATAGGAGAGGCCGTTGGACAGCCAGGCTGATCCCTCACCTGCGCCCATGGATCCAAAGGGCCCATGGTGAGGTAGACTTCTACCTCACCCAACTACTGACAGGTCATGGCTACTTCAGATCTTACTTGTATCGCATGAGTAAGACGGATTCTGAAGGATGCCTGTATTGTCCCGGCCAAATTGACGATGCCCACCATAATTTCTTTGTATGCTAGAGCTGGGCGGAGCGGAGAAGACTGGCGGAAACCGCGATCGGTAGGTTCTCACCAGACACAATTATCGAGAGAATGGTGCAGAACGAGGACTACTGGGGAAACTGTATGCGGTACGCGCACGATGTCCTACGGGCCAAAAAAACCGACTTGGATCGTTCTACGGGAGGAGGAGGATAATTTATTTATTTACTAAATTTTTTGTCCAAAATATTTGTGAATGTTATGGTTCCTTATTGAACAACAAATGGTGAGTGGCCCACATACAGCCAAGTTAAAGGACTCAGCCTGATGCTATGTGTTAAACGGTTCCGGGCTGGTGTCTGGGAGTGGGGAGGTGTTTTTAGTTGGTAGTCTTCATTTTTGAAGGAGTCCAGCACAATCTGCGTAAATGCATTTTCACCTCCCCGCAAAAAAAAAAAAATATTATTATTATTATTATTATTATCATTATTATTACGTGAAAATTTTATTAAAAATAAATACTTATATGATTTTATCCACTATTCGTGTTTGTTTGAAACACTGTGCGTAATCTCCGAACAAATCTGCATGTACGTAGATAGAGGAGTTTTTAAAAGCAAACCTATTGATACGATTTCAATGTAATCGTACCTTCATCGAAGTAACATTCAACATTTCTTATTTAATTTCCTGAAAAATTCAAAACACACCTTACACGTGCGTACCTTAAACATCTCAATAAACCATTCAGGCGCTGCCCTTCATTAGGAACGTTATTCTTCTAAATGTCACTACACCGTATGTTGTCGATGCGATCAAATATTAACGATACTAACGGCTACCTGCTTCGCATACACTTCACACATCGCTTTCGACGAATTGTACATAAATTTTTACGTTCCTGAAAAAGTAAAAGTCTCGAAAATCTCTTTTTTGGAGGAGCGAAGTGTAGTCGCTCGTGTCCCTGTGTGCGCGCTTGAATGTGTATGCGTATGAATAAAGTGTCGTAAAAAATTCGCAAAATTTAATGGCACCGTATGCGGCGCGTACGGCCGCGCGACGTCCGTTCGGAATTAAAATCCAAAAATATCGCATCACGTCCACTCGAAAATTTAAGCGTCACTTATGGACGACCATCGAAGCTGTCAGTTCAACAGAACGTCCTACCAAAAATCACTTTACACCCTTATTTATTAACCGAAATCAATGTCGAAGTAAATCAGAACTCTGCGGACAAAACAAAAAAAAGTCCGACGTTTATGGCTCATCTAATTCACTTTGAATTTCGATAGCGCCCCAATAGAAAATTAACCGGCTCCCGATGGAGGCACAGACACAGTCAATCCCGTGTTCTCACTATCTTCATATCTTTCTCTCTCCCTCTTTCACTCTCCTCGTCCCATTTTTTCATTGACAACATAGTACGTACCACGTATATTTGACGGGAACCCTATACTTTGTTGATTTATTATTCGTATAAATTACATAATCCGAGGCGGGGAGTTATTTACTGGTGTAAAATGTGTGTAAATTATTCGTCCTAACAATCGCTCTATAATGTCGTAAACTTTTCTGGGAAGATAAACTATATTTCTCTACATCAATATGCTTTAAAGCAAAATTACTAAACACATAATAACTTCAATGTCAGTGGAAATATAGGTTTTTTCGATATTTCTAATTTTATGTTTAGAAATCGTCGACATTTCGACAGACATTTTCTATCTTCATCAGTGGAAATGCTGATTGTCAACTAGGAAAATTATCAACAAAAGTAACAACTGGGATTAAATAGCACTAACATTGCTTGACAAGTATTTCCTGCCAGATTCAGATTACATTAGTCCACTAGATACGCACAGCATCTTATGTAAATGATCGAAAATGAACGAATTGAAGACTAATGTAGATAGTGCCTCGGCGTAGGCGGATTTTTGATTGCAGTTCTATTTTCCATTTTGGAAAAAATCATTTTCTACAAAAGTTTTATAAAATTTATTGCTGTACTTTCAACGAAAAAAATATTTTTCACTATACAAAGACATACTATACTTTCCGAAAGATGGTTAACAGAGACATTAGATAAATCTATAAATAATGCAGTTAAAGTACTTGACACAAGACCAGTCTGGGAGCAAACTAAAGGTAACCCAAAAAGCATGGACGAATTGAATATAAACACTTTCGAAATTTCCATAGTAAGATACTGAGTTACAGCGCTGCTAAAGGGAGGTATATCCAGCAAATCGGTTGGTGTAATATCGCCCTATGTGGCCCAAGCTTCGCAATTATAGATATCAACACTGTTGACCAATTCCAAGGACGAGATAAGGATATTATAATATGTGTGCACTATCTCGAAATATTCAAGCACATAATATAAATCCACATCATATTTTGGAGTATAGAAGGAGACTGAATGTTCGAATTAGTGTGCGATTTAGCGACCGTAAGCAATTTTTCACCATTTAAAATTTTGTTGGCCGACTTGCCACCATATTGTTTCAAAAGACTGAAAGATGGCGAAGATGGCTTTAATTGGGATACAGTTCATTTATAATTGCTATGCTATACAATCTACCCTCTGAAAGTATTTTTTTTTTTTTAGAGAGGGGGGAAAAATCTTCAAAAAGACATCTGCGGCCTGGTTCCCAGATAGTGCCGGGTTTTTACCGGCTAAAAAACCCCCCTCGGACCACACGGTATGCTACCCGGAACTGCGGTGGCATTACTTCAGGCAGCTGGTTGTTGGATGTTGGCAGGCAATTACTGCAGGGTGTCCCAGTTGGTCATTCCCTGGTCCTCTTGCTCCTCCTTTCCCTTTATACTCAGAATACTCCTTGATAGACGATCTATACATTGCCAGTTCTCAATTGAGGCTAGCACTATTCCCACGAGGTTCTCCGGTGTTAATTCCCCCATCTCCTGTACCACTCTGCCGCAGAACATTACACCGGCGGCATATAAAGAAAGTATGCTCTGCTGAGTCTAAGCCCCCGCAGTAACGGCACAAGTCACTCTCCTTAATTCTGAAGTGGTGGAGGTACGCGTTGAAACACCCGTGACCGGACAGGACTTGCGACAGGTATAGCAGTCGCCACGAGTGATGGCGAGGAGTAGGGATGCGCTGTAGACGCTTTTAAAAGCGTGCACGCCCACTTAGCTGCAATAATACGTTCTGAGTATTTGTCAGTGGCGGCTCAAAATGTCTCTGTATTTACAATCAGAAACTCTAGTTGACGACAGGACCGAAAATTTAATTATAAATGTAAATAATGATAGTAGTAGTGACGACAACGATTTTAGTGCGGAAGAGGTTTAACTTTATCCATTAAATTTTCAATTTGTTTAATAGGTTATAATGTTTAAATTCAATAAACCGTTTAAACAATAATCCTTTTTTGTTATTATCATCGCTGATGTTTCCTGGTAAACAATTCAGGGGATTATGTGCCCCTTAACGGTTAATCGGATTTAAATGTTTATTAGTTCATTAAGATTATATTAACATAATATTTTTGTTTTTTGTTGTGAATATACATATGTTCATATATTCCAGGAATAAATTAGTAGGTAGGCACTTGTAAATAGTAGTAATTAGTAAACAAAATACTTATATTGTCCGGAGATATCCCATACTAATAAAACCATTTTATTAAATTTTTAATTACATTAACGTTGCATTATTCAATATTAACCTGCACGCCAATGGTATAGAGAAATTATATGCAGAGGCGATGGTAAATCCGTTGTGCCCGTCTACTGCTGCGCGAACCTACTCCCACCGCTCGCCATCACTTGTGGCGACTGCTATAGTAGTCAATGTCTCCGTGCACCCTGAGATACCATAGCCTCAGGTCCGGTATTAGTCTCTTGGTCCATTCAGCTGTTCCGTCTTGTACTTCCCACCTTCTGTGCCATTCTTCGAGGATATGTTTCTTGACCGACCCTTTGTTGTCCTTGCCTTGTAGAATACTGGCCTAACCTTTGGCTACCAGGTCTATAGGTGGGGTCCTTGCCAATACGAGAAGGGCTTTGGTGGAGACAGTCCTGTATGCTCTGGCGATCATTAAGGCGGCTTTCCTTTGGATACTGAGGAACCTCTGCCTGTGGGTGCGTTTTTTCATAGCGTTCAGCCATACTGGCGCCGCGTAGAGCATTATGAAAGTATTATTTTTTCATCTTTTTATATTAATAATTTTAAAGATTTTACAACTGGATCAATCAATTCTTTGATATAAGAAAACAAACTCATGACAACAAACTACTACATTGAATAAGAATTTAATTTATGAATGGATTGGAGTGTATCAGTAATTTAAGTAGTAGTAGCATGCGTACTCCGTACCTTCAACGAAACACCTTGTATATTATTGCATTTTAAATTCTATGCAAGAAAGTAACGCAACTTTATACAAAGTTCTATATTATGTCTTTTTGTGATAATAATGTTGCTATATAGTAAGTATTTCATGGTTCATGCAGAATATTAAATCCAATAATCTTCTGTAAATTGAAGATATTTCACCTTAATTTTTTATAAACGCATACAGTATATTATATACAATTGCATCGATAAAAATTTAGGCTGCTTCTTATTCGATCTTTGGACACGTCATAATTTTATATGTATATGCACTAAATCAGTGCTTTTGACTCAACAGATGTACATAGGTACAGAACAAAATACAAAAAATATTTTCCAATCGTGAAAGTCTACGCTTAATTAAACTACTTACTGGTGAACAAAAATAATCGATTATCTCACCATAAAATTTAACGTTTTTTATTTAAAACATTGATGGTAAATTAATGTGCATACATAGAATTGGTTATGTAAGACCATTGGATATATCCTAGCGAACTGGGACGGTATCCTCACGAAAATTACGGAGGCATATGTATTCCTTTCTAATACATCACGATATTCCTCAAGAAAATAAATTGTCAAAGGTCAAAGGTATGTACATAGATATGAAAAAGGTACGTATGTACGTATAAAATACAATAATAAATGAGACAAAAAGCAGTGCGAGCTTCCGCAATACTTATAACGAATAAAAACTAGAAAGATTTATCTCAGTACGTCACAAAATCGTTATAATGGTAAAAGCTGTTTTCTAGTAAAAATTCACGACATGCTACTCGAAATTTTGCAACCTCTTTAATTTTCTTAATATCGTTTGGCAGAGCGTTGTGAGCTGAAGTAGATTTATAGTACGCTTCACGCTCATATTTGGCCGAACTGTGAATTGGTATCACTAGGTCCAACGAACGCCTGGTTGTCACACTGAAGGAAATATCGACATTCCTACTATATAAGTCATGTCAAAAAACCTTTGAAATTGGCATAAATCTACAGTCACAATCCAAACGCATATACAAACTTGAAATGAAGTGAAACATATATACATCGCATTTACTATCTCAAAAATACTTTCAGATTGTGTAGCTTGAATTCTATATAAAACTTTTATAAAGATTTGTTTTTGCTGGGTCACCTGTACATTTAGCGTTATCTTCATCTTTTTCAATTACGCTTTTATGGAGGACTTCGCATTACTGTGATAGCCAGATGCCAGGTATCGTTAATCCAATAAACCGTGAAAACTACCCAAACATAAATGCATATAGTAGTCCATTGTCAACAATTTCAGAATAAAATTGAATTGTATAAAACTAGTTGTAGGAATCAAGCTTCCAATTATAGATTATCTTGCTTCATTGAAAAAAATCTTGGGACGTTATGTCTATTCTCACGTAATCAATTTTTTGAAAATTATCGCACCTGGGATAGTAAACAAAAAAAGAAAGAAAAAAGGAGTAATTAAATTATTGCAACATTTTTCAAATTATCTAACTTTAAGGCTGAATAATTGTAAACATGTTGCTTGCTTTTTTGTAAACCACCAAAAAGCTAAGGTGATGCATATTTGGCCTCCGCATATGAGGTCTGATCAAATTCAAATAATGTGTCATTGATTTCGATACACACCAGTGTTAATATTCACTTTTCGTCGCGTAAATATCATTAAAATATTTTTTTTAGAAACCTTTGTAATAATGTTAATAAGTATTGAAATGCATTCAAGTTTGTAGTCGAAATGTTACTAGAAAATATATGCGACACAAAAATAATTTCTCTCTACTAAATTAGCCAGCTCATCTTTTATTTTGATTAATTACTCAGCGCAATAGTACTTTACTAGTTAAACACAATAGACGGAACTTTTCACTAACAAGTAGATAGTGCAAATATTCATTTTTATAATCAGTTTGCGTCGTTAAAATTTGAAATGAAGATTTAAAATCAAGTTAAGTCATTGATGTTCAGTTGCATTAAAAATAATCATATAAATTATCACACAATTTTAATATTTTTTAATAACATTGCTGGTCATCAACCCTAATTACACGTGGTATAAACTGCGACTAATGATATTGAAAACTTCTCAAAAACTCCTCCCTCGCTTATGGCGTGCAATAATCGTAAAACTCAAACCTAACAACAGTTGCACAATTAACACTAGACAAAAGAACGCAGCAAGATGGAGAGTCTTAATTTCGACAGAACGCCAGGTTTCTAACAGTCCCAAAAGTTATGAGCGTATAATTTGTTAGAATGGCAAGCAAAAAAAATTAATGAACAGGTAGAAATAATCCAAGATCGTTTAGTGTTATGACACACGTAACAGGTGGATGACGTTCCTTTTCTTCTACTTCTTCTTTTTACGACTAATGCCTCGAATATTGTAGTAGTTGGTGTGGTGGTGGGTATAATTTGTACCCGTCGAGGCGAACGTCATTGATATATTGATTACTGTCAACTGGCTCCTTCCGTAATAAGGATAAATGCTGTCGTAGATGATAGAATATTTCAATTATTTTAAAAAATTGCGTTGTAATATTCGATTTATATTCAATAATAATGTATTAGTTGTGATTAAAAAAGCAAGACTATGTATGTGCTGTTGTAAAATATTCTATTTTAAGAGAAATAGAGTCAAAAATTATTTTAAAAAGTTTGTAAAATATAATCGTGTTTCCAAACTAACAAGTTGATGTATAAATAAGTATTCATTCGTGTATTTATTTGTTTCCCTTTTTGTTTCGAAGGGAGAAAGTAATGCATGTAACATTCAATAATCGAAAAAAACAAAACATAAATAAAAAAGCCGGAAAAAATTCACATCGTTCGTCCGTTGCTGTATGAAAATTGAATCCGATAGCAGAAAGTGAAAACAATTGAAAATAAAACCGCATTTTTTGAAATTGTTCACACGTGATAAAAATAAATATGTATATAAATATATAATTAATAACGCTGGACTCACTCCAATAAAAAAAATACTCTCACTTTCACTTCGAGCGCAATAATGGTGGATTAAATTTTTCAACAGGGAAAAAAATAATTACATTCTGCTATTTATTTATTATTTAAAAGCCCTGGCTGCCGACAAATTTAATCACTTATGAAATATCGAGACACAAATCGCAGTTTTATTGTGCCACATATGGACACGTTTGGTGTTTATTAATACATATTTAAAATATTTTTACGCTCATACAGAGGAATTGGACACACTGACCTATCTCTTCTCCTTATTGGTTTCGGTTAATATTTAGCTTCAAATCAATGCGGGTAGTAATAATGATGCTAAAGGACTGCAAGCCCTATTTACCTCTTTGATTCAAAATCAAGAAATACTGCTAAATTTAAGTTCACCATTGCTTCAGGTCAAGACCAACTTATTAAGAAAAAGCTATGCGAATAAAATTATATATTTTACCATTTTTATATTATCGCTTATGGTTAAAATATAGATACTTGCCAGTAAAGAAAAAAACCTCCAATACTCCTGCTTTGCATGCATGAAAAAAGAATATTCAAGAGCAGAGGATACGCTTTGGTGAGACAAAATTCAATCAAGGCCGCAACTACACACAGAAAAGTGTTTTCTATTGCCAAGTACACCTATTTTCTTAAATATTTTTACTAAATCTAAGATAGTATTTTCTTTAATCTAGAGAATGTACCAGATTCAAATGAATGGCCGTACTTCAATATAATAAACCATTTTCTTGAAACTTTACTAATTTCAAAACAAAATGTACTTCTAAGAAATGTTGTCTCTCTAAATATAAATAATTCTATGTTCTTATGAGAAGGAATTCACTTCCTTAGAATGTTTCTAATTTCGAACAATATTTCCTTGAGGTAAGTAATATAATTTCTTTTATTGAGAACAGCAAAAAAGTAGGAATGTGGAGGGGTTCTTACACGTTGAAACTTGGTTATAGATAAACAATATGACGTACGGGATTTTATAGCTTTTTCGACTTATTGCACTTTACGCGTGGAAGTATATCTATCTCCTTTACTAATATTATGTATTAAAATAAGATGAAAATACAATCAGTGGATAAAAGTGCACTAAGTCAAAAATGCTATTAGTTCACCTTGAAGCTAATAGAGGCGTTATTTTTCATACATTCGGATATGATTCGGATCAGATACGGATGAATTACTGGTAACGTTGGGTGAAATAGTTTGATTTAGTGTTCATTTGTAGTGATTGGAATGTATCTATTTTCTTTTGTTCCTGTTGCATATAGTATAGCTCACAATCTCTATATAAGTAACAATGTATAAAAAATGTAGGAAACAATGAAAAATATGAATAAATGCAATAATATTACAGGTTTAGTCGTGTTGGTTGTAAATAATTCATTGACGTTTCGCCAGTCATGTTGCAGGCATCTTCAAAATATCTGACTAGTTAGTTAAATTTTGAAGAGGCTAGCAGCATGACTGGTGAAATGTCAATCACTTTTTACAACCTACACGACTAAATCCGAAATATTGTAATTTTATGGGTAAGTATACACATAATCTTTTTGATTTAAAAAAAAGAGTTCCTCAGTTCAAGTATACCGTTCTCGTATTAAAGATAATACTGTTTTGAATTAAGAGCATTAAGAGGTCACTATTAGAAAATCGGGGACTTGTGTTAAGTTAACTTCGTATTCATTTGAAGGAACCACATGGTTTATATGAAAGTCAACTTTTCTCATATCAAGTTTATCACGTGTTTAACTTAAACCGGTGGAATTTCTTGGAACTAGAATTTTTATTCATTTGTTTCAAATAACTTACTTTCCTATGTTTAACGACATAAAATTTCTTCATACAAGAAACTAATTTCTTGATATTTTGAGAAAATGATGTTCTTCGTTCAAGGAATTATTCATTTGCTTATATATGAGTACGAGAGGTACTTCAGTTAAGGAATTCTCACTTGGTTCTAGAAATTACTTCTCTGTGTGTACTAGCTTGTGAAGATTGTCCACAAATAACGCAGTTTTAGCGATTTCTGACTGAAAAAAAGTAAGGAAGGTGGCATGCATAAAATTGTATGCCTCGGTAAGTACTAATGCTTGAAGAATAAGTATATACCACTCAGGATCTACTGCCAGATGGCAGTTGTACAAGTATATTCTTCTAATAAGCATAATCATAATCATAATCTTTATTCATCTTATAAAACATTTCTAACAAATGTCAGTATACGAATTACATAACATAATAACACGATATTATAAATGACAAAGGACTACAAACACTGATCACACAATTTGAAATACTCATCTAAAGAGTATAAACAGTCTTGGAGAAGGAATGTTTTAATTCTACGTTTAAAAGATATCTTACTACTTATGAATTTGGTATTCTTGTGGTACAGCGTTGGGAATTTTTAAACCTAAAATTCGTGGTGACTTTTTAACTAATTCAGAAGAAAACGGTGGTATATGAAAATCTGATTCCATTCTAGTATTATGGAAGTGAACATCACTATTACATAAAAAATCGATTTTGTTTCTGAATACTAAAATTAGCAATTCGTATATAAATATGACAATGGGAAAATGTTCCACTTCTTAAAATATGGTCTACATGAATGCTTCCTGTCTATTCATGTCATACTTCGTATGATACTCTTCTGTGCTACAAATACACGCTGGCTATGCAACGATACCCACCAAAATGCTACCCCATAGGACAATCTACTATGTATATTGGGATAGTAAAATAATAATATAACATTAAAATATATTGTAGGTCTTAAATTACGTACTTGGTAATACAATGAGTTAAGTCTAGCTATTAAATTATTACGGTGAGTGTTCCACGATAATGTATCGTCAACAGTTATTCCCAAAAACTCAAATTCTTTGACACGTTCTATTTCAATATTCTGTGAAAAAACATGACTATTAAATACCGGTTTATTATGTATATTATGAAAAATCATGTATTTTTGTATTTTTTCCGCATTAAAAAATAAAGAACATTGAGAAAGCCACTTGTGCATTTCTTTCAACAATAAATTAGCATTATTCTCACTTACAATGATATCCGGATGAGACACAACAGAGCTGGTATCATCAACATACATTGCTAAATTAAAATCTCTCAGATAGTGAGTTATATCATTAATAAATATCAGAAACAGAACAGGTCCTAAAACACTACCTTGAGGAACACCCTGTTCAACCACTATGGTTGTTGATTTTATAAAATTGACTTTACCACACGGCTTATGTTTAATATTAGTAAAAGTAATCAAAGTATAGTAACTTCTGTTGACAGTAACTACTACAAATATAACCTATATCACAACCTCGCAGTGTAATACTTCACATTAAATAGCTTTTTACCTATACTGGCATCATATATGAATGCAGTTAATAATTTGTTATTATTTTTTTTTATATAATTCGGGTGATCCTTTGTCTTGAACAATAACTCTCATTATCTAGATTTGAATATATAGTAAGATCAAAAAGTCTTAGGCTCGCGATAGCTATGGAACGTAAAACCATCTATAGAATTATTTACATCTATTGCTCGCAACTTCTCACTAATGTCAGGCAATTGACATACGCACACAGCAAAAAATAAAATCTGTTTTAAGTTATGGCAATTAGCCCTTTCTTGTATTATTTGTTAACATTTATAAAAAAAATACAGTATTCCAATTTCCAAAAACACTTTAATAACTGGCCCACACGATATCCGATCACTCCCCGTTAAAACAATTGTTTCGAAAATTCCTGGATTTCCATTTTCAACCAAAAACCGAATGAACTAAGACAGATAAAATAACTAAACAAGGTTAGTTATCCCTACCCTAAATTTATATTTACAAGTGCTTTACCGCCTGCGTTGACCTGCTAAAATTCTGGAGATTCCAAACTCATAAAAATGTAACTGCGAAAGAAAAGTGTTTTCACCCTAATAACTCCATAAGCACCGAATGGTAGAGCTGGACCCATTCACGATTTAATAAATTATTATTTTTAGATTCTCTTTTAATATAAATGCTTTCAAAAGCGGGTAATTCTATCGGGAATGTTACATTTTTTAGTAGTCCCGGGTTTTCAATGTTGTGAACCGTGAACGGTCTAGAAGGTCATGGAATTCTTCTTCTTTAAACTTAAGTTGGAAGTATAAGTTTAAATACGTGTAAGTTGACTTATTCTATGGCGTGTGTGTGGTGCAGGTTATGTTATACCGTTGACCGATTAGGTTTTGACGTTTTAACAAATAACTACATACAAATGTTCGTTTCATGTTATTGAAGCCATTCCTTAAATTATGTGGTGTAATTTCCTCACAGACATTTCGGATAGCTTCAGTAAGTTCTTCAATTGTATGAGGACGATTTGTAAATACTCTTTTTTTTTGTGTGGATAAATGAAATAGTCCATAATTGTCAAATCTGGAGATTGTGGTGGAAAATCTACTATCCGGTTATCAAAGAATTCATGCAATAATTCTATCGTTTCCATTGTCTTATGCATTGTTGCATTATCTTGCTGGAAATATTCTGCTCTGAGTTCACCGTCATGTAATTGTTTTAAAAATGGTTGTAATAAATTATTACAATATCTTTACACATTTATGGTATTTTTAAGAATTTTGGACCAATAATCCGGCTGCGAGAAACAGCAAGCCAAACGCCTATCTTTTGGCAAATGCAAAGGCGTTCCAAGAATTTTATGTAGATTTTCACTAGACCAGATGCGCATTGTTTATTTATTTGAATATCCTGATAAAATGAAATCATGCTTCATCCGAGAGAAAGAATTTGTCGAGAACCTCGTCGTTATTCAGCGTGCCCGAAAACCATTGATAGTAATTAAGTCGGGTTACGTGATCAATGGGTAAGAGCTCACGCACGCAATGAAACTTCTATGGAAATTTTTGTGGATCGTTTTTAATGATTGCATAACATGTTGCATATAAAAACTGTGTTTGCTGTGAAAGCTTACGAATCAATTTCTTAGGTGATTGAGTTATTCGCTTCTCAACATCTGCTATATTTTCAACTGTTCGTTTTAATGGTCTACCACTACCTAGTTTTCGGAACCCAGACCCTGTTTCACGGAATTTTGCCACTGATTCTTATATTAATCGCAGCAAGCTGTCATATGTTGCTGGAAAATTTGGAAATTCTAGCCGAAATTGTATACATGGCTACTGCAAAGAGTACAACCATTCTCCTAATTCTAATTTTATATCATTTCTAAGGCATGATTCGATAACAAAAAATGTTTGAATAAGTAATTTCATAGCTCGCTATTATAGAGGGTAAATTTAATTGATCATATTGTATATGCAATATTGCATACCTGAACATGCTCTACATTTCTGCCAAGTATCATCAAAATCTGAGTTTATTATCTGGCGAACTTTACTTATTAGTCAATAGCAGCCCAAAATACACTCCGCCAAAAAAGTATCGCATAAACTAAAAAAGGGCATTTATGAACCAAGATATTTTTATACGTTCACAAAAAGTTTGCCTCGTGTATGTGAACTATAAAAACACTAACAAAATAATGGAACTTAGCGTTTTTACTTTTTTTTTTCTAAAAGAACACATTTAGAAAAATGCATATGTGTAAGGTTTGTTCAGTTGTTTATTGAAAGTCTTCCTATACGGACAAATTTTAAAGTGCGAAGTCAGAGTTCTGTACCAACACTTTTAAAACTAAAATGAGCAATTTAACTTCAGAACAAGTGGCTGCTATAGTTACTTTAATCGAAGATGGACGATCTCAAGCATACTTTGCTAATTTGATGAACATCAATCAATCAAGTGTTTCTAGAGCCGTAGCCAGATATAGGGAAACGGGCATTTACAGTAGAAGACCTGTACCAGGTCGTCCAAGATGTTCTACTCGCCAAGATGACCGCTATTTACTACTACAAGCATTACGTCGAAGACATGTAACTGCGAGACAATTGCAGAACGACTTGGCTAGAGTCAGAAATACTCGTGTGAGTACTCAAACTATTCGGAATAGGTTACGACAGAGTGGATTAAGAGCTAGAGTAGCTGTAACAGCCCCTCGTCTCACTAGGAACCACCGAGTGGCTCGCTTAAGGTTTGCCCGAGAACATGTAAATTGGAACATTAATGACTGGGCCAATATACTCTTCACAGATGAGTCAAGATTTGGTCTTTACACCTCAGATAGGCGTATCTCAGTGTACAGACGAGACGGTGAGCGCTATTCGCAGTGTAATATCAGACCTAGACCTAATTTCGCTGGTGGCTCTATTATGGTTTGGGGAGGCATCTGTTTAACAGGTCGTACAGAGTTAGTACCAGTAGACAGAGGTACACTGACTGCCCACAGGTATATAACGGAAATTTTAGAAGAACATGTAGTACCATATGCGCCAATTATAGGAAACGAATTCATGTTAATGCACGACCGCATGTTGCAATAATCGTCCAGGAATACCTTAACGATGTTGGTATTCCAGTTTTAGATTGGCCTGCGGTAAGTCCGGACATGAACCCTATCGAGCACGTGTGGGACCTCCTTCACAGACGGATACGAACCCAAAATGTTGCCCCAGCGGACCTGCATGGACTAGCAAATGCTCTCCGTGACGAGTGGGAGAATTTGGAACAGGCTTATATACGGAGGTTAATCGAATCTCTGCCAAACCGTATGCGAGCGGTCATAAGAGCCAGAGGTGGCAATACTCAGTATTAAAAGCTACTGTTATGACATTTTTCTTTCCAAAATTATAATTTCTTGTTTTAATAAAAATCTCAAGTATGAGTTCTTGTTTTTATTTGGCCTGTATTTTATTTAAACAATCATAGAAATTATATCTTAGAGCGCATTAAAGTATATTTACAAGTTTATGCTACAAACAAAGATTATGCGATACTTTTATGATTCAAAACTAAATTATGCGATACTTTTTTGGCGGAGTGTAGTTATATAGTTATAAATAAAACATTCTAGTCCGATTAAACTAATTTAGATCCCAACTCCCAGAGGTAATGCGTCCCTTTCAATAAACTCTTGCAGTGCAGAGCAAATCTGTTTTCCCGAGTATGGGAAACCTAAATTTACTCCCCATATCTTTTCCTTAATTAATAAAATTACTTTGATATTTATATTCTCAGTTTTTTATGTAAACTGAAGGCCCTACAAAAGTAGTTCGCGGTCAAATTTAGCTAGTGCTGTATATATATATGTACTTAGAGCATACACACTATAGCATTTAGAGTACCCATTCCCAATAATCACGTATGTATTTGTAAATAAAATAGGTAGGTATGTCCAACACAGGTGCGTGTCCATTACTTGGCGACAAACCCTGTCGTGTGAGATTTCGAAGACAGATAAAAGAACAATAATGACATGGCAATATCTAGAACAGATATAGCTTTGCCGTCCCAACCGTATGTGTATGTGAATAGTTATATGAATGTATCTATGTACTTACACGTATGGCACAAGCTTGTAAATGAAAGCTGTTAATACGTATTCAAAGACATTTTAGATTGCTATTGATTGACTTCATTGACGTACTAATATGAAAACATGCATAAACTGAAGGGTATTAAAAAAAAATAGATAAAACTACCACATGTTTATCTGTTTAGAAAATGCAATCCCGGTGTAAATTATCCAGAGTTGAGATAAAATTACAGGTAATACCTAGATACACACATAAAAGTTTCTCCTACGCCCTGTAATTTCGACTACAACGACTACAACTTGGCCGATCCACGAAAGAATTATGATATTTGAATTATTAGTTTCACACTCACACAGTTTATTAGTTTGACTTATGAATATTTTAGATAAAAGAAACTCATACTTTGCAATAAAGTTGACTTTTCAACAAGAAGAAATGTTCCTTAATGTGTGGCTATATAATTTAATAGCTTTGGGAATTTAATCAATCATATATAAATCCAAAACTAAATATTCTACTTTTAATTTTTCTGTTTCGATTGCTACGTTTTGTTGACTTTTGCCAACATCTTCAGGCTTTTCTATAGAGGGAATAGAGCACAAAGGTAGGTAAATTACAATTTATGTTTCAAATTGTTGTTTTTTTTTATGAGCCCTTAATATAGATTTATTATATAACCATTATATTAATAACCGTTTGCATAATTGAATTAAACAATAATTCAGTTTATTAATTTTTGAAATATAAAACCCAAAAGTAAATTCGAATCATAATATTTCGTAATACAAAAATTTTGAACATTAAAAGGCAAATGACAAATTTACAAGGACCGAACAATACAAAGCGATATTTAAAATTTAAAATTATATACAACCGCTCTTATTGCTGAGTTTTTTGGAGTATGGAATTTCTATAATATTGCAATTGTTTAAAAAATAATTATAGAACATAATAATAACAATATGTAATAATAAATGGAAGATTTGATTTCTAGGCGTTACCTAGCCTACCATAACCATGCCTTGAACATAAACAAATAATAAAATACCGTAAATTGAGGTGACTTGGTCAAAATTTGACCAACTTTTACATTTTTTTTTGAAGTGCCGTATACAATAGAAGTAAAGCAAAACTTTCTGGCACCTTTTTAGAGCTATGCAAGTATTATGCAATACAGAGTCAGCTCTCAATTTTTTGTTCGTTTTGGAAAAAAAAAGAAAATTCAAAGGTCAATTTTCAAAACCCTCCACTTGACTTGGAAAATGTTTGATATTAAAGGTATAACTATCACACTGACAAAAGTCAATGCTAGGTTTTCCACTATCACCAAACAACAATCATTGACTTTTGTCAGTGTGATAGTTATTGTTACACCAAAGGTTCCAAAACCCAATTACTGGATTAAAGGTATACTTGAATTCCATGTATTAGCAGGGCAAGAGGGAAAACGTTGAAAGAAAAAAAAGCACACTTTTACACAAAAATTTTAAAGCAAAAATAAACGTTTATGGTTATTACAGCAAGTTTGTACATAAAAATAATATGAGTGAGCAAATAAAATTCTCAACAACATAACTTGAAAGTATGCTTTTTAAAGCTTACAAAAGCATCCAAGAATAGTTCCGGTATAACTGCGAGAGCCCAAACACCTTGCATATTTTCGTGACATAATTTTTTAAATCACCCTTGCAATGACAAACACAAATATTGTTTTCATTCTTGCAGCATGCACAGGCTAACATAAACCGTTCAGTAATTATAAAATACTAATGATGAAAAGATGTCACGTGCGTTTTGTTCACAAATTTTTATGAAACCTACTCTTTCAAGTCATCCCGTTTTACGGTAAGTACCTATCTTAAGAAACTTCAGAATGTCAAGTAGTTGTTCACTAGCAGGAATCATTGACAATGCGAGGTTTTAGAATCTAGAAATTTAAAAAATTTTCAATTCAAAGGATACACATTCATATCTGCACAGGCCTAAGCACACACACTAAAATATATACGCAATTCCAGTAACGTATAAGGTAAAATTGCCAAAAATTGGGAAATTTGCTAGAAAACTTTAGGTGTATTTTCTAATTTTTTGTAAATTTACCTTATATATTACTGGAATCTTCCGTAGGAATTGCAAAAATTTTTTAGTGTGCACCTAAGAAAATGTTATAAGTTTATTTTTTTAAGTATACTGAAAATTTGTAAATTTTAAAATATTTTAAAAATTAATTAAAAAAAATATTTTTTTAGAAATCAATAAAAAAAAAACATAATACTACTAACTTAAACCCAAATTTGAAAAAAAAAATAATTCTCCAGGTGAGGCTCGAACTCACAACCCCGGCATCGCTCACGACTACTGCCTTATAAGTACCGTGCGCTAACCAATTGCGCCACTGGAGATCCGTTCTTCCGTATTTCTAGAACAGTATTTAACCTTAACGGGCGATACGAATCTAGTGAAAAGGCAATCCCGAAAAGAAAAAAAAAAACCCGCTCCGTGACAATGCTCAACGCATTGCCGTGACCAGGATTCGAACCTGGGTTACTACGGCCACAACGTAGGGTCCTAACCACTAGACGATCACGGCTACTGCGGGCGATAACTCGGTTGTTGCTACATACAAGCAAGTATACTTTCTCATTGAAGAATTCTACGCATGAGTTATTATTTAGATTAATAACTTAAGGAAAGTGAGTTGAAATTGCTCATACTGTTAGTAGAAATACACGTCTACAGAACGAATTACAAAGTATCAGGGCCGCATTACCTTTAAGAGAAATCCTGTATTAGATGACGTGCTAGTAAAGCATATCTAATCTTACGAAAAATGCCCAGTACAAATAGGTAAATACTTAAGATTAGAGGTAAGTACGTAGAATTAAAAATTGTGATAATATTAATCACATAAATACGTGAAAATGGAAGAATACTTTTAATATAGAAAGTTTATTGAAAGGAAAGAAAGCTTTATTTTTTTTTTCAGAATATTAATAAATTCATAAATTAAATGTTCATGTAAATCCAAATAAATGTTAAGCTAAATCCTAGTAAGAATAAAATAACATTCTAAATGTAAAGTTATCATTAAAGTCTACTTTGCTCATATTTAAAAAGAAGTGTGCATTCAGTTGTTTATTAAATGGTTAACCTTTTTTCATTTTTTGACTGTTAGTTCAGTACAAATTATTATTTATTGAACCAGGTAGATAAAAAAACCAAAATCGTATTTTATAGGAACAGAACCAAGAATAAAATAAGGAAAAAATTCTTAGAAGACTGGGAATCTTTTCACAATTTAATTAATTGTGGATTAAATTATTTATCACACTAATTGTAAAAGAAAGAAGATTTTAAATTGTTGAGATTTGAGTCGCTGATACAAATATATAATAATTATTAAATGAACAATCAGATCAGTTTCACGACAATCACTTATTCAGTACTACCAATTCCAAGCTGATCCACACTTAAATTGTTGCCTTAATAATTATTAAAATGTCACAAATAGAATAAAATTTATAAATATTTACATAAAATATACTCAGCACTTCAGATGATAAATAAGTTGAGTTGAATGAAACATTAAACTATAAATTTAACATTCCAGATTTTGGTAGAGTTAAACCGTTTCATAATTTCACGGGCGTTTAATCTACAGTTTGTTTGGTAAATTACCGAGAGATAAGAGATTCTTGCCTTTGCTATTCAACACAGATTCTACCTACGTATTTAATACATAAGTAACAGAACGAATGCATTCCTTAAGCAGGTCTTAGACGCTCAACATTATTGTGTAATATTTGGCATTGTGCAATAATATTAATGGTTTGGTGGTGTTGGCTATAGGCAACCGCCTGCAGCGGCCAAATTTAGAGACAAATTTGCGCATATAAACAAATTAACCAATTGCGTGGATACTCGTTAACCCTGCAGTGGTCGCACGTAGTCTGGGAGACCTCGCTAAAATATAATTTACTATAAATTTGAAACCAATTGTAAGGATCTTAGATCAAAATTTTTTACAATAACTTCATAAATCGCTATTAAATACAGTTTCGGTTGGTAATCAGCCAATCATGTAACACGCTATCGACATATTTGGGAGTGGGGTTTCTTAGACTAGGCGCGACGCCTTAGAGTTTAGCACTAGTTCTCGCAGGGATTGAACGAGTCAATTAGATATTAATCATTACGTCTGTTTGAAAAAGGTGGTCATATGAAAAAGAAAAAAACATTTGCTACGACTTTTTGCGGAACAGTTTTCAGATGAAGATAGAAGAACAGAATTGTGACACGGAGCAAGATAGCACGTTAGCGAAGACGAAGAAATACCAGTAAAGAAAGGAAAAAGTCTATATTTTATTGATCGAGATAATTCATTACACTGGAACAAGTAAAAAAATTTGTATGCGAAAAGCAAATATTGTAAGGCATACATGTGTAACATACATGATGTTGCGAATAGCGCAAAGCAGGCTTGGGAGTAATTGTCTACCAAGGAAATGTTTAATATAACGGTGGAAAACACTAATAAGTTTATTAGTGCAATCAGTAAATGTATATGAACTCTGCGATAAGGCGTAGGAAGGCTTTTTCTATATCCAAACAACGATTTCTTTTGTTATTAATTGTAAGAAGCCTTAGATTCCATGACCCACAAAAGAAAACGGCGCTCAAAATATCGTGGAAAGATTAATTTGTCCGATATCTGGTACATCTTGTAATCTAACGTACGACAACTGGTTCAATTCTTTTGGAATGATAACATCATTTTTGTGAAATCATCAACTAATATTTGTAGGAACGATACGAAAAGGCAAGGAAGAATTACCGACAAAATTTGCGAACACCCAGAATCGGACAGTGTTCTCAAGTTTATATGGTTTTTCAAGAGAGATTTCTATTGCGTCTTATGCACCGAAAAAGTGTAAAAATGTTATACTGCGTTTGTCCATGTATCACGTTGATAAAGTAAATATTGAAACTGGTGATAAACGCAAACCAAATAACAATATTTTATAATTCAGGTAAAGGAATATTGCACAAATTATGATTACAGAAATACCCAGAGGGGTGGCCTATTAAATGTCGGTGGTATTAACTTTTTTGTAATATATTTACAAAACAATTTTGCAAATGAAATATTTCGGCGGAAATATTTGAAGAAATTCAACGAGAATCTGCCAAGAACTTCGCCAGAAAAGGGCAGAGGCAGCGGGTACCTCTTCTGATTATCCTAGAGGAGATCTAGAAAAGCCAGAAATTAGAAAAAGTGTTATTTCTGTGTAAAGCAAAGTAAAAATAGATATTTTCGTGAATTTTGTAGAAAATTTCTATGCTTAAAGCATTGCATATTTAAATGCAAAAATTGTGGAAATGAGATTTTCTGTCTTAAATTTCACTTTTCATTGAGAAAGATTTATTTTTAATTTATTTATTTATTTATAAATAAATAAATAAATAAATAATGTGCTTTATCACAAAAAAATTTCAAAAAATAAACCAGGAAATTGCGCTGCCCGCACAAAAAAAGAAAAGGGGAGATGAAAGTTTGAAGGAAAAGAAATTTAGTGTTACCCCTCTCCGCAAAAATCGCTAACAGCGTAAAGAGGTTGCTGAAGAAGGTAAGATTTTACCTTTCTGCGAAACTGGACGTATGTTGGTATTGATTTGAGTTGGTTTGGGAGAACGTTGTAGAGCTTGATTGCATCGTAGAAGATTGAGTGCTTAGTTCACTCTGAACTGGGTACAGGTAAATAAAGGCAATGTTGCAACCACCTTGTAACGTGGTTATGAAGAGGTCTTTTCGGTAAATCACTAATATGTTTACGAAGACAGATTCCAGGACGAAGAGTGCAAGGAGGGTCAGGATTTTATAGTTTAAAAAATATGTTCGGCAGTGATCTCTAGTCCTTAGTCGAGATGTGTAGCGAATTGCCCTTTTTGCAATTTAAAAATTGTATTGAAGTTGTACAAACTACAGGTGTCCCAAAAGGGCAGCGCGTAACGAAGATGGGATTCAAAAAGGGCAAAATAAGTAATGCGAACAGTAGAAGGATTGAGCTCCCTGGCTACAGATCTGATTGCAAAGCACGCAGAAGACAATTTTTTTTGAGAGAGTGTCGATATGGTGAGACCATTTAAGAGTATCGTCAACGATAAGTCCCAGGAATCTAACAGATTGAACCATATTGACGGTGTCGTTATCGAATAGACATGATTGCTGCAGTGCACCTTTGTAAGGTAGAACCACCGTTTTGTCTTTGTTATAACAAAGGCAGTTGGAGTTACACCAATGGTTGATGATGGTTAGGTCCTTAGATATAGATAATACTTTGTAGCTCATCTCTATTTGGGTTGCTCCAAGTGATGCTGGTGTTATCTTCGAAGAGACAGAATTTCCCACTCATCTTGAAATCGGTGATGTCATTGATGAAAAGAAAGAAAAGTATTGGACCAAGCACTGATCCCTGCGGAACGCCATAGTCAATTCCCATACACGATGAGGAGGAATTATTTCCTTTGTGTTCCTATTTGTGTTTTGATGCTTCATATTTAGAATTTGAATTGTTTTTAGATGTTGTATATAAACAGTTTTGCTATTACTTTAATACTAGGTTTGTTCGCTGTGCGAATCAGAAGTTAATTGGAAACTATTTCGGTTTTTCCAGTGCGCATGATTCAAAAAAGGATTGTAGTTTGAAATTAGTTTGATAATTTACACCGCGAACACATCCAAAAGCGACAATACTGCCATCTGTATTCAACAATTGGAAATTATGCGCGCAGCGTGAACTTCGATATAACTGGGTATATAAACAAGGGTATAACCTAAAGTTTGTGTTTGTTATCTGGCCTTTGATACATAATAATTTCAATATTGGCTTGTATTCTTGTGAAAATAACAGGATTAATATGGATGGTATATCTTTAATACGAAAGTATTTATTGATTGCTTTGCCACTCAAGAAATATAATTTACAGGTTTCGGTATGGTCGATCTTTTGATTATCCCCTCACAAACACAAGAAAACATATTTCAACACGCTTTGTTTTATCTCTCTCGTTTAATAATAATAATAATAATAATAATAATAATAATAGATCTTTATTGTGTCAACAGCCCAACAAGCCACACATATACAGATATAAGTACATAAAACAGCATAATACATACAAGTATACACTATACATACACATATGTACTTATAAATATGTAGTTATTTTGCGTTAACAAACAGAGAATACTAACTTATTCCTAGCTCTTATCAAAATGAAAAAGAAAAATAACAATAATTGAAACTCAAATCAAATCAAAGTGTGAAATTGAATTAAATAAACCTCATAGACTCTCATAACAGTAATAATAATAATAATAATAATAATAGCAATGGTAAAGAAAAGCAATAATAATAAAACTTAACTACGAACGCATGAGCAACATGCGAGCAGTGGAAAGGATTTGATGGAAAGGAGTAAAGAATATGTCGCAGTAAGGTGATACTAAGTTGAATAATCGGGACATGGAAATTATTGGGGAACACAATGATGAGTTCAAGCGCGCATATGGAGTGTAGAAAGCAAGACTTTGCCTAGAAGAAGGACGAGGCACCAGGAACTGAAGCTGGGAAAGGAGATGAATGGAGTCAATCTTGTAATGGACCAAGTTATACACATATTTTATAAACAAAAGCTGACGTCGCAACTCAAGAGAATCTATATTAAATTGCGTTAAGAGAAGTTGATAATCATAATTCCTAACAGGGTAGCTACCTTCCTCCTTAAAATATAGATATTTAAGAAATTTCCGTTGTACCTTTTCTATACATTGTTTATGCACAGCATAGAAGGGATTCCATATAAGAGCTCCGTATTCTAGTTTGGATCTAATAAAACTGTAATATAATAATTTAATAGTGTTCACTTGAAAGTGAGTAGAATTTCTGATTAAAAAGCCCAAAGATTTCATAGCTGAAGATATCATTTCATTTCTATGTCTTGAAAACGTTAACATGGGATCAAAGTAAATACCCAAGTCTCTCACCACTGTAGCTCGTGAAACTGGCGTCCCATTAATGCAATAATTAAAATATATCGGGCTAGGTTTTCTGGTATAGCACATCACCTTACATTTCGCTGTGTTCAAACATAGACCGTTATCAGAATACCATCTGTCTATTATATCTAGCTGTTCCTGTAATCTTAAACAATCATTGTCCGACGTAATTGACATATACACTTTTAAATCATCAGCGAAAGCACACTTATCGCACCTAATCTTTTCAATCAAATCATTAATGAATAACAGGAACAGAAGTGGTCCAAGATTGGAGCCTTGCGGAACTCCCGAGGTAGCATGGAATGGGTGTGACTGAAATCCATTGTAGTAGACGTACTGCATTCGGTTTGTTAGATATGATTTAAATAGAGATGTCAAAGGATTACTGAAACCGAACAACTCCAGCTTTCCGAGAAGTAACGCATGGTCGATGTGATCAAATGCTTTTGATATGTCAGTATATACAGCATCAACCTGCCCAGAAGCATCAAAGGTGTTAAGTGCGTACTGAGTGAAAATTGCAAGATTGGTAACTGTAGACCTCTTCTCCATAAATCCGTGTTGTTCAATCGCAATGTAATTTTTGATAGCTGGATAAATATTTGCATATAAGGTTGCTTCAAAGATCTTAGCAAAATTGTTTAGTATAGTAACAGGACGGTAATTCTTAATTTCAGTTGTTGATCCACTCTTTAGAACAGGGCAAACCCTAGTATATTTCCACAATTCTGGGAAAGTACAAGTTTTTAGCGCCAAATTAAAAATGGTCGCCAAAGGAGATGCCAGTATCCCTCTGCAGTCTCTTATCAAAAAACTAGGAATCCCATCCGGTCCAGCAGTCATCTTGCTTTTCAATTTCCGCATAGCTGTGCTCACATCCAACTCAGTCACATTGTCTACAGAAATACAAACCGCAGAAGCATTTTCAGTAGATGATGCATCACCATGAAGTTCATTAGTATACACAGAGCTAAAGTACAACGCAAAACCATCTACAATATCTTGGGGATTATCATATGTGATGTCTTCAGAATGAATTGAACTAGGTATTCGCGACCTTCCCTTTTTTGCGTTAATATAATGCCAAAATGGGCATGTGCGGATTTGAAATCCACAAGAAATCCGTGAACTTTTTGGATTAATCACCAACTATTACTGACTACAATTTGACACTGTGCGAACACCAAATTCTAAATTGCAAACGGTCCAAATCCGAAATTGTAGCACTGCGAACGCTTAATTGTTATTACGCATGCGTCGTTCAGTTGTGGATAGTTGCTGACTGCACAGCGAACAATGCTACTATTATTATTATATACATACATCGTAAATAAAATATTTTCGTTTGTACTAAAATAAGGCATGGGTCTAACAAACTGGGCGCGACCAGTTGGAAAATACACTGCAGTAAAGAGCTTGGTATAGAAAACGGAAGAGTAAACAACCAACAATATCGGATACATTATATTTTCTCAAAGATAAAAATCCAGTTATTTTTATCCAGCGCTATACATACCTGACTTACTTAGCCCTTAATTGCTAACCAACACCTAAAAAAAACATAAAAGTGAAAGACAATGGATAATGGAAATCCATTGCTTACCTAAACGAGCAGAGTACATTAGTTGAATTATGGATCTTGTGTGTGTTAGTTAGTCTTGTCGTGCAGAAGTCTTCAGAGACACACGCCGAGGCACCAAGGGGTGTGATGACGACCAGACAAGGCGCACGCAAGGACACGCGTGACGGAACTCACCTACTACCGCTCGGACAGGTATCTGTCCGCCTGGGGGTACATTATGCACACACAAACCTACGTGACGATTAATTATTTCACGGAGAGATACAATTTTCTAATAATAACAAGGTAAGATTCGTGCACGGTAATATATAAGCGCGTGCAATAGCAAACTCTACCACTTCTGAGAATTTAATTTATCTGTTTGTTTACTGAATTTAAATTAGAACAAGGATTATAATACCGTTCCTGATGTTAGGTAGTAGTTTTCTTTTAATATTAATTAATATTAAATAAGTATTTTTGCAATTTCCGATTTGTGTTGTATTTGATGGATTTGCTTTTTTTACAATTCAAAACAGTTAATTAATATAACTTGAATTACATTAATTACATTAATTTTTCATCTTCAAAATTGTTGAACAAAATAACTACATTCAAGGTGTAAAGTGTGCTAATCTAAACAAAAAATACAGAGTTCTGATTTATACATATTCAGCTCTGCAGGCCTCTTGTGCCCATGGCTTTGTTACAAATTCTTCTCCATTCTAGTTTGTTCCATGTCACTCTCTTCCAACCTCTGACTCCCACTTCCATCAGATCCCTTTCCACCGCTTCGAGCCATTTCGTTCTTGGTCTTCCTCTCGATCTTCTTCCCGATATGCCCGATATGTCTCAACCATCTCATTCTTTGGGCCCTTATCACCTTAACAATCGAGGGTTGTCCATATTTTTGCATGAGTTCTTCATTGGTTCTACGTCTCCACTGGTTATTCTCTCTCACCCCTCCATATATTTTTCTCAACACCCTCCTCTCACATACTGCCACTGCTTCCGCCTCTTTTTGGTTAATCTTCCATTGCTCACTGCCATACCTCTCAACTGGCCTGACGATTGTTTTATAGATGTTTAATTTCACTTTCCTCGTTAACTTCTTCACATTTCTATTGTTTCCCGTCCTCTGCTATAAATTCTAGCGATGCATTTTGTGGATTTTGGGTTTCTCCTAACCTCATATATTTCGTCTTCATCTCATTTATCTTCAATCACTGCTCTTTTGCTCTTTGCTCTATTATTTGTATTACATCCCTTAATTTTTCCTTGTTTCTGGTTAAAATTACCAAATCATCTGCATATGCCATAATTTGTACCTGTTGGTTGAATATAGTTCGACCTGTTCCTACTCCACTGTCTCTAATAACTTTATCCAGTGTTACGTTGAAGAGCAATGTTGACAACGGGTCTCCTTGTCTTAGTCCTCTTTTAACCCTCCGACTCTCTGATATATGCCCGTTCACCTGCACCTTGTAATCTGGTTCCGATTTTATAAGTGTAAAAACGCTTTGACATCAAGTTAGGGAAATCATTTAAAGCAAAAAGTGTTAAGTGAATATAGACTTTATTTTTGTTGTTAGAAATTTGCAAAATTAAAATAGTTTTAAATTTTGGTAAATTAATTTTTGAAAACGTACACCTGTATAACACGTATCATTAATTTTGTCGCGGCAAAACATCTTATTGGTCGATTTTTTTTGGTAAAGATCGACAAAGAATAGAGCAAGGGGTGGGAAGAGCGCTACAAACATTTATTTTAGAAATGCATCGAATACCTGATAATATCGCAGACGACTATCTATATAATCAACGGCATTATATAGGCTTTCAGCAATAGAGTATATTAATTGTTACATCCACCAGATGTAGATGGTAACATCCAGATTTTGCCTCTTAGTATAAGCATGATAAAATCTGGTTATTTTACTCTTAATACGCCGCATATTGTCGTTTTGACAATAATTATGTTAGTAATTAGCATAAAGAGATTTACGATCTAATTTCTACAATCCATTTTCCTCAGTGCAGTATAAGTGTAAAAAGTGTTAAGTGAATATAGACTTTATTTTTGTTGTTAGAAATTTGCAAAATTAAAATAGATTTAAATTTTGGTAAATTAGTGACGGTTACAACAATACGATTTTAAAAAGAAATAACATGAAATGTAAATAACGAAAACGAGGAAACAAATGACAATGTAAGGAGATATTACGTATAATAGTTGTTCAAAATGCCTTCCCTGAGCTCGAATACAAGCATGCCACCCACGAACCATCAAACGTGCTATTGTTGCACCACTTTATGAATTTACTCTAATTCTTCTTTGGTAAAGTAACTATGCGCCTCTGTTTACTTAAATATTGCAAACCAACAGCTTCAAACGGCACCACAGAAAAAAATACGAAAGGTTTCAACCGGGAGATCTTGGACAACAAGTTACTAAACCTCCATGAATGCATTTAACCATTGTAGAGAGTTGAAGCGTCAACGTGTTTAATCTGCATTTGTTGATGATCAAGACGACTATGTTCGATCTTCCCTTAAATATAAGAGACACCAGCCGCAGTAATTAGATTCGCAAGCACCGTGTGGATTTTGAACGTTCTGCATGAGTCAACTGGTGTTAGAAGGTCACATCGGGGAAGTAGTTCTTCCATATGCGTATCAAGCAGGCGAATCCACGAATATTGCACTAAACAATCTTATCTCTCGGATTTCGAACTCGCTCAAATCCAAGGAAATAACAATGGTAGCATTTGTGGACATAGAAGGAGCATTTAATAATGCAATTCTTTTATCCATATACAAGGCGGTTTTAGCGTGAGGCATACAACCGATCATAGCAGGCTAGATTGCCACTATGCTTACGAATAGGATTGCTATAACGACGAACAATATCCACGAAAACTAGTTTGTGATCTTTCATCACAGGTAGACACGTACCAGACCAATATTCACTTGTACGGTTAAATTCAAAGGCTATTTCTATTACCTATAATACGAAATTTTTAAAATGCATAATTGACGATGTCTTTCATGGCAATATCATTTTCGGTACTGTGTTCTTTTAGTTATATATGCGTGCCCAAGCTGCCAACTAGTGTTAAATGCACTTAGTGCTATCTCAACGTTCAATCGTCCTCACATTTAGTCTCGGTTAAGATATGGGATATCTTTTGAGGGCTTTATTTTTCTCAGTGTTTTTTATTACAGAAAAGAATAATTAAAGCTATATTTGCATTCAGACAAACAGATTCTTGCTTACCATTCGTTCGGCACCCCCGAATCATGTCTCTGTCGTCATTGTTTTTATATGAGCGTGCAATATACGCATTCAAGCATATGGCGGAATTTGTCAGTAACAGCGACATCAATACGACTTATATCATGAAACAGTTAAATATGTTAAGCATTCTCATGCATCGAACTTCTCTGTTTGAGAAGAGTCTGGGCTTAGCCTGCATTAGGGTTTTCAATGAATTTCAGAGTGAGATACGTAATCAGGCTAACTTCAGTAAGTTTATAACCTCATTTGGGATCTATTTTACTGATAATTGTTTTCATAAGACATTTGACTATTTCCTATAAAATGTTAACTGTTGTCTAGGTTTATAGCATGTCTATTTTTTATTATATTGATTGTTGTTATTTTGGGCATTATTTATTATTGGTATTTACAAAGCCCATATCCATTCAGAACGTCAATAATGCTCAGCCACCTTAAACTCTGTAAAATTAAGTTTTAAATAAATTATATTGCTCCGCTCATATAAAAAATGATTAAATAATCGATAGGCTGCTCTTCGGTTCTCGGGTTCTCTGCCGTGTAGAAAGTTTAAATTACTTGACGTTTCGATCATCTTGTCGTGATCTTCTTCAGAAGTGAAGTCAAGAAGAAATAAGACTTCACTTCTGAAGAAGATCACGACAAGATGATCGAAACGTCAAGTGATTTAAACTTTCTATACGGCAGAGAACCCGAGAACCGAAGAGCAGCCAGCAACGACGGCCGTGAAAGCCTAAAGACTACTTTAAATAATCGATAACAAATTAATCCACATATCACCATGGATAATGACGTTATTTAATTCTTTGGACTGTTGTTTTGGGGAGAAGTGTCTCTTTTAACCTTGATCGGTTATTTTGCAGGTTGGTTTTTGCTTGTTTCTGTTGGCGGGTTCCTAACCTAATTTGTTAGTCACATGTCAATCCTTACAGGTTCGCCGCAAGTTCGCTCCAAACATTTTATCAATTCCTCATCAACTTTGAAGATAATCTTAAATAATTTAAATTAAATAATGGCCATCATCAAATTGTCATTTTAATATGTTGTGTCTGTTATTTGTTTGAAAGTGATTATGTCTAAAGTGGCTAATCATCTTGAAATTCATGTAATTCCATTTTATTGTTAATTTATTAATGAATTTAATTGATTATATTGTAGATATGTCTCTGATAAAGTGGCAAATAAAGGATGCGAAGGCTTAGACATTAAAAAAAAAAAGCATGTTAATTTTTGGCTGTATTCCCAAATTACTTAGTTTTAAATTCTAATATGTACAACCGGTACTTCTACTCAAATTCTCTATCAAATCCATTTGTTCAAATTATGTTGTTAAATATTGGCCACTATGTATTAATAGATTTTCTGACCTACTAAAATTATGAATTTAGGCAATGGATAAGGCTTGCCAAAAAAGAAAACTGTTATTCATGCAAACATAAACAGCATTGCTTATAACAGGAGGACAGCCTCTACTGCTGCTCTGCTAGTATCGGCGAGAACACCACCAATTGATATCGTGGTAAAACACCAAATCCTGATGTGGAGAAACGGGACAAGTAAGATGACCTCGAATAGGGAATTCATAAAGAAATGGCAGAAGCAGTGGAAGTTGGAGAAATCCCTTGAACCGTGGATGGAACGGAAACACGGGGAAATGTGTTTCTTTTTGGCCTAAATATTGACGGGACACGGGTGCTTTCAAGCCTATCTCCATGCTTTTCACCTGCCTGAGTTGGACACATGCGATAATGCGGGACTATAGACACAGTGGAACATACAGTCTTTGAATGCCCAAGATGGACCTTACAAAGAGCAACAGCACCCTATAGCTGGCTATGGAGTACATCAACCCGGAAAATCTAGTCCATATAATGCTGGATATCGAGATGAAATAGGAGGCAGTAGCAGTTATGGCACGGCAGATCTTGAACCTTAAAAGCGATGTTAACAACAGAACCTGAATAAATGGCGAATAAAACAGCTCGACCAACACGTTCTCTTGAAGTAATGTTTCGGTGGTTCCAGGGGGATTCGAACTCAATCGATCGAGAGTAGCTTTTTAGTCAGTAAAAATCTGACATGCTCCGACATGGGTCACCGGAAGTCTTTCGAAGATTCTTCCCCTCTCGCTCTCTATCTTGTGTAGAATAAGCAGTCAAAGCCTTTTGCATATATTATATCATTACCCTGCAAATCTATTAAAACACCACTAAATGTGTAAACTCATCCACTTTCTAAAATAAGTAATTTCATCACATCATATTCTTCTCTACCTTTTTTTATTATATTGACTCCCTACCACATGAAAAATGAGTCCATTTCCCCTTTTACAATAATTACAAGAGCTAGACCATCCCCAAAATATAATTACGAAAAGTAGGAAAAACACGTACGGGAATATTGTTATAAAAACCCGAAATGACCGAAAATACCAAGATAATCATTTTCACGGACGCCGAAAGGGTGACGGGGAGGAAATCAACCTTAGTATTAAGTATTCAGTGATCAGATAAGACTCAGCTTTATATTGACACTACCAAAACGGATCCTTATCCGGAGCTCCTAACACGAGGTCGATGCTATCGTCGCCGGCATATGTATTATACATTAAGACAAGGCATTGTTTGTCGGTAATGTTCTATTTGATGTCAAATAATATTAAAAATGACTTACTAAATAATATATTAGTTCGTGCTGGTTTCGTGTCGGATTTGACTTAGATTTTGTTTATTGATAAAACTAATGATTGTCTTATATGGTTTGATTGCCGTGAATGTGTATCTCTTTCTCCAGAACTTTGCGTGAGCGGGAAAAATGCGTGTGTGTAAGGTATACAAAACTAAGCGTACAGATATATGAACACAATGCTATTCCCTTCTTATATTCATGCATAATAAATTTGATTACGGTTGGTTTTTCTTTATTAAATTTAATTTAGTTTATTTCTTCAAATCCTCTCACAAATACTTTAAAAATTCTTTTAAGTCTATAAGTATTCTCTTACTTGTAGAACACTGTTTCTACTTTTGCTTTCTTAATTACATCTATGTATATTTTGTCCTTATTAGAACTTGCACAGAAAATGGTTAAGATGTATTCTTCGTCATTGCAGAAACTGCATCTGACATCCTCTATCAATACGAAGGTGTACTAAATTTATATATATATATATATATCAAGGGAAGCACTTTGCACGGAGTGTAAACCCATTTTAATCGCTAAAGCATCTTAAGCTTTATCCATTGTCGCCTGTTAGGGAATCAATAGTTTAGATGCGTATTCCCTGTGGGACACAAGTCAAACTCACAAGACCACCGCAGCATAAGCCGGTAATGCAGTCACAGATCTATCTCGGCTAATTCATGGATTGTTAGTCCCGCTAGAGAGCTCGTGTAAAACGAGACTGCACAACTGCAGTTTCCAAAAACGGCTTACCATGATGTAATAAAAACTTCAAAGAAAAATGCCTAAAGACAATTAGAATCAAAAAATGCCACCAAATCGTTGACGATAACAAACTTTTAAATGCCGGGTAACAGAGACAAGATGGTTAAACATGCTTCAGATATATTATTGCGCAGAGCAAATATTTTTATTATAAGAAACGTTTTCATTCAAGCTATGGATAGATTGTTATAGAAATGTAAATAACTGCATTCCAATAATTTCTATTCATTAGGTCCGTATTCTCTTATGTATTCTCTGAATGCTTTATGCACCTATCACGGCGTATACTTTTCTTTGAGGTATGTTATCTGTTTGTTCTTGCAATAAATTGCAAGCCATTAAAACAACGTCAAAATGTCAAAATGTAGTTGCCAATTTCTTGAAGAAAAATTTAAATAAGTGCAAACAAATCGCACAGGGTGCAGTAATAAGTTTTACGAATATGCAATGCTAGGCAACATCAGAAAAAAAAAAATCTAATTCAAGTGTATTAAATAACATCGGCGTTAAAGCAATGTGTCCAAACTTTGACTGACAGCGCTAACCTACGCTAAAATTTAGTGATATTACAATATAGAAAGTATATTTTTTCCTGGAAAACTTAATACGAAAAAAAAAAAGAAAGGAAATGTTGAATTATGACAGAGTTTAAAAAAATCACTGAGTCTTTATATGAAAAATGATTTAGCAGTTTTAGCTTATTATCTTTGCTGTATTCTAGCCCTTAAATAGCTTAGGGTTTTGCTCCTTTCACAAAAATTGAAAATTGATAATTTTGTTTCTGTTAAATTTATCAAGTTCAAGTGCTGCACGATAGGCCAACACCAGAGAAAGAATTTGACGACCTTTGTCTAACCAATTCATCTACCTCTTTATTTCCTTTCACGCCTGAATGGCTAGACAATACAGATTGATAGTGTCCCTCTTTGGATGTTTTCATCATTTTGTTCCCTTACACTCTCCAATCAGTTTGGGCTCAATATTTGGGAAAAGTAGGCATGTTGGTGTAGTTTTCCCCTAAGATAATATTATATTACTGCGACCTCAGCGTGAAATGCTGTCATGGCCATAATGATAATCCACATCAAGTTTGATAAATAATAAATTTATGGAATTTCTATGCGTAATCGGACCGATTGGCAAATGCTCTTTAGCATCCTCATCAAAAAGCAATTTGTTTGGTATTCAATATTGTTCGTGTCTCTATGCAAATAGACCGTTCATAAGCCCTGAACCCACCCTCTATTTCTAATTTTCCCTAAATTAGTATTACTTTATGTAATTTCAAATATCTCGGAAGCTAATATGAGACACCTCGCACCATAGCTTATACACGATATCGAAGAAGGCCTAAGAGGAAAATTGTGCATAGTTACCTTCGCCATCTTTCTAAAATACTTCTGGGCAGCAGTGGCGTGCTCTATCCCAGTGGCGCATCAAGCTTATGTTTTTTTAGGTAGCTATTTATTCGCATATTTTCGTTTAAGTTTAGAATTAGAAACGTTTGTTAATTTGAATATGAGACGTCAGAGTATCTTTAAGGGTGCACTTCTGGTGTTAACTAACAATTCTTGCGACATTGCTGAATAAACACCATATTCACCATATATATTTTTTATTTCCGAAAGATTGCACTTTGGTTTTTAATGCTTGATTATTTGGAATTTAAGTTTTAAGTGTCACTGGGGGATGGCTAGACTTACAAGCTTATAGTTGTTATCGACGCTGATTTTTTTTCAGGGGTGAGAAACCGTTGCTAATTTGACCGAGTTGACCGAGTTTTCGGACAAATTGTCATAACAACTTTCCTTTTTCTTTTCGTTATGTAATGTGTGGTTCTTTTTTTGTTGGCATCAATAAAAAATTTCGGCTATCCAACGATGTAATTTTTTTGGGGCTGCCATTTGAAATTTTAGAAAAAAATAACAATTTGCAAATGCCAATCAAAAATTATTTTCTTTTCTTAAATCACTTGAAAGAAAATTATGTAAAAGTACAAGAGGTCTTAGTCTATCTCTAAATTCGAAACATAAGCGCCGGTGCAATGTAGTTCCTTCCAAAAGGGAAAATAAAACAATGGTCTGACTATGAGGAAAGAATTTTTAAACAACGAAGCCGCTAAAGTTAGGGGTATACTACATAAAGAAGAAAGTACTCCTCGAGAATTTTCTAAATCTGCAATAAAGTATAGAGGTCCCATTAAAAAGAAACATAAGTTTGATAGGCCACTGGACTATAAATATTAACGAAGCGATGGTGATTATGAACAATTTTGCTCTTAGACTTTCTTCGATAGCTTGTATGATAGGGGAGTTCTGGTCTGAGGCGTCTTAGATGCTGCACCTTGTATAGTGGAGACTATAGGACGAACTTGTACTTTCAAGGTAAGTAATTTTGCTCCAAAGTAGAACTTGTAATGCATATACACTCAGGAAATTCGTTTATGTTAAAGATTCTTTATGGGTAGGTTATAGAGACGATTGACATCCAGACACGACAAAGAAATTCATTTAATTATGGAAAAGTAATTTGTCTGCGACTTTAATGGAACGGCAATTGCCACAAACGAGAAATGATTATCATAACCGTGTGTCTTCGCTCTCTTTTAATTAACAGGTTGCCGTATTCCTCTAGCAACGATTAATTTTCATTTGAAACACATCCGACCGTACACCGGCGCGTACGTGAAATTAATATCACTTGGGCGAATTCTGTTAACTGTCACCACTATCCACCGCCACTCACATCTCTGACACGCCGGCCAATCTACCTGCAAAAGTAAATTCTCTAAGTGTAGGGGACAATACAAATCACGAATTATTAATATGCGTGCGCATTTGTAATCCACAGGTCTTCTTTTCTATTTTTGTTTCAATTGCATAAAAGCTAAATGAAATTGAAGTAAATGCAGAAACTAGACAAACAGGCCAAATTTATTAACAAGCTTCCTTCATCAATTAATCAAGAATAGCCTTTATTTTATACAGCCGCATTTTTTTTTTTTTTATATATATTTGGCCAGCGGGATCTAAGCCCATATGCCACTTTATTTATTATTATCTTGAGAGCTATATTTAACAACACACATATAGAGGATCACACAAGGAATACACACTTCACAGTCTGGGGCCTATCAGACTGACTTTGAGAAGACAAACATGAATTCGGCCATCGGTTTAAGGGTTAACCCACAGAGGAGACAGAATGGATGGAGTGTGCTGTAAATATAACTATATCAGCAGTTTGGACTTTGTTAAAACATCCAGAAGTTTGTCACAAATTGTTTGCTGTTTAAATTTAACAGAGTTACTATACGCTGGTTGGTAAGGGTACAGCCGCATTTCAGAATTACAGCTAAGTCGGCAGCATATAGGCATGGAAACTCAACGCGCGCATGCAAAAGATACCCCTGCTTATCCATACGCTGTAGTTATGAAAACTTTCTGTATATATTATATAATGAAAAAAATATATGAGGTATATTCTTGCATTTTGTTACACCAAATTAAGAACTGGAATCCATCGCGCTGCAAAATTTTTCTTTCGATGTTGAAAAGTTATTTCATAAAGTGTAGTGGCCGCGTGAATCCACTGAACATAGCATGGCATATAATAGCTGCAAGTTCATACGATTTGGGAACTCTCTGTGCGTAAAAAAAGTAATGCTAGTTTATCAGCATGTGTATCTAGTATAATAATAACCCTCCTTCAAATATCTGTTTGTCCCATGAAACATGGAAGTGAAGATTACATACTTGTTAAAATCTAAGATTATCTAAACTCGAAGACCTCACAAAGTACACAGCAATTATATCAGAAGTCTATTCCGCCTCCCTCTGAAGCCATTGTTTATTTCTGTCACGCGCGCTACTGTTATGGTCGCCTATTATTAGCTTCTCAAATGCTTACCCGATCTTCCACCTTACACGACCAAGGGTTGTATGTACAACAGTGTCCACTATCTCGCAATGTTCATTATCTTGAGTTTGTCCTATCCCAAAAATCCGAAAAAACTTGGACTCCGCGATATTTGGGATTAAACGCTAGATTCATTGTAAATATGTCATTTACAATAAAGAAACAGTACGATCAGCAAAACGTCAAGCCAAATAGCAATAACTCGACAACATTCGAAAGGCATGTTTACTATGGATTACGGCCGTAAGAACCAACAATCAATGCTAGATTAATTGGAGCCTCATCACGTTGGCGTTCCAGTCTGTTTGGCACTACTATAAGGCGCTGTTCCTGACTAGTGGCTTAGTAATTCCATTGGAAGCGCATTAGCAAAATTTGACATCCGATAGCTCTTGCGAACTGGCTCTAGCCAAAACAGCAGCACACCTATTGTTGCTGAATATAAGTAAAGTAAAGTAAAGTAAACATTTATTTCCAAAGATCAGACTAAACATGATATAGGAAACGTCAACAAAAAATAATCAAACTGAAATAAGTGATAATGGAATATTTGAAATAGTAGCAATTGTAAATGTAAACATGTGAATAGTAATAAAACTAACTAAATAAAAACAAAAAAAGAAAAAATACAAGTACAGTGATAGTTAAAAAAGACAATAAATATGAAAATTTTAGAAAAAGCTAAACCCATTGTATTTTGAACTACAAACTTAAAGTAAAAAGTGAAAGGTAAAAATTTAAATGTAGTAACATTAATGCTGATGAAAATAATAATAGTACAACAATAGTAATCATGATAATAATAATAATAATAATAATAATAATAGTAACATTTCTATCAAGAGCAATTCAAAAAATTTATAGAGAGTGAAAACAATTAAATAAGAAGAATCTCAGATTAAGATGAAGCACTTAAGTAATTCTAAAATTTATGAAATCCTGTAGGGAGTAAAAAGCATTAACTACTAATAGATCTCGCAAAGATCGTTTAAAACGCCAACGGCTTAAATTTTTCCAATGGGTAGGAATTTTATTATATATTTTGATAGCAAGAACCTGTGGGGACTGCTGATATAAGGTTAATCTAGACCTAGGTGTGGCTATGTCACTTCTATGTCGGGTGTCGTCATCATGTTTATCTTTATTAAGTTGAAACTTATAAAAATTCTCGTGAGCATAAAGAGCAAGCTCAAGAATAAGAATACACGGAAGAGTTAATAATCTGTAACTAACAAAAACTGGTCTGCAAGACTCAGTGGCTTTTAAGCCGGTTATACAACGGACAACACGTTTCTGGCTGATAAAAATATCTTTGGTCATGGTTGAATTTCCCCAAAATATAATCCCGTAAGAAAGTCTGCTAAAAACATAAGCGTAATACACACCAATCATCTGCTGACGCGTTAAAATTGGCTTTAAGTTTCTAAATAAAAAACAAAGTGAATTTAGTCTGGGTAGTAGACTCTCACAATGGACTCTCTAATTGAGAGATCGATCTATCCATACTCCCAAAAATTTAGTATAGTCTGTATTTGTAAGCTGTCTGCCACCCAGTGACAAGTTTAGGTAAAAACCTGGCGCAGGTTGAAGCTGATAGGGATGAAAACGTAAATAAATGCTTTTATCTTCGTTTACAAGAATCCGATTCATTGAAAACCCAGTAGCTGCATTACTCAATAAATTATTACAAGTGTCAGTCAAAATCGGATCATCTTTATCTGTCACTACTAAAGCAATGTCATCTGCATATAAAGTAATTGTAGCTTTGTCGAAGTTCAAAGGAAAATCGTTAATATATAGTAAAAAAAGTACAGGGCCTAAAATTGAGCCCTGAGGAACACCAACATTTATGGGCAAAACTTCCGAAGCAAAATTTTTGAAAGCAGTAATGTTGTTGTGAAAAATATTGACATATTGGGTTCTGTTTCGCAAGAAAGACTCAATCCAATTAAAAGCAATCCCTCTAATGCCATAGGCCTGCAATTTATTTAAAAGAATGTCATGAGAAACACAATCGAATGCTTTACTCAAATCTAAAAAAATACCGACTGGATAGCTACCATTTTCGACTGAAGCTATAATTTCATTAATAAAAGTATTTAAAGCAGTAGAAGTAGAGAAATTTTTTCTAAAGCCATGTTGGCAATTAGTGATAATATTAAAGTGAGACAGAAATGCCTCCAGCCTATCTAAAAAACAATATTCAAATATTTTTGAGAAACAAGATGTAAGAGCTACAGGGCGGTAATTGTCTGGTAGTGACTTGTCGCCCTTTTTAAAAATAGGAACCAATTTAGTATTTTTTAAAGAATTCGGAAACTCACCTTGCTCGAAAGATAAATTAATTAAAAAAGTTAAAATATATGCCATACTTCTGAATGAACTTTAACTAACAATGCAAGAGAAGACTTTTACATTATCTAGAATAGCCATCTATGAAAATAAAGGTAACGTTAGCAACTTATTGCTGCCAAATATCTATGGCAATTTGTGGCTTTCCGACAAAACTTCACTAATATTGGAATGGTTGTCTTTATAAAGACATAATCAAGAAAATAAGTTAACTTCAGCTAGAACACAAGGTATTTTCGAATTCTTAGCTAAGAGAAATAAGCCCACGAATATTTATGATAAATGTGACTGATTGGAACATATCCGTCATTACATTTTGCCTTAAAGTTTGGGGATTAAAGAATGGCGAGAGAATAACTTCAAGATGATCCAAAATGCAGAAGCTTTGTTGAAGCAAGAACCAACGAAAAACTAAAGGGCAGAAGTTGTAGTTTAAAAAATCTTGCACCAAATCTAGCAACGCATAAAGTATGAGTAAGGATTCCGAGATTGCTTACTCTTGAATGAAAATTGTGTTCGCAAGAAATTTGCGTGGAAACAAAGAATTGCAAACTGTGCAAATGATTCATTGATGAAAAAATTATGAGTGAGATATTATATTGCTTTATGACAAAGTTGAGAGCTACAAATCTTACCAAGTCAAAAAAGTAATCAGCCACTGCGATTTTATAGGTGTAACATGAAGACCTCTCGGTATAGTTTCCTTTAGAAAATGTAAATTTAATAGAAAAATATTCGAACAGGTGTTGTGCGATCTTTAGTGAAACATATGCTGAAAAATGTTTCTATTTTTTGTTTTCTACATTTTTCTCTTCGTGGTTAAGCAGATATTACAAGAATCCTTCCTTGTTAGTGCTCAAATCCATCTAATTAGCATATCATTTCACTCATTTTACTTTTGTGACGCCAATGTAACTAACGTAGTTATTTTCATTTTCCTTTTCACACGCTGTATACTATCACCAACATTGAACTAAATAATGCTGGGACTTAATAATGCCATAACAGGTGCGAAATACACAAAGCAAACCAAGCTAAATACGTCGTCATACCAAAACGGAATAAAAACCGCTTCAAGTACGTTCCGTAATGTACATTAGCATCCTCGCAAACACGACAAGATTAATATCGGCGTATAAAGTATAAGATGAGTCGTCAGATAAGCAACACGTAAGTAAATTACTTCAGTAGGAGGTGCGGCTCCCGCGAGATGTCTCTAGGAGGGGCTCCTTGCCCCCCAGTGGCGAGACACAGAACTAACACTAGATAGGTGTGGGTCTCCCTTAGCGTGCGCAAAGTAAACTAGCCTTTTAATGAATTCACTTCATTTCATTTTCGATATAGGTTGGGCTTAAAATAATAACTGAGACATTAACGCTGGAAATAATAAGATAGAAATTAAGTACACATAAAAAAGTTACATAAAAATATTAAGTGTAAAGGAAAATTTCTGGTTAACTGATGGAAAAATGAACCATTAAGCTAATGGTCTCTTTAAATAGGTATTTTGTTTCTATTGAGGAGTAGCATTAATTTAATTCTCTCACATTTTTCATGTTAGAACTTCACTCGCAAATTGCTACTTTATCTTCTCTTCACCAGAAGATACTTAACACTTAAAACGTATGCCATCCGTTTAGCGTATGTAATGATGATAGTATGTAGTTAATTTAAGTAGGGAAATATGCAAATTGAATCTTTACTGGCTCTCAGATAGAAATCTTAGAGAATGGCTTGAGGTTTCTAATCTAGAATTTTGGGACCGGTCCTGGGTATATAACAGCGTTAAGACACTCATCTGTTGTAGGTATAAATCCGTAACTTAATAGAATGAAGCTATTTATACGCTTAAGGGAGAAATTTATTTGTCGTAAATATGATAACTGTTACAATCCTTAATTAGTTTAAAATATTACTTTATGGGTTTCCAGAAACTATTTAAAAATAAAAAATTCAGTAATTAGGACTATCGGTATAATCTTCAATATAAATAGAAGTTTTGTTATGTCAGACAGAGATTACATAATTGCATCCTTTTCTCTAAAAACAGATAAAAATTATATTAGTAAAGTTTGATTTTTGGTTGATGAAGCTTCAAAATTTGTTAGAATAATAGTAAGATAATGAAACTACAAGAACAAATTTTGAAAAAGAAATTTCTACTGCTCACAAACATTATTACTCATTTAATAGATTAATGATCCAATTAAACAAGATTATAAACCTGTACCATAAACGTAGTAATAAACTTCCTAATAATAGGGCTCAATCATTAACACAACTACGATTACCAGGTGGTCTCCGTTAAGCAAAAAATATATGTGATGTAATACAGCCGGCCTTAGCTTAGCGGTCGTCGACACAAACCTTAAGCTACCTTCACTGCATCGTCGGAATCTTAAGAATAAAGGGGAAAGAAATAGCTTTTAAACCAGGGGTCGCGTGACAGACCGGATACCCGGAGCAGCAAACCGGAACCATCGCAAGTTGGACACACTTTTGTTAGCTATAGCGGAAGCGCACATGTCATTTGCGTAGTTATTATTATATTATAAAGAAATAGATGTTAGTTAGGAAGTATGTGGTAATTAAATATCAGGTAATAGTTATCAAAAATAACTGTCACTATTGTAGTTAGTGTAATATAAGTACAAATATGGTTGTAGTTTTTGCTTTATTGATGTCTTTTCGGTCCATTGTTATATGGTTTTATCAGAATATCTCCTTTACAATATTAATTTAAGATATAACCAGTAATAAAATAAAACCATTTATGATTGATATATTTTAATAGTTAGGCTCTTTACTTGATATTTTTGGTAATGAAGTATGTAAGAATAATATCACATTTTATGTTATAAATTCGATGTGTGCCCAAATTAAATAGGCTTCTTAGGCTGTATGAGAAGACCAGAAAGTGCTCAAGGAAATGAACCATCTCGTTTTTCCTTAAAAAAGAACATTCATGCTTCAGACTCGAAAGTTAAACTCCTACTTCTGTTGCAAAGATCAAAGCACCGAATGTGTGCTAAGACAACAATGTAAAATGATGAGGCAGCAGATCAAAAACATTACTAATTCATTGTGCGATGCTATAAAAGTATCTTAAAGATTACACAAAAAAGTTACAAAAAAAGAATAATATAATATGTGATGTGTTATAGCAACCTTGTAACGAGCAGCGTAATGAATACATTATGTATTTAACTTAACATTAAAGTATAATACTTTTAAATGTTTAGTTCACTTATATGTTAGTTTGTAAACTTATAAATTGTAATGTCATACACAGTTTTTAAAATGTTATGTGTTTTGACAAGTAACTTATAGTTGTAAAAACTAAGCAAACACTTAATTAAAGTTACTGTGGCAGAAGAAAGGAAAAAAATAGGAAACTTTAAAAAGACAATAAATGTTGAAACGTTGTTTTAAATAAGAAATTTTGTTTCATTTGAAGCCATAATTCTACGAATAAAATTTAATAATTAAATAAGAAAATTGGCTAATATATAAAAATTCAAGAAATTATTTGTAAAATAATAAATTACAATATAATTAAACTGTAGTTGTATTCAACTGTATTTTTTTTTACTGTCCTTTTCCATCTAATACAACACCAATACAGACCCGACAGAGCAATACCTTACCCGTGCACAAGACTTATTTATAATGCATATAAGCCAAAAAGACCAGTATGGAACCATTAGACCATAAGGCCCCGCACGAGCCGAACTCACCCAAGGATGACATCTCAACCGTCGTTCGCGTGCCTGCTCTTATGCTGCTATCTCCTATCAGACCAACTACCCCAGGCAAGGGCCAATTGTAATCGACTTGCAGCGAGTTTTTTTCTTTTAAAAGGATCCGTTAAAAAAGTGGGGGTGAATCTAAGATCATTGTCTTAAGAAAATAAGAAAAAATTCTTCAGTTTGTTTTCAAACCGCTCAGTGTTCAAATACGTACTTACGTAACCTCCCTAATTTGTGCAAATATATATGTGTTATTTTAGTTATTAAGTTCTGTGCTGTGATAAATGGGTAAAGTATTTATTTAGTTTTGCATTTTTCTTTATTTCAATAGTTATCTATTGAACTATTTTATATAAAAAAATATTTCTAAATAGGCTCAGAGCAAGTTATAGCACGAATAATATTACAGAAATACATCGAAGCAGCTAAAATTTTCTTTACATATAAATAATATGTCAGACAGATAATACAACAGTGCACACATAATCAGTGCACACATAAAATTAAAACACTCGCTTTAATCAATCTAAATAAATTCTATAGTTGAATATTTACCAAGGCTACAAGAAATTTACGGACTAATTAACTAAAATAAGGTAGAATATAATTCGTCAAAGAGTTCTTAACCTGTACAATAACTATCTAAATGGGCTGTGGTCTATTTTGTGAGGCAGTACATAAAAAAATCTGCAATTTTCTATAACTAATCTTAGGAAATATATTTAAGGGAAGCTTCAACAAGCTGCTGATTATCTAGTCACTCTGAAATTTAGGTTTTTAAGACGTAATTATCATCTAATTCATAATTATGCCTTTCACAATAAATATTATTCTTATTTTAATTCTATTCAATAAGCATTTTGCAATTGTTAAAACTATTCTTAAGATACTATCCGTTTGAATCTAATGAATTTTGAAACTAGGGCAGCCCATCCAGCGATACCCCTCACATTTTTTTTTAAATGTGGAACAGTTCACCGACATACCATAACATACTCTTGCGCATAACAAACTAGCTGAAATCAATGCTTTGATTGTTCTCAGTTTTTGAACATGATACTCAGCAGCTGAAGCAAAGTCTTTAGTATTTATACATTAGGGAAAGTAAATATGATCATACATTCAAATAATATAATAAATGGAATTGACGCAGGGAGAACAATACGGTTATCCATCCATATAATTAACATATTAATACTTTGTTACCTAATTGAGCTATACGGCTTAATATGATTGTAATATTATTATAAAGTTTGCTGCTGCTATTTTTATACCAGGTGCCCAAAAGTTGCGGGACAGCCAAATATCTCGAAACATACACATGGAATCGATAAACGGGGCACCACGACTTCAACCATTTTCAAAAATCTATCTAACGCCATCAAACACGATCCTGTACTCCGAGTCCAGGGGATGAAACGGGCGGCAACTTTGAAATCTTAAATGGAAACCCCACTTTTTATTGCAGATTTAGATTTTACATATCAAAATACGAAAGTGTTATCTGAAAATTTGTTTCGATTCTTGATAGTTGGCACTGAAATTCGCAAGAAATAATTTTTGTGAAGTTTTGAAGAAAATCTGGAAACCGTCAAAATATCGACTAGAAAAGCTAAATTCAATCTCAATTATACTTGAAGCGATTCTGAAGGTACTCGATTGCATCCGACATGTCAAAAGTAGCCCATTATACCAACGATAATTTTTAAAGAATCCGATGATGGTGTTTTAACGTAACTACAGTTAGCGTAACTCAGGAATAGTTTTCTTTCCCTTTGGGCTGCTCTCGAAATAGTTCTTTCAACCGTTGACTCCGTTGACACGTTGAAAAGATCTTTTACGTCTTCGTACGTCCTTCTCATCTCACTCCAACCAAACACAATTAAAAGCGATATTCTTACTTGTTTAGTAAGTGTTGCAATTTAGGTAAATTGTAACTACTTCTAAATAATAACGATTGTAAGACATAACGAAATAAGATGTGCCCGCTTCAATAGGCAGACCCTAAATGATTTCACTTCAATACGCCTAAGTAGTCCAAAACAAATGAAGTGTGTCTGCTAATGAATTTACTCAAATGCCCGAAGTAGACCGTAAATGATTTTAGACAAATATCACTAAAATTCACAAAAAATATTTTGAATTTCAGCGCCATCTATCAAGAATCGAAAAAAAAATATAGTATCTATTTTTCTCAGTGTATGAACGCATGTATTCATCCTCGTGGCCTATCTTGCAATCTCTTTATTTTCAATTAGTGTGTAGAAGCTCTGGATGATTTGTAACACTTTGTTTTGGTGTATCTGAATACAGATGATGTTGAACACTACTAATTGTAAGTAGAAGGCCATAAAGCCATACTGCCATCCAAATCGGATTGCGAATCAATATTTTGCTATAGATCAAGACTTTGAAGTTTTTTTTCCAATAAACTTGTTGCACTGTTTATATTAGTATACTGTATTATAGACCTGATTCGGCATTTTGCATTTTAAGGATCTATTGCACCTAAGTTTAGCAACATAAAAAAATAACTGAGGATAAAGTTCAGTGGTTTTTTGTTGGTGAATAGATGAATGCACTAATAGAATTCTCCAACTTATACCTTATGTTTACTCTGCACTTTTTAATCGAATAATGCTCATTTATTATTCAATGCCATGTAGTAATTTAAAATGCAGGTCTACAAGGTCATCCACATTCTTTTAAGTGACAGTCTATGCATTTGGTTTCAAAATTTAAACACTAAATTTTATTCATTTTTTATCGCTGTGTAAACATTTCTCAATATTTTAGCAATTATTATCACTCTGGCATTAAAAAAATATCATACAAGGGATCGGAATACCTTTCAATAATACTATTGTGGAGTTTATACAGCATTTTTAGTTATAGTATAACATTAGTAACACTTAATCAAATCACGCGTTTCTTCATACCTGGATTAATTATCACATAAGCCCAATTATTAATGCTATAATGTGCATGCTTACACGTAAAACAAAAATATTCGGTAAATAATTTATAATATTAAGAAATACTTCGGGAAATACTAACACAAAGAGAGTAAATAAGACAATCAATCTACAAGGTTAGGTAATACCAGTAACACTTGTCAACTTGCAAAAAACTTAACGTGGCTTAACACAATAACACACGAGTCACAAGTAGTGACGCCTGTGTTCCAAAATGTCCTTTCGTCTTTTGATAGTGCGCCGTAGCGATGCGCATACGGTTCATTGGCAGTCTATCAGGTCTGTGGATTGGATGTACTATGTCAATAATTGTCGTTTGCGTCTAGGCATCAATGTTTCCATCGCTACATAATAAACAAAAATTAAGAGGTTCAAATGGCCGAACTTTAATTTATTTGTAAAAATAACTATGCCAAGTGTTAAATTGTTAAAATTGCTGGAAGAATACTTTTTCTTTTATAAAGTCATGGCCGATGATTTTTATTAAAAGCACAAATCTTTAGCCATGTCTCACATAATTGGTTACAACTTTCTACCTTACACCGTTTTTTTTTTTAACAATAATACTTGACGCTATTATATTTCTAATACACATACTCTGTTTCTCGTTTTTATCTTTTACTGTTTTCAGTTTATTAGCTTTAATTTACCATTATCTGGACCAGGCATGATAAACAAGACTAAAATACATCAAACTAAATAACAAGTACCTTGTGATTTACCTCATTTAACGCTTATGGTATTTGCACCTCAAGTGACGGCATCTCTTTTCTAATTTAAAATTAAAATCCGTAAAATGCTTTTCATAATTCTTATAATTATTTCAAAAAGAAAAAGAAAATTTTGCTATTAAACAAACTTTAGCTAGATTAATTTCATATAAAGTACATACCCCATAATGTAAGAATCTGCCTTATATCTTCAATTATTGATATACAGTGTGGCAACGGTTAATAGCGCGATGCATGTATTAGTAACTACTGGTCGACTATAAATGGGCGTGCCACCTTGAATTGCAACGCCTATATACTTAGCGGCACGCGGATGGCATTTACAAACGATAGCGGACGTATTATAAGTTACACGTATAAATATATTGGGGCATATAGGCAAATCAAAGTCTTTTAGAGTTCTATGTTATAGCATAAGTGATTAATAACATTACATGTGGTAGAAAATACTATTCCTGAAAAATAAAAAGCACTGTTAGAGGTAGTGTGTTCCCGATATAAGTAAATATTTTTAGTTGTTTGAAGCATCAGATAATCACTGATAACATGTCAGTGAAGTAATTCATCACAGTCTCATAAACAACATAAAAAATCAAAAATAAATAATCAGAACTCCTAAACTTTACAATAAAAACTAAAATAATATTGTTCAACAAGTATAAAATCTAAAAACGCAACTATAATAAAATAACGGAAAATAAAATATTTAATTCTTAAAACAGAATTGTATTCAACATTGCAATAAACCTGCAATTAGCTAAAAGAGAATATTATTCTTAAACAATAATAAAATTTGAAGTAAATTAATTTATTAAGTGTTCAAATAAACCTCCCTCTTGATAAGAACAGTAACCCAACCGATCATAAAAATTCCGACGAACATTTGTTAACATATCTGCTGTGACAGTATTACTGATTTCAATAATTCTCGCGCGCAGTTCCTCTAGGTTTGATGGCAGTTGATCACCGTATCCGTATATTGTACTATGTAAAAAGGGCCATAAAAAGAAATCGATTGGAGCTAGATCAGGGGACCGCGCTGGCCATTTAATACGGCCCGAGTTACCGATCCATCTGTTTTCAAAAACCGCGTTTATAAAGTTTGTTACAATGCGTGTATTGTGTGCTGGGCAACCATCTTGCTGAAACCAAACTTCATTTATATTAAATCGCTCCCGTATTGCCGGAATAATATTATTTTCAAGTAACTGTAGGTATCTATTTCCGTTTAAATTACTGTCAATGAAAAAAGGCACAATTATATGATTTCCAATGATACCTGCCCATACATTTAGCTTCTGTGGATACTGCGTTCGCGTTGGTATATTTAAATGTAGATTTTTACGCGACCAGTAACGACAAACTGCGCGGTTATGAAAATGTTTTTTCATCTATGAACAATACGTTGTTAAAAAAAAATTGGTTATCGTGATATTTATTTATCATTCTTTCGCAAAATTCCATTCGGCGATAATAATCATCGGGAAGAAGTACTTGTGAACTTGTAAATTTGTATGAACGATATTTATTAGTACGTAAAATCTTATGAACCGTTGTTTTAGAGATACTTACCTAATTCGCGAGCAATTTGTCGCGATGATAGTGGGATTTACTTCAACTAAAGCACATACTCGAATTTCTATATCGCTTACATTCTTATCCGGAACAACTTTATTTTTATTATTTACTAAAGAAAATGTAGTTTCAAATCGATTAACGGTCCTACGAATGGTGTTTGCATTGGGAATTTGACTTTCGGGGAAATTAGCTGCAAATAAATCCCGAGTTACTTCCGCGGAATTACCACCGTAAAAGTGTTTAATCATGAAGAGTTTTTGCTCCGGCGTATAGTACTCCATTTTTAAAATAACCGTTATCTACCTACCAACAACGCGTTTTATTAAATAGTACGAGCGAGTAGTTCTCCCGACGAAATATAAAATGCATCTGACACGCACGTGTGCGAGCGACGGCTCTCGCACCTGTGCGGCGACAGCGTAGAAATGTGGATTTCTTGGCAAATACGAGTGCATCATAGCAATATGCTAATGTGATCCAGTCGAATATTCCGTATACTTCTTTACCGTTCTACTGCACGGATACCTCTGTGTATCTTGCTTACATTACAGGATCTATAATGCGGACGCAGGGGGACAATTGGTATACAATAATGTATTAAGTTCCCCTCTTCGTGAATCAATGTACTTTTTTCTTCAAGTAATTAATACCAACTCGTAGAAATACGTTAATTATTCAACAAATTAGTTATCCGTTATACTTGGTACTCCATAATCTACCAATATGTGGCGCTATTATATACCGATATTACATTAATAATGCATAATATAAACTTGCTACTTATTAAATTAACACGGGCACTAATCACTGTTATAATATCACCAATTACGTGCTAGGTTAAAACGTATTTTGCTGGACGGAAACGAAACGATAAAATCGAGGGTGCGTTGAAGAGAGACGACCGACGACGTGTCATATGAATGACGAAATAACAAAATAAAATCAATTAAAAAAAATATGTTGGTGGCAATAATATTTGTGTAAAATTAATAAAAACAAAAAAAAAGTTACGCACGTAGAGTAAACCGTACACGGGCACGGTCACGCACTAACACACTTACGCGTCGAGCGTACCACTCAATGAATTCCCAATAAAACACCATAAAAATGTATTAAATAGGTGTCATTGATGTTACTACTAAAAAAAAGTGGAGCTGCTGCGAAAAAATGCCCTGCTTCTTTTTTTATTATTATTTTTTGTTACACAGAACCGGGGACACCTGTTGTTACCAACTACTGGGCTATTGATGAAAATCGATATGCTGCGTCTCAGTTCAATGTTTCGCTGTTTCCCTTTACAACGGCATGCGAATTTTAATTTGCTGTCTGTAATACGTTGCATTATTTTTTTTTCGTAGCCGGACGCTGGCAATCGATATTTGTGGCGGTAATTAATTTTCTCGTTTTTCATAGTTGTTCCGGATTTTTTTACGGCAACCGTTCCTATTTTTTCGTTTTTACTACACCGGCGGCAGTAAAATTAATTCATTCAAAAATCGCTGACGAATACCTTGAAAATATTATGTATACATTCATGTATACGTTACATTTACAATATGTAAAGCAGGATGATTTGTTATATTAAATTTTCCATGTAGAATTAATAAATAAACATGAAGAATTGCATCTTTCCCACTTAAGAAATGACACCTTTACTTCCACACAATAGAATCACACTTGTCGTCCAAAATCCAGAAGAAATGGTAAAATTTATTAATCCTGAAATTTAACTTTATACAGACAAAAATTATGCTTTATCCAAAGAAACAAATACTTTCAAACAAATTTTTTCCTTCGAGCAATATTGTTTATTCTGAAGAAATAATTATTTAGAATCAATATTCCTTTGTTCCAACAATAATAATTAAGTCCAATGCTTTCGCAATGTAGAATAGAACACATGCATTGCAATGTTTTCTCAGTTTTTGTCATTTTTGTGGCGCCTTTCTTGTGAATTAGAATGAGAATATAGAATATTCTCATAGTTTAAAAGTTTTTCATCTGCATATTATTTAAATTACTGTGGTGTTACACTAATTGACAAATTACACTTTCGCAAATTGCATTTAAGCATAGATATTGTTTATTTACTTAAAACTTATGTTTTTTCGTGAGCTGTAGCTTTCAGTGTTGTATAATGCAAAAAGAAACTGATATTTTTGTAGAACAATGGCATATTAGTTAGTCAAGAGTAGATATAAATATAGACAATAAAGAATGAATGATGTCAAGGTGACATGATAATATATTTAGTTTTAAAGTTCTTTGGTTTTCCGAAAATATTACGGCAATAAATTGGAGAAATTGTATGGATGCAAATAAATTATACTTTTGGCCAAAGTCATAAAAATTTGGACGTGGTGGAGGGCTAAAGGAAGAAGCACCTTTCGGTGATTTAGTCCTTTTGACATATGTGATATGATATGTATCTATAGATACATTCGTATAGTCAATAAATTAATTGGTATTATTGTTATCATTATTATTATTATATTAATAATTCTAGACATTGTAATCTAACATACAGATTGCAGTTTTACCAATATATAGCAATGGTTAACAGATATTCTATTTTTACGAAACTATATCACCACAAACATGAATAGAATAAAACATTAAACAATATGATTTAAAAATATGAAATGAAATTGTGAGACATCTTTACAAATATATTTAGCCCTCTTTGAACAATTTGTAATTTTTCTATTTTGTGTGAAATTCATTGCATCCGTTTATGGTGTGTTAGATATTTTTCTCACTGTACATGTCAAGTTTTTTTTTTCTGTTTTCACCGTCGTTTCTTTTATAGTATTTTACTTTCCCATTTTTTTTTCACGCGTATTTGATATTTGCAAGTGTATCCCATTTGACATTGTTCTGTGTATGTTTCTATTACTTCTATATAAAGCTCTAATGTACTCGTTTCTAGTTTTGTATAATATAGGTATCACTCTCTAACTCTTCGCAAATGCTTCACTTCAGCCACTCTGTTCTTATCTTTATTTTTATCTTTTTGTTACCTATAAAGACAGAAATTTCAAAGCATTCCTATTTTCCTATTAATTGTTTCTTCTATTCTTAGTTATCAACAGATATTACAGATATGGTTTTGTATTTTAGCGGAATATCTGCCAAATGGTGGAACATTCATCTATATGTACTGCCCTACAGCATAATCTGAGCGCATACTTGTATCCAATTGTGTATATTTAGTATAATTATAGAAAGCCTATAGTATATGCCATATAGTAACATAATTTGTAATAATATGGTCATACTCTCAAGGCCTGAACAACACCCAAATACGACGCACATGTCTTTATTACATTTATACAGACGGTTTCCAGAATTACAGAAAAGCCAGCAGCAAGCATGCGCAGGTATGGAAATACAACATGCAAAAGATACTCCTACCTATCAATACATCACTATTAGGAGGTATCTTCGCTTTGATTTAAGACTTTGTACATGCAGTCAATCACAATTAATTAGCCATGATTAGATGGGTATAATGAGTGTAATTTTCATATATGGGCGCTGCTAACTTTATTACAATTCTGAAAACCGTCTGTAGAATATAACAATTCTACCATTGTAAAATTACCTTAACTTTTTATGGTGTCGTGCTATAGGTACACATATTTGAATGTCTCATGTGTTAGACAGCACAAAGAATTGTTTTATATTAGCGGGTGTACATCCTGAAATTCCCAATTCTAAAAACCATCTGTATATCGAATATTACATTTTTTGATCGCTATGATATTACGTTATTTTTTTTTGTGGTGACAAGGAATGGTATCATATTATTGAATAAATATCCTGAAGCTCGCTTATACTCGTAATTATACGGTTTCTGAGTTTCGAAAGATTTAATTGTAAATGTTGATGTATATATAGCATCGTTCCATTTTTTTTTTTGATGTTTCATTAGAATTATGTAATGCTGTGAATAGAATCTTGTGTTTTTGACAGGTGCTACCTATCAAATCTGCCAGAACACTCGTTCGCGTAAAGTTAGACAGTGCATTCTAAATAATGAAGAGTAAACGAAGCGACGCGACGCCTTTTGTAAGATACGTCATCCAGCGTGCGTAAAACGCTTGAAGAATGAACGCTTAAAAAATACCTTGTAATTAATCCATTAATAAAAAAAAATATATATAAATGTTAACATTAAATAATGATCTTTGCCAATCACTATTTAATTAGTAGTACCACTTTCAACGTAGCAATAGGCTGACAATTTCAAACAGAAACTTCACAAGACTCCTAATAGTTACTTATAAAATCACATGTTCCATATATAGTACGTCATATTCGTAAACACCTAATTTTTGCGTTAAAGAGAATACAGAAGAGCTATCAAACAAAGATTGCAGCCCAAAGAATACTTTGAGAGTCAAAGATCGGCTTAATTCAAAATAGTACTGTATCTCATTATAATTAGACTTTATCATATCTTGCACATGTAATAACGTTATAGCGTGAAAATGATTTTCCAGCATAAATTTCTTTTAGTACTTATGAACATAGATTTTAGATAAAAAAAAAACTATTGAAAGCGTTTTTAAAGTATTAACTGATTCGTTGGTAGATGCTAAAAAGGTTTTAGCATTATCTAAAGACGAAGTACTAATTTTACCTAAGCGAACCAAAGTAAAGAGTTTTAACCGTCCAAATTTTGACGAATATTATTTTTAAGTTCCATTAGGTATAGACTTTTGTCTCCATAAATTAGATTTACATAAAATATATGCGCATCATATAAATATTCCGTTTTCTCCAAATTGAGACGTGGTCATATACAAATTCCATAGTTTTTATTTAAGTAATTTAGCTTAGATTCAAATTTAGTTTTTCCTTTAGTATGTATTAATGATTTAGCAGGAAAAAGAAATGGAGAATAAGTAGCAAAAATCAAGAGGTCGTAGTATTTCCAAAGACTTCATGTCTAATATGCCGCACAACAAAAATACAAAAACTTTCTACTTCAATAAAATATTCTAGATTAATTAACACGTAGGTACTTATCGAATTTATTTTGACATTTTATTAATACATTAGACAAACGGTGAACCCAGAAAACAAATATTCCTGGTTGGAGTAAAAATATACAAATTATAAAATTATTTCCTGATTTCTCCACGGTTTATCCACTCTGCTTATCTAGGTTAGGTACACACTTTATTTTTTTGGTCAACCGATAAGTCTCTCTCCATTCAATTATAGAAGCACTGTTGCGCAATAAAATCAATTATGCCGGGCGCAAAGTGTCCGTCACCATAAAATAAGGACATCTGGCAAGACGCTCCGACCAGCCTATAAATCCGCTTGCCATTTACTGACCATGGTCCAAACGGCCCTGTGCTCTCTTCGCCTGGTTAGTTTAATTACATTTATTTAGATTGGGGAGAAATACTGGCTCTCTGTGATATTGCATTTTGGTTATATAAATTAAGACAATCGCCAATTCGGTAATTATTCTTTCTAGGCCGCCAAATAGCTGCATGCTGTCAAAGTAAATTGTCATGAGAAACCTTCAATGTTTTATCTGATTAATAGGAAGAGATTAAACGAAACTGAAATACTTGTTTATTGAGAATAAAGGTCGACTCTGAAATCCTTAGTGTACCTTCCTTAAAGTGCACTTCTCTAATGGAAACTTATGAATTCACTGAATGCGTTAGATTAATCTTATATTAATGCATACTTGTATTTTTAGTAGCTACACTTGTAAGACGAACATGCACAGCTATTGCACACGAACTATAAAATCTTTGCCTTTTTCTGGAAAAGATAAATAAACCACAATATACTCAGTTATGAAGCTTTTCGATTTCTCATATAATGAAACCGTTTCGTATTGTCAAACACTTTCTTCTTATTGACGTCACATACCTATATACAAATAGAGCTACAAATAACTTTATGCTAGATTATATTTAGAGGGAAAAATATCAATTGTAAATCAATTTATTTTCTTAGGCTATTTCCAAAAGTATTTTCATATATGTATACACGGTGTCTCTGAAATAAGAGTACAAAATATTAAAAATGGGAAACCCAAATTATACTGAATAAGTATCCAAAAATTCGTACGCCAATTGCAATATCGAATATACAATTAAAAACTCATTGAAACGTCACGAATGTGCCGCCCATGGATCCACTATCTGTGTTTATACTATATCTTAAGGTCATTTGTAAATACAGCTGTGATATACAGATAATCATTGTATGCAGCTGATACGAGTCAACGACTCCAATATTATTACGTACGCGAAATTTAAAGCAAATTTCAAAGAAGATATTGAAAGTAAAATGTGGAATCTATTAATGAATAACTCTATTCACTTGTGCGTAATCTGATCAATGACAGCTGTCTGAAATAAACATCATTGTTAAAAGTTGATATTTGATGTGACGAAGGTAATGTGCGTAATTATTTCTTTTTTTCTCCTTCATAATCAATTGTTACACATCAATTGTTACACATCAATTGTTACACCTCCATGTCTGTTCACAATATCCAGCAATTCTTCTTCGGCTCGTAAAATTCGACGTGGTTTTTCACGTCCGCGACCTTCGTAATTTGGTAGCAATCGACCAGTTTCTCTTAATCTAAACACGGTATCCTTTATACACGTGTAAGACGGGGTTCTACGATTGGGGTATCGCTGCCGGTAGATACGTAGAGTTCTTCGACAACTTCCTCCTGCTTCGCCGTAGACATAAATCATATCGAACAACGCGCGTGTGGTAAAAGCCATATCCGATGTGTTCATGCGTAAGGATCCAGACAGACTGAGACTCAGAGCGTAGTTATACGTCGCGTGTTGCCTGCCCTACCTTCGTTGGTTAGAAGTGTAGTGTCTCAAATACCAGTGGCGTGACGGATATTTAATAAATATCTTTGCCATTTTTTTCCTCACGTATGCGTGGGAATTTTGGAAAAATTAATTTAGATAAAAGGTGTAATAAAATTAGGGCTTCCCATTTTTAATACGTTGTACTCTTATTTCAGGGACAGCCTGTATAAGTTGGCCGAGTACTAGGAAGCTAGCGTTTCCAATGCATGCTGGCAAACAATATGGAAACATGTACCATCATTGCCTCGCATAATGTCCGGTGGTAAAGGATGGATGCAGGCTACGCTTACCGTAAAGTGATGGCGATGACGATAGCGAACATTTCAAGAGTTTTTGACGGTACATGCGCGTGAAATCGGGACCATGCACCGTCTTTGTCTGTTTAACATGTGCACATAACTAGATTGCTTGCACGTACGCATTTTGAACGCAAGCTTCTTAGCAGAGTGTTCGGCTAGTGTGTATACAAATCATAAAATAAAGCCGGATAAAGTTGACAGGTTGATAACATTGAAAATTTGCATGTTTGGTTACTTTAAACTTATTAATACAGTAACCCAATGGTTAGTTTCTTATATGTTTAATTGAATAATACACTGAGAAAAATAGATAGTAACAATAGGGACAACTAACTTTGTAGTTGGTTGTATTATAATTATATTAGAGCGTACCATCTTCTTAATAAACAGTAATACATGGATGAATACTGGGTACTAGATAACATATTGTTGTCCTTGAGTTAATATCATTCATTATATTTATAATACGTGGTAACATCTTTTTTTCTCCGTGTACCGGTTACAGATTTTTTCATTAATACATCCTTTTACGTTTTGGAACTTGTTTATTCCATTTTAAAAAATATCTTTAATAGCCTATAGGGTCAATCGACCAGTGAATGAACAAATAAGACGTGTTTCCAATTTGAATATATGTTACAGTTACTATGGTTATAGTGAGTTGGAATTTTTTAATACGGTTAGTAAGCCCTATTATTTTAAATTTCTAAACACCCAGAAAAAATTAGAAAAAGTTAATTCTAATACCTATTTTTTAATTAGTTTTGACAAAAATACCAAATCACCAATAAATGAACATGAGTGCCCAGTTGATGAACAAAGAAAAACCAGTGAATGAACATAATATTTATTTTCGGATAATAAAAGAAATAAAACGTAACATTTACGAAACTACCTACAATAAATACAATTATTAATAAAAGTTAAATTTTAGAACCCAACCCGGATATTACATCTGGGGTAGGTTCTGAAATTTTCTTAACAATTTGACTTTTGGTGTACCAAATTTGATCGGGGATATCTGGCCACTTCCACAGTTTCTTCACTTTTTCCATTACACTTACTTCGTAGTGTTCATCTTCAATGTTTTTTACAATACCCGGGTAATTCCTATTCTGGTACTTCACAATTACGTAGTTTCCTACAATGATTGTTTCATCCGCTAACACCTTATTTTCATTCTTTTGAAAACTTATTCTTCTACGTTGTTCAATATGTTTCCTTAGTTCTTGTTGCTCTTTCTCATTTTCTTTATTACTTTCTTCTCTCTTCCGCTTTACGTTTTGTTTCTCTTCACCTTTCTCTAATTTTCTCTTCATAATAGCATCCTTACTTTCGTCTAATGACTCTAATGGCTCCTCGTGTTCTTTCTTCTGAAAACTTTTTCTTTTTTGTTGTTTTTTTACCGTTGCCAGTCTCTCTTTCTTTTCCTTAATTTGTTCCTTCTTTTCTTCTTTTTCTAGTTTTTTCTTTCTTATATTATTCTCTTTTTCATCTTTTTTTCTCTGTTGCTCATTATGAAACTCGATCCATTTATCGGAAGTAATTGCATACGGCATTAACGTACGGGAACGACTAGAGCTTTTTTTGTATTCTTCTGGTTCGGGCCAGTGCAAATGCTGTTTCCAGATGTCCTCAGATTTTGTATCATTTTTTTTTGTCCCTATTAAAATATTGGAGATAACATGTATCCCCTTCTCTTTTTCTTTACTTTTATTATTGTTTTCCTTATTATTTATCACTGATGTTTCACATATAGAATTTATACGTCCTACAATATTAAAGACATTTTCAAGGATTAAATCAAAAAGTATTTGGCAGTCCATTTTATTTTGAGTGGACACTTGTCTCATTATTTCACTACCAAATTTAATTGTTGGTGTTTCGGATTCTTTTGTTTCGTACAAGCAGCTATCAGTGAAATTATTATTTAGTATGGTCTCTAAATTGTCAGTGGTAGTTTCCAGCTCAGAAATTAAGTTGTCACATTCGTGAATAGGTGCGTACAACATACCATTTATTTCGATAGGAAGATCGCTTAAAAATGAATCAGTAAAATGTTCAATGTCTGTCTCATGTACGATAGCCGAATGTTCGATATTGTTTTGGTCGGCTACATTAAGTCTGCAGTGCTTCCAAAAATCATAAACGCTGTGTTTCGTATAGTTTGCTTCTTCTTCATACAAAATTTTTTCAAATCCTGCAACTTTATCTTTCGTCAAAAACTGATCTAAAACCTTCAAGCAGGACTTGTAATCATCAATTGTTATATTAGACACTCCAGGGGTTTGAAAGATGTCGCTACGTCTTGTAGATATACATTTAGAATAATCTACGGCATTTTCATTCAGTGGATAGAGACCACAACTTCTAAAACCATTTACGATCGTATTGCGTTGGCAAGCATTATCAAATGCTTCTTTAAATAACGTGCAAAAGTTATAACGTGTTATCATCGTGTGTGTTTTTTGCTTGTGGCGTCGACAAGACTCCTTCCATTGCGTTTTCAGGGGACGAAAAATACTTACGTCGCAGGGCTGAAGGATATGGGTAGAGTTGGGATACAGACAATACAGAATAATTTTCTTTTCTATGCAAAATTCGTAGAGGTCTAGATTGTAGTGAGACTTATGACCGTCTATGAAGAGAATAATAGGTAATTCAATTTTGCGTTCTAGTAACCACGGATAAAATATGTTTGCAATATATTCGTAGAAAGTAGCTGCCGTCATCCATCCCGAATCTGATCTTCCTATACCCCATCCAGGTGGAACAGAGAGTGCTAATTGCTTAGGAATTCTTTTATAAGGAAAAACGATCATTGGGGGAGCGGCAATACCCACAGCAGCATAATTACATAAGACAGTTATGGATTCCTTCTCGTTTCCAGAGGCAATTTCGTATAAGTTTTTAAATTTTTTTGCCGGTGCCAAAACCTTCCCTGACTTCATGCATGTTCTCATGCCAGTTTCATCAGCGTTGAAAATCCGTGCTGGATCGTTCATCATAGTATTAAGTAAATTTTCGTCTTCTAAGTATTCCTTCAGGTCAGAAAACCATCCACGTATACCAGCTTCTGTAACGGCAGCACGGCTTTTAGATATGATTTCCGTATTTCTTTTTGAAATATTTGGATGCCTATTTAAAAATAGCTGTAGCCACTTGGCACCCGGCCTGTCGTCTTCAAATTTATTGGGTCTATTAATCTCCTTCAAAATTTTCTGCACTGCATCTTTGACTTCGTCGGCATGCATGGGAAATCCCAATTTAGCCTTTGCCAAAATCCAATTTTCTAATCTTTCTTCTTCAGCTTGGGTCAACGTTGGCGCTGGTCCCATTTTTCTTGCGTTTGGTACTTTTGCCGTGATTTTGTTATGTAACGTAGACTTTGGAATTGAGTATTTCAATGATGCTTTATTTAAGCTTAGGTATCCATTGTTTATGTCGTGAATCGCTTTATCCAAATCGCTTTCGGAATATTTGAATCGTATATATGGGCGAGCCATCTAAAAAAAATTATCAGATAGTAACTTAATTTACATTAATATCATTTGTATATAATATTTTTACTTGTTTTGTAATAATATCTCTAACAATTTTTTAGAAATGAGAGATTATATGGTAAATCTAGTAAATGAACACCAGTGAATGAACGCTGGTTTTTATTGTTCATTTATTGGATTTCCACGTTCCACGGTAATATTACATACTCCGACAAATTTCACTTCAATGTAGCACGTCTTAAGAATGATTTTGGCATATTTTTAAGAAACGCGCCAAATCCAGTGAATGAACAGCCTGATCATTCACTGGATTTAGAATAGGTTAGGCTGCTAGTTATAAAACACGTGGTATTTTATGAAAATGAGCATACTAAATAGATTACTTCTTATGGAATTAGCTTCATAATCAAATTAACTATAATTCTAGTAAAGAAACTTTATTATTTTTAGTGCTTTATACGATATAAACAGTTTTAAAACTAGTTATGTGGTCTGACTTACCTTAGATAAAATGGCCGCCACAACAGCACTACACAATTGCTTTACACTCAGTGAATTACTGAGCAGTTTCAAAGTATACGAAAAATATTCTAGCGAATGAACGTTCTAAAGCGCAGTCGCGAGAAAACTTCCAGCAAAATACGAATTTCAGCAGTCCTAAAATAACCTTAATATTTAAACAAAATGCCTGTTCTGTTCATTCACTAGGTACTGTTCATTCTCTGGTCGAGTCACCCTATTATAATTATACGATTAGATTTTTATTTCTAATTCTAATTTACATTTAGTTTTAACAATGGAGTATTAGGCTTTTTAATTTGTGTCAACATTAGTCCCACAGATGCGTGTTAATCCTTACTTTTTACGTAACCATTTTCTTTTTGTATTCTTTTTCTCTTTCCGTTTTAGTTATTTTCTATTTTGCACCTAACATATGATTGTATATGACATTAACATTAACTTCTAACTTTAATAAACATAAATGCATAAAATTTAAAATTTTGCCAACAGTAAACAATTTTTTAAATATCGAAACTTTTGTCTAAGGGTTTATTTCCATTGATCAAACCAAAAGCTTTTCTTAGTAACATCACATACGACTATACTTTTGTATTAACAACTTAATTATTACTAGAAGGAAGCGTGATTTAGGCTTTTGGGCAAAATTTAATTTATTCATGCCCACTTCATAGGCTCTTCGTTCGGGAAAGCGCGCGCGTACTATTCAGTACGATGTGAAATAGTAATTTTTTCTAATCGGATGTTACAATAAAGCTACAACAAACGACGACGCAGTGATGAAATGGTTATTACCGCACGCTGTGCTGTAATGAGATATTAACGCACTGGTGAGACGCGCATATTAGAAAAAAATACTGTAAAAAACTCGTGTCACAATGATTTTGTAATGCTCCTACATTGAATCACTCGCCGCTACGCGGCTCGTTATTCAAACTTGTACTCGCATTACATAAACGTCATTGTGACACTTGTGTTTTAAAATACTATCATGGGTGCGCCCATGTATTTCACCCACACGTATTCAACGGTCGAGTAAATCGGTTTATCTGATTCTTGTAGCCCCAGTCGGCCACATTCACTTCTGATCGAAACTTTGCTATGAGATATCGGTTATTTCTACGGGCTACAACGGAAGAGATACCAAATATATACAAAGAGCAACCGAAATTCTTTGCATCGTAGAACTGGGAATTGTATGTTTATACACACCTTTTATAAATGCTCCTCGTATTCCGGCCATCTCCTTACACCTAAAATACGCTTCAGCTCAATTATTAGTTTTATTAACAGGAGAAGTAAACAATCTTGACTCTCTTTCTCTCTCTTCTTTTTTTTTACTTTTGTATTTTTGTTTGTATCTTGCACAATTAAATTATTGTACATACGACATAAATTATTAATACCATTTTTATCGTACATAGGGGTTCTTGTAATTTTTAATTTGCCACATTTCTTTAAAAAGTCGTTTGTAATAATTGCTTTCTGTATAGGTATGTGAAATTTTTGTTTCATTAAAATTGAATTTATCACTTTTCTCTATTGCATGTTTACTTAATGCAGTTGTATTATAATTTTTTGTTTAAACACAATATTTATAAATTTGTTTTTCCAAAATTGTTTTCTTTTAAATTTCACCCGCTGCCCGAGAATGTATTATTGTTATAAGTTGTTATATTAATCGCTGCCACTGTACCTACACCTTATTTTTAAAACGAAGAAAGTTATATGAAGTATATGGAAGGTATGGGGTTGCTTTCTTTTCCGAAAATAATTTAATAATATTGAAAAATACAAAAAAAATTATAATTTGAGAGATATAGTGTATCCCGCTGTCCCGTTGTGTGTTTCTTAAAAAAAAATATGCGTCATTCGCGTTTATTTAATATACTTCAAATTATTGTAATATTAGAAAATAGAAAAAATAATTTGGGGGATATAGGGTACTCCGCTCCTTCCATGTTTTTTTTTCATAAAATAATTAGTCAACCTTGACTGTGTAATATACTTCAAATTATCCCAATATCAAAAAAAAAATAAATAATAATAATTAGAAAGATATGGGGTACCCGGTTCCTACGTTGTTGTTTTTTTCGAAAATAATTGACATCATCATTGACTATCTAATATATTAGAAAATTAAAGAATAATACTTAGCGTGGTATAGAGTACCCCACTCCCCTATTGCTTTTTGTGATTAATTATGATGATATTAAAAAATAAAAAAGTATCAATTTGGAGGGCATAATTACCTTGTGTACCCTGGCTCACCCGTTATTTTTTTCGGAAAATAATTATAAAATAATAAATGGGCTATGTATTATACCTGAAATTATATTTTAACCACAATAAAATATCTGTTGTAATTTCTGAAATATTTACAAAAATATAAAAATCCTGTAAATCTTTGGAAGGGGCTGTACCCCTAAATCGAGCAAATGGGGTGCTAAAAAATTGCGTTCACTATACCATATACTCTTTCAGTTTCTAAAGTTTCATTGAAATTTGAATTTTTCGGGTTGGCGGTGGTCCCCTTGTTAATGCATAACTTATGCAACCACTGGTTAGATTTATTAAGATTGTTAAATATTTCATTTCTTCCAAGGAAATGTTAATGAGTTTCAAGGAACCTTGTTTGTTTGTTCCTATTATTTGGTTTCTTAAATCATCTTTAACCTTTAAGGTATGTGGCAATATTTAATATAATAAGTGTACAATAAAACAAGAGATATGTTATTAGAAAGTGGTCTTGAAGGTGAGATGATTGTTTCGGTCCCTATTTATTACTTATATCATGTTCTGGATAATAGAAGATGAAATATGTTAAATAAAAATTTAATTTGCCTTATTTTAATAAAAAAAGTTGTATAATAGTCAGAAATAGATGATGACGTGGTTGGTATTGGTATTGGTGTCTTATCCAAAATGTCTAATTTGAATTCTGATTAAAATTACAGAAAAAAAAAACATTAATTACTCCTGTTTTTTAGAATGCATTCTGTTTTTATTTTTAGTAGCTTCATTGTTGCTATTTTTAATCGTCATTAAGATTTTTCTATCTATGAAAAAACAGCTAAAACAAAAAAAAATCTTTTCGCCAACATTCCAAACTATTTTTTCCTCATTTTAGCATAAAGCCGCACACGTATAATTATTACGGATATTCGACTAGCCGGGCAGTATTTTTTTTTTCAGCCTTTACCCCTCGCCCTCTTTATCCACCACCTCTGCGTCAGGTTCACGATACGCGCCCGTATGAAAATCCGCAGAAAGGTCCGGGGCATCGTGGCCTAGCATCCCAACTTTGTATGGCGTGTGTAGCTGTACCTACGCACACATCTATATGTCTATGGACTTTTCCCATATACACGCACACAAACACGCAGAGAGAGACTGTGTGTAGCTGGGGAGAGCGGGCGCTGGAATTTTTCACGAGCCGATTTCTCTCTCTAGCAGAGAAAACAGTTCGCGTTGCGTCCGCAGGATTCCGGGTCGCCACTAGTCGGCATCCTTAGCGTCGCGGCGTTGCTCATGCGTCCACCCCCACTCTACGATAAGGGCTGATAGTGTGGCACAAGAAGAACATTCACTACCATGTCCCCTAAGTGTGTTGATTCCTATTCTAAGTGTGTGCGCCTTTTTTAACTTTAAGAAGAACATAAGGTAAGATTTCGAATTTCGATTTTTCGCACAAATTGTAAAAAATTGCTATTTTTTTTTTCATATTTTGCATGATTTTCTTAAACCTGTCATACAAATCGACATTTAAGACACGTAAGTGCGGTGCGTAACGCATATGATTGTGCGTGGTTTTAAAGTGATAGTGAAACGAACGGTGTATAATTAAAGAAAAGGATGTACAAAAAAAAACAATGGCATAATCGATACATTTAATAACAAAAGAATAAACTGGAAACATAAGGACAACAATTTACAGACGATGTGTTTCGTTGCAAGTTAATACATAATAAGGTTTAAGTGGAAAATCTGTGACAAAAATATATTAAGTGAACCATCAAGGCACCTACAAGAATAAGAACACAAGAATTTTAAATGTAAAATGGGATTTTTAAAAGTGATCAGTATAATTTGATTTTGATTTTGATTTGATATCCAGAGTCATTTTGAAAATCGCAAACATTTAAACCAGAATCTATAATGCTAAGGAAAAAATAACGCTAAGTTTCTGAGACCTTGTGTTCTTATAAAGTTGGTACGCGATATCTAAAGACAGTATAAAAGGTAATTTACTAGCACGTAATTATTTTTTTTATTACAATCACACCCAAAAATTCTTTTTATTTCATCTAAGTAAAACAAAATGCATGTTAAATCGGTTAAAATCGTCAAAATGTTAAGAAATAAGTTTAATATGGCAATATAAAATCAAAATTGGTGAATCCAAATCAAAGAAGTTACAAAAATACCCGCGATATACCTTGTTATAAAGCTCAAGTCACCCGAGACTATAGTTCGGACGCGGCCACTATAAAATGACCGCCTCCGTTAAGGGGTTGCCCGTCAATATTGTGTGCTAAAGGCCGTACTACGACGCGGTATAAACTTAAAATTTCGCTCGCCTATCGCTAAGCCATGCAAACAGAAAAATTCAAACTAAAACAGTTTCGAACTAAAATAATGCAAGTAAAAGTAAAAAATGTATAATAAACAATAATAATAAGTAAAAATACGACGCGAAATAGCGAAAAACAAACACCCACGGTAGCACTGTTTGTATCGGCATCCATTTTTTTTCTCCTATTATTTTTTCGGCGAGGTCAGGTACATCGACATCGGAAAAAAATGAAAGTTCCAGAGATCCGTATTCGTTATATATCGGCCGATGACTGTGGGAGGGAGGGGGGAGGCGCGGGTAGAAATGATTTGATTTCAATCCATTTTTGATTAACCGGTTGACTTGGACAACGCGCGCTGACGGTGTTCTATTGTCTGTAGACTTCAGTCGCGTTTTTTTTTTCGCTCCCTTTTTGTCTTTTTTAGATTTTCATCAATCCGTTTTCGCCTAAGTGGGTCTTTGATCAGTTCTTCGAGTTTTAATTATTTTCAATGGACATCTTTTTGTTTACGTTAATTATTTTTTTTTTCATTTTTCATTTTTGTATACCAAACGATGGATTTCCGAGGCGTTTTCAATTACTTTTTTTTTGTATTTAAGTAAATTAAAAGCTATTATTTTTTATTGGGATTAATGAATATTTAGTGCGGAGTTAAATTTAATATTGGTTTTTCAATTTCAATTAAAAAATTTACTTAGATAAACTTGAATTTACTTATTTCGAATTTAGTTGATGATTACTTGATGTATTGGAATGATACTTGAAAGACGTGCGAACAGTTTTTATATTTTTTTTTATTTAAACGAAAATAAAAGCTGATTTGACTACCGTAAAAAATTAAATAGGTATTACTTCTTTGGTGCTTTTATACTAGACATGGAGAGTTCCAATTTTTAGATACTGATTTTTTTATTGTTATCGTGGTTTATGAAAGATATATGAACAATAATAGCAAGTATTTGAAGAATAATTTGTTTCATATTAAGTCCATTAGAACGGATTATTACATTAGTTTGAATACAAAACAACAGAAATTTAGTTTCTTTAGGAGTACTTAAATAGTTAAAAATTATTTAAACTATAATCAAACTATTTTGCAATAATAATAAAAACACAAACCTGCCAATAATTTTTCAAATTACTGAATAAGTAAATTATTTGCTGTGCATATTGGAAATATTTAGAGAAGACTATACTGTGCCCGTAGTGATAATTTCTGCTTTAGAGTTCGGAAAATATGTTCTGTTTGATCATAAATTTTATACGCATAAATATCTAGTTTAACACGATTTTTAATAGAAATTGAGCAAGAACAGATCATGTGCATTTTCTATAATAGGAATAGATGGAATTATATAAATGAAGCTTTTAAAATTTGAAAGTTCCTATTCGGGAAATATAAAAAAAAATGAACAAGAATAAATTTGCAATAGTTAATCTGTAGATCTTTAAAAGCACTTTCAGTTATTTTGGTTTGTAAGGAGCTAAGGGTGGATAAGTCACGTAAATGAATTTCATATATACTTTGCATGTTATAAAAAGAAATTGGTTTATTTTGGCATTTTTAGAATGTGCTTTTAAATTAGGCTTCTATGATATCTGATGTAAGGACTTGAAAGTGGTGACAAAAACAAACTGACATTATTATTGGTAAAGAATTTGGAATTTTGAGGTTTTCAACGCATGTATGTATGTATATATATTAATTTGTTCAAAAATGCATTAGATGTGGATTTAATAGGCCAGGAATTGTAAATGCTTTAATATATAGTTATATCTATAAAATAGAATTTTTAGCGTTCTAAACGGATTTTGATTCTTACGTAATTTAATATTTTGAGATATTTTGCGATTTCGGTAGTTTATTATTTATACATATGTCATGCAAACGACAAAATTTTAACGTTAAGGTTAAGTTTTAAACTGTTTAAAAGCATTTTTGATATGCACTTCAAGTAAAATAGAAAAAGTGGGGATGAATTTTAATTTTAAAAATGAATAATTTTCCCATTTAAATTTGAACGTCTTCTCCAAAAAATCCTACCCGAAAAAACTCCTTACATCCGGTCTGGGATATGATTCCTCCCACGGGGACGCGAGGGGAATACCCGGCAGTATTAGACGGAGGAAGACAGAGAGAGAGAGAGACAGATAGAGAAGGAGAGGTGCGCGTGCGACGAAGAAGACCGTAGCAAAGCTAATCTGACATATTAAGGGGGTCCGTGCGGAGAAGGTTCTTTAAAAATCTTAGTATCTACTTAAAAATACTCTTAATTATCCTCCCCTTACGGAGGCGTGGCCCTGGTGGGGGGGGACGCCGACGCCGGCGCGTCCGACCCTCCCGCGACGTCTTCCGTCAGTCGTCGGCGGGCGTCCTGCATCGCCGTCGTCTTCTCCCAAAAGGATCACCTTGTACCCATGTCTTAGCTTGACGCCTTCACTCCTACGGTATCCTTCGTGCTGTAAGGATCTGTCCTGCGCAGGATACGACGGACTATATATAGTATCGTGTGCGTCTGGTGTGTTAGATGTGGGTGCTTCGAGACATTCGTCGCCTACGACACAGTTTAGTCGACTTGGAACTTCTCTTGAGCTCGAACCGACTCTCCGACTAACAGTATAGATGTTATACATCCCACAACAAACGAAGCAACTGATTGACTTCAAATAATGGACCCTGTTTAAAACATAATTAAAACGTCTACATTAATAATATTAAAACAGTGCATAATTTACAAAAGGACTTAGTGTGTTATTAACATAAACATTATAACAATAACCGTTCTACTAATAGTGAACTTAACCGATTTCTCTCATTACCTAAACGTATATAATAAAGCTTATAACTTAAACGCTGCGTAGCAGAAAGAATAAAAAAACTTTGTAGTTTACTTCGAGTGCGCAACAATGCTTCTTTTATAACCAAAAACGAAATGATGCTGACGATAACCGCCGGCTGTATACTTAATCCAAACATTATAATGGATTATATTTAAGTTAATGTGTGTTGTGCTTAAAGGTAAATCTATTCGATGTTGCATTTTAGAAAATTATATCATTTTTATAGCATGCTCTTTTGTTGATTATGTCGTTAATAAAGTTTTGTTTATTTGGTTTTATTTTATTTCGCACAGATTTTAGCAAAAGGAATTCATGCAAAATAAATTTGGGTTACCCCTTTTAAACAATTTTAATCAATTCACTTGAAATTCCTTATGCCAAATTATATTACAGAGAACTTTAAGTTTGTATAATATACTTTGCGATTAAAATTTATTGCTTACTATATATTAAGGAAAATACTTTAAGTCATCGAAACTTTTCTTTGTATCTAAATTCTGCATTAATAACCTTAAAGGTATATACAACCTATTTAAATTTCTGTAATTCACTGCCCTAATTTTCGTATTGCTCTCAATTTAATTCATTTTAAGACAACAGGTTTACGCAATATATTGATATTGAATGATCTTTTTACACATTCGTTATAAGATGAATATCACATTGCATGCACACATTTTCTTTAGACGGAATATATATAAATAGATATCTGACTGTGTAGATGCACTAAAAATTAATATCATTTAATCTTAATAAACATAAATCTACCAATGCAGAATTAATTAATAAACAAATGCAATAACATTTAAATTCCAAAAAGAAATCTATATTGACAGAAATTTGTAGGGAAGAAAGTTTAGAAAACATTAGAGAAAGTTATTTAATTGAGCATATTATGCTTCAGCAAACGTTTCAAGAAAATTATTTTATGAACATATCTATATGTAGATTCAAAAGTTAATATGTATTAACCAGATCAAAATCCTCAAAAGGGGCATTTTGATGACAAAACCGGAAATGGAAATTTCTGGTAGTAATAAAAATAAGAATTTTTACCACAAAACTTTATTTTATATCATTAAAAACGATAATATCTTTATATAATCACTACCCTGTTTTTTATTGCCTATAATGCAATGGCATTGCAAAAAAAGCGTTAATTAAATATATCACACGGCGGTCAAGGGCAAATTTAAAAATGGAGCTCGAAAGTGGTGGGGGAGTACACATTTTATTAGAAAGGGTAGTTTTTGCTAAATACTTGTTTGATTTACTAAATATTTTACTTTAATTGAAATAGATTGTAATATTTTTCGATTTTTATGTTTTAAATATTTCAGTTCTGGACTAACTGAAGAATTTCATTCATTTAACGAAATATTCTTTGCATCAAAGAAATAAAATCAAATAAATAGGTTTGATTTCAAACAAAGATATTTTATTTATTTCACGTAACCTTTTCTTTGGTGTAAATAACAATGCTTTGAAACAAAGAAATATGTTCAAAGAATTTTCTTTGGCTTATTTTTGAAACAAAATATATTAGTGTATACAAATAACACTTAAATATTATTAGTACATATTGCATATTTTGCTACGCTAGTTCTGGCAACATGAAGCATAAATTCCTTGAACTCAAAAGAACAAAGAAATATTGGAATATTGAAAGCGAATTTTGACAAATTATAATTTTGCAAACATAAACGGAAAATATAAAAAAAAAATAATGAAAATAAAACAAAATCTCACCAAATCTTGAAAAAATTTCTTGAATGTCATGCTGCCGAAAAGATTTTTCACATTGCGAAGTCGGTTCGAAACTGAAGCTACGGCGCCGATTTTTCTCCTTAAATACACCTAAGGAGCGTACATACGTTAGACGGAAAAACTGGTTTGCTTACATGCGTGTACGCACATAATGGAATAGAAAGGGTGACCGGCGGTCCTGCAACAAAGGCCCTTAGAAACCCGAAATACGCAGCGAACGCGGAACAAATACCAGTGTACGAATTATAAAATGGTTTGGCGGTTATAAAAGCGCGTCATTGTCCTCCGAGAACCGTTGGCACTCCTGCTCGCTTTGAGATGAAAGAGTCCACCCGCGAGGAGTTTGTAGTGCGTTTAGTGGTTGTATACTAGCGATAGTTGGGTTGCCTATCCAGCAGATACCACTAGGAGACTTCGGGAATTGTTGACAAAACCTTTCTGCTGATACCTACATGTTAGAAAAATATGTAATAGTAATTTATTATGAAGCACGAAAGATTCATCATATTGCTGCAAATGATTACTAAAAATGTTTTTTTAAACGCTAATTTTGTTTGATATTATCAAGGGTTAATGGATTTCAGATGGTGTTGAATTAAACAATTGATAGAAAGAGCGACTGAAGAAGTTAACTAAATCTATCTGAAAAAAAAAAACCATTTTTGACTTATTAATAAATAATTCAAACACCTTTTTTACGTAGCATAAATTTTATTTAACATTATAAATATTTCATTACTTATGGTAGAATTATCATATATACAAATTTGGAAAAAATAATGTTTTAGCATAGGAAACAAAATATCCGCATAGGTAAATAAAATTTTTTTATTGCTTTAGAAAAGTGTTTGAATTATTTATTATTATTTTAATCTCTCATATCGCTACATTATTTATAATGATTTTTGACTGATTTTGCCAAAATTTGCCTGCATTTGTCTTATTTCGGTAGAGAGTACCACAAAAGATGTTCATAGTTTTCGCTAAACAATGCCCACTGATGGTATAGAAACTCAGCTTATTCAAAAATATGGTTTATAACGTAACTCCTTCATTCATTTACACCTTTCAATTAATTTGGGATCCATTATTATTGGTTATATTGCAATGTATTAGTAAAAAAGTGAAAGCTTGGAATTTACTACGTATTTTTCTCAAACATCCAATTTTATTACAAAGGTAGTGAAGCTGTAATGTTTTTTTTGTCAATATTTTTGGGTGCAATAGATAATATAGCAAGTCTAATTGCAGGAATTAGATGTTGCTAATGTTTTACAACTCTTAGCACCTAAGAGTGATATTTTAATCTAGTCTAATTATATAAGAATAGATTGACCCACCCTAATCAGAACACATTAGTGTCCAGATTAATTTTACTAGAAGATTTGAAAGAAAATAAAAATATTGCAAAAGCATCTGGAACACTTGTGAACCTCTAGGCACTAATGGGTTAAACAAAAGATCCTGATGTTGTTCATTGAGCTGTTGAAGAAAAGTAGATGAAGTAAACAAATTACCTACACCATATTTCTAAATTCTATTGTTTCTAAAAGCAACAAAACCATCTCTTTACAAGTTTTTATTTTTCGACATATCGAATATCAGAAAAAAATCATTTATGATTGCCAATTCTTTCATTTGCACAATTGTCAACACAGTAGTAAAGCACCTAATCTATGAATCAGATTCTAAATGCTGGTTTTCATTCATTATTAACATACGTATTCGCAGAATATCGATCTGCTTTATTGTTGTTTAATGGCTAACTACTGACATGGATGTGTAGAATTGCCATATAGTATTGATTGCTTACCCGTTGTGATGATACCATAAGAGAAAATTTTAGAGGAGACCATTATTATCGAATACTTTTTCTTGCAATTGCGACAACGTTATAATTATTAGCTATGCGCTGAAAATTAGTTGGATAAAATTTTCGTACTTTCCTTTTCTAATACTCATTTAAATGCTTAACGCATTGCCTCATACTATAGCTAACAACTTATTGTGAATGAGTAGTCATTGAGTTCTTCAATTTGTGGCGCCAATTATCAGCCAGCGAGTCAGCTATACCTATGTATCTAATGGTTATTTTATTTGAAAATAGACGCACTTAGTCCAATTTATAGTATAGGCCAACGTGCGAAATGTTAACAAACTATCATAGGCATTGTAGTGGTAGGGTATGAAAAGTGGCGAGCATTGTCAGTTGCCCAATTTTGAGTATGTTTGTCATATGCTGATTTTTTTATATTGAATTTACAATTTATTGTAATTTTTGCTTTTATGTCTGTTTATCCTGCCTCTATTTAACCCAATGGCTACGTGATCAGTAATTTGTAAAACTTATGGTAAATTTAGTGCAAGGGCACAAAATCACAATAATTTTGACCGACATATCGCAGTTAACGAACATTATCTGGTTGGTCTGTCTTTAGATCACGTGAATTTGAATATACTATAAAGATATAGTATTATCCAGCTACTTTTTTCTATAAAGCGAGAATATTAATGTCATTGGTGATCCATCTAAACGGTATACACATGCACATGCGTGCATTTACCATAGCGTTGTATGTGAAACGTTGTAAAATCTTCTGTTATGAGAAGTTTGAATTTATAATGCTTAAGACATAATCTTTAAACAATAATTGTGGCTTCTAAAATTCGAAATGTGTATATAAAAGGGATAGAATGAGCATTGGAGTTGTTCAAAAGGCGCTGTTGTTGCACAGAAGCGAACTGAGGGGTGCGATGAGCATTAATGTTGTACAAAAACGAACAGAAGAAGTGGAATAGCCATTGATGTTCTTTGGGAATGGGCAGAAGAAGGTAGAAGTGAAATGAGCATTGGTGTTATTCAGAAACGAGCAAAATATATGGAATGAGCATTGGTACTGTTCAAAAAGGAACAAAGGCAGTGGCATGTAGAATGCATTAATGTTCTTCAGAAACGAGCAAAAGAAAGAAGGAATTGAGTGGTGATGCTCGGGAACCAACAGAAGAGATGGAATGAACGTTGATGTCGTTTAGAATAAATTGGTGTTATTCGGAAACGTGTGAAAAGTGTTGTCCGAAAATCACCAGATCAGCATCGCTTTTGTTCGAAACGAATTCCAATACTTAATTTACCCGATAGATGAAACATCAGCAACTAACGAGGCAATGCCACATTCTTTAGATTTGACTCTAATTTAAGACCTAATCTTTAAACAATAACACTTTTAAAATTATGTAAACAATGTATGAACATAACCTAATTGGCGCACTTAAATACATATGTGAGCTGTCAAATTTAGCTGGCAAATTTAATAACTGATGACAGCGCAAACGTAAACAACGTAGCAGTTTAAAGTTACCAACATAAATTTTAAGAAAGTTATGATAACACCTACAAGATAGGGTATGATGTGATTATACAAGTTTGAAAAGATAACGAGGAATACATGCTGTCCAGAATAGCTTATACTGCAACGCAGTGTTTACAGATCAATAGAATTTTCACTCGAATTCATCGCAAATATCCAGATAGATAAATAAATACCGGCCAGATAGATACAGACGATGCCCGGAACTGCGTTTTGTGTGTCTCCCTGTGCGTGATGGGGCCCCGCGAGAGATTGCGAACGCGAGTGTAGGGAATTTTGAATATTTCAAAATATTTGCTTTGATGCTATCGATCGAATCGGCCGGCAGTATTTTCCGAATGCATTATTTTACACACGGTAAAATAAATCAATCTAAAATTCGAAATATTTGATAGCCGTTGTAACTCCTCTATTGAAGATTTATTTTCAACTGCAAACGTTTTTTGCGCCGGCTTTTATGCCTGCGCATTTCAATTTCGAAATTCTGTGATTTATTTTATTTGCCGTAGGGTAAATTTGTTGCAAACCAGGGGCGGTGTAAGCCCGTATACGGTATACTCCTGCGTAAAACTTTACTATTGCCGCGTGTCGACCCTATGTATGTGCCGTGCGCGTACATACATCGCTACTATTACCTTTCTAGGTGTACACAAAATACCTGGTAAATAATATATGTATTCCCGTGCATTTTACATGGAATTTATGTATCTGTGCGTTTCGCATCCATGTTTCTGTTTACGTAGACTTTCTAATGTGTTGAAACATGGCGAATTTAATATCCGTGTATAGGTAGTATACATATAACCCTAAAAAAAGTTAATTTTATGCATAATATACTACCAATTTTTCTAATATTTACAAAATACCTCAAAAAATTACATATCAATCGTAAAAAAGGTGTCTACCTTTGCAATCCATGTACGTTATTTTATTATAGGCCTCGGCTTTTAAATTTGGCGCATTTTTCTTAATATCAAATATAACTACACTAGTACTAAAGATCAAAAAATAAGCGCCAACATGTTTGCTGTTCAACTATTGCTATTCAATAAGTTTATCTAACCTATTAGGTCCTCTTTCATATCTTTACTAATGATCTGTTGCAGTCTTTAACTTGTTGTGCATTAGCACATGCGGATGATTTTAAATTATTCTGCAGAGTAAAGTATTACAACATAATATTGACCTTTTAGTTAACTGATCAACAAAGAACAACTTGGTACTAAGCACTCCGAGAAATGTTACGCCATGTCGTTCACTAGAAAAATTAACCGTTTCCATTGTATTTACACGATCGGAAATGAGGCCCTCACCGTTGTTGAAGAAATCAAGGACCTTGGTGATATTTCTGATCTGGCTTTAGTCTTTACTACACATATAGATACTATGTGTTCATCAACCTCAAAGAAGTTAGGTTTCATCACCCGAAGCTCACGACATTTCAATAACATATGCCACTTTTTTGCATTTGTCGTTAGCAAGTTTGAAGCAGACAACGTGATAAATTATTTATGTCGTGAATTTAATAGATACACATCTTATATCAGGTGTGATTATTAAAACACCACCGGCGGTGGCTTTTGACCGCTGCCAATCAATAATAAAGATATTCTACACTTTATATTAACATAAAATGATAAATATAATACAGCTGTCAATATTTAATTGATCTAGTCCAAATATTTACTTACATTAAACATTACACTACTTGGTTCAACTCAATTTCATATTTAATACAACACAAATACATAGTTGAAACAACGGATAGCACTTGTTCATTTTAATTTTAAATGTTTTGTTAATCTAACTATGAGACGGTAACAAGCGTGTTACAGTTAAAATAACAAAACTAGCTGCTTTGACTGTATTTAACCTCGCAATATTGTTAACGTGACCAAAATTTGGTTCATTTAACCCCTGTCGCATGTCGTTTTCTGAGTGTATACATTCAATATCTCTTGAAATTCTAATACCACAAAAACATCATAATCACAAGGTAATTTCGAAATAACTATACATAACAAGTGCGATTTATATTGTAAGATGTACCTACCTAACAATTTTCAAAAGTAGAAAAAAAATCTACCAATAATTTTTTTTACTACTGTAATGTTTGATGTTCAAGTATGTCGATTCTATCGAATAATTTTAAAACAATTATTTGGAAAAATTGTTGTGTAGAAAATATTCGGGAAAAAGTATCTATTTTTGAATTACATATTTAACTAACTACATAGTCATATTCGCAAGACGTATTTTGCGTCAGATATAACATATATATAAAGTAAATGGGTCAAATTTATAAGAAGCGTAATAAAATGCTTTACCATTCAACTACTTTTCAGTTCATTCTTTTGCCAATTTTCAATGTCATTCTTTTTTGCATACAGCCAGGTGCGCTCGCTAAAAATTTGCAACCGAAATAATAATGAAAAGAAAAAAAAACCGGTATGTAATGATAACTCTTGGGAACCAGAAAGTGGTTTTGTCGATTGAAAAGCACCCTTTTGGTATTAGATTCCTTCAGTAAATGCATAACAATACTGTGCCTAATACATAAATATTTGACAAATAAAATCGAAATTAGTTTTGCAATAAATTTTAAAATCAAGTTTCTACCTTGCCCTAATTATTGAAGAAACCATGAAGGTTGTTATTATATCTATTTTATTAATTTAATGGTGACTTCTTCTCCACATACTTTTATAAGTATATGAATTTAGGCTGGAAATCTAATAAAGCCATCATTTAATGGTATCAGAGATAATTGTTAATTTATAACTATAGTGGGTATTTATTTTAATTTTCTTCTTTTGCAAGTTGCTTATTAATAATCATGATGAACTTACTACCAACATGTTGTAAATACAGTTAATACAGCAAGTTCGGCTACTTAAACAAAAACACTTTGCTTACCATTTTCTAGTTAGATGAACAAAACATTTTAAGTTAGAATGAACAAGTGTTATCCGTTATTTCAACTATGTATTTGTGTTGTATTAAATGCCAAATTCTGTTGAACCAAACGCAGTATAATGTTTAATATAAGTAATCATTTGGACTAGATCGACAGAGTCATAAATTCAGGACAAATAAAATAGTTTATTAGCGGCTGTATTATATTTATCATTTTATGTTAACATGAAGTGTAGAATATCTTTATTATTGATTCGCAGTGATCAAAAGCCACCGCCGGTGGTGTAGCAGAAGTGTTAATAATCACACCTTATGTAAGATGTGTATCTACTAAATACACGACATAAATAATTTATCACGTGGTCTGCCCCACAGCCAATTTACGTAAAATATGGAATATTACTAGTGTGAAATAAGAGAAGAGCCATGTTTACGACAATTTAACGTATTTGCCGTTACGTATAGGTGGAAAATTTGGAAATGAGTAATTTCAACATCATAATTACATTCAATTAACTGCAATTTTGGTTAGTCTAACCCTTTTCTTAATTCCCCTTACTTTGTTAAATGAACAATAGGGACTTACTATTCAAATGAAGTCAATGGGTTTGTTAAATTAATAAAATAAAAGTGACAAAATAATATGATTGCATTAACTACATTTTTTTTTGTTAGATTGACTATAATTTTTAGTTAGTCTAACAATATTTTGTTATCAAAACCTGTTTTGTTAATTTAAAATGTGTCGTTTTCTCAATGTATGATAATATTTCTGCTTCTTCCAAAGTTAGATTATCGTCTGCAACCATCTTGTTTATTATATATTCGGCTTTTTACAATAGCGCTTATTATTCGTAGTAAGTTTTCAACAAAGATCCCGCGTAATATGATAGTTCAGGCCAAATTAGCTTCTAGTGATATAGTATGTATAGTCTCCACATTAATTTCAAATTTGGTAACAATCTCTCGAATAACAAAAAATACTGCCTCTTCCGGCAGAAATATTCGACTGTAATTCTGAAAGTTTTTGTTCAATTCCTTTTGCGAGTAAAGTTTATTTGAAGCATGTCACATTTTCCTGTATACCTATGTATACAACAATAATAATAATAACTTATAATGAAAATGGAATAAACTTCCGAACAAAGAATTTTATAAAAATGCACTTATAGTTTAGAAAATAATGAAGTAATACCTTATAATTAAAATAATACACCTAATATCCGTTTTATAATTGATTGGGGTTAAAGATCGAAAATCATTAGGTTTACAACTACACTAAGCGTCGCAGCGCCATCTGAGGAGTAGTAACCAAAGTGTAGACTCAATAAAGTAGGGTTCACTATCGCACAGGAGGGACTACTTTGAGTACGAATTTACAGGAATCTCATTACTTACAAGACTATTTATGAAGAAATATTAGTTATGGTAAAATAATTTTAAAATTTTAAAATATACTTAAGTGCCTACTTGTAATTTGTGTTTTGTGGTATACATCGCTATATTCTTTTTTGCGTTCAAGAGGAAATGAAAATTTGGAACAATAATAAATTATAATTCTCTTCTTATTCAGTGAAGGTATAAAAGGAATTAAGAAGAGAGGTGTATGTTTGGTTGCAGTTACTAGCATTAAAAGTGCTATTTATTTTATGAATAAGTTATTATTATCATTTGATTGATTCTGTTAAAATAATAAAATATGTAAATTCTACACAATATCAATCACAAAATCCTTAAAGTACAATAGTATTAAAAAGCTCTGTTCCTTTGTGCTTGTGAGCGACAGAAAGTATTTATATTCATATAATGTAGCCCATTAACACGGTATCGATTTCCATTGTTCAGTGGTGCGTTACACATTATTTTTCGTCCAGTTTTTTCCACGGCATTTTTATAAATACACATCTACACACACATACCGATACCACCTAATGTTTTCAGGCGAAAAAATGGGACCCGCGCTCTCTCGGTTCAACGTATCCGTATATGTGCAGGTTGGTGCAAGCCCAGTGACATTGAAAGTGATATCGATCAGCCGTTTAATTTTTTTATTTTATTTTTATGTATTCAAAACGGTCGTTACGTTGACCGGTGCCGATTCAATGGACGTATTTTTTATTTATCCAATAAATTTTCGCATGGCTTTTAAAAATACGCTTGTCGCGCGCAGCCCGTGCCTATACCCGCGTGTTTGGTGGTGGTTGGCCGTGGTGGCACTGGTGGCGGTTGGCTAAATAATAAAAAAAAAACACACAGAAGTGAACATGGCGCGTATTACTAACACATGGCGTAACTTAACCTCTAATATTGTAATATATATATACGCACACAGATTCGCGCTCATCCACACAAGCGCGATTCGTGTATGTATGTCGTATAGGAATCATTATGAGGTGGTATCGATAATTGAACAACAGAGGAATGGAGTATTTACTATTGCTCGTGTTTATGTAGTTGTAGCAGGCGCATATTGATAGTGTGTATGTGTACTATAGTACTAGCACGTGGAGGATAGGTCAGTGTCAAATATGTGTGAATATTAATGTAATTGAAACTGATATTGTATTTAATAATTAACCTGGTTATTGGCGGACCGATTAAAATTTTAGCGGTTTGTGTAAACAAAATGTGGGGCGTACGGACACATTGGAATTTTTGCCAGGCGGCGTTATAATTCGTTTTTCACATTTTCACACGCTGTGTTCGGAATCAATTAAAACGCTTAATTGGTCTCGGTTTCTAACAATAAATTTGCCGGCCTGTGTACATATTTATACAAGCATATGTTTATTTAATGGCAAAAGGTTGGCGACTGAAGTTTTTGTTAGCATAGTTGATAACCTATCATGAGCTAAGATAAAATAGAAAAAAAAACCGGAATATATTTTTATATCAGGTGATATTTTAAAAACGTATGTAGGACTTTTAAAATTATTTGATTATAAATCTTTCAACGATGAACATGAGAAACGTGAAAACTCAATGTAAATGTCATTATTCAGTTTATTTAACTAAAAATTAAATAGATTTCTGAAAATTCAACAATGTCTAACAACGCTGGATTCGTATTAATTTCACCTAGTTTTTGTTCAATTTTTACCGCAAGTCGCCTAAATTATCCACAGGTGTTCAAAAAAATTTTTGTTTTTAGGTAAGGCCATGAACAGAAGTCACATGGTGTCAAATCACAAGAACGGGGAGCCCAAAGAATTTTTGGGTTTCGACTATTCAATCATAAAAAAAAAAATATCTCGACAAGACCAATGTTTCAACTGTACAATGAGCATTAGTAGCTCCATCTTGTTGAAAGTAACAATTCTGACTTGCAATACCATCCAGTTATTCAATAAACGGTTAAACCTTGAAAAAATATTTGCTCAATTATTCGTCTGTGACCAAAAGCTAGCCAAACACATATCTCTTCAGCATGTACTCGTTCTTGAATTATTTCGTGTGGATGTACATGGCTCTAAATTCTCGTGTTTTAGGAATTTATTAATCCGAATAGGTAAAACCATGCTCAATCAGTCTAAATCATTGTTTCTAATCATGCCACATTATTGACAATGTTATTAACTGCACAGTTACAAAGCTCAAGTCGTCGTGCATAATCTCCTGATTTCAATTCTTGCATCGCAGTAACAGGGTTAGGATAGAGTTCCAGATCCTTCTGTAAAAGTTTATTAGTGGTACCAATGGAGACATTGATCTGTTTACCTAATTGCCTAATAGATGTTTCCGGTACACCATCCATTAATTCTTGAACAATGATAACAAGTTCCTCAGTGCGTTTTTTCGGTGCTTCACCAATAGCTTTTCGCAGAATGCTACCAGTTTTACGAAACAGACTCACAGCACTATATAAGGTTTCTGTTTTTCTTAAACTGCATATAGTCAACAGCAAAATTTGTATACAGTGCTTGGAATTTCTCTAAGCAATTTCGGACAGTATAAACCCATTCTCCGTCAACACCACCACCTAAAGGAAACACCATAGTTGCAAGTTGTTCATTGAGATTACACCAACAACAATCGTTTGTTTAGCTATGAAAACAGCTCATTTCTACGAAATGGGTTTGAAAAGTGATAAAATGAAAGAATAAAGGAAGTAAAACACGTTACATTGCCGAGAAGAACGAAACTATTCTGATAATTCTCAAGTTTACAAGGACCGTGTTACGACTTCTCTTTTCCGCTCCATAATATTCTATCAAAAAATCACAGGTAACTTGATGACGTGTTTTAATGAACACTGTTTGTTTTAATTGAGTGAGCTCATGCAGTTGACAACTATACCATAACTTCCCTGGATCTTTATGTCAAGCGGGATTCAATTACGAAATCCAGCAATATTTTGACGGTTTCGTATTTTAGAGAAGTTAAGTTAGACAGTAAAAAATACAACTTAATACAACTCCAACTCTTAGGTCCCACAGGTCCATTCCCATAATCTATAAAATTTATATTGTAGGTAAAGTTAAATAAAACAATAATATATTCGTTATAATTAGCAAATAAATTGGTAAAATTTACTTCTAAAACTCTTGATTTTCATTCAATTTGTTAACTTAAATTAACTCAATTAATTTAAGTATGAGTAAAATATAATTTTAAAGTCTAACAAAAAAAAAAACTAGTTTACCAATGTAACTAAAAAAAAATGTTTTAATATTAATTGTAAGTATCTGAAACTGTAAAAGATGGCAGTCAGTTATGGTTATATTACCTCGCTATAATGGTTATCTTCACCTTTTCTCTCTGATGTTGACGTATGTAATATACTACTGAAATATTTCGTATAGTCCAATGAAACAGATTTGTAAGATTGTTTATCTTTAATTTTTATGTCTAACCACATTATTAAAAAACTTCTAACTTATGTAAATTTAGCCCAAGTTTGTCCAAATCTATTACCACATATTAAAAAAATACAAAATTAGTGTTATATATTAATTTAAAGGATTTAAAAGTATAGGTACTTAAATAATTGAATTTTTTTGATAAAACTGAATACAATATAAAGCACACATTTTTTTTTGCTTAGTAAGTGTATATTAAAATAGCTGACTATCAATATAAAACATTTATAAATTATACAACATAAAAAGCAATACGAACAACTAATATCAGCTACTAAACTAATTGTAATTTGAATTTACTTCATATTATAGTGATTTGATTGCAAAATAATGGATAATATATACAATAGAAGAATAGATAGAGAATTAGAGAATTACAGTTTAGTTTAAAATTAAAACAGTTACATAAATGTGTTTAGTAATGAATTATAGAAACAGATGGGACAACTGGACGTGAAAAGAGTTTTGAACGGATTAGGAATCAGTAGTATTAGGAAATTGCATGTAAAAAATCATGCCTAATCTTTATGATTCTTTTAAGATCTGCAACTTATTCAACACTGCAGTAGTGAAGGATGTAACATACGTACATACAACACAGACCCTTATATTTATAGGAGATCCGGTTTGCATTCTGGGTTGTATAGTATATACAATCATTCGTTGATTTATCCATAGCTATTCGACGAACAAATTAGTATTGACATTAAAGGATATGTCAGTTAAACCTGGCGGTAGTATAACTAATCTTACAGTCTGTTATTGGTTAAAAGTAATAAATTTTTGGTGTACCTATGCTATTCCTGTAGATTATCGCGCTCGCAAAAACAATACCCAACAGTTAATTATTTAAAACTGTTCCAGTCAAACCGGTCAATAAATAACTCGATCTCGAATTAGTCGCGTTTAAAATATGGGCACGGGGATGTGTTTTATTTGTTTTACAAAACAATTTAAATATTGGTAATAAGTCCCCATAGTCAACATAACGACAACACGACGCAACAGCAACAATGGCAACATCGGCAACGATCAACGCGCGGGGGTGAGAGAATCGCTCGCAAATTTATATTATTTCGACAGAGGGGGTGCTGAGGGGAACGTTTCGGTTGCTACGGCCGCGCTACGTTCATACCTTGTAATGTTAATAGATTATTCACTAATGAATTTCGCTAAACACATGCGATATCAATCGGCGCATAGCGTCAATGACACCCCCACCCCCATTGTACATAATTTGGTCACTAGTTTACACATTATGGTTAATTGCGGTCGACCTCAACGACTGTTCATTAAACGTTACGCCTCACTACACGTGATTATCACGTGGTACGGTACGGTGGCACGTGGTGGCGGCGATGACGGTGGTGGTTCGCGTTTCTTCGCTGATTGGCGATTTTTTGCTTGAGGATGGCGAACGGATTGCTTACGTGGCGTTGATGACGTGGCAATTTTTGATCGAATCGTTAAAGTATTATATATTTATCTAGGGTGCTACGATTAAATGATGTTGAAGTGTGTGAAAACGATTAAACAGAAGGTAGTTTCTCAAGTTGAAGGAATAAAAAATCGCGTAGTAATAAAGGAAAAGAAAAGTTTGGCAGTAGATACAAATAGAAGAAAGAATTGAAACAGCGTGCTGAAGCCTGCCAGAACACAGAAAGCAATATCGCAACATTGATGGAATTATGATTATTTTTCTCGAAGTCGTTTCTTTTGTATTGTAAATAATTTCGTATTTCAAAGCCTGGGAAATCAAAAAATTATTCTTAATGTTATATACACATCTAAAAATGAATTCTTAAATTAAACATTGGTGTATTTGTTACCATATATTTTACTTCAAAACTAAAATTTGGTTGAGACTAAATTATTCGTAAGTAGCATATTTATTTATACGGAACTGAAGATATACTTGTATAATGTTTAAAAATTCAATACTTTTTATTATTAAAACAAAGTCTACCATGGTTACTTCAAACACCAAAAAGAACAATTTTTAAAGTAGAAATGTATGTCTTCTCATTATAATCATTACCAGTTTTATTAATTTTGGAAGGAATATTTTGTCATTTCTGCAAAAAGTCACTACCTAACATTTTTAACAAATCTGAATAACTATACCTGGCGATTTGAAGTTACGACTTATTTTTATAGTAAAATCCTCGAAATACTAAATGCGATGATGAGATGAATGCCTGTAGAATTTACATTTCTTTACGAATTAAAACGAGAAAAGCCAAATCGAATTATTTAGTTAAAAAATGTTCTATAATCACGAGATTACCACTTTCTCACTTAATAACATTCTCTAAGTTGTTTCTGAAATCAGTGTTTCAGATGTCAGATTTTCCAAAATCACAGCTGAAATTTTCATGACAGTCGTTTGTGGGAGAGTTTGAATTAGGGATTTTGTGAATGAAAGATTGACTGTGCCATTTGTTAAGCACTCGGGGAAACGTATTGTAACAGTCATGGTAAATCTCACTTGATTTGGCTATACTATAACTGTTGGTTGTATTGCAGAATTAGTTTAATTCACAATTAGTGAAAAGATGCATTATTTCAAGTGAAAATTTTTATTTCTTAAATTATAACCAATTCTCCATCTATATTGATCTCACATGTTTGCCCAAAATGCTCGTTTGAATATAACATGCACATGAGGTTGTCAGCAAGTCTGGGTATATTGCTCTAATGCTCAAATGACTTGATCTATAAGTAATTCTGAAATTTTGTCATACATACATTAATATTCGACATTTGTCTGAAATATGTTAACATACACAAATTTGCGTTATGACAAATGTCGAACTTGAGTTTATTTCAAAGATATTTCGAATATACAAAACTCGAGATAGGATTCTTAGTATCTACCACTTTATTTTCAATATTAGGCAATTTTTTCGATAAAAGTTTTATGGAATATAATCGACTATGGCTCTTTGTGAGGACATGGGTCCATGGAATATACTTGCGCTAACTAAAGAGTATTTTTGTCCACGCAAGTTGTTCCAAAAGTAGGTAAACTAATTTATTGTAAAATAAGATATAAAGATACAGTTTATATGCTACTATTAGAAAATAAAAATGTCGATACTATTCCCTCCGGAAGAATTTAACTATCTTAAAATATATAATCTATTTGGCAAGGAACTAAGATTAGTATGATACAGTATAATCAACTTAGAACGCGCTAAATGTCAACTTCGGGATGTCGACCACCTTAATCTATTTTCAGATTTTTATTCCGCATAGCTATTGATAAAAGCAACGGTGTTGGAAGAAACAAAGAAGTAATATATATTTCTATGTTAGGATTGTGGCACGTGTCAAGAGGGTAACATAAGATACAATTATATTTAATTGCCTCGGCGGGATCTCTAAAAGAAGAATTGAAATCTGAAGATATCGTAATGCCAGAAGAGGTTTAAACACAGGTTTGATTACTATCGTGTGTGGGTCATTTTCTTACCGTTCAGGATAAAAAGTGAGTCGACGATAGTTATTTTGCAAAACTATTCTTAATATTTGATATGGAAGTAAATACTTCTTGCAATTGTTTTTTATTGTTTAAAACGTATTCCATTCAAAATGTGACAATCACCGGTGCGTAAATATTTTAGACGAATTGTTCCCTTCTTTTGGAGCTAATATTTTCCATTGCCTTTTGGAATCTTTTAATTATTAGACTTGTAAGGATAAACTGTCGGATAACCCACTAAGAGAGATGTAGTAAACTTGGATCAGGTGTTGTGTCTCACAATTCAATTATAGTTAGTACCTGGCCACCTTATTCATCTGTCAGAAAAATACTCCAATATTTACACAAAAATGAGAAGACGCTCGGTTCTACAGGGGCGAAATTTGTGGATGAAGATGTATGATCCCTTTCAGCTGACCCCAGGCTACTAAACTTTTTTGTGGCGTTATTTGATTGTCGGGGTATATTTTAGTATAGACTAAATTATTTAAGCTGCCAAAAAGCTGCACCAAATTTAAAACGAAATAGAAAATATTAGCCAGAACTAATGTAACAATCCATATCACGTGCTGGTGAATGTAAAAATTTTACTACAAATTTTCGTCAAGAATTGCCATCCTTTTTTTTTAGAAAACAAGAACAAAAAAGGAAATGCCCACTATACGATTTATAAGATTAAGTGTTTTGGTTATTGATTCTTCACAGAGTATATCTATTTTTACCTTTATCGCTTTTCGAAAATTCTATTTGCAGAGTTACTTCGTAACAGTAGAACATATCTAGCTAATTTTATGAAAAGTAATGAAGACGTCTATATAAGCCCAGCTTATTCACTGGTTTCTTTCTATGTTCGCAGTGGTAATTATGAGTCAAAACATTATTTAAGTTGCCAATCTTAGGGTCACGTGACTTTCAAAATAAAACGAATGTTCACCGTTTATATTGGTTCTTATACTGTTCTTTATCCTTTGCTGTTGGATAAATAAAGTACCTAAATGTAATAATTGTTAAAACATCTCGTTAAATTACAGATGCATATGTATATTTACAATGGCTTTATCTGTGTGAAGACCAGTGTTTCAGAAACGATAACAGTTGGTATTTATCTTAAGAAGAAAAGCTAGAATTATTCATGGGATTTGAGTGATGTTGTTTGTAAAGCATATGCTTGCAAACAGTATTACCTTCACTACTGAACTAACCTACACTTTATTATAAAAGCAAAACAAGTACAATCAAAGAAAACGTATAACTTCGTGTTGATTTTTCTCATTCGGATATTAGATAAAAACGTACCCGCGGGTGGCGTGGACAGTCATGATGTATGCACATATCGCGCGTCTATATCTAAAGTAAACCCGCGGACACGGAAACCGATGCAGTCTACTGCTACCTTTCTCGAATACACACGCGGAAAAAGTAATTTGTCTTTATAAACAGGGCGAATTATCATTAGCGTCGCGCCGCAGCAGGTGAGATTGACTTGTCGCCGGCGGAGGGCGCGCAAGCGCCCCAGTCGAAGGGCGCTAGCTATTTCCGTTCAGGAAATGGTTACCGGTAATTGCAACTAATGCCACGTGGAGCGTTCACGTTGTATCGGAATACATTACAAAATATCATTTTTGATGCATGTCGTTTCGTGTTTTCGTCGTTAATATTGATATGTCGTACGTTCGTGCGTCGCATTTATGAACGTAAAACGCGATGTCGGGTTTTTGTTAGCGAACTTTCCGCCACTATTATTGTAGGACAGTTTTCGGCAATAGTAAATTAAAATATATTTATTATAGTGAATACGTGTGAAAATAATTAAGTGCTTCAACAAAAATTATCTTCACGCATTTTGCTACATATTCAGCTTTAAAACCCTATATTTATACTCTATACCTCCACTACTCTATACTTACTTGCTTTTAACTTTAATATTTCTGGTTCTATTCAATGAATGTGCAATTATAAAAAGGATTTGTTTTTTAATGCAACCTGGTGGGGCCTCAGCATTAATTTGAACGTAAATGTCCGATTCTGGATACACCAATTTGTTAATTTCTTTTTAGCTTTTCTCCGAATCCAGAATCCGAATGTTCAAAAAAAAAATGGGTGTCTGCATGCTGCAAATAATGTTCTATTATTGCTCTACCACATGGAATAGCAGCCGTGCTGTTATCACTAATAATTATTGAGAAAAACATTTTGAAATGTAAGAGATTTCTCACTTCGTGGATTTGTTGTTTGCTTTTATGTATTTAATGTCGGCGAAGATTCGGGTTGTGGAATACATCTTAACACTTCTAGGCACTGACATATATTGGCGTATTGTACTATAGAAGGATAGCTTATCTCTGCTATAGACCAATTCAAACGACGTGACCTAAGATGGCGGTTGTGGGCAAATAAATCACGTTCAGACATATCCGTAAGTCATTCCATAATCATTAATGCAAGTTTTTCTATGCATTTATGTGATGTTTTCGAATTTACTTCATTTTGACAAAAGAAAGCAAATATTGACATCAAAACTACGGAAAGTAGTGCGACGTTTGCCTTCAACCATAGATAATAAATATATCCTTCAACGGCGATATTGAATTTGATTTTGACAGGTCGTTGGATAGATCCGGATAGATCTAATCCCACTGACATTTCTCATAAAGAAATCTAACCTAGGGATTTTTTATGTGTCAAACTTCGCATTGACACGGGGCTAATTGATCTAGCTCCTATTCGAGAAGAGTAGTCCGGTCAAATTAGATCAAAGAAGGGCTTGACTTTGCAAAAGATGATATAGCTCTAATTTCTTTATACATTGTTGAGAACTGAACCAATATGCAGACGCCAATGGAACATTATTTTTGCACTTGCAGGAAATCATGCGCAATAGAGGAACAGAAGTAGGATTCGTAGTGATGGGGACGGGATTGAGCCCATATGTTCATCTAAGTTCCATCTCCATTCTATAGGAATTGTGTAATTCCTCAACCACTTTTGGATTTAGTAATACATAACATATGAATCCTGACTCGCAGAATCTTCTGTTGTAGACAAACGGGCAAGATTCATTTTGGTATTGGCTGCAGATGTAACAAATAACTAGTAACGGAGGCTATTCAAAGTATCTTCCTTAAGATTATCTTCGTACAGAGTCACGAAGCATTTCTTTCCAGCTTTTGCAATAGATTCCTGACTGGAATCTGACTGCAAGAAAACTCGGCCATTTCCACATTTTTCAAGATGTGGATTCTTGTACAGGATGGAGGCAAACTTGGTCTTACCGTCGTCGAAAGGTGTAGATGTGGCGTCAAATTCCAATCAGAAACCTTTTGAAAAAGCTATGGAGAAGTACTGTGTGGCTCTGTACGGAGTCAACTTTTAAGAAGATGCATTGAATAGCCTACGCTACGAGTTATTTGTTACATCTGCAGCTAATATCAAAATTAATACCAAAAAGCATTTTCAATGTTTTTCCCCCAAATCAAAAAAATAATTTTTTTTAATTGCGTTTTTTAACTGTACTTCAAAGCGTTATTAAACATACGAAGTCCAGCAAAGCACTAAATTTTAGACAATTTAATATACTTTAGAAATGTATATATTTTTTGTTGTAAAAACTAATATTTTTTGAGAAAAATTTCGTAGCTTCTTGAACAAAAAAAACTAAACTTGGAAGTGAAAAAGAAAAAAATTTTAGCGGTGGTATTGATGTTGCACAGGTCGCACAAGTTTTTCAAAGATTCACCCTTGGATTTTCAATATTTGCCCAACAATATATAAAACAAATTAGAACTACATCACCTTCTGCAAGGTCGGATGTTTAACTTGACTGGACTAGAAGGCACGTTCTGATTTCTATTCATAATTAAAAATACCATCTCGACCTGGAAACAAACCACCGTTTATGCGGTGAAAGGCAAGGATCCATACCATTGAGCCACCGATACGTCTTGCAGTGTATTAATACAAATAAACAATTGGAGATAAATTGGAAAAATGGAAGTATAGAAACAAAGAATAGTTATTGTAACCTTCAAGAGATATTATGACAAGGAGAGAAATGTAGGTGGTAAGTGCTAAATACTAAGACGCCCGAGAAAGACAATGACCAATAATAAATGGAATAATAAAGACAAAGTTCAAAATAAAAAGCGAAAAAAAAAACAACGAGGAAATAGTGAATCAGGATAGTTGTATCGATAAATTATTATTAAATTATTGCAGACTTGGCGGAAGAAATAATGCTTTCTTCCTTACCTTTTCTTTTGCAGGGCTCCGTATTGTTGGAGCAAAATATAATTGAATGGCGGATTCAATATTCACAAAATCTGAACGCTTCTTTTTTTCAATTAAAACCTGCACTTCTAAAAGCCTTTATTGTATTTTTTATGTTGAGTTAATGAAAAAGTTTGCTAAAAATCATATCCAAATCCTTAACGCATACTTTGGATGCAATCTCCCTTGTCTAATTCACAATTGAAACTGAGAGGAATTTTTTTCCTTGTAAAACTCACAACAACACATTTCTATATTTTAATAGTCAGTTTATTATTCTGGCATCTAACAAATTATTTATATCATCTTGTATAATGGCATACAAGAAGAATTGGATAGGATATTTTTTGAAAGTATTCCTGTTTATTTCTGATAATCATCTACGATTTGTAGTGTTTCGTAATAGTTCATTAACATTTTTTTTTTAATTATGGTAAATTAATGATTCTTTTTGTATGAGTGTATGGCATTTTGAAAGAGTTGGAGCATTTTGCATTTCTGCTAAGGAAACCATAAATAATTTTGGGTATATCCTATATGGAAATGTGTCACTTAGTTAAGATTAAATATCTATAATAAAAATACTAAAAACTTCCTGCTTTGTTTAAAGTTTCGTCATATCCTACCAGAAAATAAACACTAATGTAATTTAAAAAATAATTTATTTTTATCAATATTTGCATTATAATTTCCATATTTCATTTATTTTTCACTACAATTGAGATGAAGCATCCACACACGTCAACAGTGGTAACACCTACGTTAATTGTCGGAATTATTTGTAATTTATCTCCACAGCATACCTACGACTACCAAAAATAATAAACAAAATTAAGGAAAACAATGCCGATTAATTCAACAGACAATCCATTACATACAGCCTATAAAAATAAACAAATTTTATTGCGTAGAACATCAAAATCCGATACTTCTTCTGTAATAGAGAAAGAAGAACGCCCCTCCAGAAGATCTGTTACAAGAAAATTGTACGCCCATCGTATCAGTTACTCCCTTATCTGGCTTTTGTAACACTCATAACACCATACAACGATTATTATTTCATTCTGAGCAGTTCGTTATTTTTTAAAAGAAAATATGATTCCACTTACTAGCCTGTAAAAAAATCTTCAAAATTGCTAATAATATAATAAATAAATTTGTTGCTGTGAACATTGAGTTAAATTCCTTTGTTCTGTAAGATTTCTAATTTGCCCGCATTTGAATCTGAATTTCTAATTTTATGTAATCAGAACGAAATTAACCTCCTTAGATTTCTGCCACGGTATTTAGTGCTAAAATAGGTAAATATTTATTGTGGTATTTTATTTGCAGGATCTTTCGCAAAACAGTTTAAAACCGAAGTAAACTATATTAATGAGAATCCATGTTAACATTAATTTTATCTTGTTTAGCTTTTGTTGTCATTTATTAACATGCTTTAATTTTTTGTTTCAGACTAAGTAAATGGACTATAATTCGCCTAAATTAACTTCCCTCCCTTCCAAAAGGTAAGTCGTCTTTCTGTATTCTAATAGCCCAGAGGGCAAACTGGCATTCTCTTCTTTCTTGCCTTTAGTTAGGTTACTTGTTTAATTTGTATTGTAAAGTACACAACAATTGGAACCAGAGAAGGTATATACATGCAACTCAGAACATCTCCTCGGTATTTTTGAGCGAATTTCATTCATATTAATTATAAGAAATGTACGAGGTGGAAAAATCGCCAGCCGGCAAGTTAAAATGGAAAAATTTCCAGTGGGTTCAGAAGTAATAATTGTACAAAGGGTTGCTTGTTCTTAAAGAACCTTTTAGAACCTCTGCGACAGCGGTCGCGGGCAAATAAAGAAATGGGAGTAGTAATTAAGAAAAACATTTGCTGGAACTCTCCGTGTCGGATATAAAAAGGAATATTTTTCCTCGTTTATTTTTATCTCGCACTAATCGCTTCGGGTTCGAAAATAAAAGGAGCACAAATTGTGAATTTGCGAGACCGACAAACTAATTCTTTTCGCCGGTGAGAATGGGGTTAAGTAATTATTTATAAAAAAAAAAAGATATTACATTTGCTTAAGAGCTATGATTGATCGCTATTTTGTAGTGCAAATAGGTATCTTCTATATTTTTATTCCACGTTATCGAAATCGATTTGGCGCATTTCAAATTTCTTATCTTTCGCGCTGGCGCTGATGATTGTGTCTTAGAGAACGGGACACGCTCTCTTGATAAATGATAAGAGCAATCTCTAAGAACTGATTCTGTCGCGCGTAATTTAGGCGCAGGGTGTTGATAACAGTGACACCCGAACGGAACCGGAAAATGATACGCCAGAGATTGCTTCTAATTAATATAACATTATCGCCTTGGTAATTCAAGGTTCATATTTTTCTTTATCAATTTTCACATGCCTATTATTTAATATTAGTCTCACATGAGTACGTATCTTGTTATATACTTAAGAATGTAGAGATTATAATATTCATAACAATTGCTGGTTGTCTACTGCATGGGTTGGAAATTAAAGAAGAAACGAAGCAGATCATCTAAGGATGCAAAAGCATGAATTTCAAACAGTTGCAACATTCAATTAGTAATTACGTACGCTGTGGAGACGAGAGTGGTAAACAAAATGGGAGGGGAGGGGAGGTAAAGCTGAAAATAAAGAAACGAATGATAATGAGAATAATATTAGGCCCAAACATAACAAGGAAAAGATAAACGAGAGCAAGGAAAAACAAAGAAATACAGACCCAGTTGGAGAATGAAAATATAATGAGATATATAAACAAAGTAAGACTGAACTGTGCATATACTGAGAAGGAAACCAACTTAGAAACAGCTTAGATATGAAACGTCGGATGGATCATAATTCGTGAAGGTCGCCACTGGGGTGCCTCAAGGGTCAATTTTAAGGCTTGATCTATACAATGATGTACTTCGTATGCAATGACACGAATCTGATAGTGTATGCTTATGATATTGCAGTAGCAATTGTTGTCAAAGGCATTGCATATGTACAGAGAACAATTAATCAAGTTATGAGACGAGTTAAGTTGTTAACTGAGTTGTTAATGGAGGAGAGCATGGTTTGAAACTCGCAGCTCATAAAACAGAAATTGTTCTAATAACTACACGTAGGATTCCTTTAGAGATCGGTATGAGAGTGGGTACCGAAACGATTGCTGCTTCAAAAATAGTTAAACACTGAGGGATTCACTTAGATAATCGAATGAAGTTTTGGCAACATATAGGTATGTTTGGTGTCTAACAATGCTGTTCGATTGGTTGCTTCATTAAACAGATTGATGACAAATACTGGCGGATCATCTTCAAGTAAACGTAGGCTACTCATGTCTGTAACCAATTCCATTCTTTTCTAGGGGAGTGAGATTTGGGCGGAAGCATTAGATAAGGGAGAAAACGTCGGCAGTTCAAAGGAAACGCACTCTACTAATAGCAAGTGCCTATAGAATTATTTGTACTGGTAGAAGCCAAAGTAACACCTGCAGACTTGATGGCTAAAGAGAAGAAATATGTTTATAGTACAAAAGACAGAGGTAGGAGAAAAGAAGGCAATAACTAAACCGCGAAATCATATTAGATTGCTTTAGCAAAGGCGTTGGGATACACCGCTCACCGAAAGATAGATATATAGATTAATTAAAAACATTTCGGAGTGGATAGATCGGAAAAATGGAGAGGTGAGATACTATTTCATCCAATTTTTGACAGGATATGGAGAAAGTAGATAGTACTGCATGTCCATTTCAGGACTCTGATATGGATACTGTATATCACACAGTTTTTGAATGCGTTGGAACGTAGAGAAGAGGTTTTCACGCCAGAAGATATGGTGGATACGGTGGTAGCTAAAAGAAACTGTTGGAATAAGTTATCTTTCTATATTGAAAAAATATTAAAAATTAGAACTACGTTAAATGAAGAAGATAATTATGCAGTAATGGAAGTAGACAAGTAACTAACCTCTAAGCTCAGTACTTTGAGCAAAGTAAATTCGACTTAATGCATTTTCTCGTCCGCAAACAAAAAAAAAAAACATTATGTTCGTTCCTGCATGTTAATGCAAAATATTAGAGCGGGGTAAAGATAGCTACATTGCAAGTTGTAAGCGGCTATCCTGGCTAGCTAGTTGCTTGCCTGCCTCCATTGCTACTGCAGGCACTAATACAAGTACTTTAATGTGGGGTTTACATTTGCTTAGTAGCAATTCGGCGCAAGCTACTAACCTGCTTACTATACATTGGTAAACTTAGCTGAAGGCTTAACGATTATGATAATGATGGGTTTCTTGGGCCGTTATTTAAATGTGTATTTCAATTCAGCAGTCTTAAAAATAATCCTTGTTCGTAGTGCCATTATATGCTAAGATCGTGATTAAAATTAAATTAACTTCGGTAGTAGATAAGTGTTAATTAACTGAAGGCGACGCCTTTTTAAAAAATTACTGGTACATTAATTTTTAAAACCCGATAGAGCTTATATTAATCAGCTAAGCACAAGCAATTACGTTTTACAAATCGCCACCTATTAATTATTCCTTGGGCGAACCTTTGATAAAACCAATTAGCACTTAATTCCGATAGCGCTTACACCACGCCCGTTAAAGAAATTGTAGTTAATTGGCGAGTTTATTTAGACTTCTCTTTAATGAGGGCGGAATTAATATTATTTTTCTGTTTTATATAGCGTCAGGAAACACCGATTAAACAACGGAGCGGAACGCGCAATTTGCTCTTTAAAAATTTTAATTCTTGTAACAAGCAAACGACATGTGTGAAACGTACAATGATATGTAAATAGGTAGTGCTGCGCAATTTTAACGTAATAGGGTTATTGGTTACGGCGTTACACTTGCGACTTGTAACTAGGCGACGCCATCGTAGCGTATATCCTGAAATAGCGCACAATGGGTTATTTGCATCTCTTACCTCAGATGATGTTTGATTATATAGACGGTGACTTCGAATAGTTGAGTCCTACATAAAAAAAAAACGATTTCATTACCATTACAATTAATTATACTTGTTAACTTGGATCAGCTCTACCTGTAACAACGTTGTATAATTTAATCTATTGTGTGAAACGTGTTCTCATTACTTATTTAAGTTTGGGTGAAATGGGGAAGGGAGCGTATAAACTACACACAGCTTATTTAAAACAACTGTTGTCCACATTTGATCTAAATTGCGCTATCTTTACAAAACTATTAATAAATAAATAAATGTAATTTCAATATAAACGTAATACGATCATAAATAGTTATAATAATATTTTAATGAATCGACAAGCTGGAAAAAACAAATTGCCAAGTAAAGTAACTACAAAAAGGCGATTCCAAGTTTCTCGTTCACTTCTCAGCAGGTCGACTTGAAACATTCTTACTGGATATTTTAGCTCCGCCTTAGAGTCACGCAAGAAATAACGCCAATGAAAGTTTAGCGGCAGGTGTACCAATCGCAGGGATACGCATAAACCCAAGACGTTTTTATTTTGAAATCGCCCATTCTACAAACTACGCAATATGTTTTCGCCGCTGCTTTATTTAATTCCTCTTAATAAAGATCAAAATAAACTCATCCATCAACATTAGCTATTATTTCTTCATACGTCAAACATGTAGTGAATATAATTTCCACACAAAAAAATAAAATAAATAGGGCAAAGTAAAATGTCAACCCTCTTTAAGGAGTGCGTATAAGCCCCCTGAGAATGTTGGCGTGACTTCACCGTAGCTTCTTCTTTTATTCCCATTAGGTATTTACGAGCGCAAAACAGATATAGGTTCATGGAGGCACTGTATTAAAGGCGCATATCGCTGTCTGTTCGATTTGATTGATTCGAAAAATTCGATTGCCATTTGGTCGGCACGCAGCTTTGTCGATGTGATATCCGAGAAGACATCTGTTGGCCAAAATCTGCGATCTAAGATCGTGTTTCTTTTGTCTAGACGAGGATCGTCTGTTAGCGGTTGTTTGCGGTCAAATAGATTGTGATACTAATCTTTTTGTGGGTCTGTTGTCGGACGAACACACCTTGTTTACAATTCGCTGACTAACGTGATTAGGGAAATGAAAAGAAACGATTCTCAAAAGGTTGTGGTCAAGTAGAACATCGCTCTCGGTTTAAGAAAAGGAAGTTTATGGATGGATAAATTCATACTTTCTTATGAGGAATGAAACACAAAACTGAATAGGAAGGAATTCTATAAATATTCATAAAAAATAATTTTTAAGTTTTGCTTACATGCGTTTATTTAGTTTTCTTTATCAGTATATAAGTTTCAATTCAGAATCATCTATCCTTATTCCATAATTCATTCATTAATCCTCCTTGATTGTTAAGCTATTAAGTAAAGCACACATCATAAAACTAGGGTATACAAGAAATTTTATATCGAAACATGGAGGATAAACATAATCAACTGTGATCTAGTTAAGAAAATATGTTCAGCTTCATAGCAATTTCGTTATACAGAGTGCTGGTTATAAGCTTTTTTATTTTAAATACACTCCGCCAAAAAAGTATCGCATAATTTAGTTTTGAATCATAAAAGTATCGCATAATCTTTGTTTGTAGCATAAAGTTGTAAATATACTTTAATGCGCTCTAAGATATAATTTCTATGATTGTTTAAATAAAATACAGGCCAAATAAAAACAAGAACTCGTACTTGAGATTTTCATTAAAACAAGAAATTATAATTTTGGAAAGAAAAATGTCATAACAGTAGCTTTTAATACTGAGTATTGCCACCTCTGGCTCTTATGACCGCTCGCATACGGTTTGGCAGAGATTCGATTAACCTCCGTATATAAGCCTGATCCAAATTCTCCCACTCGTCACGGAGAGCATTTGCTAGTCCATGCAGGTCCGCTGGGGCAACATTTTGGGTTCGTATCCGTCTGTGAAGGAGGTCCCACACGTGCTCGATAGGGTTCATGTCCGGACTTACCGGAGGCCAATCTAAAACTGGAATACCAACATCGTTAAGGTATTCCTGGACGATTATTGCAACATGCGGTCGTGCATTATCGTGCATTAACATGAATTCGTTTCCTATAATTGGCGCATATGGTACTACATGTTCTTCTAAAATGTCCGTTATATACCTATGGGCAGTCAGTGTACCTCTGTCTACTGGTACTAACTCTGTACGACCTATTAAACAGATGCCTCCCCAAACCATAATAGAGCCACCAGCGAAATTAGGTCTAGGTCTGATATTACACTGCGAATAGCGCTCACCGTCTCGTCTGTACACTGAGATACGCCTATCTGAGGTGTAAAGACCAAATCTTGACTCATCTGTGAAGAGTATATTGGCCCAGTCATTAATGTTCCAATTTACATGTTCTCTGGCAAACCTTAAGCGAGCCACTCGGTGGTTCCTAGTGAGACGAGGGGCTGTTACAGCTACTCTAGCTCTTAATCCACTCTGTCGTAACCTATTCCGAATAGTTTGAGTACGCACACGAGTATTTCTGACTCTAGCCAAATCGTTCTGCAATTGTCTCGCAGTTACATGTCTTCGACGTAATGCTTGTAGTAGTAAATAGCGGTCATCTTGGCGAGTAGAACATCTTGGACGACCTGGTACAGGTCTTCTACTGTAAATGCCTGTTTCCCTATATCTGGCTACGGCTCTAGGAACACTTGACTGATTGATGTTCATCAAATTAGCAACGTATGCTTGAGATCGTCCATCTTCGATTAAAGCAACTATAGCAGCCACTTGTTCTGAAGTTAAATTGCTCATTTTAGTTTTAAAAGCGTTGGTACAGAACTCTGACTTCGCACTTTAAAATTTGTCCGTATAGGAAGACTTTCAATAAACAACCGAACAAACCTTACACATAGGCATTTTTCTAAATGTGTTCTTTTAGAAAAAAAAAAAGTAAAAACGCTAAGTTCCATTATTTTGTTAGTGTTTTTATAGTTCACATACACGAGGCAAACTTTTTATGAACGTATAAAAATATCTTGGTTCATAAATGCCCTTTTTTAGTTTATGCGATACTTTTTTGGCGAAGTGTAGATATTTTGACTTTTATTTCATAAAATTGTTTGAAATATGTCAGAAAAAGAAGAGACGAATCACGAACAAACTGCTTTGAAACGTCGAATATGTTCATTTCTTTTCAAACACGTTAATAGTTTCTTTGATTTTGATTTCCTCAATTTATAATGTTTTAAACGACTTGGTTACAAAAGATATTACCAAACCGAAAAAAAAAATATATAACACTCCACTGAAGAGAAGGATGTTGATATCAGTATGCATGTTGTACATAAGAAGTGCTCAAAAGCTGAAGATATTTTTTTTAAGTACATCATGGTAACTATATGACTGCCTTGCATGTTTCAAGATCTGATTCTTATTTCTGTGGAATACCTACAACCTACCTATGCTACATATAGCTGCAGATGACCCACGATTTGAACCCACTACGCCCTTTGCACATACTCCTAAAGAATAAAATAATATCTTCAATTATTTTATTTTTCATTTGATGTGTGTTTATCTGTACTTACATTTAATAGGTATGTGCAATGCAGATTGCTTACGTCCCACTAGTAGTCAAGGACGACGTGACACGATAATTATTTAGAATAATTCCCCGTGTAATAAACGACGAAGGCGAGTCTATTGTAGCGCTCCTCCTAACTTCCGGTGGAATCTTATTGGCGTACGGTAGATAAGATCGACGAATCACAAGTACAAATACGCATCTAATTATGCCGGATAATCGGTCCAGATCACGAAATCGGATAAAGTAATTACGGTATCTACCGCTGCGTGGTGAGGCGGCGACGCGTTATACAGCTCAGATGTTAAATATCGCGGACAAACAGGATGTGTGCTGTGCCTCTTGCTTCTCTCCTGAACGCTTTGTGTATTGTGTCCGCCGGGCAGAAAGAGGTCGCACTTAATTATACACATTCTGGTACATTCAACCTTATATTGAATAAATAAACGTACATTTGTTTACTTATGCTGTTATTGGCTGTATATATATTGCTGTTAAAGGTGGCGTAGTGGCTAAATTGCTATGTAATGGTAATTTTATTAGTTGCGAAATACACCATTGCATGGATTTTGCCCTTAACAAAAGTTGCTCTGTAATTTATTTATTATATGTAATGGTTTATTTCTTACCTGTAACTTTTTAACTATTATAACACTATTATTACACATTGATGTAATTTATTTTCGTTTTTCTATATTCTAAAATACAGATCTTTGATTAGTTACATATTTTTTTAATGTACTTATTTTATCTACATGATTTTTGATAATCGATTTTTAAAGGTATAAATAGCAGACTGTTGAAAACCAATAAAATAATATAATAAACTATAGGAGAAAAGAGATTGCTTCTTTGTCATTTCGAGATATTTCGACACAACGATTTCATTCGTTTTTGCCATTGTATTTTTTTACCATAAAACCAGTTTCCTCGGAAATTTTAGAGATAGACAATAAATAATATTCAAAAAAATATTAATTTGGATATTAGGTCAATAACCTCTTTTTCAGAGTATAAACAAAAAAATAGAGAGATGGGTTGTCTTGCGATATCAATCAAACAGTTGAAATAGTACAAGTGATATTGCACCAGAGAATTGGAAATAAATTGCCTAAAAATTATTTAGAAAAGTGTCCCAATATGTCACTGCATACGATACTTAATAAACTATAAATACTTTTTGGTACTTCTTTCACACGCTCTATATTCTTTGGTTTTGGTCCTTGGTACTAGATATGAATATTTAAGGACCATTTACATTATAGGTCAGTCCCGTCTGGTCATGATGTGGCCTCATTTTTTCAATCAAGTCAGTTGACCTAGTTTGATCCTAATACTACTTCGACCTTTTACCACTCTTAGCACACAGTTACATATTGATTTAGCCATTATGGCTTGTATTTTGGGTGAAGAGGAGACAAATGAACGCATTAGGCTTATTGTTAGAAGAAAGAAAGCATCGTGAAACATTTGAGAGCATCCAGTTCTTCATACCCTCTTACCAGTTTAATTATTTTGTCATCCATTTCAAACATTGACTTCAAATATAATAATGCCAACTTGTAAAATCATCTTGGTCCGACAGATACTTGTTTGTACATGCGGTCAAAATGCAACGGTATGGTGTCGGTTCGATCAAAATACTCCTTTCGTAAAATACCACGATCATTTGATTAGACCGTGACTTGACCGGCCCGATAATAGGAATAGTTCTTCACATTTCACTACCTGTTTTGCAAAAATTTGAAGGAGAGTTGATAGCAACTTACACACTTCAGAGAGTGTGTACAACCAGAGAACTTTGAGCCAGGAATATTGGCAAATGAAAATATTTTAGGTAAATGGAGATAAATAGTTCAAGTAATGAAGTGAGTGGGCTGAAATATAAACATAACAAAGCAATAACTTAAATATTTAGAGCACGATTATTCGCATTATTTAAAAAATAAAAGTTAGGTGCGAGTAGAAATTATTCATAAATAGACGTTCTTTTTATCGTCATTGAAGTGTTTAATTTAATTTTTGAAATATTCCAACTGGTGTGATGGATAAAGTGCACACTAAAAAATATTTGCAATTCCTACGGAAAATTCCAGTAATGTATAGGGTAAATTTACCAAAAATGAGAAAATATACCTAAAGTTTTCTAGTAAATTTCCAAATTTTTGGTAATTTTACCTTATATGTTACTGGAATTTTCCGTAGGAATTGCATATATTTTTTAGTGTGTGACGGACCAATCTTGGATGAGTCCTGTAAAGAGATCAACGGAACATACAGGAGACTTGCCTATCTTTAAGCTTTGAAAATAATTTTCGGTTATCTTATTCATAATACTATTTAGTTCAAATTAGAGTTAAAGCCAAACAGCGTTTCTATTATTTCACAATTAAAAACACATATTTTTAATAAAAAATGAAGGTGAAGAATAGGTGAGTACAATGTACCAATTACACGCACAATATTCATTTCGACTCTTCGCATCATTTGCTATGTCTTGGAGGTATCCGGTTTTGTTTCAGCAGCGTATATCATTATGGACCTTATTGCTAATTTGTATATCCACGTTTTATTCTCTATTTTAAGGTATTTGTTCCTCCATACAATGTCTCTTAAGCAGCATGAGATTCGGGATGCTTTCATTGTTTATTCCCGGACTTCTCTATGTAGATTTTCAGAGCTTGTTATGTTTATTTATTTATTTATTTATTCCTTTCGCATTAATACAATAATAATAATATAACAAGTAAAATCCTGCCAACACAACAGAAAATGAATTTATTTTCTCTACTATTAATGTAATCGAAGGAAATGGATCGCATTCGATTATAAATCGATCTTCCATGCGACCCATTGCAACTACATACTAAAAACAAAAATAAAAACAAAACAAAAAAGGAAAAAAGGAAAAAGCTCACACCCATTGCACCGCATAGAGCAACACCAAACCTCGTAGCGGTACATATAAAATATCGTTAATTAAGTAATGAATAAATAAATAAAATCAGCTCCCAAGTTATTCACTTGTTCAATCATCCCATGATCAACTTACATCTTACCGGTTCTCGAGATGTTACTAGACATTTGGTTTCTCCAGAGTTAATAATCATATTAAGTTATTTTGCTCAGTGATTGATCTTTACTCTACCGCGTCATCTGCGTAGCAAACAGCAATGAAGTAGGTATTGCTAATTGTGTAGCCTGCTGTTTTAGGCAGTAATAATATTGTATATTTTGTTCATGGTAGCATAGCATTTAAAAAATAAATTTAATACCAAAAAGAGTTCCCTGATTGTGGTCCCGAAAAACTTTTTTTCTTCAACAACTCAATTTACGGAGGGAAGCAATACTTTATACCTGCCGCGGTTTCCCTAATTCATATACAGCATCAGTAGGTATATTAAATGTTTATATAAATTTACTAGCTGTTAATAGTAGATTTATATTTCAGAAGATCTACATAAATTATTGCATCAATGTTTATTTTACATATATATGTTAACGCATTTCAAAGATATGTTTCGACCTCATGATGTCAGACTTATTATCCCATTATGGGCATTCGACGACTGAATGGGGCTACCAACCAATCAACCAACGTTAGAAAGATAATAACGTATTCCTTTACGGATTCTTGAGCAGCAAAAAAGCGTTAATATCGTGTTCCGCATTGCCAACGCGAACTAAAGAATGAAAAAAAAAAAAGAAACAAACCGCTAGCAACTAACTAACCACGTGCTCTCGTCACTTACCGAGTGAGTTACCGTTTTGCCCCTCGATGCGTAGAAATTAATTTCTTAGACCACCTGTCCTTTCTTTCCAGGGGTGGATAAATAAATGCCTCTGTAGTTCCATATGTACAGAAACGTGAATATGGACGAGGATGGTTGGAAAACCCTAAACGGTGCACTAAAGGGAAGACGAATTATATGTATAGATGCATAAAGCAATTAGAAATGTTAGAAGAGTGTTGTTGAGGGATGCGCTATTAACATATTTTTTTTATATAAGTGTGCTCGAACAAGTATTGAAGGAATTAGGCTGTAAACGAGTTGCATAATAGGAATTACCAGCTGCTTTTTTTTAAGGATTAAAAGTTGGATGCAGATAGATAATTGTAGTTCTTTTGTGTCGTTCCTAAGATAGCTAAAGTTTTCACGCGAGTAATAAAAGGCTAACATATTCGCTTTTAATCACAATTTGCGAAACACTCTAATTGTTTACCTAACCAAGGGAGAACAGGTTAAACAAGATAAATTTTGTAGAAAACTACACTTTTGACATCAAAAAGGAAAATAAAGAGCGTATGTGAACCAACATACTTGAAGGTATTATCACTCACGAGCCCTCGACTAGTTCCGTTGCCTGTCGTCGAGTGGCGCTGGTGTCGTTTCAATACGAGCACCCGTAAACATGCATACATCTTATCCGCTCCAATCGCCAATTATATTTGCTCCTTGAAAACGTTTCCTAAACATACATACGCTGTAAAAAACCGTTTACCGTTTCGCTGGGAAAATAATCCGTTGACATCGATTATACCGAACCTCGGAATGCGAATTTAATTAGGTCAGAATGCCTTATAGGCTCGCAGGTGTGTTTGGGCCGCACGAATCTCCGTTCGAACGATCAGGAATGAATATCTAGTTACCTTTGATTATTATAAAAAGCGGGGCAGACGTGCAAGATACCGCAAACCCGGGACCTATAGATATATATTGGCGAAAAACAGTATAAGAGGGTATATAACGTAAGGGGTAAACGCACATCTGCTATAGGTAACTAACTCTCCCCCTTGAAAGAAATTACCACCTGGCAATTGCCACGGTCCGCAAACAAGGGAAGCTCCAGACATCTGGACACGATCATACATATGCCACCCGTGTACGGCTCTAAGTTCATTTCTTATCAACTCGTGTACTGTACGTCATGTGTAGAGAAATGTCAATAATATCGTTCGCGTTTTAAATGATTTAAATGCACCACACACTCGATTTCCTTTATCGTCCGTTTCTGTGGAGTCGCGAACAGTATCGTATTGACACTGTTGCTATTGAAATATGCAGCGTTTCTATAAATACTGGATGTATGTTCTTGGTTAACTTCAAAACGGATAGTTGGCCAATTCCATAATTTAGTTGGTTCAATCGTCTTTCGTGCTAGAAATTGCTTTGTAGGTGGCAAACTATTAGAATGAATCTAGGAGGTTATTTAATGTCAAATACATATTGTAATTGTCACCGAGGGAATACAAATACATCTAATTTTCATTATTCCCTTATATCCATTTTTTTTTAATTGAATATCATTCTTTATAACCTAACGTTACAAAAATTTATAGTTTTCTAAAACGATTGTATTTCCATTCACATTAATAGAACATCTTAAGTGGACGAGACACACTGTTGCTGGCAGAAACACTTTTTGCCTTCTTAATCAATTCTACATAGAATTGTGTCGGTTCCATATTTTCCCTAACCTGAAGTATTTTTTTTTAAACTGCTAACTTAGCAGCCAAAGAATAAAAGATTTTTTCTTTATTTCACTTTTGGTGTTCAAAAAAAATATTGCTTCCTCAAAGATATACCAACAATACAAAGAGGTGTTACACGTATCAATTTAACGGCTATGCGTATTTCAAGGAAGAAAATTTAACGAAGATCACATGATTACTGTCTTGGTTAGGAGTAATCACTAAACGTTCCAACTCTAGTGAGAATGATAATACGCCCAACTTGGTAAATAAAAATAAAAGTTACTGGAATCACTAAATTCTTTTATTAAATTGGATGCCACCATAAAGTTTCTTGTTTTCTTTGTTTGTTTGTGTACCCCCTAGAAAACAATACATTTTTGCGAAAGTTTAAACCGACATATTGAAGATATTTTATTCTTTGGGTGCTCCCCCAATATCTTCCGATATTTACCTAATCTGCTAACTTAAGATTGGCGCATACAGCCTCCGTAAGTATATTTGATGTTTCGCAGTCATTGTAAAAAGTAAACCAAATTTTAAACGTATATTTTTTTTGCTGCAAAATATCAATAATTTGAATATAATTTGAGTTCGGAAGCTTTTTATTTTATCACAACTAATGCATTACGTCTAGCAGCAATAAACGAAACAACACCCAAGAACTAATAAGAAATGTCTATGGTTTTTAAAAATTCACCACAACGTGGATACTTAACCGCAATAAACCAAAGGCATTTTGTTTAGCATTCTTTCTCAAACTTTGTTGTAAAAGCTTTTGTGTCAATTCAACTTCTTCTTATGCAAGTACCTATTTCCAAATGGATCAAGGTTCGTAAAATTATCGAATACACGCTATATGTATTTTATGAACTTCACTGTAACTTGTGATTGGTTGGTATGCTTACCATGGTTATATCAATTATTGCTTCTCACACCAAGATTCATCGGATAGCTCATAGGAAGAAATCTCATTCATTGTTATGCGGTTACTCACACCTTTTTGATGCCAAATCCAAAATTTTAGTGTTTACTTAAGGGGTATTATGTAATACGCTGGCCAGAACGTTACTACAGTAAGTAGTTTATATATAGATTATATAGACTTTTTTAAAGGATTCGATAGAGATCCATCGAATCTTGTCTAAGCAATAAAAAAGTGCTTATAGTTGTAGAATATTGGTTAATATGGGGGATAAACAGGAAACTCCTAGCATAATATCAGAAAATATTCGAAAAACGGCTCTTCTGAAAAGGCTATTTTTTTCAAATTTGGAAAATATTTGCCTACAAGATTACTTTTTTTTTCATTAGAAACAAACATTTATACTGTATCATTATGATGGTGGTGGGTTTTCCCGTAAAAGTTTTTGGTCGAAATAAAAGCAGTACAAGCGTTGTTTCAGAATTAGTGATGATTTTCTTGGCATCCATAATTAATATGTAGCTTAGTCGATAAGAGTTCATGGGCATTCAGAAAATGAATAAATCAACCGTTTTTGAGCGCTATGTATATTTCTGTAAAAGAAAAAACAAAACAATTTAATTAAACCTTTTTAGAAATCTAATAACATTAAAAAAATCGCTATTTGCATTATCTTTCGAATCATATTAAAGACCAAAACCTTTTCTTTAAAGAAATATAATAGCTTCAGAGTAACTAGGAAAGATATTTCGTCTAATAAGGAATTCTAATACACGCAGGTCATAGCTACTATCTTTGCTGAATAGAGGATGAGTGACTATGACTTTCAAAGTGTAAGCTTCAGAATGAAATTCCTATTCCAACGACCCAGTTTATTGGAACATCCTTTAAACACATTTATTGGCCGAAAAACCAAACACAATATATATCTAAAGAAACTGCAGCTGAGGGGGCAACTTTAGTAAGTGGAAAGAACTATGACGGCAGTGGAAGCTTGCGAAATTGCTGTTGCAGAATAAACGAAAAATATGCTGTAGAAGTAGAACGAGATGATACCAACAACCTTGCATCAAGACGACATATTTTTTACTTAGACCATGGTAAATGGCACAGCAGTTCGAAGTGCTCCATCAAATTAACACGTGAAAATAATGAAAGTTCATCTTCTTAAACAAGCAATTCACTTCTTTAAGGATATACTAAGGAAGCAGCAACGAACAATTGTATCGAACTTGATAACAGCTCATCAATAGAAGTAATGGAATTGTGGAAGGAGGGTGTTAGATAAGGTACAGGAGCACTGATATTCCAAAGTCAATTTATATGTTACATAAAAAATGAAAAGAATAGCATAATTGGGGGTGACGTTACCCAAGATGATAAACGCCTTGCAAAATGAATATGTAATTCAAAGGTTCATTACAGCGTCCTAAGACATAATTTCCTTCTTATGTAAATCACTTCATCTTAATAATGCGAATAAAACAACTCGATTAAATCATCGAAAAGCGAAGGCGACGAAGGAACGCCAGAAATTAACTCTCTGGAAAGAATCAGTGGAGCCAATCTAATATTCATTTCCTTCGGGGCGCCTCTTCCGCGTCACGCGTAAATAAAATCGACGTAAATGGGGTGTGGAAATTTAATCTTGGGACGATCTAAGAAACCCCGGGAATAAGTAGACACCTGTTGAATGTATACATCTTGGGGAAAACTTAGTAGGACGGGGTTAAGTTCCTTACAAGGAGCGCAACAGTTGTCAGTCCGGAATCGTGAGATTTCCTTGGAAGGAAACGGCCTGTCGCCTCTATTATTGCAGATTAAAATTCATGGGCTTTATAGCCTTCGTGAAGACACAAACAGTCTGTAAAGCTTAATCTTGATTTGATGATTAATGTTGTGGAGACAGAAAATGATATACAGATATTGCGTAGACTAATTTTATGTGAAAGCCGCAGGGGTAGGTCGCCAAATTTGGACCGCCTCTTAAAATGGACCACCGTAATAACTGGAAAATTTAAAAAGGTAATATATGCGCCATTTATTAAATAAGTGCATTTCTTCAATAAAAGTCTGAGGGAGTTATATGCGAGGAGTGCTACTATCATCGCTGATAAGACAATCATGAGTAAAAATTTTATATATTGATTAAATTAGCTTCTTACCGATTAAAAACTGTCGTTTTTTGGAGTCTCGTTTTATCAAGCGAGTGAGAAGCACGTGTTTATTTGTGCGCTGATCTCTCCTTGTTTTAATGGTGATTATTAACAGTTTTCTGGTAGTTGTTACTCTCAGCGAAAGTAGAAGATACCTAAGGATTAAATCTGATAAGTTTTGATCCTAAATGTCTTTATTTGCTATTTAATTTTCTGTTTCTTTAGTAGTTATTTTCATTTTTCGTTTTCGTTTGGACTTTGACCCGTTGTCTTTGACGCGCAACCACGCACGCAGTGCGGGCGTGGGGACGCAAGTTTCGGTAGAGGCCGTCGCCTCTACCGCCACGAAATGTCTTCTCATACTTCTATTAACGCTGTCGCAGGCACTTCTATTGCCGGAGGTGTCCTGGATGAGTCAAGTGATCGTACCGTTGTTGAATCCATTTGTACTGAGACTAATAATTCACAGTCCTTTGCTAATGTACTTAAAAGCGGCTCTGCTGCTAAATTTTCGTTTCCTGAGAGAAATCAGGCTATAATTTTTGACGCTATTGATAATTCAGCTAAAAACGACTACATTATTGGTGTAGGAGAAGTTTTGAACCCGAAAAATATAATCTTTGCATCTCGAGTTTCTAACAATAGGATATGCATCTATTTGTCTTCGAAAGAGATAGTTGAATCTTTCATGTCTACTCATGGAGGTATAAAATTGAACAACACCTTCATTCCAGCTCGTAGATTAATCTCTCCTGCCAAACGTATTATCCTCTCAAATGTTTCCCCATCTCTACCACACGAAATTGTGGAAAAAGAATTAAAACAAATAGGACTGAAAATTGTATCCCCCGTGAAATTTATTGGAGCGGGTATATCGAAACAGGGTTACAATCATATACTTAGTTTTCGGCGACAAGTGTATGTAGTTTTCGATGAACACGAGCAATTACCGGACTCATTACTAATCTACTTTCAGGGAAATGCTTTCAGAGTATTCCTAACAACTGACGAGATACGATGCTTTCAATGCAAAAAAGTAGGGCATATCGCATCTAAATGCCCATCAAATACCGATAGTAGCGTAACAGAGGAAACAACGGATATAAGGACCGAGCCATTGCTCAGGGACTCCTGCCCTCCGGTCTCGGCCTTGGGGGAGGGAGTGCAGCGGTCATCGGTGGACCAAGTTGCAGAGGTCTTAAGTACTACTCTGCCTTCTAAAAAGCGTCAGGCACCACCGTCCACTCCTACAGATTCAGAATCCACTTTATTTTCAGCTGAGGAATCTGATCCTCAATCGTTACTCTCATTAAAGGATAAAGATAACTTTATAAAACCAAAAATTAAAAAGAAGAGACAGATTTGCGCGACGGAGACGGATAGCAATGTTCTGTATTCTGAGTTTAAAGATATTTTCTCTGATAAGGTGGAAGTTATAGACTTCCATAATTTCTGTAATTTCCTAGAGGAGGTAAAGGGCAAGCAAGACGTCTTGTCAGTTGCCAAATTATATACCGATGATATGGACTCTCTGGTGGATTTACTGATTCAGATTGTACGAATAGTTAAAACAAATAATCTTAAATCCCGTATTAAGCGACTTATCAAAAAGGTGAAAAAAGCTCTTGATCCCGAAAATTACCAAGAAACTTTATCACAGGAGGACACTGGGAGCACAACATCGCAAGGTGATTTTTCTGATATCCTCGAGGTCTAAAACACCATAGAGCTATCATTATTATTCTTTTTTTTTTGTCTTCTTTAATCTTGTTTATTCCTTGCTTTTTGATATCTTTTATTTATTATATATATTCTCCATGGCTCAACAAACTTTAAATATTATTCAGTGGAACGCTCAGTCGGCAAAAGCAAAACGTATTAGTCTGGATAAGCTTATTGTCGATTTTAACGCAGATGTCGTACTGATTTGTGAAACCTGGTATAAAGAATCAGATGAAGTATATTTCAAAAACTTTAACGTACATAGAGATGACCGTGAAGACGGTTATGGCGGTACAGCCATTTTAATCAATAAGTCGTTGAGTTTCAAGCCACTTACTTTTTCTTGTGTCCCGGAAAATTTTAATATTTGCGGTGTATTTCTCTCGCACATCAATTTATCAATGGTGTGTGTTTATAGACCCTCACGGACGGGTTTGAGTTATCAGGACTATGGTCAGTTGCTGACACAAATTAAGTCACCCTTTATTTTGTGTGGGGATGTCAATGCGCATCACACCGCCCTTGGTTCTTCCAAAATAGATAATGACGGCAATATACTTCTTAAAGTAATAGAAGACCATCAGTTGGTATTTCTGAATGATGGGAGCGCTACTAGACTTAGCAGGCCAAACCAGTGCGTTTCAGCTATTGATGTATCCTTGGTTTCACCGGAAGTGGCTGTCAGCGTCGACTGGGCTGTTATAGATGATACTTACACTTCAGATCACTTTCCGATACATATAACTATGAATCTGGGATTGTCAGATATCACCACCATATTCCCTACGACTAGATGGAAAATTGAAAATGAGAGCCTTCGTTCATTCGCTGAGTATTGTAGGTTGCATTTTCCCCGGGATACACAACACCTTACAGCGGCGGAGAGATTAAGATTCTTGTACGAGTTTTTGGAGCAGGCAGGCGATAGGTGTTTTAAACGGAAAAGACCATTTAAACCTCGTGGAAGGCCATCCCCTCCTTGGTGGGATGAGGGATGTACAAGAGTAGTTGAAGAGCGAAAGAAGTTTTTGAAACAGTACAAAAGAGATCCCTCCTTTGAGAATTACATAAAAGTGCAAGAGGCTGTAGCCTACAGTAAACGCTACTTAAAGAAAAAGAAGAGACACAGCTGGGTCGATTTCTGTACTAAGCTAAACAGAGATACTCCTTGTGGGCAGATTTGGCGAACAATTAAAAAATTTCACGCACGATCCATGCATAGTCAAACGAGGATAGATGATCAATTGGCGAATTCTTTTTTGGAATCGATTGCGCCCACGACGGTAGTAAACAAGAGTCCCGTAATCAACCGTTTAAATTTAGCAGACCCCCTATGCCAACCGTTCTCGTTGGCAGAACTAAATTTAGCCTTAAGAATATCTAAAAACACAGCCCCAGGTCTTGATAATATCCCTTATTCTATGCTTAACCACTTACCGTCAGAGATTCGAAATTTTATTCTATCTATATTTAACGCAATGTGGTTAGATGGTGCGGAATTTGAGGAATTGAAAAAAATAGTAGTTGTACCCATTCCAAAGGCTGACAACAAGTCATTTCGTCCAATCTCTTTGTTACCGTGTATATTAAAAACCTATGAACGCATGATTAAAAAATCGACTAGAGTGGTGGATGCAGAGGAAAAATGTGCTTCCTATGCAACAGTATGGTTTCCGACGCCAAATGAGTACTACCGAAGCAGTAACAGACTTAGTGACAGAAGTGCAATTAGGACTGTCCCGAAATAAAAATGTAGGTGTAATTTTTCTTGATCTCAAGAATGCATACAACACGGTTGACTTAAACATCTTATATCAAAAACTTTGTGAGTTTGGCATGCCAGAGCATATTTCGGGCAACATAGTTAACATCTTTACAAATCGGTTACTGTATATCAGAACTTACAACAATTCTTTAATTGGGCCTAGAAGGGTCAATGTGGGATTAGCACAGGGTTCTATTTTGAGTCCACTATTATTTAATATATATACTGCAGATTACCATAGTATCACAGGTGTAGGAGTTAAATCTATCCAATACGCAGACGATATATGTATTGCAGTATCGGAAAGATCCCTTGTGGAACTTCAGAGCAACATGTCCCGAGTAATGACTCAATCAAATAAATGGCTTTTCTCAAATGGTTTTGATATATCTATAGAAAAAACGAACGTAGTTTTTTTCTCGCGCCATAGAAACCTTCCAAGTGACCATATTAAGTTAGATAACACAGTGATAGCCGTTAAACATGTCGTCAAGTATCTAGGATTTTTCATTGATAACAAGTTAAACTGGTCATACCACATCGGTCAGGTAGTGGCTAAATGCGAAAAATATATTAACGTTTTAAGAATGTTTGTTAAAATTAAATGGGGAGCTGACTATTTAGTGGCGCGTATGTTCTACAATGCATGTATTAGGTCGCATCTGGATTACGGTTGTGTTCTCTTTGGCAATACAAGCAAAAAGAATATGGATAGACTGAGAATTGTCCAAAACAAAGCTCTTCGAGTGTGTGTGGGTGCAATGAGGTCTACTCCACAGGAAGCATTGTATGTGGAGGCACAGGAGCCACCTATTCAATTACGTCAGCAATATTTGGCTGCTAGATATGTAATAAAATTGAAGATCTACGACTTCAGAGAAATTATTAATAAGATTCATCGTCTCTCCATTTTAGTTTTGACAATTCCGTACTGGAAAAAGAAAAAATCTCCTTTGCTTGCAGAAACGTATACATATATTTCAAATTTAAATTATAATATTGGAACACCGAGTTTCCCTGCAATTGAGTTCCATCAGTACATCAACCCCATCCAAATTTTCTTACCAAACTTCACTGGTAACAGTATTAATGATAGACTGCTATATTCAGAAATTACAAGTAACCTTGCAAACTTTACTATTATTTACACTGATGCCTCCAAATCGAATAATGGTTGTGGCTGTGCGATTTTTGACGAAACTAATAGGGTCGAAAATTCGTGGAGGTTAAGTAACAAGCTAAACATCTTCTCCGCGGAGGCAAGGGCGATTGTCGAAGCACTTAAGTATGCCGAACAAGTGGGCCTTTCCAAGGTGGCGATTATGTCAGACTCCCAGAGTGTCCTTAATGCATTGAAAAACCGGAAATGGTTTACACAAGTTCACCCCCTTGTGCTGGACATAATCTCCAGATGTGCTAATTTAAAAACTCGGAACGTTCACCTAAAATTGTTTTGGGTGAAAAGTCATGCGGGGATCCTGTCCAACGAGAAGGTAGATACACTAGCTAAGACGTCAGTAACTTCCGATAAAATTATAGATGAAATCATCTATGAAACAGAAATCACATCCAACCTTAAAAGATATTTTTTGGAAGAAACATGGGAACGCAGATGGCAATCGTCATACAATCAGCAAATTACGCAGTACGCTAAAATTCATTCAACGATTTATCACTCTCGTTGGCACAATAACGTGGGGGTCTCTCGATATTTCTATTCGACTATCGCTAGAATGAAATTCGGACATGGTAATTTCCCGGCCCATTTACATAAGTTAGGCATAATTGATTCTCCAGCTTGCTCATGTGGTTATGAGGTAGCTGATTTAGATCACCTTGTTTTGGCGTGTTCTAACTACGAATGGGAAAGGAAAAGGTTGTTTGAGAAGCTAGTAACACTCAAGGTGCCGTTACCAACATCCGTGGTTCTGCTTCTTAGAACTAATAATACGGAATTATATAGATCACTTATGGGTTTCATAAATGAATGTAATATCATGATTTAAGACATTTTATAAATTAATTGAACATTTAGTTTTTACAGTGTTAGGTATCGAATTAATGTGGCAGATGGGCTACGATCCCTTAATGCCATTAATTAAAAAAAAAAAAAAAAAAAACTGTCGTTTTTTTAGCAATATTCTCGTATATCAAAACATGTAGATATATCTGTTTTCACTAAACTACATATGTTTGAACCTTCTCATGTAGCAGTAGCATATATGAAACACTGCTGCTATGCCTAACATGGACCGGTACATTTTAGGAAACTCTAAGGTGGTCACGACCTGAAATCGCCTTTTGGAATGCAACTCGCTTTAGTTGCTCCTTTCTTGGACATCCTTTGTTGGCTTCGAATGAAATATTAAGAGATTTGCTAACTGGACATCTGTCTAGAGCTTAGATGAAAGGGATTTTTGAAGAAGGTAAAGTTCGTTTTTAATAATACCTTCTACAATTATTACCTAGAGTTGTCTAAGGCTACTGAATGTGGAGATTTTGAAAAACATAAAGCAAAAGGAAATACGAAATTTCAAATATGATTTCTTTCTTAGTTTCGTATTAAAGCAATTCTTTTAAGGTATCAGGAAATTGGCCCATAAATTATCATGTTTTTAAAGAGCATCATTTGATAGTTAGATTTGGAAATGTCGTCGCTGACGAGGATATGACGATAAGAATAAGAAAGCAACGAAAATAAAGAAAAATATACCGGAAGCGAGGATAAAGAATGTGAAAATGAAGATCTTCAACTGTTAAATACAAATGGCAGTTAAAAAGAAACTGTATCAAGACGATACACCTGGCATCAAATCCAGAACGTATATGAAAATTTCAATTGAAGGATATTTCTTCAGTTCAAACCAAAAGATCTTGAACAAGCATTACGAAGGAGAACACTACATGTCGCTGAAATTTCTAGTTTCGCCTATAAAAAAGAACTGACAATGACAAAATAACAAAAGCAATAACTCTAAGAACACTCATCAAAGCAAACACGCAAAGAAACAAAGACCGAGAAATAAAACTGGAATAACTGAAAACAGATGGTTTTGTACCATTTCTGAAGATGAAGATCAAGGAGACATAATCCAGTGCACACGATGTAGTTGTTCGGTACATGCACACTGTGCAAATGTCAGTCCTAATCGGAAAATAGTAGTGGCCTTTCATGCTTGATAACTATTTAATAAAAAAAAACATATTTCAATATCAATTTTTGATCATGGTCCAAAGTAAGAGCCCATTTGTCCATTTTAGCCAACGCGTTTACTAAATTGAACCATTTACCATTTATTTATTGCCAAAATAATATTTTTTATAACAAATTTATAGTTTTTTTAAATCAGTTTACAGCCAGAAGTTTCTTATCTTATTTGCATTTCTTAAACCTATCTTTGTTTCCCTTGCTTGTACCCTAGAATTAATTATCTGCAAACTCGTTCGTTCTAGGCAACCTTCGCCTATATGCGGGAATTTCTTTCTTACCTGCCAAAAGAAACACATTTGATCTGCTCTATGGAGACCAAACTATCAAAATGAATCATATTGTGTCCTTGAAATTTTTATCTTCTTCATTGAAAATTGAAAATCAAGGTAAAAGGATAATTTATCCAGGTGATAGACAAAAAATGTTTCTGCTTTGACTTCATAAATTTTGTATTTGAAAAAGTGTTTTTGCAAAAATATGTGCTTCCAAACATTCAAGTTTCAGAGTAACTTAAAAAAAAATTTGTTCTTTCGTTTTTCATATAAAAAGTGTTTCAATCGCAAATTAAAACTCGCAACAGTTGCAACATCAATAGAAAGGGGCTGAGATATATTTTTGCAACCTGATTAAACCTGTTTTGCTATTTTCTGAATGTAGATATTCTGTAAGACAGGTGAAAGTGATAATTCGTGTTATTCCTGCCCTGAAGTTTCTAGTTCGTGCAACTGCTTAGTGATGCCAGTTACTAATGCTAGAAACAAAGGACTTTATCTTTGCTTTTTAATTCTGTATTGGGTTTTGTTTAGGAAATTTTAGAATGTTCTTCTATAAAGCGAAAAAGTGTTTTAAACCTTTTCTATGGACTTATCAACACCTTTCAGTACGTAGAAGCAAATCCTCATAAGCAGCATCTAGTTCATACAAAAATCAGCGAAATTTACGATCAATGAATGAAATATTTATAAAAGTAATGGAATTTAAAAGGTTGGTCTATGATGATGTAAATGAACATTAAGTTTTCTGATTTTTATAGAGTTTAATTAATAAAACAAAACTAATACCTTCAGACTGATATAGACTATTCAATAAATTGAAAATTCCATGATGGGTAATTTAAAAACTTATGGGAAATTTAATACTTTGATGTTAACATCAAGAAACAAAAACGCAATGCAAATCAACATATAAATAATAAACAATTTAAATTGTTTTTTACTTTGACAACTATATTATATATAGCATTGCTTGGATTCCCTATCTTTGTGGTCACCTGGGTCTGTATTGTTTGTAAATTACTGTCAGTAGCATATTTTCTATTGAGATTGTAATTACATTGGTGTCATATCCCTTTTATAGATTTTGGCAAAATTAAACCAACGAATTACAAAAGCCTTTCTTAATATAACATGGATCCCCATCATTATTTTGACAAGGCGTAATCGGAATTTCTTGATGAAATTAACTGGACATGAAGTGCTTTTTCAGACTGCTCTTGGACCGACATGTAAGAGAAACACACTACAGAGATTCAATTGGAACTAATCATACCGAACCAATTTTGGACGAAAAGCGTCCAGTTTTTCGATTTTTCATTTCGCAAAACGATGGGGTCGTAATGAGTAGCACCACCACGCAAGTCGCCAGTATTTTGTGCAGTTGTGTGTGTTGATGCGCTGTAGGGACGCCCTGACCTAAGTGTGCATGTAGATGTGCGTATGTGTAGTTGCATATGCAATTTTTTTTATGCCAGTAGCTGCGTCGACCGAAAGTCAGTCCGTGTTTTTGGAACGGCAACATATCCCGTAAATTGCGTTATGATAAATAATGTACGTCAGTAAATGGGTTTTTGCTATTTTTGTGACGGTTCCCACAACGGACGCATCATGTCTCTGAATAATAACCCTATCGTATACATAAATAATTTGGGCGATATGCCGGACGGAATGTGTGTGCAGCAGCTACAGTTTCAGAGGCTACCGTATACCGTGTTACCATTGCGTACTGTATGTACTTACATCTATGCGTGTTTGTGTGTTTGAATGTAGGCGGACAGGCGGACAACGTTTCTCTTTTACGCAATTTTTGTGGATTTGATGATATGCAGTGGACGTGTTTTATATATTTAAAGAACTGGGGCTTGTTATGGTACCGAAATATCAGGAATGACTTTCCCTAACAATATGGTTAAGTATCTAAACTCTGATTTTTGCTGCATATTGTTCAATTAGGTGAGCTGAGTTTTTACTAAAAAGTGATGGACGTGGTAAATAGTATTGAAACTACACTATGATTACAATTGCTATTAAAAAAAATATCTCAAATCATTATTGTAGGCGAAATTTATTATTTTGGAATGTGGCTAGTAATCGAATAAAAGATTTACATTTTACGTTTCGGCTTCTTTATTCACTATTTAAGCCTTCATCAGAAACTGATTGTATACATTAATGCCAAAGGTCAAAACACATAATACTAACAATAACAATTTTTTTTTTTACACGTTAAAAGAAGTGTAAAAGACGAAAATTACAAACATTATAGAACAAACAAACGTATAATATTACAATCGTATGATAAATGAAATCGCTATCACAAAGCATCACTTGCTTTGTTACCAGACGACTTCATATAACTATGAAGAAAAACAAAATGCGGGCTGAAATAAAAACAATTAATAAAGTAAACATATAATCTGGAATTAGCAAATATAAAACAATGCCTAGCTATAAAGTAACTGATTGCCGTCCGCTATAATACCGTTTTTCCTCTTACCCTTTCTATGGCCCTATAGACGACACGGACATGCTGCACTTTGTCAAAAAGTTTAGAAATATCTATTCTTAAGGACTGAATAAAGTTATACAACAAAATCATTAATTACACGAACTTCCCATAATCTTTTTTTTATGGGGTTGATAAAACCTAAGCAAGTGATGCCTATCAGGCATCCACGCAGAGCCAAATCTCCCTTCTAATCATCATTACGACCTCGGCCAAAATCGGTTATGGCAATTGACCAGAGTGAGATTTGAACCCGTGACCCCATGACTGATAGCAAAGTATGCAAGCCACCAGGCTATCAGCCGGGTGTTTTTTTAAGGGACTGTATAAAGCCTAAGCATTTAATGTAAACATTAGTAGATTTAATGGCAGGAAGAATTCCCCGTTCGTCAGAAGATGTCAAATATATCTGCTTTGAAAAGAAAAATATTGTAATTTGAAGTACTACCTTACATAGTCAAGGTAATTCTCGAGTCCTTTAAATAATGCTGTCAACAATTCAGCTTCCCAACAAGTAAATGAGCTTCCAACGAAGAAATCGTCCCGAATCTGCCCTTTAGGGTTTTCCTTTATAAATTACTATCCAAGATTGAATAGATCCACAAGAAAACTGTCTCGATCACCACAGTTTGAATTGCCGTTAAATTACTTTATAGTAAGTTCGAAATTGTTCGGAAACAACATCGGTCATTTGAGCGAAATTAATCAAGTATTAGCGACCGACGGTTCTCGATTAGTAAACTTAAGAGAGATTCCCGGCAACTTTCTTTAATTGAATCTCGGATAAGATAAAATTAAAAGGAGGTGGAGGGTCAAATAAGGAGGCAGAGGAGATCTTTTGCTGTCCCGTTCTATTTTGTTCGTTCCGTTTCCAAAATGGCGATAGCTGTTATTTCAGAACAACGGGGCAGAGAAAAAAAGAGAAAACTATACCGTATTGTGTAATAAAGAAGCGCGAATCAGATTCGTAACAAGCTAACGTCGATGCTGCTTCCGGTGGCGAAAGCTAATAATGAATACGATCCGGATTGAAGTCCGATGTCCGGTGGTATGAATAGTGTCGCGGGTGTACTAAAGGATATCCGCTGGCGATGCGGTCCAAGGACCCTGAGTTATCCAGGATTCACGGTATATAGAAGTCATCATCATCGTGAGCGCGATTATCATCATCATTCCTAACAACAACGCTGACAGATGATCCTCTCGCTCTTATAAACAGAATTATGCAATTTCCGCAAATTACTTATTTAAAAAGAATATGTTCCGTAACGTAAACAAAATGACCTTCAATACACACTGCAAAAATAAACATTAAATTAAAAAATTACATTAGAATTGAGCGTCGGGGAAAATATAACGCATGAGCAGCTTGTTTACACAACGGGTTACAACGGTTTCTCCTTAAAAAACTACTCCACTCAACACAGGGAAATAAAATCAATAATCTGATGCCAAATTTAAAACGATAACCCCATTGATACTGTTGAGGAAAGTCGAGGTGGAAAGCAGTTTACGAAATGGGTTCTACTAAAATAGTCGGAGGGGAAATTTTCCATCCAGGCTTCTACTAAATCATTGTTTTGTCAACAAAGAAAGGTGATTATAATTAGAATAAAAACGAAAAATATATACTTATATATATTTTTTTTTTCAAAACAAAAACCATAGCTATCTACCGCTTATTAACATTGATGCCTATATGTAAATCCAGAAGAGTTCAAAAAGTTTGTCACCCTCTAAAATATTATGAATTCTAGTTTTTATCGTTAGAAATTTAAGTTCATAATATTTCGATACGTCAACATATCTTTGCTTCTTCTTACAGTTGTTGTTATATTCTACATACAACAGCACACCACACATAAAAAGGATTTCTTAAGTCAAAGGAATATGAATATCTTATTGCCGATGTTTCCTTGACTTAATAAAGAAAGATTTTAACAAGGTATTGCTTTTAAGAATCAAAGAATTTAAAATTTACTGCAATATAAAAGCAGTACAGGGTTTCATTTCTGAATTAGAAATAAAAAAAGCAAAGCAAACAGAGTAAATACGGTATACTCATAAAATACTTGTAGGTAAGTATTTCGTTTTGTTCTTTTTCTAGTCTTTAGATAATCTAATATATACACACACAATTAACACAATTTTACCGTCTTACGCAGCTTAAAACCTGCAGCAGTCGCCTCGTAGTTTAAGAGTTTTGCTTGTGTCCCTTAGGGGGCGCACATCTACACTCTGAACTACCTAGTAGGCGATTGCAAATTTAGGTTGAGACGTGATGGCAACGAAAGCGGGTTTGCACTCGGAGTTACGATGAAACTCGAGTCCGCATTTAGTGTCATTCCCCTTTTATTGCTCCTACTGGTGTGGTGACTCCAACATTAGACCATACACTCCACCATGGTAGCATTTTTCAGAAAGCTTGGAATGAAATAGTATAGTATATTGGTAAATAAAATATTTCAGTTCAACTGGTCAGTATTATTGAAAATAACAAATTTGTTGGTAGATTCTAAGAAACATTTCAGTCAATACTACATTTGTTTTATATTGAGGTTGAATCCCTTCGATCCCTAAGTCAATGCATTTAGTGTTGTTCATGTAATACCCAACATAACTTCGATCAAAATTAATTATTTTTATCTGAAACCATGTTTTCCATTAATTTTTTTTACGTTTGACTCAACCAGATGTTGATCTTCAGTTTACAATATATAGCTTTGAGTGAACATTATTACAAGAAGAAAATTATGCTTTTGATTGAACAACAGAACGCCTTGCCACTATTGAAAAGTATTATTTCTTTAATTTAACGCATATTTCTTTGTGTTGAACAGCAAACCCAGGTGGTATTCCGCAAACTATACAAAATGAACTATATTTACAAAAAATATCTGAATGATGATGGAGGTAATCTAAACGTGTTTATGTTTAAGGTTCAGCATTAGCATTCTTTGGAATAAGTATATCTGATAATACAACAATTTAATTTTTTTTTTCATTAGAGAAGTCTTGCCTTTAAACACATTTGCCTCATTTAAATGAATCTCCACCTCATAATTTAAGAGATTCCAAAAATGACGACCCCAAAGTTAGATTTCTGTGGTATTTTTATATAGCATTTAAAGCTATGTGGCTATGAAGACCAAATTCGTTAAGAAGAAGCTATGATATATCAAACTCACTTTTGATTCTAACTTCGTTAAGTGGTGGTAGAGACCCCATGAAGCACTTTTGGAAAATATTACTCATGGATCCTCAAGCCTTTATTTTCTAGCGGCCAAATACTGGTATATGTACTGGAATAAGAAATCGTATCGTTAATAATATCAAATGCCCAGTAGTGAAGAATTGGCCCCAGCAATTAATAGATTCTGAGTTCTCTATAACTCCATATTTTTTTATATTAGTAAATGATAACGTTTATATGCATTTCCGTTAATTGTGCTTGGTTATAATTGGATTAGGATTAAAATTAATGGATTAATTGTAAAGTATAATGTTAGTATTTCTCTTAAATGTTATCTTTTCACCATGAATCAAGGATGTTTCGTATTTAATGCTTAAATCAAAAGTTTAACTGTACTTAATTAATCGTTCATCCAATATCACTAAAATGTATTTGATTTAATGAGATGGCGCTCACACTTATGTAATGTTGAAGACAAATAATTTAATGATAACCCTAGGAAATGCTTTTAAACATTTTAAATGATCTATATTCATTTTTGTATGAAATATTTCTATATTTATTAATTTTGCTTTTATAGATAACGCAGTAAATAATGATAATGTAAGACAATATGTGTAAATTAAACATTTTTTGTTGCTTCATTATCATTAACCAAAATAATCGTTAATTACCATAATTTGAAAATAATGAGATAAGAAGGAAATAAAAGAAGAACATGGGGCCACCAATAGGCAAATTCATAACCTACAGATTACTAGACCAGCAGTCATTAGCAGTACAACTTTATACTCGAGTACATGCACCAGACACTAAACCATTTTGGATCTTAAAAAATATATGGTCTATGTTTAGGACTAATATTTTGCTAGGTAATTCAAAGAATTCGTACTATCACTTGACAAAGCTAACGCAAAATGTGAGTTTAATATTTGATGGGTAATTATGAATATTGCAGATGGTTAGATAACTTAGTGCTATGAAAACAACAGCATCGGAATTCAAGTGTTGTATTTCCATAGATTAAATATAGATAAATTTTCGTCAAAGTTAATGCTAAATAATTTGAAATTTCGTTTATTTTGTCGTTCCAAATAAAGATTAGAAAGTGATTTAAATCTGGTCAATGACACTTTCTCACGTCTCACATAAGGTAAATTCCACCTGACATACCCTCGCAAGAAACACATGTCCTTCACATTCCACACATGCATGCGTCACATAAGCGCACATCCGACCTACTCCTCAAACGACACCGTGACGTCATTCAAGACGTCATTCTTACGAAACCCCGTCTTTATAAAACGCCACCTGCCGGCGTAAGTATATAATAATTCAGCCGGATCGCTTACATATATGTATACCCTTCAACCGCATAATCGCCGCCACGGAAGGAGATAGCTGCGCATATTTTCACGCCAAATTAAATTTTCCGGATTCTTTTCGGACAAGGCGGATTGGCGATCGGATAGCGGGTTCTAGGAAGATGTAGACTTTGCGTGTTAAACTCCTGTACACTATTACAGGTACCTTAAAGTTTATGCTTTGTCACTTTGTGTCCGCTTGAGGAGTACTTGCCATTGTCCAAGAGACTCGATGATCTCTTATTTGACACTCGAACTGTTAACAATGGCCGAGATTAATAGTAGTAGTTGGTCCTGAGGATTTCCTCAGAAGTTTCGGAAAGTTTTGTTATCGTCACTTGGTGAATGTTCAGTTTTCTATGGGAGGTAGTTGTTGCTGTGTAATCGTCTGCTCGGTATTGATAGTTAGTGGACTGTGTAAGTTAATAGCTTTATAATTACAGCGGTTGGTTATTGTACCCGTATAAGTACCTACGTGGCATAGAAGCATCTGCAAAGTTTGCAAGTAGAAAGAAGATGTTTTAGATAAGCATTATTATAGTATTGGGATGATCTATTTTTCCAATTCTGGAGACACATTGCCCTACAACAGCCTTCACCATAGTTCTAACTGTGTATGTGAGACTTATTTGTGTGAAAGCGTACTTATATACCCATCATGTTCGTGTTCATATGTATACACGCTACCGGAACCGTTCATTGTGTTCGCTACTTAGCCACATCCGTTAAACACCGCGTTTCCGCCACGCTATTTCCTCTATTTCCTTAATATTATTTTCTGCCCTTTTCTACAGGTGTGTGACTTAATTATTGCTCAGCTTTTCTATGCCCCATCGTGCGCCTGTGTTTATCGTCTTCCTCTATCTCTGGTCGGTGTGTCACGACAGATATGTGCACGTCTCCAATTAGGTCCGTATGCTAATTTACGCGTACTGTGGGAACATTACCGGGCCCCGTTTCGTGCGTATTAATCAGTAATTATAAGACTTTTAAAATAATTGCGTATATATGTATGATATCATTACTGTCTCTTTTGTTTTCATTTTGCTGGTGGATATATATTTACTACACTTGAACATTACATGAAATTATGTAGTATTTATGCTAAATATACTCCCTCCTTCCACACTTTTAAAACAACATGTCTGGTAACCAAGTAAACTATTTTGGCAGCTAAGAAATTTTGTTTTGAATATGTGATACCAAACATCATTTATTTAAAGAAAGCTATTTGTCTCATACAAAGATGTATACTTACAAACAAAAAGTATTACTAGATCTTGTGGAAATGGTATTATTTAAATAACCGGGTCTGATAACATTTGATTCAGTTCTTAGGTAATTTACTGCCAAATCAGAAAAACTGACTTTATTCATACTTTTTAAAAGTAATTTCACTTTTACGAAAATAGTAAAGTTTTTATGATTTTACAACAGTTTTTATAGATACTTTTCCTAGATCTATTAAGTTTTTACGCATGTTCACGTTTCTGGGACGTCAGTTTTTTACGCACCGAAAAAAGTATTACAATTGTATTAAAATCTTACAGAAAGGTAACAAATTATTAAGATTCTTTATTAAAGTACTATTTATAACGCATTTAAATTAAGAGTTCTATTTTGAACTCACCTTACTTTGATTATTCCCAAAAAATATGTCTGTATGTAAAGAATATATTGGCTGCAAGTAATATACAAAGCAAAATAACAAAATGCCAATATAGGTGTCTAATACATCTGATCATATCTGTATATTCTTAAAATAATAGTAAAAGTTACAAAATAGGAAAAATGCTGCTCATACATTGAGAATATAACAAAAATTGCAGTCTAAGACATTGCAATTCATTGCGAATGTCACACTGATTTTTCTTTTTAAAATGACAATGTAGCATTTCTATTTCATCTTGGAGTTGATGAAGAATTGAAAAAATTAATACCTTGTGCAAAAACAACCATTTAAAAGAATGCTAAAATGTAAAGGAACTCGTCTTAAAACAATTTTGTCAAAAAACCAAATAACTTTAACAAAGTTGGATTTCTTATCACAGATTACATTGTTTGTTTACTAAGCTTCGATTGGGGCCATGTTCCTACAACTAAACTAATTGACTAAATATTTTTGCTTTTCATTTAACACATTGATCAGGGTACATCTTCATTAGTCAGAGGTCAACCACTTCTTTGGAAGTAATTGCCAGCATGGGTTTCTTGCAGTATATTGTAAATTTTATTCATAAAAACTATTGTTGTAAAACTATGTAAAAAAAAATATTACCAAAAAAGCTAATCTGTACTAGCGATGGGCGATTCGAATCTTTTTAGTGATCCGAATCCAAAAGACTCCTAAAATTAAAGATTCGTATAATATGATTCGTACCGAAAGACCGTAAAGGATTCGTACCAGCGCTGGGCGATTCGAATCTTGTGAGTGATTGGAATCCTAATGACTCCTAAAATTAAAGATTCGTGTAATACGATTCATACCGAAATATTGTAAAAAAATTCATATAGATTTGTGATGATTCATGACTCTTTGTGATTAGAATTCTAATCACTCTTTGCACTTTATTCTAAGAATCTTGCAAAAAAAAAAAACGGTAAATTGAAATTTTCGTAAAATAAAACAAAATGAAACAATGGATTATTTTGTTTTATTATTTGTTAATAACAAAAGGAAAACCTCAAAATTTCATCAAAGGTTAAACACAAAATTGTCTTGATGAATACAGGCACATACATAGATAATATACATAGGTATAAGATATTAGCAGACATTCAATCTTTTATATTAAAATTCAGAAAAAGCAGATACGATACCGTCTTTGAATTTATTCTTGACCGTTTATCTGTCACTATTTGTCCACTTTTTGAAAAAATACGCTCGCATGGTACGGATGTAGCGGGTATAGATAATCTCTTTCTCATTAACTCAAATAATGTTGGATATATTGTTGGAGTCGAAGTCTGACTCCGACACTGACTCCGACTCCGACTCTGACTCCGACTCCTTGACTATACTAGTATACAAGAGTCGTACTGATACGGATTCGTACCGTACGAATCATATATGGGAATCGAATATAGTGATGAATCATGCGAATCCGACCCATCTCTAATCTGTACTATGGGACTCCAACTAGAACATAAAGTTAATCAATAGTGCTCCACTAATGATTAGATTAATGCAATTTATTACAAAAAAATGGTACAAAGTAATTGTATGGTGGAAAGGATTATGTATTTTTTATTAATATGGAGCAAACATATCTGGTTCTTTTAAGCTGTCTTTGGATTTCATACAATACCTTATAATGATAGAAAAAATTTAATTTGAAGCTATAACTTGAGCACAAAATCTAAGCTAGATAAAACATAAACGAATTTATATTTTAAAATATATTTTCCAATATCTTAATAATTTTCGTTGAACATAATTTTTTTAAGAATCGCATAGCATTAGATGGATAATTACATATAACTATTTTGTTACAACACTTATATTCTAAAATAGAAAAAAATCTTAAAAGACTGTATAACACGTTAAGCTATTACGATTATTGCCAAGTACAAAGGTAACCACATTTATTTTTATATATTCGCATATCAACCGTACAAATCAAATAATGGAACTCCATTCGAACGCTTTCAACAAAGCAGCCAGCGGCTCGACTGCTGTTCATTCACTCATGCTATAAACGAGCCGTATCAAAATAACGTGAAGGAGCCCTGCGAAGGAAGAAGACCTGCCAGACAGTCTTACGTAAGACGTGACGTCACCGGACACAACACAACCTTGAGACCGTTTCCTTAGACCTAACTGTGACGTCATCACACGTCACACCGCTATACTCTCTACTATATCAAGAATTCCACCGTCTTGTGCAGCGGCGAACACGTGACGACGCAATCGGCAGATGTTCTCTACGCCGCATTACCATCACAATAGGCGATATTAAGATTACGGGGCCCGGTGTCGTATTGTCGGGGTACGGATCGTAGCGTGCTTCGACGACTACAATATAGAAGGGGGGCGACTTTCTTTTGTTGATCGAGGAGGGTCAAAAAACTGGGCCCGTGTCTGACACACGCTCGATAGATTGTATTTTTGTACGCGAGAAGTATGTAGAGGTTTTGCCAAAAGCGACAAGGTTAGGGCAGGAGGACATGGGCGTACCGTTAACTGTTTGTTATTATATTTGGTTGCTTCTTTGTACGCATTTAGTATACGTGTAGGCTAATGAAGGATGATTTTTACCATTGTGAAGAGATCCGTAAACTTCGTCTCTTAGTTTTCACACTTGGCCAGAAAATCCCTCTTGAAAGGGTTTCAGAGCAATTACCATTTGCTTCTCCGACTTTTTTTTTTCAAATATTCATTATTTCTGTGAATAGAATTGGACTTTCAGAATGCTAAAGCCTGTTTCCTTACATATAAGTGCGTAGGATATTTTTGAATGACAAAAGAAACGTTTGGTGTAATGAGAATTTGTATGCCTATTGTTATTACAATTTATTATGCAGCGCAGAAACTTATTTAAGTTCAATATTATGTGTTCAATAGCCGGAACATTTAATTTAGTATAAATAATGTGCCACTAAAAACATCCAAGATTGTAAATGAGTTTTAAACAGGAATTTTTGTAAAACCAAACTTGTTTCTATATATCAACTGGCTATGAGGTAGTGCTTAATTTCTGACACATCTTAAAACTGCATCAATTTTAAGACGGTAGAATATGCCATCTGCTACTGTTCAAATATCTACGTGATCTTTGAAAATCTGACCAAGATTTTATTGAAGAAGGTAGTGTAATACTTTCAGGGCTATTTAATGAACACTAGAGCAATATTTGCCTTACAATAGTCCTTAGGGACCATAGTGGCCAGGTGAACCATGGAATCATGGTATCTTCTAGCAAATTATTTCATTGAATCTCACCAAACAAAGTTGTAGGAAAGAAGCTCCTAGAAAAGAAGCAAAATTATGATAATGATGTTAATAACAAGATTCATAAACTTCAAATCGCTCAGCATCCAACTAAGAAAATATTTTATCCAGTTTGCAATGCGTATTTCTAGTTTTGAATCAAATTGCCAGTAGATCTCCTTTCAGTGCACAGTATTCTGTTAAGAGACCTACTAGATTCTGGTGATTCCCATTAAGTTTTAGCAATGCCTCTTTCTTTTTTGATGGTCTCTCACACTCAAGGTTTCTCCACGACTTTGTCTGCTTGTATTTCTATTGAAGCCATCTTCTTGTCTGCTGTCGTGCTATAGTTTTGGTTGCTTTTGGATAAGTTCTGGGCTTTCATATGAAGCCTTTTAGTATTAATTCATCTACTTCTTCGTTTCCTTAATTCCGGGAATACTCAGAACACAGTAACGCAGCCTGTTATGCCTTTTATGCTTTTATTATTTTACGCTAGTTCTATAGGCACAATGTATGTATTATACTTTTTGCATGCGAAGTATTTATCATATTGTGACGCTTTTTGGAATAGTAATTATAGTAAATATACACATTATGATTATGATTAATGCTCTTGGTTTCACTTAGCTGTTTGCTATAATTAAAACAAATAAACTCACTTCTTTCTAAAAGGTCTCTTTTTGATTCCTCTTGTCCAGCCCAATATCCTTACTTCACTATAGATCCCAGCTCCGGTCTCGTTTTTGGTTTCTTGAATCGTCGTGAGCCAAACCAATCTTGCTTTAGATCTGGGATGTTCTATACTTGCTGCTCCATTATCATCAGAGGAAGAGGGTTGAGGTCTAGAAGGCTACTATGCTTAAGCATGCAAGCTTCTGTATCTTGCTGAGTTCAGTTTTAGTAGTTTATCGCTGCATCTTTGTCTACCATACCAGAGATGCATAGCTAACTATGGATTTGAACACCGTGATGTATGTATATCCAACACATCATATTTAGTCTTAATTTCCATATTTTGTCATGGATTCTTCTGAGTTCTTTCCGCTTTGATTTTAATTCTGTGTTTTTCATTTCCCAAAACAGCTTTATTTCTCCACTCCGAAGTTGTAGCATCAAGAATTTTAGCTTTGGGTTTACAAAGGAAAGTATCTTTTTGAAAATATGGGGCATGGGGATCAAACTTTCGGAAAACATTGTCATTAGAGAAGGAACAGGACCTTATCAGTTGCCTCACTTCACTTAAAGTACCGATAACTAAAGTCAAGCTGCTGCAAATAAAATTTCACATCACCAACAAAATATTTTTAAAATCCCAAAATGCACACATCCTTGATAGATAATTTTGTAGATAATCGATTAAAAGTTGTGCATCAATAGTAAAAGAAAACTTTTTTATTTAGTGACATAATAAGGGTCAATATTTTGGAGATGCTTATATAGTTGGTTTATTGGGGTGGCAGGATTTGAAGGTTTACTGGCACAAGAACGTTTGTTACCAAATCTTTATGAATATAGCAGTGATCTTTGCTAGCTAGAATTTTAGTTTAGTTTTAAATCTTTAAAAGCTTTTATGTGTGCTATTCAGTAAAGTGTGTTATATATATATATATAGATATTTATATAAATCATCCTCCCAATATCCACACAATAATTTAGCACGAGCATCGTGAATTTCACGTCAATGAAACGAAAGTAAAGCATCAGTACAAGGGCTTGGCAGCTGCACCATCGTTCACCTATCGCAGGGGAATATACAAACATAAGCAGCCAGCTGACTTGTTCTCAACAACAAAGAAAAGCACCCTCCTTGTCTACGACTAGTAGTATTCACCCTTCTTTACTATGGGGCCACCACTCTCTTTTTTCGTCAAATCACCCTCTTGCCAAATGTCCCGGGGATGCTGACTGACTCTGGCGGCGCGGCGTGCGCGTCGTCTACCGCGTAGGACGACGACGTTTTACGATGCCAGACGGTCGTGTATGCGTATCGTCTATGTGGGTTTTGTTCTTCTAGCGGTGGAAGTAGTGTACGTAATTCGGGGGTTCGAAATCCCCGCCGAGCACCCGATTATAGGTTAAGGGTGTATCAAAAATTTACTGCACACTGGGTCACTAGTATAGGGCTTTCGGGAGGAAATCGAGTCACAATATTTTACTTAATGGACTAGTTCATGTACTAGGAAGGCACGTGTATAGTTACAACATGTAGATAAATAAAAAAAAACTTTATGCAGTCACCAAGCTCATACATGGTCACTATGTGACTGCTTGTTGTTTACTCATACGTATTTTGTTTTATGTAAAACTGTCAAGGAACATATTACATAATAATCGTCCATTACAATACTTGTGTAAAATATTACACTTATACTACAACAATCATAACGTATGCCTGAAAAGTTTTCGCACAAATTCCTTTAAAACATTTTAAAAAGTAAATATGGTTTTACGGCACTTTTTCAGAACAGATATAATTAACAGTTTTAGAAACAACAAATTTGTTACTTATTTTAAATTAAATGTAAAGATCCATAGTCCTCAACAATACGCAGGCTTCTGAGAACACTTCGCTTCCAGCGCTGGATCGTTTCATCAATTTCTTGAATTTCTCTAGAAATCCGCCGTCTTAAATGTTGCCCGTTTTCGGCTTCCCAACCTCCACCATACACTTTTCGAGGCAAATTGGCCCAGAAATCTTCAATTGGCTGAGCCTGTGGTAAATTTTTGAGGTTGCCGTGTTTTTTAGCACAAAAGGTGTTTGTGAGCATTTAGCCAATTTTGAGTTTCGCATGCATAATGGCAGGATCCTAAATCCGGCCAAAATATAACATATTCTTGAGCATGATTCTGGCGGATAACATTAATCAATTATTAATATAACCTCGACTGTCTAAAGCTTCGCCTCTAACTCCTCAAATATAAGATCTGGACATCCCCATTGATATTGCTCACGAAACTAAAATTTTATCATACAATTTGGAATTTTACTTGTATTTTATATTGTCTCGACATTCTTCTATATAGTCGGTGTAAAACCGTCGTTTCCTTTAATTTCGAATTACTTAGGGTAAAGTACTTTTCATAATCTATGACGATGACTTTGTTATTTGCAAAATGAGCAGGACAACATATCCGTATTTTAGCTAACTGATTTGGCGTACTTATATTTAGGACATCTCTTTCTTTTGGTATATTTCTCTTCAATTCGCTGGAAATTGTATATGTGGAAACAGGCGGTGAAATTTCTCTCAAAGGCTGTCCAAATTCTATTCTTGACACTCGACTAACTAGTTTGCTCCACGTCAGCGGGGTTAACAATTTCGACCCTCCACTTTTTGTGAGATTTAACCATGCTCACATTCTTTTATAGTTCTCCGCGACACATTTTGATTTTTAAAATGTTGGAATATTTGAAGTTTAGGCATTTGCTCAAATAAATTATAAACGGTTTTTATCATCTCTAATTTAAAAGCCATTACAGCGCAATCGATTTCGATGCTGAACTGTCTTTAAAATGACAAATCGTACAATTACTTTTCTTTGCAAAGCCAACTCGATGTTTTGATATTTTCTATTTCTTCCATAGAGTTGTACAGTGTCAAAACTTTTGATACAAACTTATTATCGTATTACTAAGTGTGTCAGTAATATTCTACTTCTGATCTACGCACCTTGCAAATTGTGATCATCACATATACGAGTTTGAGGGCATATCGCATGTTTTAAGATTACATAACCATGTCTCAACTTTTCAGTAGCAGTGCAATGATCGCTTTCTTAGTTTTTCTGGGTTTGAAGAATCCAATTTGTATGTACAATTTAGTTAATTTTGTAATTCCTCTGTTTAGACTTTATGTGATATATTGCAGTTTATTAGGTGTTTTGTAGAGTTGGAAAAAATCCATACGTAATGAACCAAAATTCGCTATTTTTAAAAAATGAAAATAATCACGATAATAATCCCAACATTTTAAATGCTACTAGTCGATTCTTTATGTAAACCACACAAAGGAACAATATTAATTAAAACAAAATAAAGATCAACACAAAACTAACTTGGAAGCAAGCTGACAAATTTTATCTTCCGAAAACTGTTTGGTTCATATGAATTTCTTCATTTGGAGCCGCACAAATGCCTCTATTCCTAGTAATTTATCCACTAAATGTTAGCCATGATTAGGGAACTAGGTCTTAATCCAGGGTATTGCTATTTTTTTTATGATGCACAAAAGGTCGCGTGTAAATAGTCTTAAAATAAGGATATGTAAGGGAAATAATGTACTGATATATGAGTAATGTATACTAAACAACCTAATGAAAGTAACAAGTAATTCTTTTTTTATAATTAGAAAATTAAACTTGTATAACTTAAGGGCTAATATAACCTTAATTATAGTGTTTGAATCAAAAATACTCAAAATAAAGATTCAAATTAAAAAAAAAAAATGAGAAGGTACGCTTTCTCACACAGGAAACAGGAAAATATTGTCTAATCGCTAACGTTCTAAAAATTAGTTTTCTACTTGAATGATAATTGTCTCCATTATTCAAAATAATGAAATTAGAAAAATCAAGAGGTGTCAATTAATTATAAGGTGATTGGACGGGCCAGTATGACTATTGTCTCTAGGAATATCATAGTTATGTTTTGCAATTAATTCTCTCTAATTTGTTTTTTTTTTTTTGTTTCGGTTTTCAAGAATAGTGTTACCATTGTAACAGACAACTGAGATACCTTGAAAGTTAAGAACATTTTTAGTTTCAGTGATAATGGGACTACATAAAAAAATAAAATTTGATTTTATAGGGAATGGTTTATCTAATCTGTCTTATTGAAAAAATGCAGCGAGTTATTATTGAGTTTAAGACTTTCCTTCACAATAAATTGAAATTATATTTAAGAAATTAAAACTAAATTTATTCGTAAGGAACATAATTCTACGTTTCTCATTCTTTGCATGTATCTAATATTAATTTTCTGATGCAAAGAACGAGTGGAGTTAAAGTTAAAGTTATTGTAAGAATGAATTTGTTCATGACTCTGCTCGTATATTGATTTTTTCTTTAATTGCAAGTGATATTTCTGTAAGTATATTTTGATATCCAGTAATGTTATGTCTTCAAGTATATTGGTCTATGCACTAACTTAGTACTAATTACATTATCATGTAGCTTATGCGGATCGTTCAGGTGCGAATTAGCAGTGCTGTGAGCTTTGTAACTGTGTGCTGGATTTGAATGATCTGCATATGTGGTTCTGTTCTTGACACATCAGAATATATATTCCAAATTGTAACAAACAGTTTTTGCTTATTTGTTGAGTGCTACAAATTTTGGTAGTTTCAATCTGCGTATGCATATGAAAGTATATAAGTATGCTAGGTATTTATTTATCTTTATTATTAATATATAAATTATTTCTTTTTCCCTATTTTATACAAATATTAAATTAAAATCTCGGAATTAATTATCATAAACCGGGGTTAATTCGTAGCCCATAACAATGCATATACAATGCGACGGAAACATTGTCAGGTACCGAAATGTTAAGCAACGACTGATTTTATCGCCATTATCGAAAATTTATAATTTGACACCGGTTTACAACGTACAAAAACATTGTAACAGCGACCGCGTCACACAAAACAATCGAAGTAAAACTAAATTAATAAAATAAACAAGTGACATATGAATTATTCCGAAGGGAAGTTGAACCCAAAGCAACCTGTTGATCGGGACACATTAATTAAACGTATAATATCCATGCATTTAAAAATGAAGTATACATACAATGCGCGCACACACACGCGTCCATTGTGCATATGATTTAATGGTGGAAATAAGTAGGTCGTAATGCTGGCTTGGTCGGTACACGGCGACTAGATCTGAACAATCTGATCGCAACTGTGTATGCATGTATGTACTTCAGACTTGTACAATTATAGACAAAGTAAATGATACATATTATCGTCATAAAGAACGATTTCATAAAATAATTTTGAGGATATGCTTAGATCAATTAGAAAATGATTTTAAATTGAATCAACCAACCTTAATATCGTACATACTGAAAATTGAAAATTCTTAGTCAGACATACTTTAGTCCTATCGTATCCAATTTATGTTGTGTACTACTATACGTCCAAACAAATGCGCATGTATAAGCATTAAAAATGATAGAGATAGAAATAGTAAATGAATAGGCGCGTGTCCAGGTTTGCGATACAAGATATCCACGATCCTTTGTTCGCCATATGTAGCAGCATCACCACTCATACGACGAGGGTTACATAATAAGAAAATATCAGCTGCATTTTAATTTCGCATTTTTGGAGGGGAGAAGGGCGACTTTTCCGAATTCAATTGCCCACATATCGATCACTTAGGGGAAGCCGAAACTTACCGACATCCTGACAAGTTTTGTAACGATTTTTCAAGTACGGATGCACAATTGTGCTCATCCGAGTAAGTTTAAATTATTATGATGAAATTTCGCATCGCACAGACTTATTTGTCGGCGAGGATGCATCGTTTATTTTCTTGCGAAACGCATCTGCCCTTCAAGACGCCTAACATAATAGATTCATACCGATTTGAGGACTTGCAACTATTGTGCCGATAGGGTTGAAAAACACCATGTGCGAGAAAAATTGCAGGCGGTAAGGTTTGACGCGGTACAAAGACCTGTTCGTGGCGATCTCTCCTCCTTTGGGGGAGAGAGGTTCTAAGAAGCAGGTAGCGCTTTATGTGGCGGTAAGTAAACAGAAGCGAAGACGATGGTACCGCTCACAAAACTCGAGAATTTCTATTATTGCGTCGGCATGTTCCTAGCCCTTTCACACCGCGTTTACTATACCTACCATAACTTTGCATCTGGTTATTGCTATTCATTCATTTCTGAAAGAAATTTTAAGGAAAATATCTTCCGTAAAGCCTGAACACCATAAGCATATAATAAAAGGAACACCTTGCTTTATATACGGGGTGTCCAAAAGATTATGGTATAAACTCTGTTATTAAACTAATTAAGCGTAGCAGAACGCCTCGAGTTCGAAGAACTTCAAAATTTTCATCATGTCAGTGACTTTTATAGGAGTAAAGTTGTTGCCTATCGAGATGTTGGTTTATCCTATCGCAAAATTCGTCGCGTTAATGGTACTGCAATGACGGTAATGCATTTGTGTCGTGTGTAGACAGAAGAAGGCAGAGGCACACGCAAAAGACCAATTGGTCAACCGAAGCGTACCACAGTGCATCAAGGTAGGCGCTTCTGACAACTAGCTCTACGCGACCGTTTTGCTACTACGCCTCAGATTGCTGACTAATGGTTTGATGAACAAGGTAGACTTGTTACTATGCGTACACTATATCGCCGCATTCGAGCCCTTTGACGACTTTCAACGGCAGCATTGGGAGGTAGGATGGCATCATGTCGTCTTCAGCAACGAATCGCGATTTTGTATGCTGAGGAGGAGACTGCTCACTTTGCGCCATCTTCCACAGACTCTGGTGCAGTTAATCCACGAAGTTCAACTTGCTTGGGATGATACTGCCATAAGCAGGCATCGACCATCTCATTCTGTCGATGTCCAGAAATGTACAGACTACGGGGTCACCAAACACATTATTATGTTTTTTTCTTTGATTACACGTTAATAAAATTTCTTGTAAACGTTATTATTTCATTTTTGATATAAGATTACCAGATTTGCAAAAAATCAAGTTGAAGAAATTATCCCTTTTAAGTGTAACACTTTTAATATCACGGAGTATATTTAGAATACTAGGTAACATTGACAGAGAATAAGAATTTTTAACAGTATAACGTTTTTATAGAAACCATTAAACTAGGGAAGTCAAGCGTGAATTAGTTACATCTTAGAATTGTCACTCCTGTAAAGACGTAGCCTGTTTAACCTCAAAATAGAATCTATTTGAAACTTGTAAGCATCGTCTCTGCTAAGTCCTTTAATATTAAAATAATAATAATAGTCATTTGTTCAACGAGACATGCCAATGTGTTGCAATGTTGTTGTCGATCTACATAATACATCCATTTATAAATAAAAGAGATAAAATTTGTATAAATATTAATGTATAGACAAAATTTGTGTAAACATTAGTAAAAATTAATAATGACATTAAAACTAGGCTAATAATAAGTTTTACAGAAACTTATAGCTAGAAAAATTCCTTGTAAATCTTTGATTAAAATTGTTCTCTGGTGAATCTACTAATTTGTCTAGTAATATCGCGTACATGGCAGTAGAATGGTCAACAATTTTCTTGATAGAAGTAAAACATTTTTTGAAGAGAAATCCAGTATGATGCATTTTGTTTTAGAATTTTTGCCACTGGAAATAAAAATAGGTTCAGTGTAATTTTAAGATTTGGTGTATTATTAATTAAAAATTTTTACTGAAATTTTTATATGAAATCTTTTTTAATAGATTCAAATTTTGTTAATGTTGTTGTATACCATTCTAATTTTTTTTGTAATGTCCGACCCATGTAGTAAACATTACAACCCATACATTTGATTCTATAGGCAACGTTTCTAAATTAATTTTTTTAAGTTTCTTTAAGTTATTAAAACTATTTAATCTATTTAAAGTGGTGAAATTGCATGTAACAATACGTTCGTTATTGCCAGAAAGATTTCTTACTAATTTATGAAACAGTTTTGGAATATTAACTAACGTAGGTGTGACACCTATGTCTCGTATTATTTTTTTGAAACTTCTATTCATTAAACACACCTTATCATTGGTTAAAAAAATAAAACGAGTTAAAACAGACATATATAGGTACATACTATAGAATATAATAAATTTTCTGTTGGGGGAAGCTCCGCCCTCACGAGCATCTTGCGTCACTAACAGGAAAAGGCAAACGCAGCTCGCAAACAACGTACAGTACTGCATATACATGTACAATAAAAACTGAATATCGTATTTTGCACGAATCGCAAATCAGGTGCGAATTATAATGTTTCTCCATATTTCTTCTTGGGTTTACACGTATGGAACGTTGCCAAATTGTGCGCTCCTACGTTTATCTTTATATTTGCTCGATAGATGCGCGCGATGACTGTACTTCGTCAAATGCATCAGTTTTTTTCGGCATCCAAACGACAATTTTCCAACATGACATTTAAAGAAACATTAATATTAACTTCGTGTAGGTACTTTATATTGATTAGGAAATATGAAGCCCGATATTGATCTAACAAAAAAAAGTCAGAAAATAATGGCAGGTGTGTGCACAAACGCATGACATATACTGAGATTGGTATCTTGATATCTGTGTAGAATAATGATACCTAATGTATTGCATCAATACCTAAGCACACATTTTAAATGCACAAATAATACCTACTCCAAGGAGAAAAACTATCTTTATGCCTATGAAATATGCAAATAAATGCCCTCTAATGTACATATGTCCATTAAATACTATATAATTTGTACTTCCAATAAAAAAAAAAGAGATTCGTTCCAGGTTATGTAATCGGTGAAGAATGAATACAATACAGCAAGAAAAGTCGTTACTCGTAAAAATTATACCTTCTGGTTTATGACGTTTTAAAATTTCTAAGTACGATTTCTCAACAGCACTCACGTTCCTTCCTTCCTCAAAAAAGCCTGCCTATTGCAATTGGTAATATATCTTGAGAACACAGAGAATTTCTTCTCTATTCACTTCAGTTTAGTTCGCTTATTCGTTGAAGATCAAACATCACGCCTGCCACCTGGTTTTCCAATCTTTTTTTCGGTCACCCCATAAACTACTTTACGATAACCTATTTGTAACACTTTACGGCGATATTTTCAAGGAACCCACCTGTCTAGAACCGGTCCTAGAATTCGCATGGAACATTTGCCGGGTCGACTGAAGAAAAAATGAAAAGAGACGCCTGTTTCTTGCCATTCCGTTCGTAGATTCTCCTGGGCTCTTCTTCTTTAGTAGTGTACTTCCGGCGTGATGATTTTCGGTGAACTAATTGATACTTTTACGGTAAACGTACCATGGGTATGGAAGTTATTGTATTAGGGTAAGCGGGTGGTAGTGTTGCACAAATATTTTATGGCCACTTAACAGATGTCTTCATTCAGCAAATTTGTCGAGAAATGTTGTAACTAAATAAATTACCATTGTTGTCAACACACAAATAAACCTACAATACTTTTGTAGGTTTTCCTATTCTGGCAGAATTTATTTTGGTTGTGTTAATTTAGATAGCAATTTTTTAATTTAAACATTGAGATATCCTATTTGCGAACACACATTTTATTGTTGTGTAATTTTTGATTGAGTTTTTTGAAACCATATTTCCAACACCTTTTGTAATTTTCACATCCCAACTTTTGCGACCAGAAAAACCAATTTGTTCGTCAATTGCTGTATGTTACACCCCGTGTTTTATGCAGTTTTCCTATTTCAATTAGCTTCAATGCTATTTCATTGCATTTGTTACTATGTATCGTAGTGTTCTTTAAAGGAGCCATACGAAGTCCAATCCGAATAGTCACAATACGGGTATTCGTTTTAACCTTACAGAAATGTTAAATCAACATCGAGTTGTATCTAAATATACTTAATGTGCGGGTAATGATGCATTTGTATTAGGTACATCCGATTGTTACACCCGCGTTCGCAGTTTCGGTTATTGCCATTGCTATTGCAATAGAAATTAGAATGAAGTGATCAAACCTGATTGTACTATAACCTTGATCCCACTGAAGGCCCTAATCCGTCTATAGTGGAAATTGATATCTAAACTATCTGCCTGTGTTACGTTATAGGTCGCGTGTTGAATTACAATATTTTGTTGACAGCGGTCAGTGGTTTATGAATTTTCTCTTTGAGGGAAGCATAAAATCCATCTTTTAAAATATAAAAAAATTATAATATGGATTAAAATTTTCCATTCAATTTTAGCTTAATTTATATCAAGTTTGCTTTACATTTTAGTAGAAATAAACGTTATAATTTTTTTTAATTTTATTATATAAAATGCAAGTCTTTTGAAAAAAGCAATTACGTGATTGCAAAGAATAACATAATTGTCCTAGCAAGCATACATTGAACATACATTTTACAGTCATACATTTTAATGCTATTAATAAAGGTTTTTAGGAATTATCTATTACTGTGCGGTGTTAGAATTAGTTGTAGTTTTAAAGTATAGATATTTGTTTAACATTACAACCGAACGTATTACTTGTTTCAAGATATAGTGCGGACGTTAAGCTCCAACAGCTGTGTAAACACGGTAGGCGGCACCGCACTATATCTTGAAACGAATATTACCACAAAATATTCTTACGTCATTTATTTAGCCACAAAATCGAAAGTTTAGGAAACAAAAAATATTTCTCAATCTATCTTAAATTAACACTTACACACGTATTTCAATAAACCTACATATTTTCATAATGTCATATAGAAGCATAATCTTTCTCTTGCAATTTTGGGACATGTTTTTACTGAATTGCAGTTTTCAATTCTTTAATTGTTTCCCTATAGATTATCTCTATTATTATAATACTTTTCTCAATATCTTTACTAACATTATTCCTTCTTCATCCCAACACATCATAATCATGTGATTTTCTGACGACTGCGTTATTTTGCTTCTTTCTCTAGCGAAAGTGAATCCAGTAAATAGTTTCTTGTTTTTTTCGTGGGTCCCAGTAACTTCCTTCAACAGTAACAATATAAAAAATAATAAATATGTGTCGTCAGCCAATGGTGTCAAGTCTTCTCACCGTTATCGACACAATTTTTGTTCAGGAGTAACTTCAGCAGAAAGTTAGCAACGTCACATTATGGTTTGGAAGACGATATGAAAATCTATCCTCGTTCAATTAATATAAATTAACATTCAGCAAGCCTATGCTTTCTTGGATTTAGAAATCATAATCATTGTTATTGTAGCGGTGTGTCCCTTATCCGGAATCCTTCTACGTTTACTTTTCTGATCCCCTGTTTAATTTTTCTCAACTGTTATTCCTTTTTTCGCTATGGCTTCTATTTTCATCCTTTTCGTAATAACCTATTTTGAACTCGCTCTGATTTTATGTTCATACCAAAGTAATTTTTAAACGTACATTGTCAAGACTTATTTTACTAGTATTCTCGCCGATTTGCTTTACAGTCTAACATAATATTTTTAACCTTAAGGCGCTCGCGTGGGCGGCATTTATGCTTTCTCTATTTATTATATGTATTTATTCATTCTCCGCTTTTCTCATCCTAAACCCTCAAACAAACCGCCACGTTTACGTTATTTTAAATGGCGCGAGCACTGGAAAGTTAAATGAACTTCACCATCATCAAATGTCAGTGGTATTCATCTTTGCTTAGTTTGCTTAATATGCTGTCCATACCTCTGCACTGTGGATGAGGTGCTTTATATATGTATATGTAAATACATATTTCATTTAAAATCCCCATCACATTTGATGTCTGCACTCGTCGCGTAGTATTTCAGCAAGGCTGTGGAAACTGATGAAGCATGATATTAGAATAGCTCCAATACCTTTACATTTGACCTTCTTGAGTAATAAATGAACTTTGTCTTTTTTAATTTTGAGCTTTAGCTAGTTGAATAAAACATTCGATTGCTTCTTTTTGCGTTTTCCGTTATGCTTTGCTACTTTTCATTGAATTTTTTTCAACTTCTTCATATACTTACTATTAATATAAATTACAGTAAATTACAGACGTGTTATCTTTTTCTGTTTCTTTAGTTCATTATCGCTTGCCTTGATGAAAGATTATCTTGTTAATTGTTGGCAGCGATGCAAATCCAACAGGGTACTGCTTTTAATTAAAGTCTGGCATCGGCGGTACCTCAAGGTTATATTCTAACTCCTATTATTTTCTCAAATTATACAGACATATTTTATGAAGAAAATCAAATTCTGGAAGGCACATAATTATGCAAATCATTACTTTTCTACCGCTGTAAAGAAGATAAATTTTGATATTCAATCAATATATGACTTGCTTAGAAAAGAGCTTCCTTAAATTCATTCCAAAAATTAACCATATTGGTATTCAGCAAAGGGAAAACTGTGGAAATGTAAGAAATGTGTTTTCGGATTAAAGTCCCCAGCTCGGCCATACCTGTCAGAGTTCGCCTTAAGAGTCGAGGATTGTTCCTCGACAACTCATGTATATACAACACTCAAATAAATCAATATATCTATCAAAAAATTATTCATAGATCTTAAATAAATCTACCTACATATCTCGACACTTCTTATTTGTTTGACTGAATAAACATTTATGTAAACATCTCTTACTCTTGCTTTGGTATTTCTTCATAAAATCATTAATAACAAGAACAACCCTACTGTCAGTAAACAGTAAACTAAGGTTCCGAACAGGTTTCCAGAATGTAAACAATCGTTATAGCTTCTGAAATTTCCGCACTAAAGGATAGAATTTTTTATCAGATACTTAAGTCGTAGAATCACACACATATGGGTGTGGGCTACTTACTTTAGCTTTCAAAAAGGAATTCGCACAATATACATACGTTTGAAAGTCAGTACTATGAATATTGAATATCATACGAACAGTTAAGCTTATGGCCGTGATTACATATATAGTTTCTTTTCATATATAATTTGTACATGTTTTAACAATGTATTAAAAAGTGTTTAATTTAGGATATTTTAGTTTTAGACTGGCGACAAAATTCGGGTATTTCTTTTTTCATATACAGCAGGGTTTCGGGTTATATTGTTACAAGAGGGAACATTTTCATTTATTTTTTTTTTATTTATAAACATGCTGATCTAATAAATTTATATCTATATCTAAATGCAATGGTATTTATCATTACTTTTTTATTAATAAATACAGAAGACAAAGGTAAAGCTAACGCAAACTGAAAGTGGCCGGACGTAATGCGTATTAAATTATGAGTGCAAGCTTGCTTGATAAAATTAGAAGCAACTTTAGAGTCGGTACGCTTCAGTCGTTGTTGCTTCTTCAGAGCTGCTCCTTGAAACAATTTCCTGCTTCGAGACATCTTTCGCAATATGTTACCTTCCATGCCTCCAATTTTTCGGGACCTTAGACGTTAATTTAACGTGAAAAAAAAATGTTTGAAACTATATCCTGGTACATACACAACACGGGCATAGTGGTGCAGGCATCATTTAATTAGCCCTGGGTGTGGCCACCACGGCCGCTATATAAAACATCGATCGTCGAACGAACCGGTCATCGCTTCAAAAGTTCGCTCTTTGATTCCCTCATTGCCGCTTTAAAATCCAGACGCACATGCGCCCCCCGCGCTTGCCTGCCCGTACCTAGCCCCGGTTCTTCTCTTCATCCTAGGCCGCTAATTTGCAGCAGCATCGGCGGAGCGAGCGGTGTGCGGAAAAAATCTTCGTCCCTCATCATCTGATGCGTTAACGACGCATCATCCCATCTCTCTGCTCTCGGCTACGGCTACTTTTTTTTCTTCTCACTCTCTACCTCTTCCTCTCTCACTCTCACCACCGTTTTCCCCGCTTTCCTTTACCGCTAAGTCCCGCTAATGCTAATGTTCGGTTGCTGGTTCCGGAAATGATTATTTTTATTCAGGACTGATTTCCTAGTGACGGTAAGTAAGTACTTCTGTTTTAAGTAAAGCAATCTGATTAAAATACGAGTAAGATATTATTGTATTATAATAAAAAGATGGATAATCACCGCTAAAATGGAAAATAAAAAAGTTGGAAGTTAAAAGTTGGAGTTAAACCGCTTTAAATGAACCACCTAATATTTTACTCATACATTGCAAAGTACTGAAAATCCCTTCCAATTAAAAAAGAACCAAATATGTAATAGTTTCGAATCCAAATTTGAACTAATAAACGTACATGGATATTGTAATATTGAATGTCGTATTAGTAGCACAACTTATGCAATAGAGCAGCAACAAGAGAGAGCCGAACATCTTAAATTCAGAATTTTGAGAGCTTGGTTTTCACTCATTTATAATTTAATTCAGAAAATTTTTAGCCCAAGAAAATCATGTTCAAACCCTAGCATTTTTCTAGCAGAATATTTTTTGAGTAGGTAAACTAATCATCTTCTACTTACCCTTGTAATTCAAAGCACGTTGAGTGACTGTAAATATTATTTTGTCAGTCAAAAGTACTAATCTTGTATCCAACAACCGTCTTCCAATTGTCGATAGTGCTTTTCCTTGTCTTCAAGTAAATTAGTGGTAGGATCAATTAACATAACGAAGCGGCTTACTCCACAATTTGTTATTTCTAACACTAAAGTTTGGTGGTCAAATTCTGGCAGCAATTTTGGATTCTGGATTTACGTATAGTACTATACAAATAGAAGAAATTACTTAGTATTTGCACAAAAATTTTGTGTGTAGTAGACTATGATTCTGTACTATACAGTAAAACTAAAGTTGAATTGATTAAGTTCATTGAAAAAGACTTAAGTATGGAGGGCCTTCAAAAGTTTATGGTAACCAATTAATTTATTGCCAGGATTTATTTTTTGTTGTTATTTTTTTTATTGTAGTTTTTCTAACTTTGCTTTGGCTTGGGCCGCGATGAAAACGAAAAGCCGCATGTGGTTTCCTAGCTACAATTTGGATATTTATGACTTAGAGTAAACGTAAATTATCTATATAAATAAAAAAAGAGCGACTGCTATACTAGAAATGTCTCACTGAAGATTAATAGGACTGGCTAACAAAGGTCTTTGGTTTTAGCATGAAATTATAATAATAAATCAATTATTTAACATCACATATTATCATATATGTTAAAATAGCAAATTTTATTATTATATATAAACAGTTTTTCCTTTATAGTTTTGGCCAAAAATATAATTTATTTCAATTGGCAGGTTTAATTTATTCCTTGCTTTTTCTATACGGTGTTGTTCTGTCATTCATAGCTGTTGATAAATCCGTCTGCAACTCCACTGTACTATACACACGCACAGTTTCATTAAATTTTCCAAAAGAAAAAAGGTCATTGTGTATCCATTAGTAATAAGTAAATAGGTATAAAACATTTTAATAGACTGGACATAGAAACAGTTATATTTATAAAAAACCCAGAATCAAATTTCCCGTGATTTCGTTTACATATTAATGATAAGGTTTTTCTGCTTATGACGCACTTCAGTGCCGATTTCAAAGGAATGCATCCAAAAATCTTATAGTGTTTCCAATAAATAACAATTAGAGCTTCATTTCTGGAGGCCCAAGCAAATGTCTTAGCGTAACAGAATTTTAGTTGTTGTAATACTGCTTTTCCATTTCCAAGATATGCGAATTCAACCATGCTCACTACCAACACAAGATAAATAATAAGGGTTCCTTATGAGACGCTTCCCACCTACATGAAATGTTGGAGCCATACTTGTTATTAAAGATTTATAATTTTCTATGGTTTTTGTTGCTTTGCACTTTCACCTTAAATCTAGTACTTATTTAGCAGTCAAGAAAAGAGTCATATTTTGTAGTTTGGTTTTGTGATTATAGGAAACTTAAAAACCGTTACTTTCGCAACTTAATGCTTTTATAAAGTTTTTTACGAGTATCATTTTTTGGGTGTAGAAATGGCACATTTTCTGCTTAATATAAAGGCTATTGTTGCGCACTATCAACTTCTCTTTAGTAGAATGAGTTTCGTTCTTACAACTATCCCAAAGCCATATAAGAACGGCAATTATGGCATAACCTTATATAATACCCAAAAGAAAGCCAGTGGTTTTCATCTGCACGAAAAATATTTTATAAATCACCTTTGTACACTTTTCTAATGTGTTTTCAGAGTTTTGCTTAAATTTGCTTCGTAAGAACATCATAGTCCACTGGAATGAAATGGCGAAAATATCAATTATATAACGAAACAAACTGGTCTTTGCCTATCGATGAATTTCTTTACGAACTGTCAGAAACTATCATCACATGTCAACAACAATTCTTTTAAGCAGGTCCAAGAAATCCACCTAATATTTTTCAATAGGAACAACTTTTGTTATTCTATCTTTGACATTATCGGTAGCTGATTATTATAAATAACACACACCACAAACTATTTGTCATGCTTTTAATAAGAATTAGCACAGAAAATTCTGATTTTATTTTAATTGACGTTTTGCGTTTCTTAGGTAGGGTTCATTATTCATATAGGAGTGTCTATTACACGCACACTCTTTTGCAGACATATTATGCAAACAAATAATAATAACAAGAAAAAATGTCTTACATATCGTTTTAGAATAACTACATTATATAGTTTTTCCCGCTAACTTAAGCTGATATTGGAACTTCATTAAAAGGCAGAAGAAGGTGTACCCTTACTTCTTCTGTTGATCGAGCATATTCGCTTAAACACAGCTAAAGTAAAAATAGCATCCTCATAAATCATGCTAAATATGGACTATCAAAGTTTTAAAGCATAAGTGACGCAGTATAATTATAGCACAATACAGTTATTTCTGGCACAATTAATGGCACTTAACCTTCCGTCTAGATGGCTAGCTTGACAGTCGAATAAAATCCTCGAGGACTGACTGGAGAATTATATCATGCGATCCTGGGATGTCTACTCGTAGCGGAACAACGCGTATAAATTTACCTCATAAAATGGGCGAAAGATATGCACTGTTTGAGGAGAGAGAGAGAGAGGAAGTATCCTGACTGACTGCCCTGCGGTTTGGCACGTTGTAAGAAATTTAACGCTCTAAAGCGAAAACACATTAAAGGAAACTTGCATCGTCAGCGACATTGTATGGGGGTGGGCAAGTTTGGGTTGGATGTCTTCGATGATTCGAAAATGACTTGCGGGTTCTTACATTAGGTGGATCGCTGACCCTTAAAGACATCTGTGCTAATTTGGTGGAAGTCATGAAGGGTGTCGCTAGAATAGACAGTTAATTAAGGATAAAGATGAGTAACAAAGTTATAAAAGTCATTTAATGAACTTTTATACCTATCTAACAACATAATTTCCTTAGCTTAAAAAGTTTGACAATTCGCATACTTTAGATATTATGTACATCTATTTTTTCGGTCGAATTTTGTGATCTACCTGCATGTAGAAACCGAACAATGGCATAATTACGGTTATTCACTGTTTTAGTAATAAACAATCCAAAATGTACAATTGCGTTTGCTTTTTCTGTTTCTGTTTTTGTTCATTTATATTGGTGATCGATTGTAGTATTTCACAGCGTCCAACTATTTTTGAAGCAGGGAAAGCCTAAAAACAAGTATCGTTTGTATGGTCACACGGGCGTCTGGGCACATTTTTTTGATAACGTTTTTGAATAATTGAAGGTAAATAAAATAGACGGTAGCACAAAACGATGGACAGGATTTTGGGAACATTTATACGGGATTTCTGTCACTGAAGATCAATATCAGTTTATTTTAATTAGGTTAATTGTTGAAAAAATGATCTAAGTAATTCGAAAAGGTTCATATTTTATTCGTGAATTGAATGTGAAAGAAAGAAGCTTGAATGCCATTGTTGAGAGACTAGAACTTAGAATTGATTGAAGGTTTAAGTCCATACAGGAAGTAACTGACAAAAGTAGTTTTCCAAGAGGATGAATCGGTCTAATAGCCTTCAAATTTCCGCAGTTATATTACTTTTACAAGAAGGATTAGCTGTATGTTAGCGGTTCAACGGTGAATCTAGTGCGAAGGTATTGTATATTAGCTTTCATAGCTACATAAGTTTTTTAAGTTTAAGTTCAATGTTCGCCAGTTTCTTCCTTTATCCGTTTAACTTATCAATTATGAATGAACTGTATTTTTACTTCAGTATTCATCGAAATATTAAGCACCCACTATAAATATTATTATATCTGTAACTGAAAAGGTTTACTTGCATTATGTCAAAGTATTTAAACATTAAGCCCAAATATATCTCTCTTCAACATTGAACTATATGATGTAATGTATATCCGAATGAACGTGTATGGTAGGTAAGGTTTAAGTAGTAAAAACTACGTTCTTACGTTCAAATTATTATATATTGATGACTAGTTTCGGCTATGATGCCATCTGAAGATTGATCTGAAGATGGCATCATAGCCGAAACTAGTCATCAATATATAATAATTTGAACGTAAGAACGTAGTTTTTACTACTTAAACCTTACCTATTGAACTATATATTCAACATATGTATAAAAAATAGCGTTTACCATTGTGACTATTATTCTTTCTAGTGCTGACTCTGAACGAAGGTACACCATATCTAAGGCGTGAGTAGGTTAGTTTTCACAGCACTTTGGCTAAAGCAATTAGTGTTGTGCATATACATATATATATATAAAATTCAAGTTTTTGACACAATAGTACCTATGCTATAAAATTATAAATCATTATGTGCCCAGAAAAATAACTACCTCTTCACTATTTGTCAAAATTTGCCAAAGTAAATTTTCTAGAAAATATAGAAATACATTAAGAATATGTCAAGTGTCAACTCTAGATAAACTGTTCCCAATAACAGTGAAGGAAAAGTAATAACAGTCGCCTTTATCTAGCTTGCTCGTAAAACCTTTTCAATTTTTTGCATGAAACTGAAGGAACGCATTGAGACATTGCTATGTCAGCAATATTGTTTTCATTTAGCCTGGCTATGGCCTAGTGGCTTGCACAGCTGGTTATCAGTCGTGAGGTTAAGGGTTCAAATCTCAACCGGTTTTGTCGGGGTTGTAATAGTGATTAGGAGGGAGATTTAGCTCTGCAGGGATGTCTGATAAGCAGTTGATGCTTAGGTTTTATCAACCCCCTTAAAGAAAGAGAAATTTGGTCTTCTGTTTTTTATTTTTAGCCAATTTTTCTTAAAAATTATTTCCCAGCCACATTTCCAATAAGCAAAGGAATAATTATATCTTAACTCGTTTGATTGCTGCAATTTAAAATAAAAATATCTTGAATTTGGTTTTACCTCATGAAGATTTCAGAAAAGATTACTTAATACTGACACTCTGACTTTATGGAAAGAAGCTTTTAGATGAAATTGAATAAAAGAAAATACATCACAATTTAATCTTTGAAAAAATGTATTTTTTACCTGTATACATCAACTCACAACAATAACTCATTGTACACTCATGTGCGTAGGAACGTGTATATAATACCACAGCATAATAGACAGCGTATAAATATAATTACATATCGCCGTTGGAGTGAATTAAACGATTTAGAGGGCCGAGGCAAGTTGATGATAATTCCGCAAGCCGAGAGTCCCGAGAGCTATACAAAAATACCCGCCCGCCGCGCTTTCTCCACGGCCGTACAGCGAACACAGAGATCCGACCGAACATCAAACATGATGAAAAAGAGCTAAACTTTTTTTTATTCGAACTCAAATGAATATACTGACCCTTGCCTTGTTTTATTTAAAAAGTAAAACTATGAATGCTCTTTTAGCCGAGGGCTATACATCCTATTCCTAATTAGCATATGCGCGCAAAGCGCACTGAAAATCAGTTTTGATGGCCGTTCCGGGGATCGAATACCGTGGTGGTGCGCGCATACTGGTATTGTATAAAAAAATAGATGAAGTAACCTAAGAATTAATTTCGTTTTCGCCAAACGTATGCAAAAGTCAATAATTTTTATTTTACATTATATATCATTAAAATTCATAAAATTAGAATGTTTAAGATCATTTAACATAGAATTATGGGGCATCAAATATTTGCACTGGAAATTCTAGCAATCTTTTTGGAAGAGAGCTTTTGAAAAAAATTGTTTCATTTATCCAGTCGTCAAAGTGAAAATATTTTGAACAAAATCCCTTTCTGAACTATACAGAAATACATCAAACGAGCGAGTCTGGCATCAAATTTAGAACTTTACGCAGTCTTGTCTAAAATCCCATTTATTGTACTTAACTTACTACATATAATGGCACAAAAGCGAACCTGGGCATTATTATATTTTGCACCATACTGTCTTTTAACTATTCAGGATACCAGATTTTAAATTAGATTAGGGCTGCGGTGGCTAGGTAGGTTTATTTTCCTTGATATTCCCTTTATGCTAAAAGACGACCTTCGATTTTGTCTTTCTTAATAATTTGACCTATTATCCTTGACAGCAACTTCTGAAAAAATTTTGTCCTCTCTAAGTCATAGCAGTTTTCGTTCAAATCTTTTCTCTTTAATAATTGCTTTGCATCCCTTTCTCTGGTATTTCTTTTTCCGTCATTCTTCGGACTATATATGTATATACTCATTCATCAAATGACTTCGTTACTTCTAATGTAGGTTTGCGAAATCCAATGAAAGGCTTGGGTAATATTTGTGTGGCCAGTTTATCTGCCATGTTATTTCCTATGGAACCCGAAGTGTTAGTTATCTTTTGCGTTCCGATTTACACAATATAAGATTAGATTTGAGGTACTGTTTTTCTTCGCTGGAATTTGCCGAACTGATCTGCCTGGGCTTTTTCCATATATTCCGGCTCTCTCTTATTGCGCATGAGTAGTACAAATACAATACCGATGAAGATAACATAGTAATATGTGCTACTCTGCGCCATTTTAAGTAATCTTAGATGGAATAAACATTTTCTTTTATATACTTGTGATATTGGTATGCTGAAAGAACCAGCTCCAATGAAACGCTTTATCAATTCTTGTGTGAGCAGTTTAACTGCTATGTTGTTTCTCTTAGCCCCTGGTGTGACTATGTGTCCAGGTCAATTTAATTTTTTATTTAATTCCCACCATACCGACAACTAAACCAATTTAGAAACTAAAACTAATCTTCGGGCTGTTCTTTCTGGACTTTCCTCCATCTATTCCAGCTCCTAAAACAATATCTGCTATATACCAGATCTAGTCTACTCTTATCGGTGGGGTTAAAGGGTTGTAGGTTGTGGGTATTTAAAAGACTTAATGTTGTTGATATTACCTGGCAGAGCAGATAATATAGGTGAAAAATACTCCCCCTTCTCTCAGCTTCAGAATTGCGTCAACATGCAAATGGGTCTAATTAGAGCATTTGAATGTCTAGCTATTACTGTATAACGTATTTCTGCATTGCCGGTTATGTTCCTATCTACTAGATTTATTTACATACCATTCAATAATAGTTTGTGAATTACAAAATTCGTTGAAAAGTAAAACAAATCATCAGAGTATTAAACCGTGGGAAGACTTTGGCTGTCTTGCTGCAGGGAGACTATTTTTTTTTTTTAAATTATTGACACGTTAAAAACATCAAAAGACTGAGAATCGATTCTTGGCGTATTGCCGTTGCAAGAGGCGATGCGCTACCTTGCAGATGTTGCAGATCTAGACCTTCGCTATACCTATATTTACACTGCGGAGTAATATTATAGAACAAATGGTCTTCAACCATTTTAGTTTGATAAATCGGCTAATAGTCTGCTGATAGTCCAGTGGTTTGCACACTTGATTATCGGTCGTGAGGTCTAGGGTTCAAATCTCACTGTGGTCACTTCCGATAACCGGTTTTTCCCGATGATTAGGCGTGAGTTTGGCTCTGCGGGATTCTTAGGCTTATATATTCATATATATTCATATATATTCATATTCTCTTTATTGACGTTATTTTGTATTTTTCATAGTTTAAAATAAAGAGCTATTATTATTATTATTATAGCAAAAAGATTGTATCTTTATTAATTTGAGGTCCTAGATTTACAATGTGTTTGACATGACCAGTTTTTCTAAATTCTCCATCGATTTTACTCACTATGGACTATTTGATATTTTTACCTAAATATTTAGCATTAAATAAATTGAACACTCCTTATTGTTAGTGGTTTTGGTTTTCTCACGGCATCCAGTAAGAATTATTGAATATTTTTGATCTTTAAAAACTAATTTTTGCTTTTAACTAGGCCTTTTTTGTAGTAAAATTTATAAAAAGGTGGATAGCAATTAGAATTATTAATATCTTACTTATCTTAACAACAACTTTTATCTTAAAAATCCCTGTAGGTCTTGAATACTTCTAAATACCCTAGTAAAATTGATTTTAGTTCTTTCGCTGTTTTCACAACTTCGGCATTTGTTTACTTAATATATGTCAGAAATACAGAATACAGGAATATGAGAATAAATACCTAGCTAGTATATTTGATAGTGCATATATAATATTCAAATAGCAGTTTAGTATAAAAGTCAAATACTCAAATAAAAACGCCAAATATAGAGACAAAGATAACGGTAACAAAAATTACCGTTGGGTATCTATACAACCGGGTGTCGTACAGCTTTTGCGGAACAGACAAGTGGAAATTCCTCTGCATATAAAGTTACTTAAAGGGTGTATCGTTCTTTATATGGACCATACGTACGTACTACAAATGTAACGTATGTTGTACGTGCATATTAAACGGTCTGTCTTCCTTCCACCAGCGGGCCCTTTTTAAAACAAAAGAAAGGCGAAAGAGGATACGATATGGGACTAAAATGAACCAACCGAGTTGAGCTTCCGATATTTGCTTACACACCACAGATTATGAGCTCTTAAGTTATCGATTGTTAGTTATTAACAATCTAGCCTACTTCTGACGAGAGCTTCAGCAACAACTGCTCGAGCACAGCCGATCTATATGAAACCTGTCAATCTATCTTCTTTTTATATTAAAATTAAAATATGTATACAGAGATATGGAGCTGATCATTTCAATTCCAAAACTACCAAAACTACCAAAATATTTAGGGTAATCTAAAACAATGATTTGTTATTAAATATTATTAAATCTGTAGAACTAATTTTTGAAAAAGCAGTGCTCCACACTTTTTGTACAGCCCAGCAAGTCATTCGATCGATACATTGCTTGGGAGTAACAAACTCTACAGCTAAAATCCCAGTAAATAAAATACAGTCTCGCCAAATACATTTTCAATATTCATAGGGAATCATATTAGAACTGTCGAACTAGGAAACAATAAGCATTTGTTGGCATGTTTGATTGTTTAGGTGGATTTTTCCGTCGTTCTGCAGACATTGCCGATGATATAATTGTAAAAAAAAAATCATTCAACGTAACGTTGCTTTTTACTCATATAGGTATCGGCACTTTCAATGGCTCTATCGTTTTCTTGCTTAATCTCGTTTATTGTCTTTGCAATTATTGTTATTTAATTCATAAATGGAATGTCATAAATGTTTATAATAATTAAATATTGGAAACGTTTTGAATAATATGCAAAAAGATATGAGTATTTTAAAATACTACTCTTCCAGTAAAAGCATTTTTTTTTATATAAACAGAAAAGACTAGTTAGTAATATATGGAAGAATACTGGATAATTAGTAGCTCATTGCGTATATTAGAGATTTCTTTTTGCATGAAATTCTATAGGTGTCTGTCTGTGAGAGCCGTTCTTTCACCCATTAAACCATATTAACCATATACGGATACCCTATAGTAACCAATACAAGTGCCTGACCCGTTGATGGAATAATGTTCTGGATTCATTTTTGACTTGCCAAACATTGCCTCTCTTTTTGTATCCAAAGCTTTGCCATTCCATTACACAATCTGCAGTGGATATTATCAGGATTGATTCCAATTTCCTGTGCAAAGGTGATTCCCATAAAACGTTAATAGCTTTTCAGTATTCTTGCTTAATGGTCCTTTAATAAAGATCTTTTCTTTTTCATCAATTTGCCTGGTTGTATTGATCCAGTATTCTTTGTATTTCTCTTGAACTCAACGCCTTACCTGCCATCGGACCATTTTTTTCGATACTTCCAGGGCAGGTTCTGGGACTATATATGAAACCGATGATCTTATCCTTGCCAACTAATTAGCTTTTTATTTCCATCGATTTACCAATATCTAGAAACCGACAGTAAAATGACTTTATTGAGGTCTGCCAGGCTATTCAATTCTCAAGTGCATTCTCAAACAATTTTTTATTCTATGTTGAGTTTCACCCAGTACCATCAGTACCGCCTGGCTCTCTGTTGTAATATCCATTCACAGTTATTTCACTGATTTCTGTTGCGCAATGCAATATTGTATATACTTACCTCTGCTTGAAGTTTTGTCAAATGGTGATCAGTGATCATTATATTCTTCACCTCCATATAAATTTTACCTCCAAGTCCCGTTTTTGTTTTGTAGTTTGTCTGTAAACAGGATCAATTCTTTCTACAGTTAAACCTTGAAATTTCTGTTATATAGATATTTCGAAATTATATGATTTGACCTCATTCCTTTGGCAATCTAAGATGTTCCATTCTTGCCTCCTCTATTATTATCAAATATTTTTGAAAAGCCTAGGTCTTTTCCTTTCTTGTACTTTCTTAAAAGATGTTGATAATTATTAAAAAATAGTAACATCTAAAACTTGACGTTATATTTTCTTAGTAAAGCCAATACTTCATTTCAGCTTCTCCATCAAGGTTAGAGTAGCAATATAATTACTCGACAATCATAAACTTGATTATAATTTCTATTGTAAGTTATATTAGCAAAAAAAGAGCACAAAACAAACAAACAATATTTATTCTTCTGACTGGGTTATTTTATTCTATACTCGTAAATTAGTTCATTATCCCTTTAGCCGTGCCTTCGTTGACGAAATGAAATTTAGAGAGGCGGGAATGGACGCTCAATGCCGACGACCGTCCAGTTAGTAATTGTTATTATAAAATTACAGAAACAGCATCATCGTAGACAGCGTGCATACCCTGCTGCCGGACTGACTGGGGCGACACATCTTTTGTAATGTCCGACGCTCCATCAAAGTTTTGTCCATGTCCTCTTTGTCAATTATTTCTTTTTTGTTTATGCGCTACGTTACCGAGTCTCTAAAAAATGAAATCGGATTAAAGGACGACACAATTAAGTTCTACGAATGGAATTTTTGCTTGGTACTGCGTGGAATTTATTCTATAAAGAAATTAATTACTATTGTTCGCCTGCAGAGAAACTCCTGGTGTGTTTTTCCTTTGTTCGATGATTACGGACTATATACATATTTTTAGTCGAAAAGGCAAAGATGTATTGAATTTGTTTAGTCTGGTTTCTGATGGGATTTAACTGAACATCTGAAAAATGATATTTTGATTTAAATAAAAGGATAGTTATAGCTAACTCCCACTTAACCGGATTAACTGTCTATTGAAGCTTGCGTCGTATGGAACGCTATAATTTTTATTTAGCGTACATAAACAATATATTTTTACAAAAAGGAAATATAATATTTATAGTTATTTTATGGTTAAAATACGAAAAATCTCAAGAATAGGTCCACCCAACAATGTTTGCTTTGCACTTTGGATCGTTTTTAAGAAGATGCATAGGTTGTAGGTAATTCAAACGCGAGCAGAACATTCTTGCAATGCGTCTTTGCGCATTCATGTTGCTTTTTCCCAAAACAAAACGAGCGACTTGAGATGATTTTTTTTTATACATTTTAAGCAATGATAAGCGAATGTTCACTTTAACTTTTTTTTTTAAATCTGAAACCAGATAGAAAGGAAAAAAAACCTTATTTGTATGAAAATGTGCACCGAATCTTTGTGCAACTTTCGTTTGATCATAAACTATGATTAGATTAAATTTTGAAGAAAGTCCTCCTTCCCCAAATTTTGCAGAAGACGCTCCGTTTAACACTTTGAAATAGAACATAATACGGACCATTCACAACTATATATTTGTTTCCGAGAAGAAGGAACTTGATGGTCCTATGCCAAATAGTCACCTTAATAGATAACTTAGCCGTTTGATTTTCCAAATAAATTTTATGAAACATGATATCCACTATATTATATTTTATTTTAAAATTCTTCTGAAAAAAAGTATTCTTTCCAAATTATCACGAAGGAAAGAGCACTTGCGGAAAAGCGTTGACGGATGCTCTTTAATCCGAAAATTGTGTCATACAAGAAGTAGCTTGCAAATAATATTTAGGCCATACTTTCCAGCAAGAAAGTTATATGAATGCAACTTCTTGTTACGCAAAAAAACTAATATATATCTAATAACCAAACTGGGGCATAATGTGGAGTTGGATCAGTTTTGATAATTCATTATTTACTTTTGCGACATTCGTTCAGAGCTGAGTCATTTTCTCGCTATGATATTTCATATAAGTGAAATGAATCCTACTGCTTGCTATCCAGAAGAACCCAATCATATAAACCAAATACAGACAAATATAAAAATGTTAAAATACACAGTTTAGGATGTTATCCGAAATATAACCTAATGTCAAACCGAAAACTGAGCGCCGCTGCCAGCAGATGCATTTAGTGAGAGAGTTAGGTAGATCAAAACAAAGATGAGACTAAGAGGAAAACATCGTTCTTCTAATAACAATACTATAATTTAACTTAAAATACATGATAAGTATTACACATTTTAATAGATACCATAATCGACAAATTATTATCTTTTAGAAAACTTTTATGACTTGTTTCAGCAATCCAACGCAGAATAATAAAAGTATTCCCTATAAAGAGAATGAAATACTATTCAATTTTCATTGAATTGTTCGGAATGAATTCAGATCTTGGCAATGGAATTGCATAACACGCATGATCTCGGCACCATTATTCAACAAATTGTAAGAATCAGTTTTTTTTTTTTTATATCTGATTGCTTTGCATAAAAGCACTGTAATACTATGCTGCATTTTTTTATTTTTAAAATTACCTTTTAGGTTGCATTGCTCCTGTATATTCCTTATAGTGAATAATTGGTAATTATTGGGTATACTTATGGTTTAAAAAGATTTGAAATATTCTTATTTTCCATGTATCTTTCGAGCTTAATAAACGTTTAATTCAGTTTATACCACTAGGTACGACAATAAACCATAATTTTATCGTCCGCGCCATAGTACATAGTTCGATACTTCCTTATAATCTACAAAATAGTTGAGTAAACGCTTAATATTGGTTTATTTCGCGCATATTTTAACATTTCTCATATTTGGTATAAAGCAAAATTAAACTTTACTAAACTATTTTGGTAACGGTAACGGGTTTGGTAACTCTGAGGCGTTTTTGGCGCGGATATTCTGCCGTTTATTATATAACACACATAATAGAATATTTCTTTTTCTTACTGTAGGGCTACCGAGCAAATTTTTGACTGAGTTTAGTTACACTGGGTTATTTCCTTGGTTAAAAGAATTCCGTTACCACATGCGTTCACGTTTTTATAAAGGTTACACGATTGATAAGATGATTATAACTATATATGTACTTTTTAGTCTCAGTTTTGTCTTCTCTTTCCATGTATAGATGTAAATAGGAAGATGTTTAAAATAGCAAATACTGACAGGAAACATGAAGTAGAAGATCTTTTGTCGCCCCACATAAATTTTAAAATGTCTGTCTTCCATCGCCGTGTAAAACGTATTCATTTTATCACAAGTAAGTACGTAGTAGTCACATCCACAATGGTGTATTTTATTCTGCGGCCATAATGTACGACAGAAGAGTTGGTAAATAAAAATTCCACGTCGGATATAGAGACGCAACCGTTGTAAGGAAATCTAGGTTTACGTAATTGTAATTATATGAATCTAGTGCACCGAGTTAAGACAGAAGAGGATGGGGTGAGGAAATGAAGGAAGCAAAGACTGCAGTGAGTGCAAGCCTACCCTAACGTGCCTCACACCACAACTTCACAGTTTGTATTGATCTCTCGTTTCCCTTCCGTGAGCCGGTGAATCAATGGTCTCAAGTCGTTGAATTCGTATTCACGGTGGGCTCCTTGCGAAACGTACGCTCCGTGGAAAAAATCGCTGCACGTTAATGACTTTTGACTAGATATATATCGACGCGTACATTCCGTTTACCGCATTGTGCTCTGTTGTTATGACGCCCGTATAAAATGTATTATTTGTAATTTGATCATTGTTTTTAATAACAAATACCAATGTAATCTTTTATTTAAAAGACAACTATAATCTATTAGGATATTAAGTAAACCACCAACATTTTCGAAATATTGCAATAATTATTAATTCTTATTTTAAATCTATGAAAATAGTACTTGATGATAGTACTTGCGCTATTGTTTATACTGGTTTCGTTTTACCATCATATCTTCGGAACAACAACATTTTATTCGTCTTTGATTAAGCGGGAGCAGGAAAAAGATGAATCCCTACCTCTGGGAATTAGCGAAATACGCTTCACTAGAACACCAAAACTGTTTCCTGCGCACCTGCTTCTGTTAATTATTAAGTTGCATAGTTTTTTTAATCACCTGATGAAAGCGGTAGATAGCTGAAACCGGTAACTAACGTAGTAACAAAAGTTTCAAAAAATTCTCTGGTTGCGTGATGTGTTGAACACTTGTCAGTTAAGTTTGTTTAATATTATAATGAAAAGGAAAATATGAATTCGATTCGACTTCCGATGGCTAAATAATTTTTCACCTTTTCATTTCTGTCGGTTTTTCGTTTTTGCCAGAACCATTAGGTACAATTTTAATGAAACGTTATCAAAATGTTATATAAGAGTATCTAAGACTCTTCTTATGAAGCTATTTGTTAAGAAGTTTTTCGTTTCTAATTATTAAGCAATTCAGTACTAACTGCGATTAATGTTGCTTCATATAAAAGAAAATCCGCTCAATACATCCAAAAGCATGATTTTTGACGAGAATTAAATATAGAAAATGTTACTTTTTCCAGAGTTTTCTGTTCCAAAAATATCGGTTCCTTGCTCCTACTAATAATAATAATAATAATAATACACATTTATTATCCAACAGGTGCAAAGCCCAATTACAGAATAATACAAAAAAAAAATTAGTATACATAAAGCAGTAAGCTGGTTCAACAATAAGAAAATAAATTAGTAAATTAGTATGCCATCAGGAAAAATAAAAAAAAAAATATGGCCTTCCTTCTATTTTATTTATTCCTAATAAATAAATAAATAGTTGCCTTCTAAAACATATGCAACATAAATCACAAGGCGAAGGCCACAGAAAATAGAAATAATGGTGCATGTATATAAATGAGTTATTTAAGGAGTAATTAGAGAATTTACGGCTATTATTAAGGTATTTGAGGTTGCTCTGAATCACCTGATGGTTCCGGCTAGATGAAATCATTGACCTAATTCTCCATATAATAAACATTTATTATAACATGATTTAAATTTTTTAAGTGAACTGTGGTCCTACTAAGATATCCATATCCTCCTTTTCGAAGTTAGAAAATGACTATCATCCAGGTGTTAACAAACTGGAAAATGCTATATTGAAAATGTACTTAGAGAATGCCATTGTTAGTAAGAAATCAAAATAAATAACTGATCCTTATAACAAATTTGCACCCGAATTGTATGTTTGCTTATTTAAGTAAACATTGACAAGATACTTTATTAGTGTCATTCCATGATATCTTAGCATCCGTGTTTCAGTAGATGCCAACACCAATATTGATGAGTTTTGAAGAAGACTCTACCAAAGTCAATAAAATGAAAGCGAAAATTGAAACTCTGAGAAAGTAGTTAGCGTTGTTGACAGAAAATAATCAAGAAGCTATAATAACACCTTGTTAAGTAGATCCACCACCTCGTGATATTTACGATGACTTTTATACCATTAATCAGACTAATAGGATAAAAACTCTTACGCGAAATATTGGAAGTCGGTCATGTTCTCTTTTGAACTGAAGAGCTAATATAGGTGCATTAAAAAAACGAATAGGATCAGTATCTGGATGAAGTGCTAAAAGCAATTAAAATGATTTGTACGAATCATCATTTAATATCTGCTTGGATCTCTTTAAAAAGTTTGCTAAAATATCGACTATTACTAGGTGTCACTGATTCAAATCGCGGTTCTGGTCGATTGACAATTATGATTAGGAGGGAGGTTCAGCTCAACGAAGATACTCGAAAAGCAAATTAAATGTTTAAAGTTTATCTACTCTGTTGAAAAAATATATTAACCCTGAAGGTATCGCACCTGACATGAATCATCCTATGTGATGGCGTTACATCAGTAGTTAAAATTTACACAGAATATCATTTTTGGGATAAATACGTGTTGAAGCTGAAGCATTTTGAACAGATCCATGTGAAGCTTACATATGTAAAAATTTCAACGCAATAAATGAAGCATCTAGATGTTTCTGAAGCAATCCGATGCAGAAAGAGTCTTGATTAAAAATTACTCCTTTTCCCCAACAATCATAAAATCATACATTCTATAGCATTCGTTTTAACTTATATATGACACATTCGTTCCTCCGTATCTTGGGAGATTAAAAGCCGATGAACAATCCGCTGCAGCGAATTCCCACGTCTTGGTCTTTCCGGAGATCCAGGTAACATATGAGAGCTTAATTCGTACTGACGACGACTATGAATACGGGCATCGCGGGGGCATAGAAACGAACTCACTGCTGCAATATTTCTTTATATCGCATAGTTAAGACTGGGTGGGAAAGGGTTGTGAGTGGTCTTGGGCGGATGAAGGGCCCGTCGTCGGTAAGAGACGCGGAGTATGGGGAGGCGGTTTGAGTCGGCACCTCGAGTGGAAAATGTGATTTCTTCATCTCCGACGCTGTGTACGTCGACGGCCGTGTACGCCACTACTGCGCGACGTGCAAAGCAAGCAGAAAGTTATGTAAAAACCGTTTTTGTTTCACGCACATTACATTACATTAGATTAATTTTCTTCCGGTATGAATACGCTTGTGCGCTCGTATCGTACGTTCTTGAATGACGTGAATGTGTACAGTCTGGAGTCGGGTTTTATTTCCGAAAGTCCTCTACTTAACAACGTGGGAGGGTGAAAAATAATAAAAAAAAAAAACGTCATGGTGCGTTTTATTCGTTTAAGACATGCAGCCTTTATATTTCCTCTCCACTGAGCTTTTCCCATAAACATTAAGGCAAAGTAAACTTTGCCTTTTGATTTGTGAATACCAAAATTTAATATAAAGCTATATCAAGCAAGCCTAACCTTAGAAAAAATAAACTAGCACCCATTTTTCAAACTCAAATACAAGATTAATATGTTCTTGTTGATCCTCTAAGAAATAATACTAACAGTTAGGTTTAAGGTCATATTTGCAACTTCAATAAATAACAATCAACCAAAAGACATTTTTTTAGTGAAAAAGAAAACGCAGAAAAGTGTAAATATATTTTTATACCCAATTTGGCATCTACTGCTAGATTTGCCTGAAAATTTTTAATGCGATTTTGCAAAAAATTGCGCCACAAGTTTACAGATTTTTGTGTTTTGTGTAACAAAAAAGTTATGACTTATCAGATCTGTACTATATATATATGTACATTATTCATATTTGCGTTAACAACAACAAAGGTTTCAGTAATAATTTGCCGCTCTGTCTAAAGGCAACATTGCTATTGGCCGTGCTTTTAAGAAAGTGATATATATATATATACATATTTAATTGGAGTTCTTTTTTCGTCGGTTGTAGCGGCTTTATGTAAAGATAATTGAAATGAAACTTCTTCTTACGTTTCGACAACTATATTTGTCTTACTCATAAATAATTAATATTGAAATGTCATAATAAAAAGTCAAAAATAAAAACTAGGCCGAAAATCGATGTGTTAAAATTTTGAAGATAATTAATTATAAAATTTGATGACTTAATTTTATGAGATATAAATGATTACTTGTAACTAATAAGTAAGATTTTAAATTACAAAGTTTGTTTTCGTTGTTTCATTGATGAGAGTTTTACAAGTAATCTCCAAGAACTCCAATTAAATATTATACACGGCTAAGAACACAAACACAGTATATATACATATATGGGTGGAAGCTTATTCCGAGCAATTTGTTGGACATCACGTACCTCTTGTAAATCTAGGAGAGGATTATGAAGCATATCAACTATATGATATAACCTATGATATTCCAGACGTAGATGCCCTAATTGCTGAAACGTGATGACAACTCTTATTTTTCTGAAATGTAGCATTGCTTAGCTCTCGGATATTTTCCAAACGCAAATGGTTTCAATTGAACAATTAAATAGCCCCTAAGCAATACTTCTCATTTCTGTTAACTTCATCAGGGTGTTTGGTACAGTCAACAGAGTAGTATTGGACAATAAACTGCAATATTATGGGGTCAGAGGAAAAACATCAGATGTACTGAACTTTCGCGTATCCAACAGAACACCGATTACAGAATGGTAAAAGATCCAATCAACAATAGAACACATTATCATACGTACTAAGAACAAACATAAAATAATTTTATTTTGGTTCTTAGTATGTAATCACATCAAAGGAATCGTTTTCAATTCGTCAACCTATGGCTGTTTTTCTCATAAATTCAACTTTAACCAAGAACCGGCGTCATATTAAATACGGCGGCCCGCAGGGATCTATGTTGGGACCGCTCCTCTTTATTTTGTGTATGATACCACTGCATTGTAAAAATGAAAAGATTCTCATCTGTTATGTATTAGACTCAGCAGGATGATTACAATAGCAAAGAATTGGTTTTTGCTACAAATAGTTTAAAACTTAATAAGTAGAGTAACAACTTCATTTTGCCACCAAAACGAAGGTGTAAGGAATGTAGATCAAAATTTCTTTCCATTCCCCACAGACTATGTAGTAGTACATCGATTTCTGAGGATAAGCAATCCTAGTTCCCTCTTCTTGTTTAACGATTTTTCGAACGACTTATTCAGATTCTTATTTGCAATATAGGTTACTTCCTTACAATCAAGTCTTTCCTTTGACTACGCCAAACGATTTTAAGATTTGTTATTACAAAAAATTGGTACAAAATTTAATTAAAAAATCAATAGGTGATTTGTTTTTTTTTTCTATCACGTCGTATGTAAAGGATTGCTTTAAAAGTTCCGCGCCAATGATTAAAGTATATTTTTTTGAAGTAGACCAATGGGTGCAATTACTTACTGGTGATGCTATAACAGCATATGTTTCAAGAAACAGGCAACATTAAGCTGGTGAGAAGTGCATTTTCTTCCTTCAAATTAGTTCTCATTATCAGTCCCACTTATTCTGATAATGTTTTTCTCGAAGTTTGGTTGCCAGTTTTTTTTCTTTTTTCAGTAATACAAAAAATATACCAAATTATTTAGCCACGTTTGCTTCTATTCAGGATAATTTGTACCATCGCAATACAATTAACGTTTATGTTGTATAGTTTTAAGTTAAAATTGCAATAAACTAAAGCAATAAATTATAATTAAAACCCGCTTGAAGAACCAGCCAATCATAAAAGTTAGGTAACGGAACTTATTTATTAAATCGATACCGGTACCCACCATCAACTTTACTTACATACACACCTGCTTGACTTCTCACTTTAAGCTTCTGTTTCATTATAATACCGATCAAATGTCTTCCATTACGGCATTGCGTGAGATCACATGCCGCATAGTCTTCGATCCGCCCACGTTTTTTATTACTTGATACTACTTATCAACTCAAATAAAACACACTTCACCTACTAAGTGCCTACATTAGAAAAAGTATTACGAAACTTTCACCGAGTAATGATATGTTACCAACGTACGTTTTTCTTATTCCTATATTATACACAAGTTCCTTGGATGGCTCTCAAGGGGGCGTCCGCGCAACAAAATCACCGGGACTCTAGAAAGAACGGAACCGGACGCTCTATACCGTCATTGAGCCCATCTCCGGTCTAAAATCATAGCTCGTGGTCCCCATCGCACTCCGGAAGGATGTCGCGGCGAAACACTGATTTTTTTATAGGTAAATTTTAACGACTCATACGTTATTTAAGTGATGGCAAGAATTGTGAGGTAATTATACATGGCAGGTGATAGGGTATTAAGCACATTTCTTTCATTTCCTAGTTCAGGAGAAGGGTTGGGTTTTTTTGGACAGTTGGCTCGCTTTGGTCGCGCGACAAACCGGGTGTTGGTGCTCAAGAAGCGGAATCAGTAACTAAAATACCTACTGTAAATACGTTTGATATTAATAAGCATATGAAGTGTAGGTATATGTAGAGAAATCTATATTCTATATTCCTGCAAATTAAAAAAAAAAATCGCTGCTAATATAATGATTTGAAAAATATTACTTATTTTAAATTTCCTATTATTTTTTTTTTATTCTCAATTTTACGCATTTATTTTAGTGCACCAAAGTGTATGTCTCTGTACTTTCTTGATTAGAAAAAGACTTTTGATAAGATTTAAGGAAAAAATGCGGAAAATATTATTATTGAAAAAAGAATAAGAAGAATTAAAAAAAGGTGTACAAAATTAATTAATATAAACAAACCATAAATTAGGTAAGAATAAAAGAAGAAATCAATATTATTTTATCCGGGGTGAAAACCATTAAAAGTTGATTATTGAAAATGGAGTAGTTGTTATGGTTGTTTGAGGTAAATAAGAAAGCGTTACATAAAAATCAGTTACATATATCTTCTCTTTTTACTCTATTGAACTCTTTTTCCAGATCTATAAAACATACATCAAGCTCTCCTCCTTTATTTATTACTTTCTCTGTTGCTGGTCTTATTATAAATATGGGATCCTGTGTGCCTCTAGCTTTTATAAATCCATATTGCATTTCCTCTAGAGTATCATCGATTCCCTTTCTTCTAAAAGTCTAAAAAATACTTCAGCCGCCATACTTGAAAGAGTTAATTAATTTGTACAGTTTCGTACGTCTCCTTTTTTTTTTTTTTAAATAAGATCAGAATTATCCCTCTTTTCCATTTGTGTGGTAATAGTTGCATCAATAATGTTTATATTTTTTCTCAGTTCTTCTTTTCCAGTGTTGTCCAAAAACTTTAGTATTTCTATTCTTGAGGCCTTTCCTAGTTTTAATTCTTGTGTTGATCTTTCTACGTCCTCCATTGTTATTTCAGGCACTTTCCTCTTCCTCTTTCCCTTCTTCTTCCTGTTTTCCTTCACTCTCATTTTTAATTTGCACCTCCCTCCCATTTCCCTCCATATCTTCTGTATTTATTATTACTTTAAAACGTTCTTTCCACCTTTCCAAGATATCTTCTTGCGATTTTTTTTCGCCCCCAAAAAATATTTATTTCTCCTCTGGTTACTGATATCTAAAAAGTTTGTTTTTCGTCTAGTATACTAATATTTTTAAAAGAAATCAAACAAATAATGTTATATTAAGTATAAATTATTAAGAAATCAATTATCAGTGCATTAAATGAAAATGACATTAAAATATAATAACAAGACAGTATCACTGATGCCGATATATGGAATTTTAACATGTATAGTGACAGAAAAATATAAAAATAAGATGACAGTAACAAAAATGGGGTATTTGAGAAAAATGGAAACTAAAACAAAATTAAACAAATCAAATTACAACGTGCAGATATATAGAGCAAATTTCAAAATAGAACTCATTGTATTATGTTGCCCTGTACTGTGGTTTTTGTGGTTAAGTGAAATAAATAAATATTCTTATTTATTAAAATGCATTTTCCTATAAAATCACACCAGAAAATAAATAATACGATTTTCTTAGATAATATCAACCGTACTTATACATATATACATCCGAGAATATAAATTGCAGATTCACGCATGCAATCTGATGATGCATCAGACATCGCGAGCGTTGTTTCTCCTTTGCAACTTATACGAGAGCAGCACTAAGGGAAAGAAAGCGTCTAGTTCATCGCCTCGATTGTGTAGTAATGCACAAAGGAGGAGATCCACTCAAGGATATTTCTACTTCACTCTTCCTACCCCAAGTAAGCGAGCCCGATCTTCGTGAGATATCTTGATCGCAGAGGGCGGGATGGCAGGCGGTAAGAGGTGGTAGCGTCTCCCGGATAGCTAACGCGTCAACCACCATGTCTCCGAAATAGGATAGGGTTTCCTTCCGTATCCGCATCCGTTTATTCTAGACTACATAATAGACAAACACTCCTATATACTACCTGTATTTACATACCTTCATGTGTGTAATGTGTAGAGGTTGATTGCTTGAGAGTACGACCGAAAATTTATAGACTTGCGTCTTGTATATATACAATGCAAGACAATGTAACGACAATTAATGCTTTAATATATCTGTGTAGTTGTCATTCTGCGGCTAAATAAATTGCGTCTTATCTTAACTTTCTGCTCGCATATAATATGTATAATAACAATATGGAAACCATGAGCGGTTTTTTGTTGTACTTAAACATAATTTGCAATATTATCACTGGCATATGCGTACATAAATGTCACTCTTGTTACGTAGAATACTATGCAAAATTCTTAGTACTTTTTGCGGTATTAATAACATGATAATTTCGAGCAAACGGATCAAATAAACTTATCATATTTGACCACAATGAATTCAACTATGGTACTTACAAAATTTAAGAACTTTCAAACTCGGGCAAAATAACCTTTAGAAGCTATAAGTTAGAATTTCTCATGTAAAAAAAAAATGTAGGTAAATCCTCTGTGTTTCAACCTTTTTAATGATAGTAATGCATTTTTACTTATTATTTATTATATTTATTTGTTGGGATACTTAGAATATTAGATTTGGGAAGTCAATACAATATACACTATAAAAGAAGCGTTAAAAGAAGCACATAAAACAAAAGCAGGACAAACAAACTGATGATTGCGAAAACACAACACCAGAAAGTAAGACATCATTACACTTAAATAATATAAATATACTGTATGTTCCAGAAATAAAGGACCACCATAGCTCCTCAAAATTTCGCGGAAGATAATCTAAATAAAATTTATAAGAAATTAAAAACAAAAATGATGAATTTGTCTTTGACAAAGACCTCTATTTTTAAGATCCTTTGAAGATCTACCTGTGCTTAGGTATTTAAAAGGAAACCAATATTTTTTACCATGAATTTAGCAAAATTCTATGTTGGGACACATATCTTTATAGGGGGTTCAAATAAATTGTAAAGGTCATTAAAAATCAAATAACGATTTGAATGTTTATTTGATTGAATCAGATATTGGGAGACTACGAAGGCTGGATTTTCAGACTACTTGTGATGAAGCCACTGAAGCAAATACCTAAGTCATTCGCTCAATGAACGTAATTTGGAGGTCGCTTCTGTGATTGAATCCTCATTTACGTCTGAATGAAAAACTACTCAACTAGATTAAATGCTTAAATTGAAGATCACCGACCGATCTTGTTGTCCGATAATACGATTTTGGAGTTGATATAAATTATTTGGCATGGTATTATAGATTTTTCTGTTTACATAACCCCACAGGAAAAAGTCCAGAGGTGATGGAGTTAGAGATTGAAGAGACCTTTCGATTTCACCTCTTCCTCCAACCCATCGACGATTAAGCTTATTACTAATGGGATCACGAACAATTTTGGCATTATGAGGTCTTATTTTATTTTGTTGAAGCTAAGTTTATTCAAAATTGCCATCAGAAAATCTCTCACCTTATTATTATTAGATTCTTTAGCCTATCTAGATATTTTCCGACATTCAAGTGATCATTAATTAAAATAGACTTACTGCTACGTTATTCAAAAGACGTTAGCAGACGTTCATTTTTTGTAAATATGAAGTATGTATAAGATTCTTACATCCAGTGTTGGTTAACGTCACTCCAATATCTGCAGTTGTGTCTATTCAGTTCGTCATTCCCATGCTGCTTAGCTACGTTGCCAATATGGTTTTCCACATATGCTTGTGCAATTTTTTTCCAATTCTCCTAATTTTCAGCTGATCTTTGACGATTGTTTACTTCTAAGTAACCGCTGATAATTGTTTTAAAATGTTAGATTGAATATTGTATGGGTTTGCGATTTCTCCAGTTTAGCATCATTATTCACGATTGCTCCTGCTCACTTGAACAAACCATGGTATATGTATTTTGAAGCTTCAATACTGAAAAGTAGTTAGGATGGTACATTACCTTGAGATGATGTGTATAATAGTATATACATATGCAGGATACATAAATAGGACCTTTACTGACAACTTGAGGGTATTAGTTGCTAACTTTTTGGTACCTTTCCGTACCATACACTTTGTTAGCTTAATTTGTTGGGTTATATTTACTCTGTGGTTAGTATATGCAGATCACCATAATCTAAGTGCGATAGCGTTGTTTAAACAAATGTTGCAAGACTGTCAACAGAGATATAATCTAATCTAAGCCCTGATTTCTGAATGACTAGGAGTAAAAGTTCGAAACACATCTTTAATTGGTGAATAGACTCACAAAATAAAATCCCTTAGAATGATGAAATTTGTAGCATTCTTTATTACCACAGTTACATTCAGTACTAAACTATCTCGTCTCAATTTAACCGAACCAGAATGATGGAAGCACAATATATATAAACTTTTATTAACACATCCAAAACGAAAGCCCGGAATGGCTATCCGACACAACATTTTAAAGCGAGGGTGAGACAACAACGTCTAATAAAAAAGAAAATGTCAAGCAGGCAATATTTCTTACGATTCCGTTTTAAATTTGCCCCCTTTTTATTGGATTGAAGGTGTTTTTTATTATCTGCAGGTCATAATCTTATACAAGCCCATTGGCGGGAAACGACTTTTAAAAAGAAATATTTCGCGTTGACTTCTTCCCTTCGCCCAGGTTTACTACTATACTATCGTCATTGTTATTATTACATATTCTTTGCGGTTATAGTCATACTTTTAAATTTATCTCTTCTTCGGCGATAGAGATTTTTATTGTTAATTTTCATATGGAAACAGTAAAGTTTTTTTATATCGCCCGATGAAAATTATCCTTGCTGGTTATGGCCTCGAGTTTATTGGCAATACACGGGGAACGAACGGTTTTGTATTACATATACTTGAAATAAACGCCTATAGGTGGCTTGTATATGTCGAGCTTGAATAAAAAATATATGGGTGTGACCATAAAGTGAAAGGCAATCGTTTTTTTTACTGAAGGTAAGACATTTGGTAAGGTTACAATACTTTGCTGTTTTCTTTTTTTTTATAGTAGGGCCTTATGTTCCATTTTATGTAAACTATATGTGTTGGTGGTGTAAAATGACTAGTGTTCATGTGAAATATAATGTGTTGAATATATATTTGATCAAAGCCCAATCGCTTTGGTTTTTATATCTAAGTACTGATTATAACTGTTGGAAACACAAAGCTATTAAATTATATATGTGACAGTACTTCAAGCCCTAAAGGCTTTTGGCTTCGATTTTCTTCACCAGTTGTTGCCAGGTTTTCCTATCTTGTGTTCTTCTTTCCCAGTCATTGATACCTAGATTTTCTTTCTTGGTCGACCTCTTCTTTTCCTTCCACCCACACCTCCAAAAAGCACTTACCTGACGTGTCTACTGTTCGCCATCCCAGCCACCTTATTCTTTGTGCCTTGAACGCTTAGCATATTGAGGACTGATCGCATACCTTTACATTTGTCCGTCAATTCCATTCTTCTTCCACGTTCCTAATTCCTCCAACAATCTGACGAAGAATCCTCTATACCCAAGTCTGCACTTTCCTCTCATTGTCCTTATTCAATATCCAAGTTTCGCATCCATATAATACCGTGGGTCTTATTACCGTTCTGTACAGTCCCTGGCCAAAATATTAGGGTCACTTACTAATACAATGATTTTATAGAAATATTGAAACGAATTAATAATTTAAACACATAAATTTATTGCAAAGTATAAGAAAATGATGTGTACACGCAATATATTAATATTTTGTTATTCCACCCTTCGCCTTGATCACATCCTTAATCCTTTGCGGCATACTGTTGATGCAAGTTGATGATATAAACTATCAAAATATTCAAGGTGGGCCTAATATTGTGGCCAGGGACTGTAGATTCTTAGTTTGATTACCGTGGATATTATCTTAGATCTCATCACTTCAAGTAAATTTCGCCATGATCTGCTTTTCTTACCCAGCCTCCTATCGATTTCTGCATCTCTTTGCTATTATTTGTCAGTGTTACTGCGAGGTACTCAAACTGTTTGACACACTTTCAAAGTTGTACTTCTTGCCCTCGTCTGTTTTTATTACAATCTTGCTTTTATCCGGTACATGTTTTAGTCCTCTTGTCTTTAAATATTTCGTTTTATTTTCGTTTATAGCAAGTCCGTATTTCATTGATTCTTTTTTTTTATTTGTTTGAATACCTTCTCCAGTTCAGTTCTCGTTGTGGTTCCACTGAAAATATCGTCTGCGTATGCAATTATTTAGCGTCTGGTATAATCAGCGATACTCTTGGTGTGTATCTTACACTATCTTTCGTGATAGCTGCTAATACTAGGTTGGACCGACCATGAATAAAGAATCGTCTTGTATGACACCTCTTTCACTTCAAAAGGTGTAGACAATCTCCCTTCACTAGTTACCTTACTTTATGTTCTGTTTTTCACTAAATTGATCTATTTGCGGGATTTTTTCTTTTGACCTTCACTGGCAGGTTTGCCCCGTAAGGCAACTCGGCCAGAAGAGCTATTGTGCTCACATGATGTTTTAGCTCTCTAGATCTGGTTGGTTGCGAATCTCTTTGTTTGGGTACAATTTATAGGATACTCTTAAGTCTTCAATAATTTTATACATATTAGTTCTATCAATATGCTTGCTTCTAATTTAGGAATAAATATAGTCTTAAATTTTGCTCATAACCATTACTTTGTATAGTACTTTGTATGTAAATGCTTGGCCAATTGTTCTTTCTCAACCCTTCCTCTGCCTGGTACTCTTTGATGATTTCATCTGCATATTAGCTTAGCGCCGCCATTATTGACAAGCCTTATACGCTATACCTCTGTAATTTTGGCGCTCACATTTTTTCTCATTTCTTATAAATAGGCCATGCATTGCACTCTTCCAAGCCTTGGGCAGAGTTTTCTTCTTCCATATTTGTTCCATATTCACCGTTGAAGTACTTCACCTCCTTCATTCCAAATTTCAGCACTGATTTCATTTTCTCCCGGGATCTCATTTTTCAAATCGTTTGTTACACACCTAATCTCTTCCTCTGTTGACTGTTGCACAGATTCTTCGACTTTTATGACGTTCCTCGTTCAGTACTGACACGTATTGGGATTGTAGTGTCTTCAGTATTTTTGGTTAACAGTTCTTCAAAATATTCCGTTCTCGTAATAATAAATCTACGAACTGCTCATTCGAAGCAGACAAATTAAAAAAAATCCATACTTTGAAAACATTATCCAAGATAGTGACTGAGGTGAAAGACTTATGAACCGGCTTTTATTGAAAGAACGTTGCAACTGCAACTTGAACATCATAATCAACAATATAGAAAAATAAAAGTCAACAAATTACATCAACAAAGGAGAAAACATTATCCAGATAAGTGACATTATGTTCTCAAATGCGTAATCTGTCATACGCATCAAGACCAAGAAGCGAACTCGAGAAAGTAAAAAATTTTGAAGGAACTGTAGGATAGGATAGAGCAGTAGTAGTTGGTGTGCATCACGCATTGTACTTGAGGGGTAAGTCTGTATTTATATCGCGTCACCCCATTTCAATGCACCATCTTAGAGGGTAACACAAAAGACCAGACTGCTCAAGTGTACTCGCGGATATTCAACCGACCGGGTTATTAATATCTAAATAATATGTCATTAGGATCTATGACACGCACACTAGGAGGACAAGTCGTTTACCATTCTAGCAATCGTGGAAATTTGATTAATTTCCACTCACCTCTACTGTTCGAAACTATAATTTTAGTAGCAATTAGCTTTATAGGTAGATACATATATATATAGCAATTATCATAATTATAACTATATATTATAATTGTAAGTGATAGATTCATATCTTAAAAAAATGAGAAACAGCTCTGAGAAGTAGAAGCACCATAGTTATATATCCGAACATTAATTGTATTTATTGTGCTACCTCTTCACTGCAACCGAATAAAAAATTATTTAATAACGCAATACCTCCTTGCCTACGTGCATCATTGCATTCTTAGTTTACATTACATAAAACGCATAAATAAACAAAAATACCCGAATGAATTTATTTTTAGCCGTCTTGTTTACGGAAGTCTTATGGTTTGCCGTTAGACCACAGACGAAATAAACTTTCTTATAAAATTTCCGCCGACTATGGAAGAAGAGCGATTAAAGTTTCCGCTGGTTTTTCTCGGATGACGGCATACCACTATTTTATAAATAACGCGAATTGCCAACCTTATGTAATATCACACGTATTTACTTTAGCAAAAACAAACTGGGTGATTAACCTAACTTTATGCCGAGTACTTTTGTACTTCCTCAACAAATTGAGGGGTGTGGTATCAGAAGAACCAGTTCATAAACATGTGTATATGTAGAATTATATACGATATAAGATAGTGGTTAGCAAGATTAGAAATCGTAACTTTCTAGTGGGTTATAATAAACACAACTGTTGCTTCTAATCATTCATGACTTATTCTAGTTTGCCGCTTCCTTATAAACTTAATATTATTTGTAAATAGTTTCTAATACGTAAAAATTGCATTAAATTTTTCAATCAATTGCAATATTAAATTTATAGTATTTTTTCAATTACTATGTGCCAACTTGGTGATAAGTCGCTCTAATAGTTTCGCCAAAAATAATTAAAATACCCGGTAGACGTGTGTGTTTTTCAGTGTTGACAGGTTTGTACTTGTTTGAACTTGGAGTTAACCAGGGTTTTAGTCTAGTGGTTCGTACGCTTGGCTATCAGTGACAGGGTCTTTAGTTTGAATCTAAGAACTTGCTCTCTGTGTAAACTACAGTTTTCGAAGTGCTTTTTATCCCAAAACAGGGCGGACTTTACTTTTTGCCCAACTGCTCGATAAGAACAGTTTAATCTAAAGACGAATCCACGTAAAGCCTCAAAAATCTCACAGATTCCGAGAAACTAATGCTTTGACCATCGACCATAATATCATTATTGAAAATTAAATTAGATCGACTTGATATAAAGATAGTCACCGCCGTTTTATCTCCATTTATCAATAATTTGTTTATTCGCATACATTCCGATATCCTCAAATAAATATCATTTACGTCACCTTGCAAATTGTCAAAAGTAGTTTTAAATAAGACGCTGACATCGTCTGCATAAGAAATTAATTGTGCTCATGAGTGTCGCATGATTTTAGAGAGATCACTTGCATAGACAACAAAGAGCAGAGGGCCCAAAATGGATCCCAGTGGTACGCCAACTGACAAATTCTAGGTACTTGAAAACACATGTTTTCCATTATCTGAAAGAGAAACGCACTGAGATCTGTTTTCTAAATAAAATGCAAACCGTTTACGTGCTTTGCCTCTTACACCATGCTGAAATATTTGATCTAAAACTATTCTATGATTTATCGAATCAAATTGCACACTCAAATCGATAAATAATGCAACAATTAGAACTTTCTGATCAATCGCACTAAGAAATTTACTTACAAAGGCAAACAATGCTGTATCTTAGAACTTATTTTTAGTGAGCTCACGTTGACAGTTTGAGACATATTTCTTATGTTAGAAAGAAGTTATTTAACTTCGTATACATGACAAGTTCATATACTTTAGTATACAAACTAGTTTGTCGATAATTGTCGATTATTATCAATGAAGTGAGGGCTTTACCACAGCATACTTCAGTTTACTTGGAAAGATGCCACTCTGAAGCGATAAGTTCATTGAATAATAATAATTTTAAGTCTGCGTTTTTTGCTTCTGTATTTTGTGATTAATAAAGACGATTATTATTATTTTTATCGTAAATAGAAATTAATTCAAGAAGGTCTAGTACATAAATGTACGTTCAAGCACTAATAAATTAACAGTATAGAGCAAGAGTATGGGTTTTCTGAAAGTCCTTGCCATAAACAATTCTGCAAATTTGCCACCTTTCTTTGTGTAGTATCTCCGTGCAAATGTAAATTTCGATAATGTTTATTACCGACAATCTGATTCCTTGTGCTATAGCAAATTCGTAATCCTTACACTGATTCTCACAGGTTGGTACCTCGTATTTATGTTCGGGCGACTGCGCAGCCGACAAAAGACTAATGTAATTGTCTTAACTAACGGTCTAATCGCACCGTATCCAGCCAGCATCCCTATTAGATGTTACCATGAGTAAGTAACGTGTGTACAGACGCAATGTGCGCGGATGGACGGGAGAGCAGGAAGATTCTTGCTGAGAAAGTGCAAAAGGAAGTGTGTAATGAGGAAACGCCGCGACTGGAAAATAAAACAAAGATTATTATACATTTAAAGTATTGATGCGAGGGGGATGTGAATACGTGTACACACATTATTATAAGTATATGGATGAAGATACCGGACAAGTTAATAAGGGGGGGTATCCTTAATTGCCTGTTAAATGTGTACCGACTTGCCGTTGTGTTTGTTACGGTTGCCACGGTCTGGATTTAAATAGCCCGTGTGGTGGCAATACGTATAGAGACAACGCAGTCTACTACAGGAGTCCTATACGGTTCTGAAACGATTGACGCAAGTCAGTCTGTCATATAAGCAGGGGACTGCGCTGATTTTCAACGGCGTTTCCTTTAGGAGAGATACGGCGGCACCATCCTTATCTCTCCGTTCAGCGCGCTTGTATAACGGCAGCGGTTTTATCGATAATATTTAGTCACTTGAGTATTTTCCAGAAACGCACATACAAGGGCGAAAGTACGGTCACTTTTCTTCTATCATCTGGGTCGCTATGGGTAAAAAATGTTCGATTACGTCACAAATTGTAATCGTGCGTTAATTATTATCTACTCCTAGCAAGCAACAATACACAGTTTAACAGAAATGATGTCACACGCTCTAAAACTGCGAGATAATGGAAAGGTTCCCACATCGATACGTTCACGGTTAAACAAAAAGAAAACTCCTTACTTGATGAATATTAAAGAACATTATAATGAAACCAAAGCTAAAGTCTGATTTTATATTAGCATAAATAATATTTAATCAGATATGATATTGGAAGTGTATCCTCTAATATTTACACAGCTCATAGTGGAGTACCCCGGTGTTCGAATCTTGGTCCAACTTTATTCATAATAAGATTTTTACTGCCATCAACGGTTTAGAGGATTGCGTGGTTCTGCAACATGATTTGGACATACTTACTGATTGGTGCACAGATAATGGTCTTTCGATCAATACTGAGAAATGTAAAGTAATGACATATACTCGCAAATCCAATGTATATCCAATAGCTTATCAGTATAGCATTGATGGCATCAGCATTGAAAGGGTTCACTCTAACAAGGATTTTGGGGTGGTTTTGAATGAAAAATTGTTCACTGCATAACCGATAATCCTGATTTCCTAGAAAAATTAAGCTTTTATATCTCCCGCTTTAACTCTCGCAGTTCACTTACCTTTATTTATAATGTACCTCATACAAATTATTTGATAAATGCGCCACTTTTTAATTTATGTAAAATTTACAATCACTATAATTATGCTCTTGATATTTATAATAATAATTATAAGGATTTTTGTATAATGGCTAAGGAGTGCTTATTCTGATTTAGTGTTGATAGCATAATTTTGTTAACGTAGCTTTTACTATATGTTAAATATCCAGGTTTCCTTTGTACTTTGGTTTTTAGAAATAACCCTGTAAATTGTAATCTGCTGGGTTAATAAATATTATTATTATTATTATTATATACTACGTCTTCCTTCATACATTTTCATAAAATGAAGTATCAGGCTGAAATCGGCATCAGTGTCCATTTAGAATATAGTTTTCAAGAAAGCGGTAGCTGTGACAATTAAACTATACACAAGGATGTGCACAAGACATTGCAATACTTATAGTAGGGAAAAAATGCCCTTAAGACCAACCCTGGGAAAAATGGCATTGATTCCCTTTATAAAGAGAAGAAAGCTGGGTAGGTTACAACCAATGAAACAACAATATAGTAAAGAAGTTAAATTCTTGGAAATGGTCCTTGACGTAAAGCTAAAAAAGAAAGACGCTTATTAAACGCAAATGGGCTTTATAATAATGACAATCTGCAGCAGAAGTGGGAGAACGTGGAGAATATACTGGCTACATACAGCAGCATTAAGATCGCTGCCAACTTATTGTTGCCTGATTTGGCAAACCAAGGTCACACAAAGACAGGTGATTATGAAACACATTAAGATTCAGTGGCTTGCTCGCATATGTACTACTGAAGTAGCAAAAAATTCGCCAACAGCCGCTATGGAAACTATCTTAAATCTTTCCCTGCTAGATGTTTATATCAAGAGAGGGGCAAGCACTGTAACGTAGTGGAAAATGAAAAACCATCTTTGAAATGGGCAGTATGATGCCCAAGCTCGCTTATGACAAACTCCTCATGATTGGCTTGGATTAGGATGAGGACCAAGCAGAAACCAGAGCTACACACATAAGTCTGGTATATAGATGAGCAAAGAAGCCCGAGCTCTATATTCCTATGTATAAACTTCAAATTATAGAGGATATGTGGCATTATATCGACCTATCAATTAACCATATGGTCGGTCATTTCGGATATTTTCCGATAACCAAGCGGACCTTAGAGCACTAAAGTTATTTCTATTGTGCAATATTTTGATAAAATTTCTAGGTTGGACTTTTAGTTATAACTACAAAGCATATCCAGGGTGCCTTCCAAAAAGATTCCCATGTGATTATGATAAAAGCTTGAAAAAGCTTCAAGAGCGCTCAAACCTCAAAATTGGAGTACATCCCAAGTTTTTTCTATCCAAGGTTTGACTATATCTGAATTCTGATATTGATGTTAGAAACTTTCTAGATATGCAGCAAAGCAAGGGCATTATTCCACAACGCCATTGATTTATAGAGCTGGTTTGTTGTATTCTATTAATTTTTTAATGTAGGTCAGTTTTGCTGTGACTTTGGTTTGCTGTGCCTCCTGCCACCCATCACTTCATCGTAGGTATGATAGAAGTTGAATTTAAGGTATCACATAAAACCTGTGGACTAATTTTGGCAACAACTATCAACATTTCCCACCTGTACTTCCGGAAATCCATAAAGATTGTATTGCCTTGTATTTAATCTCTGCCAAATGCCGATTTCAAGTTAGGGTGTTATCAAATAGAATTCTTTAATAGTGAATCATATTTAAAAAAAATAAAGAAAAACCTTCTTCCATGGGTGGCTTGTAAAATTCTTTTGGGCAAATCTAATTCGTAATTTTGGCTCATAATAAACAAACAGATTCATGTAAATTCTACCATATGTATCTTTAAGTTTGGCAGCCAGCCAATTTATTGTCGATTAAACAAATTAGCAAATTGTTAATTTAAAGAAGCTAAGACTTGAAAGTACTCTAGATGAATTAATATCAATCCTAATTTTGATATTGCAGGTAAAACCCTGTACTTGTAGCATGTTGGTTCTCTAAACACTTTCGTTTTAGTAAAAGTACTATCATTTCATTGAATATGAAAACTAATGAAATCTTCAAATCATTTAATCTTTGTGAACAATATACAACGTAATTTTTTTTATTATGGAATTGACACCAAGCATTAAATGCTGCAGAAATTAACATTAACTTTTAGGCGAGTGGAAAGCGCGAAGGATGGTGGATCCTGGAAAAAACTATTGTGGCAAAGTCCACGCATGCATTAATATTTTCTAGTCTGCAATGATAACATAATTCCATAATAACAGACAAAAAATTAAAATCTCCACGCTGTTTGACTTTATAAGTCCGAATATGCAAAAATACTTCGGGAATTTTGAAGTTGATTATTTTTTCGAAATACAGGAGGCAAACATTAGCCAACAGAATGAATTAAATACATAAAGATATTAAACACCCAGATTGTTGGTGGAAAATATTCTTAGGGCCGGTTGTACCAACAAAGTTCACGATTAGTTCAGCGTGAACTTCGGTTCAAGAAGAGAAATCTGTTGTACAAACTAAGTTCAGCCTGAACCGTCTGTCAATGCCGTCGTCAAGCTAACCGGTGAATATCGGCCGTTCAAGGGCGGTTCAGAAGTTATCTGTCATGTGTTTATGCTACTGATTTGTATTGAGTCATAATTTTTATTGTTTTTGTTTTGTTTTTGAAACTCGTACAAATTTGTGGTAGATTTTAGGTATGTTTTTATTTATTTTATGTCACGAACGTTTGATAGATAAAAACCTTATACTTTTTCAAGATTATCGATTAAATCAACCCATTTATGTATAACTAAAAATGAATATGCTGGCTGCGTTATCGGACGATGAAGATTTCCTGGAATTGGTAGATATAGTCATGCACCCAAGACGGCCAAAAGTGAACAGGGAGAGAGCAAACCAGTTTGAAAAGTGGAGTGACGAAGAATTCCGTGACAGATTTAGATTGTCGAAACCCGTTGTAGAACATATAACAAATGAAATTAATCATGAAATTTCTTCTGAAAGTAACAGGTAAATGCTAAATACTATTTATTACACTACATTTTTGGTGTTATATTGATGTAATAATTACAGAAACCATGCCTTAAGCCCATCCGAAATGGTGCTGATTACTTTAAGATTTCTTGCTTGTGGCTCATTTCTACAAACAACAGGTGATATGTTTGGTGTTGATAAATCAACAGCAAGTAGGACTATTGACAAAGTAACACGAGCAATTGCTAGACTAGCAACTAACATTATCAAAATGGCTAGTACCCCACAAGAAATATCTGAAACAAAACAACAGTTTTATAATATAAGCAGATTTCCAAGATGTATAGGAGCAATTGATTGCACACATATTAAAATCCAGTCACCTGGAGGAAATGATGCAGAAAATTACAGAAATAGAAAAGGTATTTTTTCTATAAACACCCAAGTAATCTGTAATGCAAATCTATACATCACAGATATTGTGTGCCGGTGGCCAGGTGCAGCACACGACGCAAATATATTTAGAAACTGCAATATTAAAAATAAATTTGATAATGGGGAATTTGGCAATGCTCTGTTACTAGGGGATAGTGGATATGGTGTGAAATCTTATATGATGACACCACTAGCCAATCCACAAACTCCAGCTGAGCATTTATATAATGAGGCACAAATCCGTACCAGAAATGTTATTGAACGATGTTTTGGGGTATGGAAAAGACGGTTCCCCATATTATCATTGGGCATTCGACTATCTGTGGAAAAAGTGGAAGCGATTGTGGTGGCTTGTGCAGTTCTTCATAATATAGCACGTTCTATGAGAGATGTGGAACCGTTTAATGCGGGAGAGGTAGGAGATGACATCGATCCAGACCAGCATGAAAATGTACGCAATATAAATGGAGGGAATGGAGCTGTACGTCAAATGCTTATTGCAGATCATTTTCAATTATTATGTAATCATAATTAATGCAATAAATTTTTAAAATTTCTTTTTTTTGTTTTTAATTATTTACTCACATGTTCTACTAACAATAAGTTACGTTATTAATCTAAACAAAATAATCGATAATATATTGAAATATATATTTTAATTGGTATTGTACAAAATGTAAAAAAAAAATGTATATATTTAGTTTTTATTTCCTTTCAGTATATCCACCTCTAATTTATGCTTCTCTTCTAGCATTTCCAACATTTTGGTTTTTATACGCATATCTGCAGCATGGGCCTCTCTTAACATTTCCATCTTTAGATGATGCTCTTCCAAATAGCATTGTTTTTGGATGTCTGCCAGCTCTTTTTTTGTGTTTGCCCATTGCGTTACCTTACTGCATAATTGGTTCTTTTGACAATATGCTTGTTCTAAAACATGTGATTGTTAAATTCGTGAAAAAACAACATAAGTATATATAAACAGTACTTTTTACCAATGGGGTCGATTTAGGAGTTCTTAACAACTCCGGTGTATATTTGGCCCAACTTGTAGTAGGTATTTGCTCTACTGCCTGATCATCTGCAACAACCGTATCAAACATTAGAAATTAAGATTTGTATAACGTACTATATAACTAACCATTGTCTTCCATTATTTCTATTTCTACGTGTGCATCCGGAGAATTTGGTGCAAGTTGAAGGTAATCATGATCGAGTATTTCCATCTGATTTGTTTCTAAAATAAGAAAAAATTATGAAAACTAAATACACTAATTTTATTCATTTCCTTACCACGATCACCATCGAACATTGACTGCGCACCTGTAAGTTGAATGCCTATCAAATCCTTTATTTCATATTCTATTTGTGAAAACTTTTTCTCTTCAGGTGGTCCGCCTCCAGTTCTTTGTAGGGTTGCCTTTTCAGCAGCAAATTTTTCTTTTGTTCGTTTTTTTAAGTTCTCATATTTACTTTTTAATGTTTTGCTATCACGAAATACTTCCCCGCATATGCCGTTAAACTCATTCGCCAAATCGTTCCAAGTTTCCAATTTTTTTTTATTTGATATAGTATCTGTTTTTTTATTTTCTAACATATATTTATATTTTTTCACTAAAGAAACTAAAGTATGTTCTTCTCTGGTAGAAAAATTTGCCGCCCTTTTTTTATTTTCCATGCTTAAACCAATATTTCGGCAAATTATTATATCACATAACCATAATAACATTCTTACCTTACAAAATTGTTCTTAAAAAAACTAAGAAAATTAACTTGGTTGCGTGATAATATTCTTACTAACTTGAAATACACTGAGAAAATGAACCCCCGAAAACCAAATTATTGCTTTTATATGCCAGAAGTTTACAAAATATGCAAAACACATATTTTAAGACTACCTGCGATTACTGTGGCCTTCGAAAAGTCACGATTGGCGCGAAAAATTCTATCTCCTACCTGTTTATTATATAGAATGTCTATTTCACGTACAATTTTTGTTTGTACCAACTGTTTTCCACAAGCGGTCAACTGACTATCGCTTGACCGGCGTTCGTACAACAGAAGCGCCGCTGAACTACCGTTAACTTTGACAAACAGATCTCGTAACCTCGAAGTTAACTATAGTTGGTACAACCGGCCCTTAGTGGGTTTTTTTTTTGTCAGTGAGCAATTACATCAACTTTTTAATCATGTGACTGCTGCTCGCATTAAAATATTGATAGGTTTAATCATAAGGAAGTGATTATTAAGTCAAAATTACGTCACGAAATATGGTTCTAATTAAAATAATCTTTCTAGCGATATAACTGGGTACTTTTAATTGTCCCGACTTCAAAACACATAGGTACGAATCTAAATCTAAAACTGATATTAATTAATAATTACGCACTTAGCTGTAATTATTTAAATTAATGTAGGAATCTTAAAATGCTGCTTCGTTGTAAAAATAAACGCATAGTTCACATTAATATGCAAATATATTGCGTCTAATTTCAACTATCAACGTGCTTTCTCAAACGCAGTGGCCACGTAGCTTGTCTATTATTATCATTATTTAGCCCAAACCGCATCTTAATTAAGTAATAACCTCATATATTGGCACACGTTGCGCGTACATAAACATAAATTGCCCACAATGAAAACGAAACAAGCGTACTCATTGTAAATTCCCCAGAAAAGCCCATTATCTTAAGTAACAGTAATGTCTCGGCGGAAACAGAATCTGCGCCTTAATTCGATAAGACAAAACGAGTCGCGTCTCTATTCGTTAAACAACCTCTCGCACTTATTATCATTAGCTGTCACGAGAACTGCTGTGTATGTATCATGTTATGTATGTATGTCATGTAGGTACGGGAGTAAGACACCCGAACGCCCATCCATCTTCTACGGTTTGGCACGCTCTTTAGAACTAAATTTGTTTGTTAGTGAAAGCATTAGGTACTTCGGAGGGTATATTAGAATTATGTATGAATAGTAAACAGGATATATGCTTTGGGAATTTTCATATATTTGTGTGGGTACCATGATAGAATTTGCGCAACTGTAATTAATACTAATTTTGTCTGGTGTTCTATAAAATTATTATATGTAAAATGGATTCATCAGAAGCAGCACAACTTCATTGCTAGTAGCATTTCAAAAGAACTAGGAAAATTACTAATACAAAAAGAATATTTAACTTTGTATTCAACCTTACTGGCCAGTGTTTGGATTAGATGCTACTGATTGGTAAACGTTATCAAGTTTATAACAAAATTGGAGTAAATATTTTTGATATTGATCATTGACTGCAATAGATTATACAATTTTACAAGTAATATGATTAAGTCGGAGCGTGTTTTAAGTGCAAGGCGATGGCCGGGATACGAGAAACATTTATAAAAGGCGTGTATTAACACATACAATAGTTATATACATTATATTAACAACCTAGTTCTACGATGCAAACATTTTCGATTGCTCTTTATATATATTTCGTATGCCTACTACAGCGGTAGGCATACGAAAGTCCCCAGGAGAAATAACTGATAGCTCACAGCGATATTTCGATCAGAAATGGATTTGGCCGACTGGGGCGATACAGACTTACTCGACCGAAGAACACGTGCAGCTGAAATACGCCGGCGTAACGATAAAATTACTGAATACTAACGCGCGCGTCTTCCCAAATGAAGAGCCTATGAAGTGGGCATGAATAAAACCGGTTTTTGCCCAAACGCCTAAACCACGCTCTCCTCTAAATATGATTTCAAATTTTTTATTCTATTTTTACCTAACTAAACTTATTAAGAAAATTAATGAAAATAAATGTAGTAATGGAAGTAAACTACAAGATCTTATATTTACTGAATCGGATTGTTTTTATTATTTTAATAATTTCAGTTTTCAACTTTATTTACCACACACTTTAAAGTCACTGGTAGGGAAGTTGTCAGATGGGATTTGATAACCAACAAACAAGGTATTAAGAACTTCCAATTTCAACCTCTGCAGCTATCACTTTGAATTATTAATCAATGAGTTCATTTCAGGAAATATTTGCTCTCTTTCTTTTGATGGAATCAATTTCATTAGATTTAATGTCTACAAACAAGATTAATAAGTCGTTATTTGAATTCAACAGTGTGTTCTACAAACTTTTTTATTCTCAAAAGATTATATAGAAATAATTGTTAAGAAAATTGAGCCACACTCCTATTCTTTTAACGAGGAAACAAGTAGATGGCAGCACAATACACTCATACTAATAACTAGCAGTTTTCTTATATACTCTATGAGAGTAGATACGGAATTCATACCTTTCTGGTATATGGCTTACCGTTATCAGTAAGGTAATCCCACTAACATGAGGCACCCTACCGTGCTGTGGTTGCCGTATCTGACTCCCGCGATCACTTCTAATGCGACGTAAACCCCAAGCTAGACGCAAACCAACACGCCGTAGCGGTAAATTTATTTCGCTTTTTACAGAAATGAAATGTTATTTATGGCGGTGCAATTTGTATTTTTTAAACAAATAAACATAAGGTTTAATTGGAAGAAAGTACAGTATTGCTCATATGCATTAGTCATCCCTATGATTTATAATTAATTTCGTGGTTGTTTTAACAATATCTGTGTGGCAGATAATTTAAGTGTTTAGGTAATGTTTTTGGAATTTTACAATAGCTTTATAGAAACTATTTGTAGATGCACTACGTTTTTATGCATTTTCAAGATTCTGAGATTTCTCCACCGTAAAAAAAATTTACAGCTTAGTGTAATAAATTATTAAGATTTTTTTGATGTATTTCGAGTTAAGAGTTTTATTTTTATTCATTTTACTTTGATTAATCGTAGACAATATCTCAAGATGTGTATTTCACCATGGCAAAGATTTACTTTGAATGAAAAACACATTCAGTATAGATTTGAGACTTTCATACGTTCAATAGGATTTTAATTCTATCGGACATTACTATAGTTGACAATGTTTAATCAGTTTCTTTTTTGTGATTTTGTTTAGATGAATGGTAAAACATTTATCCAAATCTATGAAGGTGAAATGAGATCTCTGCACGGTTAATGCTTCATTGTTCTGATTTTGCTCTTAGAGTAACTACTTTTTTTGCGTTCTCTGAATTTATTTGGGGTGGCATATTTAAGCATCAAATCCAAGTTTTTAGTAACTATTGCAAGTACCTTATCTTTCTCATAGTACTTTTATGTCCTTCAATTTTTGCAATAAAATATACAGCTCAGTGAAAACATCTTACGGCGGCATGGTACTCAAAATTTTATTTATTTTTAATTAGGTCTTCGGCTGAAAATCGAAATCCACGAATTTTCGAAACAATTGTCTGAAATTAACCTTAGTTGCTCCTTGAATTCGCCTTGAATCCATAAACAAAACTCCAGGTGTTTTTCGCTATCTCCTTGCATATTCTATAGTTTGCAGGAATTCTTAAATAGTTTTATTTTGTTATTTTTAAGACATCGCCGAATATTCTCCCTTAGCATACTTAGATCGAAGCTAGCCACTCTTAAACTGACATTTGGATTATTTCTAAAGTAATCTAACACAGTCTGGTTCTTCTTCCTATATTATTCTTTAAAGGGACCTACTGCTTCAGTTCATTAAATATTTTATTCATTTTATGAACTGTGCTATTACTAATGGGAGGATGCCTGTCGTTAAATATTCTTCTTACTTCTCTTTCATTTTAACCACTGTTTCTAGAAGGACATAAAATTTCAGTTTTCTCGGGTAATGATAATTGAACAGTTATTATCAACTTTTTCGCCGACGGTAAACAAAAAATGTAATTCTTTATTCAAAATTACTTCAAAACAGTTATCGAACCTGTCAGTACCTATTATTGAGCACCCACGTCCCATAGCCTACTTTCAATATTATTAAATTTTTATTTCCTGAATGAAAGAAAAGTTACTATAAATAATTAAAGCATTTTCTTACAGATACTGTAATACAAAATTATTCTTCAAAAATGATTATTGGCATTATTATTGTTTTAATAACTGTTGGCCAGTAGATATTGCAAGAAGGAGATTTATGGAATAATGCATTATAAACTTGAATGACAAACAAAATGATTCTCTCATATCTTTTTTATTAAGAAAAATATTGTTTAAAATTTTATTTTTAGCAATTTTTGGGAACTTCTGAATTCAATGATGTGGTTAGATTTTTGATAAAAAGATCGCTAACAATATTTTGCTATTTTCTATCTTTAAAATAATCATAGTATGGCCTGAAATTTTAGATGAATTTTTGAAATATTGCGTGGAAATAGACTTTTGGACCTACAATGCGTACATAACATCACTACCTTCTACATTTCTAGGTCATACGTTAGTAAGTATTTCGCGCTAGCTTTGGTGACTGTTTTTATATGCACTTAATTGTGCTTAAAATCTTAAGTAGCCATTTTTCTCACAAACCCCGCACCCGTACTGAGAATTTCTGCAAACAGAAACCTCCAATTAAACCTCATTGTGTCCACAGTTGCTCACACCAACGTCCAAATAGGCAAGCCGACGGGCATGTTTACAATTGTATGTATGCATATACGTACTACGTCCGCGTCTGCATATGTATTTGCGTGTACGGTATTATTATCGCGTTTATCTGAGAACGAATTAAATATGCACTCATTCTCATAGGCGCGAGAGCGACATCGGTCAGGCCGTGATCTAATTACGGGCCTCTAAAGTGATGACTTAGCGTCACATTCGTTAACTATCTGCATCCGGTCTTCAATTTAAAGAAAACGGAAGGAGCATTTAAGTTGGACGTAAAACAATATACGTATCCATTGTACGATTCTCACACGCGTTCGCTAGCGTTTTGACGCTCAATTATGCTATTTTTGAATACCGTCTGGCCGACAAGGAACATTGCGTCTCTTCTTTTCTCGGTTTTCTTTTTTTTTATATATATATATTCTGCATTCGGAAAATTTATTAAAAATCTAGTGAAAAGGAACAGCGTTTTTCTCTCGTGTTTATTAAAACTCACACGCTAGTAGATCTTTTATCTGGTTCTTATAGCAACTGTCGCGACTTATATGAGATCGTGGAAACACAAAAAGTTCCTACCTACACGTGCAATAGAGAAATTCCAAAAAGATCCCTTTAGAATACATATTTTCCATTGTTCGTTTTTGCAACTTTAACAGCAATTGCTCATCTACATTGCTAATTAAAAACTGAATGAGGAAATAGATTAGCCCCAAACATTTATGACATCAAATAAAGTAGTTATTTATCTGCTTACGGAAGAAAGAGTGATGATTCATGCTATACATATATCAATAGACCAGAACTGTGAACCCCTATGCGTTTTAAAAGATTTGTCGAACATAAACCGGCAGCTTCAAGGTAAAGAATAAGAACCGCACAGCTCGTGGGAACATTACATTAGGTACCTTCCACAACCTAAAGTAATAAATCTAGGGAAACAACTTGTCCCCTTAGAGAAAAGAAAGAGCGAAGCATGTCGGTACATTTAGGACTCACTAATACGGCAAATTTGCTTTCTTTGTGCTTCATACTTTCTTAAGATTGTACTACGGGAGTTCCTTTTTAATAATTCAGTAATTACTTCCTTTGAATTTGTGCTTGCAAATAGAAGAATGCTGGAGAATGCTGACTGATGTATGTAAGAAGTGATTTACATTACAAAAGTGCTTGGCGGGAAAACAGTGAGGTTGGTGCATAAACTTGCAGTTTATAAATTGCAAATACAAATTTAAGGCCAATTAACTGCGTCAATTTAGCCACTTGAATTGAAATTACCTTTAATTTGCGAGTGTTTTTTTCTGACAAAAAGATGTATAATATTGTTTTTGTTTTAGTTATACAGTACAGCGTGTTTTCAATCGAGATACTAGAGTATAATAATAATGATATCAGCAATTGTCAAAAAAAAACATTTCCTATCTATTTCAATAACAAATAAAACTATAGAATTCATTGTTGAATAAAAAAAGGTTGAGCTCCCCTTTTACAACATTTTATATTATTGATATTTCTGATTTTACACGGGTGTGCATTATAGATTCGAACACGATCATATATTCGGAATCCCTTTCAAAACAGGTTGTATTATGCCGCATGACAGTTAATAATTTAGAATTCCTCGTCAAAAGCTTATTTATTTCGCCATCGCAGACAAAATTCTCTCGGTTTTATATGTAATATGAAAAACAGCTGATATACATAGAGTAATGGTATTGTGACAATCTTATGTTGCTTAAATTTTTGCCTGCACGATGACCGGGAAGCATGCATCTTGAAATCAGTGTCTGAGCTTTAACAACTCTCTGCGCAAAAGTCGAGCCACCCCAAAAGATAATGCCGAACGCCACCACCGACTGAACGCAAACCATATAGTCTATAAATGCTGTAATAATGCTTATTTAATTTTTTAAATAAGTTGTTGATATGGTGCTCCCATTCCGAAGATACCTGGAGCCACACTTGCAAAAAATGATCATCAGTACCCAACTTATCAGCAGATCTAACCAATATAGATAAACGAAAATTATTACAACTTCTATTTTAACATAATTTAATAGTATCCCGTTAAATATGCACTAATTGGTCATACTCATTGAGTGTTGCTCAGATCATTCACGCATACTAAAAAACGTAACGGTCCAATGGTCGAACCTTGCGGTACGCCTTTAGGAACTAAGGGCCATTAGACAACACATGCCCACTTTGGCCTGAACTAATGCACGTCCTATGGTAGAGAACAGGGCGAGAAGAAAAGATCATGGGCAACTCCTCTCATTCCACATCCTTACGTACAATTTTTGAAACAAAATCTCGAGATTGACCTCTTTGAAAGCGCACGACATAAAAATAATTGCTAAAGTCGATGCCACTAAGCCCCGACGACATATATAGCGCCCCTCACACCAACTCCTCGGAAGAAAACCATATTGAGAAGGGTTAATGATCGTTTGGTTTTTAAGAAAAAAGCTCGCCTTAGCGAGTTTTTAGGAAAATACCGTTAACAAACATTTAATTTGCTAAATTAGTTAAGCCCGTGACTAACATTCTAGCAGCTGATTTAATGATGAAGGCTGGTATTTCATCCAATCCACTAAAAGATTTTAGGGGTGTACAATGGAGATGTTGATACTTCTTTTCATTCTTAGAGTGCCAAGATTAGGGTGGATAGAATGTATATATAATAGGGTACTAGCGACCTATGTGACTATCCATTAGATATAGATACATCGTCTTTCTCTTATTTATAGGTTGTTACGGTAAGATTGTAACAAAGAAAAATAATTTTAGAAAGCATTACTTTATTGCAGTATTACTAATTTTAATTTATTTAATAGACGAGCTCTAAGGATTGCTTTTGCGTTCGACCAATTGATAGCATAGACAACAACTGTTGTGCACTCAAATATTTTTTTTCATTAAAAAGCAAATAATAAGGTACTTGATTTGTTTCCGTAAATTCCTTCGCAATGAACTTACTGTAAAATTTCTCTCTTAGCCGAGTTCAATAGGCAAAAACATTTTCTAATAACTTCTCTAGGTATTTAGTTATTTGAACTCTTTCTTCAATAGCCCATATATTCGATAATAAGTCAACAACCATCATTCTGCTTTTCCTACGCTTGCTTTCACGCCTTTTACCTAGCTAGGAACTTCCAAGTGAACCACTAAGTGTTGACGTAGACACACATGGTTCTTCAGCAGTTCAGCTAAGTATCCAGTCTTACATATGATGCTTCGGTATACTTTTAGGTAATACCATAAATTTTGGAGTAATTTTTGTTTCGGCTGCCACATTCGAAAGTACTACCTTACTACACTCAATCGAAGATTGCAAGCGGCACTTTATCGAATTGAACTATGAATTGAATGATTGTGGATTGCACAAATTCTTAATTAATTCATATTCAATTCCAATTCAATTTTCGGAAGACTCTACAGGTAATAAACGGTTAATAACTTTACGCACAACCTCTGCAAATGAGCTGTGGTCTCCATTGTCATTATTATTGATGAATATGTATCAAAACTACCAAGAAAATTAAAACGTCAAAATAGTAAGGTATCTTAATCCTGGTTTCAAACTCAAATGTCATACGTAACATCTATTGCCAACCTGTACTGTTAACTCCCCCCAACCGTACTCATACTCCCAAAACTATAGTTTCTGGCTTAGTGATACAAATAACTATTACAGAAAAGTTCCTTCTCCTAATTATGCAACTTTAAACAAACATTACATTGACTAAACGACACGTACCTAACTCGAAACTTTTACAAGTATTTTAAAGAGGACCAACATAGACATAATTGCGTTTCATTATGGTGTTCTCAACTCTGCTTTTGTCCGTTAGATAAATCTTTTGTTTTGTAGACAAAGTCAAATTTTCATCGTACATTAGAATGTAAAATGCCAAAAAATATCTTGAATTGAAAAACAGAGAATCCCAAATTAGTTCCAATAATTCACTTTAAGTGTTATATAAATTAACAGTGTGAAGGAATGATAATATGATTGGATACCTTCAAATATAGGCGCCATATCAAAACTTTTATAAACGAGAAACAAAAATGCCATGATCCAAACAAATATAAATGATATTTACGTCCTGTTGAAGCAAGCAAATATAATTTAGCTTTGCGTGCACACTCACTATGCCACCTAATGCATATTATCATTCGAAACGAGGAAAACCACGAGACGATAAGTCACATGCTGTTCTATGTGTTCGATCTTATTCATTAAGAGAGTATATCACCGGTGGGAATAATTACTTTTGTATGGGTGTTCAACTCGCATGACCGACCGGAAATGCCTATGTACTCGCGATCTATACGTCACCGGCGTCGAAAAACACCGGAAGCAATTCTCTCCTGTCTTACTACTACGTCCTATAAAACCATATGTCACCTTGTGCAAACACCAGCTTATTATAGGTGCGCTATGTTAGAATTTGACCAGCTTTTGTTCTTCACAGTTCACCTGCCGGTCTTTTTTTTTTATTATTAATCTGCCTCGTTAAAGGAAACTAGCTCAAACATACAAATTCAACTGCTGATTTAAAGATATCGCTGCTTGTGTATGCACGCACAGAATGCTTTATAAAGATCTTTTCTTCAGGGAAATAATAGCGAGTATTTATCAATGTGATAATTTTTATTTATATCGGGTTCTAATTAGAATAAAAATTGCAGACAGAAAAAGGAGCTTGTACTAACAAAAGCTAACCTCAGTTCATTTTTATCTCTTAAAAAAACTAAAGAATGTGGTATTTTTATTTTTTCGTCTTTTACATTTGTACAAACAGAAAAGGGTAGGTAACACTGCCTTTAGGGCTTATTAAAATGCTATAAGAATAACCAAGTTCTTTCAGGACCATAATTATTTAAATATCTAAATGCGTCAAAAGCTCTTTCAAAGATAAGTATTCAAAAATAACTTATTTACGCTGAAGTAATACAATTTCTAGATAAATAAGTGTACTAACTCTGCTGTTATCTGTTATTTTCAGTATTATTATATCGTTCGCTCTTGCGGTAATTCAAAACTTGTAGGCTGTAATATTCTATAGATAAGGTTCTAATTTCCACCGATAAGACAACACTTTTCGCGACAGATGGTGAAATATTGTGAGAATTTCAAACAACGGCTCTCGCCTGTGTGTATATACGTGGGGGCCATATGGCACTTGAGTACGTTCTTCTATATAGAAGATAATAAAATTTGGTCTCTACTTCGACAGTGGACTACGAGCGATCGATATTATATACAAAATTATTACTCTAAATCAGTTTTTTTTTTTGGACTGGTACTTGCACTTTTTAATTGTAGTCTTACTAAAATTTAGTCTAGTATTTGTAAGTGCATTTGCGTTTATTGCGTGCATTGTATTTAGAATGCAAAAAATATTTCACAATTCACATGAGTAAATAGTTTTCATCTCAGTTTATTTTTGGAACTAGAACTATTTCAGCAATGTTTTTTGTTTGTTTCCTATATAAGGTATATGATGCATAAGAAGAATTGAGAAAATCCCTTAAATATTAGCAGTTTCACCCTTATTTAATTATACTGCACAACGTAGAATTTAATTCCTGTTCAAGATGGAGGTATTAGTGTTCCCTATGTTTACGATTAATAGTTTTCTCTTGGTTAGCATTTCATTCTTCGGAGGACTGCATATATTTTATTTAAGTAAAGGTGGTTTTGGACAGAGCAAAAAAAAAGCTTATAAAAGCCGATTAACAATTTTTCATTATTTGTTAGGAATCAAAGTCTACTTTAGTTCACCTGTGAAATTCATGGTGAGATTTTCAAAAAAATTAAATTTATTATATTCAAGAGACAATCGACATGATTTTGATAATTTCTGAATGCGAAGAAAACTGTTTCCATGCATCAAGGGTGTACGCACAAAAATATCTGGATAGATTACATTGCGTTTGAAAGTATACTTCAAACGTTTCGGCAAACTGTTATAGAACACCAATAAGGTACGGTCCTGGAAATTCCAGGCCATTCTAATTCCTATTGCTATTGAAATATTGGCGTTCCATGTATTATTGAGGAAAGACTAGCTCGTTTGCCTTACCAATATATCTATAATGTCAGGCTTAAGATTTCAGTCTAATTCGATGATCCGCCGTACGAAATTCTATTACTCGGAATGTCCATCCAACAGTCTCTCGCGTTCCACCAGCTTAGTCGCGAGAAGCGGTATGAGCTTTATGATCAAACGGAACTGAAATCTCAAGCCTGATAATGATAAATAACTGGAAGGAATAACCTTAATTCTTGGCCGATCCTAACTCACAAATGCACTGGTTTGGTTTTACATATAACCTTATGTTAGAATATTTTTTTAAGATTTCTAACATAACATCTTTGACGTTAATGTGATAATTTTTATTTAACGTAATTTACTTTTAACGTAAATCGGTTAAACAATTTAAAATGATAATAATTTTATAATATCATAGGCTCATCCCTCGTTCACTAAAGAAGCTCTAACCAGTACCTATGATTTGGCCCTGGGAAACCGCGACTCGATTTTTTACTTTTATTATTGAAAATGTTAAGAATGAGGACAATTTCATGTGTTTAGTTCTTAAGTTTACTACTCACGTTGATTTTTTTGAAAAAAATATTCTTTGGGAAAAGATTAAAATCCATTTAGATATGATTTGTTACTACACTAAAACTTGTTTTGAAGTTTTATAACATTTGAATATAAAATTTCTGCAAAAAAACATTTGCGCACAGATAATCAATCTTGCCTTAATGAGTATTCAACAAATATTAAACCTAAATACTTTTAATTTAATGGAGCATTATTCTTTTATAATGAAATTCGCTCATATTTCAGTATTCATAAATAAATTTTAAGTCATTGCCACGTTTTTCTTTTGTAATACGCCTAGATACTAATTTCTAAACGACAAATAGAGCTTTCAAATTTATTGCTTTACATTTCTCGATTTAATAGAAAGTATGCTTAAAGCCTAAAAATTACATTGTGCTTGTAATATTTGACAAAATCTTTCAGTGTGGCAATGTAGGCGCATTATTTCCACATAAAATGTAGACGAGTTTAATATTAAATGTGTAGGAGTCTAATACGAATATATACACAAATGTATGTTAATTATTGTGGAAATGTGCGAGTTGGTTTGTGTGCAGCGGGCGCGTATGTGTATATATGTATGTATGTACGCGGATAAAGCTCGTGCGAACAACGACGACAACACAACGGCTAATAGTAAGTTAGATCAACAGTTGTGCGTTGTCCGCAGGTGCTCTCTCTACCTTCCTGCTTCTCTCTAACTACTACGAATGCACCCCGCGTTATATCTCCGTCTGCCCGGCAATAATGTAACCGTATACTTGCAGGTATTGACATGGGCGACTATTCTTAAAGTGGGGACGAAACTTCTGGAGGGGGAACAGAACGACCAATAACGCTTTAACTTATGATGTCATCGGAGGAGGAGACAGAGTTCGGCTTGTACACAGATAAACTCCTGAAGAAAACCAAAAGAACTAGACAGCGCGTGGACGCCGGCGAACCGCGTAACAGTTACTCCTCGATCCCGAACTTCAGTTCGAGACCGAACTTTCTCGGCGGCAGTAGCAACATATACGGCGCGATTTTTACCCAACAGCAACAGTTCGGTCTCTTTGCGCCGGGGTTCGCGCCCGCAAAGATGCTCAACGAGCTGCTGGGCCGGCAGAAACTGGAGAACGCCGATAGTGAAGAAGTGAAATTCGATTCTGTGATTAGATGCGACGGTAGTCCGCCATCGGGCGAACAATTGGCGCATCATATGCTCCGCGACATACTGCAGGGCCGCAAACACGACCTGCTCGATCAGCACGATCTACGCAACGGCCAGGATCACAATAACATCATCATCAATAATAACAACAACGAGCCCAAAACGGACGCGGAACGTAGTGAAGTGGAAGCGGCGGCTGCTATGAAAGAGTGCTTAGCGGAGGCTGGCGTTGGTGACAGGCAACAGGCCGAACTCATGGAAGAGGCGCTTAATGGTATGGAAACGGAATCGCTACCCTCCCCCAAGGTAGAACCGGCCAGTCCAGCTAAACCGGAAGATGCGAAGAAAGCGCGCGTCGAAAACATTGTCTCAGGTATGCGTTCGAGTCCGGCGCCGACACAAGTGAACGGCTGCAAGAAACGCAAACTTTACCAACCCCAACAACACGATAGCACCGCCGAACGGTATATCGATGACGAAGAAGACGAATCGGAACCCATAAGGCAGAAACGTGTTGAAAAGAACGCCCTCAAATCGCAATTAAGAACTATGCAAGAGCAATTGGCCGAGATGCAACAGAAATATGTACAGTTGTGTACCCGCATGGAACAAAACTCCGAGGAAAGTCAAGAGATCGAAGAGATACCCAGTGATAGTGAACAAAGCAAGCGGTCGGCAGCACCGTCACCTGTAACAACGTCCGCGACTCCAATTCCACAACCGCCTCCTCCTCCAACATTGGCGCAACAGGTAAGCAAGCTAAAGATCAGCCCACCTGGACCGCCCTTCCCCAATGGATTGATGCATCACGAACACCATCCACATATGAACAACGTCATGTATCTCGGCCACAAATTGCTAATGGAACAGGAAGCCAGGATGGCGAAAGAAGCAGCAGCAGCAACGGCAGCCACTGCCATCGATGTCCAACAAAATAACTCTCAGGTACACAATAAGCCAGAAAACTTCGCTGAACGTCTAAGTATTATGAGGAACATGACTCCCACCGGAACGGATCTAGAAGGCCTCGCAGACGCTTTAAAAACGGAAATAACGTCTTCACTCACGAACCTGATAGATACTATAGTGACCAGATTCCTCCACCAGCGAAGATGTAAGCAATCAGATGCGACAGCATCCGCTGAACAATTAAATAAAGATTTATTGATGGCTTCACAATTATTAGATAGGAAATCACCTCGCACAAAGGTGTCCGAAAGACCTCAGGCTCCACCACCGACATCGAATAGTCACATGGTAAACGGAAGTCCTAATTGCCACCCTATGATGCCCTTGCACAGCATGAGCGGTATGCAGAAGCCGTCGGACATGCAAATCCGGCCGCCGATGTTTCAACCGCCGAAACCGCCTAGCATCAGCCAGGCAGCTCTCTACGGTATGAATCATCCCTTTTGCGTGTCCAAGCAGGAGAATCCGGAGCAGAACGAGGCGTTAAGCCTCGTGGTGACGCCCAAAAAGAAAAGGCACAAGGTCACTGATACTAGGATCACCCCAAGAACTGTCAGTCGAATTTTAGGGCAAGATGGGATTGGCATGTCTCCGGCGCCTATGGAACCAACATCCTGTTCTTCACCCAGACCTCCGCCGTACCATCAACCACCTCCTATGTTACCTGTTTCATTACCTACATCGGTGGCGATTCCTAATCCTGGACTGCACGAATCTCAGGTTTTTTCTCCGTACAGTCCATTCTTCCATGGACCAAGCCACGGACACCATATGGCAATGCCTGTAAGTATTATTTTAGATTATTTTATTTGCCCGAATTAGTTATTTTGCTAATATTCCTTTTGCGTTTTTTATTTAGGCATCAGCTTCGCCTCCACGCATGCACAAAATGGAAAGGGATTCACCTCCAATTCACCATCCACCAACATTACTGCATCCTGCCCTATTAGCAGCAGCCCAACATGGTGGTTCCCCCGACTACGGTCACATGCGCGGTCCATCAGGAGGCATGAACATGGACAACGGTGATAGGAACTCAGACTGTAACTCAGGAGATATTTCGTACGACGGAATGCAGCCTACAATATCCTTTTCATGCAAAATTTACGTAATAGGTCTTCGCTGGGAAGACATATTCTGTAAGGTATCTTATTATACGCAACCATATTCTTTGCTAAATGCAATAAGAAACCTTACAACTTCGATAATCAATCCCTCGAAACATATATGTGTGTAGATATGTATTACGTGTTGTAAACCTCCACAACAGCGCGGTCGAGAAATATAAGCAAATAAGATTCGGATTTCTGTGGGAATTAGAGTCACTTCAGAATGATAAATGTAATTATACGGTTTGAGTCCACGTAGGTGGGTCGACGCTAGCGCGGGTTCGGAAGGCGCACGAACGAACAAGAAAAATATACGGAGAAAATGCAAATAAAACGTAGAGAGGGAATAAGAATAGAGAAACAAAACGATATAAACTGACGCGGACGTTACGGCATAGGCAAATTGAGTTGTAGACATCGATGTCTATTATTATCAACGACTAACGATTCGGTTGGGAATCCGCGTTAATATTTCAGTAACTTCTTACTTTATTATAGATAGACGTCGTTTTGTGAGAATATCGTGTCGCAACACATATGTTATTACTAAGAAAAAGAATAACTTATCAGGTATTACCGCTACCGGGTACTATTCTTTTATGAAATCGTATTCTTTTTTCGCTAAAACGTAAAGTTGAACTAGCGCAAGCAGTTAGGGTCGAAATGGTTTCTTTCTTTCGTTAATTATTTATAGATAGTCGCGTATTTAACGAGAATTTTCCCAGTATTTTATGCTTGTATTGTACTCGATAACATAGTTTCGAATATTTCCTTAACTCCGTTGTACTCGTCTACTCTGACACCAATGCACCTGCGGAAAGCCAAGTTGATGTTTTTCTGGGTGAGGTATCCCAGTTCAGCGGTACTCAAGATGTACTTTCCGGACATCAAATTCAATAAGAACAATACGGCCCAATTGGTCAAGTGGTTCTCCAATTTTAGGTAAGTCAAATAATTCCTTCTATATATATATATATTTTTTTTGATACGTCCAATTATCCTATAACTTTTACTCTACGCTACTGATTCCAACTTCTTTAAAATAGAATCTATAATTAGGTAATTAGTAGTAATTCAAAAAACTTTTTTAAACATATTCGTTAATGACCCAAATTAAACATTCCTGAACGCCATTTATATTTTAGTATTTATAACAAAAAAAAATTAATCAACAAATTGTAGAAGCATAAGTTGATCTGAGTCTTTTAGCGCTAGAATGGTAACAGTTGACATGTTTAGAAAACAAGGAGTAAAAAAAAATTCTTATAAGCTTTAGTTAGCAATAACTTATCACATAGGTATATTACCCAAAATTCAATTAATAATAAAATTTCTTAATTCGTTGAAGTATTACACATGGACCAGTTTGACACTTATACTCTAATATTTATATATTCCTAATTTTAGTAGTTAGTCCACGTTTTAAAAATCGTTTGCATGACAAAAAAAGAAACAGATCCTTCATTTACAAACAACAATTATTATTTTGTTAAAATTACAATTAGCTTTTTAGTAAATTTTACTCTGTTTTAAATATTTTTGTGGATTGTAAATAAGAAAGTACTTTTTCTAACTATTTTAGAATTTTCTGTAAAAATTACTAGTGTAATAGCCAGTAATACAGAAATGTTTTAGTATTTTATATTATTATATATGTTGGAAATACAGCTAGTCTAAACAACATTTTCTTTATATCCTTGTATATTTCAAAAACAAAGGAATGGGTGATTATTTTTTTCTTTCAAGCAACAACTTATTTTTAACAATTTAGGAAATTCACTACGAGTAAAAATAATTTATTAGTTGAGTTAGAATTGTGCAATAATTACAACTCATTTTTCGTTCTTTTATTTAGTGTTATCATCATTATCATATACTGTGTTCGCAAAGTAAGTTAATTATATAGAAAAAATATCTTCCTTGTTGTTTATAACGTTTCCTTTCTCACTCTAAAAACAATACACCTTAATTAAATAATTGTTTTTTGTTGAATTTAACTAATAAGCATTGGGTGAACCAACGGCAGGCTTTCACTTTAGCAGAATATGCATATAGATAAATGAGTATAATTAATTTGTACGAAATATTTACCCTATGTATCTTCTTATTTACCTCTTCTATTACTCTAATCAATTTTTTTGCACAAAATAGTATGAATTACATTGATATTTACAAATACTGTAACCCTCGCAAAGATTAAAACTAGAAAAGAGTATAGAAATTCTAAGCGATACATTAAATAAACTTATCGAATTTATTATTGGTGATTTTAAAGAATATTTAGGGTAATAATTAATGTTTTTAACCATAATTGTAATGGGGATGTAGATAATAAATAAATTGTTTCGGAATACTGAAAACAGTGAAATGCACTATAATTTTGAATAAGTAAAATTAAATACACTAGTTGTAATATAAAACAATGTTTTTATTTTCCAACCTGTTACAAATTTCAATCCTCCATACGTTATTTGGGGATGGAAAATTTTACTTTATCATTAAACTAGGAAACTGACTGATGTGAATTTTCAGATAAACATGTTAGATGCGACAAGCTTTGACATTAGTAACAAATGGCAATATATCTGACACAGCTTGGGTGAATTTATGATATTAATTAAATAATTTAGTACTTTTAGGTGTATTTGAATAAAAAAAATAGTACAAAGAATTAATAATTATTTTTTTATTCAGGTTTGCACCTACAAAGGTGAAACAAAATGAAACTAAATTTATAACTGTCACTGGTAACTTGCCTTATTATATTTAGACATTGACATTTAATGGGACTGGGTTGTATTAATATATTCAAAATGCTCTTGCAGACCTAGAGCAACTAATACTACCTCGCCTTAAGCTCGGTTTATAATATTTGCCTGCGGTCTGCAAGAAATCACTTTTTTTTGCTTCAGTTTGAGATATACTATTCCTATTCGTCAAATCAATCATTTATTACCTCCCATGCACAAATCATCGTTATTCCAGAAGAATTTAACGTATGTCGGCTGTAGGCTGTTCTATAAGTTGCCCAATGAAGGTTATCCTGTTATTCTATTAATGATTATTGTTTATAATTTTATAGTTTTATGTTTCTTATTTCTCTACTAGACACTCTCTTTATTGACGTTATTTTGTATGTTGCATAGTTTAAAATAATAAGCTATTATTATTATACCCTATATTTATAGAAATCAAATGAAATCAGTTTCCTGGTGAAGATTTGATAATTTATGCAAATAAATTTGTTTTATACTACCATACAAAGTATTTATTTTGTAGATGTATCATTTTATTAATTTATTCTAATTTAATGGAATTCTAATTCGAATCTGTTTTGAAGCATCCCCATACTGTATGGAAATATAATTTTCTGCCGTAACTGTAGGTACCTACAACTTTTCCGCATAACAATACATGCGTAACAATTACTTAACATGCATGTACAAATAAACTGTCTTAATATGAATCATTGTTGATAAAGCCTGCCGTCAGTTTGCCCTCTGCTAATAAGTTTCTTCTAGTTTGGTGGTTTTGAGTTTGGTAATATTGCAAAAATCAAATTTAAAAAGTACCTAATAAGCAAATGAAAGTTTTGAGAATATTTATATTTAATTTCAAATATGAGAAACTATACTTCAACCTACTTTCCAGTCCTACACAGGAAAAAGAAATTGATAGGAAATTATTGTTTGTAGAAACTAAGACAAGAAACCGATTTTTTTATATAACCTACCGATAATGAAACATCGTTTAGAAACATATTTACTTTGACCTGCTTCGGGTTCAAACCCGCATCTAGGGGCTCTTCGCGCATACTTAAACGAAAATCACCTGCTCTCTTCTTATCAGTATGTACAATACGCAAGCTACTATTTCGTTTTTAGCGCCTGTATCGTGTCTCCATATCGGCCGTTTTCTTCTCAACTTTCTCTTGCCGTTAGCGGTAGTCCATTAGCCGATTGTCAATCGAACGGTGTCTCCGAGGAACGTTCCTTGTTCCCACGGAATCGCAAATTCCCGCCTCTGTCACCCTTCTTAGTAAGCAAACGGGCGAGCAAAGCAAAGCAAGTAAGGTCGACTCTACGCAGAACAGGTAATCGCAGCGGATCTTAACGGTTACGCGTTGCCGTGCGCCAAAGAAGAAGGTAAAAGAACTTGAAAGACGGTTCGCACACAAAAGGTTCAACATCTGCTTTCTTGATTTACCCTCCCCAAGTCGCATTTCGATATTTCTTGGGAGACGTTATTCATTGTTCGGCCCCTTCTTATTTAAATAGTTCCCGTAACGTCTTAAGGTTTTGGGTTAACGTCTTGACTGACTATAAAAGACGGTAATGTACGGTTAGGGTTTCAAGCACGCGCCAAAAATGTAGAAACGACATTTGTTGGTTCGAGTAAAGACCATAAATCAATTTTCTTAACTGTACAATACCCTAAAAACGTTAGAAGTTTAAGCAATATGGCAAATTCATAGCAAGTTCTTTTGAAAAAATAGGAAAATCTGATTACCATCTACAAATATGGAGAACTCTTATGCATTAAGCCACAAGTCACGCTTACTTGAACAATACTGGCGCGTACCATTCACTTAGAAGTACGACAGATGTTTGATATCATATTGTGCTATGTAATCCAGTAGAAAACCGTTACAAATTTAGATGCTAGGTGTATATAATAATATAAGTTTTTCACTTTGTGTTTACCAATAATAATAAATAACTACGTCTGTTCAACATACTTCTAGGAAACCTTTAAATTTTTAGTAAAAATTGAATGTATTACTTAACAGATTAATATTTATGTTTAGTAGTTGCCTACCATGTAGCATAAAAATGCAATTAATTATACTACGTTAACGAAAAAACCTACAAACGAATCCATCAATCACCTACGCAGAGCATGATATTTTTAATTAAATAAATAAATAAATGTTTTTAAAGCCGACTTTGACCTAAGCTAGAATTCTGTGAATTCTGAAACAACTAGCTGCTAATGGCAAAGTAAAATATCATTATCATAATTGATTTTCAGAGCTGTACTTTAGAGCGAACTTGTATCAAGTCCACTTTTCACAGATTTTAAGTTATTTACATTATTGACTTTGCAATGTTAATCCCTTCAATATGCTAAATCGTGTAAAATGTAGTCATATAAGTTATAATTCTTTAATCGCTAATTCTGTATACTCTTCTTTATACGGCTTGATACACTTCTGCTGTGAGGTACCCACATGAAACGTAATGTCTTAGAATCTTTGTAACTTACAGTTGAATATACCTATGTATAGTTAGCGACTTTAATGAAATCTGTTGAGTGTTGCAAATTGTCCTAATCTGTTTCGAGGGAATCTCATATTTAAGGGGTCAAATCTCTCCTTGAAATTTCTACTTTCTTTTGATTTATACTATGTTTAGGATATAGTCGGTAACATATAACTTATTCTTTTTTTCTTCATAATAACAGTGTGAATCGTGAAAAACTAATTATAACCAAAGTCCTTAATGCGCGAATTCGTTGAAATGGAAAATGTTGATTTTTGAAGCTCACAAATATAACAAGATTTATTCTAATCGATGATTGATAGCTTGAAACCCTTTATTAGCAAGTTCCTAGTATTTATTTAATGTGATGAATTATTTTCCAGACAACACAAAATAGTTGAATAAACTCTTAGTTTTGATTTATGTCCCTAGTATAATAAATGACAGAAAGTTTGCGCCATAAAAATACACACAAATATCGGCATAAGATGAAAACGTTTAATTTTAATATTCCGTTGAAATTATAGTTTATCAATCATGATACAGTTCATTTACCAACGTTTTATTCATACATTATACAATGCGTAAACCATGATCAAAGGTTTATTCAAATATTTTGCCCATTCTAAACCGTTTTTCAACAAAAACAATCCATTATTATTTATGGAAATTCCAAATGTTTCATTATTTTTTTATTAAATGCTTTACACTGTGATTATTTTTCCCCTTTGGTGTCCATGCTATTTAGACAGATGTAACTCAAGATAAGATACCACTGATATGCTGCACCTACTGTTAGGATTCGATTTTTTTTTTTTTTGGCTTAAGTATAATAAATATCTAATAAAGGAAAGGAATACTTATCTTTTGTTGATAATAGTGACGATGATTAGCTTAGTACAAACAGTTGTTGGGAAAATCAATATTTATAATCATTGTATTCTTTTATTACCAAAAACCTATTAATTTAGGAAAATTTATTAAGAATAAAGAATGTTAAAAAAATTATCTTCAAATAATCCGCTATTAAACAATTTTTATTGGCATTGATATTTGCGTTTAAAAACATTAGGTAATGCTTACTTACAATGTGCAGGATGTACTTAGGTATATAATATACCGGGTGTCCCAGGTCATAGGTACCTGCTCATAACTTTTTTGTTTATATATATTTTTTTATAAAATTCGGTGTGTAAGTATGTAAATCTACATATTTTATAAGTTTTTATCACTTCCAGTTTTACCGGATTCTACGTAATTTTTTGAGTCTGAAAACATATGATTTGTTAGTTTTCGTTTCCATGGTTACCAAATTTTTAATGTTTGAATCTAGATTGCCGGGAATATAATAATAATAATAATAATAATAATAATAATGTCTTTATTGCAGCAATGTCATTGTATAATCATATACATGTTATAGAGAGTAGTATTACATTGCCAGCAACCCTAGGGCGAGATTCAGAAATACTGTTTACATCTAACCCTATATATGGATAAAAGTGTAAGTTTAATACAGATATGCCTAATAGTAACCTAAAACTATATTCTGCTTGTCCATAAGTTCACAATACAGATAAATTAAATTTGAAATATAAGTGTAGGTATCTATCTTACATCTACAAGCTTGAAAAAAAAGACAAACAAATTCTTATAATAACGATTCTACATCGGCAACAGGCAAGGAGATTCCATAAAGGCAGAGCACAGATACCTTACTGCTCTTGGAACAGTATGTTTCGCAACTTTAACTTAAACTGGCCAGTACGGCAAGATTTTAAGTACAGGGGAATACAATTATATCTGCGGTAAATATTAAATGAAAAAGACCTTGTATACAAGGCTGATCTATGAGGTGGTGGAGATATCAAACCGCGGAACCGTGTAGCCAGGTTGTGTACATCAGTTCTGAATCTTATTTTATTGTAGAGGTAAGGTGGGTTTTTAAAAGTAAGTATTTTGTGATAGAGAGTGAGAGTTTGCAGCTCTCTACGGTTTTTCATATTCAGCCAGCCTGTCTCTTTCAACTTACAGGAGACATGATCATATTTCCTGATCCCATGAATGTACCTTACACATGCGTTCTGTAGTTTTTGAATACGGTACGTTGTTTCCTGATCTAAACACGGATGATAAATCTCCGCACAGTATGATAGGCGAGACAGCACACACGAATCACACAGCTTCTTTTTGATCGACTTATTAAGTATTCTCCGAAGTGGATAAAGTTTTTTTAACGAAGCATAAGAGGTTTGTAAACAACGTGCAATATGTTCGCGAAAACGAAGTGTTCCATCCACAGTCAGTCCCAAATTCTTAGCACTACTAGTAACCGGTAGAATATTACCGTTTATTTTAATGGCAATGTTGTCTTTTAGTAAACTACATGAGTCGGGGTTTCCAAAAATTTGAGCCTGGGATTTAACAGGATTAATTTGCAAATCGTAAGCAGTGGAGATCGCATGTATCCGCGCCAAGTCAGAGTTGATTCTGGTGACAGCCTCAGCCCAATCCGACAGCTCAAATGAATAGTACAGTTGACAGTCGTCTGCGTAGAAATGAATTTTCGTATAATGAACGTGTTCGACGAATGAAGAGATATATAGAGAGAATAGAATAGGACTTAGTATACTACCCTGTGGCACACCCTGCAAAATCCCAAGAGGCGAAGAAATAGCGCTATTTAGTCTTACTGACTGCACCCTGTTCACAAGAAAACTGCCCAACAAAGCCAACGCGTCATTACTAAAACCCTTCGCCCTTAGGACATCCAGAAGCATTGCGTGATCAACAGTATCAAAAGCTTTGGAATAATCTAGTAATACTAAAATAGTGACCAAACCCTGATCACAAGCTCCAAAAATATCATCGGTAACGCGCAGCAAGGCAGTGGTGCAGCTGTGGCCAGCGCGAAAGCCAGATTGAACATCGGGAAGCAATGAATTTTCAGAGACGAAATCTCGAATTTGATGTTCCATAACCCGTTCAAGAATTTTCGACAGCGTGGGCAGTATACTAATAGGTCTTAAATCTTTATATTCTTGTACCTGTTGTTTTTTAGGAAGTGGTATCACTACAGCATGTTTCCAGGTATCCGGAAAAGAGCATTCTAGAATGCACGAATTTACAATATGAGTAATGAATGGGACAATGTATGGGCAGCACAAATGAATCATGTGAATATCAATACCATCGCTACCAACTGCAGTCGATTTAATTGATCTTATGACTTCACAAATCTTACTATTTTCGGTTAGGCGAAAAACAAAAGGGGAGCACATGCTTGTCATCAATTTAGGAATCGGCGCAATATGGGCTACTTTTTTGGGAATGCTGTTGACGAAGTAGTTGTTTATTTTCTCAGGATCAGACATAGTTCGAGGTATATCTTTCTTTTTGGTTTTTACACCTAGGTAATTGACCTGCTTCCACAACATTCGACTGTCACCAGATCGAGATATATAGTCAAAATATGCTTTCTTTTCTAAGTCAAATGTTTTGTTTACCAAGTTTCTCAAAGTTTTATAGTAATCCCAGTGAGCCCTGTTTGACGTTCTTCTATATTTGTTTTTGGCTTTGTCACGCAGCTTCATTAGTAATCTCAAATTTTCAGTAAGCCAAGGAACAGGTTTTTTTGTGAATTTTCGAGTTATGAGGGGAGCGTGCACACTAAAGAGTTGTAAAATACTATGATTGAAAAAGCATACTTTGTCTTCCACACAATCCAACAGCAACATATAATGAAAATCAATTTGTTGTAAATCGTATAGGAATTTTTCTAAGTTTATACTTTTGAAATCGCGGTATGTGTGAAAAGTAGGATTATCCCTTGGCTTATCATTCTTAATAGTGCAATATATGAAGTCATGGTCCGACATATGGCAATTGAGAACACCGCTCTCGACACATTGTGTCTCATTGGTAACTAAAATGAAATCAATTAGTGACGCAGTCGTATTAGCGACTCTAGTTGGTTCGTTGATAATCTGTGTAGTGCCCGTAGTGATTAAAAAATTATTCAAATATTCAACCGATGGAAGATTTGGCTTTAAAAGATCTATATTAAAATCGCCGAGGCAATAGATATCGTCCACAGATAAGCTGCAGCCGATTAAAGAATCTTCCAAATTATCTAAGAAGGTTCTAAAGTGCGATTGATGCGGGTTGTAAACCGTGCCCACACCGAGTTTTTTGCCTGCGATCTCCACCGATAGCCAAATTTGCTCGATGTCCTGTGAGGTATCAATAACTGTGGTATTAAGAACACTTCGCACGTAAATGCCAACCCCGCCACCGCGACCGATCCTGTCTCTGCGGTAAAAGTTATAACTTTCAATCTCCACAAACTCATTCGAAACATAACCGTCAAGCCATGTCTCTGTTAAAGAGAGAATATCAATATTATTATCAGTTACAAAGTCCCTTACGTATTCCAACTTCGGTACAAGCGATCTTATGTTGATGTGCGCAACCTTTATGTTATTAAAATTCATCTTTAACACACAATGCAAGTTCAAAAAAAAAAAAATACTTGTTGCCAATAATTCTCTGTGTAATCCTAAATGATATAAAAATTCATAACATTAAAAATAGGAAAAATAACAAATTCATTCTAAAATAATAAAAAGCTAAAAATAAACACTATTAAGATGTACGTGTCTTACAATAAATAAGAATAACCGAAAAAGATCAAATTTTAAAGGAAAAAGAAAAAGAAGTTGTAAACAAAAAATAATCGCTCTCTTGTGGCAAAGTTTAAAAGACTAGGAAATCTAGTTTAGGTGGTCTCATTGCGTGAATTACTATTACTCCGTATCTTACTAATATCATCCGATGACTCAATTTTATATTTGGTGCCGTTTAACTTACAAAACACGTTGCAGTCACTCGTCCAGATAGATTTCGGCGACACTAATTTACAGAGATCCTTGATCAGCGATACCTTTGTCTTGGTAAGATCCTCTTTAATTACGATTTTCGACCCCTTCAATTTCGTTTTGTTTGCAAAAATGTTTTTCTTGACAGACCGGGACGTAAAGCGGACAATTATAGGTCTAGTACCCGTTTCCCTGTGTCGTAATCTGTGCGATATATCGATGTCTGCAGGTTGAATATCAATTTCCAACTTTTCTTTAAATAATTTGGTTACGAGAGTATTTGTATCTTCATTGCCCTCTTCAGGTAAACCATATATTCGCAGGTTGTTTATGCGGGAATATTGATCAAGACGTTCGATTTTGTTATTAGCTTCACGAATAACGATCTTCAGTTGTTCTACCTCATTGCTTAAGACCTTGATTCTTTCGTCGTACATTGAAGCAAGGTTTTCGGTGATTTTCGCACTAATTTTTGCTAAAAGCTCATCTGAATCGAGTAGCTTTTCAACGATTTTTCGAGCAATTAGGTCTTCGTCGATAACACCACTGACTTGTTTGCTTCGAAGACTGTAGTCGGTCATCTTCACTCAATATGAAACAATAGTTTACGGAGCAAACACACACGCGTTTAGAGTAGTCGGGCGGACATAGCAGGAATATGCTAAAAAAACTTCCCAACTGTCAACAAAACACTTAGACACTACAAATGTTATATCCTTTTGTTTTGTACGCACTACATAAAGCTTAAGCATTACGCTTGTCAGGCGTAATGCTTAAGTCGTCATTAACCAGAGTGAGACCTGAACACTGAAACTCACGATTAATAGCCAAGTGTGCAAGCCGCTAGAATATTAGCGAATGCATGTCGGGTTGTTAATAATCAAAGCTGTATAATGTTAATCTGAAAATATTCTATCACAGGCAGGGGTAATGTAATCTAGATGACACTGTATTAAACTATCATACATACATAACATATACAATATTGTTTTTACAGATGAAAATTGCACGAAAAACACACTATCCGTATTTACCAAAATTAAGTCGGTGTTCTTCTGCATTGGGCACACTGTTTACGTCACGACAGCAATAATAAATTGTAGCCTAATGAACAATTCTAGAGTTTACAATTTGTGCTCTTCGTATTTTGTTGTCGCCATACACATGAAAAACAGCTGATCATAGTTGCACCAACCTTCTTCAGACCAAATGCAATTTGTTACGTTCGGTGCTTGCTTAATACGAGTTTATGTATAGGTACAGTACAAACTGCCACTTAAATCGAACGTGTTTCGTACAATAGACGGAACACCTAATTGTTGCAGCATCCGATAAGAGATTATGTTAGAGGTCCACCGATATGGATGGGTGATCATTTTTCTTGGCCTCTAGCACTAACCATTCCAGCCAGTTATTAGCATACCACCAAAAGACCGTAGACACGCATTCTATTATAGTCTAGAATTTTTGCCAATAAAATAATTTACTATAGTTAACTATACTCACATCCAGATTTGCAAGAATCATGTCGCATTTTAAATTTTGTTTTTACAGAAATGATTAAATGGTTGTAATGTGCAAAATACTTCAAAAGAAAAACCGCATAAAATTGGAAAAAACTCATGTCTCGATAAACTATAATTAATTTGCAAGACCTACGTTAAAAACAAAAATGAGTTATTTGTAAATTCTTTGCGTAATCTTATACCAGATAGGTACACTATAAATTACCACTCTCAATAGTTTATTCAAATGATGTGCACTAAAAACGGTTACTCAATGTTCTTTGCTATACTATATGATCCAAAACCAAGATTAGAGCGCTTATAATATTTATATTTATCGGTGTAGAATATTGTGAGATTGGATTTTTATATGAGCGAATGTCTGTCGTAAGTTAGGGTTGTACATAATCAAGGCTGTACAATGATAATCTGAAAAGATTCTATCGCAGCAGGGGTAATGTGATGTTTAGACGCTTTAAATACTCCAATGAGTAACCGGTAACCGTCGCCTCTTTCCGGCAAAAGAAGTAGGTATAATTTTCTCGGTAATTGAATTAAAATATACTACCTGTTTCTCAATTAATATAAATTAATGTACACTTTCGGTCGCCTAATGACTAATTTCGCATAAAAGCTAATGAGATGATGAAGTCGGAACGGGATGGGCTTATTGACGCGCCGCGTACACCAGAAGAGAAGGCATTGAGCGCCGAAAGAAAAATGCCAACCTCACTAATTAGTCTCAAGACCTTAATTAAGTTATATTTAATTGAGCAGCACGACAGAAAACTCAGCGCTGTAGGGATTTCGTGCCTCCCTTCCCCGCGTTTTTTTCCCTTGTCCTGTCGTCATCGTAGTCGTCTCTGGTGGTGGTTGCTTTATTTTCCTCCTTGGACGCCACCGGGGAGGGTTGACGCATTTTACTTCCATAAACTCATATCCATAATTCGCGGAACAGAAAAGGAAAGCGCCACGCTAAAGCAAAAAGGGGAAAGAAGCAGAAGAATCCGTAATTACAAAATCGTTATTTTGCTATTTGTTAATTGACAATCTTTCACGCGCGTTAAAAGGTGGAAAACGCCCCGTTCAAGAAACGAAATTAGCCTTCGGCGACGCGTACGTGCACACAGATCAGGAAGTCGATCTTGAAATCGCCGAGGATCATCGCTCCGAGGTTAATTAATTGTTCATCAATCAAAGCAATCAATAGTCAGCAATCACCGTAATTAATTACCGTATAATTAGTTCGTAAGGAGAGACTCGCCGGTCTACGAAATTCCGGAATCGGCGGGAGGGGCCGACTGGTGAATGATGCGGTTTAAGGTACGGACTGCTCGTAATTTTCATTTCCGATCACTTTTTGCACCAGTTCGTCGGATGATTAAAATTGAGTCACGTTGTAGTGCGCTATTTGCGGGACGTCGTCAAGATCTGCACCGGTTAAGTACTTTTGGAGGTCTTTAATTATAATTAAAAAAGATTAATTAATGTCCTTAGGATGATGTAGCCCTTCAAAATAGATTGCAATAGATTTTTTTTCCCATTTGCTAAGCTTTGGTAATTTGGCCCAAAGATTGTATGGAAAATAAGTTGATTAATTCCATAATTTGAATTTATTTCCACTGTTGATGAGCTGGAAAGTGTACTATTAACATTATTATTACCTCTGTTATTGTTATGCATTATTAAGCCATCAGAGACAGCAAATATGTTACTGAACATTCTAAAAGTTTATCTTGCCAACATTAATACTTATTCATACATTAAATTTTCATGTTGTAACTACATGAAACATAAGCAATGATTGTGTGGATTTTGAGGGGAGCACCTCACTTTTAAAGATTAAAAAAACGACTTCTCGTTTTCTATCTAAAAAACAACTACAAATCTTCTCGGTTATTGTCACGCAAGAATCAAGTCATTCTAACAACCGAAAGTATTTTTTTTTTAATTTTCAGAATTGTTAATTCGGAGTTTCCAAACCACGAATCAACGGTAAACTATCGCATGACAATAAATTTCACCCGCTCTCATGAATTGTACTTATTTTAGTTAAAATTTGTTTTGGGATGCTTGTACGAAATTTATGAGCCAACAAACTTTTGAAATCTTATTATCTACTCTACAATGTCCAGTCAACAGATCTATTATCATTTTGGCGCTTTTCTGTGTTTATTCTTATCTTTAGTAAACTCAGGCCTCTGTTCTATTAAGAACTCTTTTACCTGTCTTTGTCCTGGTGACTCCTGCCACTATTTCTTGGACTTGTGCTGTATCCATTCATTGATGGACTTTTTAATTTGCGATTTGGTAATGCTGAAGAAAAGACTAGCTGAACGCTTGCTGAAGCTTATCGAAAAGGCCTTTATGAGCTTCTTTCTATATAATCCGGTTCCTACACCACAATTAGTTTTAGACCAGTCTGTATACCTATTACCTATAGTATTATCAATCCTTAGGCGGCGGTGGCACCGCAAGCGGTTGGAGAAATATATGTAATACAGGTGACGGATACATACACAAATAATATTGAAGTATACAGTGACATAACGTGTTCCTACAAAAAAAAAAAACTACATTGGACAACCATTACCGCTGTTGGTTAGGTTATCGTGAGAATACGTAAATACACCAGTATTACTGGAATTCAACTGTTTTAGAAATTCGATTATTCCAAAAAATTGTTTATATGAACATTATGTATCTTTCCTCGGAAACTACTAAAGATATTACTCTGATTTTTTCATACCCGTCCAGTTACATCAAGTGCATAAAGAGACGAGGCTTTTTTTCAATATACTTCATACCAAGTGAGAGAAAAATCCCAATTATGTCGTATATGGCCTTTCTTTCTATCTTTTGCTTAAAACTGTCCCATTTTTTATTATTTTGATTGGATTTAAAAATCCCTGTGTCTATCGATGTAAAAACCTATCAAGAGCATCTGTATAATTCTTGATTAGTTTCGATCTTATAATATATGTAGTTACTGAGAAAAGTAAAAGATTTTTGTGGAAGAAAAAAACAAAATTTTCAAACTTCACAAATTCCTTTAAATCTAATTCAACTTCAAGTATGTACATTAGGGTGGTCCTTCCTTTATAAAAGTTTAAAAATAATCCAATCAAATTTAATCAAACATTAGCATCCGTGCGGGGGTTAATAATTATGAGCTAACCTAACTTTTTTTGTGGATAGTTGTCTCCTCAGAGGAACAACTTGGACAATTCTTAGTTATGATAATCTAAAAAAAGAATGACCCTAAAGTACATACAACTTCTTTAAAAAATCATAAACAACGATAATATAAAGTTTCAGGAAGAACGAATACGCGAAAATGAATATTAAAGTGAGGCGTCTTTTTTTGCCGAAAGAACCCATTTAAGTTGAGGTGGGGTATCCAGTTAATTTTATTTTATCAACATTATGTTATATTTGCCAAATCAATTAGTAAAATTTGCTTCTAAAACTCTTTGCTCACATTCAATTGGTTATTTCAACAACTTAAAATAATGCAATAACCGGATTATGAGCAATATCTAGCTTTGGAAGTTTAACAAAATGCAAGGCATCTACTTTGAAAACACGAATTTTATTATTTTTTATGATATGTATAATTTCGGCATCTCTACATTAAGATAGTCTTCTACATTAGGATTGTCATTCATCACAATACTTTGAGATATATCACTGCTACTAGGAGTGAATGGTGCAGAATTTCTTTACGTATACAATATATATGTATGTATACATTTATAAATATTAAAAAGTTAATTTCGTTAAACATCATATTAGATATTTCTGATCGCTTTTACCTACAAAACAAAACTTATTCTCTAGAAAGTATGGTAACTCTATGCTACATCTAAAATCTGAATATTATCAAAGTCATGACCATCAGCGTCGGATGATTGATTGGATGGACCTATACAACAGGTATTTGTGTGGTGTCTGTCATTCGTGTAGATTCTTAGATAAACTTAGTTAAAACTCAAAATCAGATTCAGCCTTTTGGCTTTGTATACATGTCGGTTGCTACTAGCACATCATCATCTAACAATGATAAATTATTTCTCCATTTCTAGATTAAAATTTTATTGGTCTTGAAATGCATTTAATCGTTCTATAGTAATGTATTATTGTGAGTACCACTACAAAGGAATCATCAGCATTCTAAGTAAAACAATCTTAAGAATTTTGTCCATCAATTCCCTTAAAGTAGAGCTGAGGGGAACGCACACAGTAGATATATGAAGTAAGTGGCATTAAAACAACTTCTGATATTTGCAAAAAAAAAAAAATAAGGGATTGGGGTTGTTTCCCTAAACAAGTAATAATAGAGGAAATATTTAAGCAATATTTAATACCATTCTCATGTCTATAATTTCTAAATTATTAAGCCAAGTAGCGAAAGGTAGTGTTTCCCTTAGCGCAGTCTACCCTTCAAGAATTTAGCAGCTAAGAAGATTACCGTTGTTCTTATACTACATCAGCCTGTAAACTCTTCCTTTATTAGGGTGATCTGTGTGAATTCCAGTGGATCGGTGTTTTAACCAAGATAAAGTAATTGCCAGTGAGTTTGAGATCTCATTGTCAGATTGAGAAGGATCATAATTTAACTCGGAGAATAGTTGAATATATAAAATCTGCAAAACTTAATCACCGGAAAAAGATATCTATAGGATATTTGACATTTTTTTATTCTATGATGTAGTGCTTTATTTTGTGTCCAGGTTAGATTGATTAGAACAATGATATAGGACGTGCAGTAGCGTAGAATGCAGCGAGCAAACGAATTATTTGTCCACAAAAAACAACGACAAAATAAAAATAAAAAAACTACACAGCCAACACTGCAAAATCACAATGGCCTCACATTTGGAAGATCTAAATAATGTACACGTTAGGTAATGGAAAACGAACATGACGGCGCCGTTTTCCAACCCCACAGTTCGGTTCATTATTAGGGTAGGTCAACAAATATTAAACGACGCTCTGGGTAAAAATTCGATTATTGGGGCGCATTATTACACAAAAGGACAACGCAACGGTCGGCTTGGTGCTCTCCGGGAGAGGGCACCAACCAACGAGAGAGAATGTGCGGCTGTACCTACAGCCCTGAGTACGGACGGACTACGGGTACCAGAAACACACATTCACACGCACCTTTGCATTTTTTATTTGCACGCATCACACGGGGAGCAATAAAAAGACTTTTCCGGGAATTTTCATTTTAAAAGCAAGTAACGAACCTATACATATACATAGTAGATACAGTCATACGTGTTATGCGAATACAGAAGAGCGCACGACTCGACTGGAAAATGAAACAGGAAAGCTTTGTTGTTGGTCCGTGCACATGTGGGCTCCGGGGCAAAAAGAGAGCAGTCCGCATTATCGTGCGCTGCCGGCACACGGGATATTTAACATTCTGCATCGTCGAAAATACAGGTACTTAATTATATATCCGCTCCGAAAATACAAAAAAAAAGGAACATATAAAATTGAAATTAACATAGTGAACGCGATACCTCGACCTTCCGCTGTGTACAAACGAAACTGTAACCACATTTTGAACTATCGAAATTTCCAGAAAAACCTAGGACTAATTACATTAAATTTACAACAAAATCGATTGGTCCGCATCGAAATCGGCACTGAACCCTCAATTATTTATATATTATATCTGCCTAGTATGCGGTTGGAAAATCAAGACTGGAATTAATTAAAAAAGTTAATGAAAACTAAAGCTAATTGCGAAGAAGTCCGGTACAACTTGTTTTTGTTTGTTTGAAGGGAGAATACGGACAGTTATAATTATTTTATAGCATCAAAAAGTTTAATTGAAGACAAAAGAAAGAAAAGCCTGTTTGTGGCGTTTGCTAAAGCCGATTTTCTATTCACCATTGTTATTTTTATCTTTTAAATTGTAAGAATTTACAAATACAAATACAAAAGTATTATTTGCCAAATGATCCACAGATACAGGACATGCTCAATAAAATTTACATAAATAATACAAAACAAAAACAATCAACATTCTTATAACCACATTATTTAACTCACTTAAATTGTATATCACTTTATCTTATACTCTTTGTAATATTTGATCGCAAGTGATTAAATAATTTTGGTTACCAAATCAAGTGAAATTTTCGAAATATCTAAGTTAACAGAGGGTATAGCATCGTTTGCATATAAATTTAATATTGTCTAAATCATTAATACGAAAACAATTGGACCTAGTACTGAACCTTGCTGAACTCTCATAGTGTTTAGTGAACATACAGAATTTACAGAGCTAATTTTTGAGACTTTATTTGATACCTTTTTTGTTGGTTTTTTGCTAGGCTAAGCTCCAGGTTGTAGAATGCAGTTTGATAGTTTTAGGCACTAAAACTATCAAACATTAGGTACATTACATCTATTGATGTATTGTACCATCTTCACTCAAATTTTGCCGCTTCTGGAAGTGGCTCAATTTTTTTAGGTGCCAAACATCGCATTAATATGACACCTACGGCTTTACTTCCCAACTGAGAGAAAGGCATGTTCTGATTTTCACCCACAATTAAAACTAGCGCCTAGGTGAACGTGCAAACCGTTCAAACACCCACACGGTCCATTTGACAGCTTAAAATAGCGATTTATCGACCTCTGCTAAGGAATGTTCGCCAATATCTGTTAATAAAGCCTTGGCTAGATTTGTGCTCCCATCTCGATTAAACCCTCTGTTAACCTTTCTTTCTCTCCAGCTTTTGTTTAAAGAATCTCTTCTGCTATATTCCTGTTCTATTGTAAAAGAGTAACTGTCTTTTTTTATAACAAAAGTATCTCAAAAACCTCAGTACCATATTATAACGTTGTCGAAACAAATATGTGGAAATACAAAACCTAAAGTGATGCAATTCTAAGAAAATAATAAGTATGTATCTGTAACAAAATATTAAATAAAATGCAGGCATTAATTAATATTATTATTAAATTATGAAATATAAAATACAATAAAATTTTTGCAAGTTCTAATCTATTTCAAACCGATCTGAGCCACTATAGTTCGTAAATACATGCAAGTACCTACACTCTAGTTGAGAACAGAAAATGTAATGAAAAATGATTGACACTATCAATATATCTACTATATACTATTATTATTACTAACTTGAACCTCAAAGAATCAGAACACAAAATATTTTTCTAACGGTTTGATTGTTACTATATATCCACCAATAAATACTTTTCTTAGTTTTGATCTTTCGATTTCATTTTCATATTGAGTGAACATTTAATGTACATATATACAGGTTACTTCATGACATGATTGCTAAAGTATACTTCTGAAGCATTTTCAAGGCAAAAATGTCAAATAGACATATGCCCAAAACTCTTTCGTAACTGAATCTTACTCTACTGCTGTTGATTTTGTTGCTACTGAAATGTCGCGATGGTATAAACAATCAATTTGATTGAGACTTAACCTTTTACTAATGTCCGAAATATATCTAACGTAATGTATACCAGATGAGATTATGGAGAACTCTACACAATTTCGGTTTGTACCGGTACCATATCTTACCTAAGCTTTAAAGCTTGCTAACTACGCAGCAAGGCTTGAATCGAAGGCTATATCAGAAAATATTGTTTACTGATGAAGCTTGGCTTCACTCGAAACGGCATCAATGACATCATTCATATTGTTGGGCATTGGATATTCAACGGGAATCTAGGAAATCCCATTCTTAAGACAGATGAGATAGCTAGTACTTGCATTAATAGGGTTACCTAATCTGTAGTTTAGTTACGAAAGAGTTTTGGGCATATGCTTATTAAAGAATTTTGACTTGAAATTGCTTCAGCAATACATCCTTAAACCGTGGAAGTCATGTCATGACACTCTGTGTATAAGAATTCGCTTTTCTTTAAGTGAAGGAAAATCTTCTTTGCTCCAATACAATTCATTATTCTTTGATTCAAACAAATCCTAATATTGCTTTAAAGGTAAAAAGCTTATTGTTTGAATGAAGGAAACGTTTTTATTAGTCTAGTGTTTCATACTTCACTTTTCAAACACGTTCTAGTTTTAGCCTGTTTTTTAAGGAATAAAAATAGGTTGATTTGCTTTTGTATGTACAAATGATGAAAACTATCAATCTACAAAACCTTAGCTATTTCACCAACGTTTAGCGTCATGTGTAGGGTTAACTCATGGATTTGAGAATCTTACCAGTCTCCTCCATTCATTGCTAGGGACAATGTTTATGGCAAATAAAAACAAGATACTTGGAGACAAAAGGCTTCAGCTCTACCATTCAATTTCTTTCTGAAATTATTAGATCTACTAGGTTGTTACTCCGTGTGTACGCAGGGCGCACTCCTGAAATATCATGCTCGTTTCTTAATGTAGTGGAGCAATGCAACCGCACTTAATAAATGAGAGAGAACACACGTAGAAAAAAAAAACATATAAAAAAGAAACACAAGAATGCAACGTGCTTAAAATCACAGCCTATCGACGTATTTTAAGTTAACGCGCTACAGCGCGGTACAGAACCGTCATAATTGTCATAATTGGCATTCTGCTTAGCGATGTATACACAATTATATGAAACTGTAAACAGTACACGGTGCGTTTATAACTCAGGGGACAAGTGGTGGTTGGCACACACTTAAAATTAGCAGCAGTTGTTCTTTTGCCACCACCAGAAGTACATACGTACATATCTCTAGAATTACGTTGTACGTAGTCGCAAGAAATCGGTTTCCATTTGAAGAGAGCACGATAGAAGAGCACTAACCCAACCCGCCGCTGACATTTCATTCCATAACCGGAGCTTATGTGCACATGACGTCTATGTGTATGCATGTACCTTTTACCCCTGCGCCTGCATGCGTATGTGGCAGTACGAGCAAGCGAAATTGCAAAAACGTGCAATCGTCCTGAACAAATATTTTCCATTGTAATGTTTTAGTAACGATTTATGTGCAGTTTGCTCCGCTACTTTGGCGAGATATAAATTGATATCGATTCCATAAATTCCCGCGTGCGATTTTGCGTCAGATGGGTTTTGACTATACCACTGCTAGTTGAAACGTTGCCCGATGCAGAGAGGCTTAAAGACGTTATATAATCCTAGAGGAACAACATACGCAACGGGTGAAATAGCCGGTAATAGCAGGTCATGTGTATACCAGAAGATAATCGCTGTGTGGATTTCAACAGTTAAATGCCTATCAATATTGACTAAACATTGTGGTGTCATGTTAGTGTATTCAAATACCAATTATGGGGCAATTGGGCATACATAATTAATACTGTATTAGAACTGTTTAATTATTTACTTATCAACTGTTGCATTCATAGTCAATTGATGGGCGCTTATTATTTAAAGCTGATGTTGAACATGCGTACCACTAAATTTCAGCTAATTTTTCTTATTTTAGTGGTTCATCTCAAGATTCCCATTACACCGGAATAATTTCTGTTAAGTTTAGGAGTTGTTTCTTTTAAATTTATTGCTGAAAAGAAGAGGTTTGAAAAAAATATTATTTAACTTAATTTAGCTTTTAGAAAGTGTTATGTTTTCGAGAACAGTTAAGCTAAGCAATTTCTAAAATTGCTGATCAACTGTATTCTATTATAAAATATCTACAGATGTACCGCGCATTATAGTATTTACAAACAATAATCCATTCTAGGAACAGTTTTTAACTTCGATCTGTAATAATTACGTTAGATATTATTATTTAATTATTTTGAAAGTATACATTCTCAGTGCTAGTAAAGGAGCCACAGTAAGTAACTGGAGATATTAGTAATTCTTTCCAGAAAATATTCATTTACAAAATGATGTTATTACATCATAAAAATATCACATCAAAAATATAAAAACAACGTTTTTAATGTGTTCTCCAAGAACACACTTTTTAACGAAATCTCTGTACATAACTTTGATTCATAAGATAAAATACACATGAAATTTGAAAGTAGAGAAACACAACATCTTATTTGAAGTCACTATCATCTGAAGTGTGAACGCTTTTTTTCTTTTTCTTATTATTTTTGCCTCAGATTTCTTCTAAACATTCTTTACAGTTTAAGTTTTACATAGCTTTTAATAGGTGTCCTTTTTTTTTATTATTCCTACCACATTTAATATTTTCTTACTATATCATTATCATCTATACTGCTGCCGGGTATCACATTAATTTTCTTCTTTTTTCAGCTTTGTAGCTTTTGTTCGGCTTTCTTTTCTCTTGTTGTTGATATTGTACCTACGGTATCGCAACATCTAATTCATTAAGATTATTCTTTATTGGCAAACTTTTAAGAGCATAATCCATAGAAAAAATGCCACTCTTCGTGAAACCAGGTCTTATTTTTAGGTCAAAATTTTGGAAACAGATCGTTTCCTAAAGACTTTCTATCCCAAGCCTGGAGTAATTTTTTTAAAGGGTATAAACATATGAAACATCAGCTAAAGAAAATAATATTTGTAAGTCTATTGTATAATACTACAGGCATAAAAAGTTTATAACCCTTTTAAGTTTAATGCTGATGAAATAATATAGGCAATCAAAGTTATTTACACCTTTTAAAGCAGCATCTTCTTATACAAGTTTCAAAAACAATAAACCTAAATGTAAATGCAAATATGTCTTTTCGGTACTTAAAAGTAAATGCAGTGCTGGATATTATTTTAGTACTTGGGGGACCTTTTTTTACTCAATTGAGAATGTGTTTTAAATATAGGAACATCTTTTTTTAATTACATTTTGCATTTTATCATAACTTCCGTTTACATCCAGCACAGGTTGGTGGGGTGAGAGTCAGCCAGATTTAAGTAGCCCGTAAATATGCCACTACACTAATCACAGAGCAGCTATTCGCATCCATTCTCACATAATCTCAAATAGCAACTAATTACCCGCCAACATACAGAGCAGCTGTCTGCAAAAACTTTAAAAGATTTGCCAACTTTCAAAACCGAGCTTACTCTATACACCAAACCAAGACAATTGCTCAGGTATTCGAGTGTTTTTTGATCTACCCAGAAATGTATTCTTCGTTATGAAGTTTTTGATAGTTTGCTGATTAAAATGCTAAAAATATTTACGCCTTGGTGAGAAAAAAATTATTGACGCGTTAGCACTTTTAGCTCTCCTGCTGGGCAGTGCAAAATAATTATTACGAATTAGTATTCGGCCTTCAAATAAAAATCAAACGCGCTATATAACCTTCTTCAAACTCGTATGTTTAAATATATTTCTGACGTTACTATTCTACATTTGCAGAGAGTTCTACTACATTCAAATGGAGAAGTACGCTAGACAAGCTGTATCCGAGGGTGTGAAGAATGCGGACGACCTTCACGTGGGGGGCGATTCCGAACTCTACAGAGTGTTGAATCTGCACTACAACAGAAATAATCACATCGAGGTATGGGGCCCTCAGGTTCGTGACTTTTAACCGAGACATCTACACATCTCCTTGTGATATCCAATCATCCTATTTTTTTATTTCTTCACTATTGATTTCTTTTTTATTAATCAGTTGCTTTGTTTTATTCAGTACGTTCAGTTTGATTTCCGTTAATTTAAAAAAAAAAACTGACACGGAAAACGACATAGATGTCTTCGGGCTAGTCACGATATGCTTCTTTATCCATTGTTGATTGTTGAGTACCTACAATGGCGGTAGCAATAAAAATTAGATAAGTAAATATTTGACAATTGTTTAGATTTTATTTTATTTTGCTTGTTATGGTTATATTGCTCACGCTAAAGATTGCACTACATTGTATGATATTATTATACAACTTTAACTAAACATCAGAGAAATTCACCTGGAGCAGAATACGAAGAAAACTAAGCTTCACTTCTCTAAAACAGCACTAATTTGTGTACTTAACATATAATATTATTGTTTATTTAAGAACAAGCTGAAACCGACCTCATATTTGTACAATTTTTGTACTTACCAAATTTAATTTTTGGTTTTACTTCTTCAAATGAATTTATGCTAATGGCATTCAGCTTTGTTAATCGGTATATAGCATATAATTCTTACGCAACTCGTTCTTTTCTTCTTTAAATTACTTTTTGAAGTTGGTCGTTGGAAATCAACCTACCAAAATTATAAACGATTTCCTAATGCATAAAGATATGCACAACATCACTTTTTCCTTGAAAATACTTCACTCAAATCGAGTTGCCTAATTTGTACTTATTGCGTCATTCAGGTTCCATCGAACTTCAGGTTCGTGGTAGAGCAGACCCTCCGCGAATTCTTCAAGGCGATACAGGAAGGCCGCGATGCCGAACAGTCTTGGAAGAAGTCGATCTACAAGATCATCTCCAGGCTTGACGATCCGGTACCGGAGTATTTTAAATCTCCCAATTTCCTGGAACAACTCGAGTGACCTGCTACTAAAAACGGTAATATGTTACCAATAACAGCAAACGGCACCTATCGCTTGTGGTGAAAACTGCACCGTTCAACAACAAACACCAAAGAACCAAAGAAGACCTGAAGAATCACGACCAACTACAGAAAATTGAATCAATCAGCTAACACAATAGAAGCCAAGGAATTACGTCAACAACTGCAGAAATATAGGGGTTCTTCTTACGCACTGCGGTCCTGTTTGTACCTCATCGCATAGGTGACGCGTTTCTAACTAACAAGTAACAAAAAAAAATATTGCTATAAAATCGTATAAAATGTATATGCAAAAAAAATAAGAACTGTCAACAATTCGTTTATTGGTTCCTGGTATGTAGAAAACAAAACAAAAAAACGAACTTTATTTGGATGAGTTTAAAGATGACCGGCGAAGAAGATGATCCTTAGGAATTGACAAAAAATAAAAGAATCGCGTGCGTCTTTAAAAGCATTCCACTGAAGAAAATAATAAAAAAAAATAATGGACACTTGTTAATAATAATAATATAAATTGTGTTAGGTTGACAGTTATATTTATATTACAAAGTAATAGTAATTATAAGGGACTACTAAACTTCAGCCGCAGGCCAACGTTCGCCATGACGAACAGTGAAATGTTAAAAAAATTAAAAACAAACACATACAAAAACCAGTGATTATACATTATAGTTGATCATTGTCACTCATTTTACCTGATCTATTTAACCGAGTAATAGCAATTTATCGACGTCAAGTGTTTTGTTCCAATTACAACAATAATACTATTATAAATATTATGATTATTGTATAACCAGCAGTCAGCAAGTTAACAATCTGCACATTTTTGCTTTCGTTTTTCCTTTATTTCTATTCTACTCAAATTTTGCAGAAAGCGTTCGGGCAATTTTTTCCGTTGTTTTGAGTAGATGATGCCTCTGTAAACTGTAAACCTCTTGTATATAGCCTTGTAAATAGTATTTATCGGTAATTAATTATTATTTATAGTTTATTCTTTAGTATTATTATTCTTATTATTATTATTTCTATATTGTAATTATTATGCAAAGATAATTGACCAAAGGAAATCCTTTACTAGTCGGTAACATAGAATCATTTACCTCGTAAATGATTGTATGTTACATATTTATATATAATGCAAGTAAATTAAAATCCAATAATTTTTTTAGCAAAAATGATATTCAAAGTACTTGCAAATTTCTATAAAATAAAACAATATAAAATGTACAAATCAAAAAAAAATATATATATAATTTATAAAACAGCCGTATTTTGAATATCATTTTCAAAGGTGAACAAAAATATATCTTCCGTTCCTTCATAAAATGCAAGAACGAAGGAATATATTGAGTGTTGCAATTTTGATGAAAATATTAAGTAGGCATGTCCCTTTCGTTCTGAATTATATAATTTGTTGTGGTTATTTCAAATCTGTATTTTTTTTATTTCGTTCGGCTAGTTGCATAATTATACAATCCAGTAAACTTATTTTTTTTCAGTTGGCATGCCTGCATAATATGATTTGATTTGTTTTGTGTTTTTTATTTAGTAATTTTTGTTTTCTTTTTTATTTTGTATCAATCACCAGCACTCTTATTATTTCAATAACTTGAACATACACGATCTCTGAATGGAACACGTGTGAGGCAACTAGTCATTAATAAATATTATTATTCTTGATTTCTTTTATTTGTTTTTTTATTTTTGTTTCGGCCAAATGCAGTTTACAGGGCAAATTTTGTTCCTATCGCCTGGGGTGTGCGGAAAAACAGACCCAAGAGCAACAAAAAAATTAAAGAATAATTATCATAAATTGCATTTATAGATCCAGTATTCCTTCTTATCCCGTAATAGTCTGTCACACATGAAACATTTTAATGATGTGAACTAAAACAAAAAAAAAGTATTTATTCTCCAAAAAAATGAAAAGTATAAACGCAGATTCCGATATGCCCAAAATGTTGTGATAGCTTACAAATTGAAGCTATCGAGATCGTGATTTTACTGTTCCTAAAAAATGAAAAATTGTATATTGGGGATACTGCCGAAGTTATAAGACTGCCCTTAATTTAAGCCTTTAATTTACGCTGATGATTTGTCGTTTGATGTCTTGAGTTGCCTTTCAAAATTAATGGTTTGGTGTTTAAAAGTCCTTAGTTCCTTTTATGTTTGATGCATCTCGGAATCTACCGGTTTATACGAGATTGAGAGAGATGTAGGTACGTTACAAAGACGTTCGTTTTAAGAGATTTTTAAAATAAAAAAGATATAAAGTAATGTTTGTAGATTTAAAAAAGAAAATGCGAAAAAAAAAGAGACAAACTATTATAATATTATAACGTTAGTAATTTGTAAAGTACCCCCGAAATTCGCCATTGGTTCTTAAAACCTCCAATAAACCAATTCCACTTCTTAATACAGGAAATAACCACGCAAAAAATGTAATTAATTAACTTACTTACTGGTAACACTATGTATCGCGAAAAAAATCAATATTTATGATATGCGATTGTAAATATTTCTCATAAATACATATACGGTATTATTGAACTCTCCGCTTATATGTCAAAATAATTGCAATAGATGTATAGTAGACGATACTTAGATAATCGTAATAAGGAAAATCAATAAAACCATAAATAGTGAGAAGTGGGATTATAAGTACAAATTTTAGGAACCAGTGACTGTGACTGAGGGATTTTGAAGAGAATACCTAAGTGCTTTAATTTCTAAATGTTAGACGAATGATTCCTCATCATGCAGATTTAACTTGACTAATGGATGCTTACGTAACGGTAACTAAGTTGCCAGGAAAGTCGGTTTAAAGTTATCGCGATAACGTAAAATAAATACGGATGCAATAATAATAACAATAACAGAAATTAGTTTCCTCTATGTGCAGACATATAGTAGACAATTACCAACACATCTTGATTATCGTTACGCATGATTCATAAAGACAAATTCAAATGAAAATTAAGACCTCAAAAATATACTGTTGGTTTTGACAATTCACCATCGCAAATTTTACATTGTATAAACAAAACCTACAGAATTTGTTTCATTGAAATACAAATAAACCAAATAACGTTGTACCAATTGTCATAAATACGATGTACGATCAGAAAGATCACAAAAATCCTATAATATATAAATATAGGGGAAAAACATCAGGGATAATTGCTGATTTCAATATACCAAAAAAGGAGAATGGTATATAAGCAATTCACCTGTGCGCAAGTCGCATAATAACAACAACAATATCCAGTCGCCATTGTATCTGTTTATAAACAAACAAGACAATGAATTGTTGAAGACAATTCGAAAACAGATGAATTCAGAAAAGGCCTGCACAAGGTCACGGAGGAATTACATTGCTTTCTGGATGAGACTGTAAAAGTAATTTTTGAGGTCAATCCAAGCCGTATACCCTCATTTGATTAAAATGGGGGTTTGTAGTATATATATAGTTAACCCCTTCAATGAATAAAAAGAATAAAAATACCTAGGTAGGACCCCTTGACAGCATGTCTGCAATTATTTCGTTTCTTTGATTTAATCCGTCGTTTTGTCTATATACTTATATATATACACATGATATATATATACGAAACTTCAGTTTCTGATACAAACTTTTGGCGGGTTTATCGATGTTCCTTGTTTACTGTTTGAGTTGAGCGAAATGAAAAATTTGGTTTCTTATGCACACACATTCGATACATATAACATAAAGGCAATGCGACTTTTACTAAACGCATACCCGAAATAATAGGTTAGATATGTATTATTTGAGAACGCGAAACGACTGCCTCTTATAATAAATTTTTGTTGTTACATTTTTAGGATTGAGAAGATTATGGATCGTTATTATAAAGTGAAAAGTATGTAATATGTTACTATTATTATTAGTGGTGGAAAGTCTAAATTCTAAATTGAAAATTATTAAAAATAAGAGGCACGAGGGACAAAATACAAGTAATACACGTCGTATATTACGGAGGTATGGGTTCTGAAGGTTGTAATGTTTACATGTTTTTAATTTACAGGAAGAACTTTAAATGAAATGGTTTACAGGTTTCACAAAATTCTTAACAACAGGTTAACGCAAAAAACTGAATACAAAGAAGAATTTTACACTGTTCGGTATAAAAACGTTTAGGTCACCAGTTCCAAAAAAAAAGAGATTAAAAAAACATAAATATCATGAAAAAAGTACAAGCTTATTTTAAGCACCTCTGCGCCTTAAAAATTAAAAATTCGAAGCAAAAAGAAAAAATGATATGAGTGTGTATAACCAAAATCTGCCTTATTCTATTTTCTTATGACGAAAAAAAAAAACCTCCTACCGTTATAGCGTGATTATTTGCTAGAATATGTCGTTTTCTCATCACCTGACACCGACGATCTTATAACCATTTTTCCATAAAATTAATTATCAACTAATCTAGTCCAATATGTAATACATAGAATTTTGTGTGAGTTGTAGTATACATGTAAAATTGTTGGTAAACACTCGATCGGGTGCCTCCGTTCAATTCCGCTTAAGTTAGAGATGTGTTCATCAAACTGCGTTACTTTAACGGTTTAACTTTCGGTTACAGCGTAGCCAAACTAGACGTCGATATCTTATGTTTAAAGTACATTTGATTTTCACAAGATGGCATACAAAATACAAAGTATATGCGTAATATAATCAATAACAATACACATTATAATTAATATACACAAATAACTGTAGCATATTCTCGTCAATAATATACTTACACAATATACATACTTACAATATAATACCGTAAATATACCCACTTTACTTTGCAATAGATCCATTTCAGATTTCCGTTTACCGAGATTGTGATTTTTTTTTTGTGAGGTGAACGGAAATCGACGCAAGCAACAAACTTGACGATTAAAATACCTATACAGACGCGTTTTTGTGTGCGTAAATGAATGGAATATCTCACATAATATAATATATACAAGAACCGATAATTTCGTTGTAGCAATCGTTAGTTTACGGCAGGTTCGTAGTTCTGGTACGTTCTCAACTTGAAATAGTCACAAAAAAGCCACACTAAAGCTGTTACAATAGATGATGAAGGCAACCAACCAAAAGAATAATAATAAAAATATTATATATGCGCTTCCCCGCAGGTGCGTATATATAAAAAAGCAGTTCGTCGATTTTTCGATAAAAACCGGTTTACTCACACATTCAAAATTACACTGGGCCAATTCGTCCGTCAAAAAAGTGCCTTCAAAGTTGTTTTTACGAAAAAAAAAAAAAAATTACAAATTACGGGCCCTAAATAGCCACAACGCCCAAACCAAAGCGGGCCCGAGCTACGTACCTGCCGACTGTACTTATTTTCAGTTCGATCAAGGGGCACTCGATATCATAAACATAAGGTTATATTTCATAAATATTATATTGTTATGCTAAGATGGTTGAACCGGGCTGTTTTTCTCTCTGAATATAAAAATATAAAAAAAAAATATTATACTAAACGCAGGAGACAAGCCGCGGGGATGCTATACTACTTGTGGTATATAGTAACTTTGAATTAGAGGTAGTGAAATAAACATACAGATTCAATGGTTTAAGTTGAGAAATCCATGTTACACAGTTTCTGTTAGCTGTTATTGTTATTTGTTAAGAGAAGAGGCGGGAATGTCTTTTCTTTGGGTCGGTACTTAATGATAATATATGACTGAAGCGTGGAAACTGTGCAAAACAGACCCTTTTTTCCCCCACCTCCACAGAAACGCAATAGCTTAACTGCCATATACACAATACATGTTAATATATGTACATACACAAGCTCCCTAAATATATACTTACTTATATATTGTATATTGTATAATGCATATACATTTATAGGGTAACACAACAAACAATTTCGGCCCACTTTAGGATTTTATAAATATAATATACCCAAATTTCAAAATTCCCGCCGCTCCCTCACTGACAGTTTGCCACATAATTTATAAATATAATGTATAACGTGCAATATTACCAATCGAAGGAACGAAGACCTTCCCGCTAAGATTACCCTATTAAGTTTTGATTTTCATCCACCACGTGACTATTTTTGTCTTCCTTAATGATCGGTCTCGACAACGATTTCGTTGACAATCGTCATTTCCCAGAAAAAAAAAAAATTAAGGAAAAAATGTCTTTCTAAAAACCAAAAAAAAAAAAAAGGCTAACTGCTAAACTAATAATATTAGGAAACAAAATGATAAATATATTATACGAGCGTTTTAAAGTGAATAATATTGAAAAAAGAAAGAACCACTGCGATTTAAATGTTTGGCCTCTAAATTTCCGGAAATGCAGCTGAAAAAGTTGCATGGATATCTTTAAATTAGTTTACCACAATTTGGCGAATGATCACAAATATATTTAGGTTAAAATTCGTGGATAACTCAAGTTCTGAATTTGGAAGGAAGTAATTTCGTACTTTGTTTTCTTTAATTTCTAGTTATTAAAGCGAATATGATGATATGGCGATAATTATTATTAGGAAACACCCTGTATAATTTGATTTTGTAAATCAAGAAGTTAAAGGTTAAAATTGTAACTTCTTGATAGAAAGTTTTTGATATTGTACTTACGTATGTGTTTTAATTAGTGTATATAATTTGTTTTATGCCTTTTTTTTTAAGAAATGAGTAGTACCTACCTTGAAAAATGAAATTAAAACGAAAGGTGCGTACGAATTAGTAGGAATTTGACTTGAGTTACAAAAGAAACACCGGCTATAAAGAGAGTGGTTCTGGTTGTCGAGGTTTATTTACCGTCACTGGTGTACTATATATTTAAACAAAATAATAATTAAAAAAGAATAAAAATAAAAACCGCCACAGCCGTTTTATATATATTTAAAACAAAGGCTCTGTATCTCAGTAATTTTAAGGTTAGGCGTCGATAGTGAATCGAATAAGAATGTATATTTAGTACAAAAACGTGAAAAAAAAATCGATATAGCTCAAAATTTTATTTCATCGCGGGCAGATCCCGACCCGCGACCCTTAACGGAAGATTATATGTGTAAAAATTTAAGAGTATTTTTATATTTATATTGGTGTAAATCAAAATTTCGTATGGACAAAAAATTATTGTAGAGATTTTTAGGTTGATATAAAAGGAAAAAAAAGATAAATTTAAGGGAAAATTAACATTTAGGAATTTTTAAATGAATTTGTATATAAAAATTTATATATAATATATAGAGTGGTCGCGCGGGGTGTGCTCGCCATGTTGGTACGCGTATGTTAGAGGGCGTGGCGACGTATACTATACTATATACGTACAAAGTACTCATAAGTGTGCGAGAAAAGGCACCTTCCTATGTTGCTTTCGTTTTTTATTTTAGCGTGTGCCGTAATCCATGTTACATTAGACAATTTTACTATTTGGTGTACAGCAATTGTTTCGGCATCTGACTGCGATCAACACATTCAGGTTGCTCGAGATGTTGTGACTGTGTTTTCATTGAGCAGTATAATAAATATATACATTTATTTGGAAATCTTATATTTGTTTTTTTTAATTCATCCCTTTGTTTCCCTAAAGATATCATTTCACATTTTTCTGTGTGTAAAAGGAAGCCGAACACACAAAATGAAAACATAGTGTTAATAGAACCTGTAAGATGTAGCGCTTAAAGTAAGGTATATATCTTCAGGGAGAACTATGAATATGACGATTAGTGCAATATTGCGTCAAACCCGAAATTCATTATCATATCATTATAATAATTATAACACAACGCCAGTGATAAGTTCGGGAGGCGACTTTAAAATGTGCTTATCAAATTTCATAAGCAAAAATAATTTTTATTGAATCTATGTTGTGGTCATAAGAAAACCGCAATGTATGCACATCACATGTTTACAGGATTAAGAAAAAAATGAGAAAATACAAACCAGATAAGCTGACAAACAAACACACTAAAAAATATATGCAATTCCTACGGAAAATTCTAGTAACGTATAAGGTAAAATTGCCAAAAATTGGGAAATTTACTAGAAAACTTTAGATATATTTTCTAATTTTTGGTAAATTTACCCTATACATTACTGGAATTTTCCGTAGGAACTGCAAATATTTGTTAATGTGAACAATTGCCCTGAATTGTAACAAGCGATAATAGACAATGCGGATAATATAATTAACCTAACAAAAAAGAACAAAATAAATTATTTCTGAGATTGATGTCCTTGAAAACTCATTTGATTCGTTGGAAGCAGAAGGAAAATACGGGATAGCTCAAAAAATTATCTGTATGATAGATAGATAGATAGATAGATATTTTATTTATGTAAGACAGCTACAGCTGTGTACACACGTCAAACATTTTTACATTCATATCTTAACAAAAACAAACACTTTAAAATATACACTTATTTGTTAATTATACATTTTAAAAAATTTTGCAGTCTACAAACTCCCCGAGGTCATAGAACACATTCTCCCGCAAGAAACTTTTAATTTTATTTACAAAAAATTTGGAATGGAATAAGTAGGTCCTTTCTTGTTTGTTACACTCATGGACACGCTGGTCGACATATGATAGTGTTAATTGGAGGTACAATTAGGAAAATCTAATACATTATCAATACGTGAGTAGATGAAATTGTTCTAAAAATAAAAACTAAATAACAAAATACAAAGCCATTGTTAGTTAAGAGACTTAAAACGATAGAAGTGTAAAGGCTACCTATAGATAACAGACGACCAAAAAGCTCTACACGTATAAAATTCAGGATTTAATGGAACTTAGTGCAGATGTAGAGATGTTTAGATAAGCAATATAGAAAAGAAGTTTCGAGTTAAAAGAATCGTATACACATTTCCAGCTGTACATCCTGTGCCGAAAGTAAATGAGAACAAGGAATGCACAAAGTGAATTCAAAGAGTACATCCAGTACAATATCGATTAGAATAACCCATTGGTACTGATTGTAGGAGGCAGATCTGAGAGTTTAGTCTCATTCGAGTATCCGTCGTATGAAATTTTATTACTCGGAATGTCCCTTCATGCAGTCTCTCGTATCCCTATCAACCTAGTCGCATCGACAAATTGGTGGGGATGCAAAAGACTAGGAATATGGCGGGACATCCCAAATAATAAAATTTCGTACGGCGGATGATTGAATGTTACTGAAATCTCAACCTTGGAGAATTTTTGTACTATGGGCGTATCTGCACACTACAAAAATTACACTTTTCCTACGGGAAATTCCTGTAATGTATAGGGTAAAATTACCAAAAATTGGGAAATTTACCTAAAGTTTTATAGTAAATTTCCCAATTTTTGGTAAATTTACCCTATACATTACAGGAATTTTTCGTAGGAAAAGTGTAATATTTTTTAGTGTGTGTAACATCTAATTTAGGGAAATGTTTTAAGCTTATTCCTCAAATCTGCTTACGTTAAACAGGGTGTTCCAGAAATAAGTAATACGCGTTCTTTTTAATTTTAATCATCACTCCGATTGATTATATAATCAAGTTTTCCTAATACGGTTTTCCATACGGAAGGTGTTGCAACCGTGAAGACGATGTCCCCTACTTGTAGCACCAAGGAAAGCTTTATCAGGTCTAAGTCAGCCACTTGATGTGTAAATGATTTATAAACGATTTTCCGGTTTAATACTTGTCGCTAATTATGATGTAAACCTACAACTACCAAATAATGTCGTCAACTAAATACATACGCGCATGGTATAAAAGTAGTTGTGAAAACAATATGCCAAGAAAGTTTAAATATACCACATTCTATATTTTTTCAAATCAAGACTTATCACGTTGTGGTCAACGTAAGTTCTTGTCATTTATGGCTATTTGTACGTTAAGTTTGGTTTAATTTTAACTGACGTTTTAAATGTGATCTGTTCTATTTAATACAGAGTGATTGTAAATGATTGAGGATGGTTTGAATTTCCCGCTGCACAAAATTTTTATTGCGTTGGTTAGCTGATGTTTCTTATCAGTGGCGTGCCAAACGGACGATTCATACGGTAGTGATATGATCTAATAAATATTATGGTGCTTGGGATATAGAAATATAATGAAATACATATGCTTTAATGACGTTTTTAATTAATCCAATAATTGTCTTGTCAGTTTGCTGACATTGAAACACGAATTTTAAATAAAACAATTTTAACAATATACAATTTAATGAAAAAGATCATAAAATAAGTTTAAAATGACCACCATATGCTTCTAAGCATTAATTTACTCCTCTTTTGACATTCTCGAATACATGTTGTAATTGAGTTTCATTAATATTTTGAATGCCTTGTTCGATGGCTGCTTGTATTTCTCCAAGTTGTGAAGTCGTTTTTGGAATATTTTAGTTTTTAAGAATCCAAATAGATAACACCCTCTTAGTGAATACCACGCCGATAATGTGTTTTTAAAATAAAAGCGTCCTGTGCAACTGCAAAAGGCATACTAAAAATGAAAGATTTCAGTTCAGTTTAATTTTCCTTAAAATTTTTGCAAAACATACCTGAATGTAAACCCTGATAAAAAAAACTAGCTCTAAAAAGAACTTTCAAATAGAAATGATGGAAGTAATAGTAATAAATAGCAAAAATAGAATAACTAATGAAAATATGTCTGTGCTAACGAGTCGCCCACAACGCTGACAGCTGATTGCCATTTTAGCATTGTAGCCATTTTGAACATGTAAAATACCCTAAAATCTAGAGCGGGAAATTCAAAGCATCCTCAATCATTTAAAATCACTCTGTACATACAGGGAAAGTCATATTCTAAGTATCAATTAAAATTAAGCTTAACGTGTCGGTGCAAACGGGCATTAGCTATACAGGGTTTTCCACGGTAGCCGTTCGTTAGAAGTTTCCGAGGTTAGAAAAAACCTGGAAATCTGAATTTTTGGAATCCGGGGCTATTCAAGATTCTCTTTCATTTTAAAATATTTTCAGGCTCTTACCACTGCCGGTTTTACCGGAAGTCGCCATAAACTTTCTTATTTTAAATGGAACACCCTATATATTATTTAATTTTTAAATTCCTGAGAAAATTTTATGATGAATTCTAATAGGTTTCCCTATACCTATTTTCAACTGCTACTTAGATATCTTGATTTTTTTTGAAAATTTTGAAAGAGGTAGCGTTATTTGCAACACAGTATCTTTTGCCCATTTTCGACTGGTAATAAACACTTCTAGGGTAGATGGAAGCACAAGAATGACACTTTCGAAATCCACATTGACAATTTGATTTGTCGCACACAGGCTGTCCAAAACTGCATGACCAATTACAAAATCTTCAAAGTTGAAAAAGTTATTTTTTTCAAATGGAACACCCTGTATATTATTGGATGATCAGATGCAGAATATAATTAGATTACATGTACTGAAAGGGTATTGGTAAGCAGAATGACATAAGCGGGGGAAAATAAAGCAAACGGTGACACTACCCAAATAACAAGTAAATGAAAGTAGTAGAAGAGCTGGGACAAAGAGAGATCAAATATTGTATACATTATTTTATTAAGAATTTTACACTATAAAGCACAAAGATCAAAATGACAGGAATAAGAAGTATCCGTGATGTTTATCACTATAAAATATATCTAATTAAATTAATTAATAGATATGTAAATAATAAGTGGTTGTGGTATATAAAAAATAATATAAAATAAATTATTATTTTTCATATTTTTACAAACAACAAATGTGGAATAATAAATTAATTGAAATACCAGTACAATAGGTAATAATAGCAGTGATATGAAAATATAAAACTAATGCAGTAGCAGTAATGCATCCATGTGCTACATTTTATTTTTGGTTGCTCATTTAATATTAATAATATACAGCTTACTATAAAAGAGCCATCTACATTATAATGTCCCCAACATGCATTACAAATATTCCGAAATATACAAGCAGAGCATCTGACATATCGACACCAGTTTACAAGTGTTCCTACTGTTACTACTGGACAAGAGATGGCGTTGAATGTGTTATTATTTTGATCACACGCCTATTAGATGGCGCAAAAGCTTTCGTTTTAAATAAAGATTATAAATTATAATTTTACTCTTTCAAATGCATATTTCGTAAAAACGTTTTCATATTAAGTATATTTTAATATTATAGTTAAATATTTTATGTTTTTTGAGTTTTTAATTTTCTGGAATCACACTGGAAGGAATAATTTATGAAATGTGTATTTATTTTTTCTAATCGATTCGGGTGTGGTACAATCATGAAGCTTCTTAGTAATTTGGAATTTTTCTTTTTACAAAGCCCGCACATTCATAAATATATAAGGCGGGTAAGGTTACATATTGCTTTCTATTAACTAATTATAAGTGGGATCTGATCATCCAGTTTCTCTGGCCTCCCATACTAGTATATTTGACACAAATCATTACTAATATATATCTAATATTGACTATTTTTTAAAAAAGAACCATCAGCGTTATCAAGTCGACTATCAAAGAAAAATAATTAATGCCTATGACCCTCAAATTTTTCTATAAACATACATCTCCGATATCTAACCCATACTAAAAGCAAAAAAAAAAAACATATTCAACAATTAGCACACATTTATAGTCGTTTTTAATGAAAAAAAAAGGAAAATTCATAACGTATGAGACTGTCTCGTGGTAACTTCCGTTTTCATGGTGGGATTCCACACATATTGTGATATAATTATTCACACAGTACATTTACGAACACAATACAATTTAACTTTCAAAATTAAACACAAAAATTTACTTAAGAAATTAGAAATAAGTTAGTTATTTTTATATCAGAATTAGATGTCATAATTTCCAACACAATGATGGAGCATTTGTGAAGCAGTATTTTACTAAAGCATGGTAAAGTTACATTAGTTTTCTTGTCACTCATCTTGAATGTTTGAGAATATAAATAATATTAAATAATTAATACATATATGTTATGTTGCTGACATCTAGCGAGAAAACAGAAAAGTTAACCCTTTTCTTCTGGTATACAGACAGAACTGTAATCTAGTTGTCAAACAAATTTGTAATTTATTTGATTTATTAAAAGTAATTAATGTAAAATTAGTGAAGAAGGATCAATATTTTAACAAAGTGAACCGTTAAATTGTTTTATTTTTCACCTGAAACTTCTCCGAAGACAATCTCAAAAATACGATAGTTTACGTGTTGAGACCAAGAAATTCCCAAATTACGTCATTAGGCATTTTGTAGACATTAATTTCGGTATAATTTCAATGTTTTTGTTATTCAACGAATCTGGACGATTCTTCCTGTTAATATATTCAGATTTGTTCTTAATTCTTTTAGTACCAATTTCTTAAAAATATCCATTCACTTGAAGAACACATCACCGTTATCGACTATCACGAGTTTTGGCGGTAACGATACGTTTACCAACAGATTTTCCATTCATTTTAACCATAATTTTGCTTGGTAAACAACATAAACAAGTTCCCAAATAAGGCGGTGACAAAGCTGAATTAAAATTTCAAATATTGCACGGTAAGTGGCGCATCCTTGTATTTTTATCTCAAAACAAAAAAAGATTTCTGTATTTTCGTTATTTTTAGTTTATTATTATTTGAGTTCATAGCGTTATTTGCTGTGTAAATCAGTACCTAATATAATGGAAACTATCCCGGTTTTTCTAGTGAGCACCCGGAGAAAGAAGATATGCTGATTCAACCAATAATTGGTTTACTCAAAAAACTCTTATATTTAAATATATACAATAAATCAATTACGCAGAATTAGTCGAACTAATGTTATGGTTCAATCTACAATGGTTATTCATCCAATAATCTTTTATTCTTAATTTAACATTTGTTTTATTTCAAATATTTATTAACATGTTGTATAAATGTTGTGTAATACGTTGTACAGTGCCAAAGGTATATACATTTACGTTAATTAATTTAAATTAAGAAATTTATTTTACAAACTCGTATTGATTTATGACTTGCCAATGTAATTTTAATGCGTTTACATGACATAACATTTTATTTAACTTTCAATGTTAATACAAGTGACAAGTGACCAAGGAATGATACTGCTATATTAGCATTTCAATTCAATTAAAATTGACACCATAACAAATCAAATATATATATATATGTAGGTGTCTTTTCAACTATATAGTTGTCTCGCCTTTGTTAACTATCAAAAACTGAGCATTATCTCTATAAATTTACAGTTAGAATACAAATTACAATAATTATTGTTTCAGTCATATCACCTTTTCAAATAATTCTGTTGGAAATCTTACTTTATACAGAGTATAAGAGCTCGTGCATGCATAACAACTAGCTTCGCGCGCTTCACCCAACTGGTTCTGCATTTAATCGCATCGTTTAGCATACCGGACGCCGATGTTGCAGTTTTGAGCAAATACATATATATTTTACGATATCTTATTACGTTTGGTGCAAAGATCATTGCCAATCCTCAATCTGGTTCGATCAGGTTGAATTGACAGAGAATTTGTGGGTGCTCTGTATAATTACAGGATAATTGAAGAGGGATATATTATTATATTTATTGGACATTTACTTATGCTCTATATTGGATTTAAGACGTCTATATGCGGGAAAAAAGTAAGAGGATATTAGAGCTCCGTAGATCTCAGCGGGATGTATGCATGTTGACTTGTGTGAAGGGAACACATCGGCAAGGCCACTTCTCGAAGATAACGGTCCCACCCATTCCAGTGTTTTCAACAGAAAACTGGTCAAGCTTGTTAGCCGAAAACATTTGGCTAGGGTATAGTCAGAGTGCCCTGACTTTGGTATAAACACTACTTTTGTTTCTCTCCATATCTCAGGTATGCCCGTACTTCCAAGCGATGCAACTCCTAAATAAAGTCACCAACAGGCCGAGCGGGCGTCCATGGCCTACTGAAGTAGTGGAGATACCACACCATCCGGACCTGGTGACTTGCACGGTTGGAAACGTTTAATTCCCCAGCAGATTCTAGATTCTTCTACCACCATTTCCACCACAGCCCAGTCCTCCTCTGTAGGAGGCGAGCTGTAAGGAACTTGCAATGCCAATTTACTACAAACCACACCGCCTGGAAAGTGGGTGGGTATGAGTAACTCGGCTATTTCCAGGGAGGACGGCGAAAGAGTTCCATCCTCCCGTTTTAACAGTCCTAGTTGGTGACTCCTATCTTTACTTAATATTTTCTTTAGATGAGCAGCTGTGGTGGCAGATCCGATGGAGTCACAGTAGTTCTCCAGACTCGTCGCTGACCACTCTCTCTTTTGGATTGCCTACATTGAACTTCTGGTGGATTTAGCTCTATTGAATAGCTTTCCTAATTTAGTACTCATCTTAGAGAAGTTTTGACTCCACCATGGAGCCTTACTCCTTTACGATGTAATTTTTAGCGGGCCTGTTTGCTCCAAGGAGTCCAGAATCGACGCCTGCACTCCAGTGGTTGACTGGTGGAGGCTATCAAGCAGACCCCCCAAAAAGCCTGTCCAGTAGATTACCGTAGGATTGCTAATTTGATCGATCTAAAAACAGACCCATCTGTGATCTGACATTGATGTCCCATCAAACACCCGCAAGTTTAGTATGTTGCTTGAGATACCCACCGATGCCAGTGTAATGTCAATTACTGTCTGACACCGCGAGGTGACAATCGTGGCTTCGCATCCTCTGTTGAGTGTGTCAAGATCCGTGGAGGAGATTAACTGACTGAGGAGTCTATCCCGATCATTTGTCACGGCTACCTGACGCTGCATGATGAGCGTTTGAGTCACAGCCTATGACTAAGTGTTTGTTATAGCTATCACAATGATCCACCAGCTCCACCAGAAGACGGAATGTGGCTAGTTTGCCACTGGCTGAATACGCTGAAGCAATCACTACTGATGTTTGCCTCCCTCGTATTCCACATGTTAATTGTGCAGTTGTTACATCCCTGTCCCAGTAGTTTGGTTGAAATAGGCTTTCATATACTTTGGGACGTAAATGCACGTCCTAGGTTTGTCTTCAGTGCAGGAGAAAACAGCACCTTTACCGTTATCCAGGCCAAGGATTTCTGGTAGCAATACATTTTTACTGTAAAGAAAAATTAGTAAACAACAAGAGGAACCTGACTTTTCAGACTTAAAGAATTTGATTGTACAAGAAAATCTACTTCAAATCAATTTTCTTTGCAAATCTAAAAAACTTTTCCTTCTAAGTAATATTAAAATTGAAATCGAGTTGCTTGATACCTATGATGCCATGTGATTGTAAAGCTGGGTTTCCTTGCGTCGTGTACAACGCAAACACCTAGCGCAGTATGCCGTCCACTCAATTCAAATAAAATAGTTGGTGCCAGCTGTTTTGTTTGAACTGATTGGCCAGCGTACTGCGTTGTACGTTGTACGTGACGCATAAAATTTGCTCCTAAGAAAACCCGGCTTAAGTGCTCAATAGGAATTAGGATTGGGTTTTGAAAGATTACAAGAACCACATGTCGAAATGAAACTTGAAATTATATTTTTGCGCCTCCGTCCAGAAACACTGATTTTGCATTGTTTTAAATCGGCCGGAAACATACCATTCTCCGGCCTAGGCTGGCAAAAAGATCACTAAAGGTTGACAACATATTTATTCGAATTAATGACATTTCTGTAAGTAATTGTAGATTCGATGACAGACAATGACAGATGACTGTATGTATGATATGTATCAACACTACCAAAATCAAAATTCATAGGTTCATATGTTACTCTTTTTACTATTTTCAACAAAATTAAGATTGAAAAAGATACTGTGTAACACACGGCCAGAAACTCTTTTGCGAGTATTCGCACTAGTGGGCCCTCGGCTTCGTTTCGGCCACACAAACCGTGCTCATAAAACTATAGTTTCTGGCCTAGAGATACAAGTAACTATTTAACAAAAAAAAAAATATCCCTTATGGTTTCCGAGATATTTACAAAAATCGAAAAATCGTGTAAATCTTTGGAGGAGGCTGTACCTCGAAATTAGGCTAATGGGCCGTTAAAAGAAATTGTGTTGTTCTTATACCATGATACTCTTTCAGTCTCTAGAGTTTCCCCGAAATCTGATTTTTCGCGTTGCCTATTTTCCAACTAGTGGTTGTTCGATATCGAATTGATAGCGTCACACTTCGCGCAAGTTCTGGTGACGAAAAGTGTTCTTTACTATTAATTAAGTTAATATTAAAGTGAGCTATATACAGTGTAGTTTTTACAACATCGTACATAGGCTCGATGTTCGATTTTATTTGGCGCATGTCAACGCATGGGCAACATATGCAACCAACATTACACGTTTGCAATAGGAGTAATGTTGGTTGCATAACTACCCATGCGTTGACATGGGACAAATAAAATCGAACATAGGGCTATGTACGGTGTTATAAAAACCGCACTGTATATATAAAGCAAATGAGGTTGCCTCATTTCTGAATAACGCACGCCGGTAGCGAATGTGTTAAGGTAACTAAATTAAGGAATTATGCTCAAGGTCAGTTTTCATTAGCCCGGCGTAATCTTATCTGTGTAGACGGAAAAAATGTAGCAAAGGAAATATGTATGTGCACCAAATATAGCATTTTGAAAATAATAAAACGATTCATCATACAAGAAAAGTGGATTAGGTTAAAGTTCAACTTAAAGTTTTAGTCTCAGGTTCTTCCTTGGTTAATGTGTGGTTCCCTAAAACAGGAAACAATAATAATGACACATAATTAAAATAACTTTAAGAGGCGATAAAGAGAATTATAGGAAAGGCGAAGTACTTGCAGCACGAATATTAAATTCTTCGAAATTTAATGACCCAAAAGACGACAATGCGAACTTGCAGATATACATATATAATGCATGGATATACAGCGTCCCGAATATCGGTGCACAATGCACGCTTAGCACAAAGTGGGGGTTTAGAACATCAGAGGTCTTGTTATGAACCATAAAACGAATGCGGTCTCATAAGAAATAGAACAGGGCATCGTAAACTACTGATATTTATACGACGCGACGTACACACCAATACACGGGCAATGTGACGACGCTATTATGATGTGATACTTTGATGTTTCATTTTCGGATACCGTCATATATGCATGCTACATAACCGACAATATATATGTATGCGCCATCTTAACCATCCTTAACAGGTACTGGTCGTTAAAAAAGTTTTGGAACTTTGAAATTTGAATTGCCATATTATACAAAGCAATCAACTGCAGAATTCCTTTTTCCTATCAAAAACTTAATTTAGGTGAAGTTGGATATCGCTGTTCTTATAAACAAATACATGCTTTAGTCATAGTCAATTAACAATAACAAAAATGGAATACACTCGTCTAAATAACATCGAAACCGTTCAGTTTGTACTGTTTATGGTTGTGCAACATGTGTATGAAACTGTAACTCCGAATGGGACAAAGAGAAACAATACTTATTTATAATATAAAATATACAGGAAGTCACAATTTTTTAAAAATGTTCTCATCAACATAAAGATATACAGACTGTTCCATTTAACATAGTAAAGTTACGCGCGAGTAAAATTCACTCACTCAAGTTTATTCCAGATACTTGAAAAAAAAATCTCAAATCCCTAATAGTTTTTTATTTCGGTTGCGCTATGCGTTGTGCAAATGTATTTTTAGTTTTTACACAATGCACAACGGACATCATGCAGACCTTTGTTCAAAGAATATCAACTATTAACTGTAGTATCGTTGTACATATTAGAGGTGTCGTTGTACGTTCATGGTAATAAACAAAGATTTTTTGAGATTAATAATCCCGTACGCAGCTACAACATACGCTACGAAGATATACATATACCACAACACAGACTTACCCTCACATCCAAAAGCATTATGTACATCGGAATTAAAATATATAATAACTTACCATATACTTTTCGGAATTTAACCCACTATCAATTCAGATTTAGTTTGAAACAACATCTACTCGACCGACCTTATTACAGTTTGGAAGAATATTTTAGTAATTCTTTATTATAATATCCTGCACCATTACTTTCTTACGGAATTTTTATATTATTTTCTTAATAGCATTATTATCAAAATTATTAAAATTCATGAATAATTAAAATTCAGGATTATATCACTTATTTGTTTTACATATATATATATGTGTTAGTGCCGAGACTTTGTTTTTGACTTATTTTGTCTTTTACTGTACTAGTAGAATGTACTTATTTCATTATATGTGTATTTAGCATTTATAATTAGAAGAATATTCTTTTTTGTATTCAAATTTCCTATTACATTATTATTACCATTACTATTATTATTATATATTGCATTTGCACTTTTTCCTTATATTTATGTTCTCTTTTTCTTTCTTGACTTTATCCTATAGGTTTTATGTACTTTTTTGGAAATAAACGTTTACTTACTTACTTACTATTTTACTTACTTACAAACAAAAACACGATTGCACAGGTTACATATATTATTAGTGTATAACTTTTCAAAAATTCAGACACCACAGCGTGCCCACTGTTACATCCTGCATTATAAATATTTTCAGATATTGAGAGTTAAACGAATTAGTATCGGATTAATTCGTTTAACTGTCAATATTTGAAAATATTTATAATGCAGGATGTAATAGTGGTTCGTATTTTGCATACACTATAGGAAAAAAAAAGTATAGATTTCTTTTATTAACGAACCTCATTAATAAAAAAATTGCTAGGCACTTCAAAGTCTAAATAATTTATTTCCACACTTTAAATACTATTGAAATCATTTGTAATGATAGTTTACAGTCTAGACCTGCTAGACTGCCTGGGTCAAGTTCAAAGTCATCAAAGTTATCTTTATAACTACGTGCAATTACTGCTTGATGTTTCCAAGATAACTATTTTAATTGATAGACTTACCTCGCCAGGAGCGTCGTAGGCGAGCTAAAAAAGTCGGTAAGATGATATTAATTTTAAAATGCTATAATTTACGGTATGTGCCAGCATAATGTAATAGAAAATTGTATTAGTACAATTAATAATGGATATAAGATCCAAAAACAGAATTATTTACAAAGCCACAATTTGTTTTCAAAATTTTATATCAAAATTGGAAAGGGTAAATAACAAGATATTTCCAAAGAAAAGAGAATATCATTTTACGGAAAAAAATGTGAAAAAATGAATTAAAAAAACCAGTTTTACTGAAGCGCGCTGCGCTATTTTATGGCACTAAACAGAGTACAATATACAATATTATAAGAAATGTACAATCCACGTAAAAAAATTTCATTTGTGATTAAGAGTTCCATTTAGGAAAAATTATCTAATAATTTGAAACTCGATTTGAATATATAACGGTATACGAGACACGTGTACCCAGTATTCGTCTACTGTGCCTCGTGATCCCTGGACGCTATTTGATTGTTCAAAGAATCTCGAAAATCCATACATTTTTACAAGCGAAAAGTTAACATTGTTTTCTGGAGGCAACCATACAAACAACGCCTATGCGATTTCGTCTCTGAAAATCACTTTTTGTTAAAAGATATCAAATCTGTGGATAAATTCAATCCCTGTTGCCTTGGATGTTAAGAATTGTCCAAGTTCTCGCACCAGGAGTTAAACGTATTTAAGTTGTGGAGACATCGCCCCTGAATTCAGATCCGATTTTTCGAATTTTTCGTCAAAGGCACAAAGAGTCAGCAATACCATCTTAGCTAATTTATATAACAAACAAGTGCTACAAAATGAATAGATATTAAATTTAATTAAATGGAGTCAATTTTACAGCTAAATTCTGAACAAGATAAAATTTTATACCCTCTTAAGAACTCAACACTTGCAGAAAATTGTTTAAATACTTGCTGGATAATTAATCTAATTAATTTGGTCATATCATATTTTAATTGGCAACCAGCGGACCTAATCTTAGTTAAATCCGCTCTGGAATAAAAAAAAAGAGAAGGATAAAATTCAAACACCGGAAGTAAGTATTAAGAAGCTTAAGAAGCGTGCTCAGAGATAAAGTACGGCTCCTGCAATCACAAAAGCATTTGAAAATCGAAACTTGTCCAGAGTCAATCCTTGTCATTTCTATTATTATTTTATCAGATGTGACCCTCAACGTGGGTCAATTTCTTTAGTGCATTTCACTTTATTGTTTGTTCTTTCTATACATTGGTCGCCAACTTAGGTCCTTCCATACATTTTTTTTAGTATCATTTTAATATCCCAACGCACAAAATTCCATTTTCTTTAATTCCCATAATTCACTACCATATATAACTTGATTTTCAGTTTCATAAATCTATGTTTCTCGAAGCGTCTTTTGATTTTAACCGTTAAACGGTCCTGCCATACGTTCCTGTCCTTTGCTGTTCTTCCTTGAATTTCGATTTTCTTTGATATAATTTACTAGTAATAGTTATTCGTAAGTAACCAAAGGTTTCCATTGAAGCGACATAGTACTTTATCTTTTAGGTGCTACGATAAATATCTTGCTTTCCATATTTGTCCTTATCTGTTTTCTCCATATATTTTATAGCTTCTACTAAGTTAGATTTGGTTTTTGCAGAGATGATAATGTTATCAGGGTAGGTTTGTATCAGTTTGGTTCGGTTATCTATTAGCCTTTTCAAAAACGACATTAAACAGAACTATAAATAGTGGGTGCCCTAGGGGTATTCCCCATGCTATTGCAGAAATGCATAAATATTGTCCTTCCAATACTAGTAAGCTTATATAAAGCGAGCTATAGCTTCGGCCACATACCCACACTGTGGAGAGACGTAAATGTGGTGTTTATACCTAAAGAGGGAGGGCGTTCATCCGCAGAAACTAAAGCGTATAGTCTCTCGTCATTAATTCTTAAAGGAATGGAAAAAGCATTAGATCAATATCTGGCTACAAACCCGCTTCATGCTAACCAACTTGCCTACCAGAGGGCAAAATCAACGATATCGACCCTCCACCAACTCTCAAGTAAATTGGAGAGTCACTTATGGTAAAAGAAATAGCCCCATGGGCTTTTTTAAATGTAGAGGCTGCTTTCGACAAACACCTCCTTCGAGAGCATAGAGAGGGCGCTTCCGTCAAAGGTCTTCACCCGTCAGATTAAAGGCATGTTGCACAGTCTTCGAATAAGCCCTAAGCTGGGATCAGAAACAACTACGGTCAGTGTTAGCAGAGGCGTTTCCTAAGGAGGGGCCTTATCGCCTCTGCTCTAGTGTATTGTTGTCGATGATCTCATAAGGAACCTAACCAGCAACGGATACAAGGTGCAGAGGTACGCGGGCGACCTGGTAATCATGATCCGTAATAGGTATGATGAAATCATATCGCAACTTATGCAAAGAGTTCTCGACCACACGCATAGTTGGTGTCAAAACTATAGCCCCCAAAGTCAAAACCCTGTGGGGTTAGTTTCAACGTAAAAGAGGAACCTTGGGATGGTACAAAGATGGCTCAAGAATAGAGGGAGTGGGGACAGGCGTAGAGGTTAGTGGGCCTAACTATCACCTCAAAATGCCTATGGGACTCCACACTGACATATTTCAAGCGGAATCCCGTAAAGAATCTCGAAATGGGGATACCAGGCGCAATCATAAGTATATTTATTGACAGTTAGGCAGCGTTGAAGCCTGTTAGAGTCTACACATACGAGTCTGGTCTGTTGCACGAATGTGTATATAATTTAAAGCAAGTGGGACACAATAACCACGTTACTCTTCAGTGGGCCCCAAGCCACCAAGGAATTAAAAGGAATGAAAACGCAGATAGGCTTGCCAAAGAAGCAGCGAAAACTCCCTGTTGTGGTCTGTAAAATAGTAACCTAAAACAAGCGATTAAAGAATGGGTGGACAGCAGAAAGGCCTCCCACTGGAAGTACACGCTAGGACAAAATGAGGCGAAGGCACTCTTATCAGGATCACCAAAGTTAACACAGATGGTGCTGTCTTTCAGCAAGGGGACCTTGGATTACTGGCAGAATTTTGGACAGGTCATATAGCGTTAAAATAGCATCTATACAAACTAGGAAAAGTTGAAGAGCAAATCTGCCATCTATGTTTACAATATTTAGAGACGGCAGAACACATTTTCTGTGAATGTGTTGCTATCAGTCGTACTGGACATCAACACTTCAGTAGGCCGTTTCTCATGTCTACTGACATTCAGGAAGTAAATCCTAGATTAATTTTAAGGTTTATTAAAAGCCTCCAATTATTCTAATATTTGTCAGTTTTATCAACCTTACAATTTCTTCCGGCGCTCCAAGTTCTGTCAAGATTCGTATAGTTTTTCTGTATTCATTGTTTCATATGCTCTCTTGAATTCAATAAAATTGCTGTTCTATGTTGTTATCTCAAAGTAGTTTTGTTAGGAACACTTGATTTATCACCGACCTGTTCTTGCAACATCCACATTTACAGAATAATATAATCATTACTAACAATATAATAATATTTTCACAGTAGTATAAAGTTGAAATCATTAAAATTGCTTAAATAATACTTACAAAACTTAATATTACAATAAAAAGACGCATATTAAAAACATAAGTTTTTTTTTTAAGAGTGGCAAGATATAGGATGAAAGACTATATGAACAAAACACAAAAGCCGTACGCAAAAGTACACCATGTAGTAAACATACATAAGTGCTTGTGCATTGCACATATAAGAATAATAAAATCATATACTTAATCCAGTTTTAAATCATTCAATCGCAATGAACTTGTGAAAACAAAGTGATACAGTGTATGACTAAAATTCTATAATTAAGTATAGGTAATAATAGATTCTATATCTATAATCTTATTGAAAAATATTTTGAATGATAATGAATTTTAAACGATACGAAATTTTATTATAAACTTAAAAATTTGGGTGTGATATTTGTAAGAGTCAAAAATTTGTATCTGCTTGAAATAGAATTAAAAGTTTTGGTAAGTTGTTTAAATAGAAAAATATATTATTTAATGACAGAAGTAAATATAGGTTTACTGCTCTATTTGTCCATTCAATAGTATTACACTAGCATCCATTATATGCTTATCTGTTTCGTGTGCTTCTAGTAAAAACTCAATACTCAATATCTTGCTACCTTTTCTCCCTAATAACATTTTTAAATATATTAAGGAACTAAATTAAATTAGTATATGTTTTTCATTTCACTATAAATCTTATATTTAGTGATAAGTTTCTGTATAGTGTTCCGTGGAATCCTTCTCCGTGGGGTGTTTGTGTTATAATGCTTAGTTCATTTATATAGTCTGACACTTATAGAGGTACGCTATGCATATCGGTTTATATGCAAATTAAGAGTCGTGTATTTCTGGAGAAGGTGGTGGTAGGAATTACAAGGAATGATGCTGTTGGTACCTACATGTAGGCTCTTTATATATATTTATATGGAATAACTAACTTAATTTGTGTTCCGCTGTATTTTTAAGTTTAACAATAAGAAATTTAGTGTTCTGTTGGTTCCAATTTCGTGTGTAAATTTTGTATGAATATTGTTTAACAAAAAAGAAAAACACCTTTATGCTTCTCAATAATGGTGGGCGTGCTTGATCAGTATTTATAAAATGGACGTTTTGTAAGTTACAAATATAGCGTCTTTTACAAAGTAATGTAAAAAAAAAAACGTTACGACTAGCTATGCTAGATGAAGTTTGCATAAAATATAAAGAATTTAGCGCGAAAGGTTGGCCAAACAAAAGCGACCATGACAATATCTTGAAGGAGTATTGGCATGCGAATGATGGCATCGCTCTCCAGGAGAGACTTCTAATGATAGGATCGCGCATTTTTAGTTTCACTAAAGCTTCGAAAATTTGTTTCAGAGAAGATTCACAACTGCAACAATTGCAAATTACGGAGCACAGGCAAGAACGGCAGTGCGCCATCTAGGAGCTGGTGGGAAGCTGTTCATGATATTATGGAGGCTTCAAATTCTAGAGAACTGCTAAAACCGTCTGCATTTTCTAAACTCCAACAGCAACAGTTTTGGAGAAATTTAATTCACTTTAAGGAAGCACAGTTGCTTCTGGTAGGTCTATGGCTATTAATCACGGTGTTCAACGATTAAAGACTTTGAACTCCAGGTAGTCACGAAATTAAAAGCCATATAGGCAGATACGGAATATCAAAGGTGTTGCCCAGCGACAATGTGACACTTATTAACTAACGACTTTAACAACGGGCCAAATGTTAATGTTGAAATTTACATAATTTACGAAGGATTGCAGTTTCATACATCTCACCTCCCGTCCAATATATCCACAGAGTAATGAGCTTTCGGAAGCGAACATTAAAATGCTCAAGGGGTGTACTGAAAAATCGGAGGACTGTTACGCGGCAATTCAAAATTATCAGGTGATACCTCTCGGATTTTCTCCAACGGATAAGACGTAAGATTCGTACGAATGTTCCAACCTCTAACATAATTAATACCAGAAACACCACACACTAAAAAATATTTGCAATTCCTATGGAAAATTCCAGTAATGTATAGGGTAAATTTACCAAAAATTAGATAATATACCTAAAGTTTTCTTGTAAATTTCCCAATTTTTGGTAATTTTACATTATACGTTACTGGAATTTTCCGTAGCAATTTAGTGTGCAGACAGCACACAACTTGAAATGGTGGAAAACAAGAATCGACAGACTAAAAAGTTAATTTATTATTGCCATGACAAAGTACGTGAATTACCGCAATTAAAGGCAGGTGATTAGGTTTGGATAACTGATTTGGGTCGTACTGATATCATTGAGAAGAAGTGCGCCGAGCCGTGATCGTTTAACATTGAAGCGGACAAACGATGTCTTTGCCGAATGGTATTCATTTGATTCAGGTGAAAGAAGAGGAAAGGGCCATGTAGAGTACGATGGAAAACCCTATCGCACAAATGAAGCTACACCAGCAGCACAACGACTATGAGCGATGGATTCTACTACCAGCATGAGAAGCACCAATAAGAACTGAACGATTCTCCAAGAAGACCAAACATCTTTTTGGGAATTGTTAATTTGTTGTTATTACTAACTCTGAAAGGAAATATGTTATAATCAGTGGCGGCTCGTTAGGGGAGGCTACCGAGGCTAAGCCTCCCCTATTATTTTTAATAAAATAAGTAGCGTTTATTATGTATTAAAATAATGTTTAAGCATCGGCTATATACTAAAATAAAGCAATTTTGCAAAATAAATCAAAGTATATTTATTCATTACTTAATTTACAAATGCAAACAAATTTCCAATAATGGGCGAGATTTTACTGTACGCACTATAATAGCAAGCGAGGAGGCTAGCCACAGATTTGGCGCCGATGATTAATGCCATGGCTGAAAGCAATGCGTCTCCGTAAGTGCACGTGCACTTTACACGGCGAATACGTATGGTTGGAGGCTTGCCGCCGTGGTGAGATCGTACCCGATCGGCATGTTATCGTGCGTTATCGGTCGTAAAATGTTGGTAGGCAACTGTCCATGCGACTCCCAGCTCCCAGTAGGTACTAATAACTTAAGAAGCGTTGGGTGAGTTTTGTTAGATTACGCACACAAAATCGATAAGATGAACGAAATTAGAATTAGATATTGTCGACTGGTTGGTAAGAAATTCGTTTAGTTGTTTAAACATAGAGACGAAATTACACATCGTACAAAACATTGAGAAACCACGGCCTAATCTATCTGTAGTATCTAACGACGGCAACCAGTAAAATCGTAGTTTTAGTTCATTATGGTACACTAAATGTGGTTGGTTAACGGATTCACTTAAACGGAAGAGATTATTTTGTTAGCCATGTCTACTTTTTTGTAGGTAACCAAACCGAAACGTGGTTGAAATTAGGTGATACAGATTTAAAAAATCTACCGCGCGCTATTGAACGGCATTCTAAGTGTAAAGAACACATTTCATCGATGTGCAAATTTAAATTATTTGGAAAACAAAATATTGCTACTGCTGTAGACAGCGCGCGCAAAGATGCAATTATTGCCTACAATAATTAAGTTAGAGAAAACCGCAAAAATTTAAGAAAATTAATAGACGTAACAATGTTTTTAGCATCACAAGATTTAGCTTTTCGGGGACACAATGAGACTTCAGTTTCTTTTAATCGTGGAAATTATAAAGAATTAACCTAGTTTTAATAAATTTGTTAGTAGTAATATTTTTTTGGGTAGGTACATCTAAATCTATACAAGATGATTTAATAGATTGTATTTCTTTTGTATTAAAACAAGAAATAGATACAGAAATTAAAGAAGCTCCATTTAACCACATATATTTCCTGCAAGTCTCAATTATCAATCATATTACCTTATGTCAACAGCGATGAAGTTATTGAACGATTTTTGGGTTTTTTTGGCGTATCATCCGGTCGAACAGCTGAAGATTTATTTAACCTTTTATCAAATAACTGAGAAAAATATGATTTTTTAAAAAAAACTTAGTCGCTCAAACATATGATGGTGCATCTGTTATGGCAGGGCATTTAAATGGTTTACAAAGTAAAATAAAAACAATTGCACCTCAAGCTCTTTTTGAACATTGTCATGCTCATGCCTTAAATTCAGTTTTGAGCAAAGCTTGTAATATAAACAAAGAATCTGGAATTTTCTTTTCTAATTTAACCGGATTTACTACATTTTTTCAAAATCAACCAAGCGATCTAACATTTTAAATACAATATGCGGCAGGAGCTTACCAAGTAGGTTTAATACAAAATGGAATTTTACAGCGCGTACAGCGTACAGTATTTACGGTTCAATTACATAAAACCAAATTAATTGAAGTTTCTTTTATAGTCAATAGTGATGATTTCAGAAATAATTTACAGACTATAGTATAAGAGGCAATGGGATTAAAAAATTATTTAACCAATGAAAAATTTTGCCTTTTATTAGAAACTTTTAAATTGATTTTTGAACAAACGAGGTTACATTTTTAATACTTAGACTATTTCTTTTACATTTTGAAAAATATTGGTTTGATAAGGGTTTGTTATTGTTTTTAGAGTTTATTTTGGTTTGTTATTATGTTTATCAAGAGTTTATTTTTAAGTTTTTATTACCTTTTAACCTATTACCTCGTCCATTTTCCTATCCAGGCAAGATTTCATCTCACCTCTACGTGGTTCTTGCTAGACAATAAATTATATTTTATTTTAATCTATTTTTTTCAATTTTTATTCTACACTTACAATGCTACAATAATAACTATAAAAATATAAGTTATTGATCGGGAAGAGTTACTTATTCTATAGTAGCCTCTCTTGCACAAAACGTCACGAGCCACCACTGGTTTTAATGGTGTTAAGTAGGTGTGTTGTTTAGGGCATTAGATGGGTAGGCCACGATAATTGATTTGTTTTCATTAAGTAGTGATATGTATGAGAAATGTGATAAGACATAATAGAACACTGTAAAAATATCGTCATATGGTTATTAGTAATCATGCAATTTTTAGAAAACACCGACATACATAAATAATTAAAATACTTTGTCTTGTTATGCATGCTGTCTACGTTCTCGTTTGCACAAAATTATTTAGTTTTGTTGCTAGATTGATGCCCGGTTTCTAACAAGTTCTCTCTTTTCCTTCTGCATATCCTTTTTATTTTTTTCCTACTCTGTTCTCTTATTAATATCAACTTATTTCAGAATTTTGGACTCCTTCCATCTTCACTACATTCTTAAATTTCGCACATTATTCTTCAGTGTCTGTTGCGCTTCCTGAATTTACCTGTACTCGGGCAAATTTTTTCATGAGTTAGTAAATGGCTTAACTTGTGTTACATGTATTCTTTTTAATGAAACTTCTCCAAGTCACATATGTATGTTTTATACTTATTGGCAATTATATTAGGAGTTGAAGTTGAAGAATAGCCCACACCTATCTCTTAAGTATACAAAAAAAGATTTATAATTTTAGCCCTTGGTCATATATTACCTGTATCAACATACATAAATAAAGATGACGCACTTCATATCAAAGCCGCTTGTCTTGCAAATTTGTTTTCGGTCATTAACTTTCTTTCTTCATTCCTGGTCGCATTTAATAAATCGCCCACCTATTTAATAAATTATTTAGCTCCATATACAGACTGGTAAGTGACCGCTTATGGTGCGTCCACCGAAAAATTCCTATATTGCGTGCCCGCTCATTTTCTCGTCTTGTTCGGCTACGAAAACGCGCGCGGGACCCCAGTCAGAAAGAGAGAACCGGCTATCAAAACTCACTTCCACGAGTTATATAGTCGCATAAAATACGCTCCCAAACTGCACTCCGCACATGCATTTCTCCCCTCCATCAAAGTCGTAAATGATATACTCTTTGCCCCTCCGTTCGAGTCATGATACGATGCAATCCTGCACACGAACTTCACTTCACTTTGGCAAAGCAAGTTCGATAGATCATTTTGCACGACTTGCGAACTCGCACACGGAAAAGGTATATTGGGGTATAAATGTGTCACTATATGTGTACGCGGGATACGTAAATATAAACGCAAACACTGTATATAGTATGAGATTCTAGTTTCTGTTTGTGTGTGTGAGCGCTCCGGGTTCGTTTCGGAATAGGTGATGTTTTCATAAACTCCCTGAAAGCGGTGTCGTCGCGTGTTTCTCGCTTTAACCTGTTGCACGTCTAGACATTGTCAGTGTGCCGTTTTGACGTTTAAACTCAGCATTTATGCAAAACGATTCTAATATCACCGTGTGAAAGAATTCTATAGTCTCTGAAAGAACGAACATAAATAACCGAATCACTTACCCTGTGTTTTGATCAGTGACAATCTTCTGCATAGCCTTTTAGTTTAGTGATTCTCCCTAAGAAATGTCCGACTCGCAGGAATACGAGACCAAAATGGACCTAAACGCTTCCAGTACGTCCACGTCGCCCAGAACGCCGCCAAATTGTGCCAGGTGTCGGAATCACCGCCTGAAGATTGCCCTTAAAGGGCATAAACGTTATTGTAAGTACAGGCACTGTAAATGCGAGAAATGCCGCCTTACATCTGAGAGGCAAAGAGTTATGGCGATGCAAACAGCCTTACGGAGGGCCCAAGCCCAGGACGAGGCGCTGCTTAGGCAAGGCGTGATGCCATCGCAGAAAAGTCCGATCCCGATCCACGTGCCCGATAGGAGTTTTGAGTGCGAGTCGCCCGGATCTTCATCAACGCCTTCGTTTCCGGATGTGAGCAGGAAGAATCTTCTAGAACCGGTAACGCGGGAAAGTGTTGGCAGTACTAATGGTAAGTGTTAAGAACTTAAGCAATTGTTGATCTTGTCCTGATTATTGTAAGCGCTTTAAAGGTAAATTATGCAATTCCAATGAAGTGTATCATAATAATTAAAGGCGTCCAATAGAACGTGACCAAGTGCTGCAAACTTACAATTAGCTTTAAGTTGTAAAGACGAAACGTTCAACTGGCTTGTTAAGTGAAGCTTTTGATGCACTAATAATAAGTGCAATGCGATTGATACTTAACAAATTTTCAATTTTCTCAATGTTATAATATTTTTGACCTGGCCATTTAATTACTATTATCCTGTTTTGGAGTTTATCTAATTTTTACATTAGAATTTATTTATATCCTTGCAATTGTTCTGTTGTTTTGGAATTCTCCAATTTTACGGTTTCTACTTTGTACAGTTTGTAATCTTCCAGTAAGTAATTGTTGAGTAGAAGAAAAAGAAAGTCTTTTACTTAAACTGTATTCTTGATATATTGTTTTTGACTTGTAGTACGTTGTAGTAGTTCTTTCTTATATTAAGATTGGGGAAGATACCATGATTGTTTTCACCAAATACATATAGATGCGCAATGTTCTATCTTTTTGCTGCAGAATATCATTTTGAAGGGGTGAAACACACCTTCGAAATTCGGCAAATTGTCAATTTTCTCAATATAACTTCACTTCAAAACAAGACCGAAAGTAGATGTAAATGGAATAGTGGTGCCATATAGAAATCTCTTTTCGACGTACATATATATAGGATGTTGCCTTTAATGTTCATAAAAAGGCCAATTTACTTTTTTGTTGGTTTTGTCCGTCATACAAAAACGATTGCCGATGCGTCCACACACTTCGTGCTATAATTAATAATACCGGTTCCAATTTTGTTTATTAAAGTTGATGGTATAATTTCTTTATGATCAACGGAAGCGACTTGCTAATTATTAACAAAACAAAAAGGAATTGATTTAAATTCAATAAATAATGGTTTTTTTTATTTGTTATTAGTCGTGACTTCCTAAAACTTTATTATGAATATAAGGAAGATAGAATCGAATTAATTACAAAGTAATTCTAGGGTAGAGCAGGTGTCTTCCTTTATATTTTTGGATTGGTAGGCGTTAGATATACAGGCGTCCTACCAAACTGGCTCATTAGATTTTTTCAGAGTTGGAATTTGATTTTGAAACTTTCAGAGTAGTCACGGTCGACTATAATCTCTTTAAAGAATATATTTTTTTAGCTTTATAGCCTAATACAGGATTATTTTAAATAGGTTGGTGAATTTTTCATGAATCTAATGTATTTCTTGGATCATTTGTGATCAGTTTTTATAAACCTAACAGTTTTTGAGATATTTCCAATTTTGTAAAAATTTTGACGTTCTATTCAATAAAATTAAATATTTTAGAGAGTATTAGGCATTAAGATACCATACTGATGTGAATGCAAGATCATGGTCATATGTATTAATTACGGTAACAATAACCACAAAATCCTATACAGGTAGTTCAGAAACTCATGTCCAACTTGGATATTTTTGTACTAACTTTTTCAAATAAAACGTGGTATTTCTCATTGCAGAAATGAATGCAGTGCAAATTTCTGCATCGATGGGTATACCTATTCCTGGTAGCCGTTGAAATATTAATACTTGCTTCATAAAATCGCCAAAATTTTGCCAAAGCTCCTTGTTTGAAGCAAGTGAAACTATTTTTTCTTTATTCAAAACACTGTAGACACAGAGAGAAATGATTCTTTAAATCTAAGAAATATATCTTTGCCGCTATTTGGAAGAACCACTTTTTTCAGTCAATACATCTTTCTTTTAACTCAAAATAATGCTTGTGGATTGAAAGAAATATGTATTAATTGAAAGAAATTATTCTTTTAAATAACGACAAACAAGTATTTCTTTGATTTAAAGAATTCTTTTTATCTGTATGCCATATTTCCAAATGATGCATCAATTTTCGCTGTTCTGGACCAGTTTTTTGTTTGATTGTTTTCCATTTATCAACTGGATAAAATTGCCTTCTATTCTCTTGATTTTTTTCTATTAATGGCAGGCAAGTGTGAATATCTATCAGTAAATGCTTGACACGTTCGTCTAATATTCTCTACGCTCGCCATTGATTTAAAATAAATTCAAGATGTCCGCATTCGTATAACTTTCAAAATTTTCCAAATTTTGCATATTTCAGATAATTTAAAAAGAACTTAAATATGTTGTCAAGTAATGCGAACAATGTGTTCGTTAGCTGCTTCTAACAATACTCATTGCGTAATTAATGTCTAATGTGTACAAGTAAATATCTTTTACTAATGATGGGGAAATTAGCCAGAATTAATACAAGTATTACTACAGATGAATGCAAGAAGACGTAATGTATAATTTTGAAACATTACAGAGTGTTGTGAATGAAAAAAAAAAAATAGTTTGACTTGCTTAAAACTAAGAACTTTATATTTATATTTCTGGCGGTTTTATGAAATAAGTGTTAGTATGTGAAAAACCACCAGGAATAGATGTACCAAACCCATCGATGCAGAATGTGGCACTGCATTTATGACTTTCTAAACATCGTCTATAGAATTTTCCGGTTATTGGTGCTGAGATTAATACCTATGACCATGTACTTTCATCCACATTACTACGGTGGCCTCATTTTATTGAAAAGAGTGCAAACGTCAAAATTTTGCCAAATTGCAAATATCTCAAAAACTATTAGGTTTGCCCATAGGGAACATTTATGCAAACTTATCACAAATGATCCAAGGAATACAATAAACTCGTAAAACTTGCACCATTCCATTTGAAGTAAGAAGTTGATATTAACATGCTGTATCCCAGATGTGCTATATAGCTGAAAACATTTTCTTTGAATAGATCACAATTGGCCATGACTACTCTGCAAATTTCGAAATTAAAGTCCAACTGGATTTTTGAAAAATTCTAATGAGCTAATTCATTGCGACACTTGTATGAAATCGTTTAAAATATCACAGAATAGATATTAATGTCATATATTCGGCAGGTTGTTACTAAGAGTTTCGAATGTTGAATATTGTAGTATTAATAAGAATCTGTAATGCAATAGAGCGTCAAATAACCGAAACGTCAATCATCCGAACTTTCGAATTTGATTAAATATCATTATTTTGTGCACTTTCATAATCGTGTCGATTGTTGAACGTAGAGATTTGTAGTATCCATATAATTCGTATCGAAGATACGAATCTTGCTTGCGAGTCAGATGGTACGAAACCAGTGTTGGGCGTAGGTAACTAATTTTGTAGTTAAATAACATTAACAACTAAAAACTATTAATTGGTAGTTGGGCACAACTAAATTAGTTATTCGTTGATAACTATCACACTGACAAAAGTCAATGCTAGGTTTTTCCACTATCACCAAACAACGTTGATAATTGAAACTTTTTTTCTCAACTTATGTAGTTGTAGTTGAAACAAAAAATTAAGTTGAAAAGGAGTTAGTTGTGTTTACAACTAAGTAGAGATGCGAAAAAGTTAAATGCTTTGCAATACATATAAATACACGGACGCACTGATGTTAAGAAAAGCGTCGTCGTTTGAGACCAGTAGGTAAATATTAGATCCGTTGCGATCTTCGACAACCCTCAAGATCCCTTAAAATTCACATTTATTTTTTTTACCCACAGCTCCCAATGTCGTCAAAAATGGTGGGTAATGTTAATATAAAAATGTCCACTAATGTTAGAAAATGCATCTATCAGTAGGAAAAAAAACCTTAAATTAATTTCTTAAAAGTTTCAGGATTTGTTTATCGGCTTCAAAAATGACAATACGTAAGCCTTCAGGGATGTCGATGATGTGGGCGGATATAATTATTACTGCTAAGTCGCCCTGCTTATGCACTTCTTAACATTAGCGGATATTTGTTATATTATTATAAATATTACCCGCCATTTTTGAAGGATATTGAGAGTTCTGGTAGAAAAAATAAATATGGTTTTTATAAGTTTGAGGGTTTGATTATCGGCTTCAAAAACAACAATACGTAAATCTTCAGCGATGTTGAAGATGTCGGCGGATATAATTATTGCTACCATGTCGTCCTACCGATGTATACTTCTTAACATTAGTGGACATTTTCATATTAGTATTACCCGCCATTTTTGAAGCACCTTGGGAGTGAGAGAAAAAATAAATGTAATTTTTATAAGTTTGAGGCTTTGTTTATCGACTTCGAAAAAGACAATACATAAATTTTCAGGGATGTCGAAGATGTCGACGGATGTAATTATCGCTGCCATGTCGTATCACCGAGGCAGTTTTTAACATTAGCGGACATTTTTATATAAATATTACCCGCCATTTTTTAAGATGATTGGAAATTGTGGTAGAAAACATAATTACGATTTTTATAAGTTGAAGGATTTGTTTGCTGGCTATAGTAACGGCAATACGTAAATCTTGAAAGAGGTCGAAGATCTCAGCGGACATAACATTAACTGTTCTCGAACCGACGCAACTTTTAACATTAGCGGAAATCAGTAAGTACATTTTCAGTAGATATTGTATTCGGAGTTTTATTAAAAAATATATATAAATAAGAAACTTATGGAACGGGACCTATGAGCTGAGATACCCAGTATACCGAAACCCACGGGATTCAACCCAATATTGTGTTTGGGAATGTATAGTTGGATTTCGTCACACACAATTTAGACAGACATGTTTACGAAATTGAGATATAATGTAATTGTTAGTTGTTACTTGACTGAACTTAAACCAAGTAGTTATAGTTGTGGAATTCAACTAACAAGTATATTGTACTGACTAATGTAGTTGTCATTGTTAGTTGGAATTGATTTTTGCCCAACGCTGTACGAAACCAACTAATAAAAGTGTTCGTATTTCGTATCGACTTGCTCCTAACGGTCTTTTATTGTACCAACAAATATCTAGCATTGTCGGTAATTCTTCAAGCATCTGAGTAATAAAATTGTCATATATCCTATAGAACTATAGACATCTGTTTTGTACACGACGTACAATTATATATAATATATGTAGGTATGTATGCAGAATGCACACGTTTCTTTTATTCTGACATCTGCCGTCGGTAACTTGATTAAATATATTATTATAGCTTTAATGTTAAATCTATTTGGATATTGTAAATTAAGATGTAGGTCTGCAGTTTCCATCAAACCTTGCAATAGGATTTAAATAGATACGTTTGTTGTTTGGAAATTTAAATCTTACAGATTAAGGCACAATAAACAAACTAAAAAATAAGATAATTGTTATTTCTAAGTCCACTGTATGTATATCAACATATTTTTAAATTATAACTGACTTTTTGAAACATTTGTAACCTATATTCTTGAAGATGGAGTAAACCGAAACGTGTCGTCTTAAATCAATAAAATTTTATGGAAAAGGACGTAATCTATTCCTTTATTTCATTTTAATTATAACAAAAATTTATAAATATTCTTTGGCATACAAAGACATAAAGTGATTTCAGACGATCTACCTGTATTTGATGGCATATACTGAAGAGATTTCGTTACTTATTGCCATTTTTTTCTGCCTGATGTGTTCCCTATATATGTATACCTATTTCTAGTTTTAAGGGCACCAAAATAATGACGTATTTGTTTTAGAAAATCTAATATAATTATGAATTTTTTTCGTCAAACATGAACATATTACTAGATTTTGCAACGGTTTGTTTCTTGATATTATTATTAAGAATAATGCTGTAATTCACAGCATAGTAACTAAGCATGTATAGATATTTTTTCACAATCCGCCACAATTTATATACTATGTTTTGGACTATCTCTGCCAAAAGGATTAAGGATTTAGCAATTTACGTGAAACCTTCTCTACTTAGGAGAAGCATACGTGTAGTGGGATCGAAAATCTCTCCAAGTATTTATATTTTCCAGTCTATTGTAAATGTGATTTAATGATATGTTTAACTTTTTTAATTTAACGATAAAAGTAAACAAAAGCGGTGACAATCAGTTCTTAAAAATAACTGATTAGTTTCGCCGAGGGACAAATATTTATAATACAACAAGTTGTAAGTACAATAAAAAACCATAATAACGCAAATAGTGTAGGTGCACATGAGATACTCTTTCTCTTGAAACATTTTGCAGAAGAATTGGCAATACCTCTTGCACAGCTAATTATTAGAACCTTTCAATAGGGTACTTTCCCTAATAAATTAAAATATCGTATAGTCAGGCCAATATATATATAGAGAAAGAGATCGGACTTCAACAACTACAGATCGATAGCTCTTGTTTCGAATATCTCAAAGAATTTTGAAGAAGTTTTCCTAATTAGAATGAATAAATTTATCAAAGAAAGAATGCCTTATACGGGGGCGATCAACTACACGAGCCTTGTTCCAATTTCTAACAGAAACTATTAATGTTATCATAGAAGACAGTGCGTCGCAACACACAATGCAGAGAGTAATAAAATATGGTCCAGCTGGCATAACGTGATCGGGGTACCACAAGAGTCCATTCTGGGCCCGTTGTTGTTCTTACTGTATGTGAATTGGAGGAGGTTATTGATGAAGTGGTAGTAATATATGCAGACAACACTTCTTTCGTGACCCGTGCTCGTCAGAGTGGTGATGGTATAAAAAGCCTTGGAGAAGCATTAAAGAAGCTAGAAAAATGGTTCCAAAACCATAATTTGAAAATAAAACAAATCATAAAACAAGATAATTATTTAAAACAATAAAATTTACATTCGATTTGGTTTGGCAAAGATTAATTATAAAAATACATAAAAAACATGTCTATAAATTCAGATATAAGTATATAAAATCTGAGGTATAAAAATAAAGAAAATATGTGGCGTTATTGATAAATCAAATAAGCAAATAAAATATGTAATAATTTATTAAGAAGTACAAATTTCGAAAAAGAATGTTCATGGGTAAACGCATGAAATAGATAAATTTCTTTATAAATGGGAATCTTTTTTCGATATACAAAATAAAGAAGGTGATATACAAAAGATGCAATTTTCTAAGTATAAAATAGTTGTCAGATTTTACAATGCATGTTCGTAAAATTTTAAAGTTTGTTCATTTAATTTATTAAATAATAAAATAAAAAAAAACAGTGCATATGAGTACCAGATCTATGTTAAAGAAATTCCATTGAAAAATTCCAAAAAAAAAAGACAAAGACAGAAAAATGTCTGAATTACTATTTCTAATTCAGAAATAAATGGCAACAGTAGCAACAGCTTCACAAAGGTAGCAACTGCCAACTGAAACGTACGTACCAAAATAAAAATGTAAAAAAAAAACTCAACGTTTATTGACCAAGGAACTCAATTATTAAATATCATTTTATTAGAATTGTAAAATATGTACATATTTTACTTTAATCAATGCAAATGGTAATACACAATACTTATAATAGAATACAATTGTTTATTTATAACAAAAACTAGTTATCAAGCAAATTTTACCGCTTGAAGAAACTTAACGGACCGAGTGAGTTTGACGGATGGAGCAGGCTTGACAGGCCGAACGGGTTTGACGGGCCGAACGGGCCCGTTTCATTATAAAAAAGCCCGGGCCGACCCGACCCGCATCTGAAATTATTGGACCCCCCGTCGGGCCGTGCTAAAGCTCGTCCCGTTCACACTTCTAATCCACACACTGTCCCTGATCTGTTGATTGTAATCGAACGGTGCGACACTACCGGTAAAAACTAAGATCGAGCAGATATTTTGCCCATCAAGAAAAACCATCGGTTTTCAGCCATATACTTCGGTTTTTTCGTCTGGTTTAAGCGACAATCAAGACCATTCGTTCAAAACCGAGGTAAATGGGCTCCTTAAGTGAGTGAGAGATTTATTTCTAACAATACGAATTTTGAATATATAAAAAGAAGTCTCAAATGTAATAATTAGCCAATCGATCGTATCAATAGAATTTTGTTTTCAAAGGGTCGGGTTTACCATTGAGAAAGAATTAAAAATAAAAAGCATAATAGAAAACCGACATAAATTGTTATATATCCCGGAATTATCCAATAAGTTAAGAAATATTCTAAAAACAGCAAAAAAGAAATCATATTCTGTATTGGTAACACACACAGAGTGAAATAATATTTTCAACAACACAAAAATTACTGACTCACGTAATTTAGTTTATACGATAAAATGCAAACAATGACAGACGAATTACATAGGTTAAACATCACAACTTAAAAAAGCATAGAACTACACAGTTATGATGTATTACATGTACATAAAAAGGACAGTATGTCTCATGTTTGGCTAACCATGCTTTGCTTACGGGATTGCTAACTTTGATTTTAATGAACCCACTATCTTAGATATTAATAATAATAATAATAATAATTAATGCCTTTACATCCTCGCCAATTACAGGGGGCATCGGTCCCCTGTACATAATTGAACATAATTGCAAAAAAAGCTAATCTTTGAAAACATACACATCAAGAATAATATCAGTTGTAATTTTAAATCGAATACTGTCTTTTTTAGCAACAGCTTTCTTTCTCTTTTGATTATAACACAAGACGCAAAGTATTAAACATAAATTGTGTGATCCCTAACTCTTTAAAACTGTGTAGGTTTTCCGATACATATAAGCCACGTCTTTGTTATTCCTAACATATATTTACCGTGGAAATTTGCTCTCTATTTGTTAACTTAACTCTTTAACATAATACGTGATACTATGACGCTGGAATTTGATTGTGAATAAGGCACTGTGCGACAATGATATAATTTCTTGATCTATGCACCGGGACCACGGTGTATGGAAAAATTTTGTAATAAAATTTTTCGATTCAATGCTATTGTTTGGTTATGGAGTTGTATTATGTGAATATATAAATAAATAAAATTGTAGTTTCTTATTAACAATATATTTCTAGCGTATAGGTATCTCGTTGTATAATGAATTGATCACAAACTAAATAACCTTGGCAATCTAATAGCTTTTGCTTTTGCATAACTGTAGTTATATATATTTAAGCTATCATACGATGTGCGAGTCCTATGTTTAAAACTTTTGTCTCAGTTTCATCATACCATGCAGAATAATTTATTAGCTGGTGTTTCATTGTAGAAATGATCAAAAGGTGCAACTATTATCTACAAAAGTTTTCCATATTTCTTATAATTTATGAGATAACTACGCATTTGTAAAATATTTTAGTGTATATATAGTTGCCAATATTTGTATTAATTTTTTAAAGCCTTAGATAGAAGTCTTGAAAAATTTTATTATCGCTTAATAAAACATTAAAACTAAACAACCTTCGTCTCGATAACCTTATTTCTATCTTTTGCAATTATATATTTGAGAGTTAACCTACTCGAAGCGAATAACTATAGCAAGAGAATATGCAGTTATTTCACAATAAATGGATAATGCACCTTTCTTTGCGCTTACTATTACCGGGGTACTGCTTAAATGCTTTCTGTTATTAATGAAATAAACGCAACTAGCAACACGGAAAAACTTGAACGAGGAAATTATTTTATAGATTTCTTTTTCAAAGCAAGACAATCAATTCAATCCCTAAAAAGCGCTAACTGTGGGAGCACCCTATAAAATTTATTACAGATTTACAAATCTGCATTTGAATTTATTTGCTTTTCTAGAAGAAATGAAATTATTCCAGAAATTCAAAATTGGGAATTATTAGGACAAACAATGTGGTGAAAAGCAACAAACACATTTAACGTCTAATAGCTCTCTAAATTAGCAAATAAGCAAGATATAAAGTGATACTCGCTGTTTCAACGATAAAACGTGCAGGATTTTGGCGATATTTACAGATTTGTCACCTTACAGAAGGGCACTTCATACTCATTATTTTGACATTGACAGTAATTTAAGCACTACAAAATAAAAATATACCTAATATTGTAAATTATTTTAAATAAATGGAAAATCATTAAAAAAATCACATTTTTATATCGTCTATTCGCTGTCTAGCTTTTATTGTTCATGATTATATCTATTCCTCTGAGTAGGGTTGCTGTTATGCTTTAGATGATGTTAAAAATTAGTGAACGAACTTGAAAATATATACCGATTAAGATTCAACTTTCAAATAATTACTGTAACTAAATGTCGATTTTTTTCCATACACGCGTATGTACTTTCCTTTAAATGCTTCTACTCACACGTAAGTTTTACAATAAAATAGTAGCAAAAGATTATAATTTATGGTTATTTATGCTAATCCTTTAAGTTTTTTTTTTTTGTAGAATATGCATTATTTATGTATGTACGTGTGGACTAGACTAACCAGTTATTTTCACAGTTAGCAATAATCAATCTACATATATATGAAATATTATTTAAGAGTAAGTTAGTTAGTAATTTCCTAACGTGAGTTCATATTTTTGCGGTACAGAGCTGGCTCCAACGACATACCTGATATATAATTAGGGCTTAGCCGTTTTATTGCTGAGAGAGCCTGAAGGAGTCTAAATTTACGAATAAAATAAATACAGTGGGACTGGTTGCGGCCTATATTTAATTATAAAGATACTTCACTGTGAATATAAGCATATTTACCAGATACTAAAGACTGGCCTTAGTTCTACTTACAATACTACAGACATATTGTTAAAAAAACTAATAAGCTCTCACTGGTTTCGTTTGAATATGCATTTCCAGATCTGCACTATCTTTGCAATTTGACTACCTTGTGCGAGATGAACGTATGGTCATCGAATAGCAAGCAATAGATTAGAAGAAGGCTAATAAAATATACATAAATTCATGGTAAAAACATCTTTAGGTCAAAATTAGGATGTACTTATTACCATCTAGTACCTAATACAAAAAAAAAACATGATTTGCTTTTTTAGAAATTACATTTATTTTATTGCTATTATAATTATAATTTTATATGCAGGATAGTTATAAACGGAATGCATTACCACTGACTATTTATTTAATACTTGTTTTCAAGCATCATTGCTGTTATTATTTTCGTTTAAATGATATTATATTAGCATCTAAGTAAAATTACTTTTTTATTGGTGAATGCCTTTAGGGATAAATATTTACTTTCACAATATAAGGTGATTGAGGACAAAGACCAATTTGATGCTCAGCAGTGTTTTGGGCAGTAGTTATGATCACGCTTGAGATTTCAATGCCGTTCGAATCGCATCATCTATACCGCACGAAATGTTATTACTCGAAATATTCTGCGACACAGCCTCTCACGTCCCCAGCACCAGTTTGTCGATGCGATTAGTGAGGATGCGAGAAACTGAAGGGAGGGACATTCCGAGTAACGAAATTTCGTAAAGCCGGCAGACGATCAGATGGTACTGAAATCTCAAGCGTGGTTAGGATGTAATAGCACTTGTTGAGATTGAATAATAATTTTTATAGTAGTGAATGTGCGAATTAGTGGTGGAGTATATTTTAGGTTAAATTTAATTTGCCCAGAATATGAGGTGTATTCTAATAGTGTTGATAGTATTACAAATATTAAGTCAAAATATAATATAATTAAATTATGCCAGCCATTCCAATATCCTCGTTTCCTGTAGGAATCCAGTAGTCTCTACAGGTTGATCGAAATAATCCTCTGGGTTAATTTTGGCTTTTCCGAAGATTGCTTCTTTCTCCATTCAGAACATTGCATTGACAAACGATGTGGTATGTGATCTTTATCATTTTATACAGTCTGCCTATCTTCGGGGTTGAACCCCATTTTCTCTAGGTGTCCTTTCAATACACAATGTCCTATTAGCAACCTGCTTGCGAAGATGATTCCTAGTAAGCTTTAGAAGTTCTTCTTTGATGATTCCTTGATAGGTGTTTCCATGAGCTTGCCTGGTTGTTGTTGTTCCAGTGCTCTCTGTGCTTCTCTTGGACCCAACTCCTTATCTGCTTCCGTACAGTGTTTTTAGACACTCCTGGAACAGGTACTGTGCCTATAAATGAAGCCACTTCTTGATATTGGTGTGATAAGTGATGAGGATATCAGACTGGCAATAAGGCTTCACCTGGATTTGACGACATTTCGAGCTGCATATATAAGGCCTGTGTTGACTTTTTAATTTGTTCTTTGAAACATGTCTTTAATTTTTCCTTACCAAGTAGCATATTCCCTGATCACTGGAAGCTGGCAAAGATTACTAATTTTTATTAAGCGTGATGGCAAATTAATCATTACTTTACATTCTAAAATATTTAATCAGATCCAATTTAATTGAACAGATTGCCAACATGGTTTTTATAAAGAAAGATCAACAGAGACTCATCAGTGGTGGAGAACCGATCACAATTAGATATTGTTTATACTAAGGCCTTCCATAAAGTTAACCATCAAGTTCTCTAGTTTAAACCACATATGTGCATTCGGATTTTCTTGCCAATTTACTAATTTTGTATACGGATACACATTCAGAGCTTCTTCTAGTAACATCCGGCATACCTCCAGGTAGTAATTTGGGGCCCCTGTTATTCAGAATATTTGCCAATGACCTACCTGAGATTTTTCAAATATCTAATTGCTCCTTGTACGCAGATGATTGCAAGATTTACACCAAAGTGAATACTATTCGTAATGCACTGACATTACAAGGTGATTAAGTAGGTATACTGAGAAAAAATATCACCCCGATAATAGATAATATTTAATCTCAGAAACAACAAAACGGTATCTAATAATCAGTACTCCTCCATATATCTTTAAAAATGTATTACGTCTTATTATAATTATACTTAATATCATGTTGTACCTATTATAAAGTTTACTGACGCTATTTTTATTATCTGTTTTTCTTCGTGCAGATTAGTATGTGTTTAGTAATAACAGAGATAAGTTACCTCGGGAGATGGGTAACTCACTTATATATATATTTGTTAATATTTTTTCGTCTAAAGTACGAAGGGACGTTCCTAGAGGGCGCGCAACAAAACAATATAAAAATATGCTTTTATTTAATTTTTGATTTTTTAATATTTATAATTTCAACATACACGGTAAATAAAGAAAAGTACCTTCTGCTTAAAGATAACACTTTATTTACAATATAGATAACATTTATGTTACAGGAGTACATAATTTATATGTATAATTAACCTGACATTTAAAATTTATTTATTAATATTATACTTATGTTAATGTAGTTTAAATATATACCTTAAATAACTAAGTATAATGTGTAACAAATTACAGAATATAGTGAAACTTTATAACATAGTTATAACCACAAACATTCAGTCATACTCACTAAACTATCTTATAAAATGCACTTTGTAAATGTTTGTCGAATATAAAACTAAAACAATGCAGCGTAAATAAGTTAATTAAATTAAAACACCATTAATACTTAAAAACCACAAAAATAATTAGTATGGAAATAGCAAATACGTGACAGACGCGTAGTAAAACCACAAAACCACAAATCACATGAATGAAGACAAAGTATGCAAAATGCAACCATGATGCAACTGTAAAAAACAGAACCACCAATCTAAATTTTGTATACAACCTAAACAAGGCAACTGGCTCACAGCGCCATCTAGAAACGTCCCTTATCACCACCAATTTTTGTTAACAGTTTGGCCCATTAAACTTACCCATCTCCTTTAGAATATTGTCTCTGGTAATAATAAACTGAACCTTAATGTAGAGAAATGTGCTGTTGTGAGTTTCATAAAGAACAAAATTCCTTGTAACTTTCAATAAATTTTAAATTTAGAACAATATAGATCTTGCACGCAAATAGATGCATCAGGGATCTGGCTAATAATAATAATATATTTCGTCCCATTTGATCATGAATATGATATAAGACACGGTCATATATATTACAAACATATAAGAAAAGAATATAAATAAACTACTAAACTGGACTATGGAGTCTTATAACAGACAGTGGAAAAAGATCGATAGAGAAACTACAAAATAAATTCCTTACATTTCTTTACTAACTAATCTACCATTTTTGAGTTATATGAAAAGAAATTACAAAAGAATTCTCATATTTTTTAAAACAATGTGAAAAGTCATCGCTATTAGTAGGCACGTGTCACAGGGAAAATTGTAAGGTTTACATATTATGTACGCACGTGATAGAAAACTATATACATATATTTATGTGGGCATTGCTGAACCGTGTTGAAAACTATGCAATTTAAATGGCAAAACCAAACGAGCATTATCAAAAAAGATATTAACAAAGAGAGTGAAAATTCATTATTCACAAAAATTTTGTTAAACTGTCGATTTTAAACCTGAAATTATTTCAAAATCAGAATAGAACATGTAAATCAAAATAAAGCAGGCTCATTGATTTTGCCGTAAGGGTAATGTTCTCTTTTCAGGTCTACTAATCTCTAATAAAGTGACAATGACAGATGTTGCTTTCATTTATATTTTTATTGCTTTATCTAAGTATAGTTATCTAAATAATATTTATATTTTGTTTATTAATCTTCTTGATAACAATCAAATTTTGCAGTAGTTGCAATTTTTAGGTATGCAATGATCTTTTGTGCTGTTACATTGTAATTTACATTGTCGATAAATAAAATCTGTACAGCTAGTGAGAAAAAGATCTGTTAACTCCTTTTTTGTATTAATTGCTCCAATTTTTACCTATATACTTGGTAATAGTTGTTTATAATTTTCCATTTATGATATCTTGCACATAGTAACTGATAAAATAAACGCCTAATGTTTATTCTTGTACCTATTCTACATAACACATGTAGCTGCAATTGAAGTGAAGCGTGCAGTCTTATGAATAATGATTCATTGTTATTTATTCCTAATTAGACACGTGTACATCCATAATTCAGTAAAATCGCATATGACCGTGTAGAAGTGTTAACCTTATTTATAGTAGAATATGCAGATTTGGCATATATAAAACACATGAACAGTTGAAGAAGTTTAGTAAGAAATAAAAGGTAATATGGTACTTTGTGAACTTTTGAGATTATGAGAAAGAATTGCGTTATTTAAAAGAATTTTGGGTTACCTTAAAGCCAATATGTTCGTATCGAGTAGATACGAACCATATTTCATTTTTAACCACATATTTAATAATATTAAAATAAATTTATACCGAAATTTACGTCCTACGTGATCTTTTAATATGCTTATCTGTCTGCGATTTTTTCTGGATACCCAATTATGTAGCTACTTAAGTGGACAGCTTTGATATCTGGCTGGCACTTATAAATATTATCATCCCTTTTTTTCCTACATTATAACTTTTGCATTTATCCAAATGAAATAGATACCGACAGGTGTAGACACACACATTCGCTTGTTAATTACCAGAAGGCACTGAAAATAATGGACATCAATTCACATAAACGTAGCGGAAGTGGCACTATCGCCGTTCGTTCAGCTTACACATTTTGGGAGCGAACGCGTTTGATGATCAAGTATCGAGCTTACATTGAACGTGGAGAGGTCGCTGCATGAACATCCTGTGCACCTGTGCGAGAATGCTTGCGTTTCTTGATTTGTTAAGGAATTAGTTTGATAAAAACCTATATATGGGATTTTTAGTTTTTATTTACTGTATTTAACCAGAACTGTTGTTACAGTGCAGTTATTTTAAAATTTTTTGTTTCAATTTATATAATTTCGTTTCCTTTTCTACTTGTGAATTCGTCTAATCGTTTAAATTTTATTTCTTATTAAGATAGCAATTTGTGGAAGAATTTTATTATTTTACCTTCGTCAAGGGCAGGTAAATTTAAATAAATTAAAAATTGCCCCGAAACTTTGGTATATAAAGATAAGAAAAGTCTACAACAGCACCTTAAAACCAAACAGGATGTACAAACATTAAGTGGCCCATCAAATAAAGTATTTTATGAAGATTTGTTCCAAGCATTTGTAGACGCCAACATTCCGATTAAAAAATTAAATATCTCAGCTTGCAATAAATTTTAGAAAAATATACAAATCGTGATATTCGATTCAGGGGATTTTAGGTACCTGATGCATTGTGAACGTTATTGAGCAGTATTTGGTTTCTACTACGTTTCACAAAACTATAAATTGCAAATTAATACAAAAGGGTTTTAATAAAGTTTATACTAGTAATGTTTCCAAGGTATTTCTATTTGTATCGGACGCAGCTAGCGTTATGTTAAAGACAGGAAAATTGTTAAGTGTGAACGAGATCAGCTGGTCAACTCGACAGCCGGGATCCGGCATTATTTACATCACGAGAACAACAATAAGATTTAACCCAATCAACAATCACAGAATTTACAATCTGTGCTTTGCTGCTGTTAGCTTTATGGCTTGAGGTAACTCCTCACGATTTTTTCTTTAACAGGATTCATAAAGCCTAAGCAGCTCCTGCTTATCAGGCACCTCAACAGAGAGAGCCAAATCTCCCTGGTAATCATCATTACGACGCCGGAAAAAATTGAATTTAATTTTATTTTATTACTTCGATGTTGTGGGTTTATTAATGTAGCATTTTAAATTTTGTTTTCATAGAAATGATTAAACAACGACTACCAATTTTGTTACACAACTCCTTTTGGTTTTAATGTACAAAATGCTTAAAAAAAATTGAACTCATATCGCAATGAAGTATAATTCGTTTGCAAGGTTTACATTAAAAACAAGAAAGAGCTATTTGTCATTTCTTTGCGTAATACCAGAGAACAGCGAAAAACAGGCAATCGATAATTCACTCTTATTAAGACAACAATTTCCCAATATGTTAGATTTAATATGTTGTGCGCATACACTACACCGCACTTCCAAGTTCATCCCTGAGAGTTTTTCGGATGTAAATTCTCTAATAGGTTTAGATAAAAAAATATAAAAAGCGGTATTGCGAGTATCCCTATACGAAGAAGTATGTCCCAACATTTCTCTGCCTTCTAAACCTGTCGTTGCACGGTAGGGTACTTGGTTAGAAGCTGCATTCTTTTTTGCGTAACATTTTCTGGATTAGAAGATAATGCTGTCACATTTAAATATGTAATATAAAACACTAGTTTTGAACAGAAGGAATTTGCCATCACAATTACAATTTATTAAGACCAGTGTTTTGAGATGTACCAGACAATATAAAGATGTTAGAGGGCTGCGGTTTAAAATTGTCAATTACTCTCGAAAAGTTTGATGTTCTATTACCTAATAAATTTGAAAAACGTAGAATGATCACCACAAGGTCAGCTGCTATACAAAATTATTGCCATAAGGAATCCAGATTTTGAAATATTAGGTGCAGCAAATATGAAAAAGTGAATTTTCTACTGCTAATACTTTTTCGAAATATTCTACCCTTACTCCCTACTATATATTTGCGCCAATAACAAGTTGCGATGTGGAAATATCCTTATCGCAGTTTAAAGATGTTTTCACATCGAAAAGAATGCAATTCCCCCACGAAAATTTAGAAAAATACTTAATTGTTCAAGTCTTGTCTTGTTTTTATTCACTTTAGGTATTATTTTTCACTATTTTCTATTAGAGTATGTACCGACAGCACAACTTTGATTTGACTTCAGTCGCCCAGTGACTGTATTAATGACCTCGCCCGTTAAGTGTTTTTGCCCCATTAAAATCGTCGCTCCCTGTTTATTACAGATAAATACATGTCGTACACAAAATATTCGCCAAAGCTATATGCTGTAAATGAATTCATTAGAAAATAGTTCCTTTAATATTTTAGAAAAAGAATCTCTTTCAAAAGTTTTTAGAATAGGATTCAGTGTAAACTTACTTACTACTTAATGCAAGTAAAACATACTCCAGCGACTTAGTTCATATACTAAATCCGTTAATTTAAGCATATCAGTCATTTAGAAAGCCTGCTACAAATTTAGCACATCTCTAATATATCGGCCAGTAATACTGTTGTTAGGTTTGATGCAATAAGACCTGCAGGAAGTTAAATACCTACAACATCTATTTCAGTGTATTTATCAACAATAAATTAATCTTTAGTGCTATTAATACACACCTCTTAACGTTTCCGTTTGCGCGGAATAAATTTGTTGCCTGCAGTGAAGTCATAATAAATTTAATATCGACCATCTTAGCTTTGAAATAGAATTGCATAGATACATACTTTTAGGTTAGTTTTCATTTACTTGCAACAGTTATATTCACTATATATATATTCATTTTATCTAAATCAAGTGAAAGTCGTCCGATTTCATGGATCTATTTACAAAAATTAATAAACGAGCACAAGAATTATTAAACTGTATTTTACATACTAGAAATGCGTGCATTATCACAAAATTCACGTGTAGACGCCACAATTATGTTTGCATATTAATGGATGGGCAACAATGCGTAAGAGAGCAACATATATATATCTACTATAAATACTTTTGCTGTTACTTTTCCTTTTTTAATTATTTCCTTTTTTCTATAAAGGTTAAACCAGTGCATAGAACTGAAACAGTAATTATCATAATTTGTGTTATCTTCTAAACGAACTATTGAAAACATTTTGCGTTCGATTTGAGTACAATGTTTAGACTAAACGCAGGCGGTCGACACTCGTAACTCGTAACTGACTGCGTTTCAATGTCAAGTGCAATGATAATTGCATGTTAACTAGTAATTGCATGTAAGTATGTATTGGTAAATAGACACAGTATGTATTCAATTACAAAACTAGACGTATATGAGTGATAAGGTTCATTTAGCAACAACTTGCGTAATGGTAAAGTGTGGAGCAAAACTAGTGATTGTTATATATTTAGTCTTCAAGAAAACTCCGGATGCGAGGGTCATCATGTTTTTTTTAATTTGTAGCATTGACTTTTCTATAGTTTTTATACAATTTTCTTGCGTTTGGAGAATGAATAAATAATTTTGGTACATTACAGATCAATCTATCCAAGAAAACTACATAGCTATTTCAAGAATAAAGTAATTCTTTTCTAATTCACTGGCTGCGTTCTATATTAAGTACTGATCAATTAATGGTTATTTTTCGGGATTGTAGCGGCTCTTTGGTGAGGGGAAAGTAAAACATTATTTTGGACATTTCGACAGTATATATAGTCTTTTTCAACTATAATTTAAATCAAAAGGTTTACATTAGTCACTTACAGATTATTTACTTAAATTAATATTTTTTATTTTATAATTACATATAAAGATGAAGAAACAATAAGAAATATGGCAAAAGAAGCAAACAAACTTACTCAATTAGGCGCTATTGTAGATACGTTAACATCCTTGTGTAATGAAAGTTATAGACAAAAACATATTAACAATGGTCAATACATCAAAATAAAATATTTAAAATCAAGACATAATCCTATACATTTAAACTTTCTTCCAATTTACTTTATCGCCTACATTTTTAATGCTATTATTGTCAGTTATATTTATAAAATGAATATCAAACGAGAATGTAAAAATATGTATATATCTCCGCTAAAATATTTCAAAAAAGATTGTTTTTAGCCTACATCGTCTAGTACAAAATAAAATATAAAGTATATGCAGCTGCTGCACCAGGTCCGGCCGGCTTTTATGCAGGGGTGGACTATGTTTATAAAAGTGAGTAGTAAATGGCAGATAAATTTTGTATTTCTGTCCGGTCATTAACAGCGTTGTCGGGTTTTTTGATTTGTATCATTTCTAGAAGGCTTCTGTGGTGTGCAATAAATTTAAGGTTATTACTAATTTTGGTAACTAAATTACATGTTTTATAGTAACAGGTTGCACTTATCTTTAGATATATTACATTTTTTTAGACACAATTAAAGATTTGAAATGTAATTTTTTTTCCAGAAGTATTCTTAACATTTCGCATTTATATGTGAAATGTAAAATAATGCAATAAATAGCAATTCCTTGTGCAACAGAGCCGTTCTAAAGGTGAATCGCTGCGAATAACGAAAGCCTTATGTAAGATTATTCGCCAGATTATGACTTCTGATCAGATCGCACCCAATACGCCCTGAACCTCTGAAAACTAGTTCTTCCACAAGTGTAACCGTGTATCTCCGTGTTAACCGCCGTTATATCGCAATTACTAATTCAGTCGATTAACTGGTATGACCGTGAAATCGCTTAATAGCTAAACACCAAACGTATACACGTTGTCCACTTCACGTGTGTCTATCTGATGTGTGCTTGTGTTTCGTATGGATGTGTGCGTTTGCATGCACGAGTAGCTGCACGACCGGCCGGCAATAAGCGAAGGCCGGATGTATGGTACTAGGTCAGTTTTAGAGGTGCAAGGCTAAAGTAAATACAGCTCATCGGTGCACGTATAAATTGTTTAGTCTGTGAATTGATTATGTTTTTATTGTACATGCGTATTTAAAGAAGCAAAGTTTTCCTGACTTGGCGGAATTTCGTGACTCAATGTTACGTCGAAAATTTCGAGTTAGCATATTGCAGTGATAATATTTTCGTTGAAGCGTTTGCGAAGTTGATTACGTTTTGTGTGAGTTTGAGTACTAATTAACTTCTTTCTTGCATAATATGATACACAATAATAATTCATGCCTTAGCTTTCCCTAAACAACTTTTACCAATAAAAGGGGTATCGGCCGGACGTGGGTTATTATTACGCCTCCACCCGTAGAGCGACTTAACCTGTTCGTCTCCCAGTATTTGCCAAGATGTAAGGAGAACCACGAAAACTTCAGCCTGATAGTACCTACTAATAACGTGACTAATAACCAAGCGTGCAAACCACTAGACCATCAGCCGCGCGTGAGATCCTGTACTGATCGCTTCGAATTTTATCAAATATAAGTTAGAAGTATGAGATTATAGTCCGCGATATGTTTATGTCCGGAATGTAACCGAGAACATAAACAAGGAGACCGATTAAGGATTGGAAAAGGGCAATCGCAGTTAAGAAGTGTAGGGAGAATGAATTAATGTATTTTAAAAGTGAGATATTCTTTATAATCATAGACGGATTTAAGAGTAATCGCAGACCGTGCAAAGCAGAGGATCTCAAAATTTAGCGAACCTATATTATAACGTTGTAGTTGACGTTTTACACGTATGTTGCCCTAAAATGTAACGAATACGTAAGCAGTATTTAAATAAATATAAATACTAAAATATTTATTCCCTCTTACAAATGATTCCCTTAAAAGTTTTGCGGAGGAGAGGAGGGGACAAATGTCATATGTGCGTTACTAAACGCTATTTATCGAATATTTTCAGTGCACCTTGACTTTTGGACTACCACTGATCAAAAGAATGCAAAATGTCTTTTTACTTTTGGAATTAACCTCTATTTTTGCAAAATAAATAAATAATTAAAACAAATGAAGTAAGTATCTCAAATAAGATGAATAACACGGAGAAAAATTTATTGTTAAGGTGGCACCAATTGACGCACATTGAACAACAATTTGTGGGTAAATATATGACAACAACAATTATTCAATACAACTTAAAACTTGTTGTCGAAAAACTTTGTTAGAACTGCCACAAAATTTGGAAGGATATATTCCCAAAACATGTTACAATCAACCAGTTGCTTGTTGTTTAACGAATCACAAAAATATGGTGTTTTCAACAAAATTGTGTGAAATACAGTATTAAAAATTGTTTATCACTACCAAAGCAATTTGAAACTTCAACAGCAAGTTGTGGATATTTAACAAACAATTGATTTTCCGTCATCATTTTCTACGTTTATATTTTCACTTGATTTTGATTTTTGTAATCGCAATTTCTGTTCAAAGCGAACAATATTTTAGTAGATTCACACACAAATTCGGTGCTGTCTTAAATGTAAGCTGTGGAGGGTTTAAATAAAATATCGGTATAGGATAACACATTTTTTTTATTAATAATTAACAAAAAAATAATAAACAAGATAAATTCTAAAACTGGGAAACACTAAAAATGAAGATTAAAATTTCAAATGTATCTAAGTCTTATTTTACAAATGTCTCAAGGCAACGTATATTCTAGATCGTTTTGCAACTTTTAAACAGGGGAAAACACTAGGTAATTTATCGAAAAATTTAATGTACTCATCATTAGCAATCTGTACTTCGTACGCATAATAATCCATTCAGCTAGCTTCTCTGTAACAAAATTATCCATATCTAAGGGTCAGTAGACGTCAGAAGTGAGCCAGTTTTCTTCAATTTTAATACACTGTCGTTCTTTTACACAAAACTAATAAGCTAACGCAACGTCACAACCGAAAATAAATGGCGTCGTCTACTCCGAGTCTGCTTCTTCAAGGCTATGTAAGACCAATGAAACACGCGGTTAGAATCACGTGATACTACTGTCCATGCCGGGACTTCCCGTATCACAAGTTGTAATATCGACAACGTAGGCGCCCTGTTGCCTCAACTACAATTGTGTGTAATGTAAACATTTCTTGACTGTACTGGTTTGAAAAATTGTGTTTACATCTACTTCACTTCATCGCACACGTTGTTCTGTATTTTAGATCTGAAATAACTACAACTATAGTGTTATGGCCAAAGCGATTATTTGTACCGTAAAATATTTTAACACCAACAAAAGTGTTGTTGGTGGAACAAAACAAAAGTTTTAGAATATACTTAGAAAACTTTACTGCAATACCAATTTATTTTTGAACCGATTGCAACGTAAGGACAATACTTTTTTTGTTGGATTTGCAATGTCATTTTTCTCCGTGAAAACAACTAAAGGGAACATATATACCGTAAAACCTCTCCTAACGGACACCCCTCTCCAACGCACATCCCACCTAACGGACAACTTTAAAATGTCCCGGCTCGGCAATATAGGAAACCAACGTACATATTTAGATCTTCTCTGCAACAGGCATCTCCCTCCAACGGACACCCCTCTTAAAGGGCAATTTCTAATACACCGACCTGGAGGTATCTATAAAAAAACACTAATGTATTTAGACCCCTCCCAACGGACAACCTGCCTAACCGACAATTAAATAAAATTTTCCGCCGCGGAACTATGGAAAAACCAATGCATTTAAACCTTCTTTGCAACAAATCCTTTTCCAACGGTGTCCGCATCTTAATTCGCGTCACCATGATATAGATTTACCTCTCCTGGGGTGCGTTCGAATCTTGCGCCGAGTGACGTCAATATCACGGTTTGATTTGGTTTGATTAGATTTGCCACTGGGTACGTATCAGAACTTTTTATCATCCCTTTAACACGTGGCTTGAGCCCTATTGTATTATTCCGTACCTAGTGAGTTTCTTTACACAAACAAGTTAGTCTCTTTAACTAGGTTTAGAGCTCTTCCTTTGTAGCTTGTTGCCATTCTAGTACTTACTCTTCAAGATTGATATTTCTCGTTCTTTTTTTATGCATAACTAATATTGAAAAAAATATATGTGGCTGTTGATTTCTATAGCAATTAAAAATGTGATGATAACACAACTTACTGTCAGAACCAGGTCAAAGCTTTTCTCTCTCCACCTCCTCCTTCATAATTTTGACATTTCAATTTCCTTCGAAAATATACAGTACACTACAAGCTATTCGAGATGCAGATGCAATAAATAAACCTCGACCTAGAATACATTATATTCAAAATTGAACCTCAGGACACCTTGGAGTAAAACAATTTTAATTTCAATTAGAATAAGTAGACTACCATTGATTTCCGTTGTAACGAATCGTTTCCAGATAATGAAGATATGTTTGAATTATTCTTCAGAAGAGGTGTTGTTATCAATGTTTCCGTCGCGTTAATCTACAACCTGCAATACAGCCCGAGAAAAAAAATAGTAAGCAAGTGTTCTGAGGCACCTCGCATCTCCGTAACCAAACATACCATTTTTATTACCTTGATTCATTAAGTTAGGTCCACTTTATGATGTAAAATTGCGAACAAAGCGATACGGCACACAGTGGATCGAAGTTGGTTAAAAATCTGACATAGCGTAAAAAAGCCAATCTTCCAGAATTATAATGAAATGTGTATAAGTGTATAGTAAAATAAGCATTAGATATGGAAATCACAGTACAAACAAGTAGATTGACGGAATATCGAACAGAAGCAAGTCTAAAGGTACATGTTCGGAGATGTTACGCGAAGAGTGTATTTCGACCGTCCTCTTCAACTACTAATATCTTCGGAATTAGAAACGATACGAAACTGCAATTTACTCAGAATATACACTAACTATGTGTGATTCAACCTGCAAAGTATTAGCAAATCATATCCGTAACTAACTATACAATTACCATTTCTTGAAGATGGTGTTCTATGACTTTAAATTTTAATTTCTATTAGCTTTTTAAAAAAATGCCCAAATTTGCCCAAAAAAAGGAAAACTATTTTGTCATCTAGGATCCTTCTAGTACTTGCTCCAGCGATTTCAGCTGCTACTTCGCGCAACTTTCTGAGAAAAGACATTTTGTTTGTCGCATTACCGTATCTAGCATTCTTATAAATGCACGTTAATTAATATTTCTATCAAAAATTTGTTAAGTTATGCCATTTAACTGACGAAACATTCGATGTATGTTTCATAACCTCTTAATTTTCGGATTAAAAAGGGTATAAACCAATTAGCATAATTATGAATATCACTCATATACCTACATTATGAGATCAAATGTGCTACTTCTTTAATATTCTCTACTTATTGTATCATTGTGTATGTTATAATATTAAGTTAGAATTGTGAAATGTGCTGTGTTAGCTTATAATAATCGATTAGTAGAAGATAAACAAAATGGGGTATCTTCCTTTATATACTTGGTATGTTTGACTTCTTCGGTTCGCCTACACATTCTAAGAGTTATTCTCCATCTAGTTGGATTGTGGCTAATATGAATACAATTTATATTTTACTATAGGTGCACATAAACAGAGAGATTATCTATATCATTATTATAAATGTATCAATGTACCTACTGGTTAAAGGTAAAAAGTAGGTACTGGTTAAAGGTAATAAAAATATCACAGAAAATTAACACATCTGCAATACAAAATATTCTAAGTGAATTGACATTTGTCTCAAAATGGTGATTCGACGGTAGTTCTGGGCTAAATCCATATAAACAAACATTTAAAAATTCGTACTGTGGCAAACGATACAAGCATGTTTATATCCAGCTATAAGAGCTTTAATAACCGTCCTAGATGTAAATGTAATCAGAAGATTCGCGATAATCTTACAAGTGATTACTACAGGGAAAGAAATTGATTGCGAGAAGGAACAGCTGAAAAATTTATAAATGGCTTGTACTAGATGCTAGCCCCCATACATAAAATTCTATTGCATGGCGCAGATATCATTCAACATGTCACTTCCTATAGGCAAACTTTCAGAAGAAGCTCCTGAAGCTGGCACTAAAGACCCTAAAAACTTCAGGGAAAAAATAGTAGAAAATGTAGCCATTCAGCTACTACCAAAGATATTTCGAAAAGACTAGTTATCACATTCGATCCATATATTTCCCATTCAAGACGAAAATTAAACGAACATAAAAGAAGAGTTATTACCAGAAGCTGTAGAATTATTAATTCTTCACCGGCAAAATTGAAAATTGTATTAAGTGCCACTGTTTGTCAACGACCTGTTATGAAGAGAGGTAAGCGAATTGTTTTACTATACACAAAAACGTTTACAACACTGTTTAGAAGAAATTTCTACTAAAAACAGAGATACATAATTTTACATAGATATGCTCTTTATCTCTGCTTTAATAGTGTCGACACATTTAATCTAGTAAGATACCAAAGCCCATGTTTCTATCTTAAATGTATTTATTGATCACAATATTTTCCTGTTGCATAATATTATAGTCTACATTATAAGTTCCATCATACAGAAACAGTTACGAAACTTATATCTATATCAACAAATACGCTATTTCTTCGATTTATGCAGTCTCAAATACTAAATACTTTTAGCTTCATTTTCACAAACAAGCAATGACGGTACAACAATATTTTTTTTACTCGATATAATATACAATCTTACCTATTCGACAAAAGTTTCTTTCGTTAATCAACATTAATTTTTAAGCAAGTTATTACCCTTTCAGTCAATGTCCGCTTTTTACCGCCTTTCGATCCACTGTGCGGCAGTTTGTATAAGTACACATACATATGCAGATGCAATAGGCCAAGATACTAATTCACAATTAAGCTGGATCTGGTTTAAAATGGCAGTGCTTTAAAAACTTTTTTCAGGGACCGAGCCAAAGACAAATGTGTTTTTATGTTATTATTTAAATTTTTTTTTATTGCGTTGTTGGAAAAATGCCTGGTAGCTTGCTACACGAAGATTAATAGTGGTTATACTTATATACCGTGTACAACCAAATTGTCATGAAGCACAGACAAAAATTTGAAATATTAACGATATTATTAGTTTTACTAATACCTTCATTTAAAATAATTCCTCTTGATAGTAATAAATATAGTTCCAATTTTATCATTTTCATAGTATCTACAGCTTATGTTTCCATGTCTGAAGATTAAACGAAGTACTTCAATTATCTGACATGCAAAGAAGATAGTAATTAAACCGTGTGTATTTAAATCGTTACTCGTTATTTTAAATACGAATTCCTATTTCAATATTTCATGAAATTTTATAAAGAATTGATATCCTTCATGTCGCACTTGGAGTACACCGAAAACATTTGCGGTGGTTTTATACCGGGCAAATATTATAGCAAAACTGCAGTAATAACATAAGATAGTAGCTGACAAATTGACGCTGAGGATAGAATGGTCGCTAGGGAACAACCGAAGTAGCACCATGACGACCGTTTTTCTTTTTGTGTACGCAATAAGCTAAAAAGATGTACTAATGTTATCTTTAACCGCCAATTAATCGGATGTCAGATGTAATAGCGTATGTTTTTTTTGTGTGTGTTTCTTAACGGTAAATGTTTTAACACGCGTTTGCGATTAGATTTCTATTCGTTCGCAAGTCTACTTTCTAAGGTTAAGAACAGACGAAGCAGTTCTATTAAATGAAATTGCTAGTTGGACGTTATTTTGTACTGTGAAGAAAGGTTTTCTGGGCGTTTTCTTAGGCACAGCAGAAACTTGATTCATAGCATTCTACGACATTAAAATATCAATCCATATCGACAGCATATGATTCAATGATTGTAGTCTGAACACAGCTGATTATCCATTCCAAAGTTTTGGATTTTTTTAATACAGGCGGTCCCACGACGAACTGCACCGATCGATCGATATATAGAAAACTATTAACTGGAAAAGTCTGAAAATTTAGCAGCATATCCAGCACTTCCGGTTATGAAGGATATTGCCATCAATTTTCTTATTATTAATATTAATCGTCCATAAAATATCTTCTAAGAAACTATCATGATGTCCCGTTAAGATAAATTGACAAAACTGGTCTGTTTTCTCGTAGTCTTATCTTACCTTTGATTTTTTTTTTCAAACTTTAAACTAACAATAAGTGGAACAAATACGATTTGGATTAAATTGATATGGTTTTGTTGAATTTTTGAGATTCCCGATTCTAGTGAGGCTTGTCTTAAAGTAAACCAGGATATTCCAATCTCCTTTATAATAAATATATTTAAATAGTCTTCGATTGTATAGTTAAGACGTGCTGGCATTTTCGTGTACACAATGTTGATAGTTCCACTGTACGTCATCTTGGCCATGGCTAACTTAACATTTTTTAACATGTAAGAAAATACTTTCCTTTCAAATAAATCCAAAACATTTGCCGATATGCATAGGGAACTTGATGGTAAACCGCCCATATTTCTAACGTTGAACAATAATAAGAAAGTAAGAGAAAATACGGGATTTGAAATTTTTGACTCTTCTTCATTTTTCGAAACTAACATTTATAAATTTCCATGCACAATCTGTATAAGATACAATAATTATTATGCACTATCTCCATGCATTTACCTTCAACCTGCAAGTATCCCAGGTGAATTATTGAAGAATATCGGAGATAATAGCATTTAATTATAAGCTTGCATATGTCACTTTTCCGAAATGAATCGAATATCTAGAAAACAAGTATATTTAGTATATTATATTATGGAGACTCCCATATAGTTTAACTCGAATTCTAATAGCAATTCAAAAAATCAATGCTCAGACCTTTCTTCAAAAATCATTATATATTTTAAATTGTATATTGGTTTTCTATACTATCCTCCTATTATTGGTTTTTACATTTTTACCTCTCCCTAATCGCGTATGTGGTAGCCCAAGAATGTATAATAATTATACTAGTTGCCACAAACATGCAACTATTTATTAAACCGTGTTACTTAATAAAACTATAATTAGTTTTGTTGTATTTTACATTGATTCGTTCTAGATTTCTATTAAATTGCACGCTACATGAACATAATTTTGTCAACTAGTTAAATTCCTTCTATAATTTCTCAAACAGCTTACTCTGGTTGCAGTCGTACACTAAACTAATCTTTCATCTACCCAACAGTCGCCAAAGGAAGTCAACGTTTACGCTTATTACAGGAATACATATTAAGATGGTATGTACACATACCTATATGTATACATATATCTACCTACATAATGCTAACATTATGTAGAGGCAAGAAATAGAAGATTTCTAATCTCAGAACATAATAAAGATGTCAACTCAGTTATTAGTAGAACGTAATTCATTATTTATACTTAAGAAACCAAACACAATTTCTGCAACTTTCTAAGATTGTCTTACAATTAGAATAAAAACAATTCCTCTTTAATTGTTTTAATGACATGGTTGTGTTTGTATACATATATTTTTAGATGCATTTAAAATAGTATAATACAAGTAACTTGGCTAAGGTCCGGTTTTTCGCTCTCCCAATAAAAGTTATTAGCTGAATAATTGAAATAACGGTATAGTTTCCCTATATATCTTAGCTAACTTGTTATAGATACTCTTATTAGGAGATTGAAATACTGGCCCTAAAGCGCACAAAGTATACATATAACATACATTTTAGAAAGTTTTTTTTTTTTTTTTTTATTTAATGGCATTAAGGGATCGTAGCCCATCTGCCACATTAATTAGATACCTAACACTGTAAAACTAAATGTACAATTAATTTATAAAATGTCTTAAATCATGATATTACATTCATTTATAAAACCCATAAGTGATCTGTATAATTCCGTATTATTTGTTCTAAGGAGCAGAACTACGGATGTTGGTAACGGTACCTTGAGTATTACTAGCTTCTCAAACAACCTTTTCCTTTCCCATTCGTAGTTACAACACGCCAAAACAAGGTGATCTAAATCAGCTACCTCATAACCACATGAGCAAGCTGGAGAATCAATTATGCCTAACTTATGTAAATGGCCCGGGAAATTACCATGTCCGAATTTCATTCTAGCGATAGTCGAATAGAAATATCGAGAGACCCCCACGTTATTGTGCCAACGAGAGTGATAAATCGTTGAATGAATTTTAGCGTACTGCGTAATTTGCTGATTGTATGACGATTGCCATCTGCGTTCCCATGTTTCTTCCAGAAAATATCTTTTACGGTTGGAATTTTAGAAAGTTCTTCGAGCCTTAAGACATCTTTTTTTTTACTATGGAATAGGATCATAAAAATCTACACCGAATTATGTTTCCTCAGTGTTGCAAAGTTAAATATGTAATATATACCTATATTTTAATTCTACTAACCAAAATGCATGCACACATATTTTTTTTATAATAACAGAGATATTACTATTAACAAAACGAGTGCCCTTAAAAATAGAATCGTACCATCATATATCATATTTTGTACCAAATGTTTTTATATACCAATTGTCCGCCTGCGTCCGCATTATAGCGATCCTGTAGTGTAAGCGAGATACACAGAGGTATCCGTGCATGAGAACGGTAAAGAAGTATACGGAATATTCGACTGGATTACATTAGCATATTGCTATGATGCACTCGTATTTGCCAAGAAATCCACATTTCTACGTTGTCGCCGCACAATCGCAAGAGCCGTCGCTCGCACACGTGCGTGTCAGATGCATTTTATATTTCGTCGGGAGAACTACTCGCTCGTACTATTTAATAAAACGCGTTGTTGGTAGGTAGATAACGGTTATTTTAAAAATGGAGTACTATACGCCGGAGCAAAAACTCTTCATGATTAAACACTTTTACGGTGGTAATTCCGCGGAAGTAACTCGGGATTTATTTGCAGCTAATTTCCCCGAAAGTCAAATTCCCACTGCAAGCACCATTCGTAGGACCGTTAATCGATTTGAAACTACATTTTCTTTAGTAAATAATAAAAATAAGTTGTTCCGGATAAGAATGTAAGCGATATAGAAATTCGAGTATGTGCTTTAGTTGAAGTAAATCCCACTATGTCATCTCGACAAATTGCTCGCGAATTAGGTATGTCTAAAACAACGGTTCATAAGATTTTACGTACTAATAAATATCGTTCATACAAATTTACAAGTTCACAAGTACTTCTTCCTGATGATTATTATCGCCGAATGGAATTTTGCGAAAGAATGATAAAAAAATATCACGATAACCAATTTTTTTTAACAACGTATTGTTCACAGATGAAAAAACATTTTTGATAAGCGCTTTACATAAGGTGATGCTATTTTTCGCATAAAATGTACACACAATATGTGTTATTTAAAATAACAGAGTATGTATGCGTTTATCCATTTTTAGGGCAGCTTCCATTTCCAAAAACATTTTTTTGTTTCTGTAGCATTAAATCAAATAGAACTTTCTACAAAAGCTTCTCTTTTTAAAAACAAAAAAATAGAGCAGTGACCAAAGATCAGTCTTAGCTGGGACACCTGTACATTCCAAAACTATTCTGCATTTTTATCTGTCCTTTGAAGGATTACCATTGAAGAAAGCTTTGGAAGAGATAAGACACCATTTATGTACTATATTTTACATTCAAAGATGCGCAAACGTAACTATCACTCTACTTTTATTATTGGATGTAATTATATATCTCCTATATCCATACTTATAATATTATGTATGTGTATATATATATATATACAAATGTATACGTGATGTATATTATATCCCATTAAATCATAGTTAGATAATGCAATAGAAAAATGCTGGTGTACGTCAAAATTGCAAGTACATACATATGTATTTATTCAAAAGAAGAGATAAGATAGTAAGGTCTTTTCGTGCTGTACTTTTTAAATGTAATTCGAGCTCCTGATAACAGTCTGGCATTTTTAGATATGCATCGGAAGAAAAAATGTTTAATTACATAGCAACAAAGTTTCTTATAATACAAACAAAATACAAACATGCTAAAATTGACTCAACGTTACACATGTTAAGTGTATTTCGACTTTGACCGCTATGTTTAATTTTGCATAATTACAAAAAAGCCATATATGACGTGATGTGCTTTAATTTTAATGTAAATATACACTACTGCCTACGGAAGTTTGGCCAAGGGACCAGGTATTAGTATTCGTCTAAAGCACATTCGAGACTTAAATAAATAAAGTATTAGGGCCAGAAAATTTAATTGAATATTTTATGACCCGAAACACAAAACCGCATTTACAGTTGCATTATCTTAATCTGTTTATTAGACACGTCTTATTAATGGGATCAAGCAGGTAAAGATCTGGTGGCATCTCTTCTCTCTTTTAGGGCCTCATCAGCACCCGCTTAGGCATTTACAATGTTTTATTGCGATTTTAGTTTCTGTTTGAATGTTATTGTGAGAAGTCGTACGATAAGCGAATAAAAGTGCGAAATTGTCTGTGATAACTCCATAGGTGTTGTTAAACGATCTAGCTCAACAACTTTGAAGGAGATTATGCCAGTAGGTAAATCGAAAGATTAGATATAGCGGCGTCGACAATAAAATACACAATTCCTAACAGGCGCTTTAGAAGACCGTAATCGTCCGGGTTCGTCAGGAATAATCACCCCAGCATATGATTGCCTTCTACAATTACTAAGCAAAATCGCACAAGAAACACCAGAAATAGCGAGCAAATTCAATCGCCGATGTCAGCATTCGATTTCAATTGCCACGGTCAACCGTCGGCTAGCGAAAGGAATTTTAGACGGTCGCGCGACAGCTCGTAAACCATTGCTACGCCGAGGTAATCTATTAAAAAGGCTACAGCGCGCCTGAGAAAATCGAAACTAGAAGCTGGAACAGACTGGTGCATAGACATTTTAGGTGTTTGGTCAAAGTAGATGGATGTTTGGAGGCGGTCCACCAATGAAAGAATACATACCTCCCGAAATGTACGTTCAGTTACCGTTTTGCATTGACTTAAACATTAAATTCCGAACAAACGCTGAAAATAATTTCGAAAAAAAAAAAAGAAAAATTTTTCAAGCTGATGAATGATGCCGTATTCGAAAAGACGATGGAGAATATTAGCAAACACTCAGTTGTAATAGTATTTTTGGTAATTGGATGTTGCAATAGAGCTAAAACAAATGAAGACACAGTGTTGATATGAATATTACCGCATACTGTGCTGTAATGAGATATTAACGCGGGGGATTTTGCCGGAACGTAAAACGCGATTAATGTGCAAATTAGAAAAAAATATTGTAAAAAAACGTGTGCCACAATGACTTGTAATGCTCGTAGTTTGAATCTCTCGCCGCTACACGGCTCGAGATTCAAACTTGTACTCCCATTACATAAACGTCATTGTGACACTTGTGTTTTAAAATTATTAACAAAATGGGAGGGACGATACGGTGCCGAGGAATTGATCGCTAAAGCGATTCTTTTTCATATCGCGGAAAGAGCATTATCGCTAAAAATGGAAACCTCATGCCATTCCTTCTGGCCTGCGACTAATCGGCCAGAATTTGTTTTTATGCATGACAACGATACAAAGCATATAGCCCAAGTACGCAAACAGTATTTGACTGATCAAAGTAAAACGAATATTTTACAAATTATAACATGGCCATCGCATAGTCCTGATCTAAGCACCATTGACTGGTCCTACTTCACAGAAACAACTCGAGAAAGGTCTGCAACAAGATTGGAACTATTCTAGGCGATACACTACGAAAATTGATCTTTTGATGAGAAAAATATTCAACAAATAACATTTTCTTTAGATTGTATTTACTTTTGTCCTTTAGAGTTTAGAGTAATATTTTTTTGTTTTTGGGAATTAGTTGCGTTTTACTTTTTGAATTTTAAACATTTGTTACTTGGCCAAACTTATGTGGACAATAGCGTACGTGCCGCTAAATCTGCTTCCTCTGTTGGGCTAGGGGATTACGAAATCGTACAGGCTTATATATGTATGTTGTACATGGCAAAGGCTTTCCTTTGTTATCCGTGTATTCCATTGTCAGCTTTTTATTATTACATTTTCTATTTTTGTTACCTACACATTATAGATAGATACAGTGCCGGCCAGTAATATGGAAACACCGGCCTTACCTAATTTACTGGATATTTCTAATATTTAATAGTGTAAGCGTTATGTGATGAACTCTTGTCACTATTAATCGAGAGTGAGATAGAATTGAAACACTAATTGTTAAAATTGATGTCAATAACATGGTCAAAGTGACAAACATTTACAATAAAAAAGTCTTGGTATTTCCAAATTAATGGCCGCTACGGTACATACTTTAAATATATATTATTACTTTCTTGTTTCCTATATAGTCTTCATTTTTGTTTTTCCTTGATTTATTTCTTGCATCTTAGATATTCCAGTGCTGCACAATATCATTTAACCCTGCAATACCACCTAGAGAGACCTAGTTCAGGGTAGGTTTCAATAGGCATATTTATGCTGGCATTTTAGCGTTAAACAATATTGTAGATGTTTTGGAGATATTACATATATGTATAAAGAAAATTGTTAATAACTTCTAGTAGTTATATGCATTTACTACAGCACAGACCTTTAACCTAAACGGGCACAGTCTTGTTTTAGTTGCACTTGTATTTACAAAGCCTAATAGATCATGCAATTGACTGTACCGCTTGGAACATAGATTCGATTACATAGAAATTATAAGACATTTGCCTTTTCTACCAAAATGTAATTATTTAAAAAGTAATTGTAATTTTGTAATAAAAAGAGAGAAGAACTTGCATGAAACAAACTTTAGTCTCTTATCACAAGCATTATTAGTGGCAAGAAAACTAAGGAAATAACAAACGTATTGTTTCTGCAACCAAGTCACGTACGTGGCACATTTATCCATATAGCGGCGTATACGAGTCTGCCTATATATTTTACAACAATCATTCAACTGTATTCATTCAGGGACCCACTGCCTTTGCAGAGTGAAATATTAAATATACAGTCCTTGGATATTATAAATAAACATTTATTGGTTGTGTGAGAAAGCGTAGATTGCGATTAGTGCATTGCTCATATAATAGCAAAGAATGTTTTTCTTTGCAGGCAGCAATTAATAAAGTTTGTTTACAAATTGGCTAAAGCCAGTTAGTTCAACTGCTGAAATATTGGCTGATGTTACCGGTTAAACAAACAAATTTATGTGCAATTATGACAATAATAATATTCTATTATAACTAAATGTGAGACTTAATTATTGATATAGTAAGGTATAGATAAAAATTGATAAGAGCTCTGAAAAAAAAATTTAACTCGCCCTAAAATTATGAATTTTCTGAAAAAATCTATAAAAATGTAAGTTTGTACTTTACTTGAATTTAAATTTACAAAATAAGGTGAAAAACACACTACTCAAGTAGGATAAACTCTCTATATTTCTAGCATTGTAGTTATCTACTTACCAAATACAGTGTGAATTTTTACCTTTACAGAGAGAATAAACTTTGACTAGTGACATTTATGCCATTTAAAAGTCTAAATATGAAAAGTGTGTTAGTTACAACAAGTAACATTCAAAGTGAAAAAAAGCATAAAATGTTCACTGGATTCAGGACATGAAATGATGTTTGGCATTGTTCCTATTTGCCTGAAATTACTAACATTGAGTTACATTTTACTTTCATAGTAATGATAATTGAACTAAAATAATTTAAATTTATTATGTAGTGTCATCGCGTGTACGTCTTTCTCAAGTGCAATTATAGAAGAATTTGGCTGAATGTCAAATGAAGAACATTAGGTGCCCTTTTCATTGTTGTTCATTAACTCGTAAACAACCGCGCCTATATTTGGTACATTAGAATACACACTACGTAAATTTTACTTGATAGGTATGAAGATCTGAAGAATAAATCGCATGCTATGTCTATGTTAAAGGTTAGTGCTTAGTTGTTTATAAGGTAACTCACTTTTTCCGTGCTCATGAATCGGTTTCCAAACGAAGTTCGTATGGGAATGTTATATTCCTATACAAACTTCGTCAATTGATCAACATGGCGAACTATGGAATAAAGATTATTTAATAAATTAATCTATATTAGCTTGGTTTTTAGCGTCATTCATTTAGAAGAAACGAATCAGCGATCTGCACAATCCTATTCTATTTCTATTTATTTATTTTTCTCTAAGAGAACTGTAAACATCTTACTGTTAGAATATTCTTTACTTGCTTTACGCAGGTTGTTTTTAATTCATTTCAAATCCCAGTTGTACTGCTATAACTTTTTACATAACTACATTATAGTTTAATTTCATAAGCATGATAATAATTCCGTTATAAATACAGTACAATCCCGATTAACCGAATCGCGATTATCTGAAATCCGGTTTATCCGAAACAAACTATTTAAAAACAAAAATCCCGATTAACCGAAAAAATTCGCATTATACGAAACGCGTCTGGGATTCACATATACTGCTAGGTGGTTCCCCTCGGGGTTTCACGGCAATACGACGGTCTAAAATTTGAATAGTTTTGGTTAGCCGACAGAGTGTTACAAGTACATAATAAACGTAAACGCGTTGTTATCAGCTTGTTGGAAAAACTTAAAGCGGTTCGACGATTAGATAATGGTGAATTGCTTAAAAATATAGCTAAGGATTTAGGCGTAGGCGTGAGTACGGTTGCAGAATGGAGAAAAAATCGCGAAAAACTTGAAAAATGGTGTAGTGTTTTGTCATCGCCGACCCCGGCACGAAAAAGTATGAAAAGAGGTGAATACGAAAAAGTGGATGATTCTTTATTTTTATGGTTTACACAGAATCGAGAACGTGGAATACCAATTTCGGGGACCATTTTAAAACAAAAAGCAGTGAGTTTAAGCGAAGTATTGCCGGTCATTGAAGCGCCTGAAAGTTTTTCTGCAAGTGATGGATGGCTAGACCGATGGAAAAAAGACATGGTGTACGTAAACTGAAAGTTTGTGGAGAAAAGTTGTCTGCCGATGTATCTCCCGCAAAAAAATTTGCAGAGAATTTCATGGAGCTTATGAAAGAAAATGATTTACAACCAGACCAGATCTATAATTGCGACGAAACCGGCTTGAACTACAAAATCTTGCCCTCAAGTACCTTAGCTTCAAAAACGGAAGCTGGAGCACCTGGTTACAAACGTAGCAAAGAACGTATCACTGTTCTTGCATGCGCTAATGCTTTTGGGAGACACAAACTTCCATTATTATGTATCGGTAAGTCAGCAAAACCACGAGCCTTCAAGAATATTCGTCCCAATGCTTTACCTGTTTTGTATAAAAATCAAAAAAGAGGCTGGATGAATGCAAATCTATTCAAAAATTGGTTTTTTGAAGATTTCGTACCAAAAGTAGAGTCTTCTTTAAAAGAGCACGGATACCCCAGAAAATGTGTTTTGTTACTAGACAATGCTCCCACTCACCCAAGTGCGGAGCAACTTCAAAGTGGGGAAATAAAAGCAATGTTTTTGCCTCCTGCTGTAACTTCTCTCATTCAGCTAGGGTGTGCTGGAAAATTTAAAACGAAATTACAGGCGTTTGCTATTGGAGCGTATTTTGGAAGAAGTAGATGAGGGTGCCAATCTCACTGAATGTCTAAAGAAGTTAAACTTGAAAAATGTTGTATATTGGATAGCTTCAGCTTGGAATCAAGTAAAAGGTAGAACCCTGGAAAAATCTTGGTCAAAATTGACTAAACACGAGGAGGGACGTATCACAAAAGCAGAGTCCGTCCATGAAGAAAGTTTACAGCAAATTTTCACAAAAATACCAGGATGTGAAAATGTTACGGAAACAGAAGTTAATGAATGGTTAAACAGTGATAATGTAGAAGATGAAATGACTGACCAAGAATTAATTGAAAGTGTTTGCAAAAATGCTAATGAAATAAGCAGTGATGACGATGCCGAAGTAGAATGCACTGACAATATTCCAGTAAAAATGCCACATTCAGAAGGACTAGAAGCCTTGGAGAAAGCGTTAACTTATGTAGAACAACAAGAAAATGCAACTGCCGCGGATGTTCTTTTAATAAAACGTTGGAGAGACATTGCGGCCAAAAATAGAAGTAGTGTTAAACGAGTGCAGTTAAAAATTACCTCATTTTTAAACAGTAAAGTGTAGAATGGGATATATATTTTATATTTTACGTTGCATTTAACATGTCTTTTATGAATGTACATATGTACATATTTAGGCATTTATGTACATACTATGTTAAAAAAAATTCAGTAATAAAAATTAAACAAATTATTTGTTGATGTTATTTTTAAATTAATACATAAATTCAAGTAAAATATTTCATAAATGTTTTTAAGTCGATCTAATGATATACGCATCCTAAACTCCTATTTTCCAAAAAAAAATCGGATTAACCAAAATTTCGATTATCCGAAATCGCTTTGGTCCACATTATTTTGGATAATCGAGATTGTACTGTATTACATTCTTCGCGTTAATAATCTCTTAGTTTTCGCGGAAATGCCATTACTGAAAGAGAAAATTCAATATGTCCTATTTGTCAAGCTGTGAAAAAATAATCAGTGCCTATTTCACTATGAGAACGAATATGAGTAGGTACGCAATCCTCCTATAATCTATATTGCGCTTATATATTGTAGGTATATTGAATCACGCTTAGATATGGGAGTTCGTATAATATCCGGTGACTATAGAACGCAGCGTGAAACATTTCAATAACATATTTATTTTTACATACGGAACAAATAGTTGCGCATTTAACGCAGAACCGTATAAATCCTCACAATAGCGAGAAGCTGAAGTATTTACGTATTTGGCCCTATATGGTTTAACAAGAAACATACACTCACTTCGGAGAAAAATTCCTGACCCCATGCGAAAGTACAGGTAAGGACTGCTAAAAGGTCAAAGAGAATGTAATAATAACAATGTAAAAAAATATACAGGGTGTGGCATTTATCTGTGGACGAGCTATTGTGGCTAACCTGTCCACTTAAGTGAAATATGTTTTAGATAAAAGTGATTCAGGATCAAATATTCTACACCGTAAAATTATTTTTATATATACAGGATGGTCAGTTTAGCCTGCGCGGTATACAACTTTGTTATTTTAAATGGAACAGCCTATATATCATTACATTTTTGGATTCCCCGATGCAAAATAAAGTAGATTTAATTCACATACCCTACACCAAAACCGAACAGTTTCGGAGTTATTCGACTTTTTAGAGAAAAAAAATGCATTTCCGTAGTCGTGACAATATTTGAAAGTGTATAACCAATTAATAATTTCTTTGTTATGTTATAAAGGGTGTTGTTAAAGTGACAATAAAGCTAGGCATCTTTAAATAGACGAATCTCATTTTTGTCAAATGGAACACCTTGTATATTTTTATGCCATATAATGCAGAATTAAGTCCTCTTTCAATCGCCTGTAACATTTCCTATAGCTAAAGTTAATACTTTTTGAGTAATTTTGAATAATGTGCTATGTAGTGCGAGAAAAACAGTAATTGATCGATATTCTATGAAAAAAACATTTATGACATAATCAAGTGCTGTAAAAATGAATTTTTTGAGTAAACATCGGTATATTTTATCCATCGTTGGTTTATACTAGGTACAATTTTATTTATGTACCTCCAGGATAAGCATTTATAGTCATATGCCCAAATAGGTATCAAAATAAAATTATAGTAGGCCATGTTTTGTGATAATAAATGAACTAAGGGTATCTAGCTAACTGTCAAATTTTACGTACAAGTATTGTGGTAATTACCCATTTTTCAGCATTTTGACAACAGTGTGAATTTTCTAGTTTTATTAGTGTTGCTTGTTACTTGTTTCTTGGTTTATGTTACACATTCTTTGTTATCTGTTGCTTGTTATTTTTTATTATTAAATTTTTCCAAATTGAATATGAACTACTCGGAGGAAGAGCTTATAGATATGGCCTTTATCCTAGGTGAGAGTGAACGCAATTGCTTACTGGCAAGTAGAATTTATGTACAGAGGTATCCAAACCGCAGACATCCTCGAACGGAAGTTTTTGAACGTTTGATGGCCAAGTTTGTAAATGATGGTTCTGGTAAGTACGGATCTCATAGACGTTCAAAAACTGTGATTGCCGAAAAAAACGAATTAATGGTTTTGCAAACTATTGTAGAAGATCCTCATATTACTTTGCGAACAATGAGCAATAATTTAGTCATTAGTATGAGGTCATTAGGAAGAATGCTGAAGAAAAATAAGTATCATTCTTATAAAGTTCAACTCCACCAAGAACTGTTGCCAGCAGATTTGAATAGAAGGGTAGAGTTTTGTCGCAGAATTACACTAATAATGAACGAACATCCGGATTTTTTGAGTAATGTGTTGTGGACAGATGAAGCCCAGTTTCATAATAATGGATGCGTAAGTAGACATAATTTTCACTATTACTCAGATGTAAATCCTCACATTATTCGTGAAACTCGTCGCCAAAACAGATGGTCACTTAATGTTTGGGGCGGTATCATTGGTACCAGTGTTATCGGACCGTACTTTTTTGAACAATATTTAAACGGTCAGAGATATAGGCACTTTCTTGTGAACGAATTAGGAGGCCTGCTAGAAGATGTGCCATTGCAAAATAGACTAAGTATGTGGTTCCAACACCACGGTGCGCTCAGCCACAACCACCAAGCAGTAAGAGAAACTTTAAATGAAATGTATGGCATTAGATGGATAGGTAGGGGAGGACCTATTGCATGGCCAGCACGATCTCCTGATTTGACCCCCATGGATTTCTTTCTATGGGGGTACATCAAACGTAAAGTAAATGAGGAGGTACCAACTACACCAGAAGATATGACAGGCAGAATCTCTAGAGCTTTTAAAGAAATTTGCCATAATATGCTTCTGAGCGTTAGAAATTCATTTACCCAACGTTCAACGACGTGCATAAATAATGTAGGCGGTCATTTTGAAGTTCTTTTATAATTTTCGTTGTTATTTATCTTTATTTTTATAATTTGCGATTTCTATTGCTATTAAATTATCTTTACCGTTTTGTTTTTTGTTTTAATTTCTACAATTAGAGATTCCAATTCTTGAATTAATAAAAGAAAAAAAAAATATTCTTTTACAGTAAACATATTATAATAATCATTTTTTTTACTAAATAGCACATTATTCAAAATTACTCAAAAAGTGTTAACTTTAGCTATAGGAAATGTTACATGCGATTGAAAGAGGACTTAATTCTATATTATACGGCACAAAAATATACAAGGTGTTCCATTTGAAAAAAATGAGATCCGTCTATTTAAAGATGCCTAGCTTTATTGTCACTTTAACAACACCCTGTATAACATAACAAAGAAATTATTAATTGGTTATACACTTTCAAATATTGTCACGACTATACTACAAAATAATCGCAAAATTGTTATAAGTAACGGTGGTATTGATTTTCCAAGTGACCCAAGCAAATGCATTTTTTTTTCTAAAAAGTCGAATAACTCCGAAACTGTTCGGTTTTGGTGTAGGGTATGTGAATTAAATCTACTTTATTTTGCATCGGGGAATCCAAAAATGTAATGATATATAGCATGTTCCATTTAAAATAACAAAGTTGTATACCGCGCAGGCTAAACTGACCACCCTGTATATATAAAAATAATTTTACGGTGTAGAGTATTTGATCTTGAATCATTTTTATCTAAAACATATTTCACTTAAATGGACAGGTTAGCCACAATAGCTCGTCCACAAATAAATGCCACACCCTGTATATAAATGAAAATTGGCATTTTAAATCATTATTACACGTTACATTTTGAATAAATACAGGATATACGTCTCTGTAGAGCTCTGAATGTCTTGTGTATATTATATAGTCTGTTTCTTAATTTTTAGGGCTAATATTTGTAATAAGTAATAAGTACAACGGTGCAGCTCACGCACTGGTTGATGGACCACGCGCGCAAGTAGCGTCATCAGCTCGAAGAAGCGGGCGGAGCCGAAGTAATGGCTGGCGTATAATCCTGTAGATACATATTACAATAAACATTGAATTTCGCGAACATGTTGGGGTGCCTATGTTCTCACGTGCAATCTACAACGTTTCTCCATATATCTTCAAGTGAATACTCCATTGAGCGCGTCCCTCTTGCTATTGCGCATCTGCCAGCTGAAAATGATTGTGCTGTACATGAATATATCCAGGGATTTAGTCATCAAAGCAGACCGATATTCTTTTTGCTCACCGCCACGTTATGTATTGCCTTGCTATTAAATAAATGAGCGACACCCAATTGCAATACCTACCAGCGGTAGTGAAACATTATTTAAGGGTAACTTCAATATTGGAGTTGGACTTTGGAGCTTTTAGAGATGATTGCATTATTTTTGAGTGATCTGTTTATTTTTACAATTTGTTACATTACTTAATAAACAGCTTGTATAAACCACATAAAACTGTTACGATTCTTCTCATATGTACCCGTACCGCGGTTCTAAAACTGTGTGCCTCCTAACAGAATTAAAAAAGAACCTTTAAGTTGATGATTCCTTAACAATCATGATATCTTTTTCCTAGTGTCAATAATAACAGAGCTATAAGCGCCGAGCCAAATTACAAATTTTTTTTTAGAGATATCTAATTAGCGGTGCATTTTTTACAAATAATAAAAGGCAGATTTACTTGAACTCGCAAAACTTTTTCCCTTTTTGATCGTCTCTTTATTCCTTACGAGTTTTTCATATTAACATCGAAAAAATTCTATATGAATTCTGGTGTAAATATTACGTTTGTTATGCGAAGTAGATGCTGAAGGTTTTACTGTCGAAGCAGTTGCAGTATACCGTTATGTTACACTGTACCACATTCTTAGCTATCAGGGTATCACAAATCCAGATGCAAACTACAAACACAACATTTCTTCATCATAGGTGGTGTAAATTATCACAACTTACTTTTATCAGTATGACATACATGTACTTTCTTTTTATGAGAAATTTTTCTAATTATGGCAATACATAGTAATGAGTAATAACTAAAGACAGTTATGAATATTAATTATTCGATGTATGCATATCTTACTTCTTATTACTTGTAATTACAAATGTACCTATTATATGTACCTACATACCTATACGTATAATAATTTCAGTTATTGAGAGTAAGAGAACATAAATGTCCAATAAATACAAAGTAAGTACCATTATTGTTTTAATTTCATAGACAATCATTCAATTCATTCCAATTTATTAATAATACCTGCATAGGGCACACTGGGAAACAGAAATATTTCTGTACATATGCAAGATGCTGGTCAACTTACAGTTTTTTTACTTAAGTCCAGCTGACTGACAGGACTTTGCAGACTCATCCATTCACGTTTACTTACCTTCGATTGGTTTAAAGTTGGCGGGCAATTATTATCATTATTAAAATAAAATATGCAATGATTTATAACTGCATATGTGACCGAGCGGTGTTTAACCTTTTCTTTTACGGTAGTAATAATATTTATCACTTTGCTGAATTGTACGCATTAAAAGTACCATTAAAATGTTGAGCCTGTACCTTGTGAGGCCATAATGTTTATTAAACATAAAGCACACCGATATGTTTCTTCTAGGGATATTTGTCAGAATAACTCTCCACATGGGTGATTCACAGCATGTATTATAGATTTCTGTGTCGTTGTACATTCGTGAAAACACCTTTATGGAAGCTGGAATTATTTTTGAAATAGCGGATATTTATACACTTAACCTATTTTATTAACCAAGATCCAGAGTTGGGCATAATCGTATCGCTGATTACGATTACTATTATAATCGTGAACATTATAATTGATTATAATGGCAATGATTATAATTATAATTACAAGTACGATTACCAGAATATTCGTATTCACCTATTCACGTATTCCTATTCGTGTAATCATATTCGCATGATCATATTCCCATATAAAAGAAAAATTAAAACAACAAATAATTTTAACGTTAGACGTCTTTGGACATAGCTTTAGAATTAGAAGTGTTTTATTACAATATACTTTCACCAAAATAAATAAATTACTAAAAATAATCTAAATGATTAACTGAAAGGTAACAATAAACAAACTTATACATCTAGGAGACGGTACCTCATATTTATGTTTTCTGCCAGAATTCTAATGTTCTTTAGAAATAGCGGGTAATATTATAAAAATAATTATATCCACTGACATCTTCCACATTCATCAAAATTTACGTATGTCGTTTCTGAAGCCGATAAACAAATCCTCAAACTTCTAGTAAATTCTTATAAGCTTGAGGTTTTTTTCCTACGGATGCACTTCCTAACGTTAGCGGGAATTTTTATATTAATATTACTCGCCATTTTGTAAGGACATTGAGAGGTGTGGGAGAAAAAATAAATGTGATTTTTATAAGTTTGAGAGTTTATTTATCAATTTCAAAAAACGACAATACGTAAATCTTCAGGGATGTCGAAGATATCGGGGGATATGATTATTACTGACATCTTATCTTACTTATACACATCCAAACATTAGCGGAAATTTTATATAAATGTTACCCGCCATTTTTGAAGGAGATTGGAAGTTGTGTGGGAAAAAATAAATGTGATTTTTATAAGTTTGAGGATATGTTTATCGACTTCAGAAATGACAACACCTAAATCTTGCGGGATGTGGAAGATGTCGGCGGATATAATTTCATCACTGGTATGTCAACGTACCGATGCACTTCGCCATTTTATGAAAGACATTGGGAATTGTGAGGGAAAAAATAAATATGATTGTTATAAGCTGAAGGGTCTGTTTATTGGTTATAGTAACGGAAACACGTACATTTTAAGAGATGTCGAAAATATCGGCGAATACAACAATTACTGTTCTCAAACCGACGCATCTCTTCAGATGAACGGAAATAAGCAAAATCTGAGCAGAATTAAGATTTAATCAACTTGCAAACTACAGCAATGATACTATATTGCGAATATGATTATGTGTATATAATTTCGCGAATATAAATACGGGAATACGAATATTCTGGTAATCGTACTTGTGATTATAATTATAATCATTGCCTTTATAATCAATATAATAGGGAGAAATTTTATTTAGCCAGGAGTGGTATATTGTAGGAGAATTTTATAATCAATTACAACGTTCACCATTATAATCGTTATCGTATTCAGCGCTGCCCAACTTTGGCCACGATTATGATATAGGTATGCACAAGTTGAAGTTATATACAAGGTTTTCCACGGTAGCCGTTCGTTAGAAGTTTCCGAGGTTAGAAAAAACCTGGAACTCTGAATTTTTGGAATCCGGGGCTATTCAAGATTCTCTTTCATTTTAAAATATTTTCAGGGTCTTACCACTTCCAGTTATACCGGAAGTCGCCATAAACTTCCTTATTTTAAATGAAACATCCCTGTATATTATTTCATTTTTAAATTCCTGAGAAAATTTTATGATGAGTTCTAATAGGTTTCCCTATACCTATTTTCAACTGCTACTTAGATATCTTGATTTTTTTGAAAATTTTGAAAGATTTAGCGTTATTTGCAACACAGTATCTTTTGCCCATTTTCGACTGGTAATAAACACTTCTAGGGTAGATGGAACCACAAGAATGACACTTTCGAAATCCACATTGACAATTGATTTGTCGCATACAGGTTGTCCAAAACTGTATGACCAATTACCAAATCTTCAAAGTTGAAAAAGTTCTCTTTTTCAAATGGAACACCCTGTATATTATTGGATGATCAGATGCAGAATTTAATTCTGCATCGATTCGCTATGACTTTCCCTATACCTATTTACAACGATTTTCTTGTTATTCCATATTTTTTACTAAAATGTAATAAAACTACAAAATCGTATCCAGTAAGCATTGATTATAAGAGGAATTAGAACAAGTGACTTGACAGTTGTTGATTTTATATCAAAGTAGTACAATTCTATTTTGGTAATTCTATGAAATACAGTTAATAATGGAGAATATTGAAGAATATTCGAATAATGATCTGCTAAATTTGTTTTATACGCACGGTGAATGTGAACGAATTGTCAGACGCACTCGTAGATTATTTAACGAGCGATATCCGGACTTACCAGCAATGACTCCTGGAAAATTTGCAAGAATTGAAGCTCGGTTTTTGGAAACTGGGAGTGTAAAGGCAAATTGTAATCACCGAAAGCCAGTAATAGATAATGAAGCTAACGAGGTGAATGTTTTGGCTTATTTTCAAGCTTATCCACGGAGTTCAATTCCAGCAGCAGCGCTGGAATTGGGCATATCAAGAACTTCAATTCATAGGATATTAAAAAAACACAAATTGCATCCTTTTTGTGAAATAACTGTACAAGGCTTACGCCTTGGTGATGAGGCAAGACGCGTCGCCTTTTGCGAGTTCATGTGCACAAAAAGGAAGATGCAAGATTCCTTTATAAAATGATCTGGACTGACGAATCAAAATTCAGCAGGCAAGGAATTATAAATCGTCAAAATATTCACTACTGGGCACAAGATAATCCACACGTCTTAAGGGAGAATAATCACCAGGACCGGTTTAGCTTTAATGTATTTTATCTGGTTATGGACAATAGCGTAGCATATCAAGTCTACGATGAAAGTTTAAATGGGGCTAGATATCTAGAGATATTTAGAGTAATTGTTAGTGATTTTTTAAATACTCTACCTCCAGGAGAGAGAGCAAATAGTTGGTATCAACTAGATGGTGCTCCCGCGCACTCCACACTAGCTGTACATCAACAATTGACGTTGATGTTCGAGGATCGGTGGATTGATCTCCAGGGACCCTGGAACTGGCCACCCAGATCACCCGATTTGACGCCCTTGGACTTTTACCTGTGGGGTCGCATAAAAAAGCAAGTGTACTCTACACCTGTATTAACGAGAGAGTAACTATTGAACCGTGTACACGATGCGTTCACCAATATAACCCCAGACGAACTTCGGAGATCGGTATTTCGTTCAATTTATTTTATTTTTTCTTGTCATTATGTTCCTAATTTGTTTGTTTTTCATTTGTTACTACGTTTCAAATTTTCTTATATTCATGTTTTGTTTCCATTTTCTAATTAAAATGAAACACATACGATGTTTCAGTTTCTGTCAAAAATCACATTAAAATAGAAAATATTGACATAACAAGAAAACCGTTGTAAATAGGTATAGGGAAAGTCATAGCGAATCGATGCAGAATTAAATTCTGCATCTGATCATCCAATAATATACAGGGTGTTCCATTTGAAAAAAAGAACTTTTTCAACTTTGAAGATTTTCTAATTGGTCATGCAGTTTTGGACAGCCTGTATGCGACAAATCAATTGTCAATGTGGATTTCGAAAGTGTCATTCTTGTGCTTCCATCTACCCTAGAAGTGTTTATTACCAGTCGAAAATGGGCAAAAGATACTGTGTTGCAAATAACGCTACATCTTTCAAAATTTTCAAAAAAATCATGATATCTAAGTAGCAGTTGAAAATCGGGATAGGGAAACCTATTAGAACTCATCGTAAAATTTTCTCAGGAATTTAAAAATGAAATAATATACAGGGTGTTCTATTTAAAATAAGAAAGTTTATGGGGACTTCCGGTATAACTGGAAGTGGTAAGATCCTGAAAATATTTTAAAATGAAAGAGAATCTTGAATAGCCCCGGATTCCAAAAACTCAGAGTTCCAGGTTTTTTCTAACCTCGTAAACTTCTAACAAACGGCTACCCTGGAGAACCCTGTATATGTTAATTAACGTATTACGTATTAAACCGTATTTTATGTAACCTATGTTTAGATCAGTTAGGTAATTTTAAAATTATTGCTAAAATTTGTTTTCTCACTTTAACTTTTAATTGAATTTTATTTTTCTATTAGTTTCACCTTCAAAAATATAAAAATATATTTAGTATTAAACTTTTTAAATCAATTTTGATGATAAATCTTATGTATATCAATTAACAAGTAAATGTCATCCGATTTTCTTTTTACCTTTACAAATGCAATTTCAATTGTAATAAATTTTCATTGTTAGCCTGAAGAAGACCAAAGTAAAGATTGAAACGGTTCTGAAATATATATTTTATTTTTGTTTTATTTATATTTATATAATATAATATAAATATAATTTTTTGCACAACTTATAATTAGCCGCCTTCTTGTTTTGCAAATTCAAATTCAGAAGCAAATCATGTTTGCGCACATAATTATTATCTAATCACTTTTCAATTCGTCAGCATTTACGTTTACAAGCTAAATGACGGTTGGTATATAAACAAAACTACGACATACATATTAGTTAATACCACGAAGATGCCAACAATTATTGGGTATCAACAGCCTGTCGAGACAGAGGGAGAAATAAAAGACTGTATTTCCAGTCGCTAAGCTTTCGCCATATATTATTACCGACAGTGTACTTAGTTTTACTATTTATTTTCCTATTTACATACAGTTACAATCGTCAGTGTTACCAATCTTTCCCCTGCTGGAAAGGCGCACTTCCCGCGTTTTCTAACCTTGTCAGTTTCAGCTGGCATTTTAATATGTACGTGTTTTGTATCTTGTTGAATTTTAAATTTTCGACCATTAATTGTTCCAGTCCGTTGTAAAACGTAAATAATTAACCTTGTGGTTTAATTACAATTTATTTTTTTGAAAAAATATTACATTGATACTTAAATAAGTGTCTTTTAATTTCATAACTTAGTTACTTTTAATACTCATTAAGAAAAAGAGGAAGGCATGCTAATTGTACGCTGTGACGGTACAACTGCAGAATCTTTTCCAACAATGTAGCTACCAGACTCAATCTGTAAGTTTTTAGATTTAGTTACATATCAGATGATGTTGTTAGTAGCACCACTCTTTCCTTGATTTGTAGATGTTACACTGAAGAAGCCTTAATTAAATGGCGAAAGCTTAGCGACTGGAAATAGTGTCTTTTATTTCTCCCTCTGTCTCGACAGGCTGTTGATACCCAATAATTGTTGCCATCTTCGTGATCTTAACGTTGTACAGCCGTACTCCTACTCAACCTCAATATTAGTTAATGCATGTGTCATATTACATAACTTCAGCTTTTGGTATAGCAGCATTCAGTACATAAGTACTGAAATTGCCATAGTACAGTACAATCTGATTCTTTTAATAACAACAAAGGTGTTTGCGATTACAACTGAAACAGCACAACACGAAATTTACCAGATCTATCGGGTTATATTCTAAAGTAAGATGGAAGTAGGAACACTTCGTTGTCTCAATTACTGTCATTACTAAGGTGAATTATTACAACATATGCAGGCAGAGATTTGCGTATGTGCGGAGTATTATGTTATAGTTACGTAGCTATTCTGTGATAAGTACCTACTAAATACGCTTGGGAAAAGAAGTTGTATTGTCGGGCTTACACGTGTAAAGCCGCGTGCTTACTGGGCTGACATTGCGACAATATTTATTTAACGTAGGCATTGCAATCGACTATGTCGATCAACAAAGGATGTTGTTCGACATATCGAATGGTTTCCCGTCTCGACGTACACATTTTTTAACGTTGGACATCATTGTGCAGATCAGTGTAGGTATTCTTTAATATATTTTTTTTTTTAATGGAGTGGGAAAAAGAAATGATCTTTGCATTTATTATTATATCTATTGCGAACAGACTAAAAATAAATCTATCGGATATTAAAACTGAGGATTGAAAAGATCGAAATAAGATGCATCATGTTCTACATGCGCTTGCCAAGCATTCAATACAATAAAAGAAATTGCAGAAAATAAAACTGAGAATCTCCAGAGGTAGTTTGCATATATATGCAACTACTACCTACTGCTATTTTTTGTCTGCCCATAGAATTTTAAAATGCGATAAGATGCGTTAAATTTACTTTCAGTGCAACTTTTTGATACTTTTACTGAAAATAATAATTTATTGTAATGTCAAAGTCATAGCGTACTACCTAAAATATTATTCGACGATTTGAAAGCATTAATAAATGAAACGACTATTTAAGGAAAACTATTGAAGATAGGTATGGGGAATGTTACAGGGAATGTTCCATTTGAAAAAATGGAGTTTTACAACTTTAAAATTTCTTTTATATATCTGTATTTTTTTAGACAGCCTGTATAATATATAAATTCTACTATGTTTTGGTGAAACAATGTTGGTGTGTTGTGGCTTTAAACTGCGAGACCTGTTGCACATGTATATATATATATATTGAGATGGTTCTGTTTCTTGGTGTTTGCGGCATGAAATGGAGATTGGTGATGAAATGATTAAACAACGAAATAAAACGACATTTACGTTTCGGCAATATATATATTGCCTTCTTCAGAACTACAAGAAAGGTTAACTATAACTATAATGTGAAAATATTTTTGTTGTTGATATTCTTACCTAAAATTATCGTCTTACATTTTACTAAACTTAATTAAAATTTAATTAAGTTTAGTAAATTAAAATTTAATTAAGTTTAGTAAAATGTAAGACGATAATTTTAGGTAAGAATATCAACAACAATACAGTACACATCGGCAAAGAAACTCGCTTAAGTTATATATATATATATATGGCTTTACATTCCCTAGGGAATCTTAGCCGCTCCTAAGAGCTCTTCCGACATAAATTCAGGTGGTGGTGGTCCGTCATTCCACCGCCCCTTCTACTTGCAGTTTCATAGGTTCTTGTTTCTTCTTGCTTCTTCGCAAATTTTTCTCCACTGTCTCCTATTCTTCATTTCTATTTTCCATCCCGTAATTCCCATTCTTCTAATATCTTGTATAACTTGGTCCTCCCACCGTGTTTTTGGTCTGCCCCTAGGTCTATTAGCGCATGGTTTCCATTTAGTAATTTTCCTTAATATCGATTCTTCTCTTTCTCTATTTATGTGCCCATACCATCTCATTCTCTGCGACTTTATTATTCTGACCACATCCTCTCCTCCCAGTATTTCATTTATCTCACAGTTCGTTAATAGTCTATATTCTTCGTTAAATTTCTTCGGTCCATATATCTTCCGTATTAACTTTCTCTCAAAAGTTCTTAGTTGGTTTTCTTCTTTATTTGTTAAGCACATAGTTTCCGCCGCGTATAGCACCACCGGTCTTATCACACTTTTATATATTTTCAATTTGGTTTTTCTTTTAATATTTTTACTTGTCATTAGTTGTTTATGTTTATAGTACGCTTTATATCCTAATTGAATTCTATTAGCAATTTCCCAACCCCTTTCGTTTCTATTATGTATAATAGCTCCTAGATACTTAAAAGATTTAACTTTTTCAAACTTGAATTGTCCCAGCTGTAAGCTCTTATCCTTTAGTCCTTCTTTCCTTGCTACTTCCATATATTTTGTCTTTTCTTGGTTAATCTCCAAGCCTCTTTTTCCTGCTTCATTACTTAAGTCCAGTAGCGCTATTTCTAATGTCCTCCTGTCCCTTGCCACAATTGCCAAATCATCTGCAAAGGCTACTACTTGAACAGCTCTATTTGTTATTACACCTCCTAGCCCGCATGCTCGTATAGTTCCCGTTGCACATGTAAGTGAAAGATAATAAATTATGTATCACCGGTGTAAATGTCAAATTTTTTACAAAAATCGTTATGTTTCAGAAACAGTTGAAGATAGATATAGGGAATTCTAGTTGTAATTGTCATAGAATATCATGCTCAATTCAAAAATGTAATAATATATAGGCTGTTCCATTTAAAGGCACAAAATTCATGGAGACTTACATAAATATCTATTTTGAAACAATTACGAAATTAGTAAACATATAATGATTAAATAGCAATAATATGCAATTATTGGTTTCGACTTATGTTATACTCGTTGAACTTTAAATGTTCGATAAAGTATCGAATTTTCCACAGCTAATAATAACTGCACCTAAAGAGTGGAGCACAGTGAGTTTGACGTCGACCTGAGTTGAATTTCACAAGGGAAGATCCCGAACCCGCAAATTCAAAAAATTATGAAACCTTATTGCTTCTACAATATACAGTAGTGTGTACACTGTAGGACGGCAGTAGAACCACTGCCGAAATGTCGGACTTACAAAATCCATCAGACGATGGAAACAGTCCAATCAACATCAACTCATATTCAATGAGTTTCATACACAGTGTGGCAACCGTTCATAGCACGATGCATGTATTAGTAACTACTGGTCGACTATAAATGGGCGTGCCACCTTGAATTACCAAGCCTACTTAGCTGTACGCGGATGGCATTATAAGTTACACGTATAAATGTATACGGGCATATAGGCAAATCAAAGTCTTTTAGAGTTCTATGTTATAGCATAAGTGATTAATAACATTACATGTGGTAGAAAATACTATTCCTGAAAAATAAAAAGCACTGTTAGAGGTAGTGTGTTTCCGATATAAGTAAATATTTTTAGTTGTTTGAAGAATCACATAATCACTGATAACATGTCAGTGAAATAATTCATCACAGCCTCATAAACAACATAAAAAATCAAAAATAAATAATCAGAACTCCTAAACTTTAAAATAAAAACTAAAATAATATTGTTCAACAAGTATAAAATCTAAAAAACGCAACTATAATAAAATAATGGAAAATAAAATATTTAATTTTTAAAACAGAATTGTATTCAACATTGCAATAAACCTGCAATTAGCTAAAAGAGAATATTATTCTTAAACAATAATAAAATTTGAAGTATATTAATTTATTAAGTGGTCAAATAAACCTCCCTCTTGATAAGAACAGTAACCCAACCGATCATAAAAATTCCGACGAACATTTGTTAACATATCTGCTGTGACATTATTACTGATTTCAATAACTCTCCCGCGCAGTTCCTCTAGGTTTGATGGCCGTTGATCACCGTATCCGTATATTGTATTATGTAAAAAGGGCAATAAAAAGAAATCGATTGGAGCTAGATCAGGGGACCGCGCTGGCCATTTAATAGGGCCCGAGTTACCGATCCATCTGTTTTCAAAAACCGCGTTTATAAAGTTTGTTACAATGCGTGTATTGTGTGCTGGGCAGCCATCTTGCTGAAATCAAACTTCATTTATATTAAATCGCTCCCGTATTGCCGGAATAATATTATTTTCAAGTAACTGTAGGTATCTAGTTCCGTTTAAATTACTGTCAATGAAAAAAGGCCCAATTATATGATTTCCAATGATACCTGCCCATACATTGAGCTTCTGTGGATACTGCGTTCGCGTTGGTATATTTAAATGTAGATTTTTACGCGACCAGTAACGACAAACTGCGCGGTTATGATGCCCCTGTAGGTAAAATGTTTTTTCATCTGTGAACAATACGTTGTTAAAAAAAAATTGGTTATCGTGATATTTATTTATCAATCTTTCGCAAAATTCCATTCGGCGATAATAATCATCGGGAAAAAGTACTTGTGAACTTGTAAATTTGTATGAACGATATTTATTAGTACGTAAAATCTTATGAACCGTTGTTTTAGAGATACCTAATTCGCGAGCAATTTGTCGAGATGACATAGTGGCATTTACTTCAACTAAAGCACATACTCGAATTTCTATATCGCTTACATTCTTATCCGGAACAACTTTATTTTTATTATTTACTAAAGAAAATGTAGTTTCAAATCGATTAACGGTCCTAACGGTGCTTGCATTGGGAATTTGACTTTCGGGGAAATTAGCTGCAGATAAATCCCGAGTTACTTCCGCGGAATTACCACCGTAAAAGTGTTTAATCATGAAGAGTTTTTGCTCCGGCGTATAGTACTCCATTTTTAAAATAACCGTTATCTACCTACCAACAACGCGTTTTATTAAATAGTACGAGCGAGTAGTTCTCCCGACGAAATATAAAATGCATCTGACACGTACGTGTGCGACGGCTCATGCGCCTGTGCGGCGACAGCGTAGTGATGTGGATTTCTTGACAAATACGAGTGCATCATAGCAATATGCTAATGTAATCCAGTCGAATATTCCGTATACTTCTTTACCGTACTAATGCACGGATACCTCTGTGTATCTCGCTTACACTACAGGATCGCTATAATGCGGACGCAGGCGGACAATTGGTGTATGTGTGTTACACGCAATTTTTTTTTGCACTTTGAAAACAGAAACAAGAAAGTACTTCTTTCTGAACATTATATTTTTCTTAAATCTTAATTATTCTGTGATCTAATTAAGTCAATCTAATTACGATCAAAAAATTAAAACCAATATTGTAGGTAATTGTGGGCATTCTATGTTACGTTGGCAAAATTTTAATTCAACTAGCGAGAGAACCTAACGCATTACCTAAAAAGAACGATATATAGCGCAGTACTATTATTTACTTAACTACACACTAAAAAATATTTGTAATTCCTACGGAAAATTCCATTAATGTATAGGGTAAATTTACCTATAATTTTCTAGTAAATTTTCCAATTTTTGGCGATTTTACCGTATACGTTACTGGAATTCCGTAGGAATTGCATATATTTTTTTAGTGTGTATTTTAATTATGTAACATTAAAACCAATAATGCTAATTTCTGATAAAAAAATGATTTGATTTTCTATCAATTGCACAACAGAAAAAAAAAGATAATTGCTAAATGATACCTTTACGCAAATTACCATGTTAAGTTTATTATTACGTAATTAATATATATAACAGACATAATGAACACGTGTATAATAATAATTACTGTTAATTAGGCAGCAGGGACAAATTATTAAAACGAGATGAAAAGATTAATTCAAAGATCATAGTTAGCACGCTTTTTTGTTACATACTTTTACATCTTCTGTACATACATCACTACTAGTAGATGAAAGAAAACAAAAAATTAAACCGCAATTTATCTCTCAAAAGTATATGGCAACTTCTTCAGCAAGAAAACGAGAATTTAGACTTTACGTTGGAACCCTTAGGTACTTAACCACTTGGCTCCACGGTAACCTGACGTTTCCCACGCGGATACGTATCTTGAGATCACCTCTTTTCCTTGAGAATCCAACTGCAACACAACCTCAGCCTCTATCGAGAGACTCAGCGAACAAGATGGTGTATAGTGCCCTGAAGAGGACTACAGGCCAGTCTATCCCTCCTGCTAGCCGTGTACATGACGTGTGTCGTCACAATATGTATGTATGTAATATTAGGGTGATGATACACTGCAATCTGAAAGATCTATTGCGTCCGCTTCTGTTGCTATATTTACAGCTGGTCGTCCAGTCTGATTCCTTTTAACAAGTGCAGAATGTCAGAAGGCCCCAGATTAGGTAACTCTTCCTTTTGAATTTCACATGCTTCCATGTGCAGGGCACCTGAGTTGCACAGTGCTGCGCAATTTGAGAGTAGATGGATGGATGTTTCATCCCACAAAATGTACATTTGGCTTCCTTTGCTACTCCAAGCCTGCTCAGATGCCCATTCAGTATACAAATGATAGGATCCCTGTCAATATACGAATATTATTTTTACTCAGGTTGATGCATTTTACATAGCTCCTCTGGTTATAGGATCCCAGAAGAGCTTGCCTCATTCTCTTATCCCGCAAAAAAGGTTCTAATCCGTTATATCGTTTCCTTTCACTCCTGTGTCCCGGAAACCATAGTAGGGTTACCTTGTTCCTTTGCCTAGCTCGTTTAGTTTTTCTATACGCTCCCAAACCTGGAGCTGATAATATTTGAGCTCATAATCTCTTGCTTTTCGTATTTTCTGTAAATGTTGAACTGGACGCATTTTGCAATAACGTGCATTTCCGCCTGGAAGATACTCTTGGATCTAGGCCCATGTATTCCTATTCCAGTTCCCTCTGGCATTCTGCAACCATCCGTGTACCATTTGATGGCGTTTCCCTTGAGTTTCAAGATGGTGTCTTTTTTCCATTCTCTTTTGGTGTTGAGCTTTGTTGTAAATTCTTTCACAAGGCTGAACTTTCTTGGCATATCGTCTCGGGGCATGTCCCAGATTTGGTCACCTTCAGGAGGCTGAGCCCTACGCCTAACCATTCCTTCGTCAGAGTATATATGTCGCTACGTGCATACTAGGCTTCCGAGGGAGGTCTGTCAGGAACAGCAGAAAGAGATGTGGCCCCAATAACGATCCCTGCGGTACTCCGGGGAGGATATCGCGAGAGCCAATTCGGATTCCGGCAGTCTTAACGCATAAAGATCAGCGTTTAAAGTAAGATCTAATCAACCTGTTAAATTGGGGTTCAAAACAGAAGCAATCAATTTGTGGATCTGCCCTTTGTGCCAGAGTTAAAGGCACGTTGAAAATCAAAGAAAACTAAGGCCACGGTTTCTCTCCTCTTGATACCACTTCAATCCATTGTGGTGGTATTCATTAAATTTTTTCATGTATCAATGTATTGATCTTTATTATGATTAAAAATAAAAATAAATAAGTAAAAAGAGTAAACAGCAGACAGAATGCGGAAAGTAAAATCTTAAAAATTATATTGTAACGCACACCAATTAGATATTTAAACATGAATTATGAATGTTTTATGAAATTATTATATCTAGAAAATTGGTCTAGAAAATCTTGGATATTATTTAAAAAAATGCGAAGTTGTCCTGCCTGTTAAGCATTTCTTTGAATAAAGTAAAATTTTCTTCACCCAAATACAATTATAACCAAATAAAACTGATTTTAACAGCAAAGTATTTCTTCTATAAATCACATGATTTAACAACTTCCTAAATGGCACACAAGATAAATATTAATGGCAAAGTGAAAAGGATGTTGGAAAATTTATGCAGTTGCACTAATGAGTATCCATTAAGGAGACTGATATCTCAAATTATCTACATTTTACGTTGCACCCAGTTGAAACCATAATCGTTTCTTATCTAATTCGGTGCCAAGCGCTCTGTTTGTTGACAGCAGGAACAGAAGACCAAGTGTATGATTATCAGTGCAATTTTAAAGCTGGTAAAGTGTGGTAGCGTTAAATTATTAATTTGCGCCTTGTACAATGAATTAATTGAATGTGGAGGTCGCATTGTATTTTATCGCCAACTGCAGGAACAGAAGTCTATTGATATATGCACATGTATATATATATAATCCTCTGGCCGTATGTTTTGACTTCCACAGAGACATAGTGATATTATTGTAAGTGTAATAAATACTTATATACGTTTATTTACACAAAAGTATTTAATTACGGTGAGATAATGATGTATGTTCGTACGACGTATATCTTTACTCTTTCAGATAAGTTATAAGTTCAGTCCAGGTCATGTGGAGTTAATTAGGCATTTCCTACTTTTCTTTTTCACTTGTTGCTGTTTGCTTTATGTGATAAGATTTTTCTGGATACTGATATGCAGTATTAGATAGCTGCTTTAAATTAATAGCAATCAAATTAAGTTATTGCTTAAGTGCTTTCCTTTATTTGTAGAAATTTAGATTTTCTTATCATAGATATTAAATCTAATGTATTGCACGTGCAATAATTGTGCAATTTTTCCTTTTATTTGCTAGAGGATATCTGCATGTAGAGTTGGTAATTTTTAAGTATATGGCGTTGTGCCCATTTTCTAACACAGAAAGCAGAAAGTTCCTGCCAAAATGTTGTTCCTAGAATAAAAACGCACGAATATAAATTGCTACTATTCACAATTAGAAATTGTATGTTTATGTTACCTTAAAGTACACTCGAGAGCAGATAAATCGACACCGTTATAGAATTTCATAGCACCTGCTAGAAATACGGAAGGAAGACGCTGTAAACGTATATATATCCAATAAAAATTTGGTCAACTATAAATTGCGGTGTATTTTAAATTTATGGCATAAATAGCGCATTTTAAAATAAATTCCATTTTAAATTTGTGAAAACATACAGTTGAATTTATTAGTCAAAAGTTTTTAAAGTTATCTAGCAATAGTGATACTTAACTATTAAATTCTAAGGCATGAAATATATAACATGTGTGCTCCAGATCAAAATAATCCCTCTTCCTCGAACTTTTCTTCAAACTTTCAATATTTATTTCATAAATTACAAATTTGATTGTTTTTAACAAGTTTATAGTTTCTAATAAAAAAAAACTAGATGTACATATAGCCTTGCATCTTGTATAAGCTAACGATATACAAATTGGAACTTTATGTTGTCTCTAAGGACGATATACTTAGAAAAACAGTGGTTGTTATATGAATAATATACTTTTATTGCGAATTTTCATTGACAGAACGAAATATTTTATTCTTTTGATAAAATACTACTTTACAATCTCTGATTAAGTAATAACAAGGTTCATTAGTGAAATAAATAAGTTATAGTTATTACGACAAATCATTTTACATTAGGATTAAATCAAGGGATAATATTTGTTATAGCAACTATTTTTTCATACGTTCAATAACAAAAAATTGCTCAGCTGATAAGTTTTGTATGTGATGCAATAAAAAAAAATGTAATATCAGGCATAAGACAAAGAAAAGATCCTTTACTTCCGATGTTCTGCACCTAATCAAAACTGAGTTAGCAACAAAAGATTGGCAATTCATATACATGACAGAAAGTGTTGATGCCTGCTATGAACACTTTTCTGAGATATTAGTAAATACTATAGATAAATATGCAACCGGGAGGACAGTACTCAGTGACAATTCGCTTAAGATCAAGTGGGTGACAGATCGCATTAATACGTTGACAAAAATAAAAGGACAATTATATGAAGACGTAATTGAAAACAGAATACCGCGGCTTGAGTATACCAACTTTTGCCGAAACATAAAGGAAGAAATTGATGAATCCAAAAAACAAACATATTCCGAATATATACTCCGTGCTAGAAATGCTGTCAAGGGAACATGGGAGGTTAGTTAGGAGGTGAGTAGAATTTCTGATTAAAAAGCCCAAAGATTTCATAGCTGAAGATATCATTTCATTTCTATGTCTTGAAAACGTTAACATGGGATCAAAGTAAATACCCAAGTCTCTCACCACTGTAGCTCGTGAAACTGGCGTCCCATTAATGCAATAATTAAAATATATCGGGCTAGGTTTTCTAGTATAGCACATCACCTTACATTTCGCTGTGTTCAAACATAGACCGTTATCAGAACACCATCTGTCTATTATATCTAGCTGTTCCTGTAATCTTAAACAATCATTGTCCGACGTAATTGACATATACACTTTTAAATCATCAGCGAAAGCACACTTATCGCACCTAATCTTTTCAATCAAGTCATTAATGAATAACAGGAACAGAAGTGGTCCAAGATTGGAGCCTTGCGGAACTCCCGAGGTAGCATGGAATGGGTGTGACTGAAATCCATTGTAGTAGACGTACTGCATTCGGTTTGTTAGATATGATTTAAATAGAGATGTCAAAGGATTACTGAAAACGAACAACTCCAGCTTTCCGAGAAGTAACGCATGGTCGATGTGATCAAATGCTTTTGATATGTCAGTATACACAGCTTCAACTTGTCCAGAAGCATCAAAGGTGTTAAGTGCGTACTGAGTAAAAATTGCAAGATTGGTAACTGTAGACCTCTTCTCCATAAATCCGTGTTGTTCAATCGCAATGTAATATTTGATAGCTGGATAAATATTTGCATATAAGATTGCTTCAAAGATCTTAGCAAAATTGTTTAGTATAGTAACAGGACGGTAATTCTTAATTTCAGTTGTTGATCCACTCTTTAGAACAGGGCAAACCCTGGTATATTTCCATAATTCTGGGAAAGTACAAGTTTTTAACGCCTAATTAAAAATGGTCGCCAAAGGAGTTGCCAGTATCCCTCTGCAGTCTCTTATCAAAAAACTAGGAATCCCATCCGGTCCAGCAGTCATCTTGTTTTTCAATTTCCGCATAGCTGTGCTCACATCAAACTCATTGTCAGTCACATTGTCTACAGAAATACAAAAGGCAGAAGCATTTTCAGTAGATGATGCATCACCATGAAGTTCATTAGTATACACAGAGCTAAAGTACAACGCAAAACCATCTACAATATCTTGGGGATTATCATATGTGATGTCATCAGAATGAATTGAACTAGGTATTCGCGACCTTCCCTTTTTTGCGTTAATATAATGCCAAAATTTCCTTGGATCATTCGATATAAATGCCTCCGCGTTACATGTATAGTTTCCATATGCATCTTTAATTTGCTTTTTTAGCAAAGCTCTTAAATATTTATATTGCTCTAACGCATTATAATTTTTTGTCCTTTTATGTTGTTTAAAATAGTATGCTTTCAATTTAGTATTTTGTATTATTTCAGATGTATACCATTGCGGATATTGTCTATTATAATTCTTATGTAGAGGTACATGGAGCTCAAACAGTGTAAACAGCTTTTCATAAAACAAATTACATGCTATATTAACATCATCTATATCATTTAGGAACGACCAGTCAATTGATATCATTGTATTATACAAGTTAGGAAAATCGGCTTTGCCAAAATTAAACGATCTACAGTGAGGGTTAGTCTTAAAATTTTTTGTACAGTGATTGTTCAGTTTAATATAGATTAATAGCGCTGGGTGGTGGACGTCTTCATATAACAAAGGGTTAGTTTCTCTTACCACCTCTAATTCACAGTTGGACAAAATTAAATCTAGCAAACGTCCATTACAATTTTCAATAGAATTGAATTGAGTAACATTTGTGAAATCAACAAAATTTAGCATAATATTTTGATACGGATCATTAGCATTCACACTATTAAAAGAAGTGATATTAAAGTCACCCATTATTAACACATTTTCATAATTAATTATAATTTGTTCAAATAACTCCAAAAATTGTTCAATATACAGTATAGGTAACCTAGGCAGTATATAAATTGTAAAAACGTGCATATTAAAATTATTTCTAAATGTACATCTCATACCAATAATGTCAATAAGAGGAAATGATTCTAAAATTAATGTTAAATCTATAGCCAAAACACTTATTGATAATTTAGCTGCCACTAATACACCACCGCCAGTCCTTCTATCCACCTCGGCGTGTCGTCTATCGCACCGCAACACAGTATAATTACCCGGAAAATATTCCGAAGACAAAAATCCATCGGACAGCCATGTTTCTGTAATACCTATTATATCATAATCTTCCGAACAGCAAGCCGTGAAGAAGTCATACGATTTAGCACGCATACTCCTAACGTTCTGGTAATAGCATGTAAAAGTGGACATTGCATTCGAAGAAGTTAGTGTAAAGGGACGATTTTTGGAACACCGTGTACGTATTTAATTCTTAAATTCTTCTCGCCATTATCCATACGTTTCTGGAGTTCCAGTTTTACAGCATTGTAATGTTCTATTTGTTTTGGCGTTTTATCGAAAAAAATCGTAATGTGTTTGAATAAGTTATTATCTTTCAGGCCCTTAGATTTCTTAATAACATTATGGACTGTACTCTCATCAGGCAATTTAACCTTAATTAGCCTTGGTTTAGTGCGCTGCGGATCATATTTTCCCAATCTAAATGGTACAATAGCGTCAGTTACTATGTTAGGGCAAAGATACTTGAGAATCTGACCAACAGATTGCTTCTCATCCTCAGAGCGAGCCTCCCTCGACGCAGAGGAGGACTCCATCACACCAGATATAATAACATTACATCTCCTACTCTGCCGCTGATCCACCTACCGCACAATATCCTCAAAGTTGTAAGTACTCAATTGCGATGGACCGAATGATGACAGCTGGTTCTTCAGGTCGTTGATTTCTTTGATTAGACCGGAAATCATGGATTTCAATTCATCGATTATATCACCTGAGGTGCCCCTACAGGTAGGGCAGTTCCAAGATAAACCAATTGCGTTCTTGGATGCAATAGTTTGCATATCAGCAACTGACAAGCCAACGCAAACATGACTATATGATTTTTTACAGACAAAACAAGTAATTAATTTAAACTTTTCAGTCTCAGCGTTACAACAGGAGCAAACAAACATTTTGAATAGTTAAAAGAAAAACAGGAAATGACAGGGATACACTTTTCACGTTGAGGCGCCCTTCACAACGACTTAAATAATTAGACAAACAAAGATCAACAGGCGGCGGAAAGGTAACAACAATAGAGGCAGTAGGGAAAAAAAAGGGATGTTTCCAAAATACCAGGAGTATTATCAAATATTGATATATAGATTCCGTCCAGTGTCTGTATATATGTATATATATATGTAAGTAAATTTTCTTGTACTGTTCCCTTTTCTCTATATTAAAATAATGTAGAAATCACTGACTTTATTTAAACCGTGCTTCAAAATGTATCATCAGTAAGGGCCCACGATGAAAAGCCCTACTATGGAATCGTATATTAAAATTCGATAATTATCCTCAGGGTCTTACACATTTGTATATCTCACCCTTATACAGAGGTTCATGGGTACACCCAGAAAAGAGCAACCTCTCCAGCTTGTGTAAAAGAGAAGATTATGCGCTATATCTCTGCTACTGTGTATGCATATACGCATAGCATACATAAATATGGTAAATTTATAATTTGTTCACTGTAAGCCGCTCCTTTGTATATAATGCAGTCCTCTTTGAGAAATGAATATTTTTTACTATTCCTCAAGTTGTGTAGGCAAAGATATGAAAATACAAATTTATTCCAATATTCCATATTAGGTATACATCCAGTTTTAAACTAAGAAAAGAAATTATCTAACAATGAGATAAAGCATATTATTATGATCTAGAAATACAATTAACAACATTACTAGCGAAAATCATTGCTGGAAGTTCTGATTCTAAAATTAAACTTCTTGAATTAAAATTGATTATGGAACTACAAAAGATATTCCGCACTCTAGCAGCGACATAGCCCAGGAAGCAGAAATCGTTCTAGACCATCGTTAATGAAATAATTGAAAGTTTAATGAAATGTATGGAAAACTTTCCACTTTAAGGGATTCCAGGGGTATTCAAGCTACTTTTACACTTGCAAGAAAAATTAAAAAACCGGAATGGTAATTCTAAGCTTAATTTAAAACTAATTATAGGTTTATATTCGGCAGATAATAAAATAGTATATAGATAATAGAAATATTCATAACAAATTTTATATGATGATATAATCATAATTACCTACAGAAAATCCTACAATTCTTTTCTAATAAATAGCAATTAAATGAATACTGGACATTTGATAATGTATTGCTGTCATTGGGATAAAACCATTTATTATATTTACGCGGTAATATCTATTTTCTTCCGTGCGGTGACATTCCAATTTTCTCTAGTCTTCAGTGATATCCATTTGTAAGATTATATCGAGGTATTCACACGAAACCTGAACACCTCCATCCTCCTAGCGGCTTTTCCTTGTAGCTATTTTGAAAAATTTTAATCATCTTCCTGCTGAGTCTTTCCCTATAGGTTTTAATATGTTAATTACAATTTTCTATAACACTTTATATACAAGGTGTCGCATAATTTAAGAAAGAGAATCGCATATATATATATATTAGAGATAAAATTGTTTGAAAGTGGTTTTTTTATTTTGCAAAGTAATTTTGCAAGAATTCTTGACAAAAATGGTCACCTTCACCACAAGCAGTTGTGATTACACTAACGCTTTATACTGAAACTCTCATTTTCTTGCAGAATATCACAGCAAAGGTGTAAAACCGCTATTTGATTATGCTGCGCGCATCTCAGCGAAGTATAAAAAGGGTTGAATAGTTCCATAGTATATATCTACGTTTTGTGCGGGAATTTACAATAAATTTCAGACATCGTTCGCGCAAGAGACATAAAAAGTATGCACATTAATGTGGGGGACGCACTTTTACGACGTCTTTTACGAGGAAATCACAATATCCGTTCGTACTGGTAGTAGTTGCGCGAAAGTAATAACTACTGCTTGCATGCTAGATATCTAGACGCGAAGTCGTGTATTTTATTTTCGAATTTGTGAATATGGATTCGCTAATCCTTCAAGTAAGGTGTGAGTAAGCTTTCTCGTATCTGAAATTTCAGAATGTCTAATTTGTGGTCTTGCAATAGTACGTAAATGTACTGTAACACTAACGATGGAATTTTTATTGTGGTATAGTTCGTTTGCCTTACATCAAAACACATTGTTCAGCCTGATAACAGTTGGAGTCTTTGTTATTCTAAAACTTCTTCTAAGGTTGCACCCCTAAGCTCTTATTCGCTGATTAATGTAACAAGTAAGTCGCGTATTGACAGCAAACTGCAAGAATATTGCAGCAAATTTGCTTTGGAGGGTCAGGTTTGTAAGTTCTTTTCTTATTAAAAAAAAACTAAGGGCGCGCAATTAGCATTGGAAAATATTTGCAACGTATGTTGTCAAAACTTCAATTGGTTACAATGATTTTATTTTATAGTTATATGTACACTTTAGATGATACCACTCCAGCAGTTTTTTTTTAAACATGTATTTTTATGATTGTACCTCGCACTAAGTTGTATTTTTAGAGTATGCTGCTTTCTAGTGTAGCACAATTTAAACAAGAGAACAGTAGTGTAGTGTATACTGGGGTTCTGTTTGTCAAAAAGGTTAACAAAGTTGTTCAGAATCATTCAATAAACTAAATTCGAATTTCATTAAACACAAAAAATTTCGAAAATATCAAAATCTATCTATCTGTCTGAGTTCAAAATATTGAGTTATATTCTCGCATGTTTACCATCGAATTTCGTCCCAAATTAATACAATGTCTGGAACAAATAAAATATTTGGGATCTTCCTAGTTTCAAACTTATCACCAATTTGTCTTATCTAATTTCAGAATTAGATAATCTTCAATGATATAAAAGTTCTTATCTTTTCACGCTTTTGTAAAAAAAAAAAAACGGTTACCTGTCAGGTGGTCAATTTCAACTTTTACTGCAACATAACATGTTCTTAATCTGCTTAGGGCTTCTTGTACTTTTTCTAGGATTTTTAGACTTTCATTTAAATCTAAACTTTTCTTTTTGTAGAACTTCTTATTTTACTTAAAACTCCATCACTAATTACTGGCAACAAAATAATCTTATTACGGAACTTCTTGCTATATTCAACTGCTAAAATGCTATTCTGATATACTCTGTATATAAAATTCTATGGGACATTTGCGTGATTATACTTAACTGATCTTTTTTTTAATAATATCTTGCGATTGTGAAAGGTAATGAAGAAAAATATACCAGATTATGAGTTTAATTGGTTTTTCTTTTTATAGTTCGGATCTTTAATTTTATTAGCTGATTTTGAGTGGTAGGATTTATACGTCACACTGATTCTGGAAGCATCTGTTACCTGTTTTATAGCATCATGGAAATATGAATGAATAGCTCAGCAATGCGATGAACACTGCGACAAGTAAACAACCTTCGCAACAACATTTTCCAAAAGGATTGAATTTTGACTGCCTCTTACAAGATTCTTTTTTTTTAAATTTCAGCTTGGGGTTTGTTGTTACTATAATCGTAATAATTCGTACTGATGAATATTTCAAATCTATCACGAAGATTCTGCATATTATTTTGAAAGGAGACCACAGGATCAGAAAGGGCTGCATCTGGGACAGCAAAACCACAGATGGTTAACAGGGCAATATTTTTGTAAACGCAAAATAATAGCTTTCAGTACTTAAAGCTGACAATAATATTTTTCCTTAGTATAATTAAGAACATTCCTCAAAAAAATCAAAGAAATGTTTTGTTTTAATTGGTTGACATACCAAAAGTGAAAAGAAGTGGTGACAATTTCAAAAACAGATTTTAACGTGAAAAGTAAGAGATCGGAGTGGATACCGTTTCCCAAATATTTAATGGATATTTTTTTGTTAAATTGTGTGGGAAGCAGATACCACAACATATTTGTATATATATTTTTTGTTTTGGTTTAGAAGAAACGAACTGGTTTTGGTATTATATTCTGTTGTAACAATACAGCATTAGTGCTAATTAACAGGTTAACTGTTAACTTATTAATGCTAATGTCCAAGCATTCATTATAATTCTTCATGGCAGCAAGCCTGTTGAATGAATAGAAGTGTTATGTAATGGCTTATTACCTAATATTGGATCTTTTGTTGTGGCTGAATCCCCTAATTTCTTCGTTTGTCTTTCTGCCATAACTACCCTACTGCCCGAAGTGCTTTGCATAAAGCTCTCACTCCAATAAATAGATAAATTTCCATAAATAGCCGCATAGCCATGTAAAAATTTCCACGTTATGTGAGAACACCTTCAATACACCTTTAATTGGATTATTCAGTACATCGCTTATATTCTATTCTATACGCCCACTTTTTGATTTGACGTAAATATTTGATGCTGTTAATTTTCCACTGGTAAATCGGTAGGGATAATATTGAAATTGTACGTAAGCTGAGGATTAGATTACATTTTTGTCAGTAGATGCATTAAAGGTATATATATAATTACCAAATAATTGTTATAATGTAAAATCCATCACCCATCCCATTGTCCTGCATCACGAATGTTACGTTCAACTAAAATAAAGAATCGAATGAATAACACCAACTTTGTTTTTGCTAAACTACACATTGTAAAATCTTAGACTAGGTCAAGATTTCAGTAGCTATTATGCTGATGTAAAGATACACACTCACTGACAGTGTAAACAGAAACCAATGCCAGATGACTATAAACACGCAAATAAGAAGTTTTAGATATAAATGTACTACATGCTATCATTAGTTGCTGCTAATTTTAGGAACATATTTATTTATTTCTTATTCGCCTATCTATAATTTATGAGTGAGGGAGGGATCAGTTTGATATGGTTATTGGTGTTGCGTTATACGCCGGAGAATGAACAATATTTTCGTTATCATCTAAAATATTTCGATAAAATTGGCGAAATTGATGAATGGCATATTCTTGATTTGTAGCACTACGCTTAAATGAAAGGTTTTGAAACGCTATCGGGCTGTTGGTTGAGCTTGCTATTCTTTTGATGAAAATATTAAATAAAAATATCATCAAGGTCACCTTACGTTTTTCAGTTTTCTCTTTTCCACGTATTACTGGATTTTGCTTTACTGTCCTGAATTTCCCTTTAACAGATATACTACTGGATATATTTGAGCCTATTTGAGTTTCGTCTACACCAGCATCGAATCCGTTTCTGTTGTCATCAATGCTTTCAAGTGACGGAATGCTACTTCGTGCTTCATCATTATTTTTCACTTTGATATATAAAACAACAAATTCCATCACGCCATTAAGGTAATAATGTCTTGGTGCTAATTTTCGCTTTCGCGCAAATTCAGTCTTTATATTTTTCCATTCCTCCTTACAGTTTACCACCAAAAGCAAAAAGTTGTCTGTTAATAACTACACTTTTAAGAATGTAAACTCTTTGGACTGTCATTAATATCACGATATAAAATAATAATGTTTCAGGTTTTTAGCTACTGGTAGCAAATAGTTACACGGATCTTTCAATTTTCAATCACTCAAGATTGGCTTCAAATTGCTGGTTGGTTTTACGAACTTTGGAAGTTATCGAAATGTCTCGGAGCTATAGATGGGAAACATTTAGTTCCACAAATTTTAACTACGCCTGTGACGCTGATGCGTGTTTTACAATAATCGAAGTCGGTCATGCCGACATAACTCGTGATAGAGGAGAACTTTCGATAATAGTGTGGTCTTAGATATCAGTTGATGGTAAAAGAGTTTTAGTTCGATGAGACGACCATTTTGCAGGATCTACTTATAGAAATCTGGTTGAGAACATAATGCTTCCATCCGTTAGAAATAGATTACATTTACCAACATGACAATTGCCCGGTGAACACTTCCAGACCTACGATGGAATGGTTAACAGATAACAATATGAATGTGCTTCCTTTTCCCGTAAGATGTCCAGCTTTCAATCCCAGTGAGAACATATGAAGATGTATGGTGAAACAAATGCAGTCTAGAGACTTTAGACCAAGACACAGAGAAGAATTATGAGAGCAATACTCTAGGCATTGTAAATTCTAGACAACTGTAATTTTGACAAATTTCTTTTTTCAATGAATAAACGTCTACCTAAATCTTCATCCCAGTGTCCATCACTGTCATTGAAAATAATTTTATTTAGAGCCTGATCTGTACGTAATTTTATCAGCAAAGGGTAAGCTATTTTATATCGACCAACAGCTTTAATGAATATAATGACGATCAATACCGCATCGCCTTGTAGGAATACGTAGGCCAGGCAATCGAAATATTATGAGCTAAAAACTTATATCACTCTAACACTAATGATTATTATATAGGGCTCAAAATGTCGCTATCAGACCATAGGTGGGCGGATATATCACACATCGCACCAACAGAATCATTTATTACCCACATAACTTGTTTATTTTGTTTACTTTAATTTGTTCATATGATTTTTCTTTATTAATGTATTGTTGTCCTGTCAATGGTACGCTGTTGGACAATAAAGATTGTTTATTATTAATATTATTATTATTATAACCAAAGGCAAATGGCATAAAGGAAGAAAATAGATTTTTCCCTCTTTGTCGATTCCTAACTCGTAGTTTTGAGATAATTACAACCATTTTCTGTCGGACGTCCGTGATCAAAACCGCAAGTTCGAACCGCAAAAAAAGACATTACATGCACCTAGTTTTTTGTTTCTCAATAATTATGAAGACGTTATATTGTAGTGTCTTTCTTACAGCACAGATGTATACACGATTAGTAAAAAGTCTGGAGCCAACTTTGTTTCCATAATATGCCTTTATCTATAAACTTCCTGTTATTTGTTAAACTTAAGATTAGAAGGTACCTGTTTATATTCTACGAACAATTTGACGTGGTTTCCGCGTAGAATTATCTTACAATTAGTGAATTAGCAATAAAGGAATTATTATTAGGCTATAAATATTCTAGATCTTATTGTTAGTAAATTTTATGGATGTGAGTTTATTAAATTGAGTACATTCATACATACATGCGTTATTATAACGAGAAATGCTATAATATATTTATAGAAATATTTGGCAGAGCACCTGCAGTGATTATAATACGGCCAATTACATACTTTCATTACAAATGTGTTTGTGGGCTTGGCAATCTATTATAGGTCTTTTGAGAGTCACATAAAACATACTAATTTCATTATTCTTCATTATTATTTTCTGGATTTTCATTATTGTATTTTTCATTATAAATATGATTTAATTAAATTCTGTAAATTACTATCAATAAAATAAAATAAACATTCTTTTTATGTATAGTTATTGTGTAGTAGTAGTTATTGTGAAAAAAGCCCGAACGTTATTATTCTCTAAGAATTTATAAAGAAACGTTTGCAGCCTGATTTTAGTTTCGGAGTAGTTGCACTGTTCAGAAAGATTTTCCACAAAACGTTATGATATTGCAAGTATTGCCATTTTGTTACATTCATTTAGGAAAATATAAGATTATTTTTTTATTTTTGCCATTATATTATGCATACCATAGTTACCCCATGGTATATGCGTGTAAGCGTGTGATATCTGAATGCTTTAGGACAGATGCTTAAGGGTTTCGACTACTGCAGGTGCCGCGGTTTCAAATCTCACTTCTGTCAATTGTCAAAGTTACTGCATTATTAAGGGAAATCATTTGTGAGAAGCACGGCGCATTTCTCTAAATAAAAATGTGCAATTTAAAAGTTAGAAATTAACGAAATATGATTTCATAACCCCATAAATTGCTTTTAAGAGTAAACACAATATATTTAAGAATAAAGAAAGTACAGAGAGCGTTTTAATGAAAAGCTGTTGCTAGACTGTTTCTCATACATTGAGTGATCCTATTGTCAGTTCATCGATATTACACGTTCTTTTTTTAGAAAATGAACAAAATTCGTAGAAAAGTGACGAAATTGCTTTTTTCAACCAGAAATCGTTTTGATAGTTTATTTTTATAATTAGTTTTTATTTTATTGGAAATATGTAGCAAGAGTTCGCTTTAGAAGTTAATATTTTACTTCCTTTTGTAGTTGCACTAAAATAATATTTCATTGGTACTTCTGTTAAGCCGGGAATACATTCGAAGGAATGTTTTGTTCGCATTGTGCAGGGATTTCTTCCACGCGTGCGCAAGTGTAGACGCTCATCTATGAATTATGCACTGCGAATGGATAATTATTTCTCAGTGTGGTATTAAGTTCAATCTTTATCTTTATCTATTTAGCCTGTATTTAATAATTTATATAGTTACTTATTATTTTTTTTTTAAATAAGGCTGGACAAATAATACTAAGTTACATTATATACAACGTTTCGACTGTATTATACACTCTAACGAAGATTTGGTAAAATTCCTGTACGGTTTCGGGGCGATTATGTTACCCCAAAACCGTACAGGTGTTTTACTTGTGCGAGTAAAATTACTTTGATGTGAAAATTCACCAAGGAAATTTACTACTAGTGCATGAAAATTACTAAGTAAAATGAAATTTACTGGGTAAATTTTTACATCAAAGTAATTTTACTTGCACAAGTAAAATACCTGTACGGTTTCGGGGTAATATAATTGCCCCGAAACCATACAGGAATTTTACCAAACCTTCGTTAGAGTGTACGTGTAGGTATTTTATTATTATAGAATAGAATAGCTTTATTGTTGCAGTAGTTCAATACAAAAACAAAAAGAAAAAGTGCAAACGTCAAACGAAAAAAGAACAAAACTTATAAATATATATCTGAGGTTAGAAATTCTTCTATATTGTATGGCTCAATTTCTAGTAATAATTTGTATACATATTTTTTAAATATAGATAATTTGTTCACAGTTAAATAATATTACAGGAAATTTAATAAATATAAAAAACAATGCTTATAATAATAATAATAATAACAATAATACATTTAGATGGTACTCAACTGTTTCATTAAACTTATAACTTTCTTTTTCGAGTGTGAAAAAAGGCTACTTTTGGTGCCGGCATCAGGATCCGTCTTCATGATGTAGCGTTGGAGAAACTGCAACAAACAACTGATCTTTCATTATTGATATACTTACAAGATCGTAAGCTTTGATGCAATATGCAATGTGTGTAAAATATATATGCCTGTAGCAACACTACAGGCCTTCGAGGCCCTTGGTTTTTATTTTTTCGGTGACTTCTTTCCACTTTTTCCTATCCTTTGCTCTTTCTCTCCAGTCTGTTACTTCCACCCCCTCCACATCTTTTATTACTTCCTGTAGCCATTTTTTCCTTGGCCGCCCTCTTCTTTCTTTTCCACCAACTCCTTCCTTCAACACTTTCCTGGGTATCCTTTGTTCTCGCATCCGTTTAATATGTCCCAACCATCTTGCTCTATGTGCTCGGATCACTTGCGTAATTCTTGGTTTAGCATATATTTTCTCCAGCTCTCTATTTGTTCGTCTTCGCCACTGGTCGTCCTGCATTTTCACCCCTCCAAAGATTCTTCTCAGCACCCTCATTTCCCAGATTTCGAGTTTCTCTACGTCTTGTTTCGTTATTGTCCACGTTTCACTCGCATATAAAACCACAGGTCGTATTATTGTTTCATATGCACGCGTCTTTGTTGCTCTAGATAAGTTCTTCTCTCGTAAAAGTTTCGTTAACGATCCTGCAGCTCTGGTCCCTCTTATAATCCTTTTCGCAATTTCCTTTGTTTCTTGTCCCTTATTTGTTACGGTTACACCCAAATCCTCTGGTTGATCTACTTTCTCTATGTTGTATTCTTTAAACTTAGTTTTAAAGTTCACATATTCTTCCCCCCCCCCCCTTTCGGGTCCACTCGCATCTCCATATATTTTGTTTGTGCTTCATTTATTTTCAGTCCGTACTCTTTTGCGTGTTGTTCAAATCTATCAAATGTCTTTTCGAGTCAACTTTTCGATCTTGTTAGTAATGCCACGTCGTCTGCGCAAGCTATATACTGTGTCTAATTGTGAAAAATTAGACCATTAGTTTGGATTCTACTTTCTCTCATTATTACCTCCAGCAGAACATTAAATAGGTCGGTCGAGAGTGGGTCACCTTCTCGTAATCCTAAAAACGTGTAAAATATAGGTTTTAAATTACCTATTGGAAGAGAATATAAAAAATAAAGTATGAAGAAGGCTAACTGTATTATATATATTGTGCATTCGAAATTTGGTAGAAGAAATCATTAATGTTACTAAGCGTCAAATAGTTATGTGCTTGTTTAGTTGTTATACCTAAACGCTTTCTAACCATAAAAACAAATGCATAGATAGGTTTAAGATAATATTCTAAGTATAAATAGACAAGTTGAATAATGCTTTCATAACCTCTACTTCAGAGTAGCAAAATATGACTGCAATAAACAATATCTATAACCATTTACTTTAACATTACGGTAATACATAAAGTACAAATATATTTGATATACCCTGTCGAGGCACATTAATGTATTTTTTTGGAACACAATTAGGTGTATTGTGTGTTTGTATATGCACAAACCTATCTGTTTCAACGTTTGTAAATTATGAAAATGCAGCAGCGGGTCACCCTCAGTCGTAAGAATGTATTATTTAAATACTATTAGTCACTTACCTGAATATGCCTATATATAAAACAAAAAGAACGACCACTGCCACTTCCGTGCGTGCTATGTGCTCTCTATCTACAAACTGAACCCATAAAATTGAATATGCGCTCATTGTAAGTATTTGGTTTCCTAAGTAAATTTCCTAACTGTGGATAAAATCACGAAGTAATTTAATAAGATTCCCTGGGAAAGCATAAAAATTTTAGTAATATTACGTTTTCACGTAGCACTTTTACCTACAATTGAAAAATACTGATATGTGGGAAATTTCCAAAAGTTAACCAGTTTTTGGTGATTTTCCCCTAAATGTTACTGGAATTTTTAGCAGGAATCTTGGTAAATTTACTAAATTTTTTAGTGTGTATATATTCTTTGAAATAAACACTTTTAGCAAAGGGTTTCGAATGCACGGACTCATACTTGGACCTCCACCTTCAGTGCTTTGGTAATCATAATTCATAATAGACTCGTATAATACATAAGCTGTGTTAAAACAAATCTTCAGTAACTGCCATCATTCTTTAGCTTATCCAGCAAATTTTTTACCTTACCTTAGTTACATTGGATCATGACCATTCCTAAGGTTGACCTCAATTCTTTTACTATCCCCTTCCTCGACTATCCTCTACTATCCCGTTCTAACAATTTGTTAGCGGATACAGGTTGACTTGATGTCACCTACAAGCGTGTACCTTGAACAGAAAATGCCGCTGAATGTAGCTTAACGTTCACCGTCGACTCCACCATCCTTAGGCACCTTCCGCTTTCTGCACCCTCATTTAGAAAAGCCATGCTGGCGCGGTTACGGCCGTTTTACGACTGCCCGCTCACCCTCACGCCACCGCCCGCGCGGATGACAAACACATAACGCGCGAAACAGTGCAAAAAGACATCATAAAACTTGTCGCATATGAATCGTGAATTACTGGTCATAACATATAAATTATTCTTAACGTCGCGTCTTTAGCAGCGGGGGCCGTGCGGACTTTCTTTGTCATAAAACTATGAAATGGGAACGGAGAAACTATACATGGTCATGATAGAGCTAAAAGCAGTTTCCTATAAGTTTCCGTTTGCTTTGTGGTTTGCATGTCCCTTAAAGGGCCTGAGGAGATCAACGTAAATTATGATTTTTGGCTACGCTGAGAAAAATACTGGTCGTTCTATCAATAATCCATATATACGTACTGAATGAATTTTCATTGACAGAACGATAGGTTTCATTCTTATGATAAATAGTTATCTACATATATATATCAAGGCTGGAAACTGATGTTTTATCGAACCAGTTTGGAAATTGCCAGCCTAGACGAACAACCAAACGAGTTCGATAAAGATGCTTTCCAGCCGTGGTGCGTACAATATTTTTTCGGCTACCACACGATTACCACTTACTAAAATGAATTTACTTGCATTTGTAGTGTTTAGAATACAGATGACGCATATTTGAATGACAGATTGTTTGACAGCTACTTTGACAACCGAACCCAGAGAAACTTAAGAATCTTCACAGAAGCGTACGGTAAAGTAACGGAAGTGACGCGTTGGTAGTTCAATTCTGCATGTATTATTCTTGTACTTTACCGTCATTGGCCAGTAAATTAGCGGAAGTGATGCGTTGACAGTTCAATTCATACTTCAATTCGATAAAGTGACGCTTTATATCCTCGAATGAGTAGTAAGATTGTAGTTTCGGATTTGGTAGTCGAAAAATGTTATTTGATCTACATTGCATACCTAGATTACCTAAAATTAGTTAATATACGTCAATTGATGCACATTTCTTTTTTTGTCGAATCTCAAGAATGAAGAGGAGTTCACCTTAAATTAATGTATATAATGTTTTTTGTTCAGAACCTTCTCCAGAACATATGCTGTCAGTTTGTCGGTTATACGTTTGGAGATTACCTTTATGTAGGTACCCGCTTTTGTGCCATAAAATTTTGTATTTCTGAAATTCATTAGCAAGCCTATACGAACTTATTTGTGAAAGCTTTAGTTTATTTTGGCAACAAAGTATGTTATTTACATGTGAAACCTAAATCACTACCTCACAGTAATCCGATTTAATTTTTTCATTTAACGATTAGTAGTGATATTTGACAATATACCGGCAGTATATTTGCTTTACTGTTTAGCGTAATTATAACTGAAAGCCTATTTACTTGAAGGAATAATACTTTGTACAAAAGTTGTTTTTTAAATTTAATACGTAATTTAATATAAAAGTAATCACGTACTCACGTCATTTTAAAGATTCCACCGTAACCTAACGTGAGTCTAACTTTATTTAAACCATTAGTGCAAACCAATGACAAATAAATTACATGGTAATGTAAATTAATATATCTTCTTAAGAAGAAAGGAATTGCATACAAATAGCCATAAGATAGATAAAACAAGAAAATTCTACTCTATACTACATTCAATAAAATGGATATTTAGAAATTCTAGTAACTATATTATCATTCGAACAGTACGAGGGAATTTCAAAAATGTTCTGAGAGTTACAATATTTTAAATTTATTGGAAAAATAGAGATAAAAAAAAGCACTTTGGCAGCAGTTAGTAGTAAAAAGAATGCGTTCTATGGTATTTTTATTATACTTTCTCGTAGATTTATATAGTTCTGTGAAGTTATCTCCACATTTTTGAAAGTTCTAGAGTTCTCAATAAATAGTTCGGCTATTTTAAATACTCCAGACGCTATTTCAAAAAATTTACAAAACTCTGCGCCCACCAATTTATGCAATAGATTTATTACGACTGTAACATTTTTACACTTAGGTACAATTATCACGAGCGAAAAGAATTGCACTTGCGTGTATAATAAACAAGCATCGTAAGAAACAAAGAAGCTGAATTGTAACAAAACATAGTAACTTACATTACTTTATCTGCAGGTAACTGAAAAAATTGGAATTCTTAATGTCTTTATGATACTTCCTAGTACAGTTCGGTGCACAGCATTTTATACCAGGCATCTTAGGTTTATAATTTATTAAATACCTATAATGCTAAATTGAAATTATTGACTAAAGAAGAAAACTACAAAATACTGTTAATACCGCTATATATTAGAAACAATTAAGTAAAGACTATGCAAAATACTTTAGATTACCATTATATTATACCTTGTGACAATGGGAAGCAGATACACTCTCTAACTTTTTATTATTTCTGTTGGTTATTAGGGCTTGTGGAATTAAAAATACAATTTTCAATGACGCAGTTTTATTAACACGATCTTACTACTAAGAACATCGACGAATAACTAACTAAAAAAACTAACTCTGTTAGGTAAACCGTACGGGCAGGTATATTGGAGAGCGCGTGAGTCGTAAGCTCGAACAAAGAAAATGCACTATCCTACGATGAGATTTTTTTGACTGGGTGTATTGGAAATGGTAACACAAAAAAAAACAAATCAACTTCTTTGTAAGAACCGTATCGATGATGATCTCATCGTAGGATAGTGCATTTTCTTTGTTCGAGCTTATGACTCACGCGCTCTCCAATATACCTGCCCGTACGGTATACCTAACAGAGTTAGTTTTTTTAGTTAGAGAGCGTGTGAGTCATAAGCTCGAAGAAAGAAAATGCACTATCCTGCGATGAGATCATCATCGATACGGTTCTTACAAAGAAGTTGATTTGTTTTTTTTGTGTTACTATTTCCAATAATTTCAGGTAAATGTTAAAATTTTTGGGGACTTATAACAGATCGCTTTGTGAGTTTCTGAAATAATTCTGAATGTCCAAGTTGCCTCCGGTTTAACCGCAGCAGCGTTCTCAATTTTCGATTTTCAAATGGAGCAGCCTGTATTTTTTTACATTTTTTGAATCGGCGTGTTATTCTACGCATGATGAAGCCATCTGCGATTTCTTTTTTTGCACGTAAATTTTGAAACCGAAACTAGGTGGCTGTGACTCTCATAAATTGCTTTTGGTTTGTATTGTTATTATGGGAAGTACGTAATTCAAATCTGATATTTTCTCTATCTGTCTTTAAATATTTTCCGTCAAAATTTCAAAACATAGTTTTTTCTCAAAACTAACTTTTTTCAAATGTAACTATGGCTTATCGATGTTTTTTTAAAGGATTTTTTTCTTAAATTTTTGGTGCTAAAACTTTTAAAATCCATTAAGAAATAAAGACCCAGTTTTAAAATTTTTTTTTATAATTTCTGAGGTAATTGACACCTGTCATCTAATTATTCCTAAGTTTATTCAAAATGTCCGCCATTATGTACAAGACATTCTTTTGCTCTTCTTAGCACATTTTCTGCTACTCTTTCCAACATTTCTGGAGTTATCATTTCAAATGCCTGTAAAATTCTGTGTTCCAGCTCTTGCAGTGTAACAACCGGAGTAATGAAGACATTATCTTTAATGTAACCCCAAAGAAAGAAATCAAGCGGAGTTAAATCCGGAGATCTGGCTGGCCACCTTATTGGACCGTTTGTTGATATCACATTGTGTCCAAACGATTCACGTAAATATTGCGATACATCTCTCGTATTGTGAGGGGGGGGAGGGGGGAGCACCGCTCTGCTGCAAGTAAATATTTCGGTATAACTGTAGAGGTAGATTATCAAGATCATCTTGGATTTCATGTCTTAGGAACTCTAAATAACGTGCTCCTTGGAACAAATAGGCCCAACATTCGATGGCCTAGTAAGCCCGCCCAAAGGTTTACACCAAATCGTTCTTGAAAATACCCAGGTGTTATAGTCCTTGTTAGTGTATTTTGACGGTTGTTACAAAACCGAGATTCCACAGTAAATAAAATGTTGTTTATGAAATTGTTGGCTTCATTGTATTTATTTAACAACCATGTGCAATATTCCAACCATCTACCTGGATCTCCATCGTACAAACGTTGATGCAAATTATATTTGTAGGAACGATATTTATGTTTCCCTACAGTCTTTCTTACCGGATCTCTTGATATGTTCACTTCCAGAACTATTTCTCTCACTGAAGCTGTGGAATATAGGTGAAAAGGTGAACATATTCAATTACATAAACTTCCGTATTTCACTAATTACTACTAGATGATTTTCACAATTAGGAACTCGATTTCTGCGCATTCGCTGTTCCAGTTTTCGAAAATAGGGAATGCGACGTTCCGGATAGCGCGGGTCATGTATAATTGTCGGATTTCACGACTGTTCTTTTTCCATTCCACATAAATCAAAAGCATGTTAATTTTTTCTTCATGTGTATACGAAGCGATATTATAGTTATAGTTTTGGCACCAAAAATTTAAGGAAGAAATCCTTTAAAAAAATCGATGAGACCCACCCTAGTTACATTTGAAAAAAGTTAAGAAAAAAACTATGTTTTGAAATTTTGATGGACAATTGCTAAGGACAGATAGAAAAAACATCAGATTTGAGTTACTTCTCATGATAACAATGCAAACCAAAAGCAATTTATGAGAGTCACAGCCACCTAGTTTCGGTTTCAAAATTTACCTACTTTAAAAAAGAAAAAAATTGCAGATGGCTTCATCAAGCGTAGAATAACACGCCGATTCAAAAAATGTAAAAAAAAAAATACAGGGTGTGCGATTTTAAAATTGAAAGTTGAGAACGCTTCCCGTCAAACCGGAGGCAACTTGGACATTCAGAATTGTTCGAAAAACTCACAAAGTGGTCTATGATAAGCCCCAAAAAATTTAAATTTTTACCTGAAGTAATAAAGATACAACGTGTAGGTATCCACTTCCCATTGTCACCCGGTATAATAAAGTTTATATATTCGAGAAAAATAAGCAAAGATTAAAGTAACTAAATATACCAAAGAATACTGATAAGTAAACCTGGATATAAGAAAATATGAAGTACGATAAGTTTTAAATAACAATTAAGGAATATTCCAGGATATTACTCTGCGCAGAACACAAGATGAATAGAACTACTTAGAAGAAAACTCATAGACAGATTTCAAATAGCTTTGAAGCAGTTTGAAGGTTAGGTTTTTGCTTCTAAAGAAAATCCAGTAATTTTAATTACAATTTCACCCACCGATGCGACACTGCCTAGTTCCATGCGTGAGCTACGTTTGAAACCCATCTTTTCGACGTAGTGAAACTACTGCTTAGGGATATACTGTGACCTAAGTATTGTACGTTTTGTTGCTCGACATAAGATTATGCCTCATGAAATGGGAACTGCGTGTCACATGGCAATGACCATCGGCGTTAACAACGTACATAATCTTATTTTCGTGTATATGGCAAGTCGCAAATATGGTATATGAATTGAAAATAGTAGGTATGTAACTGTACGAACCATTCTCTGCAAGATTCGCGATATGCAAGATTATTTGTAATACAAATGGTAGGTACGCTTCTATAACTATAGAATATCTGCAAAACCCGGCAAAGCGCCCCAAAACAGTAATCCGTAAGATATTATTGAATGAAAATATAAGTAGTATATCATCTTTAAAGTTCCAACATCACACGATGATTTCATTCTTGATAGAATATATATCGCTTTATTCAATTTAGGTATGATTGATTCGTTGCGAGCATTCCAAGTCAGTTTCTTGTCAATTTTTAGTCGAAGAGGTTTACAAATAGGATATTATCAAATTGCGATTGATTTTTATTTTCGAGTACTATAACGTTAGTCTTTTCAATGTTCATAATCATTTTGTTTGCAGAAAAGCAATCCGATAGGAGAGCTATTGGTTGTAGACATATATTTTAAATCAAACAAATTTTTACTTATTAATATTGCATTTGTATCGTCTGAATATAATGTATGTTTTTGTTGTATGTTTGCTGGAACATCGTTTATAACAACTACAAAAAGGGGAGGTCCTAGTATCGACCCCCGCGTACACCGACTACCACTCCGAAACAATGAGAGTAATGTTGATTATAATTCCCGTTACTGTGTAAATCAGTTAATTCTACACACTATTTACAGAGCTTTACCACGAACACCATAATATAATAATTTATTAATTATCAGATCATCATCCACTAGATCAAGTGCTTTCGATAAATCACAGTTAATACATGCAACTACATTTAACTCAGTAATGTTTTTCAAAATGTAATGTCAATAATACATGTCAGAGCAGTCACAGTCGACTTACTGTGTATACAACCGTGTTGACTTAACGATAGGAAGTTAGGTTTAGGCAAACAATTCGACAGCTGATCCCGTAGAACTGGCTCAAATATTTTAGATGTTGCTGGAAGGATTGCTATTGATCTATAATTACTAACAGTGGAAAAGTCTTTACTACTCCTGCTTGCAAGTTTGATTAATTGGTCGCTTAACGACGAAATTTTCCCTGATATTTTTAAAACAACAAAGGTAGCTCCGATTTTTAAAAAGGGTGACTCCAGCATTATCACCAACTATCGACCTATTTCCATATTCGCGTGTATATCTAAAATCTTAGGAAAAATTGTTTTTGATAAAATATTTGCTGGAAAAAAAAAACAAGATATTTAATCCCGTTCAACAGTGATTTATTACAGGTAAATCTACCCATTCAGCCCTCATGACTACTCTGTTGAATATCTATCACCTTTTGGACAGTGGGAAAAAATGCTGTGGTTTATATGCGGACCTCTCCAAGGTTTTCGACCTTGTCAACCATGAACTACTGTTAAGAAAGTTGAATTACTACGGACTGATAGGCATCATACGTCGTTGGTTGACTTCATACTTGACAAATAGGAAGCAAGTAGTGGTAATGAGGGGTATTAAATCACAAGAACTACCGATAATCTCAGGTGTGCCACAGGGTTAGATGTTGGGACCTTTATTATTTCTTCTGTTTATGAATGATTTACCAAGTATAAATAACGCGGGTACTTTTACAATGTACGGTGACGACAACTGCTTTCTGCAAGCTGGCTCAAACGTGGTTGTACTTCATGCAAGCATGCATGCAATGTTTATAAATATATTTATAAACTGGTTTTCCACCAACCACTTACAATTAAATGTCGATAAAACAGTGTTCATGAATTTCACATCAAAATTGTCAGATATAAACAGCAGTCAATTGCTAAAGCTCAGTGGAAAGTCTATTCAACAAGTTCAGTCCGTGAATTCTCTAGGATTACATATTGAAGCACATCTTGGTTTGCAACAGCACATTAATGAGGAATGCAAGAAACTTTCACAAGTTTGCTTTGTATTATACAGATTGTCCAAAGTCGCCAGTGTCGAGATAATAAAAAATTATTACTATGCTTTGAGTCACGCATCAGGTATGGTCTAATGTTTTGGGGAGGAGCGTTTCATACTATGAGAGCTTTTCGACTTCAGAAGAAAACTGTACCTATTATAACGGGAATGCCAAAGCGTCACTTCTGTCGGTTACTGTTTAGAAAGCTTACTGATTTACTGTCACGTTCATGTTTATTTATATATTTGAATTACTTACTTTTATTAAAAGTGCTAACTATAGCATTCCATGCAACAAGGATTTCCACAAATATTTTACTAAAAATGCAGACACTCTCCTTGAAAATAATCCAATATACACTGGCATTAAATTATATAATATAATTCCCCTTTTCATTAAAGATTTAAATATAAAACCCCCCAAATATGAATTAAGAAAACTTTTTCTTGATAACTGTTTCTACTCCTTAACGGAGGTTTAGCTTTTCACCAATCAATTGATTGACTTATCCAATATCACCATGTACTTTTTTTGTACCACTTTGGTCTAAAGGATTAATATATTATTATTACTTTTGCAAATTATTTAAATTATTTATTGTAAGCCAATAGTATAGGCAACTAAAGAAAATTGCTACAAAATTTTTTTCTGTTTGCATCAGAAACTTATTATTACCTACTGCAAAATTTGACCTGCATGAAAGACCACTTAAAATGCGTCCATTCGTCAATGGCTTATAAGCATGTTTAGTTTTCGGAAACCCCATAACCTTCTTTTACGACCGAATCTCCATTTACCTTTTGTAATATTACTGCCGCAAACGACATTATTAACATTTAAACGGGTGTTTTCAAACCTTGTGTTTTAATTTACTATCGCTTCGTCTTCTGTGTTATTTCGTATTATCGTAAATCGTAAACAACTCTCCGGATTACTATTAACGAATAAATAAGAATACGTTATTTAGAAGGAGCGATCGTAAAAATTAAACCGCGCGCAAACGCCAAATAAATAATATTTTAAAATATCCACCGCTTCTAGTTACAAAGGGGAAGCATAGCGCCCGTCACATAATTAGATTATAAAAATGTTATACTCCCGTATTAAATATGCCTTTGCTTACGGTTATAAACTGTTTCTGGAAATGTCAAATTTTATTGTTTCTCTTTTGGACGATAAACCATTCAAAGTACATGTGTTTTTACACCCATTTTCTTTTGTGACCCAAATGTCATAAACGGTTTACGATCACAAAGGCGAATGTGTTCAGTGTTCAGTTCTAGGACTCGTAATACATTATATATTTAGTAAAAGTTAATGACAAAATTTCTTATTGCCGTTAACTGTTTGAAAATGTCACAATCCAGAAAACTAGCTTGTAGGTATCTATACCGTGTTGGCAAAATTTTTGTTTTGGCGTTGGGAAACCTTAATGCATTCGATGACGTGCACTTTTCTGGTGTATGGTAGGGGGTAAGATACGACCATAAGACTAGGTCTCACGTCGTAGTTTGTATGACATATATATATGTACATATCATAACGAATTGAATCCAGACAGGACCATTAATTCTTCAATGGGGAGTAGGCTCTTAACGAATTTTGAAGACACTGGTACCGTCAAAGAAGGTCTCAAATCTGAAAGAGCAAAAACTTCAATCGATGGAGACATGTCCTTGGACATTCTGCTGTCCATTGAAGATAATCCTCAATAATCAACGAAAGATATGTTAAAATGAGATCAGCGACATTTGTCTCTTTTTAGAACAAGCAGATTTTCTAATGTATAGTACAGAAATCAAAACTGTAACAACAAATAATTGAGATTCTTACGATTTTGAACTGCCCATATGGTATTTCAGTGACTTCTCAAGTAAAGATCGAGGAAATACAACAACCTTTTCATTACTTTTATATTTAGTTACGTAATACGTAACGATTAAATTAAACTGAAATCGAAATTCTACTTATATCACTTGTCATAAAATCTTTTTGCTGCTCTGTATGTTCAACGTTGACGAAATAAGTAAATGACTGAATTTAGTGAATTTTAGATTAAGTTCGATGCATTTAGAGCCAATCTCTCTACAATTACGTTCGATTTCACGTCTTATTGCAACTAATTTCGATCTTTGTGATGAGTTATAACACGTAAATTACTGCCTTGCGCCGAACACATCGGTTATTAACATGGGTACCTACGTTAACTTTGATAAATATCCAACTAACGTAGCCGACACACAGTGTATATATACAGACACTTACCTACGTAATCCTGAGTATAGTAATATCATTAAATTTTATTGAATCATTCAATTCTGGAATCCGGGCACGCAAAACAGGTTTCATAACTGCATTAACGTGAGCATATCTCGACTCAATAATAAACGCGGCTTTTCGGCAACAAAGAGGACGTATTACTTTTCTGCACCATTGAAGACTTTATTGCCCTAAACGTAATCAAGACCCTTTGCCAAGTGATTGGCAAACTGCAACCTTTCCTTAATGTATAACTTGATTTTGAGATGTTTATCAATTTTGTATGTATATATTGTATTATTATATTTGTAGACATAGATTTTTTACAATTGAAGTTATGTATTATGTTTAACCGAGTATATACATGTATGTACATATATTTTAAATGTGGTTAATACTCATTTAAGCTGATTGAACAGTGGTATTTTAATCGATATGGTTATAGAGGCTGTTTACGGTTTTTTATTTTTAGAGGCTGATTAAACACTTCAAATTAAGATCATTAAGGTAAAAATATCTTTAAAAAAGGTGCATAATAAGAGAGATGTTAATGTTAAAAATAAACAAAAAAAAAGTTTTTAAGTGTGAATACCACTATGTATAAAAAAGGTTTTTATATGTGTATAGATCTTCTTGGTTTTTAAAGTCATATAGTTAAACAACTATTAGATTGAGTAAGACGTTTCGGTTTATTTATAAAACCTTAATCATTTACATTTTTAAAAATTAATAATGTAGAAAATAAAATTTTGATGTATAAAAATATATAACATTTTTTGTTTTATTGATAAAATCAGTTTGTTTTTTGTTTTAATTTGAAAGGGTTTTGAAAGAAGAAGAAAAAAGGTTTTTGACACTAAAACGATTGATCAACAACTTGTGCAATGTAAATGTAAACGATAAGTTATTAGTGAAGTTTTCACTAAGTAGACTGATGTCAGTAATTTTTCCCATCTGTCAAGCTGTTTCATTAGTTGTCACTGCATTGCTTGTTTCACGTAAATTTTTCCGAATAAATCCTAATAAGGAAAGTAAAAATGATCATGTTGTTAGTTTATGGTGAAGTACGCCAGAATTCTGCTGCTGCAGTCGATTGTACGCTGATGAAGGGCCAACACCTGAAACTGTTGCACTACAAACACGTCAATGTCGACATGGTGAACCTAGCAGACACCAACGAATTTTCGATGCCGCAGAAGTCTTAAATGTTGTCGAAGAAGATCCTTCTAGTAGTGCTCGAAAAATATTTCGCAGTAAGTAAATGCATCAAATCGAATTGTCTGATGAGCACTGCGCGAGAATCAATTGTATCCTTTTAATGTAAAAAAAGTACAGGCTTTACTACTTGAAGATCGTTTACGATACTTTCTACAAAAACATGCAGAAATTCCAAACTTTTCTTCCATTGTATTGGCGATTATTATTCATATTTTGGCTGTGGAAAATCCACATCCTGTTCGTCTTGATCCCCTCCAGCACAGATTTTCGATAAACGTTTGGACCGGATTGATCAACGGACAACTCATTGGCCCATATGCGTTGCCAAATCGATTGAGTGGATATAGTTATCTCTGGTTTTTACAAAATCCTTTGATGGAGCTATTGGAAGAAGTTCCTTTGAATGTGAAAATTTTACTCGTTTAGTTCGCCAACATTTATTTACATAATGTGTTTGAAAATAAGTGGATTGGACGAGGTGGTACTGAGCCATGGCCTCCTTGGTCACCCGACCTTAAGCCATTGATTTCTACTTATAGGGCGATATGAAGATCATGGTATATACCTAAATCATCATTGATGTAGATGATCTTCGTAACCGAGTTGAGGCAGCTGCGGCGACAATTCGACGGCAAGACCAATCCCTATTTTAAGACGTCTAATCGACCCTTTAAGTCATGATAGGGCAAGTCAGAACTCATTTCGAAGATGTTTTGAAGGCCAAAAAATGTTTTCTGAAAGAATTCGCTACGACTATTGAATCAAAATTTTAATCAAAAAACAAAAATGTGTATTTCGTTGTTTAATACGTTAGGTAATCTGTAAATGTCACAAAAAGGTCAATTCCTATTTGACTAAATGTAGTGGGTTTAAATCATAGACCTGCCAATGAACCGTAGGCGCATCGCTACGGCGCACCATCAAAAGACTAAAGGACATCTTGGAACACAGGCGTCATTATATACGTCATGTTTCATGTAGCGTCATGCTTACGTTAGTTTTCTTTAGGAAGTATTTGCGTTAAGTCACGTTAAGTTTTTTGCAAGTTGACAGGTGTTACTGATGTTACCTAACCTTGCAGTTTAATTGTTTTATTTACTTTCTTTGCTTTATTCTTTCACGGACTGTTTGGAATATTATATATTATTCACCCGATATTTTTGTTTTACGTGTAAGGCTGTGGTGTAAGTATGCATATTATAGCATTAAAAATTGGGCTTATATGACAATTAATCCAGGTAGTTTTTCCTAAAGAAAAGTGATGCCATCGTTTCGTGTAAAATCCTGCAAAAGCAATAGTTACAAAGATGATGGAGAACTCACTTTTCATATGTAAGTTGCAGAATAATGCCATAGCTTAAAAATATTCTGAAATTATGATAATACTTAGTGTTTCTATGTGAAATAATTTTTAGTAAAATGCCCAAACATTGTTGTGTGGATTACTGTTACAGGGAGTACCATAAATCCCTGCATGTAAGCGTGCGTAACTTTGTTCACTACATTTCTTCGAAAAGGGTTTTGTTAGAACGGGACAAATTGTGCGAATTAAAGAGGGAGTTATTCCAACATTGAATTCGGACAAAGAAAATCTAAAAAAGTATATTTTTATTTAGAATCACTTGATATTCCTGAAAACAAAGGGTAGACGTAAATAAATGATGTATAACTATATATTTCTTTAAATTTTCTTCTCTATTTCTTAGGTAAATTAATCTGCCCATCAAAGGAGGTACGATATATTTGCCAGTTCATCGAAAAGCAAATTCGGAAAGTAATGGTCTTGGCAGGAAACAAGATTCCACAAGAAGAAAACTTCCTAACGACTTTTGTTTATTTACTACCAAGTCATGTTCCCCAAAACATTTTTTCCCCATCATTTGTTAGATATGTCACCTCTGGAAGAAACTTACGTTTCAATTTTAAGTAAAACTATAATATCGTCTTATAGCAAAATTAGATTTCATAATTTAACGAAGAAGTTTACAGAAAAAAATACAAGGAAAATCAAAAAGGAAGGAATTAAGTAAACTAATATTATTTAATCATCAATAAATTATACAACAACTACTGCAGTATATTATTTACTCCTAAAGACAACATACAATATTGGATTGTTATAACAAGTCGTGAAGATCTCATGACACTTGTATTAGATTTTTCCTACGTATTTTTATATGGCGTTGAAAGAAATTTTTGATTTTCTCTTATTAAACCTGAGAACGACTTAGGTATATGTTACCAGTTCATCGTAAGTTTAGAAACTGTCTATACTAAATTGTCCACAACTTTAATAAGAAACAAACAATGCCATATAAAATACATAGGATAAAATCTAACATATGCTACTAATTATCATTACAAATTGCAAGTGCTATTAAAATTTATTGATATCCTTAACTTTATTTATTTCAATATCCGCCATGGTATCGACGTTATTGATGACGTTTGTGTTCCAATATGGCGTATTTCAATTGATGGCAGTTTTGAGTTCAATATCAGCACTCTATTCTGGTTTATCTGGTTTAAACAGCACCTTATTTGTTGTCACTTTAATAAGATCACACTTAAAATCTGACTGAATCTGAGGTATACTTAATGTAAGAAACGTTAATATTTAATATTTGAGACGGCATTCACGTTTATGTGATTGACTTAAGCCTATATAGTTGACTATAATGTTGCGGAGTTTCCGTTGTTGCTTTCATCTTTTTGGTTTGATAGCATTTATTGTTAAGAGTTTGTGTCCTCTTGGTGTTCTTTAGTATACCAAGGGCCTGCTTAGAAGGCTTAGAGCTTAGAAAGAGGCTTGCATCAGGAAAAACCTGTCAAACCCATTACCCATATTTACAAATAAGACCAGTTATTGTACGCTAAAGCCAAGCAAAGTTGTATCTTTCTGATGTATAGATTAATACTTATAATAAAAAAATATAATAATCGTGATGAATGTGTATTAAAAAAGAAAAATTAAAATATGGATACCCAGAACACACAACGGCCACGTTGTAAAGAAGACTAATTGACAAATGTCATTATTACAGAGCGACAGAGCTTATAAAAAAACCTACCTTATTTTTTCAAGAAGATTTTAAAAATAGATTGGGCAATTCATTTAAAATAGCAAGTAAGCACTTTTGAGACACTCTGTACAGTTAAAAATATTTTTAGATTATGCAGGATTTAAACCGGAAAAGTTTTTTTGCAAACATTAAAAGTCAAATGACGAAAATCTAGTTCTCGCCGGGACCTCTTACATATCTTCACTGGCAGGCATTTAAATTTCTGGTTGGTACTATGTTTGTTTGGCGTTGTATACAAAATCTTGTATCCTTGCTCCACTTTATATACATTAAAATGCGATCAAAGTTTGGATAGCCATGATGTTCTATTTATTTGATTACCTCAATATTAATGTGCAATATAACCTGTCGTCCTTGCAATAGCCTTTCCATTAACTATAAAACCTAAATTCGGTAAGCGTGAATCTCAGTCTAATATGCGCATCATTATTTATAGCAAAACCCTTAAAATTAGTCAAATAACCAGACAATGACGTGAATATTACACCTTAGGTCGTTAATGGGGTCATCAGCGTGCAACTTCACATTACAACAACTGTAGGTATTCCGTTTGACACGGTGTCGACGTTCGCGTCCACTTTATTTATATGTGTCTCGGATGAGCTCTTCAGGATGCACGTTTGTATGTCTGCGTGCGAGTGTGCCCGCGCGATTCACGTATCAGCTATCTGGCCGGAGAGCACACAACACTGCATTTAATTCGCAGCGAGGCATTACACTTAATGGTAATGGATTTGGTTGCGTGCAACTTAATGTCAGCTCATTGACGGTGATCTTTCTGCTGGGTTATTTATATTAATAACAAAATTAATGTTTTAATTTAATTTAATTAACCTGTTTCTTCAGGAATGTTCAACCCCTAATTAAAGGTGTTTTGTTGTTTATTTAATAGCCGTACTAGATTGAAAATATTCTTGACATATGCTTTACCCAGTGTTTGAACCCACAAAATATTCCAGGGTATTTCCGTCGTATTTTGTAGATATTTATTTGTAAGGGAAAGCTACAACACCATCACATTTGTTTTGTCTGTATTATAGACATCATATTTCTTTTGTCAGGTTTCTCCTCCCTCTTGCTCCTTTATATTTTTTTTTTGCCCAACTGTTAGAACATCTTCTAACCCCCACTCCACAAGTTTTACGGATTTTAGTCTTCTGTACCCTAAATTGCTCCTATACATGTTTACTTTCCACATTACGCTATTGTAAGTTCTTTCTTTATAAATTAAGATAGTGACCGTTACTACAACTTTTCGTACATTATCTAATTCCATTAACATTCGCAAAATATAAGAAATCGATATATAGGGTCTACCAATAAGTATGTCAGAACTGTAAACGTCGATACAATGACAATGAAATGTAATAATCAATTTTTATTTACTGCATATTAAAAAATAATCTTTGCCATTTATGTATTAAAAATAGCATCCCTAAAATGTCCTCCTCTTTTTCGCTGTGTTAAATTAATTCTCGCGACCAGCTGTTGGTTACTCTTTGACACATATCGGGCGATATATTGGCAATAGTGCCTGTAATATTATATTTAAGATCTTAAATTGTTCGGGGGGTTATTCCCGTAAACCTGCGATTTCAGATAATCTTACAGGAAGAAGTCTAAAGGGGTAAGATCGCAAGACCTGGGTGGTCAGTTTAAGTCGCCATAGTGTGAACTAACTCCACCAAGATATTTTTCATGCCTCGCGCGCTGTGTGGCACGTGGCGCTGTTCTGTTGGAAGAAGACATTATTTACCAGTTGTAGCCACAACCAATCTCTTGATAAATCCCTGTACCGCTCACCATCCACATTGACTTAGTTACCTAAACGATCTTAAAAACAAAAACAATAAGGCCCAATTACAGAGCGCACCTCACAGTAACTTTTCAGGAATGGAGTGGCGCTTAGTATGTGATGTGCGGACTCTCGTAAACCCAAATCCTGCAGTTTTTCTTATTTATGATGTCATTTAGCAAAAAATTCGCCTCGTCGGAAAAGATCATGTCTTTTTCAACGCTCAGGATATATTTTCAAACGCCCTCAACTCGCGTATTCTTGTCGCATTCTGTAATCTAAGGGTTTAGCTCTTGCGTAAGTTAGACTTAAGAGTGTTCTGTAGTGTATGACTGGTTGCCTGGTTTTCCCTATTCTACTTTATCAAATTAAGCAAACAATTGGCAAAAAAACCTTTTTATTTTAATGCAGTGCTTTAAAATAAATTATAGTTTGGAGCAATGTCACCTTCTTCGGTTTTTTTTGCATCTCTTTTTTAAACAGCAATTTTGACAATGAAACGAAAATACGCAGTATTGCACCACTGCCCGTGATCTTTTAAATATACGTACATAAAAAAATTAATATACGACAAGAAATAACCTAGTTATATCGTCAAATGTATTTTATTATAAAGTTGATCGTAAAGGGGTGTCCCTAGTGGCATTATCAAGGAATTCCGAGAGGCTACTCAATTGGCAACGTTGTAGAAAGAATTGCACATTCAAATAATAAGCGGACGACACAAACATAAAACATAACCCATAAACATAACCTAAGAAAGAAACTATAGGTGATAAATATACGGGTGTAGCGTTCGAATGTTTTTAGTTATTGCTAGTGAAATGAGGCGAGTTGGTTTCGCACAGGTTTTCAGCGATCTTGTAAATTGTAATTCAGTGCGATATGTGAAGAGTTCCCTTTTTTATATTTTGGATTGATGCAGACGGGGAACTTTCTCCCATTGAGTTTGTCTACGATTCTTGCAAATCTAGATATGAATACAGTTAAACTTACGGTTATTTTTCTTAGTAGAATCAATTGTAGACTTTAATAATATATAATGTCCTATTCGTGTGTCTACAGTTTTGTGATGGTACGCCAATGGTCGGCTACAATGGTTGGTAGTGTTACTTGAGGTCAAGAAATGTGATTAATCATGATTATCATCAAGTGCGATATGTGTCATCACAGAGAAGTTAACTAACAGAATAAGTGTACAATAATGGGATGCATATGTTCTATTGCTATTTTCAAAAGGTGTAATAAGTGGATGTTGATTCCTCGATATCGGAGAACCTGTCAACATAACCCCTTGTCGCATGCTGTAGTGATCAGGTGTGTTTGTTTACTGCTCGGAACATATTCAGTTTAAGAAGGTTAATAGTTTGTGCTGTATACATGAACTTGTTTTAGTAAAGACCATAATCTCACAATGCATTTGGACGGAAGGAGGTGAAAGTTCGGGCACTGCTGAGCTGCTTTTCATGTATGTAGTTACTACAAGATGCGAAAAGTACAAACTGTAAACCCAAGAATTGTTAATTCGGTGTGATGTAATTGGTGCGTGCAATACAAAAAAAAAAGCACACCTTATTTTATTTTGGTAAATACGGGTAATTTCGTGGAATTTTATACTGTGAAAACAATATTGTGTATGTTATATATGTATAATAATTTACTACAATATCGTCAAGGTAAATTTAGGCTAAATCTGTCTATGAACGATGAATCACATCATTTGTTTTATACCCATGATTTCATGCTGATGTATTTTAGGAATTTTAATAAATAACTACACTTTTATGATTCCCATCAATAGTTGAATCGTGTATTTTCCCACGATGTTTTGACAAACTTTAGTCAACACAACTGTCGCACGAAAGACATATGATGATTGTTTAAAGTAAAGTTCTAACAGTCTTATTGGTAGACCCCATGCAATTTAGACAGTCATTTCTAAAGTCCCCGACTATATATGTACACACAAATAAACAATAAAGCATGTTATTGTTCGATGTAGCAAGTTTATATTAATTTTTTGACCTCGTCAACTGTAAACATAACATTACTTGTCAGCGAACGCAACAGTAGGTTCATTTTACCGCCCCATTTTGTTTTTTCATTTCACAGATACTTCCAATGCAAAACACGTATAATTTCCACACACATTTACCGGTATTTTTATTGCTGTTTTAATTTTTATTATAGAAAAATCATTATAAAAAGGTTCGCTTTTATATACCCAGCATACATAAGCCTACGTCGAGTTGTTCAAATTCAGTGTAACTAGTCCACTGCTGCAACACAGTGTTACATTAGCATATTCTTTTAAAATAATATTTTCTCAGTCACAAACTCTAATACAAATATCGTGCGTTAGGTCATCAACAGCGCTTCAGCTCTGAACTGACACACGCGAGTTGTTACGCTTTAAATGGTATATATCGCACTTTAATGTAATTAACTGTTGCAAGTACTCCTAACATAGAGTGAGGCAGAACAAATTAAGGAGATTCGAGTGGTAATAGAAAACTAATGGGTGCATATAAAGAAAAAAACGTTCTTATTTCCGAATTGAATAATATATACAATTTAAAAATCATAAAGTTTTAAGAATAATGTCCGCAAGATTGCGACCGTTAGAAGCAACACATTTTTGGAGACGATTTTAGAAGCTTTGCACAGCTTATTCACAAATTTCGTGGAGTACAGTGTTGACTTCTTCAATAATCTGCTCCTGTAACTCTGGTAGCATGTTAGAGCAATGTTTAAACACCTTTTCCATCAGATAATGGAAAAAAAAATCACAAATACTTAAATCTGGTGACCGTGAAGTCCGCCCACATCGCCTCTCAGAGAGACCACACGTATGGAAAAAAAATCTCTCGAATCGTTGAGTGAATTTCAAGCTGAGTGCGCTGTAACTCCGTCTTATTAGAACCACACATCGTTCAATCCTTCTTCTTTAATAACACTGAGGAACATTTTGAAATTTGCTTTCCTCTCTGGAATGATTTTGGCTAGATTTTATATATTTCGGTCTGCTGATTCCGGATCCGGTCTCAGATTTTCGATATCAGCCTCCAATGATGCTTTGGTATTAAGAAAAATTCAATAAAAACCCCTTTTAATGCTGATTTATTAAATTTAAACAATTAAAAACTTATAATACATTTTATTAACAGTTAGCTTAGGTACATTATAAACATTTTTAAGTAATATTCGATAAATTTAATATTTATTTCCTTGACGTCTTTCTTTTATAAGAACTCCCGGATGTGTCTCGTACTAGGGTCCAGCAATAGTCGGCTAACATATTCGGGCTCCACTATTCTGTATACCTTTGCTTTATCTTGGTGAAATCGTTCTCCATGCTCATCTGATACTTCTCCTAAATTTTCAGGAAAAAAATCCAAATGAGAATGGAGAAAGTGAAGTTTTAGTGACATGTTGCATTCTAAAATATGATAGGCCATGAGTAGTTCTTCCACGAGTTCGCGATAATTTTCTGATTTATTATTTCCAAGAAAATTGTTGCAAACACTTTCAAATGCATTCCATGTCGACTTTCATTGTCAGTTAAAATTTGCCTGAACGTCACATCTTTAAACAATTGCCTAATTTGTGGACCAACAAATATTCCTTCTTGGAATTTGGCTTCACTTATACGTGTAAAATTGTATATTAAATACTTGAAAGCGGGAGGCCAAACGTTATGGATGCTCGTTTTCATTAAAAAGTAAAACAGTTTTTAGACTTGTTTTAGACGAATCTATGAATAGTCTCCATTTATCGGGCGTATATGGTAAGTTCAGTTCGGTCATTAGGCCAGGTATGTCATGGCAAAATACTAATTCACCTTCCACTGCAAAAAAAACTGTGAGAGTAGATTGCCTTTTCCTGTAGATGGAGACCTTAACTCCTTTTTCCAAGAGGTTCCACTGCTACAGGCGGGATCCGAGAAGATCCGCTTTTGTTTTCGGGAGGTCCAAGTCACGAACAAGATCATCCAATTCACCTTGAGTTATTAAATGAGGTTTATCAAGCAAATCATGAGAACTAGGGAAGTAGCTTGGTCCGGCTTCTGGTGAGGTACTTCTAGAGTCTGATTTCGAATCAAGCGTATAACTCTCTAGATCAAAGCGAAAATATGAATAGATGTTTACTAAATGATTACAAAGTGACGACTAAATGGATATTTCAAGCATGGATTCCCCTAGTACCTGTAGATAATAAGGGGACGTCCCGCCCTTGTATTACTTGTAAATGGGCCTACTCGATCCTTCCAAGAAATCTGAGGCAATTATAAACATTTGGGGGTCAGTTGTATATTAGTTTAAGTCCAAATGTTACAAAACAGACAATATTTTTATAGGGAGGATTTTTGTGTTGTCCCGTGTAATCTAAACATTCTGGGCTGCAGAAAATTTCGCAGGATTGCCGTATAACGTTCGGAATTCACGATCACAATGAGGAGGAAGGCGCCTCCTCATTGTAGCGTTCCTTCGAGGATAATCCTGGGATTATGTTCAGAGATTTTGTTTATTCACAGTCCCAGAGAGGTAAACATTCGCTTTTTCGCTGCGTCGAGAGTGATCTGTGCAAGCATTTGCTCACACTGACTTCTGTGGTTGCCATAGTCTGCTAGGCTCAACTCTTGGGACATCATCATGTTGGAGGGATAAAATTTCAAATTAGAGTGTGAAGTCCTCCTCATACTGCCATCTGAAATCCCCCATATCTTTGAGCAGATTGTTACTCTCACAAGCCGAACATTTTCTGATGACCTGCAACGGCCATGTCACTTCTTATTAGCGTTTTACCAGATTCTTCTAACTACCTAACCCATGATCGATTTGTTTTCCCATTAGGAACAGCATTGTGCGCCAAATTTTGAAGTGTCGCTGAATTGCTCAGATTTGTCGTTTTTTAAATACTCGCGAAAAGCAAAGTCACGATGTGCTTTGGTTCAAAGCATTTTGGTTACTGAACTGCGGTGAGCGACGGAATCTAATGAGACCACGCGCACCAGTCTACTCCCACCACCGTACGAGTATTAAGTCTTCCACACTGCTTAAGTTGTTCTGCTGCGCTCTGCATAATATGCATCAAATGAAAACGTTTGCGAAACTGAGCAATTAATTTTGCAGATCCAGTATAATATTATTGCACACCTTACCAGAAACTTCATGATGATGAATAGCTATCATCATCACCAACTGAAGTGAGTTCAGTTCAACTGCTGATGGTAACACGTTTGCTATTGAAACGTGCTTCCAGTGTACTGAAGTCCGCTGTAAGGTGTTTTAAAGTGTATAACATTATCAGTGCCACAGCTTTGAGTATTTTAGGCATCCTGTGTATCACCACAACTTGAAATTTGGAAATTGTTTTGCAGTGTCTTTTTTCTCTCGATGAAGGATTCACCAACCATTTAGTCTTAGTTTTTTCATTTGTGGCAGGACTAGTTTTTTATGTCACCATGTGAACTTCGATTTTTTATCAAGGACATTAATTTTCATTGCACAAACGCATGAAAGAAAGAAAGAAAAAGGAATACTACTGAATCTTCTGCCTAAAGGAATGTCATATAAATACTCAATACAATGGATTTTAAAACAGTCGGCAGATTGCAAAGTAATTTTGTGGTTTGTTTGATTTTACCGCGTGATTACGTAAAATACATGACTTTAACAAAAAATGACCAACCAAATAACGGAATTTATTTAGAGCACCTTGTGTAATGAAGCTGTTACAAGGTTCTACAGAACATGTGCGCAATACACTTTACAAATCTCCATAGGCAAAATGTGGTTAGTGAAACAAAAGACCAAAATGTATATATTAAACTTTTCCGCAAGCCTAACATAATCTTTTAACAAGTGTACTTTAATGAAGGATACATTGTTTACAACATAATTATTATGTTATAATGACTAGTCATATGGCGTATATTACTACAAAGATTAAGTAAGTCAAACCTCTCATGCATTTCTCGCATGCCGTGATAAATTGTCCTTATAGGTACTATTAACAGCCAGTAAACGCTAAAATTTCAGGGTACCTTTAGATATTTTGTATGGCTAAACCTATTATTATTCTTGCATGCGAAGAATAGCTCTTGTAAATTATACATTTATTCCAAAAAGCGGACTAAACACGTAAGAATACTATGCAAAACGGGGTTTCTTATGTTTGTAGTATTGTTATGTTCTTTGTTAAGTACAAGATTTGTGGGAATTGGCTGGTCTTTTCTTATACAAAGCATATTGAATGTATAACTGAAATAACCTGTATTTTATTATATTTTATTCTAGATATTATACATGATCAAGGTATTTTGCTTTAAAAAGGAGATACTTTTCATTCAGACATAGTATTAGGTTCAAATCTAAAGTACAATACACATAGGTGTACCTACAACAGAAGTATTTTCTAGTGGCGGAAGACCCGCCTCAACGTGCTTAGATGCATCAAACTCATCAACTCGAAGAAGCTGGCGTACAATAGGACACATTTCTAAAATTATCGACCAGTATCTTTAACGACAGCCATATCAAAAATATTGGAGAAACTTTACATGATTACATGATTATCAATCTAGTTTTGGACATAATAGATCTACTCAGGATGCCATTACTACAGTATTTAGTATAATTAGCGAATCAGTTGAAGTGAACTGCTCTGTCCTGGCGGTATATATCGACTTAGCCTAAGCCTTTGATACTATCTAACATGAGGAATTGCTAGATATATTAATAAGAATGGGGTAAAATAAATACATGGCTAGACTCCTATCTTTCTAATGGCACTCAAACAGTAAATATAGATTGCACCCAAAGCTAACCGTGTCAAATGAAATGTCGTATCAAGGAATAGTTCTGGGACCACTACTATTTAACTTATATTTATGTGAAATGCATGGGGCACGAATCAGAGGTTAAATAATAAGCTTCGCGGATATTACTGTTGTAATTTTTAAATCGAACTCATGGAAACTCTTAAAAAATTTCGCTGAGACGGACATGGGTATATTACTAGGCTGGATTAAAACAGGTCGTTTATCAATAAATTACAGAAAGTCGCACTGGATAGCATTTACACGATATTCAAATAACTTTCCTGATTATGAGGAACTGAAAGGGAGATATGATGACGAAATGGTGACTACAAGCTGGAGGAACAATGGTCGATGCACATCTTGGGTGGGATAAACATATCGTTCATCTAATTAGTAAACTAAGATTCCTACTAAGTATATAAAATATCAGCTTATAGGGAAATTTTGGAAGTACACCAGCTAAAAATTCTGTATTATGCCCTAAGTAACAGTAGCTTAAGTTACTCAATAATTATTATAGGAGCTATACGCGTACTATAATTGTAATCTAAGCTAACATAAAGTTTACTGTATTTATTTTTATTATCTAATTTTCGCTATATACGTGTGCAAGTAACGAAATTATGGGTGGATGGATTTTTTGCTAGTCAGTTTAAATTCCGTTAACTGTCTATGATTGATAACTGTGGTTTGTCTACTTTTTCCTACAGAATGCTACGCGACATCCTTTAGTTATTACTACCTATTATCTGTCTATAAGGTAACTAACAATATTTTTAGACACGTACTAGCACTTTACTGGGATATGACCGTCTCATACTAATTGTGACATGTCTAGCTTTAAGGCATTCCTCTACTGCTCACACCTGTCGTGATCATGTGCCGTAAGAGCTTCCTGGAAAAATAATTGCACATACTGCAGGATGTTACAAAGGTATGAGCAGAAGTAGACGCTCTTCAACAATTATTAACTACCGAGATTTTGTTTCAAGTAATGAATATTAATTTTTCAGACAGATTTAAGTAGGTACTTATTTATGCATATACTTTGAGGATACATCCTTGTATTGTACATTGAAAAGTACCTACCCAAAGTATCCAGGTTGCAGTTTAACCTTCACAGTAGGTGTATAATTGTTTAATTAAAACATTGAGGCTTTTAAGGACTCTCATTTTTTTAATGTTGCATATAATAGAGAATGGTGTAGTGGCTTTTTACCTGTTTTGATCTCGCTTTTCAAATAAAAAATACATACTGTATATTAGTATCTAAATGAATTGGTAAAGTTGGCTAATTATTTTGGATCTATTTCAGATTCTAATTTCAAATGGGGAGGCTACTGCACCAGTCTCGACAATAAACTATCATCAGGTGTGTATAGCTATACAGCTTTAATTTTTAGCCAAGTCAATATTAGAAATTCTACTAAATACAGAAAATTCAGTGTATGTACATATGTTTATTTCGATAATGGTAGTCTGCAGCATGCACCATAGAGAACCTCAAAATTATTAATAAATCTTACTGTGAAGATGTGTTATATCACAAAACATCAAAGGAAGTTTCCTTAGAGTGTTTTAAAAACTAACTTCTTTCGAAAACATCTACAAGTAGAAATAACGTGCTATGGGCATTTCCAAAGAAATTGAGGTTTTCAGTACCTATATATTAAAGAAAACTTTTATTATTTTGTGTTTTATTCAGATCAAGGGTTTTCTCTTACGTTACTCTCTGTTTGGAAACAATAAATCATCAAAGGTAATCAAATTATGCATCACGATTGGTTATAATATCATACCAATGTGTGAAGCCAGCTTTAAACCATGTGTGAAATGCGGATCCAGCATTTTACACATGGTTTAGAACAGATTTAGATGTATGGATTCAAGATCCTAATAATTTATTAAATATTAATATTTTGTCACAATGGGTTAAAAATTAATCCTGAAAAACTTTTAGCACTCTTTAAGCTAAGCTCCTTAGCACGTCCTGCTTATATCCAGCCTGTAAAGAATCAGATAAGGTACAATTACATATTGAAGGTGAAGGTCTTCCGCTTGTTTCTAAGTCTAAAAACCCGTAATAATAAATTTTGCTTTTCGTAGGCTAATAGCTGTTTTCTCTCATCGACGTTGTTCTAATTTCAATATAAAAAAATTGCTCTGTGATACCCTGGTGCCTTAGGTGCCTCAATTACTCCTCATCCCTTTACGATCGTTGTCTTGATACACATACACAAATTTTACGGAATTAATTTAAAGAGTTGTAGCTTTTCTAAAAGAAGTTAAACTATCACTAAAAAGTTGTCAAAGTAGTATTAAAAAGAAATATTTTACACTTTTCGGAAACGTTTCTAACTGCACTCCATGTAGTTAGAAATTTCTCAAAAAAAAATCTCAAAAAAAAACAGAACTATATCTTTCGATGGTGTTACTCTTTGTTTAACATCGGATTCAGATAATAAAAACACTAGCCGGAAAAAGTTCAATGTCGATAAACGGTTTAGCAGAGGGTTAAGTAAGTTTAGTAAACAATTATTGAGACTTTATTCTCTTGAGGTTAGAAAAATTACGAAAAGTGAAAGTTACTTCCTTAAGTTGGTACATATTACTGTATTTGTACGTATGTTATTTATTTTATCAATAACTTTTAACATATAAGAAATTTTTTTTGGAAACACGTTGTACATACGTATATGTTTTCTCTGATGGAGCATTGTGGCACTGTATGTTAATTTTTAACGTGTTTGTTAATCGTTCGTGTGTCCGTCCTTCATGTTATTTTACATTACTCATCTTCATTATTTTTTCAGTGAATATTTTTAATCCTTTAGTATCATTATACTTATTGAAGAAGACTTACAATTAAGTCGAAATGTTTAATCATGAATCATAACCACAACTTTGTATATCCAAATATTGTTTTAATGATCAAAGAGAATACTGGTGGTCTTCAGAATAAAATTGCATTCTTTTTTTATGTTATCATTAAGAAATCTCACTAAAATAATTTCTGGCAAGAATTCATATGTTTGGCTCCAGTGTGAGACATGTACTTACTTATATAATTAATATATGCTACGTCACTGTCTAAATGATCATTTACTTATAATAATTAATTAACAGTTAATAGAAGAACTAGTAAGGCTAATAACTGAAAAAATACATGCAGTAAAATGCAGCTGAATGCCATAAGAATTTTATAAGAACCTTTCCATACCGACCTTAGGTCTACTTCACCTTTACTATTTGGATTAATCTTCAAGCAATTGAAATAAAGTTTATTGAGTTAGTTTCTTATATGTTGAAATACATCTATTAGTTCTTATTTATATAATTATAGGCTCATTTATAACAATTTCATTAAAAACGCCTATCTGAAACTTGTTAAAAATTTACATATATGCAACTTTTAGGTATTAGTATACTTCCTGTCTATTCTACAGCGGTCAAAAGCCTTAGCACGGTGCAAAATAGCCAGGAAAACCGTCGGACTGTAATGATAATGTACCGTATGCTACATTTAGCTTTTGCATACTGGTTATATTACAGAGAATCATAATATAGAATCCGTCCTTTAACATCTTTGCACGTGAACTATAGCAACACTCATCTGTTTTCTTCAAAATTTATTATATAATGAGAGGGAAAACTTTAGTTTGTAATATGTGCGACGTTACACACTAAAGAATATGTGCAATTCCTACGGAAAATTCCAGTAACGTATAAGGTAAAATTGCCAAAAATTGGGAAATTTTCTAGAAAACTTTAGATATATTTTCTAATTTTTGGTAAATTTACCCTATACATTACTGGAATTTTCCGTAGGAATTGCAAATATGTTTTAGTGTGTACTCAAAATTGTTCCTAAAGTATGCTCAGGCGCTGTCATATTTTAAAGGCTTATACAGTGAAACCTCTACGAACGGACACCCCTTTCCACGATTACCTCTTTTAATACAAAATTTAATTATATAAGATATTAGTTATTCGTTATTATAATTTATTATTATTTAGCACTTCTTTGCAACGAGCACTCCCCCAACGAGCCATTTTACATCACCAAGTCATAAATTTACTTCTTGACAACTGACACTTTCAAAAATTGAAGAAAACTCTATATAACGTATTATAATATTTTTGAAAGTGTAATAATCGCACACACTATGTCGATAAAGTAACCAACAATACCCATAACACTTTTGTACATCCCTCCTCAGACAATTCCGTGGGGCCTATTACTGTCCGTTGCAAAGAAGTTTCACTGTATGTAATTACCTTTTCAAACATTCTAAGTAGCTATCGTTCATTACACTCCTGGTTTCATGGCGGCCTGACCTGATAGAGAAGTGGTTCTGTTAAAGGAAATGGAAATAAAAAGCAATCGTACCGAGCCGTGATGACGCTGAAGTCAACTTGCAATCCGAATAATTTAACGCTGTACAATGTAATATACGTAGTTAACTAATAATTATCAATTCAATTACAAAAACTTGTAATCAATTTACGTTTAAATTACACTTGATTTCTACTTTATGGCATCCATTAAATCGTGATAATTGCACAAGTAATTTTTGTTATAACATCGATGATCTTCATCAAATTATAACTATTTAGTACAATGTGTATTCGGACAATTCTGACATATTGAATATCTATTTATCAATATTTTTATTCAAACCTTATTTCCGTTTATATACGCGCAATTGGAACACCGTTAGATGTTTAGCAATTCAAGTTTCTGCACATCTATACTTTTCTGTTTGTTCGAGACAGTTAATTTATGAGCATTAAATATTCTACAGGAAAATCGCAGAAACATGAACAAATTTACAATCAATAAAAGAATACCGCATTATTTATTGAATTTAAGTGAATCTGTATTCGTAAATTAGTTTTTTAGTGTTTAAATTGCACAACTATAAAGATATAATAATAACTTTTTTTTTGTTAAAACTATTGTTTGGTACCTACACGAAACAGTGATCTTAATTCTTACTGTATTGATTCAGTGAACCCAGAAACCAGCCAAATATTTGATTCTTAATTTTAAGAAACTTAAAAACTCTATAATAACTTTTGAGCGCGTGTAGATTAGTAAAGATGCGGCACGACCTCATTACAAATCCCAATGATCTAGAAGCGGACAAACATATCCCAGTTATATGGTTAGAAAACAGCATCGTTGAATCAAAACGTACACCCAAGTCAGGAACCTCATCATTTCTAGGAACTACTCCAGCTTTAACTGAGTCAAACACAACCTTCGAGGAACATCGAGTGTAAGATACAACACAACATTTGTTAACATTCAACAATATATTGTTGCAGCCACACTATTAATCGGTGAGCGTAAGTTTCGTCTGCAGGTTAATGGAATCAGTAGTGCCGTCAACTATGCTGTAGATTATTATGTCATATGCGTAGGCCAATCGATCACATTTCAATTTCTCCAGCAAGTCATTAATAAAAACGTTAAATAGCAGAGGGCCAAGATGAGAGCCCTGCGGTACTCCTGACGTTACTGCGAACATATTGGAGGAAAAACCATTGTAACTCACATACGCACTCCCGCCTTTCAAGTAAGACTCCATCAAATTAATAAGCGAAAGGCAAAAGCCAATGCACTCAAGTTTCATCAAAAGTATATTGATATCTAGGGAGTCTAAAGCCTTGGCAAAATCTGTATAGATGACATCTACTTGTTCGCGTTGATCCAGTGCTGCAGAAATAAATTGGGGAACATTAACCAAGTTGGTAGTGGTTGATCTTCCAGGAATAAACCCATGCTGTTGCACCGATAAAAATCTCCGGTTTGATGCTTGTATAGATTCTCATATGGAGAATGTGCTCCAGTATTTGGTGAAGTGCGGAAGAACACTCACAGGTCTATAGTTAGTAATACTCTTGCGATCGCCGTGTTTAAACATTGGTATTACCTTCGCCACCTTCCAGGCACTAGGGAAGTAGGAACGGTCCACAATCAGGCTATACAAAATCACAAGGGGGCGAGTCAAAGAATTTGAGAGTATACTGTATTTAATTATTATAAAATATTTGTTGTGTTTGCATACGTTAAGTGTAAAATTAAATTTGTAAATGACCACCATTATACTTTAAAAACTGAGTCAGTATCCTTGGAATCTATATGGCATGACTTATTCTGGTGGACACCTATATATGTTTGTGTATTTCTGAGTAGCAAGTTTTTGCTGCGTGGTTAGCCGAACAGTATTTATTTGGGCGCAATGACACGTGCATTTAGTATATACCTGATTAGCGATTTTAATAAAAAGGCGGAATCAACATATCCACTACATATTGTAGTGTAATAATACTTATGGAGTAAAAACAACTATTAGTGTTTACCGTCTCTCTTGTGTAGCATTATTATACAACGTTTTCTTATTATCGCCAGGCAACCTGTTCTTTTTATTTTCCTTTTATTTTTGAATACAATTTTTATGTCTTCCACCTTGTTTTGCTTTTTTTGGCTACGTCTTATCATCATAGCTTATTTATGAAATCGAGGCAATGTATATACATTAACGACGCGTGAAGAAAACATTCAGTTTGCAGGACCTTTTGTTACTTTTTCTTATTATCCCGAATAATAAACAAAATAATAAATAACGACTACGGTTAATTGTTGCCGGTAAATATTGTTGGATATGTATAGGAAACGTTACATAAATGTCCTTCAGCTTCAATATTCTTTCATTTGTCTTTTGCTATTAAATCATTTCTTTGCTTCAGGCAATATGCTGTAAATGGTGTGTTACAAATCGTTTGAGTTACTCGTCTGAACGAAAACATCAAATAAATGATATACACGTGGGCGTAAACTTTGGCTTCCATAAATCTTGCAGTATGTTGCTTTCGTGAAAATAGTGTCGGAGTGCACATATGTAGCTTTTATTCGCTTACATAGCTAAATTCTCAGGGTTGCCTCCACGACATGAACGTATCTGTCAATACATTCGTGAGCGGCAGAAGCAAGCTGCTCCGTTCACGCTATGGTTCTTATAATAAGTAACATTTTAAATTATAGTGGTGAATTGTTTCCGTAGTTATTCGAAAGGAAACATTACGTTATAGTTTTGAGAATAATATTTCTATGTTGGATGCTGTAAATAAAACACGCGGTAGTAGATAATATTACTACAATTGTCTTAGTACCCCCACACAATGTTTTTCTTACGTATATAATTTAATAAAATTTATTTACCTACTTGGAATTCTTTGCTGTGTCCATTCAAATGTATTGTTTTCTAGATTAAATTATTAAAATTTTCATTTCTATTCCGAGAATACTTTTTATGTTTGTAAAAAAAAAAACATAAATAATTTAAAACTAAAATGTCATATCATTTACAACAATAAAATCATTTCCTTCAATAATGGTCTAAAAAATGATCTATCTTTCTCATTTCGAAACTCATGTTGGAATATTTCTGGAAGTTAGTATTTAAAATAATGATGCAAATGTACACTTTTAAATCCTTATATTGAAATAAATAAATTCATAATTTATTTATACTCCTCCGTTCCTTTTAATAAGCAGAAATTTTTTCTTGATTATTTTATATCAAATCGCTTAATACCGAAAAATGAATATGTAGGTACTAACTGTTTATTCTCATGAAAACAATGTGAAATATTTGCATCATTCACGTAGATATACGATCACTCGCGACCAATGTCCGTCATTTGCCTAAAGAAATAAACTTCTTGGAGCTGTATCGTATAATTAAGCGAACAATGAACGTTTGCAATTTTTTTTGCGCACGATTTGTTGGTCTGTACACACAAAAGTAAATGAATAGCGAAGCGAAAGTGTTTTCCACGTTCGCTGTTAACACACACATCACTCGTTGAGTAAATAGATTTCAAAATCTAAATCTATCTATGTTGGACGAAGTATTCATTGCAGCTGCTTGTTATGTTATCCTTTCTGGGTTAAAGAATCAAAAATTGAGAAGAAAACTACGGTGATAGATGATATCACTTTATGAAAACCGAAACCATTATAGCGACGCAGATCTGGTTTGATCGATTAAGATTTGGTCAATTTTATAATTTCTGATGCAGGATGTCGGCAACTAATCTCGAATTTTTAATAAAGATAAATCTGGACCAAAAATTATAAAGCAATCCATGAGGCTATCACTCTCCGCTTTTTGGCAACTGGTGGTTCATGTGCAAGACTTACGTATTACCAGACATGTGAATTATTTTGATTCCATAGTAGTTCCATAGAAGTGAGGTGGAAGGATGAAGGTCGAATAGATAACGAAAGCTATTCTCTATTGTACGCAGGAGAGGAGAAACAAGGAACCAATGGAACAGCGTTCATGATAGATAGTAATTTCAGAAATAAAATCCTGGAATTTAAGAAAGTAAACGGTAGAATCTCATATCTAAGAATCAGTAACACAATTGCAAACATAACTATAGTAAATGTATACGCACCAACTGAAGCAGCATTACCGGAAGAAAAGGACATATTCTATGAAACACTTGGAGAAATATGTGAGAAGACCCCAAAACACGATACGTTGATAGTGTTAGGCGACCTCAACGCAAAGATAGGAAAAGAATACCATCTAAGAAACGTAGCTGCAAAAGAAACAATCCATGAAATAACTACCGATAATGGGACCAGAATAACTAACCTAGCAGAAGAAATGGACTTATTTATAGTAAGCACTAAATTCAGACATAAGAAGGAACATTAAATCACGTGGACACTACCAGGACAAACAAAAGGAAATCAAATAGATCATATACTTATCAAAAGGAGAAGAGAAAATTTAATAGAAGACATAAGATCTTACAGAGGAACAAGTGTCAACACAGACCATCATTTGCTAATATCAAAAACGAAGTTAAGATTAGTAAGAGACATTAGAAGTGAAAAAGTAAATAGAAAATGGAACGTAGAAAGCCTAAGTAACGAAGAGAATAAAAACAAATACCAAGAACAAATCAAAGCAAAATTAGTAACAAAAGAAAAAAGTGAAAATATAAAAGATGAATGGGAAAATATAAAAGAGGCAATAATCCAAGCATCAGAAGAAACAATAAAAAGAAGTAAAACAAAGAAGAGAACAAACTGGTTCGATAATGATTGCTGAAACCATGATAAAGAAAAAGAGGGAAACAAGACTAAGATGGATAAGATCCAGTAATGTAGAAGATTATGAATTGTACAAACAAATAAGAAAGGAGGGAACAAAACTAATAAAAGAGAAAAAAATCAATTGGATAGAAGAAAAGATGGACGAACTAGAAAAAGACAATAACAATAATACGGAAATATACAGACAGATAAAGAAGCAAAAAAGAAAGAAAGCAACGACAACAGTAAATAAAAACCAATGGCAGGAATACCTAGAAAACTTGACAGACATAGAAGACACTAGCGAAGAAGAGAAAAAAGGTAACAAACAAGAAGAATCCGTACAAGATCCAACAGTAGAGGAGGTGAATAACATTATCAACGACCTAAAAAATGGAAAAGACCCAGGATCAGATACCATTAATAGTGAAATGATTAAATACGGAGGAGAAGAACTAAAGAAAAGGATATTCGAGTTAATATTGAAAATATGGACACAGGAAATAATGCCAGAAGAATGGAGATTAGGAATTGTAATACCTATCCAAAAAAACGGAGACTTAACAAAATGTGACAATTATAGAAAAATAACATTATTAAATATAGTGTATAAAATACTGGCAGCAATCATATTAAAAAGAATTAACATATATATACAAAAGGAGATTGGAGAATATCAAAACGGATTCAGAAAAGGGAAATCTACTATCGACGCAATACACGTAGTAGTTTTATATATTCTAGTATTAATTGTACGATTTTTTATTCCATTTATTTTTATTTGTAGCCATTATTATATTATTTACACTTGGTGAACAAGCGTTTGCTATTCGGACCACTACAAGCTAATTTGGTCATCGTCCACACCGATCAACAACATTCTTTAAAGTACCGCTGCTGAAACAAACGCTAGAAATGCAAATCTAACGTTCGACTCGCCTTGGTATTCACGTACACAACTGTCAAATTCGCTTTTGGTGTTCGTTTTCCTTCGCTGTGCGGTGTTAGTTCGCTTGATGTAAACTCACCTTAATACGGACGATTTGCCACGAATGTTGGTGAACGCTTCGTTCTAAACACCAGTCGAAACGGACGGAAAACCGAACACATTTACGTAATGGTTGTTATACTTGAGTTTATATTAGTAATTTTGCTTCATTTAGTGGAATTTGGAAAATGTGCTAATTTGCTTACTTAACCTTTTAATTGCATAAACCTAAATCCAAAGTAATTTTTTTTGTAGAGTTTCTAATATTTATCTCTAGGGCATGTACTTATTACAGAAAATTTTTTAACTTAAAATATTTTTAAACTACTCTCCGATTGCGCAAGTTGTTTTTTTTTTCATAAAAATTTTTAAGCGTAATTTTACCATATATTTCCCGAGATTTTCCAGGTTGTGAACCATATTTACAATATTTTATCTACAATAACTTTAAAGTGCAGTTCAAGCGCTACAATGTAATAAATACTACAAGACTATGTTAAGAAAATTATTCAACTTGCTTAATCGAGAAGAGAAGGATAACATATCACAGAATCCATTGCACTAATTAGCAACTATTACTGCTACGAATTGTACATATTATTATATTACGTTTTAGTGAAGTAATAACAATCAGTAATCATGCCTAATAGCCTCATTAAAATGTAAACTTATTGGTATTAATTATTTAATTGCACTAGTTTATCTCATGATTTTTTTATTGAATGAATTTTTTATGCTATTTTTATTTAACACAAGATACGGCTCAGTACACAGAAGTAATCGCTAATAAATATTCCCATATAAGCTCTGTAATAATAGGGAAAAGAATGGCGCGTATTTCAGTAAAAAGTTTCGGCGATCGTTGACAGCTCACTTTTCTCGTTATAAATGCTTGACAGTAGCTATGGCTCATATACTTCCGCTCTGAAAGCATTTGTATTGCACTGTCTAGCAGGTAATTGTAAGTAGCATGTATTCTGGGAAACATATGGGTCACGTAAAATTATTTGCGGAAAGGAATGCTATCGTTTGCTTCTTTTTCGCAGGATATAAATTAAGTTACCCACTGACGTGAAACTCGGAAATTTACACAGAAAATGTGACAGATTCACAATTTATGGCGCTACCTGTAACACGCATTGCAATACGCAATTTGATGTAAGTAAGTAAGTAAGTAATTTTATTGATTTGTAAAATCAAGAGTGATTATGAATTATAGATAAATTGGAGCTAGCAATGTAATGTTGCATTCTTTGACAGCGAGACTCTGTGGTGCCCATGGCACTATTTGCAAAATAGTCGCATTGTTTTCGTTCTTCAAATATCGTTTGCATTATCGATTCATCCGTTCATAACACATTGTGCCACTGTTCCATGCTCCCGTCTCGATGTTCTCGGGTTCGCTGTAGCTTTTTGATCGGTTACCCCGGCGTAGTAATGATTTACGCGTTACTACACCATCATTTCTGGTACTATTTTTCTGCGATTTCATTTTCTTATTAATTTTAGAAGACCATCATCTGTTGTAGTATAGGGCCCGGTTTGTTCAATTGTTTTTTTTTTTTTAGAGAAGGAAACATAAATGTGTCACTACTTTGTTGTAGCCTTTCTGGTCGTATTCGAGTTATAAGTACTAATTATTCATCCCCTTAGAAACCGTCTAATTAGTATAATAATCAATGAGTATTTGTAAATACAAACCTCCTGGGATTTCCTTTATTCTAACTATAAGATAGCCACCTTCTCCTGCTTCTTATTTTATTTGCTTGTTAGAATTGACTTGATATTTTCAAAAACTAATTTATTATGTGTCGCATTTTAACTAGCCAATTCAAAAAGAATTCTAGTGTAATAAAGAGAAAATGAAATGTCCGAATCTCTTCAATGAAACAGCCTATTCTCATCTGGAAACCAAATATTCCTTTATTTTGTTGTAGTTTGGTGGGTAAAAATGCATTTTCTTCTAGCAGCAACATCATTTTAGGATTTGATTTTAAATTTTTTTTGTAGAAAGCTCTATAAAATTGGTACCTGGGAATTATTCCGACATATCAAATACTTTTAGACAAATTTATTTGTAGATCTGGAAACTTGTTCTATTTTTTTTTCTACATACTGCGCATATGAATTGGTTTACACATATTGAATTTAAGGTTTTCGTTGACTACATACATATTTACAATTCTCATGTCCTAGTACCCGTTCACTTATTTGAACCACTATAGCTGCCTGCTATAACCCCGTCAACGTAAACTAAGATGTGACTTTAATATAAGACGTTTTATCACTCGCTAAAATAAAAATCGTGTTAAGACGGAAATGGAAGCCGCCCGTCACCGTTGAGAAGAGGAAAGAACACGTCGCTATAACGATACATCTACATGCTTGCGCTACCGTCTACATAAACAAGTCTACACGTGTAAATCCACGGAGACACATAAAATTTTCGTTGTAAACGTCGATAACTCCTGCCGGTTTGAGCGTGAAACTGCTTAATCTCTTGCTTTGTATTAAAGGCTGTAAAGTTCAAGATGTGATGTTGTCGAGGAGTATACCGGCGTTACAGTTTCAACGTAAATATATACAACAGATTACTTGTTAAACACTGACATGGTTTTCTCACCTTTTAATTAGTTCACACGTTTGCAAGATTGCTTTAGTTAGAATTTGCTTTCTTTTATGTGAAATTAGTTCAAATTGGAAGCAAAATAGCATATCTAGATATTGAGCTTTATTTCTCAAAAAACATCTACTTTCTTAAAATCAAAAATAATAATGCGCGACACTGGAAAAGCAATGCATTACGTTTCTCGGCATGACAAGCATTTTCAAAGAAAATGTCGTCATTTTGTGTTTCCTGTTACGACATAATGCTCAGGTGGTGAGGCAAATGTACAGAAAATACGCGTCATGTTTTACTTATCAGTTTTTCTCAAATTTATTTACTTCAGATCGAGATTAGGCCGTTATAAGTAAGTGCTCCAATGACCTACTATAACCCACCACCTCGTACGTTTGGAGAATCACGTTTTGGTTCCATTATTAATTTTATTCTCTCAGGGTATGCACGTGCCACCAGTCCTTCGCTTGTTATAAGAATTTTTACCAAGACTCTTAATTGATTGTCGCTGCAGGAGAACCAGATGTTTGTTCGAGAATGACGTCTATTTTAATGCCATATACTTTCCAATCTTTACTTATGCACATACCGAAGTATTAAACATGTATCGCTAATTAAGGCATCACTTTCATCTTTATACAAAACAAATTGTTTTAAACAACTGTTGCAAATAAAATTGAACGTTATTATTCTTCTTAATAAGTCAGCAAGAATGATAATCTTTTGTTGCTATTTGCTCATTAGTATTTTCCGTGTTTTTTTTTTTAATTGCAAGGTAGTCATTGCTACAAAATAAAAACACAAAAAAAGTTTATTCAGCTTCAAAGCAGTTCCGGTTAGGGGGTGTTAAACTTTTTTTATTTTAAATGGAATGGTGCAACTTTTCTACTATCTAATGAATTTTTCCTATTCCTTCCAACTGATTTGAATTAGTAGATTTCTGTATTCCTACTTCTGTCATACGAAAATATCTTTAAATGATTTTTCAGATGAGGTTTTTATGTAAAAAAATTATATAACTGCTTGCATCAGCGAAACATAATGTTATACTATAACATGAAATATATACTTTTTTAATTATTAAAGAATTATGTTAATTATTAGATAAATTAGTTAGCCATTATTACAACATGGTAAAATATGAACGTATGTCCGCATCTGCCAATGCCTTCAAATGTTTTGTCGGTACCGGAGAAGTATTGATAATATATTTTTAGAGAATTAGTTCCCTGGCCGTATTGAACATGTTTGAGCAATTTGATAAATTAGTTCATGATTTATATCTTTTTTTGTGTTGCGCAGTAGTAAGTTTATCGTAAGTGAGCTTAAAAGAAAGGATTTTTAGACACCAGAAATAAGCTTTTGATGTCTTATATATTATATACTAGGTGCTGTTAATTTAATATAATATAGTACAATAATTTGAATAGTAACTACACTATGTACTTTGTTAGACGCTAGGTATTAATTACCGAAGAAACATTTTTTTGCGTTATAATTAATAACTTTTCAAAAGACGTTAATTTTTTTTTACATGGTTGCTATCCAGGGTACACACTAATTTAATAATAAACATAAGCAGTGGCGGAGATTAGGACCCGCAGTGTCCGCGACTGCGGGGGGGGCGCAGGCGTCTTCGGTTGCATTATCAAGAGAATTTGTGACAAATATATGTAGAATTTGAAAACGAGAAGTGTGTTTTTTTAAAATAAGTACATATGTCTATTGGTAGTTGGTAGATATACTACAATTCATACGCAAAAAATATGCCGAATGAGTACCTATATGTTATATTATACTCATACACATAACAAACTTCCAATATAGTTTACATCGATCATCACTTTCGATGTGGGTCCATTGTAAACGTAATGTAGGTATAAGTATAGGTATGTGTGTCTCGCGTTTTTTAAGCAATTTTAAATCTTTTGTGCTATGTATGTTGATATAAATGTTTGTTTTATTTAAAGAAATGGTAATTTACCATTAGAGATAGGCCATAGAGTCAAATAAATATTTTTGTAAAATAAAGAACGTGTTAACAATATTGCAATTACCCATAAAAATATGCTTTGTGTTCTAATTGTGATAAAGTCGCTAACAGAAATTATTTTAAAATCAAAGCGTAATTAGGAAAAGGCGGAAGCTCATGAGGAATTGACAGGATTAAGACATTCATTTGATGAAATTAAAGATGTAGGTGTAGAACTTGCAAATGCGTAGGGCATAGAGCCTAATTTTGAAAAGAAGAGACTACGACCGACAAAAACCCACTTTGATGAATAAGTCAAGATGAACGAATTGAAAACAATGAAAAGAGATTCAAAATAGAAGTGTATTTTAAAGTATTGAATATCCTAATTTCCAAAATTGGCGACCGATTTCATTCTTTTCAGAAAGTATTAAAAGAATTCGACGTTTTGAGTCCTAAAACATTAAATAGTGTTAATGATGACGAGCTTTCCCGCTTATCAAAATGCTTAAGTGCTTTGGGATGGCTATGAAGCACCAAATTAAAAACGTTGAAAGCATTGGACAACTGGCTAAAGTCATTCTTTGCCAACATTCTACATTATCTGCCAGCTTTCCTGACGTGTGTACAGCTTATCTGCTATTCATGACTTTTCCTGCTGATAGGTCATTTTCAGAATTGAAGCTGATTAAAAGCTACCTTAGAAGTACAATGTCTCAAGGAAGACTGAGTGGACTTCCTATTTTAAGTATGGAAAATGAAACAGCTCGAAAAATTAATTTTGATTCAATTATCGATCCTTTTGCTACCTCAAAATCTCGCAGAAAGAAGTTTTAGATTATTTTGGGATTTTCGAAAAATGTTCTAGATTTTTTTTATTTATTAAGTAATACTGTAGTACGATATGTAAGATATATTTTGAGTTATGCATTTTACTGGTTTGTGTTGAATCTATATGTTATGTGTATGTATGTTTAATTTAGTAATTAAGTGAATTTAAACCTAAAATTAAAAAAAATATTTACTTATTGTCAAAACAAAATGCCTTTATAATATTAAAGACTTCTTAACAACAGAAATTTAGTATGTATTTATATAACATGGGACTATTTTATTATTTATGTACCTAGTGAATAAAACAGTGAATAAAATAAATTAGTAAAGTTTCTAAACGATAACATGTGGCAGCAATAAATGTTAAATTAGCGTTGTGGTATCGAAAAAGGGCGCAAAATTTAAAATTGCGGGGGCGCGAAACCCTAATAAGCTCCGCCACTGAACATAAGCAACCAAAATATAAAGCTTAACAGAAAGTGGAATTAGAATAATACGAAAACGCGGCAGGCCCTGGGTAATACCACTTCTTTTTTTGTCAAAATGACCAATCATGTTTATGAGTATGAATCATTCAAATAGTATATCAACACGCAACTTGTTGCAAATTTGAGAAATTAATTTGATTAATAGATAAAAAATATTGTAAATGTCTCAGACAATCTTTGTTAACATAACATATTACTTTTATAGCTTTACTAAAATGTACTTGTTACTTTTGCGTTTTCTTGCTGTAATTGTAGTAACCGTTACAAGTTAACATGTAATAACCAGTGCGATTGCTTATTTTGTTAAGAGTGATCTATTAAATGTAATTACATATTGACATTCTTATCTGTTGTGGATAATGTTTTTGGTTTCGTCCATTTCAAATGTAACATTACCTGTCAGCCAACGCAACAGTAAAAAGTAGATTCATTTTACCGTCCAGTGCGGTAAAGTGCATTGCATTTTTTTTTGTTCATTTCACAGTTACTTACTTCCGATGTAAAATATGCATAATTTCCTGTGATTCAATTAAAAGAGAACACATGTACCGATATTTTTATTGTTGTTTTAATTGTTATTATCGCAAAATCATTATAAAAAGATTCGCTGTCACTATTTTTAATACCAAAGTAAGAAACTTTGTCTCACAGTATCTAATTAAATTCTTAATTGCTCGTCAAAGACTTTCAAACGGAACTGCTGCTTCATTATACATTAATTAATACATTGAATGAAGATTGTTTAATCAACGATTACTATCGAGATATCAAATAAAGAAAAGGTTAGCTTAAATCAGGAGTTGACGCTTGTCCAAATTTCATTGTTCAGCTTTCTCATATTTTTCAATGCCTGTTTTTTTTTAGGTCACAAAATCCTTGCGCAAAATCAAGACCTCTTTTGACTAGAAAGCAGCATCCCAAGATCTCACTAAAAGAATACTAAGTTTTTTATTCGGAAAGGGATTAAGACTTAATGCTGAATGCACTTTATAATATACTTTTGTCAAGCTAATAAGCAAACATAATGTATACTAATGCATCCAGTCGTTAAAATCAAGGATCACTGTGGAGTGGTGTATTTGAAACTCTGAACATTAATCATGTCAGATCTATTAAAAAAAAGTTTTCTTTGAATTGTTTCTTTAATTGCTAGTACAACATTTTAATCCGATATTTACGTCCACCATTTTTTTTATTTTTTCTCGAGTATAGGTATAAATGTTATTTTTGCAGGTATATGCATCGAGATAGCGCGTTTCATTTCTAGCTTCATTAATAGTAATGTAGTAATGATGCCCAGCCATTCATCGTAAATCATAAAAACTTCTTTCCCCTTTTGTGTTATTTAGCTGTCGAGTTTTATAGCAATAGATGCAGAACTAATATAGAAATGGGATGATTATGTGGCCTTTAGGTGTTTATCGATGTTCGAATTCAATTTGGCGAAGAAAATTCGCACGATCTCCTCTCAATAAGAGGATTGGCAACGGTTAACCATTCGAAAGATATCCGTAACGGGTCCATTAATTTAACGTGAAACAAAACCAAACAGATCGGGGGCGGGCGGTGAATATCGACCAGAGGTCAGCATGTCGTAAAATCCCGAACGGTTTCCAGTACAATAACAACTAAGTAATCACTGTTTTAGTTAGTTAGGGGGTTCATGCGAGAGCAACTTAACGACATTGCATTAAAATTTTGCAATCGTAACGGCCCGCCGAACATAAAACTGCGTTTCACCTTATTCCTCTCGTTCTTCTCCCGTGCGCGCCAGTAAGTAGTAGGTTGAGGTAGTAGTATCCCAGTGTCTGTGTCTATGTGTTTCTGTGTCTCCATTTAAAGTGAGCTACGGTGGTCCGCAGCTGATCTTCACCTAAGGCTTAAGCTCGACTGATACCTTATTCTGATACGCCGCGCCGTTATTTTGGTACCCTGTCGTAAAGATATATGGCGGTTTAATGGTTTCTATTTCCACCTGAACTCACCAGACGCCGCTGCACCGTTCAAGTCAAGTTTCATGCTCTTAAGACACTCCATTCGCAAAAATATATATGTGTAAACAAAAAAAAAAAGAAAACAACAAACTGTTTGAGCGTCGGGAAATATTTATTTTAAGTTAACATTACCGCTTACAATTAGCGAAGGGATATTAAAATCTCATAATGTACACCAACTATCTTTTCAATTGCAGTTTTGTCAGAAAGGCTATGAAAGTTACTTCTGCTGGCGTCACAATTCATATACAGAGAGAAAGATTTTTCTAAATCAAAGCAAAATCCATTGAATTAAAGTAGTAGCTTTCCAATCAAGGACATGATTTTAATATCTTTCGTGTAATCATGTTAACGTAAAAAGGTAAGTATATTGTAAACTGAAGATCAACATTTTGTTGAGTAAAATGTAGAGAAAGCTCTAATTGGAAAAACTAAAAATTAACTATGATTGAAATTACAATGGATATTATATGAACAACGCTAACTACATTGACTAGAGAATCGGAGAGCAAGTGGACGCCGTAGTAAAATCTAGTGTGTTTCTAAACCAAAAGATGTCCCTACGATCGGTAACATAATTTATGACAAGGGCGTGGCTTATTTTCTTTCGAATTGGTTACGGTTGAACGGGGGTGTTAATTATTCTCTGTGGGTTTTTGAGCCCACGCTTAGATAAATCACAAATAATCTTCTACTTGCGTATATCCTGCTTACCTGCTTTAAAATGCAAAATATCTTTTTACAGAAAATAATATACAAAGCGGAGAAATGTATGTTTTATTATTTATTTATTTTTACATTTGTATCAGAACAACTCCTTGACACTAGCCCGGATCATTTTCAATTATTCACCTGGAAGTAATTTTCTAATTGTTAATTTGTTAGCACTTAAAAAAATGTACTAAATTTTTAAATTAGTTCCATATGGTTGCCGTAATTTTGACTTACTGAAATATCCAAGAAAACTATTGAAAGCTATCACTGATTTGTGTTATTTGGCAACATTTTGTTGAAGATATCAGTTTCTTCATCAATGTATGCTACAAAGTATGCATAATCTTTTTCGCTACAAAATAAAGAGACTTTTTCTATCATAAGTTCATGACTTTCAATTTCTTTAATATCAGTTTTAGGAGATGTTTCTTTCGCCTCTTTGGTTATATTCGGAAAAGTTTTTGAAACCGTTTTAAATTCATTTGGAGTCATACAAATGTCACTGCTCACATTTGCACTACTTGTTACACGATCTACATCTGCTCTAAAAAGTGTAAGAAGAGAGGATAGAAAAGTGAACACATTCCAAAGGTAAACTTACCTTTCTTTTATAAAAAATGCTTTTAAAGCACGTGACTGCTTACTCCTTTTTTTTAGTCCATATTTATACTTATTTCCCATAATTCTATAAGTACTCTCACAATACGTTGGTTTATTATGAAAAACACTACACCGCCACTTATTATAAACTTTACACGAACACTCAAAATAAAGCACCAACAGTAAAGCAATCACAAAATTATTTTTCAAAATATTTTAGGTTCTCAATTGAAACCACAGTCACCAGAGTATATTGCTGTAGCTACTGGACGAATCTCTAAGTAACTAAACACCGTGTGTGAAGTACAGCTGACGATTGTTGTGTAAAAGGCTTATACTTATAACTTATACACTGTTGCACATGGACTAGAAACAAGTATTTGCCCTTTTTGCATTGATAGATATTTATATGATTTATGATCTTTTCCTCTTGGACCGTAAGGATACCAGGAAATTCTACTGGGTTGTATACACATAAAAAATAAATATGTCAAAAAAAAACTTAAGTATGATAAATTAGGAGAAGGGGTGTGACAAATTTCAAAAACATCTAAGTACATTCTCATATATGGAACAACGATAGCGCGTATGAAATTGTGCCAGCAGGCCAGGGGGTAAAATTTTATTGTTTGACTCGATACGAAACATATATAGGAGAAAAGACCTCCGACCGCACGCGAAAGTGTAAGAACTTTCGAAAAATCGCCCACAACTAAATAATAAAAATAACACTACAAAAAACATGTCACAGAGAATTGGTACCGTTTTATGAAAGGGTATACCTATAAGGACCCTTGTATAAATAAAATGTAAAAAACGAGAGACACGAACAAAAAATCAACAAACATATCACAGATAGCTACAGTCATGTATGAGGAACTCATTCACGGTGTAGAAAACGTTTTTTAAAAGGATTTTTTTATTATCTTTCGAAACCTCTTCATCCTCATCCTCATTCAATCCTTCATTTCATCTAGGTCCGCGATCGCTTACTAGGAAATCAAGAGTTTAGATGTACGCCCCCTAGGAGGCACAAGCTAAGCTCTCATGAGACGACCGCAGCGAAAGCGCTAAAGTTCTTAAAGATCTTAAACGCAAAGAAGATGAAATGCTGATGATTTTCTTTTCATTTAAGACGCACGTTACCCGTTTAGCTTCGTGAAAGCAATGAGAAAGGTTTACTTCACCCGCAAACCTTTATTCACGTAGATACATCTGATACATGTTCCAGCACGACTCAAAGTGATTGGAATGTTAACTACTATTTAATTTTTTTGTAATATTTTTACTCTGAAATTAAATAAATAGTGTATATGTATTGTACAAAAATAATTATTATTGCAGTCTTCTATTATTAGTAAACGTATATACTAGAATATGATAATAACGGACTTCGTTAGGGAACAAGAAAATTATTGGGCAATTTCGAAATTAAAGAATGAACGCTATCCTAGCTTCGTATTTTTGCATGTTCGTTATCATTCTAATATTTAACATGAAATGATTAAAACAAAAACAGAAAATGAAAAAATAAACAAAAAAACAGCGGCTCCGTCCCGATTCGAACCATGGTCCTTCCGCATATCGGGCTTTACCACTACGCCACTAGTACCTTGCAAACATATCTTGTATTCGAGTGTACTTTCAAAAATCGCAAAAAATAAACCCCTGCACAGTAAAAAATAATTGCAGTAACATTCCAGGTATTTTTAACGCCTGGAATATAGCTGCAATTTTACAAGTGGCTAATGGAGCTGTAAATTTACAATTTCATAATTACAATGTCACAGTTTTCTGAGTGCAAAATAACAGTTTTAATCGTAAATATTGGCATTGCAAAGCAATAATATATGGAATAGCATAATAATATATGGAAGAATCTTATCTGATTACATTGATATTTGTAAATTTACAATTGGTACCGAATAAATATAGCAAGCCTACTTTAAAAATGAAATTACCAGAAAAATACTGTATAATATAATAGTTACTTTACTGTAATATCACAATAATTTTTTACTATGTGGCCAAACATTTTACTAAAGCACTCCAAAGGATCCCTACTACCAACTGATAAAGCCGGGATCAAAACTGGGGTTAACATCTGGCGACCTCCCCTTGTTAGATCATATGCAAATCCTGTGTAGTTGTATTTTGCAAAGGATATGGGGACACACTGTGATGAACAGCATCTGCAAAAATTCCACTATTGTGCGCTGATTGTTGGTGTAAGCAATATTTGTGTTTTTAACACTTTTATACTGACTGCCATTATGGCAATAATTACAAGTGTAATACCTACTAATCGCAATTATAATATCAATTTGTTAGCAATTTTCAATATGCATCGAGCTGGGCACTTAGAATAAGTCATTTTGTGGCAACATATTAACGGGCAGTCAAGATTGTAGCTACTAATATCACTATACTAATCTAATCCTCCACGGTAAAATATCTCACTAACACAAGGAATGAATGTTTTGGGAGTAGCCCTGTTATCGGCTCCCCATTTTTATTATTTTTTTTTTGAAATGGGTAATAAATTAATTACCCGTTTTTGACAATCTGTTATGGGTTTCAATATATTTACAAAAATTAGATATTGTGCAAATCTTTGGAGAGGTCTGCACTTCGAAATCGACGGCTGATTCAATAGCTAACAAAAATCGTGCTGCTACCAAAGTGGTGCTTCAATCTGTACACAGTAAAAAATTGCGTGTAGAAATTAACGCTAAAAGTGGTCTATATAAGTCCACACTATTTTTGGTAAATTTTACACTATGAAATTTGGTAAAATTTACCAAAACGATTTGGTCAATCCTACACGGAGAAAAATTTATTGTTAAGGTGGCACCAATTGACGCACATTGAACAACAATTTGTGGGTAAATATATGACAACAACAACCATTATTCAATACAACCTAAAACTTGTTGTCGAAAAACTTTGTTAGAACTGCCACAAAATTTGGAAGGATATAATCCCAAAACATGTTACAATCAACCAGTTGCTTGTTGTTTAACGAATCACAAAAATATGGTGTTTTCAACAAAATTGTGTGAAATACAGTATTAAAAATTGTTTATCACTACCAAAGCAATTTGAAACTTCAACAGCAAGTTGTGGATATTTAACAAACAATTGATTTTCCGTCATCATTTTCTACGTTTATAGTGTCACTTGATTTTGATTTTTGTAATCGCAATTTCTGTTCAAAGCGAACAATATTTTAGTAGATTCACACACAAATTCGGTGCTGTCTTAAATGTAAGCTGTGGAGGGTTTAAGTAAAATATCAGTATGGGATAACACATTTTTTTTATTAATAATTAACAAAAAAAATAAACAAGATAAATTCTAAAACTGGGAAACACTAAAAATGAAGATTAAAATTTCAAATGTATCTAAGTCTTATTTTACAAATGTCTCAAGGCAACGTATATTCTAGATCGTTTTGCAACTTTTAAACAGGGGAAAACACTAGGTAATTTATCGAAAGGTTTAATGTACTCATCATTAGCAATCTGTACTTCGTACGCATAATATTCCATTCAGCTAGCTTCTCTGTAACAAAATTATCCATATCTAAGAGTCAGTAGACGTCAGAAGTGAGCCAGTTTTCTTCAATTTTAATACACTGTCGTTCTTTTACACAAAACTAATAAGCTAACACAACGTCACAACCGAAAATATATGGCGTGGTCTACTCCGCCTGGTAACTCGCAGACTAGTCTGTTTGTTCAAGGCTATGTAAGACCAATAAAACACGCGGTTAGAATCACGTGATACTACTGTCCATGCCGGGACTTCCTGCATCACAAGTTGTAATATCGACAACGTAGGCGCCCTGTTGCGTCAACTACAATTGTGTGTAATGTAAATATTTCTTGACTGTACTAGTTTGAAAAATTGTGTTTACATCTACTTCACTTCATCGCACACGTTGTTCTGTATTTTAGATCTGAAATAACTACAACTATAATGTTATCGCCAAAGCGATTATTTGTACCGTAAAATATTTTAACACCAACAAAAGTGTTGTTGGTGGAACAAAACGAAAGTTTTGGAATATACTTACAAAACTTTACTGCAATACCAATTTATTTTTGAACCGATTGCAATGTAAGGACAATACTTTTTTTGTTGGATTTGCAATGTCATTTTTCTCCGTGTACACTTTAAAACGTGTAGTGTAAGACACTTGCCAGTGTAAACTACCAAGAGATGATGTACACCTTTAGGTGTTAGTTAGAGGTTACACTACAGTGTAAAAGCTACACCCAGCTTTTACACTGAATAACGTAAGTGTAATTAAGGTGCTTTTAGCTGTAAATGTATATCGTACAGTATATATACGCTAAGCACTCTAATAAACGTAAGGTGGTGAAGCGATCCAAAAGAAACTTCAATTTGCTAATAAAAATTTATTTGCGAATATCTTTTTGTATAAAACAGAATTTAAACATTTGCTTTCTCGCAAAACGCACAATGTACAGAACAACGTTTAAACCACATGCACTATAATATATGTAAACGAATACGAACACTAATGATTAAACAAAAATATGCTTTGGAACAATATATTAATAATATTACTAATAATAATTAAGGTTAAATAAACAAGTTACGCAGTAAAAGGAAAACCATTGCACAGCACGGCAATATTGTAGTAGAGTTAATATTAACAAAAATATATATCTATATATATATTAAATTTCAAACTTCTCGCTACCAGTTAGGTTAAGGAATATGGAGTTAACAACCGGAATGGAGGGAATAGACTAAACAGGGAATTACATTCTACACGATTAGTCATATATACATAACCTACAATATGTCATAAAAATCTTTTAGAACTGACAAATATTTTACGAAATACAGCAACAAAACATATAGGTTGTAAACGATACGTATTATGTACCTCCTACATATCTAATTATTGTTCAAAATGGTGTAATTGGTTACTTACCGTTTGATATGCAATGTTTATATGCCGACAGGATAGGCGAATCACTAATACTCAGCCATTTAATCATACTTTTGCATTTAATTGATATTAACATTATGGTTGCAAAAAAACATAAAATATGTACGTATAAACTATAAACATCATAAAAGCAGAGGCACAGGATTCATGTTTCAATACGAATCCGATCACGTGTCAATTGTCCGTTAGTACTCTGTAAGTTTATGTCTCTTTATTAGATGTACCTGATAGAAATTGTTCATGCGCAGGAGTACATATGTACGCCCCTCTCTTTTCGAAGTCAACTTTTTTTAATTTCTTGATTCATATAATGCTGCTCCCTTTCCCTAATACTTATGTGATATATAACATAACGCATAATTAAAATTAGTCGAAGCTTTATGGCAATTATTAAGATATTAAGAACAAACGTTCTATTGTGTAATCTTTATTACCCAAGCAAACAGCAAACAGAAATAATTAAAAAATTCCGATTTAAATGACACTTTGTAAGTTTGTGGCATACGCATAATAGCAATGTATTCCCGTGATTTCGTGAAACTTAATGCATACTCACATCATAAGTATTGCGTTCAATTTATCGGATTGTTTAACAGTATGAATTACCTACCACATGACGTATTTACAGCTTTCATCTGTAGTTTGATATACAAGAATTCTTACGACGGCATACATACTATCAAAATGTAATACACTGGATGTTTGTTAACAATTGTACAATTAAAGCACTTGTTAATAGGCACACCTATTGTAATTCATGTTCCTGTGCACAAAGGAGGTGATAAGCTATCGTATGCAATTTCTCATAAACATATTAATTAAAATACTTATTGCCCCGTATTGTTTTATTTCACGCCTTGTTTCCGTAATGTAAAATACCAACTACTGGCATGCGTATAAGGTAATGTTCGCCATAAATTGGTAAGGTTTGCTATAAATCATTCAGATTTAAATTGGCAGTGCGAGTAATGTATATATATAAATATACAGGTATATACAGTGCGGTCGTAAATTGTGGTCCTCCCCTTGTAACTTTTGAAAAGACGAAATGAAATTAAAAATAAATTGTAGTGTAAAAATAGAGGGCGTAGTTATCTTCAAAAATTTTAAATGGGAATTAAGTTCATATAAAAGCTCATATGGAAGATATATAGGTACAAGGCAAATCACTTTAGTGTTAGCCGTATAACTCTGTTGCTTATCATTAATATCATGCGACATCCCTTGATAAGTGTCCACAAACACATTGGAAGGTACATACTAAAGGTAATGTAAATATCGCTGCATAACAAAAATTACATATAGGGTAAAGTGGTTAAATATGCCCCACATTTTGAAAAAAAATTGTAACTTCAAAAATAGTAATGTATTTTAATATATTATTTCATGAGTATAACAAAATATAAGTACTCTCCTATTAAAAAAAATAAACCTTTGGAAAACTAAACATCTACATTCTAAAATTATTATTTTTTTTTAAGTCAAGGTGGGGCGTTTTCGCCTGTAATCATGTCAAATACGCCCCGATGCAAAACATTATGTAAATTGCTTGGTTTTCGTTTTTGGGAATGGTCTACATCTATTGCACACATCTCCATAGCTCGTACAAGTTTCGTGGAGCCATTTTCTACATTTTGTGCATTGAATCCAGTCAGCACGAGACTTGGTTGAATAATAATATTCAGCACATTGGATTCAATAATCTTCTGCTTCATCAGAAAGCTCATCAGAGCCAGATGGACTCATTTCTGGTTCACTTTCGGAACTAGAGGAGCTGTAATTTCCTTTCTTCTTCTTTCCATTTTGCTTTGATCTTTCTTTCTTGATCGATTTTCTCTTGAAAATCTGTGGGTAATTCCGAGTTTCTCAGCAAATTCAAAAGCCATTTTTTTCATGCTAGCAGCATCGGGTGCAAAACCCACTTTTTCCAGTTCTTTTACGTGCTTGACAAGTCTTTGCTCATGCTGAAACCCCAAATCTGCTTTTGTTAAATGCCTTCTGATGGTACGCGAAGCTATTCCATAGACTGTGCTAGCCTCGTTGGTGCCCATTCGACCAGTAGATATCATTTCTATTGCCTCTCCTAAAGTTTTTTCGCTCCAGTTGGCTCTTGTTGTTTTCCTCACGTAATTTTTCCCCATTTTGTATACTAAAATATAGAAAAACGATGTTGAAAAAGGTATTTCTACGTGGGGCTTATTTGTCTGGTTTTGATGGGGCGTTTTTAAAAAATGCTGTGAAAAAGGCCCCAGCAGTCCACCGAACTAGAAAAATGCACCAACAATGCGGTGCACAGTGTATTTGATAGGTTATGTTTACCAGTTGCCCACAACACAGTCAGGTTTTGCAAAAACATTTACGCTGAAGTGAAATTAATAAATGTTGGAACTCACCCACAAAGTTTGCTGACTTCCTAAACTATATTTTCACTTAAAAACTATTTTCTAAAACAGAAAACAGATTCAATGTGCGTGCAACATTTATACATCGTCAGTAATGTCTATCTGCTTGCACATTTACAACTAGTGCTTCCATCTATGTCACGGCAGTTGTACTTTGATGCAGTGGGGCATTTTCCCCGCTGGGGCGTATTTCACCACTTTACCCTACCTGGAAGTGGTCAAAAAAAATAGGTACATTGGTAAAAACAATAGAAAAGTGCGTTTTAGTTGAAATTTACTGTCAGATATTGCAAGTAAGTCGGCGGACAATTGGTATAATTAAGTTACCAAAACGTGCTATCTTTTATAGCGTATGTTATACCATACTGTAATTATTTGGAATGTATGTAGTACAAGTAAATACGCGCCTCCGGAAAGCAGGATTCGATTATGATATGATAAATTAAATTGTTAATGACATTCAGTCTGCTAAACTAAACTGTTTGCTAAAAACTATTTTTCAAAACAATGCAAAATCTAGCGATGCGTAATTAACAATGGACTTAATTTAATGCAAAATATCTGCTAAGCTTACCTTTGACGTCTTCCATCAATGGCTGGTAGGACACAAATGAAATTATATTTTATAAACTTTGAATTTTTCCTGCCCGTTGCAATGAACATTGCATAAAAAACTGGTAAAACGTATTTTTGATCTGGAAAATAATACCTGCACTAACGAACGGAGCGTTGTCTCACGCAAAAAAGCGAGTTGAAAAGGAATCAAAGCCATATGTATTGTATGGATGTATGTTCATACAATTGTCGCACAGATCCATGTATACACGCTATTTAAAAATAGCCATACCTGATGTCAAAATTCTTTGAAGGACTGACATCATTACAGCAGCTGCTTTTCGCATCATCTACTGTTTTTAATATCTCTGGAACGAAAAGCTGTGCAAAATACATTTAATCTCCTGGATTACTGTCTAACTGCTAGGCGAAAAACTTTCTCAGAACCTTCTTACGGTAATGCACAGCTACAATAAATTAAAATATTCGTCCTCATTGCCTATTTAGTGGTGATAGAATAGAGAGTGCCCACCTAGTAGGCTAATATTCATTTTATCCAGCCTAGAACACGGTATATTCATAAAACGGGTAACGTTAGGCAATAAAAAGAATTATTGTCAAGCAGTTAAGACGAAGACGATGACTAAGAAATAACAGTTACTACTATCTCTTTTCAGAACGAATAGGAAAGGAGGATTGGCGGAAAAAGATAGACGGCCACACATCCGCTACGTACTACCTCTTTTGTGTTCAAAACCAGTTGTTTCATTTGTACGCCTAGTTCAACATGATATATTAGATAATTCTTCTACAACAAGTTTCTAGCGGCGTTGACGTCCAATGAAATTGCATGCGGACCGCCGGACTCCTCCTGCCGCTCTGATGTTAAATTCTATTGGTTTAGGACCTGATTGCCATTACCACATGCAGCGTTAGAAAGTGATGTATGGGTCCTTATTTACATGCGCTGCTTCGGTTATACCGTGCCTCGTTATTGCCCAGTTGTTACCGGCCAACTTATTATTGCAATGTAAATAAGATTTGTTCTTACCAAGTTTCATAAAAGAATTGGAAGCCGGCCGACGGAAAAAAATATGCTAAAGAAAGAAAACATTTAAAATGAGAGTAATTATTGTTGCTAGGCTTATTTGTTTTCCAGGTACACTTTTTGAATTGAAGCATATTCAATGAAAATTTTCACGGGCTCTAGATGGACAACAAGCAAACACCAAAAATACAACTTTTTTTTGTTATTTTCGATATTTATATACTAATTAAATAAACATCTAAAATAACAACAAAAATAGCTAATGTTAAACCGACCTGTCGCGTTGCAAATGACACCTACCGCACTCTAATGTAAATTAGTATCGCTAACTGTATTCATGCTAAACCAGCTATATACATTCGCGTTATGCTGTAACGCGATACATACGAAGCAATGACAAACATTTAATTTTTTAGTGCGTTGAAAAGCAATAAAATAAAAATATTTGAAGTATATATTTTCATTAATTATTATGTTTTGTGTTGACGTTTTGAAGTTTCTGGTATTTGTTAAACTATTTAGAATATCTACACAATATGTGTAAAAAAGTGTGAGTTGAACAGCTAAAGCAAAAGCCATGGATGGCGAAGAGTTACAACAAAATACTGCTTTGTTATCAATATTACTCTAATATAAATACACTTGGAGGAAATAACTATACATCTACACTATATTTTAACTACTAACCTATATCGCTAAAAAAACAACATAATACAGAGACTAAACCTTACTTTATTTGCATTCATAAGGTAATTACATCTACTTAATTTTAGAAATAAAGCGAATGCATTTTAAAATAACTTGATACGTTGCCTGTAACAGGAAATAAATATAAATCCCTGTAATTTTACAAAAAAATAAATTATGTTTATTGTATTATGTTTTTCATTGATTTTACCAAGTTTTGCATTTCATCTAGTTCTAGAAGTTAGCCCAAACTTCTCGAATTCTATTTTTGAGTTTATTGATTGTTGCAAATTGTTTACCATTTTGGTAAATTCGTCGGGAAATGATACCCCATAGATTTTCTATGGGGTATCATTTCGTTCGTATCATCGTATCATTCAAAGATTTCGTACCAAAAGTAGAGTCTTCTTTAAAAGAGCACGGATACCCCAGAAAATGTGTTTTGTTACTAGACAATGCTCCCACCCACCCAAGTGCGGAGCAACTTCAAAGTGGGGAAATAAAAGCAATGTTCTTGCCTCCTGCTGTAACTTCTCTCATTCAGCCCATGGATCAGGGTGTGCTGGAAAATTTAAAACGAAATTACAGGCGTTTGCTATTGGAGCATATTTTGGAAGAAGTAGATGAGGGTGCTAATCTCACTGAATGTCTAAAGAAATTAAACTTGAAAAATGTTGTATATTGGATAGCTTCAGCTTGGAATCAAGTAAAAGGTAGAACCCTGGAAAAATCTTGGTCAAAATTCAACACGAGGAGGGACGTATCACAGAAGAAGAGTCCGACCATGAAGAAAGTTTACAGCAAATTTTCACGAAAATACCAGGATGTGAAAATGTTACGGAAACAGAAGTTAATGAATGGTTAAACAGTGATAATGTAGAAGATGAAATGACTGACCAAGAATTAATTGAAAGTGTTTGCAAAAATGCTAATGAAATAAGCAGTGATGACGATGACGAAGGAGAATGCACTGACAATATTCCAGTAAAAATGTCACATTCAGAAGGACTAGAAGCCTTGGAGAAAGCGTTAACTTATGTAGAACAACAAGAAAATGCAACTGCCGCGGATGTTCTTTTAATAAAACGTTGGAGAGACATTGCGGCAAAAAATAGAAGTAGTGCTAAACGAGTGCAGTTAAAAATTACCTCATTTTTAAACAGTAAAGTGTAGAATGGGATATATATTTTATGTTGCATTTAACATGTCTTTTATGAATGTACATATGTACATATTTAGGCATTTATGTACATACTATGTTAAAAAAAATTGAGTAATAAAAATTAAACAAAATATTTGTTGATGTTATTTTTAAATTAATACATAAATTCAAGTAAAATATTTCATAAATGTTTTTAAGTCGATCTAATGATATACGCATCCTAAACTCCTATTTTCCAAAAAAAAATCGGATTAACCACAATTTCGATTATCCGAAATCACTTTGGTCCACACTATTTCGGATAATCGAGATTGTACTGTACTTTGTAATATATAATTATTCATAAGAAATCAAATGCAGGTACCTATACTAATCAATACGTCCCTTTTCTTGCAGTTCAGAAGGACCTACTTCAGGACTGCCACAAGCTGCTAGATAAATTCCAGTATCCGTGGGAGATGATGCCCTTGCTCTACGCCATAATGAAGCTTGCCCCCAGCTTGGAAGAAGCGTCGAAACGAATCGATGAAGGTAAAATCAAATTTAATTCGTCCGAGTTACTTTCTTATTTTGTGCTGATACACTAAGTATCATTTTTTTGACAATGAAACAGAGCTAATGGAATTAAAGATCTTCTTTTCTTTTTGTTAATGCCATTTCACTTCTTCCTACTTCTGTTTAATTGTCAAAGTCATCGATTATAATAACAATTTATTTTATTAAAATACCAGGGAAACAGATGGTCTACGAATACTCTCAACGATACAACCTCAACATGTACGACGGTGGAGAACTGCGAAAATCAACGCGTCAGTATGGATGATTAAAAGTTTAATTTAATTTAATTCGAATTTTCCGTTTTCCGTGTATACTTATAGTCCTTTTGCTTTTGAGAGAAGTTTAAATTAACGTCAATTTTGTAGATCGCTAAGTTATCTTGCCGCTTTATCATTTTGTCTCACTATTCTTTGATATATAATGCATGATATCTCTTTTTTTATCTAATTAGATAAGGAGAACCGAGAGAAGAACAATTACCCGAAGGCGACTCTTAAATCCGTCAATCTACAGCTAAAATGTAATCTGCTAGTGTAAGGAAAAGGAAAATCAACAATCATCGACGTCCAGCGATCCGTCTAAATATTAGTTTTATTCTCGCGAACGCCACTACTCAATAATTTATTCTTACTTTGTTATTGTCATTGTAAATAAAAGGAGCCGAATTGAATTAGAAGAAGGCCTTAATCATCACAATGTTGTACATATAAAATTCACGTCTGAAACTGAAATTAGATATTGTAAATATATGGAAGTCTTCTAAAGGATTAACAGTTTTAACAAATATATTCTTGTAAGTAAAGCATTGAATTAAATTCTATGCTTACGCACGCCTATTACATATCACATATCTAAGTGGACAAATATTAATTGTGCATACAAAATCATGAGGAATTAAAACGTATAGGGTAGGTTTATATCTGAAATAAAATGGAATAGTTTTTAGGAAGGTAATTGTCAGATTTACATATTTATAGACGGTATTGATTTTTGCTAGGCGGGCATTCTACTATAAGTATTTTCGACAATAGATCTTTGCCAAAGGATTTTTATAGTGTAACACCCGATTTGGTAAAATTTTTAGCATTTTCATTAGATATATTGAATTATTTTAAAATTTCTAGAATATTTAGCTGTAAATTGAAACTAGCATATACTTACTGCTGTGTACTGAATGTACCAACAAAAATGCCAAATGAGATTAAAAATGAAAAATTAAATTAGCTAGCTCAAATTATAACAATTTTACAATGCGCAAAAGAACAATTAAACTCAAGGTTACTATCATGAAAAGTAAAATGTGGGTGAAAGAAATCTGACTTTCTTTTATACTCAAAAAAATGTTAAAAGGTTTAATTAAAAATAAAAGAACAGTATTATTTCAATCGTGAACGTATGGCTATTACGCTCCGAAACATTACCCAGATTGTGGGCTGTATCGAGCACTAAAAATAGACTATTTTGCGGGATTGTTAGTGAGAACCATACATCAAGGTAGATTAAAGGAGAAGGAACTGTAAGTGATAAAATTAATAAAACTAATATATTCCTCTGATCACCGATAGAAACATAACCTCCGCGGAGTTGATCCGGGCTGTGTTTCTCGCGCGGCTTGATAAGGAAACGCGACAGTGTAGACAACCAGTTATACAGAGCTGAGTAGGCGACAAACAACCAAGATGTCCAGCGGGGAAGAAAGTTCGTTGGATGATAACAAAAGAAAAAGGGAAGCGGAAGGACATGATATTTTCTCTAAGAGTAAAAGATTAGCAAGAACGCCTACGAAAACACAAGGAAAGCAAGATCAAAAAATAGATAAGTTAATAGAAATGGTGGGAGAACTAACGAAGGAAGTGAAAGAAATGAAATTGCTAGAACAAAAAAGAACCGAGCAATGGGAACGATTAATCGAGGAAAATGAAAATTTAAAACAAGAAAATAAAAAGAGAAAGGATGAGAATGAACAGTTGAAAAAGGAAATGGCAATAATTAAAAATGGCATACAAGTGATAGAAAAAGAAACAAAGAAAAATAATCTGGTAATAACTGGATTAAAAATAGAGACGCAGGATGAAAACGTACTGAAAGAAACTATGGAAGGATTTATAAAGCAACATCTGCTAGTGACAGCTGATATTGTAAAAGTAGCCAAATTAGGTGAGAAAACATGCTTGATACAAACTGGTAGCGCGTTGGAAAAAGAAAAAATTATGTCGAATAAAAATAAATTAAAAGACCTAAAATCAGCAAAAATTTTCATATCGGAAGAACTAACAACCACTGAGAAAATTGTGCGAAGTAAAATACAAGCGAAAGCAGAACAAGCGCGAAAAGAGGGAAAACATGTTAAAATTGGTATGAAGAAAGTTACTGTTGACGGAATAGAATGGAGATGGAATAAAAATAAAAATGAATTGGAAGCAAAAAACGGCTAAAAAATGAAAGAAAGAAGGATCGATCGATGAGAAGCACGGCAATGGAAATGGAAAAGGATATTGAAACAACAACTGAGACAGCGCAAAGAAAAAATAAAAACAACGACAGGACCAATGTATGGAGATTAGCTACCTGGAATGTGAGAGGGATTAATGGTAAAGAGCAGGAATTAAGCATGGAATTTAACAGTATGAGATTGGATATATTGACGGTAACAGAGACAAAGAAAAAGGGAAAAGGTGAGATGGAGCTTGGTGACGGGCATATGTTAATATACAGCGGGGTGACGATAGATAAAAGAGCTGCGGCGGGAGTTGCATGTTTGATTAACAATAAGCTAACTAAGAACGTTAGTAAATGGGTAGCACATACGGAACGAATCCTACAAGTAGAAATAAAAATGGGCGAAGAGGTATGGACAGTAATATCGGCTTATGGACCTAACGAGGATGAAAAAGCTGAGATTAAAGATCAGTTTTGGGAAAAACTAAACGAGGTGACAGAGAATAGCAAGGGTAAAATAATAATAGCGGGTGATATGAATGGAAGAGTTGGAAGAGTGGATAACTATACAGGTGTAGTTGGTAAATATGGCGAAGAAGCAAAGAACAATAATGGAACTAGGTTAATGGAATACTGCATGATGAATGGCCTAATTGTGGCAAATACGTTTTACCAGCACAGACATATACACAAATATACAAGAAGGGGACCAAATAATGAATTGTCAGTTATAGATTATATCCTTGTTGAAAAAGAAAATAAAAAAGAAGTAGAAGATATAAGAGTAATGAGAGGGCCAGAAATAAATACCGATCATTATATGCTGCTTGGGAAGATCAAGAGGAAGGTAAAAAACATAGACAGAAAACAGAAAGAAAAGATAGTGGAATTCAAAACAATAAGAAGCTATAAATTAAGGGATCTAAAAATAGCTGAAAAATACAGGGATAGTGTGGAGGATAAAATAAGGAAATTAAGGGAAGTAGAAAATAGAAATCTGGAGGAACTTTGGAAAAGTTTTAAACAAATAATATTGGAAACAGCCAAAGAAATGTGTGGAGAAAGGAAAGGTAATAATAAAACAAAACAGACAGCTTGGTGGAATCAAGATCTCAAAAAAGAAATCAAAATAAAGAAGGACAAATGGAAAGAATATCTAGGAAGCAACACTAAGGTTAAATATGAGGCCTACAAGGAACAAAGAAACAAAGTTAAAAAAATTGTGAAAGAGGCGAAACAGAGAAGTTGGGAGAAGTTTGGCGAAAAAATGGAACTTAATAGAAAAGATAATCAAAAGCTATTTTATAAAGTATTAAAAAATGCGAGGAATGAACCAGCGACGAGACAAGGAAATATACTAGACAAACAAGGGGAACTTATTGTAGACGACGGAGAGATAATGAACAGGTGGCGGCAGTATTTCAAAGAGTTATTGGATAGCACAAATGATGATGATACACCTATTGAAAACGATGGAACTACTCAAATAAATGCAGTTGATCACATGGAACCTATAACAAAAAAGGAAGTAATCGACGCTATAAGGATTTTAAAAAATGGAAAAGCTCCAGGATATGACACGATAACCTCGGAAATGTTAAAAGCGCTAGGAGAAAATGGAATAGAACTGATGTTGAAAATATTCAAGAAGTCATGGGAAGGTGGAAAAGTACCAAAAGATTGGAATATAGGATTAATAGTACCAATACACAAAAACGGAAATACACGTGATTGCAATAACTACAGAGGACTAACACTATTGAGTACAGTAACAAAAACATATGAAAGGATTTTGGAAAACAGATTAAGAAAATATACAGAAGCTACAATGGAGGAATCACAAAGCGCATTTAGAAAAGGCAGAAGTGTTAACGATCACATATTCACAATAAAGCAGGTAATAGAAAAAGTTATACTGAGTCGGACAAAAGCATGTTTTGGCTTCCTAGACCTAGAAAAGGCGTTCGATAGAATCCCTAGAGGAACAGTCTGGAAATATTTACAACAAAGAAAGGTGAATGATAAATTGATTAGAAATATCAAAAATATGTACAATGACAACACTTACTATGTCATAAGTAAAAATAGGAAGTCAGAAATGTTTAACACTAAAAGAGGACTAAGACAAGGAGGTGTATTAAGCCCACTGCTATTTAACGTATTTATTGACGGAGTATTGAAAGAATGTAAGTCGAAATTAACAAAGTTGAATATAGGATATAGACACTTGGCACCAGTAGACATTACAGAATGCATATTTGCTGACGATTTGGTTATCATGGCTAGTAGCGAAGAAAAACTTCAGAAAAATATAAATGAATGGAATGCAGTTTTGAAAAAATACAACATGAAAATTAACACGAAAAAGACGAAGGTAATGATGATAACAGCAGAGAATGAAGAGCAGATAAGAATATATATTGATGGGGAAAAGATACAACAAGTTTCTGAATATAAATATCTGGGAGTTACAATTGAAAGGAATGGAAACCAAGATATAGATATTACCGAACGAATTAATAAAACTGTCAAATTATTCCATTCAATGAAGAAAACATTTATATATAAAAAAGAAATAAGCCAGAAAACTAAGATGACGGTATATAGGACAATATATAGACCTATACTCACCTATGGAAGTGAAACATGGGTTCTCACAGATAGACTCAAAAGCAAAATACAAAGCATGGAAATGAAATATTTGAGAGGCGTTATGGGAATAACACGTAGGGACAGAATCAGGAATACGGACATAAGGGAAGAACTAGATGTAGAACCCATCTTACAATATATAGAGGAGAAACAACTAAATTGGTGGGGGCATGTACAGAGAATGGAGGCAGACAGACAAGCAAGAAAAGTAATGGAGGCGAGGATCATAATCAAAAGGGGACCAGGAAGACCAAGGATAACGTGGAATAAAGTGGTAGCAGGGGCAATACTGAGAAGAGGACAAACGGTGGTAAACGCAAGAAAACTAGCGGGAAATAGAAAGGAGTGGAAGGACTTTGTACATTTCACTTAAAAAAGAAACACACATGTAGCAAAAGAATGTAATTTAATTTTATTTTTATTGTTATTATCCCTACACCGAAAGGTAAAAGGGGCACGTGATTATATATGGAACAGTATTTTTTTGAATGACATAAAAATTCAATAATATTATTTTTTTAAAAAAAAAAGAAAAAAAAAAATTTATTACAAACTTCGCAGAAAAAAAAAACCTTGGATAAAAAGGTCCTGGTCTAAATCACAACTGCTTTTGACTTTAAATTACAAAAGGACAATTCAAAATCCTTTTACAAGGCAACAGAAAACAAAAAGTTCAGGAAGATAATACATTTTTTTTTCAATTCAATCCAGGCGGTCTCAATATTAAAACAACTAAATTAAACGTGAATAATTCAGGTAATTTAAATAAATGAAAAATAAAAGCAAGCACAATGCTTTTATTCACCCAACCCGAGGTGATTAATAAACAATTACCCATCAGAAAAATTAACAACGAACAAAAAAATTAACTCTTTAAACTTAAAATATCTTCCTGCACATAAAAATAATAACAAATCTTATATCTAAATTGTGTACACAAAAATACAATATCAATTATTATTAAATGAGTTCCGTGATGAACGAAATAAAATCAGAAACGTGAATTCAAAACTTGAAATCAAAAATCACAAAATGTCAGCAATGAAATACAACTTTATATATCTACTTACTTTCGTATCGATCAAGGAACTGAACTCACAAGGTTAAACAATCGTATAAGTATAAAAATCTCAGATGCGTGCGACGCGACGCAACGCACACAGATCTGTCCGCAAACGGACGAACTCGCAAAACAAAACAATATATATACAATACCAGTGAACGCAAAATGTACACCTGACTGAAATTAATAAAATTTTAACAACAGTTGTTGTTTGTTCCGTGCATATGTGAATTTGTCCTTCTCCGTTTTTGTAATGTGACAACTTTTTTAATGTTTATCTATTCAATAATTTTAACTTTTCGACATTTTAAATTTAAAATTTTATTTTATAAATCAAATTTAACGACATTTTTACAAATTTTTAAAAAATTTTTAAATTAAAAACGTGGATTCTTAAGGTGGAGATTTTTTCACATCTGTTTTCGAATTTTGAGCCCTGATGAAGCATCAAGCTAGATGCGAAATATTGGCAATAAAAATAAAGAAACAATAGAGTAATTTTTCTAGTTAATGCCGCTACCCAAGAAATCATCCATTTACTTATATATATATATATATACTCTTTTATCATAGAGAGATATAAAAAAATAGAAGATTTAGTCAACTGAAAATTATATAAATCTTAACTCATAAATATATAGGTAGTTATTATTTTTACAATCTTTAACTTTATTGAGCTTTACGTAATTCGCAGTATGGTTAAGTGTGGGTAACATTATAATAACATATAAAATCTTTGCAGTAAAGCAAGAAATATTGATATAAATGATTTTCTTTACCATTATTCCAAGTTACTCGCCAACAGATCCCCTTACAGTTTTCATATCTAATCTGTGATTTCTTGTCATTCCGCCTTTAACAGATACAGCACATGCCAGCCTCATTTTATTTCGAAATTTCAAATCTGTTTCTTTTTTAAAGTGCTAGTAACGAAGTAGGAATATTCCCTTATGTCTTAGCAAGTTCGTTGGTTACTTCTAGTAAAAAGGTGATCTTCGATAGATTTCTTTTCTTCATTATTTAAAGTAAACAATATAAAGGAATTCAAGGCAAACAAATAGAATATGTAGTAAACGTATTGTAGCAATATTTACTACAATGATGGTTCAGTGCACTAATGTCATACTTAACTTTTACTAACGAAAACGGAGCGAATACTATTTCTTTGTAGTTTAATTTGTGGTAGATTGATTGTATGAGTGTTGCTAGTTCTTGTAACAACACACAATTATAAAAAAATCTATATATTTATGGTTGATAATTGTAATAATCCAGATCACGATTAATAGTTAAATATATAAATGCACAGAAAAAAATTTGCTGTAAATTTTAAAACAATTGTAAAGTTTGGTGCAACAAATTGTGTAACATATAGGGACGAGCACAACTTGTATTAAAATTTTCTACAAAATTGTTGACGAAAATTATTGCATTTTTTGCAACAAAATGTGCAATTTTGTCACACAATTTATGTTGACATAACCTTTACAATTAAAGTAGCATAAGTGCGAGTCACTTGTTGCAAATAATACGTTTAGCCCAGCGGTAATAATTGCAACAAACCGTCAAGAAATCTTTTACACGATTCTTGCCATTATTACAAACCGCTGTAGTGAATTATCAGTATAGTCTGTCCATCCGTATAACGATTTGACTTTTAAGGATTATTGGGGATTATACACTACCTGGTGCCGCAGGTACCGAGTGATTATGTAAATGAGGTAATGGGCCGTATTAGGAGAAATTTTCTTAAGTAGAGAAGTAATTATGTAATTTATAATTACCATTTTCAATTTAAACTTTATTATTCTAAAGTAAAAAATTCAAATTGAAGACAAGATAATTATTTGTATATTAAATTTGTGATAATCTGTCACTGCATTTTAACAGTTTATCAGCCTGTATGTAGTAATATTTCTGAATACGTCGCTGTAAACCACCCGTGCTCGAAAAGTATTATAGCGGTTGGGTAGCATTTATTTTCTAAAAATTGGGTGCTAATAAATAAGTCAAATCGTTATATCTATGGACAGACTATACAGATGAACTACACTGTTGCAATAATTAATATAGTTGCGTATAATTTGATTAGCCGGTGATAGCGGGCGAATTGCCGTCGTATTGGGCAGGATTGCGGAAATCAGACCGGCCCGTGTACTGTAGAGTACCGGTATTGAAGCGCCTCGTAATTCTCGTCTGCGGGCGATTGTCCACTGTACTTTTTACACGATATTCACCATGTTTAAGAAGTCACATTTACCGATCACAATTTACATTGAGTAAGAATTTTAAAGATTATGAAACAAGCGTAGCGCCATCTTTACGACAAAATCTGTAGTATCACATATTTATGTAGCTAAACCAATTATCAGTATTATGATATTCCTACTATATAGATATAAAACTATACAGCATTCATTTCATTCCATCTCATTATTAATGCGGTTTCCAGTTATGTATAATAATCAAAGTAAGGTGACTGTTGCAAGCACCTAACCTAACCTAAATAAACACAACACATAGTAAATTTGCTACACCTGTTGTTATAACTTTCTTCACTACATTATATGCAATTTATTATATTCACTTGTTGTAAAATATTGTAAAACATTTCACTATATTTTGTAGAAGATTGTCACACAATATTTTTTTAACAATTTTATTGCTTTTTTTGTAACCGTGATATAGGAAAATGCAACGACGTTGTTGTAAAATTTTGCACAATAGTCGCAATTTTTACTAGAATTTCCGTCAAACAGTGAATAGTAAATTCTACAATATGGATTTTTCTCTGTGTGCGTTTTTCAATATCATGATGTCTCTGTGGTACTTCATACTATACCATTGCAGCTGTCAGAATAGTAACTATCGTTTGTAGTATGGCATACCACAATTGTGGTAAATTTTCCTATACTATTTTCTCTGTGAATAAATATTCAGATTCATAAACAGTCGCAAATTTATAAGCGTTATCGACTCCTTCATTGTTTGATTTCATCAGAACTCTGTTGTTCTGAAAAAACCTCAATGTCAGAATGCTGAATTTGACAATGAACTACGTGTAGACAATTTTTGTTTTTAGCATGGTTATTCAAAGTAGGTTTGTCAGAGAAAAAAACTATTCATCGGAAATATTTGATTTTCATCAAAACGTACATGCTTTTGCAAATTTCAAAAGCGTTTACCGTCTTCAATTAACTCTTGGACTAAATGCACCTTGCACATTATCCTATTTTCAACACAAAACGGCTGTTATATCTTTTACGAGCTTTTTGTCGGCTTCTCTTCGAACGCAGTAGTACGTCTAATTAAGTAAATTAAATGTGTTCTCATTGGTAGAAGGGCTATTCTTACTAACAAGTCTAACATTCTCGAAATCTCGTTTCAGTTATATTATTCGTGTCTTAGTTGAGACGAAAAATCTGAATACCTTTCTTTGAGTAATTCAACAATTTTTATGTGGCTCTACTTTTATGTGCATACTCAATCATAATTAAAAATCTTGTGGCACTATTAAATAAAGCATCGTCATAAAAAGTTTCAACTACGGAGTGAACAGCTGAATTTCACTGTGTGATAGCAACAGAATATCAAAAAAGCGCAGAAAAATCTGATCATATTGAATAAGGTATGTCTCTTAGGAATCATCGTCGCAACAAAGGTACCCAAAAATACAGGTTATGGAAAGTATCACTCGGAATGATAAAAAGGTCGAAAAATCGCATTTTTTTCATTTGTGACAAAATTATTACGGACAAGGAAGAATATTGCTCGCGAATTAAAACAAACAGGCTACTCAAAATATCACTGGCGAATGACAAAATTGCGAAAGAATCGTATTTTTATCATTCGTGAGCGAATTATTACGGACAAGGAAAAATGTCACTTTCGAATGATAAAACGTCAACGAATCATTTGTGAGCAAAACAAGAACTTTTGTTTCGATCCCGGCGGCGGCTTGTTTATTTTAACAAGCTATAGAGTGCAGTAAATGATCCTTGCATAAAAAGTCCCTTTGATATTTATTATAGAAAGTACATACTAAATTAAATTTTAAATGTTTTACTTCATCTGTTTTGATAAAGTAGTTAGTTGTGGCCTGTTTTATTTTAAGATTTAGGAAGGGTGAATATGAAAATTATACAACTATTATTATGATCTTATTGTTGTTTTTAAACACTTGGGGAAGGATAAAAATGTTTTACTTAATTGTAGTAATGGTGTTTTAACAACGAGGTGGTGAGGAGGGGATTATTTTTTTTAAACTATTAAATTATTTTGTTTTCAGCACCGGATAGGGAGGGAGGATTAAACTTGTTTTAAACAATTAAATGAATATTTTTGAACACCGAGATAGGAAGAGGAGTAAATCATTTTAGTATATTATTTTTTTACGACACCGCGGAAGGGAAATGGGATTAAATAGTTAATTTAACAATTTAAAAAATTTCATCTCCATCCCCCCACCATTTATTCGAAAAACATTTATGTAATCATTTAAAGGACGTTTAATCCTCTATGATTTTTTTAAGGAGTTGAGTCAAGTAGTTAGTTAAATACTGCCCAATACTGGGTACAGAGTCACAGCCAAAAAACTGGTCAAAAATGGGTAATTATGTACCTAACCATTTAATTAATTGTAATTGTACGATACTACAGTTCTTTAATCAATTGTACAGAACATGGCAATTAACAATCGATTAATTGTGAATTGTAATTAAATTTTGCCCAACAGTGACTTCGGCTGATGTTTAGGAGTGCATCGGTTTCAGGGCAGCAATTATTTTCCCAGTGTATAATGAAATAATAAAAAGTAAAGAAAATATTTTTGGCGTGTGATAAAAATAATACTATCTATCTTATATATATTCTCAATTTTACAGAAAAAATTAAAAAGAAAACTTATTTCTTTACTCTTGCGGCGGCCGACATCAATTAACATGTTTCAGTTCTATTCAGGAATGATTGGAAATACCATAAATTCGCGAGTGATAAATATTTTTAGTTCCTAGTATGTACCATATAATTCATTCGCTAGCAGGATTTATATTGACCGTAAATCGAAAATAAGATTCGCTCACGAATCACAAACAAAATTCGCTCACAAGCGAATCATATTTTTCTCGCACTTCCTACGCGGCAAAAATCAACAGGATTTCAAAATGTAGTTTTCCTTAGTGCATTTTTTGTTCACTCAAATTAAATTCTAACTTCACAACCTGTCAAAATTAAAGTTTTTACCTCCTATTAGATTACAAATACAAACAATATTTTACGAAGAATTTTGATTGAATTTTAAAATCACCGCACTATATAACTACAAATTTATTTAAATGAACAAAGCGATATTGAATTCGCATATTATGGGCTTACATTAATGCATAAAGTTCCCTTTTCAGCACTACTTAGACCTAGTATGTAGGCTAAGGCATCGGGTTGTTGGTATGTTAATTTGTTAGCCGTATCGGGTTACGGCATCTCATTCTCCGAGTGCTCCACTGGCGACCAAAAGCGATATACCTGTCGCAAAACGATACTTGTAAAATTACACTTTGTTAAAGACATAACACAGTGCAACAGTAATGACGTAATAAATTTTATACAAATAACGATAAAACTTGCGCTACGGGATCAGTTGCGGGAGCATATGGAATTACATTTGATTTATTTTTACGTCAGCATATTGTATAATGCATATAAATGAGTACGTACATACGTGCTGATACGATAATGGAAATGCGGTTCACTAAAAACCAATTGTTATCCCCGAGTAATTTTTCTCGTCTAAAGTTCTTACTGCTATACTGAATGGGCAAATATTGTTACTTAGTGACTTGAATACTAACATCTAACATCTGTGTACAACAAAATTCTAAAGGTAATTACGATATTGTTGTATCGCACACATACATCTGTCTGATGATGTTTATTGACATAAGATAGTAATTATTAAGTTTCTTGGCTGGTGCTCCAGTAGAATGATAAAAAATTAAGAAAGGATATTATTGCTCTACGTGTACATTTAATACATCTTCTTTGTAATGTATAAGAAGAGAAAACTACATTATGTTTATTCATAAAGCGATTTTGTAAATATTTATGTCTCTGCTAGGTGACCTGTGGCAGGGATTATTAACATAAGCTAATATAAACTTATCTAAATTCTAATGAAAACGAAAGCAAACGCTTGTTACGATCCTAACAAGATAAAAAATACCAAAAGTATTTAGGTAGTCCTCAAGATATATTTATAACTTTCTTCTTGAATGGTGTTTAGGGTTGCAAAATCCTCTTATATTGTTTCTTGTTTTCTGTTACTTTCCTTCTGTTCCTAGTGACTATTAATCTTACAGTAAATTCGATCACTATCTTAACTGTCTTGCTTTTTCCTTTCACGCTTGCATAGTTTTTCGGAGACTCTTTTTGCAAAGGGCACGTGTTCAAAACTTTGAAGTCTTCTATTTCCTTAAATAAGTGAGATCGGACGTAATCATCTTCCAGAGATGTTTTTTTTTTTTTTTTTTTGAAATTGCATGCGGTTTCGTATGGCAAAGTTTGTCGGTGAGCTAATACATCACTGTGTATATTGAAATGAGTTTAGTACTTAAACATATAATTTGTGCGTTGTGATTCACATAACAAATAACAATCTAAACGAAAAAACAAGCGTCTTGAACATGTTTTGTCAGAGCTTTGTAAAACTTGCTGCCGGAAAATTATACGGTTTTATTTTTCATATCTGTTAATGCGGTTGTTGATTTTGTGGGCGTGCATTTAATGGAGCAATTAACACTTGCAAGTTTGGCTTGGAATATTATACCAATCTGAATTTTATGTAGCTTAATTAGACATTTACGATCGATTAAACGTTCTCAATTTCTTCTTCATGTTGAGGTTAATGATACAGAAATGTACTTCATCGATAATGTATATATCAATTGTCCCCCTGCGTCGGCATTATAGCGATCCTGTAGTGTAAGCGAGATACACAGAGGTATCCGTGCATTAGAACGGTAAAGAAGTATACGGAATATTCTACTGGCTTACATTAGGGCTAGTAGTTCGCATATTGCTATGATGCACTCGTATTTGCCAAGAAATCCACATTTCTACGCTGTCGTCGCACCGGCGCCTGAGCCGTCGCTCGCACAGGCGCTGAGCCGTCGCTCGCACAGGTGCTGAGCCGTCGCTCGCACACATCCGTGTCAGATGCATTTTATATTTCGTCGGGAGAACTACTCGCTCGTACTATTTAATAAAACGCGTTGTTGGTAGGTAGATAACGGTTATTTTAAAAGTGGAGTACTATACGCCGGAGCAAAAACTCTTTATGATTAAACACTTTTACGGTGGTAATTCCGCGGAAGTAACTCGGGATTTATTTCCCCGAAAGTCAAATTCCCAATGCAAGCACCATTCGTAGAACCGTTAATCGGTTTGAAACTACATTTTCTTTAGTAAATAATAAAAATAAAGTTGTTCCGGATAAGAATGTAAGCGATATAGAAATTCGAGTATGTGCTTTAGTTGAAGTAAATCCCCCTATGTCATCTCGACAAATTGCTCGCGAATTAGGTATCTCTAAAACAACGGTTCATAAGATTTTACGTACTAATAAATATCGTTCATACAAATTTACAAGTTCACAAGTACTTCTTCCCGATGATTATTATCGCCGAATTGAATTTTGCGAAAGAATGATAAATAAATATCACAATAACCAATTTTTTTTTTAACAACGTATTGTTCACAGATGAAAAACCTCTTACCTACACGGGCATCATAACCGCGCAGTTGTCGTTACTGGTCGCGTAAAAATCTACATTTAAATATACCAACGCGAACGCAGTATCCACAGAAGCTAAATGTATGGGCAGGTATCATTGGAAATCATATAATTGGGCCTTTTTTCATTGACGGTAATTTAAACGGAAATAGATACCTACAGTTACTTGAAAATAATAGATGAAGTTTGGTTTCAGCAAGATGGTTGCCCAGCACACAATACACGCATTGTAACAAACTTATAAACGCAGTTTTTGAAAACAGATGGATCGGTAACTCGGGCCCTATTAAATGGCCAGCGCGGTCCCCTGATCTAGCTCCAATCGATTTCTTTTTATGGCCCTTTTTACATAATACAATATACGGATACGGTGATCAACGGCCATCAAACCTAGAGGAACTGCGCGCGAGAATTATTGAGATCAGTAATACTGTCACAGCAAATATGTTAACAAATGTTAGTCGGAATTTTTATGGACGGTTGGGTTACTGTTCTTATCAAGAGGGAGGTTTATTTGAACACTTAATAAATTAATTAATAAATTATTATTGTTTAAGAATAATATTCTCTTTTAGCTAATTGCAGGTTTATTGCAATGTTGAATACAATTCTGTTTTAAGAATTAAATATTTTATTTTCCATTATTTTATTATAGTTGCGTTTTTAGATTTTATACTTGTTGAACAATATTATTTTAGTTTTTATTTTAAAGTTTAGCAGTTCTGATTATTTATTGTTGCTTTTTTATGTTGTTTATGAGGCTGTGATGAATTACTTCACTGACATGTTATCAGTGATTATTTGATTCTTCAAACAACTAAAAATATTTACTTATATCGGGAACACAATACCTCTGACAGTGCTTTTTATTTTTCAGGAATAGTATTTTCTACCACATGTAATGTTATTAATCACTTATGCTATAACATAGAACTCTAAAAGACTTTGATTTGCCTATATGCCCCAATACATGTATACGTGTAACTTATAATACGTCCGCTATCGTTTGTAAATGCCATCCGCGTCCCGCTAAGTAGGCGTGGCAATTCAAGGTGGCATGCCCATTTATAGTCGACCAGTAGTTACTAATACATGCATCGTGCTATGAAGGATTGCCACACTGTATATAGAATATTGTATTACCAGGGATAAATACCACAATAAATCAGGCAACCATAGATTATTACACTTGGCTAATAATTGTTTTTGTGTTATTCTATATCTTATTCTGATTTAGGAGTTGATATGATCACAAATGTAAGATCCATATAGAGAAATATTGACAGTCGTTGTATTGATGTTTAAAGATACGGTAGTTCTAATGGGAAAATTAAAAAATTTAATATATATCAAATACACTTAAATAGTTCAAGCACATTTAAATCAATGCACTCATTAACGCTGCAGATATTATTGTTTAACCTGTAAGCATAACTAAACCCATGTTCTGCGTGTAAAATTATTGGCAAATATATAGGTACCTTTTCTTTATCAAATAATAGAATTTTGTTTAGCAGTAATTCAATTTTCGAACTAAAATTTTATCCAATATCTATTCTTTAAACTATGTGTCATTTGCATTTCAAAGATTTAAGTGCATGATTAATCATCATTTATATGATAGAAAATTTCCTACTATAGATTGACAGTTATTAACATTTTATAACCTGTAGGTGCTTGTGCTACAGATTAACTCGCCGTTATAACTAGATTAAATTGACGATAGAAATCGCCAATGTATATGAAGGGTATAAATAGTGATATAAAATCGTAATTGTCCATAAACGCATATCTACTATATCACATAAAGTTAAGAAGTTGTTTTTAGCTTGTTAATAAAATTACTCTAGAACTATCTTAAAACATTAATTTATGGTAATTATATTTCATCAATAAAAGAAAAATAGCAGCCGATAAATTTTTGTTTGTATTACTAAAACCAAATCAGATAAGTTTTCTGTTTTTGAAGCATTCCGGTATTTTTTTTTTTTTTTCTGAAAATAGCGCGTTAGTGATTATACGTAATGATCTGACAATTGCGTTCCTGTATGTTCTAAAATAAAACACTGGATTGAAACTAATATAGAGCTTCTTATTAGAGACATTCATATTTTAGCAGTATTTGGGTTTATATATACAATCATTACAAGTATGTTTAAGTTTGTTTTATTCAACAGGTAAAGATGCTGAACAGCTGGTGGATTTTTTCCATAAAATTAAAGACAAGTTTCAACTCTCGTGGAAGATGATCTCACTCGTCCAAGTTATACTGAAAAGCGCCAAAGATAATCAGGAGGAAGCGTTTAGGCAAATAGACGAAGGTAAGTTGAATTTACAATTAGAAATAATGTAGGAAGCGTTTTATAACTTCTTTGTTTGGAAGTATAATATACACTATCTATCTTTGAAGTTCAATGGTGGTAAAAACAAAATTAAAATCCATATTTCTATGTTTTTTAAGCCATGAGTTTTTTTGAAATCCTAAGTAATACCACAGATAGTAATAGGTACTAATAAAACATTTTGTCAGAAAGAGAGATATGGATCATTTTTGCAATAAAAATACATGATGGATTTTAGAAGCAACCACTAAATAATTTCTGTACACCGAGAGTTAAAGAAAACTTTAAAGGTTGAAGGCTTTATTGACAAGTTAGTTACTTTATAAAAAAATATTAACCCTTTAGCATTTGGGCCCTTTGTATCAGTTATCTACATTTCCAAGGTTACTAGATCGATTTCCATCACTCAGTGCATTCCAGTAGTAATGCACACATGAGGACTGATTTCAGTAAAGCTTTTGACTATATAAATTAGAACAAATTATTGAAAGACTAAAGTATGTTAGTACGTGCCAGTTATTTATTCGCATAATAATGGGATTTATAATATTTATCCACCACGAGGACGAATAATTGAACCATTATTATTAAATATTTTGTTGGAAATGAACTGCGATTTTTTTGAGTATGCGGATTCGCGTTAAAAGTAGGTTATTGATATTAAAGTATTTTAAATTTAACTTTAAATATTTTCTGTAACACAAGATTTAAAGTAGGCCTGACTCTTATAAAACCTTTCTTCAGTTTTGCATTTATATTATATTATATATGCAAAATATGCATCTTATACGAGGGACTTACTTATCTTTATACTTCGAGGGTCAGGCAGTTAAGCAAAATAAACAAAAAGCAAATAACAATTTATTGTTGTCTGGGGCGCTTTTGACACATTTAATAAAATTTAACGAATTAACTTCACAATTTCATTCTTTCATTAATAATAAATAGCTCTACGCTCCTTATGGAGTTTTGCATACCCTATATAGACGACAATATCTGGGTTCATGTGAGCTGCATCAATTCTATGTCCTTAAGAATGTGTAGTTAATTGTACCTTTGACTAATCATTGTATAAATTTGAACCATCACCCTATTATGATGACGCAAATATTCTAGGTTGTAATCTTAACCTATTTTACGACTATCTCATCAACAAATGATCAAATTCTACTAATTTCACAAGAGATAGGAAAAGATTAAGTGAGATATAATAGTAGGTACACCTACTATGTGTGTCTTTAATTAATCAAATCAAATAAGTTGGTTTAACTTAAAAAAATAGTGAAAATATTGCTCCACTACAAATACCACAGCTATAATTAGCTAGACGCTCTTATTTTCCTTTATCTTCTTATATCTGTTTGCAGACTGGTCATGGCCAACGTTGATCTATATAAGGAAAATTTTGTTATAGCATTTCTAGCATACAAAATGTTGATACTTCCTAAAATGTCGTATTCTACTTAAAATAAGAATATTGGAAGTGATACTTTGAAAATATTCTCCTTTACTAGAATACAATTGACCACGACTGCTATGCAAATTTCGAATCCTATCAAATTCCTGATAGGAGTTCAAAAAAAAATTGAGGAGCCAATTCTATAGGACATCCCTGTATAAACAACTTTTATTCGAAACAGGTCTTGTTCATATTTCAGCAAAATAATGATGTTTAATCAGCATTAAATTAGTTTCATAGAAGCTCACAATCAGTGTCAAGACATAGGGATTTTACAAGTAAACATCCTTTTGCTCGTCCAAGTGTCTTCTTCTCCAGCATAACATATTTCAAATGCTTTAATTCCTATCAAACCATTCTTGTAAGTGTCTAAATAAATTAAATATTAGGTGGCTTTAGAAATCAAATGGCGTACCAACCGCATCTTTTTCATTTTTGATAATCTTGTATATTGAGGGATTTGTCTAGGGTTTCCATCATTGTCTTACACACATCCAGTCTGCTCAAGATCTATGAAATTGTCGCTCACGAAACAAGTTGACATGTTGGGTAATTTCCAATTTTTCTCCTATTCTTGTTCATTTTGTTTCACATTTTTGTGTTCAGCGAAAGTTAGTATTTTCACCACTTTTAATAGATTGTTAGTATTGCGTCATCGGTACTAGTTTAGATTAGGTATGCAGTGGCCTTAAAAAAGACCTTTTTTATTGTTGAGAAGAGCGGAGAAAATAAATAATGAAGAATATAAATTCCAGGAAGTCGAATATGTGAAACAAACTCTATAAAGTAATGACTACAAAGAACGGGATATAGTGAAACCACGTATAGCGAGGATAAATGAAGATGAACAACAACAAAAAGGATACGCATATCCATCATTTATGGCTGGAGTCGCAGATAGACTGAAGAAAACTTTAAGTAATAAAATATCTGCACACGGTTCAACAAAGTCAGGGACATGGGAGAATTACTTCCAAAGATGTATTGCCTCGTTTAAAAGATATATACGAATTAAAATGCAGCTGTGAGACGAATTATATCGGTTAAACGAGACATAGTGTGCAATATAGAGTTAAGGAACATCAAAGGGATGCGCGACTTGGATATACTGATAAGCCAGCAGTAGCAGAACACCTAGGTGAACATGGAGAACATCAAATTGATTTTGAAAATATTAAAATATTAGTAAAAGAAAATTACTATTACCCTAGGATTATATATCGATCCATAGAAATTATAAAAAACAATAATACTTTTAATAGAGAAATTGTATTTCGGATTAGTAATTCTTGGAAAGTGGTATTGTAGAGTTGCCCAATCGCTATGGTAACGGATAAATGACAGGATTTGCGGTGTTTTCATATATTTGAAGTTCAATATATCCTTTCACTGAAAAGATACATACCATACCATATCACCATCATTTATTGGCACAATTATGCAAATACATACCAAATACTGCATTATAATGGGATGCTCTTTCTTTAGCCTTCTGTTCTTTCTCTAGCATCGATCGTCTGTCATAGTACCATTGTGCACTCATTATGTTGACTTTCTTAAGGCGAATCTCTTCAATATTAAATTCCTTCTTTTTAGTGATTGTAACTTAATGAATATCCGGAACAATGTCTTGGTATTTAATGTTATAATTAAAATTCTGAAATTGAATTAAAAAAAAAACATGTCAGATTACCAAAATAGACAATGACAGAAGCCGGTGTACCGAGACTGATATCATTATTAAATTTTTTTTTTCCTGATTGCTTTGTATTATTTTTATTAATGTCAGTCCCCCTAATGAAAGCAGCATTTGATTTTTGTAATCAGCATTTAGATTCTTTAGCTAAATAATTGAAACTACACAATGAGGGAGTAATCTGCGTTATCTTTTATGTTAACTGGTTGCAAATTTTGCATCAATTTCTTCCTATTAAATACAAAAATTGCCGTATAAAGTGTTTCTACCGTCTTTGGTCAATTGAAAAAGTATTTATTTAATTTTCTTCTTTTAGAAAATAGCAATTTATGACGCTTGTTGATTATGAAGTTAAAAATTTGACTTCAATTGCTTGTCTTACTGTTAGTAATAATTGGAGCTGCTATTATTCAAATTCTACGAGCCCGTTTAGTTTATAGCTCTTTAAATGCCATTCTAATTATGTAAAACACTTGTTTAGTAATAGGACTTTGTTTTTCTAGTTCCAAGTAGCCTCTATAAAATAAAATATTTCGAATTAATGGCGTATTTTACTACTTGTAACCAGTCGCCATGCTACCAATAAATTTTAATAAAGTAATGAAATTTTTGCATTCTAGTTAAACAGTATATCTGAAGAATTTTGCAATATTTTATGAACTTATTCGTACGCAAATGCGAGTATTCATGCATAGGTAGATATATGTATAGAACATATACATATATGTAGGAGACAGACATTTAGAATATGTTGTTTTAATGGCAAACATTGCAGGAGTAATGTGTGTTAGTTTGGTTGTAAACTGTAGAATGTTCCGTTTTGTAACAACCAACGCTTGGGATAATAACTCTGTCGACATTTTCATTTCTCGCGACGGTATTAAAATTTAAGGACCCCCGCCGCTATTGTTTCTGTGTTTTTAATATTGGACGCCAGCGTGAAGAATGCCAAGGAGTCCACGCCATTAATTAAATTATTAGCGCTATTAATAAAATATAAATACTAACAGTACACATTGGGATGCTCATTTAGGAATAGAACTCCGAATAAATCCATTTTATAAGCTTCATTGTTGGCAAATATATCAATACAATGAAGGGACGCATATACACCAGCACTAAAAATATTACAGCCTTTCCATTTATGAATGTCGTAAATTATGCTTTAACGATTTTGTGCAGTTGTTTTAAAACATTAGAGGTGAAGAGGAGAGCTGGCCGCAACGCATCGCACAGACTTATGATGGGAGTGTGACATTTGATAAAAATTTTATCCGCTCGCACACAACACATACCATGCATTACTCGCGCACACACAAACAACAAATCACGTACATTAAATTTATAGTTTGATGTGCGAAAGTATCTATTATGTTTATGTATATCCTATAGTTAGTTTTCTTCTTTGGATATGTGACGAACATATGAATGTATGTTGCGTATACATAATAAAATTTCCTTTTAATGAAGAATAAATCAAAAATAGCAGGCATTAATATCTAGCCGAGGCTGCTGGCAAAACAAGCATAAATTGCCGCCATTTTGCATAATTAACTTCATCATGGTTGTGTGGCTTTGTTAGTGTGTAGTACTAATTCCAAAATTAGTTTCATCCTTATGTGTTGGAATAGAATCATTGAAAATAATATTAATTAAGGAATTAACACTAAGAAATCATAAACATTTCTATTTAAGTGAAAAGGTACATTATTTGTATCTATAATTTTCCAAGGAAGCTTGCAATTTCAATCGTCTTTTTGTACTTAGGCACTGAATAATTTACAGTATATAGACTACCTCAAGCAAAGCAGTATAGCAATATATAAATTAAATCTCAGATATTTAACATTTCTAAGATTTGATAGGTACGACATCAGAATTATTAACAGCTATTACTAACTTGTTCGATACACAGTTGCCGCTATGTTTCCTGAAATCCCAGCAAAATGTGGAAAAGTCAACCCGGTATAACTAGCAATTAACTTTTTCTTTTGTTCCTCTTAAACATGAATGTGCAGATGATTGTAATTCATGAAGTAGCTTCATCTATAAGAAAAATATGTTATCTTTTTTGTGAAGATACCTGTCTACGTCTACTAGTGTTAAGCGTAACAAAATAGTTCGAGTTCGGAGACGTCAAAATTATCACCATGCTAGCTACTTTGACAGGAGTAGAATTGTTGCCTATCGAGTGTTGGTTTTCTCCTATCGCGAAATTGGCCGCCGTGCTAATTGTACTGCGATGACGGCAATGCGTGTGTGGGCAGAAGAAGGTAGACGCACACGAAAACGACCAAATGATCAACCCAGGCGTGCCACAGAGCGTCAAGATAGGCACTTCAGACATTTAGGTCTACGCGATCGTTTTGCTACTACGCGTTGAATTGCCGAGCAATGGTTTGGAGAAGAAGATATACCTGTTATTATTATTATTATTATTTTGGCGTCGGTATTACACCATTAGCCACTTACAAACTAAAAATCTGACAACTCGAATGGACACCAGGGTAGGTATAAGACATATTTCACACCCGGGGCCGATCGGGTGACTAGAAACAGACATCGGAAAAGAGGATTACCCCAGGTGGATAAATATATACAAAGGATCTCAACTAGATATTAAATAGACCTGTTACTATGCGTGCACAATATCGCCGCATTCGAGTCTTTGCCCTTTTTTTTATACCATCCACGATTAGTGCTTCCTTTGACTGCGGACCATTGTCGTCAACGTTTAAGCTGGTACAGAGAACGGCAGCGGTGGGAGGCAGAATGGCATAATATCGTCTTCAGCAACGAATCGCGATTTTGTCTAGATACGATGGCCGTGGAAGGGTAAGACGCTGCCGTGGAGAACGACGTGATATTGAGTTTGCTGTTGAGAGGCATATAGACAGAACTGTAGGAGTAATCGTTTGGGCGGCTATTGCCCACGGTAGCCGATCACCATTATCTAGATGTCCGCTCAGATGTCCCTTTTCAGCAACACAATGCACGTTCCCATATTGCTCGTCGAACTATGGACTTTCTCCAAGAAGCAGGCGTTAGTGTATTGCCGTGGCCACCCCGTTCAGCAGATCATTGCATCAAACGTGTTTGTGATATGATGGGTAGAAGGCTGTGTACTTTGCACCATCCTCTATCTACTCTGGCACAGTTAATCGACATTCTGTCAATGCCTAGACGTGTACAGGAGTGTACTCAGCTACGGGATCGCCAACACATTGTTGATTGTTTTTTCGATTAACTTTTAATAAAATTTCTTGCAAATGTTTTCGTTTCATTTTTGATGTAAGACACCACATTGGTCAAAAATCAACTTAAAGAAATTATTCCTTCTGGGTGTAACACTTCTAATTCACAGAGTATACATAGGCTCATACACGTTTATAACATATCTGTACATTAGGGTGATCATTATATAGCACGGAAATAAAAAAAAAACTTTTTAGGAACCCTCCTGGTTCCAATAGTAGTTAAAAAAACACCGTAGAAAATTGAATCCACTTGATCCATATTTAAGAGTTCCACAGGGGCTTCCAACCTTCACGAAGAGAGAAGATAGTGTTTTTCGGGTTTTACGGGTTGGTAAACAAAAGAAAAATATAACATGATATACACTTATGCAAAATTGTATCTTTCGTTTCTCCCTAATTCGTAATAATGTTGTAATGAAAGTTCTTGCCACAGTCAAATTCCCATTATGCATAAATAATACACAACATGCAATAAGTTCCTAAGCTTTTTTGAAACAGTAACATATTTGTGTATGCTGTGCATCAGACGAGAACAAAATTATAGGATCAGCACCATTGAAAAAGCATTTTTATACACTCTAATTTTCATCCTCCCCCCAAAGCAAACAATGGCGCTACTTTATTTAAAGTGAAAGAAGTAACTTACTTGGATATATATATAAGACTTCGTTTTACAGAAACATCGTTTCAGATAAGTTTACTTAGATGTAACTGCTGATTGTTTAGAATTTGGATATTTCTTATGGAGTTCAGAAATTATTTGCAGCAGGTACTGTTGTTCATCCTTGGATAGGAGGTTATTGTAGTCTGTAATTAATTTTATAGCACGTTTGGCAACATCGTGAACAATGCCTAAATTGTTTAATATCGTAACAAAACCGGGGACCTCCGGATTTACAATCGAAAGAGATGATAGCCTTAGGGTACATTTAGTAAGGAGTTCATCTAATCCTTTCTTAAAAAAATAGTCGGTATCTTTCAGCTTAACAACTACTCGTTTTTCCAAGAAGGGGGTGTTGAAAGAGATGACGTGGCTCATCTCTTTCAACACCCTCAATGTTTATCATTCTTCCAACCATCTACTCTTTGACGTGCAGGGGAACTGGTGGATCAAAAAGGGATAATGCTATTACATCTGGAGACAAATATCATAAATGATCGACAATTTATTTACTGCTGCTCGTCTAACTTTTTTATTAATATTTTTATACTCGACGAGCGACTTTAAAAATAGATGGTCTCGATATAGTGCTTCGATGACGAATAGTGCTCGAAACCATGCTTCCACATATACTTGCACTAAAAACACGCAAATATCACGCACTGAAGAGATTTCTAGATGATTTAGGCTAAACTGAAGGAAAAAAAGAAAATATTCACACAGTACAGTGCTTTTGCCATCCATCGGGCATGATGGATAGGCCCAGGAGCACGCACACTTATTTCACAGAAGAAGTCGCAATGCAAAAATAGAGCCGTTACTTCTAAGAACTCCTTATAGTCATCACGACAATGGTGTTCTTTTAGAGCAGCGCAGCGGCAACAAATTTGAGAATGGCTTCTTGTGTATCAGTTACGTCTTCTTTAGCTTTTCGGTTAGCAATTTCATAAGTCATATTCTTGCTGTCTATTTTGGTACACGATTCTTTAAATCTTTTAAGTAATAGGTAGGTCTCTGGTCCTCATGTAGGTGCTAACATCGTATCAAACACTCCTCTTGGAACAGTTTAGCATATATAGTACTTGCAAAGTAAATACAGCAAAGTTATTTAAAGTAGTCTCTCCAAATTCTTGCAAGCACCATTTATTGTGCCTATATTGTTCGCCGTTGTATCACAGCATAGGGCTACAATATTTTTAGAGATTCCCCACTCTTTCAGCGCTGCATAAACTGCTTCTGCCATGTCCTCACCCTTACTCCATGATTTTAGAATTCCTAACAAATGGTCCTCTTCATTGCACGATGTTATTATTGCTAGCCGGTCCACTTTGCATTTCCGCTAACTGAAGGAAGCAGTTTTTCCTCCCAGTGTATTACTACTACGAGAACTAGAGTCAGGAAACTTGAACTGTTTTCGAAATTCAAGAACCGTCTCTCAACAAACGTTGTTGCCCCCTAACTGAACTGCGATTTAAATACAGTTCGAGAAAGCAAAGGAATAGATAGACAGCTACATAAGATAATATGTACGTTTATACCGATGCACGTAAACATCTGAAACAATGAGGCATTCAGACGCTGTAAAGCGTTTTACAGCGAAACTATTGAGAATTGGGAAAAAAGAAAGACGCCTTTCTCATGTACTTCTCAGATAATCAATAATTTGGAATATTAAATCTAAGTAAGACGATAAGAATAAAAGATTTGTTTTTGTGAAGCGTTGAACTCTGAGCCCTCTTTGGCACCCCTGAAATTTAAACGAATGAGTTAACATTTTATATGCTGCATTCATATATTGCATGTGTTTCCTGGAAAAAAATACACTACTTAAAAAATAACGACCATCCTACTATACATCCATTATTTTTGTACTAAATGGCAAAATTATGGTTCAAGTGTTGGTACCTATCTAAAATATACCTATATAATAAAAGCTAACAAAGGAAACCCCACCCCAACGAATTCTCATGTCACAGGTCTTTTAAATACAACATTAATATTTCTAATATTGGCTTTCCGTGATTTTTGAGGATTATATTGGATACATCTTGACTATGGCAATAGTGGTGACAAAAGAATAGTGGTGACAACAGGCCGGTGCGATTGGTGACAGTACAGCATTAGGATTCGGTGTGCATATTATTCTCAAATCTGAAAATATTTAATAGTAACTAACTAAAGATTGTTTGAAAATAACGAGAATGGATTTCTTTTAAAATTATTTTTGTTAAATATAGTGACAAAAATGTAGAAGAGAAACAAACCTTCACCATTTTGATTTACGCGCTAGTATTTTAGTTTGGTCTTCAAGTTTTTCTCGTCTAGTTCTTATCTCCTCGTACCTTTGTTAGGTGTCCGATGTTGGTTTCAATTTCTACTTCTTTCCTATTTTTGATTGTTTATTTATTTCTGAAACTTTTCCTTTTTAATCTTGTGTATTTGGTTTATCCATTTACTCTTTATTCTAGTTTTCACGCCTTAGTTACACTTCTTGATTCCTATTTTCAAGAAGCTGGGAATAATTTAAAATATCATGGATTATTCACAAACATTTGATCCACAAATATATGAAGGTTAATAAGATGTAAGAGGAAATTTCTGTTTTGGGATATGAAACCTTTTTTACTACTTCTTGTATGAAATATATTCAAATTATTTTTCTTAAGTTATAACGTATAAGATAGGATTGAAAAAAATCAATCTTTTTAAATATATTGAAAAATTTAAAATTTAATTTCACCAATGTTTTTATTTCGCAGAATTAGCTCTAAACAATATATCTCATTTTTTCGTATCTCAACTGCAAAGTATATTTATTCATTATGTACATACATCCAATTTGCTCCAGCCTCTATAACAAAATCTGTATAGGAAAAAATGTCTGCTTCCCATTGATTTGAAATGAAGGACTAACTCTACTGTATTGTTGGTAGCTATGTGTATATCCATATATATCCCTTTAGTTTGAACTCATTAATTCCTATTGGACTGCTACTATAAGCAAGAGTTACTTCGAAGTAGACTGTGTACTTAAGTACCCTATATAAAGGAAACTGCAAATAAACAAGAAGTTCCACAGTTAAAGTTCGACACCTGGGTCTGCTCATTTCAAAGTAACGATCTACAACTTCCGCAGAGGTCTGTAAAAAAGGCGTTATATTTAGAGGGAACACCAACAATTGTTGTGTGTGAAAATGGACTCGTAAATCTCCGTACTTCGTTGAATAAGTCGCAACGTTTTTGTACACAGATTTAACTGTTTGCCTTATAACTGTCGATGGTGTGCGGTCTTATTTTACATAACTCATTCCGTTTTATTAAATAAGAATATCGCTTGCATCCAAACTAACGCCTCGCCGTATTATATTTTCGTTATTGGGCTTTGTTCTGGTTATCGTTTCTATTAATATTAGGAGTGTTTATTGTTTCGACCCTTTATTTCGAAACACATCCGCTATGAGTGAGTAAATACTACTATTTCTTAAAATTGGAGTTGGAGAAAAAAGCAAGCGTTACTCTATCATGCATGTTCTGGGACACGTGCATGATATCTATTTCGGGTTATTTATGTGAAATAGAAGAAGTATAGGGGAAACAGGGAAGACAGAGAGAGAGAGATACAGCAAGAAACATGTAGAGAATAGAGTTTCGAATTAAAGTTAACCACCAATTTCATTTAATATAACACAGTATCTTGGAAACTACCTGGAACTATGTATTTTGAAATCTGCAAATGATTTAACTCTCACACTAAAAAATATTTGCAATTCCTACGGAAAAATTCCAGTAATGTATAGGGTAAATTTACCAAAAATTAGAAAATATACCTAAAGTTTTCTAGTAAATTTCCCAATTTTTGCCAATTTTACCTTATAGGTACGTTACTGGAATTTTCCGTAGGAATTGCATATATTTTTTAGTGTGCCCAACATGAGGTATAAGTTATCATATCAGCTAAGGGTCAAGCTGAGTTATATTTTTAAAAGATCCAGTATTGTTTTATAAATAATGAGGAGATAAACAATGACTTATGTAATCGCCTATGATTTTGTACTGTATTAACAGTTATTTAACCAAAACAGGCTCTTAATTAAGATGAAGAGAATGTACGAACGAAGAGAGCGCATTAATTATTGAAATTATTAATAGCAACTTCAATAAACGAGTTAGTTACAATATTAAAAAAATATGTTCTTCAATTATTATTTGACGAATGACCTCATCTACTCATTATCTAATTTTGCCGTTATGTTTACAAAAACTTATATTTGCATTAGATAGAATACAGTTATTAATATTGTAAGAGGTCACGGTAGAGTTATCATTTGTATGTTCTTCCGAGTTCAATGTTATGGTTAACGTTGCTGTTTTGAATTTTGTTCATGAAATCTATTTCAATGCTAATAGAACTAACGTTCGGTATATTTTTCTGTATTCTTTTGTAATGAATATAGCCTGAGGAATCTGTCTCATTCTCAGAAAGCATCCACGCAAAAGAACGCTAGAAGCAATGACCGGATAGCAACTATGAAAGTGTATTTATGGCAATAGATTGTGTAGAACATTTATGGTTTTTATGAGACACAGTGAAATTTTTTAAACTTGACATATAGGTCAACTTTTCTATTTTAGGTGATACAGGTGTATACTTTCAAAAGCAAATCTGTATTGAATTACTTAACTGTGAAGAATTGGAATATAATTCGAATCCAGAATTGCTAGATATCCTATGGTGACTACCAAAATAATGTTCCTGCAAACTACAATGCGTACCTTGCAATATAATTTTAAAGGTATCAAATTTTTTAATAAAAATGTGTTGGGATAATTTTTGGTTTTGCTATAGCAGTTGCTTTAGGGCAATCGAAGAAAGGCGGAAAACAATTACCAACATTTTCTTTCCAACATCGTGGGTGTAATATTTTGATTTAAGAGTAGTCATGTAAACTTTGATTTTTAAAAGTCCCACAGCATTGAACTAAAGCCCTTCTGCTATCTTCTTTCCTGGGAGCATTATTTAGATAATCCGGTACCCGGAAAACGCGAAAAACGGGATGGTACTGCATATAGGCAGTTAAGGTAGAACTCTCATTAAGAAACAATTGGAGTTTGTTTCTTAACTTATCTAAATAATCTTCACCATTTAGGTTTGGTGGGAGAAGGCAACCTATTTCCTATACAATTTGGTAGATGAGTTTACAAAGACCTTCCGCCGTACATATGAGAATATTTTCTTTAGCGTCCCCATTTTGGTCCTTTTTTGGGAATGCTGGGGCACATATTCTCATTTTTTTTTAATTGTACTTCGCATAGAATTCAGCGCATCCATTGCGAAGACTTAAGCCACTAATATCGAGAAAATGTAATTCAACCTTCTGATTTATCTTAGCGAATAAACAAAAATGTTATTTTATAAAAGACTCAATGCAACAACTTCTGTCAAATAACATAATCACAGCAGCTGTCCTGCATACATTTTCTTTTATTATTTTCCAATGCTACTGTTATATGGCCTGATTATTTTAACCTCTTTTGCTGATCGCCCTAAGACGGTTGCTAAACTATTGCTACAAAAAAAATACGACGTTTCGGTAATGTCCGTCGAATTGCAATTGGACAAATATCGTATCCATAAGTTATGGAAAATTAATTTAACAGTTTGCGTTAGAAGGTGCACATCATTACATAATTGTATTTTCCGCTTCATAGTATATTACTATGGAACTGTCTATATGCTATTACCAATTATTATGTTATAACTGCATTTTGTTAAGTACCAACTTAGTTCTCTAGTTTACTGGTTTCCATTTGCAAAAACACTAGTTACGATCGACCGGGGTATTTGACAACACTGCAAGGACATTATTTGTGATTACTTATTAGTTACCTAAGTACTTAATTCTCTATATTTTGGTTTTAAAAGTATTAGTCTATCACTTCAGCTAACAAAGTTGGCTTGTCCCACTTTTAAAAATCTTGGGCTGTATTGTTCAATCAGATTGAAAAAGATATTTTGCTCGTAACCTCTGATGGTAAGTATTCTATCTGTGTGTAGCTTTTGGGTGCTTTAACAACCATTAGAAGTTTTGATCATGAATCTTGAATAAAATTCGTTTATAATATTAACTACCCACCCTTTCTCAATGTGTCACCCACTTCGAAAATCTATGCAACTTATGAAATGAAATGATATTTAACCTTTTATGCGCATTTTTTGTGCTTATATTAAGTATGTTATATTTTAGATTTAATGTCGATTTAAGTCCGTATTGAATATTTTGGCCATAAACTTGCATCTAGATTTTTGTTCAATATTCGAGAAGTAAACCAAGAAATCCGATTTCGAATAACACCTTACTTGTAATTGCACTCTATATTTTTTTCTTATAGTAAATTTATTTGTGCAACATTTATTATTTCTGATGGGCTTAATTGAAAATTTTTATCGAGGTTTCTTCAATATTTTATAACACAAAATTCAGACAAAATCATGACTGATAGTGGCAGATGTTTTATATCAGTTATTTACAGGCACACGCTCTTTTGGTTTGTTTGGTTTCTATAGTAATAATATTCCTTTATTAGTAACACACAATTATTCATCACAAAAATATCTTTACCTTCAAAAATAATTCTGGCACCCTTGAAATTTATTTAAATAGTGGGAATAAGAAGCTGAAATACAGATATAATAAACGTTTAGAAATATTATACTTACTACGTGGAGAAAATATTTCTATTTATTTGACACAGCGTTTTGATTATCAGCATTTTAAGCTTCAATGTTTCCTCTTGTGTAAATCTATCAGCAATCACAGAGTCCCCAGTGGCGCAATTGGTTAGCGCACGGTACTTATAAGTCAGTAGCTGTGAGCGATGCCGGGGTTGTGAGTTCGAGCCTCACCTGGGGAATGTTTGTTTTTTTCTTAGTTTAATGCATAAACATCGCATAAACAGGCCAAACTTATATACCTACTATGAGGAGGTCACCTCTAAATGTAAACAACAAACGTTGCCATCTAAACTTTTGCAAAAAACTAAAATTAATTCAATTTTTTTTTTCGTGTTCAACATACCATAAAATTTAGGCCACCTATCCATTGTTACAAATTCATGTATGCACATAAGTACTTCAAGAATTGAGAAAGTCTTAACTCAATCGTGCTTTGATAAGCCAAGCTTAAATTTGGATAATGAGAAATATTCTTTTTCCTTAGCGATGGCTAGAATGGATAAGATGAGACTATGCTCTGTACATTCACCTCGCCTTTCGCCTTTGCACTTGTTCTCTTGAGGTTGTCTTGAATCTTGTATAGTGAAAAGCCAAACACGCCAGAAGAATAGATTGCGAGAATAGTTACAGCAGTAGATTTATCTTCGAGATAAACTTGCGAATATTAATGGGCAACAAAATTTAGCTCATTGAAATTATTTCAGCGTATGAGAAGGTTTTTTTTTTAAAATCAACTCTGGAACACATGACGTAAGTCTGTCAGTTACCTCAGCGGACACGGTTATGGATTGGTGTAGTACTAACAATATTACTTTAAACATCAATAAGTGTGCTATACTTACCTTCACGAAGAGTACGGCCCCCTGTATTTTTTCATATAGTGTCAGCGGGACTGACATTTCCAGAGTTGCGTAATTTAGAGATCTTGCGTTGGTTTTTGATGCACAATTAAATTTCATGCCTCATATTACTTATTTATACTCGTCGGCTTCAGCGTCTCTGGGATTCCTGATTCGCTCTTGTAAAGATTTCAATAACATTTTGACACTCAAAGTGTTATTTTATACGTTGGTGTTGATCAAACTGGGGTATGCCTCTGTTGTGTGGTATCATCACTATCTACACCAGCGGCTTTTGGTTGAACGGGTCCAAAAGAGATTCCTCAAATATATTTCGTTTAAACTAGATGGCTCTTATCCCGCTTGTGGCACTGATTATGCTGTTTTACTGCGCAGACATGATTTTCATTCTCTTTCCCACCGAAGAAATGAAGCTAGTGGCAGATTTCTTTTAAAGTTAGTTGGTGGTGGAGTTGATTCACCGTCATTACTTAGTCAAGTTCCTTTCAATGTACCAACATACAACTCCAGGTCGTCTACATTATTTATACTAACGAAAGCTCGCACCAATGTCCTTTACAAGGCCCCGCTTAGCCATATGTACAGAAACGCAAATTTGATGCTCACTGATCCCTTCCATTTGTCAACTTAATTGTAATGCCTTATCTCTCAATACTTTTTCTGTTTATTTTAGTTTTTTTTTTTCGTTATCATTAAGTAGTTATAGTTCTTTAATTTTTGTATAAGTTTAATCGATTTTGATTTTGTTATATTACTGTACACTCACACATTTGTTTTCGTTTTTTAGTTTTATTTTCTATTATTTGTCCTATTAATGGAATCTTGTTCTGTTGGCCATTAAAGGCTATTATTATTATTATTATTAAAGTTTCTTGGATGGGAAGTTGCGTGTATGACCATACGTCACTGATCAAGTAATAAGAGTTTCATGTAGTTAGTCTTCAACAATTATAAAAGTTTTGTCTGCAATATCCTGTTCGCCACTATTATTAGTATATAAAACTACTTTTGGTTTCAGCTTTCCTGGAAATTCAAGCCATCGCTGCAGCGAAATACTGTTACCCGCAAGTCAGCACCATCAGCTCGAACATCCTCTACCCGTCTTTATATACCCCAGCCTTTTACCCGTCGATGTATCTGTCCGCCGTCTACCCAAACCACCCTCTGCTGGGCAGTATACCACCAAGTCCACCCCTGCATTCACCCATACCACCGCCACGGCCTAGGAGTAGGGCATGATGGTAAGCTGAAATTAAATTAGATAGACGAATAATATTTTTGCTGTACCATTCATCAGAGATTTAATGGAAATGTTTTCTTTTGCCTCTCAAATATTTAATTGCTTTATTTAAGTTTTATTAAAAACTAATTTGATTCCTTAATATACCCTAAAAGAATAATTTACATACATCAGTGGATTTCTAAAGAACTATGATAATTAAGACGGATCTAGTAATATAAGTACATCGGATTGATACGATTAGAATTTTAAAGATGAATACACTAAAAATGTTCACAAAAACTTTTGAAACAGTAGTTTGAATCGTATCAAGGACTGCTTTAATAGACTAAACTGCATTTGTTGATGTATAAGGACGTCACCTGTCAGTGGAAAAGTGATGTATGAAAATTGTATTGATGAAAGCAACAGTTTGGTTAAAAATTTTGACAGATCATATTCTTATAGGATTTAAATAGTAAACAAACCAAAAAAAAATTGTTTAACAATTCTTTTAGCATATGAACGTTATGTTTTTAAATATTAATTAGCAATTTACTAACAACTGTAAAGCGTGCTTCAATAGTAAAATTAATGAATAATAATATTAATTAATTAAAAAATTATAATATGTAGTAGGAAAAACATTAAAATAAAAATTACGCGGGAGGCGTTAAGCTTAAATCTACCAGAATATTTGTTTGTAGAAGACGGCACAAAACAAACTATTAAATGTTTACATTTATTTACGATGTTCATTCAGCATTTCATTATGTAGTATTTTTTATGTCTATCTGCTTTAATTCCATACATTCATGTAATACATAAAAGCAGACACATATTCTTTTTAATAATTTCGATTATTGCCAGATGCATATTGGATATTCATAAAATGCAAACTCATAGCAAATGTTATGTCACGTATTGCGTATACACTATACACACATAATAAATAATAATCACTCTTATTAACACACAATTGGATTATATTAATAATAAATGGGTGAAATTGTTACATGGGGTCAAAGATATAAAATGAAATAGAATTCTATAAAAGGGAACTGGAAAAGTCATTATATTTTCTTCAAAGCTTGTATTTGCTTTTCGTTCAATGCTATTCCTTTCCGCTTGTTACGTGGTCCACATATGTCTTCATCTTTAAAGACTTCTATACGAGCTAGATATTTCCTTAGTTGGCAATGTCTTGTTAACAGATACTATTCTAAGCTGTATTTGGTTACGTAAGAGTTTTCGCTTCATACGTCTCCAGCATCTATGGCTATTGTCATTGTTCCAGTCTTTTGATTCTTTCTTACGGTCCACCCAGCTACTGCACCACATATCCCGATTTGGTTATTGCTAGACCTGGTTTAAGTGCAGCGAAAGTTCTTTCAGACCCAACACCCACACCAAAGTAACTTTATTGTGCTTAGCAGTTAAGGCTCGTTAAGTTTTGCAGGCGTTCCCAAAGTAATCTGATAGGAATTCCTTAAAAGTCGCTTGACTGTCGAAAAAAATCCGAATCAACCGACCCCGAGGTTGCTTTTCCTCCACCCTTGCGACGTAGATTCGCAATGACGTTATTTCCGAGTCATATGCGGTAGTATATTGCTTTAGGGCATCACATTCTTTATGTTTCGAAGTTTCTCCATATCTATCAGCGCCAGAACTTGTACCTCGTTTCGACTCATCTGTATATTAGTTTCGAGTTGGGACCCTGGTTACTGCTTAGTTGTCCAATCATCACAGCTTGAAGGGGGATGAAAATCTAGGCATCAGTGTACCACAGCCCGTTTCCAAAATAGAGTTTGTGATTACGGTTGATTCTGGCATGCCCATAAGTATTGCGGATTCTACATTTTCCACTGCAATTCAGGCTTTCTATCCCTATTTTTTACATCTCACATATTGATAAAAACATTCAATCGTTGCATATTCAGCATGGTCTCTATAGCGGCTGTTGGTGAGCTTTTTGCTGCTCCAGTAATATACAAGCAAGCAAACCTTTGAATCTGCATCAGTTTCGCAATTACTTGCCTTTGTATAACTTCGATCCACCAAATCAGGCATCCATAAGTTAACATGGGTTTTACTACCGCTGTGTATAGACAATGAATTATGATAGCTTGTTATGTCGATTATATTCGCGCTCTAATGACGCCCGAATACATTCATTTGTCATCTTTTCCAGAAGATAGTTCCCACTTAGCTTTGAATCAAGCACTAAATTGTACTTTTTTGTAATGAAGAGTTAGTTGTTTCACGCCATCCACTTTCATTCTTTTGTAAAAGGGTGTATTATTGCTTTCCCGGTGTTAACCATGAGTTTTTTTTTTTGTATACCATCCCTCTTCAGCGCTCTCTGTTTAGGTTATGAGACAATGCTTATATCTTTTCTTAACTGGGAGTATTGCAATATCAATCTGCATACACTTGGGTTATAGTAGCTGTACGATAACAAGCAGTTGGTTTCTAACAACCCCGCGTACTGATACCACCGCGCATTGATGCCAGTACTGTATTCCCTGCTAACGGAGCTTCAATGGATCAGTATTCTATCATGGCTTCATCCTCTCATAAATCCTGTTTTCCACTCGATGTTTACTGGAGGTTACACGAGTTACTCGGAAGAGGTATTATCAAATCTCCCTTCTGCGTCAAGATATGCCACTAGGACAATTTGTTTGCTACTCATAGTTGCGTTTGCTATAGTACGAGTTGATATAATGTGTTACGACATGGTTTTCCTGTATAGCAGCCTCTCTTCTGCAGACGTTTTCTTATACAGGGTGCGGCAGGGTGAATTGGACGCCAATGAGCGAGGCGTGGTCAGAAAGGGGTGGGGAGAGTCTCATCAGAAAGAGGGGTTTTGAAGTTTTGTTACCCCAAATGACATTTGTCATCATGCGTTGGACAAAGAAACAGCGTGCGTTCGCCGTCGAGGCCTATTTTTCCAACGGTCATTCGGTGGTCGCCACCCAACGTGCCTTCCGAACTCGGTTCGATATTCATCCCGCGGGTCCCGTTCCTGGCCGGCAATCGCTTGTTTCGTGGGTGAACACATTTAGGGAAAGTGGGAGTGTTGAAAAAAAAGGCCCAGGAGGTCAACGGACATCCAGAACTCCAGAAAACGTCGAAAGGGTAAGGGAGTCGTTTTTGCGCTCTCCCCGGCGTTCGGCGCGTAAACACGCTGCTGCTCTGGGGATTTCTGATCGCACACTGAGACGAATTCTTTACAAGGAACTCCAGTTTCATCCCTACAAACTGGCTGTGGTCCAAAAGTTGAGTGAACGCGATTTCGCTTCTCGCCAAACTGCATGTGAAGCGCTCAGTAACTTGCCAGACGACGCTCTCGTGTTTTTTAGTGATGAGGCCCACTTTCACATTTCCGACTGTGTTAGCAAACAAAACATGCGGTATTGGAGTAATGTCAATCCTCGCGAACTTCATGACATTCCACTTCATTGTGAACGTGTTACTGTGTGGTGTGCACTGTCGAGAGTTGCAATAATAGGGCCTCATTTTTTCGAGGAAGATGAACGCGCTGTTACTGTGAATGCAGTTCGCTATAGAGAAATGATTGAGACATTTTTTCTTCCACAACTTGAAGAAATGGATCTTGGGGACGTATGGTTCCAACAGGACGGAGCCACGGCGCACACAGCGAGAACTTCGATGGAGCTTTTGAGGGAACACTTTCACGAGCGCCTGATATCCTTGAGGGGTGACGTACCGTGGCCGCCGCGCTCCCCCGATTTGGCACCTTGCGATTTTTTTTTATGGGGATATCTTAAATCCATCGTTTACAACGACAAACCCCGGACCCTGCAACACCTGAAGGACAACATCCGCCAAGCCATCGCCAACATTCCCGTCGATATGCTCGAAAGAGTGGAGCGCAACTTTAAATCTAGGGTTGATTAGTGTATCACGAATGAAGGCCACCATTTGCCCGATGTCATTTTTAAAACCATTTAAAACAAAGATTCAGAATGTGTACTATACGATACAAAAAGAATTAAATCGATATTTGAAGTACTTTTTCTTTTATTGACTTTTCAAATCAGCAAGTTTCCCTGCCGCACCCTGTATTTGTTCAGCGGTATTTCCAGAGCTCTCGATATGAATGATGGGTTATGGGTCGGTATGCCTTTGTCTGGGCATATGAAAAGACACTTTTGTCTTATTCAATACTGTTAGTATGCATCTCAAAGCTAAGCTAAGCTATTTCCGATTCTGTGTAAGTGCTTTCTGAGCTTGGAATAACCAGTAGCTCCAAAAGTAATAACTCTACCACTCCTTCATTCTGAAATGATGTCATAAATTGCACTATTTGGAGCATGCCACACCAGGACAATCATTGTGACAATATTGGAGTGCTTGCACGATTTTTCCAAAAATCGCTATCGTAGATGCTATTTCAAAGGCAGGTTCTGGTCGCTTAGGCAGTATGACAAGTTCTATTGTTATCAGACTGCCTACTTTCCTGAGTGAATGACTGTTCAGGTACCTAGGTTAATTGTTACCCGTCTAATCTATTTATAACGTTGTTGCTTCTCCAAATCAGTTCGAGTTGGTTGGTTGGCCTCATGGTTGCTCAAATTTTTAATCGATTTGTATCTGATTTATTCAAAATCTCTTCGGGACTCATTCCAAAGGTATAGATTTCGTCTTGAACTGTTGTGCGTCGTCCAAGGTTATAATATTCTGAGACCCTTGAACTGCTACAGCAACTTCCTGCGACCACACGCTGTTCCTTGTATTAATCGTCCGTAAAGAATTAGGTGTCTGCTTGCGTTGGTGTGATTTAATTCCACCATCATTCCTCTCTGTCTAGAAATGATACAAAGCAAGTGATCATTTCCAGCAGTTGGTTGCCGGTGGAATGTATTTAATTAATTAATCCATTCTAATCTTTCTATTATATTGTACAAATATGAAGGTCCACAAAACGTTTCTATTGCCGCTGGCGGGTAAGAAAACATTGTTTCTGTGATGGTCATGTTTGCAATTATTTGTATGAATGTAAGTTCCGCGATGGTTCTGGTTTGTTACGGCTTCTGCCTCCATGTTATGGCTATATCGATAATGTTTGAATGCGTCATCCTCACATAAAGCCAATGGATTAGTTTTGCAAATAGCAAAGTAATAGTGTACTGCGCAAGGCTAGAAGGCTTTTTGACAAAAATGGATCAAACAAACAAGAGCTTACTGGTGGATTGAACACCTTTGCAAAAGCCATACGTGTTAAATTTTTTGTTACAAGACAAAAGTTAGTTGATATGCGCTACTGCTTTTTCTCACTGCAAAAATAAGAAGATTAAAGAAACAAATTTTGGTACTACGGGAGTGTTAAACAAAAGAAATTAATTTGTTAATACTTTTACCACTCTAAATGTTAATATATGTATTTGTATGATGTGAACTTGTAACTCATAGATTGAATTAACAATGCAAGATTTACGAAGCCAAGGGGATTAATTTGCATTTTTAATGACAGCGCCATCCATAATTATGCTCCTATTGTGAAAGAGTGAACTATTTGAATCGAATTGAACCGAGACCCCACTAACTGCAGTCAAGTGCATATATTATACTTGAAATGCAATATTTTACAAACGCCGTAAAATAGATATAAACCGAGGCTTTACGATCTCGGTTAATGTTGCGGTTCGCAGAATGGTTATACGGCATTATTCTCTTTCGGTCAGTTAAAATTTATTATTTTTGCATCCGCCCTAAGCTAATTAAACCAAATCTGACCCTAGCGGGTACTCATTACGCCTTTTGTAGCGAAGACCACCACTAGAAAACGCAAAGAGAAGCTGAATTAGTTTTGAAGTGTGTACTACATTTAACTTTTATATTTCGATAAATACCCAGTTGAAGCTAATATGTTTAGGAGTTACCTTCAGTTAGGGTTGTAAATTTTGGTTGCATCACAAATTTTTCATGAATCATCTATGTATATCAACTTTCTTCTCATGCATAATACTCTTCCAGACTTATACTTTCACATTGATTGATTACACCTATTATCATGAACGTATCACCTGAATTTATTAACCTTAAGCAAAATTAAAAAAATGTGTTTTTTGTGTATGTCAGTTCAAATAATAAACAGCCTACGTTGACATATTTCATGTCGTTCCTTTCTATGTGCAAGTTATATGGCTCTATAAACTAACAGTCACAATAAAATAATAATTTATAGTGGCAGATGGGCGATTTACTTCCTCGTTAATGTCTTTGATGTATGGCCATGTTTCAGACGTAACTTGTTCATAATATAGGGTGACATACTATAGATACCATGCAGAATATCTAAACGTTAAATAAATAGTTTACTTTTATGCAAGGGTGAAATTCCTTTTCGCTAGAACGCAAGTTATTATTTCCCAAAGGCATTTATTTTATAGTCTCATTCTCATATGGTGTCTATATAGTGGCATGGCGAATATAGTCTAATATTCAACTAATATCTTTACGAAATACTTAAGTAATCTGCAAATTACCATTAACAAAAACAAATCCTTTCATTAATTCAGTATACTTAGATTCATATTTCCAGTGTCGTCTTCTTGCGTCCGAAGCACGGCAGTCCTTTTTACGACATTTACTAAAAATGTTTGTGTCAAATCCGAAATACGAGCTCGCAATAAAAATTTTATCATGTATTAAAGCTAAACGTATTGCTCTTGAAATTTAAGAAAACAGCACAGTCAGACGCAGGGAAAATAAAATTCTAACGACGTCTTATAAAATTTATAATATATTGATCCTCATATTTGTTGCCCGTTTCCAGGTCGGATCAAACCTTGAGCTTTCTCGCGTGAAAATCGGAAACTTATTGATAAAATTTTGAATACACAATACTTTACAATAGCTATTAGCATCACATACTTATCTATAAGGTGATAGAGGAAGAATAGATTGATATTTATACAAACGACAAATAAATTTCTCTGTGAATTTATGACTTTCAGAACAACTGACGAATGTGCAGGTACCCGAGCGAAGTTTGGATCTTTTATTGCAGATCTGGTGTGTAAAAAAAAAACTTATTCTACAAGAGTTTTTTTGCTCTAGGCACGATACCTTACATGCACTACGATTTAATTTTTTAAACATATTGAAAACACTTTCAAAAATTATTTTAACAAGTAAAATAAAAAACGAAATTGTTGAAGCAAAATCCCTTAAAAATTTTTAGAAAAATTTGAAACTGTTTTTTTTAGTGGTGTTTGAAACAAAGATTTTGCAATCCACGGATCTTCTGTCGAAACTACTTCAAAAAAAAATCGCAAAGTATTAGTGAAGCTGCAAAATTATTCGAGAATGCCTCACGAAATATGAAGGAACTGCGCGAGCAGTTTCATTGCGTTAAAAGTGAAGCGGGGCAGTTAGCGATAAAATGGGGAATTAGTCCAGTGTTTTCAGAAAAACGGAGGTCTCGCCCACAATTATTTTTCGACGAAACCAAAAATCATTATTGCGTTGAAACTAATGAAGAAAATTTCAGAATAACTGTTTTTTTGAAAACACGGGATATTTTAATTTTGCAATTAGAAAATCGATCTAAAGGTCTCTGTCACATAAATCAAACATTCAAATTATTAAATAAAGATATATTAATTAACAGTACAGACGATGGTTTATTTAAAATGGCACAAAAATTGCACGCATTATACAAAAATGACATTACAGAAGCAATTTCTGCTCAAATTTGATCTTTTCGACAATGCTTCCGCGAGGAACTAACCCAAATTAATTCGGTAAAGGATCTATTAAAATTTATATTAATTGACAATTGTTCATCAAGTAGTAGCTTTTCTGAAATTGTAACAGCATGTGCGATATTTCTTACTGTTCCTGTAACGGTAGCAACAGCAGAGCGAACGTTTTCAAAATTAAAATTAATAAAAAATTACTTATGAAATACAATGAGTTAAGACCGGCTATCTAATCTGGCAATCATTTCTATTGAAAATGTGGTAGCAAAAAATTTGAATGTATCTAGTCTGATAACATCTTTTGCCACATCAAAAGCAAGAAAAAAATTTAATGCAAAAATAAATAAAAAAAAAAACAAAAAATAGAGTAAATCAATGTACACTCCGCCAAAAAAGTATCGCATAAACTAAAAAAGGGCATTTATGAACCAAGATATTTTTATACGTTCACAAAAAGTTTGCCTCGTGTATGTGAACTATAAAAACACTAACAAAATAATGGAACTTAGCGTTTTTACTTTATTTTTTTCCTAAAAGAACACATTTAGAAAAATGCATATGTGTAAGGTTTGTTCAGTTGTTTATTGAAAGTCTTCCTATACGAACAAATTTTAAAGTGCGAAGTCAGAGTTCCGTACCAACGCTTTTAAAACTAAAATGAGCAATTTAACTTCAGAACAAGTGGCTGCTATAGTTGCTTTAATCGAAGATGGACGATCTCAAGCATACGTTGCTAATTTGATGAACATCAATCAGTCAAGTGTTTCTAGAGCCGTAGCCAGATATAGGGAAACAGGCATTTACAGTAGAAGACCTGTACCAGGTCGTCCAAGATGTTCTACTCGCCAAGATGACCGCTATTTACTACTACAAGCATTACGTCGAAGACATGTAACTGCGAGACAATTGCAGAACGACTTTAGCTATTCGGAATAGGTTACGACAGAGTGGATTAAGAGCTAGAGTAGCTGTAACAGCCCCTCGTCTCACTAGGAACCACCGAGTGGCTCGCTTAAGGTTTGCCAGAGAACATGTAAATTGGAACATTAATGACTGGGCCAATATACTCTTCACAGATGAGTCAAGATTTGGTCTTTACACCTCAGATAGGCGTATCTCAGTGTACAGACGAGACGGTGAGCGCTATTCGCAGTGTAATATCAGACCTAGACCTAATTTCGCTGGTGGCTCTATTATGGTTTGGGGAGACATCTGTTTAACAGGTCGTACAGAGTTAGTACCTGTAGACAGAGGTACACTGACTGCCCACAGGTATATAACGGAAATTTTAGAAGAACATGTAGTACCATATGCGCCAATTATAGGAAACGAATTCATGTTAATGCACGATAATGCACGACCGCATGTTGCAATAATCGTCCAGGAATACCTTAACGATGTTGGTATTCCAGTTTTAGATTGGCCTGAGGTAAGTCCGGACATGAACCCTATCGAGCACGTGTGGGACCTCCTTCACAGACGGATACGAACCCAAAATGTTGCCCCAGCGGACCTGCATGGACTAGAAAATGCTCTCCGTGACGAGTGGGAGAATTTGGATCAGGCTTATATACGGAGATTAATCGAATCTCTGCCAAACCGTATGCGAGCGGTCATAAGAGCCAGAGGTGGCAATACTCAGTATTAAAAGCTACTGTTGACATTTTTCTTTCCAAAATTATAATTTCTTGTTTTAATAAAAATCTCAAGTATGAGTTCTTGTTTTTATTTGGCCCGTATTTTATTTAAACAATCATAGAAATTATATCTTAGAGCGCATTAAAGTATAATAACCTACGATAGGCGTATATAAAAATGACGACATCTTCCCTAAAACGAACATTTACAAAAAAATCCAAAAACACGTAACTCTTAGTTCTTTATGTAGTTTAAAGATAAGAAAAGAAAAAAATAAGTACAAAGACAGGAGGGAGAAATAATTATAGTTTTTGAACACCCTAACGACCCCGTGGGTACGCCACTGTTCTTTTTCAACCTAAAGTGTAGGATTACTAACAAGCAACAATCTCGTCTTTATCCGATCTCAATATCTCTTCCCGTCTCCGAAATATTGTGAGAAATATATTTTTGGCGGTAACTTTGAGCCCCCCAAAAACGGGACGCTAAAAATACGTGTCAAATATTTTTCGGTATTCTGTTTCCCTACCAAATTTTATCAAGATCGGAAGTGGACATTTTAGTGCCTTTGCTTGTTAGCTCATTAACACACCCGTTTCCAGGTTAACCAGGTCCATATATATAAACTACTATCTGTCTGGATGCTTTTCTGCATGAATTGATGTAAGGCCAAATATGGTCCATCGCTGCTCTATTTGTTTTTAATCTATTTTTTGTCAGCTAACTTAATTTCTTTTAATTCTCTTAGTTTATGTTCCAGGATAATTTCTCATGCTTTACTATCTGCACGAAATTGCTCTGTAGTTAGCACATGTTTTACTATCCTCTTTTTAGGATATTATCTTTGCAATTGACTAGTCGCTTTAATATTATCCAGTGCTGCCACTTTGCCCATAGCATTTCTTTATTACCAATTCTATCTCTGCTAGTGTGATCTCAGTGGTATGCTCTCCACAAACATATATTTGTCTATTAGTAGCCACGGTTACGCCTCTTGCATTCTCATACAGTTTCACTTTAAAATGTTCATACCACCTCTCCATATACAATATTGGAGGTCGTCAACTATGTCCACATCAATACCAGTAAGTCTATCTCAATCGGGTACAATCACCAATATACGACCCGTAACCAAAAGCAGTTTAGGTTGCCAAACATAAGGCTCACTTGTTCGAGGGACTCTATCAGTTTCAACGGTCCTAAACTCTGCAACTTACTACTAGCTGAAATAAAAACAATCCCCATTTGGACTTTCTAAACCAAGGTCAGAAGAATTTTGTGTGAGATTGAAGGTTATTCGATCGATGATTTCGTTGAAAAATCGAGTGTCGGCGTCGGTAGTTAGCGGACACTATCAGTCAGCTTACTTATTAGTATGGTCGTCTTTTATTTATTCATTAGTTGTCAATAAATTACAAGTTAAATCTTCTATGAAATTAATATTTTAGTGTACGATATAATAACTTACCATTTCCTTGACTGTTCTCTTCCATTCTATGTTCGAATTCTACCCATAATTTCATTTTTACCTCTGATACTATCAGTTTAACCAACCATTTTCGCTCTTTATACTTGTTATGCATTTCTGTCATTTTATTTTTTAAATATATTTTGCAGAGCATTTTCTTTCGTTCTACTCAATTTCTTTATTCCACCATGGTGAACCTCTAAAATTGGCTTTTCTCTGCTGCTTTTATAATTATCTCCTTCAGCCAAAACAAATTACATTTATAACTGTATATTCCAAACTTAGAACTCACTACTATAAACATACATTCAACAATAGCTGATGCTTAGAAAGTATTTAGGTTAGTCAGGATTAGTGATTTATTTTCAGTTAACTGTTCCAAGAGATATATTACTAGACCCAGTAATAATCGCAACACGGCTTGACGTTTCCAAGCAACATTACCTCTAATATATAGTAAGAAAATAAATGTACCGAATAAGAATGTAAATTATTTAGAAATTCACATACGTGCTTTAGCAGAATTAAATCCTTTTACAGATATAATATAAAACAATATCTCAGTGACTGAGGTAGGTCAATTGGCTTGTTTCCAAGAAGAAGTTCTCCAGGTCACTATTTGTACTATTTACATGATTTCCGCATAGACTTTTGCGCAATAAAATGTTAGAAGATATCAGCTATAGATATAGGTATATTGTATCGAGCGTAAACGTTGATCAATAGGTAATAAAATGAGAGCCCGTTCTCGGGATACCGGAGGGCAATTTGGTATTACCGAATGCGCAATGACATAAAACAGTAACTCTTTCACCTAAAATTACGTATAAAATTGGCTTATTCCAAATCCAACCTTATATCTTGATTGTATTCTAGGTTAAATTGAATCGGTGGCCTAAGTAAAGCGTTCGCCCGGTCGATAAGGGATAATTCTGCAATGGTGGTTGCTGGTGCTATATAGAGCCGAGCTACGACCAGGGTAGTATAGCACCACTTTATTACCAGTTTATATTTTATAACCTTACCGTGCGCCTTTATGTATGTACCAATATATGCGAGAGAGACGTATGGAAATATAAAACTGCAAAGTGTTGACTATATATCAATATTATTTTTGCATACGTTGTTACATCCTTCATCTACACGACCCGAGGTAACATTCTTTCAGGGCCTGCGATAACGTATAACTCCAATGGTACGTGAGTGTCGGTTTATTTTCAAGCTCTACGTGAAGATATAATTTCATTGTCGTTTTTCCGTCGTGAAAATTCATATTCCCGGAGAAAACTTTACTCGGTGTTATGGCAAATAAGAAAAATGCTGTTAATGTTATATTTCATACCGTGAGTGTGCATCTGCCAACTTGATGATAGACATATATCCATGCGAGGGTCACTCATTACAGAATTGCAAATTCTTTTCTGTTTCCTATTGCAGTTAATCAAAGTTGCCCTGATCCCTCTTTTGCCGCTCGGCATTGAGGGGTCCAATTCTCAGTATTTATTTTTATCTCTTGCCGAACTTCCTCCTATAATGAGCAAGGTGAAATGTGTTTTAGGCGTAAGGCGATGGCTAGGATACGAGGAGTATTTATAAATAGCGTTTGTCGACATATACAATTCCTAGTTCTACGATGCAAAAATTTTCTATTGCTTTTTGTATATATATTTCATATGCCTACCGCTGTAGCCCATAGAAGTAACCGATATCTTAACAGCGAAGTTTCGATCAGAAATGGATTTGGCCGAATGGGGCAATGAGAATCAGATAAATGGACTTACGCGACCGTAGAACACGTGCAGCTGAGATACATCGGCGTAGCGATAAAATTATTATTTGGCATCGTACTAAATAGAAACGCGCGCGGCTTCCCAAACAGCGAGCCTATGAAGTGGGCATGGATAAGTCTGGTTGTTGTCCTAAACCACGCTCTCCTTTAATAGTGAGTTTCGCTTATTCTGTATATACAGGGTGTCTCTGAAATAAGAGTACAAAATATTAAAAATGGGAAACCCAAATTATACTGAATAAGTATCCAAAAATTCGTACGCCAATTGCAATATCGAATATACAATTAAAAACTCATTGAAACGTCACGAATGTGCCGCCCATGGATCCACTATCTGTGTTTATACTATATCTTAAGGTCATTTGTAAATACAGCTGTGATATACAGATAACCATTGTATGCAGCTGATACGAGTCAACGACTCCAATATTATTACGTACGTGAAATTTAAAGCAAATTTCAAAGAAGATATTGAAAGTAAAATGTGGAATCTATTAATGAATAACTCTATTCACTTGTGCGTAATCTGATCAATGACAGCTGTCTGAAATAAACATCATTGTTAAAAGTTGATGTTATTCTTACAGTTGATGTTAATCTTAGATGTGATACGGGTGTAACAAGTTTCTTCGAAAAATGCGGTGTGCCGTACTGCGTGACACCCCCACTTGCCCTGCAGCATCACGTGTACTTACACCTGCATTTCTGTTCACAATATCCAGCAATTCTTCTTCGGCTCGTAAAATTCGACGTGGTCTTTCACGTCCGCGACCTTCGTAATTTGGTAGCAATCGACCAGTTTCTCTTAATCTAAACACGGTATCCTTTATACACGTGTAAGACGGGGTTCTACGATTGGGGTATCGCTGCCGGTAGATACGTAGAGTTCTTCGACAACTTCCTCCTGCTTCGCCGTAGACATAAATCATATCGAACAACTCGCGTGTGGTAAAAGCCATATCCGATGTGTTCATGCGTAAGGATGCAGACAGACTGAGACTCAGAGCGTAGTTATACGTCGCGTGTTGCCTGCCCTACCTTCGCTGGTTAGAAGTGTAGTGTCTCAAATACCAGTGGCGTGACGGATATTTAATAAATATCTTTGCCATTTTTTTCCTCACGTATGCGTGGGAATTTTGGAAAAATTAATTTAGATAAAAGGTGTAATAAAATTAGGGCTTCCCATTTTTAATACGTTGTACTCTTATTTCAGGGACACCCTGTATAAAGCTCCTTGGTACGAAATTCTACTTGGTCTTCCCTTCTTATGCCATTGGGGAGTACTCCATATAAAAAAAATATATTGTTTTTTAAAACTATAATATATTGTGCTATAATGTATAGCTCCCATAAAGACATATTTTATATTACAAACTAGAATATTTTTATAATTTTTTCTTCCTAGCTAAAGGCAGCATGAAAATTTAATTCACTATATATACAAGTTTTAAGACTCATATGATAGGCTATATGGACTGCATGGATTGTAAACGCAGCATCATTATCGTCCTCAATATGGTATGGTTCGATGACCGCCACCGACCCAAAAGCCACACCAAACAATAGATCGTTGGGGATAAAGAGGTTTGTCAACTATCGTTCTTGGATTTTCGGAACCCTAGCAGTTCTGTCTATTGATGAACCAACTAACATGGAAGTGAGCTTCGCACAGAATTATTTTTCTAGAAAAAATCGGGAATTAAGTAACTCTGCATACAAAAATCTGCAACTATAACATAAAATTGCAAAACACATGGTACGAAATCAAACCTAAAAGAAACGAATAAATATGTACATGAATCCATACAAGAACATCTAGTATAATAATAGAAAGAAGTAAGTGTGACAAACACACTCAAGTAGCACCAACAAAAGCAAACACCTACAATAAATCATGTGTAGAGACCACGAAAATAAAATATTTAAACAAGAAAAAATAAAATACGGAGATGATGGAGACCAAAGAAATATAGCGCACTGCGAAAGATAAAATTTAAATGAAATATAGCTTAGGAGTCCTCGATACTGGTAATCTGGGCCGAAAATACTTTTCTCACCCATGACAAAAACCAGGGTCGTACGCCGGCGCCGTGTAGAATTCCTGTACCGTTTCGGGGCAATTATATTGCCCCGAAAAGGAATTTTACCAAATCTTCGTTAGAGTGTAGGTATTTTATTATTATAAATATATATTACAGGTAATTTAATAAATATAAAAAATAATGCTTATAATAATAATAACAATAATACATTTAGATGGTACTCAACTGTTTCATTAAACTTATAACTTTCTTTTTTGGAGTGTGAAAAAAGGCTTGTTTTGGTGTCGGCATCAGGATACGTCTTTATGATGTAGCGTTGGAAAAACTGCAACAAACAACTGATCTTTCATTATTGATGCAAGATCGTAAGCATTGATGAAAAATGAATGCCTAGATATCAATTAGTATCTTAGTATGCAATATGTAATGTGTGTAAAATATAGGTTTTAAATTACCAATTTGAAGAGAATATAAAAAATAAAGTATGAAGAAGGCTAACTGTATTATATATATTGTGCATTCGAAATTTGGTGGAAGAAATCATTAATGTTACTAAGCGTATAATAGTTATGTTCTTGTTTAGTTGTTATACCTAAACGCTTTCATAACCATAAAAACAAATGCATAAATAGGTGTAAAATAATATTCTAAGTATAAATAGGCGAGTTGAATAATACATTCATATCCTCTACTTCAGCGTAGTAATATGACTAACAATATATATAACCAATTACTTTAACATTACGGTAATACACAAACTACAAATATATTTTATATACCCTGTCGAGGCATATTAATGTGTTTTTTTGGAACACAATTAGGTGTATTGTGTGTTTGTATATGCACAAACCTATATGTTTCAACGTTTGTAAATTATGCAAATACAGCTGTAGGTCACCCACAGTGGTCAGAATGTATTATTTAACTACTAGATTTATTTTAATTTAGTCACTTACCTAAATATGCCTATAGATAAACCAAAAAGAACGACCACTGGCACCTGTCACTTCCGTGCGTCCTATATATCTACCTACAAGTTGAACCCATAAAAATGAGCATGCGCGCATTGTAAGCATATATTTGGTTTCCTAAGTAAATTTCCTAACTGTGGATTAAATCACGAAGTAATTTAGTAAGAATCCCTGGGAAAGCATAAAAATTTTAGTAATATTACGTTTTTACGTAGGATTTTTACTTACAAAGGAAAAATACTGGTCGATATGTGGGAAATTTTTTGGTTTTTGGTGATCTTCCCCCCAATGTTACTGGAATTTTTTTGGATGTATTTTTGGGCCGATAAAATTATATACCGTGCTGGCAAATTTTCGTTTAGACAGCGAGAAAATGTAATACATTTCATGAAGTGTTGTTGGTGCATGTATTGAAAGACTTAATATACGCATACTTGTAAACGCGTACGAACTGATAACCTTCCGTATAAAACTCAGGCTGTATGTTTACCAGCATGGTATACAGGGTTTTCCACGGTAGCCGTTCGCTAGAAGTTTCCGAGGTTTGCAAAAATCTGGAACTCTGAATTTTTGGAATCCGGGGCTATTCAAGATCCTCTTTCATTTTAAAATATTTTCAGGGTCTTACCACTTCCGGTTATACCGGAAGTCGCCATAAACTTTCTTATTTTAAATGGAACAGCCTGTATATTATTTCATTTTTAAATTCCTGAGAAAATTTTATGATGAGTTCTAATAGGTTTCCCTATACCTATTTTCAACTGCTACTTAGATATCTCGATTTTTTTGAAAATTTTGAAAGATGTAGCGTTATTTGCAACAGTGTATCTTTTGCCCATTTTCGACTGGTAATAAACACTTCTAGGGTAGATGGAAGCACAAGAATGACACTTTCGAAATCCACATTGACAATTGATTTGTGGCACACACGTGTCCAAAACTGCATGACCAATTACAAAATCTTCAAAGTTGAAAAAGTTCTTTTTTTCAAATGGAACACTCTGTATATTATTGGATGATCAGATGCAGAATTTAATTCTGCATCGATTCGCTATGACTTTCCCTATACCTATTTACAACGGTTTTCTGGTTATGTAAATATTTTCTGTTTTAATGTGATTTTTGACAGAAACTGAAACATCGTATGTGTTTCATCTTAATTAGAAAATGGAAACAAAACAGGAATATAAGACAATTTGAAGCGTAGTAACAAATGAAAAACAAAAAAGTTAGGAACATAATGACAAGAGAAAATAAAATAAATTGAACGAAATAACTACAATAATTGTTCTATGTGACCACCATTTTGCTTCAAACACTGAATCACTCTATCATGTACTCCTCGCGAAACCGATCTCCGAAGTTCGTCTGGGGTTATATTGGTGAACGCATCGTGAACACGGTTCAATAGTTCCTGTCTCGTTAATACAGGTGTAGAGTACACTTGCTCTTTTATGCGACCCCACAGGTAAAAGTCCAAGGGCGTCAAATCGGGTGATCTGGGTGGCCAGTTCCAGGGTCCCTGGGGACCAATCCACCGATCCTCGAACATCAACGTCAATAATTGTTGATGTACAGCTAGTGTGGAGTGCGCGGGAGCACCATCTAGTTGATACCAACTGTTTGCTCTCTCTCCTGGAGGTAGAGTATTTAAAAAATCACTAACAAATACTCTAAGTATCTCTAGATATCTAGCCCCATTTAAACTTTCATCGTAGACGTGATATGCTACGCTATTGTCCATAACCAGACAAAAAACATTAAAGCTAAACCGGTCCTGGTGATTATTCTCCCTTAAGACGTGTGGATTATCTTGTGCCCAGTAGTGAATATTTTGACGATTTATAATTCCTTGCCTGCTGAATTTTGATTCGTCAGTCCAGATAATTTTATAAAGGAATCTCGGATCTTCTGTCATTTTTGTGCACATGAACTCGCAAAAGGCGACGCGTCTTGCCTCATCACCAAGGCGTAAGCCTTGTACAGTTATTTCACAAAAAGGATGCATTTTGTGTTTTTTTAATATCCTATGAATTGAAGTTCTTGATAAGCCCAATTCCAGCGCTGCTGTTGGAATTGAACTCCGTGGATAAGCTTGAAAATAAGTCAAAACATTCAGCTCGTTAGTTTCATTATCTATTACTGGCTTTCGGTGATTACGAGTTGCCTTTACACTCCCAGTTTCCAAAAACCGAGCTTCAATTCTTGCAAATTTTCCAGGAGTCATTGCTGGTAAGTCCGGATATCACTCGATAAATAATCTACAATTTCTAATTTAGCAGATCATTATTCGAATATTCTTCAATATTCTCCATTATTAACTGTATTTCATAGAATTAGCAAAATAGAATTGTACTACTTTGACATAAAATCAACAAGTGTTAAGTCACTTGTTCTAATTCCTCTTATAATCAATGCTTACTGGATACGATTTTGTAGTTTTATTAGATTTTAGTAAAAAAATATGGAATAACAAGAAAACCGTTGTAAATAGGTATAGGGAAAGTCATAGCGAATCGATGTAGAATTAAGTTCTGCATCTGATCATCCAATAATATACAGGGTGTTCCATTTGAAAAAAAGAACTTTTTCAACTTTGAAGATTTTGTAATTGGTCATGCAGTTTTGGACAGCCTGTATGCGACAAATCAATTGTCAATGTGGATTTCGAAAGTGTCATTCTTGTGCTTCCATCTGCCCTAGAAGTGTTTATTAACAGTCGAAAATGGGCAAAAGATACTGTGTTGCAAATAACGCTACATCTTTCAAAATTTTCAAAAAAATCGAGATATCTAAGTAGCAGTTGAAAATAGGTATAGGGAAACCTATTAGAACTCATCATAAAATTTTCTCAGGAATTTAAAAATGAAATAATATACAGGCTGTTCCATTTAAAATAAGAAAGTTTATGGCGACTTCCGGTATAACCGGAAGTGGTAAGACCTTGAAAATGTTTTAAAATGAAAGAGAATCTTGAATAGCCCCGGATTCCAAAAATTCAGAGTTCCAGGTTTTCGCTAACCTCGGAAACTTCTAACCAACGGCTACCGTGGAAAACCCTGTATAATATCGAGTTGAAGCGGATCCCGTACGGCATTCAATGTTCACAGCTGCATATCTAAATATAAGTTGCTTGTACGCGTAATTGATGCTTTATTTTATGTTCTACGTTCTGTATCAGTATAATCGCAACGTAATTATATTACTTACACGGGACTACTTCTTGTAACTTTATACCTATCTGTAAGTCGATATTAATGAATTATATGAAGAAATGGGAATACAATAATCCTAAGAAGAGAAGAGAGAAGGAGGCTGACGGAAAGAGAGGATTTGGAGAAATCTATACGCAAAGACCGAGGCAGTAAAAGTCAGCGAGCACATATATTACAAAGTTTATATGGTTCGAACTTAGTCGGTAAAAGAACCGACAATAAAATGATCTAAGACAAAATAAAATTGAAAAATTTTAACTGCGCGCGCGTAAAAAGTCTCGGGGCCAAAAAGCCAATCGTAAAATCGCACACAGACTATTCAGGTTATAAGTCGGGAACTATAAACTAGGTCCGCGTTTTAGCAGGTAATTCGAAACGGTAAGCTCCCGCTCAAGGAATGAGTTCGAATTAAAATTATTTGCACGGTTTTTTATTTGCATTATTACGTGAAAAGATTACTCGATATTATGTGCGTGACATAACTAGGGAAACGGGTTTTATAATTTTCTATTTTAATACAGCGGAAGTATTTGGCTTTTCTACAGTAATATCTGAAGAGTGGAAAATCCTTTAAAATAATTTCTTCCTGTTTGATTTATCTATCTGGATCGGTAGAGTTAATAGCAACCATCAATTTCAGTTATAGAAGTTGATAGGAAGGCTATTGAAGATCAATGACATGACGAACTCTTTACCTACTCTGTCTATTAAGCACGACTATAAAGAATAAAGAAAACTTTATGGATTTTATGAACTGAAACTAGTACTATAAACGTAGAAAAGTGACAATTAATTAAGCAAATTTACATATAGACTGCAATGTTGGAACAATGTTATGTTTGCGCCGATCACTTAGTAGTTGCGCGAGCTCTGATAATTTCTTCCAGTCACATTTTATTTTTTGTTCTTCTGGGAAATCTAACATATTCCTCATATCATTTAATACGTTTTTCACAATCTTAATCCTACCAAAGCGTTGCATGAAGTCTTTAATATTATAGTTGAGTACATTTGACACGAATAGTTCTTAAATCTTCTCTATGTCTGGCTACTAAATTACCAGAAAAAAATTTATCGTCTTATCTTAAAGGTTCTTTAGAATATTGATCATGGTGACGGCATTTATTTCTATGCATATGTAGCAATTTGTGATAATAAAAGGTCTGTAAACAGTGTATGCACCCTGTTTCTAAAGAAATATATGCAGTACATATCATATGTTGTATAATCTACTTGTAATATTTTAATTCACATGTAAATACTTCGTCGTAAGCACTCACTTCAAATGCAGGCAGAGACTTTTTTACTCTTTCCGAGCAAATTACGAATCATATCAAATATGCATGGGCAAAGAATTGCCCATGTGTTCCTGGGATAAACCCATTATTGATCTGAATAAATCTATCAAAAGTTTATATAAATCCATCATAAATTGTAATAAACCCATCATACATGCAAATCCGTACAGGTATACACCATAAATCCACAGCGGTTTATCCCGCGACACGACCTATTGTGCGAAAAAGTAGTTTCCCAAATTTTAACAGTTTATTTCAGGCACCTATCGGGCTTCAGATTTTGGGAAATCAACGATATTAGAACCAGAGAAGGTCAGACTATTTTCTAAAATCGGTAAAAAGAAATTAGTTTCTCGGCTGAAGAACGGTAGTGCTCCCTCAAACTGATTTGAATTGCAGAATTAAAATTGGATAGCTACAAAACATTAAGAAAGAAATGTACACTATGAACATTAATATCGGAAATATCGAACTGTAACCTTAGTATATCCTGGATGTGTAGTGCAGATAGAAAGGAAAAGTAATAAATCTGAATAGAATGTAAAAATTTGTAAGAATAGAACATTAAATTGCGCACATAATAAGGCCAAAAAAGTGTATACTTCTCCAATTCGTAGATAATCTGGTGGTGACCCTTACAGATATACCATCCCAACACATTGAACCCCAAGCGAAATGAAAAGAATCACTCTGATTTGTCACACACATATCGTACTTGTTGCCAAGGCAAACATAATACTTTTAAAAGCTCTTTTTCTGAGCAAAAATATTGTAGAGCAAATTAACACCTGAATAGTCTCTTTAGCATCACGCACCTTCAAGTTAATATTGGATCATCTACAAATATTATAAAATCAGTTTTAGGTGAATACAAAGAGATATCATTTATAAAGAATGGGAACGGTAGGGGTTTCAAAACCGAACCTTAGGGCACACTATAGTTGATTTCATAAGAAGTGGATATTGAACCATTTATTATGGTAGATTGTCTTCTGTTAAAACCACACAATTAAGTCAAATTCAAACTTATAAAATTTATTTTTTACAAGCAATATCTCGTGTGGAACCCTCACAGAATATAATAAAAACATACAGCTTTGCTCATATGTAGCAAGCACTCCTGTAATTTCCCATTTCATATTTTGGTGTTAGCTTTGCAGTAGATATTTTGAGTGTTTAGGTGGTCGTTCTTATAGTTTTACAATAGTTTATGTACTATATTTTAATAAGTCTTCCAGATTTTGAGAAGTGCGTTTTTATTATCCATGTTGTAGTTGTATTACAAGCAATACATAATTGTGAAACTTAAGACAGTAAAAGTAATCTCGTTGCACAACCATTTTTCCAAATCTCATATTAAAGGTACCACTAGTAATCGCATTAATTAATCGCGTATCCAACCCAAATAAAACCGTAACATTAGAGTTATTAATCGTAAAGGTAACATCCCTGAGTTAGGTTGCATTTCTTTCATTTTACAATTATCGAAGACATTATTGTAGATATTCGCAGTTTTGAATTTTTAGGGCTGTTTAGGCATTCAACATTGCTAGTGCGTATTTGTGTCAACTGCAATGGCAGAGAACCAATTCATATTTACCTAGCATAAAATCCTTAATAGGTACATTAACAGATGTATTCTTTTTGTAAGTGCCTATCGTATGCTTAAAGCGCCCACTTCATATAATACGCATACCACTTACAACAAAAAACCGACAGAGTAAAAAGTTATCCTTCGCTCTCTTGAATAAAAGCTGGGTCGTGCGCTTTTGTACGTACGTTCAAACTTCTTTCATAGAACAAACGACCAGCAGTAAAAAGGTTATAAAAGGCAGTTTTAACAAATTGTACAGAGCTGCCGTTGTATGTAGCACTACTTTACGAGCATTATTACTTTCGTTGTCGCTATGCACGCTCACCAAAATTAATAGAATTCTACGCAAGCTGAATTGTGAAATATGTACATAGAGAATTAACAAGCTGCAATAAATCGGACAGGTTCGAATTGGCATTGGGATAATATGCAACGGAAACTAAGTCAACCAATCCTTATGAATGCTTTTGACAGCTTGTGTAGCTGGCTGTAGTTAAATAAACGATTATAAGATAATTATATTAGCAATCTGTCATATTTCAATTTTTAAGTGACATTTGCTAAAAATGTTATCACGCCTCCTTCTATTGGTTCAGGTCGATGCAAATTTTGCTAAGACGATCCCTATTCATGTTCTATGCCAGAGCAAAGTATATCCCAAAAGAAATAAACTCGTGAAGCGATAAATCTAATTAAAATTTTGAAAGGGAGTTTTTACGAAAAGATTTCGCTTGGTACTTTTTTTTTCTGTAAAAGCCGTATGTCATGAAGTCCACGCAAATACTACAGCCCTTGGATTTCTGTTTTTAGTCTGCTATTTCTTTTGCATAATGAATCTTATCAGTCATTACAAACTTTTGGTACTCTGTACCAATCTGTACAGGTCTATAGCTGATTGATCAAACGAATTGAAAGAGTTAATTTCTGGCTTGTCAAGAGCTTCCCTGTGTCCTGCCCCAATTATTCTATTGTCTAGCCTACAATTAGTATCTGCGTTACTTTTCTGTAATCTCCAGTTGGGGCAGGCCTACTTCTGTGCGAAGATGTAGGAATCATCTAAGCTTTCAAGTAGTTCATAAATCTCCTTCTTTGGTAATCTTTCCGTGAGTTTACCTAGTTACACATTTCCAGTGTTATTTACATTTCTTTTGGTCTCAACTCCTTACTTGCCCTAGTGCTATACTTTCGGAAACTCCTAGGACATGTTCTGGGTTTTCTTGCTAACTCATCCGCTTTTTCGTTTGTAGAATGTCCAGTTACCCATGATAAAGTGATGCTAATGCGGTCTCTTAGGGTATTTGGTTTTCGAATGCATTTCCAAAGCGGTCTTGATTGTACCTTAAGTTCAGTGATACCATCAGTATCGACGCGTGCGTTTAAAGACTACCTTATTGGTTACTCTTATTCCGCTCCCACTTTTTTAAACTGTAAACCAGATTAATTCACTGGGCCTATTTCTGTAGTTGAATTAATTCCAATCTACCCAATATGTGATTTTCACTTCGAAATTTTTATACAAAGATGTGCAAGTACTGTAGCATAGTAATACACAAATAAGATATCCGACCACTCTACACTGCACGATTTTATTAATTCTGGTCAATTATTTCGGAAAGTAAACGATATTCTGCATAAATGGGTATTTAATAATCACGTGGTCTGATCCCATTGTCAAAAGTTTGTTTTTTATACGATGAGGAATTTTTTAAGGAAATCTAATAAAATTAGAGACGAGATTTCTTTAAGAAAAACTAAGGAATGCTGGCAGGTGCACTTTCAGCTCATTCTTTTAATATTGGTATATCAATAATTGTATTACCTAGGCACCTATGTGTTTCAGAATGAATACATGTAAGACCAACATGGATCTCTCGATGCTATTATAAAAAGTATAGAAGAATATATACAACTGTGGTTATATTAATATTTTGCTAATTTGTCAGTTTGAATTTACAAATATGTTCCAATTTGAAATTATATTGACATAAGCCAATAGAATTGCGCCGATGCGTCAATTAATCGCTTGTCATTATTGACAATCATGCATGTTTCGCCTTATCCAAGGCATAGAATAGGTAATATACAGAAGCTTCAGTCAGACAAGAAATTCGTACCGTATCTCTATGCCGTTTTAATGAAATCGCAGTCAGTACAAATTTGTCGTTCGCGCAGGTAGAATTTCTTGGTGCCATTATATATACGTTTACGGCACAGACCTGATAGACTGCCAATGAACCGTATGCGCATCGCTACGGCGCACCATCAAAAATCGACAGGACATCTTGGAATACAGGCGTCATTACTTGCGTCACGATTCATGTAGCATCATGCTTACGTTAGTTTTCTATAGGAAGTTTTTGTGTTAAGCCACGTTAAGTTTTATGCAAGTTGACAAGTCTTACTGGTATTACCTAACCTTGTAGATCGATTGTTTTATTTACTCTCTTTGTGTTATTATTTCCCGGACTATTTGTTAATATTATAAATTATTCACCGAATATTTTTGATTTATTTGTAAGTATGCATATTATAGCATTAATAATTGGGCTTATGTGATAATTAATCCAGGTAGTTTTTCCTGAAAAAAGTGATGCCTTCGTGTCGTGTAAAATCCTGCAAAAGCAATAGTTACAAAGATGACGGAGAACTAACTTTTCGTATGTAAGTTGCAGAATAATGCCATAGCTTAAATATATTCTGAAATTATGATAATACTTGGTGTTTCTATGTGAAATAATTTTTTATAGAATGCCCAAACATTGTTGTGTGGATTACTGTTACAGGGACTATCATAAATCCCAGCAAAAGTAAGCGTGCATATGTTTGTTCATTACATTTCCTCGAAAAGGATTCTTATAGAGCGGGACAGATTGTGCGAATTAAAGAGGGAGTTATTCCAACATTGAATTCGGACAAAGAAAATCTAAAAAAGTATATTTGTATTTAGAATCACTTGATATTCCTGAAAACAAAGGGTAGAGGTAAATAAATGATGTATAACATATATATTTCTTTAAATTTTCTGCACTATTTCTTAGGTAAATCTAATCTGCCCATCAAAGGAGGTACGATATATTTGCCAGTTCACCGAAAAACCAATTCGGAAAGTAATGGTCTTGACAGGAGAGAAGATTCCACAAGAAGAAAATTTCCTAACGACTTTTGTTTATTTACTATCACCTCACATTCCCCAAAACATTTTTTCTAGTTTATCCCATCATTTGTTAGATATGTCACCTCTGGAAGAAACTCGTGTTTCAATTTTAAGTAAAACCATAATATCGTCTTATAGCAAAATTAGATTTCATAATTTAGCCAAGAAGTTTACAGAAAAAATACAAGGTAAATCAATAAGGAAGGAATTAAGTAAACTAATATTATTTAATCATCAATAAATTATACAACAACTACCGCAGTATATTATTTACTCTTAAAGACAACATACAATGTTGGATTGTTATGACAAGTCGTGAAGATCTCATGGAACTTGTATTAGATTTTTCCTACGTACTTTTATATGGCGTTGAAAGAAATTTTTTCTTTTCTCTCTTATTAAACCTGAGAACGAATGAAATATTTGTTACCAGTTCATCGTAAGTTTAGAAATAATCTATGGTTCTAAGATGTCACAACTTTAATAAAAAAAAACAATGCCATATAAAATACATAGGATAAAATCTAACATATGCTACTAATTATTACAAATTCCAAATGCTATTAAAATTTATTGATATCCTTAACTTTATTTATTTGAATATCCGCCATGGTACCGACGTCATTGATGACGCCTGTATTCCAATATGGCGCATTTCAATTGATGGCAGTTTTGAGTTCAATATCAGCAGTCTATCATGTCTATGGTTTACGGATCTTTTGTACATTAAAATAGGTACATAAACAGAGATATGGCAGACACAAAAACCACAAAGCACAACAAACTAAAGATTCTGAAGCATTTATATATAATTTTAATATGCCAATTAGATGCTATGACAAATTATTAATTGCATTATGTTCATTATTCATAATAAATTTATTTATCTATAGGTCTATTGTTTTATTTACACGAGTAAAGTTTGCACACATTTAAGGTGATATTTTTTTATATTTCAGTGCTTTCTACTCACACATAAATTTTGCTAATACTAATCTCTAAACGACGAAGTTTGCAAAAAATATACTTTTACAGAGTGTAGTATGTATATTTTAAAATTTGAATTTGGCGTAAGAATGTAGAGAGAGATGTAAGATGGAGTATGGAAAATAATAAACGTTCAACTGTTCATGTTTTATTTAATTATCAGGGATATCATACGAGGAATAGTATTACTATTTACTTTCTTTGGTTTCAAAAAATTAAAACTAATACAGCTACTAATTCTTCTGAACAAGAACATTTGTAATATTTTTCAAGATTAGTAAGTTAATTGGAAGAATAAATTTTGAAATAATACGAGGGGGTACCTATGCATTGATGACAATATAATATGTGACAACACGAATGAAGAAGTTATTACATATACATGAGGTTAAGCAGTTATTTACTAAGTAATTGCCTTAAAAACATGTTTTCTATTCAAACATTATTTGAAAACGTATTTGGCAAATATGTTTTGGAAAATTTGACTTTGCATATTCATAATTTATCAAGTTAATCCGGCTCTGCTGACAAAATGGGCCAATGGAGTCCTGCACCAACCTCGTGCAGAATCTTGGCGTCGTAGATAATTACCACAAAAAGTAAAATCGTGACCATAGGGAAATGCATTGAGTGACACTTCTGTATATTAGCTATTCTGTGTCCAAGGCTTGTCAGTGTCACTTGACGATATTTGTATTTTTACACAAAAACGTATATATGCTTTCGCAATGTTAAAAATAGTGTATAACAGTTATACGATCTTAAACTCATTATTTTCGGAAGATTTTTGCTAAATACAAATGTCTTCGAGTGACATTGACGAACTTTGAATAAGGCGAAACATGCTTGTTTGTCAATAACAACTTTTGTATAAATTTTTCTGCATTTTTAATTGCTTTGAATCGATTAATATTTCTGACTACATTCTTGTACATGGCTTGGGAAATGCTTAATCTCAAAATTAAATCTTTCTCCGCGATACGTCCAACTTCCTCGGTTGTTTGTTCGACTGTTTACCTCGACGGGCAAAATATAATCTGCCGGCGCAGCGACGTGCTCGACACCTTCATGCAACCAAACTCAGCAAGACGATATAAGACATAAAAATTGCCATAAATATATTTTACAATTTCACCGAGTGAAGTACATAACGGCAGTATGAATAAGGCATGGGGTACCATAAAGCTCATTGCTTGTTGAATTGAATTTTATCAAACTGTCAAGTTTCGAGAAGAAATAGATTTCTTTGCTATCCGAGCGCGCTACGGTTTACGGCTCGGTTGTAAAATTTTTCCGGGGCTACATATATCTACCTACTATATGTATTATATGTACTTGAATACATACGTGGCGGCATTGTTATTACCACCGTAGGTTTGTCTCATTTAGATAATACTTCAACGGTGCCCCCTCATATAATAATAGTAACAGCAATGCCCGCTGAAGTAGTAATTACGAATCGTAAATTATTTTACGATTTTCCACAGTAATTTGTGTTGCGGTCAAATATTACAGATTTACGGTTACAACATGAACGATCGGTAACTATGGAAGGAAAAGAAAAAACTCATTTAACAACGTCAATATGGGCGAATTTTTCATTAGGTTGTGAATGCAAAAAACCTTTACTATAAGGTCTTTAATTAAAAATATCTTTCCATTTGCAGTAATTTCTACCAATTAGTTACAATATTAACGACTGTATCTATATTATATGATATTATATTGATGTATATTAAAGCGATTATACAAATCATAATAGTAGTAGTGAGCAAATGGTGATTTGATACACCGCGTGTCCGATTAGGTATGAGAGAATATATATTGGCACGTCAGAATACGTCCTTTGCACGACAAGAAATCACACATACAATAGTATAAAATCACGACATATAATTTTATTTACCCCAACATTCACACGACAAAAACAATTGAACTACCGATAAATAAAAGGTTTCAGAACGCTAGAGAAAGTGAATCCACGACAGAATGACACAAAGCACGACAGAACAAAGCAATGCATGGCAGAATAAGACAATCCACGACAGAAAAAACTGTGTTAAAAATATATATTTTTTGTTTTCAATTTTTGTTTTTTCGTATAGCTTTCACAATTTCGATTATCCGAAATAATGTGAACCAAAGTGATTTCGGATAATCGAAATTTTGGTTAATCCGATTTTTTTTTGGAAAATAGGAGTTTAGGATGCGTATATCATTAGATCGCCTTAAAAACATTTATGAAATATTTTACTTGAATTTATGTATTAATTTAAAAATAACATCAACAAATAATTTGTTTAATTTTTATTACTTAATTTTTTTTAACATAGTAAGTACATAAATGCCTAAATATGTACATATGTACATTCATAAAAGACATGTTAAATGCAACGTAAAATATATATCCCATTCTACACTTTACTGTTTAAAAATGAGGTAATTTTTAACTGCACTCGTTTAACACTACTTCTATTTTTGGCCGCAATGTCTCTCCAACGTTTTATTAAAAGAACATCCGCGGCAGTTGCATTTTCTTGTTGTTCTACATAAGTTAACGCTTTCTCCAAGGCTTCTAGTCCTTCTGAATGTGACATTTTTACTGGAATATTGTCAGAGCATTCTACTTCGTCATCGTCATCACTGCTTATTTCATTAGCATTTTTGCAAACAATTTCAATTAATTCTTGGTCAGTCATTTAATCTTCTACATTATCACTGTTTAACCATTCATTAACTTCTGTTTCCGTAACATTTTCACATCCTGGTATTTTCGTGAAAATTTGCTGTAAACTTTCTTCATGGTCGGACTCTGCTTCTGTGATACGTCCCTCCTCGTGTTGAATCAATTTTGACCAAGATTTTTCCAGGGTTCTACCTTTTACTTGATTCCAAGCTGAAGCTATCCAATATACAACATTTTTCAAGTTTAATTTCTTTAGACATTCAGTGAGATTAGCACCCTCATCTACTTCTTCCAAAATATGCTCCAATAGCAAACGCCTAATTTCGTTTTAAATTTTCCAGCGCACCCTGGTCCATGGGCTGAATGAGAGAAGTTACAGCAGGAGGCAAAAACATTGCTTTGATTTCCCCACTTTAAAGTTGCTCCGCGCTTGGGTGAGTGGGAGCATTGTCTAGTAACAAAACACATTTTCTGGAGTATCCGTGCTCTTTTAAAGAAGACTCTACTTTTGGTACGAAATCTTCAGAAAACCAATTTTTGAATAGATTTGCATTCATCCGCCTCTTTTTTTATTTTTATACAAAACAGGTAAAGCATTTGGACGAATATTCTTGAAGGCTCGTGGTTTTGCTGACTTACCGATACATAATAATGGAAGTTTGTGTCTCCCAGAAGCATTAGCGCATGCAAGAACAGTGATACGTTCTTTGCTACTTTTGTAACCAGGTGCTCCAGCTTCCGTTTTTGAAGCTAAGGTACTTGAGGGCAAGATTTTGTAGTTCAAGCCGGTTTCGTCGCAATTATAGATCTGGTCTGGTTGTAAATCATTTTCTTTCATAAGCTCCATAAAATTCTCTGCAAATTTTTTTGCGGCAGATACATCGGCAGACAACTTTTCTCCACAAACTTTCAGTTTACGTACACCATGTCTTTTTTTCCATCGGTCTAGGCATCTATCACTTGCAGAAAAACTTTCAGGCGCTTGAATAACCGGCAATTCTTCGCTTAAACTCACTTTTTGTTTTAAAATGGTCCCCGAAATTGGTATTCCACGTTCTCGATTCTGTGCAAACCATAAAAATAAAGAATCATCCACTTTTTCGTATTCACCTCTTTTCATACTTTTTCGTGCCGGGGTCGGCGATGACAACACTACACCATTTTTCAAGTTTTTCGCGATTTTTTCTCCTTTCTGCAACCGTACTCACGCCTACGCCTAAATCCTTTGCTATATTTTTAAGCAATTCACCATTATCTAATCGTCGAACCGCTTTAAGTTTTTCCTGCAAGCTGATAACAACGCGTTTACGTTTATTGGTGACACTGCATTTTGTAAAATATTTGAGAATAAAACTACTCTTTTTGCGATAATAACAGACGTTAATACATATGTACTTGTAACACTCTGTCGGCTAACCAAAACTATTCACATTTTAGACCGTCGTATTGCCCTGAAACCTCGAGGGGAACCACCTAGCAGTATATGTGAATCCCAGACGCGTTTCGTATAATGCGAACTTTTTCGGTTAATCGGGATTTTTGTTTTTAAATAGTTTGTTTCGGATAAACCGGATTTCAGATAATCGCGATTCGGTTAGTCGGGATTGTACTGTACTTATGTTTTCCATTAATGAAATATTTTTTATATTTTGTGTAATTAGATAAAGCTAAACTAAGATAAATAAATAAAGCTGCACTTTCACCATTTCAGATAAAATTGATTCCGTCCCCCATTAATTTAATCATTAAAAAAAAAAGCATCTCTATCCCCCTAACCCCCTTAGTGTGCGAAATACCTTGTTTGAAATATCTTTTTTGTCGCTAGTTTACCCTTTTCTATCGGGACAATAAATCTAACTCTTTAGTATTATACTATTTATCTTCATTACGTTTTAGGATAAAGCTGAACTTTAAAACGGCTCTTATTTTTTTATGTAATATCGAAATGACGAAAGAAGAGCTGTATGTACATTATAAATTGCCGCGCCTCGTTCGTAACTACCTTATTAGTCAATAAATTTCCAAGGATAACGATATAAATATATATTACTAAGCCAGTATATTCAAATAATGTACAGCACAAAGATAGAAATACAAGAAAAATGAGATTTATGTGCCAGTAATATATAAGCAATCGTACTGATAAATGTAATTTGAATATCAAATATTAGGTTATTTGCAATCTATAATTTGGAATACAATGTTTTAATTGCGTTTACTCATAATTCGCTAGTAATCAATAAGTAATATTGTTACGAGCGCCAGTTTACGCTGTGCACAGCTGATGGCGCAGCTGTCAATCAATCAGTCAATCAAATTCACGTAGTATGCAGCGTTAGATGGCGGAGCAGTTTGTTGTTTACAACGCGTAAATGAAAGAGTCGCGATCGTGCCGATTAAATTCCAGTAATGCCGGGATGTCGCTCGAACCGTGCTCGAACATTCTCGAAGTAATCGCGCGATATTTAAATGCGACGCTGCGATTGGGTAGAATCAGTTTGAGTGAAACGGTGAGTCGGACAAGTCGAAGCGAATAGTACGAGCAAAAAAAGGGGAGTTTAAATAAATACGAGTAGAAATAAATTTATAGTGGAGGTAAATTAGTGAATGTAAATAAGTTAATAGTTATTGAAGTGTTTTATTAGTAATTAGCGATCAATTAGTTTGTGTTTTATTTGACTTTATCTAATTTTTAAAGAGACTTTAAGTGTGTTAATAAATCAATTTTATTTAATATATCGCCGGTGTTATTTTTTTTGAACCCAGACAACGTTTTGACATGCGAACAACGTTACAATATATTTTACCTAACACGTATTAAAACGTATATTTTGTAAGAGCGACTAGCAAACGTTTTAAAAATTACGGCTCATGCACTGGGTGTTGGTGGAAGCCTTGCCCTCGCACGTATGTAACGTCATCAGCTCGAAGAAGCGGACGGAGCCGAGTTAATGCTGGCGTAGAATAATGGAGATACATATCGAGGGCGTCACATCAGAAGGGCGTAAGCGCCAATTGGGGTTTTGGACCGTATTTAAACATCTTATCGGTCGGTACATTATAGCAGAAGGACGTGCAATTTCCGATGACAGAACTTTCTATAGAAATTATTTTTTGATAGTCGTATAAACCAATTTTGTAAAGTATTCATATCATATATTTTCTGCTTCCTGTAAAATTTATGTTTCGGTTCGTACACCCTTATGATGTGACGCCCTCGATATTATAATAAAAACTGAATTTCGTATTTTCGTACGAATCGCGAAGATAGCGCTCTATATATCTTCGGGTGTGTCTCATTCCATCGAGCACGCTCTCTTGCTACTGCGCATCCGCCATCTGAAATTGCTTGAGTACCAGTAGTTGTTAAAATGAACATCAGGAACATGTTAAATTTTGTGGAATATTATTCCCACTCCTTTTCATAAAGGTTTGACATTCTAACAGTCCTTTTTGTTCGCAAAACAGCGCAGAATCCGTCCCCGTTTCTTGTTTCTATGCCCTGCACTGATGAGGGTGCTATTCGGTTGTCCTATTGAAAATGCAATTGCTTTGCTTATTTCATTTATATATAAAAAATACGTAAAATGAATTCGTGGAGTTTAGGTTTAAATTATAATAGGCATTATTATTTTATTTAACAATTATTGCTTATTATTAATAAGGGCTATATGGAAAACCAGTCATGTGTTTTAAATATAGTTTTTTGGTTGTTCACTGTGTAATATTTTATATACTTTTATTCTCATTTTTTGTTCGTCATAGGTTATGACGTTGTATTGGAGAATAAACATTTATTACTATTACTAGCACTATCAGCGTGATTCCACTCCCCTCAGGTCACATTTTGTTTTTGTGTTTTTGCATCGAAATTATGATTTCGCTTTGAGTTTTTGGCCGAAATAAAAAGCAGCACCAAATATCTGATAGTTTATTGCCGAAATGATCATTAACCTTTTCATCCACAATTGTCAAAAAATAATTTGCAAAGACGTTAACAAGAATTGAAGGTGTTATGGTCTTTGTCGCCAATACTTAATTCAACGATATTGTTGGTTTTTGTTCTACTGAAGTCTTCACTAGTGATATTCCATATAGATCAGTATTGAAATAACAGATCGGTAAATGAACCACCTAGACATTGAATCAGTTATTTTTCCTTAAACTAAGCCGTTTGGGATGCGTGTGCACGATAAAATAACCTTGAGTACTCCCTAGTTACTTTTTTAAAGTTTGTTGCATATACTTAAAGTTACTCTATATGATTGGCATAAATAATTATAGAATTAATCGCAGTACTTAGCTCCTGTATAAAAAATCTTGAAGTGACAATAACAGGTTACTCATACTTTTTAAGTAATATATAGTAATTAGTAGTATCAGTACATGCTACAAAAGATTAAAATACGAATTAGAGAGCTAATTGCAGGGTATTTAACAGTAAAACATTAATTAAATATAATTAAACGTCGTAAGTACTAGAATTTGACTATATTTCCCTACTTTATTAACTCCTTCACGTAGGAAAGAAAAATATTATGCTTTTATAGGTATATCATTTCTATAATCAGCGCGATGGGATAATAAGATGACTTTATTCACAGCGAAAGACCACACCTTTACGATATAAATAATAGCCTGCATAGGAATTCAATACCTTGTTTTAATTACTGGACTCATAAACATTACATAACTGGCACTGGAGATTATCTGCAAAAATTGCGTGAGATATCTTAAGTCAAACCGCACTGCTATTGCAAGTTGTTCATGGCGTTTATGTTTCATTAATTTGACAAGAGAAAATTAATGCGCCGGATTTGGGAACTGGTCGTTATACAAAATAATGATACCCGCTTTAAATAGCGGTCTCAAAAAATCGATTCTTTTATTTTTAAGTCTGTTATCTTGAAGGATATTAATTGTACGAATTACAATCTTTTGAGAAAAAGATGCCAGTTTTTTGGTAAAATAAAACCAGTTTGCGCACTGGCACACTCTTTTGATCTCTGTTTGACTTTTCAATCGGAACTTCTTATTAAATCGATATAAGGAAATTAGTTTGCATTTAATTTTAACCATAAGAAGAAGATATCTATGGAATTGCGCTTTCTTTCATGTATATAGTATAGTTAGTTCCCGAAGATCGAAGCATTTACAACATAGTTTCTTAATTAGGAAATTTTTACATTTGTATCTTCAGCGTTACTCATCACTATAAATCCGTATGCGAAAAACAAAAAAATTTGCAATCTATTTTTAGTTGATTAGTAATTTTTTTTACACATCTTCACACACACAAGCTTGACTACACTGAACGTACGTTTCAATAGCAACGCTATTATCATCAGTAGTAAAACTGACTCGAATGACTACACTAAAACTATCCTAATTTATTAAGTAAATAACTTTGGTATACGCAAATAATATTGTCATTGTGCAAATGCAGAGCGCTCTACAAGTTGTATAAGCATGGCTGTAGGAAATGGGCCTAAACATTAGTACCTCTAAAACAACCACAATAGCATTCACCAAATGGAAAAGGCTAGATGGTCTAGCACCGCTAAAGCTCCAGAGTGTTGTCCGTGGAAGTGAAATATCTTGGTGTCATTCTTGACTTCAAGCTCACTCGGAATCGACAGGTTCAGAGAATTATCATTGGCTAGAAGAACCCATGGAAAGACATGAGGGTGACGACCAAATATGACGTATTGGACATACATCACTGTGGTTAGAGCCATAATCACTTATGCATCTCTGGTATAATGGACAAAGATGCAGCAGCAAACTGCTACAAGTGAATTCGCCAAGAGGCTTTGGGTATTTAAGAATAACAAGAGCAATGAGGGATGCCTCCTAGACCTCCTTCCTCTCTATTTTTTGGAAATGGGGGAAGCAAGAGTAAAGCACCCCCGAATGCAAAAAATACCAAGTGGCAGATATGCAGGTTTTGGCGACAACAATATTGTCCATTATGTGGAAGGCAACCTCTTGGGAATGAGATCATACCACTTGACTTCGATATATCTATTTAACAGAAATTTCGAGGTGGAAATCAAAGATCTAACCACAGGGACAGGTTCGGTCAGCTGATATGGTTTACACACGGATCAAAAACCGACAATGGAATGGAGCTGGAATTTACAGTGATAAATACTAAGATCAAAATTTCACTAGGAAAATATGCCAGTGACTTTCAAACAAACGCAATATTGCATTGTGCAACAGAAACCAACAGAGGGCTTATAAAAACAAATGGATCTGTACTGCAACATACAGCCAGGCGAGTGAACCCCAGGATACAATCAAGACTGGCTTGGGAATGCTTTCCAGAACTGAATAGCCTGGCAGACCACAATACTCTTAGTTTCCCATGGGGGCGCGGACATTTGAAAATGGACGTAAACAAAAAAGCCGACGAGTTGGCAGAAATGGATCATCGGCTTCTTTTATAAGCGTAGAAGATGTTCTGAGCAGGTAAGGAGTTGAGTCCAAGAAAAATACAAACAATACTGGAACAACACAACGCGGCAAACGCAGAGATAATTATCAAGAAACCATCAAAGAAGAAGAGTGAAACACTACTGAAACTTAATAGGAATCACCTTCGCATAGTAGCGGGCCTCCTAACAGAACATTTTGTACTAAATGGACATCTACAAAAATACCTACCGCAGACTGCGTAATAGAATGACAGAGCTTGCATACCATATCATATGTAAATATGCTAGGCGTTGCACGCAAAAGGTCAGGTAATTTTTGACGTGATTATTTCGATCGACCAGCCAGAAACCTGTACAGGCTAGTACAAGACACCAAAATATTGGGCTGGCTGGAATAATTTAATGGGCAAAGGAAAGGGGAGGTATAATACAAAAAGCCAAGAAACTACAGTGTTGCCGGAGACTTTGTCAGATGGCTCCCACAAAAATAAATTTTAAAATTTATTCATAATAGAAGACATGGCGCTGTGATCACGATGATGGTTGACTGCCATCATGCTTAAGTAATCACAAAAACTCGGGCTTAAAGGTCCTAAATCTGAATTCGTTAAAATTAGATTCAAACCATTAATGGAAATATAAACTATGTATTAACTTTTTGGTCCATCGGTTACTTAATTTTCCTTTATCCACAGAACGATACAATAAACAGCTTAAAGAAACAATTAAAATTGCTGCTTCTAATGGATAGTTCTTGGAGTATGTTGTTTTTTATAAAACTAAATACATTGACAGGTGTAGGAAATAAATAAAATATATTAATACTGCTATAGATATTAGTCGTCAAAACAGACCCCTGTTGGTTTCACTCGCCGCCATCTTGTGCATATCCTTGTTGTAATGAACCAATATATACGGAAAATTTTAAGAATTCGTATTACAGTTCTCTCACGGGGCTTTGGCGATTTCGGTTTTTATGAAATGCATGTTTTTATTATTTTTTCTTAATTGAATGGCTCAGCCCCCTGCACACTTTTCCTGGCAGCTAAAAGTGGCATATATTAATTTTTGAAAATACCGGATCAATTGAAAGAAGCAAACAAAATAGGAATAAATATTAGAAATGTACTTATTTTATAGTGAAAACACGAAAAATCCCAAATAAACATTCATTTTTAATTGTATATAGATGTGCAGACATTTCTTTTGCAAGTTTCAATCTATTATAAAACGTGATTCCACCCGAATTTTGAAGAAACCTCCCGGGATACACTTAATTTAACTCTTTGGGGTATGTACCAAAATATCCAGAAAATTCTTCTCAAAAAGAATCTATACCAATTTTCAAACGACTAGGATCAGTACTTTTCAATTCAATCAAGAAGAAAAGAAAAGTTACCGAAAAGGCCTTCACATAAATTACATTTGTGCCGTAAATTTGTAAATTCCTAAATTTGTTTTATTGTTTTGCTAATAGTTTTATGGAAAATCATCATGAATATTTCCCTTAAGAAATGAATAGTTCCCATTAGATGTAACTACTAATGAATCACTTTTTTTTCTAGTGTCTCACAAACATAACCATAAGAGCAATTACATAAGTGATGTATTCCTTTTGATAATGTATTATTACTGAGTTGTGATATTGTCAATAAATAATAAATAGTATAGTATATCGCCTCTTTAGAAAAATGAAGTGATTTTCTCGTCGATTTATAGATTGTTTTCTTCCCAGTACTTCCAGCCTATAATTTCTCCTCTATAATTCAATTATTCGTCACATTTAGCAGCTAAATTATTTCCCACACCGGCCTTGTGTTGAGTTATCCTCGGCCGTTACAACCTATATCCTACTTAAATATTTTACGATCTTTTTTGTCGCGGTTGTGCGTTCCTGTGAATATGGGTACAACTCGGTTTTGAGTACACCCGTCGGCCGCCTTGTCTGTTGGGAAGCGGGAGCCGACGAAATTCAACTTCTCTCCTCGAAATAATGTAATAAAACCAAAACACGTGTTCTATTTTATATCTCCTCTTCTCTTGTTCATTGTGCAGTTTAGTTAAGGCTCTTAAAGCTCTATTAACAGCGTCGTAACAAATTGGGTAACTTCCAAGTGCAACCATGTCTAAATCCGCAGCGCGACGCGATTTTAAGATTGGGTCGGGTTTCCTTTTTAAATAAGCAGTTAAGGCGGCTTATGAATAACTTTTCTTTTTATAGACCCATTATGTCACTATAGTTGCTGCGTAGTTTTTCGCGGTTCCCCAATTGTTCTATAAAATTTGAAAGGTTGATTTATGAATCTTATGCGTACGTACATATACCATAAATGTTTATGTTTTCGTTTCAGCTTGAGATTCTTCTCTACACAATGGAGTTCAAAATTTTATGTACTCCTCCAGCTGCTTCTGAAAGACTAAGAAAAGATAAAGAGTTCTAATCCAAATATTTTATTGATGTTTTTGCAAGCTTATACCTACTGCCTAGCGCCTACGTGTATTGTGATCTGTAAAGAGTTCCTGTTTGAATGAGAAGGAAGTTGTTAAGCAAATAATAAGTATGGATGGATGGTGTTTTAAAGTTTTACGCAAAGTTGACATTTTTTTCTTTACTGATACTATTATCAAATAGCTTAACGTAATTAAACGGAAATTGGGGTGTTGATTTTTCCTCATGAATTGCAAACGTGCCTTGCCTAGTTTCAACCAAAAAAAGTCACATCCGTGGCTTTGCAATAATTAAAAGAAGAGGAAATAATACTGATAAAAAAATTATAACAAACACTTACGTGTAGATCTCACATATATCCTAATGAATGACGTGTAATAATTACCCTAGCAGCACAAATCATCAGCTAATGATCGGCTTTATATAGCGCCGATATCCTGATGTCGGGTTGATATCAAAGATATTGTACCGATATCGGCTTTCTACCAGTATACGATATCACTGCGATACAAAAGATCCATTATCGGTAAAATATCGGTTGATCGTTTGATGTTTCGGCTGAACATCGGCTGGAAACTCAAGACATATATCAGGGCGATATCATTAATAAACGCCCCTGTGATATTGATAGAAATGAGGTATATGGATTTGACTATTGTCATTTTTTTGACGATAGAAAGTCGGCTAATATCCTAAATCTATACGGACTGGTTGATTGAAATATAACCGCATTACAAGAGCGTTCAGATATAAAATTTCAACGTTTGAGACATCAATTGTGAAATTAAAATTAATATCGACTATAAAACAGTTTTAGAAGGTGAAGCGATTGATAACTTAAGAATATGCAAATGCAATTTCTAACTCCGCCGTGATTATAAAAATTGGCATCTAAACGCAATGTTTATGGGAGTTAGATCTACTCGCAATATCTTACCACCACCACCTACCATAATCCATCATAGCGTTCCTTATTGCAATGTGAGCATGACGACCAGGTCAAGTGGTTGCCATTATTTATTTTGTCGCTGCATTATAGTAAGCGTTGTGCACATTACAAAATGGGTGAATGAAGCTTATAAAGGTAAGCAAATTTTTATGAATAATGTTTTATGTATGTATCAAGTATATAATTTAATTTAATGATTAGTACTCATTTATTGTGTAAATATGCAGCGTTAACAAAATGGAAGACGCTTGTAAATTTCTTATTTTACGTGAAAGCATTGTTTCTACAATATGTGTAGCGTAAAAAATGTTTCGCATTAATAGAATAAAATAAATAACAAGCGTACTTCAGACAAATTAAAGCTTTTATACGATGCTGAATATATACACTAAAGAAAAACACTTTTTTTTAGATACGTATGCGGTGCTTAATTGGGGGAAGTACGTTAAAGGAAGCATATATCTAATGTTAAAACAAATCCCCTCGAAAAGTATTAATGTAAATTATTCATGAAAATAGAGACAATCTAAAGAAGCTTTTGATAAATTGGAAATATACATAGTATTTCTAGGTAATGTTACATGCATTATTATTTTATTTGTAACTCTATATCAAAACTGTTATTTTTATTTACAGAAGCAATTAGAGTCAAACAGCGGGATGGGACAGAGACGAATATCAATAGATGAGATGGGGGCAGAAAAGAAAGGAAGAAGAATATAACGTCTTTAGCGAACGAATAATTTAGACGACTGGATTTTTTTAGGTATTACTTAGAATTTTTGTTGTTATTGAGTTATTTTCAGTTTTTGTTTTTATTAATTATGTCGTTAAATATTTGGTCAATTACTCATAAATAAACATATTAAGTATTTTTATATTAGTACTTTTTCTTGAAATTTATTGCTTTATTTACTTTCTATTACATAAAGTCTTTCCTTCATTATGTATATTATTTTATGCGCATAATATTCTATTTTGTCATGAATTATTATACACAGAAAATGGTGGCAAACAATTTGAAAAACATTACATGTGCAATGTGATTATGAATCTGATGTATTTTTTCCGCATTGTTCAATATGAATATGACTATAGAGACTGCCCCGAAATTAAATGTTCAAACACAAAGGTGTTATAGTGGGTGTCATTTCCAGTCGAACTAATCCTAGGTGTGATTATTATTCGATGCATAGTTTACGAATCATTTATTTTTTCTAAAAATCTTCCTTCATATAAACGTTCATTAAATTATCAACAAACAAAAGAGTACGACAATAAGAATGAAGTTATTTTTTAATGAAATTAAATTGAAATTAAACATTGTGATATTATCAAAGGTACATCCTTTTGTTTAACGGCTTTGATATTTCAGAAGACGTTGATGGTTTCTAATTTCTTTCTAAATTCTAACATTACAAAAAAATACTGTTTTTGCCTATAATTTTATGAATGTTTTTTGTACAAGATCTTTATAAAACCCGCAAAAACCTTATTAGAATTGAATAATCACATATGGGGCTAATTTGACTCGAAATTATACCCTTTATAACCCTTTTCCGTTTCGGGAACTACTTTTGGGACAGCCTGTATAAATATTCACTATCGTGGATAGACAAACTACATACTTATATGTAGAAATTAGTCATCACACCAATATCGGTGCGATATCCCAGGACGACTTAAACTTTATCGGCGGAGCATAGAAAACGTTGGGTATGTATCAATCATGTATCGGTCTACTGATGATATTGTATCTAATTTTAATCGTATTGATATCGGATAGGTATTGGAGTTTCGATATCGGATAGATGTTGGAATTTCGATATCGGATAAGTATTGGAATTTCGATATCGAACCATTATTGCAAAATGTTCACATTTTGTATCGGTATGATATCAGCGGCCGCTATAATTACGACATCGGTCAGCAATATCGGCGAAGCTTAGCCGATATCATGCCGATTCTTGTGCTGCTAGGGTATGTTGTAAGAAAAGAGTACAATCAGGGCTTTATTGCATTTAACACTTAAGCAACATGTTTCGATATATACCACCTTCAGTTTCTAAAACGTCATCCGAATGAAAGACAGAAACTACATACATATGACAAATAAGTTGTGAAATATTGAATTCACAAATTAAAGCTATAACAATTAAAAATGACATAACATAATAATGTAGAAAAGAAGAATAGACATCTAGGATGGATGTGGATATGCACATCATATAATTCTTAATTGTTATAGTTTCAGTTTGTAAATTTCGTGTGTCACAAATAATTTGACATTTCTTTGTTTGTGGGAGGCGTCCGACATGACGTCTACGGTAACAATGCAGCCTGTTAGCTTTTTGTATTATATTTCCCATTTTATTTACCTAAATTACGCTAGCCATCGTAGTGTCCTGTACTAGTCTGTGCAGATCTCTAGCTGGTTAATCGAAATAATCTTCCGGTTTCATTTTTGGCTTGCCAAAACTTGTCTGTCTTTTTGCGATCCCCACTAAGCTTTAGTAGTCCACTCTTTGTCTTTGTTGTTACCTTTATATATGTAGGTCCTTCCACGAATTTGCCTGGTTGTATTGCTCCAGTGTTCTTTGTGCTACTTTTGAACCCAACTCCTTACCTGCTCCATTGCTGTATTTTTTATACTCCTAGGAAAGGTTCTCGATCTATAAATGAAGCCGATGGTCTTTTTCTTGTCAACTAGTCGGCTTTTTCATTTCCTTTGATTCCTGAATGTGTGAGCACTTGCTGTAAACAAACTTTATTGCGGTGTCACGATATTCCGTTCTCGAATACATTTCCAAATCAATCTTGATTGTATCCTAGGGTTTACTAGTGCCCTCAGTATCGCCTTGCTGCCTGTTTCAGTACAGATCCGCTTGTTTTTATGAGTCGTCTTATTGTTATCGCTTGTGCAGCATTGCCCATGCCTCTGCTTGAACGACATTGGCATGTTTTCCATGTGAAATTGTGATCACTGTATTCCTCACCCCGCTCTAAATTCCGGCTCCGTAGTCTCATTTCAGGTTTTTGAACCATTTGTAAGCCAGAGTAGTTCACCTGCCTCTATAGTTTAAACTTATCCTATCGGTGATTTACACCTCGAAATTTCTGTTAAATAGATATGTCGAATCCATCCCTCTGTGTGGTTTTTCTTGCAATATGAGATGCTCCATTCTTTCCTCCCCCATTACCACCAAATGGAGAAGAGGGATGTAGGAGGCATTCCGCTGCCATTGTTGGAGTGGTCCTCAATATTCCTACTATTCCTGCACACGCAAGCCTGTGCATCTTGCTAAGCTCAGTTATCGCAATTTACTACAGCATTTACCACTACCATAGCAAAGATGCATAGTGATCATGGCCGCACCCATGATCACTATGCATCCGTTATGTATATGCAATAAGTACATCATATTTGGTCTTTACTCCCATGTTTTTCCGTGGTCTCTTCTAATCTAAATAAGTGTTTTCTTCGGCATAGCTTCAAGTCTTTGAAGCTGTCAGTACCCAGTAAATTTGAAGTCAAGGATAACACTAAGGTATTTTATTGCCTCGGACAGCTTTATTTCTTCACTTCGAAGCTCTAGCGGTGCTAGAATCGATTGGAGTATCAGCAACCTTTACCTCAACTGGATTTTACCATTTGGAACAACACTATTAACGAAACGGAGTCAATAAAAGTGCTTGGCATACTCTTTTTCTCTGATTTAAAATGGCATGTTCATATTAATGAATTAAACTTCAGAATTTCGTCGTCAGTGTTTAAACTCCGACACTTAAAAAATATGATCCACCCAAACACCCTAAGAACAGTTTATCTAGCTGACATTGAATCCCGGTTACGATATAGTTTATTAGTGTGAGGCTCCAGTAACGCAATAAACAAGATTTTGAAATCCGATTTGATACCGTTTCTATAGAAATAATCAGATTATGTATATTTGCTAGCATATTATCGCATACAGCCTCAACCGTTTTAGAGATAGATAGATAGATAGATAGATAGAATTTTTTCATCCAAGCGACACAAAAAGTGTATAGGACAAGTCAAGAAAAAGAAAATAAAAATATATATATATCTAAAATACAATAGTTCCAAAAAAAAGAAAACAATTATTTAAAAAGTGCGACAAACTCTTCCACGGAGTAGACGCAGCGTCGAAACAACAAGAAGCGCACCCGTCTCTTAAAGAGTTTTTCATTATTCACGGACACTATTTCGGGTGGTAGTAAATTGAAAAGTGTCAACCCAGCTGAGGTTGGGGATCTTTTTGTTACGTTGAGCCTATTGAAGGGTATACTATATTTGCTTTTTTGTCTCGTATCATATGAATGTAAGTCACCATTCCTGACAAAGGCCTCCTTATTTGTGAAAATGTGCATCAAAAGTTCTAGTATATACACACTAGGCAAGGGCAAGATATTAAATTTGATGAAATATGGCCGACAAGAGTCTGTACTTTTAATATTTGCCATGCCCCGAATAACACGCTTCTGAGCCAGAAAGACTTCGTTTGATGAAACTGCCGCGCCCCAGAATACAATCCCGTACTGGATAACACTGTGCACCCGACCATAATAAAAGCTAAGTCAGTAATTAAAGTCTATTATATGTTTTAAATTTCTAATTTGGAAACATGCCGAATTGATTTTCTTAACTAAAGCGAGACAATGATTCTTCCAACTCAAATTTTCATCAATATTTAAGCCCAAAAATTTTACGGAAGTTTTTCGTTCCAAATCAAAACCATTAATCTGTACATTATCATTAGAAACTGACTTATTTTTAGAGTTAGAAGGACGAAAACGCATATAATTGGTTTTAGATAGGTTCATGCATAGTTTATTGATGTTAAACCACCGACCCAGGTCATCCAGAAGTCTCTCTGCCCTTTTACATACGTCCCTAGTATCCGCACCGGTTACCACAGCAGAGGTGTCGTCTGCGTAAATGATCAAAGTATAATGCACAAAGTTAACAATATCGTTGATAAACAGGATGAACAGAATTGGACCCAAGATTGAGCCTTGGGGCACCCCCCTTGCAATATGTAACTGAGTAGACACAACATCCCTAATTGAACCATGTCCGTCCTTAAAGGATATTTTTACATATTGAAATCTGTTTGACAGATATGATAAAAACCAATCTGCAATTGCTCCACGAATGCCGTAAAGATTAAGTTTACGTATTAAGATATCGTGATCAACACAGTCAAAGGCACGAGACAGATCGCAAAAGACTCCGGCCGGATATTCACCCCTATCTAGAGATTTATACACGTCGTTTGTAAATTGAAGAATAGCTGATATTGTGGAAAATTGTTTTCTAAAACCATGTTGTCTATTTGTAATGATATTGTTCTTTTCCAGGTGACTAAGCAACCTGTTCAACATTGCATACTCAAAAACCTTGGAAAGGCTTGAACTTATTGAAATGGGGCGATAATTCGATATACTAGAGACTGAATCTTTTTTGTGTATAGGATAGACTGTCGAAATTTTAAGTAGATCGGGATACACACCACTCTCCAGAGATAAATTAATAAGCTTGGTCAGCGGTTCGACGATATAGGGAGAAATCCGTATTAATAAGCTACTAGGTATCTCATCCGGGCCCGAACTATTTTTATTTTTGATTTGATTGAATAAGTTTAAGACTTCTTGTTCGTGAAACGGCTATACAGCTTTGTTAATAATGACAATTGATTCAATAGTGTCACTTCTTGTGATTTATTATAGTTTGCATATTTTGGCAAAATAGGTGCTCTCAAACCCTGTATGATGGTAAACGGTGCCTGATAGCAGAATATTGAAAGAGTTTTGTGTTCTGTTAGAAGTAAATATCACTTATTGTTGGATGTACATCCAAGGGTATACTAATTAAAATATATTGTATTCACTTTTCCCGGGACGAATAGATATCTTATACCGCTTTGCGTTTTATTAGCTTTTTAATCGCTTCGTTTGATTCTCTTTAATAACGTGCTCTTTCTCGTAACAGTCTGAAAAAGAATTGTGGACATTAATATCCAGACATTCATTCAAATATTTACAAGTAAAGCGATAATTTCTTCTTATTGACACTACTTTTTACAGTTATACATTAATATGCATGAAATGCTACTTAAATGATTATTTCTTTTGCACGGCTGAATTCGATTTCGTAATGGATAGACAATTTTTTTCTCGGAGAAATGGTATATGATATACTTACTAGGCTATATAAATCGCAATAGATTTGAAAAGGTCACGGTGAAATAGGCGTTATGGACACTTGTAATCATAGTTGGGCAAAAAATTATTTAAATAAGATAACGGATAAATATAACTATTATTTTTATCCAATATTTATTAGATAAAAATATCTTTTATCTTTCTCCGAAAGCGTCAGATAAAATTGTCTTTTATCTTTATCCGAAGGCGATAGATAACAAGTATTTTTATCTTTATTCGAAGGCGATAGATAAAAGTATATTTCATCTTTATCCGTTAGCGATGAATAAACCTGTGAATAATTTATTAACCGTAACTAACGAATTTTGTAGGAAATTGATACTTATTTGTAATTCTCGAAGGTATTTTAAAGCGTCAGACATTTTGGACAGTAAATCAGCAGTAATTTGAGTGTGGGAACTTTGTGGATACTTTTCATAAAAATAATATAATAATCACTACAGAGATGAGAAAAGGGTCGTCAATATATTTTACGTTAACTTTTCTAATTTTAATATCTTTTGTGGTGATACACGTTCTCGTTCTGTTTATGCGTGTCTCTTAAACTTTTAACACCTACATATGTTGTTTGTTATTTTCAAAATTTTATTTTATTGATCTCCAATTATTGTTTTCTAGTAATAATGATGAAGACTTAGCGATTTTTTTTGATGGTGTAGATAAAGCCTAAGCAATTGATGCTTGTAAGGCACCCCCGCAGAACCAAATTTCCCTCCTAATCATCGTTATGACACCGGAAAGAAAAGATTACTGCAATTGACCACGTGAGATTTGAACCCGCCTGACCGCTAGCCAAGCATGCAAGCCGCTAGACTATCGGCCGCTTTAAAAATAACTACGACAAATTCAGGTAATTGTTTCTATTACCATTTTGTATGCAAACGAACCTTTTAAAACAAATTAGAGAACTGGTGAAGACCACTCTGATTATTGAAACGTTTTTATTGTTAAATTAAAAATCAACAAGAATTAAAATAAAACCATTTCACAAAATTTGGAATAATACACTAATGCACTTAAATAATAATAAAACTTTGGCCTAACTCGTGCTCTGCGAGTTATATTTATCAGTAAATGTGAGATATGCATTTTAGAATAAAATCATCTTTAGTTAAAATTATCTATAGTTTGAAATTAACTTCAGTTAAAGTCATCTAGTTGAAATTATCCTTAGATAAAATTACATGGTTTAAAATTATTTATAGTTACAATTGTCTGTGGTTATACAGTTAAAATTATTTATGAATAATTTTCGAGTAGTTATTTAGATAATTTGTATTTAAATAATCAACTTGAATAATTTTATTCGAATAATACCCAACTCTGCTTGTAATGCATTTCTATACTAATGTTTCTTTGAACTAAAGAATAATATAATCGATTCTATTGCGAAGAATTACTTTCCAATCAAAACTTATATTTAGTTGAGTAGGAAAATAACTGCTTTAGTTCATTCTACTCCAACTTACTATAAATATTTTTACACTACATGTTTCGACAAGTATGCCATCATCAGGTATCTCACTGTATAAGTAGAAGAGCAGAAACAAGTAGCTTTCAATTAGCACCAGGCAGTTTGCTGTTGCAATTATTATTCATAAGTCAAAACATTGTCCATTCAATTTTAACATAAAGTTGCTAAAGTTCAAATTCACAAATGCAGGGGCGAATATTTCATACCACACCATAAAGCTGCAACTATAGGTTTATATTAAAATCAACTGCTCTTAAATTCAACATTTAAGGCAACAAATAAGTTCCAATTTTAGTCCATGTAATCCTTTAATAAGCAATTCTCTTAGACATAATTTTATTTTAAAAACTTTCTTATAAGTTTTAAATTGAAAAGTCGCAAAAGAAGGTTTAAAAGTAATCAGATTTTTTTAATAGCCCGAACAGAAGTTTGGCATAAGTATGTAAATTAGTTAATACTATATTCAGTGTTAGTAATCTAAATTAAATACAGTTTACGGCTTTGACCATTTGCAACAATTACTGCTGCATAAACAACTGAATCCGTGTGCACATTTGATGAACCATCCAAACCCATACTATAAACTTTTCTTTACAATCAGTTAGTTCTCTTAATATAGCTACAAGGGAATACAAATAACACATACTAATAAAAACAATGGATTATGACCTCTGACAACTTAAAAGAACATATATTATTTCAATTTAAATTCGTTGGTTATAACGATTTCATTTTTATGTACAGGTTTAAATAAATGCCGCCCTCAGAAGCTTAAAAAAGGATAAATTGTACATTTTTAAATAAAAGTACATGCACATATATTCTGTATATAAGTTCTTTAATACATAAGTAAATGTCTACCTCATTCAGGTATGATTAGTGCGAGAATACCTAAGCGAGTCAGCTGCCCCAGGTAGTTATCCAAAGTACTACTTTTTTAAAAAGGAATTATTTCTGTACAGTGCTCACGAACACTAGCATAAATTGATCAATGCTAATAAGAAGAGGCAAATAAATTGCTAGTTATAAAAGATGCTAGAAACGGAAGTACGGTTAATGTGAGTCCTAAAACTACTTTTACAAGAACTATTGAAGCGTATATGAAACAGCAATCTAATTACACTTGCGATACAAGCATTTAGTCATAACACTTTTGCATGATTTATTGTTAATTTATTATTAGAGCAACACTCCTCAAATTCATTCTGAAATAGAACGATAATAACTTTTCTCAAAGTGTGTACCTTGTCACTATTGAAAAGTTAAGTGTAGTATTTACTATTTTCTCGAAAAGTTCTGCTGTTCAAGGTGTAATTGCTAATGATCGTGTTACTGTCTTACTATTTATATTCAATGCTGTTACAAATTCTGTTGCTTGTTATTGTCGAGAGCGGCAATTGGAAATTATATATTAATAAGAAAATAACAGAGAAGTAATTGAGATTTCTAAATATATTTGTCACAGTTTATTGTTTCTAAAAGTTAAATAAATTTTTGAAATAGCATGAATTTGTGAAATGGATTGGATTTATCTTCTAGAAAATATGTTTATTGGTATTATTTGTTATAAGTAAATAATGATCGGAGAATCTATATCAAAGGTGCTTTAAGCAATTCATCATGTTGCGAATGATGTCAAGGTATCGAATCCGACGATTGCCGAACAATAAACTGGAAGTGACTTTATCTTTATAAGGCCATCTCTGTCTGTAAGCCAGAACAGCTTTCACTGAAGGAGATCCACTGCCTGATTTGTAGTGGCAGTCCGCTTTCCCATATGTATCGGTAATTCTTTCCGTTCCGCTTAATATGCAAATGATAACCCATACAACATATTGATTAAAAACTGTTATTGAATCATTTATGCACAAAAACTGATCGCATTGCACAGATTTAATCTTACTAATAAGGCTCTGACTGCTATCTTGCCCCCAGATTATCATGTAACTAATATGATGCCAGCCAATTTTTATTCTGCCGTTACTTTTTTAGTTTTTTTTCCATGTATTTATCTCAAAACTGTAGAATTTAAATTTTTCTTTAGTTGCACATATTTTTTATTCAAAAAAATACGTCTTTTTGAAAGAGTTTGATTAAATATAATGTTTCCAAACTCACATGGATACGACGTAGTATTGAATTAATAAAACCTGCTCTAATAGTCTATCTGAATATAAACTCTCAAATTTTCCGCTGAAAATGTTTGAGACAAATTATCCTTTTTTTGTGGGAGCCGTCTGACAAAGTCTCCGCATAAACTACAGCCTCTTGGTTTTTTTTTGTATTATATCTCTCACTTCCTTTACCCATTAAATTATGCCAGCCAGTCCAATATCCTGGTGTCCTGCCTGTTCAGGTAGTTGGTAAATCGAAATAGTCTTCTGAGTTCGTGTTTGGTTTGCCATAAATTGCCTGTAATAAGATGCGGTATACGCTCTCTGTCATCCTAGTACACAGTTTGCATTAATTATATGCGGTGTTGATTCGCATTTTCTGTAGATGTCCTCACATTATCCTGTTAGGAAACCTGCTACTGTGTGAAGCTTTAGCAGATCTTCACTCTTCTCCTTTGATAATCTCTTCATAAAGGTCTTTCCATCACTTTGTCTGGTTGTGTTGTTGCAGAGTAGTTTATATTTCTTTTGGGCCCAAGTCCTTACCTGTTCCCGTGCTGTGTTTCTGGACACTCCTAGAACATGTTCTGGGCCTATTAATGAAGCCATTAATCCTTCCCTCCTCTGCCAAGCTATTCAGTTCTCGAATGCATTCGGAAACCAGTTTTGATTGTATCCTGGGGTCGTTTGTCTATTAGTAGGCAATAAAGATGTACCTCATATAACATATAATGTAAATGATTTTCTATTGTAGTGTAAAAATGTATTGCATGTTTATTTTCTATAGGGCTGTAACGCTTTTGAATTAATTCCGTAAAATGTTTACTATTTTAAAGTAATTTATCGTATCCTTACCTAGTGTATGCTTACTAACCTAAAAATAAAAATACATAACGAATATAATAGTACCTAAAAGGCATCCGCACCATTCTGCACCTTGCTTACATCATTTCAAGCTTTTCATATAGTTAAACAAACATAATTCCCTAGTAGGTGCTGTCTTTACTATAGTACTTTTAATCCCCAATTGTTAAATACCAGCGAGAGCTTCATTATTTATCAATACAGCCATGAATGAAGGTCAAAACAAATTACAGTGTAATATGAACGAAAATTAGATGTATATCATCGACAATCATACCTACTTATGCGTGATTCAACAGATACATAATATACCTTCATACTATGTACATATATGCCGGTATACTTAAGCACACAGAAATATGTTTATTTAAGAATGATAGTATTCCTAGGCTCTTCCTCCTCTACAAGCAAAAACATTGAGCATCTGCAACAGAGCCAGTAAAAAAATATTAATAGAGATGCACAATACTCATCACTCTCTGAGAAACGTTAAAACACATCTGTTTTATTTTTACTAAAGGAATTACAGCATTTCCAATTGTAATTCAGAAATCGTAAAGTTGATTTCGGAAACCGTCGATTGTAAATTTAATTTCAGACTGCATCAATTGTAATTCAAAACATAGCAAATGTAATTGAGCTGTTAAACTATGTTTTCAAGTAGGCAACAACCCTTCAAAACAAAGATTGATATATCCGAAACAAATTATTGACCAAATCCAACAGATCAAAAATCCCGCGATATTTAAAATAGGACTTCTTAATGGAAAACCTTTTATGTTGCTTTAGATGAAGGAATCATTTTATCAGTGTAGGTACACCATCCTCTTCAGTTTATCAATGAGCTTATTTTTTCTTCTCTTTTTGGTTTAAACATACAAGAAACGCAAGTTTCATTTTCATACAAGACACCATAACTTATTATGGCACATACTGGCATTAACTCCGGATTAATCAAGTCAGTCCACATCAGTTTCAACGTTTTTAGAGCTTACTAGCTATAAACTCGTATAGGCCAGATATGTTGTACAGCATATTGAAATTAACTTCCATATTTCTCAGGTATTCCTATATTTTATTCCATTATTTAAAGTGATTTTTGTTATATACCGATTTTTCAGTCAGATAACGAAGTTTTAAAAAGAAGATAGAATAAATATTTTATATTTACAGTGATATTGGAAGACTGGCCGCGTCAGTTTTAATTAAAATCGGTTAATATGAAGTAAATTCCAGATAGATAATTATATACCTACTAACGAATGTTAACTTGCCCTACATTTGAATATACATATATTATGCAGCTTTTTTTATACCTGTACATATACTGACTTCCAGAAAAATTGCAACACCTAGAAGCTGTTTAACGATTTTATTGAAATTTTCAGAAAACGTCTATTTCTATGAAACAAAGTTATGATTAAGTTTTAAAAACAAAAGAACAAAAGCTTTAAAAGTTTTTTCAATAATGAGTTGCTCCGCCACGATTTGTAATGCACTCATCTAGACGCCTTGGCATGCTATTAATCAAGTGATCTATAGCTGCTTGTGGTATATCGTCCCAAGCTTCTTGAATCCGTTGTTGAAGATCGTGTAAATTATCTGGAGGGTGCGGTAAATTACCTATTCGCCTACCAATCATATCCCATACATGTTCAATGGGCGACAAATCAGGCGACCGAGCAGGCCATGGGAGGACGACAATGTTAGATTCTTCCAAAAACCGTGTTGTAGCCCTTGCCGTATGATAGCGCGCATTATCCTGCTGGAAAATGGGATTTTGCAGCCCATGAAGATATGGAAGGCCAACTGGTTGTAGCACATTAGCAATGTAACCAGCTGCGTTAAGGTTGCCGTCAATAAAGACCAAGGGTGATCTGCTACCATAACATATTGCACCCCATATCATAACTCCTTGAGTGAGGGCTGTGTTGCGTTCCACAAAAAATGTTGGACTTTTACGTTCTCCACGCATCCGCCTGACTCTCCTACGACCATCGTGGGCCCACGAGCAAAATCGGGACTCGTCACTAAACACAATTTGATGCCATTCCTGCGCCCAATTAACCCTTAAGTTGCTCCACTCTAGTCTGCGTAGACGGTGAAGTGGTGTAAGAGGAAGACATAAAAATGGACGATATGAACGCAATCCATAAGATCTTATCCGGCGATAAACAGTTGACATTGACATTCTGAGTCCTGTACCTCTCATCCAATCATTTGCAATTGATCGAGTTGTTGAAAATCTATCTCTTGTGGCCAAAAGTCTTAAGCGACGTTCTTCGCGATCTGTAGTCCTTCGAGGACGTCCAGATCCACGGCGACGATGTTGAACCCCTTCCTCGGACCATTTGGACCAACACCTCAATACCGTTGAAACATTTCGGTTTACACGACGAGCAATTTCTCTTAGCGAAAGTCCGGCCTCTCTCATACCAATAATACGGCCACGTTCAAAATCACTTAATTGGACAAAATGTTGATGCTGACGTACTCTCGACATTGTTATCAAGTGCAGAATGAAATTGTGACGTAACAACAACAATTTGCAAACTTGACAGTTACTAAATGGTCTAATACTTCAAATTTATAGTTACTATGTGCTATGGAAACAACCTGCAAAAAAAAAAACTACTGGCTAGATTTTATTCAAATTTTAATCATCAATTTGTTTAATGAAAATAAACGTTTCCTGAAAATTTCAATAAAATCATTCGACAACTTCTAGGTGTTGCAATTTTTTTGGAAGTCAGTATATATAAAACACTAAATTGCAAAGCTGCTCAATTAATTTTCGATAAAAACACATTTAATTATTGGGCTTGCTTATACAGGGAAGTAGATCGTTTTTTAGTGTTGTAATAAAAGTCGACGCACCATGAATATACTTGATAATTTTTGTTTTAAATTTCTTGAGTTAATAACGTTTGCCCGTGGGCGAATTCTCAACTTGCCGGAGTACATTTTCAACCAGTTCGGTTGTAGATAAAGATTAATATGTAATCAAAAAATATAATTTCGGCTTTGTAACCGAGTCGGACCGAAAAGGAGCAACGCAATGTTGTTGCAGCAATGAGGAGATAATAGCAGCGAGGTTTGTGCGTCTTCTTCAGGAACCCGTTATTATTTTCTGGGCAATTGAATGCACACGAATCGAGTTTTAAGCTCGCGTTACGTATTTTGTAAGAAAAGTAACAAAACATACTCACATAAATAAATACGGACTTCTAGATGTTGAAACTAGCAGTTATTGAAGAAGATTATACGTCATTTAAATTGAAATTAATGTAGAAAATATTAAAAAGACTGAACTTCAATACGCCAGAAACACAGAACATGCCGGCAGCAGCTGACTATTGGTAAAATCTGGAGCAGATGGTTAAAGACTAGACGTGCTCTATCTGCGATCGTTACCAAGAAATTGCAACAATAAACACAACTTGCTGGCTAAGAAGAGAAATTATACTAAAGTTTAATGTAAAAACTATTTCCCCAATATAAAATGACAACGCATTGCATTTACATCATCAGAGCAACTTGGAACTGAAATAATAGTACTACAAATTTTAGCCAATAGACGATGCTACAGTTTAGTTCAGGAGACTTCCTAAATTTATTTACAAATTAATCGCCTCATCAATATTTAGTATACACGTTAGTTCGAATAGTTAGATGCAATGTATCATCAATATTTACTAATCTAACTGTTAACAACTTTTACGAGTTTTTATTACTATGCAACATTGAGAATGAAAGAGATATAATATAATAATATACTTAATGCCCAAACAGAACATAAACATATTCCGATTACAGGACACTTTACATCAAAACAAACAAATGTGAGCTACAATACAGAAATTAATATGCATAGGTATAAGTCCAATAGTAAATAACCGATTTAGAAAGATGTAGGGAACACAGGTATAGAATTAAAGTTAAATGTAACATCAATTAATTATCTAAATTATAACATGTAGCGGTTGAAATAATTACTGACTTTGTTTTGAAAAGTACACATAGTATCGTGGTGAATATCCACATCGCCAGAAATGCTGTTGTAGTTATGGCACATCACATACACGGGTGATCTAACCAATATATTGGTTTTAGGAAAAGGCAAGTAGAAAGTTGGAGATGGACGGCCTTGGAATTGCGGCACCGAAAAAGCGATGCGATTCAGCAGCTACGGGCTGTCAATTGCTCTATTAAGAATTTTGTACAGAAAATTCAAGCTGATCGTGATTCTCCGATGGGTTAGTGACGGTATGTCGAAACGTGATAAAAGTGCCACATGATCAAGTATATAATAATTTGTGTTAGACTACAATTTGTGCTCTTCGTGACACCCATGAAAAATAGTTGATCACCAGTTATTGGTCGATGCTAGTTTACGTATTTAGTACAACTTCCACTTTTCTTAAACCGAATACCTATGTTTCATAACACTCCTAATGATTGCAGCATCCAGTAAGGGCTTATGTTGACAGCTCCTCCAATATGGAAACTTTATCCTTGAATTATTCTTATTCAGAGAACACAAACGATAAAATTCAAGAATCCAATACGTTGCAGCACACTTCTGCAACCATGTATGTGTATATCCATTTATTACACCTTTTGAAAATAGCATAAACATGGCAACAATGTCACATATTGCGCTTAATTACAATTTACATGGTCGCTAGAAAGCTCCATAAAACCAACTCGACTCATTTCACTAACAATAAGTAAAAGCAATCGAACACTGCAACTGTACATTTATGATGGTTGCCTTTTTTCTTAGCTTATGCTTTATGTTTATACAGGGTTAGTAAAAAGTCCCGGAACGGTCGAATAACTTTGTTATTTGAAAATTATGATTTCTGAAATTTGGTATGGGGGTATAGTTAATATAAATGCATTTTATGCAATACAGTTAATATTTTTTTCACTTCAGGTTTAATCGGCAATACGTCCAACTTTTTTTTTTAAATGGAACGCCCAGATTTTTTTAACACTTTTGAATGCAAAATAAAAAACTACGATCAGGAAGTATTAAGATGTTTATTTTTATTCACAAGAAAACAGTTAAAAAATTAAAAAAGTGTCCTAATACAGAAAAATCAAGGTACCTTTGAAAAAAGTTGTTGTTTAGTGTTTGCATTCTTTTTGCCGTAACATTTGACAATTTTAAAAGCGTTTTAACTTTTGCATCGCTATAAATTTACTTATTTTAAACATTGACACATTTGAAAATGGCAGAAAAACTTACTGAATCAGAACGAATTGAGATATTAATGATGCGTGGGTACGGTGATCGTCAACGTTCTTTTGAAGAGGTTCGTATTTTGTTTAATACTGTTTATCCGGATCGTCACATTAGTAAAAGTACGATATGCCGAACAATTCAAAAGTTTGAAGTCTTTCGTCAGGTGAAGGATTTACCTAGAAGGGGACGTCCATTAACAGCAACAGATGAAGAAACTAGTTTGAATGTGTTACTTACAGTGGAAGAAAATTATCACGTGTCCACAACAGAATTAGGTCAAATTCATGAGATCTCTCAAAAATCTGCTCATACGATTCTTAAATCAGCAAGAATGAAAGCCTATAAAATGTATCCCGTCCATGAGTTAACTGAAGATGATCCAGATCGTAGACTACAATTTTGCGAAACAATGACGGAATTGATCGAGCAGCAGCCTAATGTTTTAGATCACATCATTTTTGCAGATGAGGCAACGTTTTGTCTCAACGGCACTGTGAACAGACATAATTGTCGCTACTGGTCAATTGAAAATCCGCATTGGATTGAAAAAGTCCATACACAGCGTCCTCAAAAGGTGAATGTCTGAGCTGGTCTTGTTGGAAACAACATCATACGATCATTTTTTATAAGAGGAAATTTAACTGGCAACGTCTACTTAAATTTATTGCGAAATGAGGTTGTTCCAGCACTTGCGGCCCTCTTTCCAAATGCAAACATAGGTGATCACCCTAATGCACATTTTTGGTTTCAACAAGATGGAGCTCCCCCCCATTTTGCCTATAATGTCCGCGATTATTTGAATGAAATTTTTCCGGGTCGTTGGATAGGACGTAGAGGAGCAATCGAATGGCCAGCACGTTCGCCAGATCTCTCGCCATTAAATTTTTTCTTTTGGGGTCACATGAAATGTCAAGTGTACAAAAATCGTCCCCATAATCTTGAACAATTGGAAGAGAGAATAGTTCAAGAAGCCAATCGCATCACTCCAGAACAAATACAAAATTCAATAAGAAATTTTACTGACCGTTTACATTTTTGTCAAATTGTAAATGGAGAGCATTTTGAACAATTATTGTAATCGCAACCTGAATAGACAGGTATCTTGATTTTTCTGTATTAGGACACTTTTTTAATTTTTTAACTGTTTTCTTGTGAATAAAAATAAACATCTTAATACTTCCTGAACGTAGTTTTTTATTTTGCATTCAAAAGTGTTAAAAAAATCTGGGCGTTCCATTTAAAAAAAAAAAAAATTGGACGTATTGCCGATTAAACCGGAAGTGAAAAAAATATTAACTGTATTGCATAAAATGCATTTATATTAACTATACCCCCATACCAAATTTCAGAAATCATAATTTTCAAATAACAAAGTTATTCGACCGTTCCGGGAATTTTTACTAACCCTGTATAGTGCGCTGTATTAATAATGTGGAATTGCTTTTACAACGTTGCTAATGTGTAACCTGTCGGAATTCCTTGCAGATGCCTACTTTTACCGCTAGAGGCACTACATTACGGTCAACTTTATTATAATTTGTATTAATTAGGAATACGCGTTTATATCTTGTCATATTTTTATTTTCATTTTACTTTTAAAAGTGCGGTATTTTCAAAAATCTAAAATAGGATCTGCTGCGCCAAACTATTTATTTGAAAGCCCTACATTAAGTAAAAAAAAGATTTTTCTTTACCAATAGTTTACTTGATTCGATATCTTAGACCAGGAAAAACTGCGCAACCAGTCGTGCACTGTAGTTTACTTTTAAGCCAATTTTGCATTTAAGAAAGCGGCCGAGTGATATAAAAACAATTGGTTGCTTTTAAACCACGATAACACACAAAAACTTCATCTTATCTTAAAAGTCTTCATTTTCTCAGCGACCATAGGAGCCACGTATATAATCTCGCAAAGCAATTGTCCAGTGCTTCGTATGCAATGTAAAGAATGACGGAGTGGGATTGCCACGCTCAATTACCTTTTGTATGTTTCATTCTAAAGCATCTTGTGGCATATTGACATGTGAAAGTTACATTTTAAACATCCATTAGTAGAATGCTTTTTAAACAAAACGGGATACCTGTCATATTATCTTTTTATTCTTAAATGTGTTGGGCACATGCGCAATAATAAGCATAAAAATATGTTATATATTTATGCTAGACATACATACGTGTATACTAGGCATCACTGCGGGATCCTATATATACAGGCTGTCTCTGAAATAAGAGTACAAAATATTAAAAATGGGAAACCCAAATTATACTGAATAAGTATCCAAAAATTCGTACGCCAATTGCAATATCGAATATACAATTAAAAACTCATTGAAACGTCACGAATGTGCCGCCCATGGATCCACTATCTGTGTTTATACTATATCTTAAGGTCATTTGTAAATACAGCTGTGATATACAGATAATCATTGTATGCAGCTGATACGAGTCAGCGACTCCAATATTATTACGTACGCGAAATTTAAAGCAAATTTCAAAGAAGATATTGAAAGTAAAATGTGGAATCTATTAATGAATAACTCTATTCACTTGTGCGTAATCTGATCAATGACAGCTGTCTGAAATAAACATCATTGTTAAAAGTTGATATTTGATGTGACGAAGGTAATGTGCGTAATTATTTCTTTTTTTCTCTTTCATAATCAATTGTTGGTTCTGAAAAGAACCGATTTGCAAACCGGCGAAACAGGAGAAGTGTTAAATAAAATGTTCGAAGTGTCCTCCTTCAGCTAGCAAACATGCATCTATACGACGTAAATAGTTCTCACGAACCCGTTGAAAAGGTGCTTCTTGTCTAATGCGCTGTGTTGCATTAAAAATTCTTTGACGTAGGTCTTCCGCAGTTTCGATATCACCAGCACTGTAGACAAGAGTTTTCATGTAACCCCACAAAAAAAAATCCAGTGGATTTAAATCTGGACTGCGAGGAGGCCACGCAGTGGGACCTCCTCGTCCAATCCATCTGGGATATGTTACATTTAAAAACTCACGTACCCTTCGGGAAAAATGTGCTGGCGCTCCGTCGTGCATAAACCACATCCTTCTGCGTATGTCAAGCGGCACATCGTCCAGAAAGTCCGGCAAAACGTTGTCTAAGAAATTTAAATAAGTTTCCGCATTGAGCCGCTGAGGCAGCACATACGGCCCTAGGAGAGAGTCACCTATAATACCTGCCCAGACGTTGACCGAAAAGCGATGCTGAAACCGATGTTGTCGGGTCACTTGCGGATTAGCATCTGCCCAATGATGAGTATTATGGAGGTTCATAATACCATTTCTGGTAAAACAGCATTCATCTGTGAACAAAACGTTTGCAGAAAAGTTAACATTTTCTGCTAGACGTTCACGACACCAGGTGCAAAATCGAATTCGCGGAGGACCATCATTTTCAGTAAGTTCCTGCACACGGTGAATGTGATACGGGTGTAACAAGTTTCTTCGAAAAATGCGGTGTGCCGTACTGCGTGACACCCCCACTTGCCCTGCAGCATCACGTGTACTTACACCTGCATTTCTGTTCACAATATCCAGCAATTCTTCTTCGGCTCGTAAAATTCGACGTGGTCTTTCACGTCCGCGACCTTCGTAATTTGGTAGCAATCGACCAGTTTCTCTTAATCTAAACACGGTATCCTTTATACACGTGTAAGACGGGGTTCTACGATTGGGGTATCGCTGCCGGTAGATACGTAGAGTTCTTCGACAACTTCCTCCTGCTTCGCCGTAGACATAAATCATATCGAACAACTCGCGTGTGGTAAAAGCCATATCCGATGTGTTCATGCGTAAGGATCCAGACAGACTGAGATTCAGAGCGTAGTTATACGTCGCGTATTGCCTGCCCTACCTTCGTTGGTTAGAAGTGTAGTGTCTCAAATACCAGTGGCGTGACGGATATTTAATAAATATCTTTGCCATTTTTTTCCTCATGTATGCGTGGGAATTTTGGAAAAATTAATTTAGATAAAAGGTGTAATCAAATTAGGGCTTCCCATTTTTAATACGTTGTACTCTTATTTCAGGGACAGCCTGTATATCATAGACTTAGCAGAACACAATCGTGCTTTAATTATCTGGTTATAAAACTTTACTAATCACTTACCTAACAGTCTTAATACAGAGATTAGTGCCTTGTATTTTACGATCCAGTGTTTATTTTATTTCTTATTTAACACTTCTATATTTGATGTTTTATTTATTTGGTATATATACGCCAGAGTAATAAATCTAATCGATTCAGAGACAGCTTCCCAAAAATACAATTGACTATATTACCTTGAAGCGTAATTTCAACACAACATATTGGGAGCATGTGTAGTGCGAGAGAATGACAAAATAGGTGGATGGCTTGGGTACTCAACCAATGGGGCTAAACTGGATTGAGGTGGTAGTTTAACTGATCAGAGAGGAATCATTGGAGTTGGCTTTTTCTTTTGTATTACCAAATCGCATGTAATGACGTCTATTAACGAGTCGATAAGTCCAGAGGATGGTAGAATAACGTACAAGGATAAAGGGAAATAAAATAGTTCTTAAAGGAACTAAAACCTTTACAAAAGACCACGGAGTAAAGAGAAGTGACCATTGCAATGGTAATAAGATTACCTACGGATCACTCTAGACCAAATATGCATATGCATCTACATACACATAGCATAGGTTTTGAAGAGGGTGCCAGTTGCAGGTTCCCCTAAGGCAAAGAGGAAATCCCAATTCTTGTTCTGCGCAATTGCAATGGTTTGAGAGGAATTCTGCTTGTGAGCCTGGAAAACTCAAGAGCAGATAGTAACTAAGTAAAGGTGAAATAGCCAGCGTTACTTAGCATAAAACGAACCAGGATGGTTGAGGAAGTCACGGTGAAAATAAACCCATATGACTACTGCAATCCTAATCTATCCGAGTCAAAGGATATACTTTAGAAACAGATAGAATGATGTCTAGTTTTTATTCGGCATTACGAATATTGTAAATGGCAAGTGAACGAGTAGCAAATACTTGATAAATACTATCTCGGAAAACCATCCGAAATCTTCGACAAATGTGGTTTGGTTTCTTGATGTCTCATATGGGGTTTGCAAGAGACTGTGACATAAGAACTTTATGATAAGCCCACTACTATAAAACTTATAAAGATTTGGGAGAAGCACAGACTGTGTTTGTTATGATTGTTGTGTGATGTTAATATAAGTAGAGAGATAATGGCAGATCTGAAAAAGAATGAAAGATTTTTCCTTATGTCAGTCTTTCCCTATCTAAATCCCACAAAATTGTATAGCTTGCACAGAAATATACTAAAAGCACAAAGAATTGCTACACGCATAAATTCAACTAATCATAAAACGGTAACTCACATTGGAACAAGCACAGAATTTCAATCTCATCCGTCCATCAAAGTAAAAATTTATCAACGATATCTATGACATTGAAATGAAATACTTTGCTCGTCCAATATTATTCCAATCTAAGTTACTATTTCATAACTAGTTAAATTTATACCTGTCACAACTGAACACCTGTACACATCTTTGTATTTTTAGTGCATCCTTGAGGAAGCAATATTTTTTTTCCAAAGCTTAGACTGAAATAAGGAAATAGTTATTTACATCAGAGGTGTGTCAGGTACGTGTTATTTACAGCGCGATAACTCAGTTTCAGACACGAGTCGAGGGCGAGTGCCTAAACGAGTTGGAGCGGTGTAAATAACCCACGCATGACATTTATATTAGTTTTTGGCACATAGAGTGGTAAAATGAACCTACTGTTGCGTTGGCTGACATGTAATGCTAAGTTTACAGTTAACGAGACCAACAAGTTTTTTTTACTCTTTGGCTCTTCTATTATTTCTTTATATTGAAAATCAAACTAATTTCCTTCTGCGTCCCACTTATACGTCTCAAGTTCTATCTTAAAATAACCGTAGCCGCGATAAATGCTTTTTACAGGGAAAAATATAATTTAAACACAGACTCCAACATTGCGGACTGTATTAACGATTTCTTTTTAAACACTAGTGAATTAAATAGCACAAATAATACTAATGATTATAATCATGTAAAATACAGCGCAAAGACGTGCTTTTTATCACCACCAGACATTCTTCATCATGAAGAAGTATTTAATGCCATTAGGTCCTTAAAAAACACAACTTCCACCGGAAAAGATGAAATTGCTGTTGTTCTATTGAAGAATATAACTGATTTTACCTATAGTACATCCACTTACACATATAATAAATGTAATGCTTGAAAATGCGACTTTTTCTGACGAATTAATGAAGACCGTTGTAAAACCAATTTATAAAAAGGGAGATTCAGCGAATCTTTTAAATTACGGGCCAATTTTTCCAATATAGCAAAAATAATTGAAAAGATAATCCTGTCACGAATTGTAAGATTTCTCCAAGAGAACAATCAATTAAAATGGCGAAAGGAACGCGTTATCATGGGCTTTATGCGAACAGGGTATACCGCAAGGATCTATTTTAGGACCAACCATCTTCCTAATTTATACGAATGACTTACCTGAAATTTACCCTCACAAAGTTGCGTTATTTGCTGATGACACGACAGTGACCATTAGATCTAAATCCGCCGAATTGCTGCATCATCAAACTGTTGAACTCCTGCAAGAGTTGAACAGATGGTTTACACAAAATAACTTAAAACAAAATGTTCAGAAAACAAAACTCTTATCGTTTAGAAATACCTCAAGCAATGATGAAATTGACTGGTGGCATGATGGTCGACCACTCACTTTTTCACGGAACATTCTTGTATCTTAGGAATCACGGTGGACGATCGACTTAAATGGAGAGACCACGTCGATAATTTATGCAACAAATTAAGTGGTTTTAGTTACGCCTTGAGAGTCGTCTCATCCACCATAAGTGTCGAAGCGGCCATAACTGTGTATTATGCGGATGGCGCCTATATTACGGTGTGATGCTTTGGGGAGATAGTGTTGATATTCAACGTGTCTTCGTAGCGCAAAAAAAATTTATCCGCAGCATCTTCAACCTGAAACCCCGAGATACATGCAGGAACATCTTTAAACAACATAAATTACTTACTATGTTTGGACTGCTCGTTTTGGAATGTGCGGTGTTCGCTAAGCGCCACTACGAAGAGTTCTTTCAACAGTATGAAGTTGTACACAATTATAAAACTAGCGGAACAGAAAGTGCATTTCTTAACCCACCAAAAACCAAGCTATCAAGTGTCGAAAAAAGTGCTAAACATAATATTATACGGCTTTATAATCACATTCCCGGAAGTAGAAAGTGCCAATGAATGTTTTCAAGAAAAAACTCAAACGGATCATCGCGCTGAATGTCTTATATACACTGAGAAAAATGGATTGTAGAAATTAGATAGTAAATCTCTTTATGTTAATTAGTAACATAATTATTGTCAAAACGACAATATGTGGGGTATTAAGAGTAAAATAACCAGATGTTACCATGCTTATAGTAAGAGGTAAAATCTGGATGTTACCAGGTATTCGATGCATATTCAATTTCTAACATAAATGTTCGTAACGCTCTTCCCACCCCTTGCTCTATTCATTGTCGATATTTACCGAAGAAATCGACCAATAAGCTGTATTGCCACTCACACGTGTTATGTACGTGTGATACAGGTGTACGTATTCGTGTCGGTGCATGTTTGTGTCTGCACAGAGAAAAATCCATGTTGTAATATTTACACTTCACTGTTTGACGGAAATTGTAGTAAGAATTCCTACTATTGTGCAAAATTTTAGAACAACGGCGTTGCATTTTCCTATATCACGGTTACAAAAAAAGCAATAAAATTGTTTAAAAATATTGTGTGACAATCTTCTACAAAATATAGTGAAATGTTTTACAATATTTTACAACAAGTGAATATAATAAATTGCATATATAATGTAGTGAAGACAGTTATAATAACAGGTGTAGCAAATTTACTGTGTTGTGTTTATTTAGGTTAGGTTAGATGCTTGCAACAGTCACCTTACTTTGATTATTGAAAACGGCATTAATAATGAGATGGAATGAAATGAATGCTGTATAGTTTTATATCTATATAGTAGGAATATCATAATCCTCATAATTGGTTTAGCTACATAAATATGTGATACTACAGCTTTTGTCGTAAAGATGGCGCTACGCTTGTTTCATAATCTTTGAAATTCGTACTCAATGTAAATTGTGATCGGTAAATGTGGCTGCGTAATATCTATATGATGCTTATATATGGTTAACGTCGTGTAAAAAGTACTGTGGACAATCGCCCACAGACGAGAATTACGAGGCGCTTCAATACCGGTAGTACTCTACAGTACACGGGCCGGTCTGATTCCCGCAATCCTGCCCGATACGACGGCAATTCGCCCGGCTGTCACCGGCTAATCAAATTATATTAATTATAATTAAAAATTATTAAACTATATTTATTATAGTTTTCATTGTTAACAGTTATTATCAAATATAGTCAGCGCTACTACACATTTTTTTCACATTTACTAACATGTATGCTCAAATTAATAATACAAATATAGTACACTTTACCATACGAGTTAATAAAAAGTATTCACAGATATTTACTATACAAATATTGTCACCGGTAATATAAAATATGATTGTCCCTATAGGAGCTATTAAATATATTAAAGTATACTATATTTATGTTAAAGAGTACTATCTATTTCTCTCAGTGTAGTTATGAAGATTTCTTTTCAAATTCACTTTTGATTCTGTACCTGTTTGTTTATTTGTACATAATTGTTTCCTTTTTTTGTACTATTTAGGTACATATTTACATTTTTAATTCGTATTGACGCTTTCCATACTTTTTTGTAAACAATGGAACGAAGAAATAAATAAATAAAAAAATACAAATGCTTTCTTGCAGCACTCCAATTAACAAAGTTTTTAATTTTATATTTAATCTCGGGTAGAGAATAGAGAGAGGGCTTGTAGACATAATAACGTGACGCCACAGGGGGTAAAGGGATGGAAGCGATTTGAACTATGCAACCCGCAGAGTATGTCCCACGATGGTAAAAGTTGAAATGAGCGAAGGCTGAATTTCAAAATGAAAGTTACTATATCATGCATAGAAGAATTTCTATTTACTTATTTATATTTTTAGCACGGTCTGTCAATGGTTTCTATGGGGGTATACCAATATGGCGACGGTGCGTCAAAATAGCTTCACTTGCGCGCTGATACCTTCCCTCCTCTCTATTTCCTATTCCATGCATCTAACCCTTTTTTATTTTAAGGTCACTATTCGATTTTAATTTAGTACATGCTCCGCATCATTAGATCTTACATTATATTGCATGGATATGCATACTTAATTGGACGGCTCATTCATTTACAGTTGTGTCCTCGATTAACTAATATTTCATTGCAAGTTTGTTTCATTTATTTATTCTATTACCAACTGCCATATTTACGCTTCTTACAGTGGGAGCTTGTCAGATGATAACCTCAGTTTCGATTCCGGCTTTATCAGTTGGTAATAGGGACTCCTTGGAGTACTTTTGTAGAATATTTGCCATAGATAGCCAGGCATTCGTTTTTCTCATCTCGCTTAAGTAGACTCGAATACAACATACGTTCGCAAGGTATTAGTGGGTGAGTTGGTAAAGCGAAGGCGTGGTATGCTGTAGGACGATGGTTTGCATCGGGACGGAGCCGGTGTTTTTTTATTTTTGCATTTATTTTTTTGGTTTAATCGTTTCACATTAAATATTACAATGATCTTGAAGGTGCAAAGGGTGCGTTCAATTTATATAGACTGCCTGTATTATCAGTATTTAATAGGTGTGTTAGAAAATAAATATCTGTAATTAATTACAAATAAATGCATTTCGGTTAATTGTATTGAATAGTAGGAGAATTACCATTAATTTATTTCGTTATTTTTGTAGAAATGTAATTTATTGCTTTTCAAATACTCTATGAATTGACAACTTGTTTCATAAAATTCTGCAGACCTGCGAAACGGACTGTGAGTATCTTCTGTGAATGATAATACATCCAACGATTGCTCTTCATTTGTGGCTATATTCAGTCTTGTTGATCACCGGTATATCTTTAACGCTGTGTGTATCTCGAAATCTGGTAGTAGTTCTGTCCTATACCGTACACTTCGAGATTCTAAGCGTCCCAGCTCTAAGATTTGCGTTGAAAAACAACTTTGACGTTCTACTACGTCCTTCTCTCATCTCAACCAAACACCATTATAAAAGATATGCTTTCTCGTTCATAAGTGTTGCCATTTAGGTAAATTGTAAAGACCATTGAGTAATAAAAATTAGCTGTGTCCGTTTCAAGAAGCAGAACATAAATAATTTTACTTAAATGCCCCGAAGAATCCCAAAAAGGATAAGTTGTGTCTGCTTCAAGAGATAGAACATAAATTATTTTACACAAATACCCCAAAATTCACAAAAAATATTTCTTGCGAATTTCAACGCCATCTATCGAGAATCGAAAAAAAATTTTCAAGGCAAGACTTTTGTATTTTGAGACAAGAATCCGAATCTGCGATAAAAATGGGAGTCTCTATTTAATATGTCAAAGTTGGCGCCCACCTAACCCCCTGGGAGTAGGGGTGGATGAGCCTGTTTGATGCATTTGGATAAATTTTTGAAAGTGATTATAGGCGTGGTTTTTGTTTTTCCATTCGATGTGCCTTTCTCGAGATATTTGACCGTCCCGAAACTTTTGGGACATCCGGTGTAATAACATTGAAAATTAAATGATATGCATAGTGACTTGTAGTACCATTATGATGGTGACGGTGACCTTTTATCTAATATTTAGATTAATCACTAATTTTTTTGTTTGATTATTTAAGTATTTGAACATTTCTTTCCGGGATAGTCTATACATATACACCGTTGTCAATCAAAGAATTTGGAAAACATAGATTGTCACCTTGGTGGTGTAGCTTTTCTAGTTGTGCGCATTCGCTGTCTAGGACATAACAGGATGTATTTAACGTGTGCGTTGGCACATGCAACGGTATAAGATAGAATCTCCTGAATAACTTTACGGCCGCCATCAAAAACAATTTATCTCTTTATATAAGACCGCCATGTGTTGCCTCAGTATATTCCAAAATTAACACTAAAACACGTTTTACAGCTACGTGCGGTTATTAGCGAATTAAATGTATGTAAAATGACGTGCGATATTACTGAATAACGAATACTTCGAAATAGCCAGCTGTCTAATTCGAAGCTCCACCTATAGTATAATATCAGTTACTACCGTCGCGCCAGGCTAACACGGCCAACAGACGCTAGCTAAAGCTAGCTATGAGCCATCGTTAAAACTCGATGCTATGTATTAAAACCTACAGCATGATAGGTCATAAAATCGCTGGCGTTGTGTATTGTAAATCATATAACCGCCGGCATATACATACGTGTCTACTGTCATTTATGTCCCTAAACTCTGCATTGTAGCCGCATGGATTAATTGACGATTAATCAAATATTTATAGTTAATTAAAAAATATACGGTATGCATATTGTTAATTATTCTCCATGTATGAGACTCGTTGAGGAGTAAACTTTCAAATGGGAACTTCATGGCCTTATGTGACAATTTTTTACATAACTTAATGACGATGCTTTCTATTTGCCAAACGAGAAATTGTTATGCCATTAATACAACTACATTCAGGATTTTGAGCTTTGATGCACCTAAAAATATGATGTGTATGCACAATGCTGATTTCAAGAAGACTTTCATGTTAAATATTTTCAGCCTAGCAGCTTCCATTTCCACAAAATCGTTGCCTGAAAATATTTGAAAAATTATTTTATAGATGTACGAATGAGAGTTTGAAAGATGTTAAACCTCTCTATTTGCGATGATTTTCATAATTTGCCGAATTTGTCGTGTCTGCTAATAGTGATTGATTGCAATTACAGTTTTAACTGCTATATCCAATTATTACTGCGCCACAGCGCGATTTAGTAGCTTAGTCTACCTACGTTATTAATTGTTCTGATTTGGAACATATTGGTTAGTTTTAAAATCGACAAATTAGCAAAATCATCGCAAATAGGGAGTTTTAACATATTTCAAACTCTCATTCGTACATCTACCTGTTCTATGTCCTTATCTAGCTCTGTTGGGACGTTATATTGCAATCAAATTCGCACAGTAGCATTGGTGAGCCTTCGAAAGGCGTACCACCCACGTGTCTGCTAATAGCGATTGATTGCAATTGAAATTTTACCTGAAAAATATGTTGTGTTTTCGCACGTGCCGTGCCGTCGGTTTCTAATTTTTAACATTTTAAATAAGTACGAATGTTAGATTACCTACTTCTGTTTTAAAATCCTACGTTTGCAAAGAATAAAAACCATTTATTTTGTGTTAGTTTAAAAAAAAAACAGCCTACAACAGATAAATTATAAAAAAAAATGGCACAATGTATGTACAGGTCGTACAGTGCTACATTTATAATGTAGTAGTACATGTATAATTAGTAGGGTTGCTGCTCGCCATCCCTCATCCTCGCCTCGGGGGCTACTATCTCGAGCTTACGGTGTTGAGGGCCTCCTGGCAGTTTCTTTCTTCTAATACGGTAGTCGTTTAGGTTTCACTATTAATTTTTTTCCTCAAAATCCGTTTTATTTCAGTTTTAAATTTGGGGTACGGTAATTCTTTTATGTGTTTCGGTATTTTGTTGTACATTTTTAATGTTGTTGTAGTTAGTGTTTGACTGTAGTTGTGGTGTTTATATTTTTCAGTTCTCAAGTGCGATACTCTGCGAGTTTTGTAATCATGTATTTCTCTATTCGTTTGTAATCTTATGTTTGTTTTAATTTCCTTATTTCTACTTTTCTGTAGAAATAATATGTTATTTAGGTTTATTATTCCTTGTATGTTTAGTTCTTTTGTTTTGTCATAAATATGCATTGTTGAAGTTCTATAGTGTAACTTGTATATTATTTTTAGATCTTTATTTTGTCTTTGTTTTTTGGATAGATTTTTTGTTGTTGTGTTTCCCCAAATGTTTATTAGGTAGCTAATTTTTGCAACGAACAGGGCGTGGTATAGTGGTTTCTTTAACGGAAGTCGGTATTATATGTTTAATTTTATTTAAAACCGCAATTGTTCTTCCATTTTGTTCAATTAGTTTCTGTATATGTCTATCCCATTTCATGATATTTTGTAATTGTAATCCTAAATATGTTGCTTCACTCACTTCCTTTAATTTCTGATTGTTTATTTGTATATTTATTTCTTGCTTTTCCTTTTTTTTACTATATATCATATATTCAGTTTTTGTTTCATTTATAGTTAGTAAGTTATTAAAACACCATTCCAAAACTTTGATATCTTCTTTGGTTTTTGTTTCCATGGTTTTTGTACAGTGTCCGGAATAAAGTATACAGGTGTCGTCTGCATAAGCGTATAGTTTTCCATGCAATGGTTGCTCGAATAGGTCATTTACGTATAATATGTAGAGAATTGGTGGAAGATTTCGCCCTTGTGGTATTCCGTGTTCTGCGGTCATAGGTTCACTCATAGTGTTATTTACTTTTGTCCTTTGTTTTCTATTGGTGATATAACTTTTTATTAAATTTAATTGTTTTCCCTCAAAACCGTAATATTTAATGTTTTGAGAAGAAAGCCTAAGATCTGATTTAATATAAGCTTCCTTGTTTTATTATTATTTAAACGAAAAAGGGCGTCCATTCTGTTGAAGCCACACACTATTTACCGATAAAACTAAAAACGAAGGTTTCTGCTAATCATATTATTAACATATTCTTTTACTGAGGTATCACACTTACCTTTAATACTAAATTTACAGCCGTTGAATTTAATATACTTTATATAATTTCTATTATACAGTGTTAGCCAAATGTATGGGTCCATCCCGATATTTTTGATATGGCTACTTAGATATTAGTAAGACTTTATTAATTAAATACAAGTCGGGAATTCGATGAGTATATTTATATCCCGATCAGACTACCTGTTTAACCGGAAACGATATCAACTTTTTTTATTTTAAATGAAACATCCTGTATATTTTATACAAATTTTAGTAGAGCCTTGCTTAGGGAGTTCAAGAATAATAAGGTTTGTCTCCTTTTTATTCAACAACCACAGAAATATTTACTTAAAAATAACGATGCAAATTTTATTGAGAAAGAAAAATGAACACATAACAAAATCAATATGAATTAATAAAGTTTTCGAATTGATTAAACCATTCACTTTTTGACAATATGCAAGTCGGTGAGCATATTCTTGAATGACATTTGCCAAAGCCTCGATACGGATTAATTGCACTTCCTCAATTATTCTGTGCCGTAACTCGTCCAAATTTTGCGATCGTCTAGTATAAACAACAGGTTCTAAATGACCCCAAAGGAAAAAAAATCTAGAGGATTTAAATCTTCAAATTCAATGAATCCTTTACGACCAATACATCGATTTGGGAATGTTTCGTTTAAAAAGTTTCTAGTATTAAGGGAATAGTGAGGGGATGCTCCATCATGTCAGAGTCAAACATTTTCAGGTATTTTTCCATCTTCGGCAACATTAGAAACAACCTGATGACGTAAAAGATCTAAATAACTCTGCCCAGTTACCAATGGACCAATAATACGGTTCCTGAAAATACCAGCACATATATCTAATTTTTGCGGAGGAGAATTATCTATTGACCAATATTGACAATTATGGGGGTTAATAGATCTTCCAATGAACCTGAGGCGGATAAATATGAAGCTCAATAGGTTCATGATATGACAGATACTTGAATTTATGTATTTAGAATTTGGAGAAATAGTGTAAGTTATCATTGTAAATTAAAAGGAACTGTACTGTAAAAAAAAACTTGCTAGTCCTTAATCATAAACTTTTACTACCTTCCAGACGCATCTTGTACACTGAGTTATTTAATTTGATTTCTAGACATACTCTCAAATTAAGATATTTAAACAAATTTAAACATTTTGAAATTGCCGAACAAGTGATACACACATTTTAAGATTGAGGGACGTTTCCGTATATTTTACAATTATTAATAAAAGTATTATTCTCATACATTTTCTGGGCAGCTTTATAGTAATATACTTATATAACAACCAGAAACATGTCTCATCGCCCTTGAATCAAAAATAGGTCCTGAAACAATGAAAAAAATTATTGTTCACACAAAACAATGCATTAAAATGATCTGAAAGAAGAGTTTATCAAATCAATGAAAAAAAAAAGCGTTTGCATCATAACGTACGCATTTCATAGCGGTATGTTATCTGTTCGTTCTTGCAATAAATTGCAGGCCATTAAAATAACAGACGGACATCATTTAATACATTTTTGCGTTCATATGGTGGATAATTTTACGAAAACTGTTGTACTTAAAAAATAAAAATGCATATTCATATTATAAATTATTTATTTAAACCTATGGAAAAATAGGTGCTACAACTACTATAAACTTTTTAATACCTATCTTTTTTTTTTGCTTTCTAACCAGTGGCATATTTTTTATTAGTATGATTAGTACTCCCAACTTTAAATATTTTATATTAATTAATGTTTATATAATATGGCTTCAACTCTTTAAGGAGGTTAGATATTTCATCTAAGTAATTTTATATTCTTGTTTATTATAGCTTAGATTCATTACTTAAAGAAGTTATTTTATGAGGTTGCAGACTAGTAAATTTGAATTCAAGAATTCTTTTTGGATAAATATTTGTTTTATCTAGAACCATACCTATATGATAATTTATGAAAATCTTATCTTTATAGACTAAAAAATGTCTATCATCTATAAAAATTTTATATTTCTATATAAATTATATTACTAACCCTTATAATTTTATAATATAGTAATATCTTATGCAAATGCAATCGCATTATTTACGAGATAGAATTGATCCCCTATCTGGAAGGATGATCATTCCTCTTTGGAGAGACGAATTTAACTTATTTTATTACCCGCGACGCTGTCGTCTTAATGCTCCTATAAAGGGGAAACTGACAGAAGGAGGTAAGTAGAACATAAATTTTATAATTAATATTCCGCAAAGTCGTAAAATTATTCTCCTTCAACTATTCATAAGTCTGAGATCGACCAGTGGACAGATGACCGCCTTCATGTTGAAATCCGAAAGTATAACTATATGCATAACTATATTTTAACGTCACCAGACTCTGAAACCAATAAAATCGGAACCGGGATTCCATACAAAATTATTATAATAAGCAGTGGTTGTATGTATGAGTAATTTATGAGGATTTTCGAACGCCGACAATGGAAACCTCGAAATGGAAGTTAGTCTTGGCGATCGTAAATCGCTTCTGGGAAAAAATCTCATCTGAATCTTGAAAAAAAAAAAAGCAAAGAGAGAATTGCGTTATCGAGCTGACCAGTATTACTATCACTTTCTGCATTGTGCTTATTAGATTATGGCGGTATTTTGATATACAATGGGTTTTTACGAAATTTTACGAATTTGTGGGATCCAATTCCTACACAGAAAAAAAAGTAAGTTTTATATTTAGCAAACCTTATACCAAAACAAAGTCATATCAACTCGGTTTAGAATAAAAGTTACAACTTACTAGTAAAGTAAATATTAAGTAAAGAATCCTATAATTAAAAAGATTAAAAGTTTATTAAAAACAAATTATTGTAATTATAGTCATAATATTTACCTATCTTCAATAATTTTCTTCAAAATACCCGTTTTATTTATTAATGCTTTCAAATGGTCAAATAATATTTTACGTAGTAGGTTATGACTTTGACTTTACAATAAATTATTGTCAGCCGCTGTTTTATTTCTGGATTTATATCAGAACGTTCACTTTCTTTATATATAAACTCATTTTTTTTCGGAGAACGCTAACACAAAATTATATATACAGTAAAACCCCGAGGTCCGCATTAACCGAGCCGACCAGGCATTATGATTATCCGAGGTACGGGCGTCAGCGCTCCTTACTAACCGAGCTTCTAGAATGTTTCTACTTACAATCAACGGGGAACCCCTGTAATATGTATGTACGTACATATTACGTAATTTGTTTGGAACTTCGCGTTGTTTAGTACGTAGGTGCGGGTTATTGTGTTTCTTAGACACTAAAATTGTCGTTTGCCACATTATGGTGGAGCGCAAAAGAAGCGAAAAAGAGTTGTTATATCTATTGAAGACAAATTAAAAGCCATCAGAAGAGTAGAAGCAGCTGAAACAATTAAAGCTGTAGCCCGAGATTATGGAGTAGGTGAAGTAACAGTCGGAGACTGGAAAAGAAATGCTACCAAAATTGAACAGTGGTGTATGAAACTAGCCTTTTTGTCCTCAGGGAGAAAAACAATGAAAACTGGCACATTCGAAAAGGTTAATGAAATATTATATATGTGGTTTAAACAACAAAGGTTAAAAGGTGTGCCACTTGCGGGTCCTATTCTACAACAGAAAGCAATATTGATTAGTAGGCAATTCCAGATTAGTTTATTGCTAGTTCCGGATGGGTTGACCGCTGGAAAAAGCGGTACGGTGTACGACAACTAACGATATGTGGGGATAAACTTTCCGCTGATGTGTCATCAATTGATAAATAATAAGCAGGACTTTAAAGAGCAAATTGAAGAAAGTGGGTACACGTGTGATCAAATTTACAACTTTGAGGAAAGTGGTCTAAATTATAAGTTACTTTCTTCGGAAACCCTGGCATTTCGACAGGAAAAATCCTCTCCTGGTCACAAACGCAGTAAAGGAAGATTAACCATAATGGCATGTTCTAATGCATCTGGCAGGCACAAATTCCCATTGATGGTGTTGGAAAGTCTAGACATCCAAGAGCTTTACAAGACAATTCACCTAAAGCCCTGCAAGTGTATTATCAAAGCCGAAAAAATGCATGGATGGATGCAAACTTATTTAGCACCTGGTTTAGAGAAGAATTTGTACCAGCGGTGACCAAGTTCTTGAAAGGAAACGGTATCCCTACTCTAGCAATTTTGTTAGTGGATAATGCTCCCTCTCACCCTGTGGGCGAAATTATTATCAAGTTTTTCCCTCCTAATATAACCAGCATAATACAACCGATGGATCAAGGCGTCCTCGAAAACATAAAAAGGAATTGTAGGCGTTAATTCCTTGAACAGCTGTTAGAACATACAGCAAATGAAGACCTTAAAAGTGCTTTGCGAACGATCATGCTAAAGAATGTTATATACTGGGTGAGCCCAGTCTGGGATTTAGTTCGTGTTTCTACTATTAGAAAATCTTGGTCAAAAGTTATTGATTTTGAGGACTGTAACGATAGTGACGAAGATCAACTAGCTTCTAAGTTGAAAAATTGTGAAGAAATGCCCTCTTCAAGTTTAGCCAGCGAGACAGAGGATGAACAACAAAATTTGTTTGAATTAAAGCAAAGTTTAGGCGGTTGTCAGAACATCACAACACAAGATGTTGTACAATGGGTTACAACGGCCGACTTAGAAGAATTTCAGTATTGAAGAATTAACGACTGCTTTCCAAGGAACCAGAAATATAGATGATGATGATAAGGATGACAACGTACAAGCATGTGTGGCCGATAAACAGCGTATCCCCCATCAGGAGGGTTTTGTTCCTTTGGAAAAAGCATTGCTCTATGTCGAACAACAACCAGAAGCAACCTCAGCGGATCTGCTGCTTCTTAGCCGATGGAGGAATTAAATTCTTTGCCCGTTTCCGAATATATTGAGAGGCTTTTGCTAAAAATTATTATCGCTTGCCTCATGCATTTCTTCTCGGAAAATATCTAATATTTCGTGAAAGGTAGAGGAGAGACTCTAAAAAGAGCCAATTCGAAAAAAACTGGCATTGGCATTGAAAGCAAACAAATGATGACGTCGTAGTTACAATTTTTGGGGAAGAAAAACAATTAGTCTTTCATCAAAAATTAACATGTTTCAGTATTTCTCAATAACTTCCTTAATAGCAAAGTCAAATCATCGGCCTACTGGAAAACACGATAAGTATCATTTTTGAGTGTTTCGCCTAAATGCAGTACTTTACGGAAATTAGATTAAATTATGTCCCGATAATGCCGAATAAGTTGTTCATAAATAGAAACGGCTAATATACACATGTGTTCAAAAAACTAGATAAGTGCAGTAAGAAATAAATTAAGCCAGCCAAAATAAGACCAGTGCCTGTAATCTCTAAGTGTAATAAATTTTATTTACACTTTACGTGTTATTATACTGACAAAACAGGTTTTATTGTATTTATCTGGTAGATTTGCCACTTTTACGTTTGCTGTAATTTAGGTTTCCTCGTACCTTCTCAGACACTGTCTGAGGGCAGGGTTGGCATGCGACATGTTTTGTAAAACGACTTTATTTGTGTTAGAAAGTGAAGGGACTGTATTTTCAATATATTATGAGTTCGTTTATTTATTACAGTTTGTGTTTACCGACAATGATTTGTAGGTTTCAAGATTTTATTTTAATATTTTTCAGTATTTATGCGTACTTCTGTATTTTTAAAATAAATACCTTTGTAATCATCCAAAGTTAAACTCTTGTTCCTGTTTAAAAAGAAAATCAAAATGACTGCGTCTTACAATAACTAAATCTGTGGCTGATTAGTGTGGCTGATGGCGAGGGGCTGACCACTTGTGGAATTAGTTGTACAGTGTTCTTGGAATTACACTGCTTTGTAAGGGAATTACTACGAATCGCTAGGAATTACTGGGAATTGCTGGGAATTAGTGGGAATTACTGGGAATTACTGGGAATTAGTGGGAATTACTAGGAATTCAATTCCAAGTGATGGAATTTTGATAGAATTAGACGGAATTAGCTCATGTAAGTTTTTTAAACATTTGTTTGTTAATTTGTTTTACTGATTGCTTTTCAATTGTAGCAATTCTCCTGAAGAAGGAAATAAACATTTCCGAAATATTGAGTATTAATAAATGAGTTTCACTTACTAATTCCTCCATTGCTGGAAGACCGAATTCCTTGATCGAAATCGTCTCCCTATATGTATATATATATATATAATTAGACCAGGAGTCTTTGCCGTTGAGATAATGAGTAAAATGGAAGATCTGCCGCTACCCAAGAGATCTTCCATTTTACTTATATATGTATATACCTGCTTGTATGTCATAATTTTAAACAAATTAAAAATGCCCTCGTGTCGGAAGTCTTTTCCGACATTTGGTTTGTAAATAATTATTTAATTAAAAGTAATAATATCTGAGCAGACACCAGCGCATACACCATGGGTATATGCGCATTTTTAAAAACGGTTACAAAAATTCGATTTTTTCGAAATTTTTTTCTTTTTTGAAGCTACATTTATTATTATTAAGAGACTAAGACCTACACTACCGTTCATATATTTGGGGACGATTCAAGAATACAGGTTTTTTTTTTAATTAGAATAAAAACAAACAGTTATTTGTAATTTATGAGATAGAAGTTGTACATTATATTACATTACCCTTCCATACAAAACACAATTAATTGTTAATATTTCAATTTTGTTTGTTTTTTCGAGTAGTTTTGATACATATTCATTAATAATAAGGACAATGGAGACCCCAGCTCATATTACAGAGCTTATGTGTGAAGTTATTAACCATTTATTACCTGTAAAATCTTCCGAAAATAGAATTGGAAAGAATATGAATTAATTAAGAGATTGTGTAACGAGAATTCTGTCATCTGTCATCGAATCTATAATTAATCACAGAAATGTCAGTAATTCCAATATAGTGTTGCCAACCATTAGTGATCTTTTTGCCGGCCTAGGCCGGAGAATGGTAAGTTTCCAGCCGATTTAAAGTAATGCAAAATCGGTGTTTCTGGACGGAGGCGCAAAAAATTATTTTTTTTGAAGTTTTTGATGCAGCTCATGGATTTTCTTTTTATTTTATTTACAGTTTAATAATAATATTTAACTCTCTACTGCTAATGTGGGGGTTGCCGATAAGTAAATCCTCTAAGCTTCTTAAATGATATACAGTATCAGAAAAAATCCATTTTTAACAATAAATGACCCAACAAGTAAACAAATAAACAAATTAAACTGTATAGCATATGCTTAGTAAAATATTTAAGGCTTCCTTAGGACTATAAGATTCCACAAAAAAAATACAGGTAATTCCGTTTAAAATAAACAAGTTTTCACCACGACGTTCTGTTTGCAACCTTTTTGCATATAGAACAAGCTTTTAATTATTTTACTACTTTTATTTATTTTTATTATATTATTTGCTGTTTCCTGTCTCCCTGAGAGTTGTTTAAATAAATATTAATAGTAAGTATTTTATAGTTTCGTCTTTTAATGTAGTTACATATATGCACCTCAAGTTACTAAGAATTACTACGAACCTGTATTCTTGAATCGTCCCCAAATATATGAACGGTAGTGTAGGTCTTAGTCTCTTAATAATAATAAATGTAGCTTCAAAAAAGAAAAAAATTTCGAAAAAATCGAATTTTTGTAACCGTTTTTAAAAATGCGCATATACCCATGGTGTATGCGCTGGTGTCTGCTCAGATATTATTACTTTTAATTAAATAATTATTTACAAACCAAATGTCGGAAAAGACTTCCGACACGAGGGCATTTTTAATTTGTTTAAAATTATGACATACAAGCAGGTATATACATATATAAGTAAAATGGAAGATCTCTTGGGTAGCGGCAGATCTTCCATTTTACTCATTATCTCAACGGCAAAGACTCCTGGTCTAATTATATATATATATATACATATAGGGAGACGATTTCGATCAAGGAATTCGGTCTTCCAGCAATGGAGGAATTAGTAAGTGAAACTCATTTATTAATACTCAATATTTCGGAAATGTTTATTTCCTTCTTCAGGAGAATTGCTACAATTGAAAAGCAATCAGTAAAACAAATTAACAAACAAATGTTTAAAAAACTTACATGAGCTAATTCCGTCTAATTCTATCAAAATTCCATCACTTGGAATTGAATTCCTAGTAATTCCCACTAATTCCCACTAATTCCCAGCAATTCCCAGTAATTCCTAGCGATTCGTAGTAATTCCCTTACAAAGCAGTGTAATTCCAAGAACACTGTACAACTAATTCCACAAGTGGTCAGCCCCTCGCTTTTAGCTGTTTTCTATTGCCTTGAAGAGATCCCATTAATATAAACTAATACTATTTTCCGCATTATAAAGAATCCAATCTTGTACCTCTTCGGTGGTTCTTTCACTTTTTCTAATAGATTTGCAACTTCTGCGTTTACTGTCATTTATAGGTATCTTCGCACCCCGCCACAGATCTTCTGTAGGCTTGGTATGTGGCATGTTTTGCTGTATGATTTTATGTATATTACTAAGTGAACGGACAGCATTTTCAATATGTATTACGAATAGGTTTATTTATTACTGTTTGTATTTCTAATATCAGCGAAATAGAAATTAATTTGAACCGTTCGTTTAATGTATATGTCTGGAACCATAAAACTGAATTAAAAACATTATTACCTGTTATACAATACCAAATGGTGCAAGTCTACAAATTCAATGGGAACTTCAATTTATGTGTACATACGTACAGCTTTTATATATCTGTATATTACATTACATCTGCCATTCTCATAACTCCTAACAACATTCATACATTTTACAAAGACCTGTGTATATGTAGTATATATTTACCAGTCGTAATATGAGTAATTAGCATTTGTAGAACGCAAAGAAAAACCTAAACGCGCCTAAAACGTCCGGCGGGTAGTAAAAATTTTATTATATACGTAATGATGGCATCTGACCAGTACCACCACCACCATCAACAGCTCTACCTGGTCATAGTTAATTTGTATAATTATACACAACTAAAAATGTTTACGAGCCATAAACTATGGCGAAATAAATAATATATACCCTGTTATATGAATGTAGCTACTTTATTTTTATTACAAAATGGCCGCGACGTGTCACATTTTGCGCATATTTTTTGTAGCTCACGTGACGTTTTTATGTTATCTTTGAAGAACTAGTATTTTATACTTTTATGTAAATTCGTCCAGGATTACTACACATAGAACGTAATTTTGAATAGGTATGTGACACAAAGGTACGTATAGAGGCTGGCTCACCACATTCGCGTCGGTTTATTTACGAAAAGCGGTATAATATTTTCAAAATATTTTGATAAGTATACGCAAATATTAACAACCGAAATAATTAACATGTACAACACTATACCCAAAAATATAAAACAACTCCGATATGTACAGTTCAAAAAGAAAGTGAAAGACATTATACGAAATAGAATGCAGTAAGAAGACACAACCAGACTAGACGACGGACGAAAACCAGGCGGCCCTCCATACCGGTAGCCCGGGATATCCAATCTCGAGGTGAAGAAGAGGGACGCAGTGGCAGCGGTGTGTGCGTGTTATATTTTGAATATTTTTTTTTACATATCCTGTGTATGCATGTACATATATACGTATTATATGCCATAAAGTTAACTCAATAAATAAATATAAAATATTTTGATTATAAATTATATAATGACAATTTAACTTTATTGCATTTAAATAATGTTTCTCATTGTTTATCAACTAACCAGATACATGTAAAATTACTGTTGTCTTATATATATTATATAATATCTCTAATGTTTTGGTACAGCGTTCTAATTTATTGTTTCTTTCTTATTTATTTAATATAATAATAATAATAAACGAATTTATTGGCAAGACATTAATACATTGCCTAAGCATAAGCAAATCTCATGTACATCTAAGAAAAATGTAATAATGGACCCAAAAAACTACATCATCTAAACGTCAATATGACGTCTTTGGTGTCCTTCCTTCAACCTCTTGCATAGTGTAAACAGAAATAATAACTATCGTTCTCTTACTATATATACGGCCTGAATTTCAACTAACGGATTTTATTAATAATTAATAATAATGGACTTTATTAAGACTAATATATTGTAACAGTGGTTACATATATCAATAGAAAAAAGACGAACAATGCCATATTATGGGAGTTAGAAGTTGTCGGGATTTACTTTTATAAGGATAAGGGTTTGTAAGATATATGCACTTACAAATATTATTAGTGTTGATAAAAACTCTCTTATAACTCAAGGACCATCATACAATAAAAAATCTATGGAGATAAATTAAAACAAGAAAAATCTGATTTTATCAAAAAAACCAAAATTTTGTCAAATATTTTTTTAATTTTTATACATGTTACACTCATATTTGTAAATGACAGGTTCTGGTCCTCGGAGATGCTCTGCAGCACCCTTTTTTTGTAAGGGTGTCTACTTCCTCATCGCCTTGAATGAGTGAGTGCCCAGGTACCCAGATCAGGGATTGTTTGATCCCAAACTGTAATTTATTTGAAAGCAGTACGTTATATAAAAAAGATTTTCTTGCCAATTGTTTGCTTAATTTCCTAAATAAGGGAAACCCACAGAACCAGCCGTACATCACATCTCTTAAGCATTAGCACACTCCTATGACTTGATTACTCATTATACGAAAGGTCGTAATTTGCTGGGACAAAGTATTCATTATACCAAAAAAATTATACAAATTATTTTTAGTATTGTGAGTATTCGTTCCACAACAACAAAGAATTGAAGTATTTACTTCTAAAAGTATAAAAAGTAACTCAATTACACCGTTCACAGTGTGCAACAACCGTGGATTCCCATGTACTGCCTATCAGCGAGGACGAAATCGCCTGAAGTAATTATATGTTTACAGGTTTATAATAGATTGATCGGTGCAATAACTAGTAATGGAATCACCAGAAGATTAAAAGAATGGGTAAACCACTGTCCTTGGAAAAATCCGACTACGCTTCCAATAAATATTCCTCCCTAAACATTGGGTTCTTGATTTTATACATGCCACAATTTATTTTATTTGAGCTTTGTTTGTTCATGTTTCTCTCTTAAACCTGCTTTTCAATTTATACAATAAAGATATGATTGTCTACACTTTATTTATTTTTTTTTCATTATATAATTATTTTTGCGAAAGCAGGTTTTAATTATAAAACATCTCTGTTCGTTTTTATTGCTGCTATTGTTTTGTAAAACAATAAATTTTTGTAGAAAGGTGCAGATAGACGCATGTCTTCAGCCAGTTCGTTATTTAATCTTGACATTTTAAGTTAATATTCGTTCATGGTAGCATTTCTAATATTGTTGTGATATATATTTTTCAATATTATTATATCGCTGATATTTATAATAATTTTATTTAGGAACTAAAAAATATTATTAGTCAAATTTAAAAAGATAAAACAGAACAATAAGAACAAAACTGCATTTTTCAGGTAAAATCTAGGCAACTGGATGTAATCCCCTCAAAATTAAAAATTCTAAAATAACTATTAGGTAATATACCTAGTTATATAATTACGCTCAAAAAGTCTTGAATCCTTATTATAAAGGCATTCTAACATTCATATAGATAAAGTCTATAAAAAATAAAAAAAAGAATACGTGACCAATAGGAAAATTAAGATATAAAATTTTAGAACAAATTGTTCCAGCAATAGCAAACCACTTTTCAAAATCACAAAACACAAAAGCAAATAATATAAGAAGTAAAACGAAGAACAAACATAATAAACAAAATAAAAGAATATGGAACAAGACAAACCAGTTTAAAAAATTGCAATCCGCAACCTGTAATGCGCCAGAGATGGTCCCAACTAACAAACAAGATCGAATTACTGGAGACATTATACCTATACAAGCCAAAATGTATCACAGATTACAATGCTAATATGGATGCTGTAGTTCGCACAGACATGCTGCAAAGTTCCATTGGGTCCGTCAGAAAAACCATCAAATGGTACAAAAAAGTATTTTTTCACATAGTGGATATGACGCTTTTGAATGCGCATGCGTTATACAAAATGAAGACTGGTGAAAACGTATCAGTAGCAGACTTTCAACTAAAGTTAGTAAAAGAACTTGTTGAAAAATACCATAAAGACACACCACGCACTACAAGCAAAAGGGGCATAGATGGAGATTCTCCGCTCAGACTCACTGGAAGGCACTTTCCTTCACAACGTCTGCCAACAGACAACACAACGCAGAAACAAAAATATAGGCGTTGCGTAGTTTGTTCCAAAAAAAAATACGAAAAGAAACTTCATTTTGCTGTGCGCCTTGTGATGTTCCGCTGTGTATTCTAAATTGTTTTGAAAGGTATCACACTGTAAAAAATTATTAAATTTCATTTATTTGCCTTTTATGATGGTGTTGGGAATATTTTCAATTTATTATATTATATCATACCAAATTATAACAACTTTTTATTTTAAATAAAGACTATTAAAATAAAACTTATTTTGCGGTGAAAGTCATTATGAAAGAAAAAATATGTAAAAAATAGCATACACAACTTAACCAGTTGTTGCGGAAGACGGGTGTCCCCGTCGGTACTTACCCCGTGTATACCGGGGGACGAGCGTTCCCGCAACGCTTAATTTTCCCCGTTTGGAGAGCACGACTATCAAAATTTTACCCGCAATGGAAGGGTTAAAGCAACTCATATTAAATGTCTTACTCTCTAGTACTGATTATTTGCCTTCTTCATTTCAGGCATGCTTTCATGTTTTTGTTTGCACCCTTTTTAATTTCAATTGTTTCTGTTTATAGTCAATTATTATATCCTTTATTGTTGACTTTCTGAATGTAGAGCTGTCATTACTCGAAGAAATAAAACATATTATGATTATGATTATTATTATTATTATTATTCTCATACATGTTGTCTTTTCCTAGAATGTGCAACTTTATCACTGTATTCATACTTTTTTTTTGTTTTGTTTCAGATGAAATCTCCCCATTTGAATATCCCACATAAGGAAACTTTCTTAGTGTAATTTTATATATGTCTGTATATGTTAAAGACAGTCCAACAGAGGTCAGTGTAGTAAGTTGGTAAATCTCTCAAAAATTTCGTAATTCCGTCTATGTCCGTATTCGTCCTAATCATTATACAAATAATATACACAAAACGAATTTTATGTCGAAATTATGACAAAGGAAATACTAGCAATAAGGTCATTTGTTTTTTTGGTGAGCCGGGTGAATTTAATTTAAAATTTAGGAGTAATATTATAGGTATTTAAGTGAAAGAATAACGCGGAAACGATTTATATTTTATAATACCGGTTTAAATTGTTATAATTAGGTACACTGAAGGCGACAAATAGTTATAACCATTGCAGGTTACGGTTTAATCCTTCTTAGAATTCGTTTGGTCTTTTTGGATACCAGTGTACATTTTATTTCGTATTACGCGAATGTGTTTGATTTGTGTTGATTTGTTGATACGTATTTTTGTATAGTAGTAAATTAAATATGATTTAACGGGTGTTATTGTTAAAATATTATGCTTTCGTAATATTTCTTTATGTCGGCTACATATGTAGATAGCAGTTGCGATTAATTCTATTTTCTCTTGCAGTTCTACGTTTAGTATATAATTTATCTGTATATGTTGTAATTAGTAACCAATTTGTGCCAGTTTTGTTCGATAATAAGATTCGAACGTGTTCCTATACTAACTTTCGATAAGCCGTTATTTAAGCTGGTTTCTCGTTTCGGTAAAATAGTAGAACATTGTCGTGAAGAAGGCTTTCTTTCTAAATTAATTAGTTCTTTAGTTAACTGTAATTCATTTTTACGCGAAGTACTTTTAATAAATCCTCGTTTTACTGTACTTACGTACCTTCAACTTGTAAATAATATGAATAATAATAATACAAATAAGTTAAGGTATATCTGTCCAAGAATAATATTTAAGACTCTAATTCTACGTGATGTCGTAGCTTTAGTGCGTACACATATTTAAGGAAAAAACAAAATTATTAAGGTATATACCGACCTTTAAGCATGCCAAATAATTTCCAGTAATAACGAATAATAAATGCTCACAGAAGGGCAGTAAAATATTGTAGATATTCTTATAATATATTAATATACAATATGTCTTTATTTTATATAATAATTATTATTATATTAAGCCTTAATTACTTAAAAAAATGTGTGGTCTAAGTGTGCAATCGCAATTTCAATATTGTTGATATAAAAACTTAGTACCTTGTGATAATTATTAATTATTTATTATTCAATGATATACTGTACGTGATATACTATGTTGTATGATGAAAGATTCTCATAGATAAATCGAATTATGAGTTCTTACTCCTACGAGTGGTTATTTTAACGATATACACTGAAAGCGTGTATGTGGTTACAGTGTAACAATGTACCTATCAATTTTGTATAGTGTCAAGAATTGTCTCAATTGCATTTTGTTTCTAATGATGTACACTTACTTGGATTTATATTGGTAACAGTTCTAGCTATTCTAAGATTACATAATTGTTACAGTTCATTGTACCGTAATAATTTTTGGACATCCCATGTAAGAGTAAATATATGGTAGCTATTTAGTATTATACATTTAATAAATGTATAGAATAGAGTTTTGGCTGTTTTAAATTGCAGTTTGTATATCAATCCTTCCTGAACGTAATATCGGCAGCGAAATAACACGAACTCCTTGATTAAGGACCGTACTTCTGTTTGTATCTACGCACAAAGAGAGAAATGTATTCCAGGTTGTTTCTAAGGTATATCCAAAACATAACTACATAACTCAAATAAAGTTATCTCTTTTGAATTATTGTCGATTGTAATGCAAATAATGTAGCTTCATTCTCCTTTTTTCCATGGTTCAGAAGTATTTATTTTGTTTGTAATATTAAATAAAATTAACTGTCACTCCATGATTTTAAAATCATGAAAATGGTGAGACAAAACCAAAGAAAAGTAAACGCGATGTCTACGTAAGAAAGTCAGCCCTTTAGTGTTGCGATTTGCGATTCAAACTTTTGAAGATTTGCAGTGGCACCCCAACGACGTAACACTTTCACCTAATTGACTCTAAAAGGAATCACCAATAGTGTCGCAATATGAACATTGTAATAACCCTGGTTGTATGTTGGTAGTCGTGTACTACTCTTATTAAATACAATAACAAAGTTTAATAAAATCGAGATTATACTGTATGCAATGTCTTTTATTTATACTCCTAATTTCAGTGGATCGACTAGGCTGTTTGCATCTAGATAAGTTTAGTGTAGCTGATCGGGTCTAATGTAATCCCTTGTTACTACGTTGCCGAGACGAATGGATCAATCACGATAGTTTTAAAATATATAATAGTTTAACATACTATTATATTATATCATTTTAAGAATATATTTTTAGGTTTTACTGATCCACGATACTGCGCTTTAATTAACAGTTTAAAAACTTAGTTAAAATTGATTTTGCCTAATATACAGATGAGATATCCTCTCATTAGACCCAACGCAGTTTTTAATTCGGGATAATTATTTCGGAAATTGGTGGATTTCTGTTTATAAGCGAATTGCACGCTTTGTTTGTCCAACGCATGTAATCGGAACCTGATTTAAGGAAACAGTGCATTATTGTCATGGGACCCAGGGTTGCACAACATATAAATGATACCGGCCATAAAATTAGCATTGTGAAGTTTGAACTATTAAAAAATATAACATCTACTTACATGAGAATTAGATGCTAACGAAACCATCTATATGGGGAAAAACTGTAACCATTCATTGATCCGGGCATGCTAGTCCTATACAGCATTCGGTTGTAAGTGATTTTTGGGGGTAAACAGATTTCTTTCCCAGTTACATAAATCTTTGAGCTCTTGGTATTTTAGCAGGTCAAAGTGAGCGTTGAGAAAAACTCATGTAGATATAGGTTTAAGAATTGGATAAGGAAGCATGGTTAGACATTATATCTCTTTCTTAGTTCATTCGGTCTTCGGTTGAAAATTGAAGCCCTCGAATTTCCGAAACAATTGTCTCGAATTAATAAAATTGTGCAGCCTGGAGTGATCGGATATCTTGTGTGTCTATTACTTGTCTAAGTTCTTGCATATCTTTCAACTTCCCTAATATATTGCACAGCAGTAATATTTGCAATATAAACAATATAAACTAATACTGCTGTAATACTTCTCACAAACTAACAAGCGGACCAAAGTACACTAATAAAAACTGGAAGACGTCTTGAAGCTCGAAACAATGCAAAATTGCCAATACACTAAAACAAGTGTGGCTCATTCAGCTAAACCTGACATTGCAAGTCTGTAAGCAGCGATCTAGCCAACCCAACCTCTATTGGTCTATTGGACCTATCAGAAATAGAGTAGGAATTTATAACATTAGCGCCATCTACAGAGGGTTAGCCTAACTAATAGTCTTCCATCCTTTTCTGGCAATGCGGTAAGAAGTTTAACCCTCAGGCTACTTGTCGGCAGTAAGTTGTGCTATCAACAACGAACAGTAAAGATCGACTGTACAGTTATGCCCAGTTGCACCGACGAATAATCTTGGGTTGTAACAGGTAGTCGTTCCCGAGAGCGTTGCACCGACCGCCGGACCCTAACAATCTTAGTTTATGAGGTGTCAAAATCCAACCCTAGGAAATCCATCGTTTATGTGAATAATCTTAGATTTTTTCATAGCGACTATCTTCATAATATTTATCTAACGAACGTCGTGTATGTTAAGTTATTGCTGTGACAGCATGTGACATAATATATATATAAATATATATGGAACTGGGATGTATTTATCGACCGATAAATAGTTAGAGAGATAAATAGTTAGGAGACGAAATCGTCTCCGTATAAATATATATATATAACCAAATTGGAATCAATTTAACCCCATAGGAATGTATTTTTCGTACTTATACATAAATGTATATTCCCATATTGTCTAAATTGCAAAATAAGTTCGAACCTTTCGCATAGGGATAGAAATCTATTTTCGTGATTATGCATAAATATATTTTGCCAGTGAGCAGAAAAACAAGTATAATCCCAGCATGCGGTCAATCCTTTTGCGATGTTAGGTGTGATTTTAAAAGTCCAGTAAAACATCTGTTTTTAATTGAGCCCCTAAATTATTATGCATGGTACAACTGTTTGGAGATTTCCAATGCAGAGTCACGAGTATACATTTACTTCAGTTTCTAGTTGTGCTTTGTGTAATTCAGACATAAGAGAGAAAATGGATTTTGTTAAAAGTATTCGTTATACTGAAGCCGAAAAGGATGCCCTAATAAATATTTGCATCAAGTACAAGAATATTATTGAAAATAAAAAAACGGATGGCATTTCCAATAAACAAAAAAATATCGCGTGGGATATTTAATTTTTTTTAATGAAATTATATATAACCGTGATTTGAATGTGATGTAACTTCACTTTTACACATGTGATAGCAAACGTTAAGATCAGGTTAAGATTAGTACGTTAGTACCTATCTACTTTTGACAGATTTGGCGTCCAAAATGATTTCACCAATCAGCAAACAGATTTTATCGACTATAGTCGAACATTCCAAGGTTTGTCAATCTTCGGTTGTTTAGGTCGGTGCAACGGTTAGAGAAAAATCTTAGTTTCACGAAAAAATCTGAGATTGACGAACGGTGGATTCGAACCGCTGTCGGTGCAACCGGGCATTAGTGTGGTCGGGTTCATTGTACCATATAAGATCAACATTAAAGAGAATAAATTTTATGAAATACTGATTGATTAAATATTCATGTGCTACAAAGTTATTCATAATCATCACAATATAATATGTTTTAATTACTTACAAAACGTTTGAGATAAATTTGAATAAAGTACAAATGATATAGAAACGGACATAAAAAATTTCAGATGAAAATAAACACTAAATCCTACATATGATTTTGGAAATACTTACAATTAGATGTAGCCATGTAATATCCTAAATTTTAATTATTTTCAATATCAAAAGGAACATCACTGTAGGTCCCTTTTTAGCTGGCATTAAAGACATATATTTATAACGATTTATAAGAAGTAATAATAGACACATTCAGTATCGTAGGATACACCTAAAAGAAATATTGCCATTCGATGCATAGCAGATATTTACTTTGCTAATCAATGATTTTGTAACGAATATATAGTTAACTAATGAATACTTAATAGTATTCATTTGATCAACTCGTTTCAGTCTAGTCGCTATAGCCACGTAGTCAATCCGTACTTTCATGCACACGCAGTATTCAAATTTAGTCGATTCAATTTATTAATACTTTCCAGCGATTCAACCGCTGATAGTGCAGCTTGTAAACAACTCCGTCTGGTCTTCTAAGTTGCTCCTATTGTATTACAGAGAAACATGTTGTACTTAATGTTAGATGAATCCAGTTCGAACTGGATATCTCTGCTGAAGAATATTTGCGTATAAATCGGTGAAATGAACATCTGAAGTCTGAAACACACAAGCTCCCTGCTAAAAATCAAAAAAGACAATATACTTCTAAAGATAACCAATCACCTAATTAGTAAAGATATTGAGGCGGCCATCACAAGAGAATACACCACTAGGTATCGCACCATCAGTAGCTTAGGTGGGGGAGAAGGGTATATAAGATATAAATTGAGTGTCAATAAAATTAGGCTAGTGAGTCAAACACGTGTAACTAATAAAAATGGAGTTAGATGGTATCATAAGAGAAGTAAATATGACTTAGGGGAAGACTATATTTGCAGTATATGTAATATGGGATAAAGAGAGACCTTGGGCCACTTCTTTCTTAGATGTCCCTTATATGAACACCTTCGCCAGGAGTTCCTACTGCGTGAGGATTTGTACCCATCGGTGGAAACCCTACACACTAAAAAAATTACACTTTTCCTACGGAAAATTCCTGTAATGTATAGGGTAAATTTACCAAAAATTGGGAAATTTACTACAAAACTTTAGGTAAATTTCCCAATTTTTGGTAATTTTACCCTATACATTACAGGAATTTTCCGTAGGAAAAGTGTAATTTTTTTAGTGTGTACTTATGATCAGGAACGAACGTCAATTAAATCAATTCTATTACTACATTGACGGTGCTTTGAGGTTAAAATCTTTTATTTTAAATGAATAGGGCTTGTTTGTTTTAATTGTTATTGGGGTAATATGTACTTGAACATATGCAACTTGTACGATTATTCACGGAGAAAAATGACATTGCAAATCCAACAAAAAGAGTATTGTCCTTACGTTGCAATCGGTTCAAAAATAAATTGGTATTGCAGTAAAGTTTTGTAAGTATATTCCAAAACTTTTGTTTTGTTCCACCAACAACACTTTTGTTGGTGTTAAAATATGTTACGGTACAAATAATCGCTTTAGCGATAACATTATAGTTGTAGTTATTTCAGATCTAAAATACAGAACAAGGTGTGCGATGCAGTGAAGTAGATGTAAACACAATTTTTCAAACCAGTACAGTCAAGAAATATTTACATTACACACAATTGTAGTTGACGCAACAGGGCGCCTACGTTGTCGATATTACAATTTGTGATGCGGGAAGTTCCGGCATGGACAGTAGTATCACGTGATTCTAACCGCGTGTTTCATTGGTCTTACATAGCCTTGAAGAAACAGACTTGTTACCAGGCGAGGTAGACGACGCCATTTAGTTTCGGTTGTGACGTTGTGTTAGCTTATTAGTTTTGTGTAAAAGAACGACAGTGTATTAAAATTGAAGAAAACTGGCTCACTTCTGACGTCTACTGACTCTTAGATATGGATAATTTTGTTACAGAGAAGCTAGCTGAATGGAATATTATGCGTACGAAGTACAGATTGCTAATGATGAGTACATTAAACCTTTCGATAAATTACCTAGTGTTTTCCCCTGTTTAAAAGTTGCAAAACGATCTAGAATATACGTTGCATTGAGACATTTGTAAAATAAGACTTAGATACATTTGAAATTTTAATCTTTATTTTTAGTGTTTCCCAGTTTTAGAATTTATCTTGTTTATTTTTTTTTGTTATTTATTAATAAAAAATTGTGTTATCCTATACTGATATTTTATTTAAACCCTCCACAGCTAACATTTAAGGCAGCACCGAATTTGTGTGTGAATCTACTAAAATATTGTTCGCTTTGAACAGAAATTGCGATTACAAACATCAAAATCAAGTGACAATATAAACGTAGAAAATGATGACTTAAAATCAATTGTTTGTCAAATATCCACAACTTGCTGTTGAAGTTTCAAATTGCTTTGGTAGTGATAAACAATTTTTAATACTCACACAATTTTGTTGAAAACACCATATTTTTGTGATTCGTTAAACAACAAGCAACTAGTTGATTGTAACATGTTTTGGGATTATATCCTTCCAAATTTTGTGGCAGTTCTAACAAAGTTTTTCGACAACAAGTTTTAGGTTGTATTGAATAATGGTTGTTGTTGTTATATATTTACCCACAAATTGTTGTTCAATGTGCGTCAATTGGTGCCACCTTAACAATAAATTTTTCTCCGTGTTTTAACTTTCTCGAACTCACTTCTCTAAAACTATTTATTAAAGCAGAATAAAGAAGTTATTAATATTATAATGTTAGATGAATCTGTACGCCCGAATTTGAGTGTGAATAAAATAGTAGAATTGTTCGCAATATAATAATTTTGTTTAGGCCGGTAGTATATTTCTGTGACGTGAAAATTTGTTTCTTGCATCTGTAAATGTTTTCAAAATACTACTGGCAATTTGTAAATTTAAACTTGCAAGATTAGTTCAATAGCATAAACGTCAACGGTACTAAAATTTCTCGAATCCGAGTCTACTTAGAAATACTGTCACAGAAAGCTTGCACAGACTCGAGCGTCAACATTCTTCATAAAATAGAGAATTTCATCGTAAAGCTTTTATAATATTCAAAACAAAATATTCCATTATTTTGTAGATTGAAATTAAATTAATTGTAAACTTTACTTAGGAACAACGTAAGTAGCAAAAAAGTTTAGTATATATACACTGTGCACGATCAAAAGCTGAATATAAGAGAAAGTAATGTAAATAATTGATTTACATTCTAAGTTCTAGAGACGGTTCATATAGAAACAATGACATTTATAAGAAAAACAAACAGTACCCGCCTAAGAATTGACCCTTACAGCACTCCAAAGTACGTCAATTAAATGGAATACTAAATATATTTTGTAGCATTCTTTAATTTACGAGATACACTGACATACCTACTGAACATAATCAGACTAGATTTATTGAAACCAAACACACTTTGCATGCTGTAGAAATGATTCAAAGATTCAATGATCACATCATGGAGCACCAGTAGAACTAGGTACCCAACAATAAACGATTTGATTTATATATGAATAAACATCAAACGTATTAAACTTTCTAGTCATCTAAATTGCAAAAACTCAATACAATGTATTTGCTCAGCTTTGCCACTCAAAATACATTCATAACGTCAGGTTGTAAATGCAAAAACATCTTGCATTTTCACATAAAAATTCGAATACACAATAATTACCAAAGCATTATTATGGCTAAAGTATTAAAACATGTTTTATCGGAGCCAGTTGTAGTCATAATGGTCTATGTACTCACGTAATTGCTTTTCAATTTATATTCCATCGTAAAATACGTTATTTGCACATAGTATGAAGATGCGCAAATTATTTTAGTGTAAAATTTAATTCAGTGTATAAACAAGATTTAGTAATAGGTAATTAGTAAACTAATAGGTAATTGTATGAGAAGGAAACATGTTGATTTTCACATTTTCCGAATTCCGTCGCCACTTCAGCAGCTGAACAGGCAATGTCGATAATAAAAATTGTTATTTCAATTGTTCGCACAAAAGTTGGACACTAAAACTATAATTACAAAAATTATCATTTATGTCTTGATCAGTTTTGTATAATATTTTACGATCGCGCAAAAAGAGAATGTTTTATTACATAACAAGAAAAATAGCGCTTTCAATTGCTGACATGAAAATACAAGAACTTAGAAATAATAAAACTTGGCCAATAAAATTGGTTTATGGCCTATAAATTTTAGCTCGTAAAATCTCTTAAATGTGTAGGTAGTGTTTCTGATAGGATATCGCGGAGATAGGGATAAGTATTCTTAAAGGATTCTTAATTAGTTGTAGAGGTTCGTTTACATAATGTCTCTAATCTATATGCACTCGACATGCTAACACTTACATACACCAAATTAATTACCATATCTTTTTTCGAAGGAGAAATTGGTTGCAGCCATTCATATTGGAGACTGTATTTTCTACATTGCTGCTTCATTGAGGAATGCAGGTTACATGACATGATAAGTCACGCATCTAAACACATAGTACTTTATTCTTTATTATTGAAAACAGGGAACGTAGATGATCTTCTGCACCACACCTAAAAAGTTCTTAACAAAATGGAAGATTTAAATTCTTATAGGTACTGCATTATGCTAACAATAAGATAAAGTAACAACCTTATGTGCTTTTTGAAAATCAATTCCGTAAAAATTATTCGGAGACAAGAAAGAACTGCTGTAATTGATTTGCTTTATAATTCAGATAAAACTAAGGATACATGGCTTCTTTCCTATGGTTTTATTTTGTCGGATAAATTAATCAAATAGGGAAAATAGCTAAATTGGATAAAACATGTTCAACTCTATTGCACCTTGAGTGTTCATTCTATTATTATTCTCTAGTTAGGCATGTATCTTACCGCTTGTTAGTACATCTTTTGATCAAATGTTGAAACACATCAGAAAATAGCAGAACGCCTGAATTAGTTAAACCTGATTAAACTCCTAAGCTATGCTCGAAGGTTGGAATCGTTATGAATAAATTCGAAAAGTTTGGATTCTCTTTAATAGATGGCGCAACGTACAGCAACTGCAAGAATATTTCAGGTTCCTACTACAATTGTGAAAGCGTTGCACACTTAAATGTAATTGTTTCTATTATTGTTAAAGATGACTAGATTCATTATAGTTCACCAGGAACGGTAATAATGTCAAATATAACTACAGCTTACAGTATCTAAATAGTTAAAATCTGCCCTATTTAATATAGATATCTATGTTAGGGACATTTGCCATTACTTGTCCCAGTAAAGTCAGTGTCGACATCTATTCGTTGAAGGAGTTACTCTATAGTTTCTCTACAAACTTATAAGCGTCGTTCACAGATAGCGCTGATAATTTAAGAATTTAAAACGAAACTTGAGATATTATTAAAGACTTTTGGTATTTTTAGTAGGTATATCAAAGTCTGAAACATTATTGCCTATGTTAAAGGAGAGTGTACCAAAATAGAACTAACTATATGTTTAATACTTCAGTTATTTTTAAATTATACCTAATAGGTATTTTCTAACTATTTAATCGGCTAGCTATCGTGTGCATGGAATAAAAAAAAATGATTAATAGTCGCCCAGAATCAATAAGATTCTGATTGCAATGGGTTTTGAGTTGCGGGCGATAATGGTGTTTGCTTATTGACTATATGGAATGTAGACTGGATAAATTGCCTAGTTTCAGCACTGCGTTGATGACTGCTGCGGATTGACAATGCCCTAGCTAACGACCATGAAAAACGCATTATTAGATCGTAGCAAACGAAGCGCTAGGTGGTAATTACGGCACAATACAATAATGTGTCTGCTGCAAATATAATAGCATTGTAAATTTATAAAAGGAGGCTTGCCACAATAATCATTCAGCGGTAAATGCTATTTGTAGCTTCAATAATGAAAAAGCAATATTGATCGCAGCGTGGAGTATATTTCCTAAATTCAAAATTACATTGATGAAATAATACAATAAGAACAAAAGCACTTGTTATTGATTAGTTCGGATTAAATGTCTACTTCATAAACGATTAAAGAATGGTTAAATAAGGTTTTTCTCTTTCTCTGATTCGTTCATAAGTTTCTATTTTGGGCAATTCACTTATTAGGGATTTCGGTTCAAATAGGTTTAAGCTGTAGGTTTAGGACAGAAATTTTGCTTAGAAAACCTAACAACTTACAGTGCTTCTGGACAGTATAAAAGAACTAAATAAATACCAGCTTCTTTTATGTACTGCGCCCATAAGGTCTATTGTGTTTGTTACTCTTACTAAATTTACAGCTTGTCGTCAAATCTTATTCCTTAAGAAACGTATACGAACTGGGAAGATCCCATGTTAGGCAGATCTCCCTTAGATTTCATAAATATGCTATGCTCAGGTATAACAACCTTAAGCTGCACACTTTGAGATAATGTGGATCGGTATTTCATTCTGTTCGCTATAGAATATGTTTCGCTGTTGTTTCAATGTCCTTCTAGTTCGCAATGGTCCATACAGCTGCCTGTTAACATGAAGATGTTGTTTTCACTTAGTTTGATGCGTTTAGAAGTTTCTTCCGATTATGGTCTCCCAAAAAAGTTTCGGCGAAACCCATTCCTTGGAGATTTTTTCAATATTTACATTTTCGGCATTCTGCTCTACTTTCTAGTTTCACCAATATTGTGATTTTACTTATTCAGAGAAATACCAATGGTGCTTCATCGTTTATATGACGAGTTTGTGTGGTATTTTATTTCTGAATGACAGGAAATAATTATGATAGTCTCTTATTCTCGATACTTTATGTCAATATTTAGCTAGATGCTTCTCTTAATAGGAAGTGTTTTCACTTGAATGCTACTTGGGGCTCAGCCTTGGAAATATTTGGTTCCAAGCTCATATATTGCTATTCCAAATCTCTTGTTGCACTTTGCGGAGTTCCGTAGACGATTTGATGGCATTTCTGTACAGTGTCAAGATATTTTGATTCCACTCGCTTTTGCGTCTCGGGTTTTTGACAAATTCTTTCTCAAAGTATTTTCAACAAAGCTTTCAGGATGGTTTAGTTGATGATCATATCGCACTGGCCATAACTAATAATGAATAGATTCATAATAACTAAACATAATAAATGAGGCGGACACCCAAAGCAAACTAACATTGGTCTGGGTTTCTAGCCACATAGGCGTGAAGGGAAATGAGGCGACCAACGATCTGGCCAGACTAGGCTTGTTAGGGTCATTTATTGGAGCTAGCCCTTCCTTCGGTATCACTAAATCGCAAATTAAAAAGCCCATCAACGAATGGACACAGAATAAGTCCAAGGAATGGTGGCAAAAGTCACCAGGACAAAGGGAGTTCTTAAGAGAACAGAGGCCTGAGTTTACTATAGACCTACTGAGTAAAGGCAGGAAGACTGTCAAAATGATAGTGGATCTGTTGACTGGTCATTGTAGACTAAATAGGAATATGTATAACGTAGACCTGGCAGAGGACGTTATTTGCAGATTGTGCCAAGGGGAGGAAGAAACCTCACTTCATGTGCTGGGTCATTGTGAGAGCCTGGCGAGGACAAGGATTTTAGCATTGGGAGTAGAGAACCCCACAGCCAAGAGCTACATAAAGGAACCCCTCTCAAAGATGATACAGCTAATTAAGAAGTCAAAATTAGAGGGCGTCTTGTAGAACAAAGGGGATTACAATAGACCTGTAAAGGTTGCGGTGAAATAGGTTACAAGGCCACTCCAATCCTAATCTAATCCAGTATCAAAATATTCATGGCTAACATCTAAAAAAAAAAAAAATTAATGAGAAAGGGGCCATTCTTTGTTTCCTTGAAAATTTGTATTGGGGATTGGATTTTAAGCAAAAGATTCAATTTTAAGTTTTTTTTTTTCATTTTGGAGATATCGAGGTTCAAACTTGTGAAAGTAAAGTGTAAAGTTTCACAAAAGAACTAATAGTATGCCATATGTAAGCTTTACAGAAAGCAAAATTATTACTTTAACTTACTAAGCATATTCGAAATGTTCACCGCTAGCCACAATACAAGCCTGGCAAAGTAAAAGTATTGAATTATAAATTGCAGCAAGATTTTGTTTATTTTCAATTTCAAAATCCAATGGATTAGTACCTGGCGACCTAATAGGCCTTTGAGCTGGACCACGTTTACCTATCCTTCCATTAAAATGGTCTAGTCATTTTGCAACAACTCTTCAGAAAGTGGTAGCGCACTATCGTGCTGTTATCACATTACATTACGCAATGCAAGGGAAATATCTGCGAATAACTCGCGCAAGTGATTATCCAACAATTCCAATTAGGATGCAGGATTTAAAGGACGCGTCAGAATTTGTATTGAGATGATCGTTGAAAATCCCGAACCAAGTGTTAATTTAAAATCTATGTTGGAAGCGAAATCTTATGACCTTAGCCGTGCTATTTGAGAAGCCACCGCGAAAATGCTATACCTCATCACCTGATTGTAAGCCACGCTAATAATGCTAAGGATGCAACACATCTCTGATGAAAGTTCTCCAAACAAAGTTTTGGAATCTTGCAGGCGCAAGTAGTTCTTCAGAAAATATATGAAAAAAGCCGTAAACAAAAATGTAAAAATTTCAGCATATTTTTCATTGCTGAGGTGCATTTTTAACATAAAAATTAAGAACACTACTACTAATAAAACATATGACAATTATCAACAACTAGTAAATACATTTTCATTTTCCTTTGTTACTTTCTATTACTTTTCTCTTTATGCTTTTTGCGCTTAGATTTTAATTATTATTACTTTTTTTTTTTTTTTTTATTTATCGGGTTAACGTTATTAATGGTACTGGACGTAGAACAGCGGCTTATGCTTTAAGCAGCTGATCCTGCACCTTTTGGCATGTTGATTGAATTTTTAGCTTTTACTTACTTATTTTTATACTATGTTTGATGCCAATAAACCGCTGTTATTATTATTATTATTATTAAATAGGCAAATCTTCTGCTTCAAAGCAATATTAATGCTCTTCATGCATTCATGTATCTCCAAAAAAAGCCAATCGGAAAAAACGTTATTTCTTATTTATTTCATTATTTTTTTGTTTAGAATCAAATCTCAATTTGGGAATTTTCATATTCCGGCTGCTGGTATAAATCACCTGGAATAATAGCATACTATTTGATTCACCCGGCGCACATGTTAATCGGAATCACGCTTTCTATATCGAACAATACAAGTCGGACGCAACATTATATATCTGTATAACCACGTGCTTAGCCTTTGTTAATATAAAGTAAACATTTACCTTCACTTTTCCCATGTTGTTTGGAGCAGAAAACCTGAAAACGTCGCGCATTTTTTCCGGTATTGTAAATATTTATCGGCCGGGTCACGCGATTTGTCATAATATTTGTCTTTTCCAAGAACAGATATCGAAAATTGAGTGTCCGAACGGCAATCGAGCGTAAAAGGTTCTAACGTCATCATTTCCCATCCGTCAGTTTATCGACTCGTCCAATGCTGCTTAATTCAGAACCCAGAGAATACTGTTGAATTATTTTACGGTTGCAGATGCGCGATAGTAAGAGTGCGTGATCAACGAAGTGAGACACACCCGAATAAATATAGAGAAATGTTATAACTCGAATGTCAGAGCATAGTTACTCCCGCTATCTTCGCCATTCGTACAAAATATGAAATTCACATTACTGTACGCTAGCCAATAACTCTGCTCCACCCGTTCCTTCGATCTGATGACGTTACATGCACGCGGAGGCAGGGCTTTCGTCACAAAAAATAATTCTACTGTAGTAGAAGCAATACCAATTATTATCGGTTTTGGTAGAAATAAGTGTTGTGCGACCGAACAGATTTTGTAACCGATCTTTTTCTGGGATCGTAATGCTTTATCGACTCCCTAAGCAAAATAATTTTCTATTTAATGTTATCAAAGATTTTTGAGCAGCATATGAAACGTCAATTACTTCACTTAGCAGTTCCTGTTACCGAATCAGCATAGATATTTAAGCAACAAACCGCCGCGTAATAAAATTTTCTCAAGTTTAAATGAACGCAAATTTGTAGCTCGTGTGTCATGCGACCTATACAAAGCCTTCGACATGGTGAATCATAATATTTTAGTAGATAAGTTGCACTTTTACGGCGTGAGGTACAGCATTAAGTCTTTTTAGTTCATACCTGCATCAACGGCCACAATACACTGAAACTCGTCACACGCATGAAAATGGTAATTTAATGCGTCACCACTCTAGTTTAGTGTTTAATTCGATAGGTGTGTCTCAGTGTTCAATCCTTGGACCACTTCTATTTATTATATTTATTAATGATCTACCTCCTCATATATTGGCCAAGTAACGCTCTATGCAGATGACACCAACATAATCACTAGAGGTGCGAGCATGGAGGAAGTATTGTACATGCACGATTGGTTATAAATGAGTCACAGGAGTGGTTTTCACAGAACAAAGTAGTTATTAATATTGACAAAACTAAATTTTTAGTATTCGAATCAAGTGACAACACAAGTTTGACAATGAAAAATATGCATATTGATATATGCATATTAGGTCTGACAATGGATTCGTCTTTGAGCTGGAAGGCACATATAAACACTTATTTCTAAAGTAAATTCGGCAATTTACGTGTTAATTAATTTGAAAAAAATATGTAACAGTCCTTTTGATACCTTTTATTGAATTTAAAGTCTGTACAGGTACTGAGAGAGAAAGAAAGTGTAAGTACTACATTATTTCTGCTACACAGTAAAAAATTGCGTGTAGAAATTAACACTAAAAGTGGTCTATATAAGTCCACACCATTTTTGGTAAATTTTACACTGTGAAATTTGGTAAAATTTACCAAAACGATTTGGTAAATCCTACACCTTTAAACCTGTAGTGTAAGACACTTGCCAGTGTAAACTACCAAGAGATGATGTACACCTTTGGGTGTTAGTTAGAGGTACACTACATGGGTGTAGCTTTTACACTGAATAACGTAAGTGTAATTAAGGTGCTTTTAGCTGTAAATGTATATCGTATAGTATATATACGCTAAGCACTCTAATAAACGTAAGGTGGTGAAGTGATCCAAAAGAAACTTCAATTTGCTAATAAAAATTTATCTGCGAATATCTTTTTGTATAAAACAGAATTTAAACATTTGCAACATTTTCATAATTATGCTGTGATAATTATGAAAATGTGAATTATTTAAAATCAAATTAATGCTTGTGACCAAAAGTCTGAAATTAATTATTAAGTTGAGCGCCAACTCTAAAATAGAGTAAAAATTGCTTGAAGAGCATGGGATTCAAAATCCCAGTGGTCACCTTCTGAAGGTAAACCTTAAGAAACTGAAAGTGGGTGTAAATTGACCACGATGTGGGGAAACAAATTAAAACAACAAAATTTGAATTTTGAAATTAATTAGAACTTTAATAAATAAAAAAAACAAATAGGAAGAAATTTAAAACCTTAGATTAATAAAAATCCAGGCTTAAAAGAAAACTCCCTATATTTAACGTGAAACTAACAAGATTAAGAAAATTTAGAAATATAAAATTTTTATACACCACGTGTAAATCGCAAAATGGCGTTCTCAGGTGAACGTCTTTAACTTTAAATACTTAAAACTGCTCAAATGTAGTCAGCAATTACAAAGCAAGGTAAAAATACCTTCAAAACAGTGAACTACAATCAAATCTAATTGAAAAGGAAAAAGAATGAATCAAAAATTAATTAAATATCAAATAAAAAAAAAATGAACTCTCAAAAAGTAAAATTAAATCAGCTATAACAAACTATTTGGAATTCCAAATATTATACAAAGAAAATTAACTGAATTGAGTGTACAATTAGACTCTGCGAAGGTAAGATCATTTTTCTGAGCGCTGTAAATTTATGTCGTTTGAAGACATTTTTGTTTCCGCGTGTCATTTGATTTTTACAAATCTAACCTTAGTAGAGGCATCTTACACTCAATTCAGTTAATTTTCTTTGTATAATATTTGGAATTCCAAATAGTTTGTTATAGCTGATTTAATTTTACTTTTTGAGAGTTCATTTTTTTTTTATTTGATATTTAATTAATTTTTAATTAATTAAATATCAAATTAAAAGAATGAATTTAATTAATTCATTCTTTTTCCTTTTCAATTAGATTTGATTGTAGTTCACTGTTTTGAAGGTATTTTTACCTTGCTTTGTAATTGCTGACTACATTTGAGCAGTTTTAAGTATTTAAAGTTAAAGACGTTCACCTGAGAACGCCATTTTGCGATTTACACGTGGTGTATAAAAATTTTATATTTCTAAATTTTCTTAATCTTGTTAGTTTCACGTTAAATATAGGGAGTTTTCTTTTAAGCCTGGATTTTTATTAATCTAAGGTTTTAAATTTCTTCCTATTTGTTTTTTTTATTTATTAAAGTTCTAATTAATTTCAAAATTCAAATTTTGTTGTTTTAATTTGTTTCCCCACATCGTGGTCAATTTACACCCACTTTCAGTTTCTTAAGGTTTACCTTCAGAAGGTGACCACTGGGATTTTGAATCCCATGCTCTTCAAGCAATTTTTACTCTATTTTAGAGTTGGCGCTCAACTTAATAATTAATTTCAGACTTTTGGTCACAAGCATTAATTTGATTTTAAATAATTCACATTTTCATAATTATCACAGCAATATGTACGCCCCTCTTTTTTTCGAAGTCAACTTTTTATACCCCCAGGTGTAAATATTTCAAATATTGGGCAAATATGTCTTTACCTAATTGATTTTGGTACAAAATGCAACTTTAACCAAATTAGGTGTTAATTTTAACACGCAAACTTTTTACAACTTACTTTTTGAGCTTTACACGCAGAAATTTTTTACTGTGTAACTGCAAAAATGCCTATACACAAAAACGAAGAGGGCGTGGACTAATCAACCGCTATCTACCACCAATGATCGCAAAAGTAATTTATAAAACGAGCGCTTGCATAAAATATAAGTGCAGTTTATTCCATTAAACAGTGCAGTAGAAATATGCACAGGCATGTTCGACCAAATATACCTTTACTGTATATACATATACGGACGTTGGGATCTAATGCGTCCACTTGATTTATGAACATTTCCAATACATACCGGGTGTCCAGCCTAAGATGCAACGGTCCCTAGCCGATTTATTATTGTCTTTTCGAAAAAATGTTTCAAATAAATGTTGTCTGGAATCATATTCTACATATGCTAAAATTAGTTGCAAAAATGGCGGACTTCCGGTTGTACCGGAAGTAGATACTAACTTTATTATTTTAAATAGAACACCCTGTATATTATTGCACTTTTGGATTCCTTGTTAAATTTAAATAACAATACGTTAGGGATACATTGGGGCTAAGTTGTACCGTTTCCGAATTACATGACGTTTTTCGAAAAAAATGACATTTGCAGTGTCTTCGGTGTTTGGAAATATCTCGGAAAATACGAAAGTTAGAAAGATGCGGTTTTCGGTTTTCGCTTAACCATGAAACAGCACACGTCTTTTATTTTAAAATTGTTGCGTTTAAATTACAGCGTTATTAAATAGGGATCTGTAATTTTCGAACTCTAAAATCATGGCTAACTTGATTTTTTTAAATTGAACGGTATAGCAATTTTTACATAAATGGACGTAAAATTTAATTTTCTTTCGATTTTATATGGATATCATTGTGTCTATCTCCAACGGTTTTGGAGATATTCGCAATTTTTCAGTTTCTCACGATAGATACGTATTGCGAAGCGCCGCCGCCGGCGCCGGTCACCTTCTCGCATTTAACCAGGCTTGGGACTAGCAGCAATAATACTGGCATGCTTATAAAGTTGTCAGCAGAACAAAATAGGACCACTAGAAACAAGCAAACATAGCGAAGATAAAAGAAACCATAACATTACTGGAATATCAATAAATCAGCACAACTACATTACTCTATCCAATGTATGGCGTACGTACACTTCGAGCGTCTTGCTCGCAACAGGCTACACTTTAAACGCTAGTGTTGTCATTGTACAGAAAATTTGTACAACACTATTATATTAAATGTTCAAAATGCTGTCCGTTTTCGGCACTACATAATCGAAATCGCTCTTGCAAACACTTTTGAGCATTTCTGAGTATTTTTGGTGTGACTTCTTGAAACGCTCTTAAAATACGATGGGGCATATCATCAGGGTTTGTTGGTGGCGTCTCATAAACCTTATTTTTAATGAAACCCCATGAGAGAAATCGCAGCTTGCAACTGATTTTCATCCGTAAGTACGTAGTTATTGAGGTTCCGTTTTGTACGTGCTACGGATCCAGTACTTACAAAACTACCCAGTAGCGACTGAAACGCCCTCCTATCTGGATGCTTTCTACATGGGTATAATACTTTGTGTAAACTCTTGACGCTAACAAAGCGTTTCTGTAACATTCACCGAGAACGAAAACCATATCTACTAATTCTTCTCGAGTAAGCGACATCTTTAATTATTATGTTACCAAACAGTAGATACTCTGAATGTCAGTTCTGACACTTGGAACACTAATAACGGCAAGATACCTAGTGCGTTTTCAAGCTTGCGTTGACTTTAAAGATGCCGATTTAAACATCTCAAGTATCTTTTAGACCATTTTGTTTATTTCTAGTGGTCCTATTGTGTTCTGTTGGCCACTTTCTTAGCATCCCAATATTACTGCTGCCAGTTCCAAGCCTGGTGAAATGCGAGGGGAAGGTGGCCGGCGGCGGCGCTTCGCAATACGTATCTATCGTGAGAAACTGAAAAATTGCGAATATCTCCAAAACCGTTGGAGATAGACACAATGATACTCATATAAAATCGAAAGAAAATTAAATTTTACATCCATTTATGTAAAAATTGCTACACCGTTCAATTTAAAAAAATCAAGTTATCCATGATTTAAAGTTCGAAAATTACAGATCCCTATTTAATAACGCTGTAATTTAAACGCAACAATTTTAAAATAAAAGACGTGTGCTGTTTCATAGTTGAGCGAAAACCGAAAACCGCATCTTTCTAACTTTCGTATTTCCCGAGATATTTCCAAACACCGACGACACTGCAAATGTCATTTTTTTCGAAAAACGTCATGTAATTCGAAAACGGTATAACTTAGCCCCAATGTATCCCTAACGTATTGTTATTTAAATTTAACAAGGAATCCAAAAGTGCAATAATATACAGGGTGTTCCATTTAAAATAATAAAGTTAGTAGTTACTTCCGGTACAACCGGAAGTCCGCCATTACTGAAACTAATTTTAGCATATGTAGAATGTGATTCGAGGCAACATTTATTTGAAAATTTATTTCAAAAAGGCAGTAATAAATTGGCTAGGAACCGTTGCATCTTAGGTTGGACACCCGGTATAAAATATAAATTGCACCGAGAAAGACGGGGGTGCGAACATTTCGCAAATTTACAAGTATTAACGAATAATTTGTACGTGATTTATTCATATATAAGCGACGAAGTTCGCAAATATTTCGGGTGTGCTTTCGACTGATCGCGCGTATCTACTGTAATTTATATCAATATTGGAGCATACACGTGCGGGCACATTTCAGGAATATTCGTGGAATTGGCAGAAGAGAAAATACTGTGGACGCACAAGTGCATACACGACAGATCGATACTAATTAGAGTGCAATTCATCTGAATACTACAGTTTATGGATATATGTATATATTGCTATGATATCATGCGATACCTAACCTCTACAGCTTACAGCATCACACGTTAATTATTAAATTATTTATGTAAATGTATTATGATTTATGTATTTATTTATTTTAGTAAACATATTGTTAAAAATCTAAACTAAACACTTACTATATCGTATCTAATTAAAAAGAGGGCAGGTTTCCATGGATTTTAAGGTATAAGTTCCTTTGCTGTTCGTTCGAACGTGGATTGATTTTTAAATGGATCGTATCGTTGGAAACGATATCTTTCATCGTTGCTGGGGTCCTTTTTGCCTAAGAGATATCAAGTTGTTGAAAACAATTGTAAAGGACATCTTTTTCGGTATTTCCTGAGTGTAGTTGCATTTTCGAATAATATCTAGAAATTTATAAATTTATATCACAATAAGAGTCGTTCACTTTAAAATTTACTTACAAGTATGAGAGTATGGCGTATGTAATGCCAAGATGATGGAAATCCAGTGATTTCGAAGATTTGGGTGGCGTATTTCTAATCCTGGGGCCTATTGAAGAGTTTCGTTCGAGCTTATTCGCTGTGACATCATTGGAACACTAATTGGGAGCTGAAATGATTGTTGTGGAGTTGGAATTAGCATTTGGAGTATCAGAGAGCAGTTTTTCGTACTTGAAGTAAGAGATTATTCATCTTTTGAATTTATGACCGGCGTTAAGAGCGTAAAAGGAATGTGAGGTTAGATTATCAGATGGTAATAGTGATTTTAGGGATATTTGTATGTAAGCAAACGTATGATGCTGTGAGAGGTTCCGGGTTGGCATCATTTGATGTATTTGATTTTATGACGGGAATTTAGCAGGAGATTTGAATTCTATTTTGATATTTAAACGAGATATATTGAGTTATTAGTTTGGATTAAGATCCATGAAATCTTATTTTTGTACAATTTAAATAGTAAAGAACTTACTTACTATAAATTGGCATAAATTTATCAGAGGAAAATAATTTTCATTTTTGCTGCACGTTTGTTTCATTTATTTCGGCGGTGAAGTTCACAGGTGTGGACATTAAATGTTTAATATCTGGTGGGTGCAAAATTTAAATTAATTTTCCGTATGTAAAAATGTATTCTTTTATAATAAATATCGTTGTAGCTGACTTTTCAAAGCTTTACCGAGATAATTGGAAATGTCACAAGATAATTAGTGAAATTTTTTTGCGTATTTTAGTGCAAAGTTCTCATATAATTTATTTAAGCAGGCTTTTAGTTTATTATATTAAAGTTTGTAATTCATCATTAGTTCATCATCGAAAGGTACTCTCAAGGGCCCTGATTCCTACATGTAAAGCACCATCCGAAAACTTTTATCGTAGGGAACTGCGGAATGTGTTTCTGCTCACGCATGCTAATACCTTATACCTATACATACCATAATTACAGCTAAAGTAATTAATTGTTATTACTAGGTATACATTTTTTTAAGCGAGTAGGTAAAGTCTAGTATTTATAATGCTTATCAGGCACTCCCGGAGAGCAAAATCTCGCCTCTAATAATCATTGCGACCCCATGCAAATTGATCAGAGCGAGATTTGAACCCTGGACCTCACGACTAATAGCCAAGTATGTAAGCCATTAAACTATAGCCGAGCTAATAATAGTCTGTATTGTTACAGTTCTAATACATTTCTAAAGTATTTAACATTCGTTTCTGAAATTAATCATTGCTGCTGGACATATCAGTCTGTATAGGCAAGCACCAGAAAAGAAATCTGCTCCAGCTAACTTACTGATAACAATAAAAATGAAAGGATAACAGTTGTCTAGCTACAACACCCGCAAAATAAGAATTTACCGACGCTCAGTTAAAATAAATTAATATCCAAATCCACCAATGCGCAAATTTCATTAATCCTTGATTTATCTCAAAATACCTAGGAAGTACTTGACTTCATATTTGACTATAGCTGCTAATTTTGAACAACTTATCGTAAAAACATTTTCTTTGTTTTGGAAAAAATAAGAGCACCTAATTTTTGAGGCTTTCTCATTTTCAAGTGCTTCCGTCGTATATGGTTAAAAATAAATTGCGTTCAAGAGGCATCAAGTTGATTTTAAAAAGGACTCAAACTTCATACATTATGACAATTTTTCAAAAATCCATAACAAGAAAACCCCTAATGGTGCGCATTTTTCGAACACGTCGTATTTACAGGAAAGGAGATACAGATAAGATAATTTTTCTACAATTTTGGGTGGAAATAAAAATATGCATCATCATCTCCAAACTGAAAACATCTCACTCCAATAAATCCACCCAAGCGCGTAATGTTTATTTCTTCTCGTTACACCTTTCCCATCATCATTCGGATATCGCCGTTCCTTGTTATGTTATTGTAAAATGCGAATCCCATACCCGGGCTTGGCGGCAGCGAGTTGCGTCTCCAATTTAAAATACGCCAAGTCGAGTTCCCGATTCCTGTGCGACATAGATTCAGATAAGGACCGCGAGCGCTATGATACCACCGGATGGAGCCGAGAAAATAAAATCGCCGAACAAGTTTGCTCGAGCGCCATTTCATTTGCGGCGGTATCAACATTAGGTAACTTATTATCCGTAGAAGAATTTTCAGATTTCGATATCTCTCTCTGCCAAGCGCTTAAAGTTTAATGGGACATGATTACATTAGGTATCCATTTAGGATTCCGGGGACTCGACAGGCGTAATGAGATTTAAGCTTGAGGTTTAAAATTGGCGCCCAGTATCTCAGAAGAGTTCTTGCCTCGGACGAATAACGTGACCAGCTAATTATCTGGGTGTTTTGGAAGTTTGGAGCGGTGATTGAATTATTGTTAAAGACGTTTTAAATTAGGTAACGGTAGACTTAAAATTAATTAGCAAAGAAAATGTTTGAAGCTTTGTAACAAAATTAGATGATCACAGCAGCAATTTTACATCTAAAAGCAAAAGCTTCAATGAAAACAATAATTGTTATCTTTTATGTAATTTTTAATTTTGTTTCTTGATTTTCCGACATACATCATAACAATTATATTTATTTACACACAAGGAATGTACTTATTTGCTTTAAGGGGACTCCCAGTCGCACTTGTCCTGGAGGCATCCTGTGGAACTGCCAGAACGCGATGTCAGATTTGAATGCCCTTTGATAGATATATGAGTTCCACATGAATATCTTGTCGCAGGCAACACCGAGGCATTTAACTTCCGAACTAAAGGTCTGTCGTACTTTCATGGGTTTGGATGCCCGTAGCAATCCCATTTTTAATTTCCTGGTGAGCTTTTTTTGAGGAGCCTTTGAGGAAGTTTTTGATGAGCTTTTTGAGGAGATTTTTGAGGAGCGTTTGAGGAGTTCTTTTGAGGAGCTTTTTTGAGAAGACTTTTTAGAAGCTTTTTGAAGAGCCTTTGAGGAGCATTCGATGAGCTTTTTGAGGAGCATTCGAGGAACTTTTTGAGGAGCTTTTTTGGAGAGCTTTTGAGGAGCTTTTTTGAGGAGAACAATTTAGTGGTTTCTTAGGATGAGCTGATCAGTTCCTATGTTATTTTCTTTCCTACCACTCTAACCTTTCAGAATCATAAACTCGTCGTTGTAACATACTGTTGGAGATGATTCTTGAAGCTTTGCGCAGCTCGTTTATACAGTTCGCGGGATATAGCGTTGATTCTTTCAATAATCTGCTCTTGTAGCTATGATAGGGTTTGACAGCGACATTTAAACACCCTTTCCTTCAGATATCCTAACCGAAAAAAAAATTACTGGTGACCGTGTAAGGCACACCACATCACTCCTCAGAGAGATCAGACATCGGTAAATTTCGAGATGGCCGTCTTGTTGTAACCACACATTTCTCAATTCCTCTTCTTCAACAAACTCTTTCAATCTGGGCTTTAAAAAAATTTGCAGATTGCCTTATAAAGTTCGAAATACACGGTCGTGGTGACGCCTTTTTCCTCAAAGAGGTACTGGTCTATATCGCAAAGTTGTGGTGCGGCATACTCCACCGTTAGTTTAGCGAAATGCAACGATCTTTCGGTAATAATTTTGGGGTTATGTTCAGTGCCGTCCCCGGAAATTTTGTTTTCATTTACAGCTCAGCTAGCATTTACTCACACAGATTTGCACGGTTGGCGCAGTCTGCTGGGCACAATTCTTGGGATATTATCATTTTGTAGGGATGAAATTTTCAAACGTAATGCAGAATCTTCCTTACACTGCGGTTTAATATCGCCAATGCACCTGCATAGTTTCTAGCAGGACGACTTAGCCGCTCTCATAACCGGAACATTTTCTGGTGTTCTGATAGGCCTACGTCGACCATGTGTACGTCTTCTTCACGTGGTACGAGATTCCTCTAACTGCTTAACCCAGGATCGAATTGTATTCCCATTAGGTACAATATTGTTGCATCGAATGTTGAAGTGCCTCTGAAATGCTCTCTGTATTGCGGTTGTCCTTTGAAATACGTGCGCATGACAAAACCACGATGTGGTCCAAAGCATATTGGTTACAGAAATGTGGTGACCGATGGAATAAAATGAGATCACGTGCACCAGTCCACCCCCACCACCGCCCGTGTATCCAGCCTGTCTGTGAATCTGGTTGTGGATTGTCGCTGTGATAGAAAGGGATTCAAGTTCCATGGACACATACTGTAGGTTCACAAAGATTTTGGAAATGATCGGTATATTTGGAGCTTCAAAAACTTTTGCAGAAAGATGACGCTCTTCATACTTAACCACCACAGATTTCAGCCAATAATGTTCTGATTCTTAAAATTGAGTTCGTTAAACGTGCCATAGCAGATTAATTATCTATATCCTAACGTACCTGATTTTTAAGAAGACCTGAAACATTAAAAAAATAGACAGGAGATGGCAAAAAAGCCAAATGAGATATTTTATCCTTATATTGTAAAAACTCAAGAATTTATTTATCAAAAATATTCCTCAGGGTATGTATGATAATACAAAGAAACAGCTGCCGCTTCAACTTTTCCTTTCTAAATTTTTTTTTTATCTAAATCTGCCTCCCTACGAAGGTATGGTTACTGTTAAAATAAACTTTCTTCCGGCTACTATGAAAAGCGGCTGAGGAATTTTTCTCGCGAATGGTATAAAATAAGTTATCTAAAACACTTTTTAAGAATATTTTACTGTACATTTTGTAAATAAGAATATTCACTCACAACTTTATCCTGTATATAAAAATTATTTTGCATTTCATGCAAGTGTTTAACGTTTGATAATTTATCAAGAACTGTGGCAACTTCAAATCCTTCTACGTGTTGCAAAATCGTTCATGGGGTGCGTCCAAAATCAGTTCAGCTCCCAAGCGGTCTTATTATTTTAGGGTAACGTTCACGAGCACAGTGTCACCGTATTACCCGTTGTCTCGAGAGAAGGACACCGGAGCTGTCATCTACATTTCTGAAGTGGTTTCCTTTACACCTTAATGGATACATCTATGATCAAAGAAATACATACCGAATAGAGGTGGCTATAGAACCTACCGCTGTCCCAAGAGATATTCGACAAGCAGCGTGAGTTGCTGTACACGAATTATAGTTAAGATTTAATCTTGCGGTGGACATCAAAGTGTTCACCGACACTGAGATAATTACGTAGACAAGAGTGGGAGGAACTATTGTCGTGGATAGATTTGAAGTTAGTTAGAATGAGATTCTGTATTACAAATAGTGCACACACTCCTGCACTAATATTGTTTACCATATCTGAAGCTACCTCAGGTAACCGTTATTGATTTTGCAATACCTACTTTAATTAATAAAGCAATTAGCAAAGGAAACCGCAAATTAATAAATTTATTTGAACATATTTGTAAACAAGCATGGCAGCTGTAGGTATGTACTTTATTATTCTCCGCTATTTTATATTACAAACAGCTACACCTTTGAGAATAAATCGAGTCGTTAAAAATAACGATCTCATTACTGAAATAAAGCAAATAGTTGTACAAATGAATTCTAGTAACAGCTGAATTGATTTCTTTGTTTTATGTTAGTTGCTGTATGCAAACATTGTGCATATCGTATATTTTATATTTGTTACGTTTAAATTATTATTGAAGAATATTTATGGCAATCTACTACAAGAGTTTATTTTGAGTATTTCTGTTCCCAAAATAGAGATAGCAAATTTAAGGTATTCGGTGTGCAAAAGACACAGAAAAAACTAGAAAGACCTATTTGCATACCGATTTTGGGCTCCAAGCCCTAGTTTCCGTTCAGTTTTCCAATCATTCCAATACGAAATATTTGAAGGTTAATTTGAAGGGTTTGTTATAGGAGAGGTTGGGCATAATTGTGGCAATGGCCTTTTCAAAGGTGAGATTTGTGATTACGGCTGCTTAAGTGGGATGCTCAGAAATATTCTAGGTTATTCAGTTTTCACTGCATTTCAATATGTAAGACACATGTTTGCAAACCCATTGGTCTCAACAATTCATTCAGTATATTCTTGTAGCAATAATTCAGGTCTTCCTCATATGTTCAAAAGATAAAAAAAATGATTTAAGACATTTGCGGTTTATTTCAGCTAGATGGCCACCATTTCAAAAAATTTCGGGTTGTACAGGTTGAAAATGTGATATATAACCAATTACTAATAAGGAAAGCTTTCCAATTTCCTCTTTGACTAAACTTCATATACTTGCAGGGCTCACTCGATAGTATTTTCATACAGAAATATTTTCAAATGCACCACGTTTATCTAAACTGGATGTGGGCACCTAAGTTTCATTTTGTTTTAGTAACAACCCTATTTTCGCTTAACGGAAAAAGTCCATTGAACATAGGGAAGAGTTACCTGAGAGGTGGGACGGTCTCCAAGACGGGACACATTTATTTTTACGAATTACGTGGAGGTTGGCGCCATCTACTGCTAACACGTAAAAGCTCTCGTCATAGCTGTCATTCGCAGGGAGTCCCGAATGTTTAGTGTAATCATTGTGGCGCCCAGACCACGTGGAATTTGTTTATTTGATTTTCTTAAAATATTTGGTTGTTAGAAAATAGCGAATGTCCTGTTTACGGTAGGTGACATGATAAGTTTATTGCAGTAGAGTGAAATACTAATTCAAGTCAATGAGTATTTACGCAAAGTTTTTCCCATTACATTTCCTGTGAATATAGATTAGGTTGTTTACAAAAATTGTGCATGTATCTCAAGATGGGAGACAATAAAGATTTCTAAGTTGGGACGTCCCATCTTGGGATACTGTTCATTCAAAATATAAAGTCCATCCTTTTCTTTTTTCTTTCGATGTAGATGTCTCAAAGAGATCGAAATAACAAAAGCAAAACAAATCGTGGAAAATGGTCTGTTGAAAATATGCTACAAGCAATACAAAAAGTCCGAAATAATGAGTTATCTGTAAGACAGGCAGCAGAACAGTAAGTGCACCAAACACTATACTGCAAAGAAGAGTGAATAACCGCAATAACATTGTGATGGAAAATAAAAAGTATCTTGGATGATTTCGGAAAGTATTCTCGGATGAACAGGAAAACGAGATTGTAGAATATATTTTTGAAATGGAAATTGGAATCACTTGTAAAGAGCTTCTATATCTGGCGTTTGATTTTGTCAATGCCAATAATATACCTACCACTTTTAATAAAGATACTAGAATTGCATCTAAGGAATGAATGTACGAATTTTTTAGTAGACATCGGATTGTTTCCTTTAGAAAACCAGAAGCAGTATCCTATGCTAGCGCTACAAGTTTTAACCAACATGCAGTTCAAGTTTTATTTTTAAAATCCCGAAGCTGTTTGTTGAAAATATAAATCAACTTCCGACCAAGTTTGGAATGTTGATGGAACCAGAGTGACAACTGTCCAAGAATTACCGAAAACTCTTGCTGAAAGAAGGAAAAAGCAGGTCGGTAGATTGACAAGTGCCGAAAGAGGAGTTAACGAGACGATTGTTGCATCAATGAGTTCTAGCGGTAATTTTTGGCACCAGCTTTTATATTTCCCAGAGGACAATGCACCCAGTGGTAGCCTTTCCACAAGACAAGGGTTGGATGGATCTTGATGTGTTTCTGCAGTTTATTCAATATTTTGTCAACCAAACCAGACCGTCTAAAGAGCAGCCAGTTTTAATGGTTTTAGATGGCTATAATTCACACACAAATAGTTTAAACATAATTGACTATTGTCGTGAAAGTGGTGTCATTATATTATCTTTACCGTCTCATTGTACACATAAAATGCAACCATTAGACGTCTCCTATTTTTAAATCGTTTATGTCCTATTACGATATGTATCTTACTCGATGGTTAAAAAAATCATTACGGTGGTACGTTTGCACTGTAAAAAATTGTAGAAGCCTTATTAAGATTACTTTTATCAAAATATTTTCCCAAAACATTGTTTAGAATTGAACAAATGTCATTGAAGGCAAAAAAATAAATTGAGAGCATCTATGCATTCTTGGTGGTGCTGGTCTACTGGAAAATACTGCTATTTAAGGAGTTCATATTCGAATTTTCTTGATTTCATTTTGTTTCTAGTAAAATTTAATTTGGACATTTGGGTGCTCCTAAACTGCTCCGTTAATGAAGCTTTTCATAAAAGGAATTCCTTCAATTTTACTGTCCCTACATCTTAAATCGTAGTGAAACAAAGTTTTGCTGCAAAGCGGATGTAATATACCTATTCTAAATTACAATTTAGTGAGGGGTAAAATCGATAAAAAAAAACTACTGGAATGGTGCCATCTCAAGTGAGACAGCCTGCATGTGTCATAAGGGCAGATTACTTCAGCGAATTCAATAACATTAGTATTTATTGTAAAAGCTTCGGTTATACATTTTCTGAAACAAAGTAAAATATATAGATTATAACTACTATCTTATGTATTTGTAATATTTTATTTCTCTACAAAACTCCAACAACGTTATTTGTTCCATTTATTCGGGGCGTATTGAGAATACCTGCACTATTTTACTTACATATTTATGTTTGGCCACCCTGTTAGGTAACATATGAGCATGAAGATATTTTCGAAATAAATAAGAATTTACATATCCATTTAAAAAAAGCTATCAAATGTGTCCTCATGAATAAATTTTTATGTTAGGTAGGGTTGAACTCCATAATGTATCCTTCTACTTCGAGTAAATATCAATGAACTATGATATCTAGAATTCTTTATTGCTATATCTCTTATTGAGTTTGAAGTCTGTTTGGATAAAAGGTGGTATCGCCGTTTTGCAAAGTTCACATTAATTTTGAAAACTACTTCTCAACATCAATTTGGAAATACGCACCATTTATGAAGATATCAAGAAAATCAATACAGGGTTGATTGTCAAAATAAGGGACTAATGATGTAAAATCGTTTAGTAGAAAGACTGATGACCCTGCTTTTTGTGAATGAACATCCACACGTATTTATTATATCGTCAAGATATTTTTCATAACTAATTTTGATGAATATATCTGGTTCTATTGCGGACTCCCTTTTACAATGTTATGCGTAGTTATGAGGGCATGAAAATCGAAATCCCGACTTTGTGACCGTTAGTGCATTCGGTTGTGTAATTTGTAACTAATCGGTGGCATTTGCTTTGAAACCGCAGACGCGCCCGAATGATTAGTTACTCTCAAATCATCTGCTATTAGTGACTGTCTGCAGTAATTCATAGAGTCCTACCGTTCAATAGAATGATATCGTAAATATCTTTAATAATTAGCGCAAAACACGTGAAAGAATAGATTCAATCAAATAACCTCCCCAATTCAAAAGGATTGTTTCAAAGGAAACCATAAAGGTCAAGTAAAAAATTAAAAAAAGCAGTTTTTAAAATTTTGGGGTCATAAAAGAGTAGCAAGAATCAAACAGTAAAATAATAATAGACATCTCTGCGGGAATTGAATATTACACTGACCAGTTGCTTGATATACAACATAATACTTACAATTTTCGATGTCAGAATACAAATCCGAAACTAAAATAAATCACGATTAAAACAAATCTTTTTATTAATGGATTCTCTTTTTCTTTTTATTAATTTGGGAAAAGAATATAATTCAATAGTACCGCAAGTAATCTATATGCAGTAATGTGGCGCATTGCTTTTTTTCTACAATTTTCTAACTGTAATCTGTGTTCGCAAACCGCCCCCATGCAGAGACCGGAAATCCTGTCCTACTTTTGAATATTTCGCCTTCCGTCGCTGTAAAGTCGGACCACTTTCCGTTTAATTCAGTTTTATTACGGACACAGTAGGCTATTTTTAGTCTGTTGAAGTTTTCAGCTTATGCAATTCTCGACTCAACCACCCCTCTAGTGATATACCTGTCTTTCTCTACCTCATTAATTATAAGCAAACCGTCGGTAATTAAATTTTAATAAAAAATATTTCATTGGCACAAACCCTATATTTACGCATATTTTTTTCTTTAAACTTTACTTCATTTTAACTGGAATAATAAAATACAATATAATTATAGCAATCTAATGTTTGTTCTGAACACTGTGGATGGCTATATGTAGGTTTTCAAATGTAATTAAGTGCTACAATTTATGACTAGAAGGTTTTAACCCAAATTAAATGAGTTACTGTGAGGTGCTCATAACTTTAATGTTGATGGAACGCAGTTGTAATGGTCACAGCACACATTTTTAGTCAGGATATTTAAAGTGCGTAAACGCACATTCCACTCCGCAGCTTTCAGTGGATCACCTTGTCCCCATTTGAAAAAAAGAACAAAATTAAACAGTCTTTTTAGGTTTAAATGTTTAAATTTATAATTCTTTTTTCATTATGCTGATATTTATTTATTTTTGATACGGCAGACGCCATCTGTGGGTTCAAGCTTTTGTAATAAATAAATAAATAAATAAATAAATAAATAAATAAATAAATAAATAAATAATGTGCTTTATTGTCAAGAAAAATTATAAATTAATTTTGTGGACAAAGCAAAGTAATTAACAAATTTAATAATTGAAAAGGTACATATACAATAAACACAGATAGATAGTATCGGATATACTTAGTGGTCAAAAAATAAACCAGGAGATTGCGCTGCCCACACAAAGAAAGAAAAGGGGAGATGAAAGTTTGAAGGAAAAGAAATTTCGTGTTATCCCTATCCGCAAAAATCGCTAACAGCGTAAAGAGGTTGCTGAAGAAGGCAAGATTTTACCTTTCTGCGAAACCGGACGTATTGCTGTGGTCTGGCACCCCGGGTTTTTGTAAATTCAGTTTTTTTTGTTCATTCCGTTAAGCGTTTGTCAATGTTGCGAGAAATTTCAAATTGTTTTATTTTCAAATAAGATTTAGTTAATGTTTTGGATTGTTAAAATTGTTTATTTTATTGTTCAGTTGTTTATATTAATTTCAGTCAGGTGTACATTTTGCGTTCACTGGTATTGTATATATATTGTTTTGTTTTGCGAGTTCGTCCGTTTACGGACAGATCTGTGTGCGTTGCATCGCACGCATCTGAGATTTTTATACTTATTCGATTGTTTAACCTTGTGAGTTCAGTTCCCTGATAGACACGTGTAAGTATATATATAAAATTGTATTTCATTGCTGTCATTTTGTGATTATTGATATCAAGTTTTGAATTCACGTTTTTGATTATATTTCATTCATCACGGAACTCATTTAATAATAATTGATATTGTATTTTTGTGTACACAATTTAGATATAAGATCTGTTATTATTTTTACGTGCAGGAAGATATTTTAAGTTTAAAGAGTTAATTTTTTTGTTCGTTGTTAATTTTTCTGATTTGTAATTATTTATTAATCACCTCGTCGGGTTGGGTGAATAAAAGCATTGTGCTTGCTTTTATTTTTCATTTATATAAATTACTTGAATTGTCGACGTTTAATTTAGTTGTTTTAATATTGAGACCACGTGGATTGAATTGAAAAAAAATTATTATCTTCCTGAAGTTTTTGTTTTCTGTTGCTTTGTAAGAGGATTTTGAATTGTCCTTTTGTAATTTAAAGTCAAATGCAGTTTTGATTTGTATGTATGTATGTATGTGTGATTAGGGTGATAGTACACTGCGACCTAAAAGATCTATTGTGTCCTCTCTTCTCGCTGTATTTACAGCTGACCGTCCAGTCTGATTCCTTTCAAGAAGTGCAGAAGTTTTGATTTAGACCAGGATCTTTTTGTCCAAGGTTTTTTTTTCTGCAAAGTTTGTAATTAATTTTTTTTCTTTTTTTTATAAAAAATAATAAAATTATTGAATTTTTATGTCATTCAAAATACTGTTCTTTTATTTTTATTTAAACCTTTTAAAATTATTTTTGAGTAAAAAAAGAAAGTCAGATTTCTTTCACCCACATTTTACTTGTCATGATAGTAACCCTGAGTTTAATTGTTCTTTTGTGCATTGAAAAAAATTTTGATTATTTTAGCTAGCTAATTTAATTTTTCATTTTTAAATTTCATTTTACATTTTTGTTGGTACATTCAGTACACAGCAGTATGTTGGTATCGATTTGAGTTGGATAGGGAGAAGGTTGTAGAGCTTGATTGCATCGTAGAAGATTGAGTTCTTAGTTAACTCTAAACTGGGTACAGGTAAATAAAGGTCATGTTGCAACCGTCTTGTAACGTGGTTATGAAGTGGTCTTTTCGGTAAATCACTAATATGTTTACGAATTAGTGAGACAGATTCCAGGACGAAGAGTGCAGGGAGGGTCAGGATTTTATAGTTTAAAAAATATGGTCGGCAGTGATCTCTAGTCCCTAGTCGAAATGTGTAGCGAATTGCCCTTTTTGCAATTTAAAAATCGTATTGAAGTTGTACAAACTACAAGTGCTCCAAAAAGGTAGCGCGTAGCAAAGATGGGATTCAAAAAGAGCAAAATAAGTAATGCGAGCAGTAGAAGGATTGAGCTCCCTGGCTACAGATCTGATTGCGAAGCATGCAGAAGACAATTTTTTTGAGAGAGTGTCGATATGGTGAGACCATTTAAGAGTATCGTCAACGATAAGTCCCAGGAATTTAACAGAGTAAACCATATTAACGGTGTCGTTATCGAATAGATATGGTTGGTGCAGTACACCTTTGTAAGGTAGAACCACCATTTTGTCTTTGCTATAACAAAGGCAGTTGGAGTTACACCAATGTTTGATTATGGTGATCTCTATTTGGGTTGCTCCAAGTGATGCTGGTGTCATCTGCGAAGAAACAAAATTTCCCACTGGTCTTTAAATCGGTTATGTCATTGATGAAAAGAAGGAAAATTATTGAACCAAACACTGAGCCCTGCAGAACGCCATCGTCAATTCCCATACCCGATGAGGAGGAACTATTTCTTCTCACTATCTGTTTCCTATTGAAAAGGTACGATTTGAACCATTCCACAGGATTACCACGAATCTCATAGTAAAATAATTTTTTATTTTTGTTTTATTTTTTTATTAGTGTATATGTCATGACTGACACAGTCAAAGGCTTTAGATAAGTCCCAGAACACTGTTGCAGTGAAGTGTTTATTATTAATATTGGTAAATACTTCATTGAAGACCGAAAAGAAGGCGTCGGCAGTACTTGAACCCAAACTGCCGGCGGGTGATAATACGATTTCTAATTGTTAATTTCATTTGTTTCATGTTCATTTCGGGTTCCTTTAGTAATTTCAAGTATCTTAGTAATTAATTTGTTAATTAATCACTTTCTGGCTTATTTTAAGTCTGTCATTCTTTAATTTTTAACTTCCGATTAAAATTTTCGCGCGTGCGTTGATTTTTCTCGCACTTCCGCGTTGCAGGAAGTTTAGCTTTTCCGTAATCATGTCAAGGGTTAGTTCAAATTTTTAATTGTGCAGAAGTAATGTTACTGCGTTGGGTGGAATAAATTGGTAAATTGTCTTGGTTTTATAGGATTAAGAATTGGTCGTTGCTGAGCGAATTATACTATATATTGTGACATAAAAACATATGACACCTATGAAATTTAACATTACAAACTCAAAACACAGAACAAACAAGAAAAATACAAAATATTTAGATATTAATTTTATTTTAAGAGAGAATTTGGGTTTATTTGCGTGACAAAACCATATTTTAATTGCTTGATTTAACATTTAAAATTTTGTCTTGTCAAACCAGAGTTTCATTATGATTTAATGTGTTTTCAAAGCTAGATATCATATGTTAGTGTGTTTTCTTGGGAGCTCATTAGGAACAAAGCAATCGACGTGATTTGCATCTTCAAGGAGGCCTATGCAAACTAAAAAGAAATGTTGGAGTGGAGAGAAAAATAGCGTGGGTACAGAACACACGCAAATCAAGAAACACAAAAGTTAAACAAAAATGTAAAATTTAAGGGGAAAATAAACGAATAAATACTTAAAAAAAGAGAATTAACTTACTTGGAAGAAATATCCGAAATTTTCAATAACAGAGCCAGGAGGGACGGAAACAGAACACGATCCGAGATTTTTCTGAGAAACAGAGTACCTATCAAATCTCATATCAAGAAAGAAGCAACCGGATTCGACCATCGAACAAGATATCAACAAATACGGTATCCTGAAAATATTTTGATAAACTTGTGACGTTTTCCTATGAGAAATAAAACCAAAAAACAGTTAAAAATCATAAATATAAGACAGTGAACGAAAAGACGTTATAAAAATATTACTTACCCAAATAGACTTAATTGCAAAGAGATCGTTGTAATTATAGACGTGATTTAAGCCGGTTATAAGATTATTGTAAGTTCTAAGTAGTCATAATCCATTTAAGGACTGTTGTCTTCAAAGCTATTCAAGTTTCAGTTAAATCCTAGAACGGTTAACCGATTTTTTTAAATATATTATTCTTCATCAAAATAAGAAATGGACATTTATTTCACTTAAGTAAAGGTTAGGTAATTTTAATAACGTTGAAACAAGAATAATTTATCTGTTTACCTGTTGATTTGCCATTCTCACCGTTTGGACGATAAAATTTTACTTATTTTTCTAATTTACCTATTTATTTCGAGTTTTATCCGATACACCGCTTATTAAGAATCACAAACTTGCACACTTCATCAAAAATCTGGCGGTACCAACTCGCATTTAGTTTCATTTAGAGCTGATTCTCAAGTGACCAACGTAAGTAAACGCTACTCAATTAAGTCCGCAAATTTGAAAGTTAATTACAACACGGTAAGTAGCAAGAATCTAGTATTTTTATATTTATTTCAAAAGAGTCATTACTATCTACCTTACATATAATTTTTTAGACCTAGAATTCGAATTACAATTACAAGCAGAATTAGAATTACATTGGAGGTTAGAGATAGGAAACCGTAAATGGGAATTAGCAATTAACAAGTGCATAGTGGTTCAGTAGAGCAACTCAATCAACGGGTACATATCATCTCGACTTCATGTGACGAACAACCCACCGCAGCCAGAACCACCTTTGCTCCCTTTATTATTATTTTTTTTTTATTTTAACGTTTGACATTTTAAATTCACCGGTAAATATTTTATTAATCTTTCCTTTATCATCTATATGTTTTATATGAAATTTCATTAATTATAATTTTAACGTAATAATTTATTCCATAAAGTGGAAACATGATTTATTATTTATATACTTCATGTAACGTGAAGTTTGTGCCTAAACCGATCTAACTTAACCCTCTCTGTGAAGTGGCTTTTATTTTATGTCTTCTTTTTGGTGTTATTTTCTTCAAATATCGCACGGTGCAGGGGCCATAATTTGTTCACAATTGTATTTTATTTGGCAACCATACTTTCATAATTATTTATTGTTTGGGAGGTTGCATCACAAGCACTTTGTTGTATAAAAAGTTTCGTGTATTCTTAGAATTTATGCAATCATTAAGTTGCTTGCATAATATCTATTAACAGTCGCATTTATCACTCTCGCACTATTTTTTCTTTAACATTGCATCAATAAATAACAGTTTGTTTCTGCATTGCTTGCATTAAAACCAACTATTCCTAAACTCGGTGTTTTTAAAAAGATAATTATAACAAAATTTTTCAACGTTCAAAACAGATTTTGCGACTGATAATAATAGTTACGCTTCCATGGCCAAAATTTATAGCGCCAACGTGCATCGCGACTCTTTTCAATAAAATAGCAGTCGTTTGATTTATGTAGCAACTTTTATATATAAATTTTCCCTCCGTTTTTCCGTACAGCCTCGCTTAAACGCTAAAGTTATTTTCATAACACTTGAAACCGCCCCCCCGCTTTAACCAAACCAATTTGAGCGGAAAGTTTGTTCGGCTACGCAGCCTTCCGAACGCACAATAATGTGCAGGTAATAAGTGCGGTAAAAGGCCACAGGGATAGCTGAAGTTTTTGCCAGAATAAATACCGATACAGTTTTGCAGATATAAAGAATAGGCAGTAATCTTATTAAATTAATGCGAATTTCTCCAGAAATTAGGTTGAACAATACTCATAACTGAAAATCAAAAGTTTCGTCGACGAAACACTTTGTTATTCATCCTTGCTTTGTCATTACATTTAAAAATTCGAATGAATTTGAGTTCTTCAGTTCTGCTTTGCATTCGCATCAGAACAATCGGAGCAATCTCGTCCACGAACAGTTAACTTATCAAAATATTAGCCCGTTTCGTATTACTTTGTGCAATTAAAATTTTCAAACGAAATATCCGGGAGAGAATGTCTCCTGCGGCTGAATACCGAATCCCTGAAGTATTACATTAAGATGGGTAAATACAAAGCCTCTTAATTAGCGACGGATGAGGGTGCTCGAAGCGGAGAATTTACCAGAGATTACCGCATAGGGCTTTGTGTGTATCGCGGGCAATATCGGGACAAACAATGTCTATTGCCAATAAACGGTCGTCCGCCTTATATGTGGACGTATACTTACTGAAACTAATAGGCCCATTGAGTACTCTGTATTATGTTTCATAGAGTATTCCTATAGCCATGGTGGTGCGAGGACTCGATCTTTCTGCGATGCCTTGGATGTTCTGGAGTCGATGTTTCTATTACTTTTGGAGTGTAGGAATTTGGTATTTTGTTTTTAATTGAATACACGGTTTATTTTTTAATATTTTGAAAGACAATGTGATTTCTAATATAAAAAAAAAATGAAAATAGGCAAGGCTCCTGGCCCGGACCACTTAACTGCGGACGCAGTCAAAATAATAACAGATGCTGTTCCTGAAATCCTCCTGGGCGTCTTCAATCGTCTTCTGGATCAGCAGTTATTCCCCCAGAAGTGGAAAGAAGCCAGAATAACTCTAATATGGAAGGGAGAATCCACAAACTTACCTTCAGGCTATAGACCGATATGTCTGTTAAGCACTATGGGGAAGCTTTACGAACGCATGCTTAAGTCCCGATTAGAAGAGGAATTAGAACAGAATGGTGGTCTTTCTGGAAGGCAATATGGTTTTGTTAGGGGTAAATCAACCGTGCACGCCATTAAAAAGATAGTCCAAATAGTCGAAGCATCGCGGAAAGAGTGGGTGGCCCTGGTGGCATTAGATATCAAAAATGCATTCAACTCTGCCCCGTGGGGAAAAATATTAGAAAAGCTAAAGAGGAAAAACATCTCCCAATACCTAATAAATATTATAGAGGACTATTTCATTGATAGAAACATCATAACGAGTGGCCACAACAGATTGGAAGTAAGTGCCGGAGTCCCACAGGGCTCGGTACTGGGACCGACCCTCTGGAACGTCCTTTACGACGAAGTCTTACAACTTGACCTGATAGATGGTACCAAATCTGTTGCTTATGCCGACGATATTGCCTTAGTGGTTGAAGCAGAAAATCCGAGGGACCTGCTCTTCAGAACAGAAAATTCCTTGGACGGAATATGCGAATGGATGGCGTCTCAAGACCTGCAAATAGAACCCAATAAGACAGAAGCCATAATACTCAAGGGAAAAAAGCGAAGAGAGGCGGTTACTTTTTCTATCCTTGGCAGCCCAATAAAACCCAAGGAGCAGGTCAAATATCTTGGAGTTATTCTAAACAAGAATTTAACATTTAACGACCATGTTAAGCATATTGTAAAGAAGGCCGAGACCACACTAGCGACCTTACTGAGATTAATGCCTAATGTAGGAGGGCCCAGTGGCAGGAAACGCGAACTGCTGTATTATGTCATCCAGAGCCAAGTCCTCTACGCTGTCCCCGCCTGGTCGAGGGCCTGGCAAAAAAAAAATGTCGAATTGCTAGAAAAACTCCAGAGAAGAATTTTGCTTAGGGTTATTAGCGGATATAGGACCGTCTCCGCCCCCGCGGCACAGGTCATTGCGGGCGTACCCCCGATATCCTCGCTGGCGGAGGAGCAGCGTAGAATCTTCCTTTCCTCAGCCGGACGTCAGACCTTCAGAACTCAGGCTAGGGAAGGCACAGTGGAAACGTGGCAAAGAAGGTGGGGACGAGACGGCCTAGTAGCCGAATGGACAAAGGTACTGATACCAGATATCAGAGTCTGGATAGCCTGTCCACATCAAACATCTAACTACCACCTAACACAATTCCTGTCCGGACATGGACATTTTGGGACCTATAGGAAACGCTTTAACTTAGCTGAAACTGACACATGCCCGCACTGCAGCGTACTCGACTCCCCCGAACACGTACTATTTAAGTGCAAAAAATGGATGGTGGAGAAAGAGGAGCTGAAGAAGCGAATTGGAGTGGAGCTCACATCTTCCAACATAGTAGGCCTGATGCTGTCAAGCAATAACACCTGGCACCTAATTTGCAACTACATAAGCAAAGTGATGACAGCAAGAGAAACAGAAGAAAGAACAAAGCAAAAGATGAATAGGGAAAAACAAATGAACAAAACCGCACCACATGAGAGAACATAAGGTGACTTGACCGGGAGAATAACAATAATGGATAGCAGACCACCTGTCCCTCAGATGCTACGCCGCACGGCAGTTCCAGAGGAACAGGAAAGAGGAACCTGGGGGTTTTTTTAGTGGGTATGACGTATGACCGTGGTGTTCGTAAAAGAATTTTTTCCCCCACAAAAAATAATAATAATAATAATAATAATAATAATAATGATAATAACGGACGTTTTCAAATTGTATGGAGTTGAAAAACGTATAACGGCATTCATGTCCCAGGCAATGACTACATGGTGTACAAATCTTATTCTAACTACACCAACATCTAGAATGAAGATTGGTAAGGTAAATATACACAGGGGACGCTATGAGTTCTCTCTGGTTTTGTCTCGCCTTTCGCACCTTGACAACCCTCCTTAATAAGCAGAACAAGGGCTACAATATTCCTCAGTCGAAGGTCATGGTAAGCCACCTTTTGTACATGGATGACCTTAAATTATATGCATGTAATGAACAAGATCCTCAAGACCTGCTGGGTTGTGTAAGTAAATTTAGTAGAAATATTCAAATGACATTTGGGCTGGATAAATGCTGAGTGAGCAACATAGAGAGAAGCAAATGGAAAGAGCATGTGGAATATGAAGTCGGAACACGGAGGTTAGCATAATGGGAATGGAGGCTGAAGAAAAATGTAAATACCTGTGGTACCAGCAAGCGATGGATGGAGAGAGGTCCTCTCTAATATAGATATAATCACGAGAGTCAAATTTAGCAAATACTGCGCACACTATCCGCGCAGCTCCATTGAAAGATTCCATCTCTCACGACGACTTGGAGGTAAAGGTGTCGCTACAACCAATTATCGGTAAATTCAGAACTTATGGGCGTACTTCCTGCGGAAAGCAAACACCAGCGAGCTCCACAAAGCTGTGGTATGGGTTTACAGGAACGAGACACCCCTACGACTGGCAAACACATTGATGTAACTAAGAATGCGGTGGTAAAGTAAGGCACTTCATGGTAAGTATATGACGACCATAGAAAATAATGAAATAGGCACCGAAGCATCGCAAGCATGGTTGAGAACTAGCAACTTGTTTCCGGAGATAGAGGGTTACGTGGCGGCCATACAAGATCAAATAATGGCTACGCCAAAAATATACCGCAGAAATATGGTCAAATAGCAAATGCCTGACGTTGGATGTCGCATGTGTGGCGATTTGTCTTATTCATTTCATTATAAAAATTGCCGAAAACAATTTTTTTTACCAAGTTGTTTACGCGATGGGTCCATATCAAGTTAGTTTTCACTGTTAGCTCAAGAAACTTGCCGTTTTGGTGTATTGTGATTGCTTGTAAGTATAATCTCCTGTGTCTTGTCAGCGTTGATTTTCATACCATTTCTTTAAATCAAGACATTAAACATTAATTACTTCCCTAGATTTTCTTGCTGCATCTTTTATATTCCTTTCCGTTGCCAGAATTGAGGTATCATCCGCATATAAGTATATTTGTCTTGTATCAATGCACACTTCAATCGAGCCATTTTTTAAAATCATGAACAGTATAGGACCTAAAACTTAACCGTGTGGCACTCCACACCTGAATTTCTTTTCTTCCGAAACAGAGTGCTTTCATTCCGTGATTTGTCTCCGATCGCTTAAGTAAGATCTTAACGGGTCCATGGTTCTCCCTTTAATGCCATAAAATTCTAGTTTTTGCACCGAATCGAACGCTTGGATGCACAATGGACGAATAATAAAATATTTACAGCAGAGTTTAGTTTAAGACTAGGATACAGCATCTTCCTCGGAGATCTCAGTACGTTTGTTTACAACATCATTCAGCACATAACGTGGTGAATTGCTGAGAAAATACGGCAAGGGAAGGCAGCTAGTAATGAGGGATGAGAAAGAGAGGTTTATAAGTTAAGCTTCCGCTTACCAAACACAGCAGTAGGCTCTCCAAGGCTTTTCACCATACCACTAACTCAAACCGCGCTAATACATCAGCAATGAACTGCCATGAACAATGCAAAGCCAAATTCTTAGGTGTTCAGAAAAGCAAATAGGCTCTTCAAGCTAGTTGGGTATAAGTATATAAGTAAGTAGTTAGGTATAGAGTGTAGTAAGGTGTCTTACGTTTACCAGAAGTGAAAATAAAAACCGTAAATCTATATTTCACTATCGTACGATTGGAAATCATTATAATGGTGTATTGCGTTGTACCACTGGAACTTGCCAAGTAATAATCTCTGAGACGCGATATCGGTACATTAATTTTGACGAAGATGCCAGCTGCGGCCAACAGCAAGTATGGAAGGGTTCAACAAATAAAAACTTATTACTAATTTTAAATAACAATAAATAAAAGAAAATACAAATTGTATAACGCATATAAAATGTCAATAAATGTTGTAATAGTCACTAGTTAGCATTTACGGAAGAATTAGATGATATACCATTATAACAATCTAACGCTTTGCATGTTCGCATTTCATCTGGACGGTGGGAGTTTGGTTCCCACTCGAGGCCTTTTGGTTTTTAATTAAATTTAATTAAAATTAGAACATGTCTTCCTATCGAAGAGAAAGTAAAACCGCAGATCCCGCTTCAATGGGCTGCTTGACACGGAAAGAATCTTTACCGGAGATGGAAGTACCTCCAGGTTTGGTAAACTTTCAGCGTTCAAGCAAAAGCAAAAAGGGAATATAATTTAATGTTAGCAAATTGTATAGATATTGTAAAGAAATACCCTAACAACATTGTGAGTTTAAATAAGATTTGGATTTTATTTACTGCTTTACCCTTGACGCGGCAAATATCAGAGTGAAAGCAACATAATTTATATACATGGTAAGATGTTGAAGAAAATAAATCCTTAAAAAGCATTAATGAAGGGTAAATATACAAATTGGTATCATACTATTAAATAAATTTTACAAGAAGTGTAATAGTTAGATAGTAACAGCTGCTAGTCCCAAAAGTAATGCGTAAAAGATGCTAATGAATCAGTGTAGCTTCGTTGGTGAAATTGGAGAATGCTTTAAATTAATGTACCATGAGTAATTAATGACGTTGACAAAGCTGTTCAAAATACAAATATCTTATTAGATTAGTTGCATTAATCTGTATTGTATTTATTATGCAATTAAGTTGTAATAGAAGCTGTTGAAAGGCACAAATAATGTAATATTATTCTAAATGAATATACATAACAAAAATATTGAATGTAATTTTGAGAAAACAATGTATGGCGTGGGCTACTTGTAGACTTGCAGTAAAGCAGAAACCTTTGATACAGCTCGGTGGCAATAAAAGATTGGGTAGGTCCTACCTCGGGTTATTATAAAAGTTATTCCGCTTGATATCTTTCGGATTAATGATTCTTGAAGAAGAATTATTTCTTTAACAAAGATAAAGGGCAGTGGTTTTTCGGAAGCTTTGCCCTCAATTACAACTCTCTTAAGGAATAGGAAGGCTAAATGATTCAGTAGCCCATGGGACGTGGGGGACTATATTGCTGTGACCAAAGCTCGTTATTGTTCTCAATGTACTATTTATCATCAAAGAATCTTTATTGTGATTGTTTAGTTTTTCTGAGATATGCAAGGACTCTAAGGTAGTAGTAGACACACAAGATATCCTATCACTCGGCGCTACAACAATTTAGTGCGGAGTGATCGGATATCTTGTGTGTCTGTTTAGTCATCATTTAGTGATGTTTTCCTATCCGTTATATTGAATAAAAAACTGTTTTGCAAATGGTCTTAATTTATTCGTGTTAGTGTTATGCCATCAAAAATGTGACAAAGATATAAGCCTTCTAAAGATGCTCTCAGGTAAGTAAGGTCATTTAGTATATAAAAAATCACAAGAATAAAGATTTCTATTATCTCAATTCCAACTAAGAACTTAAATCCGTCGTTTTATAAACATAAGTAAAATTCAAACTTCCCACCAAAAATCCCACCATATGAATTTTCATGAGTCAATGCGCCAACGCATGAACATAAAATATAGTGAGAGGAAATACGTATACGAACACCCAACGAATCATGACTAACCTCAAACATACAAATTACTAAAATTTCACTATATAATATGTCAATTAATCACAAATGTCTAACCTTGAAATATCTTGTAAGTATTTTCGAAATTAAAGGTTCAAAAGAACGATAACGTCGTTTACTGTAGGTACAAATAACTCTTCCAATATAAGTTCCGTATTGTAGAAATCATTTCAGCCCTCATGAAGTGTACAAAACACCAATAGGAAACCCACAGCCAAAACTTGCTTCGTTGCTCTTCAAAATTCCAGGATTAAATCAGAGACGATTTAAAACTACCAAATTAAAAATTCCCAAAGACGAACACTAGTTTGTCAAATACGAACACCCCGTCGTATCCATAGTTACGATTACATTTATAAAATCTATACGATTAAGTAAGTTATTAGCCAGAGTTTTACATTGTTACATTGATACAATATAGAATACACTTATATAGCCCAAGTAAAATTAATTGAAATAGTAAACGTTTCTTTGGGTTTCATAGTTCATAGAAACTAGCATAGCACTACATACATAAATAGGAATCACTAAACATTATTGTACACAATCAAATATCCTTTCTTGTTCGAAATGTTACCTAAGACTATGTACTGGTTAATGCTTTTTTATTTTAGCACATAATCGTCATTTGACCACAACTCTCTATAACATACAACCGACACGAAGATAATTTATGACTCAATTCGTCTCTTCAGCGGTGTAACTTGAACGCTTCATTTGTTAATAGAAATATTTCAACCTAAATTCCCCAACCAACAAGTTCCTCTGTTCTACTTCTTGATTGATTCGAGACAAGTGGCAGGGGAAATGATATAGCCGAGGCGATAGATACGATACGCCCACATATGCGGTCGCTTCATATACTGGAATCAAGTTCCCGGAAACGCTGGTAAACAATGGCGAGTCTCCTAAGATTTAGAACAATCCACCGCGCTGCGCGAAACTTGGATACATTGTATTGTAATATGCGTCTTGACGTTATTAATAGCCGTCGCGTCGTGTTGTACACTTGTGGTTGTGTACGAGGGCAGGAGAAAAAAGTTTTAGGGGTAATTAGCTGAATAATGCCGGCGTTCTATTCATAGTGTACTTTCTTTTACGTTGTCAAAGGTCCATTGTGATGAATTGAAAGCGGTTTGCTTGTATCGAAGTTTTTTCGGTCGTTTATCTTTATTAACTTCTGGCTTGAGACGATATCTTCGCTCATATTTGTTTGAGTAAGAAGTGATTTATGTTTTGGTAAAATAGTACACAAAAGCAGTTTTACGAGATTATCTAAGGCCACTCTTAATTATTAACGTACAGCAATATTAGCAGCAGTAACAGGTCGATTTTAGTAAATCAAAAAAGATACTACCAGAACTGCAAGTAGCCATCATACATGCTAATGGTTTTAGCGATGGTTTGGTCCTTACAGCCAATAAACATAGTGTGCTCTGTAGAAACTAAAAGAACCAGACATCATTTGGAAGACGCTTATCTAAAATAGGGAGAACTCAAAGTTGAAACGATCTTTATTCGATCAACCCATTTGGATGTTTGGACTTAGATTACAGAGATAGCTTTCTAGACAACCCATAAAACCCCACCAGTACTTAAATGAAAGTTGCTTATAATGGATATATTGTTTGAATCATGGGTTTACTATCAGTAAGTTTTAGTTGTTGAGACGAATCACACACTGTGTGCAACATTTCATGTGAATGTAGACGTGCATACATAGATGAAATGTGCAGACCACTAAGAATAAAAATAAAAGACAACCGTATGTATTGGACATTGATCACAGTGGTCAAACCCATGATCACTTATGCATCTTTGGTATGGTGGCCAAAGATGCAGCGGCAAACTGCTATAACTGAACCCAGCAAGATGCAGAAGCTTGCGTGTTTAGCAATACCAAGAGCAAGAGGACCAGTCCTACAGCGGCAATAGAATGCCACCTAGACCTCCATCTTCTCCATTTGGTGGTAATGCGAGAGGCTAGAAAGGGCCATCTCAGATTGCAAGAAATACACAAGTGGCAGATATGCAGTATTGGGGCACAACAATATTGTCCATGATGTGGAAGGTAATCTCTGAGGAATGCGATCAGACTAAAATAATTTCGACATATCTATTTAACAGAAATTTCGAGATAAAAATCACGAATCGGATAAGCTGGAATCAATTCAACTACTGAGGCAGGCCCAGTGAACTGATATGGTTTAGAGACAGATCCAAAGCTGAGAATATGATTGGAGTTGGAATTTGCAGTGAAGTGAGAAATGCAATGATCACAATTTTACTAAGAAAGAATGCCAGTATATTTTCAGGAGAGGCATACGCAATATTGCATTGTGCGACTGATATCCATCAGAAGGGTTATAAAAACAAACGGATCTGCATTCCAACAGACAACCAGGTGGTACTGAGGACATTAGTGAATTGCCATAAAGTTATGTTACTGTGTGTGCCCGGACATTCGATGAGTTGGCAAGAAAGGAATTACGGCTTCATTTATGGGTCCAGAATCTGTTCTAGGTGAAGAAATACAGTACGGGAGCAGGTAAGGTGTAAGGTCTAAGAGAAACACAAAGAACACTGGAACAACACAACCAGGAAACTCACAGAACTATCTTTAGCAAGGATGGCCCTTTGATAGAAGAGAAAGAAGAGTAAAGTAAAGAAGAAGCTTAGTAGGAACGACTTTTGCATAGTAGCAGGTTTTCTAACAGAATATTATGCATTGCAAAGACTTTTAAAATATAATTATAATTCTGGAACAACCATCACACCACAACGAGCAACTTCAACAAATCTTATGGACCATCAACCATACTACAACACATCGCCAACATACCCATGCCTTGAGATGCCAAGGAGAGCTGTTGTTGCAAACAACTCGGTTGGAAATTATGAATAGGTGGTCCGCCCAGAAGTATTTCGGACGATCTCAAATATCTGGGCGTTGTGTTTGACAGGAGGCTGAGCTGGAGCAGGCACGTCAAAACAAATACTGAATGAACATGTATGGCTTTTTGGCAGTGTCGCCGCATTTTGGGTAAGACTTGGGGAATTTCCCAGAAAATTACCTTGTGGCTGTGTACTACCATAATAAGGCCCATGCTAACCTATGGCGCTCTCGTCTGATGGTCAAGGGTGAGACAAGTGGTTGTCTGGAACGAACTATCACATGTGCAGCGCATCGCATGTCCCAGTGTAACAGGATCAATGCGCACAACGCCTACGGCGACAATGGAAGCAGTCTTATGTGTGCCCCCTCTGGATTTGTTTGTGGAGGAGGCGGCTATAAGATTGTGATCCCGTGGTCTTCTAGACGTGGCGGCGGGAGGAGGCAGCCACGCGTGCATCATTTGTGAAAGCGCCGCCAACGTGCCTCTTCTTTTTTGCTTTCAACAGACACTACCATGTTCTTATTGACCCTAGGGCCAAACTACAATTCTCGATCGCTCGATCTTTACAGATGGATCGAAAATGGGAACGGGGGCAGGAGTTTCCTCCTCGGACCTTGACCTCAATCTAGAACTAGCGCAGTGCAGGTTTGTCACGGTTTTTCAAGCAGAGGTGCTGGCGATCCTGCAAGGTGCCGAAGAAATTTTAGCAAGGGGCATTAAGGGACGGCGTATTGTTCCTTATAGTGACAGTCAGGCTGCTCTTAAGGCTCTTAATAATCATAGGATCACTTTGTGCTTAGTACTTAAGTGTCACAATGCCCTAGAATCGGTTGCTATCGATAATGAATTTACACTCAAGTGGGTTATAGGTCATAAAGGAAATCTAGGTAAGGAGGCTGACGATGGGCTGGCGGGGTGGGGCCCGCGCTCTTACTTTGTGGCGCTAGAACCTGCTCTTCCCATTTCGTCGGGCACTGCATGGGCTTGGCTAACAGCCCAATGTGCTGGGCATATTACCAAAAAGACGAGACGCCGGAACACATTTTATGTGACTGCTCGGCGCTTGTCTAACTCAGACGTTCTATCCTGGGGGAGTACTGGCCCAGCATAGCCGATTTTGGCGGTGCTTGCCTGCCGCTCTGCTCGAGCTTACACTCAGTTTGGGCTGGCTCAGATAGGCTGTGGGCGAGCGACGCCAAATAGGGTAGATAGCACAATGGGCGCGGTAAGAGTGGTCTAAGCGCCCGTGGTTACCACCTTCCCGGTCCTAGAATCCAGAATCTAGAATCACCACGTCATTTGCTGAATGCTGTTGTAAACAAACCTACTGAGATCTCCGAAGAAGGTGCTGTATCCTCGTCTTAAACTAAACTCTGCTGTAAATATTTTATCATTCGTCCAAATTGTGCATCTAAGCGTTCGATTCGCTGCTACAAAAACTAGAATTTTATGGCATTAAAGGGAGAACCATGGACGTTAAGATCTTATTTAAGCGATCGGAGACAAATCACAACCACCTTCCCCGACCTAAAATCCAGAATCCAGTCTCCGCTTAGAAGCATACGTCATTTGGTTTAAAGCGGTGCGTGGTGCTGTACAATGATCTATAGACCACACCATTCATCTAATACAAAATTATTACTTGCGGCCATAGATAAGGATTGAAACATTAAGTTGAGCTGAGACCGACAAAAATTACGTTTCATGATAGCTGCCACTTCGATTAGTGCAAAAACTATTCAAATCTACTCGTCTGTGATTCTTTATGGATGATTAGGTAAAATAATAAATTTAATTTAATCCCCTTTGACGTTGCTCCTCGTAATTGTACATAAACAGATACTTTAAAATAACGAACTTCAGCTACAGAAGCATAAACTTATCAGATTAAAAACACGCGGTTGAACAAAATAAACGAGGACTTTGCGAAGTTACAAGCGGATTGTTTACTTTTAATCAAAACGGCAACAAATAATGAATCGATATATTTTTGGATGCGGACTCGTGTATGCTTGATCTGTTTGTGTTTTCCCAAGTTGGAAAGTTACCAGATTGATGTTATTCAGTAAGAAATAAAGAAATACCAAATAATTCTTTCACCATATATGTTGAATACAGCGGGTGAGGCCAATCGTTATCTGCAGTAGGTAAAAAAAAAGCTATTAGTAGCGATTGTAAAATCGTAAATGTGTAGTTCTATAAAGCCGTTACATTATCACATGTAATGCATAACATATTACAAAAGAACGCTTTGTATAACTAAAACCGATGCCATGTCCTACACATTTTTGATCGACATAAAAGCACTACCCTATTTCCTCTTGAAAAGCGAAAAGCAAACAAGGATATCGAATTCAGAGTAAAGGAAAAAAGAGCATTTTTAAGACGAAGTAGGTTGAATACATTCTCCATCATCACGTTTAAACAGTAAAAGCTGAAGCATTTGTAGAACATTAAAAAAAGCTCGCCAGCTACGCTTCTTTCCCATTTTACATGTAATACTATACCAGTACGTGTTTAAATACGAAGACAAAGGAAAGAAATACATCGGATCGTATATATTATTAAAGTGTTGTACGATCTCGTGCTCTTTGACATTCACTGCCAGTGAAGACGCAATCCATGTAGCCGCATCGAATTGAGCAGATATTGACATTTCCACGCACGCTCATGGAAAAGTGTCTCGTGAAAAGTTTCATTAAAAAGCGACGCGCGAGTAGCGTCAATGCGCTTATATGTGGACCAGAAGAATACTTTATACCCCGAGCAATGGCACGATAGTTTTTCTATGTGGACATGTTCGAGTCTAGGATTTCGTATTTCACGTATCTACGCTTACATTTTAAATCGTCTCCTGTTTGTCATAAAAAAATCTATTTTATAGATAAGTACATACATTCCGAGTGTTGAAAGAATTTCTTACATTACAGTTTCCTTGTTTAGGATAACCTAATTGCAGCTAAAGTTATATGCTACGGATTTTCTTTTTTTTTTTAATAAACTACTTTATCCTATCAATCAATTTATATCCGAAATTGGCCTCCTAGTTCGTGCGATTTGTTAGTTGGCACCGTCATTTCGTATGAATTATCAAGGTAACATGAAGTTGTAGCGTGCTGTTCCATCGGAAAATCTATTTCAATGTCAAGATTTAAGTTTAGTTTGAATTAATCATTAATTCTTTTCTTTTGATTGATTTTCCCACGGGCTTTGCTACCGCATGTTTCTTTATTTAAGTTTTTCTTTGTTAATATTGTTTATGAGGTGAGTGTCGTTCCCGCAGACGGTGCCCGATTCATGCACGCTCAACTTCTCCATCGCGAGCGCGTCCCCCCCACGCGGCCGCGATGGAGAAGTTGAGCCGCAATTGTATTTAAACCTCATGTTTAGCACAGGTTGAGGGAGAAGTCCTGAGTACCTCCCAGTCCGCTCTGGTTAATGTGTCGGTAAAGCTTCTGATACACGCCGAGCCTCTTATTCTCGGTCTGATTGTAGCGCTGGTAAAGCTTTCTGCTGTAACACAGGCATTTTGCCCTCCGCTTTGGCTGATCTGTCGGCAGAGCTTCTGTTACACTCCAAGTTTCTTATTCCCAGTCTGATCGTAGCGTTGGCAAAGCTTTCTAGAGTAGCATAAGTATTTTACCGATTTTCTCAGCTCTGGCCGTTGCGTTGGCACAGCTTTTGACACTCCCAGGGTTTATTTACAATCATTCCTGTACCGCAGAGTTTAGCGCGGTCACCGATATCTAACCCGACGTAGCCCGCGAAAATCGTCCGCCTTTTCGATTGACCCCCGTACACAAATTGTCGTTTCCTGTTATTAACCAAAACAAAGCCATTAGATTCCGCGTTTAGATTTCAAAAGCGTTACCGAAGCCTCGCAAATGTTGGTATATATTTACGTATGCTTGCGATAGTACATGCATTTGTTTTGATACTCTTTTTTTTTGTTTGGTGTATATACATGTATGTATGTCTCCTACACCTGTTGTATAGAAATAAGCGTTTTATTTATGATACACTTTTACTCTTTCGTTGCGCAATCAGTCTAGAACCTTGAACCCCGCACTTAGACTCATAGCTACTACTTTGGGGTTGAAACTTTATTGTAATGACGTGAATAAGACGCAACACCGTTTAAACAGTCACGCGGTTGTAATTTGCCGTTTGACAACTGACGATCAGCGCCGCCAAACGAACTTGGGGCGAACCTCCTCTTTCGACTTACAAGGATCAACGAAGAAGTAATAAGCCGTATAATCAGTACACCGAACCAGAGAACCGGAAAAAAGTCGTTCCACAGTAATTCAAAATTAACTGGATTTGCCCGGATTGTTTAACACATTTGAGCGTAACTATACATAGATACTACATCCCGACAAATACACCACGAACCTAACTGAAATGTCACGTTTCGCCCTCATGGAAATTAATTTACATAGAAAGCTTCAGATATCGTATTCGCTTGGGATTAAATTTTAATGATTTATATGGAGGATGCAGTTAACTGTGGTGGTCTCCCAACGTATCTTAAATTGGAATTACATTTGCTCGGAATATATATTTCTCCCGTTTTAAAACTGAAAATACAGTCGGGTGTATACGCAGATATGTATACACACAAAATTTACATCCGGAGAGCTAGACTCATTCATATGGAAATGTTTGAATGTTTCTTTTTTTAGATACAGATATAGAATTTCAAAGTATAGAATTTAAATTATTAGAAAAAGATCGATCTTTATTCGATGTACATATCATTATTTAAAAATCGCTGTTTGAATTTGGTTACCTTTATTCGTGGAAGGTGGGTTGCGGTGGGCATTTTTTTTTTGAATCAATAATAATGAACTTCTAGATATTCTTGACGATGGTCCATTATTGGAGGTATTACTTGGCGAAATTTCATCGTCTTTGTGATTTATGACCTGATGTTTTGACCCGCACTCCCCGATCGTTTTCAAGATAGTTTTGAAGTGCAAAGCACAGAATTTTAAATGTTGCCGAAATTCTGTCAGTTTGCTTCAAATTTCACATTTATTCGACAGCCCAAATTTGTGAGGTCGTTCACCTGCATGTGTGGGTCAATTGTCTCGATGGAGTGCTGTTTTCGTTGTGCACCTCGGTTATTGTTGTGACATTTTCTTACTATGGAAAGCCATATGTCCTTCATTTCTAGGCTCGGTGCGCTTGAAGTATAGGTGTTGTAACGATGTAGATGGCTTCTTTTAGTTTCCGTCTAGTTAGATTTTCCTCCTTTGATATTATTGAGGCTTCCTTACATTTGGCTTTATGGTTCTCATTCCATGCGTGCTGAACTATGCGACATTTATCGGTTTCACCAAGTCTTGTCAGTTTTATGTGCTCTTGTATCCTAATGTTGGATGCCCGCTTGGTTTCTCCGATAAATTGGCATCCACATTCACATGGTACTCTGGATACGCAGTGTGATGTATTAAGTAAAATTACACACAGTAGTTCTAACTTAAGTTACTAAATTCACAAGACTAAAGGAAGAGGTAACTAGCTCACGCGCTAAGTAATACCTTTAGCGCAAGCGCAACAACATGACACGCATTTTATTGCATCTTGATTTATGTTCTTAGGTTTAACCATTGTGAGGATAGACCTTATGGTGTTGTTGGTTTCGAATGACGTTCTGTTATTGTATTGGTTTCCTGTCTTTTTGATTTTTTCTGATAATCCTTTCACATATGGGGTATGTGGTAATAGTGGCTGACCTATGCTTCCTCTGTTCTCTTGCAGACTTAGCTTCAGTAAATAGATATGACATTTGAAGCTATCTGAGAGAATTTCGTCAATATTAAAAATTTTGTGCTTCAAGCTTGAAAAGTACCTTGAAAGCGGTCGGCGAATGTAGGCCGAAATGTCGCTGATAAACCACAAAGACGATGGAAACAGTCCAAATAATTAATGAATTTCAATTGTGTAGTCTGTATGGGTTTGGGTTTAATCTCAGTACTTTACAAATGTTTATTTACTTCATCAGAAGCAATAAAAGTAGATACCTAGAGGCTAAAATATGGTAAAAAGCACAATTAAATTGGACAAACCCAAATTAAATGATGGAAACATTAACATGAAAGCGTTTAAAAAATGTTAAACTATTTTTAGTGCTATTGTTTTCATCTTTTAATTTGAGTTTGTTCAATTGTAGTTAACGATTACGTCAATTTTTTTTGTATTTTACCACATCATTTTAATCTTTTCGTAGCCTAGATTTATTGCTCCTTATAAGGCAGATACGAAATATTGAGACTTATTACCTAAAATCGCAATTAGATAAAACATACTGCTGTGTACTGAAGGTACCAACAAAAAAGCAAAATGAAATTGAAAATAAAAAATTAAATTAGCTAGCTCAAAGGATAAAAATTTAAAAGGGCGCAAAAGAACAATTAAACTCAGGGTTACTCTCACAATTAAACTTATCATGAAAAGTAAAATGTGGGTGAAAGAAATCTGACTTTCTTTAATACTCCAAAAATTTAAAAGGTTTGATCTCAAATAAAAGAACAGTATTTTGAATGACGAAAAAAAATCAAAATTACAACTTTGCAGAACAAAAAAACCTTGGACAAAAGATCCTTGTCGAAATCAAAACTGCATTTGACTCTAAATTAAAAAAGGACAAAGCTAAAACCTTTATCAAAGCAAAAGGTAACAAATACACTCCGCCAAAAAAGTATCGCATAAACTAAAAAAGGGCATTTATGAACCAAGATATTTTTATACGTTCACAAAAAGTTTGCCTTGTGTATGTGAACTATAAAAACACTAACAAAATAAAGGAACTTAGCGTTTCTACTTTTTTTTTTCTTAAAAGAACACATTTAGAAAAATGCATATGTGTAAGGTTTGTTCAGTTGTTTATTGAAAGTCTTCCTATACGGACAAATTTTAAAGTGCGAAGTCAGAGTTCTGTACCAACGCTTTTAAAACTAAAATGAGCAATTTAACTTCAGAACAAGTGGCTGCTATAGTTGCTTTAATCGAAGATGGACGATCTCAAGCATACGTTGCTAATTTGATGAACATCAATCAGTCAAGTGTTTCTAGAGCCGTAGCCAGATATAGGGAAACAGGCATTTACAGTAGAAGAGCTGTACCAGGTCGTCCAAGATGTTCTACTCGCCAAGATGACCGCTATTTACTACTACAAGCATTACGTCGAAGACATGTAGATTAGATTAGGATTGGGGTGGCCTATCGACCTATTTCACCGCGACCTTTTCAGATCTATTGTGATCCCCTTTTTCCCTAGAGGACGCTCTCTAATTTTGCCCTCTTAATTAGGCCTATCATCTTTGAGAGCGGCTTCTTTATGTAGCTACTAGCTGTGGGGTTCACCTCCCCCATTACTAGAAACCTTGTCCTCGCCAGGCCTTCACATTGACACAGCACATGAACTGGTGTTTCTTCCTCCTCTTGGCAGTATCTGCAGGTTGCATCATCTGCCAGGTCTATGTTGTACATATGCCTATTCAGTCTACAGTGACCAGTCAGCAGACCTACAATCATTTTGACAGTCTTCCTGTCTTTATTCAGTAGATCTCTCGTAAGTTCAGGCCTTTGCTCCTTTAGGAACTCTTTTGCCTGCCATTGTCCCGGTGATTTTTGCCACCACTCTCTGGACTGTTTATATATCCATTCATTGATGGATTTTTTAATTTGCGATTTGGTAGTGCCGAAAGAGGGGTCGGCTCCGACGAATGGCCTTGACGAACCTCGCCTGGCTAGCTCGTCCGCCGCCTCGTTTCCTCTCACGCCCGAGTGGCTAGGGACCCAGGCTAGGGTTACTTTCCTTTGGGTGCCCACCTCATTTAGGGCGCTTACACCGTCCCAAATCAGCTTAGAGTCCACGCTTGCGGAGCTAATCGCTTTAAGTGTGGACTGACTGTCGGAGAAGATAGCGACGCTTTTACCCGGTTCGGTATATCTTTCTATCTCTCGGACGCAGTGATGAATTGCAGCAACCTCAGCTTGGAACACCGTCGTGTCTTTGCTGAAGGTTACCGAAAGAGCCTTTTTAGGCTTCTTAGAATAAATACCCGCTCCAACGCCGTAGTCCGTTTTAGAGCCGTCAGTAAACCAGTTTGAGTCCGCTCTTACCGGGGCACTTGCCTCCCAGTCCTTCTTATCTGGTATTATAACCTGATATTTCCTATCTAGGTTAGGGGTACGAACCATGGCATCGCATGGCAATCCTAAAAGAGGTGCCTCCTTGAGTTCGTCTAGCAGCTTTTTATAGTCAGCCCCGTGCGATTTACTTATCGGTACTTGACTATGTAAGAGTATGTGTACTGTGGACCTTGCGGCTCCTTGTACAAAGATATGTAATGGTGGCAGGTTCAGAATTACTTCAATCGCGGCGGTAGGGGTCGATCTCAACGCCCCCGTGGCGCACAGGCACGCCAGCCTTTGCACGCCACCCAGCGCTTTGGCCGCCCCCGCCTGCCGCGCCTTTGGCCACCATGCAACTGCTCCGTACGTTAACATGGGTCTAATTACCCTTGTGTATAACCACGGAGTCATCTTGGGGTTAAGGCCCCAATTCTTTCCACACAACCTCCTACATCTACCCAGGGCGATGGTGGCTTTGGTGGTCAATTTCTGGATATGTGAATTCCATGTGTGCCTTTGATCAAACCATACCCCCTTCACCCCTTCACCTCTTTGACATATGGAATTCGTTCGCCTCCTATCACTAGTGGCTGTAAGCCTTCTAGCGTTCTTTTTCTTGTAAACGTGACAGCCTGTGTTTTTTGAGCATTGACTGAAAGTCGCTCTTGTTTACACCATTTGTCCACTGTGTTAAGAGCGGTTTGCATACGCTCCACCAGAACCTTTGGAAACCGCCCTCTGACGACTATTGTAAGGTCGTCAGCATAGCCAAGGCAATGGAATCCCTTGCCGGTCAGCTTCCGGATTAGGTCGTCTACCAGGGTAGCCCACAGCAGGGGAGAGAGAACTGCACCCTGCGGGCATCCCCCTCCTGCCTCTGCCTCAATGGTAGCCTCGCCAATTGTGGATGTGATTATCCTTCTTTCCAGGCTGGCTCTTACCCACTGTAGAAGCCTCGGCGCGACACCCCTTCTCCGCAATGCCCCAATGAGCGAGTTAGTGGTGGCATTGTTAAATGCTCCCTCGATGTCCAGGAAAGTCGTCATGGCTCGAAGACATGTAACTGCGAGACAATTGCAGAACGACTTGGCTAGAGTCAGAAATACTCGTGTGAGTACTCAAACTATTCGGAATAGGTTACGACAGAGTGGATTAAGAGCTAGAGTAGCTGTAACAGCCCCTCGTCTCACTAGGAACCACCGAGTGGCTCGCTTAAGGTTTGCCAGAGAACATGTAAATTGGAACATTAATGACTGGGCCAATATACTCTTCACAGATGAGTCAAGATTTGGTCTTTACACCTCAGATAGGTGTATCTCAGTGTACAGACGAGACGGTGAGCGCTATTCGCAGTGTAATATCAGACCTAGACCTAATTTCGCTGGTGACTCTATTATGCTTTTGGGAGGCATCTGTTTAACAGGTCGTACAGAGTTAGTACCAGTAGACAGAGGTACACTGACTGCCCACAGGTATATAACGGACATTTTAGAAGAACATGTAGTACCATATGCGCCAATTATAGGAAACGAATTCATGTTAATGCACGATAATGCACGACCGCATGTTGCAATAATCGTCCAGGAATACCTTAACGATGTTGGTATTCCAGTTTTAGATTGGCCTGCGGTAAGTCCGGACATGAACCCTATCGAGCACGTGTGGGACCTCCTTCACAGACGGATACGAACCCAAAATGTTGCCCCAGCGGACCTGCATGGACAAGCAAATGCTCTCAGTGACGAGTGGGAGAATTTGGATCAGGATTATATACGGAGGTTAATCGAATCTCTGCCAAACCGTATGCGGGCGGTCATAAGAGCCAGAGGTGGCAATACTCAGTATTAAAAGCTACTGTTATGACATTTTTCTTTCCAAAATTATAATTTCTTGTTTTAATAAAAATCTCAAGTATGAGTTCTTGTTTTTATTTGGCCTGTATTTTATTTAAACAATCATAGAAATTATATCTTAGAGCGCATTAAAGTATATTTACAACTTTATGCTACAAACAAAGATTATGCGATACTTTTATGATTCAAAACTAAATTATGCGATACTTTTTTGGCGGAGTGTAGTTCAGGAAGATAATCTATTTTTTTGTCAATTCAATCCACGTGGTCTCTTTATTTAAACAACTAAATTAAACGTGGACAATTCAAATAATTTACATAAATGAAAACTAAAAACAAGCACAATGCTTCTATTCACCCAACCCGAGGTGATTAATTATTAAATAGAAAACAGCAAACTAGAAAACGGAAAATTTAAACTCTAAAACATTAATATATCTTCCTGCACGAAAAATAATAAAAGATCTTATATCTAAATTGTGTACACAAGAATATAATATCAATTATCATAAAATGAGTTCCATGATGGACGAAATAAAATCATAAACGCGAATTCATAACTTAAAATCAAAAAATCACAAAATGGCAGCAATGAAATACAATTTTACATATACTTACAAGCTCGTGTCTATAACGGAACTCAACTTACAAGGTTAAACAATCGTATACATATCAAATAACAGCTGCGTGCGCTACGCCTAACGCACAAATCATAGAAGACAAACTTCTAAGAGGGACATGAGCTACATGAGCAAATGCTAACAAATTAAAAAGTGAAATTAATTTAAACAAACTGAACATTTAAATAAATAAATTAAACAATCCAAAACATTAACTAACTCTTACTTAAAAATAAAACAATTTGAAATTTCTCGCAACATTGACAAAGGCTTATCGGAATGAACAAGAAAAAACTGAATTTACAAAAACCGGGGTGCCCGACCACAGCAATACGTACGTAGATAAAGCTGCTGACAAGTTAATTATCTTCATTTGAATAGATTCGGCGTTTACTTGATGTAAATCCATTTTAATTAATAGACAACAATTAGTTGTGAGATTTACACTTTATTGTTAAAAATGAGAACTGTTTCGCCGTAAAACGGCTTCGTCAGAAAATATACAATAGACCGGTGTACGGCGAAACAGCTGTCATTTATATCAAGAAAGTGTAAATCTCACAACTAGTTGTTGTCTATTAATTTTTAATTATCTTCTTCGCTTCTGGAGATCCTTGTCGTTTTCAACGATTTGGATAACTTCACTATGATTTCTTCATTTTCAATAAGTAGTTCATCAAAAATTCTGACGAAATAAATTGTTTCTCTTGACGTAGTAAATATTCGGCTTAATGAAATATTTTCGAATTTTCTTGGTATGAAGTTTCACAAGGTGGTGTAGTCGTTATATTTAATATATTTAATATATTCAACGTGATTCTTTTACTTCGGACAATGAAGGTAATATCCATGAACATTTTAACACGGCTTTTCACTAAACGGGCAGAACAGAAACTGATGTCGAAGAAACTAGAACAACAAGTTTCTCAGTGTCACCGAAGAAACGCGATAGGAATTAAATATTTTGATATGCTTATGAATTCATGTTTTCCTAGGACAAACGGCTGTTTTGTATTTTCTAACTTAAAATAATTAGCGGTATACACATCTTTCAGGAATGTACTTCTTCTTCCAGGTATAAATAATTTATAGTTTAAATTATTTTTGTTTTTGTGGCACGTTAGCTGGCCATTCTTTCTATACTCGTAAATTCTATTATGTTAAAAAGGTGACAATACATATATTATTAGCACAAAGCCCACTTAAATGTCGTTGCATATCAGCTGTGGAATACTGCATTATTGGATGTTTTGAAAGCAGCAAGGAATAGACTGATATCGTAGTTATTATATCATTCGTCTTGAAGATCCCTTCCAACTTCTTGTCCGCTAATAAGGAAAATTAAGTTATTATATCGATCATTAAATTAATCGTTTTCGTTAATGGAACAAAGGTTCATCAGCTGATACCCGCTTGAGAACGCCTGTACGCTTTCTAAATCAGATTTTCCCTAAAATTTTTGTATAATACGGTTTCGATTGAGTTCCTACTTACTCTTCCTCATTTTGGTACCGAAGGAAAATCAATTTTCCTCCTGCTTCTTATATTTCTTATCGACACTTCTACTAGAATTCTCTAGAAAAGTAAGTGTCGTTTTAAATTGTATTTGGTGGCATAAATTGCAGGAAAGATGAAAACCGTATAGAATTTTCAGCCTTTAGTTTTTGTGTGCTAACATTTTTGTTGTTAAAATCGTGAAGCAAGAAATTTTTGTGTGTTTTCATTAATTTAAAATGAGGGCGTCTCCGATATGAGTAAATATATTTAAATTCCGTTAAAGCGAAACCTATTTGCATGATTACTTAGAGCTAACATGTCTTAGGAACCTATGCTCATTACATTACTGCAATTTCTAGTTAGCTTTATCGTTTTCACAAACCAGAATGACGCTATAAATAACGGGACAGAGATAGATACGATAGAACGCCAGCCGTCCGGGAGAATCCATCTCTGGGAAACCACAAAGACATACAATTTAAAATCTATACAGCTGCCAACTATAAACACATGTGTGTGCTAGGCGGATAAAGAAATTGTTGTCGCAGACGATGAAGACGACAGACCGTTCGGTTTTCTCTGCAAGGGGCAATGGCTTCTCCGGTACCGATTTTACGCCAGATTTTCTGTTGACACAAATGCGACATTTCTCGAAGATGGGTGACCAGTGAAGCGATTCAATAAATAAGCTGCTATATTTCAACGAGCTACGTGATAACCTAAATCCAGCGTCTTTCGTCTTCATGCGGGCACGATAAGGAGAGGAGACAAATGCGAAGTATAGAGACAGAGGAAGCCTGAAGGTAGTCATGTGTGCATTATACTGTTATGAATGTTATAAGTACTCATTTTACGCAATTGGAAGACATGAGACTTAGAATATCTCGTGTATATTCGCTGTAAAGTGTAAATGAATTGGCATAGACACTATACTGCCATGTTCTTAGTATACAGGGTATCATGGTCAAACTTATATACATGTGGAATGATGTGTTAGATATTTTGGAAATTATTCTTGAAAATGTGCCCAGTTTCTACGTATGAAACGATGACATGGTGGCAGAACACGTAAAAAGGCACAGGTAAAATACCTGAACGGTTTCGGGGTAATATAATTGCCCCGAAACCGTACAGGAATTTTACCAAATCTTCGTTAGAGTGTATATATTACAGGTAATTTAATGAATATAAAAAACAATGCTTATAATAATAATAATAATAACAATAATACATTTAGATGGCACTTAACTGTTTCACTAAACTTATAACTTTCTTTTTCGAGTGTGAAAAAAGGCTGCTTTTGGTGTCGGCATCAGGATTCGTCTTCATGATGTAGCGTTGGAGACTTGGAACTCCTACAAACAACTGACCTTCTTCCATTATTGATATACTTACAAGATCGTAAGCATTGATGAAAAATGAATGCCTAGATATCAATTAGTATCTTAGTATGCAATATGTAACGTGTGTAAAATATAGGTTTTAAGTTACCTATTTGAAGAGAATATAAAAAATAAAGTATGAAGAAGGCTAACTGTATTATATATATTGTGCATTCGAAATTTATAGCGTATAATAGCTATGTGCTTGCTTAGTGGTTATATCTAAACGCTTTCTTAGCCATAAAAACAAATGCATAGATAGGTATAAGATAATATTCTAAGTATAAATAGACAAGTTGAATAATACTTTCATAACCTCTGCTTCAGAGTAGCGAAATATGACTGCAATAAAAAATATCTGTAACCATTTACTTTAAGATTACGGTAATACACAAACTACAAATGTATTTTATATACCCTGTCGAGGCATATTAATGTGTTTTTTTGGAACACAATTAGGTGTATTGTGTGTTTGTATATGCATAAACCTATATGTTTCAATGTTTGTAAATTATGAAAATGCAGCTGCAGGTCACTCTCAGTAGTAAGAATGTATTATTTAACTACTAGATTTATTTTAAATTAGTCACTTACCTAAATATGCCTATAGATAAGACAAAAAGCACCACCACTGCCACTTCCATGCGTTTTCTTCTATCTACAAATTGAACATGCGCGCATTGTAAGTATGTATTTGGTTTCCTAAGTAAATTTCCTAACTGTGGATAAAATCACCAAGTAATTTATTAAAAATTCCTGGGTAAGCATAAAAATTTTAGTAATATTATGTTTTTACGTAGCACTTTTACCTACAAATGAAAAATATTGGTCGATATGTGCGAAATTTCCAAAAGTATAGGTAATTTTACTAAAGAACGGAAAATTACCCAGTTTTTGGTGATTTTCCCCCAAATGTTACTGGAATTTTTAGGAGGAATCCTGGTAAATTTACTAAAATTTTTTAGTGTGCAAGACAACTACGTAGTCTGCTTTGATAATAGCTTTTCAACAACCCGTCCGCACCTTCCATCTGCTACATTTCGTCGTCCTTCCTAGCGAATCAATTGCTTCATAAACTCTTGCCTGGTCCACAAGATGTTGAAAACACGTCACTTTTGGCAACATGTTGGAAATGCCATCCGACTTGGTGTGTCGCGGATGCAACGAACGATTCCAGAACTACTACGTCTTACACAAGACACAACGAGTTTTCAAGCAATAATCAATACGACTGAAATATTTGCGAAATTTAAAAATTTTCGGTGACACTCAGTGAGTGTTGAACGTATTAGGGTCAGATAAATGCAACTCGAATCTGATCTAAAAATTCTAACTCACTCTAAAAGTATTGGGGATTACTAACAATCTATCTTTAACCTGGCCAGGTACCTCGGTACCTCATACATTCAAGGAAATAAGGAAGCAAGGCGTTCTTGCAAGAATAGGTATCGTTGGGTTTTTTCTAGTAGCAAAATCTATCGTGGGTGTAGCACCTATAGCAGACAAATAGCAAATGAATTGGCTGCTCTTCGGTTCTCGGGTTCTCTGCCGTGTAGAAAGTTTAAATTACTTGACGTTTCGATCATCTTGTCGTGATCTTCTTCAGAAGTGAAGTGACTAGTTTGTCCTGATCCGGGGTTAATATATGGTCCTGTGTCCGTTGGTGCGTAATCATTCCGCTCTGTTGAGGCGTGTCCGTTGCTCTCCGTTGGGCTGTGAAGAATGATTTCCAGATACTTGGTAATTGTAGTCCGTCTTCTCTGTTGATATTGTTCGGATTTTTCTGTATTTCAATAGCTTCTCTGTACAATCTTCTCCAGTAATGTGGTTCCGTTGCTAGTTTCCTGCATTTGTCAAACTTGATTCCTTGTTTCGTGTTTGTTGAGTGTTCTGCTACTGCTGATTTGTCTGTGTATTCATACTTAGTATCTCGCATATGTTCTTTTAGCCTGATATTGATGTTTCTGCCTGTTTGTCCAATGTATACCTTTCCACAAGTGCAGGGTATCTCGTAGACTCCTGGATTTTGGAGCGGTGAGGTACGATCTTTCGGCGAAGGTAATTTTGTTGATAGTTTTTCTGGAGCATTGAAGATTACTTTGATGTTGTGTTTGCGCAGCTTTCTTCCAATTTTGTCAGTGCATCCTTTGATGTATGGCAGGCAAGTCGTTCCAGTAGTAGTTGTTGTTTCTTCCTGTTGTTTTGGGTGTTTTGGTTGTTTGTTGATGGTAGCTGTGATGTCTTTGAGTCTGTAGTCGTTCTGTTGTAGTGTGTTCTTGAGATGTTGGAGTTCGGCTTCGAGGTGTTCTTCATCTGATATCGTCTTAGCTCTATGCACCAATATGTTTAAGATTCCCCGTTTTTGTGCAGGGTGATGGTGAGAATTTGCATTGAGATAGCGATCCGTGTTGGTTGGTTTACGGTAAACCTGGTGTCCCAGTGTGTGGTTCTCTTTCCTCTTGAGTAGCACATCCAGAAAAGGTAAGGAGCCATCTTCTTCGAGATCCATGGTAAATTGTCTTTGGGTGTGTTGTTTGTTGAGGTGTTCCAGAAATTGAGGTAAAGTGTCAGTTCCATGCGGCCATATGACAAAGGTGTCGTCAACGTACCGATACCAGCACTTCGGTTTTAGTTCACTTGATGCAATGGCGGTCTCCTCGAATGCTTCCATAAAGATGTAAGCTAATACTGGAGATAAAGGTGATCCCATCGCGGCTCCTTCTACTTGTTCATACACTTCTCCGTCGAAGGTGAAATATGTTGAAGATGCGCAGAGTTCTATTAAATTTATGATGTCATCTTCCATGTTGATTTCTTGGGAGCGTTGTCGGATGATGGTGACAGCTTCATCTATCGAGATATTAGTGAACAACGATTTGACGTCGAAGCTCACTAAAACGTCATTCTTCTCCACTTTGACATTCTTGACTTTTTCTATGAAATGCGCCGAATTCTTGATGTACGTCTCTGTTTTTCCCAAGAGTGGTTGAAGATTCTTGGCAAGGTATTTGGCTAAAGGATGCGTGGCCGAACCCACTGCTGATACAATAGGCCTCATGGGATTTCCGTCTTTATGTATTTTTGGGAGTCCATATAATCTTGGTGTTCTGGTGCCTGTCTTGATGATATTCCGGTGTAATTCCTTAGGTATCGATGATGTTTTGACTCCTGCTGATAATTTTCTTTCCAGTGCTGGAGTTGGATCTTTCTTAAGTTTGCGGTATGTAGAGTCTTGAAGTAATACCCGCATCTTTCCTTTGTATTCTCTTGTGTCCATGATGACGGTCGCGTTTCCTTTGTCTGCCGATATTATGGTGCGGTCTTTGTCCTTCCTCAGTTCCGTAACGGCTCTCCTTTCTTCTCTTGATATATTAGATGTGGGTGGTTTGGCTGATTTTAAGATGCGTTGCGTAGTAGACCTGATATCCTCTACTTCTTCTGCTGGTAGAGTTTTGATGGAAGTTTCTATGGCACAGATGATGTCTTCTCTAGGTATTTCTTTTGGAGTGATGGCGAAGTTCAGTCCTTTTGCTAAGATTTGTTTCTCCGGTCCTTGTAGTGGTTTGGAAGATAGGTTTATAACTACTCGGTCTTGATGTAATGTAGAGCTCTGTGGTCTTGATTTTTGGTGTAGCTGCGTGAATTTGTCCTTTTGTTTCTTGGTGGCTGCTTCCGCATGATATCTGGCTTTGTCTGTAGTGAGGCGGTCAATAGTCGTCCACGTGTCGTTGTTCAGGATGTTGCTTAAGCGTAGGTGTGTTTCGTATAACAAAATTACCTTCGCCGAAAGATCGTACCTCGCCGCTCCAAAATCCAGGAGTCTACGAGATACCCTGCACTTGTGGAAAGGTATACATTGGACAAACAGGCAGAAACATCAATATCAGGCTAAAAGAACATATGCGAGATACTAAGTATGAATACACAGACAAATCAGCAGTAGCAGAACACTCAACAAACACGAAACACGGAATCAAGTTTGACAAATGCAGGAAACTAGCAACGGAACCACATTACTGGAGAAGATTGTACAGAGAAGCTATTGAAATACAGAAAAATCCGAACAATATCAACAGAGAAGACGGACTACAATTACCAAGTATCTGGAAATCATTCTTCACAGCCCAACGGAGAGCAACGGACACGCCTCAACAGAGCGGAATGATTACGCACCAACGGACACAGGACCATATATTAACCCCGGATCAGGACAAACTAGTCACTTCACTTCTGAAGAAGATCACGACAAGATGATCGAAACGTCAAGTAATTTAAACTTTCTACACGGCAGAGAACCCGAGAGCCGAAGAGCAGCCAGCAACGACGGCCGTGAAAGCCTAAAGACTACTTTAGCAAATGAATTTCTGGACAAATCAAGAAAGGGCCCCAATATTGAAATAATTGTGCGAAAGAGTGTACTTCATCCAATCATGTCAGACTACTAGTTGAACTGTCACAGTAATGATTTCTATTTTTGTAAATCTTTGCAGATTACTTTTGCACTTTCCCAAATCGGACTGTTTGATGAGGCTATGTGCCAGTTGTTTTTCAAGGAAGAAATGATAGCAGAGCACATTTTTTGACACTTTTGAGTCGCCAGGAGAAACAGTTGATTTTTTTTTGGTGTATAGTTCAAGAAACATAAATTAACGGATTTTTACCAAGTAGTGGGTATGTTATTTCCTTAATTTAATATTGGGATCGTAAGTGTAATATCGTAATAAGTTAAGGAGTAAAATAATAATATAGATACACTATCATAAATTGTGTTGATTAGAATTTATTACATTTGGTAAAGCAGGAAATGACCAACACGCAATAAGCCTTTGATAACGTCGAGGGATTGATAATGACGGTAAAGTAAATACAGGTATGTAATGTTAAAGGTAACTATTTACCTTTAATATTGCCACAGCCCATAAATGTAACATTCGTAGGTTTATACCTGTATATGTATATACTGTGTTCATCGCAAAAAATATGTACATATAAACAATTACTAAAATTACTTTAGTGCTATTTTATTTTACTATCACTGAGGAAACCAGAAATCCTAATCTAATATCATTTGCAGGCAACTTTTTTTTTAGCGACTGGAGAACTCATAGCCTCCGTGGCGCAATTGGTTAGCGCGTTCGGCTGTTAACCGAAAGGTTGGTGGTTCGATCCCACCCGGGGGCGATTATTTTTTTATTATTTTTATCTTATGATTCAGCCACCTTAAATTTTATCCTTCTAAATGTTCAAATCAAACTTACAAACACATCTTTATTGTTCAAATGCATAAAAGTAGTATTAAATGCACATGTAAGGCTCACTCCCTTGTGCTTGTACACATTATTGATTTCCGGGTCTAATAATATTTTGGTTACCTTTAGTTGTTCCATTCACTAATGCTTGTAAAAATAAGAAGGTCTCAGTAAAAGAACCAACATAGTTTACTGCACAGCAATGTAAGGGTCCAAATTCAGGAGTCCACTCAATGTAACTAATTAGGTCACAATGCGATAAATGAATAACTGCTTAGAAATCCCTCATTACAAAGTCTTCTAATCTAAGATTTAAAGTAAAACGCTGATTGTTTTTAATGCTGGTGCCCCCGAATCTTTTCTTGAGAGGTGTACGTATGTCCCTGGCTGGTCACTAAAATATGCATATAAGCAATATGAGCTATCTGTTTGCTTTATTGATATGTTCTAACTTATCTTACACAATTGCATGTAAATATTATACTTGCTAAGAAATGTTTTTATTATCCCATATATAGGAATTAATTGCTTTATATCATTTTCATTCATGAACTTAGTTTCATCAATCAGATTACCGTACAGGAAAGTAATTTCTTGAACTCGAATTAATAAAACAGATTGAATGCGATGAAAAATACGCGCCATTAGGGGTTCTGCCACCTGAATATCTTTTCGGTTCTATAATTATACCATTATAAATATGCATACCAGCATATCGATAATACTGTAATCTAATAAAAAAAACACTTGCGTTGAAATATCTTTCACAGATCCTCCAACAACTCCAATTCGAGCAGCAGTTCACTTACCTACTTCATCATTAATATTTTTAGGTGGATTTATCGCTACATATGTTCACCAACCTTTTTGTCATGACATAAGTACATTGATACATGTAAAACTAATAAGATTCCATTAAATAACTTCTTCAAAAGATTTTCACACAACGAACTACTCTGTAAAATAAAAAACGATCACACAATTGGCCGACAACGCATATAACAACTGTTTTGCTGGTGCGCTCGAACCAATTCTAATATTTATTTATTATATTAAATAAATCCCTCGTATTGCTGCGCATGTACAATAAGCTGCATTCTCTATTCACTTGCACTAAGCAAAAATATTCTCTAGTTAAGAAAATTCATCGAAACAAAAGTTTTGTTGAATTAAAACTTTCAATTTTCTTAGTGGTAAAAGATTTACTCACAACAAAATTATTTCATTTTCTCTATAAGAAAATTGTGTTAACATAATATTTTGTTTTGAACTCAGAATGCATTTTTCTGCGTGCAGGTTTGCAAAATAAGTCATTCAAAATTGAATCAGCATGATCAAGAAAAACAAAAAAAAAGTGTAAATTTATAAAAAGTGCCATGTTGATAAAAGAATAAAAATAAGCAACTCCTAGTCACATTGTTCAGGAAAATGAGATAGTACTGCGATATTTGACAATTTCTTGAGACAATATAAAATTTAACAATTGAGTAAATAAAGTGGTTGCTTGCGTGTACGTCATTTGACATCATAATAATAAAAAAATGTTCTCATGTGATACGGGATTTATATATGACATTAGCTCTAAAATCGCTATTTGAAAACAAAATTTTCAAAATGCTTTTTGACCATAGTTTCTGTTGATTTTGCAGGATCTATGTTTATTTTGCCAAGCAATAGTCGCTTCACCAAAGCACCCTAATCAATTACGCCATAGAACTAGGTGCTCTTTTGTTTCTGTATCTTTCCTTTATTCTGAATATGTAATAAGTATGTATATATAGCTTTCAGAAATAACTCATTCAATGAGCTCCTTTTTCATTTATCCTATATTCCCTCAGTTTTATCCTGTGCTATAAAATTTTTCATATACAGAATTCAATACAGGGTTTTCAATGAAAAATATTATAATACAGAATGCTCTTCTCTCCCTATTTATTTAAAAAACGACACTTGTTTCCTCTTGTAACTATAAACTAAATATCTCTTTTTCAAATGTTGTACTAAATTGCACTGTGCATATTTATAGAATTTAAACTTTCCTTTCTTCAAAAGAAACTTCAATGAAATATAAAGCCTTACCATTAACACCATTTCAGTATCCACTACCAGATCTTTGCATTATCTCGATAGCACAGCTATGTAAAAACCAAATATTTTCAATGCTTTTCATCTATCATCCCCAGCGCTTAATCATTTATATAAAACAGGGTTCTCTATTACTACTACTCGGATTTCTATTGCCCTTAACGCAAAGAATGAAGAGTAAAATAAAAGAAGGAGACCGGCACACTTCACAATCTACAAGCACCCTCACCTATCGGAAGCATCCCTCGAGTGTGCAAGATCAATTTTTACTACAAAAGACAAGAATTTCAATACCAGAAGTATTGGCTTTCATGCCGGCGCGGCGCGCGGTTGTGCATCGAATGTCTGCTAGAGGCAGATACACACGACGAATGGTATAATGGCCAGGCATCTTGACGTTAAAGAAACCAACGCGACACGTCAATGGTAAAGGGCTTATGTATGTAAATTTCAGAAGGGCAGGTAGAGTTTTATGTGTGTTATGCCATCATGTATGCAAAAGTGAATGTTATGGTGATGTTGATCAGCATCACTAAAAAATTATTCATTGCTAAATATGAAGGTGTGGAAGATATGTTTTATGCATTTTACTTAAGCGGTTTTGAATTACTACTTTTACATAATAATAAATACAAAAATTCTTGGTAATGTTTTAGAGGTTACGATAACGGGTGGAGGGTTACAAAAAATACTTCGATTAGATTTGTGAGGATTATATCTAAAATATAATGACAGTCATTTTATTTTGACCGCTACATACTTCCATTACTATTGCATATACAAAAAAAAATCAAATAAAAGTTGTAGTCTTTTACCTCTACCGAATAAAAATTTGACAACTATCAGAATTGCATATGGAACGCGCGGCTAACAAAACATAATTTCATTTTTTGAATAGAAAATACTGTACACTTTTATGTTTTGGATAAGCCTGGGTCTTCTGCGATTTCAAACATATTATACTATATACTACTATCATTACTGATTTAAATAACTAAATACAAAACTTAAGAAAACGATATAAATTGTCATAAATCAATGGAGCTCACTTTGAGCAGTTCCTTTAAAATAAGTGTGGATTAGTTTTTGTCTAATATATTATTGGATGCTTTTGCATTTTATTTTTCACTAATTACATTTTTACAGTCATTAAATTTGTTCGCTCAAATGAGTGGCTAATTATTTAAAATACTTATTTATTTAAAATATAATATTATATATTCGGAATTAGAAGCTGAAGGGCTATGCAAAAATAAAAAAATATATATAGGCTGTCCCATTGAAATATGCAAATATATATTTCATTTGCGCGCCCTCTACATACAATTCTGATAACTACCACTTTTTTAATCACTAGAGGTAAAACACAACTTCTATTTGAAATATTCTTTTGTACATGTAATAGTAAGGGAAATAAGTGGTGGTCAAAAATAAAATGAAAAACTCAGGGTTAAGAAATGGTAATCGGTGAAAGCAACAGAGAAATACAAGAGATAATTTATATTCAACGATACTATATTTTCAAATTGAAATTTGATGTAGATTAATTTCAAACACAAAGACAAAAATAAATATGGGTACTTTTCGTGAGCCATCTTGGAGCCATGATTTAGAATTTTGGGTTTGTTGAAATGGGGAATTGAAATTGGGAGCGGGGGCCACTTCCAAACATGATTCTGGATAAGAATTTAGTAAAGGACTCGGTATTTATAATACTACTGTAATTTGTAGATGACAGAGAAAATTTCAGTATGACTGTGAATTTACAGTTCAATGTTTACAACAGCACAGTATGATCGCTGTAAATTTAATGTCAATTTCCAGTATACTTAAAAACTGTCTGAAATCTACATCAAGATTTTGGACTTTTATCTTTACTGTTTGATTATTCACTGAGAAACTTAAAGCTGCAGTAATTTTCTTCTAAAAACTTCCTTACAGTAACAATTCTGTAGAATAAAGTTTTTACAAAAGTTTTTTACTGTGTAATATTATTTTGTTCTTCTTCTGTTTCTATTCTTCCGTTCCAATTAATTAAAAGAAATATTTAACTGTAAAGTAAGATTGTTTTGCGTTCTCCCATATAAACGTCAACTGAAGTAAAGCCGTACTTCCTGTGTCAATATGATGTTTGGCATGTAAAAAATCCCTACCTAAGGTTGAAATTCCTTTGGGTTCGGCAAAATTCGAGTAGGGTTGGTAAAACCCGTCAGGTAGATGTCAGTGCTTAGAAGTGTCAAGGTGTATTCCACAACCCAAAGCTTCGCCCAGCAACAAGATACATACATACATATACGTCAGTTGTTTCTTATTCAAAAATTAAAATAGGTACTGTACTAGTACAAAATTGAATTAAATGATGTAGCATTATAGCAGTGTTATGTTTTCAAAGCACGTTTGTTGACACATTGGTGTTTATTGTATGTCTTCAAAAAAGAAAGGAATAGGTATCTACTGTTAATGGATACCTACGATCTATATTAACGAGGTAAAAAAGTAAACTCCTTCCAGTCGTTGAAGGTTAATTTGCCACAACGGAAGCTTGGGTTTTCATAAGACCTAAATATGACACCTTAACACTAAACCAATTTATCAACATCTCAATTGCATTTTTATATAGACTTTATTCACTGAAATATCTTTTTTATCATACGCGAGAAGAAGAAATGTTAACGGAAAATGAATTAATTTCGCAAATACACAGTTTGGGCTACAAAAGAATCTCTACACATAAATAATACGCACACACAGCCATTTTAAATTCATTTTATATGCAAAACGGTGCTGTGCGGCAGAAGAGGAAACGCCCTCCGTGCGCGAATAGAGGAGAAGGAAACGGGCAAAAAACCCGCCGCGGTGGAACTGATCTGGAGCAAAAATATTTCATGTAATATTTGAGGCTCAAGGAAATGTTTGACATAATAATATAAGACCTAACTTCTGTTCGGAATACGTTTCTTTTCTTGGTGGCACGGCTGCGGGGTTTCGGATGAAGGAAAGAAAAAAATTGTGACAAATACACCGTTGCGACCTTAAACATTTTATGCCATCCAGTATTTATACCGTGCTTTAGGGAGGGAAAGAAAATGAAAGTGATTGTGTTAGAAGCGACTCAATTTTTACATTCTTGTTGGTTGGTTGCTGTGTTAAATTTTTTATTTAGAGATAAATCACGATATTTTTGATTTATTATTGTATATGCTGCGCATACATTCTTAGAGTGTATATAAAAATGAAATTCTCTCAAGAGAAAATAACGAAAAGTATGTCTTTGGGAAGGGGTATTTATCTTTTTCCTCTTTTTGTATAATTGGATATATGTCAGAAGCAGTCGAAACAGGTAAATAATGCCAGAGTTCTTTGTAATAATATGAAATGCTCTTAGTGAATACACGATTTGTCTCTAGTTATGTCAGCCAGAGAGTTTCTACGATACATGTGAATTACAGAGTTATGAAAGACATTAATTGGGCTTTACGTAAGAATAAGTTATAACAATGGATTTTGAACTTGTTTACTATAAGCAGATTTTGCAAAGGACCCCAGTATTGAAAACGAAAAAGAGTGTAAGGTAAAACAGAGTAATATTGGCAGGCGGAAAGGAGTTTTCTTGTAAAATAAAATTAATTTAAGCATTTAAAACGGTATTCATTTTCCTCTTTTACGCAGCTATAAAACAAATGATATAACAGTTTCGAAATTTTTTAATGCTTCGTGTCTTTGCGGTGTTTAATACAGGAATGAATTTAATCATTTCAAATGAAATGATGTCTGGTGGTTCTAACCTTTTCTCCATCTCGTCCTTGCCACGCAACCAGTTGAAGCGATTGAATCTGAAGAGTGTGCTCTAACATTCCATAAAACCATAAAGTATACATTCTGTAATGCATTGCCTTGTATATTCCAAAAGTGAATGTTGACAGCTCAGAATTAAAACGAAAACTCGTGGTACCTATAATAGGTTCTCACCACATTTAGATTTCCACATCAAAACCAAGGTAAATATATGAAACACCGAGATATTCACTAATTGCAAGCTTCAACAATAACAAATTCGAAAGAACATTGAAAAATATATTAGTAAAGCTTCTTATTCTGTTTCTTAAATCGAAGTTATTTTGTATAGATAGGCTTCTTTTCACTGCATATACCATGTAGAATGTCCTCTGTTTTATTGCTATATTTTAACGTAGGTAGGTACTTAACTATTGATGGCCCGACACTTTAAGCTTGGTTTAACTTTTAGCGATACTTAGAATGTGACCTTCGATGATTTAATTTGGAAATATCACAATCAAATCGTTAGTTCTAGTTAAACTAAGCTTAACGTGTCGGTGTAAACAGGCATAAGTAACTTTATTGTATAGGTGCAGGTTGTGCCACTTCATACGCCCAGGTCAATATTTCGGAAACGAATAAAAATATTTTGAATTTTGTGAAAAATACAGTTGCTGAAGAATGTGAATGTCTACAGTACGCAATCACAATTGTCTTCTATTATGCGAAAACAAATATGGCGCTACGATTAAGGGACTTTTTTTATTGCTAGAATCTTTAATTGTTCTTATTTGAAAAGTTATTAAAATTAAAGCTTTCATTGTTTATATTAGTTTATTAGCTTTTAAAGAAAGTAAAAGTAATGTCAATATTTGTCTCTATTTTTCACAAATATATACACTCCGCCAAAAAAGTATCGCATAATTTAGTTTTGAATCATAAAAGTATCGCATAATCTTTGTTTGTAGCATAAAGTTGTAAATATACTTTAATGCGCTCTAAGATATAATTTCTATGATTGTTTAAATAAAATACAGGCCAAATAAAAACAAGAACTCATACTTGAGATTTTTATTAAAACAAGAAATTATAATTTTGGAAAGAAAAATGTCATAACAGTAGCTTTTAATACTGAGTATTGCCACCTCTGGCTCTTATGACCGCTCGCATACGGTTTGGCAGAGATTCGATTAACCTCCGTATATAAGCCTGATCCAAATTCTCCCACTCGTCACGGAGAGCATTTGCTAGTCCATGCAGGTCCGCTGGGGCAACATTTTGGGTTCGTATCCGTCTGTGAAGGAGGTCCCACACGTGCTCGATAGGGTTCATGTCCGGACTTACCGCAGGCCAATCTAAAACTGGAATACCAACATCGTTAAGGTATTCCTGGACGATTATTGCAACATGCGGTCGTGCATTATCGTGCATTAACATGAATTCGTTTCCTATAATTGGCGCATATGGTACTACATGTTCTTCTAAAATGTCCGTTATATACCTGTGAGCAGTCAGTGTACCTCTGTCTACTGGTACTAACTCTGTACGACCTGTTAAACAGATGCCTCCCCAAACCATAATAGAACCACCAGCGAAATTAGGTCTAGGTCTGATATTACACTGCGAATAGCGCTCACCGTCTCGTCTGTACACTGAGATACGCCTATCTGAGGTGTAAAGACCAAATCTTGACTCATCTGTGAAGAGTATATTGGCCCAGTCATTAATGTTCCAATTTACATGTTCTCAGGCAAACCTTAAGCGAGCCACTCGGTGGTTCCTAGTGAGACGAGGGGCTGTTACAGCTACTCTAGCTCTTAATCCACTCTGTCGTAACCTATTCCGAATAGTTTGAGTACTCACACGAGTATTTCTGACTCTAGCCAAGTCGTTCTGCAATTGTCTCGCAGTTACATTGCTTTCTACGTAATGCTTGTAGTAGTAAATAGCGGTCATCTTGGCGAGTTAGAACATCTTGGACGACCTGGTACAGGTCTTCTACTGTAAATGCCTGTTTCCCTATATCTGGCTACGGCTCTAGAAACACTTGACTGATTGATGTTCATCAAATTAGCAACGTATGCTTGAGATCGTCCATCTTCGATTAAAGCAACTATAGCAGCCACTTGTTCTGAAGTTAAATTGCTCATTTTAGTTTTAAAAGCGTTGGTACAGAACTCTGACTTCGCACTTTAAAATTTGTCCGTATAGGAAGACTTTCAATAAACAACTGAACAAACCTTACACATATGCATTTTTCTAAATGTGTTCTTTTAGAGAAAAAAAAAAGTAAAAACGCTAAGTTCCATTATTTTGTTAGTGTTTTTATAGCTCACATACACGAGGCAAACTTTTTGTGAACGTATAAAAATATCTTGGTTCATAAATGCCCTTTTTTAGTTTATGCGATACTTTTTTGGCGGAGTGTAGTTTGTATAACAAAAAAAAAAAAAAAAAAAAAACAGTGAACGAATATTTAATTCTTGTCATTATATAGTTTTTATACAATATAAATTTTATAGTTCTTTCTCATAAATCTTTAGCAATGTGTATCATAGGCTAGATAGGTATGTAGGTAAAATGCATTCTTGTCTGTGTTTTATGTTTGCTTTAATAATTTAGGAGACACTTTGACATTAGTAACATTTGCTTGATTAATAGTTATCAAGGAAATGAGTTTCATTAATAGTTATTTACCATAGAATAACTCGACTAGAATGGTGACTCTCCCGGCTAACCTGGCACCATCTTTTACGCCCCCTTCTGGGTGGTTCCTTGTACTAAAATTACGGCGCGCAATTTGAATACCCATATAATTTGAATTGTTGCTTTAAATGTATATTTAGATTTGTATAAATAAAAAACCGACATTTTTTTAAATATCTTTATTAATATCACAAAAAAATACAATAAATTAAATACAGAATACCAGTCTCCATGAATTGGTGAATGACATATATAAATCCATTACAATAACACATTTGTTGTAAAATAAAAACTTAAATTATAGAAAACAGGAAACTATATCATTTTAAATTCAACATTTTTAGATGCAAATATAAGAAATGAAGCAATAAATTACGTAAACTGTAAAACAAAAATAATAAAAATACATTGTATATACAGAATATTAGTTTGTATGTATGTACTGGTAAAAAAACATATGTAACTCATAAACATAATATTCAAAATTCAAATGAGAATTCTGAGAAAAGTAGTTGTTATTACGCCCGTGGAAGCGACTTTAGGGTATTCATCTCTCAGCATTTGCCAAGGAATAAGGAAAACCACGAAAACCTTACTCTGAGAGCAGGCTTCAAGATTTCAATCCCGAAACCTAGGAATCATATTGCCTAAAGTCCATTTTGAACAATTTTGATGCTTTTGCTTTATCGTAAGTACTAAATCTGTTTTTGATTGTATGTAATACTGAGACCACAATTAAAGAAATTCAGAAAATAATCTAGTTCCTTGTACTTCTGTTAAACTGTTAGACAAACTTCAATTTACTCTTTTTGTAGAATAAAATGGACTTTGGACAATATACTTCCCATGTACACAAATATAAAATTTGAAGTATTGAAATACCGTCATATTCATGCAAACAGTCACTCATATTTTGGACAAACCTTAATCACACTTGGTAAAAATAAAAACGCACGAAATGACTATATATTCTTACAGTAACATTAATCTTGATAAATTAGTCTAGCTTAATATTAAAATAGATTGGAATTCAATAATCTTCGAAGAATTAAATAATTGTAATTAGTTACTATTTGCAGGAATACGACGATACGTAAAGAGTAAAATACTAACTAGTTTGTGTAAACTAATCAATTACATATGCGTAAATAGAAAACAAAAATACAATCACACAGTAAACATATAGGTGTGCAATGTAAATGTTATTAACATAATAATAAAACTATAATGTCAAATGTTTTGATGTTTTTGGCAGCAAAGCAGAGTAAAATCAACATTTTCTAATAACTTTTTTTAACTTAGGTAATAAATTGTTCAGTAAACTGCTGCTGCATTTGCAAAATAAACACACATATATATTCTTGCATATGAAGCAAAAATATTTCCTGAAGATATATATCATATGATAATTAGTAACAAAAAGTGATTGAACAAATTTCTCATTGCACCTGTTTACTTTGCCACCCTTAACAAAATCAGCATAGTTGTCTAGAATCTTTCATTTCACAATTTCAACAAATTGATTTATATGACATGAACAAAGCACGGATAGAAAGGTAGTTAATTCTCCAATGTTGCACAAAAAAGGGACAAGACCATGCTGACTAGCATCGAATGCATCAGTGTGGTTTGTTTTCCAAGAATTGATATACATGGCATGCTACTGCAAAATTTCTACTATAGTCGTTCACCTCGATATGTGTCCATTGCTTCGCTTGAAACTATTACACAATTCAACTGCAGAATTGAGCCACTAACTTTGTCCGTGCTCTGGACATGAAATTATACAATGCAAATGTTTTAAAGGATGTTAAAAATAAACTACATATTGACTTTGTATTCCTTGTACCATGGCTGCAAGTGAGACAGATAAAATTCTCTGCGGCATCTAAAAACCATAGTATTTCTGCTGATCCTTCTGTTTCTTGAAATGATTCCATATCTAAGTAATAAGAGAAAGCAATAAAAATTCAATTTGTGCTAAACGAAATTCATAACTTACTATCTTCGGCAAAAAATCCTATTAGTCATCACACACTACCGCTTAGTTGTTTCATATACGACCCTTTATAGGACAAGACTCCCAACGTTATGTGTTTAATGGTCAATGTTGTGGGCCAGTGACTGTTAAAAGATTCAGTAAATGTAGATGATCCAACAAATAATATCTTGATCAAATCCTAAATCAAATCTTCTATATGCACTATTTCGATTTCTATAAGTACTCCTCGCTTCGTTAATAAGCAAATTGTAGCTTGGTTATTCGTCCCTTGATCGCACACTGCAGCCACTGGGATGGATACATGGATAAAAATGGGAATTAAAGGTGTTGCACTTTTACAAAAAGTAAAGAAACAGTGGTTGCTTCCAATTTCTGTAGATTCCTTCTACGAGAAACACTAATAAGTAATCTGCCAATCGCAATTGGTGTTTCTTTCCAAAATCTATGCAGCCTTCAATAAAATCTCTCATCCTCAAATATTGTGAGTCTATTTCTTCGCCTGTCGCAATTTGCAATGCATAGAAAACGGTTTCTTTCTTGAAAGTTCCTCTAAAAAATCCAAACAAACAATACTAAATGTTTGCCTACAAAATATGTTTTATTAATATAGGTATTACCTGGTATATTTTAAGTTGGAAGTGAGTTCCTAATAAAATATTTTCCATTTCGACATTCTGTGATAAACTGAGACGTACAAACAAACTTAATTTACGATAATTTCGCGAATTTTAATACGAAATCACAAAACGAAGCTTAAATATTAAAATGATATTCAAAAATGGCGTCAACTACACCGTTTGCTGTTTATAGTAACGACGCTTATTTTACATAGCAACAATGAAAAAGAAAGAGATAACCATATGGAAAGACTGAAATAGAGCTCTGTTAGTACCAGGAACCACCTCCTAGGGTGCGTCCAAATATTTCCCCACTCCCTAACCAAGGAATCGCACCCCTCTGGTTATTTACTTATCAAGGCTGGAAGGTGATGCTTTATCGAACGGCTTTCGAGATTACGAGTCAAGGGGAGCAATCAAATGAGTTCGATAAAGATACTTTCCAGCCGTGGTGCATACAATACTTTATCGACTACCACATGATTACCACTTAGTAAAGTCAACTTACTTGCATTTACTCATATTTGAATGACAGATTGTTTGACAACTATTTTGACAACCGAACTCGAAAAAAACTTCAGAATCTTAACAGAAACGTGCGATAACGTAACGGACGTCATGCGTTGGTAGTTCAATTCATAGAAATTCATAGTTTAGGACGGTAAAGTGGCGCTTGCTACCTTCGAATGAGTGTAGTAAGGTTGCCCTTTCGGATGTCGTAGCCGAAAAAATATTTATTTACTCTGCTTTTCACACAAATGAAGATAAATTTAACACGATTCTAATTAATGGAGAATCCCGTACTAATGCAAGCGAAGCAGTGTAATTATATGCACTACGTTTTCTAATCAGGCCTCTACCAGATCATATACCATTTAAAGATCTGTGTAAAAATTTCAGAAATTATGGTAACTTCAAAAAACAAAACGATCTAGGCAGACAAGAATAAGAACTGATGAAATTACGGCTACGAACAGTTAATAACAAATCAAAGAACAACATAATCTATCTGTAACTTATTGCCGTAGAATTATAAACAAAGATAACTAATACTTTCTGTATAAAGTTCAATGCAGCTTGAAGGATAGCAGACAATCAAGGTAGACTCGAATTTATGGCAGAATTCTCTGTATTGTTAGCGAAAAACAACAACTTTGTAAATCAGATCATGTGTAGTGACAAATATCGTTTTCTCAACTATGGTATCTTAATCGAGCATAATGCTTGCTATTAGAAAATAATCCTGAGTGGATAAGGCAAACAAAGAATGAAATAGCTTTTACCGTTAACTTTGGTACGGAATTTTAAATGGATGTATATCAGAGACCTTCACCATTAGCACGAAACATTAGCTAGTGCACGCTACTTACAGTACCTACTTAAAAAACGAGTCACAACTACTGTTGAAAACTGCGAAATAATATTTGGTTACATCAAGATGGGACGCTTGGGCATAATGCCTACATGGTTGCTGATTACTTAAACGTTGAGTGAAGAAATTGTAAAGAGGTACAACCGCACACAGTTTACGGGGTTCGACATGTAGATGGTGTATCATGTCCCATAAGAATCCCTCGACGTACCTTCTAAATGTCGAACCTTGTAAATTGTGTACAGTTGGGTCATTTTTACAATTCTTACATTCAACGATTTAAATCAAACGCTCCCAGGTCGTTGAATTGATATCAATGTCGTCTTCAGATGGTCTACTTGTGAGCCGAATCTATTCCCCTAGATATTCTTTTTTAAGGAGTTACTTGAAAGCTGAACTTTACAAGAAACACATAACATAGGTGGGCGCCCTTATAATCAACTTTATGCAAGTGTTAAAGGACTTAATAGAAATATATTGTGGAGAGAAATAATAAGACAATATTGCTTGGGTAGCAAATTATGAACATATTTTTAGTTATATTTCTGCTTAAATAAATATGACAAAAATAGAGGAAAGAATTGGCATTACTCTGACTTTTTTTTTAAATACAAATATTCACGAAACTGTTAAATTTTAATTTTATCTTTATCCATTTCCAAGTTATTTCTCCTGTGAGTGGTTGAGTTAGGTTGCGCACCCTGTATATTGCTATTTCCTTTTTTTATATATATAATTGTAATAACTCTGAATAAAGCATTGTGTCTGTCTATTTATTTAGCGCCTTGCTTTAGCAACATAAATTCTAAAAGTAAAGTATTAAAAATTAGGGATTAATTCATTGCTAGAACAAAATCAAAGTCTACTTGGCGCCGGAATGGCTTCAGAATAGATTTTTAGAACAAACCCAGGATATCAGACAAATGTCAAGGTACAAAGGTGTTAGCGAAAATTAGAATTAGGAGGTGCTGCTGCTAATTCTAATTTACGAAATGGTTTGGACAGCAGTTTGATCAATCAACAAGTAATCCGTTTATTAGGAAGGTATCCTTAAGCGGTTTTGTTTTAAACGCATCGCCTATTAATGCGCATTTTTGTGAATTACGTTCTAAAGCTCCATTTAGAAACACGTTTCTTTCTTTGATTTTCTAATAAATTGGCCAGGGCATTAACATGTTAACTGCATTTATAGTAGTATGTACCATATATCTTTGACATTATGAGCATATAAAGAAGTAATTGCTATATACTCGTACTATATGTTCACTGTAACTGAAGTGCGATAAGGTTGAATCGTAACTTAAGCAATTTCCAAGTATTCAATAAATATTAAATGGAAACATAAATATCCATACAAAGTAAAAGAATAGAATGACAAAAGAAATAAAACAAATGTTTGAAAAGGCGTCCACACATACAGAGATACAAGAAATAATCATCGTTATCTTTTTGTTTTCACGATTTCAGTACCTAGGTAATTTTTCGGAACCTCTTTGTGTAGAAAAGCAATTACGGGAACTCTTTCGATGATACAAAATTAGTTACGTGGGAATTTAGAAATGTCCACCACCCTGTACCCATTCACGTTTCACCCCTCGCGCAACGCGGGAATTACGAGACTGTAAAATTGACGGAACAATTTGCTCGATACCGACACCTGGTAAATTTATTTTTCCTTTTATCAATTTGTTTGTCGGAACTTCGCATCGCCCTGCGCGTACGCTAATTAAAACTGCGCACCGCGCCATGCCATGGAATAATTGGACAGTATCAACGGGAAATAGTCGCATTCGTTATATCGAAAACGACCGCACTACAGAACGAATTTTCCGGAACATTAGTATCTCATGTATATTTTGATTGGTGGAAATTATAAACGACGAAACGTCGATGGCATTCCGTCGGCTTTGTGGGTCGGTTGGCCGTGGCGCCTCCAATGATGGAGGTCATAATGTTGCGTGACATGCGTGTACAAGTTTACTGTTTAATTAGATGTCCGGTAGTCGAGCTTCGTGTGGTGGGTAGCGACAACGTAGAAGGAATTGAATTTGCTCTCAGTGTTAGTTTGAATAATTAGTTAGAGTCGACTTATTCTCTACCATTCCTAATAGAATTTCCACCGGGGTAAACCTTTCTAATTGATTTCAGTACATATTCAACACCAAAACCCCTAGTTAGTTTCTTATCTACATTACTTAAAACAATTAGGTTATATTTTACTGCGGTAATAATAGTAGCTCATTACTTTTTAGGTAGCGATGCCTAAGTGGTTGCCCACACATGAATAAAAATATCTAAGAGAATGTCATGTCATCATATGAATTACACAAGTGCTTATAATTAAACATTTTAGTATTATATTGTCGGATTATTGCTAAATTGACGCCAACGCCAAATAGTAGGTTAATTTACATTTAATGTGTATTTTTTTATACTTTGCGTAATAGACAATAAGAAACAGTACTTGCAGGGAAAGAGAAGTACCAAACACTCACTGAAACCAGAACAAAACCACTCAACCTAACTATTATTTGCACCCGCAAAATACAATTAATATTTGCATTTCGTACACAATATTTGGACTGTAAAATAGGTACTTATTTTCAGGGAAAACTCAATTTTAGCGCGGATATTTATCTTTCCATTTTAGTCCGAATCGCGCCTGTAGAACAATTAACCCCCTCTTCAATTGGATGGGTTGTCTGTGGGACATGTTGTTTTAATTACATTTCAAAGTTTTAATGAGGGATAAATGTTCTTAACTTTTATATTAAAGAAGTTCATTTTTCACAGAGTATAGCTATAAAACTATGTCAGGGAATAATGAACCTAATTGTTGGGGAATTCTAACTGGAGAACGTTGGCACGCGCTGTTCAACTTTTTTTTTTCATTTAAAGAGATAATTTGATTTAGGAGTATTATTAATTAAACTGTTTACTGACTTTATTTGATCAGATCAGAATTACCAAGCGTATCAACAAGGAAAGCTCAGGAAGTGTAAATTTCAGATCCTGCTGAAACTTTGTCAGATTGTAGACCTCATGGAGTGTTACTCAAAGGCACTCTCTGTTGCGGTGGAACTTTAACTTTAGGGGGTGCTATTTGACTTGGAAGTTTGCCCGAAATTTCGTTTATCCAAAATAACTTTGACGCGGTGAATGGTAGATAAAAGGTTTCATATCGGACTTGCACCGTTGAGGCAGGTTTTTCGATTGGTGTAGCCTATTTATATACAGGATGTTAACGACATGCGTTGTGGTTATTTGATCGAATATCGGACACTAGTTATAGTCACTCTATTTGTCATGGAATACCGTGTATCGATCTGAATTAAATAATTATCAGGCGGTCCACCAATTTATCAATTTTTTCACATTTCCCTATTCTAATAAGATACTCTATTTATTGTTGTGTGATTGTATTGTATGTTTAAAACCAGTGTAAAATTACACCAGACGTTAAATGCCTACACGTAATACTTTTCGAATTAGGCAAGTTTGAATGTGTAGTTACATCCTGACAGCGAACAGGAAAAAAAAATGATGCTTTCCCTGATTGTTCTTGATATTTTAGACGATACACACAACAGTAGCAGATTACGACAATTTTCATTCGTCAAAATTAAGTACTATCATTATTAGTAATCGTGCTGCTAATGAGTATACACAGAAAATTATATATTGTCTGAACCGCTTAAATTTGCTTTTTATACAACTTATAGATCACCATTTTAATTTCGAAAGTACTAACAGATGAATAATATTGGCTGGATTTGTAGTGACCCATGTTATCTACCGACACTGCAAAATGCTATGAACTAAATTTACATAAAAATTGACTTCTTATACAGATTGCACCGAGCGGTGTCTATGTTAAGTTTTTCAGGTCACATTGTCCCGGATAAAATAAAAATATCTGCAAGTATAGGCGTATTGGACGCTAGCCAAACCTATCCATAATTATTAGAAGTATACATTTAGTATGTGATTTAGCCGTGCAGTGATATTCAATATAAAATAGAAGCCCAGAATAATATCTATACAGATGAATAGATATGAACTTAATCAATATCAATAAACTGACATTATTGCCAATATATAGGTTTGTTTTGTATATTCAGGGATGATAATTTGTCGCTAGTTATGTGCAAACTATGAAGAACAATCAGTAAGGGGATAGATTTTTTCTATTTTTGTTTATACAATCAAACGCATCTAACTCAAAAACTATCACATATACGCATTTGGCAGTTGGTATAACTTCACACTGGTTTTGAGTATCTCTTTAGAATATGAAAATATGAAACAATTCATAGTTTTTTTGGACACGCTATATAAGCACTTAATTCACTTCTGTGTACACTATTCGATGACAACACAAACAGTGATTATAACCATTCTCTGAAATTCGATCAAATAAACATAACATATCACCTTGTATATAAATAGATATACTAGTGAAAAGGTCCGCCTAAACGATACAAGTTCGCTAATGAAACTTTTTTCTATGCTTCACCGTTTAAATTTTATTTTTGGTAAACGAAAATTGGTGCTAATTTCAAAGTCGAATTGCACCCCTTAAAGTTGAATTTTCAACAGAGTGCCTTTAAGTAACACTGCGCGGGGTGTACAAAGTGACAAAGATTCATCATAATCTACAATTTACTGTTCGTGAACCTCCCTTGTAAGTGTCATATCTAGTATCGATGTTTTAGTTCAGACACTAATAATTTTATTGAGTGACTAAAGAGATAAAAAAACAAAAGAAATTCTAAATATAAAAGACTTAGGTGTTAACCTCAATAAAAAGGATAGCACATACTTTTTCAGTGAATTATATCATAAAGAAGTAAATTAAATTACACACCATCCATATAACAACGCAAAAAAACACAAAGTTTCCTCTTTAGCTTATTAAAATTAAGACGAGATTAAATGGAAACTCCGCACCAGAACTTTCCGAGTTGAATAGCCCCTTAAAACAAAAACCCGATTAGGTAAATTTCACGCAATTAAAAAGAACGAAGTCTCGCCGCAGTAGAACAATACAAACTTTTGATGTTGACATCTTTCTTATCATATTAAACTGAAACTTGAACGCGGAATCTTGGCTCTCGTTATCTTATTTGCATATTTCTAAAAAGGTATTATTTTCGTACTGTTACTTGACACTTCTCGGCGGATCTAGTTTCCGCTAATATTAAAAGCGTTTTATATTGCCTCATCTAACAATACAAATTTAATATACTTTTTTTGTAACAGTGTGTTTTACTATGATCGGTTTCCCATTCTTTAAAACAAAACTAGTGTTTAAATTAAACATTTGCAATTCATACGAAATACCTGTGTTTACTGCAGCTTGCATAAATAATAATGTTATTTCTTTAACTTCTGGTTTAAAGAATGACATGCAGTTTTTCTTAAACCAAAAATTAAAGATAATAAAAGTTGCTTTTACTTAAATTGCTTACTTATTTTGTACCAACTTATTGCGAATAAAGTGACTATTTATAGCTATAGTAAATAAGGCAACCAACACTAATATTTATTCTGAAAAATATTACGGTAAATATAGTGTTCACGCTAAATTATTGCGTTTGGATGAAGTTTTATTTATGCCAGACTTATCACAAATTCATCAGAAAGTGCTGTAGGGGAATATGCTGCTGAAGAAACCAAGATACGACAGTTCGATACAGGTCACATTAAATTGTATAATACAACAATCTACATGAAGTCGAGGAATAAAAATACTAGGTGAATGTATAGGTAGTAACCGCTAGATAATCAATTTTATGAACAGCGAAGGAAAGTTAAGTTAGATTGGAAGTCACTCTAGACTGAATATGATACTTCAAAAAAAGAAATACATGATTTTTAATAACCACTCTAAGCAGGACAAGAAAAATTGAATTCGTTTATGATTCAGTAAAGCAAAGAAACTGATTGAATAAAATTCAAGATCTTTGCTGCATGTGAAAGAGAGTAAGGACACCTTTCATTTCTGTTGTTTTAGTTAACCGTAATGCTGTATACAAAGATATTGTGTATAAGTCATCTTGTATTAAGACAAGCAGGCAAGACGTCGCCAAAATCGGCCATGCAATTGAGGTAGTTAAGATTAAGGCTTTGACCAATTTTGGGTATTATTTAGTTTTTTACAATTTTATACAAGTTATTGATCAAGACAACGTAATATTTGTTTGAAAAAATATTTTACAATATGTTTTGGACGACAAATAGTAATAATTCATTTTATTACGATTTCAATGGAATGTGAGACTGAAGATTATTCGTCATAATGACAAATCACCCCGATTCGGTGGTTAAGTATTTTCAACTAATCTAATTTTCTTGTTTTGCTGTACTAACTGCAATCAAATCTAGGTATAAGCTAACATCAAATACCGAAGAAATTTTTTGCAACAAAGTTCAATCGTCACGCACAAACACCGTGCAAACGTGTACCCTTTATTAAGTGTTGAAAAAGATTGAATGAACCGCCGTGTGACAGCCAATCGACAACTAAATCAGCAACTATGCACACGGACTACATTTTTATCATCAATCATTTCACTTTGAATAGTGAATCTGGAACGGTATCCGTTCCTATAAAAATGTCCCTCTTCCGCGAGCACAGCCTTTATCGTGAGGGGATTTTCCTTCGTCCCGAAATGCTCCGAGATTTATCATAGTTCCTCCCGTTTCTACCGGAAGATACGTGCTTTACAACGAGAGAGAATAAATTGACATATAAATTGCCGATAATTTATTACTTAATGTTTTTAGATAAGTCAAAAGTATTAGCATTCCGCTAAAATATGGGTATCCCGACTAAGCGAGGGAAAACCGGTTCTAATGATGCTTGAGTCTTTTATAAAACGACGTGATTTTTCACGAAACGGGACAATCGAAAGCGGTGTAAAAAATAATTCGCACGCAACCATACATACACGCTTACATGAACATGCACGTACGCTCCTATAAACGTAAGTATAATGAATTGAGGGCATTTAATGTACTACGAACTGTGCGGCCGATATAATCGATTTTGATTATTTCGAATCGAACTTCGTTGCTAACGATGTTATAGAACATTTAACTAAACTTATTGACGCAAATTCAACTACCATAACTGCGGTGACATGCTAGCCGAGTTTTCGTTTCGGTAGAACGCGTTGCATTCAACAACGCCGTGTATAGCAGTTTACCGAACTATTCAGCGCAAATTACACTACCCGGTTCGATTAATTTGGGTTGTGCAAGGGTTCGTAAAGGTAGCACGAAGTTCATGAGAGATACATTCGCTGTACCTTTTTTCGATCGTAAACGAACTATTAAATTGATAGTTCATTTGAGGACTTCAATGACTAGGGCCAATCTAGCTGCTTGACTTCATTTGTATGATAGAATATTCTTTATTAATTTATATTACAATTACACATGTATACAATATTGCGCCGTGATACGAACACTTAAATGATTTTGACGTGTCACAAATAACTTACAGTCTATCAGAAATTCCGCCTTAATTTTCAAAAGCAAAAAACCAAGGAAAAATTGTGGAATGAAATTGTGTAATAGTAAAAGTATTCTATTTGATTCGAGTTTAGCGTTTAGAACAGAATAGAATGGAATGTAACAGAATATAACAGAATAGGACAGTACAGAAACATAGTAGAACATAATGGAACAGAATAGAACGGAATAGAACGGAATGGAATATAATAGAACGGTATAGAACGGAATAGAACGGAATGGAATATAATAGAACGGTATAGAACGGAATAGAATGGAATAGAACAGAATATTGCCACGGAAAGTTCCATTATGCGTTAATGCATATGTATGTAGAATTGTGCATACGCGTAAATCGAAGCCTCGTTTCCTGTGTTCAAGAAAAACCTTGAGATTCCGCAATCGAAGACACAGGAAGCGAGGGCTCGAGGGAGGCGCGTATGGAAAATATCGGGGAGTTGATTGTGGGTACGGGTGGTGAGCGGTTGTATGTAATAATTAATATAGTTGTAATAATCTTGTTAGTTGAAGTTTGATTGTAAAAAGAAGTTCCTCCCAAGTAGTTAGTGAAGGAGATACTGAAGTAACCCCCGGTAAGTACAATTTTAATAATAGTACCTCTAGCAATAAGATAAACAAGCGAGTACGCGACAATATAACGAAATATAATGCAATATAACGAAATAGAATGCAATATAACGGAATAGAACGGAATAGAACGGGAAGAACGGAATAGAACGGAATAAAACAGAATAGAACAGATCAGAACAGAACAGGAAAGAACAGAATAGAGCAGAATAGAACAGAACAGAACAAAATAGAACAGAATAGAATAGAATAGAATAGAATAGAATAGAATAGAATAGAATAGAATAGAATAGAATAGAACGGAATAAAACAGAGCAGAACAGAAAGAACGAAATAGAGCGGAATAGTAATAATAATAATAATAATAATAATAATAATAATAATAATAATAATAATAATAATAATAGAAACTTTATTCAAGGACCAAAGTATAAAGAGCGTCATAAAAAGGAATACAATGAAGTGATACATACTTATGTATAAAGGTATCTACACAAAAACACAAACATACTATTGCTAAAACCTAAACCGCTAAAAACTCATTAACACTATAGAAACATTGTGACTGTAGCCACGATTTAACAGTTTTTTTGAATTTCAGTAAACTAAGTATTTTCCAACTGTTAGGTAAATGGTTATAAATTTTTATACCGAAAATATCTGGACTCTGAGTAGTTGACTTTAAACGATGTCTCATAAGGTGAATTTGTGGATTTCTAAGGTTGTAGGTATGATCGTTGTTGTTTTTAATTATAAAGTTATTTCTACGTTTGTGTATATAACAGCTACATTCTAGCATATACAGTTCAGCTAATGTTAATGTTTTATATGTAATAAAGTATTGTCTACAAGAAGTTAACTGTGTGATACCTGCAATGCATCTTATGGCAGCTTTTTGTTTGAGAAATACATCTTTAGCTGCGGGAGAAGACCCCCATAACAACAGCCCATATAATAAGTGTGAGTGAAACTCTGCATAATACACTTGTTTTAAAACACCTGGATCAATTATATTTCTTAGGGATCTAAGCTTAAAGATAGATTTATTTAAAGTGGATATTAGTGATTGGCAGTGATTATTCCAATTTAAGGAAGGAGTGAACGTTAAGCCCAAAAGAACTGCAGACTCAGCCGACTCTATCTCTCTGTTAGCAGCATGAAGATTTATAAAGGTATTAACTTTCTTCTGCAAGGTGTGAAAGAAAATATATTTGGTTCTTTTAAAATTCAGAGATAATTTGTTGGTGCAGAACCACGCAAACAGTTTATCCAACATGACATTTTCATCTTCAGAAATAATTATAGTATAGTATAATTATAATAGAACGGAATAGCACGGAATAGAACGGAATAGAACGGAATAGAACAGAATAGAACAGAACAGAACAGAACAGAAAAGAACAGAATAGAACAGAATAGAGCAGAACAGAGCAGAATAGAACAGGATAGAGCAGAATAGAATGAAATAGAAAGAAATAGAATGGAATAAAACAGAACAGAACATAACAAAACAGAACATAATAGAACAGAATAGAACAGAATAGAACAGAACAGAACAGAATAGAACAGAACAGAATAGAACAGAGTAGAACAGAATAGAACAGAATAGAACAGAATAGAACAGAATAGAACAGAATAGAACAGAATATAACAGAATAGAACAGAATAGAACAGAATAGAACAGAATAGAACAGAATAGAACAGAATAGAACATAATAGGACATAATAGAACAGAGTAGAACAGAATCAAACACAATAGAACAGAATAGAACATAATAGGACATAATAGAACAGAATAGAACAGAATAGAACAGAATAGAACAGAATAGAACAGAGTAGAACAGAATCGAACACAATAGAACAGAATAGAACATAATAGGACATAATAGAACACAATAGAACATAACAGAACAGAATAGAACAGAATGGAACAGAACAGAACAGCATACAACAGAATATTTGTTTAAAAATAAAATCAATCTCCACCCTCAGCCTAAACATCTGAAATTCGGCAGAATACTGGTTTTATGACGTAGGGATCGTTTTCGGAGGATTTGTGAATATATGGCCTCTAACAGGACGAGAGAAGGCAAACAGTTTTTGACAGAGCTACCATTATCGTCAACCTTAAAAGTGGCATGCGGTTTCTTCTTCGAAAATAAACAAGCACCTTATCCTTATATTTTTTTAGAATCAATTTAATTTATTACATTTACGTTGCCAGAAATATTAATACCACGGCAAGTTAAAGATTAATTAAGATTAAATGTGAACCTTTGACGTGATGAATCATTAATAATGACATTCCCTATAAAGTAAATCGATGCTTATTGTTTGACTATTGCTTTCATTATACCATTTAGTTGTATGATATTATCCGTACCTTACCTTGGCTTTTCAAGGCACTACTCTGTCATTTTAAATGTTTTTGTGCTTCCTCTGTACGCCAGTTTGTTAAACAAACGAATCTAACCATTTAAGAAAAAACAAAGAAATACGTATTACATCATTTTAGAAAAGCCTAGTTAAGAGTGAAACATGCAGACTGGCGAATATCTTTCTATTTCGAAAACGGAAAATATGGGAGTTCAAATCTCAATCACAAAGGAAATTTACATTCGAAATTTAGTTATTCATAAAATTAGTAGTTATCAGGATATGGATATCAAAAATTAATGCCCTCGCAAGTATTTGAAACTTGAGTCATTGTTATTTGACAGTTTAGTAACAAGTATTTGAAACTTGGGTCATTGTTATTTGACAGTTTAGTAATAATAAACACCATGATAGATATGAGTATTTTACAAAAATAATTGAAAAAAGTATTATGCTGTCATGTCACAGTTCATTTCCAAAGCTCAAAATTGAAATTATTTGTGAACACAATCGTAATTTCCATTGGCAAATGCGTAATCCTTCATATCGAAAATATAACCTAGCATACAAAATCTATCGAAAAACAGAATGGCTCTGTAAGTATGCCCATTCTTAATGAAACGGTAACAATAAATCAAATACGAAACTGAATTCAATAACACGACGAAAATGGCGCAGTCCAATATCAGTTGTTATTGGTTACTAACGTTTAAATTTGCTTGAACGTTCCAAGTACAATTCTAAAGTAGGCGACATTATGAAGTTGCGATGGCACAAATGCACAAGCTTTGCAATTAAATCAGGTGGTAAAAGAGAGTTCACAGGACTAAGAGTTAGATTGTTTCAAAAGATTATCTAAGAAACATTATAAAACGAAAAATGGACTACAATATAACTGCATAGAAAACTGCCTGTACAATAGGCAGTTTTCTATGCAGTTTCCTCAAGCTTTTGGGGAAGTCACCATCATATAACCAAACTAATACGGCTTTTATTTTTTTTATATAAAATAATATTGAATTAATGCAGGTAATCAAGATTATTTAATATACTACGACAGCCACCTAAATTTTTATAAAGTTTGGATTTGAAATTCACGTATATTTCTTAAAGGTAAAATTTTACAAAAATAAAGATCCGTATCTGCGAGGCTGTAGGCAACAATTAGTATTCCTAAATAAAGGAATAAGATAAGAGGATGGATAAGAGATGCCTTTCAATAAATTTTAGAGCTACATTGTTTTTATTTCATACCTAGAGGATGTGCACTCTTCTGTGTACGTCAATCAAATCATAATTTTAGCTACAAAACTGAATTAAAAAAAAAAACCTTCCGTCGAGACCAACTTTTCAAACGCTAGCTTACTATCTAGCGAGGAAAACTTGGTACTTGTAACTCAATATATAGTAATAAAGATATATAATAACCAGGGAACGTTTAACAGGCTTTGACACGATGATACATTGACGGCTGCACCGTTATCCAGCCACCAAGCATCAATTCAAGGTCCGTCAGCTTAACTGAGATATATTGTTGCGACCTCATCTGGATACAGTGTGTTATCAGAAAGCCAGGCTTCATTTGGTATGTAGTACATTTCGACGTACTAGGGGAGAAGGAACTAATTTGCTAGGACACGTCAAAAGCTCGAACGCCTGTTCGTGTTTAACGTTGTGAGACACGTAACTTGTAATGACTAGACTGAAAGTTACATATTTTGGGCTGATATAATAAAGGTGAAAGGTATAAACTTAGATAATCGAATGTTTCTTTTATTTATGTTAAGATTGTGACATTTTTTTTTAAGGTGGTTGATAAAGCCTAAGCACCACGTGCTTATCATGCACCCTTGCAGAGTCAAATCTCCTTCCTAATCATCATTACGACTTCGGAAAAACCGGTTATAGTAATTGACCAGAGTGATATTTCCACCCTTGACGTTACGACCGATAGCCAAGTGTGCAAGCCACTAGGCTGCCGGCAGTACGGCTTAATGGTACGTTGCATCATTGTCAGTTTTGTGCGTCAAACAGCAATATACACAACAAGTTGTTGGATGGGTGACCATGTCAATAAAAACTTCTGCCTAAGCGGCTCGGTGTGTCCGCCACCCTGGGGAGGTAGCACAATGGGCCCGGTAAGAGTGGCCTAAGTGCATGTGTTCTCACCACCTTCCCCGACCAGAACTTTACCTTTAAGCCACTAGGCTACCAGCTAGGCAGAAAATTAACCGATTGTTTAGTTGTTGTAGTTTTGAATAAACGTGTAGCAAAAAACACTTTGTTTCTAAAACATTCGGTAATACAGATTGGTCAGGGATATGATCCAGAAAGAACAAAAACTCAAACAACTGTTGCGTTGGCAACAAAATTTTAAAAAGTCAAACAACCATCAATCAACCACAATAAGTGATTTTCATAAAGCAATAAGGCTATTTCTTTGCAGAAAAATTGCTGGTTTTCTTTTATTCATTCTTCCAGTTGAATTCATTCTTCCAGTTGCTCTCATTACCACTTCCCTAGTTCCCCCTTTCCTGGATTTGCTGTTAATTTTTGTATTATAAAATGCTTTCTTCAGTAGCACACCTACTCCTTTGCATTTCATTTTATTCATATCAATATTACTTACTCTTTATTTCTGATGTTGTCCATTTCTTTTCCTTTTTGATGTTTGTTTATATCTCTTCCGATGATATCTGCTTGACATGCGCACTGTGATCAATTGCTCTTGAGCCATAGTTGAATAAAAGCTTCGATAATCTCTCGATTACTAATGAAATCTTTAAAAAGCTCAGTTTAATATTAGTCTTACGTTTTATTGACAATGTTATCTCACAGTTGCATCCCAAGCAAAGCATTTTGTTGCTTATTTTCTACTGAAGTTTGAATCTGTATTTTGACTTGATAAATGGTTATTCAACATATCTGGACCTCAGTATTAAAAAGGCCAATCTCCATTTCTATAATTTTGAAATATTAGTGATTTTAAATGTAGTACACAAAAGCCACATTTGAAGTGTGTAAATATATGTCAATGGTACCAACAATCGGAACACTACTTGAAAATTTTATATTATTTAAAATTATTATAATTTGTTTCTAAATATGTGTTATTGTTTATAATTTAGCCGGCGATTGGCCCTTATCATATAACTAATTGATTATTTAGAGGGAGATTGGCCTTTTTATTATGTTCAAATAGGTATTTTACATATGTGTTATATTTATTTTTGTGTAACTAGGCAGTGGAAGGTAATTCTACAATATTGAACTGTACCCTAGGAACTAGAACGGCGTCTGACATTAACAATATATTCAGGCGTTGAAAGCAACAAAGATAGTAAACGCGACGTATATCAGTTTCACTTCATCTAATGTCCGTAAGCGTATTTGAACCGTGACTGTAGATTTATGTCAATTTGAAAGGCTTTTTGACACTTTTGACTCTTTGTCTTCTTTTTTACTTTTATATGCTTTTTTCCGCTAAATCGACATGTCCTTTCAATTCTTTTTTTATTTGTTCTTTAAGCTTTGTTTGTTCTTCTGTTGGATTAGTATAAGCTTCTACAGATTTTATAGCTAAGTTCATACTGTCACATTTGGCACAGGTGTCATTAGTTGGATGGTGGAATGATAAATTAAATTCTTCATTGAAGATCTTACGGTACTGGAACTCTTTACGTGTATGTAAATTAAAAGTTTCACACTTGCTGCAGTGCAGTCGATACATTTGTGAAATTGTAACATCTGGACTCACATATTTTCTTGTTGATTTAGCAAAAGAGTAGTGGCTTGTATATGCTGGAAAACTACTAATGCGATCACGAATCGTTTTCTTATGATCTTCATCAATTTTAGGTTGTTTGCCATGTTTCCCTCTACCATCTGGTGCATAAACACCACTATTTGTCCTCTTTTTTTTCCGAAATACATCGTACTTTCTTAATGGAGATACCTATCTAAAGAACGCATATACATTTTTTGACACACTTCAACTGTCTTCACATCTTTATTTTTTAAATAGTATTTTCTAGAAAATTTTCGTCTGGTGTCCTCCTCTTCTTTAGCTACTCTTTGCCGCATTTTTGGGCCTCCTTCAATACTTTCTGCTATAAATTGATCCTGGGCATGTCTATCCATTGCATACAATGCGTCAAATATATATTTTCTTTGCTTTTCGTCGATTAACTGGGTACAGTTTTTCTACAGTTGCATGGTGGTTTTAACAATTTAGCCCTTTTAGTGTTACCTTTAGCAGTCACATACTCTATCTCTTTAGTCCTATTCTCTCTGCGTTTCATTACCGTCCATTCACTCTGATCTCTGACACGTTTTCGTGATTTTCTCTTTGTCAATTTATTTCTTTCAGCATAATGCGCGTTATCATCCATAATATTAGCAAAATTTCTTTCTAACACTGTATTTGCTTCACCTTGTTCACTGCCTGTACAACAAGACATAATCCTCTTTGTTCTGTCCGCAAACATTTTTAAAAAACACAAATAAGATTATTGAAACTTAAACTACGTACTCTTTACATTGACAGTGACAGTCAGTGACGGTGATGGTGACAGTCCACGAAATAGATATTTGCGTTAGAGTCAGTCATATGTCATGAATATCAGGCATTAAAATGGGCAATTTCCAATAAACATGGATATTGGCTTTTTAATTTAAAAATACTTTGGAGGTACGCCGTAAATCACAAACTGTATCTAGGCAACCAGTATCACTAGGAAATTGGCCTTTTTTGTGTATACAGTGTGGCAACCGTTCATAGCACGATGCATGTATTAATAACTACTGGTCGACTATAAATGGGCGTGCCACCTTGAATTGCCACGCCTACTTAGCGGCACGCGGATGGCATTTACAAACGATAGCGGACGTATTATAAGTTACCCGTATAAATGTATTGGGGCATATAGGCAAATCAAAGTCTTTTAGAGTTCTATGTTATAGCATAAGTGATTAATAACATTACATGTGGTAGAAAATACTATTCCTGAAAAATAAAAAGCACTGTTAGAGGTAGTGTGTTCCCGATATAAGTAAATATTTTTAGTTGTTTGAAGCATCAGATAATCACTGATAACATGTCAGTGAAGTAATTCATCACAGCCTCATAAACAACATAAAAAATCAAAAATAAATGATCAGAACTCCTAAACTTTAAAATAAAAACTAAAATAATATTGTTCAACAAGTATAAAATCTAAAAACGCAACTATAATAAAATAATGGAAAATAAAATATTTAATTCTTAAAACAGAATTGTATTCAACATTGCAATAAACCTGCAATTAGCTAAAAGAGAATATTATTCTTAAACAATAATAAAATTTGAAGTAAATTAATTTATTAAGTGTTCAAATAAACCTCCCTCTTGATAAGAACAGTAACCCAACCGATCATAAAAATTCCGACGAACATTTGTTAACATATCTGCTGTTACAGTTTTACTGATTTCAATAATTCTCGCGCGCAGTTCCTCTAGGTTTGATGGCCGTTGATCACCGTATCCGTATATTGTATTATGTAAAAAGGGCCATAAAAAGAAATCGATTGGAGCTAGATCAGGGGACCGCGCTGGCCATTTAATAGGGCCCGAGTTACCAATCCATCTGTTTTCAAAAACCGCGTTTATAAAGTTTGTTACAATGCGTGTATTGTGTGCTGGGCAACCATCTTGCTGAAACCAAACTTCATTTATATTAAATCGCTCCCGTATTGCCGGAATAATATTATTTTCAAGTAACTGTAGGTATCTATTTCCGTTTAAATTACCGTCAATGAAAAAAGGCCCAATTATATGATTTCCAATGATACCTGCCCATACATTTAGCTTCTGTGGATACTGCGTTCGCGTTGGTATATTTAAATGTAGATTTTTACGCGACCAGTAACGACAAACTGCGCGGTTATGATGCCCGTGTAGGTAAAATGTTTTTTCATCTGTGAACAATACGTTGTTAAAAAAAAATTGGTTATCGTGATATTTATTTATCATTCTTTCGCAAAATTCCATTCGGCGATAATAATCATCGGGAAGAAGTACTTGTGAACTTGTAAATTTATATGAACGATATTTATTAGTACCTAAAATCTTATGAACCGTTGTTTTAGAGATACCTAATTCGCGAGCAATTTGTCGAGATGATATAGTGGGATTTACTTCAACTAAAGCACATACTCGAATTTCTAAATCGCTTACATTCTTATCCGGAACAACTTTATTTTTATTATTTACTAAAGAAAATGTAGTTTCAAATCGATTAACGGTCCTACGAATGGTGCTTGCAGCGTAGAAATGTGGATTTCTTGGCAAATACGAGTGCATCATAGCAATATGCTAATGTAATCCAGTCGAATATTCCGTATACGTCTTTACCGTTCTAATGCACGGATACCTCTGTGTATCTCGCTTACACTACAGGATCGCTATAATGCGGACGCAGGCGGACAATTGCTATAGTAATGCATCAAAACATTGCAGTGACGGTCTTATCTCAAAAATGGTAAAAATTGAGATTGGCCCTTTTAATACTCAGGTCCAGATATATGATACGAGTATCCAATCATTTCTCATATGAGCCACAATATTCTTTAAGGTAGTATTTAGGCTTTCTTAATACAGAAAATATTTTCTAACTTTCACCTAACTGTATTCAATTGCGAGAGACACAATGCGACAGCGCAGGTCAGGAAATTGAGTGTTACCATTTCTTGAAATTGCAAACTAATCAGGTTAGACAAGATAATCCAACAACGTAACCTCATCACCTATATATTATTTGTTTCAATTAAAGTTCCTATGCCAGAATGTGCTGGCATGTACGCAGACGTGAGCAAGTCCATTTTGGTCGGAACTTCAATCTGCATACCCCCCGTTTCCTTTTGAAATTATAATACGCCCCCTGTGATCCCTGATATGGCGAAATTAATTTCAGCTTTTCGGGGAGGAGGTCGGTCTCCAAACGTTAATATACCGAATCAGTAATTAGATCTGGAATACCGAAACGCATGCCTCGTAGCGGTAGGCACATAAGGAAATTGTATCTCTTGGTAGTGGTGTACTTTTGAAATTGATCGTATATTTTAAATTAACGCTCGGCATGTCGCCGATTGAGAAATGCCGGAGTCGAATTCAGCACATGGCGTGTGTTTAGGACTGATAACGAACTGTTGAAATTAAGCAAACGTTGTTGTGGGGTCACCCGAAATTAGTTGATCCACTGACGAGGAAAAATAAAACGGTATTGATTATTAATTATTGTAAAATTGTGAGAATTCAATATTGGCCAGGCATATTAGAGTAACCTCTACGGAGAATTACAGAAATTATTTGGTATATTCCTGAAATGAAACAGGAACCGGTTCTCCTTGGAATTTCATCAGAACAGGATATATCGATAGTTTAGTTTAAAATGAGATAATTTAAATTAGATTATTTCAGGATATAACTGTTGGATAGAATATTTTAAATATTTACTTGAATTTTGAAACAATAAAAATCGTTGCTAAATTTGGAACTGAAAACGCCCTTGTTCTCTCTGGTGGTTCGAGGAAGAGTGCCCAAATTTCCAGTATATCTTATTTTTTTGAAGAGAATAACTATCGCTTCAAAGAGCTACCTTCGATTGTTCATCCAACTGTATAACAATGATATGCCCCGGATACTGCTCTAGTTACTTATTAAATTGAGGGGAATATAAAAGTTATAAGGACCCAAATACAAATCAAGGATTCATATGAAGGGAACACAAATACATATTTGATATGAAATGAAAACTTTGAGAAAATTAATATCCGGATTTACAAAAATACAGGTACATATTACATGTTATAAATGATCTTAAAACTAGTTTAAATATTAGCTTTTTCTTCTTATCCGATATGGCATATTTTAATTTTTAAATAATTCAAACTTTGACAGATAATGTAAGTAAAATACGTAATTGTAACTGTAAAGATGATGTAAATATCCAGCGGAGTTTTTAATAAAAATATTTTTAAACACATTTAAAATTTCTATAAACGGAGTCTAAACGTCTAGCAAAATAATAAATAAATAAAATAACAATGTAAATATCTTGAAATTCAAATTTTTATCTCATATTCACCTATTACTTAAAACAGGAATATGTTAATTGTAAAGTTGATAAAGTTGATAAATCTAATTCAAAAGTGATTTTCAGGTACCTGAAATAATTACAGCGTCGTGTATTATCCTGAAAATACTCCTATGAATCACAGCCTACCGTATTACGCTTGTTTCGCATGGTAACACGAAAATTGTGTTACGTATTTCGGTAAGTATCTACCTATGTTTGTAGTTATTCGTGAGGTTTACGAATGTACTTCCTGTTCCTAACAATAATTTCAACGCCATTCAGAGCCCCTTTAGCCGTGAGGTAGAAATGGCTTCTTGAGACTGTATGTAAGAGAATGCGCTTGTTATACACGGTGGAATTTGTATCTTTCACGTAACTTCCCTGGTTGCTACCCAGATTTATGATTACGTGTATGTACCACGGCTGGGAAAAATTTTGTTTGTCCAGAACAATAAAAACAAACAGGTAACTGCGATATTTCTTTTCAGAAATAATAAATAATATTGTTGTTACTTCACTATTTAGTAAGAAATTGGGTATTATGACGAGATCCTCTAGTGTCCTCTATTCTTATTGTATTTACAGCTGACCGTCCATTCCGATTCTTTTTAAAAAGAATCGGAATGGATAAAATGGATAAAAGGCGCTTGAGTTGCAGAGTACAGCGCAATTTGAGGGTAGGTGGGTGGATGTTTCATACCGTTCTCTACAAAATCTGTGTTCGGCTTCCTCCGCTATTTGCATAGTTTTCAATTGCCTGATAGGATCCCTGTCAATATTCCAATATTATTTTTACTTAGGTTGATGCATTCTATAGATCTCTTTCGGTTATAGGTTTCAAAAAGAGCTTTAGCTTGCCTCATTCCCTGGAGATTCAACCAGTATTTGGATTTTTTTTTGCTCTACTTTACTTTTAAGTGTCTGCGGTATTATCCCGCATATGAGTTCAGGCCTTAAAAATTGCAAAACTAGTTCCTTATACTATTGAACTCCTTGTTCTCCAGACATGGCGAACAATCTAGAAAAAAGAAATGTCGTTTATTATATTCAATGTAAGGGATGCGAGGGTTGTTATATTCGACAAACATCGCAAAAACTAAAAAATCGCATTAAACGTAGTTTTTTAGAAACGTTTTATATTAATTTAGAAACACTGTTGATTTCAGAAAATAGTTATGTTAAACTAAATCATGAAGTTTTTTTTATTTTTGACCTCCATGGGCAGGTTTACCCCGTAAGACAACTCGGCCATAGGACCTATTGTGCCCCCATGATGTCTTAGCGCTCTCGTCTTGGTTGTACCCGAACAAAGAGGTCCGCAAATTGGTCGAGAGTAAGTTTACTTCGTCTAACTGAGCGACCTCTAGACAACTCCATCTTTGCCTGTCCGTTGCTGGGCAATCAGCCAAGAGGTGCACAGGAGTTTCTTCTGCTCTCCCACAGTTTCTGCACAGAGGAGAGTCCACTCGCCCCATGCGGTGCAAGTGCTTATTCAGTGCGCAGTGGCCGGTTAGGACTCCCTGCTGATAAAGACTGCCCTGTGGATTCTTTCCTCGCCCGGATGAATCCCGAGGATTTTGCTATGTCTCGCGCCGGTAAGTACATTCCAATAGGAGCGGTGACTAGCAGCAATTTCGTTGGCTCTGATCCCAGAGTGGCTAGGCACCCACCTCAGCGTAATGTTGTGATGTTCCGCCAATTCTTCGAGCTTACTATGGCACCCCAGTACCACTTCGAAAGCAAATTTGACAGCCTGCAGTGCTCTGAGCTGCTTGGATGCCAGAAAAAATTTCGGCCGTTCTATTTTCATTCGGGCAGTTTAAGATGCGCCCTGCGCAGGTCTGGATGAAACCATGGAGTTGATTCTCTGTCACTATTATCAGAATTGTACTTTTTAACACCTACCTGCAATACACGTACCACAGACTCTTTGTTCCCAGATGTCATTTCAATATTCTTCAAAAAGCTCCTTTAATTCATATGGCCCGTGATTTGAATGTCTTTTCCCGACCCCTTCTGATTACTGTTTGTTACTAAATTTATCTTGTTTTATTAGCTAATTGTTAATATTGCTTTTGTTATTCCTTTCGTTGTTTCTTTGTTATTGTGTTGCATTCTGGAGTATGTACTTACATAGTTCTTTTTATTTTCATTTGTTAGAACATAAATTATTTTATAATTTATTCTTTAGTACACTGTACTTATGTATATGTAATATTTGCAAGTGTCTTTTAAGTGGTTTTTGTAACACTGTTGAACTACTATGAAAATAAAATAAAATAAAATAAAAGATATAGAAAATTTAAAAAGCATCTACATTAATTTAAGTAATTAGTTTGTTTATTTAGTGGACTCATTTCGTATCACGTTGTATATTTTTATCGTCAAATTGTATTTCATGCTCACTGCATATTTTATTGTTACTTAAATTCGTTCACCGTATACTTTTTCCCTAGTTCATTTGCAATCATCAATTTTTCCTTTACTAAATTTTATTACGAGCATTACTCCTTCATATTTCTGTTTTAATTATTTAATATTTAAATGTTCAGTAAGTTATTTATAGTATCTGATATTTTTCTTTTTTATCAATAACTGTTGTTCTTTTTAGAACCCTAAAGAAACCGAAATATATCGGCGAAAATTTGGATTGAATTAAAAGAAATTAAACTATGGGGATTTTAAATCTTTTACTTTAATAATTATTGAGTAAAAAAGAGGCGCGAAAATGAATTCGTTTAGTTTAGGTAGTACTCGATACTTCTGCCATTAAGATTACACTTTTATTTTATTTATTATTTCAATAATCATTATTCCAATAATTATTTTTTATTTGAATAGTTATTTTAATCTAAATAACTGCTTTTATTTGTAATAATTTTCTATTCAAAACAACTCCTTCATTTATAATTTATACTGATATAATAGAGCAGATCGAGTTTGTACGCGTATGTGTATTTAATTGCGCTTCCAAAGTAAGCTCAAAGCCACTGGATCGATTGTAAAAATAACCTTCAGTTTTACACAGCTGCATTATGCCAGTTGGCTCTAGGCTATGTTTCATTTTTAGATATTTACCACAGTGAGAATTGGTGCCTCGACCAACGCATTAATTCTGTTTGAAACGAATAATAATAATTTATCTTCTTATTAGGTAACAATTTGTTCATCCAAGAAATGCTGAGACAGGTCAATAATAATTTTTAGAATACACATTTTTACACCAATTGTAAGTGTCTTCCACTTTTCGTTTACAGGTGATAGTGTTGTCGGTAAGATTTTTAGATGACAGCTCCCGGGTTTTATTTTTAGGTAATTGTATGAAAACTATTTTCAAAATCTGAATACCTCATATCACAAAATTTACGAATAAACATTATTTAAAAAGTAAATGCCATTAATTTTAAACTATTATAATTTGCTAAGTTGTTATGGCTAGTTTTCACGCGTAAATGCGGCGTTTGACATTTGGCGGAGGCGCCGGGCAAGTTTTAGGAAAAATTAAAACACTGCAATTATAGCGAGCTCACTGGAAGCATATCATTGAGGAGTATATCGGCAGGATTGCTTATCTTCAATGTTTGTACCTTAGCGTAACATTTGCCTTTTGTTGTATCTAATGAGTGAATTAATGAGGTGGCTTCATGTGGAATGTATGTTGTAAATAAAGTCCATAGTTTGATTTCCTACTGAACATCTTGCAAGCAATAATATTTATATTCCAAGCATTAAAAATAGGCTGGTCCTATTACATCAAATTGTCGCTTTATTTAAAATGTATTCGTTCACAACAAAGTTTATATTTTTATCAGAATATAGGTACTAATAATTAAATTTGCTCTCATTGTATTTACGATTTCATAATTAACTTTAAACACTAACGTTACACGACTCCTATATTATAAAAGGCACCTTCTTCAAACATTTTATTGCTTAAATAGAAGTCCGCAAGAGTTCCGCAAATTGGCAGAATATAGACGGGTATTTAGTATTCGATTGACCTCTTCGATGTCTAACAGGAGGTGGTGAGGTTTTGCGTAAATTAGTTTACCATTTTCCCTTCAACCTTCTGCGTGTCAGAGATCTGCCAGCATCCTGGTGTACGACCCTGTTCTAAATTAACTACGTCGGATCGTGACGGAAATATCAGCCTACTTCGATGGTGAAATTGTGTCAAAGGTGTATTTCATTCAAAGTGTCAGAGATTGGAAAGCAAAGCGATGAAATATTTTAAAGGTAGACAACTGTACCCTCTAGCTTATCAAAATTGCTCTATTCTTACTATAAATACATAATATTACATGGAGCATTCGAATCATGAGGCAATTACATCATAGAAGCCGTGGAAGATACTTTCAATACAAGAAGGGTAATTCTGGTGTATAGAAAATGATGAGGATTTCCCTGTAAATTAATAAAATATTTGGGAGACATGTTTCTATATTACGTTCCCATCCAATGGGCATTATGTCAAGGGTATGCTGATGATATAGTCATATTTACAAGAGGGAAGTTTGAGAATACCCTCTGCGACATAGTTCAAAGAGGACTCAACACTACGAAAAGGTGGTGTCAATCAGTGGGACTTAACATCAACGCCACCAAGGCTACCTTAATAGCATTCACAAGGAAAAGAGAACCCAGCCTCAAGACCATAAATATAGATGGGCAAGACATAGACTGGAAGAAGGAGGTGAAATATCTAGGACTCATCCTGGATAATAAGCTTCTGTGGAATAAGCATGAGCTTGAAGTAACTAACAAGGCAAAGAAGGCTCTAATGGTTTGTAGAAACTTTGCAGGAAACAACTGGGGTTGCAACCCAAAAATACTGCTCTGGATGTACACAGCAATCGTGAGACCAATGATCACTTATGGGGCAGTGGCTTGGAGCAAGAGAACTAATCTGGCCATTGCGAGAGCTAATCTCTCTAAAGTGCAAAGATTAGCATGTGTATGCATAACTGGCGCAATGAGAACTTGCCCAACAGCAGCTATTGAAGTGGTACTAAATCTTACTCCTCTTCACATTTTTGTGGATTCATTTCCATTCGCTAATTATCTGATCTTTGTTTCTCAATATGTTATAGATTTGTGTTTTCCCCAACCTAAATTTTATCAATACGTCGCCCACAGAAATCTTATCCTTTTCTATTGCTTTTATTACATTTACTTTTTCATTTTATGTTAGAGAAACATATTTTTTCTGTTTTGGCACTATAATATCAAAATGATCGAGAGCACGTCCTTCAGATAACAGAAACCATAAACAAATGTAAAATACATATGCGTACCTATACGGTAAATATTAGTTATTACGCTTAGTCGCTTCCGCATTATACACAAAAACATGATTTCGCTTCCACGTTGGACACATTCCGCCTTATTCAATAATAAATACATTTAAAACGTATTCGCTCTTCCGGGACCAATCTTTTCTTTTTACAATGAACAAGTTTCCGTTTTATTCAAGTTCCGCTTTGAGCAGATTTCACTGTACGTACATACATAGCTTTAAATAGGTAATCCACAAATCAACTCAGTTAAATTTAAGGTGATGATTAGTGTGGTTTGGCTCTGCGGGAGTGCCTGCCAAACATATAAATGCTTTATCAAAATCTCATAAAGGAATGGCATTTTTGCCACACTTAGAAACGAAATACTCTCTTATAAATATGATTCTATAAACCATAGAAATAGCTTATGTACATTAAATCTTATGGCACCACTCGATGTGAGCCTGTCTGAACCTATTGCTGCCTGCCATATCGTCTTGTGATAACAAGAGATAGCAATAGTTTTGAAGAAGGTTCAGCGTCAAGTATTGTGCTAAAGCCTTAATATAGTCCAGTGTAGGTATAAATGGCACATCATTTCACCCTTTCACAAAGCGATACAACTTCCTATTCAAAACAATCGAGTTACATTCTATTTACATTAATAATTGCAGTACCCTATGTGGGAAAAATTGCAGAGAAACTTTCCATTCGAGCATAAATCATTCCAACATGCTTTCCTTTCAGATTTGAATAACATACTGCGCCCATAAAACTCGAGCTGTAAAGATAAATTCCAATTGCTGCCGTATATTTTGCAATAAAATGTGGAAGGCACTTAGTTTAACTTAGCGGCTTTTGTGTAGTTATTGCATATGCATGTGTATAGCTTATACATGGGGCAGAAAGGAAAATACAGGCAGTGATAATATTACATTGTGGCCACAAGGGATATATGATTTTTTTATATTGATCTAAATAATAAAATTCAAAGAAAAAGCTTATAGATTAGCATCGTTCGGTGCAAATCATCCTAAAAGGTATTTCCTGTATCCAATAATTATATTAATGTGGTGTGATAATTTAGGAGTACACTAGGAAGTTGGCGGTAAACCTTGTTGTTGTTTGCATATATCGCAACCTATGAACTGGGTCTTATTGTCAATCCTACAAAAAAAAAAACTGGCTTCTTATAGTACTATATTACATAACGATGTTTTCAGTCCTAAATTATGCTAGAGGATCCTTTATCAGATCGTCCTCTTCAGAATAAATATCATTAGCATTAGGATAGTTAAAACGTAGATATTCCATTAGCGTAATAAGCAAGTGTAATATAATGGACAAAGAATTGTTTAATCTATTGATTCTTTCCGACCTAATATTGTAAGCCTGTAATAATACTAAAGTTACAATGCCAAACCGTTAACACTAAATTTTAATTAAATAGGGTGCACCAATTCTGCGTTCATCTTTTACTAAGCCGTATGTTTTGATATTCTGGGGAAATAATATAATGTTCATTGTGCACCTTTATAAAATATATTCTGATATAGAGTGCACCAATGGAAGCACTTCTGTGCATTTCTCCTCTGGAGTTGTTTGTGGAGGAAAAAGAGTTCAAAGCGGCTAGAATTAGGCTATGATCGCAGGATCTTCTGAACACTATAGAAGGGGATTTGGCAAGATGAAAATCATCCGAACGTTGAATTACAACGTTTAATCACCACTTATTCAGACGAAACAAGAACAAATACAAGGATGGACACGGATATTTCTCTATGGATCTTCGACTCAATTTAGAATTGACATTAATATGTTTGCGATGGTCTTCCAAGATGAAGTATTGGTGAACCTGTATGCTAACGAAGAAATTTTACTATGCCGTTAAATTCTTTACGGGGTCATAGGATTACTTCAGGTATGATACTTTAGTGCCATAATGTCCTAGAAGCAACCACTTTTGGTTAGCGGTCATATAGGGAACTCAGCTAATGAAGCTGCGGCTGCAATAAATAACCTAGATGAACCAATGGGCAACCATTGCATAATGGGGTAGATGGAAATATGCAAGCACTTTTTGTTAAGTACATAAAACCAATCTCAGGCTTTCCTCAAGCATGGGATAACAAAGACTGGTTAGCAGCCTATTATTTTGGGTGACCTCCCGGCGCTTATTCTAATAAAAAGACCTATAGTGGGGAAGTTCAGACCAAGTACGGCCAGTATTAACACCTACCTTTACCTGCTACAACGGCCGATTTAATACTATGTTTTAGTTGGCTTCGATAAGCTATAGGTGAGTGGTACCATTAAGGATTAACATCTATGTATCTATTTAATATACAAAATAGAATACTTCTTTGACAGTCAATCTCACCATAACTTAAAATGATCTCGCTCACTACTGAATTATTGACCTAGTACTATCAATCTAAAAAGAAAATTTTCACTAAAATAATATCCATAAGCATATTAATGTGAGTAGCTTCAAATGTATTAAGAACGCTAATTACAACATTTTTATTTTACTAATCTTAGATTACAGGAGATGAAAGCTTAAAAGCACACTTACAACGTATTTGTTAAAAAAAAATATTCTAGTTGCCCACCCCATCTGAGACTAAAAGTAAAATTTCCGTTTTCAATTAAATTATGGCTGCCTAGTCCACGGAACGTGTATTCTGCGTTAATTTGATATTACCTATTAGAGTAAATCTGTTCCATTTTATTCACCCATAGCTTCCAATTAATAAAAATAATAAATACCGTTTTGATAGTTACAAGCGCAATAAAACGAAATCTATAGTTAGTAAGTATTAGAAAATAATTTGTTTTCCAAATGAATCGAGCATTAAACTAATACGATGACAACGGCTTTTATGATCTCTATGTCTCCGTATTTCGATACTGCCAATTTCATAAGGTGTGCTGAAATGAAATATGGAGTGTTAAAATAACACTACTTACACCTTTAACGATATCATTCAAATACCGAATCAAGCTCAACCAGGACATTGGAGGTAGCGTGAAACTTTTTATTGGGCCATAAAGCATGTATGAACGGGCAGTTTGGACTCTATTGCTAAATAAACCGACGAAAATTACCTATATATCTCGTAAAATTACAATGTAACGTTGATGTTTTACGCCGTGATATAAGTTTAGAACTGGCCGAAGTTCAGTCATTGTTCTCTTGTAAAGGCAACACTTGTACATGCATATGCATAATTTTGTAAAGGTTCGTTTAAGGATTAGGGTTTAATGTAGGCTCTATTTAAATTTAAGTGCTTTATGTTGGTATGAACGGTACAATATGGCTGCTCAAATATATAGGACACAAAAAGTTGCATCGTAAAGATTGTAAAATGTTTTTCTATACACAAGGGAATCTTTGGGTTAGGTTAGACAATCGAATATGTTTGAAAACGGCAATGTATATAGGTATATATAGGAGTATGGTCTCATGCATGACATACAGTTGTATTTATTTTATTTAGGCGACATGACGCCAAATACTACAAACTATATAGCGACTAAAAAGATTGAAGTTGTTGTATTTCACTTGACATGTGATTGTGGACGATGGGTAAAAGATGGGTACACGATAGGGTTAATATCATAACCAATTAATCAGTTGTATGCGTCACACAGTTCGCGCTTTTAGCAGTTACCCAACCCGTATTCAATAAACATTCGATTTTACGAGGCTCTGTTTTTAAACGAAATGCTATTTAAGTATAATTTCCAGTGCCATTTAAACCTTTGCGTTGCATTGTCTGCGAATGGATCCAGCGACATCTGCATTAATGACGTTGCACATGGGGTACCTATAGTATACACGTGAATTTTAGAATCGAAAAAGCACATGCAAGCGTCGTTAGAATTTACAGCTGTTCAAACTGCATCGTCCATGGTAAAATTGCCCTGTGCGTGCCGTTGATTTTCCAGAAATTATTTATCGACGTTTCCGAATGTCGTATCATTAAATTAGCTTAAACGATGCCGCTACTGCAGCAGCATTGTCGTAACGTAAATGGCTCGGTAAATAGCGAAATAAAATTAGATTAAGCCGTGACGTGCCGACTGGTGGCAATCTTGTTGCCGATTAAAACGGTCTTCCGTCAGAAGATCTCATTATCTCGATGTGGAAGTACAGATTTAAATGGCTTAGTTAGGAAATACGTATACTTGCAACGTCATGTTGGTGCGACTATTGTTTTTCAGAGTATACATCATTCAGATTGCAGTAAAGAACAGATAAGGCAGAAAATGCATGCATTTTCTGTCGGTACTCGCGTATAAAATCTAGAAGGTCTGCAGCATATTTGCACAGTACAACTGCAAGAGGTCTGGACGGCATGTACCTACTATTCTAAAGCTTTTTGAGATAAGGTTTGCTCACAAATCTGCCAATCAATTGCCTGTTTTTTTTTTTTAATATTTTGGAATCAATTTTTGGGATAAATAACCAATATGAGTAGAGCACCAACATTCGGAGAAATTCAACAACCTTTTCAATAAAACTCTTATTAGAAAAAATAAACTGCTTCTTAATTTCTTTTTACAAAATTATTCACCAGGTCATACAAAAAAAAAATTATTGAATATAACCCGCAGTTAAAGGTAAAAGGTAAAGGTTAAAGGTTGAGCGCTGTGAGCTGTATCAGATAAATGCACAAAATAAAGGTTGTACACCTGAAGATGTTAGCTTATCTAACGAAATGTAAGAAACTTCTAACTTCATTTTACACTTCATTTGGTGTAATAACCCTCAGTTGCTTGAATGACGGCATCTATTCTAGGTCTTAAACGGGCATATGCGCGCCTTAATACACGCAGAGAAATACTAACCAAAACTATAATTAATCTAACAAGAAAAATGTAGCGAAGGCAATCATATTATGTTGTAATTTTTATTGTATTAATATCTGCATTGTTCGTTTAGCAAAGTGAGCATTATTAATAAATAAGAGTTAAACTAAGGAAAATTGTAGTTAATTGAAGGTAATTATGATGTTGAAATTACCCATTTCCAAATCTAGCTTTTGCACTTTTAAAACGCACAATGATAATTCAAACAGTATTACAGCAACATTTTCTGCCCGTATGCGGCAGTAAATACATTCAATTTCCGGAAAGCACTAGGAACTAGCAATGTTTCATAGTCTGCGTAAATTAAATGAATAACAGGTACGGTTATAATTTATTATTTATGTTCGTACAAGAATTTCAAATTATTTGCCGTAAGTGCCGTACCAATGATATTATTGATTGGAAAACAATCTGCTTTTGATTCAACACAAAATACAGTTTAAAACAGAAGTAACTTATTGTAATCGTCACGAAATTGGAACTTGTTGAAACAAAAAACCAAATGGTTCAGGTCCTGAACACAGAAGGATCAGAACATTCTATCAAGTATATATCGGTAAATATTGCTGTTATTGAAAAGAAGAGTCGTGAACATTCCGTGACAAGCAACACAATTAGCTTTTTCAATCCCACTAGTTTACCAAGTAATTTTTTAAACAAAAATATCCATTTCTAGACAGCGGATGAAACTTTTAATAAATGTAAAGGTTTGCTGGCGTCAATGAGAGTAGTAAATGACATTTCAGAGCGTAGAGTGGCGTTAATGGAGGATATATAATAAACTTCATACTACAAACGAAGAGCAAAACGGTTATTAGTAGTGAAGAACTTTCTGAGCAAATATTTTAATGTTAAGAAATCAATTCTGAAGGCTTATTGGATCTGTCTATGGACTTCTAAATACTTGTAAATATTATTGTGTTTTTCACAAATCTGAATTTAATATTTCCATGAATATTTGTTATTTTGCTTGAAAAATTGGTGTGCGTTTCTTAAGTGGTAGAATAAAATTACGGCGGGTACCGTAACATTGACTTTTAAGAACCATCTTTCATATATGTAGCAAACTGAAATTCAATAATGTACAATGTTTAACTCTAAATTTTGAGGTAAATTGTGTTGAAATAGTGTTAAAAGGAAAATCTTACCCCAAACTGCTATACAAAGTGAAAGCAGCTATTTATTTATTTTGAATAAAACTTGAATATTTCTGTTTCCCAAACTGTTTTCCCTACAGTCATTTTTATTAATATAATAGAAGCGCGTTACACAAATAAGATTCGGTGTTTTAAAAAAGTGTCCAGAAAAACGAAATATTATGATGAAAATAACCCCCAGCCTATTAAAAAATTCAGTATATTTCCTATTTAAAACACCGCGTGTAATGATCATATTAAATGCAGTTTCTTATCACATGAACTGGCAAACAGTAAATTAACATATTTCAAATTAAACTTCTTACTCGATAAGCGAAAAATTCGTTTAATTTTTTTTCCTTTAGATACAAGTAACTATTTCCGAGTAGTAAACAAGGCCACTATTTACTACGCTTAAATTTTATTGGCTAGAATGTGTGTTTAGCCAGAAAAGGGTAGGTAATATTCGAATAAATTCGGGGAATATTAGTTTCCAAACGATAACGTATTTATCAGTGGTACAAATAGGATATAAGGCGCCCCTACCCTATAAAGCGAGAACGACGACTGTGACCGAGCCGTGACATACGGCGACCAACCGGTCATTCTGGTTGGCGATGATGGTACATTTAAACTCCTATCCAAGAAGTAAGTTTACCAGTGCGATATAGTGTCATCAAGGATTCTTTCAGACTAAATCAATTTATATATACATATATATTATAATTTTAAACTAGTTGTAGATTAGTACTTAGTATCTATACAAAATTGGTTCAAACATATTTGCTTGTAAATGTAGAGAAAACATGTGAAGCTTAGGTAATGTAATGCATCGCTTAAAATGAATTTAATTTGCGTGTGTGTAACTTAGTCATTTCACTAGATATAAAGGACAGTTATATTATTATTGTTATTGTTATTATTATATCTGCGGAGATAAAGACATGAAATATTGCAAAAGTGGATAGCGTCCACGACGTATTTTATTAAAAAATTCTGTACCTACTCACAACTAGCAAAATCCGTAAACAAAGCTATACGTAGTGGATACGGAACTCCTAGTCGGGTATTCAGTAAACGTTGAAGAGCTCAAATGAAGAAACTTCCATCACCATCCGTGTACATACAGCCGAAGTGCTACCGTAGAAAAAGGAAACCGTCTGCCATAATTGTGGGACTTGTTCTCCGTGTATATCGCAATCCAGGTATTTATCCGTATATTAGAAGCATGCGGCTTGCTTTTTTCCTTCTCTAGTTGCGTGACGAAAGCTCGGAGTTTGTTCTGTGCACGTACTCGTTCTGTAAAACAAATACCATTCTTTTCTTTTATAGCCACATATCTAGGTGTACGAGTAAATTGAAGAAAAATTGCCTTTTTATTTTTTGTTAGAATGATTACGTGAACAGAAGGATATTAGGGACATTTGTAAATTAAATAAGCGAATTATAAAATGATTGGAATAGACTTTCTTTTCTAAAGGAAAGCTTTGGATATTTGATGTTATTAACAAATATTCAGTGTCGGTTTTTACATGCATCTTCGTAGTCCCTGTATTACTTATAAAATAATATAAAAACCCAAATTTTAATGTAGCAAATACATGATATCTTATACACTACTTTTTTGTGTGTCACGGAGTTATTCTTCTAATTTTTTAAGATAGAGTAACTAATTGTCGTTATTATTTTATGTGGATTTCAAATTTTTTAATTATGCACACGAGTGCAGAATGAATATACATTTCGATATTTTGAATAGTAATAAAAAGCAAAATCTTTTTATTCTAAATTCGAATGTTCGCTACGATTTGATGAAGACTCCTTATCTTGACTGATATCTTAACTTACACCTAAAATGCAGAGTAAACTCAGAGGATATGTCAAAATGCAATCCTGATTACTTTTTCAGGTGGCAGATTTGATTGCTTTCTAGTTCTTTTTAATGTTGAACGTTTTAGCATACGTTTAGGATTGGGTTATGGAACACAGCCACTGGGTGCCTTATCATCAAGTCTACACTCTAATCTAATTCTAAGAAAAAACCAAGAAACTGTCAAGACTTATTTTGAATGTGATCGACAGTTATTCGCTCTTGGATGACTTCTCGGTAATGCAACACCAATTTGTCAAACTATGCGTGGCTATTATCGCAAATAGTTTTGATAATTTTTAATACATAAGTAAGAAGACACAAGGCAATGGTTGTTAGAGAAAATCCAATATTATATTGCCAGCTAGCCTAACGGATGCACAATATTAAGGTTTTGGCAATTTAGTTACATCCTAGAAATTAATGTCATGCATACTTTTATTGAGTATGGCAACCAAATTAATCGAACGATGATTTTGATAAAAATGCCCCAGTTCGTTATTGGAATATTGTTATCTTCCGAAAACGATTCCTTATACCCGAAGTCGTTAAGAACTTCCTCATCTTAAATAGAATAATATCGTTTTCTTTTCAACAAATTCCATACATTATTTAAAGACAGTTTGTATTATTGTTTTTTAATTATAAATGTACCTTTTTATTATTGTTATACAGGGTGTCCAACGGGGAAGTTCCAGGATTTTGTATAGCGATTCCTTAGTCAAAAATAAGAAAAAAAACTTCTTATAAATATTTTATTATAAATTTGGATTTATACAAGCATATAAAACTACAAAGTAATAACAACCATTCACAATTTTCCCTTCGATTTTCGTGAAAGTTTTTAACGATGTTGGAGAAGAATTTTGTCCCTTTTACGAGAGTCCTATGACATCTCTTTTTCTTTGAATTTATGCAGCAAGGAATTTCTTTCACGTACCTAATAAAGAGCCTCACCTAGATAGAACAGGTCAATCAAAACGACTACCTAACGATCTCAATGAGTGTTTCATAGAGTGTGATTTTACAGTTCTTATTCTTACACGAATATCAGTATTTTACAACTAAATTATCATCAACTTCTGCAGTACAGCTTCTGATAACACTGTACTTTCAAGGTTTTCTTTTCCTCTTAATAATTCTGGACTAAATACTTTGTTTTACAAGGTGTGAGCGTTATTAAATTTCTAGTTATATTTATTAAAAAATAAACAAACCTTGTAAAATATAGTTACATGCCAGACTGCCACACTATCTGAATTAAGCGTATTCTTCTTCATAAGGCAAATTGTTGTACATACATTTACTAATTTAGGTAACAGTGACCGCATTACAAAAGCAAGAGATCTTCATACTCTTGAGCACAAATCATTAAATATTCCGGTAGAAATACCATACCCAGGAAGAAAGAGAATAAATATTTGAGAATATACAAGAAGCATTGCATCAAATATTTATAGAAAATATGAATTTTTAAGGTGGCGCGGATTCCGTTTATCAAATGAGCTCAATTTACTACACCTCAAAAGAAAGCAGATGTGGACACGTGATTTTTTTTTGTGCACTCGATATTGCTAGAATTAACGTTTACACAATATTTCTTGCCAACAACCCAGATTCTGAATACGACCCTTTCAAGTACTGTTTAAAAAAAAAGCGGAACACAAAGACATAAATCTTCTAATAATCTTCTAATAAATCTTATTGCCCTGAAAAATATGAACATAATTTGAAACACAAATTTGATTATAACAACACAAAAATATTAATTAAAGAACATCATTGTTATTCTAGATGCATCTTAGACATAATTTTTATCAAAAAGAGAAAAATACCATTAATGATAGAACTGATAAACGAAATCTCTCAAAGATATATCATTCTTTCATTGCTCGACCCACCAATCATTTAATTTCCTTCTAAATTTTAGTATTTTCTAAATTTATTTCTTCATTTTATACTGGCTATACTCAAATTTGCTGTTATTTATTAAATTTCCTCCCCATGTGGTAATTACTACTAGTTTTTGTCACATTCACTTATCATCTTTAATGTCATTTTTCTCCACTTTTTTTGCTTCTGTTTTCAACTTTGGATACTTATTTTGCACGGTATTGGTTTATGTTTGCATTGCTTAGTGGAATGTTCCTTAGTGGACTGAGAAATGCAAGGACTGTAGCGTAGTAATAGAAACACAAGATATCCGATTACTCCACGCTACAACGATTTAATTAATTCGTTGTAGTGTGGAGCGATCGGATATCTTGGGTTCCTTAGTGGAGTTTAGTTTTAATTTAATCGTGAATTGACAATAAATTAATATGGTCTATTCTATCCAAGAACGTGTGGAATTAGTGACTTTGTATTATGAGAATGCGGGGTGTGCAAGATCTACAGCTCACTTATTCAACAAAAATCATGCAGGCAAAATTGTGCGAGACAAGTATTGGAATTAATCCAAAATTTTTTGTGAATTAATGACTGAGCGCCTCAACAATAATATAATCGAAACTTACTGTACAATATCTGCTTTTTGGGCGAATCATCTTTTTTATTGAATGGTTAAGTAAGTCGTCACAAAGGCCTTAGCGGCAGCGGTGGACGCGACGGGTAATCAACCTATGCAGATGCTATCTTATTTCAATACTCAATACTCAAATCGTCACAACTGTAGATATTGGAATGATACCAATCCCCATTTGACGGGGAAACACATACACAACGGCCACAGAAACTTAATGTATAGGTTTGTATCTTTGGCGATAATCCCACAGGACAGGGCTTTAAATGCTCAAAAGAATTTGAACATGCTGGACAATACAATCAAACCTTTGATCACAGAAAAATTGGAGCAAGATCCAGGTTTGTTGGATAATGAGATAGTATTTCAGCAATATGCAGCGCCCCCGCATAACGCTGCTGAAGTACGACAATTTCTGGATCATCACTTTCGCGATCGTTGGATTGGTCGAAGGGGGCCTATAGTAGAATGGCTCGCCAGATCGCCAGATCTTACACCACTTGATCTTTTTCTCTGGGGATATCTTAAGTTTAACGTGTATGCTATGTGTTCAGCTTCCTTACAAAAGTTACGCCAAAAAAATTGTTGAAGACTGACAAGGGATAACTCGTTTCAGTTGAAATGCTGCGTATAAATGTCTACATATTTCCAATTCTTTACATCGTTATCGCCTTTATGACCTCTATTATGGTATTTACTGCAGTAAATATACACTTTACATAGGTACTTCATTAAAGAAGAAACGTGAACAGTTCACATCATTTTGCTATCTGAAGTTAATAGCACACTTCTGGGGCTTGTCTGACGCATATCGACACAATTTCATCCGTGACGTTCTGCGGGAAAACGCCAAAATATTCGTCCAAAATATTAATAAAAATTCCCGTCGTCCCAGCACGCAAATTATTCTCAAAAAAATTTGAAGACCCCTGTCACAAGAAGCTGCGATTCACATCAATAAGTGGCGGAGCTTTCGGTGACATTCGTGGGGGTTCGAACGAGCTCGGCGACCGCCGCACGGCGCTGCAGTCAATATCGGTAGCGAAGTTCCCGGAGCAGGATCTACGATTCCGACGACCGCCAAGTGCGATTTCGGAAAATACGCGACCGCAGGCGCTCAGTTAAACGGCAAACAGCGGACTACCGTTGCTGGTGATATTTGCGTGTCAACGTACCGTTCACCTCCACTCAATATATTTTTTTCGTTTTGAGTGGCTGTACGTAAAACTCTAATAGGGAGTTGTGTGAAAATCTACGTAAATAATTGTTAAAACAATTAGGAGGAAGAATAGCGCAGATAAATTTTAAACTAACGACCACGGAACGGCTAAACTTGAAGTTTTTACCGCTCGCTTATAATTGAATCTTGTTAATTAAAAATAAGAGTTATTGCCAAAAATAAAAACAAAAGAAGAAATAAAATAAAAAGCGCGAAAAGACTGAGCTTTTGTGTTGTTTCGTGTTTCGACGAAGGGGAAAAGTTGACAACGGCAGTGAAATTGTGTGAAAAATTGATTCAATTGAAATAGGAACCCTTTTGTGGTTCGGTGTGGGAAGGGTGTTGGTGTTTTGTTTCACTGTTGACGCATATTGATAAAGAGACGATAATCAAGCGTTAGTAATCAAAAGCCCTCGAAAATATCTGCGTCGAAGCTTGTTCGTCGTTGTTTTCGATCTGCTTTTGTTTAATCCCTTAGTGTTTCTGTATTATCGCTTGTAATAATCCAGTTCCTGATTTCGATTTTAAATACAAGTTCGACAAGGGTAAGTTTACTAATTTTTATTTAGAAATAACTTCTCCAGAAAGTATTCTACCGTAGAAATTATTATTTTCAGTGATAAGAAATTTAATAGTTTTTGGCAAACTTAAAACCTGTCCTTTGTAAACTATATTCATTTCAGAATAATCCATTTATACATATACAGTGTGGCAACCACATATGGAAAAAAAACTATTTTGCATGTTATCTTAGTTCCTTATGAAAAATGCTCGACCACATCAATTTTTAATTTTAGAGGTACGCCTTTTGAATGAAATTTGAAATATACAGGGCGTGTACTTTCTTAAAACAAAAATTTTTCTACAATACTTGCCAATTACATTACATACCAGCAAACGGTACTAAAAAAGCTTTATACACATGTGTAAAACTCTTTCACTTAGTATTTGGAAAAAAACAATTTTTTATATGAATCTTTATTGCCGTTTGCACCAAAATATAAATATCTTAGGCAACGAAACAATAAAATAAAGTCAGTATGAAATGATCGTCTGCAGGGACACAAACATTTTACTAAATAATGCATTTGTGGAAGACATTCTGTCCTTAATAGAGAATGCGATATTTAACAGAAAGGCAGCTTATAGAAATGTTGATAATGATCAACCGATCACGGAGATGATATTGTGTATTCGTGTTTCATTTCCCTGCTAGCTTCATTCGAATGTTGGTTGCTCAGATTTAACGTTGTATTATTTAAATTAGATCGATGTGATGACTCCCTTTTTTAAATTTTGGCTTTCATACTTAAATTTTAATCTATAATTTTATGTGGCATGGTTAATATAAAATATTACAATGCATCTACGTGGGAATGTTCATTTATTGCTTTTCATTGACTGCATCGATATAAATATGCTGTATTATTGTACTCTTTTTGCAGCTTCAAAGAGATTATACATAACCCTCTAGGAGTAGTTTCATATCATAACATGTTTTCCTAAGCTGGCGAATTAGAAATTCTTTTACTTCATTCAGTAAGAGTAGATAATATAGAATATTTAGTTATAAACAAGAAATTTTTCCTACTTGCAACATTGCTTTGGCATATGTTGTAACAGCTTTAGTAATCCAAATTTTACCACCTATAGATCAAAAAGCAATCACGTATGGCCAAGCTTCTGGCACGCCGTTGCATGGCAGTTGTATCGATAAAACCTGAAATGTCAGAGTTCTCTAAGCGTTGGAAAATGGGGCTTCTGGGAGTACATTTGTTTCCGATATAATCTAAACGACATCACAAATACGCCATTATTAAACACATAACAACCGAATGCATATACCTCGGCTTGATTTCACATTGTGAATACCAGCAATTGCTATCCGCAATCTGTTAGCATTGATATCCGCTAAAACTGCCATTAGCGATCGGATATTTGACACGAATTGCAATACCGTCGAGTATAAGGCGTAGATAGAAAGTGATTAAGTACAATCAAATGCATTAAACAAGTAACGGTTTCCTACAATTATGACCTCTTCATTCAATTTCATAGTAAATTAGAAACTTTACAAAACGCATCATCATCAGCAGTAAAACTTAATTCCAGTTTACTGCTTTGGTGTAAAGTGTTTGAAAGTGTGCAATGTAATTATTATTTTAGTCATTTGAATTTTAACAACATAAAATGTTTTGGTCAATCATATAAACAACCTACAAGCATTTTAAAATCATATAAAATTTGTAATTTTCAAATCGATATCACGAATAAACGCTCATGCTTTATGATAGCGTAAATATATTTCGGAAATTAAGCAACTGAAAAAGGCAGTTACAGCTGTGGAAACGTTTTGCAAGTTAACTGTTGTTTTATTTTAACCAAGCTATAATCCAATTGAAAAGTGTATTTTAAGAAAATATAAAAGTGTATTGAAAGAAAATGTAGGTATAGTTGAAGAAAACTTTGAAGATTTGCCATTTGTTAAGTGGAGCGAAATCACTTGTGAGGAGGAGGGGCAAATATACAGCCAGGGGCACCTGCAAATTGGGGTTTGGTTTATTTATGAAATTGTAAAGAGTATCTCAGATGACTCTAAGTGGTATTCAACAAAATTAAACAGTTATTTAATTACATGTATAAACTTTAAACTAACATAAAACGACAGACCAAGCAATTTCATGTGAAGAATGCGCGATAGCAAGAGGGCGTGCCCAATGGAGTGAGACACATCCGAAGAAATATGAAGAACTCTAAAAGCTCATGACGTTACATGCGCGCGTGGACGAGAATTTCGGGGATAACACACAAGGTGTAGACAACCAGCTACTCCAGTAAATAAGTTGTTTCCTATCGTTAATTGAGTGTTTATCTTCTTTTATATAAACATTTCTTTCAAAAGTCGTTTGTTGCAATTTACCTGAGCTTCAAGAATTTTTACGTTGTTAAAATTAAGGCTGTATCCTAAATTGTGATGATGTGATAATGCGGTTGCTCCTGCAGTTTATTCTTTAAAAACTTTTATTATGAGTGTAAATGCATTTTTTTTTAATGTTGTCCGGTCTGTCCGATGTATGTACCATAACAGTTATTGGAATTTAGTCTATAGATTACATGAGCTTTGTTCAGATGGTCTATTTTTTGTTTGGTTTGAGTGAAAAGTTTTTTTTATGGTTTATGAACAATAATTAAATTGAAGGGTTTATGAATATTTTTAAACGTTTCAGACAACTTTAGGGTATAGCTTAAACTGGGGTAAGTTTTTGATATTTTAGGTAATTATTCCTTTTTGTTTTTGCTTTTCTTTTGGTGTTCTTATTATATTGTTGTATAATGTATATACCAAACAGATATTTTAGAAACGTAGAAGCAAAGCTAAACTAAAATCTTAAGCCACAGAAAGTAAATCTAAATAATTTATAAGCAAATTATAAAACTTTAGGGAAAGCTTTACCTTTTTACTTTTGCTTCCGCAGTTGCATGATTTCGTCATTCATAGAAGTAACATTTTCTTTTTATATAGAAAAGGACCGAGAGCGCGTAATCTGCCTTCTGGCATAATGACACTGATTTGATTTTTAATAATTTTCAATCTGGGAAACGAGCTTTTGCAGATGCTACTGTAACGGATAGAAAGTATTTTTTTTTTCATTTCTGTCTTTAATGGCAGTAAGTAAAGATAAAGTTTAAATTAAAAATCCTTTAAAATATTTTTAGAATATATTTTTTGGCATTTCTCGGGTATATACAGTAAGTTCACCATGGGAATTTTCAAACTGGATTTCCTTTTAATTACCTCTCCTTGAAAATATATATGGTGTGGCTCGTGTTTTTTCAAAAATGGTTTTTTTATTCAAGCGTTTCTTTGAAATTTATATCAACATACATTTGTATCAATTTTATAGTTTCGTCCTCACATATGGCATATTTATTAAGGTATTATTCTAGCAAACAGTGATCACGGATAACAGTTTAGAATCACAAAGGTTGAAAAATAACCGTCTTAGGGATCACCATTATTTGAAAATAACCGTTTGTGCCGTAATTTGCATAATCTAGCTGCGATTTTAAACTGCCATTGTTCAAAAGCTCCCCTACACCGTGAATTTTCATTTTATTGTAGCTAATTTAACTGCTTGGGTTTGTTTATGGTTTTGGCTAACTGCTCTATTTGAATTTAAATCTATACGTCATACTACATAAAAATTGCAACTTATATACAAATTCTTCTTTGCGGAAGATACTTAGATTAACGCAAACATCAATTAAATAAAAAAAAATTAGTACTATAAACAACCTAATAGACTGGTGTATTACATTTAAAAAAAAAAATTAGATCAAAATATAGAAAATGTTAAAAACATGTTATTAAATAACCACTATTCACTTGAATTTATTAATAAATACATCAAAAAAGGAATTATTAACAAATAAAGAAAACAGTAACAAGAAGAAAAAAAATGAGAACAATAGATACAAAACAACTGTCAGAAAATATACAAAAATTACTCAGAAAATACCAAATTAAGATAGAACACAAACCTAATATAGTTGGTGAAAGTTTTGATTGGTTGGAATTGGTATTAATAATTAAATGTTCTGTCCATTTACGAACACATCACGATAACCTTTAAGTTTTAAATAATTTTAACCTGTTTTGTAGTGTTTTGTAATTTTCTTGTGCGTCGTCTATATGTTATAGTAATTTGAAAATTCTTAATATTAATGTATACCTATACAAATTTATTTGACGTAGCACCTAGTTCCTTTTCGACGTACTGTGTGTCCAGAAGATGGCAATAAGCCGAAACCGGTAGACAAAGGATTTTTTAAAAATAAATGATTGGACAGAACATTTAATTATTAATAACAAACCTAATAACTCTAATAGCTCTTTATTTACAAAAACTAAAGAACCTATTGAAAATAACAAATCAAATATTAAATATTGAAAATAATTACTATAAAAGATTATTCAAAGAAATGTGGCAAATAAAAAAACATAATAATGCTATTAACGACAAAAGTAATACTAATAACTTACGAAATATTTACAACAATTTAATACTCAACCAAAAAAATAAAGATATAAAAATATCAAGTCAAGAGCGCCCACACTAATATACATATTAGCCATTAGTTAAAAAAATTGAAATTGAAATTACAATAAACACTAATGTTAATTAAAGATTTTATAAACAAAACAAATAAAAACAGATACATATGTTTTTAGTATGAAAGCATACAGGAAAAAGTAAAAATAATAAAAAAACTAAAAAAAATGTAGTAAATGTTTGTGATCCGTTAAGCTGTGTACACGTGCTTTATAATATGTTATTTGTTAAATGTTAGGAGCTTTATATATTCATAGTTTAGAATTTCACTAAAAATTAAAACCAAAAGTTTAAAAATGTCACTACAACACACACCACCAAGACAATAGATCTAATATAACGTATCGCAGGACAATGAAGTAAATATAATTTAAATCAATTATGCGGAGGGTGAATTCATAACTCATGGCAACGTTTTATTATTTGGCGTACATGTGGCAACAATAAAAATTTAGTGTATACGTGTGAAAGTATGCTGCATGTAGTTATTAGTATTGACACCCGATAGCACGCGAGTGCAGCACTATTGGGCTGAAACGCTTCATATGTCGGTTGTTTATGGTCAACGGTCTATAATAGAAGTAATTAAGCTGGAACAATGTTCTTACGTAAAGATTGCAGTTCTCCCTGGCAAAAACGCATGGAAATGTTATGCAGGGCCACGACAAGCATTGGGTGATCGTGCTCTGCCTTATTGAACAGTGGCATAGTGGATGGAAGCTTTTAAACGCAGGCATGTATCAACTGTCGATCTATAGCGGTGTGGACGACCTGTGTCCGCCGAGAAAGATGTAAGGACGCCTGTAATCGACCAGTAGCGAAGCAGAAAAGTATCATAGGATCATGAAAAAGAACAAACAAACATACACTTTGAAAACTGAAAATTTAGTAGTTGGTAATGTAAATTTTTAAGTACGTCTTTTTTCTATTCTGATTAATTTAAGTACTATAACAAAAATACTCCAAACTGTGGTACTGGAAATGCTGCAAACTTCTCCTAAACCCCTCACCACAAACTGCACTAAACTGGACGTACGTTTCAATAGCAAAGCTATCATCATCAGCAGAAACACTGAACTAAATAACTATACTAAAACTACCCTAATTTATACCTAAAAAAGGTCAAGGTACATTAATCACGGTCATGGCTGACTGCCGTCATGCTTAACTAGTCACTAATCCTAACTCCGTCTAATCTACTACTTATACTTAATAAACCGTAAAGACAAGAATTTAAGGGTCCTAAATCTGAAATCATTAAAATATGTTTGTTTTTATATATTTCCATACCCTCATAACAATTTAATTGTACATAGTTGTTTACGTTTTTAACTAATTTTATATTGTCAACCTTATGGTTTTCTTCAAGCATATGTAGGGCTACACTAGATTTGTCAAACCTTCTAAATTTTTAAATTTAAATATTTTAGGCAACCCGAAAGATCAAGTAGATAATTTGGACAAATCAGGTATTTATAAAATATCTTGTAAAGATTGTGATCATGTATATATTGGGCAAACCAAAAGATCAATTAAAACACGTTACAAGGAGCATTTGGCTCATCTTAAATTTAGAAGGTTTGACAAATCTAGTGTAGCCCTACATATGCTTGAAGAAAACCATAAGGTTGACAATATAAAATTAGTTAAAAACGTAAACAACTATGTACAATTAAATTGTTATGAGGGTATGGAAATATATAAAAACAAACATATTTTAATGAATTCAGATTTAGGACCCTTAAATTCTTGTCTTTACGGTTTATTAAGTATAAGTAGTAGATTAGACGGAGTTAGGATTAGTGACTAGTTAAGCATGACGGCAGTCAGCCATGACCGTGATTAATGTACCTTGACCTTTTTTAGGTATAAATTAGGGTAGTTTTAGTATAGTTATTTAGTTCAGTGTTTCTGCTGATGATGATAGCTTTGCTATTGAAACGTACGTCCAGTTTAGTGCAGTTTGTGGTGAGGGGTTTAGGAGAAGTTTGCAGCATTAAGTACTATAGTTATCCAATGATTGCCATGTAATAAGTTGCCCTTTCTTAGGCTTTGTTTATTATTGAATCATTCAAGACGTCGGAGAATGCTTAAAACTCTACTGGTTCATTTGTGGCTTTGATATTACCTAATTCATTTCGATCTTAAATTTAACTTTAATCTTCGTATTCTTTGCATTATTACTCATAATTCCATAGATTACCAGAGCAAGCGTTTGGTTATATTTCCTAGATTTGGGCAATTTAGGAAAATATTCACTGAGATATTTATTCCTTAGGTCAGTTCTTCCCTGCCTTAGAGATGGCGCATAACTTTTGGACGAAAGTCCGAGATCGCGGTTACTGAATCTAACATTGATTTCCCAGATGGCTTACGAAAGAAGTATTATAGTGCCGACGTCAACCTCGCCGCTTTTTTCGTTATATATCGGCCATAATTTTTCCATAAACCGTCCTCACGGTCGCGATAATATCTGCGTGCCGAAATGACGGACGCATGCGAAATTGATTCCCTTCCACTCTACCGTATCGCATAGATAAGATTCTCTATTTTCTTTCAGCAAATTTGGTCCGTTTATGAGGGTAGAGAATTCTAACGATCAACCGCCGCTGAGGAGTCCGTTATAATCAAATTCCGCTAGCAAAATGTGCTGTTGACGTTATGTTCGTTTGAAAAGGTCATTTTAGATTGCTTCTTGTACAATTATTAAACTCGAAGTCTAAAACGCATTGTCAATTTTTTAAGTTAACTAGAAACGGTCTTGTTTTTTTTGGCAAGGCTTTTAAAATTCTATTTTAAAAGTACTAAATGTTTTGTAAGTATCTGGTGCATAGGTATTGGTAGTTTTAGAATCAAGATATTCCCTCCAAGTTAAGACCTGAATATAACAAGAAACCATGGTGGTCAAATTATTGTCATATTCGAAATGTATGAAGGATCGGAAGGACAAAGCACACAATGTAACTTAACATATTAAATTAAGAATTCTTAAAAAAATTATATTAATGCTCTAGAGGTTTATCAAAGATAGAAATACGCCCAATTTTTGAGCTAGTCCAATGGAATTTTGTGGCATGTTTGCCTACCAAATAGCTATTTTGCAAGTTACAATGTAGGTTCAATTAATCTAAGTTATAAAAAAATAAATTTACATACAAAATTCCGAAACTTGTCAATTGTCATATCAAAGGAGGCAATTTTTAATGACGGACCTGATGGTCTAAAATCATTTCTGGGGGTGCAGAAGCCCCACCCTTAAAATTTCAGTATGGGAGATGGGTCTTGTGACCGCTCATTCAAAACGTCTTTTAATTCTTTTCACGGCAAGATGTACCAATCGTGTTTTTTTTTTAATCGTTAAGCAAAAAGTGCATAATTTGCAGCTTGTGTAATAAAAGACGATTAGAATAAAATAGCTTCAAATGTGCTCTACTGACATTTCGCAATTTTTTTGTGGTAACCAAGGTAACTCCTATTTGTTTTTGTCACATTGACTTATCATTTTCATATCGTTTTTCTCCACTTTGTTCTCAGCTTTGGATACTCATTTTGAACGGTATTAATTTACGTTTGCATTGTTTAGTGGAAAGTTCTTGAGTGGAGTTTACTTTTAGTTTAATCTTGAATTCATAATAAATTAATATGGTCTATTATTTCCAAGATCTACAGCTCACTTATTCAACAAAAATCATGCAGGCTAAAATGTGCTACACAAGTACGCACTGGAGGTAATCCAAAGTTTTTTTTCATTGGATTGTCAATAATGAAGATATTAACTTCGAAGTCTTAGGCCAGGTCGCAGTGCTTGGAAATGCGACGTCTATACAACAGGTGCCTCAAGCATCAGGCGTAAGCCGTTCATCAGTTTGCAGAATACTTAAGTTAAGAAGTTCAAATTTCATCCCTTTAAAATCGGGCGTTCTAACAATAATCGAAGCTTGCTGCTGTTTTTCGGACGAATCATCTTTTTCATTGAATAGCGAAGTAAATCGCCAGAGATATTGGAGTGACACCAACCCCCATTTAACGCGGAAATCACAAACACAAGTGCCACAGAAAATTAATGCATGGGTTGGTATCTTTGGCCATCATCTCATAGTAGTAGTCCATTCACTGCCGGGACTTTAATGGTCAAATCTATTTGAGTATGCTGGATGATACAATCAATCCTTAGATCACAGAAACATTGGAGCATGATCCAAATTTGTTGTAGAATGAGATAGTATTTCAGCTAGATGGAGCGCCTTCACATTACGCTGCCGCAGTACGACAATTTCTGGATCATCGCTTTCGCGATCGTTGGATTGGTCAAAGGAGGCCTATAGAATGGCCTGCCAGATCGCAGGATCTTACACCACTTATTTTCTTCTCTAGGGGCATCTTAATTCATGGATTCAGCGTCTTTACAAGAGTTACGCAAAAAATTGTTGAAGAATGTCAACGAATAACTCCAGAAATGTTGCGAAATGCCAGGAGAGCATTTGAAGCAACATTTTACTATTGGATTTCAATCGGCAAACGTTAATTACCTAATTATATTATTGTATAGATTGTTGATGGTCATCGTTTTGAATATTTCATAAAGTAAAATCCTAACAATTTCAGTCTAATTGTATTTTATAGCACAGGTTGCGAATTATGAACTTTTTGATTACTGATTAAAAAAAATTACTGTGATACATGTTTTCGTACAGAGAATTAAAATACCTTTTGAATGAGTGGTCACAAGACCCGTCATTAAAAGTTGACCCCTTGATATGACAATTGACAGGGGGTCAATCACAGGAGGTAAAAAGTTATTTGAGGTGGCTGGTTTCTACCTATTGAAATGCCGTGTATAAGCTAAATATCCGTTGCAATACTGTATCACCAAGTAACCAGCCAAACAAAGCTATTGTTGTGCTTCCATTGTTACCCTTGAACATTATTTTTATTATTTGGATACTATTTTCAAAATATCACTTAAACCACATTACCTGTAATTCATAGTCATATCAACGCAATTACATCTCTTCTGTAAATCTCAGAATACACTAAATGCTATTATGTAAGTAGATCAATATTTTTCTTTATGTTCGTGAATTCTAAGCAGTTGCCGTGAAGCTGCTATTATTGAAACCGCGTTGGTTTATAGAGATAATATCAGATCTATCTAGCAAGGAAGTTAAACTATCTAAAACGTAGTACTTCAAGATATTCGAAACTCTAAACGTCAAGGCTGCGTCAAGGTTTAAAATTCCGAATATCTGTAGCATATCCTTTTTCGCGATATTTAGAAAATCGTCTTGCAGTAAAGATAAATTTACTATATAAGTTTAAATATGCGTAAAGTATTCTCAAAGTTCCCTTAGTGACCTGCGGAATGGTACCAAGCTCAGTGGAGTGTTTCTTTCTTAAGGCCATCAATAGGTATCGTAAAAGCAACTCTAGCGGATATTATTATAGAAAACGCGTGAAAATTGTCAACAACGCATTATGAGTTCGATATAGGTGTTCCATTTGTAGTATATGGTATTTATTTATGGTATTATGGGCGTGTTGCGTAATTATTTTCAACGTTACACCTAGCAAATGTTTGGTTTGTCCCAGTATTAGCATAGTTTCTAGGCCTTTGTTTAGCATCGAGATATGTGATATTTTATTTGATAATGATAATTATTGTACGGCTAAGACACGTAGGTACGCGTGGATACTTAAATAATTACTAAATTTAAGTGGACATTGACAAATTAATAAAACTTCTGTTAAGTCAATGATGAAAGCAGATATTTTGTGGAGATATTGAGATATTGTGTTTAAAAAGCAATTTTCTTAAAGCAAGGGCGAGTAACATTAAAACGCGGATAATAATAAGACATTTGTTGTAAACTCTTTACATAATGATGGTTGAGTAAGACAAATTCAAATCTTCAAGGCTTTCTTTTTTTCATTGGAACCGTATGACATTGAGTCTCCGGAAACACTACACCCTCTTGGCTTTTTGTATTTAATCTCTCAATTCTTTTAGCCATAGGATCATTTCAATATCCTGGTTTAATCTGTACTGGCTGGTCGATCTTCAAGATTTAAAGTTTGAATAGTCTTTTACTTCTGAAAATTCGTCTTAGTCTTACGCATGTATTTCTGCGTGCACTTTTTTTTTTATTACTACATATATTTTATTAGAATTTTGGAATAAAAATAAAAGCAGTTTTCAATGCAAAACATATAGAATCTGCGGCAAAAGAGGAGCATTAAGTTTAGAGACAAGTCTTATTTAATCACAAAATATTTAACAAAAAATAAAATTTCAAATATGTAAAGAAACAGACATAAAATACGGATGAATCTATTTGAATGACCCCCGACTACAAAGTCAATAAAATATTCGACGACGAATGAGAAACTCTTAAATGTTTTACCGATTGTCTTTGATATATTCTCGAAAGCTAGCTTATCAATTAGCAACAGCAAATAATTTGAAAATCTCGGAAACATATCAGAAAAATGTTATAAAATGAAATCCAAAATTTTCTGTTAGAATTCAGGAAGAGTGTAGTCTGCTCATGCCTTCTAGCGAATATATTTTCAACAAGTTTTTTGACAATTTATATAATGCAATGTATAGACATTAATGAGTTGAAGGTACTAGTTGTACTACTTGTAAGATACCGCAACAGTGACTGCCCAAAAATATGTTAAAGTTATTACTGCAAAAGGTATTAAGTAGGTCAACAGATCGCACCAAGAATAAAATAATTCGTTCGTAATCCTTATCACAGCAGATGCATGGATGAACTTTGTAGCAGGAAAGTTAAAAGCATCATTGTGACCGACAAACCAGAACAGGCGAATACAAAAGAAAACTACAGAAAAAAAAAAACAGGAAGCATTTGACAAACAAAATAATTAGAAAGCGATTCCGTGAAAAAGTTTAGATGATGAAGAAACAGAAGACAAAAATAATTTTTTTAATGCAGTAAAAGTAATCCTTGACCAGAAATATAATCTTCAAATTATGAAGAATCGGAAAGATCTCCTAATGGAAGTGAAAATCCAAAATCAATATAGTTTAGTGCGTAGACAAAAAGCTGACCGGGACAAAAGAAAATGTCGAACTTGAAGTAGCGTTCTTACAAAGAAATTTAAAACTACCAGGAAAATTCTTTTACCCTAATCACTTAGTTATGGTCAGATTCAATAGATATTCGGTAAGATATTGACCTTAGCATCTGAGAATCTAAGTATCTACATTTTTTGGTAAACACATGCTAAAGAAATCATAGAAGTTTTACTTAGGTCTTATTGCACGCATAGTTGTGTCCAAATTGAGTTATATGTATATGATAATGAAAAACAGGTGTGAAACTCAATCAATTTAATAAAATTCGGCTTACTAGACTACAACCATCTGAACTTAACATGGCTCTGAAGATGGCAGTATAGCCGAAACTAGTAAGCCGAATTTTATTAAATTGATTGAGTTTCACACCTGTCTTTCATTATCGTATTAGATTTTATTGTTCCGCATCCACGAGTAACAGATATGTTACCCCTGAATTAATCATTTTGTGAAAACTACAACCATATATGCTAGAATGTATGGCTAAAACAATGATAATTGCTTTGCTGGTAATATTATATTTGTTTGTTCGAATATATATTGTACAGTGTATCTGTGCATCTAAACCGCTCAATTTTATAGTATTGCGTCAGGTGTTAATTTTATATATTTACTAAATTGGAATTTTCAATATTTATCTAAATTGAATTATCGAAAATTTCGACCAACGGTTGTAGCGCGCGTTTTGCCATTTTTTCTATGTCCAACACTGTTCCGATCAGTGGCAGTTAATCTTGATAAGTGCGACAAACAAATTAAACTTGGTCTTCCTTCATGGACTGGTGCTCCAGTGAATAAGGAAGAGGAAAGAAAACAGATGAAAAAAAAAGACAATTAAGGCCAACGCAAATGACAAAGTTGGTCGGGAAAATTTAACTTTTTCATTTCCGAGTTACGGGTCTCTAATTTTAATTAAATGTATTTTATTGTGTCATGTCCTCTAGTGTGAATATTACTGTCTTCTCTCTTTAGGTCCTCGCTTTTAAAATTCGGTTCTTATCGTAACGGAATTGTCATTGTAAGCGAAATGTATTGGAGTATTTCCATTGTCAATCGTGTTTTGTTATATTGTATGTAAAAGATTGTTATCGGAATTTTGATATTGTAAGGGATCCATCAAAAATGTACCAAATCGATTTTATCATTGAATTGGGATCACAAACACGTATTTTACTATTAGAATCAAAATTGTTTTGTATTTCGTGAAGCTACGGCGTGCTATTTTACATTCAACGTGATATTGTACTGGAAAAAGGTAGTCGTTACATGCTTGCAGTGTAATGCGAATACTTCTTTGAAACACACGTCAATCTGGTGAAAAGTAAACGTCACGTCATGATGAAAGAGACACAAGAGTACTTACAACCGTAAATTTTATGTCCATCGTTTAAGTGTTCCAGGTGGGTTCAGTTACTGCACATTTCTTGAGGTTTACAACTGATGCGGTAAATTTACAATTTGCAGGTTGTAAGACGGATAAATGGCTTTATTTCAAATGTTTGGAGAATTAGGTACTCGATGAAGAATGGCTTGCTTTATTTTCCCGTACTTGTGAAGATGACTTTATAGCTTTATTGTTTAAGACTTTTACCGTCTCAGTTTATGTTTCTCTTAAGAAATCAGTTACTGCCACCTTTGGCTTATTTAACTTTTGAAGGAAGGATATATTAGATCGTAGAAAATACCATATCTAAATAAGAAATGTAAGAATAACATTAAACGTAAGAATAAGCTAAAATTGTTTTGCTAGTTATTAGCTTAAAAATTATTAAGTGCTATACTGGCATTACTTTCACACGCTTTCCTAATTTTTAGACTTTAAAATATGTACATACAATCATGGGTGCTCTGTAGTCGTCAACACCCAGCTCCAATTATTCAATATTCGCGCATGATATTTGGATGGTACCCCGCAAGTACATAGGAAAGGTTTTCTTTCTTAATTTCCATCCAAATTGCAAAACGAGAAATTACATTCTTTATAACGAAAAATATTCACTTCAGATTATTTAAAAATCTAAATTTGGATCAGAACAATAATGCTACATTTCAAGATGCGGATATAACGACACATGTATGTGTAGTAATAAAGGAAAGTCCACAATTTAATATTAGAAGTACAATTATTACCTGTTGCGGTCTAAAGGTACTTATTATTGGCCCAATTTTCATATTCAAATTGAACCTAACAGCGAAAACTGAATGAAAAGGTAATATGTAAGTACGCTATGTCGACGAAGAAAAATAACGTATAATAAATAAGAAGTAGAAACAGCGATCTTGACAAACTATCGTAATGGCACATAATACGAAGTAGGGATTTTCCTTTGCGTTGGTGGAATCTACTACCAAAGTAGTCCCCCTGTCCTTACTCCGTAGTCTTGTAAATTCAGGACTTCGTTTCTTTGGCTTTGTGCCCTTTTCCATCACTAACAAACCTAACATATATCCCTTCTTTAATAGATCCTCTCACCAATAATTTATGGTTGGGCAGTTACACCGATGTTATTTTCCTTTGGATGCACTTAGTGGTAAGACTACTAACAACAACAATATCTTACAGAAATAGGATCGCTTCATTTCACTTCTTAGAATGTCCTTTGGGATGCAAATGTATGGAAAAGATATCTTGCCATTTTAATCAATGCGCTCCGGCTAATATGTTCAGTTGCGGTTGCTAAATACGTTAAGACGTCAGTTTGTATTAGCTTATATATTTATAATGGTTTTGACACCAATAATTATTTTTATTTTATCATCGTGTACTTTTTGGTTAGCGTCAGGGGTGAGTATGTTCAGAAGATTCGCCTATATTATTTATAAATAAATGCCTGAATAGTTTGATGAATACTTCTTAAAAACAGCACCAATTTCAATCTTAGGTTCCGGTGTACCCACAGTGATCTCCAAACACATCTTTAATTATTGCTTAAATCTAATAATATGTAAACAACAGAACTTTTCGTTGACTTATTTTAAGTAAGTTTTTCAAATTCAAAGTTGCATAAAGGCGGAACTATGAGCAACTACTAGTGATTAACAAACTTGGGATTTCAGTTCCATTCGATCATTCGCCTTACAAAATTTTATTACTCGGAATGTCCCGCCATACAGTTTCTTGTGTCGTCACCAGGCTAGTCTCATCGACTAATTGGTGAGGACGCGAGAGATAGCGAGACATTCCGAGTAATAAACTATCATACGGTGGAATCTAAAATCTCAAGCCTGGTAATCAATAATATTTACCTATACTGCCTTGCTGTCTCTTTCAATTTCTCTGCGTAATATGCATCTGATCCTTCTGCATTAATACTTGATACCTTAACGTGTGCAATTTTAAAGAGCGTATAGGTGAAATTACGTTTCACCCATCTGAATACGGAAAAGCAGATGCCTCCAGGGTATATACAATTGCGTCCGTTTGCTTCAGTGTTTGTTCTCGACTGCAGAATGCCCCAAGGGATTTAAATATTATAACAGTGCATCAACACACCGGGTAGAGGGAAATCGGATGGTATTAAATTTCGTTTCGGTTACAGGTGAATTGAAATCGATAACAGAGCGAACGTTGTATATTAACTCATCGTGTGTCTATTAATACAGATATTATCCTGATGGATTTTCTGCATGTGTACATGTAGGTATGCATTCATCAAGCTTTTAGGTGTGTACAAATATTGATACGTTCGTGTCTTTCGAATTAATGTTCGACGTTGGGAACTTTAATTTACACGTTTCTGTAGTAACCGAGTTCTATTTTAGGGTTGCCGGGTTAGTTTTGCCGTGGAAATATGAGTTTGTTGAAAACAAATGGGAGAAGGAGTTTCTTTTTCGATTTTCCTGAGAGTATAGTAGCATTTCGAAACTTTTATCTAGATATTCGTTTACTTATCAATATGAAATTCTAAAAATGCTGTAATTTACTTATTTTGGATGAGAGTACTACGTGTTTAGTACAAAGATGATATGTATCCAGTTATTTGGAAATTTGGAGTTGTCTTTAATCTAATCCTGGGGTTTCGAACATCAACATTCGAGGAAATTCTGGCTACTGGGGTTTTTGGTACACTTCCTGGGAGCCGAAATGGTTTATTTAACACGGAATTTATATTGGAAGAGTTGTTTGCACCAGGAATAAGCAATTTTATCAACTTTTTGTACTCTTAATTTTTGAAATAGGTAGAAGAGATTTCAAGGTTAGATATTTGTTGATGTATTAAATTGTAAAACCTTGTAATTTTGTATATGTGAGGTTGGTCATGTTTCTTTGGGTTTCATATACGTAGTATTTGTATGCACATTGAGTTGGCGCATTGACTGATATGAATGTTCACCAGATGGGAATTGGGAGGAAAATTTAAATTTTACTTATGTTTATAAATCGACAGATTTAAGTTCTTAGTCTGATTTGGGATAATAGAAATCTTTATAATAGTGGTTCTTATATAGTAAATGAATCTACTTACCTGAGAGTATCTGTAGAAGATTTATTTCTTTGTTACATTTTGAACACTTATTAAAATAAATTAATTTCACTTGTAAATTGTTTCATTATTGAATATAGCGTATAGAAAAATATCACTGATTAATAACTATACAATCACATTAAAGATACATTGATATTAGATCCTATATTGGGTGTTATCAATAGTATTGGCCAGAGTGATATACCTCTACCACATCCCAAGGGTTACTGAATAATTTAGAATTTAGAATCTTCCTATTCGTTAAGGGTGGATGCGAAACCGTTTGGGTGGGTCAGAATTACAGACACGGCCCTCTATAATTTGAGATCTGGTTTATCTCTGAAGTTGTTGAGAGTATTACAGATTAGTCTGGGATGGTGTTGAGTAAAATTAAACAGTTGTTTACTTTATAAAATTTAATTTAAAGTTTAAAATATTTGTCTATAAGTTTCGTAGCGGTACATATATATAATAATATATTGTTAGTAAAAGAATAGAGTATTAGAAGAACGGCTTCAGCCACTCTATGATATATGTTATTGTGCGTTCTGTTTTTTTTTTTAATATAAATATTAAATACATTAACATGAAAAGGTATCTTTATGCAAACCACATCAGTTTATTTGTCTTAAAAATATAAACAGGTCCCAAGAGTTGCATGCATTCAGTTTTATTACCGCAAAGATGTTGCATGCATACACCACAATTCCCTACACGTATTCTCCACTCTTCATGGTAGATAAGCGGTGACAGACATCCATGCATAACAAGTGGGCAAGCACTTTTAGTTCCAAGATCTCTAGAGGGGATTTCAAGTTTATACCTAAATTAAATGGCATCCCTAGGGGTAGGTACTTTTTCTATATATGTGATCGATATTATTTCTACATTTGCTACGGGAATTTTTCTTATAATACACACTACTTTTGCAGTCATAGCTAATTATCTGGGATTTGCTGCGTATTAAATATTTGTTTATTTTGGCATTTACTTCTATGTGATCCAAGGTTTACAAATTCAATGAAATATTTTGGAAATTCTAAGATGTTACTAATAAACATACATCCTTGAGCTCGTCCTGAATTTAGAATTTCGACTAAAATGTATCTTATCTATCTTTCTACCACACTCGCATTATAATCATTGCTGTTTGACGCGGTTAAAAACTATATGTATCGTACAAAGCGATTAAATTTTAGAAAAAAAAAGAGGAAAAAAAAAATCAGGAACATACTTACCTGGTCTTTATAACTTAGCAACTAATTTGCATTTATGCCAAAGGTGGCGATAAGAATCTGACGTGGGATTTGTGATAGGCGCAGAATTAGGGATCCCTTCCGTTCTTTTTTTCAACGTTCTTAATTAGGTTTCCGTGTAATTGCGTATTTCGTTGGGTGTATTACGAAAATTTAGCACGTCCTTTTCGAGTTTCATTTACGTGAAACGGTTTAAATTTTCGCGGAAGTCGACTTTTATTATCGGAAAATTACGGCATTTTCTCATACTGTGATTTAAATCGTGCTTGCCAGAAAAGTGCAAATTTTAATCGACCTAAATGAAGTAAAAGAGTGGCTTTTCTTTAATGTGTAAGGTTGTTTCATCGTGATATTATCTAACTAAAATATAATTTAGCTATCAATCCTTCTACTGAATGCAGATAACTCCATATATGAATAAGCTAAGGTTAGATTGTTTTTTTCTTTTCTTTGCGTTGACATTCAAACACGCACAAATGAATCCTATCCTACACTTTGTACTTTAGCTTTTGTGGATATTGTACCTTTTTAAAGTGCTAAAAATTGTGAAGATAGAGTCTAATTTACTATTTGGTATACATAGTGCTAAAGTTCTTATGCGTATGTTCCACTTAAAGGTGCTATTGAAATAATAATGTAATAATGTACAATCAGAGATACAACAGATCTGTATTTGAGACATTTCAAATTGTGATAAACGAGACACCTCGTTAGCTGTTGGTAGAGTGCCCGCCCGGCAACCGGGAGGTGCCTGGTTCAAATCCAAACCGAGGTAAAAGTTTTACATAGAAAATTTCTTCATTTTAAAATTACAGTTTTAGCAGAAAAAGCATTTATTTAATGTAATAATGTACTTTATTAATGAAACATGGTGCTTAGTAAGAGTATATTTCAGCTAGCGATTATAGTAATGAAGTGACATTGGTATATTCTAGGTACTAGTGAATAACCGACTAAGAATCAATACTAAGAATCATAATTACCAACCCTTGATTTAAGTGTTGAAAAAACCTTCCTTGTTAATACTTTAAAGTAAAACTGCTACAAATACCGCATTTTAAAAACGTTTTATGTTTATAAGGTACTTAATTTTAATTTCAAATGAAATTTCCATAGCCGTAGAAATAATCCTCTACTCGAAACAATATCGGACCAGCGGCCGAGCAAAATAAATCATCGCTAAAACTTTTCGGAAACTTTTTACTTACCACCGGGTATAAATTACCGTTTCTTTTTTGAAAGCTTAATGGCCGACCATAATTACATTACCCACCTCTTAACAGAATTGGGAAGATCCGATCGGAATATGAATTTCCTATCGAGTTTGGTTTTATATGCGTGATGCGCGTTTGCGATAGCGCTGTTATCGATGTTACTCTGGCTCTTCACGATACTTTTTTGATGGCTCAATGAGCCATTTACTGCCGCGGTATCCGCGCATTCGATTTCGGCCCAGGCACTCTACTCTAATTAAGTGGGAGAATTTTAACAGTCACAGGTCGAGGGAACGGTGGTGGTAGTAACGCACCACGAATATTACAAGGTTAAATTAATTATTTTAGAAAAACAAAATTTAATATAATGAAAATTAATGTGATGCAATTAAGTCGTAAAATTTTTGTAGCAAGTTGTTATTGCTGGGTGTCGTGATCAACACTGTGATGTTTGATAGGTTAACAGCTTGTCTGTGTAGTAAGGTGGTCGATAAATTAAAGAATTTATCGTTTTAAATTTTAGACTCAAATTCAACTGCAAAACAGTTAATTTTTTAAAGCATATTTTTCTTAAGTTTACTCACTTTAATAAAAATATTATTATATTATATTATTGTGTCGGCAAAGCTTCTGATATACGTCGAGCTTCTTATTCCCCGTCTGATTGTAGCGCTGGCAATGCTTTCTCGTGTAAACAGGCATTCTACCGATTTTCTCGTCTCTGGTCGTTTCGCTGGCACAGCTTCTGACGCTCTCACGGTTTTATTTACAATCATTCCTGTATCGCAGAGTTTACCGCCGTCACCGATATCTAACCCGACATAGCCCGTGAAAACCATCCGCATACGTTTCGACCAACCTCCGTATACAGATTGTTGTTTAATGTTGTTAACCGAAACAAAACTATTAGATTCCGCGTTTAGATTTACTTATAATACACTTTCACTGTTTCGTTGCGCAATCAGTCCAGAACCCTGAACATCTGCCCGCACTTAGACTCCTAGCTACAACTTTATGGGTAAAACTTTATTGTAACGGCGTGATTAAGACGCAACACCATTTAAACCGCCACGATGTTGTAATTCACCGTTTGAGAACTGGTCGTCATTCAGCGCCGCCGAACGAACTTGGAGCGAACTTCCTCCTTCGGCTTACGAGCATCAGCGCATAAGTAATAAGAATTTTAAAAGTAAATAGGTAATCTAAAGCTCATAAGCAAGGTAGTGAAGAGTAAGCCAATCCTGTCAGGCTATTGTAAACTGAAAGGATATCTGAGTAGGCTTGGAATAGCAGATGAAGTCGAATGTAGATTTTTTGTGGAACATCCGTCTCCCTCGTCTTAAACTGCGTTGCACTATGCAATTTTACACTTTTTAAACGAAATCGGGCTGGACGGCCAGCTGTAAATACAGAATAGGGGACACGATAGGTCTTTCAGGTCGCAGTGTACTATTACCCTTATCTTACACGCATAGATACATACATGTAATATTGTGATAAACACGGCACATACATCACTATTAATTCAAGTGAAACCAAAAGCCTTTCATATATATTTAATTTTGAATAGATCAGCATCACCAACATGCATACCTGTTTATCTAGTTATCAAGTTATTTTAATTCTTCTACTAACACATGTACATTATTTATTGCACTAACCACTGGTATATGCTTGAACAATAAAGCACCGTTCCGTAAACACGAACGTTCCGTTTACTCTATTAACTTCACTGAGGTAGCTGCATATTTGCCCACTCAGTACGACCAATTGTTGCCCGAGGTGTACCTTGATGTATACCTACCTCGGTGGTAAATGTAATTACACTAGAAAACAGAGCGCCTCACCGTTAGTAACTTTAAAATGTTTTGAGTCTGCCGTACGTAATTTTGTTAGTAAGTTTGTCTGGTGCTTGCAGTAGGTAGTTAATCGAAAAGCCGCAACGTCTTGGTTCCCGAACAACGAGTATCCATCACCCCGATAAAATACACGCGGTTTGGAAGTATGTCAGCTTTCAGCGTGGGAATATTTTCCTAGAAATACACGAGGGAATATGGGACAGGACTGTATCAAACTTCAGTGTTAGTAAAATTTTGGAGGTAAATAACAACTAGTTTGGAAATTTTGATTATTCTGCGTCGGAATATCACTCTATAGCAGTAATATATTTCGGTCGCATTTCTAGTATTCTGCTAACATCTCAAAAATTATGAGGTTAAGCATTATTATTGATTTGCTATGGTGCTATTTGGGCGGGCGCATTGACAACGTAGAATATCTGGTCTTTCAGTCTCGCTGTAGTAAATCCTTGTCTGGAGTACCGCACGGATCTCTATTAGGACCGTTGCTGTTTTTGGTTTTTGTAGATGATGTTGCGAAATTTATATCAAGATAGCATCGTTTATTGTGCATTGATGATCAGCATTTGGACACCTTAGCTGATTACAATGCACTACAGAATGATCTAACACCTCTTTGGTTGGTAAATAGATTAATAAATAAAATATATTTAGCAAATGCAAGGTTATGGTTTTCAGTAGGGGGCAAACTATCATTACTTTTCCTCATAAGATAAACGGAACCGCTATTGAGCGTTGTAAGCATTCTAAAGACAAGGGTATATTTTTGGCTTCCAAACTTACATTTAGTTACCACGTATTGGAAGCAAGCAAAGCACTAAGCTTTATAAGTAAAAATACGAGACAATTTTACAGTTCCGCTCTAGTTTCAACTTATAATGCTTTTGTTCGGCCTGGGTTAGAATACTGCGGATTTGTATGGATACCTGGATATTTATATTACATGAATATGGTAGAAAATTTTTTAATACTGTGTAGCAGCATTACTGTTAGCCAAATCAATTAATTGTCTTCATGTTTAGAAAATATTAACACTTCTTTGTGTCTGTGTTTTTTGTTCATAGTAGTAAGATCTTATAAGTGTTTTGTTACTGTTGGATAAATAAACTATTATTAGATTATTATAAACAGTAAAAAATACCAATAAAAAACTCACATCACTGCTAAATCACTTGTTAGTAATTGATACAGCTTTTCTGTATAAGATCTGAAAATCCAAGAATATGAGCGTGCTCTATTTAAAATTACAGAGAAATTTACATTTTTAGGTTATTCGACGTTAAATTTACTTTAAATTTTTTGTAGAAGATGTTTCTACCCTAACATAAAAAGTAGAGCATTAATTATAAATCCAGTGTTCGCTGGAGCACCTTGTATAGAGTCGCAATTTATCCTACATTTTTTATACTGCAAAGACAAAGTACGACTTAATCGTTTTAATTACTGCAGTACAGGTTGCACTGGAAGTCGTGCAGCAAGTCGAGAAGACAATTGAAAAGGGAAACTTGAAGTATTTTGCCCACACATGCAAAGGTTCAGACATTAATCAGCTATACTATTTATCATTTCAATTTTATTCTGGCTGATGTTCGCATACTCACCTTTTTCAAAATGGCTTCTGTTACATCTGGACTTACTCTCTTTGTCTTTACTAATAAGTGAGTATAATATGACTTATATGTGGTTTGTGCTTATGTGTATAATCGATAGGTCATGATAGAGACTAATAGAATCATTCCAAAATTTGTTGTTTTTTATATAGAAACTATAACCTTTTGTATCTTATCCAAATTTAAATTAAATAGAATGACAATCTCAGAAACGGTGCAGTGGTACTTCAAACAATTGAGTCATATACCTAGCTTATAAGTACGGCAAAATGCACCTTCTGTGGGTTGTTTTATAGTGGCTTTTAACACATTTGCGAGAAGTTTTAGAAGCTTGAAACTTTCTCATCTTGGATTGATTTTTTAAGGGCCTACGAAGACACTTCACATTTTACGCACTTTTTGTCAACGCATTCAACGATAAGTATATAAAAGAGGCATTAGCGGTAGAAAGATTTCCCGAACTTTTTCTAAGTTATAAAATTTCATTTTGTGCGCTTGTACTTATAAGCGTCTCTCAAAATTGTTTAATCTCCTTAACTTCTGATAAAAAAAAACAAAAAAAAAACGTAAATCTGATATTACAAAGGGCAAAAGTCTAAGTTTAGGCGAAATTCGTACACGTCACAAATACACCGTTAGAGTCTTTTTTGCCTCTGCGGCCGCTTACGAAATACATCTTTCCGATAAAGTTTACAGCGGCTTGGATTCTTCAAGAGATTTAACTTGTTCCTCCTGGGAGTCCGGGAATGGATAGAAGATTTTCTTGAGGTTCTTTCCATGGGATCTCGCGGGAAATTCGGCTCTTCGCTTCGTCGGGTAAAATTGATGTAGGAATTTACAATTTTTAAATCTGTCGGTGTTTCTTTATGGTAGCGTACAGTTGGCGCGACTAACTATAGCAATAAGCTGTGTAATAAAGTTTTGGAACTGATACAGATTTTTCTAGATGTGCTCTGAATTGATGTTCTAAATACCTGGATTGGAAGCTTACATTACGCTCGAAAAGCTCTCATCATTTATTCTGAATAGGCCTTTTTACAATTCCTTTTGATTGTAACATTGAAAAAAATTACTGGTTTTCGTTGTATAACTCACTAGTGGCTGCAAGCACGACGCTTGAAACAGCGGTTACAGATTTTGTAGGAGAACTGTGAGTTGTGTGGTGATAATTTTTCTTTTTAAACTATAATTACATTAACGAAATAGAAAGCACTGATAGATAAGCATTTAAAATTTAAAAAAGATGAAAGAGTTAAATGCATATAAGCATCATCATCTATCAGGCTTTTCAGTACTCGAATGCATTCCCAAACCAGTCTTGATTGTATGTTGGGTTCACTAATCGCCTCAATACCGCTTGGCTGTCTCTTGCAATGTAGATCCGTTTATTTTTATAAGCCCTCCAATTGATTTCTGCAATATTGCGTCTACCTCTGTTTGAAAGACACTGGCACATCGTCGTGGTGGAATTGTGATCAGTGTTTTTGTTTTCTCACTGTAAATTCCGGCTCTAGCCCCATTCCCGGGTTCTGCTCCGTCTTTAAATTAGATTAAAGACTGCTTTATTTCTTCACTCCGGAGCTGTAGCAGCTAGACCATCTAACTTCCTCCTTCTCGTGAATGCTATTGTGACTGGTTTAGAGGGACTAATATTTTGGACCTCTTCCTCGGTCCATTTTTGTACAACATGTAGAGCGTTCAGCATTAATTGCTGGTTTTGAATAACCTGTGGACTTTCCTGCTTGATACGCTTACTGGTTTTGATGAATTGATTTGAAGCGGTTTACCAAACGCTTTTATACTACAAGAGTATTTTGACGGCAATTTTGGAAATGAGGAATTCTTAGTCCTTACATGTGTAATTGATTTTGAAACGCGTTGAAAGAAGATCCAATATGAGACAAATTCACAACTGAGGATGTTGTAATTTTGCACTAAGTGTGGACTGTATAATTCTGAAAACATTAATTCTGCAATATGTTCATATCTGTCATCAAGCTTAATTGTGCTTAACCTTAAATATCCAACATGCAGTGTTAGCGCCACTGCTCTTATGATACCTATTTCGTACAGTGTAATCAAAGGTTTAATATTTAATTACCAGTATAATTATTTAAAAGCTTTAATACAATGTTACAGAAATATAACTGATAAGATGATTAATATATGAACTGGCCAATTAATATGATGCACAGATTTAAAGAAGTTAAAATAAAATTAATAAACTTATTGAAAAGTTGAACGGATTCTTTTATAACTATATCTGAAACATTTGCCGATAATATGGTTATCGTGTCGGATGAAAAACTAATATCAAAGTATAGACAGAAAATCTAGATCATTTGAAATGACAATAAATACCAACAATACAAAAATAATGGTTATTTGTCAAGAACATCAAGACATTAATATTGAATTAGGGGAGAAGACAGTAGAACAGGTGAAACAATTCGAATACTTCGGAGAAATAATAGAAGAAACTGGAGCACCAGACTTCGAAATCAATAAAAGAATATAAGTAATTAAAATATTCTATGCCATGAATAAAATTCTAAGTAAAAAACAGATTTCACGTAAAACGAAAATTCACGTCTATAAAACTGTATATGACTTATTCTAACTTAGCATGAAAATTATACAATCAATCGCTATTAGCAGGCACGTGTTTCGCCTTACCAAGACTTTTGAGTGCTATTGGGCAATTAATTGCAGTTAATGCCATCTTAATGCCATCAAACCTATATAAAGATATATAAGGTGAAAAAATACGAATGGTAGTTTATAAGGTGTAAAAACATCTTTGCAAAATATACTAACTTACGGATGTGAAACATGGACGCTAACAAGACAACAAAAAAAATTCAAGCAACAGAAATAAAGTTCTTGAGACGAGTGAAGGAAATTACAAAACTGGGTAGATTTAGGAACGAGAAAATAAGAAGCGATTTGCAAATAAAACCTGTAATATTGACGTTCATCGAGTAGAGACAACTCAGCTGGTGGTGAGATTTACATAGAATGTTAGTTAGATAGTTAGTTTTTATTCGTTCTGATCATACATAAAAGTATAGAACACGTCACTAAATAAATAAATACAATAATAGACACTACATGTACATCACTACATAAAAGGATATAATAAAAACAAAGGAGAGTGATTCCATTATCAGTGTACAATTAAAGAAGTCTTTTAAACTGGAATGGATAGTAATAGACCAGTGAAGAATATTTGGGTAACACAAATATCCAGTAATTGGGTTTTGGAACCTTTGGTGTAACAATAACTATCACACTGACAAAAGTCAATGCTAGGTTTTCCACTATCACCAAACAACGATTGTTGTTTGGTGATAGTGGAAAACCTATAATGTGAAAATAGAATAGAAAGACTTAGAGAGACATGGGAAGTAGCAATAGGAAAAGTTCTGGAAAGCAAAGGAAAATCGTGGAAAGAAGCTAAAAACTAATCGCCCTAAATAAAAAAAACTATGGAATAAATTTGTTTATGACTGAAAGATGCACGAGTGATGATCCCGACACCTAATAGGTAGATGGGAAACTGATCATAAGTACGATAAACTTTGGATCCACCATGTTCATCTTTTGAGATCATCGGATCTTGAGACGGAACTAATACACTAGAAATTTTAGTTTCATATATGTATGTTCATGTCTAAATTATAATTTGATTGTTGTGGGAAATTAAATTATTTCTTATGCTTAAATTATACTTGAAATTAGTCGGAGTTCAGGGATGTAGGTGGACTGGATCCACATTTTACATGAATGGTCTTTTGTCGTTGTGCTCCGTTTGGTTTTAAATGAAGTAATAATAAGATTTGACACATTTTTCAAGCGACGCCTTATAAGATTACAATATCTCTCTCTCTTTTTTTTTTTTGCTTAATTAACCACTTTCATTAGCGCGCATATTTGCATGTGCTTTTATTACACATTACTTAAATAAAATCCGAGCAAACCAGTCGCTTTGGTGGTCAACTCCGGAAGGAGCTGCGGTATCGGTTTCCAGAATTGCTATCAATAACAACCAACGCTCTCTGATACAATGTTAATATTTACTTTTCAAAATACAAACAACATAACAAAACAAACGGTTTTATAAAACAAAAATAATACACAGCGGGAAACAAAACTTAAAAAGAAATTGGTATTTACAGCAATTACTAATAATTAGTGAAATATTTTAAAGTTAAACGTTTAAGAGCGAAAAAAAAAAAGGAGAAACTGAGGATAGAAGCTACGTAGTCTATTGAAAGATATAAAAAAAAGATCTTCTTTTATGCTTTTAATCCAACAGACAGCAAAATTTACAAAGCAGCTTTCTCCCTTTTCACTACTCTTTCCTTGAGTTCTGTACATCCGTTCCTTAAAGAAATACATCATACTAAAATTTCCAGTCGCGTAGGTAGGAGGAAGGCCCTGAAGAATATTAAAAGTTAAGTAGGTGCCACAATGGCCACGTACCGAGCGAAAACAACTTTACGTTTAAGAATATAAATAAGACCCTCGCGAACCCATAGAAAATTAAATTTCTCTCAGAAGCGCCCCTTTCCCCTAAACCGACGCTTTTCTTTCGCGATGAAAATCTAATCTTTTCCCCGGGAGAACGTACACAAACATAGGGAAGGTGATTTCTTTCCCCTATATAGGAAACGTGTACCAAGGTTTAGTTACTACTTCGGCTGGTAGAAGTAGATTTAGTGTGTGTGATGGCTTGAGGGTCATGCAGGTAGTATCGAAACGCGCTTAATCTAGAGCAGTTTCTCATTTGTCACAAACATTCGACGTGGGAAGTGTGGAGCGAACACACGAACATGGGAAACTTCTTGCCGATAAATACCGGGAAAGACAATTTTCTCCCGGTTTCGGGTGTTTCGTGCTTTAAACTACACGTCTGGGTGTATATTGGAAAGCTATTTATAGCTCCAGGGCCGTCCTTCTGTTATAGGATAACTAATTGGAAGTTTGAAGGGAATCACGACTTTATAAATTCGATAATGAAAGAGTATGAATCTAGCTTCACAGGTTCTAGTGAGATATTAATAGAACGCTCTTCAGTTGACAATCAAAAGAAAATTCAATTAATTCAGCAACTCTTTTTTACTTCCAATCTGTTTCATTATTTTTCCCAGCGACGTTTCGGGCAGAAAGGTGGATTTTACCTTTCTCAAGCTATAAACCCGTTAGAACAAATCAATGATGAAAATTATAAAAATATAAAGATTTAAAAACATTATTCATTCTAAGACCAGAATATGGGAAGTATTTTTTAAAAATTACCTGTCAAAATTTGAACAAAATGATCAATGTAAACTTTTAAGAACTGTAGTTTCCCATAAAAGATAATTAATTTTAAATCTGCGGGAAAGAAAACTGATTTACGAAGAGCAAATGAGAAAGGTTTAAATTTTTAAAACGGAACAAGTATAAACGATCTCTCTAGTCAATGACAACTGCATGAGTGAGAAAAACACAACCAATTTGCAAAAAAAGTCTACACAAGGATCGCATATCTAGAGCTATTAGAAATACAGCAGAAAGAATTCATGTCAAGACAAGGATTTAAACATAATATTCTATCCATTTATTCGAGGTTCTGGATTATCTAGTTTCTTTGTTTATCGTCGTGTACAACGAATTGGTTGCTGAACAAAGACTTGGCAAGTATGCCCATGTTGGTGTATGCATCTGCTTCGGTCACTGTTCTAATTATACTCTGTGGTAACATATTCTCTATAAAGCATCGAAAATCCGTTTGTCTACATATATATATCGCTGGCGAAATGTCAATAATCTATAATTAGAACTAGGAAGCTTACTCGTAGTTAACTACCTCGTGGTAGAAGCTGCAACAATTATTGATCGAATGCATCACAAATCTAATAGAATTAAATGCTCCGGTATAGGTAGGAGCTTGTAAGCACTCATAATATGTTGTTACTCCTAGCGTAGAGGTTCAAGATTTTATTCCTTTAGAACATTTGACCAAGAGAAGGAGAAAAGTATGAAACTTATAGTTTTTTTATTTAAAAGGAAGGAAAATTAATTTCTACCAATCTAATTGATTTTCTAACTTTACACTATTTCAATGTGAGATTCTTAGAAACCCCTGTGGAGTTGCAGGTTTTGTTTTAAATAGAAATGCAATTATTTTATCTAGGATACTGCGTTGAATATCTACGAAGGAAACTTCGGCGTAGAACTTATAGTAAAATCCAGTCACGTTTATCCCTTTTAATTCTCAGGTTGTTAATTTTATTACTCTTACTATTACTTTTATTTTTGTTCTTGCAAAGGGAAACACTACACGAATATTAAACAACTGCATAAAATTAGTTTCATAAAATATAAACGCATTCTGGTTAAATTATCATTATTCTATTTACGTGGTTAAGTTGCTAAGATACAGCTTCACAGGTCGCTTGAATTTTATGCATAACCGTTTTGTGTATAATCTCATAAAATTAGTTAGTACATATAACAAACAATTCATTAGTAGTAGCTGCCCTCAAAAGGCGCTTTCAACGCCTAAATTTAGTAAGATGCCAATTTATTATATATAAACTGTTACAAGAAACACGTAGCAAAACATATTCCAATTGAGTTTTGTTATTTAATACGAATGGCTTAATGGAATATAATGTAATGAGGTCTTTATTTCTGAGAAGTTGGCAATTTCCCTAAAATATTTCACATATTACTTAAGATTATCCCCATGTATAAACTCCTGGGGAGAGAGAATTCGATAATGTTGGAGTACTGCATATGATATCAATACTAATATTATTTTGGTAAGGACAACAATTAGAATAAAATTGTTTTCAATTTTTATATTTAGTTTTATTTACATTTGTACTGAATGGAACTAGCCATACGTGTCCATGTCAATTTGAATTAAGAACTTAGATATTAGCTGTGTACCCATATTTAAAATGTAAATTATATTATATATGTCTTTCTAAGAATAGAATAGTTTCATTTCACTCTTAGAATTACCTATTGACATATTTTATATAGTTTTCTCGTTTAGGTGCTTACAGACTTTCCAGACAAGTTGTATATTTTATGTTCGTTGAAATAAGATACATAGTGTGTTAAAAAAAACAGTTAATACTTAACACTAACTTAGAGTACCGAAATCTGTCAGCAACAAGATGCATTAAGGTAGTAAAAATAATGTATTCAGTGCTAAAAGCCCACATAACCAAAACAAAGCAACGAAAAAAGATACTAGAAAATTGTAAAAATTATATTCCTTTTCTACTTGAAACCCTTCTCAATGATCCCAAAACTTTAAATGCGATTTTCTCGAAAACTTATCATTCACAACATATCTAGTTTCAGAGAACTTCAAATTAATTTCTACAGAGATTGTCAAATGGTACTTGCTTTCTTTTTAAGAATAAATTGAGGAAGTGAAACGAAAATGTATTTGTTCTTGTTATTTAATTTGTGAATTTGAGTGAATTCAACCAAGTGAGTCCTGATGAAATGGTGAGGTAATGAAGCCCATCTTTCTCACAATCGCGTTCCCTGCTAATTGTACCGGTAAGTTGCGACGTTTCAGAGATTGTTAGTAGAAAGTTATTTGGTGTTAAGGGCTTGCGTCCTACGCCTCCTTGTATGTATCAGTTTGCGGAGATAATTATACAAGGTGGATGAAGGAACATTTCACGCGTATAACTGGTGTTTATGCGTTCAAGGAACTCGTTCTTTGTTCTTGTTGTGGTTGTTTCCATTTCAATGTAGGTAAACTTGCACTGTATGTGTTTGAATAATACTTTCGGCTTCAGAACTTTAGCTGCCGAAAAGACAAATATGTGCAGAGCATGTATAAAACCCTGTTTAGTCTAGTTTAGGTCATACGCATGTTGACTTAATGAATTCAGAGCAAAACTTTCGCAAATTCCATTAGGCTTCTACAATTTAAATTGTAATCAATGAATATAAGGAAAAATATTTAAATTTTATTGAATTATACTTTTATATTAGTATTTGTCGATTTGACACACGCTAGCTATCGACTTAACTAGAAATGATTTAATACAATTTTCACCCAATAGCTAATAATTTAATTTCAATCAAATTTAGGTTAAAAATTTAATGATTTTCACCGAAAATATAAAGATCCATACTGGATCTGCACAAGTTCTTACATCAGAAGTTTGTGCTCATTCTACTCAATATAATTATAATACATTCCAACTGATAGATACTTGATTGTAGTTCTGGAATACTGAGCCTGGCATTGGCAATAAACTTCTATTTTGGTTTACGGACATCTAATAACAATCGAGTCCATATATTTTCTGGGCTTCGTTTTTACTTAACAGATCAAAATGCGTAAAAACAAATAATAACATATCCTACTATTACCTTGTGGTCGCTAACGGTATCAGCTGCCAAATTTTGCCTCGAGGTTTTCCCCATTTTTATTTTGTTTGATATTAATTCTTTCTACTAATACCTTCAAACCAAATATTTGTATATTATTTTGATTCTGCTTATAATTTCTCACTGGGAATCATACATACAGGGTGAATTGTTTATATGACAAAGGTTACTTACTAGATAACTATTAGCTGAATAATAATTTTTAATGATAGACATATACACAGTGATCAATCTCAAATGTCTGAGGTTGGTAAGAGCAAATTTAGTTTGGCTGTACTGCGCAGTTGGCTCATCTGTTTTTTGTTTTATTGGTTATGTTTAAAGCTTACACTTCGATCAAACAGTGAAAGGTTATCTCCGATTTATCAATTGACGATACATTAATTCATGTCTATGGTAATAAAAATAAATATAATAGTAATAGTGTTTGTTAAAATCACAGTACACTATAATCATATTTTTAGAAAACACTTTTACAATGCATACTCGGACTGCCCACCATCGCTTTCAAGACACAGGTTTGTCCATCTCTCTGTCTCATGTTCTCGTTTTCGCTTTGAAACATTACCGGTTCCCATAAATCGTTGAATCAACCTATCTCGATGCCGTTAGAATGCATCTAAGGCAATTTCCACATCTGGATACTCAGCAACAAATTGTTGAAGGCGCATCTGTGGGGAATATATCCAGGTTCCGTCAACGTTCACCGTTCCGCTGCGGAAGTGAACCATCACGATAAATGTGTCTTGTTGCAAAGTAAATGGCATGGTGTGTCTTTAGAAAGACAAATTTTATTGAAGAATAAACACGAAGAGAGAACTAGGTAAAGTACAACAACGGAGCAAAAATAATAACGGCACGTATGACAAATGGCGCGACGACAGATGGCGTGACAGTTGAGCCAATCCACAAAAGTAAATATGAACTAGTTGAGGACAAATCTAGGGATTTTTTATTACCAACTCCAGACACTTGAGATCGATCACTTTGTATATTGCTGTAATATCTTCACAATATGGAGATATTTCTACCTATACCAAGTGGCTTATCAGATCAGGAATAACAATATTTTACTTAAACGGAACAGCCAGTATATAAGTAAGCTTTTGTATTTTACGTTAAATTTCGAATATTTTTTGTAAGAAATTTTTACACAAACAATTTAGTTCTCTGAATATTCTCAATTTTTCTTTAAAAATGGCGGAATCGGGATCTACGCATTTACGCATTGTCTGATTTAAGTTTAAACAATAACCTTCTACTGTTATAGCATAAGGTTCTCTGCACATTAAAACCACATTAGGATTTATCATTTTTATGCTGTCTGAGCACGGCGAAAAACCAACCACTAGGAAAACTTTTATCGCTGAAAGCTTGTGCAATCGTACAGTGGCAGAGGAGCATTAAGAATTTTACTATATTTGTATATACTATCCACAACATTTACAGTTTATGAGACAATTAAAGTTTTACGAAGAATGAATTTTCCAGTCAGCTACTCACTGAAAAAATCATTTGCATAAGTGTAAACAATTAGTAAATATGCTTCTTGTATTTATTCTTGCATTATTCGTAACATTTCGCTATTGTTTCTTTCACATTATTTTGTTTTGCTGTATCTGTGACTCAGTTTAACTTATTTGTCTGTTCATTTGTTGGGTTTTTTATCTATTTATTGTTGAAAATGGATTTTTCGAAAGGAGAATGAATTGATGTGGTAAATATTCTAGCAGAAGCTCAAAGAAATAGCTTATTCGCAGCACGAATTTATCATATTTTGTTTAGCCAGGTCGACGTCAACCGACAGGAAAGGTTTTGAAAAAGATACGAAACAGATTTGCTACTGTTGATAGTATATAGATTGTGCGAAAAGGAAAAGAAAGAGGGCTGTGCCTACGGATGAAATAGAACTCGAAATATTGCTTCATATACGAGAAAGTCCGCTTATTACTGAAACATCTGAAACAACTGTAAATAAAGTAACGAGAAAGTATAAATTTCATCCATATCAGATTGAGTTGATCCAGAGGTTGGCAGAGTTTGTTGTATGGAATAATAAACAATAATAATAGTGTCAACAGACTTTATACCAAACACCTACAACCTACAACAAACCTAAACATTGAAACCCAGTAGTGTGTTCTTGCTGCCCACTGGCAATAAACTTATTTTTTCTCTTTAATTGAAATATCGTTTTTGTAATTTTAATATTATCTATGCACATATCGATAATATTACTTCATTTATTTATGATTTTTCATAAAACATTATTTAGTAAATTATTAACTACACGACATATAAAGCCCAAATTCACCGAAAGCGAATTTTATCATTAAGAAATAATAAAAGAAGACAAAAATTTAGTTAAACATCCACTAAATGTGGTGGATAGAATATTATTTATAAATACACTGCACTCATTGCGTTCATCGAACTTTAATCTGAACAAATCAAGGTTAATCGACCAGTCTGTCAGTGTAAAAATAGCAATATTTCGAGCATTGCATAATTTTTCTTTCTTTAAAATAAACTCCTTATTTTTCAAGAGCATCCTACAAGGTAAGTATTATTTTTAGTATCTTCATAAGCCGTTAGAGTTCCACCGGATATGCGACTTTAGTAAAATGTAACAAATGTAAATATGTTTTTGCTATTATTGCAACGAGAGCTAATCTTTAACCCATTTGATTGAAGTTATTTCTTTTGAATGTATTTCATTAGGGTTAGCAGATTGGTCCAGTAAAAAATCAGTACATGTGCGTTTGCCCCCTCTCCGTAAACTAACACGATATCTGTAAATTTTCGCGATGTATTGCCGCTGATAGGCCGCGCATAAATTTACTTCATGTAAATGGCGATCTGCACGAATAGTGCTTTCCTTTTGGCATCTGAGCCATTGTCAGTTTACTTCAGTTTTGTGAGTTCAAGTAAGAGCTACCCACTATGAGCGGCAAAACCTGCAGTTTAGCTCGCCGTAGCTCGTAGTTTAATTCAGAAAACTGAAGTGAGCTAAGTCAGACGGTAAATGGAAAGCACCATAAACTGACAGCGATTAGGGCTGACTAATAGTGGCGTGTTCAGGACAGCGTTTTCATCGGACACAGGCCCAGCGTTAGCCCACGGCATTTACAAAATATTTTTTTCCCTGTAATGGTTACAGATAGACCTCCTATACATTAAAACTTTTTGGTAGTATATGTTTACAGCTATTACATATTACTGTATTTACCTGTATATCTGTTACACATTGTATACAGACTGTTTTACTTAAAAGGAAATATTTTAATCCTGGCAAGTCTACGGATCACTCAGTGTACATAGAAGTATTTTTAAATTGTGAAGCTATTATAACAATTCTTCAGCCTGTATAAGTATATTTATGAAAAATAAAAATACACGCTTGAAAATAGTGGTAAATGCACCAGCTGGTTTTAATATTGTATCTCATCTCTTCCGTTTCAGTAATATTTCACATAATTTAACTAAGATGGATTAAAAAAAAGTTGTGGTACATGTCGTATTTTGCATACAATTTACCTGGGAATTCTTTAGGCAAATAAAAAAAAAAAACAGACGTGTTGGATAAATCTTGTTTTCATTTTAAAAACCTTGTGTTTTTTTTTTAATTAATTCGACATCCAGACGTCTAGACTGTGTTGAGTGCTGTTAATAACGTGGTTATTTCCTTGCTTTGCTTTGCTTCAAAACAACAAGAAGGAAGAAAAAAACTTTAGAAATGCGCTCCTAACATTCTTTCGTAATACATTTCTCCAAAATAAGAACATTTTATAATGACAGGGAAAGCCTTCAGTTACCGTCCATACAGAATTTTTGGAGCTACAACAATAATAATAATTTGGTGCGTAATTGAGTTCACTAAGTATTAAGGAAACTGCTCTAATGATTTTGTAAGTTAATTAATTTTAATGATCGATCGTTTCTGTTATGGGAAGTAACACGCTTGGACTTAATTTAATAATAATAGCAGCTCAATAATTTGATGTTCTTTACGTATTAATAGAACGGAATAATGGAGGTATAAACTGCTTCTATAGAACGTACGTCGAAATAAGTGATATAATTACTGCTTATAGAAATATTTCATTTACCTGGAATAATTTAGTTATTACTTAAGTTAGTAAGGTGATTATTACTTGAAAATATCTAACATCCTTTATTATCTTATATAAGAATAAAGGCAAATAAAAGTACAAATATGGAGATAAACTTAATGATAAGAATATGATTAAGAAGAAATTGAAAACATTCAGTACCCTAACCTTTAATATATAGTACATTCTCATAAAAAAATTAACGAGAATAAAACAGAGAAATTCAAGTAGCTGTTATACACCCAACCAACATTGGGTGGATTGTAATAAATCACAAAACGTATGCGCGACAAACGTTGAACAGCAGTTTATAACCACCAGTTTAACCTTGATATCTGCGGTATAAAACGCTAGCAGTTACCACAAACCAATCTTAGCAATTTACACATAGTGTTTAAACAGGAATACCGCATACCGTAACTAACGAAGGTATTAGAGAAAACATTGCTATTAAATTAATAGAATTACCTCAAACTTCTACCTCAGCTTTGACACTAAACCATGGTTGTGAGTGGAAGTTGTTCTGTAGGAAAAATATTGAAATGAGTAGAGTACCATCCGTATAAAGTACACTTGATTTAAGAATTGTCACATGATGATTTTAGCCGACGGCTGGAGTTTTGCGAAAGAATGATGGAAATTTAAAATACAGACAAATATTTTGCAAATAATGTTGTATTTTCTGACGATGCAACTTTATGTTTAAATGGAATAGTTTATCGCAATAATTGAAGGTACTAGTCGAATGAGCATCCGCACTCGATTCATGAAACCCATACTCAACACCTTCGAAAGTTGCATGTTTAAATGGGAATTGTATTAAGCAGGCTTATAAAGCCCATTTTTCCAGTAGAAAACTTCAAGAGGGAGAAGTATTTGGATATTGAGTAACCAAGTTATTCTTGCTCACTTCAATACAATAGAAAGTTACCTCAAAAATCCTTGACTCTTCTATATGATAGGCGAATTAGGAATTGTTTGGATGCTACTTTCCCAAATCGATGGACTGGACGTAGCAGATTCAGAGATTGGTGCAGGCCAATCTATAGATTTTATCCATTCGATTTTCATCTTTAGGGTTTTCTTAGATTGCGTATTTACGTTAGACGACTTTGCAAGAGTTTGAGACAAGAATAGTCGACGAATGTTATTTAATCCGTGGAGGTTCAAAAGAAAAGGTAACTCAAAAATTTCGTAAAAGACTGCATATGCATGTCAGGAGGTAAAGACCGGGCATTTTGAACATTTTAAAAGATTTCGCTTATAGAAGTACTCTCATTCTGTCAAAAATTTTCGGCTTGATGCGGAATTACAGTAACAACAACAACATCGAAATTAGGGGTATCGTATTTCGTTACACTTATCTGTAAAGTTTCATCAATATCATCGTTTCCGTTTTAAAGATATTTGCTTGCCTCCATACGAAATACCCTGTACATCTTTTAAGGTGTAAACACATTAAAGAGATCAACAACTTCCGTTTTAGCTGGAACCATTCTAATATTAGTTTTATTAGTAAAAAAATATGTTACAACCCTATTTCCTCCCAAAATTCAACAGGTGTTTAAATAAATGTGTTATAGCTGTATAAGTCAGCGTTGGATATAGACCACTCCCATCCCATTCGCCAGCAGAAGTGTCACATTTACCGAATTTAACACATTCGAATGAAAGAACTTGACCCACGCCATGACGTCATTGATCCTATGCTTTGCTTGGCCTCGAATTAATTTTGACACGTCTAAAACATGCAGATATAGGGTGATTTTCCAGTTTTGCCGCATAAATATGAATTACATTTACATATGTAAGCTTCCCCCATTGACGCACATTGATAACAGTTGCAGATAATTTTATATTTCATCACCAATAGTATTATATCAATAATAAAATCAGATTCAACCGGCGCCTCCGCCTAAACTTTAAAATATAATTATTCCTTATCTAAATGACTTACAAGGATTTTTAGGCTATTTAAATTAGGTATACACTATATAGTATCTCTTTTCATACGCACATCATCTAATTACGATTGCTCAAAATGGTTTACCTGTGCTAGGTAATATTACAAGCACTTATATAGCACACCTTATAATGCTTCATTAATTTTTACGCTACTTTCCTTGGTGCGGACATACTGGGTGTGTAATTTGAAACATTACTCTTAATCAAACGCGATGTGGGAAATACGAATGAATAATTCAGGTAATTTACTTCAGCAGCCACTTTGTAGCGAGCTCGCCGCTTAAAAATTGCGCCGCAGGAAATTTAGCTTGTAATTTTTTGTCGGCCGCTGCCGAAATTATTCTGAAGTGGCGCTCCTGAGATTTTGAACAGCGCACGCTCTTGCTTTATTCAAGTTTTTTTTTTTTATTATTATTTCTGTGTGTAGTTTAAAAAGTATTGATTTGAAATGAATTGCTAACCCAAGTGGAATTATTGGTCTTTAAGTTAAAATTATAATTTAATATTTTAGCGACATTTTTATCGTATTTTTTTTACTATAAACCATACATTTAAGATTAATATAATTTATTTTATAGCAAAGATGTTTTATGGATGCGCGATTGAGTGTAAGGACAGTCCTGTTTTTCGTAGCAAACGTCTAGGTTTTATTAATAATTACATAGGGACCGTTTTCGTGATATAAATTCAAATATTCAGGCTGAGAAATTAAGCAAATCAGTTTAATGTTTGTCTATAAATCAACTAAATTTGTACAATCATAATACTAAAAGACTATACACCTATTTGCTCGTTCTCCCAACTTCTTTCACTGTTTGATTTTGTTATATCTGTCACTCAGTTTAGTGTGTTTATTTATTTGGTTGTTGGTTTATTTATTGTTTAAAATAGATTTATCTGATATGGTATATACCCTTAGATAAGCTCAATCGAATTGTTGTATGTATATAATGCAGTTGTACGCACATGATAATTTCGATTCTATGACAAAGAGGGGTAATCTCTCGATATTCATACATATTTGTATGTAATCAAAACATTAAATTCTTAATGCTGCTTCGATGTATTTAACGTAAGATGAGGTATATTATAAAATCAATCTTGTTTAACTTTCAATTCCTTCCATATAACCCTTAATTTTTCGAAATATATGATCATGAATAGACATCTAATCTAATCTAATTAGTGTGTTTGTGAATGGTGATGCATTTAGTTAAAGCTATTTCAATGGAAGCATAATAAACTTAAATAAATGAAATTACTCTTAGACCCTCTAAACAGTTGCTTGTAGTGTTTTTGTGTCACAGGATTACCGTACAAAGCATAAATTCTAATAATTGGACGGTTACGTGTTTTTGAACTGCAAGCACCAGCATTATCTGAAATGAGCGTCCTATATTTTAACACTTTATGCGATCTAACTTGCCCGATATGACCATATACGTATAGCCCATCTACAATATGCATATATTATACAACCTATAGGAATTGCTGCTTTAAGCAAACCCTATATTTTAACAAGTATTCGTGCTTGATATAATATGTCTTTATATAGGCACATATTACATGTTTAATACTGATACGAATCTATATTTTAATGTAATTGTCCACAGAAAGAAAAAAAACTGTATGTATGCATAGCAACATATGGTATCTGTATTAAAGTGTTGTAAAATGCTGTCCACAGGGTTACAGAGATATTATAAACAGAGAACACTGTACAATACAATCTAAATTATAGAAAAAATATAATACTGGTATATTTGTACGGAATAGTCTAGTTAATTACGTCTATAATACAAATATATTATCACATATTTAATACCAGCAATTAAAAATGTGTACTGTATTATACCAAAGTTTTATATCTATATAGCAGCAATATTTATCATGCTCCCTATAATTGCTATAGCTATGTAAATATGTTATACTATCGAAATTGTCGTAAAGATGGCGCCATAGTTTATTTCATAACCACTGTAATTTTTATTCATTGTAAATTGTGTTCGGTAAATACTGTTAAGTAATATTTAGTTGATGTATACACCTACTAACTATCAGTGTAGAATGTACTGTGATTGGTGATCGCTCACAGAAGAGGATGCTGCTTATAATCCTAATTTACCTTGTATTCATGCTCTATAAATATAGTAACATATATCGCTTTGTTATCCTTTTAGAAATTTCTTTTAGCCATGTATAATAAAATAGATTTTCCAGTCATTTTTAATTACAGCCATCAAGTATAAATTAATGTATACACATGGCAAGTTCGAAAATATATTCCCCAAAGGTTGGCTGTTGGTAGTTATTTGCGAAATATCAAATCATGCAGAAATATATCGTTGCACAAAAGCGATATATACATTGTGTAATTGTATTTAGTATTTAGTAAATATTACATTAGGTACTTATAAGAGAAAGAAACCTGCAAACAAATAAAGGTTATTGATCAGCCAATTACTTTTTCTAATAAGTTCAACATAAATTTCAGTTTATCTTGTATTAGGTACAGGTGTAATACATGTGCGTATTGGAGAGGAGGTTTACAAAATTTCTTTTAAAAGAATATTTTTTATGAAAAAACATGTAAACTAGTCATTGTGGAGGTTCCGGTATAGGTTGTAAATTGACGCAGTTTATTCATTCTTCGTTTGTATTAGTTCAATAATATCGATTACAGTGTTTAATATCCAACTTAATTAACATCCTAAGTTATCTTACCAATTACGTTAATGTGTTTTTGTGTCATAAAGTTACTTTTATTATTAATATATACATTTGTATTCTCACCATCGTTTGTAAAACTACTGAAAAACACATGCTTCCCTCTATCATTACCTCAGGTGCAATCGTATAACAGCAGTAAATTAATGCATATATTTTAAAAGCTTTTCATTTACTAAAAATACATATTTTATAATTTTCGAAAGACATCAGATTTATACCGTTATTTATTGCCATGCATCCATTTACAAATATTCCCTTAATGACTTTTACTACTACTGCGTAACCGAAAATGTTTAATAGGACGAAATTTAACAGAAATATATTAGGCGTTTCTTCTTTTGTTTATTATTACGCAAATTACATTCTTGTGAATAACTTCTAACTTGCTGTTGCGTTGCTATAGTAACCAGCTTCTTCTTTAAAATGACATTCACGAGTTATCTTTGATATAATTTTCGCAATGACAAATTAAGAATAACAAAAACAACAATATTAAGTTTTTTATTAAATTTAATGCACGTATACATCGTAAACGAAATTTTAAAAATTAGCAATTGTGATTTACACTGGTGCAAAAACATAATTACATTGAATAATTATTCTTGGTTTTCAGGACTAAAAATTGAAAACTCTTTACTAATAAATAATGTGTACGGACTAAAAAGAAAATTTGTCAAATTCATTGTCTGTTGTAGACTTTTTTGTGAAAGGATTATTAGTAATGCGATTTCATTGATACCCTTGCAACAACATAGAACCAATTAAGCAGGTTTTACATACGTGATGAATGCATCAGTAATTGGAGAATTTAATCTCCTCTAAACATTTCATCCTCTAAAATTTATCTGCTTATTACAAGCACGCAATTAATCCGGTGTCCATTTACGAATGCGCAATTGGTATAACACAGAAATAATTATACTGTCGGGATTACTTATTTGCAGTAATTATGAACTGTGATACACACAGTGTCATTAAACTAATTGTCTTTTTATCAAGAAAATTCACTGAACTGTACCTGGCAAATTGCCCGTCGACTATCTTTTTAAGTCGATTGCTTTTCTTCCATGCAACAATAGTGCAACAAGTGATGGTACCTTTAGTATTATCCTAAGAATAAATTAGATTGAAAGAGGATGTCGCAGCAGGCGAACCTCCGGACAACGATGTATCGACTGTTGTAAATCTAATTAAGGATAAGTGTTTACTTGTTTACCCAATTGCAGAGACAGGCTTGTTCAATTATCTTAATTGCCTGTTATTAGATTTGTTACCCCTCCATTTGGATATAGTAAATAATAGTCTCTTATTTTCTATTTCTGTTTCAGGTTACATGTTGATGAACTTTCTGTTTATGTAAGTAGATTTTATAGTTTAATTCTCTAAGATTTGGAATTTCGCTTTACAGTATTTATTTTAAGAGATCTATATTCTTTTTCTAGAGTAGTACGAACCTAGTGATAATTAGATACCCATTTAAATATAAATCTTTATTTGCAATATCTAATTAAGACTTAAAAGCAATAAATTTATCTTGTACTTCATTCATTTTAAATTGTGGATTGCATGGAACAAAGATTTTGACATATAATTTTTGGATTATTCGTTTTTACGACAATCGCTCAACAAGAAAACTAAAAGATATTAGGAGATAGGTTATAATCAATAAGACAGCGAATAGATGACTTTTAAATAGTATCAAAGATTTCAGTAGGTACTAAATCTACCCAGCTATTATAATATTGAAGACTAGAGTATTGTAGTTTATTGCTACAAGGCACCAACCCAAAGTCGTATTTTCCAAACAAAAAAAAAACAAAGTAAATAATGTAGGGATTTCTTATCTCAAAAGGTATATTTATATGGAACTTTTTATGTTACATACCTTGAAAAGACATTTATCGATAGTAAACAAATTACCTTCCACAGAATATAATAATCTGTTTCTGTTTTCATAAATTTTTATAAACCTAAATTTACACTACATAGAATAAACTAGTTAAGCTTAAAACTTAGATTAGATATAGTTACCTTCAGTACTTTGTCATGTAGGAAAATAATGTTAGTTTGCGTTTCAGATATTCACTTTTAGAATATGCTGCTTTGCGGTATGCAACTTTTCATTGATATTTAATACATACCAGGAGTTATTATTTACGCTGACTATAACTCATATATTCATTTATAAAATATTGCAACAGCTGATATAATTCATTTGCCTTAAGAAAGTTGATAAAGGTTTAATTTGGTTTATATCTAGTGTAATAAACATACAAATAATCCATTGAAATATAGGCAGTAAACTGTATTTCAATGTGTTTGTCACAGATATTTTATGGTTACATAAATGGTAATTTGTTTCTAATATAACAGAATTTTTGGCTACAGCAAAGCGTAATTTTCAAAATTAAAAAACAAGGAAAGAACATTCGGTTCTGCATAAGCAAGAGTAATCATTCTTGCGGTAACGTGGCTTATTTTTAGCAGTAAATCAGAAGTATCTAATAATTTCGTTACTAATTGTTTTAGCCATTTAAACTATACACCTGTCCCACAAAAGATTTTTGCAAAATAGTCTGGCCGACTATAATTTGTTTAAGAAGAGTGTTTTTAACATCGTAGCACTTCCAGCATTGAGGCAGTTGATATAAATCTTTCTACGATTTAAATAGAAAGTAATCTTAAAAACTATTATTTTCAAATGGAATATTCTATTTTTTTTTGCTATAGGGTTAAGTGCAGTGTAAAATTCAATATCTATTGGTATAAGGTTTTGGTATATCTGCCGACTCGTAACAGACTTTGAAGTATTGGAACTTTTTCCATAAAATCACTTAAAATATGTTAAAAACTAGGTTAAAAAGATTTAAATTTGAAGTGAGTTCCCAATTCTCTAAGTGATAATAATGGGCCTATAACGGTCCCTTGGGGTACTCCATGCATAACACGCACATCGTCGAAAAAGCAATTGTACATTTAGTATTTGCAACCTGCCATTAAGAAAAGGTGATAGTAACTTGATACAAAGACCAGAAAAGTTATAGGTAATGTTTATTTAAGAGAATGGAATAACTAAGACAGTCAAATGCTCTTGTCAAATCAAAAAAAAAGTAGCATTTATATAATTATCGTCCTTCAAAACCTTTAATGTCAAGTTACTTAATTTATTAATAGCAAGAGCCGTTCTATGTTTACTTCTGAACTAAATAATCGAAAACTGTCATAGTAATCAGTTATTTCGACGCTTAGAGATTTCTTAATTTTTTTAAAAAATATAGGGTATATTACCTTTTTTTTAAAGATTGGAACAACTATTGACAGTTTCAAAGCTATCCCGTAATATGCTGTATTGATGCACTGATTAATTAAATTTTTTAAGTGGCAAATAATATTTTTTTTTGGCATGTTTAAAATTATTGACCAATATCGCTATTTTATCTTCAGCACGCATTAGTAGATTTACATGTTTTTCTCTTATTTGTAAACGTAATAATTATGACTTGCCAACTGATAATTTATATTAACAATTTATTAATAATTGGGAAGTTAGTAAAAATAAAATCTCTGGTATAAATGCTTCTTGTTCTAAAAAATAATTCACAGTGTTTTCTAGCAAAAAAAATTATTGTATAATAAATATAGATACCAAACTTTTATACCAATGGATGTTGAATTTTACATTGTATTCAGTGTTAGGATAAAAAGTACCAATTTAAAGAAAAAAGTTCCGTCAGTTCTAAGGTATCCATGCTCAAGATGAGTTGTTTTCAACATCGTGCGTCATTTTTGGTGTGAAATATTCATTAGCAGAATATCTAAATGAATGGTAAGGAAACTGGTCACAAATGATGTGAGATATTCATTAGATCAACGCACATTGCATAATTCCACTGAAAATAAGAAAGCTGAGAACACCCAGTACACCGAGACTGCTAAGAAGGGGAAACTTTTTTTTCCTTGAATACACCAGCATGCTCGGTCGTTACCACCTAGCGAATTTAGAAAGCTAAATTCTGCTAGAAGTTCGAATAAAGATAAAGCAGGTACGGTGGGACACTTTGTAAGTGTGACTCAACACTTTTTGTTACCATATTATTTAATAAAGAATATTATATGAGATATTTCGTCGATCCAAGACAATAAAACGTGGTATAAGTAGAGCAGACCACTTTCCGTGTGCGCCATGCGCGCCGATGTGGTAATAGCAGAAAACCAAATGTATATTTAATTATTTCTGATAGAATAAATGTCTTTACTTCTATACTTATATCGGTAACAAGTTCATGTTGCGTCCCTATTCTATCGCATATTCTAGTATATTACGAATTACACTCCCATACCGGCGCACATGGCGCGCACGGAAAATGGTCTGCTCTAGTTATAAGTTACTATTTAACGTAGGTTTTACCTATCTACTTTTCCAAATATCGTTTACGGGAAGTAGTTTAAATACAAAATTTTCGGTATGAGAAATTAATCAGGAATGGCAGGTGGATATTCATTGGTTTCAAAATGTGTTTGATTTGCATACCTACCGTGTGAGCGCGCAGCAAATTCACGCACACCAAATGGCTAGCATTATACGCAGAGCAACAAAATGTTGTTACAATATTATCTATTGAAGTTACTAGTACATTAGTTGCGTTGAGTTTCCCTCCACGAGAGTGTGGTGATTCGTTATGGAAACTGTTATAATTTATATAATCCCTATTCATTAATTTTGTTCGAATTTCGTCAATATACTTAAAACACGGGACTACACGTTGCTAAGTTGTTAACATTTTCCCAGATGAATAATTCAGTTCACATAAGTACATACCGTATTGTTTGTATTGGATTAACCCTGCGAGGTACAGCAATAATTTAAATGCGGACGTTTTGCATTTAGAAGACCCGGGCTATTTGCGAATTTGTAGTTCGTGATTAAAAATTTAAAGTGCGGTCGTTAACGTAACGGTATTTCGCAGCACGCTTATCCCGTCCTTTCTCCTTTCGCCTCTTATTCTAATCTGAAGATCGCTTAATTTGAAGTCGTTACTTTACATTCAGAAAACCTGTTTGGTTTAATGACTGGTATAACTCATGTGCATCCGTCTACATACTGAATACAAATTCCGTGTACAGGCTCTAGTGTCGCGGAAACGGAGGAAGAGCTTTAGTACAGGTAGGTGTTGCTACAACCTCCACCATCACTCTTCATATAGCGCTGCAGGATATACACAATGCCTTGCTGGCGTATAATGTAGATATATTACGATGCGCCGCAACAGAAAAAGGAACAGCAGAAACACGCGCTGCTTTCCATCTACGTCTATCAGATCACTAGTATACTTGCTTCAAACATACCTCATTATAAGACTACGTTCATAAATTATGATGTAGGTGATGGGACATGCATACTGTTCACCGTAAAGGAATGCAATGCTTCTTGATATGAATATATTTCCGTCTAATTTGCTCTTAAAATGTAGCTATGTGAGTAGGATAATATAGACACTTACGTATATGATATGGCAGAAACAAAAAAAAAACATGATACAAATTAGTACTAATCTAAATAAATATAAATGTAAATATAAATATAAATATAAAAATATAAATATAAATATAAATATAAATATATATATAAATATAAATATAAATATATAAACAAATAAATTTTAGCTCACAGATACATATATATTCATAAGAAATTCCTGAAGTTGCTTTAATAGTAGATATTGATTGATATAGGTTCAGCAATGTTATATTTAGAATTTTTATTTAATTGTAATTTGTCTCTGGAGTATAGACTGCTTTTTCTCTGTTTCGTGTTTTTTTTTATTTTATATTTACACTCCCCCAAAAAAGTATCGCATAATTTAGTTTTGAATCATAAAAGCATCGCATAATCTTTGTTTGTAGCTTAAAGTTGTAAATATACTTTAATGCGCTCTAAGATATAATTTCTATGATTGTTTAAATAAAATACAGGCCAAATAAAAACAAGAACTCATACTTGAGATTTTTATTAAAACAAGAAATTATAATTTTGGAAAGAAAAATGTCATAACAGTAGCTTTTAATACTGAGTATTGCCACCTCTGGCTCTTATGACCGCTCGCATACGGTTTGGCAGAGATTCGATTAACCTCCGTATATAAGCCTGATCCAAATTCTCCCACTCGTCACGGAGAGCATTTTCTAGTCCATGCAGGTCCGCTGGGGCAACATTTTGGGTTCGTATCCGTCTGTGAAGGAGGTCCGACACGTGCTCGATAGGGTTCATGTCCGGACTTACCGCAGGCCAATCTAAAACTGGAATACCAACATCGTTAAGGTATTCCTGGACGATTATTGCAACATGCGGTCGTGCATTATCGTGCATTATCGTGCATTAACATGAATTCGTTTCCTATAATTGGCGCATATGGTACTACATGTTCTTCTAAAATGTCCGTTATATACCTGTGGGCAGTCAGTGTACATCTGTCTACTGGTACTAACTCTGTACGACCTGTTAAACAGATGCCTCCCCAAACCATAATAGAGCCACCAGCGAAATTAGGTCTAGGTCTGATATTACACTGCGAATAGCGCTCACCGTCTCGTCTGTACACTGAGATACGCCTATCTGAGGTGTAAAGACCAAATCTTGACTCATCTGTGAAGAGTATATTGGCCCAGTCATTAATGTTCCAATTTACATGTTCTCTGGCAAACCTTAAGCGAGCCACTCGGTGGTTCCTAGTGAGACGAGGGGCTGTTACAGCTACTCTAGCTCTTAATCCACTCTGTCGTAACCTATTCCGAATAGTTTGAGTACTCACACGAGTATTTCTGACTCTAGCCAAGTCGTTTTGCAATTGTCTCGCAGTTACATGTCTTCGACGTAATGCTTGTAGTAGTAAATAGCGGTCATCTTGGCGAGTAGAACATCTTGGATGACCTGGTACAGGTCTTCTACTGTAAATGCCTGTTTCCCTATATCTGGCTACGGCTCTAGAAACACTTCACTGATTGATGTTCATCAAATTAGCAACGTATGCTTGAGATCGTCCATCTTCGATTAAAGCAACTATAGCAGCCACTTGTTCTGAAGTTAAATTGCTCATTTTAGTTTTAAAAGCGTTGGTACAGAACTCTGACTTCGCACTTTAAAATTTGTCCGTATAGGAAGACTTTCAATAAACAACTGAACAAACCTTACACATATGCATTTTTCTAAGTGTGTTCTTTTAGAAAAAACAAAAGTAAAAACGCTAAGTTCCATTATTTTGTTAGTGTTTTGATAGTTCACATACACGAGGCAAACTTTTTGTGAACGTATAAAAATATCTTGGTTCATAAATGCCCTTTTTTAGTTTATGCCATACTTTTTTGGCGGAGTGTATTTAAACCAGCTCTTAAATTAAACAACCTACCGAGATAATTATAATTACCACATACTTAGCTAACAATAAGTGATTGTATGAAAGTAAACAAAATTACAGTTTGCCTTTTTAGAACTTGTTGACAGTAATATTAAACATCGAATTCAGAAATATCTAATTACGAATTAAAATAACCCATCTGGAAATCGTACGCTAAAACTGCAGTGAATATAACTTCATATAAATCCTCACAAATAATATTATTGGTAATCTGTTTTAGCACTTTTGTTTCTAAGAACAGGATTATCCCTTATCCGCATTCTCTATCAATATAATAGTATTAGAGAAACGGATTTCAAATGTATACTTGTGAGAAGTAAATGTATATAATAATAATGGATGTGAACGAACAATAACAAAGTTATTGCGATAATAGCCAAGAGATTAATATAGGCAAGTGTTTTATTTGTGAAATTTCTTTGTCCTTTAAATATGTTAAAAAGTATAATTACACTCTCCTCAACAATGGTAATGTCCTTCTCTGCTCTTTTTCTACCTGTGAATTCGATCTGAGCCGAAATACTTGGCCTTGCTATACGGAAAATACTATCGATATTTGGTCGTCGTAAAGGGAAGACATTAGGACTGAAGAACACTGTACATTTCATTCATTAAACAATTCGGTAAACACTTTTCCCGCAGTGCAATGCTTTAACAAGTAGATTAGGTTAAAGAATTGTGGATTTCAAAATATTACATAAAATAAGCCTCGTTGTATGCTGTTGTGCCTCGCGGATCTTCAAAGAAGGATACTGAGAAGAACTGCTAAAGTTTAGTGGTAATTCTGTACACTTCTGAGTCTACGGGTTGGAACCGTGTCCTGAAACTTCCTCTGACCGACGTTTTGTCCACATTTGCACAGGACACCTTCAGGGCTGCTTCTTTCGTCACAGTCGACCTGAAACTGAAGAACTGACACAGGGGGTGGGTTAATATGCGAGTAATGCTTATGGTTCAGTGGGGTGTGAAAATATTAGGATGTTTATGGATTTCATTTCGGTTTTTCCTATAAACCACCTGGACATCCCTCCTTTATAAACAATACAACCGTAATCACCACGCCCCTTTGAACCATAATCATCACTGGCATATAAACCCATTCCCATGTGTTTATTATTCAGTTTCAGATTAACAGCGACGAAAGAAGCAGCCGTGAAAATGTGCGATGCAAGTGTGGACGGAACGCCAGTCAGATGAAGTTCTAGGACGCGGTTTCAACCCGGAAGCCTAGAAACGTACAGCATGGACAATGACCAGAAAAGTCTACGTGTGTAAGCTCAGTGGTAATCATCGTTGCACAGTAGCAGGTCTAACAGACCAATGTGCATTGAAAGTGCACATACGGAAAATCAACACTGGACAGAACAGATTATAATAGGCTGACGGAGACTACACACCACATCCTGTGTAAATGCGAGGTTCCAGATGCAAAAGGAGAGGCAACTTTTTGTAAACAAAAGATTATTTTGATCAACCAGGGTGTACAGATTAGTTTAAGGTGCTACAATATCAAAATGGTTGGTGTGACTTAGTCTATAAACGAAATGTGAGACTAAATGCAGGAAGCAGACGGCTCTCATAACAACAGTAAAGTAAAACTTATGGGCCAAGCTCTCCCCCCACTTACGTTAAAACATGACGGCATAATCGGTGGTGTAATATAAGTTACATACTTAATTCAAAAATTAATTTAATATCTTTTTTTATATCTAGCGTGAGTTGCGGCTGTTGAATCCACGGACATGCACAGAGCAAATAGATATTCACTAAACTTAAAGAACGTTTATAAATCTAAAGGGAATTAATAAAAATACGACGCAGAAAAATTCGCTTATTTCACTGTAGCACCCTAGCCATAAAATAATTTTATAGTCGCCGCTCTAAGCTTCTTTAACTGCGAGCATATATTACCGCTTAAAGGCGGCAAGTGTCACATACATACCAATTTAAATATTTAGTTAAAGAACACGCTTGCCTGAAACGAACTACATAAATTTTGCTGCAATATTAAACGCAATTAAGTGTTAACGTACGGTGAGGCAATCTGCATTGTATGAGTTCATCCATATCTTATAATAGCTAAATTAGAATCTTCCCAGGACGTACTAAACTTGCATGGGATAATACCGGCCTTTATGTTCGAAAACGTAATGAAATAAAGTTTTTCTTTCTCTAGTAGTGCCGCGTAATACACCCTCCTCTCGATGCGGAACGCGAGTTATAAACTAAGAATGTAACATGGTCAGACAAAGAAAACTTTCCTACTACTCACTTCAGTACGAGAACATTCCATTTCATTTTCTTTGCTCGTTGAATCGGCGAGATTTCCCATGCAACTTGCGACCCTTTCCCTGTGGTATCTGTGTGTCATCGAACTTTCAATGTCTTTCTTGCGAAGGGTTTCTAGTGTACTCCCACCAGCATATGGAAAAAAAGATATTCTTGCATCACGTTTCTTCATAAATTTTAGTATAAAGTCAAGATACATAAATATCACTGCTTCATCCTCTGTCAACATGGAAATCGTTTTTGTCTCTAGAGCTAATCGGTCTTTTCCTCCAGCGTTAAGAGGGTGTACTGCGGGGAACAGACGTTCCCTACGTAGATAGGTCGAAGTTTTGATGAGATTTTTAATATAAGTAGCCGCAAACTCGTTTCCTCAGCATACATTAAGCGTAGCATAGATAAATTTTCGCCCTCGTCTTGTATGCGCGTGAAATATAGGCTGCAGGCGGCTGCAATTTTCTACCCTTATGCTTTGTTCGTGATCCAGCGTCACTGTCGAGTTTTAAGTTGCGGTTGGAGCAAGCCGTACGCTTTTATAGGTATATCTCAGCGTGAATTCGCTGCGGCGAACTTCTACAAGAAGTGTTGCTCTCGAAGCAGATCTGATATCCTATATCATTCCTGGAGAAAACGAAATTGGAAGCGAGCGAGGTTGTTCGAAATTTTTCGAAGACTTATTTAGGGACATATATGAAATTGGTAATGTGCATCATACACGACTAGAAAAGTTTGATATATTATGCTGCGCCTTCAAGAAATGTTCCTATTTTAAGAAAATCGAAAGATCAGATTAAACAATTCCCAATCCTTATTACCTTGAGAATAGGGCGTAATTTCTCCTTAAATTATGTTATGGTTGGAAAAAGCTGCAATTTTCCATTCCAAATACAACAATTTATTGAATTCCTAATCTAATCTAATTTTTATTTTGTAATTGGCTTTTGGTAAAAACTATCTATATACAGTGTGTCCCACATCTAACTTTCCCACGCATTTGCTCAGAAACTAATAGCTATTAAAATCCAATAGAAATGAGACTACATTGTACATCAAATTGCACCCCTAATTCTAAGGTACACTTACTTTTTTAAACACATGTTTTCGATGGCATTAACCTCAGTGTATCTTTTGGACTGCGAGAGTCCTAATAATTGTAATCGACATCAATACATGTCTTTTTCATAGCGTTATTCTATATAGAGGCTCCGGTGTTGGTAAACTGTCGGTTTCTCGAGGGGCTTCGACGCTCCATGAGCCTCAAGTTTTCCGCGAAAGAATACTTCTTTGTGGATCTGACGTTTTTCAAAACTCTCAAATAGCCAACGCTATTTCAAGTCATTTAAAGTTATTGATATAGCATACATACTTACGTGTAGAATTCCTTTGTTGTGTTGTTGCTATTTGTCTGTGTTTTAAGGTATTTGTTTCCGCTTTTTCTATTATTCTGTTATTCTGTTACTGTTTGTTTGGATTAATGTTCATAGAATTAATTATATCCCAGAAAAATGCCCTCGTCATTCAGCCCTGATGAATATGTAGACATGCTTCTGATCTACGGTGAGTGTCGAAAAAATGCTAAACAAGACGAACATACGTATTGAGAACGTTTCCCGAACCGAAGGCCTTCGACCTATTAGAAATAAGGAAAATTCTGTTAACGCATTAGCTTCAGTGCATGTTAATCCACATACATCAATTAGAAATGTTGCCGAAGAAATCGGAATCAGTAAATAGAATCCTTAAGGATAATAAGTACCATCCATACGAAGTGCATTTATTTCAGGATTAACGATCCTGAAAATAGACTATCTTTTATAGCACACATTTTGGCGCAACTTTATAATGACCCAGAATTCTTCAATAAAATCATATGGATTGACGACTCACGTTTCCATAACAATGGGGTGGTAAACCGACACAACACCCATTACTGGTCTATTGAGAATCCTTACTGGGTACAGCAGATATACTTTCAGACTATATGGAGCGTATATGTTTGGTGTAGCTTATTCAATGGCCATTCAATTGGACCTTTCTTCTATTAAGGTACTGTGACGGGGGCAAGATACAGAGAATTCTTAAGAAATTTATTACCAGTTCTGCTTTAAGATATTCCTTTTGGCCAAGAGATATACAATATAGTGGCAACAGAGCGGTGCTCCGCCTCATATTTAGCACATAGTTAGTCAGTATTTGGACGTACAGTTTCATCAGAACTAGTTTGGAAATAGAGGACCAATTAAGGGGTCCGCGCGCTCACCAGATATGACACCCCTTTTTCTTGTGAGGATATTTAAAGCAGATTGTTTATACCGCAAGACCAGTTAATGTTTTGAGCAAAACAAAATATGTCAAGCCCGCCAAAATATTTCTCCAGAGAAAATAGGAAGAGCCTATACAACAGAGCTTATTCGTAAGTACGAACATTGCCTAATGGAAAATGGTCGGCATGTTGAACATATTATTTGACAAGAATAAAATATTGAATAAAAAAAAATATAGATTTGTTTTTTATTTCTCAAAATAGAATAAGTAGATGATTTTGGAATATCACTCTTATAATAAGCAATAATAACGCGTGTTTGAGACTTATTGTTCTTCTATCGTTTCCAAAATTACTACACACCGTATATATTTTTTAATAATAATGATATGATTTATTTCCTAAAGGTAAAGTCCAATTACAGGAAATATGCTTATAATGCGCACATCTACGATAAATATACTAAATATTCTAAGTAGTCAAAGAAAATCTTACAAACTAGAAAAATAAGTACGTATTACAATCATTAAAAAAAAAAAACTATACAAAATTACGATAAGCATATTTTACAATGCTACTTAAACTATCGCTATTGATGTCGCAGGTATTAGATATTCTATTATAGTATTCACACATCAAATAAATAGGAGATCTACGCAAAACATTAGACCGATGCAAATCACAATAAAAATTTGGGTGAAAACGTGAGTTTAACCTTGGAATACTAAAATGTGTAAAAGCCAAGAACAATCAATTCTACCAACGAATCAGGTGAAATAGGAATTTAATTAAGCTAATAATTCGCCTTACACGTAAGGAATTAAAATTGAATTTTGTTAAAAGTAAGCCATAATCAAACCCTCTCACCGGATACGTTCCTTCAGCTAAATAGTATAAGAATTTCAAAAATCGTCTTTGAACGGACTCGAGAGTATTAATATGTGTAGAGTAAATTGGAAACCAGATAATTACAGCATATTGTAACCTAGAGCGAATTAATGAATTGAACAAAGTGCTAAGTGTAGTAATGTTTTGAAAATCTCCGCAATTGCGGTAAATGAAGCCGTAGAGTTTAAAACATCGACCAACAACATCTGAAACATAATTGGAGAAGGATAGCTTGGAATCAAATAATATACCAAGATCTCTAACAGAGTCAGTGGAAGCTAAAACAGAAGCGTCGATAGAGTAAGGGAATAATGTACGATTAATTCTCTTCGTGTATATCATGGATGTGCATTTTGAGATATTCAAAGTTATTGCACCACGAAAGTACTGTATCAATGTCATGCTGGAGAGTCTCAGCATCTACCACCGAGTTAATGAAGTAAACAATTTGATGTCGTCGGCAAACATCAACTTCTCAGACTGTATGTTGGTCCCTAGATCATTAATAAACATAAAAAATAACAGAGGTCCTAAATTAGATCCCTCAAATATAATTTTTTTTTTTGGTTCTATTTTTGGACTAGGGCCGTTTCCATTCGCGCTGGAGGGCCTTTATAATATGTGGCTTAAGTCTAAAATTTAATAATAATGGCAGAGTGTTGATAAATGTAGGTAGTTGGCATAAGAGCCTCTGGTAAGATTTAGCCAATGTGGAAGGAATATATGACAAAAATGCTCAGAACAATGGCACTGATAACACCACACCATTTGCGCGGGAAGGTATTTGGTAGTTTGTAGTGTTATCAGTGCCATAGTTCTGTGTATTTGTTTTCCAAGTAGTGTTTATAAATATAATTAATTTTCAATTCTGCCGCAATCCTGCATAATTTTCGCTATTGCTTAGAGCTTAGAGGAATAGTCAAGCGGTTAGACAACCTGGTAGGAATTAAATATCATATATTCCTTTTTGCTCCATATGTTATTTTACGTCTCACACGATCAAGGATATTCTTCTACATTTCGGTGTAAACGTAATAATAACGCATTTTCTAATTTATGGTACATGTGTGTTTAGTTCTACATTAAATGAACAAAATCTTTTCACTGTTTTGTTGGCTTTCTTGCATTTACCACGGTTTGTCATCTTCTCTGTATTGCCTTGGCCACTACTTTATCTCACGTTATTTTTTGTCTTTCTAGTCCTCTTTTACTTATATCGTCGTCTCCAGTACCTTCCTTGCTTATCTGTCTGGATCCATCCTCCGTATATGCTCCCACCAATTTAGTTGCTTCTCTTCTATATACTGCAGGATGGGTTCAACGCCAAATGCATCATCTATGTGATGAATAACTACTTTAAAGTCATGTTGAAAAAGTATTACTATTTATAGATTGAAATTAATATAAACTAATCATAAATTTATGTTAATTCTCGTGTTTCTATTTATGTTAAGTAAATAAAAATGATGCCTATAAGGATTATGTTTCCATACGATACGGCATGTAATTTGAAATAAACCAATAGAAATCGATTTTCGTATACTGTTAGAGGTTTAGTACTCGTTTTTATCGGTTCGATTTTCGCTTCTGTTTAGTGTATTCGAGGCGTAGTTCGTATTTGGAAACTCTCGTAAACCATCTCCCTTTATAGCTTTGGAAATAATGTTTGGAAGTTTACTTATATTTTTCTTCAAGCTGCTAAATCAATTGATTTAGACGGAATGCTTCAGAGAGGAATCTATATTATCCTTATAAGTAGATATCAGATGTATTAGGTAGGGAATAGTTTTAAATCTTTGTCGATATTCTATTTATTTGAATAGTTCAGGTTGATGTTCTATCGTAATTTAAATGGAGAAAATAAAACAACTAAACTTGAGCAAATTACAGTCTGTCTATTTATAAATTCTTTTTATGCGATGTTCTTGAGAAAGACGTGATGGGTCGAAACGTCGCATAAAAGAAATTTATAAATAGATGGAGCGTAATTTGCTCAAGTTTTGCCGTTTTATTTTCTCCATTGCTATTTATTTTGAAACATTTTCGTTGCAGACCTTTGGTACCATAGTTATAGATATCTTATCCCAAGAAAAAAATTACTAGAAATACGCTAATTGGAAATAAAGTTTTACCTTGTTGCTTTTCCTTTGAAAAGTCATTCCTCTCCATTTATTAAGTATATTTGGTTAATTTATTATTTTGAAATGAAAATTTGAATATTTTAAGACAAATTCTAGTAACAGAAACAAGTAAAAGACTAGATAAACTTGTAGTAGTTGAGTCATATCAAATTTGGCGCAGAATTAAAAAGTGGAATGATATAGTGTCTACTTCTATTCTGTTTATAATACTGAAGCAAATGTTCATCTACTTATTCCTGGGAGAGTCTATACAGTCGAAAGTACTTTAAATTATGCACCATATATGCAAAGCTTTTGCACAAAAGACTTCTTTTTCCGAAACAAGAAATAAAGCCATAAACAGAGATTCAATCCTCAGTTGGATGCCGGCGCATTCTAAATACGGCCAAATATTATGACTTTGCATATTGATACTCTACTTACACATACAATACGTTCAATGTACTTTGTACAATGTAACAATTGTTGACGTCTAAATGTATGTATCAACGTTTCACACGTTAGCGTGTTATGCAAACACGCCTTCGCGAGGAATAGCTCTCGCGTAAACACACACAGCACAAGGAGCTTTCTAACGCAAGGAGGGTGTGGTATTAAATCGCTCCCGCTATCGGTAGAATTTCGGCGAACTTTCTCCGGTTACCCTTGATTTGAATATTTATGAGATAAACCTTCTCTTATATGTACATATAAACCGTAGAGAGGGAAATCCTTATGACATTTAGGCGTAGAAGATTACAAAATTCGGACTATCATGCCGTAGATTTGGTTTTGTTCCCTTTCGCTCGAGGATTGTGGGAGCTTACATTAATTGAATAGCATAAATTTTGTTACGTCGTCTCTAATCAACGCCTTTTGGTGTGGCAGAGTGTTGAAGTTATGATTGTTTGTGGAATCCGTCTGACAGAAACTGTCCGGAAACACTGCAACCTCTTGGTTTTTTGTATTACATCTCCACGTTTCCTTTACCCATTAAATTTTGCAAGCCAGGCAAATATCCTGGTGCCCTGTACTAACATGTGTAGGTCCCTGGCTGGTCGATCGAAATGATCCTCTGGGTTCATGTTTAATTTGCCTGTCTTTTTGCTTCCAGAATATCGCATCCATATAAGATGCGATATGCAGTCGCTGTCATTCTATTACACAGTCTGCATTGGGTATCTGCGGTGTTAATCTCAATGTCCTTTTAGGAGAGTTGCTACTACGCGAAGATGATTCCTACTAACCTTTAGTAGTTCTTCATTTTTCTTAGTTGATGGCCGCTTGATAAAGGCCTTTCCGTGAGTTTACCTGGTTGCGTTGGACCCAACTTCTTACCTGCTTTGTACTGTATTTTTAGACACTCTTAGAACAAGTTCTGGGCCCATAAATGAAGTCGATGTATGTATGTGTGATATTAGGATGATAGTACACTGCGACCTAAAAAATCTATTGTGCCCCTCTTCTCGCTGTATTTACAGCTGGCCGTCCAGTCTGATTCCTTTTAAGAAGTGCAGAATGTCCGAAGGCCCCAGATTAGGTAACTCTCCCTCTTCGATTTCACATGCTCCCAGGTACAGCGCCCTTGAGTTGCACAGTGCAACACAGTTTGTGAGTAGATGGATGGACGTTTCATCCTGTTCCCCACAAAATCTACATTCGGCTTCCTTCGCTATTCCAAGCCTGCTTAGATGTCCGTTCAGTTTACAATGGCCTGTAAGAATCCCTGTCAATATCCGAATATTATTTTTACTCAGGTTGATGCATTCTGTAGATCGCTTCTGGTTATAGGTACCCAGAAGAGTTTTAGCTTGCCTCATTCCCTGGAGATTCTCCCAGTATTTGGAATTTCTCTGCTCTACTTCATTTTTCAGTTTCTCCAGTGTTATGCTGCTACTTATCCCACAAAAAGGTTCTGGCCCTACAAAAGGTGTTCTAGCCCCTCTCTTAGCGATATTATCTGTTATTTCGTTTCCTTGCACTCCCGTGTGTCCGGGAACCCACAATAGGGTTACCTTGTTCTTTTTGCCTAGCTCGTTTAGTTTTTGTAGACACTCCCAAACCATTTTGGAGCTGATTATGTTTGACCTCAGCGCCCTAATGGCTGCTTGACTATCATATATTATGATAATCTCCTGCTTTTCATAGCTTCTGTCAATGTTGACCTGGACACATCTTTCAATAGCGTGTATTTCCGCCTGGAAGATACTTGGGTACATCCCCAAGCTTTTGAAATATTTGGTTCTAGGCCCATATATCCCTATTCCAGTTCCCTCTGCCGTTTTGGAGCCATCTGTGTACCATTTAATGGCGTTTCTATTGAGTTTCGAAATGGTATCTCTATCCCATTCACTCTTAGTGCTAAGCTTTGTGGTAAAATCTTCCACAAAGTTGAACTTCCTTGGCATGTCATCTCGGGGCATGTCCCAGATTTGGTCACTTGGCTAAGGCCTATGCCTAGCCGTTCCTTCCCTGATCATCCTACGTGTGGTCCTTTTAGCTATGCTCTCCACAAAAATGTGAAGAGGAGTAAGATTTAGTAGTTCAATAGCTGCTGTTGGGCAGGTTCTCATTGCGCCAGTTATGCATACACATGCTAATCTTTGCACTTTAGAGAGATTAGCTCTCGCAATGGCCAGATTAGTTCTCTTGCTCCAACCCACTGCCCCATAAGTGATCATTGGTCTCACGATTGCTGTGTACATCCAGAGCAGTATTTTTGGGTTGCAACCCCAGTTGTTTCCTGCAAAGTTTCTACAAACCATTACAGCCTTCTTTGCCTTGTTAGTTACTTCAAGCTCATGCTTATTCCACAGAAGTTTATTATCCAGGATGAGTCCTAGATATATCACCTCCTGCTTGCAGTCTATGCCTTGCCCATCTATATTTATGGTCTTGAGGCTGGGTTCTCTTTTCCTTGTGAATGCTATTAAGGTAGTCTTAGTGGCGTTGATGTTAAGGCCCACTGATTGGCACCACCTTTTCGTAGTGTTGAGTCCTCTTTGAACTATGTCGCATAGGGTATTCTCAAACTTTCCTCTTGCAAATATGAATATAATGAAGTCGATGCTCCTCTTATCGCCAACTCGTCGGGTTTTTCGTTTCGCTCAATTCCAGAATGTCCGAACACCCACAGTAAGTTTGTTGCAATCTGCCAGGCTATTCAGTTCCCGAATGCATTCTCAAATCATTGATTGTATCCTGTGGTTGACCAATGCCCTCAGTATCTGTCTGTTATAATACATATCCATTTATTTTTATAACCCCTCTCTTTGAATTCCGTTGCACAAGGCAATATTGCGTATGCCTCTGCTTGGAAGACACTGGCGTATTTTCCTAGTAAAATTGTATTCATTGTACTTCTGACAAACCTAGTGAAATATCTGCACGATGTTCCATGCCTCAAACCAGCAGGGTGCTTTCTATTTTTCTCAGAAGTTAATCTTCTATTTAGCTGTCCTGGTTGTTGTGTCAATGGTACATTCTGGTGTGTGGTCCACAACACTATTTCCAGCAAGATTGTATGCTTCAACATTCTTCCGAATTGAAAAATGCCCGGCTAACCAGATTGTGAATTTATTATATGTTGCCAAATATCTAAGTAATAAAGAGAACGACTAATTAATGATTGATATGTAGCTTTATTAAAACTCCAACGGCATATTAAATTCAAACTGATAACTGACCTCGGAAAATCACATCTAGGTTTAGCAACCACATTAGTTGATTACAGCAATTACTACCGTAGATAATTTAAGCTTGTATGAGTATGAATATATACTATTTGTTCTTGTGATGTTAACGCTAACTAATAGCTTGACCAGACAAATACGCTTAGATTTTTTTCATGTAGCTAGCACATTATCAATAAAATAAATAACATTATTAATGTTACGAAAGTTTCGTCTATTTTCAATGATGACAACATGTTTTTTTATCAATAAAACAAATTTACCAAAATGAGTACTATCAGATTAGAAATGGAATTAAGATGGTTGGAATTTCACATCTACATCACAAACGCTAATAGAATTGTAACATTAAAGTGATTTGCAATTGTTAGCACAGATAGCACTAGCTACGGAATCCCCATTTTAGGATTCCGAACTCGGCAGTTGTCGTTAATTCAGTTCGCCAATAGTGGAAATGCAGCAGTTGATAAAAAATCAATTTAAGGAGCCCTTCGAACTTTCGGAAGTAATAACGTATTCTTCCCCTTTGTGTTTAAACTGCTTCGGTATTCCAAACTCGACTCTTCCTCTGCACCTTCTGTCTCTGTATTTCTCCACCCTGCCGTGCGCTTTGTTTTGGTCTTCGGATCTGTAGTAGTGAGATGTATGTATGTGTGATTAGGGTGATAGTACACTGCGACCTAAAAGATCTATTGTGTCCCCTCTTCTCGCTGTAGTAGTGAGATACGCTCAGTCACCTTTCAAATAAAGCCTTCTATGACATAATATAGCGAGCTAAATTAGCGTAGTATGAAATATTATATAAGTTATGAATTATGACACCAATGTAGTGGAAATATGATCATACTCAAATCTGTTACCATAACTGCTTAATTTAACATATCCAAATGACTTAAGATTTCACTTCCTTTAATATGTGCGCAAAACGTGATGTACTCAGCTCTTTTTTTTTATTGTTAACAATTATAACTGCGGCTGGCCATTTAGGTTGTATTTTTAAAATAACACTAAAATGAGCTCACTTATCATTGCTTTGCTAGGACTTCATCGATAACACATGCTCGAGTTAACGCATTTTCTTATAGAAGTATATACAAATACATACAATATGAAAGGCAAAATCGATTTTACGTAAGAATAAAAGCGGTTAAGTTATTGTAGCAAAACATAAAATCACCATATCAATCTGCAATTAATGGAAGAAGATGTTGCTAATCGGAAATCCATTGTCCACTACATCCGTGGTAAAAGAAATGGTAAATTCTTTGAATATATAAATGTCAGGACTGAACGTTTTCATTGATTTGTAAAATGAATGTCTTGTGTGTTGCGTCCAAGAACAGCGTCGTTTATTACCGAAATGCACAAGGAAACATTGAAAAGGCCTTGTTAGTATATTATATTATATTTATAAATACCTCTAATAATAATTCAATTAAACTAAAATATTATTCTGTCCTAAACTTTAAGCTATATCTACGGCATCACGGGTAAATGTTCTTCGATAATTCTAAAATTACATATGGAGTCACTATGTGGTAAAAGGAAAAGAAGGTGCGGTTAAAAAAGAAAAAAAACATAAGGGTCACCCTAATATACATATATAGAGCCAAACTATTGGAATTATATCACATAGCCGGGCGAAATTTGCATAAACTGAATAATTTTTTTATTGATTTTCCAGTGAAAACGCGGAAACCAACCGCTTGCTTTTAATTGAGCTAAACCACCGCGTAACATATTCGTTAAAATAAATGTCCCAGAATTAGCTTCGCCACAATTTTGCCTCCATTTCAATTGATAATTGCATTTGTAGTCTCTTTGGATTATTCCCCTAAATATTCCTGTACTTTTGCATTACCAATAGGAAATGTTAATTTTATTTATTTTTTTTTTCACCAAAAACTGTGAACTCTCTGGAGTCATATCTTTAGGAAATATCTAGTGGAACTGATAGAGTAGACAATTAAGAAATCTTGTTCTAAAGTTTATATCAATTTGTTGAAGTAATTCTAATCGACAGTTATATGAGTGTCAAAAGAGGAAACAACAAAAAGGAGAAGAGGCTAAAGCCTATGCATTATGATTATCAGGCACCCCCGTAGAGACAAATCTCCTTCTTAATCATCATCCCCACCCCGGAGAACAAACCGGTTATCGTAATTGACCAGAGTAAGATTTGAACTCTGGACCTCACAACTGATAGCCTAGTGTGCAAGCCACTAGACTATAAACCGAGCTAAATAACAATAAATAAATATCAACCCATCAAATTATTGTTTAGGTTATGTTTGTTTGTGCAATGGATTATACCTTGCACAATGTGATGCTTCTCATGGGAATATGCCAGTATACGATTGCATATACAGTAGTGTGTACACTGTATATTACAGAATCAAACGCATATGGCAATTTAACCGAGAGGTACCTACATACAATTCCATAGCCAACTATGAAATTAACAAGTGAGAGCCCTCGCCAGAGCTACCCTGATGAGGCCAGTAGAAACACTGCCGAAACGTCAGATTTCCACAAGCCAACAGACCATGTAAACATCAAAAATACACATCAAAAACTGAAGCAATGAATGTTTATGATTGTGTGATAAGCGATATTAATGAAAAGGTGGTAATTGAAGTTATTTAATGTATAAACGCGATGAAATATCTAAGTCTATCTCATAATTGACAACAAATTAACATTTAGTAGCAGTATTGAATATATAATAAAGAAAGTAGTGAGTTTATGGGCTAGAATTCATGTATATAAGACAATCATTGCTCTACAACAGTTTTATTTTTGGCTAATGACGGTGATATATACAGATTACAGAAACTTCAAAATGGGCTATGAGGATTATATTAAGTTGCTATAGATATACTAGAATTACTTTAAAGTTAGATGCACTGCGGTGGTTAAGTATTAGACAAAGAATCCATTTCAACACGCTAATATTGATTTACAGAATAGTGAACAAGTTATTAAAATTATTTAAATAATTTTGCCTTAAATGTATATAACTTTAGATCAGCATTAAATAAGAAAACATGCTCCCAGAATAGTCTTTTTTACAAATGGTTGAATGCGGTTGTTTAATGGTATGCCCACCGTAGCCATAAATCGTCAGGGATATTTGCTAAGTTCAAAATACATAACACCGTAGACTGTGAATATCCAAGATGACAAAATAAATAAAATATACGTATACAGCCTATCATCAAGTATTCTAACCCATCGTCAAGAATTTCACGTAATGAGTTGCATAATTCATGTGTAGGTTAATTAATATATGAAACTACAGATCCAATTCATACCTTACAATTTTATTTAATTATATTTATGAAGTTTCAATAAACTAAGATATAGTCAAAGAATTAAAGTAAAATCAGGAGAAACGTATTTCACAAGTTGGTCAGCAAACTAAAGATCTTAAAAACTAACTTAAATAAAAGATTAATGTATAAAAAGTCCTAAGACTTGTGGTTTAATATAACTGATTAAAAGCAAATAAGGGCCAAAATCCAATTTATTTCAGAACATGTTTCGACTTACCATCATCTACAGGTGAAAAATGTCAACAAAATGACATTAAATAGTTTATTATTCATTTTCCCTTCGACATACATATTTTAACATGTTTTGTAATTGTTTCAATATCATGTGATGTATTGTATGTAATTGTTTGTTCTCATCTGTCGTGATATCTATGTGTCGTCGAAGTTTCTGGTGTGTCTAATTTTGTTGAATTTTCTTTCTTGCACTGGAACTCTTTCACTGGGCACTACCTTTACTAACTAATAATTAAATCTAGGTGTTGCATATATATACAAGCTTACAAATAGCGTAGGCGTGGTACCGAGTTTAATAAGACAGAAGCATTATGAGATATGTCTTTTTCTCGGAACTTGACTCAAAACTTACTTCTATTACAATTATCATAGGCTTTTTCAGGTAAACCTGTGAGGAGTTAAATATTTCTAATATTGTGTTAGATACATGAGAATGAGTAGATAAAAGAAAGAACTGATGCGATACATTATAACATGCATTTGTGATAGAAAGTTATAATACTATGCAGGGTTACAACAGTATGTTATATCAAATTCACTCTTCATCTTGCCTTTAAATAATTAAATTTTTTGATATTTTTCACCTGAAGATGATGGTAAATCGAAACATGTTTCGCAATAAATATATGTTTATATACGGATTAGATTTTAAAGTCTACTTGTTTCTAATCAGTTATATTAAACGAAAGAGTTAATGTCGTGCGGCGCGTTATTTTCAGAAAATAAAAAAGATTATAAATGCAACAACGCATTTCATTATGCCTAAGTTTATTTATTGCTTTTCGAATAATATATTTGAGTGAGTACAAAGAATGAATATTGGAAAATAAAGAAAAAATGAAGTGGCACTGGGATTATATCAATTGACACTTACGCATACGTTATAGGCGAATCATTACGTATTCCTCGAGTCGTTTAGAGATAGGGGGAATTCGTTTCGTATGCGTCAGCCGAATTTTCCTTGTTCTCCCTCATCCTTTCTTGCGTGTTTATCAAAAAGACGTATCGATACTGCGAATATCAGGTCATTCAGAAAGAGGTCACGTATCTCTCTCGCTGTTTCCCGTCTTTGTTTTTATGAAATTTTGTCACATCCCAAATATATTATCCCAATAGCCGCTCAACTAGTTGAAGTCAATATACCGAATTCGTATTATTTTTTTTTTCACATTCAGGAAATGTTGGCGGCGAGCGAACCAAATAAAAAAAGGGTAAAGGACGAGTCGCCGCTGTCGGTGAATTATTATGGGTGGTGGTCGCGTACGAAAAATTAACGTCGGAAACACTGCGAGAAGAAAATTGCGTTATTTATGAAGTACTTGGTGGCTGTCGTGTACGTGAATAGCGGTTGAGTTGTTGGCTGGAGGGCGCAGCGTTGCGTTTTAAAATATTAATCGGCGATTTTATATGCGGTAGTACCGTACTCACGGCGTGCAAAGGAAAAATAAAACTATCCGCATTTAAAGCGAAAAAACACCGAACAAATCGCGATTCTGGAGCGAAAAGACATCATTAACGTGCTTTATATGTGTGATTCGATTTATCTCTAACAGGTAGTTCGTGATGCGCGTAGTAAAACTTTATTTCGTTTAATGATATGTCTATTACGTATTCTATTGTGAACTTCTTGACAATTGTGGCTTTTGTTTTACTTATCACAGTAAGATACTTAACACGGCAGGAAACGCGTAATACTAAAGGTGTGTAGTTCAATAATAATGAAAAATTATAATATTTAGTGATAATAAGCCATATCTTTACAAGAAATCCATTTCTTTTGTTGTTTGTATAACTTGCTGTGCGCATAATATAAGGTCTACCAATAAAAACGTTAGAACTTTAAACCAGGGCATTAAAAAGGTTCCAAAAATAACTATTTCAAACGGTTATATATCGGTTCAGACTAAAACAGTTACGAGAACCGAAATAATGCCAAAACAGTTATTAATATTGTAACGGTTCTGACCTAATATCAGTATCGGTTACAGTTCTATATCGGTTATCTTCGATTCTATATTGATTTTAGCTGTGATTTGTTATTGTCTGTTATTGTATGATACAAATTTATAGAGGTTTCAGGATACAACTTTCAATTTATTCTTGGCGTTTTACGCCAAAACTAAAGAAACAGTAATAATTCTATCGAGTTATTGCAAATAGGGTTGCATATATAAGGACGACTCACATCCAGACTCATGGACACATCAGATCACCGGCAGACACGGTACAGTCAATGTTATGGTTTTCTAATGCAAGCATTCCCATTGATGGACATGGTACAGTCAGTGTATGAACGGATTTTCTTTGACTCGACGGTGATTTTATAATAATCTGATCTGCCCGTGACTGTAGGTGCGAATCCATTTTAAGGAGTCACGGGGAGAACAGATCAAGGGCAGAGACAGTACAGACAAGATTGTTTTCATGGTGCTCTAATGAAAGCATTTTCACTCACGGGCACGATATACTGATGGTGAAATGAACTGTGCGAACGGGTCGTTCTTGATCGGACCATGATTTGATTGTAACCTGATCCGCCTGTGACTGAACTTTCAAGAATAACATAGGGTAAAAATAAAAACAAGGTGAATCCATAAGAGTAGTATCATCTATTGGATTGTGGAATTATTTAAAAAACACAAGCTGTAAATATAAAACTAGTGATTATAGGAACAAAATAAAGGAGAATTAGTGAATTCTACCGATTCGCTTCACAGAGTATGATACTACAAAATGGCAATGTTTTGATGGCGTTAACGGTACTACTAAAAATTTGGTAGGTACTACACCAAAAAGAAATGATTTTTGTGAGAAATAGGTACATATATGGCAAACATTTATGAATTAAAGGAGACTAGAAATATAATGATTCATTGAATCGAACCAGATATCTCGAAATTAAAACAAGTTTTTGGCCGAAAAAATTAAAAAAACTTTATTGACCCTTTAGGCTACAATAAATAACGTGTAGATAGGGCAAGTCATAAAAACGGTGATGGTCAATACAACGGTTAAACAAATAAAAATAACAATACTAAAAATACATAAAATACATAAAAACTGTTAACAATAACACTATGTGCACAAAAAAACCATGTATCTCAGAGCATTAGGCATGCTTCGAATTCTTTAAGATTATATCCACCGGAAGCCTGTTAAAAATACTTGCACCTGCTATACAAGGAGATTTTAAATAAAATGAATGGTTTGGTTTAGCAAAAGTTAATTTATTATTATTTCTTGTATTATAATTATGATAGTCAGCATGTGTGTGAAAGCAATTTTTAATTCCATATATATAGGTGAGTAGCTTGTAAAGGTAAATGGACGTCAAGGTGAAGATGTTATGTTCGCGAAATACACCCCTACAGGACTCTCGATAAGATATGTTAAATATTATTCTAATTATACGTTTTTGAAGTATAAAAATCCTGTTTATGTCTTTCGCCTGACCCCAGACTTGTATGCCATACGAAGCATTGAATATACATATGCATAATACACATTTAGAAGAGCGTCAATAGTAAAAATATTTTTCAAGTTAAAAATCATATAGCATGCCTTTTGAAGCCTGACGCTAATTTGTTCGATCTGGGGCTCCCAGGTTAAATTACTATGCAATATGGTACCCAGCAATTTGCATTCTGTAGAAGGAATTAGTCTTTGTCCATTATAATTTCAAGAAGTTAGGCTTGGTGATCTGCATTTATTATAAAATTCTGTAAGGATAGTTTTTCTATGATTAACCATCAGTTTATTAGTTACACACCATTTTTTAAACTCTTCCAATGCTAAGGATATTTTGTAAGTAAAATGTGATTTGTCCGGATCGGATATTACGATACACGAGTCATCCGCGTATAGAAAAACTTTTCCTACAGTTATATGTTCAGGAAGGTCATTAATGAACATGAGGAATATGAGGGGTCCCAATACGCTACCCTGAGGTGTCCCTGTATCAGAATCAAATTCTCTGGACTCTAACTCCCCTATCCTAACTACTATTTTACGGTTCGTAAGGAAAGATATTATCCAGTCGTTCAGACTTCCACGAATACCTAAGTTGTAAATTTTTTTTGACACGAATTGTATATCTACTGAGTCAAAGGCTCTCGTAAGATCAAATAATATTACAGCAGTATAAAAACCCCTATCCATACTGTCACATATGTATTGCACACATTCAGCAGTCTCGGCTGTGATCCGCTTAAACCGTTTTCTGAGGAATTACTCTAAGGATTCTTCCGCAAAATTTAGCTACTGCAAATTTTAGGTACTGAATTTGAGATACAAGGTTGTCTTTGCTGTTACTCAATCACACCATTGTGTGTAATAGTTTAAATAGTATATTTGATATTTTTAAGATATCAATATTGTTGAGTTCTTGACTTTAAAGAGAGACATTTGGAAATTGCTTTTAACTGGTATTCACAATTGCTTAAGGTAAGGCAAACAATAAGATTCTATTTAAAAAACGAAATTGCAATTGAATCTTCGGTATAAAGGAGTTCTTCTGGGGGGAAGTAGTTATTTACGTACCTAGGCTTTGTCGACTGAGTTTGGAGATTGCGAGCCGAGGCGAGTAACCGAACGAGTTTGATAGGACACAGCCGTGGTGCGTACACATTTTTTTCAGCTACCACATGATTATCACTTACCTATTGCAATAAATTTACTTGTAGTGTTTAGAATACAGATGACTCATATTTGAATGACAGATTGTTTGACAGCTAATTTAATAACCGAATCCAGAACAACTTCTGAATCTTCACAGAAGAGTATGGTAAAGTAACGGATGTGACACGTTGGTACTTTAATTCGGTGAGTATTTATTGTTCTGCACTGTCCATGGAATGTAAAGTAACGGAAGTGATGGGTTCACCGTTCAATTCGAGAAAATGTGGTTTTCAATCTTCGAATGAGTGTAGTAAGATTGTACTTTCGAATGTGGTAGCCGTGTGTTTTTTCATTAATAGCCGAACGTGAATAAAAATGAATAAGTATCTCTGAAAAAAGTATTTTTTATGTGATTTTCTGTATTAAAAGCCAAGAAGAGACAATAAAAGTTCAGATGTACAAATTGAAACTAGCGTATCGAATGATAACATAATTATTAATGAAAACTCTGGTCAGAAGCTTATACCCCCATCAAACCGTTACTGAACCCTGTCACAAAGTTACCAGCGCACTAACCGCTTCAGATTTCGCAGATACGTCAAGTAATCATAATATTCACTGGTGAATAATATTCCTTCTATTACTAACTAGTTCTTGTTGTTTCTTTGCAGCAACATATGCGAAGAAAAATTAATTTAAAATTAGAAGAGGGTTCCAGAAGATAGCGATATCGTTTTCTTTTGGGACGATAACGCTTATGACACTCGGGAAATTAGCTTTAATGTTAATTAAGCCGAAGTGTATAGTAGGGACAATTTCACGGTGTAAATGAAATTAAATCGCTTTAAATATTCGTACGTTTTGTAAGCACGCATAAGCAGAATTAATAGAATTTGCGAAACTATTTACATTAACAACCCAAAGGTTTCTGTAGGTATTGACAAAATAACGGCCGTTAAAGTAGAACTAGCGAGCAGGATTACAAATATTAACCAATGTCTGCTGTCTCTGGTAATATATATCTACATTAAAAAGAGTTAAAAATAGTTTGTGAATTTCTTTTGTCCCAGAAGAAATGTAGAATGTCTATTATATTTTTGCCAAATATCAGCTTAAGGAACGTCAATATTTCAGCAAAACGGATAAATTTGATTTCCCAAAACGAATTTTTTTTATCTAAAAGTAGTTTGAGTGTGGATTGTGTGTAAAATTTGGGAGTAGAACCCCAGGTTGATGATGCATTAAACATTTGAATGGCATACTATAGACGAAAAACAGCATTAGACCTTATCATTTTGTTGTTCTATATGAAAGTATCTGCAAATGCCAACGCAAAAGGTGGGGAAAACTTATTAGACCAGTAAATAACCATAAGGTTTTGAATGTTAAGTTTGGCACACCTAGTAATAACTTCGTTCTCTGTAGCTCTGTTTCTTAGAATAAATTTACTATTAAGTATTTCTGCCTAAATGCCAAAGGAAGTTCTCGAAATTCGACATACATACCCTCTATAGGTATGGAATTTATCACTCCCAAACGCAATCTTATGACACTATTGTTAACAACGTATTAATTTATTTAAAATTATATTTTGTCATAAGACAAGTAGATGCATAGATATAACTTCATATGCTGGTGAGCAGTTAATTGTGACATCTAAATATCCTGGGAATTATGACCCTTATAGAAAAATTCTTCGACAGAAATTTTGGAATATGATAGCGCCCCTGCACTACGATTGCAATCATTAAAAGATTGAGTTATCGCACTTTATCCAAAATTTATTAAATAGCCATTGATTTTTGCACAAAAAGTATTAATACTCACACAATCAAAAATTAATTTTGGGGGTGACCTTTGCTTAAAATACATGGTATGTTCATTTTAAATCAACTGTATGTCAATATTATATTTAATCAAAGTTGACTGCCCTTTAACTAGTTTTAGAAAAAAGATATTGTTTACTCTACCGCTCTGCTATTTGCATGCAATTTGCATACATTAAAACTTCTGTGCACAAAGCGTACCTACATTTTGTAAAAATAGGAAATACTGAGTGCGATTTTCCGAAAATGTGCAGTATTGAAGAGAGTGGCGGAATAAGGTTGCAAAAATAGTTTTCATAAAAACGTTTTATATAAGGATACCATAGGGTAACGTATTAATGTAGTCGTGGTACAAATTGGCATCCTAGCTTATTTTGATAATTATATGTAATTTGGATCAACTTTTTCTTTATATGAATATGGTACCCTAATAACATTTTTCAAATATAATTATTAAAACATAACTAGAGATTATTTCAACGAAAATGTGAAATGGGTATAAATATTTCTCTTTTAGTCATAAAAGGGCTTAGGGTCTACCTATGATACTAGTGATAGGGCAATCAGATCCAAAAAGCATCCGATAGGCTTAAACGGATATGTAGTCACTACGCTAAGTAAAATCGGAACTTTTTCTTAACGATTCGGATTCCGTTACTAAACGATTCAAATATCGGTTCATAGAGGTACCGACCGTTTTTAGTCGAAAATAAAAAAGAATCGCTAAGCAAAATATAGTCGATAAGAAAAGAGATTCGTTAAGTAAAATATAGGCCAGCCGATCCACAAAATCTATATTAATCCTTGAAAATAGTAGGTACCTACCGAGGCGAGCTTCGGCGTTTTCCTTTGTTCTTGTTGTTTGGTTCTCTTTTATTAACAGCTGTACAATATTTGTATTTAATTGTATTAATACACACATTCATTATTTAGTGTAACTAGAATAGCAATATTATTATCCGTTTAATATAATTTACGTAAATTTTAGGCAAATCAAATAACATCCATAGATTCCCAGTTATCTTAATATCTAATATCGTGGCGGCTGTTGTAAACAGAGAACACAAGAACCAAGCACAAAAAGCACAAGTGTGGTAGGATACACGATAATTAGAAATTGTTTATTTATTTGATTTTAAGAGTTAAGTAATACATTTAACGAAAGTATTAATATTGTATTCTCCGAATAATGCGATAAACGCATGTGAATAGCAATAATGCCTGCGTCAGATATAATTAACAATAAGCAAAATTACGGTATGCAATAATATAGTACTATTACTATACGGATAGTTTTAACTAATTACATTCTTTTAATATATGCATCATTACTAAAAGTAGAAATTCGGAATTTACCAGAATCATATTAAATTAATGATAATATTGTTATTCTAGTTACACTAAATAATGAGTGTGTGCAATTATATACAAATATTGTAGAGCTGTTATTAAAAGGGAACGCGAAAAAAACAAGAAAATAGAAAAACGCCGAAGCCCGTCTCGGTATCTACATACATATACATACATATTATGTATGTAAGTACTATTTTCAAGGATGTGGATCGACTTGCCTATATCTTCCTTAACGAATCTTTTTCTTTATCGACTATATTTTGCTTAACGATTCTTATGTATCGAAATCATGTTTTCTTCATATTCTACAGATATGCATATAATAAGAACAGAATAATGTGAGAAGAAACGAATTTTACATATCATGTATGAAAGCAAAATTTCAATGAAACGTATATTATGTGAAAACTTTAATATAATTAATATAATTAGAATTAGAACTTAGTGCTGCTCTAATAATTCTTACCAAAAAGGCAAAAGTGGAACTATTGTATTATATTCTACTGCAAAGTATTGGTAGATATAAAATTTGAATGGCAACAGTAAAGTGGTAAACACCAACAGGTTATTAATTAAGACAAGCCTCTCAACTAATTTTCCTACAATTTACAAATTTTGCTGAATAAATAAATAAATTAATCCACGAAGCAATCAAAACGATATTATCATCTCAGCATTACCAACATATATGTAGCTGGTTAGTACGATATAGTATCAAGTTTACAATGAACTAATTGTAAGTGCAGCAAACAGTAGTCTAGTTAGCCGTTGCTATACGTAACCATCACGCTTTGGAACTGTATTGATGTTGTTGCTTCCGCATTAATGGTCGCGCTCGATATTCTACGACGCGGAGATGAATTGATCAATCATGTGTTACACATACACTATGTTATCGCAAAAGCGCAGAACTGAGACAAGTGACGCCATCACTACCGCCGTTGTGGAGCGTCGATCGAAAGTACTAGCTAAAGCTATGGACTCGTCCGGTATACAACTTCATTGTCGTGTCACATCCACGTGCCATTGTGACTCGGGATGATCGGAGGAGACCTCCAGAGCGATTAGTTCGCTGAAACGAGTAGCGTCGATTGCGTAGGCGTGTATGATTTTGATGTCGATGTTTTGTTGAATGGTTCTTGATTTGATGGAAACTGCAGCAGCAAGTATAATGAAGTTTTTCAAAATACTATCTACTTTTATTTATGATTGTTATTGGAATATGCTGACAATCTATTGTTGTACGTCAAAATATTCTCAGAATATTGGATATTAAGAAGAGGTATAGTTTTTTATATATTTATTGATAATTTTGCAATTTCCCTACAGCAGTGTATTTTTTGAGAATAGCTTAACATCACTGACTTTTTGTATTAAAAGCAGAGATTTTCTAAACTTTCAAATTCCTTTGCTTTTGCGTGTAACGCATGTGTGACTAATTTCAATATTAAATATATAATTTCTACGAATTCTTTAGTATTTTTAGTAATAATATTTCTAAATACTGATGTTTGTCGCTTATAAAGGACATCTAGTTTAACGGCAAATTGGCAATTTCTTATGCTTTTTATTTTCTTCATTATTGAGTTCTGCCAGATACTTATTGCTCAGCTACTAACTACCAAAGTCACTGAACAAATGACCACCTTATCAATAAAGTTCTGACAGTTACATTTCTTTCCGTTTATGGGAATTGTGTGACACAAAGTTTTCGAAAGCCCTGCAGTCTCTTGACTTGTTCTACTTGGTCTTTCATTTCTCTTTCTCATTAGATTAGACCAGGCATTCCAGTACCCTGTTACCCTGTACTAATTTGTATAGGTATCTTGCATCTTCAACTAAATAATTGTCTGGTTGCGTTTTTTTGGCTTATTAAAAACCGGATTACGCTAGGATCGCCTTGCGAGTTGGGAGTTTGGCTTATGTTCCTTAGGGGGCGCACCTCTAAACTCTTGATTCCCTAGTGGGTGATTGCAGATATAGCTTGAGATGCGATAGCGATGAAGGTAGGTTTGCACTCAGAGTGACGATCATGACGCCTGATAGGCGAAAACTTCTTTTTCTCTAGTGCTACACCCCCATTCCATTGCTTTTGCTGGTATAGTGATTCCAACAATGGGCCATCAGCCCCGTTATGGTGTCATTTTTCTGGAAGCTGAGAATGAAATAGTATTACAATTCAACTGGTCAGGTTTATTGATAGTAGCAAATTTGTTAGTTGATTCAAACAAACATATTGCTCTCAGTCGATGCTGCAATGGTTTTTGATATTGAAATTAAAGCTCTTCGATCCTTAACTAAATGCAGTTGGTGTTGTTCATGTAATACCCAGTATAATTTCAATCAAAATTAATTATTTTTTAGTTACATTCAGATAAAGGCAAAGAACTTACATCTCAACTTGTGTAGGAACCTGACGTTCATGTAGCTCTTCGTCGCTGACAAAGCGGCACGATCAAGCAGCGGCGTGGGGTTCAGAAGTAACTTTGAACTTGTAATAGGATAAGAAGTAAAAATAATCAAAGTATTATGTAAGTAACGTAAAGGTAGACAGGTGCTCGTCACAGTGATTGTACGTTAGATATTATTCTAAGAAAAAGTCTAAAAGTCTAACTCGGGAAAGCGGAGGTGGACGATCTTGGGGTTCCACGACAGCCGAAGTAAGAGGTTTTCGCTGTGTTGAGCGCGAGCCCAAGTAACGGTGAGCATCTGCTTAATGAAATCTCGGAGAGTCGCAATTTGAAAATCACGATGAATCTGCTCGTTCCTAACGAACCAAGAGGCCTTTGCGATTAGCCGTAGCGTCTTGTTTTGAAGTGCCTCCAGGGACTTCAATCTGAATCTGGTGGGGACCATCGACACCCACGCTGTAGCCCCATAAAGCAGGATAGGCCTTAGAATGGAGTTGTAGAGCAGCAACTTGTTTGTTAGGTGAAGGGGGCTCCTTCGCCCTAACATTGGGAGTAACGCGTTGCGGACAGTTAGAAAATGAGGAGCTCTGTTTCGACCAGGTGAGACGCCTGTCGAAGCGAATTCCTAGGTACTTAACCAGATGGCTCCACGGTAACCTGACGTTTTCCACGCGGATAAGAGTGTCAGGATTCCATTTAGAGTTTGCTCTACATTTGACTGAACAAAATGTCGGTCTTCAATTTACAATATATCTATCGCTTTGAGTGAACATTATTACACAATGAAAATTATATTTTTGAACAACATAATGCTTTGCCAGTATTGAAAGAATTTTTCTCTTACTTTAATGCATATTTCTTTGATTTAAAAAATCTTTATCTCTGTGTGGTATGAAATAGCCAATGCTCTGCAGTGTTTTATAATTGCTTTTTGTTCATACTGTCAGACTATCGATGGTAAATATTATAGAAAGAAATACAATTTTTCCATGGACATTTCACGGAGATATCTACTTGCTTGTTTACTATATTAATACGAATGTACATTTTCATTAATGTTTTGTTAATTTTCCTTATCCACATACATAAGTCTTGATTTTACGTTAACTACTTGCAGCTATGCTACTAACTTTATTAATAACAAGTTCGTAGTGTACTGCTGCGAGTTTGTGCTTAAATCGCATTAAATTACTGTAACAGTTTTTGTACATAAATAATGAAGTACCCACCGAAGTTAAACGCTAGTAACTGAGTTGAAAGTTATCTTCAGCTCTCATGTTCAAGTATCTAATTATTCTGTAGCACTCAACTAGATTCGTTCGTTTTTCTTAGGAATATATCGTAATTATGTTTGCGCAAGATAGTCAAAATAAAAAGTTGTCTTAAGTGTGTTATAAAGATTTACATTTCAGCTTAAAGAATAATCAACGAAACTGTGCAACTGTGACCTTAACATTGAGAAAATAGGCTTAGGATTAGGTATTTTCTCATTCGCTATCCCAATCTCAGCCTGATATCGTCGCTCTAAATCCTTTTCTAAAATAAAATTCTCCACCGGCGGGCGCCCAACCATCATAAACAAATTCCCCTGGCAATCTTTTTAACACTTGATTAAGTCGGAACGTGGTCGATTTACTCGATAACCGCCCGGTGCGCATTGAAAAAGATTCAAAGAGAACCGATCTTAACGTATCCATCTTCCTATCGGCAAGCGGTTACCTTTTTTTTTTTTCAGAGGTCAATATATCCCGAACCGTCTGCTCTGCTTGTGCACCTATATATGGTAATGGTCGGAAGTTGTCCTCCTTTGAGAGAGTAATTGACTAAAATATTTTCCCCAATCTGTGAGGGAGAAATCTAATTTTTAAAAACTTTTTTTTTATGTGTGTGCTTGCGTCGGCTCGTTCCCTTTTGGGAATTGGCAAAGGAAACTGGGGGTGAAGGAATTTATGCCCCGCATTTGAAAGGATTTTTTTGCATCGAGCCACTCGAAACGGGAAAGGAAATCTGTGTAATACGAAGAAATTATTGACTCGTTTGGTGTTTTATAATGGCAGATATAAATATAAAAATAAAATGTCGTTAAAGCAATGTATTAACTTTAGGAAAACGAATAGTTGCTCAATTGTGATCAATTAAGGAAGATATAAAATTCAGAAATCACCAGTTTTTCTGCCAAAATGTGAAATATTATCTGAGGAATTTTGTTATTGTTTGCTTCTAAATTAATTGTGTTAAATATGTTCCTATGGGCAAAGTGCAATCCGCAATTCATGAGGCACCATTGAAAATTATAACAACAAGTAGTGGTGCAGCAGCCAGATATCAGGGAAAGAGCTTTTACTTGAAGTAATAATAAAGAAAGAAACATGAGAGGCAAGTTTGATACCTTGGATTGGAAGAGTTCTAATTTTATTTCGAATTAATCATTAATTCTGTTCTTTTGATTGATTTTCCCATGGGCGGTAGCGTTGCCGCTCATATTATTTAATTCCATTAAGTTTTTATTTGTTTACGACGCGAATGTCGTCCCCGCAGACGGTGTCCGATTCACGCGCGCCCAACTCTTACCATCACGAACGCGTAGAGGGAACCGCAAGTGTGTACAAACCGCGCGCTTAACACAAGCAGTCAGTCCCTCTGAGCCCACTGTGACTCCCGTGTCGGCACAGCTTCTGATACAAGCATGATCAGTTGCCGAGTGCCCAGGTCCGTCCCAGTTCGTTTTGGCGGATGTATCAGCACAGCTTTTCTGATACGCGCCGAGCTGCTTATTTCAATTATTTCCGGCCTGATTGTTAGCGCTGACAAAGCTTTTTTGGTGTAACACAGGCATTTTACCCATCTTCTTCGCTCTGGTCGTTGCGTTGGCACAGCTTTCTGACGCTCTCAGGGTTTTATTTACAATCATTCCCATTCCGCAGAGTTTAGCGCCTGTCACCGATGTCTAACCCCTCATAAAAAAAAACCGTCCGCGTGCTATTCGGCTGACCCCCGAATACAGATTGTTGTTTCATGTTGTTAACAGAATTAAAGCCATTAGATCCCGCGTCTAAATTTCAAAAGCGTTACCGAAACCCCGAAAATATGTGATTGTTTGTCACTGTACATATATTTATATGTGTTAACGACTGTACATACATCTGCTTTGACACTTACCCTTGTTTGCTGTGTATATTCAATGCGTTTCACAGCTATTATAAGGAAATAAATGTTCGGTTTATAATATACATTCACTGTTTCGTTGCGCAATCCAAACTAGAACCTTGAACGTCCAAGCACTCACACTCATAGCTACCATTTTGGGGTTGAAACTTTTTTGTAACGGCGTGAATAAGACACAACAGCGTTTAAACCGCCACGTGGTTGTAATTCACCGGTTGACAACTGGCCGTACGGTCAGCGCCACTGAACGAGCTCAGAGCAAACCTCCTCTTCGACTTACGAGGATCAACGTATAAGTAATAAGCATTTTGAAAGTAAGTAAGTCATCGAAAGCCGGTAAGCTAGGTATTAAACAGTAAGCAATAAACATCAGTACACCGAACCGAACAGAATGAAACGTCCTTACAATGTAGGAAACGCATTATTTTATTATTTTTGTTGAATTTAGGTTTGCTTTAGCACATTTAGAATTACATAACAATCCATTGTTGCAACATTAGCATTTTTACACTTTACATACCTGTCTAAAAACGTAATTCGCAAGGTCAAACTTCAACATTATCTGGAATTTCATTAATTTTTCTGATCTCTTGAGCATATTTGCTTTAATTTCTCCTCATTTCAACAATGTAATTGTTATTTCTTTCTAAAGCAATAGTTAGAAAAAAGTTTGAAAATATAAAACTGATAATTTAAGCTACTAATATTAAAACTTAACAACTTACTTTATTATTTTATATGCCTGTAATTTTCAGGGCAAAACTTTGTTTACTCTAAAAGCGAGTGATATTTACATTTTTGGGTTATTTTATTATATATTTTTGCATTGATTTTTGGTTCAATAATTCTTGATTTGTTTTATAATTTATAGCACAAGTTGGTATTGCTTGAGAAATAATGCATCTCAAAGGCATTGTGTTAGTTTGGAGAATTTAAGAGTTTCGTTGATATTGTTTTATGTTTAAAGAAAGCATTCTTGTCATTATAGTTATCATAAAAGTTAAATCTATGTTTATTTTGCTGTCTCGTACTCGCTGTGGAGATAGAAAGCATTCATGTCTGGTAGCTTTAATAATTTAGGTGTATTTTGACATTAGTGGCATTTGCTTGATTTTTAGTTACCACAGAACTCTGTCTTGAGATTGTCCTCACAATATGGTTTTACATATAAATGAAGAAAATTTAATATAATTCTAATTTACGGACGACCCTGTAGTAATGTATCAGAAGCAGCGCGCTTACAAATATGCTCTTGGATTTCCAAATAGGCCTCTACCAGATCACAAAACATTTGTAAGTCTATGTGCAAGTCCCCGAAATTATGGTAGCTTCACAAAATCAAAACGATTCAGACAGAAGAGAGCAAGAATGATGAAATTACGGCACCTATAAAAACAAGGTAGTATATCTATCTGTAACTTCTTGCAGTAGGATTCTAAATGAAAATAAAAACTTTCCGCCTAATTTAGTGCATCATTTAACAATAGGAGACGATTAACGTAGACTGAAATTTCTTGCAGAATTTTCTGCGAATGTCGTCTTAATGCCATTGTTGAGCATTTTAATTAAGTATAATGCTGTGGGGGTCATAAAATAATCCTATTACATTGCGCTGTGTAAATAGTAATATAGGGATGGATATCTGATACTGGATAATGCATTGCGGCCATTGAAATAATATCTACCAAGCGTAATCCATTTTTTGCCTCATGTAGGTACACACAATTTTAAATATTTCTAAGCTTAACTATAGGTCAAGGTCCAGTTTCTATAGCCTATGTGATGTGTAGTAATGTGTTGCAAAGGAGTCGTAAATTTTATAAACATTGAAGTCACCGTAATGCTACCAAAGGAGAATGATATCAGTTGCCGCAGAAAATACGGCCCGGAACAAAACAACCCTCTTATATTTATGAGAACAATAAATTACTAATTGGGTAATTTTTCCTTAAATCGAAACACATTGTTTAGCGGCTTTGCCCTCTTAATAACGTCATTTATCAAGTTACATTTTCCACCGCAAAAGTGCAACATTTTTGCCGCGCGTTCGCACGCCCTTCGCAAGGGTTTAATACCGGATACACCGTTGCTGGGCGTAAAATACGACTAGACCTGAACGACGCATTCAGTGCACTTTCATGTCAAAACGTTAAAATACCCGACGTCCATTAGCGTTAGATGTTAAATCGCGATGATGGATCGGATATTTATTGCAGTGAAAAAAGCGCGTTAAATGCTGAATAGCGGAGCAGAAAAACACCGCGTCGCCGAATGAAAAGCTACTAAAAGGCGACCCGGTCTCGCCCATATTTTAGGCTAAATACAAAAAGATCACGGCAATGATTAATAGTACACTCTAACGCTAAGGTCCTTTTAATGATCCTCTGCATGCTTTCTCCTTCCTAATTACGATCGTCTAAATGCTGAACGAAGAAGGAGAGCTTAACGATGCCGATCGGTGGCCTATCGACGTCGCCCAGGTGACTTATAGCTGCTTAAAATCGCCAAATAATAAATTTTAATTGGGTAATTTAGAAGGAAATTGAAAGTCTGATTACATTGTTAAAATTTGATCAATGTATTTTGTAAGGAGATTCAGTACCTTTGAATGTATTTGACAATATATTCCTTCGATTATTCCTCAATTTTGATTTTTGGAGAAAAAGCTCTGAAACGGTTCTCTTTGAAAAGGAGTTTCAACATCTAATTGGATTTATAGCACATACGAGCACATTTTTCAATAAATGTGCTCGTAATTGACAAAAAAATATTAATATAATATCGTAAATATTGCAATATACAAAGTATTGCATACAATTTTGGCGAATAGATAGTATCATGACAATAACTCTCTTAACGTCCTCAGAAAACTTGAAATAACATAGAATATAAAACAAGGATAATAGGATTTGTTACTCGCCACGAAAAACACCGGTATGGAAAACAATTTCATTAACACCGCTTCAAATACAAGTGTATAACATTACTCGTTTATGGCAAACATCATTCTCGTTATTTGCTGAAAACTGTGTCAAAATTCAATATTAAAACAAAGCAATAATGAGTTTATCATTTAACAAACAAACAATTCTTTAACATTTTAACGTCATTTTTGACAATTTAATTTTATATACATATGCACTTGAAAAAGGTTTCTAAATAAAATCGAAACATTGTGCTCGTAGAGTATTATACATATATAGTGTTATTACACGACCAAGAAACCAAGAAGTCTGATCTTTATATTATACTGGTTAAGAAAAGAAGATTTTAAACATAAATCGATCTCTTTTACTCGGAGTCTCCAAGGTGCTTTTCCAGTCCGACATTATCATAGCATTTTGGATATTATGACGATCTATATAATTTAAAGCTTGTAATATAGCCGTCGCCTCCGCCGAAAATATAGTTAGTTCACCGTTAAGTTTAAACGACCGATGAGCATTGCGGATCACATCCAAGAAAGCACATCCACAGATCTCCTCCGACTTAGATGCGTTAGTATACATATATCAAGAAAGTTGATCCTAAGCATTCAATTAGTTGCTGGTGAATAATGATATTCTCTGATGGACTATCGCGGTAACGCGGAAAACTAATAGGTATGCTCTGGAGTTTTTGATAATAATTCACTTCCGATAAACAAAGAATTTGGTCAAAACTAAAGGAGGCTCCTCCGCCTCGACATACAAAGCCTCCACCGGCGTAGACCTCAACGCGCCAACGCAGATGCGAAGAAGTTGATTGTTTTTAACAGCACCGTATACCAGCGGTATAGAAAGTTTTAGCTATTACTCTATCAGCGCCCCATTTCACGTTTACTAACATTCGAAGTATATTCATAAAGTGTCCTTCCTTTTTGACATGATCAACATGGGTCGCCCAATTCAGTTTATGGCCGAGATATCTAATATTTGACTTAATCGGGAATTCAGTACCACCTGCGTGATACATATTTGAGCAATAATTATTGGGGATTTGAACTGTAGGCTCTTAAGAAGCCAATACCTGTATAGCTCACCCTAATAGACGCAGAGCTAGGGGAGAGATTGACATTTCAATGTGAGCCACCGCCAGGGCCGGGGCATAAAGCGTGGGAGGAAGATCAAATCCCATCATTTTTTATGGTAAAAAAATGTGATTCCTGAAGTTATGGAAATTTAACATTTTTTATAGGAGATGAAATATCCAAATACGGGCAACTATCGCCAGACGCCCAGGTCGGGGATGATGGGGCGGTAGACGGCAGCAAAGTTATCAAGAATTTAGAAAAATTAATGTTATTTCATGTCATGAAGATTTGTAAATTGGCTTTCTATATCCTCAAGTAATGAACCTGGCAGGCGGATAAGTCGCGGTGAAAGTAAGGAAAGACTCTTTCAATGTCGACGCTACCTGTCCGGATCAACTCGTCGAATCTTTTTCAAAGAGAGGCGCGTTAAAAAAAAAAGAAAAATTAAGAAAATAACAAAAAATTAAGAAAAATTTAAAAATTAAGTAATTGCAAAATTTTTAAAGTGACGCGTAACGTCGAGTGTAGCGACAGCGAGACGCTCAGCTTCCAGTCTTTTTTAAATAGCGGCGCCATTGCAAAAAAAAGTTAAGAGAAATTGAACAATTAAGACATCGCGAATTTTTTTAACGTGACGCGTAGCATCGAGTGTAACGACAGCGAGACACGCAGCGTCGATTCTGCTTTAAAAGGAAGCGCTTTTAAAAAAAGAAAAATAAGAAATTGGAAATCTTTTTAAACTAACGCCTTTTTTAAAATAAAATGCATTTGAAAAAAAAAAGTTAAGAAAAATGAATCTACAGGGTGTACCGACGATCTCAAATCAGTCACAGTGTCGGTCAGGGGGTTGGTGGAGAGTGTGGGGAGGTATAGCAGGTCTGTTGTTGGGGCGTAATCCGTGATCCAACGATAAATTAACTGGCTGGGTAAACGGTTCGGAATTTCGATTTGCTTTACTATCCCCTCAACTAACGAATCTGGCAGACGGGTAAGTCGCGGCTAAAGTAAAGAAAGAGTCGCACACTCTTTCAATGTCGACGATACCTGTCCGGATCTACTCAATATGAGTAGAATGCTTTTTACCGTCTGGCTCAGCTCACTTCACTTTTGTAAGGCAAGATGCGAGTCACTTATTACCAACGCTGGCACCAGCCATCTATCCAACAATAAGTTCGTGGTAAGTGACTAGCTCGTAACTTAACTGACAAAAGTAAAGTGAGCTGAACCAGATGTTAAAGAGTAGGACCTAATCTGATGAAAAATTTCTGTTTTTTCCTTAAACGTTATATCAGCGGTTTTAAACTTTTGCTTAGACATTCCTAAGTACTTCATCTTACAGTGTTACAAAATACATATTTTACGATGGGAGAAAAGTTGCTTGCAGACGAGGATTTTTGTTAGTATATAGACCGTTACCTACCTTGTTAAAATTTTATTATAAATACGAACATCGAGAAAAGGATATGGTGAAATACAATAGAAGATACCTATTGCTTTTATAAAAATATAGTATGTATTTTATGATCGATTTAGGAACGCTATATATCAAACCTACTGTCTTAGCATTGTAACTTAAAAGAAAATGTAAGCATGAGTTCAAACTGCCGTCAAACGCGTTTCGTTTTAAAATCATCTAAACGCAAAGTTGAAATTTTGTACAATTGAGCTGCTACAAAAACTTTAAATTTCCATAACTGCAGCAATAACATTTTTTTACCGTAAAAAATTATAGACTTTGATCTTCCTTCCACGCTATATGGATCGGCGGCGGGGTTGGCTTGACAGGTGGGCGCATTCCGCCTTTTTGCTATTTTACTCGGTGAAAATCATAACTAGAATGGTCGGGCACGTCTGCTTACGTGGGCCGCACTCAGTACATAGCGCCTCGCGCTACGCCGAACGTTTAGCAGTGTGTAAATGTTAGTCGAGTCTCGATGCCAGGTAGTACAATTCTCCGTTAACTGTTAGGCGTTGTAAATGTATGGTCACGTATTGCTATGTGCTACAAGTGACATAAATAACATGTGTGTTGTGAAAAAATTCCAGAAACTAATGAACAAAGATTCGGATTTTACCAGATTAATACATATTGGTGGTAGTACATCTGATTCTGTTATCTACATATAAAGATTATTTTAATTATGTGTGTTACATCCGTAGATGTTGAACGGTCATTTTCAAAATATAAGCATATTTTATCATCGCGACGAATGCGGTTCAACAAGAAAGATCTGGAAACATACTTAATGCTACAAACTTTTCAACTTAGCAATCCTATACCATCTCTGCTACTTAAATAAGGTAAGCGGATTGTATTTAATATTTATAGTTAAATAAATAAATAAATTAGCTTTGCTCTTTCCCGATACAGTACTGTATACTTGCGTTAAATGCTAATGTCACGTATCACGTATATGAGACTGAATACTGGCCTGGCCCGCAGACAAAAGTCGACCACTCTGATCATGATTACATTTAGTTGTATGTTTTAGTTGTGTCTTAGACTATATGCATTCAAATGAGTAAAATATAATTTACGTTTCGATGTATAGTGACATTATATTTCCAAATCAGCAGCTACAAATAGACACAGTCAATTTCGAACAATACTAAAGGCGACTGTAATGTGATTTAAACAAAACGTGGAATAAGAAATGAGAACCTGTCAATTTTCGTGCGTATATCGCCGCTATAACAAGATAATACTCCGATTAGAAACTGAGTAATCTAATAGAACAAGAAAGCACCACCAGCGTTACCGGTCAAAGACAATGTAAGCGAATTCATTAACGCGTTCATTCATATTCAACGCGGCGGCGGCATCGAGGGTTATCTCTTGGCTATTCATTTAACGGTGGCGGTACCCACAAGAACAGGTCGTCGGGTCTAAGGCTGCGAATTAGCAGGAAATGGGCGGGTGGGCGCTGGGCCGCTACAGTGACAAGCGTAATGAAACAGAATTCCGCTAAAGACTGATTGCTACTAATTTACGAAGGGAAGGCAAGGTTTAGCTACACCGCTATTGTTTTTCTCAATTTGAATAGCATTGTCAATAATGCAAGATACATCACCACAGGTCATTATACTTGGAAAGGACTAATTGGCCAGACACATTAATATTCTATCTTTTTAGTTTACGTTAAATATGTTTTGAAAAGTAACAGCCATTATTAGCAAACGCGTTTCGCCTTATCAAGGCTCATCAGTGCTACTGGATGACATATTGCATTATACGAAGGGAGTCGCATATATACTGATTGCAGTTGAAAGAGTATATATGAGAGTTAACGGCGGAAAACTCAGTAAATTTGTGAAGATATTATGCTATACTGCCGAACTATTTCTACAATTTCTATATTTATTTTATTCATATTAAGAAGACGGACCAACATTTACGTAGAACAGTAAGATGTGATGAGGAAAACAGCTTACGATACTTTTCCTAATTAAACCTGTTTTGGTTCAAATAAATATAGCACCTACATAAGAAGAATAGACTAGAATAGAGTCCATTTTGACTCCTGTTACTACATAAAGTATTTTCCAATTCCATAGTATATGGCAAAATGGGAATGATAGCTAAAATATATATTTTTTTTAAACAATGAAACTGTATGTTCAATATTCTTCATTATTTTTATGAATAGAGTAGCTCATATCTCTCAAACATCGACACTGTCTATAGTTAGAATTGTATAGAGTCTTCTATGTGTTTCTGCAATTAGCAGCGTAATCAACAGAAGATGGCGAAAATAATTGGAATGAATTAACATAAGTGTAACGGCTTGCAGGTGTGGTACTATTGCCGTTCGCACGGTTTGCATATCCTCGGAGCAATGCAATATGAAGAATAGTATTGAGGTTACATTACACGTGGAAGGGTCTTCTCATGAATATGCTGTGCATTTCTGCCAAAACGTTCGTATTTTTGTTTTTATTTGTTAAGAAAATTCTTTTTGAGCCTATAATTAGGAGATTTTACGTAATTAAAGTGTATGACAATATAATAACGCCAATTAAGACAAAAGCATAAAACTATCTTTGGGTTAGTACAGATGAAATCACGAAAATATTGGGCCCATGCGTTGTAAACGCCATTGTCGGCATATTGAACACGAACCAACCATCTAGTCAGTATTTGGTTTCTACTACATTTCACAAATTACAAATTACTACAAAGTGGTTTAGATAATTTTTGTGCTGGTGAAGCTTTAACTGGGGCAATGAGAACCTGTCATAATAGCTATGAAAGTGGTACTAAACCTAACTCTTCTCCGTATTTTGGTGGAGAGTATAGCCAAAATGACCACATGCAGAAAGATCGGAGAAGCCTCCTGAAAATGACCAAATCTGGAACATGGCCGAAGATGATATGAGAAACAACTTTCTGAAAGAGTTCACCATAAAGCTAATGGCTCCAAAACGGCAGAGGGAACTGGAATAAAGATATATGGGCCTAGAACCAAATGTTTTAAAAGCTTGGGCTTACATCCGAGTATCTTCCAGGCGAAAATACAGGCTGAAGATGCGTCCAGTTCAACATTAACAAAAACTACCAAAAGCAGAAAATTATCATAATGTCTGATAGTCAAGCAGCCATCAGGGCGTTGAGTTCAAACATAATCAGCTCCAAGATGGTTTGGGAGTGTCCAGAAAATCAACTAGACAAAAGTAACAAGGTAACCCTTCTATGGGTCCCGGAACACACAGGAGTAGAAGGAAATGAAATAACAGTTAATCTCCCTAAGATAGCGGCTGGATTACCGTTTGTAGAGTATGAACCCTTTTTTGGGAGAGTAAAGTGAAGCTAAAAAAAAAATCACAGGAAAAACCTCCAGGAAATGAGGCAAGCTAAAGCCTTTCTGTGAACCTATAACCGGAGTAGTTCTATAGAATGCATCAACCTCAGTAAAAATAATATTCGGATATTGATAAGGATCCTATCAGGCCACAATAGAGTGCATCTTACATACATATATACTTATAATGCTTTCAAAGTACAGAAACAAATATTGAAAAGTAAATTGGCTACTGCTGATACACTTTTGTAATTTTCTACCCTGGCTCATTACTATACATTTGCATCAATAACCGCTTGCGAAGTGAAAAAAATGCTTCTCGCGGTTTAAAGATGTTTTCACTTTGAAAAGAATGCAATTCTTGGATAAAATTTTGCATATTCCTTAATTAGTAATTCCTGTGAATCGAACGACAATGAATCGTATGTCTGGCTCTTGTTTTTACGCACTTGATGTATTATTTTTCACTATTTTCAATCAGAGTGCGTGTCGACAGCATGACACTGATTTGGTTGCGGTTGCCCAGCACTTAGTTATTGACCTAACCGCGGGTTGTCCGCAAAAGTTAAGTTAAGCGTTTTTGCACCATTAAAGCCGCCGTTCTCTGGTAACCAAGCTGTCATTTATTATTATTATGTATGCGCACGGTGAGTTTTAACCCTTTTTTTATATATAATTAGCGTGTTCATTGGAGAACAACAATTTATTACTTGGCACTTTAATGACACATTACCTTACTCCTTTCTTACTAACTCATAGAGATTCAAACGAGAATTTATCATGAAGGCGCCGAATAATTAAAGTGAGAAATGTACAATGCGATAAAATAAAGTACAGCGCTTCTAATTTTGTTATTCAGTAATATCTTGGAAAATGTCTTCGAAAACGTCGATTTTTTTATACAAAAAAATACTAGCTGAGAAAAGAATCCTTTTTTACAGTTTTGGTTATTTAACTGTGACGTTTGCTCTTTTTTTTAAATTCCCATGGCATTTTTCAAAATCAAAACGAGACTATGCTAAGGATTTCCGACAGTCCATGCGAAAAAAATACAAGAGAACGCGTTTTGGTAGTATTTCAAAGGCAACAAAGAAGATTTTGCTGTCAAAATGACAGGAACGTTATATTTGTTTTAAAATTCTTGGGTTTTTTTGGAAAATGAAATGAAACTAAATTGGAGAAATTGAACGTGAACGAAGCAAATAAATTGTATTTTTGGCAAACCTATGGAAATTTGGATGTGGTGGAAGGCTAAAGGAAGAACACCACTAGGTGATTTAGTCTTTTTGACATTTCTGTAATGTGTTATGTATTTGTACATTATACCAAATGTCAATAAATTGATACTATACTATACTATATTTACCTCCCTTTCTTGCTCGCACGTATCGGCTGAACGCATTTCTCAGGAGTTTTAATACATATGCCAGCCTCCCTCCCAGATTGTTTACATAAGAAGAATCGAACACCGATTAATAATTTTCCTGTCGGTAAAAACAACCAAGAAATAAATGATCCAGAGTTTCTAGTTGAAAATTTCCTCCGACCTACTGTTGGTAAGCAAGCAGAGTGTCAGAAAGAGATGGAAAACACTTTAATGTTCCAGACTGCGGCTCGAAAAGAGAAAAAAAAAGGAAAAATCCGAGTCCAACGCTTTATGTTAGAATTTGATTAATTGGAAGCTGCGAGAAAATGAGAGAGAGACGGGGATGATTAACAAATGGGATATTATCTTTGCGAAATCGGATGAATACATTACAGAAATTATTTTTTTATGTAGATTTATTACGCACAGTTGGCAGGCAAATATCTTTTTTTTTAAGTAACGCTTCGTGAAATGCCCTTTCGAGTTTCACATCAAGATTGACTTGCACTCTTAATCAGGATTAGGTATCTTAAAAGCGAAATAACCAACTAACGTTTGCGCCTGCTTTGCGAAAATATGCTCAAGTTACTAAAATGTTATTTAAGATGATTTAAGGAGACCCAGCTAGGGTTTAACCCCATCTGTGACAAATGGTAGTCATTTTAGTATTAAGATCGAGTAAGTCGTGCCTTTACCAGTATCCCCCTCGTCCTGTACATACATACACGGAGTGCTAATCCTTCCACCAGATGGAAAATTAATTAGGGAAATTAATCATATCTCGAATGGAACTTCTGCAATTACTCCAGTAATCGGTTTCTTGTAGAGTTTAATGGGAGGTTAATACCAGGAGCAATGGATACCAGCATTTTGAAATATATTGTATGCGTTTCTTTCCAACTATAAAGATTTTATTGTTATCACCTTGGCAATTTAATGAAGGGTTATCCTACTTAAATTATTGAACCAATTTGCGTTGTTAACTAGGCACTTTAACAATCGTGCCTTTAATCTATTAATAAATACGAGGATTCCATCAAGTCGAAGGCTGTCAAATAAACGTTAACGGATTCGCATTTAAACCTAAGCGCCACGCCCTTAATAGAAGCCGACAGAGCGGACACTGGTTCCCAATCCTCCGTTTCCTCTCGTTATGATACGAGGTGAAGCAGGGGGACGAGTAATAGAAGTCGCAGCCCACTGCATTATTAATGATCGTTTCTTGTGTCTAACTCATTATTCAATGCCATAGCCTCTTTATCACGATCTGGTATCAATATCTGTGGTGGTAATTTAGCTGAGATGTGAGGCAGGATTTATCTCATTTGGCTGAGGTAAAGAAGTTTCAATAACAGACACATATAAAAAAAACCGAATCAATATTCGTATTCATTGAAAATACTATCTTTCATGTTAAGAAAAGTAATACATATTTTACGGTGGGCATTAACAATACTAATAACAATACACTGTTTCTCTTATGTTTTTGTTGTGAACTTCTTTTCTACATTTTCTCATTAACGGTGTTGAATCTAATAATGATAGCAATCTAATTTTGACTCAATCTTGTTGATAAATTCTTTTTTCCATGACATGTTCACCTCCTGCCTTTTTCGGTAATCCACATATTTGTCCCATTGTTTGCTTCAATCTTAAATTTTGTAATGTTCTTTATGTTACTTTATATCCTTATATCTTATTGTGTATCTACTTTTCCCTTAGGGTAAGACTAATAAAATCTCTTAGCGCAGACTTGTCTGTTATTCTGGCCAATTATTTTGCTTTCCTTTCGGCAGTCAAGTTTCCCACGTAAAACCAGGCGCATACATCTTTATATAGGCTGATTTGTGCTTAACCTTTACCATAAAGATCTCGCTCATTATTGGGAATATACCTATGTTAGATATAAACTTGGCAAAGATGCTAAATTTGTGTTTGTTCCGAAACCAAGGAAAAATCGATCCCATAGCAAATGGCAGCCTAAATTAAAAAGAAATCCAAAAATATTATTTTCTCTTTTAGCCTTTAACAGAGTTCTAAAGGGGGTAAAACTAAGAAAAGAAGCACTTTCACCTTTTATCTAATGGTGTACTCCAAACTTCTAATGACATTTTGGGTTCTTTCTGGACATATCAACTTCCTTGTTTCTTATCAGTGGGACATTAGATTTTGGTACTGTCATAAAAAGTGTTCCATTTGTAGTTTCAATTGTATATAACATGCTGACATTCTTTTTGTTATTGCATTGTCAACAATTATAAGCAGATCATCATCAAATTTTTATAATATGCGCTTTCCAGATTTACAATTTCTTTCACATAATAAAGAAATAATTTGCTCATTATCAACATCATCAATAGCTGCTACTAAGCTGAGGTATCAGTAAATTTCTTTGATTCGAGAGCAACGCTGATTTTGAAGCAAAGAATATTAAATTTCTAAAGTAGTTACTTCTAAGTAATTGGTGATAATACACCTTCATGCTAATTAGCATTCATTTGCTAGAAATTAAATAGAAAGCTAATGTTGTTTTGATAAATTACCATTCAAGTGGAAAAAGTTTCTTAGAATTCATCACACAAAAAAATTACCGAAATATGAACACTACATTTCTTTTGATATAATTGAAGAGCTTGATTGAACAATAGCCTGATGTATCACTAGTGGTGCATGGCTTTTGTAATAGGAATTTGTCGAACGGCCTTCGATTAACAACTAAATAAGTTATTTTACGAAAATCACCACTGTGCTTCAGGTACACTACTAAGACTGCGTTGGCAATATTGACCAATAACATTCCAACTTCAGAGGATAGAAGTAAATCTGTTTAAGTAAGAATTACTTACTTCTAGATACTTCCATAGATTTCCTTTTATCGTTTACAGTTGAACTATTTCCTCAATAATGAATTTTTATGATGCTGCGAGGCCTTGTACTGATTCATATGCCTTGTAACTGCGGTATAACTCATTAGTTTGGTCCAAGTTGGAATACGCTGTAATTTTTTGGCATCATTTCTACAATATACACAAGACGTGACGACCTACTGGTTATCATTGAAATACTTGTAGCCAAGGTGCAAGTCCATGCGGATGATATTGTGATACTTTTAAGAAGATCGGGTGAGAAGGAAATTTTCTCAGCCCTGCAACAGATAATTAACGCTATTTACATAATAACTACAGCTGGTGCAGCAGCGAAAACTTGAGCATCAACCTCTTAGGGTGGTGCTCAACCCTAAGAAAACTACGATAGTATCGTTTACTCATAAGATGAGAGTGAAGCATTTGGTGTCACCCACTATCCAAGGTGTGAAACTTGAATTTGTAGATAATGTAAAATATCTAGGCATTCTATTTGATAAAACATAACTTGGAATCCACATGTGGAAAGATTACTCACAAGGCAAGGCTATTCTTATGGACTTACCGAAGAATTTGTGGGATACACCTAAAGCTATTTCATTAGGTTTATGTGATGGTAGTACATCCACCCATAACCTATGAGGCGATAACATGGTGGCAGAAAGCGCTGCAAGCCAGAGCTACAGCACAATTTGCATCCATACAAAGGATTGCAAGTATGGCAGTCAAGGGAGCAATGTCTTCTTCCCCGTCGTTCGCATTGATAATTCTTCTCGACGTACCACCCTTGCACATTGTTGTGGGAAGGGAGGCCAGATTAACTAAATTCTGCCTATGGCACATTGCGAATCAATCGCCACATGCTCATGTCTGTGTAGCTAACAAGCTGCTAGAATGGGTTACTTCCGACAGCATGCTGGGAATGCCATCGGACATGATTTGTACTCGATCAATGATCGATACATACTTCACTACCTCCGTTCCAAACAGAGAGGAATGGAGGTGTGACGAAAAATCACTGACGCAAAAACGCCGTTCGAAGACCGCAGTTATATTTCGGCGTAGTTAGACAATACATCCGTGGACAACACACAACGATTTTTTAGGCTGATATATATGCCATTGAGATGTGTATTTGAGATATTTTGGATAAAAACATCAGACACAAATCACAGGCGGTGCTGTATAATTTCTCCAGCCATTTTGGCAAAAATGGATGCTGCGGAGCATTTTCGGGCACCAGAACCTGCATTGGCATAGGACCTACGGTAGCTAAACAGCAAATGAATGTACGGGCAAGTCAGAAAGTTCTTCAACATTGGAACAATTCTCAATTCTTCTGGTTTGGTACATGCGAAAAAGGGAATTTCATCTAATGATGTCGGTATCAAGGAACTACTTAAATTTGACCATAAGAATGTCAAAGTAGTAGTTTCTGTCTTACAGGTCACTGTAAACTCAGAAAGTACCTACACAGAATCGGACTCTCTGAGGAGACTGACTGCCGCCTGTGTTTGAAGGAGTAAGAGACAGTTGACCATATCTTCTGCCACTGCACCGCCACAACGAGAATCAGAAAATGACATCAGGAATGACATCTTTGGGAAGGTTGATCTATCTCTAGAAGCCCTGAAAATACCTCATTCAGAAAGATTCTGAGCTACTTTAAGGGCCTGAACTTGTTTGATAATCTTTAAAGATAACTCTACTCTCTACAATAGGTCCTAACGGCTGCGGTGGAGGAGACGGATAGTCGATGTATGCGAATGCTACCTTTTTCTAAATACTTGAAACTCAATACACAAGAAGTACATTAAGGACGTCCAAAGAACATTTTTGAAGCACTTACGGTTTAAAGAAGAATATCTATATCCACCTAGAGACTTCTCTCAGGAAACTTTTTAGATACGTTTTCGATGTGATCGTTGTAGCTTTGAGGTGCAAATTCTTATCTGTCATTCATATACAAATTATTGCATGATAAAATGTATTCTTCCTCTATTGTTCCTATGCAGGCTGTCTTTCCATGTGATTCAGAGCACTCCTCCCACCTGCCTACACTGCTCTTATACCATGCACCAATCTTATGCCTCGCTCACCGCTGGTTCCAATGTGTAACGCCCACAATCGGATTAGTAGAGACTGTGATACACTATCTTTCTGTGAAACAGGTATTAGATGTTAACAGTGCTTCTTTTATAACTTAATAGGGAAATGATTATTTACTTGAAATATATTGCATTGTACTTATGTTCTCGCACTATTGTTCTCCTTTATGTTTTATAAATTGTCTTGTATTTGGTTTTCGAAATGTTGAGCAATAAATTATTATCATTATTATAATTTTTGTTCGCTTGGCTTTAGTTTATTGTGTCACTTGGTTTAGTAGGTATACTACTGATCTGATACTATTAGTTTCTGTTTGTTTTAATTATCTACATTAACAATTTAGCATTTTTTTGGATCTGGTTGGATAAAAGTTCAAACTTTGCGCTACTTTTATTCATGATGCACAATTAACCGTACTAAAAGCATCTCTATGTTCAAAAGTTTTGCCAATTGGAAGTTTTTGTAACTCATTTTGCGCACGTGTGTTTCAGGAATTTGTTTCCCTCGGAGGCGTGATTGGTTAAATAATTCATTCCAACCTTGATATACGCGACCACAAGCGAAACGAATACATTCTAATTTAGTTTGTTGTCGGTAGATAAAACCCTCAACTAAATTATTCAATTACTTCTTCCTACGTTCGGTTTTTGGATCGCAGGTTAGTTTGCAGTTCAATAAATAGGAAGTAATTCCAGGATGAATTTTGCGGGTGAAAGAAAGAGAGGTCAACAGAAGCGGTAACACTTCAAAGAGTTTTCAATTAACTGAACGTAGAGAAATCGGAATTATCCGTTTCATAATGGGATCGCTCGTGGGCAGATAAACCGTAGGAAAGGTGTTCCCAGCAAGTGTAATCTAGAAAAGATACTCGGTCGAACTGAGATGCGCGGTCACAAAACACTTAAATGAGATTTAGTCTTGCGGCTCGAGGGTGTATTACATTGTTTGCGGGACAACCGCTATCGGTATTTGGGGTGGTGGTAGATTTATATGTACGTATCGGTTACCATCTTAAGATTTTCAATTCTGGAATCGATGGCGAGCTGGATTCAATTTCGGATCTATTAAATATGTCTCGGCGAAAGACAAACGGTCCGAGTAACGTATTTATCGTAGTTATTTCTGTACTTCTCTCGCGTGAGCAACGATGTGGGGGTATGGCAATGTCGGAAGAAGAAAATTACCAACATCGCACGCGGTAAACGTGACTAATGGCTCGTGAAAAATTAATAGAATGTGGAAATGTTGCTTGATGAAGTAGCAGAATTTTAAATTGGAGCTGTCACGGACGATTCAGCCTTCCACGTTTCGCACTAATTGATACGTCACATATCTCTGAGCAATAAATAGTAACCACACCTACGTTTCAATGCTGACACTAGATATAACCTTTGATTATTGATATGACATAAATGTTAAGAAATAAAAAATATGGTCATTCAGCTTGTAGAGATGTAGAGTTTTATGGGTTAAGCTTGACGCATCCATAAGGTTGCTGGATCAAAAATTTCTATTGAGGCTATTAATTAAAAACTAGACGTACAAGATCCTCATTGGCAAAACTAATATCCTAAAGCTACAAATCATGCATGCTTCCTAATAAGAAAAAAAAATTTTTTTTGTTAATTTAGTGGTGCCATGTAAATCAAATAAAACAACGACACTATCATACAAAAGTTTCCAACGTATATTGAAATTTTTAATAGAATTAAAAGTTTTAATGGGGTTCATTTTTTTTTGTTTCTTCTAAAGTCGTGAAAGAAGTTAAATTAAAATTGACATTTTATAGGAAGAGGAAGATGCATCGATGTTTACAAGTTAACTTTACACCTGCAGAGCTCTGTAAGACAATGTCCCAGATATCTCTATGCTAGATATTTCAGTTAAGGCAAACTTTTGTTAAAGATCAATATGAGGAATTTCCTGTTTTATTAAACAGACGATATTCGACCGTTTTGATCTTACCCGCAGTGTATATCCAAAGAAACCTCTTTGAATAATTAATTCCAAATATAATTCAATTATGGACAAGTACATTGCATTATCTCAAAAAGAACTTATTCTAATTATATTGAGTGTTTCATTTTAATCGCCCAAGGCAAATACGCCGAAAGATATGGAAATATGAAAAAAAAAAAAAATTCAAACAAAAGTTGTATGGTTTCGAGGGTGATATATAGCGGTATCACTGATTTGACCTTGAACTGTCATTGCAACGACTATTTATTACGCCGATTGTTTTCAAATGTAGCCTCATCGCTAAACACAACACGAGAAAACACTGTGGGATCTAACTGAATTTTATATGTAGCCCACCAGGTGAGACTGAGAGTGGCAGAATAATTGCATCATCGTTATTTATTACAGTAGCTACAATACGAAAGAAAAGATTTATTAGCGGTGATACAGTGTTATTAATAAGTGATACGAAAACGATTTCTGTACCTTAGAAGGACTATGCATGGTGATAAGTGAAATTTGATTTGAGTTGGTGCTATACAAGACATCAGATATTATGGACTATTAGCAATTTTGTGTTGTGTAAGTAAATGATATGATGGTGTGCGATATGTGGAGAGTGATTAGTGAAATTATAGGGACTATTAGCGTTACCGACTGTTGTAAATGATAAGATTATGAGATATGTATCTATATTATGTGAAATTTAACCTACAAAATTATGACATTTGTAACTTGGGTAAATAAAATAATTCAATCACGTGTGCCTAGCATATTTCTTCGTGTTAGTGAAACATTGGACACGGACAGCGGACTCAGTTTTTGAATATCAGCGACAATTAAGGTTACTGGCGCTGCATGCTGCATTCCAGCATAAGTTGGGTTAAACGTCAAACAAATGTTATATAAATGTCATATATTACATCTTGGATAGTGCTGATGACGTATGCCTGTAACTTTCGTGTCTTATTACTCGAAAAGTGCTTCATAAAAAGTACTTTATCATAAGTGTTTTGAAAAGCCCTTGAGATAAGGTACAAGAATACCCAAATAAATGATACAACTTTATGTCCCCCTCTATACAACCAAACAATTTTTATTTTAAACATTTTTTTATATTTTTGACATATTGACCTGAGCCGACTAAAATGAAGCAGCATTTATATTATTATTGTATGAATAGGTTTCTTTGAATGTAGGAAATGGATATGAGATCCTTTTTTGACTAGAGAAAGCATTTTGTGAATATATAATAGTTAAGACATTGTCCATAGCGGAGAAAATCGGTGAAACCAATTTAAATAAGCGCACTTAACACATGCGACAAATATTGAAAGGTCCAACAGGTAGAAAAGGAAAGACACGGGCAGTTTCATCATAATCTCGCATTTTCTAGAGCTAGAGAAATTATTTCACCCCCTTCGTATATTCAATGCCATCTACATTTCTCTTGAAGACAATTGATTGTTAATTCTAATTGTATATTTTTCCCAACCATGACTTTCACTGAATAGATCTTTTGAGCAAGCTTTACACACCATTAGTCTTATAAAAATTCTCAAATATTGGTATTAAGGGTATGTTAGAAATTCGATAGTACTGTGATATGAATGATGAATTTTCACTTATATTTATTTAACCTACTCGTTTTAAGTACAAATCTACGATGGCCTTAGGAACTCTAGAATGAGCAGAAATTGTTGATATTGGTGATGGGCTGGGCTTATTTGAAGAAATAATATTATCATAGAAAAAATCAATTTACTTTTAGCCTTACGCTTAGTTTTAAAAACGAAACCGAAGCGTGACTAACTCATATTCTTTTTTCCTTGACAGCTTTCTATGGCTTCTGTATTATGAAACATTTACAATTGAAAGGCAATTTGCTACCTAATTGTTGCAGAGAATCATGCGTTCTGTATTTATTATTATTCACAACCCTTACATTCTATTAATAATCCATCAAAACAACTCCCATTAATATCTTCAAAGTGTTTGCTCTCTAAGAGCTCGCTCCTGTGATTAGGATATTAAATAAAGCTTTATTTAGCGAAGTAAATAAGGTCTTGCGGGAGATTAAAAAGCACTGTCTTGGTATACGAAGCTGAAAATAGAGAGTCTGGTCTGAAACTGAGCTGAATAATAATATTCCTCTGCCGCCATTGCCATGTAAACATTGTTGTTATTCCCACTCTGACGGATTTTGCCAAAAACGCCGTAGCCATCTGTCTGTGCATTATGTAAATATCGGGCGGTACCATTCTTCGTCAGACAATCAGATCCTAAATAAAATACCATAGGCTTGTCATTTAAAGTTTATAATAACCGTCGGTTTTCATTCGTATACAAAGGTACACAAACCTACACAATGCAAGGACAAAGAGCGTGATACCGAAGACTGACACTCAGATTGGCCTGTCGCTGTGGAATTCTACTTATATCTTGGAATTGTTGTCAAACTGAAATTGCGTTGAATGTGGTGTATTCATGCAGAGACGTGTATATGTCTGTAGAATGATCAGAGGGTCCTCTAAATTCCAATAACTCTTACCTGAAGCGACCCTAGTATATTCGTAGAGTGTTTTTGAGAAACTTCTTGACAAATTGGATTTTCTTTTTACTAATTATGTAGTAATAAATATTTCTCTCATGGAAACCTCTGTTTTATCCAAAATCTTGGTTATGAATTATAAAATTACCGTTTTTCCTATAACTTCTTTTTTGCAAGAACCTACCTAAGTTTAGATCTAAAGAAAGAAAACTTGCTTATCGATTTTTATATCAGATCAAATTAGAATTGATTTGGTCATGGAAGTTTATATCGTGGCAAAATTTTTAGATCCAAGGTCTTGTCTTTGTTAAACCGTCGAAATCTAAGAAGAACTGGAATTTACTCTTCGTCTTAGCAGAATGTGCAAAAGACACCCTCTACCCGACCTACAATAATCGGTCAGTAGTCCTACTGTCGTTTCCCAGTTTTTAATCACTACGAGTTCTATAAAGTCAGGCTTTTGTTCATTTAAGAACTGTATTCGCCAGTATTGATAACCTTTGCCAATACTCTTTGGATTTATTCTGTACCCGTTTGTTTATAGCCTTTGTACCTGCGACTTGATAATGCCAGAGAAGGCTGCTACCTTATCCTCCTCGAAGCTTATTTCTTTATCAGTCTTTTAACTGTCGGTATAACAATGAATATGGGTTTAGACCAAGCGCTTGGTTAATCACGTAATCTAAGTACCTAGAGAATAAATGGGAAGCATTATATTTGGATTATTATTATTGATCCAGGCTTTTATTTGTTCAGAAACACACCGGCGGCCTTTACATTTCTGTTGAGTTGGTAATTGGACCACGATAACTACAACGAGAGCTTACTAAACATAGAAGCCAGCCATGTAATTACTTCCAAACATATTTCTAATTAATGCTTATATCACCATCATCCACCAAAACGTAATTAATCCTATTAAAATACATGGCAAATTTCAAGATACTCACACACACACGCATCCAAAGATAGAGAGAAAGATAAAGATAGCTTTTTGACAAGTAAAATATTCGATGCTCAGCTCCAGTAACGCCCGGGGCGATTAAAATGTTTGCCTAGCCAGACGATTAACCCAGAATTTCAGGTTAATATTCGGATACCTTTCTAATTAATGAAATGGATTGCGTTGGTTCCCAAACATTAATCTCGCGCTGCACTGCCTAAGGTGGGGACGGATGGATTTGTTTAATTGGTTGGGATTTTAGTAAAACCAGGAAAGGCGGAGGCGCCGGCGAACGTAGGGATTTATGAAGAAGAAGAGAATTTCGTGGTGTCAATTTACGCGCAAGCACAAAATACGCTGCGAACGAGAGCGGTATAAAGTTGGGGAAATGTAATGAAGCAATTCAAATGCCACCTGGTTATACTCTACACTACTTGTCGTTGCAGGATTGTCAATGGTTGTGGTAATTTACTGGTCAAGTGATTTTCTCTTCTGGATAAAGGTACTTAAATTTATAATATTATACAAACAGTTAAAATAAATATTTCAACTCAAATTCCATTTAGTCCGTAATTGAACATTTGAACAATTCATTGCAACGAAGATTTCTGATGTTTGCAAGCGTAATATTATTTTGAGAGCGCAGAAACAAACCAGTAAAATAAATAATTAGTGTTTCCTAAGACATTTGTGGTTTTATAATTAACAGACAGTTCTTACCTTGCAGAAAGAATTATGGAAACATTATTAATATCAGCGCCTGCTAATCGTCGACTTAGATAAAAATAAGAATATGTTTCTGTTACCAAAACCGTTGCTTGCAGTGTTGATTTGCCAGTACTTAAAGGTTTTGTTACGATGTTAAACAATCAAACAAATCGAGACAGCGCACAGCGCTTCAAAAAACATGTACATATTTGTAGTTATTAGGTAGTAATTTATGAGTGGTGTACTAACAATGTAATATATGCGTCATATGTGTTTAGTTTCACTCTCTATATGTTATATTTTATCACAAATCAGTCAATTTAACTAGGTAAGTCAGTTAGTTAGTGGTCTGCAGGTGCAATCATTCAAACACTATTTATTAATTTTTATGTCATTATGCAACGTATTTCTTGTTCACAATAAAATATGTGTAGGTATTTAGTTATCATGATTAACACAGTAACGTAAAAACGTAAAACAAATAGCAATTATACTGCCTGTACATGTGACAGAAACCAACTGTACTTCAATAGATATTTTTACTTTAGGATTTAGGTTAGGTATTTACAAAGATTAAACGACATTATGGCGCGAACGTTCGTAAATATCTGAACGTTTTTCTCAGCAGGTGAATTAGTAAACGAGCAAATTTTATATAGGCAGCCCACCGCCACATTTAGGCTCTTAATTTTCGGCGTTTTGTCAATCCATTGAGTTTTTGTCGAGTTAGCTCTGTAGAACAATTTCGATACTTAGTTATTAGATAGATAGGTAGGTAGATATGTTGTATATTAGACCTATAATTTTTAGAGCAGCTTCTTTATGTTGATGTTAGTGTGGGGTTTTCTACGCCCAGTACTAGGAACCTTGTCCTCGCCAGGTCATCACAGTGGCACAGTACACGAGCTGGGGTTTCTTCCTTCTTATGGCAGAATCAGCAGAAACCGTCATCCGCTAGGCCTATGTTATACAATTGCTTATTCAATTTGCAATAACCGGTCAACAGACCTATTATTACTTTGACAGTTTTCCTGTTCTTACTAAGTAGGTCTTTAATAAATTCAGGCATCTGATCGTTTTAAGTGTTGCGTGGCTGTCAAAGAAAATAGCGACACTTTCACCTAATTCGGTCTATCTTTCTACTTCTCTGATAAAATCGAAAATCCAACAGATTGGGAATCTCTCAAAGAATAATTTATAAAATTGACAATATTATTAATGATCAAAATAAAAGGAATGGGACCAAAGATGGAGTCTAGGGTTACTCCACTTGTAATCAGTAAATCAAATGATACATTTCTTATTGTAGCATTACTGCCCTTAAAGGATATTTTTGCATATTGAAATTTATTTAATAAAAATGATGAAAACCAATCTGCCATCACATCACGAATGCCACAAAGATCAAGTCTCTGTGTTAAAATATATAGTACGATCGGCGCAGCCGAATACACGAAAATCATCGCAAAAGATTTGGGCTGGGCATTCACCCCTATTTAAAGACATCCTCTGTGAACTGGTGGATAGCAGATTCATTTCTGAAGCCATGGTTTCATTTGAGATATTGTTAACTGATTTCTTTTTGTATATGATTTCAAGTGAATCTGGAAACACACCACTTTCAAACAATAAATTAATGAGCCGGGTTACCGGTTTAACTATGAACGGAGCAATTTATTTTATCGAGCTAGGTATCTCATTACAGCCCGCACTGTCCTTATTTTTAATTTTTTTAAATAAGTTCAAAATTTCTTGCTATTATTTAATGTCGAACTGAAAGAGAAAGACACACTCGAAGAGGTACCAGGAAATTGCACAAGCAATTCTCGTGGATTCCCCAACAAAGAGTTCATTGCAGGCAGTTGCAACTTTGCTGGGGTCATCAACTATGATATTATCGATTACGAGTGCAATATTATTGCCGTTTTTACCATTACAACCTAACATATAAAACCAAGCCGTTTGACTTGGAGTCAACAATTTTACGGTTAAAGAAATCTTTCTTGGTTTTGCTTATTAAAACTGCATGAGAGCGTGTCCTGTCATAAGCGTCAGTTAGGCATCGATACCGCACTTGCAGATTAGACAAGTTTCTAAATTACAACTGCATACTCGAACTTCATTATTAATCTAGCTACCGCGATTCGATGCAGTATTACAAGAAATAAGTTGTTTCGGGAAATAAATTCGGAAGAAGGTGTTTTTTTTTTTGCTTTCATGGGCAGGTTTAACCCCGTGAGGCAGCTCGGCCTTAAGACCTATTGTGCCCCCATGATGTCTTAACCCTCTCGGTTACGAGAGAGAAGGTGTTACGATCAGGTGTGCGTGGCTTCCGGAAGCAGTGTGTGCTCCAGCTGATGCAACTTAGAAAGAAAAGCGGTACACACGAGTATGACGCTTGGAGTCGCTGTAATGATTAATAAAAAAAGAAAGATCCAAAACGTAACGATAACTTTATTGTAATAATAAAAAAAAAAGAAAAAAAGAAAAACTGGCCACGTGGTAGCTGATTTCTGATGTTAAGATTACTGTAAAAAAAGAACAGCACGTGGTTGTTGTATTCTGATATTAAAATTAAGGCAAAAAGAAGGAATAGCACGTGGTAGCCGAATTCCTGAGATTAATTTAAAAGTGCCGCATTTAATCCGTTTCTATAAGTGAATAGTAAATGAAGTTACTGTCAATTACAAGTTAAAAGTGTAAATAACAACAGTAATGAAATAAAATAAAAGAAAGCGATAGATACGTTTTTAAATAGGATTACTTAGCTGTAGCTTGAAGTTGAGTTCGAAGCTTTTGTGTATGCTGGAGGGCAGCACGTGGTTTCTATGTTTCGAGTTAAAAAAAGGTCCGTTACGACGGCAAATTTAACTGAAGAGAACGGAGATTACTTAGCTGTAGCTTGAAACAAGGGGGCTTCGAGGCTGAATGGACAGCACGTGGTTTCTGTGTTTTCGAGTCCAAACGAGTCCGTCACAACAGCAAATTAACTGAACTGGAACAGAGAGCGCGCGTAGCGTGCAGAGCCCTTTATAAAGGCTCGGTAAGTAGGTACAAAAAAAAAGGATGATCCAATAGCAACGTCCAGAGATGCACAAAGGATCATAAAAAGCGAAGCGTTTAAGAGTGTGACGCTTAAATGAATAAATTTAAAATAAGCAAGTTTAGATTCCGTGGCGCGTAAGTTAAATATTCCCCCGCGAAAAGGAACCGCTAAGTGACGTAACGGTTTTTCTAAAGTCGTAATTGCAATTGCCAGATTAAAAGTAAAGAGAATGAATTTAAAATTGCCTTCAAAATAACGTTTATATCGCTGATGTTGTCTATGATTAAGAAAAGCGAAATGAATTATTGAAATCAATGTCATTTCGATTCAATGCAAAGTGTAACAAAGGACACAACAGTTTCATGGAAAAACTTAAAAGCGACATTGAAATTATTAAAATAATTAAAAGCAGGGCAGATTTGGTCACGAAAAGGCACAACTTGAATAGATTTTTTGCCAAATACATTACAGAAGAACAAAAAGAAGTCATAGCATTGACCAACCCTATATAGTGCGCCTCTAAGTCAATAAAACATTAGACGCAAGAGTAAATATTTGCATAATTTGTACTGCTAGGTGCTACTTCTAGGTTGTTTTTTATTGGTGCAACATATTAAAAACAAGGACGTACTTTCTCAAATTTCTAAGAGCCTTACATAAAAGCTTTATGCTGCATCTAACAAATAAAAAATACACGGACTGACAATAAAAAGAGTGAATTACAGAAACAACCGAATCGCCTGCTCAATACGGGGTCTGCGAATTTGTTAGAATATACCCCGAGTTTAAATAGAACATGAAGTCGCCTTTCGTTAAGTTGGATCCCGTTGACGTAAGAATAGTATTGTAAATTATTTAACCGCCAACGAATGAGGACTTCACGTACGGAACTCAGAGGAAAGCGCATATACATATTTAACACATTCCCTTTCCTCTTTCTTTTAGCCCTCTTCCAGCTTTCCTCCGTCGAAAAGAGAAAACAAGACGTAATAAACTTGCCCTCACGGCCATGTGAGTTCTCTTAGGACTCTCCTTCTTTATGTCGACCCAAAAAAAATCATCCAAAGGAAGATGAAAGTGTTTCTTAGATTTGCGCGCACGCAGAAGGGAACTACCGCCATAAGTCTACGCCGAGGCTTAACAAAAGGAGTTCTCAATTTTTTATAGTGAGCGCATTACGGCGAAAGTGCACGACGCGACAGCAGCGAACATTGATCACAGCGGCACGATGAAATGGATTTGTAAATTTTTCTCTTCACCTTGATAAATGATTCTCTTTTGATGTATCTTGCCTTGTGTCGGCAGGAAAGTCAAGTGATGTATTCGTTCCGTTTTCCCTTTTCCACGATGATACCACGCATCTCTGTGTATATGATCGTTGCACGTTTTCTTGTAATAAATTTGTAGATGCGAGCGAAAAAATTATTGCACCTTTCAACCAGAAAAATATAATCCGTTTTTGTATAAGAGCAATGAAGAAGAAATGTGAAAGAATGCCGAAAATAGAATTAATTTATAATATGCCGGGCTGTTTTTATTTCCATATTTTTTATTGTATTCATACTTATTTCATTATCACATTATTTTAAGAATGTTTATTCAGGCACATATACAAATTTGTAAATCTGTCAAAGAAAATTGGTGATAACATTAAAATGCTAATTTTGCAATACACTACAAAAGCTTATACAGCATATGTAGATATGATACGTATTGATCTTTTAGCTGCACAATATAAAACCTATTTGACCAATATGGTGTCATACCGAACTCTAGGACCGTTGCTCTTTTTCATGTTACTAACTTACTCAATATCCAGACAGAGATTGACATGCACTGATATTTTAAAAGAGCATTATCTCGTCATTAATTTGGTCTCAAGGGTATTATCCATTTTCAACAAAATTAGAGCACCACAAACACTTGCTCAAAATCATCTCAAGTTAGACTCTTTATACACGACTGGTGATGAAGTTATTGAGAAATTTACGATTCTGAAGGACTTACAAGTCTGTCTTCGTGCTTGGCTTACCTACGCACGATGTGATCGAAAAAGTCTGTTCTATACCTATAGCCCTGCTCTACCGTTCACGATATATATATTAGTATTTACATCCACTGTCTACTCTAGTATTTTCGAGTTAAACATGTTTTCCCACACATGAATAAAGATATGAACATTCCACAGAATTTTTGACAACATATATACCAATTGATTTAACTAATTGCATACATTCGCTAAATTGTATACATTAGACACAGATGCCGAATTCGCACAATTGCCGAAATAAATGGACAAATTGTGATTTGAACCGGGTAAATGCTCAAATTAATGCTGAAAATGTGTTATATATCGGCCATAAAGTAATTAATTATCTCCACGACCAGTAGTGAATGTAATAATGCCAAATATCATTTTAAATTCTAATTCTTGAGTTATAATGTGTTCTGCATGTATTTTCATTCTACAACAAGGTACAGAATGAATATTCCCTCATCGAACTAAACGACATAGATTGCCATGATCTTCAGAACTGTCAGTGTCAAATGTAATTGACAGCGTCGTAATATCTTTTCAGACAAATAATTTAAATAATCACTGAAAAATCGAATGAATCAGAAATTGAATTTGATTATGCTCCACCAGAAATTACAATTTATGCGAATATTGTAAGCGAGAACCTACTGCTGCAAGAATCGAGACAAGAACACGAAAAGTAACTATTAAGGAATTGGCAACAAGAAAAGAAAACACTTCTTTTCCGAAATTGGTTAGATGCATTTTTCGGTCATTTATTAAAAAATTGGAAATCCTCGGTTCTATAGAAAATATATTCAAAGCAATGATAAATCTGAAACACGATATCGATATTTCAAGATACAAAAAATTAAAAACTTTGTTAGAATGGTCTTGTATAGATTTAGTTAACGTAACCATGGATATGTCGGTGTGCTTGTATTTTTCATATTGGTGTTCGTCGTTAAGAATTTTAATTCGTGCGTATCTGTGGTAACGAATTTCCTATTTCTATACATATTGGGAGTTGGCCGAGGTGGCCCTAGGTTTTCTTTGGTAATGGGTATTTTGTTGCAAACAAAAAGACAACTGTCTTTGTTTTCGATCTTCTGAGAAAAGTATTTTTTTTTCGAAACATTTTATCTAGAAATTGTTAAACATTTATTTGTTTATCATTTTGAAATCGCAAGAGTAGTCTAGTTTACATACTCTGAATAGTAGTACCACATGTTTGGTGCACAAATGATATGTAACTAGTTATTTGATGGTCTGGAATCTTCCCAGATTTAATCCTGGTGTTTTGAAGAACGACATTCGAGACAAGTTTTAGCTGTGGGTTTCCTACTGGTGTTTGGTACACTAGAGCTGAAATGACTTCTGTAATACGGAATATTTATTGGAGGAGTTATTTCTACCTGTAGTAAGTGATCATTATTTTGAACTATTTAATTCGAAATACGTACAAGGTATTTCAAGGTTAAATTTCTGTTATTTAACTGTTATTAAAAAACTAAACAAATCACTAAATAATGTGTGTGTTTGAGGTTGGTAGCAATTCTTTGGTTAATTGTGTTCTTCCTCCACATGACATTAAATAAGACAAACGAGGCTTGCTTTCGCATTGGTCAATTATTTTGCCCATCTGTGGCTGCAAGCACGACCACCTTAAACCCAAACATATTGCTCGAAAAATTCCTTTTTTTCAGAGCACTCTCTCAAAATGAGTTAATTGATGGGTATACTCGCTTTCATAGGTTAATCCAGTTAACAGAAATGAAGATTCCATGGTGCAGGACATATTGGTAGCTGCCGAATGCTACTTCCCGTCCTTTGCTCAAGCAGCATTCCAGAGCATCCAATCAACGCGTAGACGCAGAACGCTTCTTCAGCAACTACAATGTCGTCGTAACGGACAGAAGAACGACTCTTAAGGAGTCAAATGTTGAAATTTCAACAATGTTAACTTTTAATTAATTCGGAGCTTTTGATTTTTCTAAACTTTACTTTATAAATGCGAAATTTTTGTGAAATGTAAAATTAAGAAAAAGTATATGAGAAATTTTAGTTTTTTATTTGCGATAATTCTGTACCTTTAATTATGATACACAGATCCATCACTAGAATCCGATTAATGATCATTCAAACATGTGTTCTGGCTGTATTATATTAAAATATAGTTTTCCAGAAATGTATTAATTGTTACTGTGTTTTTATTATTTTATTACCTTACAATATAACCATATCATTGCAAATACTTTTATTTTTAAATTTTACCATTAGATATTTTACTCTGCAATTACTAGAAAATTTTGTTAATCAAACTTTTACACTTATGCCACTGTCAGTTTAGAACTACACAATCAGCAACATAGTGATGCAACATTGTTAATTTGTTTATTTTAAAATTGTACTGGTTCGGCTTTTGTTAATTAAATTCTCATTGAAATGCTGTTACAATAGTAACAAAATTACTAAAGATATTAGCAATTCGTTATACTCACACGACGAGTATTAATTATTAAACGAATAGTTGGGTTTCCACGGTCTATGTTTATTTAACAGAAACGTATTAACCACCATGATTAAATTTGAATAAAGCTCTCCGCTAGGCTTCAATTATTCTTGTTTTAAAGGGTTTCAAATAATTAAACGTTGCCGTTACTCTATTGCTATAGTTTTATGCAGTTTTCTTACTGAGAGTGCGCGCAATGTTCTTATTTCTGTAGAAGAATCCAAACGTTGCTATAGCACACAATCGCGGGTTAGAATGCGTGTACGTGTTTTTCCTAAGGGGAATCTAGTATGTACCAAATTATGCGGGTAAACTTTAATTTATAGCAGTACGGCGTAATTGAACTCCGCTTACCCTCATAAATATATAGGGGGAGCTAGCTGTTAGAACTTGTTGCTACAGGAAAGGTTGTAAAGATGCCGTGGCGATAAGATTGTGCGTATAGGCATTATACGTCGTGCATATTAACTCGGAAATTTAATTTAAATTTCCCCGATTATTCAAACAGCAACAAGAAATTCAAACTTTGTCATGTTGATAAGCTCCTCTATCTTTAAAGTTTAGCTGCAGAAACTGCGTTTAAATCTTATGAATAAATTTTCTGTGACACAAAGGTTACTTGACAAATACCATGATATAATTAATGTCTTCACTATCATAATCAATTAATCACTGATAACCCCCGCGCGGTGGAAGTTTTAAGAAAATGCTCGTTATAGAACCAATCAAGTTCTTTATCGTTAATAATTGAAAACTGTTAGGGCGAAGCTCAAAGCGCCAATGCTAATGCCTTGGCGTGTGTAGATAGCAAGAATTTGTATCAATTAGGCATAATTTTAGTTTTGGCATGTATATTATTAACGTCAAGGTAATACTTTACTGAAGCCACTTTATCGTGGCAAATTATTCCATTGCCTTAAGGTTCTCTAGAATTTTCGTGAGTGTTTAAGTTAATAGCTTTTAAATAATAGTAACTGTGACAGTTACATAAAAGTGTACCTTTATTATTATAGAGGTTAAATATCTAATGGCAAATCTCAAAATTTTCAACTGAAAGTAGTATCAAGGAGATAAAGTTAATCACATAAATCACAAAGTGCATCCTTCGAAGTTAGTCTCAATTGTTTCTTACACACAACCCAGTTTGTTACCATCGTTGTTGGATGGCAGCACCGGTTTTATGATATCTCTGACCAGTGTAAAAGTTTATCCATAAAGAAAAGAGCAGAAATAATAACCTAACTACTGCGAGAAGTAACCTCTTTAGAGAGCAGGGGCACATAGAAGCGATTGCGAAACAGCTAGTTATTGGAGTGTACCCAATATTACTCATCGCCACATTTCGATGCAGGATATAGTAGAAAGCGCCACACGCGGATTGGCTAGGCAGGGAACCATTACATTATAAATTTCTATCTCGTAAACATGACCACACCTGGGATATGCCTCGCGACGAAATATCAAAAAATTCTGCCTTGTGGGAGAATTTACTATAAAGCTTGGCTTCAAGAGCAAGTAGGGTCAAGGTAATATCTTGAAAAGATGAGTCTCGATTTCATAACAATAGAAAAGTGAATTGCCACTATTGGCCCGAACAGTGGCTTAGGGAAATCAATGTTCGAAATGTTTGGGAAATAAATGTGTCATATCCTTAATGGAATAATTATTGGACCCAAATTTTATCAAGGCACACTCACGGCGAACAGGTATCTACAATTTTTAAGTGAGGAATTATACGAATAGATGGATGAAGTTCCGTTAGAAATACAGTCAAATCTGAAATTGCAGGATATCGCATCAGCTCATAATAGCAGAATTGTAACCAATTATTTAAAATTAATTATTGAATTGGAAATGTGATGTCGAAGTAAGGTCCTCTAGGCCTCCGGATCTCACTCCACTAGATTTCTTTCTGTGGCCATATCCTTGATTTGGAAGATCTGCAGAATGGAATCAACTATTAATGTCGTCATGAAGAAGTTCTTTTGCGAGCCTCTACCCAGGAGATATTACATGTAGCAGGAATGTGTCTCTTATTTGATGAATTAGGGGTTTTTGTAAAATTGTTAGACAAATTTTCCTAACAATTGTTTTCATCGTCATGTAGGTACTTATTTCGTGTCTGAGTAGACTTTTATTGTTTTTCTAATTATTGCAATTATTTTATCATAGTGTGATATATATTTGGAATTAGAAATAAAATACCTATCAAATGCTCCAAAAAATATACAGGGTTTAACTTGAAAGAATAATGTTGGCAGTCACCGTTTTGACAGATGTCATTGCAAAGGTAAATTGATGAGCCCATCCAATAGTTTTATCACGTATTTATAAATATAGGTATATGGTTTGTTATATATTTGTTTGCCAACAGCAGAAAAAGTTACAGATGAGCGAATACCAAACTAAATAAATCTTCTTGTATTTTAAAAATTAAAAAAACTATTGCATTTGCACCTACCTCCCGCATTTTTTGTACTGTATTTATATTAATAAAACTGAAAATCCGGCAACGTTCGAAGGAGATCGTCATCTCTTCAAATTGAATCTTTGCAAAAATACGTACTACACACTTGCGTGTGATTTACATATTCCCATGGTAGAGATCATTCTTTGTAAGTTTCATCGCAATTTGAATTCGAAATCTGGAAAGCTCTGTTTGAAGGTATATTTTCGTGTGGTAACACCAAAGGTATCATGTTTCAAACGTAGGGGACGAGGAATACATGGCTTGAATGTATATTACTTAATTCGACTGTATTATCCATTGAAGCTAGGTCAAATCTTCTCCATTAAGCTACAATTTGAATTCCTGTCCACTTACACCCTTATTGGATATTTGCACCAATTGCGTATGCTGCAACGTCCTGCGGCCGTCCCGAAATCTTTATTCTCTCGCCGGTAAAATAGTAATAAAAGCCCAGATAACGCGCTAAAGTAACCTTTCGAACGTCGTTAGTAACGGCGCGGTATACTATCGAATACAAACGCTGAATATAAAAGATCCATTTAGAGTCTTCGGATACTTGGAAATAAACGGGATTTTCCCGGACGACGACATAAGAAATTATTTACGTCGAGAATTACAATTGTTTAGAGCGAGAACGCGCACGCAATCCCGGCGATGTAGCTGACCCCGATGGTTTTTTGGACGAACGTTACTTTAATATATGCCTCGAGGGTCACGTGTTGGTTTCAATTCAATTACGTAGAGCAAAACAGAAGGATAATGGGAATAAAACGGGCTAGGTTCGCGCTGTGGAGCTCGAGGCACAAGAAGCGTGCCATATGATCCATAAAATCGCTGTGGTTTCTCATTCGTGTTTTCTTTCTGCATGGACAAGACTGTAAAAGCAATTTACTAAATAAAATCACTAGGTACATAGAATGTCGTGTACAGTCTCAAGAGGACAATTCAATTTGCAGTTATCGTTGAAGAGGGAACGCGGGTTTTCACCTTGTGTCCATTAATTTCCATGTGAATAACATTAGAAATCAAATTTATTATTAAATTTAACTTTTATAATGTTAAATTTAATAATAAACTTGTTCTGAGTACAGGTTTCACTTTTTCGTCAGCAATTACTTTATTTTGGGGGATTTGTAAAATTGCATTATATTGTTTCCAAACAAATTAACCTTTACTAAAATATAGCAACCAGTAATATTTATTCATATCCTTGTTCAGCTCCTCAACTCTTTTACTTATTACAACCTGGTGCTTAAATTTCAGGTTTTTTTTTTAATCGTAATGCTTTTCCTTGTTTTACGTTTTAAATTCCTACGAACTTGTCATCAAAGATTGTTTTATGATTTCTGGGAGACACTTGTTTTTGTCTGTTTGTTTGTTTGAATAAATTCTATAGACCAGTGTTTTTCAACCTTTTTCATGACACGACCCCCTAGTATCAAAAAATATTTCGCGACCCCCCGACCCTTTTTTGTCATGTACCGGGTGATTCAGTAAGGGTGGCGACCGGCTGTATCTCGGAAACTGCTATGCCTAGAGCTTCGGGACAAAAAAATACATAACCAATGTGGCCACCAGTAGTATCCCAAAATTATTTTAATGTTCGAAATTTCACCACTAGGGGGCGTATCTGCTATGTTCAATCATAAAATCAGTATTATCTCAGAAAGTTGCAGGTTGAGCTATAGTTTTGAATGGACCGTTCGAAAGCTGAGTTGATGTCCCATTATTTTGGTTAATGACTTTTTTTCGTATCTGCCATAATAAGGAGGGGGGGAGCTAATCAATTGTTCAATATGTAAATTTTAATATCTCCTGAACCGTTCAACCAATCTGAAAATTTTTGGGCTCGTTCGATGGAGCATTTCATGGGTTTTTTCTAGAAAAATTGTCGTTCTAGCATTTAATTTGAAATAGGTAAACTACAGGGTGTTTTCTGTAGTGATAACATATTTTGGTGAATTTCAAGAAAAAATTAAATGTAACCGTGCTATATAATTACCAGTGTCCCAAGCTAAATTAAATTGTTGAAATTTCAGTGAAAACCGCATCTTAATATCTCTATCCGTTCTCGATTTATCGCCAAAAGAATGAAATTTGTAACAAAAATCAACTGCAGCCATGAAAGTAGGCGACGCGACGGATGGTTCCCATGGAAACTATGAAACTATCAGATTGTTTATTGCTTATATCAGCTAAAAATAGTCAATACTGAATGGAATAAATTATTAACGAGAATAATAACAGCAAAAAGAAAATATCTAACCAAACATTTTAATTATAAATGTTCGGAATGTCTACAATTACTGGCCACCCACAAATTGAGTCTGTTACTTGTGGATAATACACCCGCTTCTACCTCGCCAATGGAAATATTTCTGACAGCTTCTCGAATTCTTTGTTTCATATTATCAGGTGTTGTTGGGCGGTCTTTATATACTATATCTTTAAGTCTACTCCATGAATAAAAATCAATTACTGTGAGATCGAGGGACATCGGCGGCCAAGAAAAAATGCTACCCCAGTCTATCCATTCATTTGGGAACCGGTTATTTAAACATTTCTGGACACTTCGCGCATAATGCGCCGGGCAACCATCCTGCTGAATCCACATACCCATTCTTGTCTCCAGGGAACTATCTTCGAACAATAAAAGCAATACATTTTCCAAAAAATAGCCACACCATTTAAACGCTGTTCAAAAAAGTAAGGACCAATAATTTCCCCGAAAAAAATCACACCAAACATTAACACGCCAACGATTTTGAAATTGAACTTCGCGTAACCAGTGAGTATTGCTTTCTGACCAATAGCGCATGCTGCATGGTCAAAAGCGCCATCCTTTAATTCTTGATGTAAGATGACATGGTAAGGATGAAACTTACGATAACGATAGTAATAGACTCAATTAGTGTGTGGCAAGTGATGGTAGACATTTCGAACATTTATAATTAAAATTTTAGTTGGATATCTTCTTTTTGCTGTTATTATTCTCGTTAATAATTTATTCCATACAGTTTTCACTATTTTTAGCTGATATAAGCAATAAACAATCTGATAGTTTCGTAGTTTCCATGGAAACCATCCGTCGCGTCGCCTACTTTCATGGCCGCAGTTGATTTTTGTTACAAATTTCATTCTTTTGGCGATAAATCGAGAACGGATAGAGATATTAAGATGCGGTTTTCACTGAAATTTCAGCAATTTAATTTAGCTTGCGACACTGGTAATTATATAGCACAGTTACATTTAATTTTTTCTTGAAATTCACCAAAATATGTTATCACTACAGAAAACACCCTGTAGTTTACCTATTTCAAACCAAATGCTAGAACGACAATTTTTCCAGAAAAAACCCATGAAATGCTCCATCGAACGAGCCCAAAAATTTTCAGATTGGATGAACGGTTCAGGAGATATTAAAATTTACATATTGAAAAATTGATTAGCTCCCCCTCTCCTTATTATTGCAGATACGAAAAAAAGTCATTAACCAAAATAATGGGACATCAACTCACCTTTCGAACGGTCCATTCAAAACTATAGCTCAACCTGCAACTTTCTGAGATAATACTGATTTTATGATTGAACATAGCAGATACGCCCCCTAGCGGTGAAATTTCGAACATTAAAATAATTTTGGGATACTACTGGTGGCCACATTGGTTATGTATTTTTTTGTCCCGAAGCTCTAGGCATAGCAGTTTCCGAGATACAGCCGGTCGCCACCCTTACTGAATCACCCGGTACATACCGTTCAACGCAGGATAAGCAATATGGCGACTGACGTTCGTGATCAAGTCATAGAAAAAATAAAGAAAAGTTCTTTTGTGTCCTTGCAATTTGATGAATCAACGGATATTACGTGTTGTGCGCAGTTTGTAGCTTTTGTGCGTTTTGAATCCCACGAAATATTAATGGAAGAAATACTATTTTGCAAGGCACTTCCCAAAAGTACTGCAGGTCAGTGCTTGCATGACATGTTCCTTGAAGCTACGCAGCTCGATATTCATAAATTGAGCACAAAAATGCATTGCTATTTGTAGTGACGGAGCAAAAGCCATGACTGATGCGAAGAGTGGATTTATTGCTAGACTGAAAGAACAGATGCCAAACGCATGTTGGATGCATTGCTTTCTCCATCGTCAAGCTCTTGCAGCCAAAACCTTGCCACAAGAATACAGTCAAGTTCTAAATATTATTATTAACATTGTAAACTCTATTAAAGGAAAAGCGTTGCAGACTCGATTGTTTCGAATCATTTGTGATGATATGGGGGCACTACACCGCAATTTGCTTTACCATACAGAGGTTAGGTGGTTATCAAAAGGCAAAGTACTGACCAAAGTTATGGAGCTTCGCGCTGAACTATTAGTATATTTACAGCAAGCCAAGTCACATTACTCTGAATTCATTTCTGATGCGAAATTCCTTTTGAAATTGAGTTTTCTTTCTGACTTATTTGACCATTTAAATAACTTCAACGAAAGTCTTCAAGGGCGGGATGAAAATGTCATTACAGCAAAAGACAAACTCTATGGCTTTATAGAAAAAAATGAATTCTTGTCATCATCTATAAATCAAAACAACTTTGATTCATTTTCGTCGACATAGTCTTTCATTGAAGAAGTCGGAAGCGAGATAAACATCATCTCATATCCATTTTTGTGATCTGGATGCTCTAAATAGCTTCTTTGTTGGTCCTTCGACTAAACAAACTGTGGATATGAGCCAGATTGCCGGCGCATATACTGAAAGAATTCCTCCAACATTTGCTTTTAATATAATTACCGAAGGTGATATACTTACCTCGTTGAAGTCTTGTAGGGGCGAGGCGGTCGGGGTTGATAGTTTGGGCCTGAGAATCTGGCAGATGGGTATGCTGCCTCTAATGGATTATGTCAAACATATCTTTAACTTTTGCATCGAAGGGTCTGTGTATCCCTACGTATGGAAAACTTCTCTAATTCGACCGATACCAAAGGTGACGACTGTTGAGTCCATGGGTGATCTGCGACCCATTAGCATTTCACCAACCTTGGGGAAAATTTTTGAAAGGATATTGGAAGCCCAATTGCGCAGATATAACGTATAGAGGGCTCAAATATTTTGCCAGCGAGACAGTCTGGATTCCGTAAAAAACATAGTTGCGCTGCAGCGTTATCTAGCATCGTGGATGATATCCTCATAGCGTCTGACAATGGGAAATGGGCTGCGCTGGTATTACCGGACTTTAGTAGGGCCCTTGATACCATCAACCATGGGGTGCTTCTCGCGATCTTAGCTTCAAGGGGTCTCTGCTCGTCGGCTTTGGATCTTATTGCGGCGTACCTATCTGAACGGTCACAAAGGGCTGTGTGTGATGGCAAGTCTTCGGGCGTATTGAGTGTGCCTTCCGGAGCTCCTCAGGGTGCTATACTTAGCCCATTAATATTTTCAATATATACGTCTGGCCTACCGAAGGTGTTACAACACAGTAATTACCATTTATACGCGGATGACACACGGATATATAAATCCTTCTTACCATCTGAATGGAAGACAGCTGAGCGGGGTTTAAACGCAGATCTTGAAAATATTCGAAAATTTTCCGCCCTTCATTTTCTGCGGATCAATCCTGCTAAAACATAGCTTATCCTTTTTGGCCCTAAAAAAGCACGTGAGACTACTAAGTCGTTGATTAACGTACAGGTTAGTGGTGAACAAGTAGCTCCTTCTACAGTTGTGAAGGACCTTGGTATATACCTTGATGAGGATCTCCGGTTTGCTGTTAACACTACATTACTGATAAGAAGATCATTTATTGCGTTAAAATCGATTTATATAAACCGTAATATGTTTGATATGAACACCAAATCCATGCCGTGTGAGTCACTTGTAATGTCCAATTTCAACTATGGCGATGTTGTTTATTTGAATTGTCTCACTCAATATGATATCAGGAGGATACAGAGAGTTCAAAACTCATGTTTAAGATTTGTTTACTCCATACCGAGGAGAGTTGGAACCTCCCTCTGTATTCGAAACCATCAGATCCTCGATATGGAAAAGAGACGCCTTTTACACTTCACGCTCTTTTGGTGGAGGATTGCGAAATATGGGCAGCCGGTGTACTTGTCTGATAGGTACCGATTCAGATATCAGGAACATAATATTGCTGTACGCCACACTCAATTGCTGACCGTCTCAAAGCACCGCCATGAGTTTTTTAAACGGAGCTTTTCATACAACGCCACTGTATACTGAATAAATATATAATTTCAAGAGGGTATAATGTGTGCTCGGTTCCCTTACTTAAAAGAAAGTTAATACGATTGTTATTGGAACTATAACTATGAGATTACCAACTTAACAATTCCACATGTACATATTGTTATACTGTAAGGCTGTATTTAATTACTTCTCATTTGCTTTTTTTTATCTTTGTATTATTATTATCATTTTTCTGTTTTTCATTACTTAATGAGGCTGTAGGCAGAACACCACATGGTGATACAGTCTCTTTAGCACCATAAAATGTCATCTTTATACCTACATATATATATTTCATAGGTATATCTGGCTCATGTGTTGCTGAAAATTCCTTTACTATTATTATTATTATTATATATATATATCTGGTATAAAAATAGTGTTAGATAATTTGAAGAAAGATTTGTGTAAGTACTTCTCAGTGCAGGAGATATTGGATAACACTGGGCAAAGCTGGATCTTAAGCAGCTATAAATGAGGCAAATTTAGCAACTAAGCTCAAAGAGAATCTGCTGGAATTATCTGCCGATGGGATTTTTCACTTGGAATTCAAGTCTGAAAATTTGAATACCTTTTGGTTAAAAAGAAAAACAGAATACCCGGAATTAACAACCGAGACTTTGAAGTGTTTGACTCCATTTTCTACCTCGTACTTGTGCGAGTTGGCATTTTCATCAATGGCCTAAATAAAAAGTCAACTAAGAAATCGCTTAAATTTGAAAAACGATTTAATACTTAATGTTGCAAAAACGGATCCACGATGGGAGAAATTGATTGAACAAACTCAAGCGCAACCTTCACATTAAAATGAACGAGTACTCAAAGATTTTTTTTTTAATGTGTTTGTATAAATAAATAACATAAATAGTATCATTTTGTTAACTTTTTCGTAATATACCTACCTTTTTAAAATTTATTGATTTTTTTACTGAGTTCTCTCGACCTTTCGCGACCCCCCCCCCTCCCCAGGGCGTCGCGACCCACAGGTTGGAAAACACTGGTATAGACTATTGCTTATGCTTTCAGCATTCTTCAAAAGTTCCCAAAGCGTTAAATGCTAAGAGTTAAAACAAATTAGCTGTATAATAAATGCAGAAAAGTCAATTATAATTAAGAAGTATGGTGGAAGAGGTGAGTTTTCTAATTGGCAAAGTTCATTTACCAGATAACTGTTAATCGAATAAAAAATTTGATAATTCCAATATGAATTGCTTGTAATAGCTTCAAAATTTAAAAATATTTTAACATGTCAGGAATAAAAGATAATTTCTTTTAAATAGAACCTCCTGTATATAAGTAGCTTATAATATTCCACACTAAATTCCGAATATCTTTTATTAGAAATGTTTTTCTACTAAGGGTTTTCCGAGTATCCTCAATTTTCTTTAAAAAATGGCGGAACCGCATTTACATATTTGTCTGACTTTTCCAAACGATTTTTATACTGTGTGATCGGAAACTCTGGTTGCATTAGCAGAACTTTAATTGCTGCAAACTTGTTTAATTTAAATGGAACAGCCTGTATTTTATATAACTAGAGGAGAACGTGGTTTGGGCTTTTGGGCAAAACAGGGATTTATTTATGCCCACTTGATGGCTCTTCGTTCGGGAGAGTGCGCGTTTTACTATTCAGTACCGTGTAAAGTAGTAACGTCGACGTATTTCAGCTGCACGTGTGCATTCGTCGAGCAAGTCTGTTTATCTGATTCTTGTTTGCTATGAGATATCGGTTATTTCTACGGGCTACAACCTCTAGTGAGGTTAAATACCTAGGTGTTATTTTGGACGCAAAACTGACGTACAAATCTCACCTTGAACAAGTGTCGAACAAAGGCCTTTTGGGCCTGCAGAGGAATGTTTGGTAAAACGTGGGGGTTAAAACCGGCAATGGTGCACTGGCTGTACACGAAGGTCATTGTACCTTCCACAACCTATGCCTCGTTAGTCTGGTGGCATAAGGCTAGTTTTGGCTACGCGCTAACGCGCTGAGCAAGGTCAAAAGGACTGCCTGTTTATGCATCACGGGAGCCATGTCCTCGACGCCGACTGCGGCTATGGAGACCATTCTTGGACTTCCTCCGCTTCAGTTGGTGTTGCGGTCAGAAGCTACCCTGGCAGCTTACAGAGTAAAATGTAGCGGGCGTAAAGGCTTCTCTGGCAAAAAGCCATCCAAACCTGTGCAGAGAGCATCTTAAACTGCCCGCATGGGAATGGATCGGTCGAAATTTTCTCCGACAGCCAAGCTGCCCTCAGGGCACTACCGGCTGTTAAATTTGCTTCCGAAGTGGTACTGAGGTGTCATAGGAAGCTTGAAGAATTGGCGGAGAATTACAACATTACACTGAGATGGGTGCCTAGTCACTCTGGGATTAGAGGCAACGAAATTGCTGACAAACTAGCTAGAGGCGCCAGTGGTCTACCGTTCACCGGTTCAGAACCGTCGTGCGAGAGTTCCTATGGCGGTATCAAAGCCTTTGTCAAATCTCAACTCGCTGCTAGTCACCGCTCCTATTGGAATGGACTAGTCGGCGTGAGACACTGTAAAATCCTCGGCTTTTATCCGGGCGACGAAAGACTCCGCAAGGCAGTCTCTATGAGCAGGGCCAGACTGATACTTCTTACGGGAGTCCTAACCGGCCACTGCTCATTAAATAAGCATTTGCACCGAATGGGGGGAGTGGACTCTTCCCTGTGTAGAAACTGTGGGAGAGCAGAAGAAACTCCCGTGCACCTCCTTGCCGACTGCCCGGCAGTGGACAGGGAGAGACGGAGCTGTCTAGGGGTCGCTCGTTTGGACGAACCCAGTATAAGCAAATTAACTCTCGGCCAACTTGCGGACCTGTTTCTTCGAGTACAACCTGGTCGAGGGGGTTAAGACATCATGGGGGCACAATAGGTCTTAAGGCCGAGTTGCCTCACGGAGTTAAACCTGCCCATGAAAGCCAAAAAAAATAAAATAAAAAAACGGGCTACAACGGTAAGCATACGAAATATTTACAAAAAGCCATCGAAAATGTTTACATCATAGAGCTAGGAATTGTATGTGTTTATACACGGCTTTTATAAATGTTGCTCGTATCTCGGCCATCGCCTTGCGCTTAAAACACCCTTCAGCTTACCTATAATTTTAGGCGTAGAGAAAAAAGAATCATTTTCGTTGGTTACTACTGGCACAGTGTCCACTTCTACAGCAACTACCCTACCTAAATTATTAACAGCAACCATCAGGATCTGACCCGAAGTTACCTAAATTTGGCAAGAATTGCCGTTACAGCAATTGTTGTTTCGGGAAACAAGTATTCCATCATTATCAGTAACAAACCTTTCTTAATAAATTATATGCATTCCACATTGGGCAAACACATAGAGTATATCAATACAAAACTGCTTGATTGAACGAAATGCTACGTAAACATACACCGTGAACGCCATGATTGTGTGTGCGCTCTACAAAAAGTAAACATGAATTTAAATTACGACATACGCAGCAACATGTTTGGAAAATTGCAATTGCACGAGCGCGCAGTGCCCGTATCAATATTCATATTTATGCGGCAGATTTTGCAATGCACCATCCCGTTGTGTTATCTTTCGGTACAGGAACGTCAAAACGTAATCGAGGATATTCATCGTGAAATATAGATAAAAATTTAATCCAAATAAACATTAGTTTTGATACATGTAAAATTCTGATGGCGTCCTACTTACATACTGGAAAATTACGGAACGCAAATTGAACTTTACGTTTCATCTGCAAGATACTTACTTATAATTTAGCGAACTAGCCGACACAAAGATCAAAGCTGGATTATAATAGCTCATGCTGGCAACGTGATGAATGCATCAACTTGGGCATCGCTCGTATTTCAATAGCCAATAACTGTGAATCATAATTGCAGTATTAATAATTGATGGCACACTTTGATGTTCCCGTTAAATCTTAAATTATGTACGTATACTTTAGAACATATCTTCCACCAAAAATTATATGCTTGAAAGCATTGTATGTTGGCTCTCAAAAATCTATAATAATTCTACCATTGAATAATGCATAAAGCGAATAAAATTTGTCCCTACGAAACATCCGCCTCTCAAATTTAACAATGAACTAACAAATGACAAATTCATTGTTTTATTGCCTCGTTCTGTGTCGGACTGTGCCAAAGTAAACAGTACAAACGTATTCCGTAATGACCTAATTAAATAAAGGTTGGCTGGGGAAACAAAAGGCAACGTTCCTGGAGGTTTTAATAAACACCGCGAATTGGAGAAAGTCGAGCGTCGACGTCGGGTCACTGAAGCTACTACATTCACCAGATGCCGTATCCCTTTGTATCGCCTCTGCTTTTCGGTAGAAGCTCTGATCTAATTAGTTTTTCTCTATCAGTCGTTAGTGTGAGTGTCGTCAGTTCTGTTATAAATTGTGATATTTTGTTACTGAAATATGTTTCAAAAAAGAAAATGTGCAGACACATGGTTAATATGCTGTACATATTAGTCAAGTAGTTATGGTGAAAATTAGTATCTTTATAAAAATGTAATTTTGTATTAAGAAAAGTAAATAAATAAATAGCATTGGTCTTGATCCGAAACAAAGAGATTTTGTGAAAATTGCTGTGAATGGCCTTATTCAGAAACGAGCAAAATATGTGGTGTATGCATTGGTGTTGTTCAGAAATCAACAGAAGAGATGAGATAGGCATGCCTGTTATTCGAAATGCATTAGAATGCCAATTCTAACGGAAAAAAGGAGAGAAGAACTAAAAGAGACATATCCCACTTTTCTATTACTACACTAAATATTATTATTTATTAAATACAAGTAAATTTAAATCAAATGCCCAAATTAATGACCCTCAGCTAAAATACAATGAGAAAGACGTGCAATTAACCCTTCTCTAACTTTCTGTATAACTTCCGGAGTTATTTGTGCAACCTCAATTGCTGTGCTCAATTGATCGTTTTGTAAATTGATTCCAAAAATGTAATCCATTTTGGTACTCTTTACTTTTTAGTATCCCCATAAAAAACTCAAGTGGAGTCAATTATCCACGTGGCCATTCTACTTATCCTCTTCGACCTATCCATCGATTTGGGAAGACGTTAATCAATAAGTTTCTAACCAAGACAGCGTATTATATTTAAAAAATTTGCTGGAATTTTGTAATGTATTTTTGTATTTCTTTTTTGACAATATAAAAAAATTAGGATTCAAAAAATCTTTCAAATGATGCATATTCGTATTTCAAAAAATTATTGATGACGTCATCACGCACACATAGATAATGCCAAAAATAGAAAAGTAATCGGACGAAATACCCGTAAAAAAATAAAAAACGACGGGTTTCAGGATTTTTCTCTAAAATCGCTGGTTTACGAAATAATGAATTTAATTCCTTTCATTTGAACCGTACCGTATAATAAGAATTTACCTTAACACATTCACGGACAGTGAAGTTACAATTACAGACATGTTCGCAAAACTGTTCAGTTATTTTTTCTTGTAAACTTCGTTTTTGACTTCATCAATAATGCAGATTACTATAAATAAAAATCCTAAAATACAGTCTGTCTCAGTAAGATTAAGGATCGGCAATACCTTGGAAACCACTATAGCTGTAGTCATGGAAAAAAATTCATACCTAACGTGGCACCGAGAGATCTAATTAAAATATTTTTAAATTCCAAACGTGACCGCTAGGGGACGCAGCTGTCAGAATCAAGAGTAAATTTTAAATCATCTGGAAACGGAATTGGCTACAATTTTAAATATTCCCAACGGGAGCTTTCCTGACGATGATGATGTCAAGGTGAACGTCCCCAAGTGTGGTTTTATTAATGGATAATTGTCACAGAGAACACGCTCAGCCGTTTCATCACCTAGTTAGCACTCCTTTCAAATTGGACTGGTCTCTAATCGCAGCTTAAAAACGTGCTCGGTCAGAATTCCCACCACTAAGCGGATATTCTCCCTGGATATCCTCAGATAGCTTAATGTCGTTTGCTGATCGAGATATAATAAGGTATTCCTGGTAAAACGGTATGCGTTGTTGTCATTCCAGACTTTAATAAACTGCTCATGGGTGATAGTTTTAATCTGGTCGTACAAGATAAATATGGCGCGCACCAAAGACGGTTAAGGACTGTGCAAGACTAATTCGGACCCACATCTAAGCAGCTTATCTATTTTAGCATTACCTAGATTACCCTCATGTCCTTTAATCCACATAATCGTGGCTTTGACTATGTTTAGTTAAAAAATCCGTGCGAGAGCTCTGTGACAGTCCAGTATCAGCCCGGAGACTATTTTTGGTTGCCTCAACACTAGTTATACAAGTCAATATTTTTGTCCTCTACCTTGAGCGTTCAGATAATATTGTTGGCTACCAGTGTGAGTATTGTCGCTTCTGTTTGGAAAACAGACAGCCTATCTCCGAGAGTCAAAAACTATTTAAGGTGGAGATCTCTGGAATACATACCTGCCCTTGTCCCCTTCTACGTCTTAGATCCGATCACGTAGATGGGAATGGAGTCGACATCGTTAGCAGGCCTCGTCAAATTTGGGAAAACATCACAAGGTCTGTCATCAGGGTATTCTTTATGTGCTAGCTTCCAGGACAGGCACCCTTTACAGGCGGCCCCCAAGATATGATGTCGATCATCCGTAAGCCCAACGACAGTTTCTCTACCGATGCCAACCGACAGCAACCCGATCATGGTTGCCAAAGCCACCTCCTGAACGTAAAGTCCTAGTGGCAGCAGGCACAACAAAACTTCTGTAGCTGCTGTGGGTGTTGTTCTTAATGTGCCGGTAGTACTTAAACGCGAGGTACGTTGGGTTTGCGTAGGCTTCTTAGAAACAAAGATCTTGCTGGCACTGAGCCACCAGCCAATTGCTCTGTAAGCTAGCATCGGTCTTATTACACCAGTGTTAATCCACGTCATTATGCTAGGAGGAAGATCCTAAGTCCGCTCCAGCATCCTGCTGCACTTCCAGAAGGCAATGATCATAAGATAAAGGGCATTTATCAAAAAAGGTGCAAAATGGATTCTCATGACTATCTCAACCTCAATCTAATCTAATCGTTCTTATGAACTCGCAGGTGTCAGTTATTTCTGCCATAAAAAAGTATTACAACGGTGGTAAAACTACACAGCGATGGAAGAAATTATTGACATTCTTTAATAAGTTATTACTTATAATGTATTTTGGCAATGAATTGTGACTTTTGCCTAATTTACGCTGAGTATGTTTTAGAGCTTTGGGTGCCTGCAACTTTTGACCGTATACAACTCCTAGAAAGATTTTACAATGGTGTAGACAAAGAACCTTGCAGAAAGTTTGAAGTTGAAATTTTATAAAATTTTTATTAAGGAAGTCTTTCTTGATTACACCTGGTTTATTATATTTTATAAGGACAAGCTTCTACGATACCTAAATATAACATCTCCTCATATTGAAGCTTTTAATGCATATGGTACGCAGGTATAGTGTGTACATATACCTCACACAAAACCAGGCGTATAAGTTTGAGTGTCTATCTGTGGCCGTTTGGTACACAGCGATTACGTTTAACTGCTATAATTGAAGCTCGTGTCCCAGCAATTAGATAAATGTGTACTTTTCTAGTGTACATTTCATTACTGTGCCTGCTAAAACGACCTCCGTTTTGTGTGTCTTTCTCCCTACTTCTTTCGCAAGTAATTTACTGCACTTCGTTAAAACAGGTCATTAGGTCCAAATGTTCAGGCATAAAAAAGGTTACCTTGTATACATGTTACTAGAAATATCGCAATAACTTCCTAATTTACATCGTTCGCAAAAGGTTATTGCTTTTATTCAAACTAATTTGCATTTTAGGTAAGGCGCTCTCGGCAAAAGTAATCACTCCTTTCTACTTTTGCATCGAGGAGCAAATTTTATCTATTCCAAACCGGAACTGCAAAGAAATTGCACCCAAATATAAAATATCAAAGATGGGAAATTGTTCAAACAAATTCCGAAAAATAAACGGGAAAAAGCTTTGAGATTCCCTACAAATATTAGGTTTTCATTTTCGACATCACTTTTATAGCAAATAACGGAACGTTTAAAGCTCTTTTCCCACCGCCCGGGAATACGAATTCGGGCTTCGCTGAGCGCACATAACAGCTAAAGACGGACAATTGCACAACTTAAACTCGGCTTAGTGCTGGTCTAGTGGTGAAGTTTAACCGAAAGTAGTCGTAAAACGGAAATGTGTGTCACATGACAAAGCTCAGGTCACGAAATAATCCAATATAGCGACCCCTAGTGGAGACATAATAATGGAATTTATCTTGCAGGTAAAATTGTGTGGGAAATTAAGTGAGTGAGCTGTGAGGAATTCATGATTAGGATGAATTGGTGCTGTACTATGTTGATGCTGACCTTTTATTTATTAAATTTCAAAAATAAAGAAGATAACTCTTCTCTGTAAGTATTTACTTTACCATTTTCGCGTACTACAGATCCAAGATGAGAGTGTACAAACATTACCCATATTCTCATCTCGAATCAAGAACTATAAATTTCAACCAAGCATTTTAGTTATCTCATCATGGCAAACCCTTTGTTTTAGGACTCATCTCCTTTGTTCCAGTTTCCCAAGGCTCATCGTTTACGTCCCGCCCACGATTTTACCCATCATTAAGAGGTATTTGAATGGTCGTATAATTTGTAACGTTCCTTCCCAGCACAGATTACACATATTGACGTGACTTACATAAGACAGAGTCATTTAGGAGTCGGCAAATAACGGTTAATAAGTTTCGAACTCTACTTATTAGAAACTTTGCTCGCACAGTATCCAACTTTCAATTACCTAACGACCGTTAATAGGATTCCCACAGTTAAAGCCATAGCACAATATTATCTCCACAGCCACGGCAAAAGTGATAATTGTCGATAATATTGGGGAATCGAAAGTCAATAAGGTGGAATTAGGATCATGATGTGAATTTCGTAGCGTTGATTTTTCTATTACTATATCTTTGGCTTTATAATGAACTTGTATTATAAAATATATGGACGTAAAATAAAATAAATTGCTATTTGGGAATATTATCATTAGAAACCGGTACAAAGAACAATAAGCAAATATTTTGTGAACAAATTTGAAAGAGATTATGTTAGTGGATTACTACTATCAATTCATTACTTTTTAACTAAGTGTTAACCGTACAATATGTTACAACCATCTTTTAAAGACAAAATTAAAATTATATGATTACCAAAATCATTCACAGTTCTGAATTATTGATGTAGAAGAGTTGATAACAGCGCTCTACTTAAATCACTTACACTAGGCTGGGATCGTGTCATTTCTCTGAAGCTTATCTGAGTAAATTCCGAGTATAAATTCGAGGAGTATAATAGACAAAGCGCTCCTTATACTGCTACATTGGGTTAAGCATGGAACCTATAACATGAGCTACATGAACTGCATCAGTACTTTCAAGGGAACTGCTCTACACTAAAGCAGTAAATTGTGTGTGACTACTCTGAAACTATTTTTCCTTCAGAGGAACTTTCGATAACCATCTAATTCCTTGTACTTTTTCAAGCGTCCTTGCCAATATCTTTGAGTTTTGCGCGACTTCACCGTTAAATGGAGAACACTCAGAAGCTTAACTGCTCCTATGTATGGCTCAATTGATAATTTTATGTTACATATTAGTTTGTAATAGTCGCTTAAAATGTGAATTAAATCTAGTTCAATGTACTCAATCATACTTATGTCTATGCTAATGTTGTTAACATGCGATATTTTACAGCTGGGATCATCTGCTACCACAGCGGAATAATGTACTTTGATTTCTTTCTTTTTTTGGTTCGAACAATTGAGTAACTGCATAACATCATCCTTGCTTTCGTTTATACATGTGTTTTTTTTGCAAAGACTATATTCCCTTGGTTTAAAAGGCTATATAAATATACACTGATTGGCAGAGAAACTGCCACCTTTCGAAATTTCACGGAAACACCTACACGTTTATTAATTCCTTTAGAAAAATAATTTAAGTAATTAAAGAAATATAACAGAAACAGTGAAAAATTACATTTCACTTTAATTACAAAAAACTGAAGATGACAGCCTTTAATAAACTTTAAACTAAATAATTCGTATGTCCTCCTCGAGCCTGAATTACACTGTTCAGTTGTCTTGGCATTGAATTCATCAAATTTGTTAAGTAACCTTGAGGAACTAATTCGAAGTCTTCTAAAAGAACTAGTTGTAGCACTTGTAAAGTTGTATAAAGTGTTCTATCAGCGGATTAAGATTCGAGTTGCTTGCTGGCTAATCAAGTCTACGAATTGGTATTTCTTTAAGGGTCTCAGTAACTAGTCTTGCTGTATCTGGCCTGGCGTTGTCGTGCATTAACACAAAGCCATCTCCAATGAAATGTGGAAATGGGACAATTGCTTCTTGCAGAATATCATCCACGTACCTTTGAGCGTTTAATATACCATTTTCTATAAATACGAGCTCCGTAGGTGCCTCTGTGGATATACCTGCTCACAACATAAGAGAACCTTAATGAAAAGACACCTTTTCAGAAATGGCACAATTGGAATGTCGCTCATTTCGTCTTCTCTACACTCTTTCTCGACCATCAGGTGATCGTAGATAAAAGTGCCACTCATCCCCAAAAGATAACTTCACCTCATTGCTGAAGAGTTCAATTAGCATGTAATCGTGCAAACTGAAGTCGTGCTCTTTGATGTCTAGGTAACAATCCTGCGGCCGGATCTTCGTGAAGTTAGATCACTTTCGTCAAGTCTTTGCCTAATTGTCCTTTCACTTGGAAGTGATGTTGAAATTGAACTACTGATATTCTGCGATCCCTCAATGTATTCAACACAATAAAATGCTAATCAACTACACTTGTTGCGCTTCGCCTTCCAAAACCTGCTCGTTTCTCATTTTTTTTCTGTTGTAGGTGCCGTCTGACATGGAGTCTCCGGTAATACTGCAGCCTCCTGACTTTTTGCATTTAATCTCCAATATTCTGATGCTCTGTACTAATCTGTAAAGGTCTCTGGATGACTGATCGAAGTAATCTGGTTTCCCTGTCTGTCCACACACAGAACCTCGCATTTACATAGGATGTGGTATGCGGTCTTGGTTATCCACTCATAATTACCAATCTCCAAAAATGGGTTCCAAGCGTGCTGAATGGTAGTGCGGGGTATTCCTAATGTACTAGACATATACCGCTACCTACGACCAAGTCAACCTCAATTAGTGAAACAATTTGTCCAACGTCTACACTAGTTAACGCCATTGTCTAGGCAACGAAATTGTTGTTTACTGTCAAACTGACATTCATCAACAATGGAGTATTAAGCCTACTTGAATAAAAGCTAAGAAAGTAGATTTCAAAGAAAATGTAAGTGACTCACAAGAATGTTCAATAACCTTAAAAGCACATTTTGCATTAGACTAATCAATACAAAGCTTTAACAATAGAAACATAACACTTCAAATCCTTATTTAAACAAAGAAAAAAAAGCCGAAATTAGTAGGGCTTCGATAAGTAAGTATGCAATGGTGATTTCTCAAAGTTCATATACGTGATTTTTAAGGCAGCTAAATAGTGGCAAATAATCTGTTCTACTATATCATCAGCCCCCAAACCTTGGATCATGTATCAGTCGCCATTCAGTCTTATAAGAAAGTTTGGTTCTGTGTAGGTGTTTTCTGAATTTTCCATAAAAAAAAAAAAAAAACAGAAAAAGATAGTTCTGACATGATAAGGTGAAAAGGTTTTAACCCAATCGATCCATCTCTCAAAAGCGCTGTTGTGTTTTCCTAAAGTTAACCAACTAGTCACTCTGGGCTTTCGCCATATATATTCGAAAGAGTAAAATGCAATATATTGTTGCCTTAATTGTCAAAACATACCACCACCAAGTTTTTAAAACTCGAGAGCAGGCGAGAGTCAAGTACTTCATCAGATCATTGCTTACCTCATATCTCATCTAAGGCCTAGGCTCTGATATGTCTTTAACTTCTCCAAGTGGCATAACATCATTTCTAGCGATCGCTTTTAAAATATCACAGCATTGGAATACTAAATCTGATTCATTCTATAGTTACAAAGGGCTTTTACTGGCAACTTCACTACAGCTACATGGTTATGCAATGAATTATTTAAAAAGTATTTCAAACTGATTTACCATACAGCAAAATATTTATGCTGGAAATAGTTTGCCGTTTTCCGCCTTGTCCCGTCATCTATAAAAAATGTCGAAAATAGTGCCTCACAGCTTGGATTTGAAAACCTATTTGGCGAATAATTTAGTATATGGAGTTTATTTTTTCTCTTGAATAAATGATGTACTCGCAACTTTGTCAAGTTTTGTCAATAGCCGTAGGTACTTATTTTACTTATCAACAAATTAGCGGTGTAAGGCTTTATCATTTTCTACTTACAGAAAAAAAAAAAACGGTATTCAGTTTAGGTACGTTTTAACACTTACATGTTCTCAGTGTGTCGTAATATTTTAGAAAGGTGATTATTTTCCTTAATATTGGAAAGCATCCTTGAAAGCAAATCTGATTTGTTTATAAGAACAAATGTTAGTATTGCCTGTGTAATCTTTTCCCATATAAATACTTCGATAAATATGTTGCTTTCATGAATATTACTAATAACTACTGATTTGGTACAATAATAACCTAATTTACTCAACCGATAAAAAATATGTTTGAAAGAAAAATAATACCTGTGTTTATATTGCAGTTCAGAAGTATAGTCATAAACCCAACTCATAAGGTATACAAATAACCAAAGTTCACTATGATAATAGAAAGTGACATGTGACAGCGCCATTAGTTTAACTTTTAGCTGCCCTCGCCTCACCTTCTCCTCTGATCGCTATAAGCCAATTACATTACTATACGTCAATTTCCATTATTGAATATGTTGACCACAATGGAATAGATAGGAAAATAATTTCTTTAATGTTTACTAGCCGTGAGAAACTGAATCTGAGGACAGTCAGAATTGTCTGGATGACTCTATCGTGACTACGACCGCACTAAAAATAAAATACCTGTAAATGTTAATCAGTGACAACCTTTTTTTTAAATATAGTTAGTTATTATATTAATTACTCATTTATAACTTTATCACAAATTGAAAACCATTACTCAGAAGTAGCACAAAAAATTAGTAGCAATACCCTAATGCTTATAAAGTTCACAGTGGTTACGGATCATAAACAGGTGGGGCAGTTTGTTTTCTATTAAATAATACTTAGAAAACAGCTTATGTTACTTCTGGAGTCGATAATTTATCAGCATTAATGCTTTAAAAGAACGTGTAAGTTATAATCATTGCTACTTTTTTATCATAGCCGAAATATTGATTTAAAGTTGAGCAAGGTTCTAAAAGAATCGGAAAAGATTCAACTTTTCCAAAGTACTTTTATATTTAATGAATTTCAAACATTTTTAAGTAAAAATTATATTGAGGAGGCAATATCTCTACCTTGCCATTTACAATCTAACGGCGCGGTTGAAAATGTGAATAAAACATTGAAAAAGCTTTAAAAAAAGGCAGTCAAGCAAAATTTAAGTATTGATTAATTGATTTAACGGAAAAAAAAAATTTAATTTGAAGTTTTACCTATTATGGAATGTCATTTCTAAAATAGCTTCAATTGTTATCTTAATTTACCGAGCATATGAACAGAAAAAATATGTAAACTTTTCATGTAAATATCAATAATTTTTAATAATAACTGAAAATGCCAACGCTCCATTCATTCAAATTTCATATTTGTCATATCAATTACGAATACTGTAAGCGGGTTAGTTAATGTGGAATGCATAAAGGCCGATTCTGACAGGGTGCATATCTGAGTATAGCTGCTAATTTTGAACAAATTCTCCTAAAACAGTTTCCTCTAGTTTGAAAAATAAAGATAGGGGAGAGTCGGTTAAAACGGGATGGTAAGGTAAAACGGGATACCGCTGTTTTCTCAACAATGAGTAGAGCCATCTACCTGCTAATCGTCAAATTAGAATCATATCATCTATTATTTAGTGTTGGTACCCATGGTAGTGAAGTTATTGCAAGTCTGTGAGAGAGAGAAAACACGTGCAACGAAAAAAGTGACATTATACTATTTTGTTTCGTGTATATGTCAAGCAAAATATTTTCGTTCTGACTGGAGAGCAGGTAAATGTGAGTGTAGCTCATAGTTCTTGTGTTACTTCTACTTCAACTTTTTGATCCTTAATTAAAAGTGTCATCATTGTATGAACCAAAGAAATAATCATTTATTTTGAAATGCACAGTTGGGTAAAACGGGATACCATGCGGTCGTCTAAAAGAGGATACTATCCCGTATTACCCAACTCCTTTTGTATTGATATCACTGAACAAAAAATATATATTTTTCCCATTAAGGTGTAAATCAAAATGGGGAAGTATAAAAGAAAAACCCAAAGGCAATCCTGGGATGCAGAAAATATGCACCAAGCTGTGGAGGAAGTATTAGAGGGTAAAATGGGGTATCTAAAGGCTTCCAAGCAGTTTGAAGTTCCTCGTACAACTCTTGAGGCTAGAGTTAAAAAAATAAGGAAAGGAGAGCTTAATCGCAAAGAGTCATCGAAGAAAAAACTGGGCCGCCATACACCAACATTCTCTCCAAAACAAGAAGAAGAGCTAGCGCAATATATTTTGTTTATGGAGGCACGATTATTTGATTTCACACTAAATGACTTCAGAACTTTGGCGTTTGAATTGGCAGAGCGAAATCACTTGGACAATAGATTCAATCAGAACAAGAAAAAAGCCGGTAAGTCTTGGCTATATGGTTTTCTAAGTACACATCCAAACATCAAGCTGCGCACTCCTGAGCCTACATCGCTTGCAAGAGCCATGAGCTTTAATAGACCTGCTGTTCAAAAATATTTTACACTGTTGTCTGATGTACTCTGCAAACATAAGATTCTTCCCGAATGTATTTATAACGTGGACGAAACTGGCATTATGACAGTACCAAAGAAGAGGTCCAAATGTCTATCACTGCGTGGAAAAAAACAAGTTGGCTGTATATCTTCAGCAGAGCGTGGTGTCCTTGTCACAGTGGAAATTTGCATGAGCGCCGCTGGAGTGTTTATGCCGCCAACATTCATTTTCCCAAGAGTAAGAGCAAAGCCGGAGCTTTTGGAAGATGCTCCTTCAGGAAGCATAGCATATTATCATTCAACAGGTTGGATGCAAAAAGAGATTTTTACAGACTGGTTCTGTAAGTTTATAGAGTTTGCCAAGCCCTCCAGAGAGAAGCCCGTTCTTTTGCTCTTGGACGGTCATTCAACTCACACTAAAAATTTGGACGTAATTGAAAAAGCCAGAGCTAACAACGTTATACTGCTATGCTTTCCACCACACACTACTCACAGATTGCAACCGATATACGTTAGTTTCATGGCACCACTCAGCGTATTACTCTTCAGAAGTCCAAAAATGGATGCAACAACATCCAGTACCAACTACAAAAAGTTTTTATGATAATGCGATTCCCTCATGTTCCGATAGCACTCCTTTTTGTTCATCCACCGCCAGAATATTTACAGTAACCCCAGAACAAATCATTCCCATTCCACACTCGGAAAGGAAAATTAATGCTGATGACAAAAGGCGAGGTAAAACTGCTATATTATCTTCCTCGCCATATAAACAAGAACTAGAAAAATCTATCACAGCAAAACACAAGAAAATACGAAAGCGTAGTCTAGCTGAGGAAGCTTCAGCAAGCTCAAATAAAGAAATACAAAAACGTGTAAGACGCCAAAAGGTTATCAAAAAGATACCAAAAAGAGTAGAATACAACAGTAGCAGTTCGGAAGGAGAAGAGAGTGATACATCGTGCATATATTGTACGGAACTTTACTCAAACTCCAAATCAGATGACGGCTGGGTAAAATGTTAAAATTGCGAACGCTGGGCCCACGAAGCTTGCGCTGGGGTAGATCACGACGATGATGAAGAGTATTCATGCGATTTTTGCAAATAAAGTAGTGGTTTTCTTTTCTTTACTTAGTTTTATGAAAAAAAAGTTTGAGTTACCTTAGTGGTTAAAAGTTTTATTATTTGTTCAAGTTTCTTTATTCTCGATTTTGGAATCTTTAAAATAAAGTTCTATTTTTTGAGTTTTCGTTTTTTCTTTTAGTGGAAAAGCAATTAATTCACAAAAACATTTACTATCCCATTTCACCCGACGGTTAGGGTAAAACGGGATATTTGACACCTACGCAAATAATTATAAATTACCACTATATCTATTACCAAATCACAAGAGTATTGATTTATTTACAAAGTGAAAAACCTAAGCGAAACTGTAAAAAAAGAAAACATTAAAAAATCTTCTTTGGCAAAAAGTTATTGAAGTTCAAACATTAAGTATCCCGTTTTGCCCAACTTTCCCCTACTTTAGTCCTAGCCATCTTTTAATTTTAAATATCTATCCTGTATGGAGTAGAAAATAAGTTAAGTTTTATGGGTCTCACGTTAATTTTGGCGTAATTAGAATTTTATAGAACTGCATGACAAAGAAAAATCGCATATGGTGCGTGTTTTATGGAGAATATGTACTTACTTTAACCACAAACGAACATAAATGGGTAATGTTCCCGTCACAAAGTTCAGCTGGATTACTGTATAGGGTTTACTGAGAACGAGAGCAATCTAAACATAAATTATTCCGTTTACAATCGCCTACTCAACCTTTAGGGCCGTTAGTTTTCAGCTTACGCAATCTTTAGATTTAATTTTTGCTATTCTAGCAGCATACGATATGTAGAGGTAATCTAAAATCACTTTACGATAACTGATGAATTAGTAATTACCGTTCGGTATTAAGTGTGGTTAGGATAAAGTTTCATGGAGTTAATTAGCAAAGAAATGATTGGAAAATGTGGCAATAACAAAACAAGTGTACCAAGAATCCAAATCGGTGCTGAAGGCGAATTTCTTTTTAAATAAACTTTAAGTAGTACCCATCTAAAGGAGAAGGGTTTGTTTACAATTCACGTTAATAACACTTTGTTGGGACCAATTAAAAATTAATGAGTTTCACGGCGTTCGGAAAACTTTCTTGAGAGCCTAATCTTGTTTCTGAGAAGCGCCCCCTGTCATTCCTTCGGCCTGGCAGCCATCGCTAGCGGGACGGCGGCGACAAAAATTTGACTTTCATAAGGAAACTACGGGATTAGTCAAATACATGCCGAAAATAACTTTGTATATTGCGTTTCGTAATTATACCGTTGTTGAATTTACCCAGAAAGAAAGAATCTCCGACGAGTAGCGTTAAATATTTCAGGCGACGACAAAAGAAAGCTCTTAAAAATATTGGATGTTTACTTGTGCGTTTGCGTTTGAAATATTTATGATACAATATTTCGTACAGGCTGATGCGGAAGATTTATCGCAAAGAAAACGCTGACGCTGGTTGAATACGTTATTAAGTTTATAAAATAATGAAATGCACCCCTTGTGGCGAGCTTCTGGTTGGTAATACTAAATAAGCTTGATATGGTATGAAAAAGAGTAAGTAGGTTTGAACATTTTTAATATCAATATCTTTATATATATGTATTATATACACATAAAAAATGCTAATAAATCCGCTGTATCTCGATAGCTTTTCAACATATGACAACCTCGAGGCCAAAATTTTAGTCCCAAAATATAAATTTTAAAAAAGAAAGTAGAATAGAGTGCGAAACTGTAAATTCGTTTGGATGGTATAGTCACGATCCAGTACTCCGTTGCTAAAGTTGCTATATTACTTTTTCGGCGTAAAATTATAAAACGAGAACCTTATAATATGATTACGGAACCCCAAACAGATGCACAAGTTTCGTAATGAAACCAGGCTCTGTGTGAAACTTCACAAGAACTACAGTGAAGTAAATGTAGAAATCGGCACTTGTAAGAGAAAGTCGGTTTTTGCTAATAACTACAATATTATACCGAGTGTGCCAGCCTATAGATCCCCGGCTCATAACTTTTTTATATAGGTATTTCTTAATAAAATAGGAAATACATTTGTAATTATTTAATTACTACTGCAGTTGTACCAGAAATAGCATGTATGTAAGATTAGGGTGATAATACACTGCGACCTGAAAGATCTATTGTGTCGTCCAGTTTGATTCCTTTTCAAAAAAGTAGAATGTCAGAAGGTCCCAGATTAGATAACTCTCGCTCTTCAATTTAACATTGCCCTTCAGTTGCACAGTGCAGCGCAATTTGAGCATAGGTGGATGGATATTTCATCTTCTTCCCACAAAATCTACATTCGGCTTCTCCTGGCTACTCTAAGCCTACACGGATCCATTTAGTGTACAATAGCCTTATAGAATCCCTGTCAATATACGAATATTATTTTCACTTAGGTTGATGCATTCTATAGATTTCTTCTGATTACAGGTTTCCAGAAGTGTTTTAGCGTGCATTAATCTCTGTCCCATATGTCTCTATCCCAATTCCCTTTTCCGTTTTGGGGCCATCCATGTACGATTTGATGGCATTTCTATTGAGTTTCTAGATGGTGTCTTTATCCCATTCGCTCTTTATGCTGAGCTTTATGGTAAATTATTTCACAAAGCTAAACCTTTTTGGCATATCGTCCCGCGGCATGTCCTAGATTTGGCCACCTTCAGGAGGTCGAGGCCTATGCCTAACCACTCCTTCCCAGATCATTCTGCGTGTAGTGCTTTTGGTTATGCTCTCCACGAAAATATCCAGAGGAGTAAGATTTAGTAACACGTCAACGGCTGCTGGACTGGCTCTAATTGTCCCAGTTACGCATACACATGCTAATCTCTGCACTTTGGAGAGATTAGCTCTCGCGGTAGCCTGACTAGTTCTTTTGTCTCAAGCCACTGTCCCATAAGTCTCACTCTTGCTGTATACATCCAGAGCAAGATTTTCTTGTTTCACCCCAGTTATTACCTGCAAAATTTCTACAAACCATAAGGGCCTTTTTTGACTTGTTGGTTACTTCAAGCTGTTGCTTATTCCACAGAAGTTTATTGTGCAGGATAAGGCCTAGATATTTCACCTCTTTCGTCCAATCTATTTCTTGCCCATTTATTTTTATGGCCTTGAGACTGGCTTCTCTTTTTCTTTTGTGAATGCTATCTTATGAACAGGCTATTCTATAAAAGATTTCTATAGAGTAGTCTGGTCTAGTAGTTATTTTTATTTCCTTTGCTATTGTCAATGAGACGAAATGAACTTTATTCTCATATTTTCTGCTTACTACAAAAAATACAATCATACAGCGTATATTGCTTTAACTTTTTAAATATATCCATCAATTTCAATCCTTTAGTTCGAATACTAATATTCAGTACATGCGAATCGGAAAAGAATTCTCTTTCAATTTGAGGCAGAGGAACCACAAAGTTCAATTTAAGAAATATCTGTTTTTGTGAGAAAGTTATTAAGGTATTTGCGTTCTAGTAGGAGATTTGCATTTTTTTAGTTATGCGTTGTACAGTTAGGAAGATTCTTAGCATATTCGTGCCCATGCTGAATTGAAAAATACAAATTTTAATTTTTGGTAAGCAAGGAAACAAAAATTAGCAAATCATGTTTCTTGATTCTGAAAGTTACACAGAATCTAAATATGTAAAGATATTCAAGGTATTCCTTTTAAAATTTACAGTTTTGTTGATAAATAAGCTTTTATTGCTTTTTTGTTGTGGGAGCCGTCTGATACCCAGTCTTTGGAAGCACGGAGGCTCTTGGCATTTTGTGCCAGTCGTTCCTTCTGTGTAGGTCTCTGGCTGGTCCATCAAAGTAATTCTGTGGGTTCAGTTTCGCTTGCCAAAAAATCTTTTTGCGTCCAGAGCTTCGTATTCACATACATGTGGTACGCGGTCACTGCCATCCTATAGTCATCCTATTAAATACTGAGATCTAGCAGTTCAACTTTTATTGGTTAAACTTACTGTTTTTATTTCTATTAGAGGTTAGTAGACAACTAATCGGTTACACTGAAGTAGAAAGTAGTTTATTGAGTCTAGGCAACATAGTATCCATATTTATGTTGAAGTACATACTCGATAACAGCCTCCCACGGTAGTATCTTCGCCCCGTTATAATGACCATTATCTAAGGCATTTAAAAAATTTAAGAAAAAAAAAGTGTAAATGCGGCCGGATTTACTAGTGAAAAGACACCAACGTGTATGAACCTATTCCCCTCTCTTTTTGACAAATACTTCTGAATTACTGCTTTCAAAGAAAGATTACTAAATAAATTTGGAGTATTTACCAATAATGCTACAAAGCTTTGATAATTATCATTAGGTACATCTAATGTTTTAGTGAATATAATTGCCTGAAGATATATACAAGCCCTCCACATCGAAATAAATTAACGTACAAAAGGAAGACCCCAATTGCAAATAACAACGTTATGCGTATGTTGCCTCCAAACAAACCGCTTCCTAATTAACGCCTCATACATATTTCTGTGTAATTTCCATTCTTGCTTTTGGCATGCTCATTTTAAGAGAAATTTTCCTGGAGTAAGACTTTAGGGGCAACTAAATTGTTAGAAAATTAAGTATCGTGTGTGTTAATTCAAGCTTACTGATATGCTTACATTTTCATCCACGTAGACAAAAGAAAAAAACAATATTTTAAGACCTAAATTATAATGGATATCATTTTCTGTTTCTGAAGAATAAATGATTCATCCCTTAGTATTTACCGAATAGAAATTAAAAAAAAAGCGGATCAAGAAAGATATCGCTTTTTTGCATTTCAACCTTTTTATGAAGATCATTTTAACATTTCTTGATTCAGAATTATTAGTATTCAGGCCGCGGGATGCGATGTTAAACCGGTGAAATGGTAAAAGTTCAGCGCCTTATAATTTATAACCCTGCTCCATTTACTAGGATGCCTCGCCTTTACAGATGAAACGATTCGTGCAAAAAAAAATGCTAAAAAGGAATAAAGACGAACCTTAATCACGGTAGGATAACGAAGTCTAGACGAAAATGTACTTTAGCCTTGCCACATAAAATTAAATTTTATATTTTAACGACTTTACTGTACCTATAGTACACGTACTATAGTTTATTCCATGTACAAGAAAAGGAAGTTCTGCTATAAGGTTTGTATTGATAAGAAAAAATACTTTGTTATTGTATTGACATTCAGAGATATACCATAAACTTACACATGTTCATAAAACAATAAACCTGCTAGCAGGCGACTGTATATATTTATTTCCCTGATTGTATAAATAAGAATCGCAATGACGCTCATGAGGATGCAATGGACCAATCCAAACTGTTCCTACATATGCGCATCTTGCACTGGAATCAGAGTCTGGAATCAAGCGGCTGCGTCTAAAAACATGAATTTATTATTTTGTCACCGTTTGATACGAGTATTTTCCAAACATATTATTTCCTCTCCTTTTCCATCTCAGTCGTTTCAGACTGTCCTTCCTCAGCTCCGATTTACCATAATGTTTCTTTGCAATCTCAGTTTGTATCAAGAAACACGAAGCCACTGTACTTTCAGATCTCTCTATTACGCCTCTTCCAAAAGGCGATACATCAAGTCTTTGCACTGATATAAATAAATCTCCCAGATCAATTCCTTTCGAGTTTGCGCTAAGGTGGGTTCTCCTACGTCTCGGGAATAAATAAATATGTACTCAAAAGCAAAGCCAAGAACATTGACTACGTGTGAGCAAAAACCACAGATGCAGATGAAAAAGAAGAATTAAAAGAAAGCAAAAAATGACGAGAAAAAAGCAGCTAAAGCTATGGAAAAGAAAAATATTGAAAAAAAAAATAAGGGGAAGCTACCCTTGGGATAAAAAATTAAGGACAGATGCTGTGTAGGATTCCTCTAGATGTTGAGGAGACAATGAAGAAAACTAAGAGCGCTGTAAACAATCTGGAGGTGCCATAGAAGAGGACTCTATAATTAGGAAAGTTCTATCGAGAGCAGGCATGTTTGGGATGAAGTAAAAATAAGAAGGAAATTGCGAGTTAGGTTTAAATTAAAGTTTCATAAACGACTGCTTTCGTGAAACGAAGATTCTTCTAAAACAAATGCAAGACCAAGCTTTTTTTTTGCAGTTACTTCTAATAATATTTCTTCACTTTTTTATTGGGAATGACAAAGCATAAAACTCGCTATCGTTAAATCGCTGTTTATGTGTCCATGCTATTCTAAACTACCGCCCAAATTGACCCTAGAGGTGAGAACGATTTGAAGAAATGCAGTACTTTGACTTTCCACTCTGTTAACAGAATAATGCACCTAGAAGGTGTATACATTAAGGGTATAATAATATTTAGAAAAACTACTGCAAGCATTGCCCTCCAAACCGTAATGGAGGGTGTCGAGGAAAAAAGAAAAAAAACAAAAAGTGTTCATCCTATCATTGGTTGTCCTTATATAAGGGCATAGCTTGGAGTAGTTAGATTACAGAAATATCGATTTGAAGCTGACACTAAATTAGAACATAAGCACAGATGTTAATACAAATGATGCAACATTGCTTGTAGCACACCGTTTATTTTTTTTTTTCGAATTCCGTTTCTATTAACAGCTGGTTTTCAAAAAAGTTAAATTTTTCCTTCCCTGTTTGACGGAAATTTAGTAACAATTTCTAGTATTGTACGTAATTTTACAAAAAATCATTGCAGCTTCTTATACCACAGTTACAAAAAGAACAATAAAATTATTAGAAAGAGTTATAGGTCAATCTTCTACAAAATATGGTGAAATGCTTTACAATATTGTACAACTAGTAAATATAATAAATTGTGCATGATGAATTGGAAATTCCGTGAAGGTTTTTTACGATTATTTGCAATTATTACCACTGCACAGAGAAAACTGTCTAATAGCTAGAAAGAAAAGTATTTGTACATACTAATGCAGTTAATTATTATAGAGGTATAATACAAATATATAACGATCGATTTAATATCAGCAATTAAGAATATTTGTTGATTATCTGAAACTGTACTATAGCAAAGTTTTATACCTATATTGTAGGAGTACTATGATACTTATAATTGGTCTGGCCAGGGATCAGATAAGACCAAGAAGAGAGAGAGGGCCACCTGTCATTTTTAACAGGTCCTCATGCACGATTTTGGCGGTAATTACAGCAGTATGCTAATTGACGTAAAGGGCGCGACTGCAGTCACTGTTTTGACGTTGATCATGAAAGTTATTGAAAGGAATTATCTTAATATAAATTTAGTTGCACCTAAGTTTTAATTACAGTTAATACAAGATCAAATTGTTTTGTAATTAGAAGTTATTCGTTGTCAAAGAGAAAAACCAAGAATATCATACCATAGTAATATAGTTCGGTTATTTTTTGCGCGCGCGTGTATGTGTCACCATCATTTTGAATGTATTTCCTTATCTGCCGAGGCATTTGGTTGTAATTCTTGCTCAATGTAAATTGTATTCATTAAACGCTGCTATGTAATATTTATTCGATGCTTAGACATCATTAATGTGATGCAAAAGGTATTATGGTTGACAATCGTCCACAGTACGAGAATTACAAGATGCTTCCACATCGCTACTCCATAGTTTAGCTGCCGGTCTGATCTGCGCTGTCACGTCCAATTCGCCGGTAATTGGCGCTTAGTTACGGGTTAATAAAATAACGTAACTATATTAATTATTGCAATAGCGTAGTTGATTTGTATGCAAAATCTTGTTAACAGAATTTACTACGGGATTTAAAATATTTTACTAGATTGGTTGCAATTTCTACCACTGGGGAAGCGTACTATTTGCAACAAGTGATCTGTATTTTATGGTACTTTAATATACTATAAGTTATGTCAACATAAATTTTATAGCGAAATTGCGCATTTTGTTGCGATAAATGCAATAATTTTCGTCAACAATTTTGTAGGGAAAGTTGTGCTCGTCCGTATATGTTCTAGAATTCATTGCACTAAACAATACAATTGTTTTAAACTTTACAACATTTGTTTTCTATGCACAGCTTTGCAAATATCTAGAAATACAAAATACTAAATTTATAAGTACATAATACCACCAGCAATTACTAAAATGGAGGTATAATTAAGTGAAAAAAGAACAGAAAGCATATTTGTTATCTCAGTTGTAATAGTTGATTCAAAACAAATTACGAAAGACATGGAAAAAGTGACAAAATTTAGGCCAAGTCAATGTTCCAGGATATCCAAGGATAAGCTGACATTAAAGCGGGGAGCGTTAGGTCGGAGAATGCATATTGTGCTTCTCCAGACTACTCTCATAATCGATACTTCCAGAGAAACAAAATATCATCTATCCTCAAAGATAAAACTTCAAAATTTTTTCTTACTGACTCCGAAGTTTCTAACGCAGATAACAAGAATACGAAACAGACGACGCTAGTTGCTTCAAGAATTGAAATATAAAGTTATTGATCAGTGGCAAAGTCGCTAAGATATCTCAACAATGTCATAATAAACTTCTTTATTGCTTGCGAACAAACTTTTGATAATGTGCAGCAAATTAAATCGGGTATCAAATAGCGAAACTTTTTACAACTGTATCTTAGCGCGCAGAATAAATTCATTTCCAGCTGGTCTAGAGGTGGCGCAGTGTTCAATTACGTTAACTTTGCCGAAGCGAAAAATACATGAAGCCAGCATATCGTGTTGCCTCTTCGCTTGTGTAAAATCAATCATCGCGTTCATTTTTTTGTCAGTTTTTGTTTTCTTGGTTAGCAAGGTCTTTAATCTCTAAGTTTTAATCTAGAGCGTCGCCAATACGCTAAAAAACCTCCTAGCTATCAATGTCACATTATGAAAGAACAAATGTCACCATACACTTTTTTTTAGACATCTAAGAAGCAATAAAGCACACTTTGACAGATCTTTCATAAATAGTATTTTTTCTAATTAGACGTTACAATAAAGCTAAAAGACGACAACGAAGTGCCGAAATAATTATTAAAACGCAAGTATCACAATGATGTTTATGTAATGCCAGTTCAAGTTTTGATTATGAGCCCCGTACAGGCGAGTCATTGATTCCACGAGCATTACAAGCCATTGTGACACGAGCTTTTTACAGTATCTTTACTAATTTGCACATTAATCGCCGATATTACATTCCAGGAGGAGTCCCACTAGTGCGCTAGTATCTCATTACAGCACAGTGTGCGGTAATAATCATTTCAGCACTGCATCGTCGTTTGTTTTAGCTTCATTGTAACATCCAATTAGAAAAAAGCAATTTTAGTAGTTTTCGGAGTGGTCATATTTGTGAGTGAAAATGATGTGTCACATTATTTTTATTAAAAGCTGTGATGAAAATCTTTAAATATAAATATAAACACCTTTTTTTTTTTTTTAGGAAAAGACATATCGTTACAAATAGGTATGTACGATACATGAAAGCAGAAATTTGGGTGTCATTTATTTTTAATCGCATTTTTATTTTCCGCAACGGTATACCTTTACCCAGCTCACAAGAGGTCTGTCAGACTTCGGCAACTTTGTAGAGGGCCAACTTTTATTTAAAGTTTCCGTGTATTCCGTTTCTAGCGACGGCGTTGGCTGCAAGTTTGTTTCCACTTCCCCGAGGACACTCTAAAAAATACATCACCTCTTGTGTGGAAAACTTGATACTTAGATACACCGCATTCAATAAATATTTAAATTGAGATTGCCTGTACCAACTTCTTGTCTGTAAATATTTATGCGCATCTGACATTCATTGGGGAGTCACAGTATAAACGGTTTTGGATACTAGAATGTTTCATTTTATGGAGCATACGTAGCAAAATACAGACAGTACCGAAAAAGTAAAAATTCACCGGCTTATAATTAATAACCTACCTGTTTCATTATTTATTATTTTAATGGTCACAATAAGTTTACGGAACGGACATTGAAAGTTTTTGGGATCTAAGAAAAAGGATATTATCTGAACCATACATTTCAGTGAAAATTTATCAATATATTTATTACAAAAACAACTAAGAGTGGTGAGAAATTGATTATTTATGTACGATAAGTATTGGCTGCAACTGACACTCTAATATAAAATATATTACTATAGCGCTATTGCTACTATATTGCGATTTCATAGAAGACCTCCAGACGCATTAACCTGGTTTTCATGTGAATCGATACTTATATTTAGTAATCAATTACTTAACACAATAATTAGATTTATGACATGGCGTTTTTTACTGACTAGTCTTACGACAGCTTAATAATGTTATGACTGAAGCTTTATTTACGTATATACAAACATCTCTCAAGGATATATGAATAAGGAGTACTTTAGTTTGCAGGCTTTGTGCATGCTAGCAGAGAGTGTTTTGTGTAGTACATTGTAATTGTTTCAACATTGATGCACAAGCTCGAGTTTCAAAGCTTATATAATTAGTTACATATGTCCATTGTGTTTATTGAAGTGTTGATTGTTTTTCTTTAATCTTTTGTGATAATTCTTGGTGGAAATGAGACCGTTCTGTCCGTTTATAAAATATATTATCACAGTATTCATGCCTTTATTGCACCGTTCATCATATTTAACTGACGAGAGAGGGTTGACAATGGATGAATACCTGAGTTGTTGATAGATAGATATATAATTTTATTGCCAGAGATCTCCGATATTGACATTGTCAAGGTTACAACAAAGGTTATATAAAAGTGGTAATTCTTGGTGATAATAGTGATAGGTTATAAAAAGGTAGTAATTTTTGTGATAATAATGATAGGACAATACAAACAAAACTATGGAAATAATGAAACAATACGACATAATAATAGACATTCAACAAATCGAAAGCCGGTTGATGGTCCCAGTGACTAAGGGAAATGCAGTATGTACTGGTGAGCGTTAGTTTAAATTATTTGTTAAAAATTACAAGAAATTCAATAATGGAGTACACGCAGATAATAATAATGAAAACAATAGTAGTAGTAAAAATGACAATATTTAACAAATCGATTAGTGAGCACAAACTCTAGATTATTTGTCAAAGATTACAAGAAATTCATCAATGGAATACACGCAGTGGTCCAGAAGAAGCCCACACATTGGTTTTTTAAAAAGTTTAGGATTTTTATAGCCTTCAAATCGCTCGCAAGCACGTTGAACAGCCGGGTACCCATTGCCAGATGGCCACGCTGAGTCAAAGACAGTTTATTGCAAGAAGTCCTAAGCAGGTAGTTATACCTAGTATTGTATATATGGTAGTCTGAATTTTTTGGGATCTTATACTGGATTGAGTGAATGTACGAGAGAAGCGCCAGAATGTAAATACTTGGTAAAGGTAAAATCTTAAATTTGGCGAAGCACGGCCGACAAGACTCGGTAGAATTTATATTAGCAATACAGCGAATGATACGTTTTTGGCTGATAAATACTCTGGAAGAGAAACTCGAGGAGCCCCAGAATATGATACCATAAAAAAGTCTGGAATGAGCTTCGGCGTAATAGAAAGACAAGACATTTTCGATACGCAGAATGTATTTTAAATTTCTAATTTGAAAACATTTTTGATTGAGCCTAGATACACTCTACCCAAGTTAACTTTTCATCGACATGCACGCCGAGAAAGCACACAGACGACTTCTGAGCAACCTGTAAGCCATTAAGATCAGCATCAAAAGCCTCCATCCTCGATCGAGCAGCGCGAAATACTGTAAAGCCCGTCTTGGCAATATTCATATGAAGCCCATTGCACCCGAACCACTGGTCTTTTTGTTCGTTGTTTGAGCTATTTCCATTGTTTGCTGGATTTTGATGATCCAGAGCTGTTTCTCGCCAAGCTTATTCTTGCAATTTATTTAACAAAGAGAACTATTTTTTTTCTTTTCTGCTTTTTGCTATCTCGTCTGAGATTTGAATCCAGTCTCGAAATTCTGAATATTCTCTAATCCAAAACATTTAACCACTCAGCCAATTCGGGCTCCCAATTGGGAAGGAATAAGGAATATATGACAAAAAATATATTTCCCCAAGAAATAGAGTAACAATTAAACAACCATGCTGTGCGAGTTGTCGATACAAAAGGTTTTTAAAAGCATTGGAGGAAGAAAGGCTTACGGTATTTAACTTCGCAATGTTAATAAAAGAAATCATCGTAATTCCCAACTCTCATTGTATTTACATTGACACATCGGTCGCTAGCTTACTCGTATAGACCATTTTATTATAACTTGCCTCATACTGGCAACATACAAGACACTGCTTTAGGTAGCGCCGATGAAGAAAGTGAAGGCATTTCCTTAGATATTTACTTTTTTCTGTATTTCAACGACAGATTAACTGTCTGGATGAAAGATCATGAATTTCTAGACGGAGCTTAGTCCAGACTGGTACGGTTTAGCCGGTCCCCTGTTGGGGCGTAATCCGTCATCTAACGGCAGATTAACTGGCTGGGTGAACGGTCCGGAATTTCTAGTTATATTCTAATTCTTTAAAACATCAGTTACCATGTTAACTTTTACATAAAACAACGAAATAAAATGATAGCACTTGATTCCGACTTTTAATGGTTCTTCGAATATTCAACCTCGATTATCCCGGAGGGAATAAATTTGCTAGCTGTAGTATAAGGACGAGGAATTACAATGTAAAACTAAAACTGTATTATACAATTCTTTTCTTTGAATTTGTACGTCTTTTATGACCGTTTGTAGCTTCATACATGCGCATGATAATATCCTATATACAAATAAAGTTAAATGTATTAGCTTATATGTTGATTTCAGCAACTGCGTTGTAAATAATTAGGATAAAATGCATGAACTAAGTTGATACATAAATACCTATAAAAAAATAATATGAGCAGCATAAAATAAAAAACTAAATGTGATACAAATATTATGTTAAAATGTGCTTGTTGGATAAATTTCGTAAAGAAAAAGGCAAATTGTCAAAATATGTTGTGAATAAAATATTATAATTTAATTCAACTAGAAACTCTATAGATGAAATTGAATAATATTCAATCACATAATATACTAACAAAAAAAAAAATCAGAAAATGCGTATGCTTTTCTTTTCTTGTGTTCTATAATTATCAGTAGGATTAAATGCAACTAAGAAGTTGCTATTGAAGTAACTACTTGTGTAGATGTATTTTTCAAATAAACTTTAGATTGGAAATCTAGTTAGGAACAATATAGCACACAATATCTTTGTGAAAGTAATTACATCTGTAATCATTCGTCTATAGGTTATAAAAGCAATTCATTGCTCGCTGAACCGATCGTTGGAACTGCTAGACTGGTAATAATGAATCGGTTCATTACTGAAGCAGCAGCTTTCTATTTAACTGCAACCGGTGAGAGGCAGCGATTTCAGCTGCATCGACTTCGCTAAAATAATTACAGTTGAGGTGTCACTGTGATTCTCCTGTTCCAGCAGATTAATAGCAGACGATATATCCGTTCGTTAATACTAGATACTACATTGTACGATCAAGTAGCCTACAGTTTCAACTTATACAATTACCTATTCATACCGTTCGAGTTCTGCGATTATCGGGAATGACTCACCAGATATTTGGAAACAACGGAAACGGAAGTTACTTTGACCTTATTGTTTAATTATTCACTACTCGTGTACTAATACGACCATTTCTCTAACCTATTCCCTTATTACAATAACCAGTAGCACTCTCAGAGCAAATAATATACTTATAACTTAGTGTAGTTATTTGCATACACAATTGCTTCTGAATACGAAACGCAAAAGAAACATCAAACAGGTCGGGTTGTTAAAACTAAATCCTTATTGTGCTCTATATAATTTGGGTTTCATACACGCATACGGAAATCAAATATGTATGAAACTACAAACAAATATACGTATGCAATGTAGGTATACACAGTTAATGAGAACTGAGACATGAATACGTGTCTTTGTTTCAAACCAATGCAAAGGGTAATACTAATGAAATGTAAACATACATTAGCAGAAAATGAAGGCGAGAAAATTCTTTGAAGAGGACGCCCGCACTAACTTTACGTTTGAAACAACCATGCATTTGTCACATCTACTATGTAGGTACACATCTAATCACATACTCAAGTGTTCCTTGTTAAAATTGTGTGGTGGAAAATGGAACATTATTATGCATATACACAAGTTTGTGGTATTTGTTTGTATCCGCTGATTTTGATGAATAATACATTCGTCCACTATATTATTGTATATCAAATTCTGTAGTGTAGTCTAACAGTAAAAAGATTATAATCTACAGTATAACTCTATTTTCATAGTAATTGCTACATGAAAAAGTAAGATCATTAAATATCGACCTATGGCTTTGCTGTGTAACTTTTCAAATTTTTTTGAAATCATTATCTGTGATTCAATCAAATTTGTGCAATTGCACTCAATATACAGCTGAAAGTAAGAATAACAGAAAGCAGGTAGATGTGATATATGTATACCGATATTAGTAAAGCCGATTGTGTTCAACATAATGTTATTGTCTCCAAATTAGAAGCAAACTTTATCTCGAGTTTAGGGGATTTACCTTTCTTACTCTAAATAGTTTATCGTTTGTAGAGGAATCCCCGTTCTTTATGAACTTGGTTCGTACTATATAAAGCAAGACAAGGGATTTTTTGGTTTAGTCTCTATTGCAGGTGCAACTGAAAGTTAGCCGTGTTTTCGATTGGTGACGTTTTCCACTTGTGACTTTATTACTTTTGTTTGGCGAAGTGGATGATTATGAAAGGGAAATTTATTAGACTACAGGCACTTTACGATGAAGTACCAACGCCGATGAAGAATCTGAGTCAGAAGACGAAGGTGCCCAAAACATAATTAGTGAACACGATACAAACATAGAGCAAGAAGAACCAGATGAAGATGAAAACCAATCAGATGAGTACAACCTCCAGATCTCTGTATTTTTATGGAGGAGATGGAACCAAATGGAAAAAGCATGCCCTAGGCCAACGAGTTCGAACAAGGCAGCAAAGAAGAAAGTTTTATTTTTTTCTGAATTTAGTAATCTTCTATATCTTTTTAATTGTTTCTCTGGGATTGTTGCCTCTTTTGCTCTAAAAGATCTTTTTGTCATTTTCCTCTTGTTTGTAATTGTTCGTTGTTTATTTCATTTTCTTTTCTTTTGGTGCTCTCTTGCATTCTTCCACGAATCACTCTTCCTTTATTTTATATGTTCGTTTGTCTTTCACTTAATTCTCAATTGTTGCTCATTCATCCTATATATTTCGTTACTGCCAACTAGCCCCAATTCCATGCCATTATGGGGTTACTTAATCATTCTTGCATTTTTTCAATCTCATGCGTTTGTCTGTCTTTCTTCTGTTTATATATTATTGGCAATTTTTGTTTAAATTTTTTTATGACTAGTCTGTGGTCGCTCTTTGCATCATCCCTCTGCAGCTTCTACAATTTCCAATCATTGCTGTTCTAGTCCATTCTTTTCTTTAAACATGACAAAATTATCTGGACGAAAAGTATGGTTCTTTTTGATTCTATTCAATTTATCTATCATAAATAAGTATTCATACAACACCCATAATGGGAGGTTCTAAGAGAAATTATAGGTCATCATATTTCCTGTTCACAATTTTTTATAAAAAGAGAAATCTTACAAACACAGCCGGTTTGAATTTATGGGTAAACATATAGCACATAGGAGCGCTCCATTAGAAAGCTTGGCAGATTCGTCGAACATCAATTTTGTGTGCGAAATGCATTTTACTGCCTACTAGAGCGCTATTGCCTGGACTACCGCGAGTAAACCGAAATAGGTAAACACAGCTAACAGGTAATCGATTTGCTGGCATGTCATGAACTTCCATCAAATGCTGAATCGCCTAAAAAAACGTAAATAAAGCTAGACGCTTTAAACGGGTTGTGTCATCAGTTAGCAGTGTCAGGTCGGTACCCCGCGGTCAATTGGTGTGACAGAGCCGGACAACTCACTTAATTACCAGATCCTTTTCGATTGAGAGCGCTCGGTACGGTCGGGTGCGATTTTCGGAATTAAATTGTGTATTTTCTAGGGAAATGTCGACCATTGTTAGAGAATAGGTCAAATCATGTCACATAATATAATGAAATATCAGAGAAGGAAAGGTCCGTATAGCGTAATTCGGACTGGGTCACAATGGTTGTTTGGATTAAAAGCTAACGGAATTATGCGTGTAAATTTGTTAGAAAAGGTCCAGTTTGTTGGACTAGATTAACTAAGTTTCCAGATTTTGTTTTTATAACTGTATTTGCCAAGCAACTGAAAGCAGTTACTAAAATACATATTTTGGCATTAAATTTTCCTATACAAACACAGATGAATCCATAAAATGATACAGGGTCGATTGGGGTAAAAGGAAACTGAAATTCATAGCATATCCTACTTCTATAAAATTTAATCCCAAGCAAGTTTTCCAAAATATTCATGCAAAACAAAACACAACTCGTATACCTACAACTCTCTATCATAACGATATAATTTGAGATACTCCTCGAAATATAGTTGAGGCCTTTACCAGTAAATTTTCTTCTGTCTATACTCGTACTTCACATTGCTGTACTGAGTTCAAACATAGCAATTGCATCCTTTTAGTCTGCATCGCGTTTGCATCGAAGAAGTAGCAACAGTTTTGGCGTCTTTCTCTGTTAATAACACAGTTGGCGATGATGTCATTTCCAGTTTTCTTGTGCGTAATGGTAGATATCTGTTTGAAAAACCCCTAATATAATTATTGTAACTGGTTATTGATTCGTGTGCTTCTCTCGCCATCTGGCAATGTGTTAGAGTGGTAGAGTATTTAAAAAGATGATAAATCCTGTATAGATAATTATAGACCTATATTTATTTTGCTTATATTATAACACCATATAACTTTACGACTGGACGGTCTACTGTGACTAACCCAGCTACGTTTACATAGTTTGTGAGTGAAGTTCTGGAGAGACAGGGACAAGTGGATACAGTCTACACGTATTTTTCACATGCTTTTGATGCTTTGGATCACAAATACTTACTACATAAATTAGATTCCTTTGTGTTTTCTCACAATTTACGTTTGTTGATTGAGTCTTACTTAACTAACAGAGTTAACTATGTATTCTATAACGGATTTTACTCATCTGAACTTCAATTAGCAAATGGTGTTCCACAGGGCTCCAATCTTGGGCCATTACTTTTGAATATATTTATTAACGACCTTCTAGAATCACTTACGTGTCCCGTTTTGGCGTACGCCGATGATATTAAATTGTTCTGCTCTGTATCTGATGACGCAATATCTTGCAACAAAATATCAAAATTTTATTCGAGTGGTCTGCAACTAATAACTTAGTATTAAACATTGATAAATGCTACATCGTATCTTTATCGAGTGGGATCGACTATACTTCGCTTTTAATAAAATCATTGTGAAAGATAATCCATGCCATATCTGATTGTCCTCCCCTTCTGTCCAGAATTAATTTCTTTGTGCCTCGCATTTCCTCTCGTTCTTCCTCCACCTTTACGTTTTCACTTTTCTGAACAAGTTTATGGCAACATTCTCCTTTGCTTACTATGTGTCGTTTGGCTGAGATATTATGAGAACATATTCCAAAATTCCATCAATAATTTGATTCGGTTAAATTCTATTATTATTCCTTTCTTTTTTTTTGCTCACTCATATTTTGTTACATTTCATTTTTTTTTAGTTGTTTAGAATCATTATATTATACATATTGCTGTGGAAAAAGGGGATGAAAAACTGTGCGTGAGTGCCTTGACCCCTTCGTCCAAGTCAGCTGTTTCTAGAAGATTTTTTAAAAGACACAAAATTTTTCGTAAAAGTTAAGTTAGTATTAAGTTACTTTGAAACATGTTGAAAAATTCTTATTAATATCATTTTTAGTTTTGTTTTACCGCAATGTAATTTTCATTTAGCTCAGTTTTTTGTTTTATATGTTTGTTTGCCTGAGTTAAGTCATGTCACCGTGTAAGTTCGCCGTTGTTGCGTGCGCGTCTCTTGGGCCGGCGATTGCTCGGTTGCGGGAGAGAGAAGGCAGTGTACAATTAGACTCTGCGAAGGTAAGATCATTTTCCTGAGCGCTGTAAATGTATGTCGTTTGAAGACATTTTGTTTCCGCGTGTCATTTGATTTTTACAAATCTAACCTTAGTAGAGGCATCTTACACTCAATTCAGTTAATTTTCTTTGTATAATATTTGGAATTCCAAATAGTTTGTTATAGCTGATTTAATTTTACTTTTTGAGAGTTCATTTTTTTTTATTTGATATTTATTTAATTTTTGATTCATTCTTTTTCCTTTTCAGTAAGATTTGATTGTAGTTCACTGTTTTGAAGGTATTTTTACCTTGCTTTGTAATTGCTGACTACATTTGAGCAGTTTTAAGTATTTAAAGTTAAAGACGTTCACCTGAGAACGCCATTTTGCGATTTACACGTGGTGTATAAAATATTATATTTCTAAATTTTCTTAATCTTGTTATTTTCACGTTAAATATAGGGAGTTTTCTTTTAAGCCTGGATTTTAATTAATCTAAGGTTTTAAATTTCTTCCTATTTGTTTTTTTATTTATTAAAGTTCTAATTAATTTTAAAATTCAAATTTTGTTGTTTTAATTTGTTTCCCCACATCGTGGTCAATTTACACCCACTTTCAGTTTCTTAAGGTTTACCTTCAGAAGGTGACCACTGGGATTTTGAATCCCATGCTCTTCAAGAAATTTTTACTCTATTTTAGAGTTGGCGCTCAACTTAATAATTAATATCAGACATTTGGTCACAAGCATTAATTTAATTTTAAATAATTCACATTTTCATAATTATCACAGCATAATTATTTGGCGCCCAACGTGGGGCTCACGATTCATTGTTGTTTTGATTCATTTTTGGCCACGTTTTACTTTGTAATTTTCCCTGCACGAGGTTTCGGGAATTTTTCAACTGTTTCGGGGAAACTAATACCTGTTGTGTTTAAAATTTTTGAACATCGTCGAAATGTCCGGAGAGAACCAAGCACAGGACAAATTGTTCGTCCCAGAAGGAACCTGGAGGGAGCAACCCAGGTACACGAGCGAGGAATCTGTGGCAACCGTGCTAAACAAGACGTATTCGGAGGATTCATTTCCTGAGGAAAAGGAGAGCAAGCAGATGGAGCTTCCACAAGCACTTTTGACGGATGTGAGGGAGTCCCACATCGAGACGTTGGAGCAGAGTGAGACAGGAAAAACTGAGGAAAGTATAGGAATGAAAGATGTGATGATGATGATTAGACAGCTTGTTGTTTCTAATAATGAGATTGTTGTTTCTAATAATGAGATTATGAATGTAACAAAAGGGATACAGAGACAGATTGATGAGATAAGGAGTGATTTTAGATCAGAAATCATAAGAGTAGATGAAAACGTTAAGAAAGTAGAGAGTAAAGTATTAGATAATACAATTAGATCAACAGCTAATGAAATAGCAATTAAACATTGTCAGATAGAGATAAAAGGAATGAAAAATAAATGGGATGAGAGAGAATATGTGGTTGAAGAAAGAGTCAGAAAAATAGAATGCGAAGTGAAGGAAAAGATTGCTGAGAGTGTGGAAAGAGCAGAAGAACAAATAAACAGAAAAATTTCATCAATTCAAGAAATTCCCAATGTCAATCAGTTTGGCAACAGTATTTTGTCAATGCCTGTTCAAATGGAACAGTTACCGAAATTTTTTGGTTCGGTAACGCCCAATCCAATGGCGTTTCTAAGAAATTTGAACGAATTTTTAGAATCCGTACCGGGAGAAAGAAACAAGCTGCGGATCGCCCGCAACGCCATGAAGGATGAAGCGAGATCCTGGTTTGACTTCGTCGCAGATACGATCAATTCCTGGGACCACTTCCAAGATGTATTTCAACGACAATACTGGAGTCAAGCGATTCAACAAAGGGTGAGAACAAATTTATTCTTAGGTTCTTATAATAAGTGCGGATTAGATAGTAGAGAAGCCTATGTCATAAAGAAAATCAATATTCTCAAATTTTTAACACCACCCGTTTTGGAATCTGATTTGATCACGCAATTATCCAGGCATTTTGAGCCTGAGGTCACTCAAGCCATTGCGATGCAAAATATAACCTCTGTTAGTCAATTGTTGGAACTAATGAAGAGATTAGATCAAGCGGAACAATGCAAGGTAAATCCTAGCAATTCGCGAAGTCCTGAAGGCCATGTCAACCACAATCAGGCAACTGGCAGTTCGAGTAATGATGGTTTCAACCGTCAACAGTATTCGCGAGCTAATGTAAATCCGAGACCAGCTCCCTATTTCAACAGGAGACAGTCCTTCACTCCTAGAAATGGTGGACGTCAGAGTCCAAATTCAAACAATCAGAATGTGCCTCAGGTATCCACAACGCACCAAAATGACCGTCACGATGTCCAGACAAGGTCAAACGTCAATCAAGTGGCTTCCCCACAAAATAAGAATTCAATTAAGTCAGCTGACAAAAGTTTGCCTAGTAATTCTGTGCAGTGGAATTCAAATCGCTACGTTAATCAAATTCAAACAAATCAGATATCAAACAGCACTGGCGCAATTCACAAAGACACTAGGTCTAATTTAAATGAGCAAAAGGTTCAAACAAAGCCGAAAGAACTACTCGATGAAGCTCGTGGGCAGGATTTTTAGAAAAACCAACCAAAAAGAAAGAATTGTACACCATTTTACAAAATGATTTAAGATCAATCAATTCAGATTTGCCACATGTAAATGCAATGTTTGGAAAGAATGTTTTAAGATGTTTAGTAGATACGGGAAGTGAGGTTTCAATTTTAGACGAAGAGAAAGTAAAAATGCTAGAGAAAGAAAAAGTAGGGAAATTCATTCCAACTCGAAAAATTACAATCATTACTGCTACAAAAAAGATAATTGCTGCCATCAACAGAGTTTTTGTCGTAGAATTCAAATTACAAAATTCAACTTTTCTGGGAGAGTTTATTTCATTAAAAGGTTTAAAAAGAGATGGAATTATTGGGATTGATTTGTTAGACAAGATGAGAGCGGTGGTAGATGTTGATAAGAGACTAATTCAGATAGGAGAGGAGATAGTTAATTGGTGTGATGAGACTCCTAATGAGGAGAAAATTGTTAATTGTATAAGAAAAGAGAAAGAAAATGTGAATTTAGAGATATTGAAAAGTGATTGTTTGAAAAACGATATACAGGGTAGTGAATTAGTTGATGAGGTTAAAGAAGAAGAAGTTGTTGATGAAGTAGTAGAGTTAGAAGCAAACAATTCCCAGATTGAATTCCCAGATGATTTAAATGAATTTAAGATTGATTGTGATGAAAAGTTTGAATTTAAAGTCAAAGAAATTTTAAAGCAGTACATTTCTCTAGTAGACAAATTCCCGAGTTTCGCAGTTGGTTATGAACATTCTTTAGAAGTAGATGAATCGAAACCTTTCAAAATCAAGAACTATCCAATTCCCAAAAATATGCAAGAAAAAGTCAGAGTTGAGGTATCCCAAATGCTTCAAGATGGGATAATTGAACGTGGAAGAACAAGGTACGTCAATCCTTTAGTCGTCGTCCAAAAGAAGAATGGAGACATCCGTTTGTGTCTTGATGCCCGACGTCTGAATGAACGCACACGACCGCAGTTCGAAACTCCAGTCACGGTTGAAACATTGTTGGCAAGGTGTACAAATGCGAATTATTTTACAAAGCTAGATTTAAAGAGCTCTTTTTGGTTGGTACCGTTGAACAAAGAATCTAGAAAGTTTTGTGGATTTATGGTTGATGGAAATGTGTATCAGTTTAAGGTTGTACCTTATGGTTTAAGTAGTTCGGCTGCCGCGTTGATACGGGCAATGCAACAGATTTTAGAACCATACAATTCGTTTGTAGCTCATTACATCGATGATATTTTAATTTTTAGTCAGAGTTTAGATGAACATTTAGTGCATTTGCGCAAAGTTATTGAAGTTTTAGCAAGGAATGGTTTAAAAGTGAATTTAGGAAAATGTGAGTTTGTAAAGCATGAAGTAAAGTTTTTAGGATATGATTTAACAGAGAATTATGTCAGAGTAGATGAATCTAGGCTAGACGTCATCAAAAAGTACCCTAGACCTAGCAACATAAAGCTTTTAAGAGGTTTTCTTGGTGTAGTCAACTACTACAAAAGGTTTGTTCCAAGATTAGCGCACATCAGTGCACCTTTATTTGAATTGTTGAGAAAGAATGAAAAATTTAAATGGACAAATGAAAGATTAGAAGCATTTGAAAATGTAAAGTCTGAATTTCACAAATCATTATGTTTATTATTGCCAGATTTTAGTAAAGAATTTTTGTTACGTGTCGATGCCAGTGACACAGCCATCAGTGGTGTCTTGATTCAAATTGGCAGGAATGGAGAAGAACCAATTTGTTTTGTCTCAAGGATTTTGAAAAATTATGAGTTAAAATACACTGTGTCAGAAAAAGAAATGCTAGCTGTAGTCCATGCAGTAAACAAGTTAAGATTTTATTTACTAGGCAAGAAATTCATAATTGAGTCAGATCATGCTGCATTAACATCTTTAATGTCAACTCGGTTCTCAAACAACCGAATTTATCGTTGGTCTTTATTATTATCAGAATATGTTTTTGAGATAAGACACATAAGAAGAGATTTGAATGTAACAGCTGATGCTTTGTCTCGTATGCACAATCTGAAAAGCCATTTCAACCATGTTGAGGTAAACACATACAACATGTATGAAGCCGAGGGGTTGTTTGACTTTGTCAGGATCAACGAGGTGCAACAAGATGATTGTTTCGATCGAATACGAGAGGCATTAGTCCACCAGGATGAGTACAAGGATTTTGTCATCAGAGATGGTATTCTAATGAAAAGGATACGAGACCAGTTCAATGTCGTACTCACCGAGTCATTCGCACGTCAAGCAATGCAGGAGCTACATCAATCTCTTGGACACATTGGAGGTCACAAACTTTGGCTCACCTTCCGAGAAGCTTTCTTCGCAACAAGAGACAAGACCATTGCCAAATCCATCGTCCGCACATGTCTTCAATGTCAACTGGGAAAATCAAAAAACCGCACCTGCCAGAATGTCATCAAGAGCATCGTTGTTGAGAACAAACTCGACCTCGTCGCCGTCGACTTTCTTGGAAATCTCTTACCTGGACATTTTGGCTACCGCAACATTTTCGTCATGGTAGATGTTTTCACCAAATACGTAAGACTCTTTCCCACCAGATATTACAACACTGATACAGCAATCCGTTGTATTGACAATTTTATACGAAATCAAGGTAAAATGCGCCGCATTCTTGCTGACAATGCCACTTATTTTAACACGCATCGTTTTGTTGACGCCATGAATGAGCGTGATATTAATGTTTCTTTCTGTTCTATACGTCATCCTTGTGGGAATCCTTGCGAGAGATACATCCAGGAAATCGTCAAGTTTCTCAGGATGCAAACCCATCAACGCCATCCTGATTGGGTCCGCCACGTCCAAAACATCGAAAATTGGATAAACAACACTCCCAACACCACCACGGAGGAGTGCCCATACACTTTAATGTATGGAAGGTTGCCTAGTCGCCCGTGGAACCTTCTCGAGGAGGATGTATACGTGGAGGCACGTACAGAGGAAGCCAGAAGGAAGATTCAACAAAGGGGACAACGTTATGTCCGCCAAGAAAATGCCAAGATCACCAAGCGTACCCGGTTCAATGTTGGCGACCAAGTCCTGGTGCGTCGATATCGTTTGGGAAGACGTGACCAGCAAACCTGCCAAAAGCTGGAACTTCCGTTTGTTGGACCGTACAGAGTGGCCCGTGTGTTTGATGGGGTCACCTACGAACTGCACACTTTGGACGGTACCCAGAACAAAGGTCGGTACCACATCTCTGCCCTCCAGAACTTTCACCACGACCCCGGGTAGTTCGCCGCCCGGAAGTGACGTTTTCACCCCTGTGTGCGGAGACAGGATTTTAATTTTTTTTTATTTTCCGTTGTTCGGACTGTCAATTTTTGTTTTTTCTTTTGTGTGCGTGCGATTTCAAAAGCAAAACAATGACACTTTTCAAGTGCAATTTTTTTCTTTTATAATCGGGAGATGTGCTGTGGAAAAAGGGGATGAAAAACTGTGCGTGAGTGCCTTGACCCCTTCGTCCAAGTCAGCTGTTTCTAGAAGATTTTTTAAAAGACACAAAATTTTTCGTAAAAGTTAAGTTAGTATTAAGTTACTTTGAAACATGTTGAAAAATTCTTATTAATATCATTTTTAGTTTTGTTTTACCGCAATGTAATTTTCATTTAGCTCAGTTTTTTGTTTTATATGTTTGTTTGCCTGAGTTAAGTCATGTCACCGTGTAAGTTCGCCGTTGTTGCGTGCGCGTCTCTTGGGCCGGCGATTGCTCGGTTGCGGGAGAGAGAAGGCAGTGTACAATTAGACTCTGCGAAGGTAAGATCATTTTCCTGAGCGCTGTAAATGTATGTCGTTTGAAGACATTTTGTTTCCGCGTGTCATTTGATTTTTACAAATCTAACCTTAGTAGAGGCATCTTACACTCAATTCAGTTAATTTTCTTTGTATAATATTTGGAATTCCAAATAGTTTGTTATAGCTGATTTAATTTTACTTTTTGAGAGTTCATTTTTTTTTATTTGATATTTATTTAATTTTTGATTCATTCTTTTTCCTTTTCAGTAAGATTTGATTGTAGTTCACTGTTTTGAAGGTATTTTTACCTTGCTTTGTAATTGCTGACTACATTTGAGCAGTTTTAAGTATTTAAAGTTAAAGACGTTCACCTGAGAACGCCATTTTGCGATTTACACGTGGTGTATAAAATATTATATTTCTAAATTTTCTTAATCTTGTTATTTTCACGTTAAATATAGGGAGTTTTCTTTTAAGCCTGGATTTTAATTAATCTAAGGTTTTAAATTTCTTCCTATTTGTTTTTTTATTTATTAAAGTTCTAATTAATTTTAAAATTCAAATTTTGTTGTTTTAATTTGTTTCCCCACATCGTGGTCAATTTACACCCACTTTCAGTTTCTTAAGGTTTACCTTCAGAAGGTGACCACTGGGATTTTGAATCCCATGCTCTTCAAGAAATTTTTACTCTATTTTAGAGTTGGCGCTCAACTTAATAATTAATATCAGACATTTGGTCACAAGCATTAATTTAATTTTAAATAATTCACATTTTCATAATTATCACAGCAATATGTATAGGTAGTATTGTATTGTATGGATTTTATGTGCATGTGTTTCCGTGTATGATTTATATTCTTACCCTGTAAATGGTAAGCCGTTGGGTAATAAAGAACCTATTTTTATTAAGATGTGAATAAGTGACAAAACACTGTCAGTTTATTAATTTTTGTATTCCTAAATATGAAAACTATTTTTTCAAACAGTTTTCTTGACAGGAGATTTACATTAATATTAATTAATCATATTCATATTCTTCAGGTTATTATAGAACGCAGGCAGATGTATAGATATAGGTCCATAGCAAAATTCAAAACGGTAAGCGGACTTTCCGATAGCACCTAAAGCCTTTTAACCACTCCGTTCCCATTAGAGGCTAAATATTTCAGTCCTGAAACATTCAATATCCTGCCGGTCGTGGGAGCTTTCCGTGCGCCGATTACAATAGTCAGTCACGCGTGCTTTTTGCGGCCGGGCTACGAGCCAGGAACGGACAGTAAAAACGAATACACTTCTCTCGGTACGCTCGCTCCCTTTTTTCCCTTTTTCCTCGACGACCGCTATATGAGAGTAATTTCCGTTGTTGCGGTTAAGTATTGAAGGCCGCGCGCTCAACTGTCGCTTCAGCGGTTTAAACTTTTCACCGATCACTTTTATCCCATCGCTCTGCCAACTCTTCAGCGCTTCTCCCTCTACTCTCTTCCCTGTTTACCATCTAAATTGTGGTATCATCCTCCCTCATCGATTGTTATTGATCATTCTGGTTCTACTAACAAATGCGTAGCAGAACGGTGATGAAAGCAGTCGCCGGTAACTAATGCTTTTAACTAAATAGTTGACCGGAAGAACCGTTACTGGAAAAAAATATATATTACACCAATATCTGTTTGGAGGTAACGGACGTGCAGGTAAATCTTACATTATACATACATATAATATAAAATTAGAATATAGTTGACAATTAAAACACTTTAACACAAACTGCATTGTAACGAACGCATATCTCGATAGCAAGTCAGTAGCAAGCTGAACAAAATGACAAAGCGATTCGACTTTTTACACTTTCTCTGTAAGAATTTGGCACGGGTTTTCCAATTATTCCTTGTATCCTCTAAAGCACAGTTATAGTATGGATGCATTGAAAACGGTATACTATTCAGATTTTTATTCTAGGCTGAAGTTCTTTGTTGGGATATCCAGCACAGCACAGAGGGTTTTCATATTATAATATATCGTATCTAATTGGTCAGTATCTGACATAACATTTATAGAATTATTATGTTCATTAATTTGTGCCATATCTAAAAACATAGGATTTTTGTCGTTACTTTCAATATTAATAATATATGGATTATGAAGATCAAATTTATGATTATTCTCTCTGGCGTGATCAGTCAAAGCGCAAGATCATTTTTCTATACGACAGTCACTTTTGTGTTGACTAATGCGATGTTTTAACCATTGACTAGTCTGACCAATATAGCAACCATGTTAACCAAGACAAGAAACTTTGTAAACAGAATTGACATTCAAATAAAGCGGGATAGCATCCTTAAGAATTGTAAAAAATGTCTGATTTTTATTTGGTTGTATTTAGCTATATTTAATCTAGGCCTACCACTAAAGATCTTCATAATATTGGTGCTAAGGTTACTAACATATGGTAAATATCTATAAGTCACTTCAACATTGTTGTCATCCTTTAGCAGATTTTCGTGACGAGGTGAGTAAAAAACTAATTGATGGACTAATACTCTTGGATAAGTATTGTTGGCAAAAATATTCATCAACTTATTTAAACTTTGTTGAAAGAATTGTTCTATCTACTAGATGCCTTGGGTTCCTGGTACCAAGCAAGGAAAACGATATTAAAAGAAGTCAGAATCATCTTGGTATCCAAAAAGGAGAAGTACCTTCCATTTTCAGTTCCTATGATAAATTGTAGATGATTATGAAAGCAATTAAAAATATCTAAAACAACATTGGACGAGTCATAACGAACAGAACATGTGACCCCATGACTCTTTCAATGCCTTTCAATTGCGTTAGTTAGTTCAGCTGAAATACTCTGGAATCAAGCTTACCACTCGGGGCAAGCGATCGCAGACTAACTGGAGGGCGCCACCCACTACAATCCACAGTCACCTTGCAGACCTCCTTGCCCGCGGAACCCAAGATAATAAGATATTGTTTTGACATACCAGGATGCGCAAATTATAGAATAGTCACCCCTTCTCCAGAAGGGAAGAAAACAACCCGGATGATTAAAAAAGAACACCAGGGCTTTATTAAAGTAAGGGGCTTCAGTCGGGTGTGTGGTAGTACACAACGGCAAAACTAAACAGATGGCAGATTCGGTAGATTGCTCGCCTGATTTAAAAACGCTAATAAAAGTTTTGTCCTCACAGGAGGAAATTTTCGAAATAAACCAAAAAAAAATATATATATTTAGCTTAAGGCTTATACAATAAAAAAAAAAGTGAAGTTAAATTGAAAATAATTTTATAAAATTTAATCACAAGTTAAATTGTGTTAAATTTTATCTAAGTTGTAAATTTTATCAAAAGTTGAAGGTAAACAAAACAAATAAGTAAGTAAATAAATGAATGACTAGATGAGAAGAGCAAAGTTTACTTAAAGCTTTAAGTCTGGCGAAAAAAAACCGCTAGGTAATGAATATACACAAAAGAAAAACACAGCAACGCCTGGCAATTTCTTAAATTCTGGGTAGTGCCCCCCCTCCCTCCAAATCTTGCGGGTTTCACAGCGCTTTACACAGGATTGAATCAAAGCACCTTAAAAATAAATATTAAATAAAACTTGGCATTCGAGTGTGCGGATTTAAAAATTGTAGGCAAACCAATCATTCGTCGATTTGAAAATAAGCAAAATAAAAATTAATAAAACTAGCCTTCAGCCCAGGATGAATTTACACAAGAGAAACATTTAATTTACTCATTGTCAGTTAGGTGAAGAAATAAAATAAGATTTGCACAAAAAAAACAAAATGCAAAATTAAATTTTTCGGTGGTTGTTTACATTAAATTAAACACGAGGAAAAAAAGTGAAGCAAACCTCAGTAGCAAATCCAATTCATTAACTAAATTTGTACGACGCAAGTCGCTGTATAATTAAAAGTAACTTTAGAATGAAAAACAGAGGTCTCCAAAATGACTCTAATTCTCTTGAACACAAAGTTATTTGTCAACTATAAAAGCTCAGGTGAAATTACCAGCTTCGTGGTTGCATGATAGTAATCAGAGAAAATTTATATTTTAATTGTGCGAAGATATTAATATAATAAAGCCAAGCTCCCAAAGTAAACCTCTACGGACCGAATCTTGCAGGCTATTATTAAGCCTCAATATTCATCAATATCAGGATTACTTCTCCACGATGTAATTCGTCTGGCCGCGTGCAATCAGTAGGTTATGTATAGTATCAGTATAATAGGCGGTACAATAAAAAAGAAACACTAAAATATTGCAAGGGTATCAGAAATTGCATTCAAAAATACCAAAGTCAAAAATAGAATCTGACGGCACAAATCGTCTACAGCGAGGTTATCTGGTTACTAAAATAACTGCAAATCACACCCGTACGGTTATAGCCGCATTAGCGGGTACCTTTTCTCGAGAAAAGAAAGTTAAAACGTAACAGAGCTGGAACGCAAATTATCCCGTACTCATGAACAGCAACCGCACAAGAGAGCCTCTCTTGTTCCGTGACACAAGAAAAGCCATGACATTGCACTTGCGAAGAAATGTGCACGAGACATGTTTTAAAATTCAATGTTATTTTCCTTTTATTATCATTATAAATGCACGAATACATAGAAAAGTGTGGCGTTTTAAAGTAATCACAGAAACAATTTGCTATTTAGGAAAACAAAATAAGTAGTACTGCTGTAATTTGTTTAAAAATTTAATTGTAACATATGAAAGTCATGGTGCAAACTGTCTGCTAACTACCTGACTTCATGTGCATATGAAGCGTGGCTGAAGGCAAATGTATTCACACAAATCGTCACATACACGTAGTAAAAGCAGAGAATAGAGTGAGAATATATTTATAATATTTATTTCATTCTTTCGCTTCGCATTGCAATATTCATCCCCAGCGCTACATTCAAATGAAAGGTACGTGTGTCCCAACACTCCATCTGCTGCTATGCATGTATGTCGCACACGGGATGCCAAAAATCATTAAATGTAGAAAAAGCAAATAAAATTTTAAATGTAAAATCCGCTAAATAGAAGTCCAGTCTATGTAACGAGGCGCTATCCGTTCGAATGGGTTTCACGCTCTCGTCAGTTTTATTTTCGGAAAATCAATTTAAAACAGACATCCAATTGATTAACGCGGCAATAAAATCTACGTTTTAAATTAACGCTCGCCTAAATACCACAGAACGCCCGCCCAGAATGCAGCAGCAGCACTCACAAAAGGACAGATGTCTACGTTTATACGTCGGCGAACGTCTATTCAATTTACTTTAGTGCAAGAGTGGAACGTGATTAACAGACTCTCCATATCCAGGATTTTTCACAGCAAGGGTGAATCCTCTTCTAATGCATTACTCCCGCCCTGGATGAAACGGACACGAATAGGAAACCGGCACGTACGCCGTGTAATACACATGCTCGAAGAAAAAGCCTTTTAGTTCAATTCCAGTTTTTTGTGGTAATACCATGCGCGACCCCGGGCAGCAGCAGAATTAGTGTGCGAAGTACTGCCGTAAAACTGTGACGTAGTTTTCTGCTTTCTTCCTGTCTCTTGCTTTCGTCGTTTACGCCCGACGGCTAAGTTTGAGATCGCTTACGGATTAATTATTTCCGAGATCTTCTCAAAGAAACATACGTCATCGCGTTGTAATCATATGGAGTTTTATGTTTCTCATCGCAAGGGCATTTGTACGTCGATAAAGCCATTAAAATAGATGGAGTTTGGTGAAAATGTAAAGCTTCTTCTTTTGAAGGAACGATTATTATATTAATAAACTATGCCATAAATTATGCTATGTACTTTTGTGTATGCTATGGTACTAGCTTATTTATCATTTCTGTCGCACAGCTTAAGTAATTAATGACTCACCAGTGGCGTACAAGAAAATGTTAAAGAATTTTAGGATATATCCAGAAAACATTTTATATTAGATTTTCTAACATCATGTAAAGGAAAAATCAGTCTAATAACCTATTTCCATGAATATTGTAGAACTGAAATATCAATATCAATGTTCCTTTAACATTTTTGGTATTGTGATATCTTCGCGAGAAACTTTTTGTAATATCTAGATATTCCGAAATGTATGTTATAGAATTTTATTTGACAGGTGAGATTTCATTAGAATCCCCATTCAAATATCGCGTAATATACCTGAAAGTACAGCTCTAAGGATGTATGCAGGAACCAGGGCTATGTAATGAAGTATCGATTTCTTGTTACAGCGAAATGGTGAAGTTCATGTGTTTATACATGCGAATATATGTATAGTGCGAAGTGAAACGGGTATTAACAGTAATATGTATGCATCCGAGCGAGCTTTTATGCAAAGCTCATAAATTTCGAAATATGCACGGAAGTTACTTAATGTACGAAAACAACTGGTGTATGAAAATTATAAAATTATTAATTTTTTTCCATTTGGCATCTCTCACCCTCCGAGCATTACAAAATCTAAATTAATCCTAGCATTTTGTAATTCGGAGTGGGACCAATGTTTACGCACTTCAATCATTATTTCTTAAATTGAGGTAAATAATGTGGGAACCTTCATACGGTATAAGCAATTAATTTGTGGCGAAGAAATGAATGGAAATAGTTAATTATTTTCCCAATTCAGGATACACAGCTTCATGACATATTTATTCCTTAATAAGTATGTATTTATATTCAGTGACGTGTTCTTTTTTAATATAAATATGTACAGTTAATTCTGGGCGGACATACAATTATTTTTATATTGTTCAACTAATGTTTCATAGTATTCTAGATCGGTCTTCGTTAAATATTTCCATTAACTTTTTTATAATTCCTATTTAAAAGTTATATTATTTGACTGTATTTGTAGGAATAAATATACTACAATAAATATCTATATAAACATTAGAAGTAGCAACATTAGAACAAGATAGCAAGAGAAACATAAACGTATTTTACAAATCTGCAAAAGTGCATATCAATAATAGTAGAGAAGAGAAAAAGGATGAAATTGTAGAATTCTAGAGAGAATACCATAAAAATCTATTAAGAACCAACTAGTCACAGGAAATCAGGAAAATAACACCACAAGTCACAATTGTTTCTGAAAACTATACTGAAGATTATGACATGATACTAACACAAGCAGAAGTGAAATGTAAGTATAAAAGGAGAGAAATAACATCACACAATATTATTGAGCGGATGTTCTTTTAAAGCTGATCCTACAAATTCAGATCCTTAAGGCACTGTTGAATGAATTCTTCTACGTGTAAGAATTCGAAATTCTTTAAGTACGATTAAAAAGATTTAATTTCATTTCTTGAAACTAGCTGTTGATAAGTACCGTGGGATCTGCGGTAACAGTTTTTTTCAACGGCAAAGACGTTCTAGGTTGTTCAAATTTCGCTATTACATGATAATGTATTGTCGGTATTATCCTTATCTTTACCTGGTCTAGCTAAAGCCAAATTTGCTGATCGGCAAATCCCACGATACCGTCCGAAAGGGCATTTGAAGTTCAGAAACATAAACAAAAGACAACATTGATGCGCCCTCTTGTAGAGAGAAGTAGAACGAGTTACCGTCTCAGTAGAACGGGCGGGACATTAGTTTATAAAAACCCTGAGATTGTTGTTCGAGTTAGTCAGTTTTGAGTTCGTGGAGTCCGAAACAGCTTTTGAAAAGCTCGCGTTCCCCTTCGTTACCGGGCGAATCTGAATTTTAAATTATATTTAATAATCCACATCCAATTCTTCCACATAGAATGGTATTCTCACATTCTCATTCCTCAGAATGTTTCATTTTACAAAAAAGGATTATAAGAATGATGTTTTCTTTAAGGAATTGCTAACCTATAGCTTATATTATCCGATATTTCGTGTAAAAGGTGTAGATCAATTATTCTCTTCATGCGTAGTTGTAATATGAGCAACTTTTAAAAACAATAGGTGCGAAACAATTTGAATGAATGTATGACTAGAAAGAAACACATCGGGCGTAAAAATTAACTACGTACGGTTGAGGTTATACATTCCAACGTTTGTTGAAACGAACGTTCATTCGCTTACCTACGTTTTCTACTTTAAACTGGAAGTAGAATTCTTTTAAAATTAAAAAAAGCAATCGTGCCGTGTATATTACCGAGTCTCGGCAACAATAACAGAGCAGTTAGTCACGTATCACAAGATAGCGTGTAAGTTCATTGCCATTTCTATACAGCGAGCCTATATTTACAGGCCCGCGCCTGGCGTGATAAAGGCACGCCATGAATATGCAAGTGTGCATTAATTGGAATATACCCGCCCATGGAAAATGCAAGCACTTGGTCGCAACAGTGGACTGCTTGGTATGGAACAAGAGTGTATGCGTATAATAAAGCACAGCGTCAGTAGTAACGTGCACGCTGGCGGTACACACAGTCAATGGAACCACATTAAAGGAGATACCCCCGACATAAAAGCTCGCCTCCGCGGACGCTGGGCGCAATAAGTCAGCTGAGCTGCGGGTTCTCAGTACGCATTATATTTCACGTGAATGTAATATACTTTGAGAGGAGGAAAAAGGTAAAAATCGAAAAAGTTACGAACTCATAAGCTTTGCTTCGGTGTAATTTCGAAACATTCTATATCTCTTCAAGTTTATGAAGTACTTCAAATATTCTATTATGTTTAAGATTGCTTCCTTTTAGGCTCCTTTGAAATAAAAACAAACAATACATAGATAATATAATCAAAAAGTCAATATTTTGAAACTGTCGATATTCAGAACCGCAGTTCAAGTTTCTTAATAGACATACAACCTGGTAATAACTCTAGACTTATAATACATTTATAACTGTCGTAAAACAGACTGCTGTCTTTTGTCGTCAATCTCCACCTTAAAATTTCGCAAAAAATGTCTGTCAGATACTCAAATATATTGCTAAGAAACCCTAGCTAAAATTTGCCCACACAATATTTTTAATAACGTAGGAACACTATATTTTTTTATTTCAATTATATATTTTAGAATTTAATATATCAGTTTAATTCAATTAGACACCCTTCAGAGTCACCTGTAATACTTTTTAAACAATACATCTATAAGTCAGATCTCAATTTGCAGGTGGCACGATAGTTGAAAATCCCCAGTGAAGATCTAAAAATTTTAACTCGTGCCTTCCTAAGATCTGTATTTGAGATATTTCAAATTGTGTTAGACCAGACAGCTCGTTAGCTCAATTGGTAGAGTCGCCCGTTCGGCAAGCGGGAAGTGCCTGGTTCAAATCCGATACGAGGTAAAATTTTTAACATAGAAAATTGTTGCATTAGGGTAAAACCGGTAGAGTTGGCCCTCCGGGTGAGTCGACTCGATCAAATATCTCGAACAACAGTAACATTTAGGGAATAATTCCCGCGTCTTATTAACCTTGAACACGCCGTTACATCGCTCCGTGAAAATCGTGGTTATTAAGTGACTAATAGGTAAGTTATTCACAAAAAAGGTTTGTTAGTCTCTAAAAAAATGTTATGGGATCTAGTCAAACTTCGGTACTACTGACTATTCAAGCTTCCTATTGAAATAATTGCGAACACATGGCTTAGTCAATTATTTGAGGTTATGTTTGCGTGGTTGGTTGCCCTTGTATCGCTCTAAAACTCACAACTATCGGGTGAGCCAGCTCTCCCGTCTCATTTGGGTGAGATGACCCGAGTGGATTTGGGAGAGATGGCCCAGTAATTAAATTTATTCATTTTCTGATTTATACATTTTCTAGCCATGCCTACGCAATACAAAAGAAAACGAATCAAATCTCGATGTTTGTGGAGTGAGGAGCAGCTAGTAGAAGCTGCAAATGCGGTTCGAAAGGGAGAAATGGGAGTAAATGAAGCCTCTCGATCTCTTAATATACCTCCCCCAACACTAAGAAGGTGATTAAAAAGTAATAACTTAAACAAAATAGGTTTAGGTGGTGGCACTTGTGTGTTAGGACCAGAAAATGAAAACAAAATTAAACGACACGTTTTCAAATTACAAAAAACGATTTCGCTCCTACAAGATACTCCGTAAGAAAAATGGCATATAGATTGGCGGAGACATTAGAAATTAACAACACAATTAACAAGCAAACGCTTAGCAGGTAACGACTGGTTGCAAAACTTTTTGAAGAGGTATCCAGAGCTAAGTGTGAGAAAAGCGGAAGGGGTATCTTCGGCACGGAGTCAGCGTATGCATGTCAAAGAAGTTCAAGATTATTTTAATCTTTTGGAGAAAATCCTTCAAGAAAATGATCTTTTAAATAAATCAAGCAATGTGATCAATATGGATGAAATTGGATTACGGTTGAACAATAAGGCTGAAAATGTAATAGCAAAGAAGGGTTACAAAAATGTTGCTGCTGTTACATCATCTGAAAAAGGAGAAACAATTAGAGTGTTGGCTTGCTGTAATGCTGAGGGTGCATTTCTTCCACCAACTTGTATATTCAAGGGGAAGAGCTTGAAAGGAGTTCGGAGATGGGATGCCACCTGGCTCAAAACATATCAAAACGAAAGCGGATTGAAACAAAGAAGAAACAAAAAGAAACAAGAATACTTAAAAAAACGCCAAGCAGCTCGGTCAAACAAAAGTAAAAAGCCCCTCAAGTAGAAGTTCTCTAAACCATCGTCCTCTGGTGATTCTGACATCGATCTCCAGGAATCAAGTGAGGAGATAGAGGAGGAGGATGAAAATGAATGCGTGGGTTGCGGTGAAATATACAAAGCTACCTCTAAGAAGGACGATTGGCTTCAATGTGTGCAATGTGCTCGTTGGGTTCACGAGGGTTGCTCAAAATATGAAAACTAATGTGACCGCTGCGGTAAAATAATCACTAAGAAGCGCACATAATACCCTCAAATCAGATTAATGTCATAGGGCAATGTCACCCTGACAATTTGGGTGAGATGATTTTTTTTTACTTTTTCTAATATATTTTTTTAAAAGTTTATTTGAGTTTATATTAGTTATAAGAATACGGTATTGTTTATAGAAGATGTTTTTGATTTTTTTTCTTTAAGGGAAAATCCTTTATCGACGCCACCCCTGGGTCTATGACGTGGCAGTGTGAGACTCTCCTGACATGGCCTACTCACTAAAAAGCCCCCATTCTTCGTCGCGGCATATCCGGAACTGCCTTTTAAGCATACCATCGAATAAGCAGCCGACTCCGTGTACTACTGCCTCATCTTGTCCCTTTCTTGGGTTTCACGTGCCGACATAATCTTCCTAATTAGGGCTACCACTGACCTCCAGTTTGTCTCGCTCACTAGCATCGTCTCTATAATGGTGACAGTGTCCAGCGGTCTACCAAGTTCCCAGACCAGTCGGTCTCTATCTTCCTTCCATCTTGCGCAAATCACTACTGCATGCTCGGGAGTATCATCCGGAGCGCCGCAATCCAGACAGCAGTCATCCTCCACCAACTTGAACCTTTTCAGATAACTACCGAAATGTCCATGACCGGAAAGAAACTGGGTCATAAAGTAATCGGTGCTCCGAAAACCGCACCGAGCCCACGGAGCAATGTCCCGGATCAGAGTCCTCGTCCAGGCCGCCCTGCTATCAAGTCTATCCCACTCCCGCTGCCATTTTTTCAAGGTTACCGCTCTCTCCCTCTGTCTTAACGATGCCGACAATCGGCCACCAGAACTATACAGTCTCGTCTGCTCATCTGCCAAGATAGAGATCGGTGGTACACCGGCTATCACTTGTGTCGCCTCAGTGGAGATAGTTCTATATCCACTGACACATCTTAACAAGATCTTCCTTTGAGTTTTTTTCATGATGTTCCGGTTCTTCTTAATGTCCAAAGAAGATGTTAATTAGTATAGTGTATTTTTTTATTATAAAATTTTCAATTATTAGTCAATGATTTCTTAATTTAAAGAAACGTGGGCCAACTCTACCGGTGTTACCCTATACGAAGGAAGTCGTATATATGCTGACAACAGGTGAAAGAGTATGCATCAGAATTAAAGACGGAAAATATATCAAATTCGATCACGCTAAATTTAAAAAAAAAAAAACGTAACGGTTTCTACTGTGAATAGTTTTACTTTTCATGCATAGTAATATTGTTTTACCATCGGATCATATCACCCGTCTGCCATGCATTTGCTGGCGGTACCTTTACTAAATATATACCCTGTCTACTTGCACCTAAGAAATGAGTAGCAAGTGTAGAATGGAGTACTGGAGGTTATTTCTGCATCTTTGGACTAATTTGGCTGTTGTTTACTTATAATACGAATATGTTGTGAAATGAAATGTTTACTTACGTTTTAATTGGCATTAAAATACCAGCCGTTAATGTTAAGTTGCTCTACTGGGAACATGTTGTCTGTTTAAATTGGACATTTGATGGGGCACTTTAGAGAATTGTTCCGCGTATGTGTGCGTAACTTTAAACGCAGCAAAATACTTGCCAATGGATTGGTAACACTTAACCCCAGCGGAGATGTCAAAATCACCAAACGCCGCCTATAAATTAATTTAATTAAGCTATGCGTCTCGATTTACTCGACTGGGCTGCCGGAATAATTAACGATAATTAGCGCCCGGTATGTTAATGGCCGCAAATAGCATCAGATAGTGTACGAGCGTTGGATAGTTAAGACTATCCACGCAATTAACTGTTAAACTGAGGCGAAATGACAGACAGATATCGCGCACGTCGCGTACGCAGGCAGGGCGCGTAATTGACCGCAAGCATCTTCACTTATTAAACGGCAGGGTCCTCCTATCAAATCAGGGTTAATGTCGTAAGCGTGTAGCAACATCGCCCTTTTACGGTGTTATGGTAATGTACGGCCTTTTACGCAGTATATCGCTAAAGTTAAACCCAATTTGCCTCATTCGGCGTTGTTCGAAGCCGCTGGTTCGATCTTTATGGGGACCAGGACAGAGTGTATAGCGTTAGGTCATTCGGGATTTGGTGGTAGATGAAGAGAAATTTATAATTTACAAGTTATAAAATTGGTGGGCGAGCGAGGATCAGATTTTACCCTTAAATACTCTAAAAATCGAGTGACTTTCGTTTATGCTTTTAATATGCTATAAATATGTAAACGTATTTTATATCCCATCGTTTTTGTATTAAAGTTATTAAACTGCTTAAACTCATATCAAAGTTTGTCATCTGGTAAATAGAGCGGACCAACCCTTAGCTCATGTTATGGTAATTGTATTTATCAAACTTGCACCTCATATGAAGTAAGGTCCGTGAAGATATTAATATTCAAAGCCCATTCGCTGTTGAAAAAGAAAATGCGTTGAAATTAATTGTTTTACGGTGGAAATTGTTCCAAACCACAATTATTTTCTTTGGTTTCGATCGGTTGAAAAAATCTTTTAACTTTACTAAACGCTTACACAGTTGTTTGGATAGGTGCATCCATGTTAATATACACAGATTTGAGTATCTCACTTTCCTGCTGCTTTGTTTTTACTAGTCGTTGCTTCTTTTCCCATTCTTTTATTGATAGTTTCCTTCATCACTACTATTTTTATAAACTGCTTTTACTACCTCCTTTATTTCATTCTCCTCTCGTAATAGTTATTAAATCTTCTTGAATAAATCTGTCATCCATTGTTAGATCCTTGAGCAGAAAGTTTATGCAAACAATACCATGCCAGCAACATTTTTTTAAGGCGTAATTATTTTGTGGTATCGAAATGGACGTCTACTATTTGCCTGAAGTATTGCGAAGTTTCGCCTTATTCAATATCTTCAATAGTACCTCAAGCTCATTCTCAAGCCATGCCGAGTTCTGCTGCCACTAAGGTTAATTCATTGTTTAGGTAGGTACTAAAATTAATATGCTGCTCTGTCAACCGAAATTTCGATATCTGATACCTCATTGTTCATCTTACACAGACATTCGAAGTTCTGTGACGTAAACCACAATAAGTACAGGACGAGAACGAGATATCGCAGATAGACATTACTTATCTCATCCTATTATTAAATCCACGCCGACGAGATTAAATTAATATGGAGATTATCTAAGATGTATATGGCGTATATTGTCGATTAAAACTTATTAACTACCTAATACTTCTCTCTGAAATGAATCACTTTTATAAAACTTGACCATTTACATATGTATATACAGGGTGTTTTGAAACATCGTTTAAAGATTTTAAGGGCATGTAGTACGATCGAAAATAAGGTTAAAAGTCATAATAAACATTTGTCCACAAATTAACTGTTTACGAGATAACAGCGATTTTATCGCAAATGCAGAATAAGTTTGCTTTAGCGGTTTTTGTTAAGATGTTATTGTATTTTAACATAACATAGATTATAACTAAAGAAGATGTTCAAAATGACGTCCTTCCATTTCGACACAGGATCTACATCTGCTTTCAAAGGAAGCGCGCACTCTTTCAAAAAACAAGGGTTTTTCTCGTATTATCTGGCAACAGTGTTCTATTCGTTGGCGCAACTCTAGAAGTTCGTTTACCGGTGTTGCGTACACTAAACTTTTCAAATAACCCCAGATACTAAAGTCCAATGGGTTTAGATCGGGAAACCTTGGAGGCCAAGCAATGGGACCTGCTCGCCCTATCCATCTCCCAGGCAATTCATTGTTAAGATGTTCCCTAACAGCACGCGTAAAGTGCGGTGGAGCTCCATCTTGCATAAACCAGAGGTTCAGTCTTAGATTTATAGGTAAATCTTCCAAAAGTTCAGGTAAAGTATTTTCCAAGAACTGGAGGTATGCAGGACCTGTTAGGCGTTGTGGCAAAACAATCGGTCCTAACAACCGTTCCCCTATCATGCCTAACCAGATGTTTAGAGAGAAACGTTGCTGGTGCCGAGCTTCAACAGTAGCATGAGGATTCTCGTCACACTAAACGTGATTGTTGTGGAAATTAAATATTCCATTTTTAGTAAAACCAGCTTCCAGGATGTTATCAGCGAAATCTGGCCGATCAGCAGCTGTTGGCAAAAACCACTCACAGAAAGCCCTTCTCGCTTGATAATCAGGAGCAGTAAGGCCTTGTACCCGTTGGATATGGTAGGGGTATAGGAGTTGCTCATGAAGAGTTCTCCAAACAAGATTGCTGCTTACACCCACTTGAGTCGAAATTCTTCTAACACTAGTTTCGGGATTTTCATCAATAATATTCAAAATTCGATCTTCTATCTGTGGAGTACATGCTAATCTCTGCCGTCCAGTATCAGAAGACCGCTTCTCAAACGAACCAGTTTCTCTTAGTCGTTGAAACACCGTCTGAAACATCACATGCGAAGGCAGTTGGCGATCAGCAAACATTTCAGCATAGAAGCGACGTGCTTGTAAAGAATTCCCATTAGCACGACCGTACATGAACACCATATCGCTCATTTCAGCATTAGAATACGCAACCATTGTAATTGCTACAAATTGCACAAAACGTCAAATTAAACTGTCATAAAACAATAGCTGATAAGCACCTGTTTACTGGGATATGTTATATCCATGTACTACTAGGAACACTCGCTGTTATCTCGTAAACGGTTGATTTGTGAACATATGTTTATTATGACTTTTAACCTTATTTTCGATCGTACTACATGCCCTTAAAATCTTTAAACGATGTTTCAAAACACCCTGTATACAAGCAATAAAGCTGGTTTACGTGTATTAGATGTTTCATTTTTTATGTCAATTTACTGTTAGACAACATTGCCTTACGTTCGCTTGAATGTTTTTATAAGTTGGACTTTAAATGGATTATAATACGAAGGTGATTGATGATTTCCAAGTTCTCACTGCTTGAAAAAATTTTGAAAACGTATTAGTGAAAAAGGCTGAAGCTGAGCTCTGCATACAACCGCGACGATCTTTGACTAAAATACTTCATAAGAGAAGCGGACATTGTTGGATGTAGTAAAATTTGTTTCTGTCAAATCAACGGTGTAAATGTGGATGGATAGGTTTAATAGTGGTCAATACAGCTTCCCCAGTAATCATCCATACACATGTGCGCGTTACCACAATGCTGCCACTGCAAAGCGCGCGTACATAATGTGTATACAACGCGGAAAGGTACCAGTCAGACAGCAATACAACTATTGCCTTTATTTGTTACATTTACTGTACAAATTTGTTGGTGTAATGTTCAACTTATACGATATTATTCATCTACCAATCCCTTTTGCACTAAATACAAGCAAAACAATTTTTGTGGAATGTATGCAAATAGTAAAATAAAGCTAATAAAGTTTATATATCATCTCGAAACGATTTTTATTACCAAGATCAAAAGCATGTACGACAAATTGTTTCAAGAATACTAATTTTAATATATAAACAAAGACCTCCTATTCTCATATCAGTTTTACACAAGTTTTAATCGTAATGTACATGATCATGTGAAACGTTGTATGTATCTCACGGTGTTGGGCTTTTGCGTTTGAAATATTAGCTGTTCATATTTAGGAATATATTTGTAAGTTAATCAAATTTCTTTTATTGTTTACATATAGGTTCTGTTAAATAATATGTATATGTAGGATACCTCTCATACAAGTAAGATCATGAGCTGGAATAGATAAACAATCCGTTTCTAGTATTATAACTATGGTGCTCTTTATCGTTAGCAAAGTCTTTATCCATATCTTTTACAAAAAGTGCAACTTCTAGAATGTATACATTTTCAACCGCCTGAAAATCGATCTACAAGATAAATATATGGATTTAGATACACCCATAATATTTCTAAGCGCAAGTATTTGAGTATATATAAGCACCTCAAAATGAAATGATATAGGACATCCTTGAACATTTATGCTTACCTATGTATGTATGGTTGTGTGATATTAGGGTGATAGTACACTGCGACTTGAAAGATCTATTGTGTCCCCTCTTCTCGCTGTATTTACAGCTGGCCGTCCAGTCTGATTCCTTTTAAAAAGTGCAGAATGTCCGAAGGCCCCAGATTAGGTAACTCTCCCTCTTCGATTTCACATGCTCCCAAGTGCAGCGCCCTTGAGTTGCACAGTGCAGGGCACTTTGTGAGTAGATGGACGGACGTTTCGTCCTGTTCCCCACAAAATCTACATTCGCTTCCTTCGCTATTCCAAGCCTGCTTAGATGTCCGTTCAGTTTACAATGGCCTGTAAGAATCCCTGTCAATATCCGAATATTATTTTTACTCAGGTTGATGCATTCTGCAGATCTCTTCTGGTTATAGGTTCCCAGAAGAGTTTTAGCTTGCCTCATTCCCTGCAGATTCTCCCAGTATTGGGATTTTCTCTGCTCTACTTCATTTTTCAGTTTCTCCAGTGTTATGCTGCTACTTATCCCGCAAAAAGGTTCTGGACTTACAAAAGGTGTTCTATCCCCTCTCTTAGCGAGATTATCTGTTATTTCGTTTCCTTCCACTCCCGTGTGTCCCGAAACCCACAATAGGGTTACCTTGTTCTTTTTGCCTAGCTCGTTTAGTTTTTGTAGACACTCCCACGCCATTTTGGAGCTGACTATGTTTGACCTCAGCGCCCTAATGACTGCTTGACTATCAGATATTATGATAATCTCCTGCTTTTCATAGCTTCTGTCAATGTTGCCCTGGACATATCTTTCAATAGCGTGTAATATTTGGTTCTAGGCCCATATATGCCTATTCCAGTTCCTTCTGCCGTGTTGGAGCCATCTGTGTACCATTTAATGGCGTTTCTATTGAGTTTCGAAATGGTATGCTTACCTAATTTGGTGGACAATACATTGCATGATATATCGAAGACTTTAGAGTAGTTATACCTATTCCCATATTAGACTATTCGCTATATATAACCCAATAAATTGTGTTTTCGTTACCTGTATATCAATGGAACAAATACCGTTTTTTTTTTATCAAACCTCAACATCAGGGTATTAAACATAGGTTGGGTATTAATAATTTTGTGCATTTAGAGACGCGTCTGTTTATATAGTCTTCTTCTACTTGTATTTTCATTAGTTACACCTTACCAAAGTACCATACAATATGATATATTGTGAAATAGGATCATAAACAGTTTTAGCACAAGCTGTCCAATAGTATCTATTAGCATGGAAGCAAATTTCAAGATAATTGAGGAATGGTTTACTGTGTGTTATGGTGTCTGCCATGTACGTTTTAACGTTTTTGGTTTTTTGTAACAATTTCTAGTTTTAAATAATGCAAGCTTCAAAATTGTGGATTCTGTTTTGCTAGATTATGCATGTTGGGCTACCACTTTTACAGTCTCCGCGTTCTTTGCAGTTACATCAACATAGAATATTAATACAGTAGTAGGTTATACGTGGCCATAGTTAGTAATTACGTTTGTTTTCCATTAACATGAATGATCTGTACCTATAATTAATGCATGCTGTGAAAATGGTGTCCATTAATAAATTAATGAACATGTGGTGTACGAATTGAATCCGATCTCTTTAATGAAAAGTAATTTCTATTATTACAAGCACTCATTGTTGTTTCCATATTGCATTAGAAAGTTTTTATGTGTTTTTCCTGGAAATAAAGTATAATATCGGAATGAATGTATGTGTGAATCGGTTCATTCTTTGACGTCCAGAACTTTTACGAAGTTTTACTACCTTTTATCGCCCTTATGTGTGCATATATAAAGTCCATATACCGCCGCGTTCGTCACTTCCAGTAGCCTTCTGATAAAATGGTAATAAAAAGTACATTAACTGTAGCGGGAGGGTTTATATACACATACCTGAAAGCCATAAAATATCTACTCACACATGCGACTTTACATGTGTCACGTCAGTCCCTTAGCAACATTTAATGCTTATATGAGGAAAATTTATCTAGTTTACGATTGTGGGATATTTTTGGTTTGTGACGTTTTTGTACATACAATATAGAAATAATGCAAATGTATGTTAGTTCAAGAAATCGTTAAAGCTGACCATAGACATTGTAAATGCCGATGAACTTTGATGTTTAATCGACGACTAATTAAATTTAAAACTATTTTCAGTTGAGTATTGGTAAGATTTAATATATAAATGGAACAATCACAGAACAAGGTTTTGTAATGTATGTTACGAAGTTCTCAGGGTTCTATCCTTGGTCCACTCCTCTTTGTTATCTATGTCGACGACCTGCCATGATATGTTCGCAAGACCGAAGTACCTGTATTCAGAGGATTAATCAGACCATCAGATCCACAGACAGCTTTCAAGACATCGTTTAGAACCGTTGGGAGTGCTGAGACACAAAAGCAAACATCGGTAAAACGCAAAGCATATTGTTATCTACAAAGAAAACAAGCCAATCCTCGGTAGTTAAGTTCGTAAGGCTTATCGTAGACTCAAATTTGATGCAGCACGCACACATCGAGGAGTTGAAGAACAGCATTATTCGCCAGCAAGAGGCTCCAACATATTACCCAACTGAACCACTCCTTCTGATTTCTTGTACCTCCGATTATTGTAATTAGTTTCGTTATATTGTCACTCTTTCATGATGGGCAAGAAATAAAGGCATTTATTATTATTGCCAATTATGAAGCAGCTAAGGCAACGAATTTCGCCAATTTTTATTCTCTAAGCTATGGGATACTGTGCTAGGGATCGTCAGCAGACACACATAGGACCTTTGTCCTCCACAAAATGGCAATCAGACATTTATGTAACTTAAAAATCAGAGACAGTTGTAAAATTTACTTTAGAAAGGAAAGTACAAAATGTATTTATAAAGAAGGAGTGTTACAATATTAAAGAATTTCTATGTGGTTAGCTTGTTAGTTACTTGGTCTACTTTTTGTTTCGTCTTTGTGTTATATCTAACAATGATCTTTCTTATAAAGTGTCGTGGTAACAATATAATTTAAAATAAGAAATTACATTGGATTATTTTTTTCAATGGTTGGCAAAACCGAATCTTGCTTACTCTATGTATATGATAACGCCGGCGCAAACGGCCCAAAATACATATTTTTTAAAAGAAGTTTATGCTTCATATCTATAACATCATTTTTCAGAGATACAACGATAAATCTCTTTACCAATTATTGAAAATTGAATTTCATAGGCAGTATTTTTTTTTAGCTATGATCCCTTTACTATCGAAACGAGACCCGAAACAATCGAAAAAAATTCGATCACGCAAACGGAATATAAAATGAAAACCAAGGAATATCAAATCTGAAACGCGTTTCTTCTTGTTAGAAATATATACCTGTGCTATATCTCTATTGGCATTATATTTTATAGTCGAAATAAATAGGACGAATAAAATCTTTACTACATGACCAAAATAAGCGAATTTAATTTACCGAACGCAAAACGATGAAATATATTTCCTACGTGACGTAAAGCGACAGTATACTTAGTAGTTTCTTACGAACCCGACGTTGGGTCATTAGTCCTGAACGTGAACTGTTTGATTGAAACGTGTGCTCCAATTGATGGTCGTTCTTGTAAATCAAAGACCTTAGTTTGGGTTATTTTTCTGGTTTTCCTTTCGTTAGGGGGTATAAATCCTTAATTTAATTACTCACATATTTCCATATGGCTGTGGTTAAAAGATAATAAAATAAAAACATTTTCTTTGCAATGTGATTCCATCTCATGTAAAAGCTATTCTATTCGGAAATGTTTAACAAACAAATGTTAAACCGCAAATATGTGTTATTCAAAAGAATGTTTTGTTTTTCAGAAACGTTTCTTTCTAGGCACTTGTATTTTTTCCTTTTTTTTTTCAATGCGAAATTTTAAACGGCTAGTGTTGTTTCACTATTCAGAGGATTCCACAGATATAAATTTAATTTTACGACGTTAGGTTTTATGGCTATCTTATAAAACCTGGAAATGTGAGTTATAAAATCCCAATGTTTGAGATCTTTATTTTTGTATTACGGAAAATTACTTAAATATTTAATGGCCGAATATATATAATGGGGGATTTTTCTTAGGTGTAAATGTAAGATCAATAGTTGTATGTGATAATATAAAAGGTTAATGGCTGTAAGCTTATTTTTCAATGAATGATTTGTAGGTTTTCTATGCACGCCTGTCTACGATGTATTTTTATTTCTTGCTACTAACATGAAAATGAAAACAACCTTGTTGTTCGCTTCCAATTCATGGGTAAATTTATTATAGGGATATCTTGAATAGATATAGGTGTTGAAGATAACCAGTGACTGGGCATTTGTCCAACCCAAACCCGTGAAAGATAAATTAGAGTATTCTTAAAAGCATTTTCAAGTTTACCCATAAAAAGGTAAACTATTAAAGGAATAAGCTATTGTTGTCAGTTTGATTCATCAAAGAATTAAAACCATCAGCTTATGAATTGCCAACTGGTTATTTCCCTGAGAGCTTTTCCAAGTAAACGAAAGTACTATCAATAGGTATGCAATGTTTCTAACTTTCACATGATATACATTTAAATTATTGACTTCCAAATTCAGAAATTGTAGGTGTAAGTGGTTAAATCTGTCATATTACTATTCAGAGAATCCTGGCTTATGTATTTTAGGTGAACAACGCATTCTATGTAGATAACACCGATTGATACCGTTAATAATATTCTTAGATTTTAAGAAAGTTCGTTTGGTTGTGCTATCATTTTTGCTGACAAATTTTTATTGGCAGTACCTACATAAACGCTTTAAATTAATAGCGTAATGACACGATCAAAATAATCTCCTCGTTCTAAGATGATCGAGAGATTTCATACAAAACTAGTTTTTGCTCCTTTGGCAATGGTAGAATAAATATATGTATATTCAGATGCAATAATTGTAAAAGGGAATAATACCTAACTTAAATAAAATAACGTCGCACCAAAGGAAACTAACACTAGCCTCGCATCCTAGCTAGACGTGCGTGAAGGGAAATGGGCCGGTGGACGTTCTAGTCAGACAAGGGTCCCGAAGGTCATTCGTTGGGGCTGGCCCTTCCCTTGACATTGCCAAATCGATTATTAAAAAGTCGATCAATGGATGGATACAGAACAAGTCTAAGAAATGATGGCAAGATTCACTAGGACAGAGGCAGGCGAAAGTGTTCTTAAGAGAGCAGACGCCTGGACTTACTAAAGACTTACTGATTGTGAGTAAAGATAGGAAGACTGTCAAACTGATAGCATGTCTGTTGACTGATCACTGTGGACTAACGAAACATATGTATAACGTAGGCCTAGCAGAGGACGATATTTGCAGATTCTGCCATGACGAGGAAGAAACCCTAGTTCATACGCTGTGTCATTGCGAGCGCCTAGTTCTAGGACTGGACATAGAGAACCCCACGGCGAATAGCTAGATAAAGGAGTTGCTCTCAAAGAAGATAGATCTAATTAAGAAGGCACAATTAGAGGCCGCCTTTCACGATAAAGAGGATCATTATATATCTGAAAAGGTCGCGGTGAAATAGACCCGCATAGCCATCTCAATCCTAATTTAACCTACACCCCTAATCTAAAAATCAGTGATGGAATGCGCTAGTCATATATGTATCTGTTGCTATGTTATTTGTTATTTGTTGTTGAATTATGCCAAGAATTGAATGCCATAAATTGATGTTATTAATCGTACAAAAGGTATTATATTATTGTATTAGTGCATAATGTACCTACGTGTAAGTTTCTAGTGCTCACTTTGTCGCACTGTTTTTAATCTAACTAGGGATATGCCTGAACATATATATTTTTTTTTTCAAACTGGTGATCATATTTCGAAGGATGCTTTACCACAGCATTTTACCTTGTCGTTACAGTGTGTTGATCAGGGTTATTAAGGGGCTTTCCATGGCAATAGTTATTATTGATAAAAAAGAGCTGTCTTCTTTTCAAGTTGTGATAAGAAAAACTTGTTTCGGAAGGTTATCTGGAGAATTAAATTAGAAATTTGGTCATTAACGTATGGAATTGAAGATTTGGCTTCCTGATGTCTGGTGGTGGTTCACAACTTCTGCTTAATCGTCTGATATATGGAACATATATACGTTTTGCAGGTGCCTTATTATCCTACAGTAAGCAAAATGATTCAGTTTCATGAAATATTTAAAGTAAAGTACGTACAGCATATTTGCAGGTTAATTTTCGTTAATTAAACCATTCAACAAATTCGAAATTATCAAGACCTTGAGTTCATCTTGAAAGTAAGCTATATACCTATATATTTATTTTTGAGGTAATCAAAAAATTTGTACTAAGGAGAAGGAAGTGGATAACTTATATAAATGATCAGGATCGCATAAGTTGCAAGCAGACATTATTGGTACTAATAGTAAGCAAATGTTAAGGGTCGTACTATTAAGGAAAAGCAAATATTATAATCTGTTAAGAATATCTGTATCTATTTACACTGATAATCGATTACAGACGCCAGTAATACCAACACATTCGAAATAGGATTTGTCATAGAAACAGAAGCAGTCAAATATGTGTTACATAGTAAGTGGGAATTTCACAAATGAAATATATTTGCAAATTCGGTTAGGTACATAATAACTTTAAGAAAATAACAAAGTGATTCTCCTTTTGTGACGGTTTATTTTTGTTAATTACATGCTTTTTATAGTCCAGCAAAATGTTAAAATTTACTTAAATGGTTCACATGTGAATTTGGGAAGGGTAATTTTTGTTTTTTTATAGTATAAGGTGGGTGCGGAAGTCTTTCTGGGTATAAACAAGGAAAAACCCTTTCACACACATCTTGTTTAAGGTGGCTCCCAAACGACACGGCTACTAGTGGAACAAATTTGGTTTTAGATTCACCAAACCACCACCACTACAAGGAATTAACCTACTCGTCCTTCTAAAGTCACGGATAAAATATAACATCTTATTGGGCTGTTTTATGACTCATCCTAAAACAAATTCTTTGGTCACAATTCTTATAATATTTGTTGGTTTTATATTGCTTGTAACTGCGTGAATTCCATTGTTTTTCTTTTTTGTCAATAATGGCGTTGGAGAAAATAATTATTTGTATCATCTATTTATCATATTTATTTAAGAAATTTCATTTAAAAGTTAATTACTAGATCCCAATTATGTTTTATATTAGAGTTTGGTCGGGAAGAGAGTTAAGCGTTAAAAATAATTTCAATGTGATTAACCCCAGCACATGGGCAGAAAATTCGTAAAAGCCTTTATTTCAAATTAGAACTGAAAGTAAAAAAAAGTTCTTTTAATTTTCAACTACGAACACGCTTTTTTAAGAAACAGTTAAGAGAGGGTCTAAGATGACAAATAAGAAATAAGTTTTGTTATTACGTCTAAGAGGCACTATAACAGTTAGATATGTCTAAAATGGCCTTCCAAGGATTATTAAAAATTAAGAAAAGGTAGTATTCCTGATAACAGAATACTTCTTGGTAATAGCAGCAAAAGAATTGCTCTAAAGAAGTAGATTTTCATGTTGAATAAAACACCATCCATTCATAATATAAAAAGCAGTCTCCTTTCCATTAGTAATACCATTATTCTCCTACAACTACAATAAAAAAAAGCTGTTGCTTTATTTAATGTAAAGTGAATGCAATGTTGAATTAGTTGGTCGACTTCGCCCTGCATTATTTTTTAATCTTCTTACCTATTTGTCCTTTTTATTTTTCATTTTCATCATGCCCGTTATAGTAATCATCCTTTATATTTTACCCCTCCTGCTAATGAGTTCTAATTAATTAGAGACTTTGCATCTTGTCAGACCGAAAAGCAACTTAATTACATTTGTGCATGGATATAGACATCTATTATTCCAGATGCACAATGACGATTCTGTACCGCGCGAGCATAGTAAACCAATCTCAACTATCTTTAGACGCAGTTTACATTTTCGACTGTCAGCTTTGGTCGTCGTCCAATAATACTCGCAGTTGCGTTTCTTGTTTCTCGCGTATAACGCGTTGCGCTGCACATGTGTGTTCAGATAAACGCCAGTTCGTTTCCTGATCGCAATAATCAATCACTTTTAATTCACAACCGTCGGTGTGGCAATAACGCGATATATTGCGGTAACACGTTCGGTAAACGACAGTTTTTCGTGCTCTGGATATTTTTGTAAGTCGCCAACGACAGTGAAATAAGTGTTGTCTTGTTTAGATGTGCTGAATACTAATTTGGTTATTTCGCACCTGCACTCCAACTCAATCTGCTACAATACATACGTCGTATTGGAATCGAAGAAATTGTGTGAGATGCAACATCATCATGCAATTCTATTTTTGAATTTCAAGTGTTGAACGGAACAACGGCTCTGTGAATACTGTTTCGAATGCCGGTCTAGGGGATATGTGTCTTTTTAGGATATTTTTTGACAACACACGGCGCATTAAATCTAGAAAATACAAAATTCTCTTACAATAACATTATTCTTCCTATTTAGCTTAAATTTTTAATTTGTCACATTCAAATGTATATTTACTACAACCACAAATACAAAAATAAATCGGGGTCTTCCACTTTGAACTTTGGGTTTATCAACAATTTGTGTAAGAATATATTTAATATAGAATTAGTTTTTAGATAAATAAAAACTAAATATTTATCACTATGTTCCCGAAATCCCAAAACAAATAAGAGACAATATTATATCTAATGAAGACTTGTATGCAGTTGAAATGACTAAAGAATGACACACAATACTTTCTATTTATGAAGATACAGAAATTTTGATCGTCTCATAATGGATATTCTTATAATGGCACACTTATTTTTTATGATGGCTATTAGGTGAGCACGAATTGTTTTGAAATTCATTTATTCTCATTTAATTTATAGCTTGTTTTCGAACTACATACACTTTTCACCTCCATAAAACGGCAATTCCGAAAAATGTAAAATTAATATTAACTCTCCCAACAGTGAAATCAACAAACAATATTTTTAGGACTGATACTTTCGCTACTGCAATTCTTTGTAGATTGTGTTTATAGAGGATTCAACATGATCTGTATATAGTTTGTGTCCTATTAACTTTCTTACATTGTTATTAAGACTTGCTTTTATAACGCAGTGTTTGTTCAACATTTACATTTCTCACCTGGATTATTTTCTTAAAAATATTATTTCACAATTCATTTTCACCAGACGGATAAGTAAGTAAAGAATTGATTTATATCGGGGTTTTGCTACCATAAATGTTTTATTTTTCAGGTAGGTTATGTTTGGAAAAACTTTTGGGTAATAGTAGTAACATTAAATACCGCATACATAGGCTGTAAATAAATAATTTGTTAATGTAAATAAAAAAATCCGGAAAAGCACATGTAACTTCTTTTTATTATTACTCACATTCAAAAAAGCAGGGTTTTATTTACAATATATCCCATAAGGATTATATACACGACACTACGTTTATGCATCTCTGAAGCACCGCGGTTATTAAATTCTCTTGCTGTAGTTATTCAAACATTATCTTTAATAGACATTAGAAACATGGAGTTGCTCCCAAATCAAGAGGCATTTATTCGAAGCGATAAATGGCTGGTATTGATCGATCCTCAATATATAGTAAATAAGTATGGTTAGCAAACTCGGCAAGTGCGTATTTATCTTCGTTTCCTGTGGTGTAATAGGAATAGAAGTCCTCGCCGATTAAAGGCAATTCCGGACCCTTTTGACAGTCACCGTAGGAGAACGCGAAATTGCATTCGCGGGTGATTATTATTCGGAGATCAAAGACCACGCGACTTCGTTAATTACAACCCGCTGTGGAAAACCGATTCGAATTAGAAAGGCTTTTTTTGGGGTTACCGGCATGTAGTTGGCAGTCGGTTCCGATTTATCTTGCCTTTTTGCTGTAGGTATTGCGCAAATCGGTGGTTTATTTTCGGTGTTGATCGCTGCTAATGCCGATGAACTGTGTTCGTTGTTAATAAACGGGTGTTTACATAAATATGTTTCGATTTCTAATCTAATAAAACGTGTGCGACTTCAGAAATAGGTTTTTTTTAATATTTTTGCCACTCAGACTTTTGACATTCAAATAATTGGCTGTTTGAGAAGTTGAAAACGCTTCAGCTTATAATTTGTGAAAACGTCGCTCTGTTATAATGGCTCATTCAGTGTCTGAATCTTCACATGTTTGAAATCGTTCATTTAACTCTAAACTTGTACGGTAAACTTCGAAGGTGGAGTTTCGAATTCAAGATTTTATTCCTTATATTTATTTATTAATATAAGTTTTTCGAAAGCAAACTAATCTTAACAGAAATCCCATCATGCATTTTATATATGTATAATAATTCTGTTATATTTGATTGTGATGACAATTGCAACCCTGGTGAAATAGCGAAGCGATAGTAGTGACTCTCTGCGCACTTTAATTTATATTAGAAGATCGTGACCCATCTCCAACACTTTTTTCTTAAGGCAATTATAATAATATATCGAAGAACTTCAACTGAAACCTGAGAGTATCTCAAATCTGTAATAGTATTTTAAAACACAAGTGTCACAATGACGTTTAGAGATTCAAAGTACAAGCATTACAAGTCATTATGGCACATGTTTTTTACAGTATTCTTTCTAATTTTCACATTAATCGCCTATATTACGTTCCGACAAGAGTACCCCTCCCACGTTAATATCTCATTACAGCACAGTATGCTGTAATATTCATATCAACACTGCGTCGTCGTTTGTTTTAGCTTTATTGCAACATTCAATTAGAAAAAATACATATAAGTATTCAAATACATATTTAAGTTTGGCATATATCGGCAAGGCCCCGTTTTTTATACTTTATCTCCATCTATCTTACTTTTGTTTATTTGCAATAAAAATTTTGATGAAATCCACGAATCTCTTGCATTTTAAGGTATTGTGCTTAAATGCGTCAAGTATATGAAAATATCGAAGCTATTCAGGAATTTTTTTAGGAAACATGCCCTAAAAGCAATCCCCGTAATAATATGTTATTAAAGCATATACTGAAACACTTAGCTTTCATTTAATTGCAATTCAAGTTGTCTGGACATCTTTTCTGTTTTCTTGTTTTACAGAGAGTAATGCTAACTTCCACCATAAAGTATCCTTGTTTCGTTGCATAAAATAATAGTGTATAAACATAAAACACTTAGCCTTGAAGAAGTATGCCCAACAAAATATAAGGCAATAGTATTGTTATGGTTGATGCGACTCTTGCAATAAACCTCTAATTTTAGTTCAAGAGTAATGTAGTTAAAATAAAAATAAAAGCTCTAGTTCCTCGCAAAATTCTTTTAACACCACACGACCGGTTTCGTCCTACACAGACATCTTCAGGTCAGCTAAGAAACAATACAATAACTCTAATATTTAAAAATATTAAAATTCGAGAAAGTTTTTAGTCCACTTTAGAATTAACTATTCTAGTTATACATAAATGAGGAAAAATAACTATGATTTAGATGTATCTTAATAGTAATCTAACTACATTGGGAGAACATACAGAAATTTTAAAACTAGATTTAAAGAACACATAAGAAATTCTTAACCCAATTCTTGTAGTGAATTCTTCCTCGGTAAACATTTAAGGAAAATCTCCAAACCTTCATTACGAGTAAAGCATGAACATCTCGATTATTAAATAAAATAGCGCTTTGAAATTATGTAAGGGATTAAAATATGGTATAAGAAGTATTTCTGCAAAGTTAGAATCATCTGCTTCTAAGAATTCCGGAAATATAAGATTAAATTGGGTAAAATCTCCAAACCTTCATTACGAGTAAAGTATGAATATCTGTCTAAGACACTGACCACAATTTTGATATTGATGAAGGTCTTCGTATGTTACACGTTGCAAATAAAGGTATATTTCTTAATAGTTTAGAATCATTGCAGATACTAAGACAGCAAGTCACTGGTTGAGAATTTTCTCTTAATTCACGACCGATATTTGAGTCGACTTCGATGTTTCATGTTCCATTTAACAGTTCACCATGTCACTGTATATAGTTTCGAGTTTTCTCAATTAGGTATCGTTTATATTAGTTTTGGATTTTTCGATTGTTAATTTCTGAATTTTTAAATATTTTCTTTTCATTGTAAACTGGAACGTAATAACATAAACAACTTTACTTGGCTGCTTTTACTGTATAGCAACCCTATACACCAAAAACACTTCTATCTATATTTTCCTCTTCTTATTATTTTCCAAGCATTTTAATCGCATTAAATTCTTTCTAAGATTTCCTTATTGGGTTACAAATAGCGAATCATTACGTACAGCCGTTGCATCTTTTATGTTATACCGGCAACGTATAATGTTTAATGTAGGAATGAAACCACAAATTCGGAATACACAAACTACTTTACTAACGGCTCTATTATATTTATCAGCCCGTATTATATTTAATAACATGGAGTGTATAACTTTATTATTGATTCGCAGCGGTCAGGCCCAAGCTGCGCGGTTATGCGACATTAATCGCTCTTATAATCATCACACCTCGTCTAAGATGTGTACCTAGTAAATACTAAACATAAATAATTCATCATCATGTCTGATGCACAATTAATTTATGTTGTATCTGCATTATTACTGAAATGAAATAATAGAAGCGCCATCTTGACGTAATTTAACGCATTCGCTGCCAGATATGGGTATAAAGTTATGCTATAATAGTGTTTCGATCCCGACATCTCCCGTTTAGAGTAACCATTCGGTAAATGGGAGATGTCGGGTTCAAATCCCACACGAGGTAAAAAAAAATAATATAAAATTTGCTTCATATTAATTACAGTGATTAACATTTATTTAGTGATTTCACACTGTAATAAGGCGAAGGCAGGATTTGAGAATGGGTAATTTCAACATCATAGTTGGGTATATTCTATTAACTGCAATTTTGCTTAGTCTAACCTTTACTTCTTAACCACGTACATTTTCTTAAGTAAACAATACTTATTGTTTATATAAACTCAATGTGCTTATCAAATTAATAAAACAGAAGTAACAGAATAATATAGTTATATTATTCTGTTACTTCTAATTTAATTGCAATTGCATCCACTAGGTTTTTCTTTTTTCGTTAAATCAGCTATATTCTCGTTGATAACAATACCAGTATTGTTAGTTTAACATCTGTGGTTCCTTCAGTGATATAAAATATATAGTATATCTTATACACAAAAAAATATCTGAAGATAGTTATCTTAGCAATCATACATCTAACTAACATTACAAACAAAAAATTGATCCATTTAGATTGTGGATAGTTGTTAATTCAAATGTTGCTGAAAAGAGTTTCTTTGCCAAAAGATGCATTTTCGAATGGTGGCTTGGTATTTATCTTTATGCATGCAACTTGTTTCTTGTATTAAGTTATATTTTAGACCAACAAATTAATGTTTTTGATTGCTGAAAATCGGCACTTATATTTACTTTGTTTATCTCTTCTTTTTATTATTCAGGTTTTATCACAAATTCTATGTGTTGGTTTTGTGAAAGCAGCATGTTAATGTTGCATGCAATGTAAATGATATAGGTACCAATTGTCCGCCTGCGTCCGCATTATAGCGATCCTGTAGTGTAAGCGAGATACACAGAGGTATCCGTGCATTAGAACGGTAAAGAAGTATACGGAATATTCGACTGGATTACATTAGCATATTGCTATGGTGCACTCGTATTTGCCAAGAAATCAACATTTCTACGCTGTCGCCGCACAGGCGCATGAGCCGTCGCACACGTGCGTGTCAGATGCATTTTATATTTCGTCGGGAGAACTACTCGCTCGTACTATTTAATAAAACGCGTTGGTGGTAGGTAGATAACGGTTATTTTAAAAATGGAGTACTATACGCCGGAGCAAAAACTCTTCATGATTAAACACTTTTACAGTGGTAATTCCGCGGAAGTAACTCGGAATTTATTTGCAGCTAATTTCCCCGAAAGTCAAATTCCCGATGCAAGCACCATTCGTAGGACCGTTAATCGATTTGAAACTACATTTTCTTTAGTAAATAATAAAAATAAAGTTGTTCCGGATAAGAATGTAAGTGATATAGAAATTCGAGTATGTGCTTTAGTTGAAGTAAATCCCACTATGTCATCTCGACAAATTGCTCGCGAATTAGGTATCTCTAAAACAACGGTTCATAAGATTTTACGTACTAATAAATATCGTTCATACAAATTTACAAGTTCACAAGTACTTCTTCCCGATGATTATTATTGCCGAATGGAATTTTGCGAAAGAATGATAAATAAATATCACGATAACCATTTTTTTTTAACAACGTATTGTTCACAGATGAAAAAACATTTTACCTACGCGGGCATCATAACCGCGCAGTTTGTCGTTACTGGTCGCGTAAAAATCTACATTTAAATATACCAACGCGAACGCAGTATCAACAGAAGCTAAATGTATGGGCAGGTATCATTGAAAATCATATAATTGGGCCTTTTTTCATTGACGGTAATTTAAACGGAAATAGATACCTACAGTTACTTGAAAATAATATTATTCCGGCAATACGGGAGCGATTTCATATAAATGAAGTTTGGTTTCAGCAAGATGGTTGCCCAGCACACAATACACGCATTGTAACAAACTTTATAAACGCGGTTTTTGAAAACAGATGGATCGGTAACTCGGGCCCTATTAAATGAGCCAGCGCGGTCCCCTGATCTAGCTCCAATCGATTTCTTTTTATGGCCCTTTTTACATAATACAATATACGGATACGGTGATCAACGGCCATCAAACCTAGAGGAACTGCGCGCGAGAATTATTGAAATCAGTAATACTGTCACAACAGATATGTTAACAAATGTTCGTCGGAATTTTTATGATCGGTTGGGTTACTGTTCTTATCAAGAGGGAGGTTTATTTGAACACTTAATAAATTAATTTACTTAAAATTTTATTATTGTTTAAGAATAATATTCTCTTTTAGCTAATTGCAGGTTTATTGCAATGTTGAATACAATTCTCTTTTAAGAATTAAATATTTTATTTTCCATTATTTTATTATAGTTGCGTTTTTAGATTTTATACTTGTTGAACAATATTATTTTAGTTTTTATTTTAAAGTTTAGGAGTTCTGATTATTTATTTTTGCTTTTTTATGTAACAACTAAAAATATTTACTTATATCGGGAACACACTACCTCTAACAGTGATTTTTATTTTTCAGGAATAGTATTTTCTACCACATGTAATGATATTAATCACTTGTGCTATAACATAGAACTCTAAAAGACTTTGATTTGCCTATATGCCCCAATACATTTATACGTGTAACTTATAATACGTCCGCTATCGTTTGTAAATGCCATCCGCGTGCCGCTAAGTAGGCGTGGCAATTCAAGGTGGCACGCCCATTTACAGTCGACCAGTAGTTACTAATACATGCATCGTGCTATGAACGGTTGCCACACTGTATGGAGTGGAGGTGATGATGCGTTTATAACTGCATAGAACTCTTCCTTGTCAACGAAGAAGCGCAGAAGCACATAATGTAGATTCACTTGAGTAATAAGGAAGTTTTTGTTTTTTAATTAAAGATAATTGCTAATATAAGTAGTTGAAGGAATACATTATATTTGAATTAGAAATAAAAATAGCAGATAGTTATAGTAAATATTATGTAGATAGATCTCATTTATTCGTAAAATAGGTCATAATAAGTGTATATACATTCGCTAAATTATAGAAACAGGAACTAACTCCAACCTTAATTAGTATCAGCAATACCAGTGTATAATATAGCACACAAACTTTCGTAATATTTCGTACATCTCCCCTCGCGTGATTATATACACACGTATATTCTAATCTAACATACCTACATAAGCAAAATTTAGATTTTATTACTCAACGGAGCGAATTTAGATTACGCTATGGGTCTGTACGCTTTCAAAATACAGATGTATGTAAATACTGTGGATACGTATGTGCGCTCAATGCTAGCCAGATACGGCAAGACTCGTAATGTTCCGAAACTATTCATTAAATATTTAATATTATAAGAAACTTTGTATATAAGAATCCCAATATTCGCAAGCGCTAGGAATGTTTGCTCTCATTCCAATGGTATACGGAATTTATGAAAATTCTTCAAATCTTCCTGCTACAAAGTTGGATATAGTTTATCTTAATATTTTGACAAAAATAAAGTGGAATAAGTCAAATTATTTTATGTACTTACACCGATGGAAGGGATTTTCTCGGGTTACGCAGATGAATGAAGTACATAAATTTGTTCCATTTTTTACCGTAACAATAGAAAATAGATATTAGTTGCTTATACAGAATATTATTGCATATTGCTGTGTTATATTTCTCCAAAAAATTTCGAAGTAATCATGGTCATTATTTAGTCGTAATTCAAACTGTGTAAATAACTCATTTTTATACAAATTCCAGTAGCTTACAACGATAGTATCCGATTCACAACTGGTTGCAACAAATTTTATAACAAATTAATATTTTAAATCATATCAAAACGAAATAACATTATTGAAAATGTAAATATATAAGTATAACATTTGCGTATTCATGTTGTAAAAATTTTCGTAAATTTATAAATTATTTGAGGTCGTTTATTTTGAGCAAAATCGTAGAAAATGTTTCTTTTAACAGATGTCAGATGTGTAGTTTTCCTATTGGAACGATTAACGTATTTAATTATTGAACCATCAGCTGAATTCTGTGCTACATTAAAACGAATTAAATTGACTTATTTCGCTAATTCATTCATCAAATTAATTTTTATACATATATGAATATATGGTGTGGAAATATTATATAAAACATCAAATATACATAATGATAATAATAAGAATAATTTATCACATTGGAAGTCTGATAACCAAGTGCTGTTAAAAGCTCTCATAATCTAAAAAAAATTTGCTACCTTACAACGGACATACGATGTGCGGCTATGAAACAGCGAGATTGATGCTACTACAAAAGAACTAAGCATGTACCAAAGTGGTACGACCGACATGCGAGAGCTGTGTAACGTTAAAACTTCTATCCTGATTCCTCCCGTGTCTGTAAACATATTGCTTTGGGCCATAGTCTTTGTTTGTATAAAATCTGTTTTCTTGTTTTGCTGAAAAAGTGATGTGAAGTGTTTCAATAGAGCAATAAATTGTCGTGAAAAACATAGAAAAACTGCTTCTGAAGCTCATATTTTATCAAAAAAAGTTCATGGCAATGAATATTTATCACGTGTATGGATTTTTGAGTAGTATAAGCATTTCCAAGATGGCCGAGACAACATTAAAGATGATGCACGGCCAGGTCGCCCTTGCACGGCAATAACGGATAAAAATATTGAAAAAATTGGTAATCTGGTCTAATCTAACCGTCGACTAAGTCGTGCAAAGGGTGGAACTGTGGGAATTAATAAGGAATGCACAAGGCAAATTTTTCGTCGATCCATACATTAGAAGGGCCTAACTTTACCCAGAGCAAAAAAAAAGCTCGAATGAGCAAATCGAAATTCAAAGCCATGCTGTTTTGGTTTTTTGATACTCACGGGATTGTGTACCTTCACTGGCTTCTCGCAGGTCAAACATTATTACCTTGAGGTTTTTGCTCAACTCTATGAGAAATAAGGAAAAAAAAAAAAACAGCGCGAAATATGGAAGAACAAGTAATGGATTCTTTATCATGGTAACGCATCGATTCACACTGCATTGTCTGGCAGGATGTTTCTAGCTAAGTATAACATCCCCCATTAATCTTCCATCTTATTCGCCTGACCTGGCATATGACGTTTATCTGTTCCTCAAGGTCAAAGCTGCATTAAAGTGAACAAAATTTCAGATCATTGAAACTGTGAAAGAAAAAGTAGTACGCGTCATGAGCTGACGGAGGAAGACTGCCACCATTGTTTCCAACAATTGAAAATTCGCATGGAGTGTTGTAGAGAAGGGTTAGGTAAGAGGTGTATATTTTGGTAGATAATTACTAAATATGTATAAATTTAAAGTAAAAGGTTTCACAGCATTAGTCTCGTCACTTCATAGCCACACTTTGTATTTGGATTCTGAGTAGAATAATTATATGTATCTTTGCTCGCCTATACATTTTTTTAATTTCTATATATAGATATATGAGGTAACTGCTAATACAAAAAGGTTGCAGAGTGTTGGGATCCCTAGTTGTATGAATGAGTCTCTTCAGCTATCCATTGATATTAATGTGTTAACGATACATATTGATTTTTTGTATAAACAATATTAATTTCTTGTTCGAACCACAAAACAGTAATCCATGACTTAAATGAAAATTTAAGTGAACGAAGTGGATTCTGCGTAATATATTACGCATTAATGTGCGGATTATAATGTTATAAACATTTTTTAGATTCCTTAATATATATATGCAGGTATATAAAGGAAGATCCGCGAGCTAACCAACAAACTTACACAATTTGTTCTAGAAGTTAGCCTGAATAAAAGATATCATGCATACTTTAGGTCAATTCATTTTCATTCTTGAGATTTCAACAAAAAAAAGCGCCTCAATTAATTTAAACTAACGTAAGTTACCTAGACAAAATGACATTTGTTGATAAGTAATAACTGTTAAATTAATCAGTAATATTAGTAACCATGTCTAGAATTTTTACCAACACGGAATACACTGACATGGTTTTTGAGTATGGCTATTGTAATGGAACCGGGCGTGCTTCAGTAGAAAAATATCGTCAACGTTTTCCAAATCACACAGTTCCTCATCATACGACATTTTCTAATGTCTTTCAATGTTGATGAGAGACGGGATCTAATCCGAATTCTCGCGTCGAAAGGGAGTTTGATTCGTCGGCAAGTTAACGTTGTCCTCAATGAAGTAGAACAAAATCCATCCACAAGCATACGCCAAATATCTGCTATAACCGGTGTTTGTCAAACCCAAATTTGGCGAATCTTGAAGCTCGATGGGCTTTATCCTTATCATCTGCATAAAGCTCATCATATGCTACCAGGAGATTCAGCGCACAGTATTCAATATTGTCAGTGGTTACGAAACAATTAAAACACATTCCGTGTATTCTTTTCACAGACGAGACTCAATTTACTCGAGAAGGTATAAAAAACACTCGGACTTCCCACATTTGGGCGCATGAAAACCCACATCATGTAGTTGTGGGTAATCACCAACATCGTTTCTCTCTAAATGCGTGGTGTGAGTTGTTAAATAATTACGTTATAGGGCCGCATTTTATCCAAGGACATCTAACGACCAATTATTATAGGAATTTCTTAGAAGATACTTTGCCGGAATTACTGGAAAATGTTCCACTAGATACTCGACGCGGCATGTTTTATCAGTGTTGGCAGACAAGTTATTGACTTTCTATTCTAAATCAACAATTTCTTGGACCGTAGATAGCAAGGGGAGGAGCCCCTGTACTATGGCCTGCGCGTTCTCCTGACCTTTCGCGATTGGACTTCTTCTTTTGGGGCTGTCTGAAGACTCGTGTTTACAATAACGGTAGGCCAAACATGCGAGAAGAATTGATCGAAAGAATAGTTGCAGCAGTAGATTCTCTGCGAAATGAACTTGCCGGTATTGACTGGCTACAAAGATTAGAACATGTTTAGAAAGAAGAGGCGAACATTTCGAATAAGTATTATGATATTAGTTTCGTAGTTTATGTATGCTATTTCATAATTAACTGACTAATTACTGACGCATATTTCTTTTTCTTTTATTAAAAACACAAGAACAGAAATGAATCAACTTAAAGTATACATGATGTTATTTGTTCAAACTAACATCTAGAACAAATTGTGTAAGTTTGTCGGTTACCTCATGGATCACCCTGTATATGTAAGCTTTCATTCAATTTCGAAATTACAGTGCTAATATCAGTATCCCAGCTTAATTTCACTTCTACAGAAAGTCCCAACAATCTGCAGTCTCAGACCCGTCCACTATATTGTCTTTGCCGAAGATAATTAATTTAGTGTTCACCCTAGTGAAGGTTAATTTGCTTTCCATGAGCCAACAAGTCAATTGATAAGAGACCATTTCAATATTAAACGTTGACGATCGCTACCAGTCTACTATCGACACCAAAATAAAAATACATATTATTTTCCTATTATAACAAGTTATAATCCGTAAATAAATATAAAATTAAAATATGAGCACCTTAATAAAGCGGAATCATAACGATATATCTATTTAGTTACTTGCTAAATATTCATCTTGCAGGCTTATTACTTTGTTTTTCGGCAAATCTATTTATGCAGTGAATTCAATTCCTAAACTATCTTGGAAGTATTTATTGCACATTTTTCTAACACTTGTTTTATGTTCTTATCCATATATATAGTGTACCAATTTATTTACATTAAGCAGCTGGTTAAAGTTATATGCGCACTGCTGTCTTGTTTGTTATTTTTGTTCGTACAAAGTAGGTTGAACTTACAAAGATCCCATGTCTTTAATGATAACAGCAAGCATAACAAATACTACGCATTTAATATACATCGAAAATAGTATAAAAGTCATGTTGGTTCTTTCATCCCAAACCAAATTGAATAGTTAACCTCACAAAAGTATTTATTTACTAACTTTCTGGAAGTATAATTATTGATTTCATCTACTATCGAGCTTTTAACTGCAGATGTTCTCAACGATTTTTCCGGCTATTGCCCTGAGATAAAAAGTTTTGCTTACTTAAATGAATCTTGACGTATGTTGTGTAGCAGTGAAGCAAATTTCTGTCATTCTAATATATTTAATGAAAAAGACTCCTCGTCTTTAATTGCCAACATTCTACACAACCCTATCTAGATTTATGCTGGATTCATCTTTAATGTAGTAAATTTAAAAATCATCTAATTTTCTGCCATAATTTCTTATTAGGAGACAAATGCTTGAAATTTGTCTACGGAATCTAGAAGAATTCTTACAAACAACCGAAACAGATTCTACTCCAGTTCAAAATTATTTATCTGTAACTTTTGGCAAAGATAATTAATTACTACCTTAATGTAGTTACCTCGTACAATTGTGAGGGAGATGAGTATTTTCAACATGGCATTGACATGAGACCTACGACTTTTACTTCCTATTCGAGAAAAAGATTTTTATCCACAATTAAAAATGATCCTACCGGCCTTGAATCGAACCAGCACCCATGGGATTAGACTAGATTAGAGTTGAAGTGGCTATACCGATATATTTCCCCTCGACCTTTTCAGATATATTGCAATCTACCTTGTCCTAGAAGGTGCTCTCTAACTTTGTCTTCTCAATTAATCCTTTCTTTTTAAGCTCCATCTTTGAGAACGGCTTATTTTTGTAGCTGTTAGCTATGTTCTCTACGCCCAGTACTAGAAACTTTGTTCTCGCTAGGCCGTCACAATGGCACAGTACATGGACTGGGGCTTCTCCCTCCTTTTGGCAGAATCTGCGGAGAGCGGCAGCTGCTAAGCCTATGTTATACATATGCTTATTCAGTCTACGATGACTGGTCAACAGACCTACTAACTTTTTGACAGTCTTCCTGTCTTTACTCAGTAGGTTTTAGTAAATTCAAGCCTCTGTTCTCTTAAAAACTAATTTTCTTGCCTTTGTCCTGGTAAATTTTGCAAGCATCCCTTAGACTGGTACTTGTTAATTTACGATTTGGTTATCCCGAAGGAGCTTCAACGAATATACCCTGGGTGAAGTAATTTCAAACAAATTATTATGGTTTATCCGATTTCTAATGTCTAAGCTTTTCTAGCAACTTCTCGTCTCTGATGAAATAAAATACTTCTTACGTAAGCTTAGACGTTAAAAATGGAATAGATCGGTTATTTGTTTGAAGGCTATTTACCCAATATGCACTGTTGATTGTATTATTTGATATTAAATTCGGGCATTTATGTTCTGAAGGTAACATTTCAAATATCCTTTTCTGTTTTGTTTTGTCAAACGAATTCTTACGCCCTATTGTTTGCGCCTTCACACATATCGCGTAATAAATTGATGACGGTGCGTGTGATGTTCTATTGAAGGAATCCAATGGAGCGAGGTCGAACAAATTTTTCATATGTCGAAAGTATCCATTCACAAAAAGCTCAAACTTTTGTATCAGAATTCGTGCTTCAAAACGTGTCTCATGAAACCAGATTTGTAAAATACTATTTGAATCTGCCGTAATGACTTTCCAATTGCAACTAACTTGTGTAAACACTTCATGCTATTAATCAATATAGAATTTTTATTTGAATTTTTGTTACAGGAATATTTTACTTAATTAATATATTTGTAGTCACCAGGTCACCGATTAATATGTTTTGATCTGTTGTAATTACAACTATATCATGAATGCAGCATGTTTCAATGTTCTCGTTTCCTTCTTTTAATTTCCAATTTCCAATTCGTATCCCATGACGTTCTTCACGGGTTCATTAGTCGTTCTATTCGATATCAGAGAGAATAGCAATAGACACATTTATTTTGTAGTAATCTGCATAGATTTCTGATTATTCCTTTCTAGTTCTTATATTATAATTTATAGTTTTTTCGTACAAACTTTATAGAGATGGTTTTCAAAATCATTGCAAACTCACTAGCCTGCCATGACGAACCACGAGTATTTAAGTCCACAAAGGGTGTGATGTGTAGAATGAATTTCTATGTATTCATAGATGACTTTAGAGCAATTCTGAAAACCGGCTGTATAGTTTTTATTATAATGGGTTGTATTTTCTTTTTCTTAAATCTAACTATAATTTCAGTCAATTTTATTGATCTGAGAGCAAAGTGTGTGTTTTTTCGTCGTTTGGTTGAATTCTCAATTGTTTGTGAAGTATTCTAGCACATATTTTTGTTTTACTGTTAAGCAATGTAATAGTGATGCGCTTCCAACAATTTTGGTCGTAGAAAACTAGAAGCTAGTGGAGGTAATTCAACTCAATGATCACTCGCATATCAAGCTTAATCACTATGGACAACGTCGTTGTATTAGAAGAATAGTGAACTTTTATGGAAGTGGTATGGACAAACTTATATGTGATTTTCTCCTACCGAATTCAGATATTTCTCCTTCTACTAAATAATACTTTATCTTCATTTCGAAAAGACTAAAATAAATCACTCCAATACAGTAAAAACTGGATTCATTTTACGCACTTTGTCGACCGCTGACGACAGCAATAAAAATCCGCCGTATTTGAATGAATATAAATCTCTACATCTCTATTGTTTCAATTTAAGTAAATTACTCCTACCCCACAAACAAAAGAGAAGAAACCAGTCGTACCTCGAGCTAAAGAAAAACTCGATTCAGGCCCCTACAAGAGTAATATTCCGTCCTTCACGTCGAACTCTGTTGTAGCTGGTACTCCTCGTAATATTTGCGATTTTTATAGCCAACCGTAGAACGGCTCCTATCTCTGAAACGAGTAAATTATTCATAAAGGAAATTACGTCATAAAAGCCGGAAACAAGCCGTGTTTTCTTCATTACTTTTACCTTCCTTACCGCTGTGTGTATACGTATATACGTACATACGTACACATTACATAAACATATATGTGCTTTATATACAAGCGCATATACAACGTTTTGTGGAAGAGAACAACGCTAGTACTCCAGTCGAGATGAATTATTACACTTACCAAATCCGGTGCGGTGGGAAACCCCTGCTGTATCTGCGCGCTTCAGCATGCAGCTACTAAATACATAAGTTCATCCATGTACGTTGACGTAATTCGCTATTATTTATTGCTAACGCGTTTTATCCTTTTTAAAATGTAAAACATGATTTGTGGCAGCACTTACCTAACGGGAGCTAAAAATTTCTCTTCCGGCACGAACTTGATTATAGGAGATGGGCTGTAATACGAAAGATGACGGTACTTTCAGTGTGATTAGTACATTAAATTTTATCCTATCGATGAGATAGGCGATGATCCAATTTTCTATAAAATATTGGTTGTTTCACAGTAAAAATTCGGCTATAGGTTGTGACAGTAATTGTGTAAGCTTGTTATTCTCGGCGCAGAATTTTAATTAAAAATCTGACATATAAATACATATGCATGTTGGTTAATATTTCGTTGTGCACTTATTGTTTCCCCAAACACAATTCTCTCCCCTATTTGCTGTGCCCGTTTCATACAAATAAGATAATAATGCAGCAAATAATAGTCTCTTAATAGTCGCTTTTTCACAATAGTAGTAGACCTTGCTTGGAACGGTTTGCATACATTCTATCAAAACTAGGGATGGCAAAAAATGTAAATATATCGATATAATGATCAAATGATATATCGATATAGATACAAATATATTGATATATGAAAAAAGTCGAATATCGATATATTTTTTTATTATATGCAAATTTCGAGTTTTCTGGATCGTAGGAAAAGAAGATACACATCATAATAGAAGGTGTAAATCAGAACAACAAAGATGCAAATAACGTAAGGAAAGAATTAGTAAAAATTATTAATACACAACCTTACACCTACGTAAGCAAGTATTTATTTATTGACTATATTTACAAGTAATGTCCAGTTCCACAAAATTAATTTCTTTATGGAAAACAGAAAATGTATTTTTTGTTTACAAGCTACAAGTAACTGTCTCACAGGACAACAAGTAGGCTGTTTGCTTGAATTTGTGGATACATCAGTTCCATAAATGCAAGTTATCAGGCAAAGTGCTCAGAAATAATAATTTGGAAAGCTTCCCGTGAGACGGTTGCAACTTTTCGTAGCGGTTGCTCCGGCTTTTGAAAATAACCTCTCACTGGGGACCTACATTGCCACAATAAAATATTTTGCCGCTAATTTAAATAAGTTGGGATATACCACTTTCATCTCATTCCAGGTATCCAAGAGATCATCTTTTGAGTTTCTAACTGGCACACTTAAATATTGGTTAAGTTCACTATCCTTATTTGATTTGCCTTGTCCACTTTTTCTAGTGTGAGCTAATTTTTTATGATGCGCCCATAAATCAAATTCAGAGTCTTCAGCAGACGAGTCAGCGGATTCTGATGAAGAAGAGGTGTTTTGTAAAGTCGTAATCTTACTTTTGATGTGTCTCCTCACAGTGCTCAGGGCTTGAGGATCTCTGAAATGGTTGTTGTTTGAATCGAGGATCTAATATGGTGGAAAGGGTGGTATATAAGATTTTTCAATAGCACCAAACCTCTTTTCAATTCCTTTTAATAATTTCATTGTTCATTTTCAATTGTTTACCTACTTCATACCATACTTTCATAATTGTTGTATTGGTCTATCAGACAACCAATCATAGATATTACCTTGCCTATTGTTGGATAATTTTCACCACTTATCTCTACTGTCATCCTTTCTAGTGGCTGCAGAACTTTGCATATTTCTCGTAAATGCTCAACTTCGGCTGCAGTAATCATATTTGGAGAATTAACATCGGAAAACAAAATATTGCTGAACGTTGGTATCATTTGTAGAAATCTCTCTAACATGTAATATGTGGAGTTCCAGCGAGTTTTGACATCCAAAATTATTTTTTTTTCATGTTTCCTTCTGACGTTCCTGCATCGATTTGTACTTTTTTTAATTGATCACTAGCCTTAACGCTTCTTTTGAACCATACTACTATAGATCGTACCTTGTCAATAATAATATTCAAATCCTCTGTGTTTGTTAGTGACTTTTCACATACCAAATTAAGAGTATGTGCGAAGCATGGGATGTGCCGGTTTTTCCCAAATTTGTCATGCATAGCTTTGACTATATTGGCGGCATTGTCCGTTACCACAGCAGGAGTGTTTTTGTTTTAAGTGTGTTTTCAAATTTGTTGTATTGCACGAAGTTTTCAGTACCTTGGCACATAGACTGCATTTAGCAGTATTTGGAGGAACTTTTTTAAAATATTTCTAGATGTTACTTCTCGGAGGAGCCATACTTTCAAAACCAACAACCAGTCACTTAATAATCAATAAATCAAGTCTATTTCAATCTCAACTTACATTATAGGTATATTATGTATTATATTATAGACATAGAAGATAATAATAAACTGTATCAACCGAAAAATAACGCTACACTTATTCCCAGAACCTGCCACCATTACATATCTTTCTACAAGGAGCCGCAAGGTCCATTGTACACAGACTCTTACATAGTCAAGTAACGATAAGTAAATCGCACGGGGCTGATTATAAAAAGCTGCTAGACGAACTCAAGGAAGCTCCTCGTTTAGGAATGCCATGTGATGCCATGGTTCGAACTTCTAACCTAGATAGGAAATATCAGGTTATAATACCAGATAAGAAGGACTGGGAGGCAAGTGCCCCGGTAAGAGCGGACTCAAACTGGAGGGGGAATATACCCTAAGAAGCCTAAAAAGGCTCTTTCGGTAAGCTCCAGCAAAGAGACGACTGTTTTCCAACCTGAGGTTGCTGCAATTCATCACTGTGTCCGAGAGATAGAAAGATGTACCGAACCGGGTAAAAGCGTCGCTATCTTCTCTGACAGTCAGTCCACACTTAAAGCGATTAGCTCCTCAAGCGTGGACTCTAAGCTGATTTGGGACTGTGTAAGCGCCCTAAATGAGATGGGCACCCAAAGGAAAGTAACCCTAGCCTGGGTCCCTAGCCACTCGGGCGTGAGAGGAAATGAGGCGGCGGACGAGCTGGCCAGGCGAGGTTGGCCATTAGTTGGAGCCGACCCCTCTTTCGGCACTACCAAATCGCAAATTAAAAAATCCATTAATTAATGGATATACAATCAGTTTAGAGAGTGGTGGCAAAAATCACCGAGACAATGGCAGGCAAAAGAGTTCCTAAAGGAGCAGAGGCCTGAACCTGAGAGATCTACTGAATAAAGAGAGGAAGGCTGTCAAAATGATTGTAGGTCTGCTGACTGGTCACTGTAGACATAGGCCTGGCAGATGATGCAACCTGCAGATACTGCCAAGAGGAGGAAGAAACACCAGTTCATGTGCTGTGCCAATGCGAAGGCCTGGCGAGGACAAGGTTTCTAGTAATGGGGGAGGAAAACCCCACAGCTAGTAGCTACATAAACACGTCGCTCTCAAAGATGATAGGCCTAATTAAGAGGGCAAAATTAAAGAGGGTCCTCTAGGAAAAAGGGGATCACAACAGATCTGAAAAGGTCGCGGTGAAATAGGTCGATAGGCCACCCCAATCCTAATCTAATCTAATCTAATCTATTCCCAGAAGCTTGAAGCTCTTTGGAGATCGCAGAAATATTATTGTCGAGCTCTATTTATAAACTTTGTACGGTAATTCCCCGAGAAAAATTTTCGGGGAAAAGCTTGATTTTGTTGAAGCAATTGAAAGGAATCCCGCTTATAACCCGATAATTCTGGTACCTATCGTATGAAATGTAGGTAACTAAGTTACTTCCGTTGCTCGACGCTAGATGGTACTATTATTAAGTAATTTAATAAATGTTGGTTGGAAAACAAACTTAATTAATTTTTCGATATATTTAAACAAAAATGTCGATATATTTTATGATACATCGCAACCATTTTCGCGATATATTTGAAGAAATATCGATATTTAAATATATCGATATATCGTTGCCATCCCTAATCAGAACTGCCTACTGACAACTATTGCCAAATCATCAGAATGTTAAAAGCCATTCGTCTTCTTCTGCGTCATTATAATATGTGCTCCTGTTACTACTGCTAATAAATTGTGCAGGTTTGCAAACCTATAAAATATCGTTGATTTATATCAGGAAACTGGTACGCGTATTAATTTGCTGCATGTCGGCAATTATCTTTTGGTAAATAATCGCAGCGGAATATATTTACTTTTTCGGCATTTGAATTTAAATCTTGAATCTAGTAAAAGCAAAAGCAAATGATTCGCTAGTCGTTAAACTAACTTATAAACTGACAGTTACGGTTGCTTGCTGAAGTAATTTGCTCTCGTTATATCGATATTTTATTTATTACCTAAGGAGAAAACATAAATGTGAGCTGTTTCAGAATTTAATAGAACATCTATATAAGTAAACAGAAAAATACACCGTGTTCAACTATAAAGAAAAATTGTCAAACCGTTTTTTAGAAGATAGCATTCTGTCTAATTTTATCGATAAAAAAAAACCTGAGAAAATATAGTAACAGACTAGTTTTTTAGTTTCCTAATTACCTTAATTCTCACAGAAATAATGTATACACACTCAAACAAACGATCAACCACCTTGTACAACCGTAATTCCAAATTGAGTGAAACAAATAAACTATTAAATACCTACCAAATTTAAATCTTATTATTAACAGAACATCCACATTATTACACTTATATATTATATTCTCCAGCAATCCGCTGCTACTGTAGCTTTGCATGAATAACTGACCTCAGCCGCTAACTACTCGAAATAATAGCGTCTACTAGTTGTTAATACATAGTTAAATATACGTTTATTGTGTGAATTCAGGCCGCAAACATTACGTGTACTTTACATAATCCTACGTACGGTGTAGTAATATGTGTTATTATACATTCCTACATACATATTATAAAATGAATTCCTCCCATGTACTAGTATACACATAATTAATTTTAATTTCTTTTATGTATTTGATAATGTAACTAACCTACCCAGTAGCACAGTATACATATACTTATACATAAATATATAGGATGTTCCAAGATGGTGTTTCAAAGGAGATTTGCGGAGAATTTCCGAAACCTTGAGAAGAGCCCTTGAAGGATGCCTAAAATAGAAAAAAAAAAAAACAAAATCGATCCTAATAAACTGTACTCCTTTATGAAGTATAAAATTTTTGCCTTTCAATATTACTTCTTCAATAGAAAGTATTTGAGCTTTAGTGAGAATTTATTATTCAATAGCTATTGCTTTAAGTAACTGAGGAATTACGATAGTTCTTTTTGGTAAAGGGAAAGAAACAGCATTCTTTGCGTAATATTATTTTAATTGTCAACTAAAATAAGTTTATTCAAATTTTATTAATATTTACGGTCGAAATATTTGTTCGTTAAGAAGTTAATTAAGTATCAGTTTAAAATTAGGTTTAGTGAATAAACAGTTAAGAGTAGTTAAATCGTAATGACAAATAGGAAATTTTCATGTTTAATTGCTTGTTTTATATCCACATTTTGATAGTTTAAAGTAAGCGTCCAAAAAAACCTTATACTGTTTTTTCTTCTTATCTACCATATTATTTTGCAAATGTACTGATAGAGAAATCTTTTAAACTAAAAAGGAAACAATTGCTCTTCGAAACATATTTTAGATATTACCAAAGAAAATATTTATTTGTTCATTTGAAACTTTTCTGACAGTACGATAGCAAAAAATTTGGCTACATAAATAAAACAACTACCTACTTAAAGCTATTGCTTATAACATAACGTTTAAACATTCAAATGCCTTTTGTAGTTATAGAATCCCTAAAAGAGAAACGTCTTTATACCTCATTTTTACATCCCTTTGGATAAAAATTAAAAATTAAAAAAAAAACTATATTTTATTCCCTTTGAAAATTTTGAATAAGTCATAAACAGTAATTCTAAATTAGCTTCTATTGCTTTTAACCTATATTCACATAGTATCACTTATAAGTTGAGTATAAGTCACATTTTTATCTTGGACGTTATTAGCTTGTTGGAGAAAATTATTTTTCTCCTTAAATGAGACTCTTGTTTATTTCAATTCACATGTTAAATTTTTATGAATTCACTTTTGCGATTTATAGCTCTAAATAACCCTTACTTGCAATTTGACAGCCATAATATCTAATATACTTATTGTTAGCATCAATTTGAAGATACTTGCAGGTCTATTAGGATCAATTTTGGTTTGTTAAATCACAAGAACATCCTATTTATGCAAAACCGTTTTAAACCTTACAAAGATTAGCCACACAATAATAAACGAGTTTCTTTCTGAAACACATCGCATTCCATCTATTACATTTAATTTTTTTTTCCAATCAATCGCTTCTTGATTGATTGCTGCGGTTGTTTGCAAAATAAAGGTAAGTTTATTAGAATTTATTCTAAGTCTTTTCCCTTTACTGGTATAAGGTTATTCTAGCCTTTGATAGCAGTTTAAAACCGTCACGACTTCTCAAGGAAGATCTGCAAAGCGACCAAGTAATATCTGTCGAAACATGTAACGAAGAAAAAATCCTCTTTGAAACACACCTCGTGGAACAACCTGTATAAAATATATAAGCGTCAGAGCCACGATTACGATGTGTAACACAGAGCTTCTTATCTTTTAGGAGCGCTTCAACGATGACGGACCTAAAGCCCAGCGCTTCAATGGAAGCGGGCGGTTCGGATACGGCGCCATCTCTGTTCGCGCCCTCCAATTGCACGCCTGCCGAACAGGTGAAGATCAATTTCTATCGGACTTACGACGTTATGACCGGGGTTCGGATCGCAGCTACACTAGGCGGCTTTTTCGTATTGATGGTGATACTGGTGGTGTACAAGTCGAAATCGAAGACTGAGAGAGCTTTGAGAGATCCCGATATAACAGCGGCGGCCACCGCCGAAGTGGAAGAGGAAGAACGGCAAATCTCGGCGCTAGAGGCGACGGTTTACCAGACCCTCAATACCAGGAAATCATAATGGGGCTTATGAGACGGAGGGAAAATCAAAAATATATCCCATATGACGCATGCTTAAATAGGAAGGCTTGCTACCCGTAACATCGACCCTCAATCCCATAGTTAAGTGTGAGAAAATACCGTTGTTGCATTCGTTAAACGTAAAAAAGAAAATGTACAGGGTGTTCATGGATTTGATTCAAAGAGGATTTTTTTGCGTTGCATTTTGACATCCACCGAATATGTAATTACAAAAGAAATGTCATATTTTTTTGTACGGTTTAGGAAAAAAAGTAATTTAATCTCCGAAACACCATAAAAAAAAAAATCAAATATCCAAAAGCGAAACTTACACAAATTCTCTTATTAAAAAAATAACTTCACAATTTCATTCACAAACTTTATATGATGAAACAAATTTAAGTGTTATCGGCATCTCTTGTTGCTCCTCTGAGTCAGAGCATATGCTTTCAGTCTACAAACCGATAAAGAAATACAGTTTTCTACGTTAGACTGACTTTTAGAGAACTGTCAAGGTTCATTGGTTCGTCTCATAACTCCTACTGCACTAAATACTTACTTTTCGCATATATTCTTAATAATTTCATTCCTAAATACTTCATTCCGACATTCCCCGTGACTTAAACAATAAGGTCTGCCATAATTGTTTCCCCAATACATCCACATCTTGGTTGAATTCCTTATATGAGAGTGATGAATCAAGTTCTTCCAGTTCCTCTAAAAATTCTAATTTATGAAACAATGGGTGACATTTGTGAAGTAAGAGGAACATTGAGATCTTTGATGCCGAAATCTACGATGAAACTGCTTGCTATCAACAAGGGCCTATAGAAATATGAACGATTTTTAATTATGCATTGGTCCATTGGCTGAAATAAGAAATGTCATATTAGTAGGAAAAAAATAAATCTTTACATTTCTTTTTTGAGGGATGCTATTGTGAGTCGACCAGTTCCCAATTCTTTTTCCTTTCAAGTTTCTTGTCCAGATTCAAAAAGGAATTGAGGCCATGCATGCAGGCTTATTTAATTCGTAGTCCATAAGCTTACATTCTATATTTTTGAAGCACCGTATATTTCATCGAATATCATTAAAGATAGCTTTCTACGTCTGCATGTATTTGTTAAAAAAAAACAAGTTTTCCATCACTGCATGCTTCTACCTTAACAGCAAGGATTTTATGTAGTGTACATTGATTATGAAAATCCATCTTATTCAAATAAAAAATATTTCTGGGTTGCTTATTTTTTTATTTTTTTTTTTTTATTCTTTTCCAGCTGCCTCAAATTCACTCCACCACTAAACCCATTGCAAAAAGAAAAACATTTAATAGTCAATTAACCTGATTGCTTGGTCTTAACTGAAATGGTTTTTGGTGAATAAAATATGGTAAAATAACCACCAACATAATTTGGTGAATGTAATTAGCAAAATTTTCTACAATATTTTATCATCATCTTATAAGACCAACCAAAAGTAACATTTGAGGTGTCCAAATAAAAGGAATTATCAGGGAGGATTATTGACACTTATTCTAGCGTGCAGAATTTTAGAAAATAGGCAAAATTTATCGATTTAACCAAAGTTATCAATTATTGTCAAAGTTCAAATTTTTCAGGTTTGTTTGAATTATACACATAAAGTCTGTACCAATTCATACAACATATCAGTAAAATCAGAACTACTCTCTATGCCGGTCGGTTACTATCGTGTCAATGTGTCTGAGGAAGAAGGTTCCATGTAATCTCTTCGGACTTAAGTTGAAATTATTTGCATAGAAATTATTCGTATATTAAATATTTGGAAAATAAACTTCAAGGACAAGAAGTAATTTTTGGCCAAGCGAACGTTAGTGCTCTAGAAAGGCGATGGTGCTCTGGCAAAAATTTTGTTGAAAGCGTTGCGTATCAGAGTACTAACGTGTAGAACATATCAAAACATCAAAACTAATCCAACTAAAGCATCATATCATCAGCACATTTCACTAGGCTATCTAAATAACTAAATGATACAGAGCCATGATAAACTTAAAGATAAGTAAATGAAAAGCACACAGCAACACTAGTACATGTGGTTCGTAGTTACTATGAAACATTCCATCAACGCATTTGTGGTAGTTCATCTATTTTCTCTTATAAACTGAAAGCACTGATTTGATCACCATAACGTTTGATTCATTTTGTCCTTTTTGGAGTAATGTTATCTTTATATCCCTATTCTTGCTAGAGTCTAAATAACTAAATGAAGGTTGACCTAAGAGGTTTTTTTAAAGCCTCCTAATCATATTGTATCCCAAATTCTCGAATTATTCACATGCCTTTTGGATCATTTCCATGGAGATGGGTAGCATCTCCTTAGAAATGATCTAAAAGGCAATGCAGTTATATGAACATTGGTGGATCTATTCGAATTGAACATGTCTTAACCAGAAAACAGTTACTTTTCAAATACTGAATTTGTAAATTTTGGCTGCTCGTTACATTTGTTTCCATATTTTCAAAAATTACTTTTAGACCCTTCTCGTTGTTTAAGCACATGTCGCACTTTGACTTTCCAATTCAAAAAGAATTGGATTGTCCGACTCTTGTTGTTTCACAGTCGATAATTCAAGCGTAAAAGTTAAACTGTGCAGTTGAGCTCGTAACATTATTTCAAGCATAGTATTTTTTTTTGTACTAATCACTTAAGAACCAGATATTTTATGTTTACATTTAAGTACAAAATAGTGCAGTTTCAGGTATTGGCTATTGGCTCTTAAGGGGTGAGCATATGCAGTGTCTGTTTATTTAAAAAATATAGCAAATACTTTTTTGGTAACTTATAAGCATTCTACGCTCACCACTTTAATGGACTTTAAAAAAAAATTAATTTGCCCCAAACGTTAACAATGTTAGCATATATGTGTATGAAGTAATTTAAGGTTGTGTTCACCTGCATCTATAAAAGAAATTCTCTTTGAATTTTGAAAAATAATAAATGTTATTTTATATGTCGTTAGTCGTAAAGGAAACGAATATATTCCCATTCATAGCTGGCTCGATTGCATAGGAGTAAGCCAAGGAAAGCTCTTAAAGTCTAGATTTTTACACCATACCACTGGCAATCTTAAAAAGATCTAGTCTTTAAGAATTTTGTTTTGCCATTTGATTTTCTTTTATTATTTTCTTAGGAGTATATATTGTTAATTATAGACAAAATCTTGGTGCTCCTCGTAAACGTTTGTAAGTTGTAAGTATTCCTATAAGCCTAAACGAATCGATAGATGACAAAATACAATTTTACTAATCCCCAGTAAAAAAAAATTTATCGATGTAAATTGTGATTGTAAGTCCGTTAAGGACTTTGTTGTTGTATTACATATATGTTGTAATGAATATTAATACTGAATATTCGTAACGCACAAAAGTTGTTACTGCCTTATTGATTTTATAAAACCACGTAATTTGTAGCTAATGTTTTATTAATTAACAAAGGGCTGAATATTTTTTTGAATATACATATATCGAATATCAATGAATTTTTATAATATGTAATGTTGCAATGTACTTCATTTATTAATTTTTTGTTACGTAGTGTCATTTATTTAAATTTGATATTACTATTCGTTGAATTAATGTTTTTTTAATTATGTGTTCAAATACAATGTTTAAATTGTCGTATATTTGTGAATAAAACATTGTACTAATGCGGTTTTTATTGCTACCTCTTTTATTTTTGAAGGTGTATTTTTCAAATTATAATTTATTGTAATAGGAAAAAGAACTATACATACCTGGACAAACACTGGAAAGACATTGGAAGTGTTCTAAGCGTAAGTATCAAGTAAACAACAAGGTGGAAAGCAAACACATATTACGGTTTATTTTTGACGTTTTTCATTCACTGCCAACAGGATATACGCCCAATATTCTAAGAACAAATATTATTACTTGTATGCTCACGTCTTGAATCATCCTACACCTTTGCTTGAATTAAACATACGCTTCACGTCTGTTATTGTTCCATATACTTTTACAAAATTTTTAAAGCTCATATATTGAACTTAATATCTGGTTGTTTGTTTCTTTATGCTTTGGTCTGTGCATTCGCAGAAGTACTTTTAGAGCAAATATTCATACAATTGCTAGCAGTGGAATAGAAATACACACACGAAGAAAAATAGATGTTACCATATTTTACGAATATAATCAATGGTATTAGCCCAGAGATAGTAATACCCAATATTCGTCCCTATTTATTCGAAAAATTATGGGTTGTAATGTAATTATAATACAGCTGATTAGAAGATTTGTTGTCATTACTTTTATTATCTATTTTTCTCAGTGTAAAAAACTCCATATTTACCATATTTACATAATTCTGCTAATCAACAGACAATACCTTGCCCAAACTTATCGTGACTGTTCCAAAAACGGTCGCAGTCAATAGAAATCAGGTCTTAAAATACTGTAGGCTTTGCAAGAGGGGCCAAAGTCAGACCGTCCAATGGTAAAATGATTAAAGTCCAAAACAACCGAACAACGCGCCATTTATGTAGGCAGTTAACAAAGATTTTATTTAGATTTAGACCACTGCTAACGTAAATGAGTTTAGCTACTAATATAAGGTCAGAATTCTTATTAGTAAAAAAAATGAGCGAAATTTGAATTTGTTACCGAGCTTTTATATTATTACATGGTATAACAAACAGAACTGTTCAAATTCTTAAAAAATCCTTAACAACAACAGGTACAGTTCCTGTTGATATGCATGGTAAGCACACGCATAGACCTCATAAAATCTCTGCTGATAAAGAAAAAAACGTATTTACTCATATTGGTTCGCTACGAGGAAGTAAGAACCATTATATGTAGTTTGCATAACTCCCACAAAACTTAGCTGCCTGATGGACTTATTATAAGCAAACTATATGTGATGTATAGCAATATCTATCCCAATAATCCTGTCTCTTATGAGAAATATCACCATGATATTCATCACCAAATTTAATATTTCGTTTGGGTATCCTCGTACTGATACTTGTGACGAACATCTTGCCAGAAAAAGTATAATAGGAAAAGCAATAATATCTTCAGGTAGAGACATTGCGAAGTATTACCACAAAAAAATAAACTTCATTTAATGAAAGCAAACACATTTTATACTAGGAAAATGATGGTTAAGAGGAGAGCAATGAAAAATACAGAATTCGCCGTAATTGCAATGAACTATCAAAAAAAAAACCCTATTACCCAAAATTACTACAAACAATTTGTACTACAAACGACAACTTTTCTTTTATTTGTTTAATATCTATGTATTGTCTACAAGAGAAGCTATTTTTTACACTTATGACCAAACGCCAGCAAACAAAGTGTCTGATGATTTGGTCTCAATCCTTAATCATCATTTTATTGAAAACGGTTTACCAAAAGAAGTGTAGGTTCTCGAAATGTTTTGTGATTCATGCGCAGGAAAGAATAAAAATGAAACGGTTTTTCGATATTTACATTATATGACTGCAGTAAGAAAACGATTTGAATCCTTTAAAATCACATTTCCAGTCAGAGGTCATAGTTATCTGGAGTGTGACAAAAACATGGCATTAAGTTAAGCAAAAGACGAAATGCGAACTTCTGAGTGATTGGAATGAAGTTAAGATATTTGGTGAAGATGACTGTATCGCAGCAAGTGTAACAGCCGGTCCAGATCCTGCAAATTTACCTGCATGCGAACTGTCCCAAATTGACTTGAATCCGGAAGATGTGTGTAGTGATCGGGACAGATTGGATGCCGCTAAATTTATGGTGGATTCTATTTTGCATGGAATTTTTCAAACTACCGAAAATTTGAGTCAAATTTTGCAAATTTTAAAGAATGTTCTAAAAGTAGGGCCCCGAAAACAAACTAAAAAAAAAATATCACCAAAACATGTTTAAAGATTTATAGAAAATCGGAAGGAAAGATAGTTATAGAGGAGGGACTGTTAAGCAAAAAGGAATGGTCGGAAAGGCAAAAAAGGCAAGTATTTCCCCGGCATCTAGCTCCCGGTAAACTTGAATCCTCGAGTGATTTATCAAAATTTGATTTCGACCACTGTAACATAAAAGCATAAATTACATGTCTGGTTCCGATATTCACCTTAATTTTGAAGATAAGGATGAAGAACACAATCTCTATCATGCAATAACGTGATTTCATACTTATGCAAGTCGCAACCAAAAAGACATGCAAACATTATGTTGGAGTTGTACAAGATATGGAAGGAGAGAGTACGAAAACGGTCTATGAAGTTAAATTTCTACGTTAGAAAGACAATGGTTGCTTTGTTTCTCCAACCCTCGACGATATTTCACCTAAGAAGCATGCAGACATCCTCAGAAAACTCCCATCACCTCTCAATGTAAACGGAACGACGAGGCAATCGGCATTCGTTAGGTTTGACGCGTCCATTAAGAATTTAAATATTGAGCAAGTGTTGTTTTTTGCAGTTTTGTAAAAAAAAAACAAAACTTTGTTTTACTTTCTTATGTATGAACAGACCCCAACGGTGGTAGAAAGTATTCAGAGGTGCCCCACGTATCGGGCACGTTAGGACAAATCTAAAGTTTAAAATAAACTGACAATGAGACCAATGACAAGTGATGCCAACTTACAGTTAGTATGTTACTCAGGGGAAGTCTCGCAGTGGGATACATATCCTTGGAGGCTGGTCAGAGTTACTTTCGTTCGAAAATCTGGCAAAACGGGGCAGGAACAGTTTCTGTTTTAGATATTAAGACAAAGTTTGTACACTACTTGTAAGGTGCCCACAATTAGGTAGGTATGAAATAAAATTCTGATGAAGATTCATATTGACTTAAGCTCTTAAAATATGTTTTTGCAAATAGCACATAGCATCATAATTAACTTATTGGAAGGTAAAGTTTGTAAGGGTTTTGTGTAATTATCTTTGATACAGTATCAGTCTACTATAAGCACTATAATTGTGACATACATTCAAAATAAATTTGCATAAAACCAATGTCATCGCCGGAGAAATGCGTTTGCGTTTAGACATGTCTAACTGTCTACACTGTTGGAGTATGCGGGTGCATACTACGTGATCTAGCCTTAGCATTGACTCTACATTACAACTTGTTAATTTGCAAAGGGGTACATAGAGAAAGAAAACAAGGAGTATTAAATGATTCATTTTAGTATACCAAAAAGGACGTCATCTAGGTGATTTTGATATTACTATTTGAAAGGGGCATCTACAAGCTGAAGGTAGATCCAGTTAATATAGCGATATATTAATTAAAATGAGCGTACTGTTGTAATAAAGTTAAATATATCCCCCAAATGTGCCCCACTCTCCCTACCTGTGTTTTTATTGTTTATGTTATTTAGATTTATTTTAACCAAGCTTGATTTTTGATCTCCAAATTAAATCTAGTAATGGATACTGATAATAATAAAATGAACAATTTTCCATTTGGATCTATTTTATACAGTTACTGCACTGAAATTTTCATTCCGCTGATACACATATAGGTAAGGGATTATATGGCGAAATACGCTTCAGAGGAAGGAAACCCATTACCTCCATGCCACATTCCTAATATCATTATTATCTCGTATGCACCCAGTGTCTACCGCTAACGATTCTGGAAGTGGCGAGGATTTTTACCCAAAAGTTTACGACAGCGATATTTCCGCGGTTTTAGGGAGAGACGGAACGAAAGCAAAAAAAAACTGACCTAGTCCACCTCGCAACTCCGAAGCGAACAAAATCATATCTACAGGGCGCGGAGTCGGCAGTATCGATCCAGCAGCCCCGCGCCACATTCGCCCCAGTAACACGTATTTAACACAGCGGTGGCCAACTGTCTACCAGACCGTATCTCTATGCTCCACACGCGCTTATTTGTTTGTAACGTGGACATATTTTCGCGCATAAAAAGAGAGCACCGTTAATATAAATTATTGATGTTGTAATGGAGCAATGAATGATTAAGTTGCGGGTAAAATACGAGGTAATTTATGGTTTTTTATTTTGATTTTCGTTTCGTAGCTGAGCTGGCTGACATTAAAATTTGATTCGGATAGGACAGAAACGCAGGTTAAAATTTGTGGAATAGAGTGTTGGTATTTTTGAGATGAATACTTTTATGAGGAAAGCAAAAACAGAAAATATTTCTTTGATTATATAAAATTTCGGGTTTTGCCGTGTCGTTATTTCGAAATACCTACACTGAGAGAAATATATTGTACTCTTGAACATAAATATAGTATACTTTAATATATTTTATAGCTCCTATACGGACAATCATATTTTATATTACCGGTGACAATATCTGTATAGTAAATTTCTGTGAATAGTTTTTATTAACTCGTATGGTAAAGTTGGTGTACTATATTTGTATTATTAATTTGAGCATACATGTTAGTAAATGTGAAAAACATGTCTAGTAGCACTGACTATATCTGATAATAACTGTTAAATTTTTTATTGTACCAAATATAATGTAATATTTTACTATGTACGATACATGATGCTCATACTTACCATATAACATTGTGGTACTTACAATATTATTTTCTATTATAATAATCTAACGTCTCTTAGCATTTAAAATAGTAGATAGTAAACAATAATATAGTGCATCATATGCGGGCACTACACAGCGATACTTACATGTAATTTAAAATATAGTACTATACAAAGTTTTACCCAGTTCATGCATAAAGAAAGTGGAATATTACACAATAAAAACTATAATATTGATTTTATTTTTTTATTTCTCCTTAAAACCATTATTACAAAAATCCAACGTATATTACTGTCATTAACATAACAATCACTAGTAGGTTAGATTTAGGTTAATGTTCTATCAAAGCATAAAGTACTCACTACGAAGTATATGCATATAATATCTATTACTTACCTTTTAATATACTAATTAACTGTGGAAACCCCCACTCGATTAAAATGTTTTCCACGTTTACATCCATTTCTGCTTACGATGCACAGAAATCAACGAACGACCAGACACAAACATGCACCGACACAAATACGTACACCTGTATCACACGTACATAACACGTGTCAGTAATTTTGTCGCGGCAAAACAGCTTATTGGTCGCCTGTGATGGGTGGAGACTGTGGCTTGAAAACTATAACAAAAATCCAAGAGAAAAAGTGAAAAAATCCCTTACCACAAAAATTAAAGATAACAAATCTAAATACGTATTTCGGCAACTAAGTTGCCATCTTCAGTAGAAAACAAGTGAAGAGCAGTGTTAAACTTAGTGTTTTCGGCTAAGGTAAACCTTGGAAGATATGCTCTTCACCAAATCACTAGTGGAATAACACTAGTGTTAGATTTGGTGAAGAGCATATCTTCCAAGGTTTACCTTAGCCGAAAACACTAAGTTTAACCAAATCACTAGTGGAATAACACTAGTGTTAGATTTGGTGAAGAGCATATCTTCCAAGGTTTACCTTAGCCGAAAACACTAAGTTTAACACTGCTCTTCACTTGTTTTCTACTGAAGATGGCAACTTAGTTGCCGAAATACGTATTTAGATTTGTTATCTTTAATTTTTGTGGTAAGGGATTTTTTCACTTTTTCTCTTGGATTTTTGTTATAGCTTATTGGTCGATTTCTTCGGTAAAGATCGACAATGAATAGAGCAAGGGGTGGGAAGAGCGTTACAAACATTTATGTTAGAAATTGAATATGCATCGAATACCTGATAATATCGCAGTCAATCGCAGCGACTATCTATATAATCCACGTCATTATATAGGCTTTCAGCAATAAGATCCATAAGATGTAGATGGTAACATCCAGATTTTGCCTCTTACTATAAGCATGATAAAATCTGGTTATTTTACTCTTAATACGCCACATATTGTCGTTTTGACTATAATTATTTTAGTAATTAACATAAAGAGATTTACGATCTAATTTCTACAATCCATTTTTCTCAGTGTAACGTTCTACAAATAATAGTGCCTTGCGCCTTCAAAGATATGATCCGTGGTTGAAGTTGGTGCTATTTATATACCTTCTATCTATCCCTAATATTGACATTCCATAAACACCAAGCCAATATCCTGACTTTCACGTTTCGCTGAAATATGTAGTTATATTGTCATTATAGGAAGGACTCTGCTCCTATTATTGGTGTTCAGCAAACGCCAATAGTTGGACCAAATGCTTTGATCGTGCATACTCGATTCAATCTAAACTCATCATCTCTATTTATATTGTTTGGGGGCTTATACATTTCAATTGCTTCAATGTTTTTTTGTTAAATATAACTGCTCAAAATTAATCTCATGATATGGTTTGGAGAGGATATGCTCGACAATTGTTGACTTTTCGGTTTGTTTCAGTCGAACATTCCTTTCATGTTCGTTTATTTGTATTGCTATCGAGCGCCCTCTAGTACTGATATATACTTTGTCACATGAACAAGGAATAAAATAAACTCCTGGTGTTAATACAGGATTTCTTTTGTCTTTGACTTATCGAAGTATACTAAAAACTTTCCTGGTTGGGGTAAACATTTTACGAATATTGAAACGCTTGTGTACACATTCCATTGTATCAGTTGTGTTCTGAATGTATGGTAAGTATGCTGTACATAGTATTTCTTGATATTCTCAGAGTAACCGTTACATCGTAGTGCTCGTTTTAGATGGTCAAGTTCATTATATAACTGTTCATTATACACTGTTAAGCATCGGTTCGTATGTGTTGGTTTTTTGAACACACAAGTTTTGTCGAGTTATGGTTACGGTTGACAAGAATATCAAGGAATGGTAATATTCAATTTTACTCCAAGTCCATAGTGAACTTAACGTTTGAATGTAAACCATTTAAATGCTCTAAAAATCTTATAGTCTGTTTACTCCGTGTGGCCATATGCCAAAAGTGTCATCCACGTATCTCCACCAAATCTTTCGAATATCCCTATAAAAAGATTAACTACCACCGGCGTTAGTAGACTACCCATTGCTACGTCGTCTGTTTGTTCGTAAAAGCAACCGTCCAACACCAAGTACCTACAGTGCCTACCTGTTAGGCATTGTTTGAATAACTGAGTGATATCTGGTGGGAATAGACCGCTAATGGAACATAGTGCAGGGATTAACGGAACTTTTGCGCCAAGATGTCATTCAATGCGAAGTTTTTCCACAAAATGTGATGAAATAACTCAGATGTTTTGCCAGCAGATACGTCGGTGCGCTTGTAATGCTATTTGTAGGTCTAAGCGGTATATCCTTCCTATCAATCTTTGGTAAATCACATAACCTAGGTAGGAGCGCATCTGTGAAGTCACCTGCTTCTTGACGTCATGCGGTAGTGACAAAATATGAAGATGATGTTGAATCTTTTAGGGTTGTGACGTAACTTGGAGGTTTAATTAGCATTGCTTTATCAACATGCATTGTCTTTCTCCGCTTGTATGGTAGTCAGTCATTCATCCAGTTTTAATAGTTTTAATGCTTTCCATTCTTTAAGAGAGATGTTGCATTTTGATGGTTTTGATTTTCTTAATATGCGGGCAACTTCTATTCTTGCTGTTTTCACAGATGTAATGATTTCTCCAACAGGAATCCGTTTTGGTGTAACAGCAAAGTTATCACCTTTCTTAAGAATGCTGATAGCATCTGGTGATGACACTTTATCAATGAGATTTGCCACCATTTTACGATATGTTTCTTTTCTGTTTGTTTCACACTCAGCGTTCCCTCAATAATTCTTAACTGTTACCCGTAATCGTGTACACCCTGGTGCACTCATAGATAGAAACACCGTTTGCCCCCAAAAAATTAAAGTCTTACAGATTGCGGAAGTTTTATTTAAGTCAACGATGAGTTGACTAAATTTGTTCTCTGAGCAATGCCTTTTGCTGCTTTTACACGCTGCACATTGCGTTTCGATTGAAGGTACTTCGATATTGTCCTCTTATTATTACTTCTTTAAGTGTTAACAGATGGTTAATTATAAGGTTACTTCTGCTTTGGCTGTTATTACAAAATATCTTAATAGCACATGCAAGGGGACTTCCTGGTGTGTTATTCACCGATCAAATTGAACCTTTCGCACATTGGCAGAACCTACCAATTGTTGTGAATAGCCGCTTGCTGTTTCAATGGAACCTCCTGCTTAGAGGATGAAAGCTAATCCTGAAATATTTGACGTTTTTCGTATTTTTGCAATTTCAACCACTATTACAAATAAAAAAAAAATTCTGTATCCCTAAATACGCATTTATAGGCCTATCGAACTAGCTCCACTATTATCTAACACCCGGACTATGAGATGGCGCTACCAATAATAATAATAATAATAATAATAGCATATTTATTGAGAAATAAGCAAGAACACACTGAAACTTACATCATATTGTATAACTTAACTTAATCAAAATACAGAGTCTCACTTATAATCTCAAAAGGTTTAAGATCAGCTGCTATAAAGCAGCTGCTCTTCCTCTTAAACCAAAAATAAACTAAATTACAGCAGTGAAATTAACAAAAAAAATATAAGATAAATTTTGTGTATTAAAACAAACAATAAAACAGAATATTTACAATGTAAAAATAATTTGAAGATAATTTAATTTAATTTAAGCTGCAGCAAAGAAACTGATGAAAAGAAAAGACAAAAACAAAAATCTCGGCTCCCTCCACAAAAAAGAAAGAACGACAGTCGGCAATCAGATGCCACTCAGGTATTTACCCCGCAATCTACGGATGAAAAGTGGCGGAGGAAGCGAACGCAGATCAACCGGCAAGGAGTTGTAACTTTTCACAGCATTGCAAAAAAAGGAACGCCTGAATGACTGCAGGCGATATATGGGAGGCGATAGTAGTCCTTTGAAACGAGTATTTAATGTGTGAACATCGGTTCGAAATTTAAGTCTCTTGTAAAGATAGACAGGCCGTTTATAGTAAATTAAGTTATAGTAAAATATGGTTGAGTGAAATTCTACCCGAGTGGACATATTCAACCATCTCGCCCACTTCAGTGCATGGGAAACATGATCATAGCGCCGAATCCCATAAATAAATCTTAAGCAAGCGTTCTGCACACGCTGTATACGCATTCTATCACAGTAGTCCAGACAGGGATAATATATAGAACTACAAAAGTTGAAATGGGAGAGCACCAGCGCCTCACAAAGCATCTTTCTAAGGATTCTGTCCAGACAGTCTCTACTGCCGTAAAGAATCTTCAGATTACAGAAAGCTCTCCTAATTAGATGGGAAACATGTTCTTTAAACCGCAATTTGTAATCCAAATATAAACCTAGATTACGGGTGCAATCAGCAATAGTTAATGTATTCCCGGAAGTAATAATTTTAATTTTGTCAATAATCGCTAACCTTTGTTTAGTACGACCAAAAACCATAACGGTGGATTTACCAGCGTTAATTAGAAGAGAATGGCGCAAAGATTCTGAGACTATGGACTTAAGATCGGTGTTAATGTTAGAAACCGCCTCCTCAACACTATCAGGTGCAAAAGAATAAATGAGCTGAGTGTCATCAGCGTACATGTGATATTTACAAAACCTAAGACATTGTATAATATTCGAACTATAGATAGTGTACAGAAGTGGTCCCAGTATGCTTCCTTGTGGGACACCAGATTTTATATTAAGAGGGGTTGACAAGGATCCTTTATAGGCCACTTGTTAGGTGCGATTACTCAAATAAGAGTGAAAAAAGTTAATAGTATTTTCTGTAAAGCCGATATGACGTAAAATAGAAAGGAGTATTGTATGATTAAGGGTGTCAAGCCTTTGAATAATCGAGAAGAATTAGTACAGTAACTAAATTATTATCTGTAGCATGGAATACCTCATCAGTAACATACGCCAGTGCGGAGGCACAGCTGTACCCAGCTCGAAAACCGGACTGATGGACTGGCAAAACCGGAACCACATCTAAGTAACGACGAATTTGTAAATCAACAATTTTTTCTATTAGTTTAGAAAGAAAAGGTAAAATAGATATGGGTCTGAGATCATTAAAACTAGTAGGTTTGTTAATCTGTGGAAGAGGTGTAATAATACTATTCTTCCAGCTACTAGGATATACACCGTCCAACAAACATGTATTTACAAGATGTGTGATAACAGGCAGTACAAATGGACAGCATAAATCTATCATTTTGAGAGAGATTCTGTCAGCTCCAAGAGCAGTAGACTTTACTGACCGTAGTACAGACTGGATTTCCGTTGCCGTTGTTAATACGAAAGAGAAGCGGTGGTCTGTTAGAACACTGTTATTATAAGCGTTAATAAGTTCTGCATCCGCAGCTGAAGAGGAATTAGAACCAACAAAATGCTCATTTATAGCATTGACATCAGATATGCTGTCCGGCAGCACAATATGTTTCTTACGAGTATAAATATTTAAATCATTAACACTCCTCCACAAATCCCCCACGTTACCCCTCTCGGATATGAATACCCCTGTCTTATAATTGTTGAGAGAATCGGCCCATTCGCATCGACAAATCGGCGGTGGATATACTGTGTATGACTTTCCTTTATAAGTTTACATGTTGATGACAATTAACTTGAACGAAAAAGTGTTGTTTTCCTACCCCTTCACCTCTCCCCAGACTTCTAGCAAAAGCTTTAATTAGTGTTTCTGTTCGACAACGCATAAGAGTCGATCAAGGTAGGCACCTTCCACATTTATTTGATATTAGTAATTCTAATAGTACCAATAAGCGAGTTACCTTCAGTTTGAGTTATCCACCAGTTACAGGGGTTGTATTCAGGCCGCATGGTATAGTGGTGCAGGCGCCGGGTATTATTTTTTAAAATAGTTTTAGGGATTGCGCCCGTACTAAAGGGAGTTGGTGTATAGGGATTTGTTCTAGGTGGAGTTGGGGGATTAGGGTTAGAGATGGCATTTATATTGAAGGGAGTTGATACATAGGGAATAGTTTAAGGTGGGGTAGGGACCTTTGTGATGCTCTAGCAGAAGTTGTTTTTACGGGGTCTAATGTCGTCGGCAGAGCATCCGCACACGCGCCAGTATCTTCGTGGAGGGGTTCGGAGAGTTCTCGAACTCCTTTCGAAAACATTTTTGTCTAACAGAAGATATACATCGTTCTTATTTCATCTTAAATAATATGTCATTTTCTTCCTCTATTTCAGCCATGCAGATTATAATACGATATAAATAGGTGTGGAGGAGGACTGACTTGCAACAACCAAGGATGATCCTATCGGATATCGGAGCCGTGTTGCTTTATGGAAAATTTATATAATGGAAAAGTGGATATAATAATTCAATTCAATTATTTAAAATAATTGTAATGATATGAAACAAAATTTTGCGTCTTCACCACTATGCCACGCGACCTGAATACCTGCGTAATTGGGGGGTAACTGAGGGTATCTCGCCTTTTGCTACTAGAATAACTCAGTATTATTACACTGTCAGTAGATTCACGTCAGTAATTTTAATTGCTTTACCCCTGAGCTTACCCTAATGCTAACCAAAATTGGAAAAATATAGTTTTGATGACAAGTATAAAAAAATACAGAGACAAAAAAGTAGTGCCAATAATACCTCCTTTAATCATCTTCTTAATTTGCTCCTCTAAATACAAATTTCTGGAATATTTTCTACCCAATCACAATACAGCCTGCTTGTCCGCCCTCAGGCAAATTATTAACGAGCGCTTCGAAATTAAATTACAAAACGTTCTATGCCTGCGAATTGTAAGCAGAGATTGTTTGTTTAGTGGTCGTAATTTTCCGAAAATCCCTTGCCAAAGAATTTTAATTGATAACGGAAAAGGGAGGGCATTTTTTCAACTTACCGCGTTTAACAAAATCAAATAAATTTTATATTCGTTTGTCGGTTACGTTAATTTCTGTTGTTTATTCCAATAAAGAAATTTTTGACTCCCTGCCTGCGCTTGTTTGTGGCCAATGAAAGGTAATTGGGTAATTTGATGGAGAATTTCAAATGAAAATAAAAACTGAATTAGATATAATAAAGTTGGAATGGAAGTTAAAGCAACGTTTGTTTTCGTTTGTCACTAGTGCACCTCCTCTTCAAGGTTTCACATGCAATGCTAGATAAATATACACACGTACTAGAACTAGAGGAGTATCATAATTGCATTTCAGATCGATGTTTGTGTAGAGCGCTCTGAGCGCCGATATCAGCATAATTGTTATAATATATCTACTGTTTCCTACTGCAGCAACTCTAGTTCTAGCGTTTGTTGAAGGTACCCGTCTTCCTATGCGTTTGCATTCATGCATGCACATATATCTTCAAGTACAAATAGCAATATAACTAGCTTGAATAGATATGATACAAATAATATACAGTATGTTCCCGGATTGAGTTTACAATAGGTATGATTGACCAAAAATTTTCGAATTGAAATTTCATATTTTGGGATTCCGCCCTGCTTGGTGTGAAACTTATTTTTAGTTTACTTTAGACTTTTTAAAGTCAAGTATGCCTTTACAGTTGAGCAAACACTATTTTAGTTCTAGGTAAACTACCTTTTCCGTTCACAGTATGCCAAAGTGTTCTTAAGAAAAGTTGTTCAGAAGGAAAAGCTATGACGTTATGCATATTTTAAGAATGATCGGCCTACTTTGATAAAATCCAATATTGCTCAGTTTCCTTTTGTGTCAACTTCATTTTCAACTTCGTTTTGTGTCAACGTTGTGTCAGCTTGACTTGAAACTACAATCATACCTTCAGATGGGTTAATGATCACAAAAACAACAAATATAGGGAATTTTTAATTAAATTATTATAACAAAAACAAGTATTAAGTTATTCTATTAACCCTCCACCTTCGTCGCTGCATAATTCAATCCTCCGTCGCAGTTCCTTAAAGCTATTCCGGATTTCCTGAATTGGTAAGGCGGATATAGCATCTCTTATGCGATTTTGTAATACCTCGGCATCATTGGGTAAATTTTCTGCATACACTACTTGTTTTAAGCGTCGCCACAAATAAAAATCGGCAATAGTCAAATCTGGGCTCCTTGGGGGCCATAAAAACTGGACCATTCCTACCTATCCAACGGTGACCAAATTTACGGTTTAACCAATTCACAACAATTTGTGAATAATGCGCCGGACAACCATCATGTTGGAAATACATTGACGTCCGATAATTGAGAGGCAACTCACCTAAAGCGTCATCGAAGAAATTGTCTAGCATATTTAAGTATGTATGCTGGTTAACGTTATCAAAAAAATATGGTCCTATTATTCCATAATATGAAATAGCACACCATACATTCACTTTAACAAAATATTGCCGATGATTTGCAATTCTAAACAAAGGATTAGTGTTACTCCAATATCGAACATGTTGCGAGGAAACAGTTCCATTGATAGAAAATGTAGCTTCGCCGGAAAACAAAATGTTTCGATAAAAATAAGGATTACTTGGTATTTTGCTTCCTATCCATAAACAGAAATCTAGACGTTTTGCTTCGTCTCCTGGTTCCAAAGTATGATTAAAAATGGGTTTGTATGGATAAATCTTCCGGTCTTTCAAAACTCGTTGTATGTGTGATTTACTAATGCCTAAGCGAAGCGACCGCTTCCTCAAAGACAATTTTGGATCATTTTGTACCGAATCTAAAATTAGAAGAGTAGCGGCATCGTCTTCATTATGCATTCTCTTAGTTTTCTTTACATTTAGTACTGAGCCAGTTCTTAAAAATTTCATAATAAGCTTCTGAGCACCCATACGTGATACATAAATATCTGGAAATTTTTCATTAAATTTTTCAATCACGTAACGGAAACTTTTTCCACTTCCATAACACTGTACTAAATATATTTTCTGTTCTAACGTTAGCATTTTATTGTAAAAATATTGTCATTAGTTACTTCGCTATGAAAATCAGTTTTGTGATATTACTTCAACGATATGAAAGATAACGACACATGTCATACTACAATAAATACTTGACGTGTAATCGATGTTTTTTGTTTTTGTAATTAGTAAGCCACCTCATCGCCGTTTCAATTGCAATACTGAGCAATACTGGATTTTATCAAAGTAGGCCGATCATTCTGCAAATATGCATAACGCGATAACTTTTCATTCTGAATAACTTTTCTTAATAACACTTTGGCATACTGTGAACGGAAAAGATAGTTTACCTAGAACTAAAATAGTGTTTGCTCAACTGTAAAGGCATACTTGACTTTAAAAAATCGAGAGTAAATTAAAAAGAAGTTTCAGACCAAGCAGGGCGGAATCCCTAAATTTGAAATTCCAATTCGAAAATTTTTGATCAATCATACCTATTGTAAACTCAATCCGGGGACATACTGTATATGCAATATGATCAGTCTTATATATACAATGCTCAAATGTATTAGACATCTATATTTTTTGCGAATAACTAAAGTAAGGTGAATACAAAATAAAACTCTTAATTTAAAGGCGTTAAAAATAGTATTTTAATGAAGAATCTTAATAATTTGTCGCATTTCTGTAAGCTATTAATACAGTTGCAATACTTTCTTCAGTGCGTAAAAAACTGACGTATCAGAAACGTGAATATGCATAAAAATTTGATAGATCTAGGAAAACTATCTATGAAAACTGTTGTAAAATCATCAAAACGAATACCTAAACACTTAAATTAACTGCCACAGATGTAATGCAAGAAACTCGAAATTAATGGTAAATCATAGAGTGGGAGACACAATAGAATTCCACATTTGATTCTCCGATAGTTAGATAGCATGTGAGCAGGCCACCACAGTATATTTCCATGCATATGAATGTTTTTCTTATCAAATATTCATTGCATTACTGTTTATGATAAAGATTATTGAATAATTCACAATAGCCATCTATGTTGCTATGAAGTTTAGATAGATAGATTCATGTATTTCTTCAAGGTAAATTTCGCAGCAAAGAAAATCTATGCAAGCCAAGCCGTAGAATAACTATTACATGAAAAAGGAAGGAATATTCATTTATTTGGTATTAAGCACTACTAATGGCTAGCTCGTCACCATTACCAACATTAGTTCATTGCATTCAATTTTAAAGAGTATATGTAACTAAACTCATTTCACCTCCAAAGATAATGAATGAAACTACACTCCGCCAAAAAAGTATCGCATAATTTAGTTTTGAATTATAAAAGTATCGCATAATCTTTGTTTGTAGCATAAAGTTGTAAATATGCGCTCTAAGATATAATTTCTATGATTGTTTAAATAAAATACAGGTCAAATAAAAACAAGAACTCATACTTGAGATTTTTATTAAAACAAGAAATTATAATTTTGGAAAGAAAAATGTCATAACAGTAGCTTTTAATACTGAGTATTGCCACCTCTGGCTCTTATGACCGCTCGCATACGGTTTGGCAGAGATTCGATTAACCTCCGTATATAAGCCTGATCCAAATTCTCCCACTCGTCACGGAGAGCATTTGCTATTCCATGCAGGTCCGCTGGGGCAACATTTTGGGTTCGTATCCGTCTGTGAAGGAGGTCCCACACGTGCTCGATAGGGTTCATGTCCGGACTTACCGCAGGCCAATCTAAAACTGGAATACCAACATCGTTAAGGTATTCCTGGACGATTATTGCAACATGCGGTCGTGCATTATCGTGCATTAACATGAATTCGTTTCCTATAATTGGCGCATATGGTACTACATGTTCTTCTAAAATGTCCGTTATATACATGTGGGCAGTCAATGTACCTCTGTCTACTGGTACTAACTCTGTACGACCTGTTAAACAGATGCCTCCCCAAACCATAATAGAGCCACCAGCGACATTAGGTCTAGGTCTGATATTACACTGCGAATAGCGCTCACCGTCTCGTCTGTACACTGAGATACGCCTATCTGAGGTGTAAAGACCAAATCTTGACTCATCTGTCAAGAGTATATTGGCCCAGTCATTAATGTTCCAATTTACATGTTCTCTGGCAAACCTTAAGCGAGCCACTCGGTGGTTCCTAGTGAGACGAAGGGCTGTTACAGCTACTCTAGCTCTTAATCCACTCTGTCGTAACCTATTCCGAATAGTTTGAGTACTCACACGAGTATTTCTGACTCTAGCCAAGTCGTTCTGCAATTGTCTCGCAGTTACATGTCTTCGACGTAATGCTTGTAGTAGTAAATAGCGGCCATCTTGGCGAGTAGAACATCTTGGACGACCTGGTACAGGTCTTCTACTGTAAATGCCTGTTTCCCTATATCTGGCTACGGCTCTAGAAACACTTGACTGATTGATGTTCATCAAATTAGCAACGTATGCTTGAGATCGTCCATCTTCGATTAAAGCAACTATGGCAGCCACTTGTTCTGAAGTTAAATTGCTCATTTTAGTTTTAAAAGCGTTGGTACAGAACTCTGACTTCGCACTTTAAAATGTGTCCGTATAGGAAGACTTTCAATAAACAACTAAGCAAACCTTACACATATGCATTTTTCTAAATGTGTTCTTTTAGGAAAAAAATAAAGTAAAAACGCTAAGTTCCATTATTTTGTTAGTGTTTTTATAGTTCACATACACGAGGCAAACTTTTATGTGAACGTATAAAAATATCTTGGTTCATAAATGCCCTTTTTTAGTTTATGCGATACTTTTTTGGCGGAGTGTATTAGGGTAGGTACTGTTTTACTTAATTCTTTCAATTATAATAAGCTGCACTAAATCTTTCGTTGAAGCACTCATAAATATCAAAAATAAATGCAGGCTTATGTTACATTACGCAAAATAATGCCTTCATGCCTTTTAATTAACAAAACCAACCAGGAGATGCAACTTCGGCGTTTACACCCTTAGTAAACTAATTTAACATGATAATAGAGCCAGTATATAAATAACTTCAGTGAGAAGTCCAGTCAACGTAGCAGCAACTGAAACTGCACAACATAGTTTGAAAGCTGCACACGTTCATTCATATCTGAGCGCTGTTTGAATCCGTAAGTACACAACAGAAGCAGTAGCACTGCCTCTGCTGCACATAAACAGAGTATGAGAAACTTGAACATAGTTTAATTAATTTATGCACTTGTCGGACATTCTTGGTTGAGAATACAGTCTCCGCTAATTAATAAATTCTACCTATATAAATACATGTTATATCTGCGTCCATAGTGCAAGGATGTTTCAAAGTTCAATTCAAAATACTGCAAGTTATATTATAAATTTTAGTAGATTAGGGAAAATGATTAATTGTTTACTTATAACAAATATGTATTGTATATATACTAGAATTCCAAATTTCTAAGTTCCTAGATATAGAAGATTAAAACAAGTTTTTGATGTAGGGCGATTACTTCAAAGTATTATTATTATTATTCTTTTCATTTCCTCCCAAACAGCGGTATATTTTTCCAAGCCTTACTAAGAAGAACAACTAAAAAGTTTTCAAGTTTTTAAGTAGATTTTATATTCCCGGCCTTACCTTCGTATCATTACTGGCGACAATAGAATAAGTTATAAAACAAAACGTGGTAATTTTGGTTGTTGAATATTTAAGTAAGATACCTTTAGAATAACTAGGAGTTTTTTTTTTATTTTCTTTAATAACGAAAAAAGATTCTACCCAAGTAATTAGAAAATTACGCATCTGGTATGTGTTCTGTTTTATATCAGCATATTAAAGTTATTTTTATTAAGTTGGAACAAATAAATACAAATGCATGGTTTTGATGTTTTGTTCTTAAAAATATTTAGGTGTGTATTTTAAACAACAAAAATTACTACTACCGATTACTGCAGTCTTCTTCCTAGGTATTTAGTATCTTAGAGTCGAAGATGGTTGGACATTGGAGTTTTGGATGCTTCCTCCTCCAAATGAATGGAACCAAAGTCGTTTCCCAATAGTTTACATTTAGCCAGCCTTGTTGACACCATCTCTCCATCCGTTTGAGTGCGACTTGCATCTTCTCGGATACCACGCCCTCAGACATTCCGCAGCCCATGATAGTGATATCATCTTTGTAGCCCTGCGTGTGGAAACCTGTCGTCCGTAGATCAGAAAACAAGCCATCCAGCATAAGACACTATAGCAAGGGTGACAGCACTCTACCCTATGGGTAGTCAGTTACCACGGTTGCCTTTACATTGCAAAGGTTCTGCAATACATGAACCGTTCTTTCTCTTATCATAGAGCGGATCCACCTCCCTACAGTTCGCTTGACTTTCCTTTTGCAGCTCCTTCGCATCGACCGAAAGGACTCCCTGTCGAAGGTGACCTCAATGTCGAGAATGATAGCTAGTGCAATTTTTTTGTTGCGAAAGGCAATTTCTGCGCATCCAGCTAGTCCATGAATGGTCCATATTAGTTTTCGTGTAGAGGCAATCTTTCCAGAGCTTTTGAGAGAGGTTTTGAGAAAAATTGGAAGTGAGACTGATGGATTGGTACAACTTCGCTTCCGCATAGGACAGTTTGTCCTGCTTGGAAATGAAGACCACCCTGGCCTCTCTCCAACAGTTTGGTATGTATTCCATAGCTAAGGTTGCTCTTGGCAGGGTACATAGAGTTGGGGAAAGCGGTGCCAGGGCCTGTTGTAGTAGTCAGCCGTGGTTTTGAAGAATTCGATAGCCCATCGAATTTTAAATATTTGAATAACTTTCCGCGCAAGGTACCAGTCTTCCTTCCATGCTCTCAGGATAGATATCTGAGGTGACCTCAGTCCCATACATCCCCTCCCAGTTTGGGTTTGAACGACCCTGAAGCCCTGAAAGTGCAAATACAAGAGGTGCTCTTCAGTTTCGATTTTATCGCATTGATGCTTGCAGCTCCACAGCTACGTTAAAGTTGATAGCTATGATTAAGAAATCAAAATTAATAGATCTGATAAAGTGGCAGTTAAACAAATCCTTAGTAAATAAAGAAATGGTACTAGAAATCATGTGTATTTGAGATGCAGATTCAAACAAAAGTGAATTCTGAATCAAGAGCAAAGTTTAGCTGCTTGCACCGATATATTTTCTAATAGTTGCAATCATAAATGAAATACAGTATAAATGTGTACTTAACCAAGATTTTCTCTTTTGCGACACGTTTCCAAAACTATCGTCCGTAATCAACGGACGGACGCTGAAATTTACTACCCGCAGTTTCTGTCCAGATATTTCCTATCTCCTAGCTAATCAATTACGCTACTATTTCCCGCAAAGCAGGCCACGAAAATTCACTATTACTAAATAGCGTGTGAAAATAGGCTTTTCACTGGTATTGTTATCGTAACGTTTTTAATAGTGTCGGGATTTATGTATCAACCGAGATGTATTTCGATCAACACCACGATAAGTAAACGGTGCTGTTGTTCAAATTACCGATTTATATTGTATACGTGTATTGTAATGCTATTCATCCAATTTGTTTATTAATTACTTTCACTAGGTTTATAACTCTGTGTATAGTAATTTTAAAGGTATTGAGAAGTTTTCTTTTTTAAAAATCGCATACATGCATATAATTTATAGGTGAGTTCAGTTGCACATTTTAGAGGCGTTTTGCGGGCATGTAGATTTCGTTAATTGAACTGCATCCTAAGAAACTGGAACGGCATCTGACATATATTAATATATTCAGGCGATAAAGCCAACAAATATAATAAACGCGACATATATCTGTTTCACTTTATCTCATATTTGTACATACATCTAAAAAAGGTGACGCTGCGATTATTAAAACATATTGAAGTTATCGATGTTATTTATTGCTCTAAATGATAAGAATATATTTTATATAATATGAATTACGTTAAATTTAATTTTAAGAAAAATTAAAAATTATTACCACGGGCAAATATCAACGAGGGAATATGGTGTTAAATCTACATCAAATGTAGCACGGAATTATATGCTGGATATAATTTGTGCAAGTTGGGATACCGTAGCTAGATTCTAAGCTACACTTGTATGCACTGTCTATGTAGCGCTTAAAATCTCGACGCGACAAACAAACAAGACAATCTCGACTTCCTATGTACTAGAGATAGTTTACGTTGTTCCATTAGGACTAATATTGTGTTACAAAGTCATACCGGTTCCAGATACAGGATTCCTGCGGATATGTTCAACATACCAAGCAAGGGCGCCCAGAAGGAAAACGATACGGTTAGAGTAATTGTGAAACTTGTGTCGTGTATCATCCAACAGTATGGCAAGTAATACTATATTATGCGGTGTAGTAGATATAGCTGATATATGGTGTTGGTGGTATTTTTCCCTTAATAGTAAGAAATAGTGCTGTTGCAATAAATAAGACAGTACGGTTTAACAATAAATTTAATCAATATATTCAAGCTTTAAGATACTCTAAATTAAAAACGAAAGGAAATTTAAGATAGTTCGAAATATCTGTCTCTGAAATGTTCTTACGCTCTTACTCATATTAACTTCGTTAGAATATATGGTATTGCTGTTTGTACAGTTTATGTCCTAAATGATAAATATGATTCCATCTACAAGACGCGCTTTTGACTCCATCGTTTAGGTATAAATATCTGGTGATCAATACTATCAAATGCCTTTGATAGGTTGAGTGAGAAGTTCAGAAGAGTTCAAATAATAGTGTTCCCACTGTTTGCCCCTTACAAAACCATGTTGGAACCTGCTGACGTTGTATTTAATAATAAGTTATAAAGTTGCTTGCAAAGCAGCTTCCTTGAATGGTTTTGAAAAGTTTATCAAAAGATAATTATTAATGTCGCCTGATCAACCATTCTTGTAATGGAACACCTTTGCATGTTTAAGATTATTTGGCTGGCATCCAGTAACAAATGAGTTGTTTATATCACTGGTTGTAGGGTTCAAATAAACGATTCTTAATCAAAACTACGGAGATATCATCGATGCTCGAAGACCGGGAATCCTCAAATAGCACCAATATCTTGAATCTCTTCAGCATAAACAAGAATGAATGAATATTTATTACTGCAAAATTACTTAAATAAATTTAGTCCAGATCTGTGTTCACATTTTTTGTTCACTTGATTGTACTATTGCAAACGTTCAGAAATCTACTATATAAGATGATATACTTCTTCATCAAAGAGAGGACTTATATATCTTAAACAATTTTAGATATATTAAGGTAGCTTTTATGAATACACTGTGACAATCGTAGAGTACTGTAGGATGCCTGTTTCATTTTGCATTTAAGACTAATAAGATAAAAAAGATAGTTCCAATACGAAATTCAAAAATAATAACAATTCTCCATAAGCCTTAAATTAACAAACTGTTTAGTAAATTAATTTATTTAAGTACCTATATTTCTAACGTATTTCATTCTTTCTAAATACTTCAATCTCAGTTTCTCGTTTTTATTGCAGAACTAATTTAAGGAAGAAAGGTTTAAACCATAATTAAAATTAACACACTGACTGTGTATAGAATTTTATCCGAATAACTGAAACAGAAGTGCTTGAAAAAGAAAATTAAAAGTTCCTATTTTTAGATGCAAGAAAATAAAAGCAATTAACAATGCACACCTAAGACCTATAATTAAACAACGACAATTCTGAATTTAGCACTGCGAAATTCAGGTAAATCTGTTTTCATATACATATAAATACCTTGGATGCATCCAATGCTTTCACATGGAAACAAATCGTTTGCAAAATTGTAACCTTGGAGCAAAGAAATTTTTCCTTCCTTATAGAAAAAATTACCTGACGCACCCTTAGCCTTCGTTTATTGGAAAGAAAATTCCTCCTAATTTACTCATTTAAAAAAGAAATAGCGAACCATCCTCCATCAACTCCCCAGTCCTTGATATTGACAGAAAGTCCCCTTTACTTACCGGTATTGTCGAAATCTGTTACCATTCAGAAAAAATAATCTCCTTGTACATCGCTAAAAAAATCAATTCCATAATTCAAAAAGAATTTAACGTGCCTACCTTTACTAACGATCCACGCCGTGATTTCAAAGAAAATGATATCTCTTCTCTCCTGACTTTAAAGAATTGTCCCAGATTCTTTGTCTGACTAGAAAGAGGTAGAGCAGTATTATTAATTGTAACATTTATCAAGTCCTTACACTTAACAACATTCCTTGGATTATCAAATAAAATAGGTATAGATTTATTGGGGTTCACTTTAGGAAAAGAATTTCAGGAAAAACAAATTTCACCACTTAAATCATCTTCTATCTTACTTAAAGCAAAATCCATGTCAACGTTTCTGAATGATTTATATATTTGTGTATCGCCCCATACATTGGTATATGACTGTGTTTAACATGTGTTTGCAGAAACGAAGTGTAAATAGAAAAAAGGAGTGGTCCCAAAACTAACCCTTGCGGAGCATCATTACGCAAACATACACAGAAAAAAATCCATATTGTAATATTTGCACTTTGCTGTTTGACGGAAATTGTAGTAAGAATTCATACTATTGTGCAAAATTTTACAACAACGTCGCTGTATTTTCCTATATCGTGGTTACAAAAAAAGCAATAAAATTGTTAAAAAATATTGTGTGACAATCTTCTACAAAATATAGTGAAATGTTTTACAATATTTTACAAATAGTGAATATAATAAATTGCATATAATGTAGTGAAGAAAGATATAACAACAGGTGTAGCAAATTTACTATGTGTTGTGTTTATTTGGTTAGATGCTAGCACTAGTCACCTCACTTTGATTATTATACATAACTGGAAACCGCATTAATAATGAGATGAAATGAAATGAATGCTGTATAGTTTTATAACTATATAGTAGAAATATCACAATACTCATAATTAGTTTAGCTACATAAATATGTGATACTACAGATTTTGTCGTAAAGATGGCGCTTAATATCATATAAAAGGTACTGTGATTGACAATTGCGCAGAGGCAAGAATTACGAGGCGCCTCCCCCCATACTGGTACTCTGCAGTACGGGCCGGTCTGATCTCCGCAATTCGCCCGCTGTCACCAGCTAATCAAATTATACGCAACTATATTAATTATTGCAATAGTGCAGTTGATCTGTACTGATAATTCACTACAGCGGTTTGTAATAATGGCAAGATTCGTGTAAAAGGTTTCTTGACGGTTTGTTGCAATTATTACCACTGGGCTAAACGTATTATTTGCAACAAGTGACTCGCACTTTATGCTACTTTAATTGTAAAGGTTATGTCAACATAAATTGTGTGACAAAATTGCACATTTTGTTGCAAAAAATGCAATAATTTTCGTCAACAATTTTGTAGAAAATTTTAATACAAGTTGTGCTCGTCCCTATATGTTACACAATTTGTTGCACCAAACTTTACAATTGTTTTAAAATTTACCACAAATTTTTTTCTGTGTAGAAGTTTTGAGTCAACACTCGACAAACGCACAAGTTGACTCATATCATTCAAGAAAGAAGACAGTGGCATGATCGTTGAAACCAATATGTGAAGTAATTGGAATTAAAATATTGTAATTGATGCTGTGAAATGCCTTGCTGAAGTCAAGCAAGATCAATAACGACAACTTTTCCTGGTCTTTGACATCAATTATACCTATCATCAGTCACCCCCGGCAGAGTTGTCGTATCTACAACTATGGCCTCGCCTAAAGTCTGATTGAGATTTGGGCAATATTGAGTGCTTATGTAGATGGGCGCATATTTGCTCGTGCATAACTTTTTCCAAAATTTTAGGTATAATCGGTAGAATACTTATCGGACGAAAATCAAACTGTATCGATTTATTTCTCCTGAACAGTAGTACTCCTTTAATTCTCTCTACTAAAGAGCTAAACTAATCGTTTAAAATGCACACGTTAAGGTAACGCCAACCTCTTGATGCTGACAAAAATTACCTGCTTTTCTTCCAGGTATAAAAGGCTAAAAATAAATTTCGTTGTTTAAAAAAGGAGATTAGTGTGCCTTTCTTCACCAAGCTGCCACCAATTAATGTTGAAACAAAATACCCCTTTCTTTTGCCATTGCCAAAAACTAAATTTAATCATTTTCGAAAAGTAGTGTATATCCCGACCCCTGATACCAAAAAAAAATTATCCCTTTGCCCGTCCGAGGTTGCTAAAAGACAAAACTAATGCGTCGTCTTCCGTCTCATCTTCCTCCTGGCATTGCTAGAAAATAAACCTATTTATTCTAAAAAATAATGATCTGCTAGTGTTTGATGTTGACAGAAAAAAATCACCTGCCTTCCCGACATTTGTTAAAAATTAATTTCATCATTAAAGAGTAATAATAATCATAACCCTTTATTTCAAAATGAGTGGCAAATGCATTGCTGCATAACAACCCAAAATGAACAAACCTCAGAAAGTAAAAGAAAAGAAAAATGACATAGATTCTTTCATAAAGAATTGACCCATCTTATACGGTTCCAAATTTATTAGGAGCTGGATTAACTGCTTTTTTAAAGTAATGTATGGAAATTGAAGTTCTTATATAGTTTAGTAAACAATTTAATGATTCCAGTAATTGGGTTTTGGAACCTTTGGTGTAACAATAACTATCACACTGACAAAAGTTGACTTTTGTCAGTGTGATAGTTATTGGTACACCAAAGGTTCCAAAACCCAATTACTGGATTACGATGGCTTCACGGTCAACGGAACTGAATCTTTACCGCAAGTACTCTACTAAAATTAGTTTAATAAGGGCAGATATTTGGTTTCTAAAATCCTGTAAAAAACAAAAAGTGTGGCCAGTTATTTTACCCAAATAAATTTTTGGAAAACCTAGCATTGACTTTTGTTAGTGTGATAGTTAATTTAATGATTATTTAAGGGATGTTCTACGCCGGCAGTACGGCTAAATGGTACGTTGCATCATTGTCAATTTTGTACGTCAAACAGCAATATGCATAACAAGTTGTTGGATGGGTGACCATTTCAATAAAAACTTCTGCCTAGGCGGCTCGGTGTGTCCGGCACCCTGACACTGACATCTGTCGGTATTTTGAGTTTATGAATATGAATGAATGAATGAATTAAGGGATGTTCTATTTCAACAGACTGTCTGTGAATGAGGTAGCCAATATTTATGGACCTTGTTATATAATATTGTTGCTTTTCAACAACAAAATATGTTCTATTATTAAAAAAGAGCATTAAACATACATATACCTAGTATATAACATAAATAGTTAGTGTGCCTTCAGAGTGGAACACTGCATGACACGATTGCCGAAATAACATTGCCTTTATAATTCGCAGTACCCTCTTTTGAGCTACAAACAATTATTGCTGAATTGTTCTGTTCCCCTCCCGATATATAATTCCATAGCTGATAATGGATTCCAAATTTGCGTGGTATACCATCTTCGATGTTTCTTGTTGAGTATAATGTTTGAGTATTCTAATTCCATAGCAAACAGAATTTTTTAATAAATAATTTCTATGTTCTGAGCAATCTAAATATAAAAATTAATACGTTGCTTCCATTAACTTCGGAACCTCTGATGTTGAAAAAAGTCATTCTTATTGCTTCGCAGCGTTGCTAAAAAATCAATTTAATCACTTAACGAATGCGTCTTCTCCACCAACCTTGCATCGTTGGGTATTAAAAAAGCAACCCTCTACCCGTACCCTTCTTTATTTGCTATAGAAAACATGTACCGCCTTCCATCAACCCCTCTTCCCGTAAATACGTTAAAATAGAGCTTGTAGATCTTAACAACAAGTAATTGATAAGCCAAAGTATTTTTAAAATCGAACCAGTCGTTTTAAGTTCCCTTCGGATGAACAATTAAACATACACAGTAGCTTCCTCAACCTGACATTATTATATTACTGTAGGTTATCTATTGTTGCAGAATAAAGATGATTATTTTTATTATTATTCTGATTAAATTTTACCAATTCAGACTTTACCAACATTGACTGCAGTTGACAAAAGATAAGTAAACGTCAATAACTGCAATTTAGATTACACACAGTCATTCATTCCATCTAACATTATCATTTTTTGTAATATTTTTTCTCCATCTCTCTCTCTCGGCCTCTCTTTCTCTCTCTCTCCCGCCAAAATGAAATTAATTCTAATTAAATAGAACTCAAATAATAATAAAAACTATTAATTCTCATTAAATTACAGTGTTGCGAAGAATAAGTACGTAACTCATCCACGTCACCAGCGCTATTGCGGTAAGTAGTTTTAAGATAATAAGTTCTTGTAAAATGTATCTGTATAGTAAGGCTGACAAAGAGAACCTGCAAAAAGAACAATCTTCAAATAAAAGCAAGGCAAACAAAGAAGACAAATGGCAGAAATATAACAATGAAGGAAAGATAAATACAGAGGCGCACTGCAGATTTCCTTAGGTACAACATATATGCAAAGAATGGCGTTTCTCGCTAACTGAAATTTGCATGAAACCGTTTTATAACAAATACTGCTGGTTCACTGATCAACCTACTTTCCTTTGGTTCTCATAATACAATGTAAAATAAGAAGGAACAAGTGTATTTTAGGGGAAGCGCTTCGAATCCATTTTAAAATGGCGTCAATAAAGGCTGACATCTGTTTTAATACGACACATGTGACGATTGTGTTATAATTTACCTTCATAAGGTACCTGTAATGGTGCTTACAAAGTAACAGGTAAATTTGAAATTCCACTGGTAGTTGCAAGTCGATACAGGATATGTATATGTATATGTATATATTAATGAGTGGCATTTAAATACATTTCATTGAATTGTGTTGAGCAACAGTTGGATTAACTTATTTCATTAAATTAGTAAGTAAGGAGAGATTGCAGACACACTGTCTTTGCCTTAAAAATCAGGAATTCAAACATTTAAATACATTGAATTTAATTACATTGGTAATCTTGTACAGGAAATAAGTGGAGAAGTACGGAGTTTTTTGAGAATTGTTATTGAGAGGTGGGCACCTTCGGACTTGGCAAAAATGAGAGAGAAGCTGCCTATATTCAAAAAGAGCAATGTAACGTGTAAACCATCATTGCATTAGTATTCTGTCGGATTTGTTTAATTGTCAGGTGTTTGAGAGAACTGGCCCATCAATAACAGCTATCTTGAAATAAAGAACTATTCAATGCTGGAATAGAGCACTAAGCAATTAGTGGTACATGTAAGCAGGGTGTATTTTGATGACGACAGATTGCTGCCGAAAGCCTTTGATCATACTTTTGGTTCCATGACAGCCATGACAGTCTTCTGAAAAAGATCTTTAATGCGAAATATAATGGAATAGAGAACCAAAACTTCAATTCATACGTTTTTACTTATCAGAAAGGACATAGTTGGCAGAATGGAAGAACACAAGATTCAGTGCAATAAATATTGCGTTTAAAGTTCATAAGGCTTTGTTTTTGGACCCACTACCCTTCGTCATCTTTATTCACGATTTCCGTCCAATATCGCTTCTGCCAGCATGTGCTTATTGCATATGATACATCTGCACCTACAGTACTAGGGATTCCAAAAATATTTTTTGAAGAATTAGAAATGGCAAATCGCAACGCAATATCCACAATGGGTTCGTTGCAAATAAATTAGAGATTAACAGAAAATAAAAGAATCAAAAAGTAGTGGTATTTGCGAAGAGTCTTAGTGGTAAAACTGTCAAGCGTAGAATTTTATGTTCGTCATCAGGAAAACAAAATTTAGGGCAACATTACATATGAAACTTGCTTGGTTCATTTAAAAAAAAAAGAGAAAAAACACATCTGAATGAAATATCTCATAATTAACTCAAACGAAATATAATTGACTTTTTTTAGATTAACACTCATAATAACCCGGTTGATAGTTTAGTGACTTGCGTACTTGGCTATTAATAATGAGGTCTAGGGTACAAACCTCACTTTGGTCAATTACGATAACTGGTTTCTTTCGGGATCGTAATAATGGTTACGAGAGAGATTTGGTACTGCAGGAGTACTTGATAAGCATATTAAATGCTAAGGCTTTATCTACTCCCTTAAAACAATAATAATAATAATCATTAACATAATTTGAAAATAATAAAATAAGAACAAAATTACAAAAAAGAAACACATAACTGTAAAGATGCTGTAAATAAGTAAACGGAATAATTAGCTATATGTATCCCACAAATATTTTGTAAAAGTTCTTCAAGGGAAAAAGAAAACTGAACATCTGGCAAGGTTTAGAGACCAGGCCCAACAACTGCTCACCCAATTGTTTTAGAACAAATATAAATTGACCTCTGATATTAAGGACAGAAAAAAATTGCCAGAAAGACCAAGGCGACAATAAATAAATCTGTGCGCATCAAAAGTTTGGATGATTGTCGCACTATATTTGCGATACCAGTGCACCGTCAAAGCATCACTACACTGAGAGAAATAGATTGTACTCTTTAACATAAATATAGTATACTTTAATATATTTTATAGCTCCTATAGAGACAATCATATTTTATATTACCGGTGACAATATCTGTATAGTAAATTTCTGTGAATAGCTTTTATTAACTCGTATGTTAAAGTTGGTGTACTATATTTGTATTATTAATTTGAGCATACATGTTAGTAAATGTGAAAAAAAATGTCTAGTAGCACTGACTATATTTGATAATAACTGTTAAATTTTTTATTGTACCCAGTATAATGTAATATTTTACTATGTAGGATATATGATGCTCATACTTACTATATATCCTTGTAGTACTTACAATATTATTTTCTATTATAATAATCTAACGTCTCTTAGCATTAAAATAGTAGATAGTAAACAATAATATATTGGATCATATGCGGGCACTATACAGCGATGTTTACCTGTAATGAAAAATATAGTACTATACAAGGTTTTACCCAGTTTATGCATAGGGAAAGTGGATATTACACAATAAAAACTATAATATTGATTTTATTTTTTTATTTGTCCTTAGACCCATTATTACAAAATTCCAACGTGTATTACTTTCATTAACATAACAATCACTAGTAGGTTAGATTTAGGTTAATGTTTTATCAAAGCATAAAGTACCCACTACGAAGTGTATGCAAATAATATCTATTACTTACCTTTGAATATATCAATTAACTGTGGAAACCCCACACGATTAAAATGTTTTCCACGTTTGCATCAATTTCTGCTCACGATGCACATCAATCAACGAACGACCAGACACAAACATGCACCGACACGAATACGTACACCTGTATCACACGTACATAACACGTGTCAGTAATTTTGTCGCGGAAAGACACCTTATTGGTCGATTTCTTCGGTAAAGATCGACAATGAGTAGAGCAAGGGGTGGGAAGAGCGTTTCAAACATTTATTTTAGAAATTGAATATGCGTCGAATACCTGATAATATCGCAGTCAATCGCAGCGACTATCTATATAATCCACGTTATTATATAGGCTTTCAGCAATAGAGTATATTAACTGTCACATCCATAAGATGTAGATGGTAAGATCCAGATTTTGCCTCTTACTATAAGCATGATAAAATCTGGTTATTTTACTCTTAATACGCCACATATTGTCGTTTTGACAATAATTATTTTAGTAATTAACAATTTACGATCTAATTTCTACAATCCATTTTTCTCAGTGTAGTTTTTGAGGATTGGGAATATATTTTTGGTAAGTAGCGTAAATTTAAGATTACCTACATTCAGTTTTTAAGAAACTGAAAAGCTAAAACTCGTTTTGTTTTAGTATTAGGTACGACAAGTTTTTTACCAGTATCTTTATTATATTATATATATAATAATATATATATATTTGAGAAAATGGGAAAGAAATGCAAAATAATAATAGCAACTTTTGGTTCTAATATGATTCGAATATTGTAGCACACACTTAATAACCTTAATAATACGAATTCTAAATATGCTTTCAATAAACTCACATTTATTGTACTCACATTTTTTTTTTATATGCAAGTATTACTAGAGTAAAAGTTTTGAAATTTAATTTGTTTGCCCTTAATTCTACAGAATAATAATACCTAGCGTAAAAGTACAGACGCATCGTTGTTTACATTCATACAAATCCTATTACGCAATACAAATACTCCTCCGCAGAAATGTATTTTAAATTAGAAAGACAGATTCTATTATCTTAAATTTTAAATACGACCCAACGTTTACAGCTCACGGTAGACTGCTTTTAATATTCATAGTCCGTTGGTCTTCTTTTGCTATTCATGCTTCTGCTGCTTTTACTTAAAAAGTCAACCATCCCGTGTATTTTACATAGGAATTGCGAATTATTTCAATGTAGTCGTCCCTTATCTTCACCTTCGACGTTATACCTGTTATATTTCACGTTTTAAGTGACTTCCGAGTTCTTTCCCTTGAATCGCAAAATTTGCCTTTTGTTTATTCATATAGGTTAACCTAGTTAGGAAAGAATTACGACAACGTAATTTTTTTTTAGCAAAGTACGCTACATTCTCGTTGAAATAGTAGTAACAATGATAATTACCAACTTCATATATATTTTATTTAGTTGTTTCTATCAACAAGCATTAGGTGTATGTACGTACCTCCCTAGAATTGCTACTCATAATTTTCCCAGATGCGCAATAGTTTGCAGTTCACACAGAGACATCTGTGCTTATTTATCATGGATAAAGCAAATAAACATGACTTGTTTATCCATGCAAACGGAGCACTTCGCACTACAAATACGTCAATCTGGTTTAATTAACCAATCAAAACATAAACTCCATTTGAGAAATATTTTCATATAACCTTAGCCTATTTACAAATTTCATATTAAAATAATGATAACACATTTCCCAATTAGATTTAGAAAAATTTGGGAGATTAAACTGCAAAATTAAATATCTAATACAACAACGTTACGGAGAAACTGCTTTGTTTAGAAAATGTTAAAAAAATATAGATTTTTAAGTTTATACTAAAACACACATTAAAGTAGACGGTTATATCTTATAACCTTTTTATTATTTAGATTACTACTACGAGATCATAACAAGGCGATAACGATAAAATGCTATAATGTAAGCTAATGCTTCTTTTATTATGAAAGCACTTGATATGGACTTGAATGCAATGCATGTATGTACTTATCTATGCCCATAAAACGTTTTATCACTAATAGTAAATATCCAATCCGACAATTCTACTGATATTACTTGTTCTATTGAATATTACATTGGCAAGATGAAAATATATAAATCTGGATAACATGTCGTATCTGCGGACTGTATATAGATTCTGATTACGTACATAGATGCCATAAATTTATTTATGTTTCCAATATTTCAAATATTTTTCCAAATTCAAAATTAACAAAACACTTCCAGTCAGCATAGGTCCAATTCTCAACCGTTTTCGAGATATGTGTGGTCAAAAGCGCTGAAAGTCACTAGTTACGGTAACTAATTTAGACGAATCATAGACGCATTTGGCTCGAATTTCGGCATGAAATGGTTGCTAAGGCACAATTAACTTAAATTACAGTCTTACTCCCACAATAATGAGCAAAAATTGTTTTAATGATTTTAGTAACAAGCAATGCTGTAAACATTTAAAGCTGCTCAAAATGGCGACTCTGGACTGCCAAACACAACTCTGCTCTTTGACTCAGTCCTCCTATCCAGTTGACATTTTCCATATTTCCACGAACTTCCTGAAATGCTTGTTGGATTTTACCTACCAGTTCTTCTTTGGTAGCCGGCTTCTCTTGCCCATAAACGATGGTCTTAACATTACCCCAGAGGAGAAAGTCGAGAGGCGTCAGGTCCGGCGAGCGCGGGGGCCATGCGACAGCTCCATTCCGCACTATCCAGCGGTTTGGAAACGTAGTATTCAAAAAGTCGGTTACTACTCTTCCATAGTGTGCCGGACACCCGTCATGGACAAACCACATCCTATTACGGACGTTCAAGGGGATATCTTCAAGAAGAATGGGCAGCTCTTCTTCCAGGAATCTCCTGTAGATATGGCTAGTCAATGTTCCATCAAAGATTTTCGGTACTAGGATAACATTTCCGATGATTCCTCCCCACACATTAACTGAAAATCGGTGCTGAAATCTACTTTCTGATAAAGCATGGCGATTTTCGTCGCTCCAGATGTGCTCGTTATGTGGGTTGTTAATCCCATCACTAGTGAAGGTGGACTCATCAGCGAACAAAGCAATTGGGAGGAGATCCTGGTTCTCTAGGATCCACGAGCAATATTCTGCCCGTTTTGCATAGTCGACAGGTAAGAGATTTTGTACTTGTTGTATGTGGTATGGATGTAGCGCATTTTTACGTAAAGTCCTGTGAATCGACACTCTTCTCTGTCCTGTGGTGGCAGCAATTCTTCTTATGCTGGTTCTCCGATTCTCAGAAACTTCATGAAGAACAGCTGCAGTGTGGTTTCTTCGCGCAGGCTCCCGCTCATTAGTCTTTTTCGGGAAGGATCCTGTTTACCGGAGGGATATGAAACAGTTCGTGATGGTTGTCCGATAAGGATGTCTTCGGTTCGGGTAGCGTTCTGCGTACTCTCTTGCCGCTGCTGAAGCGTTACCTCCACAACAGCCATACAAAAATATCATGTCGGCGTACTCTTCCTTCGTAAAAAGAGGCATTTTTAAATGTTCTGCGAGCGAAATCCCAAACTGTCAAAAATACAACAAAACTGCTTACATGACAACTGTCAAAAGGCCTACGTCAAGTGCATTGGATGTAAGTTACCAGTCGAGCCAAATGCGTCCATGATTCACCTAAATTAGTTACCGTAACTAGTGATTTTCAACGCTTCTGACCACCCATATCTCGAAAACGGTTGAGAATTGGACCTATGCTGATTGGAAGTGTTGCTAATTTTGATATAAGAAATAACCCTATGAAGTTATGCAAGTAAACGAGGAGACACCCTGTATAATTGAAAAAAAGCAACTTTACCAGCAACAATAAATTTCGTCACATATAAAAACAAGAAAAACCGGATAGGGTAACTACTCATGGAACAATTCATACTATATATTTATCAAAATTCGGGCAAAATTCTAAAATATCTATTCAATGCTTAGTTGAAATTTCAACTTTTAAAACAAAAAGCAATGCTTGACAATACTTTTACAGCACTCTTTTGCAACAAGAAAATACGCTGCTAGTTGTAACTATCTTATATCAAATTCAAGAGCAGATGTTGCCTGCAACATGTTTAAATCTAGTCGCATAACCAGTTTCTCTCAGACGTTGGCAGATTGGGCTAGTGTGAGTTCCAAACGTCAAAACGGTATCCATAAGCTTAGTATCGTCCATATAAACAATGCCGACTAGACCAGTGCAGTCTTTTTATAGTCACAGTACTGACATTTTTAAGTTTACGTTAGAACAGGTTTAGGATAGTTATTCAGTTTAGTATTACGGCTAGTGATGGTACCTTTATTATTAAAACATGCGTCCAGTGTACAGAAGTTTCTGTTAAGGTGTTTTAATGTATGTCGAATCTAGATTATGGATGATATAATACTCTTTAAAGGAAGTTTTCTTAAGAAGTATTTACTGATGGAGTTCATTATACCTCTAATAGAAATATAATGTTGTTTTTAGTATTACCAATTAGAAATGTTTGTAGAGTTTATTAATGTTATTGCTGCCGCAAAAAAAAAAATCATTGACAACACATTAAATATGTTGCATTTAATATTAAAAACAACTATTACATAATTTGGGGTGCTATCGCATGATTATTTTAAATCCTTCGTAATTTTAAAGATTTTATTTCTTCCGGAGATATAGCACTGCTTTATTCTTCGCCGAACATCTGCATACACTCCGCAAAAACATTAATGGAATTACCCAATTTTTTGGAGGATTTTTTCTATTTTCAATATTGTATGTTATATAATTAAGTATTACACAAACATATTAAAAATACAACAAACTGGAAATAAAAAACTAATGACCACAACTTGTATGCTATGATAAACATAACAAATGAAACACTAACTTGCTATTACAGCTGTCATGCGATTGAGCAAACACTCAATAAGACTTCTGATGTAATCCGGATCCATCTGGTTCAATTCTTCAGTGACTGCTGCTTCTAGCTCTTCTAGCACTCTTGATAGAACTTGTCTCTTTTTGTAGTGCCCACGCCAGATGGTCCTAGATATTCTCTAACAGATTTATATTCGGGCTTCTAGTTGGCCACTCCAAAACATGCACATCAACGATAACCTCATTTAGGTAATTTTGTATAATGTTGTTGTCATGCATTAAACGGAAATTCTAACCTATGTAAGGTGTAAATGGAACCGCACGTGGCTCTAAGATAAACCTAATATACCTATCTGCAGTCATAGAGCCATTGCTAACAACCACCAACTCCTTCTTAGCCTTGGAAGATACACGTCCCTTATTATAATCGAACCATCTCCAAAATTTGTTGTGCTCCGGAAGTTGCACCAACTGAAGCGCTCATCATGTCGTCTATATACTGGCAAGTATCCACCTGATAAGAACAAGCAGTACTTAACCTCATCCGTGAAGGGAATGTTAGTCCAATCTTCAGCGGTCTAATCACAATGATCTTCCGCAAAATTGCAGTCTGTTGACTCGATGTTCTATAGTGAGTTAAGGATCCTTGGCCGGTATTTTCGTACGTAGTTTTTGTTCTTTAAGTCGGTTCCTTACTGTCTGGCACGTAACATTTGCATTTTGAACGATAAGCTGCTCGTTTTTAAGCTGTCTGGCAGGGTAATGCCGTATTCGAAAAGCTGTAAGTCGTAAAAAAAGCGATCGTTTATAGCTGCAGTTCACCTTGTCCTGGTCTCTTGTTATATCCTCCAGCTTCTGCATGCCTAAGTACTAGTTTCACAATTGTCGATTGTCGGACATCTAACACTCTACTAACATATCTTTGACTCCTACCATCATTAATTAACGAAATGGCTTACAGAATTTCTTCGTGACTCATATTAGGTATATTGCGTATTGGGTGACCGTCATTTTTTCTTTGCCAAATCAGACAACTTTACTAATTTTTAAAAGAAATTGGAAGACTTCAAGGTCTAGAACTAAAAAAATTATAAGAACCAGTTAATTTGAACTCAGTGCGTGACACTATCATCAAATCAAAACAAACACTGTTGAAACGATTTACTTTACGTTTACAAAGTGATTCCGTATTTTTTTGCGATGTGTATAAAAGTGTTCCACTTTGTGTAATCATAATGCAGTTTGTGTTTTAACACTTCACCACCTGATTTTGGTTGATTGACAAAAGATAAATGATTACCTCCCCAGTAATCACAAGCTGAAAACGGATGAAGAATTTAACATTGTGTTAAAGCTTACGGGGTATAAGTTGAGAAAAGAAAAGCATTTTAATTTTAATTTCTATATATTAATAACGCAGGGGAATACATTGCAGGTATTGTACTACCGAATGTCTTCTGCTTGTTTTCTTATTGATTCGATTTTAGTTGTGATTAGCAGGTTGTTGAGCTGATTCTGTTTGCCTTCGTAACTTCTCCATAAAGGATAATTCGCAAGCTTATTTCTGTTTGGTACCTATGCGTTCATTCAGGAAAACAAAGGCATTTTCCATCCAGCACAAAAGCAATCTAACTGCATTGCTCTTTACAGCGCATCACTAAATTCAATTCATTAAATATGATGTATATATTCTTAGGTTACACACCTCCTGCTTCTTAGTTCTTCGTAACTCTTACTACTAATTGGCGCCCATGTGGGGCAATGCACTAAATATTTCATCCCTTTGCCTTGACCATAGGTAAAATATGCAGGTCCTCAATGGAAGTTAGAATTCAAATCATTCTTCACATTTATAACAATACTTTCCTCTAAATCCTTGGTCAATTTACAAGATCTCTTCATGAAATTATATTGCAAGTTGTTCAGTGTTCAAACTCCATATTATGGAAATCTAGTACAATAAAGATGAGTTCATAACAAAAATAGGGTAACATCTGCAACCCCACATCTAATATATCTTTCATGAAAGCCACTAAAAAGATCGCCGTAGTCAGCTTTCTAACGGGGCACTCACGACAGTTATATACTTACTCCAAATTTCGACCATAGAAGGTTCGGCAAATTAAACTCTGCCGAGATAGCAAATTATAGTTGAGGAAAGTAAGTTACACTCCAACGTCGCTCATGCGATGATTGTTTGTCTTTCCGTTAAGTTTCCACCAACTTACACGCCGAAGGCAACTATTTGTTTATGCTTGGCGACGTACTTTGGTGGAGAGAATTCTGGGTTCTGTTTGTATTTGTGTGAATAGAAGTTGCTGTGTGTGGTGTCTGTTAATAGCAATCTGGACGCAATTATGAAGGACCGACGTTCAAGGTGTCGCTTTAAACGCTAAGTTTTACTCTAAGTGTACGATATATATCATTACCTCGATATCATTCATTAATGAAACAAAGTAAAGCCTAAGAGACCTAATTCTACAGTAAAGTTTTAATAAAAAACGATTTTATTGCTTACTAGCTAACTTCTTTTCTCTCTCTTTCGGAAACAACATATTTTACTATTTTTCAGATGTAAGGAATACCAAAGTCCCAAATGTACTCAATATGCATTAGGCCACATAAAACTGCTTCTCCGAAGAGCACTTTTCTGCTAATTCTATTTACGTTATATCTAGAGCTCATCATCGATATTTAATGGAAACAAACAACCTTCAGTAGGTGTAAAAGAATATCCTAACTTAAATAATATCTTTTAGGCTAGGCTAAATTACAAAGATTTAAAATTGAATCAAATTGAGTATATGCTCATAAAAATTGTACCTTTATTTGTTCACTGACCACAGTGCCACTAACACGTGCTTAGCAGACACATTTACTGTGTTTTTTGTTACTCCTAGCACAGGTTCTGGACCCCTTTCTTGACAACTCGTCGGCTTTTTCGTTTTCTTCGATTCTCGAATGTAACACCCTCAGTAAAGTAATTCTATTGCGGTTTGCCAGACTATTCACTTCTCGAACGCATTCTCAAAAAAGCCTTGATTGTAACCTGGGGTTCACTAATGCCCTCAGTATAACCTGGCTGTCTGCTGCAACACGGATCCGTTCGTGTTTATAAACCCACTGATTGGTATCTGTTGCTCAGAGCAATATTGCCTGTATGCCTCTGCTTGGAAGACATTGGAACATTTTCTTAATGAAATTGTGATCATAGTATTTCGCACATCACTGTAAATTCCAGTTCCAATCCCATTCTTGGTTTCGATCCGTTTGTAAACCAGATCAGTTCATCCAGCCTGTCCCTGTAGTTGGATTGACTCCAGCTTATCCGATTCGTAATTTCCAGCTCGTAATTGCTGTTAAATAGATATGTCGAAGTCATGTTGTCTGATCGTTTTCGCAAGAGGTTGCCTTCAGTATGATGGACAATATTATTGTGTACAAATATTTCTTGCAACCTGAGATGCTCCATTCTTGCATCTCCAGTTATTACCAAAGGAATGGGAGGATGGTCTAGGAGACATTCCATTGCCTCTGCTGGAATAGTCTGCATTCATCTTGTTGTTCCGCAAGCCTGTGTATCTTGCTGGGTTCAGTTATAGCAGTTCGTGGCTGCATCTTTGTCCACCATACCAGAGATGCATAAGTGATCATAGGTCTGGCTACCGTGATGTATGTCCAGTATATCATACTTAGTGTTAACCCTATGCCTCTCCATGGGCATTTATAGCCAACATAAGTGTTGCCTCCGCCTTGGTTTTAATTCTCTGAATGTTTAATATTTAATGTTTAACATTTATTCGTGCGTGCATTGTAAATACAAAAATTGCAACCGTCAAAAATATTAGAAAAAACATAGTTAATTGCATATAACAAATCATGAACAAAAGGTTTACAAACAAAAATATCACAATACTTATCTGTAAGATATACCTACATATAAAAGTTATTATTAATAATGCAAAATAACAATAAAAAAAAACCGGAAGAAAAGGGATTTGGTTGTCCGACCTCATACTTGATTGTTTGAGTGCAATGCCCTAACACCATCACAATATTCAATCTCGTTGTAGATAGCATGACTCGAGTCTAAAGTAAAACCTAGGTATTTCACATGAGTTATATCATCAAAGATTGCATTATTTCTCAAGGAAAAAATCATTGTTCAATCATCATCAACTGTTTTATTCGTGTTTAGCGCTAATCTATTTGATGTGAACCAGTCTTCAGCACAATCAGGAACTAGAGATATCTGCGCCAAGGCTTTCAAACCATCCACGGATTTGATCTGAACTGCACTATCATCCGCAAAGAGTATACGTTTACCGATCGACATATATAAAAATAGAATAGGCCCCAATTTGGAATGCCTGCGGCACTCCCAGGTGCATTGTCACTTCATTTGAAATATTGTGATTTATTTTGATAATCTGACGTCTATTAGTGAAATATGACTCCAAATATTACAGAGTCAGTTGATCGAAATGATATAGTTTAAGCTTTTGTAATAGAATGTTATGGTCAACACAAGTAAGCTTGTACTCAAGAATGACATTGAAATATTCAAATTCCTCAGACAGTTTTATTCCTTGGCATGAACTTAATTTCCATTTAATATTATAAAGATAGCAACACCCCATTTCAAAAGCTATGAGGGGAGACACAATTTACTACCGCACTTTACTCCAATAAGCTCGCTATAAAATATCATTAATTAGTAACTGCACCGAGAAAAATAGACGGACGGAGTCTTTCTGTACACCAACTTACCTGCTTTAGTAATCTTATAGCCCGTTTGTACACCAACCTTGAAGGGACGTCTTAATTATTGAACCTTTTTGTACACCAAAGTAAACACATAAATAGAAAATATTAGAATAAATAAGACATTTGAAATTTGCTGAAATATAAGTTTATTGGATAAAAATTGTGAGTCAAATAAATCTATTTTACAAGATACATTTGGCTGTGTTAGATATTTACAATAATACATAAAAAAATTATGTCAAGTGCTTAATACATTTTAAATAGTCTATTCTACTTATTTCTCTATTTCGAAGTTTACTAGTTATTGAAACTATAGTCTTCAATTTTTGTTTTACAAACTTATCTTTAATTTTTTTACATAAATGTAAACTTTGAATTTTAACATATGTCTCAAGTTGTACTTGCTTTACAGCTTCAACAAAAATATGTATAGAAGGACGTTGATTATAAAACAAGCCTCCCAATTTTGCGTGATATGATTCACAAGCGTTTGTTGTTTTAAATATTGTGTTCTCGGGTTCCATATTAGCCCAGGTATGGGGTGGAAATTTTGCGTTTTCGTCATGAATGTAATTATCGACTAAATAATCCACATATTTATCGACTCTGTCATCTAGTGGCTTAGATGACATTAAGTCTTCTACAAAACATTCCCCCACTTCCTGTGGCTCCAAACAGCTTAAAGCAAAAGTTAACTTCAGCCATTGACCTATGGAAGAACTCTTATTTTGAAATTCTTCGCTCAAACCCAATCTTTGAATTGTTCTATGCCAAGATTGTCCTAAATGAAAACGGCAACCAACAATTCTAGTTGTTGGCCAAGTTTCATTAATACTTGTATGTATTGCCATTTCAAAATCACAAAACATACTCTCTGGGTGCAAAAATTAAGTTATAGCGCATTAACATTTCATTTTTAATAGCACTAAGTAGTTTTGTATACGTCTCAGTGTCCATTTTTAAATCCGTGAATTGTAAATAATTGATAGAAAAATTTATACTGAAATATTTGCATAATTTAAATCCATGGTTGTAAACATGTTTTGGTGTACAGTTGTGCCCTATAATAAACTGACCCTTGCCGCCATAAAACAAATTACCTGAACTTGGTGTACAGAAGGGACCCGCCGAAATAGACAATAAAAGTATGGGCAGCAAACTTTATAATTCATTAATGCTGCTTATCGTATTTGCAATGTTGGATAACACCTATTTTCCCCATGTGGGTGAAAAAATTAAAACCATTAACATATAATATTATCTAAACATACAAGATCCTAAAATTCTTAGTCGGTACAGAACGTTTTAGAATAAGATGCTGTATTTAGATGAAATCGATAAATCACTGTATTGTATATTAATATTCCCGAATTGTTTACATTATTCTTAATTCGATCACAGAGCCTAATTTCGCTTATGCGATGAAAAATTGATCGCGTGACTATGACGTTACATTCCAGATACTTTACACACATACCTGCGCGCACATACCAAACCACCCACAGCAAATATTAACTATGTGGATGTGGAACACAATGATGAACGACGAAAAAATTCTTGATGATAAAATTAATGTTAGGTAAAATTACAGTTTACATCATTTTTGTGCCTTATGGATTTTTGCGTAGATTAATATTGCAGAAACACATTTCGGTACGTTTTCAGGTCATATATATTATTTTTTAACATATTTGATTCTTTCTTTTGGCCATTGCTTTAATTTAAAAAACAAACACATTCCAATTATGTAGAAATTACGAGCATCATAACCTTTGCCATTAAAGTGGTTATATTATTAATTCATGTTGAATACTTTACATTCTATTCAAACAAAGTAATATATAAGATACCTTGTAGTTTATAAATAACTTAGTTCGTAATTATCGCATCAAAGCCAATATCTTTCGTATCAACGCATTAGTACGGCGTTACACTTCTACAAAGTGCATATAATAAGCCGACAGAATTTGCTGACAAATTCCTTCACCTTCAGATAAACCTGAAATTGGCATTTCAAGTCCAGTCCGGGGGATCTTCTTTGATGTCGAGTGGAATTTCAGTTATTCGAGAAAATCACCTTGCCTCACAACGTTAATGCAGTAAAATATCGTCGGTCTGTAATAGAAGTTAAGCATGCAAAGGCTTGCAAAATAATAAAATTCGTGCAGTCTAAACTACCTCTAAAGCTTTAATTTATGATGCAAATGAACATAAATTTCGCAGCGACGGCCTTTTCAATTCCGCGAAGCTGCTGTATTAAAAGTTAATGTACTAAAACTGATTTCTTTATGTATTAGTTGAATTTAAATTACCAGAGCACCGATGGCTTATTAATGACAGCTTTAATTTAATGAAGAGGATTTATATTACAATTGCAAAAGATATACTGATGTAGTAAAGAGGTCGAGCAGTTTTGAGAGTTCCTTACTGTATGTATTTAACTCTACCTGCGTAGTAAAATTAGATTTGTTTCCATAGCAAATAAAACTTCACGTTTTAGTTAGCACTCTGGGGTTACATAAATATGGGATTAAAATGGTATGCAAAAGTATAAAGATACCGAAGATTTAAGCAAAGCTTTTTATTAAGATCCGTTTTTACGATGCATCAATCCTCATCTCTAATTTTATTCACTATAACTCCCTCATTTGTACGCTGTCACTGCATCTCCTGCATGCCCTTCCAATCTCACAAACTCTCATCATTCATTGTCGTTCTATAAGGGTTTTCTACTATTTTCTTTTGGCCATAGTATCGTCTTATTACTCGCCTTTATATAATTCTAATGTCGTATTATTTTTCCTGCATTAGTCATCGTTGGTCATATTATCACTTTAGGTATCTTTGGTATCTTGATTTTTAATAGTACCTTTTTCACAAGTAATGTGTTATTCTTTGTCATTATTCAATTTTCTGTTTTCGTTTTTCGTTCACTACTCTTTCCCAGAATAACATTCAGATTCATCTGTTCATATTTTTATTTTTAATTTTTTACTTCATTCCCGGTGACCAGCATTTCTATTTTAACTTAATTTATTTTCAGTTCTAACTTATGTCCCTCTGTCATTATGTCTCTGTGTAGTAATCGTCGTCAGCATATGCTACTTTCCTTTTTCCCCATTCTCTTCTAACACCATTTGTGATGTACTCCAATACTAAAATAGAAAGCGTTGCTAACAACGAATTGCATTGCGTTACTCTTCTGCTGGTGTTAAACTCCTTCGTTTCTCCTCTTTTTTTGATATTATAGTGATTTTTTATTTTGATCAATTATGTAAGTTTAGCATCTATTCACAATTATTCTAATGCCAAAGAAAACTGATTTCTTTTTCAACGAATCAAATACCTACTGGAAGTACACGACAAATTTCCTAATTCCATATGATATTCATAAGATTTTTCTACTATTTCTTTCAGTTTATAAATAGCATCCACTGTCAACTGACCTCCATAGATTCATATTGATATTTTATCCTTCGTTTTTTTCCCTAAACCACTATGTAGGAATAATTGTTGACACAATTACATATGCAAAATTTAGTAGCTTGAAGCCTCTCCGGATTCATTAGTTTTATCGTTTGTCCTTTCTTCTTTCCATGTCCTTTCATTAGCTGATATATCTGCTTTTATATTTGATGTCTTAATCATTATTAATGTATCTATTATTATTTTTAATTTTATTATATAATTCCATGTTCACCCCATATTTTCCTGCTGTTTTATAATTGAATTATAAAAATCCAACCAGTAAATGATGAAAATGAAATACCTTTTGCTTCCTTAAGCTCTAGGATATACGATTAGAAACACACAAACTGAAATGATATTAGACATATTAATTTCAAATCAGTTAACATTATACAGCCATAATTCCTGCAAAGTCAACGGTTATACCACGCATGTGCGTCTCCCGCTCATTCTTCTTACGGCAGTAGGTATTCCCCTACATTCAGTCATTCGTCATAGCCACTCATAGCTCACAACGAATACTGGCGCGAGCGCAGCGGTTGCTTTGCCATTCAATCTACACGCAGAAATGTGTTAATTTTTAGTGACCGTGAAACGTATTGTATTTTTATTATGAAAATGAATAAATTGCAATATGTATTGCTTTGGACACACGTACTTATAAACTCAAAAGGTGTAATGAAAGCGTAAAACAGTAATTTATAGTATCTATTATGTACTTAAAAACAGTCTTTGCTCATGACAAGAAAATTAAAGTAATTCTTAATAATAAATTAAATTAACTTTAACACCAGCTCGGTTACTATTCTATTCGAAATAGTAATAAATAAAGAAATATAAAATTAGGGTTTGTTCATTACAGGGAAATCAAAGACATTCTCATAAATTGAGGGCAAAGCCCTCAAAAAAGAAATAGTAAATTTAATGAAGGACAAATAAAAATTAAATCTGGGTAAATAAATTTAAAAAATAGAAAACTAAAATAAGCCTTAATAATAAGATGAAATGAACGTTAATTTTTTAAAAATCATTCAAACAAAAGGTTCAAATATGCCCCCATGCTTGGCTAAACAATGTGTTGTAGAAATTCATTCCAACATTCTCCAACACTTCTGGGCTAATGTTGTTTGACATTTGAACAATTTTATTGCGCAACTGCTCTACATTAACTGGTCTAACGTCTTCATTGCCATAAATTATTTCTTTTCAATAACCCCAGTAAAAGAAATCGAGGGGAGATAAATCTGGTGAACGTGACAGCCATTCGATATTTTCTGAATGAGTTCCGATCCACGGGTTAGGAAACTGTTCACTTAAATAGTTTCGGACAGCCACTGCATTATGTGCAGGGCAATCATCTTGCTGAAAGTAGATGTTTTGCATATTTATGTCGGGAAGTTGCTGTACAGTAGGTAGAATGTGGGTGTTCAGTTATTCTAAATAAGCATTTGCGTTCAAATTGCCACTGATAAAAAAGGCCCAATAATATGGTTGTTTAACAAACCTGCCCTTATTTTTTGCTGTTGCTGACCAGATGAACTTAAATATCTGTGCTCGTTTTGCTTGGCCCAATATGTTGTCACAGATAAATTGTGACTTCTAACTAAAGGAAAAGAAGATTCATCGGTAAAGATAATATTGTTTACCAAATTAGCATCTCGGTTAATTAAATCACTTAACTTTTCACAAAACACCATACGTTTAAATGCGTCGCCGTGAAATAATTGTTGGTGTTTAGAATATTTGAAATTGTGATACCCATTTGCTTTGAGTATTCGCTGAACGGAAGAACGGGATATGTCTAAATCATTGGAAATAGTGCCAGATGACATATTCGAATTTATTTCAACTGCAGCACATACTAAACCGGAAGTATTATTAGAAATTCTGCTAGTGATGTTTTTAAATTTTTTAATTTAAGTGGTTTTATTAGGAATAGCCCTGTTGGGGTATTTAGCTGCAAACACGTCGCATACCCTTTCATAAGAATTTCCAGCGTGATATCCACCGCATCATCTCAGCTCTCTCCTCCACAGTATAACGCGGGATTTTACGCAAAAATATATATTTAAAACTTAGACAACCAACTTACTTGAACTGACTAATAATACTGATCACTGATCAGTCTACACGTGCTATTATCGTACTACAGCGCCACACCTCGCTGTTAGGTAGAGTGGGAGACGGTGGGAGTATATGTACTTCCCCGCCGTTTACTTTACAGAGATTGAGGCTGTACATATTATTGTATATTATTGTAATCTAAGTATACACCCACAGAGACACAGAATTTTCTTATCTTCACGGAGTTTTCATGCAAGTCTCCTACAATTTTGCGACGTGTGGTTGTCTGCTTTAGATTATAGTATGTCGGATTGCAAATGATATTCATTCATTCATCTGTCTGATATTGTATGTCTCCATTCTTTCATTTCTCTCTCTCTCCCTCTCTCTCTCTCAGAGAATGCAATAAATGAATCGCGAAAAAGAAACGTGTTTTGATATTTATTTCACTGCATTCTCAAAATTCTCTGTTCTAGTCCCTAACCATTACAACCAACATAAAGAACTTAAAAGAATTGAATTCTAGTGAAAGTAATTAAAATATTTTAATTACAATCTTCTACTTTAATCTACTTTTCAAAGGTAATTCTCGTTCTCGTTGATAAAAAGAAGTTTTATATTTGAATAAATAACTACACAAAGGTATTTTCTAGCTGAATCATGTTTCTATGTCAAGTTGCAATGTCCATACTAATATTTCTCTAAATAAAAACAAAAATATCAAAACCAGTAATAGCTAGTTTAATGAATCTTTAGAATGCAAAAATATCCGCTATAGGTATCTATTCTAATTCTGTATGCGGTTTTATTACTTCATGTTATCTACCATATTGCAATGGAACCAATAAAGACACATTTAATAGCGCCTGTTGTGTTTGCGCAAGCCCGCATTGCGAACCTCATTTCGATTATCCAGACAATGTCTGTCGATTGAGTAAATTTGTATCTATTAAGGAGAGGATATAACACCTCTGTAATATCATTTATAACTCAACCCTAGGGAGCTCCCGACAATTCAATATGGAACAGAACGCTTGTTTTCGTAATAATTAATGGTAAATGATTTTTTTGTATGTAGGCATTTCTTTAAAATTTAGTAAGAGTAGTACGGTTATTAGTTATTATTCTGAGGGAATAAACTACCAATTAACCAGCGCCTACTGTGTGCACCTACGAAAATAAACACGTACAATGTGTTGAGAAACATGCTTATAAGTTCAAATTGTAGTTACAACATGTTATTGTTGTTTATTTATTGATTTATTCATTTTCTTATATTACCACAGAACGTTTACTAGTTGAAACACAAAAATAATGAGGGCTTCCTTGGTAGTGAGTTGTTGTTGATAAACTTTTTTCGATCTTTGAGAAGAAATAGTTGTTTCGAAACGTTATCCAGAAAATTTAGTTCGAAATTTGAATAGTAACTTGGGGAATCACAAGTGTAAGCTTATTTACTCACATTAAATAGTAAATCCTTCTGTTTGGCTCACACTTTCAATGAAACTTGTTTATTTGGATGACCTAGAATCTCCTGTGCATTATCCCGGTGTCCTGATCGCTGTTTCCATCATTCGTGGCCGCAGCTGAATTTCATTTGGAAGCGAGAGGACTTTTCACGACTTCTACTAGAACGTCTCATATTTGGAACGTATGTTTTACAGGTGTTTTATGATCCTACAGTAAGCAAATGTTGGCGTACTTAGAAAAGTCGTTAGGATGTGTATGTACCCTAAGAATCGCGATTTAGATTGTTAATATCTTTTATGGAGGAGCTGTATATATTGCGATTGTTTCCTTTGGCGTTTGAAGCAACTGTAATTACTCTGAAAAAAATTATTAATCAATCGATTAAAGTTGAAAGTACATAAGTTTTCGGACAACATTGTAAACGATACTTAAATAAAAGTTTGAAGTGCTGCGAAATAATGGGCAATTGCTTGATTGCTTATTCTCGTGTACCTATCATGGCATTCTGTGCATGTAGCAGAAAAGAAGACGATGATAAAATCGAATTTTTCAGTTTAACGTTCGAAATGAGAAAACTTTTGCTCGCATTATGAGTCGAAGAAAAAACGTTAAGGGGAAGCGGAAAACGGAAAACGCCCAATAGGGCGACCTCTTCAAACTGCCATTTCAAAACTTCCGCGATGGTATTAAATGAGGCATAAATTTTAATACATAATGGATGTTTGCGTTCGCCGCATGCACCGTTGTAATACCGTCGGTTTGAGTCGCTGTTGAAAACGGGGACTTCCGTAAGTGTGCAGGGCCCGCCCGTGCCCTTTGCTTTAATCGGTCCGAGCACTGCATTAAACGAAAACCGACGTTCTGATGGAAGTTCAGGTAATCAAAGACTACACTTTATGAATGCAACGGGTTCAAATCGCGCCACCGCACCACGGAATGCATTCAAAAGGTTTATATTTCAACGTGGCTGATTGAATGCTTAGAAATCCACTTCGTTCGGTGTGGATAGAAATCCGATCTTAAATAGGATCCGAACGTTGAATATAAATTGAATTTTTCTAGGAACACGCATAGGTAGGGAGCCAAATTAGATTCGTTATCAATAACCGCTCCATTAGCGACCGCATTACATCTACAGAGTCAACATCATCCACAGCGTTTATAATTTATGCCAAACATCCCCCCATCGTTCGTACTGACGGCATATTAAACATCACCGCATTATTATGAATTCAGAAATCATAGTATATAACAGTGAGGGAATGGATCGGGAAGCAACGATACCATACATTGTTTAGCAGCATTAAATTGAAATCCGCATCATTATCCAGGTGGGGTTCATTATTGAATTTAAATAATAAAACCACTAGATCTGATTACTACCGCTAATTTGGGCTACATTTATATAGCAACATAATCCATCTGGGGTATTCAAAATAGCAAAACTCACTTTACAACTTTTAGTGGGTATTATTTGTAAGTGTATAATGCGATTTAATTAAACAGATGCATGTTTAATTATATCGTAAATCGTTTTATTAAATTTATTTATTACTATCTATAAAAATTAAAACAAAATTTGAGAATGAAAGCCAGAATTCATGAAAACAATGCAAAGAATAATTTGTAAATATATATATGTATATCTAAATATACGTTTGATATAAAGCAAAATTTATATACTACTAGAGAGCCCGCGTTCCACCTTAGAACGCACCCTCTAGAGAAGGTGCGTAGCGCGTACCCCTTGAGTAGCAGCTTGCTCTTTAATCGCGTAGAATTTAATCTAATAATGTATCATCTGTGACTTTTGAGTCGCGTTTGAGTTCCACTTTAAAAAAAAACTCTCGCTGTTGTTAAACTCAATGCTAATTCTAATTCCTTAATTTTTCGTTCTTCCTTCATTTTGTTTTTTTCAAACGCGTCTTACTTCGCGAGGCGTTCTCAAGTGATATTCCGTCATACATGCGACAATTAATTTTTATTTATATAGAAGTACTGTGTAGCTTTTTAAAAGAAGAGAAAGGAAAACAACAAGGGTGGATGCTCAAGAAGCAATTCAATAAATAAACACTATTCTTCCAATGCTTTTAAACTACACAAATTGCTTTTTGAGGTAATGATATTGAACAAATTTAATAAATAATGAAGATTATTGATTAGTTCAGATTGAAGTAGACTAGGATTGGGGTAGTCATAGAGAGGAGCCATCGCTTTAGCATAGAACATGAATTGAGGCGTTTCCTCGTCTTGGCAGAAAATGATATATGTATATAATTTTCACATCGATGATTTGTCATACTCGGCTGTCGACGCCAAGTGACCTAAATTCAACATAATTTAGACCTCATATTCTTATTACTCAAATTCAACGTATTCAGTAACGTGATAAGGACACCTCTCTAAAACATTTCATTGTTACCCGGTTCTCTTGTGTATATGAAACAACAAAGACCGAAAAATAACAAATCAAAAGATTTATCGTTTTCTACATATAGCTGCATAAAATCTCAGAAGTTTAAAAAGTATATTTATTATTCTATTCTATTAGGAAAACTAGCTGTGGATAAAATATTTGACTTATTTTCTCAACGTTCATTATCAGGTATGTTTTCTTTTTCCTCAAGATGGAACGATTAAATTATTATAAAAGCGACTTGAGATAAGCGGCTGGTTTATCACCTAAAAATGAGATGACCATGTTACTGCGTGGTGTGCAAGTCAGTAGCCCTATCATCACTTAACAGTTTACTTTTGTCCTTATTCAGAACAACTGCTGTAAATTCAGGCGTTTCTTTCTGTAAGAGTTGTTTTTCCTGTCTTTGTTCTGGTAACTTTTATCCACAATTCTTTAAATTTTCTTAAGTATTTTTCTGTTGATGGACTTTATTATTCAATGAAAAACTTTAATGATTCACGCCTCCTTATATTCCAACCATGACTACTCACTAGCGTTACTTTTTTTGGGTGTCCATTTCGTTTTTACCCTTTACCCAATATCAAATTTCTCTGAAAATAACACTAGGGAAATTAATCGCTTAAGTATTGACTGAACATCAAAGAAAAAAGCAAGGCTTTGGTCTATATCATTTCACCTATCTATATAAAAATATATTCCTTTCTCTGCTAAAACATAGAATTTATTAAAAACGCAGTGGAATAAATAGTAGAATGAAGTATGTGGTCAACAGCTATAGACAAATCGGTAGAGACATACTATATCTACTTTGCTTATCCTAGCCGAAAACCTTCGAAAATGTCCGAAAAATTGTGCTCAATTGGTGGTTGCAGAAAAACTTATTATGTACTTTATTACCCACTGCTTAATACGTGAACTAAAAATAAACCCAAAGTTTGTAATAGTAAAAGAAACAGGATATACTTCTAATTGAACTGGTTATATGGCTAGTAATGGTTTTCGATGCAAAGTATCTGAAATTTTAATATTTCTTGTGCTTCATATAAATATAATGGTTCAAATTACATCAAAACTTTTCAAGAGGTTTTTTTTTATTGTTTCTTTTTACGTACTAGAGCTCTTTCTGAATTGAATAGTTCATGTCCGGTATTTTTTGACAAAGAAAAGCGCTATAAATTAGTTCATCTAAATATCTAGTCAATTGTAATAAGCAATAAGATAAGAGATTCAGAAAAATGATTTAGACCAGAATAGCCCAAAAATATTTTTTTGGTTTCTGAGAAAACGGAACATAAAGGTAATCCCGTTACAAAAGCCGGCTGTGGGAAATGATTTAGTGTTTTACCATTCCAAATAAAGCTTTTGAAGCATTGTATACGATCAAATATTTAAAATGGGTTAACGGCATAGGAAAACGTAAAAATTAATAATTTCTAACGAATAAAATAAATAATAAATTTTTAATAAAACCTTAAATGAAGAAAATCAATCGAAATAATTGCCCTACATGGGAAAAAATAACATCAAAAGGATAATTTTCTGTATAATTTCGCTTAAATTGAAAACAACATACTATTTCAAAATTGCTATGATACAAGCTATTAAAAACCCTCCAGAGTTTATTGATATGCGGCTCGTATAGGATATAAAAAGTTTCCACAGTAAAATTGCAACCAAATTGGCGACACATATTGATGAAAATGCATCGCGATAAATGGGTATATTGTTGCGTTGGTATGAGCTGAAAAGATCCCTAGCAGCACAAATCATCGGCTAATGATCGGCTTTATATAGGGCCGATATCCTGATGTCGGGTCGATATCAAAGATATTGTGCCAATATCGGCTTTCTACCAGTATACGATATCATTGCGATACAAAAGATCCATTATCGGTAAAATATCGGTTGAACGTTTGATGTATCGGCTGATCATCGGCTGGAAACTCAAGACATATATCAGGGCGATATCATTAATAAACGCCGCTGCGATATTGATAGAAATGAGGTATATGGATTTGACTATTGTCAGTTTTTTGACGATAGGAAGTCGGCTAATATCCTAAATCTATACGGACTGGTTGATTTAAATATAACCGCATTACAAGAACGTTCATACTTATATAAAATTTCAACGTTTGAGACATCAATTGTGAAATTAAAATTAATATCGACTATAAAACAGTTTTAGAAGGTGAAGCGATTGATAACTTAAGAATATGCAAATGCAATTTTCTAACTCCGCCGTGATTATAAAAATTGGCATCTAAACGCAATGTTTATGGGAGTTAGATCTACGCGCAATATCTTACCACCACCACCTACCACAATCCATTATAGCGTTCCTTATTGCAGTGTGAGCATGACGACCAGGTGAAGTGGTTGCCATTATTTATTTTGTCGCTGCATTATAGTAAGCGTTGTGCACATTACAAAATGGGTGAATGAAGCTTATAAAGGTAAGGAAATTTTTATGAATAATGTTTTATGTATGTATCAAGTATATAATTTAATTTACTGATTACTACACATTTATTGTGTAAATATGCAGCGTTAACAAAATGGAAGACGCTTGTAAATTTCTTATTTTACGTGAAAGCATTGTTTCTACAATATGTGTAGCGTAGAAAACGTTTCGCATTAATAGAATAAAATAAATTACAAGCGTACTTCATACACTAAAGAAAAACACTTTTTTTTAGATACGTATGTGGTGCTTAATTGGGGGAAGTACGTTAAAGGAAGCATATATCTAATGTTAAAACAAATCCTCTCGAAAAGTATTAATGTGAATTATTCATGAAAATAGAGACAATCCAAAGAAGCTTTTGATAAATTGGAAATATACATAGTATTTCTAGGTAATGTTACATGCATTATTATTTTATTTGTAACTCTATATCAAAACTGTTATTTTTATTTACAGAAGCAATTAGAGTCAAACAGCCGGATGGGACAGAGACGAATATCAATAGATGAGATGGGGGCAGAAAAGAAAGGAAGAAGAATATAACATCTTTAGCGAACGAATAATTTAGACGACTGGATTTTTTTTAGGTATTACTTAGAATTTTTGTTGTTATTGATTTGTTAAAAATTAAACTGTAACAAATGTTAAATTACTTTTCGTTTAAAATATGCACATATTGAGTTTGTTTTCGGTTTCATGTTTTCCTAGTTATTTTCAGTTTTTGTTTTTATTAATTATGTCGTTAAATATTTGTGTCAATTACTCATAAATAAACATATTAAGTATTTTTATATTAGTACTTTTTCTTGAAATTTGTTGCTTTATTTACTTTCTATTACATAAAGTCTTTCCTTCATTATGTATATTATTTTATGCGCATAATATTCTATTTTGTCATGAATTATTATACACAGAAAATGGTGGCAAACAATTTGAAAAACATTACATGTGCAATGTGATTATGAATCTGATGTATTTTTTCCGCATTGTTCAATATGAATATGACTATAGAGACTGCCCCGAAATTAAATGTTCAAACACAAAGGTGTTATAGTGGGTGTCATTTCCAGTCGAACTAATCCTAGGTGTGATTATTATTCGATGCATAGTTTACGAATCATTTATTTTTTCTAAAAATCTTCCTTCATATAAACGTTCATTAAATTATCAACAAACAAAAGAGTACGACAATAAGAATGAAGTTATTTTTTAATGAAGTTAAATTGAAATTATACATCGTGATATTATCAAAGGTACATCCTTTTGTTTAACGGCTTTGATATTTCAGAAGACGTTGATGGTTTCTAATTTCTTTCTAAATTCTAACATTACAAAAAAATACTGTTTTTGCCTATAATTTTATGAACGTTTTTTGTGGAAGATCTTTATAAAACTCGCAAAAACCTTATTAGAATTGAATAATCACATATGGGGCTAATTTGACTCGAAATTATACTCTTTATAACCCTTTTCCGTTTCGGGAACTACTTTCGGGACAGCCTGTATAAATATCCACTATCGTGGATAGACAAACTACATACTTATATATAGAAATTCGTCATCACACCAATATCGGTGCGATATCCCAGGACGACTAAAACTTTATCGGCGGAGCATAGAAAACGTTGGGTAAGTATCAATCATGTATCGGTCTACTGATGATATTGTATCTAATTTTAATTGTATTGATATCGGATAGGTATTGGAGTTTCGATATCGGGTAGATGTTGGAATTTCGATATCGGATAAGTATTGGAATTTCGATATCGAACCAATATTGCAAAATGTTCACATTTTGTATCGGTATGATATCAGCGGCCGCTATAAGTACGACATCGGTCAGCAATATCGGCGAAGCTTAGCCGATATCATGCCGATTCTTGTGCTGCTAGGGATACGTGCTTTTTTGCGACAAGTTCAACACTTCCGTCTAATTGGTACGGTAAAGGCGCTTGTTGCTAACGTGAAAGTTACTTCGTTCGCCTTAAATTAAATTCGTTAGGTCGTAATTACTACAAACGGCCAAAGGAGATATATACATGTTCCTGGAGTAGTAATTATACAAACTTTTAATAGACATCCTGGAAAATATGGTAGGCATGGTGTTAATGTAAGATATAGCGAATAATACAGGAACAGTAGGTGGATGTCATTTACTTTATTAATTACAGAAAAGGATCGATCGAAGAAAATTAAGCCGGGTTTATCAATGAACAGTTAAAAGTACCCGTTTGCTGACTGTAAGTTAGGGTTAACCACTAGTTAAAGTAGTGATTGGGTTTATCAAAGCGAATATTAATGGTGATAAGCGCACAATATAGGTAATTGATCTATACGTGAATTAGCAAATAAAATTTGGAGAGGAAAATACGTAACATGGGCTACCAGCTAATTGATTTTCAGATAAGACAAAGTTGCTAGGCGTAAGAATTAAGTAACGCATTTCTATTCCTGGACCTCAATCTATGTAATACTATATTTTGCCGTGTATCATATTTTAATCTAAATGCAGGAAACTCGAGAAATCTGAAACCTACACGCAAAATTCATATGATTGTTTATTAGTTGGGTAACTTTATTTCTTTTTAATGCTATATAACTTCCTATTTTTTTTTATTACTTATTGCAATTCCACCTTAAAAGATAAGTAACTTTGTCTGAAACATCGTTTCGTTCGTTTCGGAATAATACTTGCCTTTATTGTGATAGAATCAGTATCACAAAAACATTTTATCAAGTAGGTTTCTTTCCCAGTTACATACTTGATTGAGTTCTTGGTATTCTAGTAGGTCAAAGTAGGCATTCACAAGGAGAAAGCCATAACATATCCATTTATTGATTACAGCGTAATCCCCTAAATGACCGAAAGAATGGTTTAAACAAAAAGCACTTACCCTTTAATGCAGAATTCCAGTATATAACAAAAAATTAGGTATTTCCTGAAAAGAAATTAAGGTATCAAATTAAATACTTAATATTTGTTTTTACATTTGTAAAATATGAGATTACTGTTTCCGTATAAATTGTTTGAGAAAATGTTGGAAAGCATACTGACGAAACGTAGTATAAATAACGTAATAGCACGTAATAGCAAAAGCTATTTTTCTGTTTTTACACTTGACCTCTAAACCTAAATTATAGGGAGCCTTATATGATTTAATTCAAGTAAAGAAAAAACGTTCTACAAAATATTTATATCGATAGGATAGAAGATGCGTATTTAAACAACCTCTATATGATTTTGTGATAGATGCTATATTGAATGCTTACATCTTTGCATACATATTAGTAAAACACCATAATGTCTAATATCCTGTGAAATATTTAAATATATTTGAAGAAATATAAATGGTAAACATTAAAAAAAATCAACAATATCAAAAATGCTTGACTTTACAAACTAGAGCTGGGCATTATGCAAATAAATTTCATCTAAATAGTCATTCGAATAATCTTATTCGCAAATAACTCAACTTACGGATAATTATTCGCTAATTATGGATTATTCGTCTGTTATGAATAAACTGTATACTGTCAGTATGGTACTTATTAGTGATGTAAGGACTGTTAAAGTCCGGGGCGCTATTCCTGAAGCCAAGCAAATATTTTCCTGTACGGACACATTCAACTGGTCAAAATTGTACATACATAAATAAAAACGGCGATTTCTGTTTCGTGCACGATTCAAGAATACTGAAATAGCTCCTGTCATAAACAGGGAATTCAAATATATGTAAATTAAAGAATTTTTGGAATGTTGAATCCAATTGAAGAGGCCTGTGACATTCTGCAAGATGAAAATAACATGTATTATGAAATTTGGTTAGTTTACGCTACACAAACTCGTGTAAGTACTGCAGTGAGTTAACCACTGCCTATTTAAATACAGATTCGAAAATATAGATTCGAAAAGTATTTTTTTGTTGTGCGGAAAATAGTTAATTGTTGCCCTGTCATATCCACGCTTGAAAAACAAATAGTTTACGTGTGTAGATTCAATTAATCACAGCAGGCTAAAAAAACAATGATCTAGGACAAAAGCGGATTTTATAATTTAACAATATTTTTCTGAAGCGGAGAGAGATGTAGAAACACTGGATCGCAATAGGAGTCGCTTAATCTGTTTTCGTAAAATATAATACCACACTACCTTCTCCGGCGCCCATCGAACGACTGTTTTTATGGGCAATAGTGACAAATCTACCGAAATTAAGTAAACTTTCAAATAATATGTTTGAGAAAAACATTGTTAACTTCTACTTACTTAGGTCATTGTTGATAGCTTGTAGACATTATGCATTCAACATTAGGACTAATCTAATTTCTCATGTCATTCGAAATATTTTTATAATTGCATTAACTTTATAAATTGTACTGCCTTTATTCGTTTAGTTTATTCTAATAAACGCACAAATAATTTCAAGTCTTATTCGAATGAATTTTACGAATGAACTCAAGTTATTCGTTATTTGCGAATAAGGAATAATTTTTTATTCGTAATCATTATTCGTACTTCGAATAATTTTTGCCTATCTCTGATACAAACTAGCCACAAATAGCACTATATATTCATGACAGCAATAACACTTGTACTAGGTATTCCATTCAGAATAAAATAGTAGATGTCAATACCATTATACCGACAGTGCTACTACAACAAAGTGCTTAAGAACATTATGGGCCAGTTTAGTTGTACAGTCTGCGTATATAAATATAATCAAAACCTGAAACTTTTTTCCTTGAGAAAATGTTTGCTTTCTGTTTCTTGCCAACTTGTCCTATCAACCAATTTGTTCTTTTGTTGTAGTATTTCGTGTTTGTTGGGTATTCTGTTTGCTTTTTCGCCATCGATTCCTTTCCCTATATAGCTTTCTTTTTTCTTCCATTCTTATTAAAATGACCAAATCATATTTCATATCTTGCTTTCTCCTATTTGTTTTTGTTAAATATTCTATATCTATAGATCGTTGAACGATCTTTGGTATATAGTCATGTTTATGCCCTTACTATTTTGTCATTACTTATATTATTCGTTTCAAGATATAGTGCGGTGCCGCCTACCGTGCTTACACAGCTGTTGCAGCTTAACGTCCGCACTATATCTTGAAACAGGCAATAAATGCTTGAGTTACAACATGGTATACTATGGTATATTATTTTTTCTCCTTTACAATATTGTTTCAGGTACATTCTGATATTTTGAGATTTAGCACAAAGTTTCATGCACCCTAGGCTCTATTTTTTTAAGACATCGGCCATTACTATTATAAACAGAATCTAGCTCCTCTTTACTTCAATATTTTGTTAACTGTAAAATGATTTTATTGCAAGTTATTTGATCGTACTTTGTAATTTGTATTATTTGGGTATACGCACAATTCCTTTCCGCATTTTATTTCACGCACAATTGTTAGAATTATGGTGGCGTTGTGGTGGTTGATGGACGGTAAATCGCATTGTTTGTTTTTGTTATGAAAAAGAAACCGGCACAATGCCAGAAAAAATTAATCAACATCGGATTTACTCTCTAATACAACTGACAAAACAAATAAGCAACAACGCAAACAGCCACGTCGTATTTAGTTCCCCCGCGGTAACGCATTCGTTTTTTTTTTTTTTTTTTTTGTTATATGGCATTAAATAAAGAGAGATCCGCAATGGGGTTCACTAAATATATCGCATCCGCCTTCACGGGCATGTTCGTTTAGAAAAAGAGACGCAGTAATTTTTTATTTCGTTGATTTGGGCGTGGAATCCGACACGGACGGAATAGAATTTTTTTTTTCTGCCTTTGCCACCGCATTTGTTAGGGCACCCGCCATCCACGGAGATAAACGTCATCGGCCTAGCGATTTGTGTTTTCAATAATGTCGCCGGAGAATTGGAGATGTGCTGTGCGGATGTCAGTCAGACAGTCAGTCGCAGCACACGCCTTCTTGAAAAGGACGCGTACGCATACAAGAGCGCAGTCGTCGATGTCAGACGAAAAGCTCGCTCGCTTATGACTCATATATGGAAATGGATACGGGAGGAGGAGTACATTTCTCAGGCGTTATGGAGTCGAAACTTCCAAATTGATTTAGAGTTTCAATCTCTTTAGGAGAGACGAAGAGAGAGATTTAGCAGTTCGCGCTTATTTACACGCGAGCTTTATATACTTACCATACACGGATACATACGGACACCTATAGTAAAATGACGAAATATTTCCTCGCTCTCTGAGACGGTTTATAAATTGTGAGGCGCTGGGCCGTGTAACTTCGGAAAATAAATATACGAGGGAGGCGTTTTCTTAGGAACCGGTATGGCTGTGCGGGATATTACTTCGTTTCGTGAAGGCGAAGTGAATTTTTCATGTCATGTTTGCGGTGCAGGTATATGAAAGTAATCTTCGCAATGAATAAATATTTATCTGTATTACGAAAGTTTCATTTATATAAAATTTAGAATATATCAAAATTGAAATACGTGATTTAAACAGCTCACCATATTTAACTAATTTGTTTACTTCCTACACTATCAAAAAAGGCACCCAGATTATCAGACCTCGATTCGACTGAAACTTGGTTACTGCTTTTTGTTTCCGTCTTATGTTCAAAAAGTAAGATCTATACTCTTTATCTTTTACCGATCTTTTATTTTTTTCGGATTGCACCTTTGTTACGTAGAAGAAAACTTTGTGTCTTACCGAGTTTACCTTTTATAAGTCAATTAAACTACAGCAGAGGAGATCTATTGAGCCCGTTGCAGCTAACTTGCATCCTCTTGCGAAATGGTAAAATACATTCGTAACTAAAACCTTAAGGCTCGATTCACACTGTGATGTCGTTTACGGTTCAATCTCGCAATAATATACTATATGTGTAAAAAGTTTAACAAGCTATGTAGTAATGTTGGTTGCTCCATTAAGAATTTCAAACAGTATACAGCGATAACAATCGGTACCCAACCGCTTGCCTTCCCGATTTTCCAACAAGAAAAGCCTTCCAATTATGCAATTTGATACTACGACATTTCCAGTAGAAGTCAAGGAATAGGAAACAAATTCGTTTAAAATGAAAAGGAAAACAATAGAAAGTCGTGAAGTGACCTCGAGGGTAGTATTGAAGTGCTTCGAAAAACTATGGAAACTGGCTGATCGCAACAAGGTAGAGTTGTTTAAATGCCAGGGCACCAAGGAATCGAAGACAATGAGACAACGTATGAACTCGCACGTCGAGGAGGAAAAATGCAATTCCAACGGCCAGAACTGGATTTGGGAATAAGCAATTGCATGGTTTGAATCCATATAGGAGACTGGATTGGTGAAGAAAATAGTAAGCACTGAGCAAACATAACCAAGCATGGCGAGCAATTCATAGGCAAACCTTGCGAAGAGTTGAAGAACTGCTATTAATTAGGAATCAGCTATGGTTGTTTTTTTTTTTGTGGGAGCCGTCTGACATGGCGTCTTCAGAAACACTGCAGCCTCTTGGCTTTTTGTATTTAACCACCCATTTCTTTTATCTATTGCATCATACCAGTAATGCAAATATCCTGGTGTAGTTGTGTGGTTCATGTCGGGATATGCAACGACAATGGAATGCATGTTTCATGAAAACCTTTACTGGAGATTAAAAAGGTACGAGAGACAACTCAACACATATTATGCAATTGTGAGGTGCTGGATTACAAGAAGCGTCAACTGTTTGGGCAAAACAAAGTTGAACCAAAAAGATACCAACTATTCCATGCTAGGGGACATGTACAGGCTATTACAGGGCACTAGTATATTGGAGTTGGTTCTTGAACAAGAACAGGTAGAGCACAATAAGTCTTTAGGCTGGTGTGTCATGCGGAGACCATGGCCAGATGTGTCTGTGAACAGGGATAAAAATAGTAATTAAATCTACGCTTACCAAAAGAAATTCTTAATAATTCCTATGTTGGTATAGAACCACAACTTTATAAATAAATAGCATTTTATCGTCACAAACACTGCTTTTTATCAAAGCATTAGCGATAATCTGAGGCTTGCTTTTAAGCGGGAAATAAACCCAAGCGGTTGCGATGTCGGCAGATTCATTGCATATCTATATACATATAAAACACTCATGGCACATGATGAAACCGCTTTAGTGTATTCTCTGGTTCAATCGAATATGTAATGTACACGTTAACAGTTTCAATCCACGCAACAAAGCTTAAAATTAGATGTGTAATAGCTCAGTAAAATTTCCTGGATGCAAGCTTCTAAAAGGCGTAAAAGATGCACTTACTGGCGATGCACAGATGGAGTTAACAAGTGTTACAATCTCTGAAACGACTCTACGAAGATTTACATAACAGCTTTCCACTTCGCTGTTCTGATTGTGAGTACTATTCCACTCAGCATACTTGCAATTTTAATAAAAGAAAAGCAGCACTTAGGATACAGCGCCAATACTATTATTCACCATCCGGATTACTTTAAATCGAAATATTCGTTTACCCTAATAATATTAACGTATGTAAAGGCATTGCTGTATTATTAATTTATTATAACATATTTTTTTGTTATATTTATACGTTTATACGCTTTTTTATACGTTACTTTATTGTTCATAAAAATCCACATGTATGCCGGTCCTTAGGGACTAAAATACTAATCAATATTAATAGGTACATATATGCCCTAGATATTTATCTATTAGAGTGATAGATTTTTATTGCAAAATCAGATCTAATTGTGGAGATGCTGTTACGAAAATAATTAAAACTTGGTGTAAATAACAACATTAGATTCGTTAAATTTAATTGAAGAATCTGCCTTATAAAAAGACCAAGGAAAAAGAATTTTTCTGGGAAAATCGTACAAACATGAAAATAGGATTGATGAACATTGAAAACAGTTCGATTAGAAGGAAAATAAACAACATTAACACAAGGCTACTATATTAAATTTATCGTAATTTGCTGTGCAAAACTTTGCCAGTAGTTTATTCATGAGAAATTTAATACTGTAAAGAGGTCAACCTTAACTTCAAAATTCAAAGACAAAGCTCGGGGACCGTGCTGCGTCGTGCGAGTAGCTTTGCCGGCACCGAACTCACAGCCCGGAGGGTGGTGATGCGTCGTGCCAGAGGGCTTTGCCGGCACCGAAATCGCAGCTCGGAGATCCGCGACAGTCTGCGTCGTGCCAATGGCTTTGCCAGTACCGAACTTCCAGAGCAGGAATGTCCGTGAGGTAACCGAAGCCACTCCTCGAGAACTGAGAAGCGCGGCACGTTGCGACATATTTTGTAGATAATATTTAATTGAATTTAATTTACCTAATTTTAATGTTGTTCTATGATACAATAGTAATGCTTGGACAACTTGAAGAATGTCAGTAATATGCTTACCACAATAATATGATATACCTATACATATATACAAATATATGTAATAATTAAAGTTATAATGACAAATAACTAAAAAATAGAAAAGCTGTACATAGAAAAGAAAATACAACAGTTTAAGGGTGAACATCAGTATCAAAAAACCTGGTACATTGCAAAATAGGTTCTGTGCTAAAAAAGAAACCCTTAAATTTCCTGTTGAACACATTGCTATCCATTGACTTGAACTCCTGAGGAACATTAATAAGTTGCAATTCTACGCTTTTCTTGTTTTACACTTTTGTGGACGATGTTTGAAGTCGATTCAGTTGATTAGCAAATTCTCTAGTGAAATTAGAATAATAATGTTCATGTTGTGCAATATATTGTTCATAACGGAGCTTTAAAAATACCACAAACTCAAGAAAATAAACCCCAAAAACTGTCAGTATGTTTTGTTGCTTAAAAATTTATTTTTAGGTCTCTCTTGGGTGCAAGCCAAACTCTGCGAATGCACATCCTCTGTGAAATAAATATATGCTTTTAAGTTTCATTGTACTAGAATAAATCAATATTCTAAACGTTTATAGAGCGAGCATTCTATCGTTTGTTATGCTAAAAACATAAATTAAAATTAAATCATCCAACTATTTTGGGTTGCTTAGCCGATAGCGCGTTTGCACTGATACTGAGGATGTAAATGGTATACTTTGTATTATAATACATGCTGGAATGCATCAAGCACAAAAATTGCGCATTTACTGTAAAGATTTAAGCAAAATACTCGCCTTAGCAGTTGCCTGGCTTTACATCCAGTATTTTGCATAACGCTATTGCCACCTTTTACCTTTTCCGGCAAAGGCCAGTAGCGCAGTAAAGAATAAAGTTCCGTTTTCAAATTCAATAAGATTAATTTTACATGTGCTTCGCACTTTTCGCTGATTTATCTTGACAAGGGGAGCTAACCTATATAAGCCCCTAGCTGCCGTTCGGTTTTTAAAAGGGGCTTTTCGCTACTGGCAAGTTGAGCACCTGCTGCCAATTTCCCTGGGAAGATTGTCATGTTAAAATAAAAGGAAATATATTCGATAGAAAAAATATCTACTGAAGACTGCTTTCCGTCAGTTGATAAGATTTATATTTCTGCGTGGGTACAAAATTTCAGATTAAGTATTTTATAACGTGTGCAAACATTTTAAGTTATATTTTATTCTTGATGAATTCCCCATCTTATTTATTTATTTATTTATTTACAATAAATAAATGCTAAACGCATCAAAAAAAAAACATGATTAAAAATACAACGAAGTTGTCGATTGGTCAGAATATTTGGTAGACCCTGGAGGTATTAGTTTGTAGCTCCATTACAAATACACTGTGTGAAACTTATTCAATAGAAATGATCTGCACCCTTGTTTAATGCTTTCTGAAATAAATATTTCTATATATCTATAACAAGTTTTCCCCGAGTATTTCAAGTATTTGCAGTTCCATCAGTCGGAAAAGAATAATATAGCTGTGTGACATCGGCATAAAAATGATAATTGCAACATTTTAAGAACTTAGAAAGCTGATATGTGTATATAGTTTATAATAAGTGACCGATAACAGAACTACGGGATACCAAAAGACAAGGCTACCCATCCAGCTTGCTGCCCACTCGGACTAAACATTTGCTGCCTACCTGTCACATAGCTAATCAAAAGAGCAACCGCGTCACTATTCCAGCCTATATAATGCAGTGTCGCTGACAACTGGTGGCTAATAACATTGATAATGCTAATAATCTCAAAGGCCTTGAAATGATCCAGCAAACACATAACTGAAAAGTTTCTCTAGTCATATTAACGAATCAGGTTATCTGTGAACTGAAGAAACAACACCTAAAGAACTTATTTTGTGCAGTAGGATTTGATGATCAATTTTATCATAAGCCTGTAAAAGGTTCGTGTAGATAACATCTAATTGCCCCCATCTATCCGGAATTTCCCTTATCTCTAGGCTAATACAAACTGAAATTGGTGACAGCGGATCGCCCAGGAATAAAACCGTGTTGGTTGGATGACAAATGCATTCGTAGGTTATTGTAAATGGTCGTATAAAGGTATTTATTTATAGACTTTGGGCAAGATTGACAATATAAATATGGACCTATAGTTAGACAGAAAAGTTTGATCATACTTCTTAAACATTGGACAAACTTCGGTGCGCTTCCACAAATGTCGAAAAACCTAAGCACGAATACATTAGCTAATAATAATTTGTAGGGATAAGCAAGAGCAAATCTGCAATCATGGATGAGGAAACTATCAGCTTATTACGCAAACTTGACATAATATATAGGAGTAAAGTGTCCTCTAGGCTATTCTGGCAGTCCGTCGTTATAGTAGGCGTACAGCATACGCGCTGACAATGTCAGTAATATTCACACTCTCAGAAAGTAGCGCTAAATCAAGCAATTTAGAAGAAGCGGATATGTTCCGATAGGCCCATCAATAATTTGTGAAAGTCGTACCGAGGCAAACATATCTGAAAGAGCAACCGCAGGTCTACCGTCTGCGTCCAAACAAGTCTTCTTGATATCATAAAGATTTAAAGAAAAAAATATAGTCGGGTATCATCAAAGCTAGAGTTGGTATAAATGTTACAGAATAGAAGGACAAGCATAATTCCTTGCGGTAGAGTGTCGGATAATCTTTAAAGTAGATACGTTCAGGAACACTAATCATTCAGTTCCTAGGGCTATTAACAAATAATACACACGGTTGTACTGGATCCTTACAAGTATATTGGGCATCTTCTCTCTTGTATTTCAACATTACCAGCTTGGATGGCGACAAGTACATACCGGAGGGAAGATCCTTTAAATGTAAACATAATTAGTTCTCTCTTATTATTATTTAACGATGTTTGCCAAACGTTCCGCGGTCTCTAATGCGTTCTACTGCCTCGTCTCAATTTAAAAAAATCGCGTATATTTTATTAACTGACCGCGCCCAGTCGTGAGTAAATCTACTCCCCCATCCGTGATTTCACCTTCCAGATTAATTCCACAGAGCACACCGAGCGATTTAGGTTGATGTTTCTTTGTTACGAGCTACGAGACAGGACAAACAGTTCGTTTAGTGAGGATGGCAATTTAAATAAAATATAAGCCCTCGTAAACGTACAGAAGCTTATCATGTTCCTACCGTATTGTGGAAGTAAATTAATTGGGCAGATTCACATTAACTTGATGCTTTTTCGTACTTCGAAATACAAACGGTTCCTTGTGTGTGTAATCTTGATTATTTTGTTAATTATTTAAGCCTATTTACGTACAATTACAGAGATTGTTTATGTATCGTTTAGGTAGTAAAATATATCTGTATAACAAAATAAGGAAAAGCTTTAACTATGCTGACTACATTAGAAAGAGTGAATATGGTAGTAAGCGTGTGTATACATAAAAGACTTCTTACAGAAACGTATATTTATATACTGAAAGGAAAGAACTAGTACCTACATTTAGCAAAAGAAGTTAGGTATGCTTTGATTCAATGTGAGTAAAATCCGGATGCGATGCAATTTCAAACAATTTGTAATGTTTTGTCAGGTTATGTGTATTAGATCAAGCTGATAAGTATATTGTTGGCACGGCGTACAGCGGAGATAGCCGACAAAATATATAAATAAAATAAGACATTAAAACATTTTACATTAGATAAATCTGAAACTTACTCCCGCTTATTAATTTTGCGTTGTACCATGGTTGTATCTGACTAGTCGTGGAGGTCCCAAGCTACCTTGGCCATAGCAACACAGTAGTATAGCAACGTTGACAGCTAAGTTTGCAGTTAAGTCAACATATTCCAATGACAAATATTTACTGACACATTGCAACATGTGGTCTACTAAACTACCGATACTTTGGGTTTTATACACCACCATGTACATTAGTGTTATGAAAGCAGACACTTTATCAGTCCAATACCTCGTAGAAATTCGAGTAAACGACGTTCACATATGCGCCGGGGCGTACGCCACAGTTTTATCGCCATATCACATAGTGACAGTAGCTAGTTGTGTCGCCAAGCACGATGTAAAGAGGCTCAAAGTGTACATGAAGGACAATAACAACGTGGCTTCCCCGCATGAAGTTAAAGAGAGGTTACTGCATCCTCGTTTCAGCGAGAAAAAACGAGTCTACAATCTGGCGCTTTTAGGAATGGCTGAAGACTTTCCTTCTGTACCCACGAAACTCACTCTGCCCAGTAAAGGTACAACAATGCAGCACTGCGCTATGTATTCTATCAAAGAGCAGTTTATTGTCGAAAAGACGGAAGTGGAACATATACAGCCCAAGAAATGTTCTGCAATTTTCAAGGAAAAGGGCAAGGAGATTCTGTGGAATGATATGTTTATTTGTATGGGGACCGAGAGTGATAAATGTAATAAGCAGTTCGGGTTCATATTTGTTTGTAATAAAATTCATTTGGCTGGAGTTGGCCTGGACGGCGCGGTATGCTGCGGTAAGGACAAACCTTACCTTGGATTTAGCATGATGGAATTCCGTGATTGGGCTCTGCTTGGTAGGTACAGAAGCGGTTCCTCATCTATATTTCAAGGGATTTCTTTGCTTAAAGCTTATATGATAATTATTAATATGTTAGTATTTATAATCAAATTTTAAGAATTATATTTTTCATGTTATTATAGCTGTAGTATAAATGATAATACGCCACAGTGATTTACAATAAAGGATGTTAAAGAAACAGTCTTCCACATCATCATCAGTAATAAGGTAATACCGTTACCTCGAAATATTTAACAAAATAAATATACGAGCGATCAGAGGATTCAGTCGATCTTACATCTACATTCATTCGATACAGACATTATCTATGTATAGTAATCCATAAAATGATTTGGATACTGCTAGCGGTGTCAAACTCTAATGGATCTGTTTTCTAAAGGAAAATAACGGAATGTATCTGGTGACGGTATATTTTATTTCTGTAGGTAGTAAACGTCACTATGCTCATCAAGAAATTGTAGCAGAAGACGTAAAGACGTATATTATCAAGGTAATAAAATTTGAAGAGTCCGTAGCTAAATCACTGGGAATTGCGAGTTCCATTGCTATCGGAAAAGAAGATGCTACACGGAAAACAAAAGTATTTCAATATTTATCAAGATATTTGATTATTACACAGTCTTCTGAATAGATAAATATAATTTTCGGCTCCCATATTCAAATGTATAATTTTACTACACTTATTTGGGCAGTAAAAATTTTATTTTACCAATCATGGCCTGTAAAGTGGAAGTGAAAGTAATAGTTATTTACGTATCACCGCTAGAAGGTGACGTTTTGTCGAACGAATCTGGTGATCGGGAGCAGAGGCAAGTAACTAAACGGGTTCGATAAGATACGTGGTGCCTACAAAATTTTTTTCGGCGACCACATGATTACCACTCACTAGAGTCCAGCTAGCGGGTTATGTTTGTTTACAAATTAATAGATTATAATAAAAATAGAAGAACTATGAGTCCACGATGATAAAAAGCGCATCAATAGCATAGTTAGTGCAAATGAGAAATGAAAACGTAGTGTGCGGCTACTGCACGGCGAAATCATTGGAATTTGCAATTACAGTAGCTACAATACGAAAGAAGAGATTTGTGGTGATACATGAGTTAAATTCGCGCTAGCACAACGATTCTTTTTGCAAATATATTTGTATATTATATAAGTTCAAAGGCATATTTTTGACATTTTATGTAAATGCGATACTTCTGCTAGAAGTTTATAAGTAAATAATTGTTCTGGGCTCTTTAATATTACATAAGATAGTGATTATTCAGAATTAATTTGGAATGGTAAATTAACCGAATAATTTAAACAATATACAGTGACCGGCATAAATGTTGCAATATTTGGGTTTTTTTTTTATTATTTAAATATGGTAAATTCGTTTTGGAGGACAAGTCCAACATGCCTATATAAAATATGATCCCCAAAATTTATTCTTAAGCCCATCATATGCCTGCTAGTATGTGGTAAATTTAAAAACTGTGCAATAAATCGGCAAATATTGAAATACGTGATATCCAAGAAAGTTATTTGCAAAAGTTGCTTAGCATTCAATTCTGATGCAACATGCAGACTTTTGTAAACATATTTAAAAAAAATTAAAAATCACAATTTTGCCAAAGATTTTTTTTAAATAAATCACATATTTCAATTTTTGTCGGTTTCAGTAGCTCAACCGAAGCGAAATCTCTACAGCTCAAACTAAAAAGTAGGTTTTCAGTATGGCTGTTGCAATGAACTGTATCTAAAAGGAAGACCAGAATCAGCGTATATGAAATAAGACTACAACGATTTTTCAGGCTGAAATCTATGTCATTGAGATATGTGCTAGAGAGATTTTGGATAAAAAGCATCAGACACAAATCAATAAAAATTTTCGGCGACAGTCAGGCGGTGCTGAAGGCACTAGAGGCGCATAAATGCAACTCGAAGCTGATCCGGAGCTGTAAAAACACCTTAAACACGGTGGGGCGGGTAATAACCTAACCCTAATCTGGATGCCTGGGCACTCATTCATTCATGGTAATGAGGAAGCAGACACTTTTGCAAAAAACGGTGATGCAACGCATTTTGACGAACCAGAACCTGCCATTGGTATAGCACATACGGTAGCTAAACAGTAAATCAATGTATGAGTAAAAATGTCACAGCACGACCAGGTATGACATCTTTGGAAAGATTGATCTTCTTTCCTAGAAGATATGAAAAAGACCTCATTCAAAAATATTCTGACCTACCTTAAGGCTCTGAACTTTTAGGATAAACTTTAAGGAAAATATCCGCTCTACAATAGGCCCTAGCGGCCGCGATGAACGCCACGGGTGTTCGACCCATGCGGATGCTATCTTCTCTCAATACTCATTACTCAATAGCAGTTGAATACATTTTACAAACATTTTTGGTTATAATTTACGCAGTAAACATCATTTTCATTGAAGATTATAACATGTTTGTTTTGTTTTCCGCATTGAAGAAAAAACCATTAGTCCAAAACTTGTAATATTGCACACCGCAACTCTCACAATTTTATAGCAGACATCGAAGGCATTTAAACAAATTTCGAAATTAAGAGTAGGTATTCTCATAATTAACTAAAATTAAGTATTGATTATTGTGTTGTTTTCTGATTTCAAAACTTTAGTACGTTAGATGCGTATACGTGAACATTATGAAGGTTAAGATCCCCAATTTTATGTGTTATTGTTTCAAGGATACAACAAATTGCCTTCAAAGGAAGAAACTGCGAATCTCCGTTCGTTCGCAAAAGGCAAAATACTTTTGTGTTACCGTAGAATCGGATCCTTATTATTGTCGAAAGCATAACAGTCAGAAAGTCCATCTGTTATTCATTAGCGCCGCGGCCAATTAGCACGCACCGATAGCATTAAGAAAATATAACACTACATTTCCAACTCCGAATTCTAGAGTGCCTATTTTCAATTAGGAACAAAAGGCGCTGAAATATATTAATTATATTCCTTCTGAACTGATCCGAACGTCCCGTAACATTAGTTAGGCGAAGCTATTTTCAATTTTTAATGAATCCTCGGCCAATCAATTTATGTAAATTATTCCTTTTGAACTTCCATAATTAATAAGACTTTAGGCATATTTGCACTAATTACTATTCCGGAACATTCCCTAATACGCCTTGTTCGGTCGACGGATAACCCGAACTGTAATTATTAATCTGACATTCGGCGTAGGGCAAATCTCTTATTCAATGCCCGATAATTAACCTGAACGGGTTCAGTATACGGGCGGTGATCCTATCTATCTTTCCATCGTCAAAGTTCTGCTTCTCCAGCTCTTAGTTGGCCAGCCGGATGTTTTAGCTACAAAGCTTAATGTGGAAGAGAGCGTTGCTTGCCTAGCAGTAATTCTATTTATTGCATGGTTGATTCGTATTTGGAAATCGCTAATGTCGGTAATGCGATTTGTGAATTACCAGAGGCTAATGTGATAATTAATAACTGTGAGTATTAAAAGCGTATTTAACCGAATGGAATTCTTCATTCGGAATGGAATTCTTCATTCGGAACAAATTAAGAAATCCCCGGAGAATATGCTTTGCGAGGTCGTCTAAGTAATTTTCCCACTCTCATTAATTCTACTGCGTATTGTAGATTAAAGACAGCAATATTGGTAAAACTTCAAGAACAATAGAACAAGCCTATTTGATTGCTTCTCGCAGATTTAATGAAATTGATAAATCTCTACCATACGAAAACATGAAAACCTTAGTTCTGATCATGCATTCACGAAAGCCAACCAATAGTATGAATACTGTATGATCACCCTATCATATTACATAGATCTGTATCTTGCACACAACTGTCGACGTGAGCAATACTCGGATCGCACTTGGTTGACAAAGGAACGCAGTAGTAATACACGGAATATGCTTTAGCTAAAGAAACTAACGCATGACAAAAATTGTAGAAGTTCTTACAACGCAATAAAACAACCACATACAGCTTTACTTCCAAAAACGAAAAAAGAAGGCTACCATAACTTATCTCGACTATAATGATCACCATGAAAATAAAGACACATCGGAAACTAGTAAATCATATGATTGGAGAAACTAAGGCTAAAGATTTCAGATGAAATAGCTCTGGCAAATGTTTTTATGGAATCCTTCTCCCAGGAAGATAAACATGTTATAGGTAACCATTATCCAGGGAGTGAAACATGCGATAATATAACCGCAATGGTCAATTTCTTTCTTTGCATCAGTATTGAATTTGAATATGACCTGGCAAACATAGTAATTAAAGTTGCAATCGTTTAGCAACTATTCTAGTATTTTATTATAGTTGAAAGCTAGCCTTTACTGGAACCCTACTGAATGTCTACTATGCTTTAGCATTTTTATTTCTTAGCTTCAATATCATTGCATTGGAAGATGCTACTAATAAATTAACAGCTTTTGTTTTGCAGAAACGAATATTGAGGCTAATCATTAATCTAAAAGGTACAATACTCCAACGTCGATTGTTAGTGACACAGTACCTTCTTTGGCAACAGTATGGAAGTGACGTAAGTACCGAATTCAAAGTAACAAATACAAAGAGCGATGTAGCGATTAGGTACAAATAATGAAACGTAAAAAAATTACATATCTAGAAGGAAGTCATAAAAGAACTATAACGTGGATCTAAAGATCTAAACCATGTAGTTAAATAAATTTTATTTGACCATTAACAATCTGAAATACATACTTCATTTTAAAATTCCTACATCCACCGAATAAACTTTCCTTGGCAGATCGAAAACGTTGCAATTGACATATAATTCCACAAAGGTCACGTATGTGTCAAAATTCATAAAAAATCTATCAGATATTACACCACCATTAAGGAAATTACTCAAGAAAGAATATGGTATGGGAAGAACGTCATCAGAAAGCTTTTAATCACGACCCAAATAAGGGGGTGGTAGAGTCAGTAGATAACAGCTCTACCGCTTATGGAGCCGTGTTAATGAAAGCTGGGCATCGTGTCGCTGATGCCACAAAGTCATTAATACAAGCAAAAATAAACTATCCCAAAATTGAAAAGGAAGCGGAGGCTATCTGATTTGCATGGAAGAAATTCCATGAGTTCATTTATGCGGAACAACTAACAGTAGAAACAGACCAGCAACCGTTGCAAACAATTTTCAATAAGTCAATCCAAGGTGCCTAGCTCTACCTCAAAGAATTTTATTCAAACTATACCTTTCATATATTTCATTTTCTCTAGCAGCAAAATATTTAGTAAATCTGCCCTTAATCACCGCTACATCCTTTCGTTCTGCCTCTGTTAGGCCAAAATGTATTAAATATCTATTAACTTCTTCACCTATCACCATCATAAGTGTGACTGCCTGCACTTCCTTTCATTTATAACTAAACTGAGCAGCAATTGAATACCAATGATACTGCTGAATCCATTCTTTCCGATTTTTACTACTATTGGTAGCGTTTATAACCAAACTTTTTGGTGATTTTATATGTTGTGGTTTATTCTCGGTGCTGTCAATCATCCTGCGGTTCGTTTTGTTTACTACACCACAAAAAGTATTTCTGACACCATGTAAAATTACTAAGTTTACAGTTATTTGCGTTCCAAGTACAGACAAGTGCACTTTTTTATTCGAGGCGGCAATTTCTCCATAAGCCACCGAGAATAAAAAAGCTACCACAACCAAAAACTCGATAATTATAAATTAATATTTAATAACAATAAGAAATCTGCCACATTTGTGACAGACAACATAATAAACGTCAACAAATGACATAGCGACTATGTGTGGAAGGTTACCTGTTGTGGTAAGTAATCTGCTGCGGAAAATAGTTATTTACGTTCAATGCTGGAACGCGATGTTTCGATAAAGACACTTTCCAACCGTGGTGCGTACAATATTTTTTCGGCTACCATATTATTACCACTTACTGCAATCAATTTACTTGCATTTGTAGGATTTACAATACAGATCACTCATATTTGAATAATAGATTGTTAAACAGCTCTTTTAACAACCGAACTCAGAAGAATTTCAGATTCTTCACAGAAGAGTACGGTAAAATCACGGAAGTGACGCGTTGGCAGTTCTATTCGGTATGTGCTTATTGTACCGTCCCCATGGACGGTAATGTAACGAAAGTGAGGCGTTGACAGTTCAATTCATGGTTAAATTTGGTAAAGTGGAGCTTTCTATCCTCGAATGAGTATATTAACGTTGTAGTTTTGGATGTTGTAGCCGAAAATAGTTATTGAGATACGTATCAAAGCTAGAAAGTGACGTTTTGTCGTCGTGCTTGAACATTGCGAGCCCTGGCGAGGAACTACCCAAGCTTGATAAGATACTTTCCAGTCGTGGTGCGTACAAAATTTTTTCGGCTATCGCATGATTTCCACCTTCTATAACCAATTTATTAGCGTTTGAAGTGTTCAGAATAAGGTGGCTCATATTTGAATGACAGATTGTTCGACAGCTGTTTTGACAACCGAACTCAGAAAAACCTTCAGAATCTTCACTGTATGGTATGTACCATGGACGGTAAAGTAACGCGAAAGTGGCGCTTTCCATCTTCGAATGAGTGGAGTAAGGTTGCGTTTTCGAATGTGCTAGCCGAAAAACTTTATTTACTTTAAACTATCTGCAGAATGACACACGCGGAAATGTTGAAGTATTTTATTATTGGGCTTGGTTTTAGAATCATAGTAATCTTCATACATACACTGAGAGAAATAGATAGTACTCTTTAACATAAATATAGTATACTTTAATATATTTTATAGCTCCTATAGGGACAATCATATTTTATATTACCGGTGACAATATCTGTATAGTAAATATCTGTGAATACTTTTTATTAACTCGTATGGTAAAGTGTACTATATTTGTATTATTAATTTGAGCATACATGTTAGTAAATGTGAAAAAAATGTCTAGTAGCGCTGACTATATTTGATAATAACTGTTAACAATGAAAACTATAATAGGTAAATATAGTTTAATAATTTTTAATTATGATTAATTAATATAATTTGATTAGCCGGTGACAGCCGGGCGAATTGCCGTCGTATCGGGCAGGATTGCGGGAATCAGACCGGCCCGTGTACTGTAGAGTAGTACCGGTATTGAAGCGCCTCGTAATTCTCGTCTGTGGGCGATTGTCCACAGTACTTTTTACACGACGTTAACCATGTATAAGCATCATATAGATATTACGCAGCCACATTTACCGATCACAATTTACATTGAGTACGAATTTCAAAGATTATGAAACAAGCGTAGCGCCATCTTTACGACAAAAGCTGTAGTATCACATATTTATGTAGCTAAACCAATTATGAGTATTATGATATTCCTACTATATAGATATAAAACTATACAGCATTCATTTCATTCCATCTCATTATTAATGCCGTTTTCAATAATCAAAGTAAGGTGACTGTTGCAAGCACCTAACCTAACCTAAATAAACACAACACAGTAAATTTGCTACACCTGTTATTATAACTGTCTTCACTACATTATATGCAATTTATTATATTCACTTGTTGTAAAATATTGTAAAACATTTCACTATATTTTGTAGAAGATTGTCACACAATATTTTTAAACAATTTTATTGCTTTTTTTGTAACCGTGATATAGGAAAATGCAACGCCGTTGTTCTAAAATTTTACACAATAGTAGGAATTCTTACTACAATTTCCGTCAAACAGTGAAGTGTAAATATTACAACATGGATTTTTCTCTGTGCAGACACAAACATGCACCGACACGAATACGTACACCTGTATCACACGTACATAACACGTGTGAGTGGCAATACAGCTTATTGGTCGATTTCTTCGGTAAAGATCGACAATGAATAGAGCAAGGGGTGGGAAGAGCGTTACGAACATTTATGTTAGAAATTGAATATGCATCGAATACCTGGTAACATCCAGATTTTACCTCTTACTATAAGCATGGTAACATCTGGTTATTTTACTCTTAATACCCCACATATTGTCGTTTTGACAATAATTATGTTACTAATTAACATAAAGAGATTTACTTTCTAATTTCTACAATCCATTTTTCTCAGTGTAACTTCATTAATATTATTACAGCAATAAAAAATGTATTAGTCGCCATAACAAATTAAAAAAGCCTGCGGATATTATCGACGGCAGAATGAAAAATTGGCGATTGTCCGACAGCTGAAATCGTTTAAAGTTACTTCGAAAAAAGCTTTTAATGTTAGATTAATGATATATATATATATTAATGCTCTTAATGACCTACATAGATTTTGCCAAGTTAAATAAATTAAACATTATAATTATATGAACCTTCATTTTGTAATGGCGAAAATAAGTCCATATTTAAGTCATTAAACTAATGAAATTAAACCAGCCACGTTTTGATATATTTAAGTATAACAAATTAAAATTTTATCACGTTATACGTATAAATAACTTCATTAACTTACAAAAAAAGCAGCTAAGAAATTAATTATTGTTTCTCGTCCCAACATTTTCCCTTCTAATAACGAGATTAAATAGAAATTAAATTTAATTTTAAAATTAGCGTCGTTACTTATGAAATATCCGCTTTATACACTTTCATTAGGAGTTAGTAAAAGTTTTTATTACACGGCCATTATTTTATCAGTGTCGTGAACAGCGGCAGGATAATGTTTGTCAACTGCGGATTTTGTACGTTTGCTGTTGACGCGATTAACGCGTTCTGGAAGTTTTTCATCTGGAAATAAACATTTTATACTCTGAAGTAAGAGTCCATTTATCTTTCTATATGGTGCTATTAATAATTTATTCTTTTCTCTTGCATTCTTCGCTATACAGTATACTTTATACTGATCGTTGCCAAGAAAATAACAAAAAACTGACTAATATGTCTTCGTACGATATCAGTGACTTAGGCTATATTTTTAATTACATGCAACTTAACTAAAGGGTTTTCCAATAAGAGGTGTTATTTTGATATTCAAAGAAAAATGCCGTTTTTTAATATAAATGTTCGGATGTTTATTTCATTATAAAGAGGAACGTATGCCGTTAATAGTGGAAAAGAACATCAGACAAATGACCACCACGACCACGCCTACAGGACCATATCCTTTTCATGAAATTTTCCATAACCAAATCGCAAAGTGGCTGCCCTATGTTCTCGATAGCCTCACGAATTCCATCTTTGAGGTCTTGAATCGACGCTGGGCTGTTGGCGTAGACCTTCTCTTTCACGTGGCCCCAAAGGAAGAAGTCGCAAGGTGTTAAATCACAAGATCTCGGTGGCCAATTGTGATCACCTCTTCGAGAGATAACACGGTCCGGAAACTTTTCCCGTAAAAGATCAATGGTTTCGTTGCTTGTGTGGCACGTAGCGCCGTCTTGTTGAAAGTAAACGTTGTCCAGATCAATACCATCCAATTCCGGCCATAAAAAATCATTAATCATCTCTCGATAGCGCAATCCAGTCACCGTAACTGTTGCTCCAGCCTCATTTTCGAAAAAGTAAGGTCCAATGACTCCGCCGGACCATAAACCGCACCAAACAGTCACACGTTGAGGATAGAGAGGTTTTTCAACAATAACTCTTGGGTTTTCCGAGCCCCAGATGCGACAATTTTGCTTGTTGACGAAGCCACCGAGGTGAAAATGGGCCTCATCACTAAAGATGATTTTTCGACGGAATTCCGGATCATTTTCATGCATTTCAACGACCCAATCAGCAAAGACACGACGTTGTTGATGATCGGCCGGCTTGAGTTCTTGTGTTAACTGAACTTTATAAGCCTTAAGACCCAAATCTTTTTGCAAAATACGGTGTAATGACGTTTGTGGAATGCGTAATTCCAAAGAACGACGAGGAATGGACAAACCTGGGTTTTCTTCAACACTTTCGGCTACAGCAGCAATATTCTCGGCTGTTCTTGAGCGACGTGCACGGGTTTTATTCTTCACATCACTAAGTTGTCCCGACAGCTCGAATTTTTCCACCAATTTCTGTATTGCGGTCCGACAAGGTGCTTCACGACGACCCAAAAATGTTCGAGTTTTACGAACCGTCTCTGCCAAATTTTCACCATTTGTACAGTGAATTTTAATAATTTCAATGCGTTGTTGAAGCGTGTATCGTTCCATTTTTATTAATGGCGTAGTTTCTACTTGTCAAATGTCAAAAAATGACAGCTTCAAAAGTGACATCTACCGAAATAGCGGGCTATTCAAAATAACACCTCTTATTGGAGAACCCTTTATAAAAAATGAAATTTGGAACAACTATTTTAAATCGTAGGAGCTACAAGTACAGATTGATTGTCAAAAGGTTTTAATGTAACATAAGGAATATAAATTTCAATACTTTCCATTATTAATTCTCTATCGCATATATTAAAAAGTACGTATATAGTTCATAGCCGGTTAAGGCATTAGTGATAGTAGGAATCCAAATTAATGGGATGCAATAAAATTAGAATGATACCTATAAACTTTACGCGCGAACGGGATTAATAATGCTTAAACCGTCGGCGTCGGCTCGTTATTTGAAAACCGCCGGAGGTCTATTCATTGACTAGGACGCAACCGTAGGTGTCCCGCAGTTGCCGTTGGTTAAGCCACAGGTATCTTGTTATTTAACGTCGCTGTTCTCTCATACTTCGTCCATAGTAAATTTTCGGTTGTAGTGTAAACGAAATGTTTTGCAAATTGTATAATTTGCACGCTTTGACGAAACACATGAAAGTGTATTTATCGAAGAATAAAGTAAAATATAATTACGAATAGAGGTTTTTCAAAATACTGTAACTATTACTATGAAATTGTTTATAGAAGCTTATATTGAATTGCGTACTGCAAGCAAGTAGCATCAGATTTTTTTATGTTTATATTTAGATCAAACTTTCTTCTCTTAAAAATATCGTTGTTTGGTATAATTGTAAGTTTTATTAAAAAGAAAAATTATGCAATTTATATAAAGTTGTAAGCGGGCTTGTGATTTTAGTTACGGTCGGTCATTCGAAATTAGTACGAATACGAAATTTTATTACTCGGAATGTCCCCCCATCAGTCTGGCTTGCCTGCCAATTTGTCGGTGCGACTAGGCTGGTAGGGACATTTCCAGTAATAAAGACAGATGACCGAAAGGAATTGGAATCTCAAGAATGGTTATAAGACACAAAAGAACCACGGGTGATCTTTGAAAATAACAATGCAAACATAAATAACATGACAAAAGCACTTTTTTCTAAATCCTCCTAACCTGAGAATTAGAGTTAGAAATAAGTACACGTCGTATTTTTCATTGCGACATTTATTGTGATCTGATTTCCAGAAGCCCATGGCAAATTTTCGTTTCGTGATTGTCTAATAGAAGAATGATACATAGCTACGCAGTTGGGTATACTGACCCCGATAGTAAAATACTTTTTTATTTGCTAGGTTATCGCAGTGGCATATAAACAGATTTCTTTATTAGTGTTAGGAGAATTTGCAAAGATCCGTGATATATCTTATGTCCCTGGATAGGCTGATCAATCCGAAAATTTGCAGATGATTGTAACTTTATTCTGAACAAATTTACTTAGTAACACTTTGGTGTATTATGAAAGGAAAGGGTGCTTTATGTGTGACGAAAATAGTTACCCGTCAGCCAGCGCAACAGTAGATTCATTTTTCCCGCTCTGCGATAACGTGCACTGCATTTTTTCTCATTTCACCGTTACTTCCTATGTAAAATATGCATAATTCCCTTGAATTTAGTTAAAAACAAACAAACACATTTACCAGTATTTTTATTGTTGCTTTAATTGTTGTTATTGAAAAGTCATCATAACTAACATTCACTTTACATAGAGTAGAGTTGTCGAAATGGAGTATTACCAATCCACATCTACTGACACGGCTATTTTTTTTTTAAATAAAATATTGTAAATATTTTTTTAGCCAACAAATTTAATAAAAATATGCGTTAGAAACTGAGTTCTCGCGCTGTAAATGACAAATACCGCACTCTAGTGTAAATAACCATTTTGTAATTGGATGTTACAATGAAGCTAAAACAAACGACGACGCAGTGCTGAAATGATGATTACCGCATACTGTGCTGTAATGAGCTAGTGGGACCCTTGCCGGAATGTAATATGGGCCTTTAATATCCAAATTAGAAAGAATAGGTACTGTAAAAAACTCGTGTCACAATGACTTGTAATGCTCGTGCATTGAATGACTCGCCGCTACGCGGCTCGTTTTCGTTCAATTCAAACTTGTACTCGCATTACATAAACGTGATTGTGGGACTTGTGTTTTAATAGTATTTTAACAAAATTCTATATAGAAAAGCCTAGCAGAAGCTAAAAATATTCTTCCTCTTTTTTCTAATGAAAAGGAAACGTGTGATAAAAGATTTATTATTATCTTCCTTATTCCTTCATTTCATAAAATATTCACAATATTAGTATTGCACATACAACACTAGAGGAAAATAAGACAAAACTAAATAACCATTGTTAGTTAATATTAATTATCCAACCTTCTTAAATTTAATAAAAACACCCTCAGAAAGATAGACACAAACTTCTATAATTTCCACTATAAATTGAAGATCTAATTTATCTTTATAGAGGCGTTAACTATTATTTAAGTTACAGATCCTACGTAACCAACGGATGCTATTAATTAACTGCTTGACGCAAGGAAAACAGATTTAATTTTTAAGATTAATCTTCTGGCGTAGCTTGCAGTTTCCACACTAACTTGTGACGGTTATTTAAGTTTGAAAGTAGCGGTGAACAGTTAGTTTGATTAATGAATAGAGTCCTAGACAAGGATTACGAATCCTTAGTTATCTTACAGTTAGTGATTTACTTTTATTTGCAGTGCTGGTCTCTGCGTTATGAATATGAGATTGTGGTATTTATAGCTACTTCCAGAAATATTTAAAAATTAGCACTATTAACATAAATACTGCAAATTACAAAAGAAATAAATCTGGGAGTTCCAACCTCCGGTAAGGATTCGTTCTTCGTGTCTAATGTAGTGGTAACATTAAGCTCGCGCGAGTATAAAATTATAAATCGCAGTGTCGCCGCACTCACAGGTCTTAGCTTATGTGACTAATTTTCACAAATTGTATATACAAAAAATAGCGTTACGCAAAAATAAGTTAGAGCTGTTTACTTGTTTCGCTTTGTGCTCTTACTTCTTAATTTGTTCGTGCATGCGTGTGAGCTTTATTCTAAGAGTATCGTCTGCGACTGCAAGTAATGAATGCTGGTCAAGATTCGGTAAACTTTACTGTGCTTATACTTATAATACAAAAAATAGGCTTTGGAATATCCTATAGGATATATAAAAAGAATAATAAAAAACAATGTCACTACACAGTAAAAAATTGCGTGTAGAAATTAACACTAAAAGTTGTTTATATAAGTCTACACTATTTTTGGTAAATTTTACACTGTGAAATTTAGTCAAATTTACCAAAACGATTTGGTAAATCCTACACTTGAAAACGTGTAGTGTAAGACACTTGCCAGTCTAAACTACCAAGAGATGATGTACACCTTTGGGTGTTAGTTAGAGGTACACTACATGGGCGTAGCTTTTACACTGAATAACAAGGCTAAATAACCAATTTCTGCAATAAAAGAAAAACCATCCTACAGCACGCCAATATTATAGTAGGTACGTTAATATTAACAAAAATATATATATATTTTAAATTTCAAACTTTCCGCTACCAGGTAGGTTAAGGAATATGGAGTTAACCACCTGAATTGAGGGAATAGACTAAACAGGGAATTACATTCTACACGATTGGTTATATATGCATAACCTACAATATGTCATAAAAATCTTTTAGAACTGACAAATATTTTAGGAAATACAGCACCAAAGAATATAGGTTGTAAACGATACGTATTATGTACCTACCTACAAATATAACTATTGTTCAAAATGGTGTAATTAATTACTTACCGTTTGATATGAAATGTTTATATGCCGACAAGATAGGCGTATCACTAATATTCAGCCAATTAACCATACTTTTGCATTTAATTCATATCAATATAATGGTAGCACAAAAGAATAAAATATGTACGTATAAACTATAAACAGCTAAAAAGCAGAGGCACAGGATTCAATACGAATCCGATCACGTGTTAATTGTTCGTTAGTAGTTTGTAAGTTTATCTCTCTTTATTACATGTACCTGATAGAAATTGTTCATGCGCAGGCGTACGCCCTTCTCTTTTCGAAGTCAACTTTTTACACGCCCAGGTGTAAATATTTCAAATATTGGCCAAATATGTCTTTACCCAATTGATTTTGGTAACAAAATGCAACTTTAACCAAATTAGGTGTTAATTTTAACACGCAAACTTTTTACCACTTACTTTTTCAGCTTTACACGCAGAAATTTTTTACTGTGTATTGACAATAAAATTTAGATTAGATTTGTATACGTCGTGGATCGCGATAGCCATGTAATGCAAAACCATCTTTATTTACTTCTACTGCTCACAGCTTCTCGCTAATGTCAGGGTAATGACATAAGCACACAACAAAAAATAAAATCTGTTTTAGGTTATCATAATTATTAGTTCTTTTTGTATTGGTTAAACAACCATTTACCAAGAAAATAGATAGAAAATAATATACAAATTCCCAAAAACACTTTAGTAAATCAAAAGAATGGGGTTTATTATAGCAAAAAAAGCTAAATTAATAACATTCAGGTACGTATAAAAAATTATAAAAGACAGTAAAAATGTCTTGGCTCTTCATGAATACACAGGTTAACACGTCGGCCCCTATTAGTAAAAACTCGAGTTAAAGGATCAGGCGGCACCGAGCGACAGTTTTCAACAATACGTTCTTGTAATTCGTCTAATATGTGGACCGGAGTTTTTAGTATTCTTATTCAAAGGGATAAGAAATAGCCCAAAGGGCTCAAGTCACAAGACCTAGATGGATAACGACTGTCTGAAATTAATATATATATATAATTTTCACCATGATTGCCATTACTGTAATATGATATAATAATAAATACTTTATGTTCTGTTTGAAACAGTTTGAGTGATTAATCTGCTGATTTGAAAGTTATCAAGTAAACGTCAGCAAACATTGAAATAAATAATATGTTGATAGCTTGTCAAACCCATGTCCTACTCTAATCCAAAGAGTTTCTGATCATATTAAAGAAGTAAATCAAGAACATTCTCTGTTCTTATTCTTCAGCAACTGACGCCGAAAAACTATAATAATGCCCATACTGCCTTACAAACTGTGGGTGACGAAATGCATCTAGACTAAAATTTCGACCAACATTTTTTGGTTCTTCCAGCTGGATTTCCACAACGTTTTCTACGAAATTACAGCAGAACGGAGATTGCTATGGATGTTAAAACATTGAAAATCAAGAAAACTACTCTCAAAGAAGGTCTCAGAAAGACAAGTCACCATCTGCATTCGATTGAAAATAAAGTTGTTATCTTCGACCTGAATCGAATAACTAAACTCACGCCTGGCTCTTGACCAGTTTGAAGATATTCCGTCCAACATTGAACGCTTGGAAGATATTCAATTTCAAGAGGAGGAACGCGGCGCCTTTGAGAAGAAATACCACGAACTTTTAAACCGTATGCAAAAAGTTATAATCAATTATAAATAGAAAAGAATCCTCAAGTATCGTTTGATGACAATTACCCTTCCTAGATTCTCTGGTCGCTATGATGAATGGGTTTCTTTCTATGATACATTTAATTCTTTTGTTCATTCTGATGGTTCGCTTTCTAATTTCCAAAATTTCATTATTTGAAATCAGCATTGTCTGGTCATGCTGCGACAATCTATTCCTTATCCATTTCTTCCGAAAATTACAATGTTTCATGGGATATTTTGTAATCGATGCATGATAACAAACGTTTAGTAATACCCTAGCATATTAAAAATATTTTGAATTTACTTCACATTTCAAAAGAAAATCGTATACTACTCAGGGAAATATTAGAGAAAGTTCTCAAGCATACAAGGGCATTAAAATCATTAGGCAGACCAGTGGATTAATGAGATGATTTACTACATCATTGTTGACAAGCTTAGAAAGGCCGTCTTCTATTCCAGAATTTACAAAATTAACCGATTTCCTCAATTATAAATGTCAAACATTCGAATCTATTGCAAATAAATCATCAAATCCTAATCAGTCAAATAAAATCTTTAATACAACTTCCAGTAACGTAGTCACATCAAATATCTGTTGTCCCGTTTAAGGGTCTAAGGGCATACAATTTATTAATGCGAGAAATTCTTAAAATTTTCTGTGGAAAAGAGATTCGATACGTAGAATATGTATAAATTGTTTGAAGCCAGGCCATCGTGTCACAGAGTGTAAAAATCTACAGTCTTGCAAAACATGTAAACTAAAATCTTATTAGCAAACGCCTTTGCTTTGTGTAGACTAAACATTCAATTAAACGTACCCATTATTCAGTGAAATATAAACTTAATTTGCAAACTTATTTATATCTAAATGAAGAAAAGTTGCCAAGTTTTCTCTGAAAAATACTTTGGGCAATTCCGTCAAGTTAATCAATTTTGACATATATTCGCCTGACTTCCCATCCAGGTAAACCTCGTTGAACAGCAGGACAGTACATTCAAATAATTATATGCCTCGCGAACGAAGCCATATTCAAAATCACTTCGCCGAAAATGCGAAATGAATAATTTAGGAGATGAAATTTTCTACTGTACGAAAACTGGCGTCATGAATAACTTTTTATTCCAGAAAATTATTCTGAAGCACCGGGAGATGCCTGGGCTATAAATGTCAGGCGGAACGGTTTTTTAAAGAGTGTTTGTGGAAGTTTCACGGTGACTGGCGGAGGATTCAGAGCTAATTTATAACGAATTCCAAACCAAAATGTAAAATCGTGCTGTCGCGTTTTTTATTATCACACTTAAAAGCGAGCTATTAATTACCGACGAATTCGTAGCATCTTAAAACTTAATTAATTCTAAATGTCGTTTTTCATTTCGAACTGTTTTAATGTTACATATAATATTGGTTTAAATAAAATCTGTCAGCCATTTTATTAAAATTTAAGCGAATTTTACCTTTTTGGTAAAAATCTTTCTTTTCACAGTCACTCCAAGCAAGAGTTAGAATCATTCCATAATTGCGGGTTTTTGCTTATCAAAGGAAATTAAAAGAGAATTTAAATCTTACCATAATGTAGGCCGTTTTGTGCAATTTTTGTGAAAAGGGAAATATGTTTGTCTCTCTGGAGAGATGTTTCCATCGTTATGGAGGTAGAGCACAATAAGATTAAATCTCCGTAATAATTTTTATTTATTTGAATGATGAGTAGGTACGATAGTGTATTTATTTCTCTTATGGAAATGTTTTGTGGCTAATCTTCTCTTAAGAAGTAAATTATCTTTCATCCGGGGTATCTCTGTTAACGAGTAAATATTATCATAATTTTATTGTATCTAATATATGTTTGCTTTAAAATTCCCATGCGGGAGTGTACATTCGGTTGGCGAGACGATAAGTGCATACTTCTCTAAATATCTCGAACAACAGAAAATGTTGATTTAATGCTATTGTTAGCATCAGCATTGTAGCCGTGTATGCAGCAGAGCCGATGAAAGCTGCGCTATGAGTTGTGTGTTTTCGATGACTGTTCGACGCTGTTAATCTCTATTATCGCGTTATATACCATAACCTAGAATTTGGTTTATTATTCCAGCTATTAGCAATTATTACAAATTTTGCTTTTCTTTTTTGCAGCGAATGAGAGCACTTGTATCGTGATTTGTTTGTCTGGGACAGTAGACAAGAAAGTAAAAAATAGTTAAGCTAAATTAGCTTACTGTTGAAATTGCACTCGTACCCAGCCAGCACTATTAGATAGATATTCTTTTGCAAGAAACCTAAAACTTTTCTTTGGATAACTTCAGGGAGAGCCCCTTAAGTTGTCGATAACTACTTCGGGTAAACAATTGCATATATTGTTAGGCCGTCAATCAAATTTGCCTTATCTCATCTCTTGATAAAGGATCTTCCATGAATTTGCTTGGTTGTGTTGTTTCAGCGTTCTTTGTATTTCTTGGACCCAACAACTTACCGGCTTCCGTACTCCGTTCTTTACATTACTAGAACAGATTCTGGGCGTATATATAAAGCCGAAGATTTCTTTCTTACAATGCATCGGCTTTTTCGTTTCCTTCGATTACCGAATATCCGGGCACCCAGAGGAAAGTAACTTTATTACTTTTCTTCTGTTAGACTATTCAGTCCTCCAAATGCATTCCCAAATCAACCGTGATTATATCCTAGAGTTCACTAATGTCCTCAGTATCGCCTGACTGTCTGTTGCAATACAGATTTGCTTGTTTCTATAAGCTCTGTGATTGATTTTTGTTGCACATTGCAATATTGCGTATGGCTCTGCTTGAAAAAAGGTTTTTGGTCCATCTGTAACCAAGATCAGTTAACCTGTCTTTGCAGTAGGTTCGCTTCCAGTTTACCTGATCCGTGATTGTGAAGGGACTAATACTTAGCGCACTTCTTCGTCTCGTTTTCATACAACTGGTAGAGCATTCTGCATTTTTACCGCACTACGTGGTTGAATTTATCCTACCAGAATGACAATATCATCTGCGCATAACAGTTTATGCCCTTTATTGTTTTACTAGACCCATGCAACCAGTGTTTCTCCTATAATAGCTGTATGAACTGATTTACCTTTAAGCATGCAGTCTATGTACCTGCAGCTTGTTTTAGCGATCCCTGTATTCCTAGATGTTTTGAAGATTGATACCGCGGAAGTATTATCAAAGCACTAATGCTGGGATGGGAAAAGATTTTATTCATCAAGGAAGCAAAATACTTTCGTATGTAGTTCGATTAATAACTTATATAGAATTCAGATAACCAACAAAGCAACTATTGTCTTGGATAGAAGCAGAAGGTTGTACCAAAGGAATTAAGGGTCAGCCCCAAACTCTATGGTTACACGCAAGCAGTATGGTGTCCAAAAACGTGGCAGATGAGAGCAGACAGGAACTAGAGTAGGATGCAAAAGCTAACGTGTATGTATGCCACGTATCCGATAACGTCTAGTACTACTGCTGTAATGGAAGTAATGATAAATCTGCCACCACCAGACATCTAAATAAAGCGAGTCGCTAGGTCTGCAACTTACAGATTGATAAACAGCCAAGTACCAATAAACATATTGTATGGCACTAATTACGGAAAGCTACTGAACGAATTAAAGTGCGTCAAGTAATGCTATGATTCAAAAAGATAACCTAGATAAAAAGCATCCATTGGTAAGAACGGACTCGTTCTGGTATGTTGGCGGTGCAAAGATTGAAAATGGTACAGAAGTCGGAATATATGGAAAAAGCTCAGAGTTTCATATTGGTTAGCTTCATCGGACACACAATGAACGGTGTTCCAGACTGAGGTTGTAGCAATTTAATAAGGTGTTGGAGAAGTAAGGAGACCGTAGGTAAGGGTGCTGTTATAGTTTCTAGGAGCCAGTTAGCACTTAAAGCAAATAGTTCCGGAATTGTTACTTCAAATTAGTTTGGAACTAAGCTCAAAGGGTAATCTGGGTGCTCAGTCATACTGGCATGAAGGGGAATTAGACGACAGATGCATTGGCGAGAAAGGAGCATCAATGCTGTTCACTAGCCCTTCCTTTTGGCACTACTAAATCTCAAGCTGTAGTTCCGGATTTCTGTAACACCTGGAAAGAAATAATATCTGCTTTTCTTTTGGCGTACAGGTCACTAATATACATCATAAAGAGCAGCAGTTCAAACACAAAGTTCTGTATAACTCTCCTACTTCTTTGGAATAACTTTCTTTTGTTCTTACCACAGATATACAATTCCGTGAGATACAAGCTATTCATACCAGTGAATCACCTGTGATTCGCAAAAACTATTTTCAAATAGAATATGTGTGATGCCTATTGGAGTATTATTGTCTACTTCCATTTATTCACACATACCTGGAACGCACTGGTAGAAAGTCTTGCTCTGGGGGATCTAGTTTCGTTGCTAATCAATAGTTGTATTATTTCCGGTACAATCACTTTGTCCATAATTTTATTATAAGTTGCATATAAGGTTAATGGATAAGTTCTGTGTATATCGGTACTATATAGAATCCTCTTTCGTTGTGCGGGTTTTACGTTGCTTGAATAGAATTTTATTGCTATAGTTTAATTTTTAAAACCAAGATTTTATGATAGTTGCTGCACTGGTTCTTTAATTACAGACATTTCTAAAACATATTTCTTTGTTCTTTTTTTAAGTATATATTTATTTGATTATTTCTTTCGATAGAAGAATCTTTTCCATGATGTGCCTTTCATTATGCTTGTGCTTGGATTTTTTTTAGAAACAGTGCTTCCAATTGTCAGTTGGTTAACCGTTTTGTAGAAGATATCTGTTTTATGCAAATATCTATGTGCCTACACAATGTTACCTATTTTCCGTGACAATGCTTACAAATTTCTTCTTCTTTTTCTCTAATCCTTATACCGTATTAGGATGTCGGAACGGAAGTCCAGTCCCTCAATGCTCTGCGGTGTTTCGCGTGGCTCTTCAATTCGGTCATCGACTTTCCCCTTTTATTCCCTATCTCTTCAATCTTTTGTAGCCTTTTCTTCTTCCGCTTTCCTGATGTTTCTGTTATCTTTTTTATCAGTGCAATATCTTCTTTTCTTATTAAATGCCTGTACCATGGTTATTGTTTTCTTTGAATAAACTTTATTTTATTTGGTATTCTATCATATCTGGTCTTTGATCTAATACTTCTTAAAAATGTCATTTTCCTCGCATTTCATTACTGTCCATGTTTCACTTGCATATGTTAAAGTAGGTCTTACTACTGTGTTATATACTTTTAATTTTACGTGTATGGTTATTATGGTCTATTTTTTCTTTCGCCTAGTATGGTTTTATTGATTGCGTAGTAAATGTTTTTTGTCTTCCTGCTATATCTGCTTCTATTCTTCCGTCTGCTGTTATTACTGAGTCCAACTATTCATATGCCCTTACTGGTTCAATTGTGTCTCCGTCTATTTGTATCTTCCTCATCATTTAATTCTATTTATTATCATCATTTTTGTTTTGTTCGTATTTATCATCATCCCCATGTTTTCTAGCTCTTTTTTCCAATTTCTTACAAGGCGTTTTATCTTCGCATCTATAATTCTGCAATTAAGACTATGTCATCTGCATATATTAAACTAATCTGTAAGTGCTGTGTTCTCGTTCTGCTATTTTTTAGTCTTTTTTAGTCCATTAACGTTATAAATAAAAGTGGACTTAGACTATTTCCTTATTTAATCCCGGCTGTCATCTCAAATGTCCTTGACATCTCTCCATTAATCTGTACTGTCCCTTTTACATTTTGGTATACACTTCTCATAGGTCTAATTTTTCAGATACTTGCAATTTTCTGAGGTATTTGAACTCAAGTCTATGAACACTACGAATATCACATTTAGCATACTATAAAAGCTATTTCGAAAATTAATCATGAACTAGTGATTGAAAATTAAACCAGGCAAGTAATTGTACCGCGTCAGTATAATTTCGCTGCTGATCGAAAATTTCGATTTATAAACACAAAACAGCTAGCGCACACGCTAAAATAATGCTTCCTTCATACATCCGCTTACTGTACGTCGCTTTTGCACAGCAACTTCATGCTATACCTATGCTATATTGGAATTCTGCATGTATCCAAAACAATATAAATTGCAAAGTGCTTTTTTCTACCGCCCGGTTATGATCAAAAGCAGCAAATTTCGTAGTTGAACGGCACTAATTGAAGACAAGTTCTAATTTAGAGTCAAAATTCAATTTTGCAACTGTTGGCGAATTCAATTCGCTCAAGCACCCGTCATGTATGTATGCGTTATACGTTTTTTGTGTTACACCTACAGCACTATTAGGCACCACGCTGTAGGTGCCCTACGTACGGCGACGCCCTCTCCTGGCTTTTCGCTGTATTAAATTCTAAAATTGTTTGACATCAATTTATTATAAATTAGACGCGTTGTATTGTTTTGGGCTATAACCTGCCTAAATTAATATAACAGGGACGGAGAACATTTAGATGCATATGTTAGAGGGAGATAGAAAGATATGGAATTTTGCTACGCCTATGGTGGGATTGTATTTTCGGAATGGCTGTGTCAGGTCGGGTATATTATACGCTATTAATGAATGTCTGACAATTACACCCATGGGAAATTTGTTCTGGGAATGTCACCGTGACAACGCTGAAAAATGCAGAGCATAGTGTTATATATGTGCATTTCTAGTTAATTTTGAAAGAATATTTTATTAAAGGCGAGATTTACCTAGACACAAAGCTTACCAACGCAAAGAGGGAGAGAGAAAAGCGTATTCTACGCCAATGTTGCTTTTCTTTTGAAAGATAGGATAAAACAATGTTTTGATGTTTCTCTTTACTTCTTTTAATATTAAGTTTAACTCTATATCTGGGAAATTTATATACCTATGCTATTCGTTACACACGTTCATTTTACAACATTTAACCCATATCTCTACTAGATTTCTTCCACTCATAGTAGGTAATACAAATTGTACGAAACCCGATGAATCAGTGAGAGAATCCGGTTCTGTCGTTTGTTCTTCCATTATAAATAGTTTTAAAGAAAATGGGTATTATTTATACTGTTTCATATATGATATTTCGTGAGTAATAAATATGAAAGTTGATGTGATCAGAAGAGCCAACACATTATATCAAAATATTGGATACATCATTAAAGAAGATCAAAGCTGACATTGAGAATATATGTGTATTAATGTTTAGACGCAGAACAAATTATGAGATAGCGAAAGAGTTGGAAGATATCGACGTCATGGTTGGGTCATATGTGGAGAGCTGGAAATAAGAATACAAACTACAGCATTCTGGAATGGCAATTGGCAGGAACAAAAAGATGTGGCAGACCCAGAGCTACATGGCTGCAGGAGGTGACGACCGATCTAGGTAGAGCTGGCGTATACAGATGGTAGGAGAAGACCAGAGACAGGAAAAATTGAGGGATATACGTGAAAAGGTAGAGGGAGAAGAGAGTGGGGATTGATCTACCCCGCAATTTTAGATCTAGAAAGCTCTAGCAGCGGCGATACCCCTTTTGGGGTAATTAGCCACTATATATAATGTTTCTTTAGAAGGCTAAATAAATGTGCAGAAGCAAAGGAAGAAAATGATTTCTTTTTGTTTCTGGAGAATCCTCAAATGTCACTTGTAACGCAAGTTCGTTTTCTTTTCATAATAAACATAAAACTTACAAATTTGCTTGACCTAGTAAGATTCCCAAAGTAAGAGTCAAAAGTAAAACAGTTAGTATAAGTTATCAAACATTATTTTCTATACATAAAACGCATTGGCAATAAATAAACTATAATAACATAATTCTCTTGCTCATACTTAAATAGATACAGGTTTGCAGGAATCATCACATTTGAAATTCAAAATTGCTTGTTTATTTATTATTAAATTGGTTTAAAGTTGGTAGAATTTAGGCATAGATTATAGACGAGAGTGAATACGCTAAGAGCAACATAAACATTTATTTAATTGTTTAGTTTGTTATATATGTAATTTTTGTCTCGTTTCACGTTAGTCGTTCGTTTGGAGAGATACATATATAATACTTTTAAAGCTTTACGCTTAAAAAGTTTAATGCAAACGGACTTATTAGCGTTCAATAATATACTAATTTTATGGAACCTGTTACTACAGTATAATTCACCTGAGTTAGCGGATGCGCAACAGCAAGAGGGTGTGCTGTATGGGGTGAGGCACACCCGAAGAAATAAGGAGAATCGGTATAAATCGCGCACAAGAACATAGTCAACCCCAATATCTTCGCGATTCGTTCAGAAAATCTTAATACAGTATGTATTGATGCTATTCATTCACTAATATTTGTCCGCTTCTTCGACCTCGTAACGTATATTGAGCGTAGAGGCGGAACTCAGGTGAATTCAACTGTAGGTAAACGCAGCGAAGTCGGTTAAACTCGAAAAAGAGGTTACTTATTGCTCCATCAACTTTCTATTGTGGTATACAGCCCATAGTTCTTCAGAAAGTGGAGCGACATTTAATTAAACGCCCTAGTGTCTATTTGCTAATGAATGTGGTCGAAATACTGTATTGTATTTCAATGTAAGGATTTGTTAAAACAAGCCTTTATGTTCGATGTTACGTCTCCTTTATCACTAGAAGCGGTATACAAAACGATAACAAGCTAACCAAGAAAATTGTCTCCTACTGTAAATGCAGGCTGATTAAGGCGACGTGATTGTGTTGTGCACAATTACCTTTGCGATGCTAAGGAATAACTGCAAAAGAACAACCAAATTTGGCAGTTGTTGCTAAATTTGGTTGTTCCTTTGTGAAGATTTTAGTTCTTTTGGAAAAAATCATTACCGAATGCTAATACCAAATAAAAAAAAAATTGTACACAATGTATAGTGTAGGTGCATAAGGCTCTAGAAAGATCCAGCATTCGAGAAATTAAATTTCAAACCATGCTTGTACTAAGTTGGTGTACACCCTTTTGGAAATATTATGGCTCTACTAAATATAGTATGTTACAGCATTTTAGAAAATATACTTAACAATCATCATCACTTAGACGTATATTGCTCAGCAAACCTAATATAGTTTCTTGTTTATGAATTGATGTAACTAATGGTTCTTTAGAAACAAATCCGAATGGCTATGTGCCGATATACAAATATGAAGAATTCAGAAAATGGTGCAAATGCATAGAATTTGAGATGGGAAATATAGACTTCAGAAATTCCACTAGCATAATAGTCTACCATTCGAATATTAACTTGTGACTATGTAGATATATCCTTACTTTTATCATTTAAAATAAACTCATTACTGCAAAGCAAATATTTTGAAATGCCTTACCGCGAAAATGCTTTAATTTTACTTCTGATGAGGATAGCTGAGGTAATGAAACATATAGCTTAGTATAGTGAAGTTTCGTGGTAAGGTAAGGTATTGAATGGTGAGTAGTGAATGAAGTGGTAAGTATTCAGTGACATCGTTTTTTTTTGTACATGTTATAATGCTTCACATCTTCCTATTTTCAAAATTTGCTTCAGTGTCATTCAAGATGGAACAAACCTTCAAAAGAAATGGAAACCTAATGAATTGTAATGAGCATTTACAGTGATTTTACAATAGATAATATTCAAGGTGGTTCTTTTTACAGGCCACGCCCTAGATATTTTTGAATTATCATTTTTTTTATCTGGAATTTAGTGAAGCATCAGGGTACATTTTTTTACTTTAAAGTGATCGTGGAAGTAATAGTGTACAGCGTCAAAAGCTCTTCCATAATATGTGTCGACGGAAAATTAAATAAAACCAGGTATAAATTGCTAACCAGCAATCCTATTACCCCAAACTATTGAAAATATCACAAATTTTAACTTTCACCTAGGCGGACAATCTTATATACTACATACTGAACAATTCTGGAATCTAAATAAAACAAAAAATATGTATTTCTAAATATTGTTTCTTTGTAAAATACATAAAACCTTTTATGAATTTTGTACAAAATTAGACAGTGATGCGCAAAATATGAACGAATCTCCAGTAAAATACAACATTCGACACCTAGTCTTCTACCTTCAAATGAGCTTCGCTTCTCACTGACTTTCCCTAAAAGGAGCAAGACGGATTTAACATCAAAAGGTCGCTTTGTTATTTAACTTGCTTGATAAATAAAATTTCTAGGGAGTCTCGCGGGCCGAGCCGTTTCCGATTTATCCCTTTGTTCGTAGAGACAAGAGAAAGTTTCGAATGACTTTAATTCATTATTATAGGGGAGTGAAAGTCGGCTCCTTTACTTTAGCGAGAACGTACTACCTGCTGTAATTAGCTAAATTCTATAATATTAGAATTTCAGTGAAATCAAATTCTTAACATTTCAGTTAACATTTCTATCTCAGCAGTATATCCTGGTTTATTTAATTAACGATTTAGTGATTGTTTCTATTGCTTTCATCTCCGAAATTAAATATACTGCCTTAATTTTATTTCCCACTCATCTAATAACCTGAAATTTTCTCAACAGGGTGTATTAAAAATATAATACTGAAAGCGTCACAAGATTTTTAGGTATACAAACCATTCGTTATTCTCTAAAATCCTGTTTTCTAGGCAAGAGGGAATCTTAACCTTAAATGTTCAAAAAATTAATAATATAGTGCTCGAGCATTTTTAGGATTAAGACGATTCTTATGAACGTAAATACGCAATATGCCTCAATAAAGAAATTATTCTTTCTTCTGATATTGCAGCTAGATAAGTTCACCAAGTACATTTTTTTTTTTTAAATAAACCGTTAAAAATCATCAAGGGTGCGTATAGTGGACATACAATCGCAGCATTCATAAAAAAAAAAACAGAAGCTAGTTGCATACACTCTAACACAGATCAGTAATAATAAGGTTCATTGAAGTACGTGAATTAGGAGGCAAAGATTTTGTCTACACATTTTCAAAGTTATTATTCGTTGTCCATTGCTAGCGCAGTTACCTTACTTAAATTTTGTGGTGACACAATAATCTAACTGTGGAGGTGACTACAGCTACAGCAATATTTATCAGGAATTGTATGTAATGTAATGTAATATATGAGAGAAACTACACATACACTAGTAAGTTGCTTTATTGACAGATGCACAAGGAAAGAAAGTGAGGGAAGTGTCCACTCGTTTAAATAATTCTCGGGGCGCAAGCGCACTACATCACAGATAATGTTTTTCAAGACTTACGTTAGCAAACTCAAAAACATGCAATCGCCAAGTACTATCGTTTTCCAAAATTTAATACCGCAGCCATCTAGAAAGTTATTTTGACGACATCATGAATATATTTAGGTAAAGTCTCCATGACTATAAAATAATCAAGAAAATATTATTAAATAGAATATAATAATTATGGAATGTCGTAGGTTGAAGATCGGAACTTCTCATCTAAGGTGGGGAACCTGGGATCCTATACCCTGAAAGAAAAGTTTGTAATTAAGAGGTAGGAATGTCAAAAAACGAAACAAAAAAGGATGACTCAAGAATACTGCTTTGTGAAGCATCTTTATACGATTTCTTTAGATCTACTGTGATCTCCTTAATCGTAGCAGAAGCTCTCTAATTTTGCCGTCTTAATTGGACCTGTCACCTTCGAAAACTGCAGTTTTACGTAGCTATCTAGTTTGTGGTTTTCCGCACCATATATTACAATTTGTGTCTTTGCCGAGCCATTGCATTATTAGCATATTAGCATGAACTGGAGTTTCTTCTTTGGCTTGGCAAAATTTACAAAACGCATCCTCAGGCAGATCTATAGGGTACAACTGCACAATATTCCTGTTAATTCGTAATTATACTGCCATTTTGAAAGCCTTCTTGTCTTTATTCAGAAGATTTTTGAAAATAATGGCGCTTGTTCCTTGTTAAGAACTTTTGCCTGCCTTTGCGATAATAACTTTTCCACCACCATTTGGACTTAATGCTTGTCCATTCATTGGTGTACTTTATTACTTAAGTCTTGGTAAACCCAAGCGAAGAGCTAGTTCCCATGAAAAACCTTAGTTCCCCTTTAAGCAGTTAATTTACCACATAATTTTCCTTCACACTCGTATGGTTGGGCAGCCAGACCAATCACTTAGGTAGCTTACACAATCTCAAATTAATTTAGTATCAATATTTGCGATAATAATCCATTTAAATGTTAAGTGGTTGTTATATCTATCCGTTCCTCTAATTCGTCTACGCCGTAATGAATTGCAGGTTTTTCAGCCTGGAGCACTGACGTGCAGCTAGTCGAAAGCCCTTGAGCTCACTGAGTAATGTTAAGAAGCTCTACTAACATAAATGATGAAAGAAAAGCTTTATGGTCACAGCGATCTGAAGATATGATTGCGTAATGAAAGCAAAAGGCTGGAGCGACTAAAAACCGATAACTTATTAACATTTGGGGTTTTTCTTGTTTCTACGTAGAATATATTGAAAATAATCCATTAAGTATTAGGAATATTCTCTCTTCTGAGTTATGAGAGCAAGAGTAAAGTCACCATCTAGGCTGCCGGTCTTGCTAGCTCACAATTAGTCAAGAGAAAATCCAGTCCATTTCTTGTGCCATTGTGGTGGATTACCAACAACATCAGAAAGCTGCGTAGAAAAGTTTCTTTGGACGATAGTAGGTTTAATTATGAAGACAAAATACATTTTCTAAGATGAAGGGGCAACACCAAATCTGAACAATTACAGTGTAAATAGGCATACATCCCAAATCCTGATTAAACTGAATCTGAAATTACAAATAGAAGCAACTGTAGATTTGTGTTAAAAGAAACAAAAATTTTTGTATCTGCACAAATTTTAAGCTAATTTTGTATGCAATCTATCCTAAAAAATTACCAATGTATTTAAAAAATTCTCAGGAATTAAAACGCCATTTACATAACCAGAGCAAGTTGAGCGATCATTTTCACGTTTATCTATACGGCATCCAAGTCATGCGCCATAAAAAAGAAAGTCAGCTTTGAGGCGGCCTCTCGCGTTGAAGGCATTTCAAATTACATTAGGCGTAAAAACGAAAGTCCGACAGACGGGAAGCTCGCTTATAAAAACGGGCCGCTGCCAAGGAAAAACTTATTTCGCTGACAAATCCTCGCTTAAGTCGTCCGTCTTAATATAGTAGAGCGAAGGCGGACTGTATTTCCGCATTCAATCCAATAAATCTGGGGCGAGGACTAAATATCTTGACGCTTTCCCATTTGGATACTCCGCACATCCATTATGACCGGCTCAAAACGCGAATATAAAGGCGGATTGACTAGATATCGATCTAATTTATTCGACTTTTTCCGGATAATTAAATGCGTAGGGGAAATATTAGGGTTTGATCGATTTGCTGGGTGCACCATTAATAATTGTTCATGCAGTATTCTGGAGAATTCCGGATCTAAGATAATATGGTTTAACCTAAGGCTTTACATCAAATATCCACTTCTTCACCGAGACACAAGCGTCTTAGTTAATAGATTTTCAGATGACAGAACCTACAGATGGCACAGCACTTACGGTAGTTACACTAAATTAAATCAGGAAGTACTTCAATATTAGAACAATTGTTTTGCTTTGGAACGTTATGAGAGACTACATTTCAGTCATATCATCACCAAGAGACTATTTAAATTTGGCCGTAAAAGTTTCAAAGTAATTGTTTCTCTTTTCACATAGAAGTGAAAGTTTAAAAAGCTCCACCACAGAATATCTGATGAGACTTAATAGGCAAGAGTAACCGCAGTGGATGGGACAATGTGGATGCTGTCTGCCTCATCAATGTTAAATAGTATTTAAATAGTACCAGAAGCAAAATACATACAAAGTAAAAAAACAATTGTGGTAAAATTTGTCCTCACTTTAAACCTATTTTTGATGAATTTCTAATGATATCCAAGTTTGTATTCGTCGCTACTATTCTTCTCAAATATTAATCTCTGAGCATTATACTCGGGCTTTCGACCAGGCCATGGAAATTTGCTCATCCTATCCATTCATGACGAAATGCAAGTTTCAAGTTTTACACCATTAAGAAGAAATAAGCCATTAAGCGTTATCTTGCATTGACCGTGTACCTCTTCGGTCAATTTTTAATTCATGAAAAAGCATAATTTACAAAACTGAATATGGCTTACCACCCTTATATCTCGGCTTGTAGGTATATTTTTGTGTTCTAAGATGAATTGTTATATTTTTAAGAAAATTATTAATGAAACTCTGTAAATATGAACAATTACACAGCATTTTATGCTAAGCTCGGAAGCTAACGAAGTTTTGACATTCATATTGGCTTTATTCTAGCAGCAGTAGATTTCTCTTATAGCCTTCCAACTAAACTTACCGCTGTACCTATATTGATTTAAGGATTACAATAGGATCCATCAGAAGAACACCGGGTAATCATAAGATACCACAGTCTGGCAGGAAGGAACATATAACTCAGAAAAAAGTCCAGAGGGAAAATATGAAAATGCAAATACGTCTGTAATACCTTCACGGAATTTCAATAAGTCAGTCTCGGTTATACGAAAAGTTGGAAATCTAGGAGACCATGAAAACTCTCGACGGAACACAAAGCACGTCGCTTCTAAATATGCGTTCCCGGGCGCACTCTCGTCCATACAGGTACTTGGCAAGCGGTGAATATGCAGCGCAGCATAGCGAACAGTTAACTCGCGGAAACAAATTCACTGGGATTTTAAATCTTTATGGAAGTTGGAGAACTAGTTTTCGTTTACAAAATTCATAGAAGTCAAAAAATACTTTCCCTTGTCCGTACTATGTTTAATTTATCTACCTTATATAGTTCCAAGAAATGCTTACTAATCTATATAAATTAAAGTATAAATGCTCAAGATATATATATCTTATTCAAACAACATCTAATTCTAATCTCCGATACACAATAGGTTGATATTTGATTTAGTGTGGGTTTATATGGAACTCAACGCATATCTGATGATTTAGCTTTCCAAGCTGTTGATTTGATGCTTTATCTCAAGACTATTTCAAATTACTATTAAAGTTCCTAATAAAAGTTTTAACTGAATAACTGAAATAGCTACATTTACCCAACATATTGATACGAAACTTGTAGATAATTCTTTATAATTTTTATTAAATTATTTAATTAATTCAACACTGTTTTATTCTCCTTTCATACAGTCAGTGTCATCTATTATATTCTCATTTACTCCATAGATATGCTACACCCCATATGTAACACTAAATTTACCCCTCCACTGTGTTTTGGGTACACCGCAAAGCCATCGAATGATATACTTATTATTTTCAGTCAACCTCGGTACATGACACACAACTAAGCCTCCGATTATTATCTTTATATACCTGATATACACTTAAATATCTTTACTGTGACTGTACTTGTTATTCGTTCGTGATGTTCTTATACTACAGTGAATAAAAGGGACGTTATTTCGAAGAAATTTATTTATTTCGAGTTAAATAAATGTGATGAACGAAGAAATGAATCTCCTAAAGATTCCCTCAGGGTAAGTAGGTTCTTTACTATATTCGTTACATAATAATAAGATTTCTAGAATTTTAATCCAAACTAAAAACTCATATTTCTTGTTTTAATATCAGATATAGAATTCAAATCTCCCGCTAAATTCCCGTCATAAAATCAAGTATTATCAAATAATGCCAACTTAAACCGCTCGTTAAATTAACCCATAGAATCAAATAATAACCTTACACACCAAATCCACTAAATGCATTGTTATCATACGATAATATAACCTAACATTCCCTTTACGCTTTTGACGCTAGCTATAGATTCAAAAGATGATAAAATAGCTTACTTCAAGTACGAAAACTGCTTTCTTATTCTCCAAATAATAATTGCACCTCCAAAACAATCATTTCTATTAATAATAATTTGTTTCTACTAAGAGTGATCCCTCCCGCCTGATATTCGAGTTCGGATTCCCTGACCGGAAATAACTTTACCAGCTTTGAGGAAGAAACTTCTGGAATTCAATTCCACGAGTACATTTCCGAATTTCATTAAACAAAGAAATGCGCTCTGGCCGCGGAAGAATACAAACTTTCGCCCTCTACAAATACCCGTGCACCAGCTTACGGGTTATTTGCGTGGAAGTAAAAATCTCATTTTTTTTCGAAAGTCCTAAGATGCAACGGTCCCTAGCCGATTTATTATTGTCGTTTCGAAAAAATGTTTCAAATAAATGTTGTCTGGAATCATATTCTACACATGCTAAATTAGTTTCAGAAATGGCGGACTTCCGGTTGTACCGGAAGTAGATACTAACTTTATTATTTTCAATAGAACATCCTGTATATTATTCCACTTTTGGATTCCTTGTTAAATTTAAATAACAATACGTTAGGGATACATTGGGGCTAAGTTGTACCGTTTCCGAATTACATGACGTTTTTCGAAAAAAATTACATTTGCAGTGTCTTCGATGTTTGGAAATATCTCGGAAAATACGAAAGTTAGAAAGATGCGGTTTTCGGTTTTCGCTTAACCATGAAACAGCACGCGTCTTTTATTTTAAAATTGTTGCGTTTAAATTACAGCGTTATTAAATAGGGATCTGTAATTTTCGAACTCTAAAATCATGGCTAACTTGATTTTTTTAAATTGAACGGTATAGCAATTCTTACATAAATGGACGTAAAATTTAATTTTCTTTCGATTTTATATGGGTATCATTGTGTCTATCTCCAACGGTTTTGGAGATATTCGCAATTTTTCAGTTTCTCACGATAGATACGTATTGCGAAGCGCCGCCGCCGGTCACCTTCTCGCATTTCACCAGGCTTGGGACTGGCAGCAATAATACTGGCATGCTTAGAAAGTTGTCAACAGAACAAAATAGGACCACTAGAAACAAGCAAACATAGTAAAGAAAACATAACATTACTGGAATATCATTAAATCAGCACAACTACATTACTCTATCCAATGTATGGCGTACGTACACTTCGAGCGTCTTGCTCGCAACAGGCTACACTTTAAACGCTAGTGTTGTCATTGTACAGAGAATTTGTACAACACTATTATATTAAATGTTCAAAATGCTGTCCGTTTTCGGCACTACATAATCGAAATCGCTCTTGCAAACACTTTTGAGCATTTCTGAGTATTTTTGGTATGACTTCTTGAAACGCTTTTAAAATACGATGGCGCATATCATCCGGGTTTGTTGGTGGCGTCTCATAAACCTTATTTTTAATGAAACCCCATGAGAAGAAATCGCAGTTTGCAACTGTATTTCATCCGTAAGTACGTAGTATTGAGGTTCCGTTTTGTACGTGCTACGGATCCAGTACTTACAAAACTACCCAGTAGCGACTGAAATGCCCTCCTATCTGGATGCTTTCTACATGGGTATAATACTTTGTGTAAACTCTTGACGCTAACAAAGCGTTTCTGTAACATTCACCGAGAACGAAAACCATATCTACTAATTCTTCTCGAGTAAGCGACATCTTTAATTATTATGTTACCAAACAGTACTCTGAATGTCAGTTCTGACACTTGGAACACTAATAACGGCAAGATACCTAGTGCGTTTTCAAGCTTGCGTTGACTTTAAAGATGCCGCTTTAAACATCTCAAGTACCTTTTAGACCATTTTGTTTGTTTCTAGTGGTCCTATTGTGTTCTGTTGGCCACTTTCTAAGCATCCCAGTATTATTGCTGCCAGTTCCAAGCCTGGTGAAATGCGAGGGGAAGGTGGCCGGCGGCGGCGCTTCGCAATACGTATCTATCGTGAGAAACCGAAAAATTGCGAATATCTCCAAAACCGTTGGAGATAGACACAATGATACTCATATAAAATCGAAAGAAAATTAAATTTTACATCCATTTATGTAAAAATTGCTACACCGTTCAATTTAAAAAAATCAAGTTAGCCATGATTTTAGAGTTCGAAAATTACAGATCCCTATTTAATAACGCTGTAATTTAAACGCAACAATTTCAAAATAAAAGACGTGTGCTGTTTCATAGTTGAGCGAAAACCGAAAACCGCATCTTTCTAACTTTCGTATTTCCCAAGATATTTCCAAACACCGAAGACACTGCAAATGTCATTTTTTTCGAAAAATGTAATGTAATTCGAAAACGGTACAACTTAGCCCCAATGTATTCCTAACGTATTGTTATTTAAATTTAGCAAGGAATCCAAAAGTGCAATAATATACAGGGTGTTCCATTTAAAATAATAAAGTTAGTAGTTACTTCCGGTACAACCGGAAGTCCGCCATTACTGAAACTAATTTTAGCATATGTAGAATGTGATTCGAGGCAACATTTATTTGAAAATTTTTTTGCAAAAGGCAGTAATAAATTGGCTAGGAACCGTTGCATCTTGGGTTGGACACCCGGTATATTTACAAATGTAAGGTATTTTTATGGTTAATTAAGTTAATTAGATCCATATTTATCTATATAAACTAACATTTGATGCAGCAGGTTTTGGACAATGGTCAACTACCTGAATCGCCATGTTTATTTCAGTAGATGTACAACATCTTAATTTAAAAATGAGAATTTAGAATTAATTTAGTGTTCTTCAGGCGATGAATTATATGTAAGTTTTTCTTTGTTTGTATTCCGATAGCTTTTCATACTTTTTTTGCAAATTTTTGTTGATATTCGATTTTATTCGCTATTTTCTTCATCAGAAATATTCTTGCAGGATTTACGGTGTCAGTTCGAAATGAGATAACTTCTCTTATAATAATATAGTTCTACTGGACATGTTCCTCTTGCTTCTGTATTTTTTGATTCAGCCTAAGCATCAGTTTAAAATTAAAAGGAGTGCTATCTAATGTCATTTTTAATTTGAATTTCCAGGGTGTCTTCGCAATTTCAACATTTAGACAAAGTCACAGTTAAAATTGTAATTTTTACTTCCCCAATTTACTGATTTAGTTGTTCATATTAATAAATGGATTAGACTTATGTAATAATTTTCTAGAGCTATTAGATTTCACAGTTGTCCAATTAAGACGCACTATGTTCATATCAAACATTCGCTATCAGAGTACTGCCTATTCTTAATATAATAAACATTATACTACATATTCTAGTGGTGCTGAGAGGAGAGAGAGTATCATATATGTCAAAAAGATACAGTGCTGTCATTGCTGCCGTGGGCAGATATAAGGGGTTATATAGAAGAAAGCTAATTCCTTAAAATAAGTTTGATGTTGTAATGACATATTGAGCAGGTGTATAGTGGCTAATAGCGTGACGGGCGCAAGATGATAGTTGGTAGTGTCGGGCAAGCTAGGAGAAAATAACTAGCTTTCCCGAGAGTCGACTAAACACGAGTCTGTCTAGTCCTCGCTAACGATAGTTCTTTTCCCCTACCTTGCCCGACACTAGTAGTTGGTATATAATAAACACTAGCATGCATCTACCGCTGCTATACATTTACATGTAAAGAATAGTCAAGCCCCCAACTTATAGATTTATGCACAGCCAGGCATGCCAAATGATGCCCCAGTAAATTCACAAATTAAACTTAAATAAACAGCTGATATATGAAGACGTGGAATAAAAGCTCAACAATAAAAGAGGACAGGTATATCGACGACCCTAAAATATACGGTAAAATAGGGACTTAAACAACCCTTAATGAAGAGTAAAGGTATGCGTGCGAAAATGAAGAAGGTGATGAACTGATCAGAGAAAGCTTCCCAACGTGTTTTGGTTGAGATAAGATTGGTGAATAAGGTTTCCATTACTGGGTTCAGAGAACCCAGTAGCAAAAAGCTAATTGTAAGAGTCGTTAGCATAGGTGATGGGTCACAAAAACTAGAACGGCAAAATTAGAATGAAATGAAAAATAGATATAAAATAACGGTAAACATGTCAAAGTTGCAGAGACAATTGACCTCTGTAGATACTTGAAGTCGAAATCTAGCGTTATTAAAATATAAAAATTTAATTGAAAACTAATACAAAATCTATTTTAAGATTTCAAAATTATTTATTTGAGATGATTATATTAGGATTCGTAGTTTCCTTTTGTATTTACCTACAGTCTTGCTGATATTGTACACAAACTCAAGGACTCGAAGTAATTCGGTAGTGCAAAAAAGGGAGCCCCCAAAGAGGCATTGCCCCATCTATAAATTAACGCCCTCCCTGCCAGTATCTGTTGGCTTGTTTTCGAATTCCGCCCTTATTACAAACACTTAATCAGCATAAAAACCGTTAATGATGATTCATTGTCCTCCAGACCAGAATGGTATGATGTGTATTGATCGCCCGGTGCCGAAGCACAGAAAAGCTGTTGGTCGAATGAAACGTTACGCCTCCCGCCGTACTACATGGAATACTACTAGGTAGAGTTCGTGATAAATTGAGGTGAACGTGTACCCAAATTGAGTTGTACACCAGGACGATTATAGTCCGGGGTATACATTGGTCGTACACCGGCAGGGCATGCAACTTCCTGAATGGAAAATAAATTAAGCATCGCCGCATAAATTCCGCGGTAAATTTATATACGGAATTTCACGCTTTTAGCGGACGATGCAATTGCGATACGGTTTTTTTTTTCGTTTTGCGAGGTGCTATCAATTGAAGCCGAGGATATTTTACATACGCGTACAGCAATAATGAAGCAGAGAGCAGCTTACGATAGTGAGTATGTAAATTGCAAAAAAAAAATCACAATGCCATTGAAAAGGGTGTTGAGAAATACAAACAGAAAATTCGTGCTGTTCAATTTGTAAGCAAAATAAAACCGGGTGGGCTTCAATATTATTCTCGTTTCTACTGAAAATCTGAAGTACTTACCCGCTTTTGTTTACTTGTTAAACAGTTAATTAAGCTAACGACTTCTGCAAAGCGTACGAAGGTTGTTCACGTCAGAAGTGTACGGTACCAACCGAGTACCGCCACACCAACGTTTAATTTTGATTCATGTCAGTGGCATAAAACATTAGGTTGAATAGTTAAATGGAGCTTATTGTATGTTCAAATTCATATAGCTATCACAGGAACATATTTTATACAAACTTATATAGCGTCTTTGTTAGAATTTCTACGTATTACTTTTGACAACCATTTTGCAAGCAACGGTTTTGTAAACCTATGGGTAATCCTGTAAGTCTAACATTGACCTGTGTGGTGGTGGATCATATATTACATCACTATATCAACCACCATTGATCCATCATCTCTTATAAAAAGTACCGAAGATCTTATCTTCTTCGTTGATAAAAAAACGCTTTCTACATCTTTAATAGTTTCCACAACTCTATTCAATTTACTGTTGAATGTCAAATTAATAGCTTTATCCTCTCTTTGGATACTTAGATGATCTGATGACCAGATAATTATACTCGACCAATACACAGAACCGACATATTTGTATAGATATGTTAACTTCTATTCTAATTAGCGTAAGTAACCAAAAATTAATAAACTAAAAGCAACAAAAAATCAGATGATTGGGATAGCAAATCCATAGTTTCATGACAATGATTTAAGGAAACATTTTGTTAATTTCTGCAATAATGATTACCATAACTCCCATTACTTTCTAGTTTGGCTAAATGGAAATCCTGTATATATGCAGAAGCACCCTTTTCTGACAAGAGATACTGAAGAATTTCATTTATACAAACCATTAGTTCATTGGTCTCTTGTTGTTTCCCTAGCAGGCTCTCATTGAATAAATAATTTGGTAAATGTAAAGTTTCCATTGTTATTGAGGTCTGATTTAGTATATTCAGTCTCTTGCTCGCAATGCAAGGCAATTTACTGAACAGGCGTCTAGTATCTAAATATTGATAATTGCAATCGTTTGCCAAATAGCTGCGAGAAAAGCTTGCTGTATATTGTTTAGGTCTAGAGAAGCTTAGAGGTTTATACAAGTACATATCAGGTTATTCTTATTCCTTAACGCTGCGATCATATTGGCCTGCAATATTACTCTAACACCACTAGGCATTGTTTTAACCTTAATGGTGCGCCTATTTTGGACACCGAATAGTTCTGCCCGAAAAAGTGGAAAAAATTTTAACCTCAATCATATGGACATCTGCACTGATATTAAGAATCTATGTAATTAAGGAAGTGTTTTTGTATCTATTTGATGTTGACTATAAATTTTACGTAATTTGTTTTTTTAACTGTGGCCCACTTAGCGTTCGTTACCAATAACCTGGTTGAGTACATTGTGATCTTTTTTTCTTTCGATTAACACTGTGTGTCTTCTAGTTCCTCTAGCATCTGTGGCTTTCAGTTACCAGCTCCTCTACGTAATCTCTCTTGGTGTTGGTAAGCTTCATCTTTGTGGTTTTTCATATTTGCATGTCAAGTTTCTATATAGGTCAAGTGCCAGATAAAACTGACGCCGATTACTTTGCACTCTATTACTGCAGTTAGATACGCTCTTTGTGAAATAAAAACTGAAAACTAGAATTGAAAATATGCTACTAAATTTTGGGATCTTTTGATCACCTATAAAAGTATTAAACATAGTCTGTATCAATTTAGGAATTATAAGATTAAATTCTAGTAAATTAATAATTTGTTCTCTAGTTACTAAATTTGCAGAAAGATAATATACTTTGTAGCATGTAAAAAAGGTACCTACTTTCGACATGTATAGATTTTCGACATATACATATTCAGCAAATGTAATTTCTAAGCTTGACCTTAAAAGTTATGTATTAGTTTTCAGCATTAGATCGAAATTAAATTCTAAACCTGTCGCAGGAGAATAGACAGTAACTTTAAACCGAGAGACAGCACCGGATCAATTTCGAACAAGAGTTTATTGAATATATTACAAGGTGATCGATGAATAACATTAACCTTTTTTTAAAGTTCCTTCCGAAAACGCCAGACTACATCGTATACCTAGACGGCCATTGGTACCTCTATTTTCCGCCCTGGCTCGCTTAAAATGGAATACCGCTTGCATAAACCAATTTTGGCAATCCGCAGAGGTATTTTGGAGTACAAAAAATTGCAATCCCGGACACCCAGGGAAATTCAACTTACTGTCGCCATGTCGGCTGCTGAAATTAGTAAGCGGAGCGGCAGGGTTTCGATAGTTTAATCAGTTTTACCGATTTACCGTACCGTTTCAGAGGAGCGCAAATAATGGGATTGTGTTTCTTTATGCTTTAAATTCTAGTCGATAAATGTACAACATACACAATGTTATTTATTTATGCTACGCTATGTTGTTCTCATTATTGTTACATATATTTAGGTAAAATAAATAGTAAAATATAAAGTGCACAATAAATAATAAAATACATTTAATACTGCTATATGAAATGTAAAGCCAATAAATTCAAATTTTAATTTCAAGTACGCTGGTAATCTAATCTGAGGTTGGTATGCAGTTATTTCTAAATTGAAAAAATAAGAAATATCTTTTGTAGGTACATACCGAGTGTCCAGTGTCCAACCTAAGATGCAACGGTTCGTAGCCAATTTATTATTGCCTCTCCGACAAAATGTTTCAAATAATTGTTGCCTCAAATTATATTCTACACATGCTAAAATTAGTTTTGGAAATGGCGGACTTCCGGTTGTACCGGAAGTAACGACTAACTTTATTATTTTAAATGGAACACTTTGTATATTATTGCACTTTTGGACTCCTTGTTAAATTTAAATAACAATATGTTAGGGATACATTGGGACTAAGTTGTACCGTTTCCGAATTTCATGACGTTTTTCGAAAAAAAAGAAATTACATTTGCAGTGTCTTCGGTGTTTGGAAATACATCAGAAAATACGAAAGTTAGAAAGATGCGGGTTTCGGTTTACGCTTAAACATGAAACAGCACACGTCTTTTATTTTAAAATTGTTGCGTTTAAATTACAGCGTTATTAAATAGGGATCTGTAATTTTCGAACTCTAAAATCATGGATAACTTGATTTTTTTAAAATGAACGGTATAGCAATTTTTACATAAATGGATGTAAAATTTAATTTCTTTCGATTTTATATGGGTATCATTGTGTCTATCTCCAACGGTTTTCGAGATATTCGCAATTTGTTAGTTTCACACGATAAATACGTATTGCGAAGCGCCGCCGCCGGCCACCTTCCCCTCGCATTTCACCAGGCTTGGGACTGGCAGCAATAATACTGGCATGCTAAGAAAGCGGCCAACAGAACACAATAGGATAGAAACAAACAAAATTGTCTAAAAGATACTTGAGATGTTTAAAGCGGCATCTTTAAAGTCAACGTAAGCTTGAAAAATAAAATAGGTATCTAACCGTTATTAATGTTCCAAGTGTCAGAACTGACATTCAGAGTACTGTTTGGTAATATAATAATTAAAGATGTCGGTTACTCGAGAAGAATTAGTAGATATGGTTTTCGTTCTCGGTCGACGGTTAGCGTCAAGAGTTTACGCACAGTATTACCCATGTAGAAAGCATCCAGATAAGAGGGCATTTCTGTCGCTACTGGGTAGATATGTAAGTACTGGATCCGTAGCACGTACAAAACGGAACCGCAATGACTCCGTACTTACGGATGAAAATCAGTTGCAAGCTGCGATTTCTTCTCATGGGGTTTCATTAAAAATAAGGTTTATGAGACGCCACCAACAACCCCTGATGATATGCGCCATCGCATTTTAACAGCGTTTCAAGAAGTCACACCAAAAATACTCAGAAATGCTCAAAAGTGTTTGCAAAAGCGATTACGATTGTAGTGTCCAAAACGGACAGCATTTTGAACATTTAATATAATAGTGTTGTACAAATTCTTTGTACAATGACAACACTAGCATTTAAAGTGTAGCCTGTTGCGAGCAAGACGCTCGAAGTGTACATACATTGGACTAAAGTAGTTTGAAAAATGTGCTGATTTATTGATATTCCAGTAATCTTATGTATTCTTTTATCTTTGCTATGTTTGCTTGTTTCTAGTGGTCCTATTGTGTTCTGTTGGCCACTTTCTAAGCATGCCAGTATTATTGCTGCCAATCCCAAGCCTGGTGAAATGCGAGGTAAAGGTGGCCGGCGGCGGCGCTTCGTAATACGTATCTATCGTCAGAAACTGAAAAATTGCGAATATCTGCAAAACCGTTGGTGGTAGACACAATGATACCCATATAAAATCGAAAGAAAATTAAATTTTACATCCATTTATGTAAAAATTGCTATACCGAGTTCGAAAATTACAGATCCCTATTTAATAACGCTGTAATTTAAACGCAACAATTTTAAAATAAAATACATGTGCTGTTTCATAGTTAAACGAAAACCGAAAACCGCATCTTTCTAACTTTCATATTTCCTGAGGTATTTCCAAACACCGAAGACACTGCAAATGTCATTTTTTTTCGAAAAACGTCAGGTAATTCGGAAACGGTACAACTTAGCTCCAATGTATTCCTAAGGTATTGTTATTTGAATTTAACAAGGAATCCAAAAGTGCAATAATATACAGGCTGTTCCATTTAAAATAATAAAGTTAGTAGTTACTTCCAGTAGAACCAGAAGTCCGCCATTTCTGAAACTAATTTTAACAAGTGTAGAATATGAATCAAGTCAAGAGTGAGTATACAAATTATACAATATAAATGAACAATGCTATTGTTGCATTAACAAAGGCGTTGTGTATATTACTAATTTTCTGAATTGAGAAGGATTTTGGGTATATTAACAAAATTTCACATAACAAACCTCGCTTAAGGTACATCTTGTTAAATCAACCATTATTGTATGTTACTTTAACATAAAACTGTAGCAAATTTTCATTCACCAACACACATTTTTCTTACTGTTCGTGCAGAGATACAAGGTCAGCATTGATATCATCTATAGCTCCTTACCAATGCGACGGACGAAAGATATGATATTTACCATGCTTACGGCATGTCAACAAATGTGAAGCATAAAAACACAGCCTTGCGTATTTAACAATTTTTTACAAATGAATAGGCAACTTTTCCTAAATAATGAATCAGTACTGCTGAATTTTTTCAGTATTACAGGGTCCTTTCTTGGAAGTTAAAGAACTTTTCGCATTAATAATTTCATATCGGAAGCTGTTCTTTAACATCGTTTCTTGTCGTAGTAGTATAAACAAACTGAATGTGTATATTTGCGGTTACATGGTATAAAAACAGCTCCCTGGCTGTAACAAACAACGCACCCCTATTTGTAAATGTTCAGGGGAAATAACGAGATGTTTCTGCAACGTATTTATTATTTAAGATCCACGAGATACGTTCAAAAAGAGAAAAATTAGAAGCGTAAAAAGTTTCAGGCACGTACAAACACACATACTCACGTGCAGCGATGCGATGCAATTAATCTTTGACAGTCCGACCATTAGTAAATCCTTGTGATCTGGTGAACACACAGTCGGTAGTGCAAATAACATAATTGACAGGAAAAAATTAGAATTAATTTTAAATTACGTCATATAAGTATAATAGAGATAAAATATTATTGAGATAAGTTTTTCAGAATAAAAAATGTTTCCGAAAAGATTAGCTGGAGTTTATTGAATACGCATTGTAGTAAAGCAAACGATTAATTAAATAATGCTTTTCTGTTAATCACAGTAATTAATAAGAGGATATTTTATATGATAAAGATTTTACCTCGTGTAGGATTTGAACCAGACACTTCTCGTTCACCGGGCAAGTGCTCTGCCAATTGAACTAACGAGATGTAGAGGTTCTCTACGATTTGAATAATATCAAATACAGATCTTATAAAGCCGGCAGGACGGCTATTACGCAGTAGTGTACTTCTTACAGTGTGAAATCATTAAATAATGCTTTTCTGCTAATCAGAGCATTCGTCCGGTGAATGGGCGGTATTCGGTTCAAATCGTACACAAGGTAAAATTTTTAACATATAAAATTTCCACCTATTAATTACAGCGATTAGCAGATCCCCCTTCCCACATGCTCGGTTATCGACATGTGTTTTGTTTTTGGAGTGGTTAAGTGTTGCAGCCTGTATGCCCCCATCCTTGTCTCCCTCTGTATAACCAGGTGCAGTGGTGGCAAGTCCAATAGTGCCTCCATTGCTACTGTTACAGATACAACATATTTAACATTCTTAATATATACCAAACATGTATCGAGTTAGGGATTTAAACTTGGATAAACGCACATTTAATATTTTGGGTATGGTAGTCAATTGTTTGCTTTATTGCTGCTATTAAATTTTGTGTAGAGTCTTAGTTTTATTTTCTGAATAATTCGCTAACATATTGCCGTATTACTGATTGAAAAGACGCTTTACCTAAATAAAGAACATCATTTCTGCTTTTTCATAGCCGTCCTGATTTCAAAAAAAAAATCTTTGCTTATTTGTCAGGTCAATCAGACCATTATAAAAATCATTGAAATCAAATCGTATAAAAATTTTCGATGATTATAGTGTAGTAAACTCAATGCGAGAACACACTGTATTGTGCAATTAGTGTTATAGTAATATAAAGCAGTTTCATTTTGTGCACAGATAAACCGTGTTTATTCCATAAAAAACGTTCCTTAAAAAGAAAAAGGTTAATTCTACTTACCCAGTTGCGTTTTTAATTTAAAATTTAGGTTTATTTCAAATATGTAGGCGATTCGTTTAAAGTATATTTTTTAATCTCAGAAAGTATGTTTACATAATTGTAATACGAGCCCAAACAAATTCCAACGCCCGAACTCCTTTTGCAAATACCAACCTTCTGACCTACCTTCTTCACTTTATGCACTCGCATCACGCGAAATTCCCGTGAAACTGTCACAATAAACAAGCTGTTTAGAGGCAAAAAGATAAAAAAAAGATGCCCACGCTAGAAAATATGAGAGTCAATTAAGCTAATTAGCTGATACTAATGTAACGTCACAATTAAAAAAAAAAGATGAGCTTAAAACGCGATCGAGCAGAACTCATTGTTGCGTATGTACCTGCCTATCATTTTACGCGGCCATTAACGAAATGAAATGATCAATCAACGAAAAAAAAAGCGCTCGATAGGCAGAGAGGTGGTAGCTTTGCTTACACTTTGTAATAGACAATTAAAACGCGAAAGCACTACGCGAAATTAAAAGCAATAGCTATTAAACTCCACTTCACCCGGCACTCAACACCTGGCAATATTGGGTTACATATTTTGCTAAATGCTCTCAGAGACAAGAGATGTAGCCTTTACGAACGTTTTAACGTAAAATGTTTTACATAACTAACAAGAGCGAACATCGTACCACATATTTTATTTACTTGTTTTACGCAGTAGATTCATATATGAAAGCGAAGAATTTACAAAATGTGCATTTAGAAAAAGGATGGCACTTGACTATGTCTAAGCATAAGATAATTCAAAAATATTAACAAAAACTTGGAAGAAGGGTGATTGAAAGAAGAAGAGATTACCGTGATTGTGCTACAATATTGTGCATATTGCTTCAAATACCGACCTTTTTTTATAGGCACGCTCCAAAATGGTTACTCGCGTAAGAATTCGAAATTCCTTAAGTACAATTAAAAAGATTTAATTTCATTTCCTGAAACTGAAACTGATCTGCGGTAACAGTTTCTTTCCACGGGAAAGACGTTCTAGGTTGTTCAAATCTCGCTAATACATGGGAATGCATTTTCGGTATTATCCTTATCTTCACCTGGTCTCGCTAAAGCCAAATTTGCTGATCAGCAAATCCCACGATACCGTCCGAAAGGGCATTTGAAGTTCAGGAAAATAACAAAAAACAGCATTGATGCGCCCTCTTGTAGAGAGAAGTAGAACGAGTTACCGTCTCAGTAGAACGGGCGCGAGATTAGTTTATAAAAACCCTGACATTGTTGTTGGAGTTAGTCAGTTTTGAGTTCGTGGAGTCCGAATCAGCTTTTGACAAGCTCGCGTTCCCCTTCGTTACCGGGCGAATCTAAATTTCAAATTAAATTTAATAATTCTTTTGTTTTCTTTGTGATTCTGTAAAATCCCCCAAAATTTCGGAAGAAACTCGAGCAGGAAGCCAAAGCTTTCCTTCGCCAAGTGATGTGTTAAGTGTTAAAAACCGTTCGAACGAGTCTCTTTGTGTTATATAAGTGTACTGGTTGATATTGCTTTGGGAGATAATCAGGTGGCTATTGAGGGGGTTGATTTTCTGATTTGTTTGGTGAAATTTTGCCTGTTCTTTTCTATGACAGTGGTACCTGTTTCTAACAACACAGCAGAAACAATATTAGGTGCTTATCTGTCTCTTGAGCTAATTTTTTATGGATAAAATTGAAAATGGTAATAGATTAGATTAGATTAGATTAGATCTAATTAGGGTAACATTACACCGCGACCTATCGATCTATTGTGCCCCCCTACATCAGCTGTAAGCTGCTAGGGTTTGCCCGCACTTACAGCTCCCCATCCAGTCCAAAAATGGTAATAAGAATACTTTAGAAAATTTCTGGTTTAGATGCGTCGACGACATATTTTGTGTTTTTGACACAAGTAAATGCTCGATAACTAATTTTCTTGATTGAATGTCAATCAATTTTTTTATTCTTACCTAGAGATTAGATAAACATCATTTAAAAAGCCAGTAAGGATTTTGAAGTAATGGAAGTAACTCAAAAAAAAAAAAAAATTGCTGCAGAAGTCATTTGCAAGAATTTTATCTAAAAAATTCCCCAAACAAAACAACAAATTAACTTTGTCCAAACCCAGTTTTATTGTACAAAAAAAGCGATTAGGTATAGTGTTAAAGTGTGGCGAGTCGGTTGAGTATCCGTTTAAATTTTATATGTATTAACAGTAAGAAGGTTTTGGGACAGGTATAATTGGTCGATGTTCAGAAAAAGTTGTATTTGCAACCGAAGTTGATTAATGGGTGCATGCCACTTCCGCGTCTGTCATTTCTGCGCCCAAAGAGAATTTTCCCATATCCGTGCCCATATTATAACAGGCATTTATCGATTGGTCATTTCCGACCCTAAGTAATAAAACCATAAACGTACATAAAGGAAGTTATACACAAAGAAATATCTTTTGTATTTCCTTTGTTCTTAGTCAATTGGTTTAAATTTCAATATAAATAAAAGAAGATTGATGATTGATGAATAAATATGTTTTATGTCAAAGTAAAGGATAAATACATATTTATTAGCTAGAAGTTTCTACTATTAATCGCAAGAGTTTCATCCTAAAATAATAAAACAATAAAATCTTTAACAACTTCATATTTCCATCGTAACTGGCTCAAGCAATTTAAGATATTTAGATTATAAGGGTTTAGAATGCAATAGGTACCCCCTGTATTCTCATCGCGTCTGTGAAATTGTCTGTGTGAATTGCTGCTAGAAATTATTGTCGCCGAAATGCGACACTTAAACAATTAGGCTCGGAACTGGCTAGAGTTAATTCTAGTCAAATTCAGGCGCGGAAATGGAAAGCGCGAAAGCGGCAATGCACCGAATAAAAAAGGTAAGTTTAACCGCGTGATAACACTGGCAGAAAACAAACTTCCTAAATGTGATCATTGAAAATTCCATAAGAGTTGTAAAGTACTTAATATTGACAAAAAAATGTGGTAGATACGATACCGCATCCTCAACATACATTGTTTGATAATATATTCCATTAATATATTTTTTCATTCTTCCCGATTTACTGTTCAAATATCAATTCATAGCGACGCAAAGTAAATAGCACAAAGTGTGTCGCAACTGGTGCAATCCATTAATTATTATTAAAAAAAAAAGAAAATATAAGATGCTATATTTAATTTAAAAATGTTAGGTATATGTGTGGAAAGCAATTATTAAAATTTAACGGCCAGAACTTTTTCAAATTGTTAATTCTATTAGACTACAAGCTACAACGTTTTCTTCATCTCTTGAAAAAATGTTAAACGTAGACTTAGCTGGTTCTTGCATTGGATCCTTCAGTTACATCCTGCTTGAGACAAGGATGAGAGATTGGGCAATGTAATTATCTTATTTCATCGCCAGACCGAAAATTCTCAAAGTTTACATAATTAACAATTTAAATGGAGTACCGGGTGGAGAGCTTGTGAGCTTTTAAGAACGTGCTCGTGCGTAAACGCGGATCGACGTTGAATTTGGCGTGTGCAGTGGCAACCGACCGGAACTTACATACACTGTAAAAATTTGAATAACTTTAGCATAGTAAATCGGATATATTACATGTAACAACGTTGTAAATTGACTGTAATAAATTATGCAAACTTTGTTTTGCCTGTTTTCTAGAATATTTGACATTAAAAAAAAGGTTCCGGTAACATCTATGGCTTTTTTTTTCCGGTTTGTATTCTTTGTGTTCCTGCTACAACTATCTGCAAAAACACGAAATTCATACGCCGCAATGTGATTGGTTACTGGGTTATTCGCTTGTGCGCGGAGTTATTTTACTCAATTGGATGAACCAGCTCTGGTGACTTATGAAACAAAATTGGCAGTTAATAATCTTGGCGTATTCATACTTTTATAAATATACATATTTAAATATCTTTTTATATGCTGCTAGTCCAGGTCAATATTGACAGAAGCTATGAAAAGCAGGAGATTATCATAATATCTGATAGTCAAGCCAGCCATTAGGGCGCTGAGGTCAAACATAATCAGCTCCAAAATGGTTTGGGAGTGTCTACAAAAACTAAACGACCTAGGCAAAAAGAACAAGGTAACCCTTTTGTGAGTTCCGGGACACACGGGAGTGGAAGGAAACGAAATAACAGATAATCTCGCTAACAGAGGGGCTAGAACACCTTTTGTAGGGCCAGAACCTTTTTGTGGGATAAGTAGCAGCATAACACTGGAGAAGCTGAAAAATGAAGTAGAGCAGAGAAAATCCAAATACTGGGAGAATCTCCAGGGAATGAGGCAAGCTAAAACTCTTCTGGGTACCTATAACCAGAAGAGATCTGCAGAATGCATCAACCTGAGTAAAAATAATATTCGGATATTGACAGGGATCCTTACAGGCCATTGTAAACTGAACGGACATCTAAGCAGGCTTGGAATAGCGAAGGAAGCCGAATGTAGATTTTGTGGGGAACAGGACGAAACGTCCATTCATCTACTCACAAACTGTGTTGCACTGTGCAACTCAAGGGCGCTGCACCTGGGAGCATGTGAAATCGAAGAGGGAGAGTTACCTAATCTGGCGCCTTCGGACATTCTGCACTTCTTGAAAGGAATCAGACTGGACGGCCAGCTGTAAATACAGCGAGAAGAGGGGACACAATAGATCTTTTAGGTCGCAGTGTACTATCACCCTAATATTACACATATATACATATGCTGCTAATATAACCAATGTTCTCCCTCTTTCACATAATACATACTTGAAGGGCATAAAAAACTTATAATGAAACAATAACCTACTGTTTTCATAAATATATATTATATTTCTTAAACTTAAATACGTACATATATAGATTACAACTGATTATAACTGATGGAATTTAGAATTCAACGACTCAGTTTTGTATCCATGTCGGATGAAGTATAAAAGCATGATTTTGTATAACTTTTGGCGGAAACCACGTTTTCCGAAATAGGCGACATTCAGATTATATTATCACAACAGTTACGATATTATGATAAATAACCGTGAACAGTACGTTCTAAACTGTTACAGCGAAATTATTCACTTTTCCTAATGCAATTTGTATTCTTTTTTGCAAAAATAATGTATAAAAGATTTTTTTTAAGATGATAATGTGGTTGCAATGGTTCAGTAATCATTTTTAAGTGTTATTCGTCGCTAGATTTCGGCGCTTTTTGTTGTGGCAATATAATCTCAGACTGGTAAATGTGGTTTTCGTTGAGTAAATATGTATTTGTTATTTTTCTGTTTTAGAGCAAAATTCAATGCAGCTTGGAGTCGCCGGCAACTCGATCTATTCAGTATTGACAGATACATATATTTCTTTATATTATTTAATAGTTATGAATCGTATGTAATCCGAAATTAGCTTATGTATGTAGCATTTAGGAAACAACAAAGTTTCTACTTTCTTTATTTTAATATGTTTACACTTCATTTCTTTGAATTATTAGGAAGATGGTTATAAATCTTTATTCCGAGGATATCAATACAATCAACGGTTAGTTTCAAGCTGTGTTTCATTATGTGTATTTTAGGGACTCTCGTACTATAGGAATGTTGTGAGTTATTAGCTACTACTATGTTGTTGTATATTCAAATCCGTTGAATGGAATTAATTAATTGGATGTAGAGCTGAAAATAGACTTTTCCCCATTCATATATTATTTCTTACATATTAAAATATTTTAAACAACATGTTTTAGCATAAAATGAATTGAGATTGATACAGATCTGCAACTTAGAACAAAAAGCAATCTTCTTTTGCATAGTATGAAACAAGGTATAATCAGTTTTGTTGATATTTGAAGGATAAACCATTTGCACAATTTTGTGTTTCTGTATTTAACTATCAACGAAATAGCATTTCGTTGATATTGTGTGAGACAAGAAATAATTCAGCTAGCAGCATTACCGCAAGAATCAAAAGAATTGAGGCCACAGAAATTGAAAAAAATAATAATAACTGAATTTCCGGGTCCGAAACCATGCTGTGATGAAGAATACCAAATTTATGTATGAAACTGTTTATGTGATGAAGTAGAGCATATTTGAAACAAAACATCTTTTATCAATCGGTTTAATTGGTATGATGTTTAGAGACTCAGTAGGTGATAGGAGAGATTATTTCGTGCTTAAATTGTTTCAAAATAAATGAATGAGTGAACAATGTTGAAAATTCAGTGTTAAATTTCAAGTGATATTTTTTGTGTAAAGTAACCTATAATAAAGATTTGAATTTGATAATATGAACTGAGGCGTTTACTGCCAGAGTTACCTATCTGTATTTATTTGAATTTCGGGCTTTTAGGACTATCTTAAAATTTAAAATGTAAATCTAAGTATTAATGGTGACTTTTACAATACAAAAGCACACCTGCAAAGGAGTTTTACTGTACCTTGTATATTTATAAATGGAGTATCTACTTCCTTAATATTTTTAGTTGCTTTTTTTATAAAAATATATTTGAAAATTATTTGATTGCTCGGTACATATACAATTTATATACATAAATATTCCATTAACAATGTTTGCAAAATGCATATGGGCATGAAATTTACGGGATCGGGAAAATTTTATCACTTAAAGTAAATTTACCTAATCTAATCTAATTTTACTAGAATTTTTTTTATAGTAAGTTACTATTCCCTGGCCCCCATCTAATTCGATTCAATCGAGAAGAGCGAATGATAAAAACTGAACCAAGCGCTGAATGTAGCACCATAGATGGCGGTACGCACCGGGCTGCGCTCGGGCTTCAGGCCTCGGCTACAACATTCGCGTGGCGTATTCCGCATACTTTTTGCTCGCGTATATTATCCACTATGGCTGCGCAATAATCTCTGAAACGTTGCCGCTTGCTCGTCTGTGAAAATGTTTATCTAATGAAATGTCATTTTGGAAAATTCAAATCCTACCGCGGCAGACTGCTATTAGGACAATCAATTTTGGCATATTTACAATATCCGAAAAGTCTTAGAAATAAACAAGTCAAATTTTATTTATTTTAAATATTACCTGTTTAAAATGGTGCAATATTTAAAAAATTATAATTTTAATTACATAATTTTAGATTGTTCCTCAAATGTTACAAATTTGAATAATTAAGATTTATAATAAATTGGATAATTTTGAGAAAGCCATTGTACTTACGCATTGGCGAAATGTTAATAAAACTTTAATTCTTCGTTTAGTTTTTATTCATAATTTTCCGCTAAAAATTGTAAAACAAAACCGGAAGAGGAAATACCAAATGAATAGTAGGAAATGTATATTAATACGTAATATCTATATGTATGTTAGAAAATTTTGCTCTGTTGAATAAGAAGAAAACATTTCTCTTTTGATTTGATACTGTTGAGTATAATTTGATGAAATTTTATATAGCGACTGTATATTTTATTGTTGCTGGTTGAGCGTTATCCATTTCCGAGTATCAGCGTTTCCTCTAGAATTAGCGTCCTCAGTGAATTAAAAAGATACTAATTTAGCTCACCGGCATATCCTGCTGTGCAGAAAGGATAAAAATCTCTCTGGGTTTCCAGCCTGTTTCCACACAGTACGAAGCCGAGCTTCCAATTATTATTACTCGCTGGTATTCCGCACCGGATATTGCCCCCAGATTCGAATTGCTTTCAAGACAATGGTCGGAAATTGTGAGTAATTAGGCAGAATAAATTATGGAGTGCTGTTAATGCATTCTTCCTTTCCTTTTATTCTTTTATTTATCTGTGTTTATGGGTGGCAAATATAACATAAGGAAATATTTAAAATTTACGATAAATAAGTTTACTAGAAAATAAACAACGGGATATTTTGCAACAATCTAAATAAGAAACTTTCCAGTTGCCAGTTTTGATATATTATTCCAAATGTGAGGCCGTACCTGCAGCGTTAACATATCTATTGCACCTAGGGCCTGTTACTGTAATAAATCTTAAGCTTACACTCTATAAGTATAATTGTAATTTTCAATAGTGGGTACAGCCTTTGATACATAATCAAAGGCTCTTGTATGCATTTGCAGCGTAAAATATATATTTTACCGTATGGGTTGCCGCATAATTGTTTTCTTTTTAATACGCATATTACTATTGTAGCAGGTACCATATAAGCAACAATTAATAAGTTGCAAACTGATGAAGTTACATTAGGAAACTGCAGCATTAATATTATGGAAACCAACTTGCACAAAAATATATAATTTATCATTCCTGCCTGGATGTCGTTTTTAACTACAGTATTTATGACCATAATTTCTCAAACAATGTTGACTTTATGGAAGTGTAAAGTAGAATATTATGAGACTGTTTATATTCCATTTTATATTAATTGAATTAATGAATTTAGTCATTTGCTTACGTGTTATCCACTGTACATATAAATATTTTCACCGGCAGAAATAATTCAATCATATAAGCTTTTAAGCTCTCTCTTCCATAAAATACATATGGATGCCATTTGTATTTCTACAAAATTTGAATTCAGGAAACAACACAGTTTCAATCTCCAAGAAGTAAAACATTTTGCAGCTCTTTGTTCAAATATTTTTAGATATCTTAAGAGTGCTCAAATAAACCGTATTTCTCTTTAATCTATGTAAATATATTAATTTATCTCACACATTTGCAAGTTTAATAAGGAGTATTAGTTCAGAACTATAAACATACATGTTTTACAAAGTGTTAAATCGTGACAGTGTATGGTTTGCCATCAAACATTGCATTTATATATTATTTTATGTACTAAACATGAAACTTAAAGATAAAAGTTTTGTCCTCCTTTAGCGAGATATTATGCCCTAGTACACTACGAACTCTAAAACCGATTACTTCTGCTAATTCTTGCTGCGTTTACAGTTGATTGTCTAATTCTACTTTTGTTAGTGGCTGCGATTTGTGGAAAGACCCCAGATTAAGATTCTTTGGTACGTGCTACCTCGTGTAGCGTCCTTGAGTTGCACAGTGCTACCAGTTTCATTCTTTTCCTTAGTTTACATTCTGCTTTCACTATAATTCCAAGTTTATGTAGTGACCTGCAAGAGTCCCATTAGTATGCCTATCTTCCTTTTATTTAAATCTGCTTATTATTCTTAGAAGCTCCTATGAGAGTTTCTGTTTGTCCAATCCCTAGCAGATTTTGCCAATGTTTGGATCTCTGCTTTAATTCACTCTTTACTTATTTTAGTATTATATTTGCGACTTCGTTCATTTTGACTAGCTGATTTAAATTTCCACTTCTCCTACCATCTCGAAGGTAAATGATTCACACTTTTGATACTTTCTCTCAAAGTTAGATTGATCAGATTAGATTAGACAAGCAATTTTGTGACCAAATTGGCTTATTTTACTGTAATATTCTCAGATCCACTATGATCCCCTTTATTCTAGAAGATATTCTCCAATTTGCTTACTTGGTTAGACTTATCTTCTTTGAGAGCGCTGCTACTATACAGCAATCTGCTCCGGGGCTGTAGTGAAAGCCGTGTCTTTGTCAGACAATGGCATTGGCATACATCATGGGTGGTGTTTCTTCTTATGTCTTGTTGTACACCCATATCATTTTAGCAGGCTTCTTGTGTTTACTCAACAGATTTATTGTAAATTCAGACCTTTGTTCCTTTAAGGTGGTTTATTCATCTTTGTTCGTCTGACTAACATCATCTCCCGCCTCATTTTCTCACACGCGTACCAACTGATTGTGAGTACTGTAGCCAATATTATTTTCCTTAAGGTGCTTAACACATCCAGGACGCTCATACAGTTGCATACACGCTTTAATGTCAGTGACTCTCAGAAAATATGACGACGGTTTTGTGGTGGTAACTACAGCATGGAATACTGCCGTGTGTTCATTGAAGCTAACCGAGATACCCATTCTGGGCAACGTTGAACTGAGCGTATCTTTCAATAGTATATGCTTCAGTCCAAAAGGTGATCTAGTATTTGCCCAAGCCTTCAAAATATTTGGCTCTAGAGGCGCATTTTTCTAATCCCACCCTTTTGCTGTTTTAGAATCACGCCTATCTTGTTTGATGGCATTTCTGTTAAAATCCCAGGTTTTGCCAGGATCTAATTTAGTCTTAGAATATACAAATGTTCGTGAAATAATGAAAACAGATTCATGATTTTCTAACTAATTGTAAGATAATTCTAAAAAAAGGAAATAACTTTTGTATATTAGTTATGAATGCATACAGGAACATGAATACGGTTATCTCACACAAAACTGTCGCAACATAATAACCTAGAAATGAAATGTAAAATTTCCCATCTATCTAGCGCAGATAAGAGCACTGTCAAATCCAAATCTACATAAAGCAACTTCTCACTTATACCAGATATACACAGTCCGCGTTGTGAATCACTTACTCGCTCGGCAAGTTAAACATATCGACCTAACTTTCAACAAGGTAGAGGTGAAAAAAAACATAGAAGAAGACGCGTCGCGACGCGCCGATGACGAACGAAGAACCGTGCTAGAGCACATTGCATCAGCAATCAATATGGGGAGAACTCTTAAAGATGATATAGGCCGACGTGCTTTCGGAACCAATGGGAATTGAAACTCGTCAGTCTTCCCAGTGGGATTATGTTATCACGTCACGGACAAATTCGTGCAACTTCAGAGTGTGTTTTGCTGTGTACAAGGAAGTTCTATCTGCCCTGAATTTTGTGTACTTCGTTTGTCACAAATAAATAGCCTGTGGTTTTGAATATAGGGATGACGACCAAAATTTTTCGATACAACCTTCTGTTACACTTTGCATTGAATCGAAAATGACATTGATTTCAATAATTCATTTCGCTTTTTATAATCATAGACAACATCAGCAATATAAACGTTATTTTGAAGGCAAATTTAAATTCATTCTCTTTACTTTTAATCTGGCAATTGCAATTACGACTTTAGAAAAACCGTTACGTCACTTAGCGGTTCCTTTTCGCGCGGGAGTATTTAACTTACGCGCCACGAAATTTAAACTTGGTGATTTTAAATTCATTCATTTAAGCGCCAAACTCTTAGAAGCGTCGTCTTTTATGATCCTTTGTGCATCACTGGACATTGCTATTGGTTCATCCTTTTTTGTACCTACTTACCGAGCCTTTAAAAGGGCTTTGCACGCTAGACGCGCTCTCTGTTCCTCGGTGCCAGTTCAGTTGATTTGCCGTTGTGACGTACTCGTTTTGACTCGAAAGCATAGATGCCGCGTGCTGCCCACAGCTTCGATTCCCCATTGTTACAGGCTACAGCTAAGTAAACTCTGTTCTCTTCAGTTAATTCCGCCGTCGCAACGACCCTTTTTAACTCCAAACACGGAAAACCACGGGACAGCAGCATACACAAAAGCGTCGAACTCAGCGTCACGCTACAGCTAAGTAATCCTATTGAAAACGTATCTATCGCTTTCTTTTATTTTATTTCATTACTGTTGCTATTTATACTTTTAACTTGTAATTGCCAGTAACTTTGCTCTCACTAGCAGTCATTTACTATTCAATTATAGAAACGGATTAATTGCGTCACTTTTAAATTAATCTCAGGAATTCGGCTACCACGTGCTACTCCTTCTTTTGTCTTAATTCTAATATCAGAATACAGCAAACACGTGCTATTCTTTTTTTACATTGATCTTAACACTGGAAGTCAGCAACCACGTGGCCAGTGTTTTTCTTTTTTTTTCTTTTTTTTTATTATTACAATAAAGTTATCGTTACGTTTTGGATCTTTCTTTGTTTTATTAATCATTACAGCGACTCCAAGCGTCATACTCGTGTGTACCGCTCTTTTTCTTACAAAGTTACCTCAGGTGTAGCACACACTGCATCCGCACCCCACGCACGCCTGAGCGTATCACTTCGTTTGTACCAAAAGTTCAATTTAAATTAAAGCTTCATCAGGTTTACAATTGGTGAAACTTTAAATTAAAACGAAATATTGGTTTAGCTAGAAAAAAGTTATATTTGAAAAATGTTGATCGCCATCCTAACAGTCAAAACCATGTGTTAGTTCCTGACGGCTGACATGTTGTATCTGATTACAAATAAATAGTTAGCTTAATATAAGATAGAAAAAAATAATAAAGATACTCTTTGCTTACAACTAGTAATCTGTTTTGTGCATTTCTCTATGAAAATGTGATCTATAGTAGAGTGTAATAGAAACAATATGTACATAATAATAGAAAAAACTTAACTTAGATAGCATTAAATTGTTCTTAGAGATCAATGAAGCTACCAAGTAAACTTCCGGCGTTTGTAATCAACCTATAGGGGTAATGTTGACTACCTCCACTAACAGATCTAGTTAATATATAAATAATAAGTGAAGCACGTATGAGTAATGCAAAAGTATAAAGACAAAATTCATTTTGGGGTTGTGGCCAAATTGAGGTAACGGTTGAGCAGATCCATAACACCCTAGTATCTTCATATCAAATAACTTATCTACTAAAGGTGAAAGTAAATAACAGGGGCACACCTTGGTGGAATCATAACCTCAGTCTCCGTAGAAAAGGACCCAGAACCTTGTTCAGTCGACCTAAAAAATCTGGCAGCTGGGACCAATACCGCCAAACTCTAACGGAGTATAATAAGGAGACTAGAAGAGCCAGGAGAGAGTCATGGAGGATATCCGTCATGCTTGTAGGATATTGTCAAACATATCTGACACTAAAGGGCTCCAGTGTAAATATTAGGTTCACTAAAGCAAGTGGAGTACATTACGGACTCAAGAGACAGAGAATGTTAAAGCTTCCGACACAAAACCACTTTCGAGGATGTCAGATGATGAATACCAGAGGACACTACAACCCGCAGTATCCAACGTTCTAGGCTGACTGATTGGCAAACAGAGAGGGAAGTAGAAACATTCAATGCGGTTAACCAGGAGATTAAACTGCTCGAACTAAATGCCGTGTGAATACGATATATTTCCGATATCTTTGCAAGAGGGAAGCACGTTACTGGCCCCTCGCTTGGTTAGACTCTTCAGCTATTCGTGATAGAAATTACAACAAGGTGAATGGAGATAAGAGTGGTATTTATTCCCAAAATGAGAAAATCAGAAGCCCTTCCCAGTTTCGTCTAATTAACCAGATGTTGTTTCTTCTAAAACATGAGGAAAGTTGTTAAATGATCATATCAGGGCAGCAATTCTTTCAGTTAGGCCCATTTACATAAACCAATATGTATAACAAATCCGCAGTGCTGTAGTGGCTACTTGTGGACGACCTGCTAACGCACTGAGACGAGTTGCAAGCCTATGCAAATGATATCACAATAATTTTGAGAGGATCGAGGGGACAGGAAATTTCTACAGCATTCTAACAAGTAATTACCGCCATTTTGTAGCTGGTATCGCAGGGAAGAGAAAAGTGGAGCAGTTGGTACCACCCACTATTAAAGGTGTGCAACTTGAATTTGAAAATAGTCTAAAATATCCAGGTGTCCTATTTGATAAGACACTAACCTGGAATCCACAGCAAGGCGCATTTCTCCTTGTGGACTATGCTGGATATATTGGGGATATCACCAAAGCTAGTCTATTGGCTTTATATGGAAAGAGATTATTTTGACAGAAAACGCAGTAAGCCAAAACCATAGCAAGAATTACATTTATACCTAGGATTACAAGTAGGGTATTCACGGGAGCAATGTCTTCTCCTCCGTCATTCTCATCAGAAATTATTCTGAAACTATATATCTAGCATTCCTGCACATTGCTATGCAAAGTGAGGCCAGATACACTGCCGCCTATCGCACATAGCCTATTGCACTTACCCTACGGCACATAACGAAGCAATCGCCACATCCTTACTTATATCTGTGTGGCTAAGAAGCTGCTGAAATTACCCACGAAGAAACACTGACGCACGCTGTTGGTTTGCGGACGATACAAAAACACAGCAGGGTGTGAGCACAGGAATATCCTGCGGAAGTCCGAGAACTAGAAAATATTACAAAAATCTGGGATAAGATACAAAAAGAAGTCTAGCTGAAATCTATGCCATTGAGATGTGTGCTAGAGAGATTTTGGATAAAAGCATCAGGTACAAATCGATAAAATCTTTCAATGACAGCAGCGGTGCTGCAACCACTGGAGGCGTTGTAGACGCAACTTGTAGCTAATAATCTATCGCTAATCTGGGTACCTGGGCTCTCACTCATTCATAGAAATAACAAATCAGACACTCTTGCGAAACAGGTCGCTGCAGAGCAATTCTAATGACCAAAACCTGCCACTGGCATAGCACCTACTGTAGGTGAACAGAAAATCAATGCCTGGACAAATCAGAAAGTGTTCCAACATTGGAACGATTGCCCTGATTTGGTACAAGCAAAAGAGTGCATATCACCTAATCATATCAGAAGCAAGAAACTATACTTCAACTTGGCCGTAAAATTGTCAAAGTTTTCTCAAACTTAACGAATATTTCGAAACCAACAACTTAAACCGCATTAATCGAAACCTATACGCTATAACTGCGAAATTACATCGTAAAGTTGGAAGTTCCGTCGAAGTACAGTAGTGATTTGCAAACAGAATACCTCCGGCTTTGTCCCGGATTACTTCGCTTGACCGACGATTTATCCGACACGGACAAAGACAACTCGAAGACAAACAGATTTGCAGCCTGCCAGAAACGGCACGGTGTGGTCGTCTTATGTACTGACCACTTCTCCCTCGGTTAAAGGCTCGGAGAACGAAATTAAATTTTCCCTTGCTGTTCACTCCTTTTCACCAGTAATGCAATAGTGGAGTAATTCTCTTGCTCCATCACGATAAATTCTCCCGCAAAACTACATTACACAGCGGCGCGGAAGTTTTAAATTAACTAATGCATTATTCACGGAAAATGGATCCACATAAAACACCTTTATCTGCTTGTTATTATGCATACGGGCGTATAACACCAGCAAACACAAAAAAGGGATGCATATCCAGCACGCGCCGCTTATACTAGAGATAACACCCTGGCGTTAAGCCTTAAATCTAAACTTGATGGCGTAGCTGCATACTAACATTTAATTAATTTATGTTGCTTCATTAGCGCTGCCGGTATAATCTGAGAAATGTAAAGTTATTACATGAATTAGACACTTTATTTTCTTTGGTAATTACTTTTTCGATGTTTTAAGCGCTTGGGGGGGCTCGTGGAGCAGATAAACAGTTCACATCAGTTAATTAGAAACTGGATGTAGATGTATAATTTATATCATGTCAAGAAACATGACATCAACATTTATTTATGTAATCAAATAATAGGTTCATAGAATTTTTCACGCGCTAATTTTCTATTTTCATCTGAGAAATTGTCAATTCAAATTTATTTTTTAATAATTAATTAAAGTAATTTGAGGCTAAATTTTCAGGATTTGATATAATAGCCTTTGAGTTACTTCATTTCAAAACTTAGACCGCATCATGTGTACATTACATTTCGTTTGTGTACTAAAAGGTTATCGATGACCTAAACCGGCGAAGCTAATGTAAGCATTGAGAGCGTCAATGATATTTGCGAGCATATGTGCCCTTCAAAGAAGGGGACATAAAGCAATGTCTGAATTTTACAAATTTCATTTTAAATATTAATTAAGAACCGAAACAGAGGCGTGTGTTGTTACAACGGATTTAAGGGTAAAGAATTTTTTTTGCTTTCAATTCACACTGTACTCTTGTATCCAATATTAAAGTTAGTTAACACTTATAAGACATTCGTTCACAGGCATTTTATGAAATATGGGTATAAACTACAGCGAATTGTTTATGTTAGCTGAAACTGCTAATATTAAAAATTAATAAAAAATTATCTGTAGTTATTGCTAAGAATAAGTAAGTTCTAAATTCTAAATTCCCCTTTGTCTGTGAGTTCCATTTGGTTCCGTGCTCTACCTGATTGCTTGCGTCTTATCATGTCTTTGTTAATACAGCACCATTGTCGCCGAAACAAATAGGAGGCGAAATAACGTGTAAGTTCATCATACTTTAGCGAAGTTTGTATCTATCGCCATCGCGCAGATTGTCTCTAAGTTTAGAATTCGAAACTATATTATAGTATTTCCTCAAGATCTACTCTCTTGTAGATTAGAGTATTTCTAAGTACTTTAATACCTTCACGTTTTTGGAGTTAAAACTGTTAGGCAATCGTTATTTATACCAAAAGTACATAAATAAATATATATAATATTTTTGTATTTTCTTGCGTGGGTATAGGAATATGTTTCCCTTGGTTGGTGCTTATTTTTAACACGCAGCTTTGTCATTTCTTGCTGACGTGTTTTCATGCTCGTGTGTTGTTGATTTGTTTCATAATAGCATGCGGACGACTACAAAATGGGAACGGAAATAATGAGCTGCGTGGAAATTGGAACGCAAAAGATGTATAGAAAATGCCAGTAATGCTATGACGTCTTGTTTTATATAGATTTATATGAGAGAGGATTCTAGATTTAAAGAATACTGTTGAGTTGACGCAGAAACGTGATAATGGTTTCCTACTCTGAAAAGCTATTACAGTTCTCTGGTATACGTTTATAAAGGTGTAATGCAAAAGTATTTTTGTATAGTATTGTAAACGGCAGAAGCTAAGACGGTTGTTCACAGCACGGACTAGTTGAGTTTATTTTCACCAGGCGAATTAAATTTTCTTCTAGTCTTATTCTTCCTTTCAGTGCATTCCAGTCCGTTGTTAATTATTCGATAGAAAATTTATTATTCGTTGTTCTGGTTGATTTAAACTGCGCTTACAAGAGCAAAGATAAGTAAATAGTTTCACATCCAATTCTATAAGGACACAACGCATATATCTATTTAAATTTAACAAGAGAACAGTTTAAAGATAATTTTCGTTTGTTAGAATAGGTTCCAGTTCACCTATTCAACTAGATTTGGGATTTGTGTACCAGTAATTTAAGAACAACAGAAGTATTACGGTTGTTGGGTATTACTTTAGAGAAGAAAGAAACCTCAGTGTAAGGAGCTAGATTATTCTTATCTAGGAAAGAATACTGGACCACTATATCCCACAAATTATTAATTTTTAGTTTTTAATATTATTACACTACTACTTTCAAAAACAATTAACAACAGACGAGATATCCCTGGAATTATTTTTTTGTGTTATTCACTGTTATGATAATTTCAAGTCAGTATGTCAGAAGGTCAAGGGTGACGCAAATTATTTTGAAAGAAACAATAGATCGGGATAGGAATAAAGTGGCTACATTATTATTGACAATAAGTATTTACTATAGATACCTGTCAACAAAAAAGGAATGCATAATAAAAATACGTTGTTCATGTTACGCAATCTGTGGAAGATGTAGTAGAACATGAAGAGGACAATTTAGAAAATGTTGGATGTCATCCTGAAGAAGGATCCTATACTAGAATACTCTGTAAAATCAGGACTGAAATCTCTACTTGTCCTCTTGTTGTAGTAGGTTGAGCATTGAGTATTGAAATGAAGACAACACTCGCATGGTTCGATTAACCCTCCAGTCCACCGCAGCCACTACAGCCTATTGTAGAGCGGATGTTATCTTTAAAGTTCATCCAAGAAGTTCAGGCGCTTGAGGTAGCTCAAAATCTTTTTGAATGAAGTCTTTCTCAGGTCTCCTAAGGAAAGGTTGACCTTCCTAAAGATATCATACCTAATTCTCGTCGCGACGGGGAAGTGGCAACGGTCCCTTCATCCTCCAAGCACAACCAGCATTCAGTTTCCTCAGGGAGTCCAATTTTGTGTAGGTGCTTTCAGAGTTTGCAGTAACCTGTAAAGACAAAAACAATTACATTTTTATGGTCACGCTCAAGTAATTCATTGGTTCTGACGTGATTGGATGAAATGCACTCTTTCGTATGTAGCAAACCCGGACAATTGTTCCAATGCTGGAGCATTTTCTGATTTGCCCAGACATTGATTTGTTGTTTAGCTACCGTAGATACTGTGCCAACGACAGGTTCTGGTCCGCGGCACCCTTTTTCGCAAGAGTGTTTGCTTCCTCATTACCCTGAATGAGTGAGTGCCTAGGCACCCAGATTCGGGACAGTCAGTAAACCAGCAAATGTCCTCCGTCAGTGTTGTTCCGATACATCTTCATTCCTTGCTGTTTGTGAAGTACTTATATTTGTGGATCATTGATCAAGTACACATCATGTCCGATGGAAATCCCAGCATACTATCGCTAGTGACCAATTCCAGCAGCTTGTTAGCCACACAGACATGAGTATGTGGCGATGGATTCACAATGTATCATAGGCGAAATATAGTTAATCTAGCCTTCTTTTTCATAACAATGTGCAAGGGTCGTAAGTCCACCAGAGTTGAGTTATGGTTGAATGTATTACCATCACATAAAGCCAATGGATTAGATTTGATGATATTCCCCAAGATTTCCCTCATATTCTTCGGCAAGTCCATAGGGATAACCTTGCCTTGCGAGTACTCTTTTCCATATGTGGACTCCAGGTTAGTGTCTTATTAAATAGAGCGCCTGGATATTTTACATTATTTGCAAATTCAAGTTTCACACCTTGGATAGTGGGTGGTACCAGTTGTTTCACTTTCCTCTTCCTAGTGAACGGTACTATCGTGGTTTTCTTCAGGTTAATGCTCAGGTTTTCCCTGCTACACTAGCTACAAATGGCAATAGTCACCTATTTGAAGGTTGAGGACATTTCTTTCTCCGCTGATCTTCTTAAAAGTATTACAATATCATCCACATGGGCGTACCCCTAACCTCCAATATTGTTGTAGCAAGCCTATTCGTAATCAGTGCGGCAATTTAGCTTGCTATGATCGGTTGTACGTCTCGATCTAAAACAGCTTTGCATACGGATAAAGGAATTGTATTATTAAATGCTCCTTCTATGTCCAAAAACGTTGCCATTGCTATTTCCTTGGATTTGAGCTAGTCTAAAATCCTGGATACAAGACTGTTTAGTGCAAGATCCGTAGATTTGCCTGTTTGATACGCATATTGGTGAAGAATTACTGCTCTGGTATGACCCTCTAACACCTTTTCTAATATTTTCAAAAAAAATTACATCGGATTAATTGGACGAAAGGAACTAGGAGAGGGTCCCAATTTTCCCATCTTAGGAATAAACCACCCTCACCTCCATCCATAGTAGGGTGGGTTGTTATTCACTATTATTATATTAAAGGCGATATTCTGCTACCGCTGGTAAGTGGTAAACTGTAGGAAGTTAATTTTCCGTATCCAAGCTCAGTTTATTTACGCATAGCGATTGATGAAGACGGTAAATTTCCAAATTGGTGGTTGCTCTGTTTCACTTTCATCTCTGTCGCATACCGTATAATATCCCTTTTTATTTCATTTTACCAAAAACAAGTATGAAATAAGTCAACAAAGAAAAAGAAAGATATACAAATAGTAAGCAAAAATAGAATCACAAATTAGAAAAAAAATTAACAAATATTAGACAAAAGTTTGTAAATGTTCTTAAGAGCAAAGAAAAAAATCTTGCACATTATATAAACACTTCATCGTTAAGTGACTTTTTATTTTAGATTTAAAAGTCCTCAGACTGCAATCTTTGAATTCTTTTGGAAGGTTATTATAGATTTTGAGCACTTGTGTCACCACGCCTTTGTGTATTTTTGTGTAAGTACTTTGAGGCACACGTAATGTTGCTTTATCACACTCGCGAGTATTGTAATTATGGCTTTTTTCGTATTTGGCAAGTAACTCACTGTAGTGTTTCTTTCCAAAGCACGCACATTCATAAATATATAGTCCCGGTAAGGTAAGTAGATTATTCATTTTGAAAATTTCTTTGCGGGTCTCTCCCTTTTTCAGCCCGCAAACACTTCGTAAACATGCTTTCTGAAGCCTAAATACTCGTTCTACGTCAACCGAGTTGCCCCAGAAGATTATTCCATAGCTTAACCTGGACGCTACGTAAGCGTGATACGCTGCTAATGCTGCTTCCTTGTGGACATCTGAAGATATTGCCCTCAGTGCATAAACCATTCCAGATAAGTTTTTGGTGAGAATATTAACATGGTCTTTCCAGTTTAGAGTGCTGTCTATATGTACTCCCAAGAATTTAACTGTGTCTGTAGATGTCAATTGTTTGTTGTCGTAATTAATTGTTATCGTTTCGTTATTTCTTAGAGCAAATTTTATTAAATTAGTTTTTTCAACGTTTAATGATAAATTATTCATCTGGAGCCAGGTATCCATTCTTGTAATAACGCCCACTATTTCATCTCTGAGGTCACTGCTGTTTTGTTCTGAAACAATCATCGATGTATCATCTGCATACATATTTAGAAAATGATTTGTTATTCCAGACAAGTCATTTGTGTATAATATAAACAGAAAAGCTCCTAGTAATGAACCTTGTAGAACACCTCTATCAGTGTCTAGCCAATTTGATCGAACTATCTCATCTTTCAGGTTTAGTTCTACGCATTGTTTACGGCCTGTTAAGTACGATCTCAGTAAGCTAAGGACTATTCCTCGAAATCCCATTAGTGCTAGTTTGCGCAACAAGATGGCATTGTCAACACTGTCAAAGGCCTTTGAAAGGTCTAGAAATACTCCCGCTGCAGTCTTTTTATCGGACATTACTTGCATTATTTCGTTGACTAACATATATATCGCTCGTGTGGTTGATCTCCCTTTAATATATGCATTTTGTAAATTAGTTATTAAGTTACATAATTCAGAAAAATGCATTAGTCTCTTTAAAATTGCTTTTTCCATTACTCTTCCTATAATGGAGATTAAAGCAATTGGTCTGTAATTCTCAAATTTGCATTTTTCATTTTTTTTTATAAATCGGTTTTATTATGGCTAATTTCAGATAACTAGGAAAAATGCCACTTCGAAAACAGAGGTTAATCATTTTTGCTAGCGGGATGCAGAGAATGTCCGCACAGTTCTTAATTAACTTTGTCGGCAATGTATCAGGTCCCACTGCTGGAGTATCATTTAGCGCAACGATTATGTTATACACTTCGACAGGTTCGACATCATAGAGTGCCATAGACCTTTTATTAGGATTGATGTTCTCGGTATAAGGTTTGGTAGGAGTGGTTGACTTAACTGACTCCACGTAGAAGGAGTTAAATTCATCCGATATCTGTCTTGCTGTTTTGTTGTGATATTCGCGAAGCTTATTGATGTCCGTTTGTTCTGGTTTGTTTTTGTTTGTTACTTTATTCACCAGGGACCAGGTAGCTCTAATTTTGTTCTTGGATTGTATAATGTAATTTGTGTTGTAATCCTTTTTTGTTTTTTGTATAGCGGTATCCAGATACTTGCAGTAATTTTTATAGTAATCTTTTGTAACTTTCTTATCACCCATTGCTTCATACAGCTGGCGTTTTATTCGACATTTATTTCGTATTTCCCCATTTAGCCAAGGTAGGTTTATCTTTTCACCTTGCTTTTTAATTTCTTTTTCAGGACAATATGATACCATTGGCGTATACGTAAACATTAAAACATTTAGAATGAAGTCGTATATTTCATGTAAATTGTATAATGCAATATACAATTTTGCTTCATTTTGTATTTACGTAACACATTCGTAGATAGCCATTAAGGCAATTATTCAACGTTTCTTGTTAAAATACGGCAGTTCGTAATGCATCCAGAGAAGCAATAAGGGAGAGCTGTAAATAGTATCTTGCCTCTATATTAAATACCCACCGAATTCTCATTAATTATCTGGAAAGTATAGAACAGGGGAACGGGTGCACGCAAAAGCAACAAGAGAAAATACATGCACAAACTTCATTCGAATCAATAAACGGGCCGCATGTCTGTTTTTGAAGGAAAGACGATCGGGAACTTATTGAGGAGCTCTTATTTGACAACGGTTAGCGTAGGTAGCCCCAATACTCGAGGTTATAAACTAAAATACCAAACGTATTAGCTGCTAAATTGCCTAGCGCTCCCTGTCGATATCACGTCGTAAACCGCAGCGAAGGACTAAATACGATTGCACTGTAGTTGTAGGTAGGAGAGGTACGAGACGTACAACGAAATAGTTGCGATATAAGTACAAGAGCAGTGCCAAGCTATAGTATCTACTTTAGTAGAAAACCGATTACGCTATCTTTGAGTGCAACAGACTTAACGGTAGGTGCTTGACTTGTTAGTGCAAAGCCCCGGCGGAATTCTTAATCGACATTATTAGAAACAGATACGAAGCTTCTAAAGTTACACAAATACATACTTGGATGTCAAAGCATTGCTTGAAATTGCATACAGAATTTCAAATAAGCAAAGCAACTTCCGGCAGAATACCAATAAGCAATTAAATTATAAGTTTATCATATGTTTCGAAGCTTATTATTAGACGCACAGAAAAATAATATTCTAAAAAAATCTTAAAATGAAAAAAGAAACGAAGAAAGATACAAACACAAAAATAGAAAATTATGGCATAGCTCTATATCATCGGTAACCCTATTATTTATACCGATATGAAAACATTACTTAATGCTTGTCAATTTTACGCTGCATTTTTCAAAAAGGATTATTTTTTGTAATCACGTCACTTGTACCTATGCTGTAAATGCATTTTGTTGGATTATTGTTCCAAATTGTGAACTCATTCGGCAAAAATCGGAAAATGTTGTACACAGCGCAGATGTAATGAACGTCAAAAGCTCATAATACTCTTAAATCTTTTAAAATCCTCGCCCATAATTTCGCTCGAGTTTCAAACCATTGTTTGCGATTGCTATGTTACGTCATTACTATGTTAATAGTTATAAGCGTTCAAATTTTTAAACAATCAAGAAATAAGCTAGCCTGATATTGAAAACTCGGATGCAGCGTCTAGGTACATATAGTGTTTTTAAGGTAAATTTTCAGTGGATTTTCAAAGAAATATGCATAGATCTGGGCAGTAGAATAACATTGTTTTTCAGTTTGGAGCTATGTAAGGCGAGTTGTGATAAGTCTAGACGTATTCTTGACTGCACGAAACGTTTTTTATTCAAATAGAAGGATTGAGAAATATAAACTCTTTATTTTATTCCGAAAGCCATATGGAGCCACCAAGTTTGGTAACCCAAATAAACGACAATTGGCTGCTCTGCTATTCCTACTCAATTGTTGGTCTGATTGGAACAAAATTAGTAGCATTTTATTTGTGAGTTACAGCAATTTATAAAATAAAAACAACAATTTCAACAACAAATATTTGTTTTTATTTTATAATTCTCCCCTCCAGAGCATTTCATTATTAAGATGCTGTATGAATTGAGATTTTGTGCCCTGCCATCGACATCAAAATAATATTTTTTTTCCGAGAGTATATGAGGCCATTATTTGCAAAATTTACTATTTGCTTGAAAACATTTTTATGGGAATCGAAGAAAAAAAAAGACGATATACAAAGAGCTAGTTTTGTAAAACAACTTTTATTTTGCAGACAACTACAGAGAAAGTTTTCGTTGACCAACCAATTCCTAAATTTAAGTACATATGGCTAAAAAAACGTTTTTCTGCAATTTTGTCAATTATCGAGTTTTGCAAATAATGGCCTCTTATAAAGCTTCAGCAATTACTATACTCGTCAGACACCTTCGCAGAGCCAAATATCCCTCCAGACCATCATTACAACCCTGGTAAGAAACCGGTTATTGTATTACACCAGAGTCAGATTTGGACCCTGGACCTCATGACTGGTACCCAAGGTGCCAGCCACTAGACTATCAGCCGAATAAAAATAATAATACCGAATTCTCAATAAGTTTTGAAACAACTGGTTACATGTTATGATAATTTAAGATTGGGAATATCTTCAGACATAATTTATGTATATTACCAGGAATTATCTAATTCCCTATATTTACAAATTTTTTATCTTTTATTAACAAAAGAGAGAAAAACCTATTTCATAAGAATCAAACGAATCATTCATAGAAAAAAAAAACGAGTGACTGCGACACCTGTTTCCTAAAAAATTCGTGCTTTAAAACGTGTTCATCTAGCATAAGGGCGCCAACACGTTCATATACCTTCCCTAGATGTTATTACATCTAGGGAAGGTATATGGACGGTATATATTTATAATAATAAAGTCCATTACCAAATGTATACACAATAAGTCCAAAGAGTGGTGGCAAAAGAAACAAGGACAGTCAATTCAGTTCTCGAACAAAAAAAGCGTTAACCTCAAGATAAGGAAAGGTTGGACTAGTCACTGTAGACAATACTATTGGCATGTGAAAAGAAGGGGAAAATAGGGAACCAACCTCTTCCTGAAGAGAAATATTATAGATTCCCATTTATTCCTGCCATAACCTCCAGGATTGCTGGTTGTTTAAAAGATCTACCGGTCACTCTTGCCAAGTACAACTTACATTTATTAAGTAAATTGTTTTCAAATGCAAAGACCTTGTACCTCTTCTCTTGAGGTCTTATGTTGTCTATTCCATTTCTTGCTCGCAGTGTGAGTGGACAGACCTCACAATATCTCAAAAATAGAGTTAGACAACATATGAACGATTGTAAGGATTTTTCTAATGCTAGCAGTAAGTCGGCCCTTGTGGATCATTATGGCGACACAGGACATCTCTTCGACTTTGAGGGGGCGTTGGTGTTGACTACCGAACACTCTTATTATGAGAGACTTTTTAAGGAGATGTACTATATTAACATTAATAATAATAGTGTTAATTTCGGTAGTGATATTAATTATTTAATATCTACTCATATTTATTCGAATTTGATAAAAATTTACATGGTAAATAATATTTATATAATTAGATAATAAAAACTTATCCACTACATCTAACAATGGTGGTTTTCTAAATCTAGTATCTCTTGCAAAGCACACGGAAAGTGGCTTGCTAATGATCGCCCAGAATAAAATTCAAATTGTCTCTCTGTTGTTTAAGATAACATTGTAGTACGTAGCTAGATGTTCGATCAACTATTTCCTCGCTGTCTCCACTTGAATCTGATACTTTGTCGGACAACTAATTATTAATTATTTCACTTACAATTCGCACTCTTTGCCATTTCTTAAAATATGTGGAATGAAACGATATATATTTAAATCGATTTATTATATATAGATATAAAGCAATGATTCAGTTATGCGAAGATGTCACCGTATATTTCCTAGAGTTATTTACGTAATGGTTCCAAGTCCTTGTTTCTCCGCAGCCGAGCCACTCCCGTTATTCTAATTTCCCCAGAACGACGATAAAAGTTCATCGTGCATCTCTGCAGCGTCGCTGTCCCCAAATCCAAGAATATCGGTCAATCCTTCAAACGAACCGGGCGTTATCGATTTCGCATTAGGACAAAACGTTTGTCCCCCCATATTGCCGAGATTCAGTCACAAAATTCGATTTGAGCGATAGAATACATTTTAGATTCACTTTCTCCTAGATATACCCCATGGATATGAATATCAGGGCTGTTCTGTGATTGCGCAGGATTAAGATTTACCATCCTACGCTTTGGTATTATTTCGAATTGATTTCTGATCTGGAATTATTGCTTTCTTTTACCATAAGGAGCTAAATCCAAAAGATTTATAAGCGACTTCTAATGACATTTAGGCAATCACGCTTATTGTAAGTAAAAAGAGGACCAATATAAGAATAATGTTTCAACCTAATTATTGAATGTAGCATTTGATAAAGCTTTGTAAATCTTAAAACATGACTTGAATTAGTGTTAGTCGCGCATGTTTTTATTTAAATAAACCGTTCGGGTAATAAATGCTAAGAGTACCACTTGCGCTTTCATTCTTAATGACGTTTCCAGTCTGAAAGCTGGAAATTGGTCTCAAGTCCAGGACCTGTCTTAAGGTGGAAGCATCAAGTTACCACTCCATCATTACTGTGAACACTCAAGCAAGAACCAGCAAAATTCTGACTTGAAAATCCCAAGAATAAGCACAGGCCATAAAAAACTGCGCCGTGAAGCCCCAATAAATAAAAATTAAGAGGGTAAGAGCCAGCCTAAAGAGGTCAACAATTTTTTGGACATATTTCACGCGGACGATATGAGCCGGAAGACTCCGAGAATGATATATAGGCGGACACGTTTGCCCAGGCTAACTGCCGGCAGCGCAATGATGAATTTCGCGAACGGTGAGATTAGCGAGATTCTGAAATATTGGCAAAGTTAATCGCCGTTATAAATGTCAGGTAAGACACGGAATTTATCGCGTCCTGTGTTATCTTTATCGCACGGGTTTGCGAAGTATTTTTTTTTTGCGACCTCGGCTTTCGGCGTTTGTTGTGGATAGAAGTTAAAAAGTATTTGTTTGTGCTAAGCGTAAAGTGTAAAGGTATAACGTAGAGAATTGAAAAAGGAGAAGGTAGGTAATGCATTTGTAAAGATCTAATATTTACTAATGTAATGGTAATAATAATAATAATAATAATAATAATAATAATAATAATAATACTTTATGACAACGGGAGTAACGTACCGTATACTAAAAACCCAAGTGGCGAATGACGACCCATTCAAATATAAGCCAATTACATGTTTGTCAACAATATATAAGCTAATAACTTCGATATTAGCAGAAAATTATATAAGCATCTTAACACCAATCGCTTACTATACGAAAAGCAAAAAGGATGTAGCAGAGACTCACAGGGCTGCAAAGAGCAATTAGTGATTGATGCGATCATAACAGGGGAAGTCAAGAAATTGAAGAAATCATTGCATACGGCTTTTAGAGATTATCAAAACGCTTTTGACAGTGTACCACATGCCTGGCTACTCCAAATCTTGCAAATATATCAGGTGGATCAGCGAATGGGTCGATTTTTAAGGGTGATGACTATGCGATGGAACGCGATAACATCTAATATGATAGATATCCGACGAGGAATACTCCAAGGCGATTCCCTTAGCTCGTTGTGGCCTTTTCTTGCCCTTCGACCTTTGACGACACTATTAAGAAATTGCCGCAAAGGTTATACCTTCAACGGGACCAATACATGTATAAACCACCTTTTATACATGGATGATCTAAAGCTATATGCTACCAACAGGAAACATCTGAATGACTTGTTAATTTTAGATTAGATTAGATCTAATTAGGGTGACTTTGCACCGCGACCTGTTGATCTATTGTGTCCCCTTACATCAGCTGTAAGCTGCACTTATAACTCCCCATCCAGTCTAAGAACTTTAATAAATTGCAATAGCTGTTGTGATGGTTTGAAGGAGGGTATTTCTTCCTCGTCTATGACATCTTTGCCAAGATGGTTGGCACGAGTTTCTGTGATAGCAGTGCAGTTGGATATTAGGTGTTCTGGACTTTCACCTTCCGGCCCACAAAACCTGCAATCGCTATTCTGTTTCAGACCTATCCTTGGCATGTGTTCCCACAGGTGACAATGCCCTGTAAGAAAACCTGTAAGGATGCGTAGTCTGTTTCTGCTTAATTCTAGAAGGGTCTTTGCTCTTTTCTTACTGTAATTTCCATGGAATATCTTGGAATGTCTCAGACCAGGGAGATTCTCCCAGAGGGAAGCTCTGAACTTCTCCTCCCTGTCTTTGAGGTCTTTTTTGTAGGTGCTCATCCCTATGCCGTAGAGCGGCTCTGGTCAGACTATTAGAGCTCAGTGCCATTATGGCTGCTTGGCTATCGGAGAAAATCACAATGCTCTGCTTCCGATAGTTCCTATCAAGGTTCAATTGAGCACATCTTCCAATTGCATTAACTTCCGCTTGGAAAACGCTGGGGTATATTACCATTGGCTCTGAGTATTTGGTTCCTGGCCCGAATACCCCTGCACCTGTTCCTTTATCCTTTATTGGAACTATCCACATACCATTTAATGGTATTTGCCTTTAGGGCGTAGGCGGAGGATTCTCCTTCCTAATCACTCTTATTGCTCAGCTTCGTAAGGAAATTCTTTTCGAAGCTATTTTTTTTTAACCATTTCGTCATTCGGTAGACTTAGAAGTGGGGAGAGTCCCGCTCGAGGTGACCAAGCCCTCTGGCACGGGGTCTCGTACCCCCCAGTCCCCGTTCTAACCAGTCTGTGCATTGCCGCATGGGCCGCTCCCTCCACCACTATTTGTAGGTATGTGAGGTCTAGGATGACCTCCAGGGCCGCGGTTGGGATAACTTGTTAAGCATCACAGCGAAGATATAGGCATGAATTTTCGAGTAGATAAATGTAGAATATATACAATGGTCGGAGGAAGCTGGTAATATAGCGAGGACTATAAAGTAAATGAGGATCAGAGGATAGAGAGCATGGGGCAACAAGAGCGATATAAATATCTAGGATAGATGCAGGTTGAGGCGATGACCATAAACTATAAGAAAATGCTTGTGGACAAATATATAAAGAGATTGCACTTTGTGCTAAAAACCGAATTGCTCTATATAAAGATTTAATTTTAGGCAAGCATCCTCCGCTATATTTAGGTAAAAGATATAATAGAGGTGGGTGTCATCCGCATAAAAATGACATTTATTAAATTTCAAATAATTGGTGAATGTTGAAATATATATTGAAAGTGGAAGTGGCCCTAGGATTGAACTTTGTGGTACACCACATATAACTAGGCGATATGAGCATTCTCATCAGCATCATGATTCTCTTTTTAAATTTTAAAATTACTTTTTTCTAATTGGATGTTACAATAAAGCTAAAACAAACGACGACGCAGTGCTGAAGTGATTATTACCGCACAGTGTGCTGTAATGGGATATTAACGCACAGGTGGAACTCTTGCCGGAATGTAATATGGGCGATTAATGTGCAAATTAGAAACAATACTGTAAAAAACTCGTGTCACATTGACTTGTAATGCTCGTACATTGAATCACTCGGCGCTACGCGGCTCGTAATTCAAACTTGTACTCGCATTACATAAACGTCATTGTGACATTCGTGATTTAAAATACTATTGCGCAACACCTGGGGAGAGAGTGCATTAAAAATAATTTAAATGTTTTTTTAACAACTGAAATGAAAGGGGAGAGGGATGAGTCTTTTTAAATCATTAAATTATTATTTACAACATCGGAGCGCAAAAGAGGATTAAACAGATTACAACATTTTAAAATGCTAGAAGAAATAATTTAGGAATTAAAAAAAAACTTTTCCTTCGCCCACCTCGGTGTTAAAAAATTTTTTTTTTTCATTTAAAACATTGTTAATGCGTCTTTTCAAATAGTAATAATAAAATAACTCAAATCAAATGAATAATATTTAATGACATTGCTCGGGATTACCGATTATATTCGTAATTACTACGTCATAAATAAAATAACATCAATCAATCAAAAGTTGTCTGGATTCACCGGGAAATCTCCACCCGTCACCCTAAGTAGGGTCTCGAATCGAGACGGAGTACGTACCGACCTTACCCGGCTTTAATATCGCTTGAAGAAACACAAAACTTACTTTCATATTTTTGTTAAAATAAATATAAATATTGAGTATTTTTAAAGTTGATATTGCCTTTTAGTTGTCAATTAGTGGGGATTATAACACCCTACCATCGATATTACTTTTAAAGTAAATTATTAGCTATTAAAGTGTAGAACCTAGCTCTTTTTAGATCAATTCTTTTTTAGATAATTGTATTTTCAAAATTCTATCAATCCAGACTTACGTAAAAAACGTTTTCTGCGTCTCGTAGTAAAAGGGATTTAGCAGCTTTGGTATATGTGATACTTCGATGAATCCTGATCCGAGAAAACCGAGGCATGTCCAAATAACCTTATGAATCTAATCATGCAGAAAGTTTTCTCGTATTAGACTGGTCGCATTTTTCTATTGGATAAGGGTTAGACATTAATTACTTTTTTCCCTTTTATTAGTACTAGCGCAGTGAAATAAGGCGGGAGAAGTAGGGGATGAAGTAAAGCTCCATTGAGCCCGTCAGCAAAAAGTAATTACTGTAACAAACGCTCTTGGTTGACATACCGTTGATTGTTTACTTTAATTCGGTGGTTGTGGAAAAAGTAGATGTATTTCCCGACCAATTTGTAGAAAATCTTATTATAAAGGTATACAGGCAATTGCATCATAATTTAAAAACAGCTACTGTGGCAAACAAGAAATAATATTTACTAACAAATAGAATGTATTCAGCATTCACAATTTTAAATGTAATATAAAATAAATCTGAATTATTAAACGATAAATATCACGAACTCAAAATTTTCTGGTTAAGCATAGCTAAATGAATTTGTATTTTATTAACAGTTCCCAGTTTTTGTTCATATTTATATATTTTTGTTCAGATGCAATAATACACATGCTCTGTGGCTATTTTAGCTTTTATATACGTACCACCAAAAATTTTGAAGCGAAGCGTTTCTATAAACCTCCCCAATAATACTATGAAACGACACTTTGACTGATATTTTAATAATAGCGGGTAACATTTTATATTTTCGTTTAAAGGCAATATCAATTTTGTCAACAAGAAATCATTTTAATAAATGGAACTTTTGACTATCGCGCGACGTATTTCAGAGAGTCCGATTCTGTGTAGGTGTTCTCTGAGTTTGCAGTGACCTGACATAAGCTTTACTTTGACATTTTTACGGTTAAATTGTAGTAGTTCCTTGGTTCTGACATGTTTTTTCATTACATTTCAATTCCTCTCTGTTTGGAAAGAAGGTGGTGAAGTATATATCGATCATTGGCGAGACACATTATGTTCGATGGCATTCCCAGCAAATTGTCGGAAGTGACGGATTCCAGCAGCAGTATCTGGCGACTGATTCCCAGTGTGCCATAGGCGAAATGTAGTTAATCTGGCCTCTCTTTCTACAATAATGTGCAATGGTGGTAGGTCCAGAAGAATTTTCACTGCGCATGACGGGGAAGAGACATTGCTCTGTAGCTCTTGCTTGAAGCGTTTTCTGCCACCATGCCATCGCTCCTTAAGTTATGGTTGGACGTACTACCATCACGTAAAGGCAATGAATTAGCTTTGGGGATGTAATATCCTAACGGTAAAATTGGGCCTAAGAGACCCCACACCTGATACCATGCAATATCTGGGTCCGAGTCAGGGATTAGGAGTCACAAACACTACTTATTATATTACAAGGTAATATGTGTGTTTTCTTTATTTTACTTGTCTACATTCGACCTTACACACTACACGTAGTTAACCTTGACTTGCTCAATTCTAATCTCCCGCCAGGTGGCATCTAGATCTTACATTTCCCCTCCTAAAACATAGTTTTGTAAGTACAAGGGTGGCTTCAATGCTCTCCCTGTTCTACTGACGTTACCAGATAAGTTATCTTTGGACAGTACAGGTAATTCAGCCTGCATATCATCATGTGAGTTATCTGGATCTTCTTCCTTGATTTCCATTTTATTCTTCGTTTTCTTCAAGAACATTGTATTTCTTCTATATTCTCTTCCTCTGTCATCTCTCTGCTGGGAATCAAAGTGAAAATTATGTTGCGCTGGGATCCTAACGGTAAAATTGGGCCTAAGACACCCCACACCTGACACCATGTAATATCTGGGTCCGAGTCAGGGATTAGGAGTCACAGGGACTACTTATCATATTACAAGATACTATGTGTATTTTCTTTATTTTACTTGTCTACATTCGTCCTTAAACACTATACGTAGTTAACCTTGACTTGCTCTACTATAACCTCCCGCCAGCTGGGGTCCTATATCTTACAGGGGATGTCCCCCAAGACTTCCCACATATTCTTCGGTAAGTCCATAAGGGTAACCTTATCTTGTGAGTAATCTTTTTCACATGTGGATTCTAGGTTAGTGGCTTATCAAATAAGACGACTAGATATTTTACGTTAGCTGCTCCATTCTCCTTTTTTGTCCGGGTTAATGCTCAGGTTTTCCGTACTACGTCAGCTACAAATGACGTTAATTACCTATTGGAGGGCTGAAAAAATTACGTTTACTCCAGGTCCTCTTAAAAGTATCGCAATATCATCTGCATAGGCTTGCACCTCAGATCTAAACGCTTCAATGATAGTAAGTAGGTCGCTTACAAGTAGCGATCACAATAGTGGAGATAAAATCTCAACCTGCGAGCACCCACTGCCCGGCCTATAACTTAGTTTAACTTTGAAAATATTCCGTTAAAGCAGTATTGTTGCAATATTGTTTTTCGATTTCGATTCTCGAGTTAGATGTCAGGACTCCTTTCACCCTAGCTCTGCAAACATACCCACTCGCACACTACTTACTAAAAGACAAAAAAAATGAAGGCAATATAAGAATCTACTTAAAGTTCTAAGATCCGAATGTTTGAAGCTGGGATATTACTTTCAACCGAGGAGTGTAGTAACCGATTTTTAAGAAGGCACCCCATTTTGCAGCGAAAAAAAGTCAGAAAATAGAAAGTTTGATAGGATACAGACTTTCTTTGAGTCAAAGGTGGTAAGTTCTATTTTCCTAAAGCATAGGTTTATTTTGGTAATTAAACCAGTACTTGTAGATGAAGAGAAGCAATAATCATTGGGTTCCGCTAGTAATTAACGTAGAGATGACATGCCTGCTAGTAGAAAATGACTGTTACGTACTTTAAGTTTAGCATTATTATTTCAAGATGAAGTCGATGACGCCTACGATGAGTTAACGAGTGGAACAGAATGATTAGCAGAATTTTATGATTAGTTGAATAATACATAGAAGAAGAAAGTTTTAGTTTTGCCCCACATATTTGAGCAGCACCTGTATACTACACACAGAAAAACAATGAACGTCCATCACCATAGCCAAACTTAACAGATTTTTGAAGATGTATTAAAGATATTCAGATAGACATTTATGTATAAGAAAAAGCACGGATAAGTTCTTGCATTGTTAAACAAAATAAAACATTTATTTCAAAAGAAATTGGTCAATGTATTGGTCGTGAAATAAGTACAATGCGCTAGAAAGTAATTCCAATTCATTATTTTCTTTTTTCTTCTTTTTATTAACCATCTAATAATAAAAGTAGACCATGCATTGATTTACATTTATGGGTTTTAATTCGTAAATTTACCGCAATCGAAGACTGGGTGTATACCTAGCCAATCTACCTGAAGCTCCCGTACCATAATTTGGAGAAAAAAATAAAATTTACTTATTCTGAATTCTTATCGCCCTTGTGGGTTTTATCAATAATAAATCTTCTAAGCACACATATTCTTCGGCTTTATCAATCCCCGGAAATTCTGCTTATCATAGTTGGCCGGAACAAGATTCGAACCCGTGTCACCCGCTAATACTTGAAACCCTAAGCAAAGCCTTAGCGCACTCACCTATCACAAGTGCCTAATTAGCTAATAAAGCGACAAAGGACTTTATTCTACTGACTGCTTCCCAAAGACTAGATAAAGACAACGGTTTAATTCACGTAATCCCTTTTTGAAAGAAGAATTACCCAGTCCGTTTTGATCGATAGGAACCGTGCTTGGTGAGAACTCGGTAAGCCGTTTCTTTTTCTTTAATGTAAATTAAAAACGCAAACTAGAATAAAGATAACAATTTAGTCATGCCGGAGGGGAAAAACGGAATCTCTCCTAATCTTTTGTGGGCATGGCCATTCTTTCTTTTCCGCATTCTTTATCCTAACTCGGATAGGAGAGTTACGTATCCGGGATAAACCTCGAGATTTGTAATGGGTGTCTTTGTTATTCTGACCCGGGAGGAATGTATTGTATTATATGCGGCGCTTAACAAAAGGAAAACCCAAGAAAAAAAAAGAATACTTTAGCGAGAGCAGGATGAATGGGAATCGTGCGTTTAACGTGAGAAAAAGTGGAAAAAAAATGTATTAATTATCGCTGCTCAAATCCCCAGGTAAATTTATACGTTTGCAGGATTACAACGCGTGTAATTCACGAACTTATGATTTCGATTTGGAGCTTTTATAGCTACTAAGTATTATTCACTGATCTCTAGGGAATCTTAAGGATTGATGTACCTAATTTAGTTTACTATAATATTATAATCAACAGCGGAATTAATAATTTTAATTTCGAATGCGGGTCAATTGAATATAGGTATTACTACACTGATTATGTATTAAATACATGATAATGTATTACAGTAATATGAATTATGGTTAAACGGAATCAATAAAATATGTGAAAATTTATCAAACATGTCAGAAATATTAAAACCGCTTTTGTACTAGAATATAAATCAAATACTTTTTTATTATTATTGATATTTTGATGAAATACCTCATTAAATAATGAACAATTTTCAATGCATAATACGTTTATTCCCTCAACTAATATTTCAACAGTTTCAAACATGATGCATTGCGATGTTATTTCGATTTTAAAAATTATATCGAATTCAGTAAATAAAATATTTAGTGTTCGTCAATAATTTGTAGTTACTTACATAGAAAAAATTGTCTCATAAAATCTAGATAACAATAAAAAATAAAATAGCGGCTGCAATAAGTTTTACAGATACCCACCAGCGCCAGAATAGTTTAAGATCCGATATACCGATCGAATGCGACAACTTTAACTTTTCCCAATCGCAGCAAAATTGTGATTTGATATCTTTATCACATTAAATCAAGTTTTAGTCTGAGAATTGTCCCTGATACTTCACGCAAATTATAGATATGCCCTCGTAAACATCGTAAAATTCACATTTTTAAATAATGCGATCTTAATGTTATAATAAATTCTTGGGATTTGTGGTTTTCTCCAGAGAAATTCTTTGAAAATATAACTGTTCCATGACTTTATAATGAAAGTTGGTTGATTATTTTGTAGCCAGTTATTATATATAGTAGGAAATTTATGGAAATTTTCGGCTTTTTTTAAAAACAAACTATTTTTTTATAACGTTTCGACCTTATCTGGTCTTTTTCAAAATTTTTATTATTATTTCTTCATGTTTCTGATTACATTAGTATTTATTTGTTATGTTTTTTTATATATAAAACATATTGTCAAAGTTTAAACAATTATTTTTTAAATTCATATTTAAATGTGTTGTTCGTCCCAATAACTGTGTAGGTCATATACCTAAAAAATAATTGTTTAAACTTTGACACTATGTTTTATATATAAAAAAACATAACAAATAAATACTAATGTAATCAGAAACATGAAGAAATAATAATAAAAATTTTGAAAAAGACCAGATAAGGTCGAAACGTTATAAAAAAATAGTTTGTTTTTAAAAAAAGCCGAAAATTTCCATAAATTTCCTACTATTTATAATGAAAGTTGTATTTTAATACTGTCATTTACTGCGATTAAATGTAGTAGAAATTTATCTTTTGTTTGCTCATGGCCTTATCTGCAATTACATGTATTTTCTTATGGATTAGGTAATTAGTCGAAGGATCACCAAATAGAGTGATAGAATGTGGTCAAGATATTATTAATATTAATATTATATAAAGGTTGCGATTCATGGGTAAATAAAAGCATTTTACAGGGCTTTGTCTTGTGAAATATTAATGTGTTTTTATGAAACTTTACATGGGTGTTTTCAGTTGTGAACTTTGTTAGTTTTTTGTGTTTTTAAGTTTATCTTTTCGAATTACAGTATTATAGCCATGGCGAATGGTACGTACACGTATGATCCTGCATGAAAAGATGATTGCATTTCATAAAGAATCGACGGAATTGTGAAAAAATCGAGTTCTTGATTTGCAGCAAAAGCACTTCCAAACAAATCGAGACGTAATTGCAAGAAAGACTGTGAATTTTGCCAGAGAATCGTCTCTTTCTTCCCAAAATCGAAATTGGAAAAGCTCGAGAACGAACAGTCGCTTTTTGGCAAAATTTTGTACCTGGTTGCAAGAAGAAATAGTTTCTTGAAATGATTCTTTGTCGTATTTTTGGCTCTTCATCTACTAACGTAAGCTAGCCATCGAAAGCTTTTGAGGATGCTTCAATCGCCAAAAAACCCAATAGTTAAGAAAAGATACATCGATTGCCGAATTAGCTTTTGCGACATCAATAAAGCTAAGAGAAAATTGTGCTCCAGCTGGAGCACAGCTTCTCGACGAAATGACCACAACTACCCCCTAACTCCTTCACGATCAAATCTAAATTCATTGGAGGTCGCCAGAAAAACAGTAATAAACTTATTTATTAGAAGAAGCCGTGGCACTTCTAATTTCTACAAATTTTACTAAAGAACAGTAACACATTAATAAGTTTAGCTAACCAGCACGGACATGATTTGTATCCGCCATTTTATATGTATAGTTATAGAATGGTAGAAACTTTTGTATCCACCGCAAATTTCAATGTATGAAAAAAGTGTGAAGTACCCCGTACCTCACCAAATTTAGTGAATAAAACTTGTGAAAGTATTTTGAAGTGTATTTCGCTTGAAGCACGAGATAGTTCATTACTTTTATTGTGTAAGTGAGGTTTCGACGGGAGTTCGGGATACACCGTCTATTAACAGCAAAGTCTGGATGCACCACCTTCAGATAAAAGTATTTTTACGACAAAAAAAACCTCTAAGAGATATTGTCACCCACTAGGACTTCAATGGGTGCATGAAGCTGCGAATATTTCAGCACAGGAAGAAGCGGAGGTGAAAAGTGAAATTGAATATTTGATGATTCTCGAGTGGGACCATATGATATTTAAATTTTGCTTAACAGTGGTGGACGGTAACGTGTGAAGTGCGTTGATAAACACACTTGGCATAACTTGCGATATTTGTATAGCAAAAATTTCATATATCGGCAACTACCAGTTGGTCCGAGCGCTTTACAATTTGAACTCTCTGCTTTGCATTCGCAGTTTTGAATGCTCGCTACATATTTCATATCGACTTGAACTGCAAGTGTAGAAAGTGAGCAAATCTCACAAGCAGGCTTTCGACACAAGGAGGAGAAAGATTCGATCAGAATTTCGAGAAAAAATGTGTCTTCTTGGGGACACTACAAAAATTGAATTCGGGAATACAAATGATGGGAATCCTGCAAGGGATACAAATTCTCTATACTTCTGGTTCCTCTGGATGCCTCAAACAAATAGTTAGACAGGTATATCTGCCGTCTACCTGCTTGTACACCTATCTGAGCTGTCGTCTACCTTTCCGGCACATATGGAAAAAGCCGAAAGTAGAGTGAATTTGTACCATTATATTAAATCTTGTGATTTTGCACTAGAACTCTCATAGTTCTTCTACTGAGGTATAGTCGCCGTCACGATATTTTAAAATGACCTCATTTCGTACTAATCGAATTATAAGGATTCGCTATTCTGCTTACCAGTGAAGGATAATCGTTTACAGTATTTGTCTAATGGATGATATTCCGCAAAATTGAAAAGGGGCTACGGGTTTTGATTACACTTTATAACATTAGACTTTACATTTAAACGAATGAGTTATTCGTGTAGTAACTATAGATTGGTTTTTAATTAATGTTTAATTATATTATTAATATTTAATTATTTAAAACAGCACCTGCAGGCCCTTTTAAATTTTTCGGAATACCCCCCAATAGACAAATACTGTAAATGTTTTATAACCCTTATGGTCTAATTAGTACGAATTGATATCATTTTAAAGTATCGTGACGGCGACTATACGCTAATGTGCTTTGGATGTGGGCGAGTTGCAACAGTTCCTATAATATTGTGCAGTAATTTATATTTTTAATACCCAATACTGCACAGTTTTTTTTATACAAATAAATATTAAAGTTATATTATTTGATATAAAATGTCAGGACGTTATTTACATAGCAGTATATTCGAAAGAATAGATGCTTGTTTTCTCAAGAAGTACCTTTGATAACCTCTCAAGTTAATGTACTGCACGTACTTCTGATGAAAGATTTGTCGAGAGTATTCGCTGTTTTCAATCATACATTCTTCTAAATTTAGAAGTAATGTATATCCGCTTTTACAATATGTGCTTGAGTAGTCTAGTACCAATATTTCGATGCATTTAAGCTTCTGATAAATCAATTCGATAATAAATCAATTCGATATTCTTGGACGTGGAGTAATAAATAAATATGTATTGCTGAAATATTAAAAATCACCACTCATTATATATGTAGCCAGACAAGTAGCTAGATCGCTTTGAAAAACATAACTAAAGAACTATATTTGGGTACTCCCGCAAATTCTTTTAACGTAGATCTCGATCCTATTTTTCTTATTAACAACAAAGGTATCATTTATTTGCCAAAGTCCACGATAATCAATATAAAGCGATATACTATAATCAATCAATTAAATTGTCAGAATCAGAAACTTGCGCGTAGAACGTTGACGTGAAATCTGTTTAGAAATTTGTGATTTATAAATTGAAAATCGCTTTTGGTATAAACGCAATAGAACTTTATTAATGTAAGTTCATATATAGCACCTTCGGGGTGATGAGTTATATGAAAAGAGAAGTTGCAAATTGATGTATTGTTATTAAGTATGGAAAGTTTTGGTGAACTCGCAGGTAAAAGTTAGTTTAACTCTCTTTTAGCTAAATTGAGTGTTTACATTATAAGTAGAGTAAGCTCAACCTCATTAATAGTTTATCGTCTACACGGTTCGACAGCGCAATATATTTGTTATGTGTTTTAAGGAAAATACTACCTAGCTATTGACAAACTGATACATATCTTTGCACTAAGGTTGTACTAAGATTATTAGATAATCAAAAATAAAATTAATGCTGAGTTTAGGAATTGAGTTTCTTGAGTGATCGCAATATACTAGGTAGACAAACATAATGTCATAATGTGAATGCGCCATAATTGTTGAAAATGGCGTCAAATGTCATTGTGCTTTAACACTTATACCGTATTCAGATGGAGAATTAGTTGAAAATAAGCAATGGAGCGATACGCACCTGAAGAACGCGAAATAATTATTATAGCATATTTGACAAACTTCCGGTCTGTTGCGCGAACAATTAAGCGTTTGGTAATAATAATTAAATGTTCTGTCCAATCATTTATTTTAAAAAATTCGCTGTGTCTACCGGTTTCGGCCTATTGGCATCATCTGGACACACAGTATGTCTAAAAGGAATTAGGTGCTACGTCATATAGATTTGTAGAGGTATACATTAATAATTAAGACCTTTTTAAAATTACTATAACATATAGACAACGCACAAGAAATTACAAAACACTACAAAACACGTTCAAATTATTTAAAACTTAATGGTTATCGTGATGTGTTCGCAAATGGACTAGGTAAATTTAGTATTCGGTTTTGTACAATTAAGCGTTTGGTTGAGCGGCGAGTTGCAAATTGGGTCCACTAAAGATGTCGCAAGAAATGATCAGCACCGTACTACTTGTTCGCAGGAGAATATCGATGCTGTGGCCGAGGACGTCCGAGAGAGTACCCAATCATGGACGAGACAACGATGCACAAAGTTTTGCATCAGCGTTTTCCCTTACACCGTTCACCAATTGCAGCCTGCTGACGGTCAAGTGAGGTTAACTTACTTCCGTGCTCTGTTAAACCTGATGCAGATGCAAGATGATTTTATATCCAACGTTATAATGAGCGAAGAATTCCATTTTCCAAAAAGAATTCCAAAAAGCAAAAATTTCATGTGGATTCTCCGTGCCCCAGAATGGCACGAACAGGCATTGCATCCTCTCAAAATAACTGTCTGCTGCGGCATTTGCAGTGAAAGAGTTATTGCTCCCTACGTTTTTCCGGGCCATTTAATCTCCCGTTTTGGCGATTTGAACTGGCCCACCAGACTTCTTCCTTTGGGTCTTTTCAAAACCTTGCGTTTACTACAACAATCGACAAACCTGGCAAGTCTTAAAAGCCAACATTGAAAAATAGATCATCAATTTGGAGCCAGATTATTTGCGAACGACAATTCAAAATGTCCTAAAACGAGCACAAATATGCATGAACTGAGGAGGTGGTCATCTAGCCGATATAATTTTTTAAACTTAATGTCATCAATTTTAGGTCCTCAAATAAATTTCCTGTTGAAACAAAGATTAATATTTTTCATTCCTAACAAAATAGCACCCAATTCACATTATGGAACTACTTTTGCCCCGCTTTAGTTACATTCATAGTTGTGTTAAAAAATGGGAAAGCCTATTGGGTTTGAGGAAATTATCATCAACTACATGACTTGAGAATGTCCAGAGAGTTGGCACAAGATGAGATAAGAATTGAGAAGAAAACACTGAAAAAGATCTTTATTAAAAGGAATTCCGAAAGCCGAGATAAATTTTAATAGGAATTACTTTCAAATCATAATAGGTATCCTTTTCGGATATTTATCGAGAATTTGTTAATATCGATCACTATTTAAATCTATAAAGTTTTCAAATTTACTTACAATAATGAGAGTATTACGTGTATAGAGCTAAGATGATGGGAATCCAGTTATTTCGAGATTTGGGGTGGCCTTTCATCTAATCCTAGGGTTTTGAAGAACAACATTCGAGGCAGTTTGCTGTGAGATCGTTGGAAAACTATTTGGAAGCTGAAATGATTGTTTTGAATATGGAATTATTATTTGGCTTAAACTAGAGCAGTTTTCGTACCTGAAGTAAGTGAACTTATCATCTTTTGAACTTATAACCGGCATATAATGCATAAGGGAATTTGAGGTAATATTTGTTTGAATGATAACTGTAAATCTAGTGAAATTGGTTATGTGAGGTTGTATTTGCTTCTGTGGGTTAATTTCACGAGCAGTTTAAGTTGGCATTTAATTTAGTAATACATGGTTTATGACGGAAATTTAGCGGGAGATTCGAATTGTACTTATGATATTAAAAACAAGAAATACCAGTTTTTAGTTTGGATTAAGATTATAGAAATTTTATTATCGGGTATCCAAGATAGTAAAGAACTTACTTACCCTGAGGGAATCTTTAGAAGATTATTCATTTCTTTGTAATCTAATCTGAGGAGATTTGAAATAAATAAATTACACTATATTTTTGTTTCTTTTATTCCATGTATTACAAGAACATCACTAACTAATAACTACTACAGCACATTAAAGATACTTAAATGTTTTAAGCTTTATTGATATAGTAATCAGTGATTAAGCGGAGTGACAATATCCTCCCTCGTCCCGAGTGTGACTGGATATAATAATAATCATCCTAGTCGTTTGCGGTGTACTTAAACCCTGTGGTGAGGGCAAATTTACTTTTCATGCCCTCTATCATTTGAGACCTAGCATATCTTTGGAATTAACGAGAGTATAATAGATGACGCTGAGTGGTGTTTAGTAGAATGAAAACAGTTGTTTACTTGATAAAATTTAATTAAAATTTAAAAGATTTATCTACAAGTTTCGTAGCACTACATATCTTACCACATAGAAGCAAATGTGGGGGTTTAGGTGAAAGAAAACAGACAAGTTTTAGAAAAGCCAAAAATAACTTACTAAAGATTATAGAGAGCAATGATTGAATCAATAATTATATCTATCTCTCTTTTCACTTTTACGAAAAATATTTTTGCCTTTATGACGTTGTTATTCATGCGTGACTTTCCAACTCTCATGAATCGATTATGAAGAGATTAAAATGCTCTTTTTCCAGTTGTCTGATCCACAAATTCCCAAATTAGTTACCGTTAATTTCTGAAATACGCGCCGATGATAGCTCCACGCTGCGAACGATATTTCAACCATGTTAAAAGGACGCGAGCTATCGATGATTACCAATTGGAAAGATCATACGACGTATTCGATGTGATATTTAGGTACGTTGAGCCGGTAGGGTACGTCATTGAACGAGATATTCATGGTGCTAACCTGCTACGATACTTCATTCCGCCCTGCGGGTCGGGTGAATGTGCGTGCGGTTTTTCCAGTCGTCGATTTCCCCGAATACGAATCGTATTACGAGTCGAGAATCAATCGTAAACGGGGCACGCAAGCGTGTCCGAATGGGGTGTATCGCTGGATTAACGCTTGCTTAATTGAGTTATGTGTGTGCAGCAGCAGGCTCTGTGACTGCTGGATTGCAAATCGACTCCCCCAACTGACGGTGGCAATGCGAAATGTTCAAGGTTGACGTGAGATAGGATGATAGATGCAGCTGGGAAATGAACTGATGTGTGACGCAGTTCAGAGGATATGCTGCCAAATTTCAATCATATATTTGCGTCTTCCCGGAAGTTATACAAGGTGGCGCAAAAGTTGTCACCCGATGTTCTTTGACTGTATTTTTTTTAATAAATGAAAAACTTTAGTTTTGCTTTTGGATTGTGTTTATTTGATGTCTAAATATTTTTTCATGAAGTAGAGAAAATGATATAGGCCAAGTGGCCGTCGCCAGAATTTATGACTATACGGGCCCGATTTATGGCATTTTCCATCACTCTTGCCAGAACTTCTGGCGGTAGGTTCCTGCATTCCTGACGGATATTCTCTTGAGGGGTTCAAGAGTCTGAGGCTTGTTGGCATGGACTCGTGACTTCAAGAAACCCCACAAAAAGAAGTCTACAACAGTTAAATATGGCGATCTTGCCGGCCAGTTGAAATCACCAAAACGAGAGATTAGGCGACCTGGAAATGCAGCCTTCAGGATTTCGGTTGTGGCTCGTGCAATATGCGCCTTTGCTCCATCCTGTTGGAACCACATGTTCTCCAGTCCCAATTCGTCCAGTCGATCAAGGAGAAAGTCGTTGAGCATGGCGCTGTAGCGCTCGCTGTTCACAAAAGTCGTTTGGCCAGCGGCGTTTTCGAAAAAAATAAGACCCGATGACTGTCTGCACTTTATAAGGAAACACCTTCAAGTCTTTCATCAAAATTCTCTGTAGAGATCGCCGATTGATGCCCACTTATGTGGCACGTCGTCTGGTCGATACTTCGGGGTCTTCTGTAACTTCTTCAGTCACAGCCGCGATACTTTCATCAGAACAGCTGCTCCGGGGCCGTCCATCTCGTGTTGTCCCATACTCTTCTAGGCGAGCGGCTAAACGCCCAAGTGATTGCCCAGTTGATGCCGGACGACTGGGAAATCTACGTCTAAATTCACGCTGCGCCAACACCACCGACGAATAATTACGCAAAAAATCGAAACATTCTTGAGGAGTATAGCAATTCATGTCTTATTGACGTGTATTTTGTATCTGTTGCTATCTGTTTACTTCACAAATGTCAAAGCAGAACTGATATTTACCGCCATTTGCAAAAATTATGCAATCGTCCGATAGGATGATGACTTTTGCGCCAGCTAGTATAAACTGTATCTCATATTGGCCAAACTTTATCAGCGTGGTGTTTTGAACAAAACTGCAAAAAGTCCCTATAAAGGTATGTCTGAGGGTGCTTCCTCAATAGGGCACAATTTTCAAAATTTATACAAGCAAATAAAGGAGGTTGTTATTCCAACCGTTCATACAAATTTCTTAAATGTCAAATAAGTGACAGCCAAAAGCAAGGTGCCAGATTTCCAGCTAACAAAGTTTTATATTCTCAAAGTAATTCAATAAAATCTTGCACTTCACCCACAACTTTGGAAAGGGGTGGACTTAATTTTTTTGCAATGTATAGTAAAGTTGCTGAATAAACATAGGTGCGAGTCTTTTCAATGATTCGTACGATACGACTCCTTTTAGAACTAAGGTTCGTATCCAGGAATTCGTATCATTTGCACTGGTTCGTACCGTTTGCTGTCTGCTGTGAGGACGATATACGTCACAGCAGAACGTTGACCCTCTAATTCATTTAGAGAATCCACCACGACAAATTAAAAAAAAAAAACTCAATGACTTTTGAAATTGAAGTATAGAAAACAAATATTTAGCTACCTCAGTGAAAATGATTTTTAAGAATTGAACACAAGACTTTCAATCCCAGAGTTACCCTCATGGATTAAGAACAGAATTTTAAGCCACTTACGTCTCAAACAGAATTAATTTTTATTTTATCAGCAAGTTAATTTACAATGATTCGAAGGTGCAGAAAGAAAACCGTGAACTTAAGGTTCTGGACTAAAATAAAAACTGCACAAGACTCTAATTTTTTAAAGTTGGACAATTCAATTTCCTATGCAAAGCAAAACAAATTGTTTGTTCAGGAAGATTTTTCCGTTAAACTTAAACAAAACCTATAAAATGCTATCCACGTGGTATCACAATTTAAAAAGGTACCTTTTCGCGTGGACAAATTCTAGTATTTATAAAAAATGAAAATGAAAATGCGAATAATAATTCTTTTATTCACCTAAACGAGATGATACAAAACAAAAATAATCTAGCAGAAAGATAAACCGAAAAATCAACTCTTAAAAACAATCAACGTTCAATTAAACTAAAATGAATCTTCCTAAACAAAAATAATCATCAAGATTAGATTAGGATTGGGGTGGCCTATCGACCTATTTCACCGCGACCTTTTCAGATCTATTGTGATCCCCTTTTTTCCTAGAGGACGCTCTCTAATTTTGCCCTCTTAATTAGGCCTATCATCTTTGAGAGCGGCTTCTTTATGTAGCTACTAGCTGTGGGGTTCACCTCCCCCATTACTAGAAACCTTGTCCTCGCCAGGCCTTCACATTGACACAGCACATGAACTGGTGTTTCTTCCTCCTCTTGGCAGTATCTGCAGGTTGCATCATCTGCCAGGCCTATGTTGTACATATGCCTATTCAGTCTACAGTGACCAGTCAGCAGACCTACAATCATTTTGACAGTCTTCCTGTCTTTATTCAGTAGATCTCTCGTAAGTTCAGGCCTTTGCTCCTTTAGGAACTCTTTTGCCTGCCATTGTCCCGGTGATTTTTGCCACCACTCTCTGGACTGTTTATATATCCATTCATTGATGGATTTTTTAATTTGCGATTTGGTAGTGCCGAAAGAGGGGTCGGCTCCGACGAATGGCCTTGACGAACCTCGCCTGGCTAGCTCGTCCGCCGCCTCGTTTCCTCTCACGCCCGAGTGGCTAGGGACCCAGGCTAGGGTTACTTTCCTTTGGGTGCCCACCTCATTTAGGGCGCTTACACAGTCCCAAATCAGCTTAGAGTCCACGCTTGCGGAGCTAATTGCTTTAAGTGTGGACTGACTATCAGAGAAGATAGCGACGCTTTTACCCGGTTCGGTACATCTTTCTATCTCTCGGACGCAGTGATGAATTGTAGCAACCTCAGCTTGGAACACCGTCGTGTCTTTGCTGAAGGTTACCGAAAGAGCCCTTTTAGGCTTCTTAGAGTAAATACCCGCTCCAACGCCGTAGTCCGTTTTAGAGCCGTCAGTAAACCAGTTTGAGTCCGCTCTTACCGGGGCACTTGCCTCCCAGTCCTTCTTATCTGGTATTATAACCTGATATTTCCTATCTAGGTTAGGGGTACGAACCATGGCATCGCATGGCAATCCTAAAAGAGGTGCCTCCTTGAGTTCGTCTAGCAGCTTTTTATAGTCAGCCCCGTGCGATTTACTTATCGGTACTTGACTATGTAAGAGTCTGTGTACTGTGGACCTTGCGGCTCCTTGTACAAAGATATGTAATGGTGGCAGGTTCAGAATTACTTCAATCGCGGCGGTAGGGGTCGATCTCAACGCCCCCGTGGCGCACAGGCACGCCAGCCTTTGCACGCCACCCAGCGCTTTGGCCGCCCCCGCCTGCCGCGCCTTTGGCCACCATGCAACTGCTCCGTACGTTAACATGGATCTAATTACCCTTGTGTATAACCACAGAGTCATCTTGGGGCTAAGGCCCCAATTCTTCCCACACAACCTCCTACATCTACCCAGGGCGATGGTGGCTTTGGTGGTCAATTTCTGGATATGTGAATTCCATGTGTGCCTTTGATCAAACCATACCCCCAGGTATTTCACCTCTTTGACAAATGGAATTCGTTCGCCTCCTATCACTAGTGGCTGTAAGCCTTCTAGCGTTCTTTTTCTTGTAAACGTGACAGCCTGTGTTTTTTGAGCATTGACTGAAAGTCGCTCTTGTTTACACCATTTGTCCACTGTGTTAAGAGCGGTTTGCATACGCTCCACCAGAACCTTTGGAAACCGCCCTCTGACGACTATTGTAAGGTCGTCAGCATAGCCAAGGCAATGGAATCCCTTGCCGGTCAGCTTCCGGATTAGGTCGTCTACCAGGGTAGCCCACAGCAGGGGAGAGAGAACTCCACCCTGCGGGCATCCCCCTCCTGCCTCTGCCTCAATGGTAGCCTCGCCAATTGTGGATGTGATTATCCTTCTTTCCAGGCTGGCTCTTACCCACTGTAGAAGCTTCGGCGCGACACCCCTTCTCCGCAATGCCCCAATGAGCGAGTTAGTGGAACATAAAAATAATCATCAATCTTAACTCTAAACAATGTATACATTAATACAATATCAATTACAAAAATAAGGATTCCCTGATTGACTATATTTTACAAGATAAATGTTTAAAATTTTTCAACACACGCGATTGAAATAAACAAAATGGTCAAAATGGAATTATAAGAAAAATACGTCTACTTACAGGATAGCCGATCAGAGAACTCTTTTACCTATCGCTACAATCAGTTTTCTGGGAAAAATCACCGCTCAAATTTTCTACGCAACCGTAGAGCTTATTCCTACAATAACAATTCTTGATAGAAAACGCACTAAAAACAACCTGTCGTACAAAAGACTTAATGAATAGATTAAATGTAAATCTTAACTCTAGAAAACTAATATAAAAACAAAATAAATTCCCATGTAAAAACTTACTGTAACGCTATTTCGATACTGTTTAAATGTATACAGTTCTTAAGTTACACGGCCGTTACGTTTTAACCTTTTTTTTTTAAGAATAAAGCCGAAAAATAATCAAACGAATTTTTTAACAGATTGGCAAGTATGGAGATGTAGATAGGTTTCCCACTTACTTCGTAATCGCCTTAAATCGAAGGTGTAGGAACGTATTCTTCTCGTAAGTCGAGGAGGTACAGTAGTAGCAGGAAAAATATTAATTCTTTAATGATTCCACGCTGTAGAAAGTGCAGAAAACTAAAAACTGCAAAATTGCCGTGTTACTGGCTTTTTAAAGGAATGTATTTAATGTAATTCAAATCGTAGGAATCTGTCGGCCTCATTACCTCAATTGGTCAGAGCGGTCGTCCGGTAAACATGAGGTGTCAGGTTCATATCCTACACGAAGTAAAATTTTTAAATTGAAAATTGTCATGTAATTTAATTACAGTGGCGTGCTTCTTTAAATAAAAAGAAAAGGATACATTTTAGCCTACTGGAATTATATACTAATAATGTTTTGTTGCTAATACTATAGCAAAATAGAAATATATTTTTGGGTTTTACGCGTCAAAATATACCTTGATTACAGTCCAAATATATTCTTGACTACTTACTAAAAGTTGGTTAATAACACCGTTATTAAACTAAATATATTCTATATTCCTATATTATTAGTATTTAGATACTCTGATCAGAGAAACGTTAGGCCGTATGCCTACGATTTGGGAACCGAGGAAAAGTATTAAATTTCGCTCTTTGAACTTTTGGGCCCTACCACGCCTCATTCTAAAGCCACCGTTTCCGGAGGCGTTTGCGACGAGAAGGGGAAATACGAGTGTGTCGCGTTTAATCTGAGGACAGAATTTGCATCGCGAAATTGATTCGAACAAAGCGCCGTACAAAGAACTTTTTTTATTTAGTAGATCGAGAGGAAAAATTCGAAAAGCGTAAACGTTGTTGCTTTAAACGAAAATCCTGGACGAGAGAAATGAACAGGGGGTGACGAAACATACGCAGAACGAAAAAAAGGAAATAGTAGATAAGTAGTGTCGTAGAAGGGCCCTGGCAAATTGGATGGATTTACGAGAGAAGTTCGGATGAGCAACCCCAGTGCAAGAGCGGGAAATGTCGTGGTTTTGACGCGGAAATCCGTAATTCTGTGCTTGTTGGAGCGGCCATACACGTTTCGCTGGCGAAAAATATCATGTGTGCATCTTAGTTTATTTTAGTTTTACTTGTTGTTCTATGCTTGTTTCTCGTGTGTAGTTTGGGGAAGGAAATTGAAACTAGATGTATTTAATTTTCTTTTGTTGCAGGTTGCTCGACCGTAAATAAGAGCCGCAAAAGTAAGTTCTGTTCTTATTCGCATGTACATGTTCCATAAGTAAGCATGTTTACTCCATAGTTGCTTCCACATCCGCAATTTTGAACTCATACGGATATGAGAAACATTTCCTTTGTTCATGTTCATAGATTCGTGTCACTGAACCAAAAATGGTGCTTCAAATAATGAAAAATTTGTTGCTCACACGAAACAGGGTACTTATTATAATTGGTCGGAAGAATGAGTTTATCAAAGCAATGAAATAGATTTTATTAAATAACGAAAGAATTTATTGGTTAATAAATTATTCATTGTAGGTATTAATGAAACCAAACTCATTGAAAATGACATGATGACTTAATTGGTTCAACGAAATATGTTGTTTTCGTAAAGAACACCACTTTTGTTTTAACAACCGTATTTGGTTTACTGAATAACTGTTATCAATTTTATGTACGAATTTAAGTGATCGAATGAAAAAAGGCATCATAAACATTATTTGCTGATGCCTTCATCGCAAATGGTGGATTTAGTGTATGTTGTTCATAATCCTAACGGGTTTTAGTCATTGTTATAGTGTAAACTTGTAATTGGAATAACGAATTCATTGACACAATAATCGCATTTCATTCACCATTTCATTCACCTTTGATTTCGGAATTTATTAGGATATATCAGCAATATAATAGTATTACATATATGATAATAGGTATAAAGAAAAAGAAAGAAAATCATGCTTTCCAAACTGTTGTTCAATTTTATTAAACTCGATACTGTTACCCATTATCTGTTTCTTAAAAGATCAGAACCCTAGTAGAACCCAAACAGCTACGGTAATACGACAATTATGTTAGAAATAATATTTCCTCCTGTAATCACGCCATTCGTAGACTATTTCGACAAATATTGCGCCATTTTCTACCCCACTATCCGAGATGGTACAGTTAAGATACCTTATTAGTGCATTTCTAGGCGTATATAGCCCTAGCAAGGGACTTCTCCAGAGAATTATTCCCGCTACACCTACCGTTCGCAATTTCTCCTCATTACTTTAGCGTTAGTAATTCAAACAACTCTTAGATTTCAATTCAACTTTAAACAGGCAGCGAGGCAAATTGTTTTTGGCAAAGAGAAAAGAACCTCAGGTTTCTATCAGCAGCGCTGTATTGTTTCAAATAGTTCGGAAGAGATTACAAATTTACCGGCGAAGGAAAACGTTGGCTCGCTGTTCCAGCCTGCCTTACTCAGGGTACAAACAATTTCTGATTACCGAAAGTTTACGGAAGGGAAGTCATCTATTCGTTTCGATTCATCAGCGCCAGTCCTCTACTAAACTTTGAGATTGGGATCTCATTTGCGAGTTTTGTAATTGAGGCAATGTACCTTATGGAAAACAAACATGATTTAGCGAAACGGAATCTTAGATTAGTTCTTTACAAAACCATTGGGTAAAATAATTTAATCTGATTAAATACGCCAATTGCTTGCCAATGCGGCTCATTCAAAATTGTGCTTTTGATTTTCACAATACAAGTATTCTAAATAAAGAACAATGTTTAAGAACACGTAATATAAAATTTTTGTTATTGTTAATGCAGATTTGTTTGTAAAATATATAAATATATTGCAGACAAGGGTGCAACTACTGATCAAAGTGTTAGGAGCAAATTCAATCTTCGATATATTGCCGGTTTGCATTGGTATGTATTTGAAGCAGTCGATATAAACTTACTTAAAGTATTTGCTTTTATATAATCAAAATTTGTATTCTTTTACTATGCCAGCCACATCAATTTGTAGGTCTTTTATAATTAATTAGATATGTATAAATTGTACCTAGCGTAGTCTTTAATTTAGATTATCTGTACACGAAATACAATATATGTAATCAAAAGCGATATTTTCCTAGGTGGATAAGCTTTAACAGATACCTAATGAATACTTATCCTAATTGGATTTATGTATAAGTGCCATAAATTCACTGTAACACCTAACACACATTTAACCTCGGCAATAAATCAGTAACTTTAATTAATATAGTGAAAACTGTCCGGTAGGGTTCTGTTAACTTTCACACACGCTAAAACTAAAATGATAACATACATTAATCATAACCTATCAGAATAGTTTGTTATCACATTAATCTGGCCATTAGTAATCTTGCAGTGTGGATGTTATGTGTAAAATATATAGATTTACTATTTCATTATCATGTATTTATAAGCATATAACTCTTCTAGTTTCTATTGTGAACTGAACTGGTAACTTTTCACATATGGAAACAATAATAAAATAATAACAGACTCACTATTTACGGCTTATTCTTTAAATAGTCAATTGAAAGTAAAAAGCAAGTCCTTTGGGGTTACATGCCTATGCTTGCTATTCATAAAACAAAATTTTAATACACTTTGTAGACCCTAATGCTGCAATGTGTACATCGTTTCGGAAAGATTATCCGGTGTAGAATGATTTTATCAGAAACTTGCCAAATTGTTTGTGTCACGGGCATCAATGCCACTCAATTTGAATGTAAATTACATTAGCATAATGTAATCTTCGCCCTAGTTGGGAACTTCATTGTCTCATTTAAGATTTACGAGAAAATCTAGAGTATTGAGGCGTTGTTTTACCTACTGCCAGGAACGCAAATTTATTTGTACGCATATTATTCACTTACGATTGATGATTTCCGATTTTTTTTTGGCCTGCGGGATCAAAGCCCAACAGCAGTGAATTTCAAAAATGGTTCAGCTTCAGTTTTACGAGGGAAATGCACTCATTAATCATTATACACTCCGCCAAAAAAGTATCGCATAAACTAAAAAAGGGCATTTATGAACCAAGATATTTTTATACGTTCACAAAAAGTTTGCCTCGTGTATGTGAACTATAAAAACACTAACAAAATAATGGGACTTAGCGTTTTTACTTTTTTTTTTCTCTAAAAGAACACATTTACAAAAATGCATATGTGTAAGGTTTGTTCAGTTGTTTATTGAAAGTCTTCCTATACGGACAAATTTTAAAGTGCGAAGTCAGAGTTCTGTACCAACGCTTTTAAAACTAAAATGAGCAATTTAACTTTCAGAACAAGTGGCTGCTATAGTTGTTTTAATCGAAGATGGACGATCTCAAGCATATGTTGCTAATTTGATGAACATCAATCAGTCAAGTGTTTCTAGAGCCGTAGCCAGATACAGGGAAACAGGCATTTACAGTAGAAGACCTGTACCAGGTCGTCCAAGATGTTCTACTCGCCAAGATGACCGCTATTTACTACTACAAGCATTACGTCGAAGACATGTAACTGCGAGACAATTACAGAACGACTTGGCTAGAGTCAGAAATACTCGTGTGAGTACTCAAACTATTCGGAATAGGTTACGACAGAGTGGATTAAGAGCTAGAGTAGCTGTAACAGCCCCTCGTCTCACTAGGAACCACCGAGTGGCTCGCTTAAGGTTTGCCAGAGAACATGTAAATTGGAACATTAATGACTGGGCCAATATACTCTTCACAGATGAGTCAAGATTTGGTCTTTACACCTCAGATAGGCGTATCTCAGTGTACAGACGAAACGGTGAGCGCTATTCGCAGTGTAATATCAGACCTAGACCTAATTTCGCTGGTGGCTCTATTATGGTTTTGGGGAGGCATCTGTTTAACAGGTCGTACAGAGTTAGTACCAGTAGACAGAGGTACACTGACTGCCCACAGGTATATAACGGAAATTTTAGAAGAACATGTAGTACCATATGCGCCAATTATAGGAAACGAATTCATGTTAATGTACGATAATGCACGACCGCATGTTGCAATAATCGTCCAGGAATACCTTAACGATGTTGGTATTCCAGTTTTAGATTGGCCTGCGGTAAGTCCGGACATGAACCCTATCGAGCACGTGTGGGACCTCCTTCACAGACGGATACGAACCCAAAATGTTGCCCCAGCGGACCTGCATGGACTAGCAAATGCTCTCCGTGACGAGTGGGAGAATTTGGATCAGGCTTATATACGGAGGTTAATCGAATCTCTGCCAAACCGTATGCGAGCGGTCATAAGAGCCAGAGGTGGCAATACTCAGTATTAAAAGCTACTGTTATGACATTTTTCTTTCCAAAATTATAATTTCTTGTTTTAATAAAAATCTCAAGTATGAGTTCTTATTTTTATTTGGCCTGTATTTTATTTAAACAATCATAGAAATTATATCTTAGAGCGCATTAAAGTATATTTACAACTTTATGCTACAAACAAAGATTATGCGATACTTTTATGATTCAAAACTAAATTATGCGATACTTTTTTGGCGGAGTGTACTATATTAGCGACCTACCTAGATATAGATCTTTGCTTGCTTTAGAAAGCTGATAAGTTTATCGCATACATGTTTATTATTCAAACACAATAAAAAGTCACATTTACTGGTAATGGAATGTTTTCAACCACAAGAAAAGCATATAGCTGGTCAATGTTGTCCTTCAACCGTTAACACTCAATAAAGGTGTGGTTCAACCTACCTTCCTCGGCACCACATGGGCATTTAGGCGAATCTAAAACCTTGATTCTCTGCAAATGGGGAGGATACCTTCCATACCCGAATTTTAATCGTGCGATTGTGGTTCGGTATTGGTGTGGTAAACTGCAATCTATATACCATGATCTGGTGTTTGTCATGGGGTGAATGTATGCACAGAATATTCGTTTTTCCAATATCTATCCCACTCTTGCACTATCAATTTATGTTTCGCCACCTTGGTTAGTTCCGAATCAGCCAGTATGGGTCAATAGGCATGACCATCTACGCAAGCCTGCTTAACCAACTTATCAACGTACTCCTGAGGTTGAAGTGTGCCCTTAATCCAATAAAATTGAATTCGGTAAGTACATGTATAACATCTATAATAACAGGATGCATACTTAGATAGTGTTTGCGGTGTTGTAAACACTGTAGTACACTGGCTGAATCAGTTATAATGACAAGGTGGGTAACATTTGTTTGGAAGTTAGACGCAAATTTCAAGGCTTCGCGAATCGCTACTGCCTCTGTGGTGAGCAGCCTCCGGATCAAGTTTATACTTTTTTTTCACCTCTATTCCACTACCGCAAGCATAGAACGCACAACCACATCCCTCTGCGTTTTTCGCACCATCTGTATAAATTATTAATGCCTCCTTCAGTTTAGACCTAATAGCGGTGAACAGTTGTACGTCGTGGTTTGGTTGACCAATATAATTAGGAAAAATAACCGATCATCAATTCATAGGAGCTATAAGTAAACTTCATCGCTTATATAACTAACTTTTGTGGTATTTCAAATTGAAAGGTTTAATTTATGCAAGATGCAGGCAGCGTTGATTCGTAGTTTAAAAATCTGAGCCGTTACTTTTCTTGTTTCGCAAAGATTGAATTTACTTCTCCAACAAAAAAAAAACAACTTTAAGAAAGATGCTACGGTCGGCCGCAACTTTCATAACGACTCTTCCGTTCCTACGATTTGAAAAATGCCTAAGCGCAAGAGGACGTAGTCATCCCTTTAAGAACAAATACCCCCATCGTCGTGGGAGGCAGAATTTCTCAGAGGGAGTGAGAGAGATGGAAAAGTTTAACTAACCTCTTCTTCCGGTTCGTTTAGCTAAATTTTATCAAAAAGGCTCCTAATGAATAGTACGTCATTATGCTCGGACGCACTTGGGGCATCATCAACGTAAAAAGTATTTGCACAAGCAAATTTCTTAGAGGGCCCTTCGCGTTAGGGTGTAGATAGCGGAAGCGTAAATATAGGTCAATATGTACATTTTCTCCGAATTAAAGAGAAAAACGGGTAAATGCAAAGCGTCAAACATGCCAATTGGGATAACAAGTGAGAATCTGCTGAATTATTGTAAAAAAGATATATTGTTGCTATTGCTTAATGTATTTGCAGGAAAACTAAGTTGTGTTTTCATGCTTGGAACTTTTTCTCCTTTTTGCGTAAAAAATAAAAAAAATTGCAGTAAAAAGTAACTAAAGACAGTAGCTGTTCGAGGAAACTTCTCGTGTATTGTAATTATTATGTTACACTCTAACGAAGATTTGGTAAAATTCCTGTACGGTTTCCGGGCAATTATATTACCCCGAAACCATGTAGGTATTTTACTTGTGCGAGTAAGTTCACTTTGATGTGAAAATTCACCAAGGAAATTTACTACTGGTGTATGAAAATTACGTAAAATTAAGTAAAATGAAATTTACCCAGTAAATTCCATAGGTATTATTTGTAATTCCTATATAGTAGTAATATTAAGATACGTTTTTGAGGGAGTGCATGTGTGAGCTCATCCAAGGTAATCTAATGAAATCATCAACACAATCTATCTACACTATGTATTTGTATATACACAGCGTTTGATTTAATATTTAAACTGTTTCCATCGCCTGTGGTTCTGTTCAAATCTGACGTTCCAGCATGGATTGTATTGCCATCACCAGAGTACTTCTATCTCTCAAATTGTTGTCCAAACCGAAAACCGCATCTTTCTAACTTTTGTATTTCCTGAAGTATTTCCAAACACCGAAGACACTGCAAATGTAATTTTTTTTTTTTGGAAAAAACGTCATGTAATTAGGAAACGGTACAACTTAGCCCCAATGTATCCCTAACGTATTGTTATTTAAATTTAACAAGGAATCCAAAAGTGTAATAATATACAGGCTGTTTCATTTAAAATAATAGAGTTAGTAGCCATTTCTGAAACTAATTTTAACATATGTAGAATATGATTCGAGGCAACATTTATTTGAAACATTTTTTTCAAAAAGACAATAATAAATTGTTACACTTTGCATTGAATCGAAAATGACTTTGATTTCAATAATTCATTTCGCTTTTTTAATCATAGGCAACATCAGCGATATAAACGTTATTTTGAAGGCAATTTTAAATTCATTCTCTTTACTTTTAATCTGGCAATTGCAATTACGACTTTAGAAAAACCGCTACGTCACGTAGCGGTTCCTTTTCGCGCGGAAATATTTAACTTGCGCGCCACGAACTTTAAACTCGCTTATTTTAAATTCATTCATTTACGCGCCAACCTCTTAGACGCTTCGCCTTTTATGATCCTTTGTGCATCTCTGTACGTTGCTATTGGTTCATCCTGTTTTTTTGTACCTACTTACCGAGCCTTTCTAAGGGCTTTGCACGCTACGCGCGCTCTCTGTTCCAGTTCAGTTAATTTGCCGTTGTGACGTACTCGTTTTGTCTAGAAAACACAGAAACCACGTGCTGTCCCTTCAGCTTCCGAAGCCCCCTTGTCTTCAAGCTACAGCTAAGTAGTCTCTGTTCTCTTCAGTTAATTTTGCCGTCGTAACTGACCTTTTTTTAACTCGAAACACAGAAACCACGTGCTGCCCTCCAGCATACACAAAAGCTTCGAACTCAACTTCAAGCTACAGCTAAGTAATCCTATTTAAAACGTATCTATCGCTCTCTTTTATTTTATTTAATTACTGTTGTTACTTATACTTTTAACTTGTAATTGCCAGTAACTTTGCTCTCACTAGCAGTCATTTACTATTCACTGATAGAAACGGATTAATTGCGTCACTTTTAAATTAATCTCAGGAATTCGGCTACCACGTGCTATTCCTTCTTTTGTCTTAATTCTAATATCAGAATACAGCAACCACGTGCTGTTCTTTTTACATTAATCTTAACACCAGAAGTCAGCAACCACCTGGCCAGTTTTCTTTTTTTTTTCTTTTTTTTTTTTTTATTATTACAATAGAGTTATCGTTACGTTTTGGATCTTTCTTTTTTTATTAATCATTACAGCGACTCCAAGCGTCATACTCGTGTGTACCGCTTTTCTTATTAAGTTGCATCAGGTGGAGCACACACTGCGTCAGAACGCCACGCACACCTGATCGTAACAAAATCGGCTAGGGACCGTTGCATCTTAGTTTTAGAGATACAATTTACAAGACACAGGTTTCTTCAGGACTACTCTGACGACGATAGTAGGACCACTGTCAAAACTTTGGATTTAAAAAGTCCCATAGACGATAGAAACTCAAACTCCAACTCATATTCTACTACTCAAAGTCTAATCATCAACAACTTCGCCTCATAAATAAATCAAATACTTTTATACATATTCAGATCCATTTTAGTAATGCTGGTTGGCTATAAAGAACATGGTACAAATGAAAATTCCCAAAATTTATAACCGCAGATATCATATCTCTCGCCTTGCAACGTATTATGCTAATATTGTTTTAAAACCGGATTGGTTCCTATTCATCCCTTTCCATTCAACACCGTATATCATCCGACTTAAACGGAGAAATGAAACGATTCCAGGGTATGTGGAAAAGGCAACAAATAAAACCGTTTTCTTTGGGAGAACGTCGGATCCGATACTGTTGCTGCAGGAACGGCAACAACAGCAACACATAAATAAAACGGCCTAGCGATACCCCGTTCAAATTATATGTATGTATGAGCGCAGACCCGTTTCCCCGCTACCTATATGCTGCCGCCGATTTAGGGTGGGAGATCCCTGGTACTGCCGAGACGACGTAATATCCATCCCTAGATAAAAGATGAAGCATTCGCATTCAGAGGAGGTTTATATCAAAATATGGAATTTGTTTCGTATCCAAATGATGGTTAAAGCCCGGAGACGCTGTAGAGTGACGTATTTACCTTCCCATACCCAAGAGTAAAGTAAACAATGAATGTACGCTGTTGTCAACTTGTGTCGATGAAATAATAACCCCCAGAGAGATAAAACAAACCTTGCATGTATAGCATGTTACTGTTCTAATGTTATTTGTATACAAAAACAATAAAATGGACCGAGTAATGCATTGTATTAAAACACAAAAGAATAGAACAATGAAGCCCTCCATTTAGTATATTACTATAGTTGATTATGACATCAATGCTTACAAGAAAGGTAGAGCACCAGTTGGAAAAAGTAGAGAAACAAAAATTTACATTGTGCAGAATGTAAACTTAAATGTCTCTAACTTGCAATTAAAAAGACTAAGAAATGAATGATGTATATATATAACCGTTAAACTTTGGTTGCAGATTGCTAACCAGCAAAGTAGTCGTCTAAATATTTCATACGCGGTATTTCTTTGGTAAAGGTGGGTAAAAATGTACCAACCTTGTTTAGAGCTAAAATTTCCCCTTTAAGTCATATACAGGAAAAGTAAAATTAACAGGAATTATTATGCCTCAAAATATTTGAAACTTATATATTAAAAATTATAGTTAATAGCTTTTGATGAAACATTGCTAGAGAAAATATAATTTTGGAGTATAAACACCGACTTTGGAATTATATTAAAAACAAAACTATAAAATACCAGTAAGCAAAACCGCTTTTGCTTGCTTGGACTTTATATCAAGCTGTAGAATTGCATGCATATTTTGTAAAAAAAAAAAAAAACAGATAATAATAATTACGCTTGTGCCGTTGAGCGATTTAAGATGCTTGACTCTCAGCATTTGCCATGGAGTTTGAAAAACAACAGAAACCTCACTGTGAGAACGAGTCCTAAGATTCAGATCCCAGACCCCATCACTAATAAATAACCAAGCGTAGGTACAAGCTATATTAGACTTCAGAGCCATAATTTGCAACAGCTAAGATGGTCAAATATACTATGTTTATTCCTTTGCCATTTGTTCATGAAGCATATTATATAGCTTAACAGATCCAGATCAACAGCTATAAATTTGAGCCTGATGATATGTCTTTGAAAAATGAAACCGGTCGCTTGATTATTAAAGACTTTTTGAGAAATCAGGTCACTTTTATTTCTTCTCTTTCTCTTGCTGAAAGTATATTGTTGTAGATACATCTATTGGTTCCTATTCACATGGAAAAAAAAATCTTATTTATCTCTATATCAGTAAATGTTTTTTATTTATATATCCATTTTCTTACTTAAAAGTGTATGTTTATTCATATTATTTATGCGATTGCAGCCAGTGGGTTAACCTTGATGATACATTTGAGTATCATCTGCATACATCAGCAGCTGACATGTGTTCACAAATTTATGAAACGATGATGTATATATAGTATATTGTTAGCACAATTACACAGTAAATCAAATTACCGAACAAGTTTGACACGTTTATTATGAATAATACAACAATGATAATAATGCACTGCAATAAAACGTTCTCTCTCGTCAACCACTTTTCTAAGAGTGTCCCGGTCCTTCCCGTCCTCGGTCTAGCGTCCCTCATCCCTCGGCGTTATCGGTCCCCTCTGCAATCCCTGGCGCCGGCCACCCAAGGGCAGACGAGCCTGGTGTCGCTAACACGGCCAACCTGACGGATGTTCCGCTCCCGGAACATTCACCTTCAGAATCGTCATACTCTGTAACTCATCAACATCGAATTAAATCATATCACCAACGTACCAGTACGTCGCATTCTGTTCTAGGGAGCGACACCCCGCAGGCCAACTTTGCCTCATATCACCTACGTACACCTATGCGTCTAAAACCCAACGACAGTCTCTTTCATAACCCTACGCAGGTGTACGTCTAAAACCCAAACCCCATTTCCCTGCCCGCCCACATCGAAACAACTGTCGCAAAAACTCAGGTACGTATCATGTGCGTCTAAAACCCATAGACAAAACTGTCTCTTATACACTACGCACATGAACGTCTAAAACCCATCCCCCTTTTCCCTGTCCCTTCACATTGAAACAACTGTCACAAAATCTCACGTACGTATCATGTGCGTCTAAAACCCATAGACAAAACTGTCTCTTAAACCCTACGCACATGAACGTCTAAAACCCACGTACCATGTGCGTCTAAAACCCATAGACAAAACTGTCTCTTAAACCCTACGCACATGAACGTCTAAAACCCACGTACCATGTGCGTCTAAAACCCATAGACAAAACTGTCTCTTAAACCCTACGCACATGAACGTCTAAAACCCACCCTCTGCTCCCCTCCCCACACGCAGCCATGCATTGTAAAAGAAAACAACAACCCCCCACCCATTATCATACAAATTTCTCTCATTTCTATTCATCAAACAACTACTTCAGTGGTCTCTTTCAATTCTAGTAGTGCACTACAATCTACAAGATATTCTAATACTGCTACTCTACGGCCGTACTACTAACACAAAATACCTTTATCTATACCCAGGTCATACTCTTCCCGAAAATGTGACAACACTTCCGACATGTCAGTTGTTAAGGACCACTCACGAGGCCACAACCTTAATTGTTCTTTTGCTGCTTTAATGATTCTTTGGTTACGTATCCCCTAGTAGCCTGTATCAGTGGTGTAGTCGAGTTGGATTTTCCATAAAGCACTCGGCCATTCTGCCCGTTGACTCTGTGGACATCTGGAGTTATGAAATGGTATTGAAATATGAAATGAACCTTTTTAACGCCTGTTCAGTTTCGTAAGCCTTAACTGTTTTAAGGGAATTAAATCGCAATATTCGGTAAATGCGTCCACGAGAACAAACACGTATTTAAATTTATCCACCGATTTTGGTAATGGCCCCAAACAATCAACGTGCACAGTGTGCATCGGGTTAGGCGGTCTTTCCTGTAAGAGAATCTGACCTTGCAACGGTCCCGTTCGTATCTTTTTGACAGCGTAACTAAGACAATGTCTAATATAGTTTTTTACGAAATTTCTAAGTCTCGGAAACCAAAAGTGCAATAAGATAGAGTTTGTTAAAGTACCCAACGACCCTAGTTTGTCCGTCATATTTTTGAATGGGAATGTCCTTGTAACCGATAGCACTGGCATCTGTATGCGATTCAGTTGGTAAGTTAGGATTGAAAGTTACTAAGGGTTTCGATGTTAAAAAATTTATAACGTACTTTCTAGCAATTTCATGTTCTTCTGACCAAACAATTCTCAGACTTATGCCGTATTTTAAAACAAAATTTACATTTCTCCGATACATAACCAGCCGTTTCGTTCTGACTATAGCCCGTGGGGCGATAGGGATGTTTACCGATGCCGCATTGCTGTGAGAGCCGACAATATTGCTGTACATGTCCGATACCCCCGCACTTGAAGCAGGTAGTCGTCGACTTCTCCGCGTCAAATTGGCTACATGAGAGCGGTACGGACTCGTTTTTAAACGTATTTGTTACAGGCACGGACTTCGGTATGGCGCTTAAGAAAGATATTAATTCGGTTATGCTACTAAAATTTCGCATATTTATCGACTCCTGAACTTTAACATCATCAATACCGTACACAATTAATTCAATTAAATCAGAATTACCCCAACTAGCGCGTAAATTTTTCAAAAGACCCAACTTTTGGTGAACATAGGCAATAAACGTACTACATGCAGAACTCTTAAAAATAGAAGCCTCATGTAACAGTATTTTTCTTGGTGGGGATGATTCCATAAAATCAATCCTAAACGTTTCCCACGTTCTTTCACTAGGACACCAGCAATCGAACCAGGCTTTCGCATCGTTAATTAAGAAACGTCCAACTCTTACCAAAGTTTGCAGATCAGTCCACTCAAATTCGTGTTTAATTTTTTCTACTTCCCTAATCCATTTTTCAGCGTTATCGATATCAGGACGGAAAAGCGGGAGATCCACTTGCTCGGGCGCAGTTCTATTGTTTTTAATAGTTTTCGCCAATTCTCGCAGTAGGTCCTCCATGTTCGGGCAATGCTTGAGCTCGAATCCCACTTCTGATGTTAGCACAATTACACAGTAAATCAAATTACCGAACAAGTTTGACACGTTTATTATGAATAATACAACAATGATAATAATGCACTGCAATAAAACGTTCTCTCTCGTCAACCACTTTTCTAAGAGTGTCCCGGTCCTTCCCGTCCTCGGTCTAGCGTCCCTCATCCCTCGGCGTTATCGGTCCCCTCTGCAATCCCTGGCGCCGGCCACCCAAGGGCAGACGAGCCTGGTGTCGCTAACAATATAAAAGTGGTCCTAGAACGGACTCCTGTGGTACACCTCTAAGCACAGGCCTAGCTGACGAAATATTATTATTTAATTTAACACACTGACTCCTACCATCCAAGTAGGAACGAAACAAATCAACTGCTGAAACTGACAGACCTATAGACGATAAGACTACTAAAAGCAAAGAATGATCAATTGTGTCAAATGCACGACTATAGTCTAATAGAATTAACGTAGATACCATACCTTTATCCATGGCACCCAATATATCATCGGACACACCCAACAAGGCTGTCTCACAGCTATGTCCAGGCCTAAACCCCGCCTGACAATCAGGCATGATATTATGATTTTGTAAAAAGCCTCGTAATTGTTCACACATAATTTTTTCTACTATTTTAGACATAACTGGGAGAACACTTACCAGCCGCAAATCTTTAAATGACGTAGGGGATGCTACCTTGGGAATTGGGGTAACCACCGCTCTTTTCCAGCTCGATGGGAAAACAGAATCAAGTAAACAGCAGTTGACAATGTGAGTCAAGTATGGAAGTATTGTAGGACAACAAAGCTTCAGCATATCAATTGATAAGCCATAATATAATGTAATATAATGTTATATGTTTATTATATTTTTCAAATCAACAAATTGTACTAGCTTCTCATTAAAAAAAGAAACCATCCATCATACGGATCACATATAAAAAGGGTTTACGGGCCGCTTTTCGAACGAAAAACTAATTTCTTTTTCTCGATTTAAAAAAAAATTGTGTAATTTTTCTTGCTTCTAATGGCATAAGTGGTTGAAGTTTCGAAAGCAGTGTTACTGTTTCGTAGTTTACGCTGTAACTTTAGAAAATAATGGACAGGTAATACGAAATACAAACTTACAAAGAGTAGAAAAGAGCGAACCCATGAGTAGTAGGTAAATATATGTTCTATACTAACAACACTATCGTTCTTATTCAGTTTATAACGTAAAAACAAGTGTAAAATGTCGACTTTTTCACATATCAGAATATTCTCCTAGCGATATTAATATCGTTCTTTTTGTATATGGCAGAGTAATGGAAGATGATTTGTAGACCGTGATTTTTTTAAATATATACCAGATTGAAAGCAAGACTGGAAACTAGTTATTAGAAGAGAGATGATTCTGAAAGCTAATTTTGAAGATTGCTATAAGATTTACGACTAAATGCATTCAATATCACATAACGGAAATACGAAACTATAGTTTAGAGAAATAGAATTAAAAATCAGTCAGTGAAATCTAACCAAAGTAGAGTTGTAAATGTAGCTAACCAAATTAACATTATTTACACTGATTTTTTCGCATGCATTCGACATTGTAGGCTACCCTGTTTTATTTTCAAAACTTAAACCTTTTGGCTTTGCTCCTTCCCTTGTAATAGTTTTCGCCCTCATGCATTTATTACTAAAACAGGCTTGCCACAAGGGTGTGACCTTGATCGTCTGCTGTTAACACTGTCTTCTTAGTGAGTTATTAACAACTCACCTATCCCCTCTTGGCTTATGCGGGTTTAAAGATCTACTTTATGATTCTTGATGCTGATGACACTAGTTTTCCTGCAACTAAATTACATAATAATTCAACGCTGTTGTACCTCTAAACTATAGTAAGTCATCTAGTAAGTGTTGTGTCATAATTATGCTCGCCCCAAATCTCCTATTGCTTCTCAGTATACAATTGAGGGAACCTATCTTGATGCAATGAACTCATTTAACGATTTAAAAGTTTCTTAGACAACCAACTAAGCTTCAAACAACAGTTTGCTAAAGTATGCGCAACTTGCTACAAGAAGTTGGATTTTGCTATTCGTATTTTCTATGTCCGGCTGCTCTATCAGTTTCCGAAATGTTTTTACCTGGCATTGTAGCCTAAAATATTTTTATCTAGGTTGTATTCTGAATCATAGCGTCATTTGCATGCTCTGTCCTTGAACTTATCTAGTAACTTTTGATAATCGGCACCCGTGCTATCGATGCCACTGACATTTTTTGAAGTTAGATAGGGTGCGATTGTGCAATGACACATTTAAGTATGGTGAGGATAACATATCCAGAACGCTAAATTGCGCCATGCAATCGCACTTGGAGCCCAAACATTTAATAATAATGATAATAATGATTCATGCCTTGATATCTCCCAAATTTTTCGCCAATTACAAGAGCTGTCGGATGGTCATGAGCTATTGTTACATCCTCTAGCGGTTGTCAAAGGTTGAATAAAAACCCCAGATACCTCACTTTCAAAGCAGGCTCTGCATCCAGGGCCCACATCAACTTCTTCTTTTCATCATTTGGATTTTGTTCCGTGAGTCCAATAAAATAATATAGCACTTAACGTTCTTAGAGATTACATGTAATGAAATATTGTTTTCTATTTAAGATAAAATTTATTTCGTGTCTTTTTAAATTCACGTTTTCATTAGAATATATGTACATATTTCAATCACACTAATCGAACTATGTAATTGATTACCTACTTCTTACATCTTATCAATATACGATATGATTTTCAGGTAATTGTCTTAAATAATTGAGTAACCATTCATTTGTATGCTACTGGCAAGATCATTCGTGTTAGATTTGATTAGAGCCGACCTCCGTTTCTAAATACAACTGGTTGATCTACTGAACACGTCGAATGTCTAGATGGATTAGCATACTGCATTAATTTAGCATTCAACAGCAACTTCTGGTTTAAACATTCCGCATGCATTCCAGTATAAATAAGTGATTTCTTGTTTATACAAGCCGAGGACTGACATGAAGTACTAGTTTCTAGCATCAATGACAATTTAAATGCATACGGGGAATCCTAGGCTGTTCCAACTACTACCTGGTTACGTTCTAATAAGTAATTCAAGATACTAACGTTAGCTGGACGTTTCATATCAAACACAAATTTATTGCTTCCATTTACGAACTTCAAAATCCTCTATGTTCCTCTAAGGCTAAATTATTATCATGAAAATATAGCTCGCAAAGTTATAGAGACAAAGGGGCTTCTTGTCGAATCGAATAGGTTCTATGCTATCACAAGGTAAGTTTCTTGTTTTCCAGTGTAGCGACATTGATATTTTAAAAGTAAACTTATCGCCACAAATTTATTAGAGAAGGTGAAAATACAACACTGAAACCGCAAAGGACGGAACGCAGACGTGACGTAAACTATCGACTACAAACTAACTTAAAGCCTTTGATACTATCAATCATAAACTCCTACTAAAAATGAGAGTCTGACTAAAGAATTTTCGCACTGGTTTCTACACCTTAAAAAAGGCAATTTTTCGTCAAATCAGTATATGTGCCCTCTACCGTAAAAATGAGCTCAGGGATAAAATAGAATATGCCGAGATTGAATAGAAATTGGGTGCTTATAACTTGAATATAACTTAAAAAAAGAAGAAAACAAAAAATTACTTCGACAAAAGTTGTTGCTCCTTAGGTGATATTTGATGAATTTTATATGCACGTGGTATATGTGTGGTATATCTTTCTGGAATAACATTTTTATTTGGAAGAGGAATTCTGTGGGACTTAAAACTTAAATCGGAAATTTCATATTAGGTTTACGTAAAATGAAATGAAGGAGGCTATTGAAGCTCCAGCTGCGAGTGCTGGAAGTGATTTTATTAGTATTTCACAGTAGGTATGCTTCTTAAAATTTTTTTGTTTGTTTAAAGAAAAGCAAAGAAAACTTAAAATGTATGCAAATTCAAATTACTCCACTTGCATAGGTTTTTGGTGCATTTTACCCTCAAGGAACGCTGTTCAGGTGTCAAATTCAAGTTTTCATAAATTTTTGTAGCGATAATAATAATAATAACAATAATCTTTATTGATTCATAGAATTATAATAATAGTTGAATCAGTCAAAAAAAAGAAAAATAAACAAGAGTAAAAAGTAATCTAAATACTAAGAAAGTGAACACAAGAAAATTTTAAACAAAAAAAGTGTTACAAAAGATATTTAAGTATTACTAAATGAACTATCAGCTAGACTGTAAATATTCTTCTATGCTATAGTAACAACTACATGTCAGCATTTCTTTCACGCGTTTTTTAAAAAAATTTGATTTTTATATTCTTTCGGCAATGTATTATACAGCTTTCGCCCCAAATGTTCTAAACCTCTACATTTTACAGAAAGATCAGCTTTTGGCACATGATGAACATTTTTGTTTTTTACATATCTGTTTTTGTTGTTATGAAAATAGCATAATAGTAAAGGCACGGCAAAGTCAAAATTTGCAAATCCATAAAAATAGGTTTACATGAGTCTGTTGTTCTTATGCCGCTAATTGTAAGTATTCCTAAAACTTGTTTTTGGGCAACAAATACCTTTTTTGGTGCTGGTGAGGAGCCCCACAGAAGTATACCGCAATTTAAACGGGACTGTATTTCGGAATAATACAATGATATTAGTGTTTCCAACTGCAAACAGCTTCGTAAACTCCTGACCAACTTATTCCAGTGATCATCCCACAATAGATTGTCCTGAACTATTATTCCTAAGAATTTTGCCTGATGTTGTTGTTTAATTATTTTGTTATTTACGCTAACGCTGCAGGTAATATTTTGTTGCCTTTGATGGGTATGGTACAACAGAAAGTTTGTTTTTGCTTCACTAAGCCTTAATTTGTTCGCACAGAACCACTTATACAGGCGATTTATTGCATTATTTGCAGTTATCTTTGTTTGCTCCAGACTATTATTTGTAATGACAAGTGTGGTGTCATCTGCATACATAAAGATCAAAATGTCTGACACAAACGTGCAAATATTATCGTTATACAAATTGAATAGGAGAGGGCATAGCACAGACCCCTGTGCAACTCCATGTAATACTGGTTTACAAGCAGATATAAACTTTTTTACAGTGTCACCATTAATATAACTAATGCTAACATATTGCATGCGACCATCCAAATATGATGCAATCCAGTCTGCAGCGGTGCCCCTTATACCGTATTCATATAATTTGTTCAGCAATATTGAAGTATGTTCGTTGTTATGAAGGAACTTTCGATATAAAGTATTTTTAAGTTTACACATTACCTATATCTCCTACCTTTTAAGATTTATATATAAAAAGAGTAAGTCAATCGGTTTTCAAAGGCACCCCTTTGTAAATTGATTATGTTTGAGTTTCTTTTGTATAATCTCAAATCTCCTAGAGCTCAAGAATTATCTAGAATATTATAAAAGCAAAATAATACATAAAAGTTACTTTATATTAGCCTCTTCATAACAATGGAATATACAGGATATTACACTTAAAAGAATTCTTGAATGATGGACATATTAGTAAAAATATAAGTGAAAGTTGTTTGATGTTCAAATCTACTTACAATTTCTAGCTATACAGTATACACTGAAACTAAATAACGCTAAACAAACCCAGAAGCACATGAAAAGTGAATGTGACAGCTCACCAACTCGACCCAAAGGTAATATGCACAGCTACATTATTCTGGACTGCTTTCTACATTGGATAAACTTGTATCCTTATTACTTGTGGTACTAAAAGGATCCAATTTCGAAACCGAGCCTGGAACTGTTCATGATCGTTCATGAACGTTTCGTCCTCATTTGTACGAGGCACCTTTAGGACTGCTACTTCTGTCGTTGTTGACCTAAAACCAAGAGCTAACACATAAAGGTAGGTTTCTATGTGAGTAACGGTTATAGGTTAGTGAGGCGTGATGGTTACAGTTGGATTATTTTGAAAGCAGAGGTTTCCTGGTGCTTCTAAATCGAGATATTCAATGGATTATTGGATTTTGCGGTTATAATAGTGAGGATTTGAATTGAATTTTGCTACTCAGTAGCCTATGATAAGAAAATATAGACCCATTTACCCACAGTACCCAATTGTAACTCTCATATTCTACAACGTGAGCGCGCATCCAAAGCTCTGTTCCACTAACGTGAGTACCACCGAACAGACACAGAAACACCAGAATCTTCAAAAGGATTACGATCATTGATAGGAAGCAAAGCTTGAAATTAAGTTTTATGCAGGGTTTTGTGTTTGAATAGGATTTTCCCTAACGGTCGATAACATTTTGTATGTTGGGTAGATATACATTGGATTGATAAGCAAAAAGAAATAATTTATATTTCAGATACAGGGATTCAGGATGTAGATGTCGGTTTATAGTAGACACGATTTCTAGGATAGTCCTGGTTGGGATTTCAGTAAAATGGAATAGCTCTTGGGACAGCAAATTAGATTCGAATATAGCAATAGCCCTTCATACTAAAGAATTTATGATTCCGTTACGTTGACGAATCGTTAGAGCGACAAATCATCAGAACATTTAGCAAAGTGAAATTACCATCTAACTCGCCTTCACATTGAATTTTATGTTATGCTGGGAATTAAGGAATGTGAAGAAACTATCGATGAAATCATATCCATGTGGCCAGATTACAAAGATGCCGTCAAAATATCTAACTCAGCATATTTGTTACTGGTAATAGGAGATTAAGATTTGTTGCTCAAATAACTACATAAAAATATTGGTGACAAGAAGAGAAAATGGAGAATCCCTGGCTCTACCCAAGTTTCTTGTTCATAGTAGCAGCTGTGGAATTAGAAACAGATAGAGGCAACGCAAACTTTCACCAAATCAGCTAAGCCTTCGGTTAAAAGGTTGGAAACTAGAACGTCTCGGATTAACTGAAGAGTATCGGATATAGGGACTTTGATAAATGAGGATTCGATGACAAAACTAATAAATAAATTCTGGATATATACCGTGAGTCCACCAAGTCTGTGTGACCTACATGTTCGTTTAGCAACGATTTGTTTGCTAATATTTATTTATCCAACACTGATCAAGAAACAATATGCGTTTAGATCCATCGGGGCATTGTGCTGAGTATTTGAATCCAGATTGCGCTTGATTTGATTCCATCTAAAAATTAATTTAAAAGATTTTAACTTGAATATCAAATATGAAAAACTATTCCTATTACTGTTACTGAAACAAAAAAGAAGTTACGCTTATACATCTCATGTTTAAACTTTGCGAACAAGGAGCCGACTCCTCAGAAAATTTTAATCAGTTCCATTGGAAGGACATATAAGCGCTTATTGAATTCGCCAGTCGTGAAAGAATTTCGCGCTGAGATTTTTCGTGCATTAAACAATTTAACAATAAGTGCAAAGAGTGCGCCGCTGCTTCGAACGAATGCGAAAAGAGAATTTCAACAGTTCGCCGGAGACGAGAGCATCCGGGGAGGCGAATTGAAAAATTGTAAATGAGTTTTCTTTTTGTCACGTTAGCGAATAATTCCTCCGAACAAGAGCTAGGGAATCGCAATGTGAAAAAATGTTTTTATTTTGTCCCTGTGAACGGAGCAAAAGAGGTTGACGATAAAGTAGATGTTTTATTCATATTATTAGTCTACGAGTATTACGAAATAAGGTACCAATTTGTACTTACTAAGCCGAACACCTGAAAGTCTTAGCATAAAAGTTTATTAGGAAGTGTAAAAATATTCTGAACTCGAACAATACACATGATGTAAAGTGTTTTAATCAAAGGAGCTGTAAACTGGAAATAAAATGCACTAAAAAAAGGTGAAAGCTAGCGAACAAATACAATTAATACACCGTAAAAAAATTAAAATTCCAGTAAGGAAAGATTAAGGAACATATAATAAAGAAGTTGGGAAGTTAAGTTAATTACAGAGAAGTATTGATTGAAGCCGCAAATTTTATACTGTATAGTTGAAGCTGAATATTACAAATTATAACCACATTATTTGAAATATTGTTTCAACTCACAACCGCAAAAATTATAATTAGTAGTCTCTAATGACTAAATACATTTTTCAATTTAAGTAGTTGTATTTGTTATTTAGAATAGAGTCGACATTATAAACAAAATAATTGCGAAAGCAAATTTTTAAATAAAAACACCTATTTTTTACGTTGTTAGGGGAGAATGAATAGAAACTGTTTTAAACAATGTAATTATTTTTTTTTTAAACCGAGGATAGCGAGCGGTCTGATTTTTCTTAAATTTTTTTTCATATAGGGAAGGGACAAAGCATAAAAATGTTCTGCAGAATGAAATTATTTCTTTCGACACCGTAATTAGGAAGCGAGGTGATTTTTTAATGATAAAATTAATTTTCCGCACAATACCGGAAAAGAGAGAAAATACAAAAATGTTGCTGAAAATAAATTAGTTTTTCTTAATTGGGGTAGTAGAGAAAGATTATTTAAAAGATAAAATCATTTTTTCAACACCGGGGAAGAAAGAACCAGTATATTGCTATGTTATTGTATGTGAATTATGTTTAATGAAACCCAGAGAATCCATGACAATCAAAATTGTGTTATGTAGGTGTATTTTTACTTTCATCTACTTAATTATGTAAATTAATGTAAAATGCTGACAACTAACTTACTTGACCGTATAGATTTAATTACTGCTTTGTTCCTACGGTTTTGATGGCATGTTCGTGTCTTCCGATTGATGTTCGAGGTTGAGAATTTGAATTCAGTCGTATCGTCGATATCTATTTGGGGGTTGCCAGGCTAGTTTCGTCTTGGAAATAGAAGTATATTGAGAACAAATGGGAGAAGGGACTTCTATTTCGACTTTTATGAGAAAATAGTAGCTTTTCGAAACCTTTATCTAGAAATTGTTTTATTTATCAGTATAAAATTCTAAAAGTGCTGTAATTTACTTACTTTTGGATGAGAGTACTACGTGTTTTCTGTTTCTAAAGATTTAAAGCAATTCTGGCTGTAGGATTCTACTGGCGCACAGTACGACAAATGTGGACAAAAATCGTAAAATTTAATTTTTTTCATTCAAGTTAAAACTTATTGCAGATTAGAGAACGAACCTCTCTGGTAAAGAAATTAACGATCGCATGAACTATGGTGTCGAATAACGAGACGGAGAATCAATCAAATTTGGAGATAAAACATCGAAGAAGCCCAGTGCCACATTACACGCGCTTTGTTACTAAATACATCTATACCTACTATCGGATGATTGTCAATGTCGACGGTTCTGCAAATGTGTGAAACGTGTTCATTACAGTATTATTATTACGGACTGCTGTACAGTAGATATGTACTAATTTCTTTTCCAAAATCCCGATCACTAATAAAAAGGAATATTTATTTTATTTATTTATTATCTGCATTTTCCTTTTTGAAGTGATTTTTCGAAAATACCCCAAAAAACCCCTCCGAGGTATTTGTTTCCATATTTACAACCACTGATACGCTCCCACCTTACTCAGCAAATTGATTTTTTCAGGAATCCAAGCAAAAAATAGATCGGGAATCGTCAGTGGATGAGTACCTACTTCCTAGCAAGATATAGTGAACCTGATACTGTTTTGGATTTGGAGCCTCTTCTGCATTAAGTTCAATTCAGGGCGAAGAGGACTATTAACAAAATTTGGTTTTTGTTTGTGTTATATATAGGCTGTCCCACGGAATTGGCTCATTAGAATTTTTCGAATGCTTAGTGGGAATTTGATTTTGAAATTTGCGAAGTAGTTATCTATTTAAAGAAAACATTTCTAGCTCAACAGCACTTTTGTAAACCTTGTATTACAGTTAATGTTAACTATTTTATTTTAAATAGTGTTTATCGATTTAGTGAATTTCTAGCATTATTTAGACATGAAGGTGTCCTTTTAACGTAAATGCAAACAACCAAAACTTATAATTATGTAGATTTAACATATTTTCTTTCGATTATCAATCAATGAATCCTGATAATAGGGGTAACTAGTAACAATAAATATCAATATTAATTCAGATTAATGCAGAAATATATAGTGAATCCCTTTAAAAAATAATATACACAGAGTTTCTGTATAAAAAATTAGTTTTACGTACTTGAAAATAAAAGTTTTGACATCTTTTATGCAATTTAATGCAACAAATGCTATTTTTTTCGAAATTGTTAGAAGAACTGCTTACCTATACCAATCTCCAGTAATAATCAATGTAGAATTTCTCGCTGCTTAATATTTTCAACAACACTACCATGTTCCATTTAAGAAAAACAGTTTTGATGGTTTAAAGACGTCCACGTTGGCTATTAACACTGTGTATATCGAAAGCACTGTTAAGCTAAAATATTCTCTTTAAAAAGATTATAATTAGCTATGACTACTCTGCAAGTTACAGATTCAAATTCCCCCTAAACGTTCGAATTTATAATGGGACACGCTGTATACCGCCTACTTATTTCTATTGCTTCTATTGTTTTTATTTATTTTAATGTTACTAACTGTTGGTTTTTAATAAAAAAATCATTTTTTCACGGTTTTTACCGTTCTCCAATTTTTGTCCATATACTGTGTTACACTTTGCAATGAACCGAAAATGACATCGATTTCAATAATTCATTTCGCTTCTTTTTTTAATCATAGACAACATCAGCGATATAAACGTTATTTTGAAGGCAAAATTTAAATTCATTCTCTTTACTTTTAATCTGGCAATTGCAATTACGACTTTAGAAAAACCGTTACGTCACTTAGCGGTTCCTTTTCGCGCGGGAGTATGCAACTTACGCGCCACGGAATTTAAACTTGCTTATTTTAAATTCATTCATTTACGCGCCAATTCTTAGACGCTTCGTTTCTTTTATGATCCTTTGTGTGCGTCTCTGGACGTTGCTATTGGTTCATCCTTTTTTTTGTACCTACTTACCGAGGCTTTAAAAGGGCTGTGCACGTTAAACGCACCCTCTGTCTCTCTGTTCTTCGGTTCGCGTTCAGTTGATTTGCCGTGTGACGTACTCGTCTTGACTCGAAAACACAGATGCCACGTGCTCCCCACAGCTTTCGAAACCCCATTGTTTCAAGCTAGAGCTCAGTACACTCTGTTCTCTTCAGTTAATTCCGCCGTCGCAACGATCCTTTTTAACTCGAAACACCGAAAATCACGGAACAGCAGCATACCCAAAAAGCGTCGAACTCAGCTTCACGCTACAGCTAAGTACTACTATTAAAAACGTATCAATCGCTCTCTTTTATTGTATTTCATTACTGTTGCTATTTATACTTTTAACTTGTAATTGCCAGTAACTTTGCTCTCTCACTAGCAGGCATTTACATATTTACTTATAGAAACGGATTAATTGCGTCACTTTTAAATTAACCACGTGCAATTCCTTCTTTTGTCTTAATTTTGATATCAGAATACAGCAAACACGTGTTGCTTTCTTTTACATTGATCTTAACCTCAAAAATCAGCAACCACGTGGCCAGTTTTTTTTTTTCTTTTTTCTTTTTTTTATTATTACAATAAAGTTATCGTTACGTTTTGGATCTTTCTTTGTTTTATTAATCATTACAGCGACTCCAGCGTCATACTCGTGTGTACCGCTCTTTTTTTACCAAGTTACATCAGGTGTAGCACACACTGCGTCCGCACCCCACACCACGCCTGACCGTAACAACTGTTTACATTTCAATGCACTGTGTGGCGTCTTGATACACTTCCTGTGAGCTGCAATGATTTATTGAACATGGAATTTATATTGGAGGAGCTGTTCGTACCGGCAGTAAGCGATTTTATCATCCCCCTGAAATTATAATCTTTGTATTACGTACAGGAGATGTCACGGTCATGATTCTGTGGGTTCCATTTACGTGCTACTTCTCAATTTTGTATGTTGATTTAGTTGGCGCTTTGATTTATTTGGAAGCAATGTGGCTGGGAATTCGGCAGGAAAATTGAATTTCTCTTATGTTTATAAATCGACAAATATAAGTTCTTAGTCTGAATTGAGATAATTGAAATCTTTATAATCGTGTTTCTCACATAGTAAATGAATATACTCACCTGAGAGTATCTACAAAAAAATTATTTCTTTGTTACACTTTGGAGGCTTATTAAAATAAGTTAACTTCACTTGTAAATTGTTTATTTATTTAATATAACGTATAGAAAAACATCAATAATTAATAACTACATTAAAAATACTTAAATGTTAGATGTTGTATTGGGTGTTATAAGGAGTATTGGCCAGAGCGATATATGCCCTTCCCGAAAAAACCGTGGGAGTGGGGTAGAATTACCAATCATTGCCCTCTGTCATCTGGTTTATCTCTGAAGTTGTTGAGAGCACTACAGATGACTCTGGATGGTGTTCAGTAAAATTAAACAGTTGTTTACTTAATAAAATTTAATTTAGTATTTAAAGATTTATCTACAAGTTTCGTAACAATATTATATAATGATGAAATGAATTTTTAGGCCGGATGCAATATGTAGTTGTAGTTATCATTTTGCAACTGTTGGTTGGTGGTAATTTCCGCAACAATCTCCTTTTTAAACTACTAATTGTAATTGTGAATGTTAGCTGCAGTTACTTTATTTTCCATAATACCTTTGGAGAATATTGTTATGAAACAAAGATATATGCTTAAAAATAGTTTGTTTCTTTACAGATTTTTTCTAACATTTTATGAAAGAAAGAGGATCATTCTAAAGCAAAGAAATTTCCATTTTATGGTATGAGAAGGTATTCTTGCTTCTTTTGTCCTATAAATTTCCTGATTTCCTAACACTACTTTATAATAATCAAAAGCAATAATAAATTAGGTACGTTTTAAAAGAAACTGGCGCAATCTGGAATAACAAACAAATCCAAAGCTGTTTGATACAGCTTTCACGTGATTTATACCCTTACGTAAGCAAGGATCTCCTAGCATATATGTATGTATATGCATCGGTAGTTAGCAATTCATAATTTATGTTCTAACGCCCGAATGACATGAATTTAATTATGTCACGTACGATAGACAGGAAGATATATTAGCTTTTGGGATCGAAGGCCGTTAATTTTGCAGCATAATTAGAATTTTGGTTATGTGTGTCGTGCATATAAAACACTGAATATTTTATAAGAGAAAGAAATAGGGCAACCGTCAGTACTGAAAATTGATTTTTGAAAGGAATCTATTCTCTGAAAATGCTTATTTAAAGCAAAGCAATACTTTTGTAAAAGGGGAGAAAATATTTAACAGTTAAGGTTTAACGACATTACTGTGTAACTTAAAATGTATATAGCGATAAATATAGTTACAGTAATAACCTATACTGCAACAATTATAACCGACTTATAGGGTAAAGCAAAGATAACGTGCAATTTAGTTCAAATAAATTTGTTAATGCCATAATAAATCTTCTGTAAAATTGCTTTTGCCCGTAGAAACGTAGAATTTACTTTTAAAATATTAAGTCTAAATAAATTCTTATAGCGCTAACTTAATGCTCTTCTAAAAATAGAAATATTAACAGTAATAAAAATAATAAAGATATCAGTTACCGCAATACAAGCTTCTATGGTCGTGCCGGATCGTAACCTAATATTGGCAACTCTGTTTCTATACATGCGCTTTTAACTCACATGGACGGTAAAAAGAGGCCAAGCGTGTATATGTGTATCCATCCGGTGCACGATATTATCACATAAATGATCCAATAAATCCACTTCATTTGGAAAATTTTCGCTTACGATGTGCGGGTGGCATCCACTGACAAATTTCTGTGCCTCAATTTATTAGGCGTAAGAATAAAACTGCTATTCAAGTCGCTGTTATCGATTAGCCACACGTGTTACGTATTTGTAGATGATTTAAGGTGATTGATCAACCGCATGCAGGGATCACGGCATAGAAAAGATGCTTTTGAGGAAATAAAATGACTGACGCAGTTATAATTATAATTCATGTTATTATCAAATAATATATTATACTAATGTTAAGTTAACATACAGCTGATTTGGGTGCCAAGACGTCAAGGAATCGGGGGTAATGAGACAGCGAATGAACTCACTCATCAAGAATCAGAAATGCCACTCCAATGACCAGAAACGGCTTTGGGAATAAGCAATAGCATGGTCCGAAGCCATATAGGAGAATATATAAGGTGTCTGTAAAAGGTCTTTACACACGCCTACCACATATTCCTTAGACCAAAATAAGCCGATTTAAGTAAACTTATCTTAGTCCAAAGTCGCTTACTTTGGGCGCTATGCGGCCTTAAAGTTAAAATTTTTAAATCGGTTTTTTATTATAAATTCAAAACGGCTTATGCGATTTTAATAAAATTTGGCATGGTCAGTTAGTATTGTTGGACGAATGTTTTGAGAAAATTTCAAGAAAAAAGTAATATCGGAAGTGAATGAAACACGCATGACCATTATGAAAATTAACATAATTTTTTTACTGTCTATAGTAGATACACGAAATAATTTTTATTCGATAGAGTATTCAAAAGCGATCAAATTATTTCTCTTGTAAAATTTTCTTATTTTTATTCGTTTTCGAGAAAAACGAAAAAAAGTGTTTATGGTCGTCCGGTTTAAAGTAATTCAGTCGCCTATGATTTCTATCATCAACAAATGAATTTCGCATGGCTAAATAATAATAGTGTCAAATCTAAAATACCTTAAAGCTTAACTTTTCGTGATTTATCATGGCCTTACAATACACCAATGCAGAATATACCGATATGCTATTGGTATTTGATTTTGTGAAGGAAATACTCGAGGGTGTGTTAGGGTGTATTATGAAAGGTTTCCAAATTGTCAAATACCAAGTCACCCAACATTTGCTGCCGTTGAGGGACGTCTTCGGGAGACCGGTCGCTTTGCTCCTGCAACCGCTGATTATGGAAGGCAGCGTTTTGTAAGGGTTCCTGAAGTTGAAGAAGCAATTTTAGAACGTGTTGAAGAAGATCCAGAAATAAGTACTAGACGAATAGGTAGGGAAGTAGGAGTATGTAAAGATGTGTAAGAAAGTGTGAGTAATTAGAGAACAGTTGTTCTATACCTTAAAATAGCAGTTCAAGATCTTTTAGAACATGACCCCGAAATGCGCCTGGGTTTTTGTCGCTTTGTTAATGGGCAAAGAGAAGCGTTTATGCAGTTGAAAACCCGCATGCCATAAAGATAAATCATTTTCAACACGTCGGAGAGATATGTGGTACATGCACGATGGAGCTCCACCACATTTTTCAGTAGATGTTCGAAACTACCTAAATCAAGTATACCCAAACAAATGGATAGGTAGAGGTAATGACGCTCCTGTAAATTGGCCTCCACGTTCTCCAGACTTAACTCCCGCTGACTTTTTTGTATGGGGACATCTTAAGTGCGTGGTTTACAAGACACCTGTGGCTAATGAAGGACAACTATGGCAACGTATTCAACATGCCATAAGTGGCCTTAGAGGTGATGGAGAAATTTTGCAAAGAGTACAGTTTAATTTCCTTCGTCGTATAAATCTTTGTATGTGTGTAAATGGAGAACACTTTCAACAGTTTTTGTGACATATTTATTATTTGTGTTCATGTTTCAGTTATTTAAGTTTGTTAATAATTTTTGTGTAAAATAACCTGATGCGAATTATTAAAATACAAATTTCGCAAAAACCATTAGAGTAATCAATTCTTATAAAGAGTGCCGTTTTTTGTAGTAAATAAGTTACCAGAATCTTCGAAACCGTGAACTTTAACTAAGCCTATTCGTTTACCTGTAGTAGTTATTTGAGCAGTAGATTTAGTCATGCGAAATTCATTTGTTTATGATAGAAATCATAGGCGACTGGATTACTTTTTGCTTTTTTCGACCGGACGACCATAAGCACTTTTTTTCGTTTTTCTCGAAAACGAATAAAAATAAGAAAATTTTACAAGAGACATAATTTGATCGCTTTTGAATACTTTATCGAATAAAAATTATTTCGTGTCTCTACTATAGACAGCAAAAAAAATTAAAATTAAATCTTATTAAAATCGCATAAGCCGTTTTGAATTTATAATAAAAAAACGATTTCAAAATTTTAACTTTAAGGCCGCATAGCGCCCAAAGTAAGCGACTTTGGACTAAGATAAGTTTACTTAAATCGGCTTATTTTGGTCTAAGGAATATGTGGTAGGCATGTGTAAAGACCTTTTACAGACAGCCTGTATAGGAGAAGAGCATAGGAAGCACTGGGCAAACAAACCCAGGCATGAGCAAGGCAAGCAATACCAGAGAAGAGCTGAAGAACTAGTACTTTTAAGTAGGAATCAGCTACGGATAATTGTGGGGTTCATGTGGAGATATGCACCGACAGAGGTAGGAGTGTTCACTTAAGACCACCGTACCGGACGCGTGTTTCAATAGCACAGTTATCACGTGACTTAGTTTGACTGGTGTTGCTGGTGATAGCTTTGCTATTAAAACGTGCTATGACTAATATTTACTTTTGATACAATCGTCTATTTAGTGTTACCACTTTAAGCTTAGAAATATGCAAATAAAACTGTTGAAAGTTATAATTAGTTATACCTTTAATTTATCTAGACATTTTGCTTCCATGCATGTAACAATACTGTGACTTAGCGTATGCAACTTCAGACATCAATCGGAGTGATTCAGCGATTAACCACTCCAAGTTTTTGTATTAAATTACCATTCCATTTAAAACAAGTTTCTTGGTATTTTCAAACAATGAAAATTTAACCACTTTGAAGCAAAGTTAATTAGTTTTTGTATCGCTTTCTTCCTAATCTTCTATATGCGGCGGACGCAACAGTACTACGAGCCCATTGAAGTTAGCCCATTACATTTAGACAACCTTTCCTTTCTTATGAATCGTTAGAGTGTGATTAGCTATCGATTATGACTCCTCGAATGCATATAATTACGGATATTATACATTGTTTTCTTAAGTTTTATTTCTATCACACCCTGCATTTCGATTACTTTACAGAGAAGTAGAATACCTTCCAATCCATTCTTTGCATTGATCTCGTTCAGATATGCTCTCCATGTCACTTACTTCGCTATCTATAGGAAACTTTCCAGATTGCACGTTCTAAGAATTATTAATTTAAACTCATAGTGCATTCGCCCATGGGAACTGAATTGAAAACTCTATGCTTCAGTAGAAAGTCCGGATGGAGAATAGTTTATTTCATTTCAGTTACCTTGTTTACTCCTAGAGAGTGCCAAACCAATAAAATGCCTGGGAGAATTTACGCCTAATCCCTACTTCGAGAAAGTAACCATCTGCAATGGGGTGAAGCTAATTTAATCGAAATGGATATACCCTTAACGAAAAAGGAGTTTGTTTACTCCCGCAAGAAAGATCTTTATTTAGTTAGCGGGATCAATATTGTACACAGTAATTAAGCCAACATTCAGGATTTTCATAGCAAAAATGGCTGCACGAGTATACCATTCAACTTTTTCGTTTTAAGTCCGAAACTTCTATTAAGTTGTAATAAAGTTCGCAACTATTATTACTACTTCTCTATCCGTTAACGGTTTTCTCAAGCGCTAATTAAAATACAAATTATTTTCAAACTCGCCTTAAGTATTTTCTGATGCCATTAAATTAATTTAGGTGTTTGTATTTAAAACTTTCGTCGTCTTACTTTTTCATCCTCTGTCATGGCGTAGTGAGAGACTAATTAAGGGCTCAACTTAATACAGTTTACCGCACAATATTGTTAAAATATTTACGTAGAGAATAAGCTTTCACAGCGAAGTTGCTCGATAATTAATAATGGCAGAAAATTAAACTCGAAGGGGTACGGGGTTTGTGGGTACAAATTGGCCCTGTAATATGCTACTTTGAAGGTGAGAGGATGAAGGAATGAACCTCTCGGTTCATTACTCGTTATACTGATGTAATATCGAAGGACTTGTCATCGACAAGAAGAGCACGCATGTTAAGACGTACAATGTCAAGAAGGATTAACGTTAATATTTTAGTGAAATGGGTTCGATGTAGACAATATCTGATACTGCAAAATATCTTCGTGGTTTTTAGTTTCAAAAGACGAACTCGCAGCTGTGCGTCAATATAGGGTTCGATGCTTATCGAACGTTTTGAGTAGAATGTCCCTTTTTTTAAAGAGAGTAGGAATGCTTTTGTAACTAATATTGGTTTATTCATTGCCTGTCGATGGGCTAACTTTTATATTAGATGCCAAACATTTACAAGCTGTCATAATCGTAATAAAACCTTAGCTAGTACTGCTATTTCCTCCAAACCATTATAAAATTTGTAAATGAGAAGCTAAAAAGATATGCTATGGATTACAACAATACACTGTAAGAAAAGTAAGATTAATACAACTCCAACTTCTAGTTCTCACAGACCCACTACTATAATTCAGCAGAACCAACTCCCTTCTAATTGTTAAGAGGATCTCGGAAAAAAAAAAACCGGTTATTGCAATTGACCAGATCAAGATTTGAAACCGCGAACCCATGGCTGATAGCCAAGCCTGCAAGCAATAAATTAGTAAAGTCACTACTAGAATTGTTCCTTCCCACAATAACTATATTTACTAACTCAACAACTTAAATTGTTATATTAACTTAACTTATATAGTAAAATATATGTTTAAAGGTTTAACAAGAAACCGTTTTCAATAGTAGATACACTGAATCAAAAATTTGCGTGAATATAATAAAGAAATGCGTTAATGCAATAAAGTTTTTGGAAGCGTTTATTATTATAACAAAACACCGTTGATTGTATTAAGAATTAAGTGTGTTTATGTATGTAATAAAACATGTTATTGATATAGAGGTCGAATACATGATTAATACGTTATAATTTTGTTCGTTATATCAATAGAATAACCTCAATTTATTGAATTAATTTTACTTTACATTGCGTTGATTAACGAAATTGTTTTCTTTGTGGAGTCCAGTAATTGGGTTTTGGAAGCTTTGGTGTAACAATAACTATCACACTGACAAAAGTCAATGCTAGGTTTTCCACTATCACCAAACAACAATGCACAATCTCTCGACGTTGTTTGGTGATAGTGGAAAACCTAGCATTGACTTTTGTCAGTGTGATAGTTCTTTGTGGAGCTTAATTATCATATTATGAACATCGTTTATCAACACAAAAAATAAATCCATTCTTCTAGATTGCATAGATCAGTTACTTTTTTTTTATTAAGATAGGCATAAATTAGGGGTTGCGGTTTCATAGTCACAATAAAAGACTTTTAACCCTACTGAAGTGGCTGTTTGTGTGAGAGCGGGTGTACCTAGGGTTCTGCGAAACAATTCAAACAGTTAAAACGTGCTTTTAATCAGGAATTTACTTCAACAAAAAAGGTGCAAATAACAACGAGAACTGTGTAATGAATAATATGTGAGAGAAAAAATATATACAATTGTACACATAGACAGATATTAGTATTAGCTATAACGATACATACGACGCCGACGCTTTTAAGTGCTTTTAAATTTGGACGTGAAACGTTGAATATTTAATTTTGACAGTAGTTCAAAGCATGAAAGGTCTATATACAGCGTCGGGTCAAAAAGTTGGCGAGCGGTTTATGATACGCGTTATGACGAAGCTGGCTGCGTCGTGCCAGATACTTTGCCGGCGCCGAAATTACAGCTAGGGAACGGTTTGAGTCGTGCCAGGTATTTTACCAGCGCCGAAATCGCAGTTGGATACGGGGGCGGTCTGCGTCGTACCAGAAATTTTGCTAGCGCCGAAATCACAGCTAAGGGCAGTCTGCGTCGTGCAAGATACTTTGCCGGTGCCGAAATCACAGCTAGGGGACGGAGGTGGTCTGCGTTGTTCCTGAAATTTTTCCGGTGCCGATTTCGCAGAACAGGAGCAAATTGAAATAACTGAGAACCACTACGCGCGCGGTTTATATACACTGCAGAGAATCCCCACGTCATCACGATAGTGGGTATTACGCGTGCGTGCATCGAATGTGGTGACGATACTTCGTGCGGTAAAACAAAAGCAAATAAAAAATTTAATGAAATAAAATACAATACTGCAATAACGTTACCGAACTATGAGAAAACAGATCAAATAAAAAGAAAATTAATGATATATTAAGAAGCATATTAATTTGTACTAAAATAGATTTTCCTACAGAACGGCACGTTACATTCTAGTTAAGCATAATGTATCTTAGAACAAATATAGCAAATGTTAATTACAAGGCGGAACTAATGCACTAAATATAGGACAAATATGTAAAAAATGAGATTATTTTGTGTATGTACTTTTGTTAGCACCAGTTGTCTTTATTTCATCGAACAATATCTTAGGGTAATTTCCTTTTATCAACGTTAACGGAAAATTAACCAATTTGTGAGTCTCATTTGCCCAATTGTTAAGTAAAATATACTTGGTATATTTTAGTAATAAAACTGACTATTTTGCTAGTTTTTTAATAGGTAATAAAGTGAGGTTAGGAACTCAAACTTGCTAGATATTAATTAAGTAAGCATTTAGTTTTCCTTTTTTGTTAAATCTCAGGTTGATTATTTTTTTTTTCCTAACCTCTAGGGCCAAATGGTACGCAACTAATTTGTAAGTAGGCAATATTTAGCACTAACATTTAAGAATTACATATATAGCCTTGTGTGAGTTCAATTTAACAAAGGACGTTGTTGGAAAACTTTGGTACCGCAAAGATTAATTATCCTTAATTCTTGATACATAATGTAATTCAAACATTATGAACCAAGAATCAAGAAAAAAGCTTTGGTTTACCTGATTTACAGTTCTTACAGCTATCTATTGGAATTTGACATTCTAAACATTCTGGAATCTTATCATAAAAGTAATAGATAACTCGAATTTTCAGAGTTTGCTGATTATTACATACAAAGCATTATATTAAAAGCAAATCATATACTTATTTTAAAACAATTTCATGCATATTTATTTTTAGTATACATTCCATTAAAAATCTAATATGCAAAAGTTTGTAATCGTTTTTTTTCTTACTGGATCAGAAATACTCATTTTCGATAAGCAACCTTTTAGAAAAAAATCGCTCAATATTGAAATACTTTTTTTGATACCTTTCAATAGATAAATCCGTAAATTATCTATTATACCCCATTATTATGCATATATTATGTAAAGCATGTAAGCCGGTCTCAGTAGTACGTGCTTAATGTTTGCTTATATAGACACATAATTAAACCCCGATAGACAAACAATTCATCTCGAGCTGAAGTAGTAGCGCATTGCGTAATCTAATGAAGCAATCTTACTCCGCTGCGCAAATATTATATTATTAATGAGCAAGTATTCAGTATAAAGTAATCTAATAAGTCTTTTCATTAGGCTAATGGGAAATACGCACAACAATAATGGATGGTCGTTCGCTGGGTAGGTTATTTGCTATTAAGTTATTATCACAGATTAATCGGACTCCTTGTTAATGGTATGTTAAGGTTAAGTTCAACCCAAAAAAAATAAACTTGTTGTCCTTAACTATGTGTATATTTGGTTCGTACTCTTCTAGTGACTATGTGAGAATGCTCTGTATATACAATGATATTGTCCATTTTATGTGAAAGTGAGCCTATTTTCTCGTCCCTTTGCGTTAATTTAAAACGTATCTGAAGTACCTACTTAGTAGGGAACAAGAGAAAGAAGACGACCACCAGCGGCAGACATATCGAATTGCAGCAGTTTACGACCTTCTGCAATTACGTTTGTCGAAAGTGACAATGCTCGACTTTTGACCGTGATTTACGACCACTCTCTCTTTTCAAAGGTTTTAAGGCCGAACTGAATCCGAAGCCATCGCTACATTCTTCGACAGCTAAAATTAATAATATAATCTTACCACCATTTTTGGTGATCCACCTTAATTTGGTCTACGTTCATACCAATAACAGAAACTTTCTCTAATTTCAATCAGGTAGTTTAGGTTAAACAGATCTTCTCAAACTGTTAATCATAAAACTGGATTAGTCATTAAAGTGACCTATTGAATTTATTGTATTTTGTTTGTTCATCAATTCGTTAGATTATAGCTCGATTGTTAGGCTTAGCGTATACATAGAAATGAGATACATAGTCTGTCAAAGCGAAGCTTCTCCGCTAAACCTAGTATCGTGCTAAGATATTCACATTTGAATCTTCGATGAGAGACTCTTATACAAGAATGTGTGCAATGCTCGTCAGCAATACAGCATAAATGCACGTACATATTTATAAACGACAAGCAGCAACGAGCAGAGAACACAAGAAGTTTTCAAATATATTGCCTCCTTGAACGTAGGATTTAGGTATGCACGTCATGCAAGGTTTGAAAGGATGCAAAATCAAAATACGTTCATAGCGCGTGACGCAGATAAATCATGGAATACTCAGCCGTGGCCCGTAATCGCTTAAATATACCACCCCGGCTAGAAATCTTTCATCCCTCTCTACCAAGCGCACTTTTCAGGTAATAAATTTCAAGCACCTAGAGGGCATTTCTGTTCTACCTAGCAAGGAGCGTAGAATCTGCAAATACTTTTGTCTATTAGATAGACGTTAAACGTTATTACGTTGAGATCCGGAAGCGCGTTCCGGATGCATCTAATTAATCTTTTCTACTCTTAATGACTGGGAAAATTGGAGGACAGTGATAAATTCGCCTTTTTGGGACACGTAAGTGAGAATGCTTGTGCATTCCCGGTGAATAAATAGCGTTCAACGTAATTTATAAATATTTTAATTTTGTCAAACTTTATAAACAATTAGTGAGATTTATACATATACAATTTACTAACGCGTCGACTAGGATATCTTACACACAGACAAGCCGCTAGTTTTTTTTTTTATTTCTTTGGAAAATCAACTAATGAGGGGATGACAATATATGCAGTAGTAATGTACTATTGAAGACCTAAAATACAAAGTTGGTTTTGGTAAAATTATTTTTACAAAGGGGATAAATGTGCTGTGGGATCCCTCAGGTCTCCATTCTAGCTCCTATTTTCTCCTCAATTTATACGGCCTGTTTTAGTTTTTAGTATGATAATTCTTATTTTTTGAAGTTTATTTAATAAAGTGATTCAAGCTAACAAATCCTTTGGATAAGAAAAGTTATAAAAAATACACTTAATTCTATATTTGTTGTCGAAATTTTCCTAAACAGTGTAAATAAAGTCAATCACTCAATCAAACTAAGCAATCGCTGTTAGCTTAATCCACGTCCTTGATTTTATGTATTGGTACGATTATCGCGGATTCTCAAAAAATCAGGATGATATCAAGTATTAACTAAGCCGTCAATCTACCGGCATTGTCTAACATCCAACGTCTCCGCCATTGTTCCCTAAGCATCTTATGAACCTCTGTCTTTCCCATCACTTCACCTCTTGCGAGCTTAGTCTAGTACATATTCGTTCTTGTCTTAGCCAGCAAGTCTATGGGGGTAACTACCAAAACTGCAGCTTCCGATACGGTTCTGTCGAACTAGTTATTCGTAGTGCCAGTCTTTTCTGCATATTTGTTAATAATTTTCTATAGCTTCGTTTACTTAGAACATTGCCCAAACTTTGCAAGCATACAATAATATAGAATCAGTTACCGCCATTAGAATTCCGCGTTTACTTGCAGCAGGACTGCCCACATTCTGCATCAGCTAAGTCAAGGCTGTCGACAGCTGTTGTCTTTTTGGGGAATGTGGTGGAATGTGGCTTCAAAAAGTCATGTTTCTGTCTAGGGATATGCCAAGATATTTCATAGCCGTCTTAGTAGTTACAATCTCATTTCAAATGCTTAAATCAACATAGGGATGAATTTGTTTTCTAGTTAAAAGGATAACTTCCGTCTTTTGCAGAGCTAATTCCAAACCTCGCTACATCAGCCAGTTAGTAACGTATCTTATGACCTAGCATAATAGTTTTCCTTATGAAATCCGTCTAACATGCAATCTCACGTAGCACCATCCGTCCTTGACAGTTTGTATTGAATCTACAATCTTGATTACATATTAAATCGTGCCAGGCCATTCTCCTAGTACTCTGTACTAGTGAAGTATGCAGCGATTCAATCGTTCTCATACCTGTATAGCGAACAGGGAACGATAATTTCCAACAGCATGTCCGAAATGGCATTGAACATGATGTTTTCTTAACCCATAATCGATGCATGCTTCACTACCACCATTCCAAAAAAAGATGAGAGTAATATGCAACGAGAAAACAATATTGCAATTGTTTGCTTACGCTAGTGCTTTTGGACTGGTTTGCTGCTTTACAAACAGTTGTTAAAAAATAGGTTATAAGCGCAAGAATATTTTATTGTAATCTAAGAGTCGCCTTATAGCCCTGGACAGCACCCAATATTTTTTGAGGTCAAAACCTATGCTACTGGGATGTGGGCTTGAAAAAAAAATGATTAACAATCTCAGACGTACATCGATAAAAATCACACAGTTATAAGCACTAGGTATGTATAAAATTCAACAGATATGGAGCTGTAAAAGCATTCTAAATATATTGGAGATAGCTACGAATATATCCTTAATATGAGTACCGGGTAGTTACGCCTTCAAGATAATGATATGGTAGAAGCTCTTGCAAGAAAGGATATTGCAGAGCTATTGCAGGCATCCGAACCTGCCATTGACATAGCATGTACCATAGCTAAAGAGAATCAAATAAGAAAGGTTTCATACGCGATACTGCTAAACTATAAATGTGACTTTTCATTTTGCATGTAGATTCCAAGTTTGACAAGTACGCAAGTATTTCCTCTTAAGAGTTTAGCTGTCACTCAAAAATAGGAGAACTAACTGATTGTGAGTCGTATATATGTAATTGGTTGAGCATTCGGTACAGCTTCACCAAATGAAGTTTCTTTTTATTTTCTTCGTTTCTTTTTTTTTTTGTATGGATATGTAACAAAAAAGATACTACATCTCATTCCATGTTGATAGAAATATTCGGTACATGTTTACAAAGCATATTAAAGAAAAAGTTTGCATGCGACATACGAGTATATAGCATTACTTGATAGATAACCTTGTTTTGCGTTCCAATACAACGATCTTTCCGTTCAATTGGAATAAAAATACAAAAGAAAATTGTTTTTTGTGATGATGGCACATTTTAAATTTAACTTACTTTATTTTGCCCTGAGCAAAAAAACTTTTGGAAGGAATTTCCATGTAAAAAATTGTTTGTGTCATTATTAACAAAGAATAGTAAAACTGCACACTAATTCAATAATTTAAACATATTATGCCAATAGTAATCAATTCCTGATTAAGCTGAAATACAAATAAAAATGTTAAGTTAGTAAATTAATATACAAAATTAAGGGATTGGAAATTAATTTAACAAAAATTATAATCATATATCAGCGAAATTTATATCAGAATTTAAGAACAATTGTAGAAAATATTGTAACATATATGTATATATCAACTTTGAATTACCTCTAACTGGCCTGAAGATATACTTATAAGAACGTAACCGGTCAAATTTTTATTTAATATGATTTGTGAAGTAAGGACCTTGTTTTATTATCGTTGGTTGATCTTTTATTATATTTTGTGTATCTACAATTTCTTTATTCAATTCTGATCCCACAATCAAATTCAGTTTATTTAAAACAAAAGAAAAAATAAATAACGACGTTTGCCTCTTAAACAAGATAGAATGCGGATTTAAGGATTAAATATTTAATTTTCTAAAATATTCTACAGTTTTTGTGGCTTAAGGCGAAAGTTCTGACATCCGTTTATTAGAAATATTAATCAAATCGCTTCTCGAGAATGATTTATGGACGAAGGAATTCTCTAAACATCTAAACAATAATAATTTATAGTTCCGTATACACTTTCTGATTAATCGAATACTTTCCCGCGGATGAATTGGTGATGGGTGGTAGGATTTTCCTTAAATCAATCATTGTCAAGTGCCCGGACCAAGGTCCAGATGCGCGTCCTTTATGGATCAATAGCGGGCCGATTTCTTTAATCAGGTCCCAGCTTTATCCACACACACCGACTTATTCTTAAGCGTCCTACACTTTCCTATTATTCCCCAGCTTTGGAAATTCACCTAATTCAGTTGTTCATCTGAAATAGATAAATGAGAAGCAGTTGAAGTACGTTTCCGCATCTATTTATCTTATTTAACTATTGCCAAACTGTCTTTCCAACCCGTGTCACGAAAATGGAAGAAGTCTTGCTATTCAGTTGTATTTAGGTTTTAAATAAAACTGGAGGTTTCTGTTTTCTCTAAAATCATTGCCTCCAAATAGAGCGAATTCTACCCATTACTCTGGCTGATTTCCTCTCACAATAAGAAGAAATATTGCAATGGCCTATCGAGGCATTTTGTAGTTAGAGGGTTGCTTTTGATTTTGACAATTTCATGTTTTAGATATGGATTGTTTGTTCTTAGTTTCAATTTGCTGTTTAATTCTAATTTGACTTATAATATTTTTTTGCTATTCTTTTTCATCTAGAAAGCTTTTATATTTGTCATTTTTATTTTTACATGCCGAAAAAGTTGTTTACTAGACATCTGCGTTTAACATTGCAAACATTGATTCTCTGTTTGTCCTATGTTGCTGTCGTCTTCAATTCAACTTCAGTTTTACCTACTTTCATTTTATCCTTACAATAATTGTTTTTAATGCTTATGTACTTGTACTATGATTGTTTTAATTTTGACAATTTTCAAATTTACTTTGTTATTCATGCATAGCTTCCTTGTACTGTTTGATTACTTGTTTGAGCGTTAAATTCTTGATTAGAAATATAACCTCACATATTGTGCTTACATCAATGTCTCCTGCAGCTACAGGGAATGTGAAGTATGCATTATCCGCACGCGCACAATGCACAATAATACTAGGATATTTCTTCTCGTGGTACTCCAACCGTTGTATTTAGAAATGCTTGTTGAGAACCCATTCAATCTAAAGCGACAGGTGTAAACAGGTGTTCTTGAGTTGTAACACAAACATGCATCTATTCCATACATAGCGAGAATTCCTCTATTATTCGTTTGCGTGTACGAGAATACTGTGACCATTTAAAATGTATTTGAATTTCACTCGAAGTTAACGCGGTTCGATTCTGGTGATGTCAATTTTATAATAAAGATAAGGTGTTGTAAGATTTATGTAAAATATACGTTTCATATTTCAAAATGACGTTTGAAGAATAGTGAACTTCTCAAGCATTACAAAAATTCGTGTTTTAGCCAATTAAACTAATAAAATAAATAATTCATCAAATAATTTATTACTTAACGTACCGCTCCATCTGTCATGCGAGCGCGCAAGTCCCACATTTATATCAAAGCGGTGATACAGATGATAGCTATTGACGATTACCTCCATCTCACTTTCATTGGCGTTTTGCGAGGGGGTTTGAATCTATCTAACTTTTTGAAAATCTCTGCATGTCCCTGAACGGTTTGGGATAATCCAAAAAGCGCTCACCAATTCAGGCATTTCTTGGAAGCCTATTCCGTGCAATTTCTTTTATTGAAATACGCAGCACGCTTATGTGCGACGCTGTATCAAAGTTTAGGGTTATTGAAATTTACTCTGCCAAAGGCCTGTGAAGTATAAAGTTTTTCTACCATCCTCCCTTTCCTTTTTCCTTATTTGGTACCTTGCTATTCCTCCCATTAAAAAATGATGTGTTGATATGAGGCAGTACATAATATAGTAAATGCTTCCTTGGAGGAAAATATATTTCCAGACAGATTAAAATACCTTATAGTGCAGTCGTTATACGAAAAAAAAAAATGGTATGTCTAGTCGTAGACCGATATAATTACTGGTTTCTTTTGCAAGAATCTTCGAAAAAATTGTTAAGTGCGTTTCCTTTTTATAAATCAGAAACACTTTAAACAAATCCAACATTGATTTCTAAAGGACTGCGCGTATATGGAATAGAAGTTATCGACATTGGACGCTGATGACATATGGTTTGGAATGTCTTTAGATTCCTTTAAAATTTTGACCATATTGAAGGCTTAATTTTAGTCATTTTTTTTTAAAGTCGCCTGACATGTCGTTTCCGCAAGCACCACAACGTCTTTGCTTGCGCGTATTTCTTTTATCCATTAAAACACATAAGCTATTTCAAAGTCTTGGTACCATATTAGTACACTTGTACGGATGAATATTTGCACAAGTCTCTGACTGGTTGATCAAAATAATCCCGTGGTTCATTTTTATTTCGCAAAAATTGCCCTATTACTCAGTTTGAAGAGGGCATCTTCAGTGCTAATACCAATTTTCTGTAAATCCTCTTTCCGTGCATAATGTCCTGGTCGGACATTTTACCAGGGTTAAATGGTTGTTCCCTTTTTTTCTTTCATGCTCCTTTAATAAAAGGCTCTTCATGATTTTACCTTGCCCTTGTTTGTCTCTTGCGGCCAACTCACTACACATCCTAGTACTGAATTTAAGTTCTAGTACCCCGTCTCCTTCGACCTCGCAGTGTCCAAGTACCTATAAAAAAGTAGCTTTCTTGCGGTCGGCTAGGTTAGCCAGTTGTCGAATGTATTTACTAATATCTTCAACTTTCTTTACTTCACGATTATTTGTTTCAGAACATCTTGCTTGTTTCTAAAAGCATTCTTATTGATTTCTATTGTACAGTCAAATATGACAAATACTGCCCGCTTCACCCTTGCCTCTCTTAGTATCATCAAATGGAGAGAAGGGAGTACTAAGAGGCATTCTATTGCTTCTGCAAGGGTAGTCCTCGACATGCAAGCCTCTGTACCTTACTGAATTCAGTTATAATAGTTTATTGCTGCCTCTGTGCCCACTACACCAGAGATGCAAAAGTATTTCTGAGCCTGACTATCTTGCTAAAAATTAAATCAATAAGGGATTTGTAGCAATGCATTGACATAGATATGTAAGATAGATAGTAAGCGATGACAGTGCTTAACGCAGTTCCCATTTAAGATCAGTAGCACTAAATATATAAATGGGCACCCTGCAAGAAAATATTTTATTTCCGTTTTTATTTATTACATTTGTTAATGATCTGAATATCACCAACAATTGCGATAAATTACGTAGATGGCATCACATTACTTATCACATTATATACAAACGTGTTTCCTGTACGTTTGCAGATACTAGTATGCAAATGCAGGCCATTTACAAATTCTTAATTTTACGGGAGATTCCAACAAAATCTTATACAAAATTTCAAATCTTAATTGTACCTACTTTGTGTAATATGGCAGGCGTATAAGCCAAATTATTACATCACTAATTCATATGGAATAAAGCCATTTTACTAATTTCCTCCCTGTATTTACTTCATTATCTTGTTTATATAGCCTTCATTTATTTTTACATGAACTCAGCACACTTTATCATGTTTACTGATTTTATGGTAAGTATTCGTTGCATAATTTAGTTGCGTGACTTGTACTATAACCGAAAAAGTTTCTTTACTGTTGGTTGTTGTGAAGCAGTGTAGGTAGATAAATGAATAGCAAATCAGTTGTAAGTATAGTTTGTTTTTCTACTTCTATTAATAGAATTTTACACATGAACGGCTTCTAACAAAAAAATATATTTCTTATATACATATGTATTTATATGGGTGTGTGCAATAAGAATATTCCAATACTATCCGTAACAGTCCCCAAAAGAAAAGCTGCAACGTATAAACAGAACAAATAAATCACGTCCAAAATTTGAAGTAAGGATTGGTGTCTAGCGAACAATAAAGGATCCGTAGCCATTCGAAGGAACACGCATGGGCTAAGAAAATACCTCCCTTGGGGTATATATCTATGCGATGCGGCACAGCAAGAAGCTTGTATACATATATAAAGCAAATAAAATGGAAACAGAGTGGAAAGTGGAAATTTGAGCTTTTCTTTCGATCAAAAACCGTGTATGCTTTAATGTTTTTTTTTTGACATCATGTACCATCTTTCTCTATTTAAATGGGGATTGAAACCCTTGATCGTTTATTCAACTGAAACTACACGTACTACATACCTAGCGATACATAATTTACATATTATCGTCAGTAAAAAAGTAAATTAACATTTTAGTGGGCGCTATTATAAAGTGAATCAACTGAATATGGAAAAGAATGTGAATAGATAAATGTTGACTAACAATATAGTAAATTATTTTCTTTCTGATTATTTTTTTTTGGATTTTGTGCGATTCTTCTTAGGTAGCAAGTGCATTTTCGACATGGATCACATCGATGATTTGAAAATGAAGAAGCTATATGTTGGAACAATACGTAAAAATAAGAAACAGTCAATAAAAAAACAGAAACAATACACTAGGATGTGTATGTATTCACTGATGTAAAAACTTTAGTGTCTTACATTCCGCAAGCGATGGAGAACGTGATTTTGGTTTCCGCGATTCATGATGGCAACGCCATCAATCCTGAATCTGGAGAACAAAAGCAGCTAGAGGTGAACACTCTATAATTCCACCAAAGGCCGCATTGATGCTACAGTATATGTGAGCTACTTGCAGCATGAGCCCAAACGTCAAGCGCTGACCGATGGTAATATTTTTATTAATTTTCAAGTGACTTACCACGGCAATCTACACTCTGTAGAAATTTTTTTTGAAAACGTTGGCCTACCAACTGGTGCTTGGAGAGGTAAGCCGAAACTAAGCATCAATCCCGATCACCCTACAAATGCGGCAAAAAAGATTTCGAGTCGCCTTCACCTCCCTAAAGACAGAAAAACCCCTAGCCCGCGTTCAAAAAAAAAGAATTTCTCTTCTTCATCAGTGTTGTAACATTAAAAGAAATAATGAAACAAATTGAACATAGGGAAATGTTCAAAACTAAACAAAAATGTACGGAGTTCGAAGATTGGTGGTTAAATATGAATGCACAACTATGTTCCAAATTTCAATCTGTAAGTATATAATGGCAGAGACCGAAGAAAACCTGCAACATAATATAAGCATCTTAAATGAAGAACTTACAGAAATTAATATGAAATTAAATATAGATAAGACAAAGAGTATGATAGTGGCAAAAGAGGAAACAAAACATAGCATTAAAATATAAACGGACAAATAATTGAACAGATCAACGAATACAAATACCTCGGGACGATAATTGCAGCCGATGGAAAGATAGACAAAGAAATAGATGAGAGGATGAAGAAGGATGGAAAAATATATAATATGATGGAAAAAAAGAGGTGCAAAAGAACGTTAAAGTCGACGTAATAAATAAAATAGTAAGGCCAACGCTGATGTACAGCTGCGAATCCTGGACGCTAAACGAAAAACATAAATCCAGAATTAATGCCATGGATATGAGATTCCTAAGAAAAGTTGTAAATAAAACGAGAATAGATAGAATCAGGCATGAGAAAATAAAGGAAGAATTGGGAGTGATACCAATACGAATGAAAATAGAAGGACAGCTAAGATGGTATGGACATATTTGTTGAATGTCAGAAGAAAGAACAACTAAGAATATTTATGAAATTAAAATATCTGGGAAAAATTCAAGAGGAAGACCAAGAAGAACATGGAGCGATGAGATAAGGGAAGCATTGACCGAGAGACAAATGAATTGGCATGAGGCAAGATAAATGATAAAAGACCGGAAAAGTGCAGAGAGAAGATAAGGGCAAGGAATTAACCTCAATCTCGAAATGATCGTACACCTAACGGTAGAAAGGTTTTAAAGGAATAAAAAGAAAAGTATATGATCATCATCAAGTGAAAAATGTCAAAGGAATGTTAAAATCAAGAACTGATGAAGAATCTTCATTTTAACATTCGTTTCACATTTTTGTCCCTGATTATGATTATATATTTGCAATCGAAACATGTTGTGAAATGGAAAAAGAATATATTGCAATATATACAATGGAATTTTGAATATAGTTTTCTATTCATTCATGAAAATATCCATACTGCGGTATATATGTAACGTATATACATATATAATTTCAGTTGAATAAGAGATCGACGGTTGGTGGAATTTCAACTCGCCTTTAAATTGTCAACTATAGTACCTGCCTATGTATACCAAAGTCTTTGCTAGCCTGTCCTTCAAAGGAACCTTATAATGACGGCAGGTCGACAACTTTTCCATATTGAAACCACTTTTTTCTCTGATATTGATTTAAAAAGTTCTGCACCTACTGCATGCTTTGGAAATTTTAATTTACTGTACCGTTAAAAGGAACAGGGTACAGTTAGTAATGAAGTTGGCTCGCCGTTCGTTCTTTTTCGCCTTTTCTTTTAATTATTTTCCGTGTTTTATTTATTTAACGCTTTGATATCAAAGCTCGTCTATATATGCAACTTCGTAATGAGTTCTATTTATGGCGCTATAAATTTAAAAAACTTTAGTTAAAACTATACGCCTCTAGAAAACTGGACACTGTTAAGCACTAGCTATTCGTAAGTAAACGTAAAGTAATAAGTAGGAACAGTGAAAGCATGAGATTGGCGGCTCCAATTAATAGAGTATGCATCATTATTTTTGTCACATCTTTAACTTTACTATCCTGAATCTCATTGAAAAAAACTTACTACAAACTATATGCCTTGAGAATATGCAATACAAAAGTTAATTGTGATGCAGGAACAAGTTTCAAAGAACTGCAAGATAGCATTGGAACTATAATAGATCTCTAATTTAACAATCATCAACTAAGCACTTAAAGAAGAACATATTTTGCTTATATTTTATGGTCGGGGAGAATAAACACTCTATAACACCTGATACTACAAATGTTCTTTCTGATTTAGCTAACGCACTAGTAATAATAGTACTAATAATAGTATTTATTGGCAGTTGGAACAGAGGTAATAGATACATATGATAATGAACACTCAATTCAATAAGCTCAATACATGTAAGTAATACCAGTGCTAAAAAGACTAAATCGTCTTGCCTTTAAAATAGCAGTTGGCGTTATCCCTTTAGCCTATATTATAATTAAATTAAATACAAAGTGTAACAGGAAAAGAAAGAAAAAAAAACACATTTAAAGAAACAAAAGCCATAACAAAGTAGTGAGACAATTCCTGTAGCTGTCTAATTTACAAAATATACTAAATACAGATTTTTCTACACTCAATAGATGCTGCATAAGCTGCGTGTTTAATAAAGGAAATGGGCATCTTCATACTTATAGTTGGTAGAATATAACTCTTCAGGACTTCGGCTACATTGTAAGAAAAGCTGCGTTTGAAAATCTCTTTTTTATGCCTTGGGATTGACAAAAGATGACTATGACAGGTACCGCGGTGATGCGACTGGTATCTGAAAATAACTTTATTATATAGATATACCGGTCTTTTATGCCTCACAATCTTTACATATGAAATTGCCGAGTGTAACACTCTAAGATTGGCCATATTTAATGTTCCAATGTCCCTCAGCATCCCGGAAACTCCCTCTCTACTCCGCATTTTGTGGATAAAGCGCGTGCTATTCTGCACACGCTGTATCCTCAACTCGTCATGCTTTGTCAAACAACTACCATAAACTGTGTCTGCATAATTGAAATGAGCCAACACCAGGACAAAATGTACCTGGCGGGAGTACTAAACAAATGTCCGTGTATGAATATCGACTTCAGAACTAGGATTGCCGGAGACGTGTTCTGCCTAGAACGTAGAGACGTTTTCCAATAATAGATCAAGATGCATGCGGGTGCAATTCGATTCGACCCAACGCGAATATCCAATGAACATTGCACAGATTGGCGAGATGTTTTTGGTCCGAATATTATCATTTGTATTTTCAAAGAGTTGATCTGAAGTTGATGCTCATCGCCGTAAAGCGATAGGTCATACAGGTCCTCGTTAATATTACGTTGGGCCTCGAGGATATTGTGAGAGGTCAAAGGAGAGATAGACTAGTATATCGTCAGCGTACATATGGTGTTTAAAATGTTTAATGGCAAAAGGAAGATTACTGGTATATATCGAGAACAAGTGAGTACTGAAAATCGCTGCCTGCTGAACTCATATAGATATGCCCACTTTCCCTGGCAACGACCCGTTAAGCACAACCGCACTCTATTGGTTAGATAAGACCCCATTAGCGATACAGTGGAATCTTCCAACTATATGGATCCCAATAATTACAGTAAAATGTTGTGATTGACCCTATCGAAGACTCTACTGAAATCGAGGAGTACGAGAACAGTATTTTGGCCACTATCAGTCGCCCTCAATACATCATCGACAATGTGAGTTAGCGCTGTAGAACAGCTGTGGCCGGGTCTAAAGCCTGACTGGCACACGGACAACACATCTGCCTCATTAACATACAGCTGCAATTGTTGTTCAAGGCATCGCTCAAATATTTTAGAAATAGCCGGCAATATGCTGATTAGACGAAGGTCCTTAAATCCCTCAATATTGGGCGTTGTGGGAATTGGTCTGGTAAGAGCAGACTTCCACAATGTGGGGTACGTTGATGTTTCAATGCATATGTTGCATATATGTAATACGTAATCCATAAGTAGGTAATCCAATATTTAATTAATAATATGTTGTATGACTGAGAGTGGCGGTTGTAAGTGTTTACATTTCGATTAGTGGAGCGGTGAACGAGAACAACACTCCAACGGCAATAGTTCTATCTCCGTGTGCGGAGATTTTATCCATGTACATACATATATTTACCACTCCAGAGTTAGTGGTGTTTTCCGTTCTACCATAGATGGTGCTGCTAGATTATTCCTAACATTAAAACAAAATTCTAACTTTACTGCTTCAAAAGCATTCGAAACTTTCCATCTTTGGAGGTTTGCTTCACAGGAGATAATATTTTACTGTAACTATAGATCAGTCCACTAATATCACACTTAAATTGCGAAATGTAGCGTGTATTATGTTTTTGTGATTTAATCTTGTGGTAGAATATTTGAGTGTTGTTAATTAACGTAACAACATAACTGTGAAATATTTGCAATTAGTATTTTACCGGAGGAGACGTGTAGGGGTTATTTGCACAACGTTAAACTGCTTTGATCGATCTCCCGAATGGGGTACAAATGAGAGTAGGTATAAAATTGACTTTTGATATATGTATGTAACTCGAAGATATAAGTCTTAAGACACCGTATGGCGCTGAACTTTGCGTAAAATTATTTCGTAGATCTTAAATTTAGTATTAGCACACAAGATAAATAGCATGGTGGTTTGATCTAAATCAAACATTCCTTGGATTAATTCTAGATGTCTAAACTACACAGCATTTAATAAAAAAATAACATCTCGATTATCCTCTTCGACAGCGTAAACGCAACTGTTTAAACATTTCGTCAATTATACACCCTCAATAAAGAAATCTAAGAGCTTGAAGCAGCGCTTAGTGCATAGCCTATAATAGAGCCATTTGCATTCATTTATGGATTATTAAATAGAATGAAGAAATGATTTCCTTGAGCTTGTATTCAATCCCGTAAATTCTTGTACATAAGTATTTCATCTAATCTGAAACTCTGCCATTAACAAAATCTTGTACATTTCCACAGTTTTATCCAGTAGTAATAAATTTATTTATGGAATTATGTATGTGAATTATTTCATTCCATTACAATAGTAACAGACTCACTTTGTGTGTGGCCAGTGATGGTAGACATTTCGAACAATTATACTTAAAATTTTAGTTGGATATTTTCTTTTTGCTGTTATTATTCTCGTTAATAATTTATTTCATTCAGTTTTGACTATTTTTAGCTGATATAGGCAATAAACAATCTGATAGTTTCGTAGTTTCCATGGAAACCATTCGTCGCGTCGCCTCCTTGCAAGACCGCAGTTAATTTTTGTTACAAATTAAATTCTCCAAAATATATAATCACTACAGAAAACCTCCTCTAGTTTACCTATTTCAAACTAAATGCTAGAACGACAATTTTCTAGAAAAAAACCCATGAAATGCTTCATCGAAGGAGGCCAAAAATTTTCAGATTGGTTGAACGGTTCAGGAGATATTAAAATGTACATATTGAACAATTGATTGGCTTTCCCGCTCCTTATTATGGCAGATACGAAAAAAAGTCATTAAACAAAATAATGGGACATCGACTCAGCTTTCGGACGGTCCATTCAAAACTATAGCTCAACCTGCAATTTTCTGAGATAATACTGCTTTTATGATTGAACATAGCAGATACGCCCCCTAGCGGTAAAATTTCTAACACGAAAATAATTTTCAGATATTTCTGGTGGCCACATTAGTTAGGTATGTATTTTTTTGTCCCGAAGCTCTAGGCATAGCAGTTTCCGAGATACAGCCGGTCGCCACTTTACTGAATCACCCGGTACAATAATTTTTAAGAATCTACATCTCTATCTCTTTACATTCTTTCTATATGCATCATACAATTATGACGATAAAAATGTTCTTTCCAATTTGTATTTATTTTAAAATAAATTATATATTTCGTCCCATATAAATGGGCACCTTCAGGTAAAAAAACTTCGATTTTTTGTAATCATGATTACAAACCGTCAAGAGCCAATTATTTTAACGCTCGAATTTAACACCAAAACATAAACATAACATGAAATTTGATTTTTATAATTAACTTAATTACTTAATTGCATGCAAATGACTGAAAATCAGTTTTGACTAACGTCTTGTTTGCACATTTACTATATTTCTCAAAGGTATTACCGGTCAGATTTTATTTGCATTTACGAGGTGTATTTATAGCTTCAATAAAATCTGCTGACAACAGCTCCTCAACTCCTCCCCAAACTAAACGAGCCTTTAGGGTGATTATTACCGTCTGACACGATAGATGAATATGGAAACAACGCATTGTTTACCTTCACGAGAAATTTACAGCCATGGAAATTTTAAACCGGTTAATTAGTTGGCCTTAGCTCATTAGCGTGTTCGCGTAGGCACCAAAATGTTGTTTGCGGTCTATTTGTGTATGTTATTTAGTAGAAATGGAGGCATTATGGGATTGTTGCCGGTCAATTGTTAACGTTCTTGCCTATTCTGAAACAATAATAGAATTGTACGTTTTCATGGACGTTAAATGGACTTTACTTTGAATTAAGCTGTGTATCCCAATGAATCTGAAATGCCGTAAAACCTCCTAACAAGAACCCATTCTTTAAAGTTATAGAGTTAAAATACCCGAAATATATTTAATTCAACAGATGCTTGGTGGAATAATACTTTATAAAGAACATCGGTAGATGCTGATAATACAATAGCTTGTAGTACCCATACTACCATAATAGAGTTTCCTTTCATACTAAAAAATAAACAACATGCTCATTACATATAGGTACTCTTTTGTTATATTATTAAACCCTAAATCACTTTGATAAAGATGAATAATTACCGTCAAATGAAATGGTGGATGCGCTGGTCTGGTATGATGATGGATCTCCATATAATCATATTTTGCCGCTATCGCACGTCTGTTAGCAAGTATGTTCGTGAGATGCTATGAAACTAATGTAATATTTACCTCTTAAACCAGAAAAAGGATTTGCTAATTTGCTCGACTAATCCACAAAAAGATATATTATAAAATAGAGCATAATAAAAATAAACAGCACTTCATACTTGTTGGTTTGATAGAATGAAATTTTAATGATGCTTGGGAATAATAATGAAGCATTTCATATTGTTTATATTATCATTAGGTACCGGATACCAATGGAAATAAATTATTACAGATTCATTTTCACTTATAGACTAATTTCAAAATCATATAATATTTGCCTTGGCATAGGGTGCAGATGGTTGGTTGCTTCGATCAATATAGTATGCATCACCATTTTTGCTATAACATATCGTGTGGGGTACTAAAGATGACAGTAACACAAGAAAATCTATGCTAATCTTGTCTTCAGACATAAAAGATGTCCTTTCAACATTTTTTACATAAAGCAATAGGTCCTGCTTGGGTCTGCATTAGCTTTAGTATTATACCCGATGGTTGCATACATTAGAAGCCAAAACATAATGCTGACCCAATGCCGACTGCTGTCGGCAAGGTAACCTAATTAATGTTGACATACTTACCCAAATTAATATGCAGCTCTAACCGCCTATAGTATTTAATGTAAATGTGCGGATAGAAGGCTTTATTTACCTTTCAGAGTTGAAAGTTTTACTATATTAGATGTAGTAAGCTGATGAGGTGGAATAACAATCTAATAACATCCATGCGACTGAATAGATTTCAATTAAATCCTGGTAACCACATAATACTTCTCATTAACTACAAATAAACAAAGTTAAATCACTTATAGTTACATAGTTTTCAACTTTCACGGTCCTCAGTTAAGACTGTAGCTGTTTTCGAGTTCTGGCGTGTCATATTTTCATTAAACCTGGAATTTAAAACATCATCTAACATTTTGCCAAGTTCTCTGGCTGAAATTTCTAAAGCATGTATAAATAAGTTTTGGCCCACTCAATTAATGGTTATTTTGTAATCTATCCATGTGCAATCCGTCATCGTGGCCAGGCTTCTCAATCACTGTTTTCTAGATGTAATTCAATTTTAGCTCATCATCTCTATTAAAATTATTTTTACTTTTGTAAATTTCTATTGAACCGAGAGTAATAGCTTTTCGTTGCTGCTAAAACTTTTGTGTCATCGAATCTAGTTCTATGAGATGGTTCGGTGAGTACATGTTCAGCAATTTTGCTGATATTTCTGGTTGAGGTTAACATTTTCTTTCATCCTGGTGCCAACGAATGTCATCTGTTATCACAGGTACCTACATATATGGTATGCCATAAACTTCGGGTGTTCTTCATGGGCCCCTTTTCTCTTCCACTTACCATAGTAGATGACTAACTTCTTTAGTAGGCATAAATAACGGTACGATGTTGTAACGTTGCATCACATATCAATATATGCATCAAAAGATCAACTCGTAAAACATCAAACTAGTTTATTATAACCACATATACCTTTGGTTCATATCACCAACATGTTCAAGTAATCCCTCTCAAACAGTTATTTTGTTTATTAATAAAACGATGTAGTAGCAATAGAAAACCCACTCAACCCTGTGGTGTCCAATCTCTTCATGAAGAACTTTGAAAGCTTACCAAGTATGTGAAAGCTTAGATCGTTTCCTTGAATATTTGAAATTTTGATGCATAATAACATGGAATTTACAATAGACAGAAAATTTGAAGTTTGTTAACATTTGCGGGTTGCCTGGATTATCTAAAATCAAATCAATCACACTATAGCAAGAACTATGGCTCAGTACCTCCATTATGCCTGTTCGCAAAGTCTGTAAGGTGTTTTAGGAAAGACACTGACCTTCTCACTACAAAGTGAGTACATACCAAAGGAATTACATGTCATTTCTTTTACTATATCTTTAAAAATGTGTGATGAAGACCAAATTTGATTACCAGTTGTTGTTGCCATTGTTATAAATTTATGTATAAAGGCATACTAAACTGGTTTTGGACTTTTACTAGGAAGACATTTACATAGAAGTTTCAAAGTTTAATTGGTGTTTGCTACTGATGCTACTTCTTTCCGATTATCACATAATATTATTAATCAAATCGTTTCTGCGGATCTATAACTAAGATATTTAATTAACCATTAGGCAAAACATTCTTTGTGGTATTAAATACAGTATTTCGATTACTAAGGAAGTCTTAGATGTTAGAACCAGAAACATGGAATTAATTAGCGGGGAACAATGGTTTCAGAAATGTCTAATACTATAAGTCTAATAAAATGGTTGTTGCAAATCAAGGTTTTCCTCTAACTTAGCTGTTTCGTAATCACTTAACTAATTTATTTTTAAGATTGTGCATTTCTGTGTGTTCAAGCATAACAATAATGTACGGAGAGGGTGTGGAAAATTAACTAATTGTCTCCCTCAGAAACATAATTTTCACTCAATATAATCTGGTAGTATTTATTTAGATGAAGTGTTAATTTATTCTAATTATGAAATTAGTTAAGATCTTGGGAATACTAATCCAATCGTTAGATTTACTGTATATTTGCATAAAGGTCCGTGGATTATAATTGACGTCAATTATTATAAAGCGTTCCAATAAACCGAGAAAGTGGTAATTAGTAAGCTAATATATTTTGTGGATGAATTCCGGAAATGAATTCATCAACTTTTTTAGAAAATCAACAGTTCAAACACCAGCAAGAAAACTCAAAGAAATTACTTAAACTTACTGTACTTTTTATGCTGTTTATAAAACATGGGGCTAAATTTTGATGATTTTTTTTTTCCATTGCACACTTGGGTCATTTATTTATGAATTAAATAAATTCATACGATATTCTAACGTAATCATTTGGAACATTCTGTAGTAATTGCATTTTCTTTTCTGCTTCGCAACGGTATAGTTCTGAATAACACAAGTAGATTAACAGTTGCAGATATGACAGTCATTATCTGGTTTCTCTAATGGCTTTACCCTAAATAAAACGAATATGGTATTTATGAAAATCGGTTCTCGATACTTCTAGACGATATTTGCCATGATACCAGAAGCTTTAGGTCATAAAATTTAATTTCAAATCTGGGTTTCTAGAAACTCTAAATCAATTTTTATACTTCCGACCGACATAATGACGCTCTGGTAATATAGGTAATAAAATTTCTGTTATAACTAGGCTATCGTTCACGACTGGAAACGTTTCCTCTGTAAAACGGTTAGAGACTTTGAAATGTAACATAATTGAGCTAACTTATATGCATTATACGTGACATAGACGGGGTAAATATATGCTAAATAGATTGCATATCTTAGTTATAGATGTAATAAATGGAAATTTGCGGTAGGAAGAAGAAATTATAGTTACGTTGATTAGTTGGAGTTACTTTAAGTACAAAATCTTGGAAAAACAAATATAATCTTAATTGAACAAATAGTGACATTAGAAAAAATTATTCTCATACATAAAAATTAATTATATGATATAATTGAGCCGCGGCTCTGTATATAGGAATTCACCAGCGCCATCTGTGATATATAAGAGGCACTATTAACTCTGAAATTATAGTTTATTATTATTTTCATAGCCTTTTTATTATAAATAATAACTCAAATGCTAATGAAAATGTAGGCTTTCTATATACAATAGTACCCCGTTATCCGCTGACTCCGTATCCGCGGTTTCAGTCATCCGCGATTTACCTATGATGAGCAGAAAACGCGTTATATCAATAAATACAGAAACAAATAAAGACATTCGAGCCTTATTAAACGTTATAGGAGCATTTGTCGATATATCGTCGTATATATGAGTCATCCCCTGAATTCGGCGCTCTCTTATGATAAGTTAAACAAGTTGGAACGTGCTTAAGGTGCCCCTCGCTTTTACTTGTACATATAAACGCTCCTGTTAACTATGAGTTTAGTACTATTCGAATTGTCGGACAAAACAGTGCTAGCAATAGTTTTTAAATAAAGCAAGTAAATTTGAAAATCATTTTAAAATGGCTTCTAAACCAAAAAGAAAACGTGAAATGCTCACTATTAGTGAAAAAATAAAAATCATTAATATGATTGAAATAGAAAAAAAATCTATTACAACTGTTGCTAAAATATACAATAAAAACCAATCTTCGATACGGGAAGTGTTAAAAAACAAAGATAAGATTCGAGCTAGTTTTTCTAGTGCACCCCAAACTGCAAAAGTTGCAACCACAATACGTAATAAAGTGTTATTTAAGGTAGAAAATGCCTTAAATTTATGGGTGGAAGATATGACAAGATAGGAATATGTTCCTATCGATGGCACAGCACAACAAAAGGCGTTGGTTTTATATCAAGATATGCAGACCCAAAATTATACTGAAGAGGAAGGAAAATCATTCACAGCAAGTAGGGGGTGGCTGCATAGATTTAAAACTCGGTTTAATCTAAAAAATATAGAAATGACAGGGGTGATCATGTGGCTGCTGCCCTGTTTCCAGAAAAATTTAAACAAATTATTGCAGAAAAGAATTATCATCCTAAGCAAGTTTTTAACTGCGATGAAGACTGCAAAGAGTGCACCAGGCTTTAAAGCAATTAAGGATAGACTTACCTTCATATTTTGTACAAATGCAGCTGGTCATATGATTAAACCTGGACTTGTTTACCGATCACAGAATCCACGTGCTCTTAAATACAAAGATAAAGCAAAACATAGGCAGTTTCGGCAATCAAATCGAAAGGCGTGAGTTACGGCTGTTCTATTTACACAATGGTTTCATCAATGCTTTATTGCGGAAGTGGAAAGATATTTGGAAAACGAAGACTTACCATTGAAAGTGCTGCTGATACTAGGCAATGCTCCTGGGCATCCTGTGTCACTATGCACAGAAAATAAAAATCTAGAAGTGGTTTTTTTACTACCTAACACGACCTCATTGCTTCAGTCCCTTGATCAAGGTGTCATTAGATGCTTTAAAGCCATATATATTCGACAGGTTTTCGAAATGCTGTATACAATGGCTAACGAATGCTCTGATATCGGGCTCATGGAATGCTGGAAGTCATTTACAACTGCTGACGCAATTCTATTTATCAAAGGAGCGGTGGAGGAATTAAAGTCAGAAGCGATAATAGCATGTTGGAAAAATCTGTGGAATGACATCGTTCTTAGTTCTGAAGATACACATGATATTAATTCACATCTAACAACGATATTTAACATAGCGCAGAAAATAGATGGAGAAGGATTTAACGATATAACCAAAGAGGAACTCACTGATTACATAAACGAAGTGGATCAAGTATTCACCAACGAGGAATTGGTAGACCTTGTGAAATCTTCTCCAGAAGCGAGTGACGATGAGGATGAGGGTCAACAAGAACCGCCAGCATGGACGCTTGAAAAATTTTCAGCGATATTTCCAACTGCTCAAAAATTAAAAGAACAGATAGTAGAATATGATCCAATAATGGAACGCAGTATAAAAATTACTCGCACTATAACAGACGCCTTTAAACCTTTGGCGGGTTTGTTTATTGAAATGAAAAGACAAAAACGACAACTACCAACAACAATGTTCTTTGAAAAAGTCGACAAAACCATCGATAATGCACAGCCATCAACATCGTTTGCTTCGGATAAGTAAACAATCGACTGCTAACTTGGACTTGGAGGAAGATGAATGAATATGTAGCTCACGATGATAAAGTTTTTCTTGTTGTGTATGTAAACATGTACTATATGTACATATTGCTGTGGAAAAAGGGGATGAAAAACTGTGCGTGAGTGCGTTGACCCCTTCATCCAAGTCAGCTGTTTCTAGAAGATTTTTAAAAGACACTAAATTTTTCGTAAAAGTTAAGTTAGTATTAAGTTGCTTTGAAACATGTTGAAAAATTCTTATTAATATCATTTTTAGTTTTGTTTTACAGCAATGTAATTTTCATTTAGCTCAGTTTCTTGTTTTAAATGTTGGTTTTTTTTGGTTTAAGTCACGTTACCGTGTAAGTTCGCCGCTGTTTGCGTGCGCGTCTCTCGGGCCGGCGTTTGCTCGCTTGCGGGAGAGAGAGATCAGTGTACAATTAGACTCTGCGAAGGTAAGATCATTTTCCTGAGCGCTGTAAATGTATGTCGTTTGAAGACATTTTGTTTCCGCGTGTCATTTGATTTTTACAAATCTAACCTTAGTAGAGGCATCATACACTCAATTCAGTTAATTTTCTTTGAATAATATTTGGAATTCCAGATAGTTTGTTATAGCTGATTTAATTTTACTTTTTGAGAGTTCAATTTTTTTTTTTGGTATTTATTTAATTTTTGATTCATTCTTTTTCCTTTTCAATTAGATTTGATTGTAGTTCACTGTTTTGAAGGTATTTTTACCTTGCTTTGTAATTGCTGACTACATTTGAGCAGTTTTAAGTATTTAAAGTTAAAGGCGTTCATCTGTGAACGCCATTTTGCGATTTACACGTGGTGTATAAAAATTTTATATTTCTAAATTTTCTTAATCTTGTTATTTTCACGTTAAATATAGGGAGTTTTCTTTTAAGCCTGGATTTTAATTAATCTAAGGTTTTAAATTTCTTCCTATTTGTTTTTTTTATTTATTAAAGTTCTAATTAATTTCAAAATTCAAATTTTGTTGTTTTAATTTGTTTCCCCACATCGTGGTCAATTTACACCCACTTTCAGTTTCTTAAGGTTTACCTTCAGAAGGTGACCACTGGGATTTTGAATCCCATGCTCTTCAAGCAATTTTTACTCTATTTTAGAGTTGGCGCTCAACTTAATAATTAATTTCAGACATTTGGTCACAAGCATTAATTTAATTTTAAATAATTCACATTTTCATAATTATCACAGCATAATTATTTTGGCGCCCAACGTGGGGCTCACGATTCATTGTTGTTTTGATTCATTTTTGGCCACGATTTACTTTGTAATTTTCCCTGCACGAGGTTTCGTGAATTTTTCAACTGTTTCGGGGAAACTAATACCTGTTGTGTTTAAAAAATTTTTGAAAATCGTCGAAATGTCCGCCAAGAAAACGCCAAGATCAACAAGCGTACCCGGTTCAATGTCGGCGACCAAGTCCTGGTGCGTCGATATCGTTTGGGAAGACGTGACCAGCAAACCTGCCAAAAGCTGGAACTTCCGTTTGTTGGACCGTACAGAGTGGCCCGTGTGTTTGATGGGGTCACCTACGAACTGCACACTTTGGACGGTACCCAGAACAAAGGTCGGTACCACATCTCTGCCCTCCAGAACTTTCACCACGACCCCGGGTAGCTCGCCGCCCGGAAGTGACGTTTTCACCCCTGTGTGCGGAGACAGGATTTTAAATTTTTTTTTATTTTTCGTTGTTCGGACTGTCAATTTTTGTTTTTTCTTTTGTGTGCGTGCGATTTCAAAAGCAAAACAATGACACTTTTCAAGTGCAATTTTTTTCTTTTATAATCGGGAGATGTGCTGTGGAAAAAGGGGATGAAAAACTGTGCGTGAGTGCGTTGACCCCTTCATCCAAGTCAGCTGTTTCTAGAAGATTTTTAAAAGACACTAAATTTTTCGTAAAAGTTAAGTTAGTATTAAGTTGCTTTGAAACATGTTGAAAAATTCTTATTAATATCATTTTTAGTTTTGTTTTACAGCAATGTAATTTTCATTTAGCTCAGTTTCTTGTTTTAAATGTTGGTTTTTTTTGGTTTAAGTCACGTTACCGTGTAAGTTCGCCGCTGTTTGCGTGCGCGTCTCTCGGGCCGGCGTTTGCTCGCTTGCGGGAGAGAGAGATCAGTGTACAATTAGACTCTGCGAAGGTAAGATCATTTTCCTGAGCGCTGTAAATGTATGTCGTTTGAAGACATTTTGTTTCCGCGTGTCATTTGATTTTTACAAATCTAACCTTAGTAGAGGCATCATACACTCAATTCAGTTAATTTTCTTTGAATAATATTTGGAATTCCAGATAGTTTGTTATAGCTGATTTAATTTTACTTTTTGAGAGTTCAATTTTTTTTTTTGGTATTTATTTAATTTTTGATTCATTCTTTTTCCTTTTCAATTAGATTTGATTGTAGTTCACTGTTTTGAAGGTATTTTTACCTTGCTTTGTAATTGCTGACTACATTTGAGCAGTTTTAAGTATTTAAAGTTAAAGGCGTTCATCTGTGAACGCCATTTTGCGATTTACACGTGGTGTATAAAAATTTTATATTTCTAAATTTTCTTAATCTTGTTATTTTCACGTTAAATATAGGGAGTTTTCTTTTAAGCCTGGATTTTAATTAATCTAAGGTTTTAAATTTCTTCCTATTTGTTTTTTTTATTTATTAAAGTTCTAATTAATTTCAAAATTCAAATTTTGTTGTTTTAATTTGTTTCCCCACATCGTGGTCAATTTACACCCACTTTCAGTTTCTTAAGGTTTACCTTCAGAAGGTGACCACTGGGATTTTGAATCCCATGCTCTTCAAGCAATTTTTACTCTATTTTAGAGTTGGCGCTCAACTTAATAATTAATTTCAGACATTTGGTCACAAGCATTAATTTAATTTTAAATAATTCACATTTTCATAATTATCACAGCAATATGTATGAACTTATATATTTATTAAACTTAAATTCTATTTGTGCCACAGCACAAGAATATTTATTTATTTATTGTTTATTTATTTTAAATAAATATTATATAACTTATTTTTTCTTGTTTCATTGTTTTAACTTTGCTTCATATTTCATATTGTATTCGGAAATAAAGCGTTCGCTACTATCCGCGGTTTTCAGTATCCGCGGAAGAGCACAGAACCAAACCCCCGCGGATATGGGGGTACTACTGTATGTACTTCTATGTTTATTTAAGACGTTTCGGCAGAATTTTCTGTCTTCATCGGCTTAAATTTCTACAAAGAATATAGTTACAATTAAATAGATTATATGAAAATAGTTTAATGATAAAAAAAAAACACTTTTGTTGACAATTTTCATAATTGCTTTATCATTAAATTACTTAACATAAATTATGTAATTGTAACTATATTCTTTGTAGAAATTGAAACAGATGAAGGTAGAAAATGCTGCCTAACAAACTTCTGAAATGTTGAATTTTAAGTTGTTTGAAGTATATTGCATTGAATTAATCATAATTAAAGTTGTACTCGGGATATTTTTGCGCCTATAGAAATGACAATTTTTATTTGCTGTTCTATAATATACGTATAAGTGAATAATGCAAAAGTGGTGTGGTTATTCATTTAAAAATTATATGTCTAAATCAACAATTTGAAACCTAAAGTTTCAGAAATTGTTGAATCAAAGATTGTATAATTTCTCTTAATCTAGTTATGTGAAAATGCGAGTATATAGTGTATAATGTTTTAGAGATTCTACCTGAAGTTTCAGAATCTTATGATAGTTTTCGGTTAAGGTTAATTGCAGAAACTTGTCAATTTCACAGTTGCTAATGTGAGAAATCAATAATTGTAATGATGGCAATAGCAGACTGTGTGCAACTATATTGTGATCTTTACTGCAAAGTACTGACTGTCGAAAGATACCATTGCTTGTAGTTGCAAAGGTGCAAGATATACATAAGGTTCAGAAAAAGGCTGCCTACAAGGAAATGAATCGGAATGAGGATCCAATGTAATAACAACACACAGCTTTCATGCTGTCACTTGCTCAATCAACGATCAGATATATTTGCTATATTTTTGATGTTTTCAATGATTACAAAGGGTAATTAAAAAAGCTTTTATAAAATCAACATGATTGCACAACGAATGTCAAACACAGTCGACGTGGAATGTGAGCCAGATATTGAATCTATAATAAATTAAACTCTGATGTTAGACGGCAGTCAAACATCCTTCTACATTCTACCACTGATAAATTTTTATCTACCTTGTTATCAGTTTTTTGTTACAATCTATAAATGTAAGAGTGACCTGCAGCACTAGATTTTAGATAGCAAAAAAAAACGCAGCGCCACGCTTTTCATTAATCAATAATTTCAGTTTATTTTCTCGGTTGTATGTTTCCTTCCTATAAAACAGATGTATTTGAATGAGTTGCAAAGGAAAAAAAATAGGAGGCACTGTTTTAAAGTGAACGCTTGCAAGCATCAACGCACCACAAAAAAAAACGCTCCTCAATGTCCCTCATTCTCCTCAACCAGATTTATTTTCCTTGAAGAGGCTTACGTTGTACCTCCGTATCAGCGAATCCGTGTTATAATAGCCGGTTCCGCGTTCTACCGTGTCTACTTATGCTAAGCTTCCTTTTCATTCGTTTTCTCAAGCTAAGCATTGTGTAGAATATTGGTGGTATGGAATAAAAGCAGTGTCTATTTTGGTTTATCCCAACAGAATATTAGCTGTTTAAAATATAGTACAAAATACAGTTTTCGAAAGAACAATCACAGCCTATTAAATGATGTAGTAAAATAAAAAAGTTTAAATGTTTAATACAAGATCCCTTTAGTTTAGTTTACTCCTATAACGTATTAAAAAGTATACAAATCTAGAGTTATCTAACTTTGGAGACACATGCCGCATAAAATTAGAAAGCAAAAAATTTTCACGATTCTCAAAGCAGATCAAAGCCGCTACATTTAAATTTTTTGAAGTGTATGCAATCCGGTAATGTATGCGGTTTATACAAAAAAATTCTACCATTAATATTATCTATCATAAAATATATAAACTAGGGCTGCGGATATCCCCGATATCAGAAACAAGTTAACCGATTTTTTCTCAAACTAGTTTCAGTAAAACTCATTAATTTACTGCTAGCCAAAACTGATTTTGAAAACCTATTTCCAACCGCTTTTAAAACGTATTCTAAAACCGATTTGAAAATCGGTTCGTAAGATCTGTTGTGGGTTTTAATTTTAATGGACAATAACATTAACACTATGGATTCATAAAGCAATGTAAGATTTGCAGTTGAATCTATCAATATATACCACCGTAGGGGGTATTCTATTTTGACTGATACGATTTTATATCACTTGAGATGTTTTTTAAAGAAGTGAACTAATATTATGTTATGAAATCTTTTATTCCTTATGACAAAATGTTTGTTTGCATAAATGCAAATATGAAAAACGTGGTTAAAAAGCTCCAAAGTTGTAGTGAGCACAAAAAATTTATCTAACTGCTTTTGCGATTCCCCAGATAATCTGAAACAAAAAAACCAAAAAGGTTTTAAAATATGTGCTTGTAGTACAGCCCCAACTAGAATCGTGTAAAAATATGGAAAATATAAGTTTAAAAATGGTGATCTTTTGTATTTTTGAGTATTTTCCCTTGCTTTTCGAGCTGTAAGTTTTGAAAAACAAGTATTTTAATGTTGTTCTAGTTCCGACTGTGTTCACTGAAGATATATGTGAAGCGACAAGCTGGTGGGTTCATTAATTTTTGAGGAAACGTGTCAACCAATCTAGGAAACATGGTTTTGAGAAATACTCTACCTGTTCTGTTAAATGCACTCGACTATAATAGATTACTACATTTTTCTTATCAGTCACCCTAGAATACCACTTCAAGTAATTACGTAACAGTTATATGATTACAGCTAGGTATATGTTCAATCCAAAAATCTCTTGCTAGTTAGTATGACAAAATGACAACTTATGTAGTTTCACGTCTAAATGTTAAAATTTAAGTACAACCATCAGACACACGCATATTTAAAAACTTACTTATAGAATTTCTTTTCTAGTTTACATATATTGTTACATTATAATTCCTTCTGTTTCTTTATATGTTTTACGATATTTTACTTTTATCTACCAAGACGTTGTTAAAATCCTTCTCCCACGGAGATTTTCTGATACACGCAAAGATTCCCAGTTATTCCCGGCCTGGCAGTTGGTGTCGGCACAGCTTCTGATGCAACGAAGTTATTCTACCAGGCTCTCGCTCTGGCTGTCGCATCGGCAAAGCTTACTGATGTAGATCTGTTACGATTTGCACACCTTTTTTGAAACTGTGGTTAGCAAACTTGAATTTACTCCTAAGATGACTGGAATTCACGTATCTAATGCTGTCAACTTAAATGTGTAAAATGTAATTCTCAGAATCTGAACGTTTTCAACAATTCAATAAGGGCCATTTTTACCTTGACAAATAGATCTAAAATTTTATATTTTTAGTACATTATAGGACTAAACACATATGGAGAATCCTTAAGAATTTTAAGTTTGTAAAATATCAGCAACCCTAAAGTCTATCTTAAAGTATTTAAAGCAATATCAAATATAATATTGTCACACTTTAGCATATCTTACTCCAACAACCCACGGTAATTCTACATTTTGATTTATAAATTAGAAAAGTGGGCATTTATTGGTATTCAAAATCAAACTGTCTTAGACCAAAGATAACCCTCTGAACAGGTTATATACGATTATTTAACGACATAATCGGCGATATAAACGGGCAAAGTATAGAATTGCATATTGCACGGTACAGAAATATGTAATACCATTATAACGACGGAGCTACAGCTGTTCACCGTTAGACAGAGTATCATTACGATGTCATAAAATATAAATAGGTTCATAATATTGGCAAGCATTTGTATCGACCCCGACGTATGGTTGAATACAATTATCAGCTAATATGGTACATTAAAGCAATATACGCTTTTAAATCGTATTGCATTTTTTTTAATTCATATTTACACTGGTAACAACAAAAAATGACTGTATTCCTAAATTAGTTGTAAGCAAGAACAGTTCTTTAGTGAATGAATCTCTTTGTACAGGATCGAACGAAAAAGAGGAAAATTTGAGCCACCACGTATTCCTTTCTCGCACATTTCGGAGATCGTTTAAACTTTTATTGTTAAACTCGAAGGACTTCTATACTCGCCATTTCCAATATGTACCTACCTATCTAAGCTTTCTATGTGGGTCACGACTTCAGCAACACAAAGAGTTCTACGTAACGGCAAACTTCCCTCTTTCTAGTTTGCTGTGCAATCTTTACAAATTTATTTTGGGGTACTTGTTTATATTTGCTTAGTTTATTTGCTTTTACTACTTTACTTTACAAATTGGATATAACTTTCTCCTAAATAAAGAAAATTGTTTGCAAGGACAACAAGGTTAAAACTTTGTATAACCACAATGGTTACCTATTTTAATTGAATCTTGTTATTGCCCAATTTTGCTTTATGTATATTATGTATTTATAATTATTACGTGGATATTCCTTCAGCATACTAATCTATCAATATCATCCTCTACATTAACTATTTCATTTCGTCGTTAACATGGTGAATGGACTGCGATGACATATAATAACTACTATTTTGAGATCTATGGCAAAATCATATGACGTCTGTAACTAGCGTTGACGTAGGTCGCATATTAAGTCGGAAGATCTATATTTGGTATGCATTTCAATGGAGCTAGTTCAGAAAGTAATCTGAACAAAGCTGTTCAGATTCCTGTCAAAAAATATAAGACAACATTGTGGATACACACTAGAATATGGTTCCATATTCTAGAACTTATGATTCTGCGCTATAGTATATCCGGTATTCATGTGATGATGCCGAACTCTTTCCTGCTTATCTATAGCAGTTTTCTAGCTCGCTTTCTGCATAGATTCCCCGTCAAGGTTTTACCATGCATTTTACCTGGAGTAGGTATTTTACCATATATTTTACCTGGAGTATTTTACCATGCATTTTACCTAGAGAATTTCCGTCCAAACCCCTATACACTTTCAGGTATTTGTTTTGTTAAGCCGAAAAAAAAACAGTTCTGGTCCGTACATTTTTGTCGCTGATCTTCTCTTGGCGAATTCGTCAGCCTTTTCATGGCCCCCAATTTTTTGATATCCTGGTACCCAGACCAGACTTACACTGTTCCGGTTAGACAGTTCTACCAGTTCATCAAGGCAATCCATCATCAGCTGAGACGACACTTTTCGGCTTGATAGAGCGTTCAGTGCCGCCTGGATGTCAGCCATAATGCGAATTCATCTACAAAGAGGTAGAGATATCAAGTGCGTAACTGTAATTCTCATTTTGAGAGTATATGCCCGCCCCGGTACCATTAGCAGTTTTAGACCCGTCAGTATACCAAGTCAAATCCTGTCGTCTGGCGTCCGGTATGCATGCTTCTTCCCGCCAATCTGGATTTGAAACGGTATAGAGACTCTGATACCAATGCCGTCCTGTCATTTGATCAGTGCGCTTCTCTTCTCACATGTTCCGTTATTGACGTGTGTTCCTCCCTAGCTCCCTTTATGGTAGCAAATTTCTGCGATCTCTATGCACCTATACTCCCCTTCTCTTGTATCACTAAGCGCAAAGGTAGCAAGTGTAAAAGTACTTCCATAATCACCGTGGGTGTGCTACGCATAGCTCCCCGTTATACCTAAGCAGACAGTCTTTGCACCTGGGCTAACTGTTGAACAACACCTTCCTGGCATGTCTTGGTCCACTATTCCTAGGCAGCGTGAGTGACCACCATACAACGTGTCTGGTTTTAGCACCCATTTTTCCCATATGTGCGACTGCAGAATTAGTAGCGACTGGCTAGTGTTAATACTGCCATCGCTTTCTTGATAATGCTAGAATGCCCCATGCTGATAATAGGTAAGTTTAGTATCTAAACTAACCCCTAGATGTTCCACTTCCTTTACCATGCTCTTGTCCACTCCCTTCAGTGTAAGTAGCATTAAGCCTTCTAATTTCCTCCGGCGATTGATACCATGATGTTGGGCTTGTCAGCGCTGATACTTAGTCCTTCCAATTCCAACGATCTGGACTCTCCAACTATCGTGTCGTATCTGCCACGCGCTATTAGACCTAGATCATCCACGTAGTCTAGTATGCTCCCCTCCCCTGGTTATGAGAGAGTCCTTAAAATATGTTATAGTCCCCAAATTGTATATGAAGAGTGACCTCAGTCTTCACCAACCGCCCACAGTATGTCACATTGACATTATAAGTACACGCATTGATCACACTTATACAGGATAATATTGACATCCATATGGGAGTAAAATAGTTAACGGCAGTTCGCCACGGTATCCTCTTGGCCACTGAAAAAATATATATATAATTACCTCATTATCTAGTGACAGTTAAAATTGATGCAAGGGCGTGATTTATGAGAAACATCATGGATTCAGTCATTTATTGTGGCAGAGTTGTATATAATTTTGTAAAGATAAAGTTTAAAAGTTTATTTCTCACGGCATAATAAAAGCACCTAATATTATTTAAGATTGATAACGAGTACATAACATATTATATTGAAGAAAAGTAAATATTTGAAGTACGAGCATTTTTACTGGGAAAACATGGCAATATCTATAAGTATATGTACTGTGGGCTTACTGCCTGATCAGAAAGGGCTTGCAATATTTGAAATTTGAAGTTGACATAAGCTGGCATGAAAATGAATAATATGTAATGGCCGTCCCAACAATAAATCGCTTTTCTTTACTTAGCATTTTGTTTATTCGGATTTATTGATTTGTACATTTACCATTAGCTGAATATTTGCATATATGGGGGAATTTCTGTCAGCAAATTTGCAAACCTGTGCTGAATATGCGAGTTTTGCCTTAGATATAAAGTGAGACGTGCCTATCACGTACCCAATCCGGGCGCTACCATAAACGCTATAAGTGCCTATCGCAAGCTGCATGTTTACTGCCAAACAGACATTAATAATTTCTGTAATTTGTAATCGTATATAACCAAAAACAAACGAATCTGCCGGCGTTAAGTAATGAGCATTTTGCGTATTCTGTTTGCGGCAACGGAAATAAATCCTTCCGGTTTGCGATAGCTCGTACGAGGCGATTATATGGTTGTAATTTCAGATTAAATACACTTTATTATCAGTACTAATGGGAATAGATTTCGCACGTTTTAAGGGAACCAGTGCGTTCGTGCCGTACGCATCGTGAAATATATAAATCAGAATTGTATTTCCGACACAAAACTATTATTCGTACATGTCCGCAGATGGCCCTGGGGAACATATGTCTGTATGATATATGAATAAGTTTGTTCTGAATCTGTGATCAGGGAAAGCTAAATTAAACCCCAGAACATTGATAACGTTATTGTCATCAGCCCTAAACAGTTAGTGATTTTGACTACGGAATATCTTTGATATATTTGTTATTAACGTTTTGATTAGAATAACGTAAAGTTAGAGCAAAATACTCTACTATTATATGAGCACAGAGAAAGAGCTTTTTGTTTGCTTACTACACATTCGTTTTATTAAGGAAATTTATAAGTAATTAATATGGGTTTGTTTTATTATTTTATTATTAAACTAAACCCTGCTGTATTTTATATAGAAGCATTGGGATTAGCTTGGGTTAATTAACTAATGAATTGATTTTAACAATCTTAATAACTTTTATTGCACCAATATTTCTTCAGTTTTAGTAATTGTAGATGTGTATCAAAAGTGAAGAGATAAAAAGGATAAATATGTAAAAGGCAAATGATAATAATAATAATAATAATAATGTATATTGATCCAAAAGACCAGGAGTACAAGAACATACAGAACAAGTACATATGGTATAGGATAAGTTAAACCTAAACCCAAAAAATGATAACATAATAAAAAATAACAAATACTAATAAAGACTTAAACATTAAAAAGTGTAATATAAAATTAACAAGATTCAAAGTATTCGTTTAAAGAATAGTAGCTCTTACTAACTAAAAAATCTTTCTGATGAACAAACAACAAAAATTGTAGTAAATGTAGGTACATTTTCTAGGTAAATTTTGAATATATATATAAAGTGCATTAATTTCTTCTGTATTCTATTTACGACAAGAAGGATCTGCGACACTATACTGAGCAAAAGGAAATTGTTCAGTCCATAGTTTTTGAAATACCATTTTTTGTGCGTTGATGAAATCACTTAAATCTTAAACCAATAAATAAAACGTCCTGTTAATAAAACGCAAATGTTTGAGTCGATGATTTTCAGAATGCGTTCTCGAGCGTGTTGATTCAATATTCGTAGTGATTGAAGGAATATCGAATATAGGTATAAGTGATAAGTACTGCAGTTAAATGTTCTTGTTCTCTGAAAAGTGAATAGATACTACTTTAACAATTCTTGTATTTTTGTTTCAACATTAATAAATCCAATAAAATAGCATGTAAAAATCTGTTAATGTCGATTTTTCTATGGTATGCAAAAAGTAAATGCTATTGAAAAATATACGATAAATTTAAATAAAACTACCGACCAAGAAAAAAAAACATTTAGAAAGGCACGATTGTTCGCTGATACCAAATATTATTATATTGATTAAGATTCTAGAAATCTTATTATTGTGTAACTAAGATAGTAAAGAACATACTTACCCTGAGGGAATCTTTAGAAGATTCATTTCTTTGTTCATCAGATTTATTTAACTCGAAATAAATAAATTACACTTAAATAACGTCTCTTTTATTCAAGGTAGTATAAGAACATCACTAACGAATAACTAGTACAGTCACAATAAAGATACTTAAGTGTATATAAGCTATATAAATATAATAATCGGTGGCTCAGTGGTGTGACATGACCCCATCACGTACCCAGGTCGACTGAAAATAATCCGATTGGTTTGCGGTGTACCCAAAACTCTGTGGTGGGGTAAATTTAGTGTAAATTTACTGTTAATGCCATCATCATGTGTTGGCTTAGTTTAAAAATTGAATAAAAATTATAGAGAATTATCTACAAGTTTTCATGGAGAGTAACTTCAGTTACAATAATATTATTTCTTTCCATAGCTTAATACAAAAATTGAAAAGTGCATGGGTGCTCTTGAGGTTATAATGGCCAATAAATATTCAGCGCTTGCCTCGAATATTATACTTGATCGTACAAGTCCATTATTAGTAGATATGGAAAGCTGCACGAATTTACCTATTTAGAACATCGTTACAACCCCTATGTCTACACCACATCCTCCTTTCAATATGTTACCTTGGTATTTCACACTTGCTTTTAAACGCTAGTAACACGGCACATCACCATTAGGCGAACGTAATCCCACACTACACTTACCCAAGCCAAAATCGCTCGTGCATTTTAACCTGTGTGTATTCCCAGGCATCTGAACTCACCTTCCTGAGATCCATTCAGATGTGAACGCAGATTAGTATTCTTGGCATGCAGTGACCGCTTTTCATCAGATGCACGACCGGCACGAAATCCGCCGCGCTCATATGACTGCGCGCGGGATATATATTGAATTCAACACAGCATCATTGCCGGGCGAAGTTGTGTAGGAAATTTTCAGTTGAGTTTAACGAGCATTTTCCACACTCTTATAAAACGTTAACCGCCCTAATACGAACAAAACGACTTTGGCGTTAGTTTGCCGCCCATCTTTTTAATCCAGACGACGCTGATGGGGCTGCTATTCGGACTAACCACCTCCTTTTCCGCCCCTTCTTTACAGTGCAAGGTAGGCCACTCAACCATCGCGTCATGTCGTCGCTTCATTCAAAAACTTCTGGGAACACGTTCACTGACGACACGCCTATTCGTTGCGCTCTTATAAGAAGAAGTAAACTCACAATCAGTACGACGATGTACGCGCGCTAACTTGGTAATTGGGTCAAGTTGGATGAGCGTGGGGCTGGAAGGAGGAACTTTAGTAAGGAGTTTAGGCTTTTTTTCCAGCGACGATCTCGCTCTTCAACGTAGTGTTAATAGCGACCCTACCCCCGACTTTTATTTTGCAGTATCGTAGCAACACTAACAAGTTTTTCAAGCTTCATTTTTTTTTTGCAACGCCCTTTAATTAAAGTTGTATTAGCAGGATGTTTATTAGCAGCTTTCTCTTATATTACTACTACAACATCGCGGCGTTTCAAGTTTCAAGTCACCTTGTTTTTTTTTTTTTAAGACACCCTCGTGTTTTCAGGGGAAAGATTTAGTTCTCACTGTATGCATTTTTTTATCTATACAAGATGAACCGAATTAAGTGTTCATCACTACTATATCGGTTATTATAGAAGCTAACCAACCATTGGTTAAATTAGGAAAGATATATTCTCTTTCCGCTAATTACGTTAGTGAAAACAACAAAACCATTGGACATATAGGTTCCGAGTTATTTCAAAAAATGTGCACACCCTGAACATTATTATACTCATCCATGCATAACAAAAATGTTCAGATGAATTCCTTCGAAAATGTTAAAAATTACCGAGATTATTCAGGAATAAAGTGCAGTGAAGTTGGATGAACACAATTATAGAAGTATAAAGTTTTAGCACACTAGAAAAAAATTCTAAAGCAAATGTTATAAAAATGCCGCCTCCTACTTGCACATATTTTTGTGCTGCTTTTAAAACACTTTGGTTTGGATAGAAAACATCTCTGCGATCAATAGAATTAATAACATTGCGGATAGCATTTTGGAGGTCATTTTCACTGTTATTTCCGGCATTTTACATTATTTTAAATGGAGGCTTATTGAGAATACGTCTAGAAAAGAACACATCTCAGTATTTACTTTCTGAAATAAAATAGTGCAATTTTTATTAAAAAAAAGTTCAAAAGCTAATTTGACCAATTTTTGAGAAAGGTCGAAGCATGGGACAATGTTGGCTATACCATATCCTAAATTAAATTTTGATGAAATGTGAGATTTTATTATATAATTGATATGGACTATTTTTCTACAAGAGAAAAACTTCCGAGCGTCACAACTAAATACTGCTTTCATCAAAAAAATATTCGTGTCATGAAATGATTGTTTTAAAGGATGGAACATAGAACATAATGACTTTTTTTTAGAAAGGAAAAATTATTTAATTGCATAGTTATAAATATTTACAGAAAATTTGCGCTATAACACTCTAAATAATGAGGTTACGAAAAAAAAGTTAATGGTATAAACGTAATGTTTTTACTTGTAGAATACGATACAGCGGTTAGTTTTCCATAAGTCCAGATTTTGCGATTTCAGCCCACTGTGCGGCGTCACCGTCTCCTAATGTTTGGATTGGTGGATACTTATACAGCGAAAATTGTTTATTTTTGCGAACATTTGTATATAAAATGTCGCTTTCACTTCCGAATTTTTCGGATTGACTACAAAATACGGCAGAAGGGTAATTTCCGTTTCTTCTGAAATCCTCCTTTGTAATTTTCATAGCAAAAACATTAAGAAGGTGAGGTGTTTCACGACCAGGAAGTTATTCACTGTATCGTTGAACAACTCTTTCGTTATCTTTTTAGTGGATCAAATTTACTTCCAGCATCTCAGACTTTTCAGTGTGTTATAAAGGTATTTTCTTTAAACGAACACCTTTTTTTTTCTTGCACCCACAATTTTAATTGTTTTTACAATCACTGTCACACTGGATCATCTTAGGTGCTCAGGTACAAAATCATATGGACGGTTTTATTAAGAAATTGATTATTAAATACCTACATAGATTTTTTAAAATAACCCAGAACCGACATGTTTGATTGCTTTTTTGGAATTTTTAAATGCATACTAGTCCAGAGAAATAGAAGAAAAAGCAAGGAGGGACCTGAATATGCCGAGGGTATACAATAAAAGGTATGGCTCACTGATCCACCAAGTGTGGTATTGAGTAAAAATGGAGGAAACTGAGTTTATAAGTGCCATGGTCACACATTTCCCATTTGATACGGGAATTGTCTTCGGGCATTGAAACCATTAATAAGATGGTACAAGTTTTAAAGCATTTCGACAAAAGGAAGCGAAAAACTAATACGAATGAGAGTAGACAAATTCTTCATAGGAATTCAAGGTGGAGAAAGGTATTCTTATTAAGAAAATAAAGGGAGCCCCTCCCCCCTCCCTCTGAAACTTCTTCTTCTCTGAAACTATTGCGATCGGAAGTCACAGTGTGCACATCAAAAGATGTTAAAATACGTAATCATCTAATATAATGAAAGAGATCGATATCTATGCTAACCATTTGTCAATTTTTAACAAGTTAATTGTTAAAAGTCTGTTACTGTGATATGTACTTGGATTCAGTATAAAAACTGCAACGAGTATACACGTAAAAATTTGGAGTTAGTTCTAACACCGGTGGACGCCAGGGAACACTTTTTCGATGTTCCTTGGCGTCCATCCGTTTTTTTTGTGTTGAAATACACTCCGCCAAAAAAGTATCGCATAAACTAAAAAAGGGCATTTATGAACCAAGATATTTTTATATGTTCACAAAAAGTTTGCCTCGTGTATGTGAACTATAAAAACACTAACAAAATAATGGAACTTAGCGTTTTTACTTTTTTTTTTCTAAAAGAACACATTTAGAAAAATGCATATGTGTAAGGTTTGTTCAGTTGTTTATTGAAAGTCTTCCTATACGGACAAATTTTAAAGTGCGAAGTCAGAGTTCTGTACCAACGCTTTTAAAACTAAAATGAGCAATTTAACTTCAGAACAAGTGGCTGCTATAGTTGCTTTAATCGAAGATGGACGATCTCAAGCATACGTTGCTAATTTGATGAACATCAATCAGTCAAGTGTTTCTAGAGCCGTAACCAGATATAGGGAAACAGGCATTTACAGTAGAAGACCTGTACCAGGTCGTCCAAGATGTTCTACTCGCCAAGATGACCGCTATTTACTACTACAAGCATTACGTCGAAGACATGTAACTGCGAGACAATTGCAGAACGACTTGGCTAGAGTCAGAAATACTCGTGTGAGTACTCAAACTATTCGGAATAGGTTACGACAGAGTGGATTAAGAGCTAGAGTAGCTGTAACAGCCCCTCGTCTCACTAGGAACCACCGAGTGGCTCGCTTAAGGTTTGCCAGAGAACATGTAAATTGGAACATTAATGACTGGGCCAATATACTCTTCACAGATGAGTCAAGTTTTGGTCTTTATACCACATATAGGCGTATCTCAGTGTACAGACGAGACGGTGAGCGCTATTTGCAGTGTAATATCAGACCTAGACCTAATTTCGCTGGTGGCTCTATTATGGTTTGGGGAGGCATCTGTTTAACAGGTTGTACAGAGTTAGTACCAGTAGACAGAGGTACACTGACTGCCCATAGGTATATAACGGACATTTTAGAAGAACATGTAGTACCATATGCGCCAATTATAGGAAACGAATTCATGTTAATGCACGATAATGCACGACCGCATGTTGCAATAATCGTCCAGGAATACCTTAACGATGTTGGTATTCCAGTTTTAGATTGGCCTGCGGTAAGTCCGGACATGAACCCTATCGAGCACGTGTGGGACCTCCTTCACAGACGGATACGAACTCAAAATGTTGCCCCAGCGGACCTGCATGGACTAGCAAATGCTCTCCGTGACGAGTGGGAGAACTTGGATCAGGCTTATATACGGAGGTTAATCGAATCTCTGCCAAACCGTATGCGAGCGGTCATAAGAGCCAGAGGTGGCAATACTCAGTATTAAAAGCTACTGTTATGACATTTTTCTTTCCAAAATTATAATTTCTTGTTTTAATAAAAATCTCAAGTATGAGTTCTTGTTTTTATTTGGCCTGTATTTTATTTAAACAATCATAGAAATTATATCTTAGAGCGCATTAAAGTATATTTACAACTTTATGCTACAAACAAAGATTATGCGATACTTTTATGATTCAAAACTAAATTATGCGATACTTTTTTGGCGGAGTGTAAATGGAGTTAGCGCTTCTAATCTCGGAAAGTGTTGGGTTTGAATTTAAAAATGAAATATTTATCCCTTTTATGTGAAAACGAAAAATATAAGCCTCAAGCTTCAATGATTTGGTGTTACAAATATCACTACAAACTAAGATAAACTGTATATAACCAATTTGCAACAAATAAATAAGTGTAGATTTACACTTTTAGGGGAATTTTTTCATTTTCATCGATTAAGATCGGTGATAGCTCTCTCTATTGCAGATTAAGTATTTTATTATGCTGTATAACATCACTCTTTTTTGTCTTTTTCTTTAATTTCGGATGATTTTTTTACCTTATGGTGTTAGAAATGTGTTGAGTTTATCCTTTTTCCTGGCAAATTGTTTTCGTTTTTTTCCTATTTCACTTATGCACCATTTTTGAATATAGGATTTCACATGATAATCGGTACAAATTATAAAATAGAATTTCTAATTTTGTATAGCAGCAATGTGGTAATATTTTAGTTGAAACCTAATAAATGCATCAAAAAGTGTGACAAATCGACTTGTCAGAGGTTTTCATGACCTCACCTGTTTTCACTATCCGAATTATGTTCTATAATAACCGCGATTTTTTTTTTTTTTTGTCAGGCGAAAATCCTTTATGGACACCAGACCAAGATGTCATAGGCCGGTAGTGTGGGACACGCCAGGCTTGGCATACCCACTAAAAACCCCTCTCTATGTTGCTGGGACTGCTTTTTGGCATTACTTCAGCAGCACAGGTGTCACTAGCCTCTACTTCCTGTCTTTCGACTCTCTTGCTGCCATTATATCTGTAATATAGCCGCTAATGTGTCTCCAGTTGTACTCATTTTCTACCATAAGTTCTATTAGGCTCTCTCTGCTAACATCCTGGCCTAGGTCTTCTGCCAGCTTCTCTCTACGTGCCGCCCACCTGGTACATTAAAAAATTACGTGATGCGGAGTTTCCTCGGCACTACAGTCTCGGCATGCGTCTTCGTCCGCCAGTTTGAATCTCGTAAGGTAGCTTTTAGAGTTACCATGACCCGAGAGAAATTGAGTGAGGTGATAGTTCACATTTCGAAACCGGCAATTAAGCCAGGGTCGAAGGTCCCGAATCAATGATTTAGTCCATCCCCCTGTAGCATCCCAGGCCTCCTACTTTCGCTGCCACCTTTTTATTGTCATCTGCCTTTCCTCTGTTCTACAGCCCGTTCGTTGTCCAGTTTTCGACAAGTAGATTCTTCGTTGCTCTTCCGCTAGTAGAGTGATTGGGGGAACCCCCGCGATCACTTGAGCTGCCTTGGCTGAAACCGTTCTGTAGTAATATTTACATAACTACAAAAATTAAATATACACTTAAATATGAAGTCCTCACATTCGCAACTACGAAACGTATCGCAAAGACAGTAACAAACTCATAAAATGAACTCAACGATACAGTTTTTAATTTAAGTAAGAGAGAGGAGTATTCATTATGGAAAGAGGTCATTTATTGTAGATGGAGAACCCATGTAATATAGAGAATTATTGCAGATATTAATATCATTCACGCTATGAACGCATCAATTGCCTATTCTTAAAATCTTTTTTTCTAACAGACTTTATATGAGATAATGCAGCAAGAATTTCCAAAACAACAACGTCGTGTGTCATTAAAACAAAACACGACAACATAAATCGGCGAGATGGAAACTATGTTTACAATATTCCATGCGAATGCGGGCGGTTATACATGATAAAATTATCGCTATAGGCGAGGATAGAAGAACATAAAAAGATTTGCAGGAAAGGAGATGCTGTAAATCAAAATCGGTGCAGAACGCTTGGGAAGCAGACCATAGCCTAGAACGAAAACATAGATGGACGAACAGAAGAGATATTGACAGAAGAGGTATTAGTAGAACTGCGTCGGTGTGGTTTGGTTAATCGTTCCGTCCACTGCAGCTACTGTAGCTTATTGCAGGGCGGACATTATTTTAAAATTCATCTAACAAATTTAGACCATTAGGGTAATTAAAAATCTTGTCGAATGAAACGTTTATTTTAAAAATGTGTTCTTCTGTCTACTTGCTTCCAAACATGGTCAGCATTAAGTCTCACCAGGGAGCCCGATTTCGTATAGGTGCTTTCTGAATGTCTAGTCTTCTGTAAAAACTGAAACATTTATTACTTTTACAGCCAATTCAAATAGTTCCCTGATTCTGACAAGATTGGGTGACATAGGTACACTTTTTCGCATGTACCAGACTGCAATTGTCCCAGTATTGAATCACTTACCAATGTATTAAGAAATGCATTTGCTGTTTAAGTTTAAAAATTGCTTAGATACTGCCATTTCAAGCGTAATAGGATATTCAAGCCCTTATTCAATTACAAAATCGCAATTGTTTAAGCACATGTTCCTACTAAGTAAAACACCACAACCATTAGTTAACTTCTATTTCTTCCACTCCGATGTTCCAATTTACTAAAGATCATGGCGCGTAGGCAAGCATTGATGTGTATGTTTGATACAGGCAAATATTGATACTAAAATCGCGGTATAGAGAGATGTGTGTATGGATGTTATTATGCATATTAATAATTAATACGTCTGCTGCCATTAAGCAGCTTAATTACTAAATCAGTTAATATTAAATGCGATGCCATATATTATGTATTGCAGATCCATGTAATCACGTGAATAGAAATTATGTGGTTCAATCAGAATACATGAACATCGACGTAATAATGTCGATGTACAGAATGACGGTTGTTAAAATTATAATCTATAAAATTACTTGTTGCATACGGCGCTTTTCCGTGGGCATCGATGTCATCCTCCAACTTGAAGACGAGGCACTTCAAAATAGGGCGCTAAGGCTGATTGCAAGACCTCTTTGGTTCCTCAGACTCGTATGAGAAGTCTAATTAATTCTTCGAGTAACATTCGACGCTTAGCGTTATTACAACCGTTTTCATCAAAATGAGATACGCTTCAATTTATGTTTACACACATAAAAGACGATCATTCGAATCCAATGCAAATCCAATCCTCGCGGATTGATTGTGCCGCTTGACATCAGAAATGAAAGGGTATATGACCGCAGGTTCCCCACCCTAATTAAGGTGTTCTGACCTTCGACTACTTGTACTATCCTACAAATCAATATCACATATGAAATGACACATATGTGCACTGCTTGCGATAATGGGACACATCATTTGCGGTAACGAGGTAATAAAAGCAATAAACTTTCTGCAACGTCTGTAAGTGAAAAGTAGATCTTGAAGTTTATAAATTCCCACTTGACGTTCTGTAAAAGTGGCGATAAAATAGAGGATAATTATTGGATAGTTAGTATATTGATGGTGTTATTTTAAATGCATATTAAGTCCACACTTATTATTATTGATAACTTTGTTATCTTTGGAGGTACAGAATCGGTCAAATGGACAGAGTAGTACTATTTTCTATGGCGGTCACAATTGTGAAAGCAAAAAAACAATTGAGCGTCGCGTTCTCTAGATATTCGTCCAAACTTATTTTTTTTAATGGAACGCCCTGTATATTTTTTTTTGCAATTTAAAAGAAAATTCCAAACTGAACAAAAAAGTCTTAGTACATTATTTTAAAAAAATGTTAAATAAAGTAGTCACTGAGAAATCTTTATCTTTGCTTTGTTGGCATGAAATGGATATACCTATGGAAAATTAAAGCGTCACATTCATTAAAGCGTTTAATTTAATAAACAAATAAAAATAAATACAAAAATAGTCATGAAAATTACTCAAATTAAATGTTCAAAGACACCTCCTTCCATTTCAATGCATTTTATCAATCTTCTGTGAACATTACGAGTAGCTCCTAAAATTGTCCTAGCGTCGATGTCGTCAATGATGTTGGAAATTCTTTCCTGAAGCTCATCCACTGTTGTATATCTATGTTTGTACACTTGATTTTTTACTGCTCCCCACAAGAAGAAATCTAATGGCGTCATGTCAGGTGAACGCGCGGGCCACTGAATAGGACCATTTGTGCCAATCCATCTATTTCCAAATAATCTTTCTAATAACTTACTTGTGTCACGGTGATTATGTGCGGGCGCTCCATCTTGTTGAAAGTAAATAATCTGCCTGTCTACCAAATTTAATTCATCCGGAAAATTTTCTAAAATTTCTATCAATAATGCCACATATCTTTCTCCTGTTAAAGAACCCCGATAGAAAAATGGTCCTACAATTCGGGATCCGATTATACCACACCAAACATTTAAACTAAATCGGTGTTGGGGATTACAAGGATAAACAGCAAATGGGTTTTCACGACTCCAGTAATGATTATTTCTTTTATTGAACATCCCGCGATTAGAAAAGTTAGATTCATCACTCCATAAAATGTGTCTAAAGAAATTGTGAGTTTCTTCAAAAGCATAGATAAACCATTGAGCAACAGTTCTTCGTCTTTGATAATCCCCAAAAGTAGAGTTTGAACAGGCTGATATTTAAAGGGAACATATTTATATTTTTTCAGAATTTTATGGATCATGCTACGAGAAATACCTGATTCTCTGGACAAAGCCCTTACAGAATTATTTGGATGTACCTGAAAATATGCCAACACATTTATTTCTATCTCTTGTGATAATATCAAATCATTTTTTTTCCTCTTCTTTATAAAAATTGTTTCGTTGCTTCTTAATCTTCGATAAAGTTTTAAAAAATAGCGACGGTCTGGTACATCACGGTCAGGAAATTGCTGAATGTAACGTTCTAGCGCTCTATCTGAATTTTTGTTAAACAGCAAGTACAACTCCAACATATCACACTTTTCCAAATGAGTAAATGCCATTGTTACCGTTGAAAAAATTGTAAAAACAGTACTTTTTCCGCACAGTAACTTTAACAACAACAAATATAAATAATTTGACAGCTACTAAACAATGTGACGCTTTAATTTTCCATGGGTATATCGATTTGATGCAAACAAAACAAAGATAAAGATTTCTCAATAACTATTTTATTTGATATTTTTTTATAATAGTGTACTAAGACTTTTTTGTTCAGTTTGGGATTTTCTTTTAAATTGCAAAAAAATATACAGGGCGTTCCATTCAAAAAAAATAATTTTGGACGAATATCTAGAGAACGCGACGCTGAATTGTTTTTCTGTTTTGACAATTGTTAGCGCCATAAAAAATACTACTTTGTCCATTTGACCGATTCTGTACCTCCAAAGATAACAAAGTTATCAATAGTGCACACTTCAGTGTGGACACACGGTATATTAATTTTAAAATAGTTGCTTTAGGTTTCATAACATTAAATTTGCCTACTATTGACATCGTCGGATGCAATTCAACCCTGAGGTTTAAGAGAATTGTGTTTTTGTGGTATATATTCTAGTGATGGACAACAATAAACAAACCGATGTAGTTTTCGCAGATTTTACTAAAGTCGCTGATCGTATTCGCAATAACCTCATCTCACTTAAGACAAATATGTTGTTGGTTTTCTCACTAAGTTGGTTACCCTGTTTACATCATTTCTCAATGGTAGAAAGAATTATGCGAGATATGTGTAGTACAACTAGTCTTAATTCTTTTTCTAGGTGTCACTAAGTATTTTTCCTGGAATATACTTCATCTTACAATAAAACGCCAAACGTTTTTTACAAGGATTTGTTCTGGCATAAACTTCTTTTTGTTAACGATCTTAAAATATATTTTACACTGTTCAATATCTAACGACTACATTTAATTTCAGGAAAACTTGTATTGCACAGAAATTTTGCACAATCTGAACTTCAGTGAAGTCGTTACTTTCTACTGCTACTTTCCAATAACAATAAAGTCCCAGAGTATCGACCATTTTCCTACCATTCACAGGATATAGGCTATTTTCTGTAAGAAAAAAGGATTGCTTGAATTTAGCGATAGTTATTCTTAAAAAAGATAACTTTGAAATCTGAGAGGGAGGTAACAGATTTTCAATTGTCTAATGTGTATCTCGTTAAAAATTTGCCAATTACCAGCATGTACCTAAGCATTTTGAACGAGTTGTTCATTTATTTATTTCTGAGCTGAGATTTTGTATTGGGTTTGGGAGTGCTCAAGATTATCTAGTTATATAACTTATGAGAATAGAGCGCCATTTTCTGCTTTTAAGGATATCTGTTCTGAAAAACCGATTTATTTCCAACAGTAAAATATATTTCGTCAATAAAAATTTAGTTCATTTTACTAGAAATTCTGTTATTTGAAGTGAACTAAGGTTAAATGATCAAATAATTTGGATTACCTGAAATGAAAGTTTGGTACTGTCAAACAAATCGGTTTCTCAGTGTGGTGGATTTGACGACTTAATTATTCGTCATTAATGTGTTAAGGAAAAAATATGAGATTGGCTTTTATACTGGCACGAAATCTGTATGCCATCATCCCATATAACTTACTAAAGTCTGCTATATTTTTTCGTGTCATTGTTCGGTCATGAGAATCTATTCTAATAGACTAAATAACTTAAATGGGTAAGTATAATGTTCAAAATAAAATACAAAACAACAAATGAAAACAATCCAACCAAGAATTTTTAATGGAAGCTACAAGAACTGCTACTACTTCTGCTTCAGATCTTAAAATTATTTTTGTCAAAAATAACCATTCTTTATCCCAAAAGCACTTTTTTCTGTGACAAATTTCTGTAATAAATGATGACATTGTATCTAAAGGGTGATGAAAAAAAATACTTTTACTGTCAGCTGTAGCTATTTAGCATAGGTCGTTTACAAATTTGTTGTAAACAAATTTTCATATGTTGAGCAACTTAATAAATTATTCATATTGTTTAGTTTGCATATTAACTGCGATTTGCCTTTCTTTGGAAATTAAAATCGCAGCCAACACAAAATGCAATAGAAAAAATTTTAATAACAGAATTTGGATTTCAACAAAATTGCAAAAAGAACTAAAAACACTAATTCAGCTTGAGGAGATATTAAATTTTACTATAACTTAAATCTTTCAGCTTCTCCATTTACTCTACTACGTTTTACTGGTAACCTCGCAGTGTTCTATTCCCAAAAGAGAAATAAGCAGCAACTTTACGGACAGACTTGCGTAAGGGAAATGTCTTGAAATGGCGATGAACCCCAGTCTGATCCATTTACAAATGTTTTTCGGCCATAATTGTTATGGTTACGGAGAGCTTTTAGGCCACAATAACAATTTTGTCTTAGAATAACGAAAAGGCAGCTGAAAGAGGATCTATTATGCTTGTACGTATATCCATCAACCTAAAATGGACTTGCTTTGTCCAGATACAGATTAAACAAACAAAGTATACGTAAATAGTTTCCACAGAAAATTAGGCGTTTAATCTCATTTCAGTCTGCTATATCAGAAGTGGTAGTGGAAAAAAAATAATCCGACAAAAGCTTTCTAGAGTGAAAACCTCACCTTTCTTTAATACGTTAAATGTTTTCATCTAACTAAATTACCACGGCAAAGTAAAGTGGGTCAAACCAACTTATCTAGAAGAGAAAAAAGAAGTTGAGGACAGCATTGGAAGCAAAAAATAAGTCTACATCAACATCTGGCCCGATACTTTTCCTTTCTTAGTTCTATTTCAGTCAGTTAACGAAGAAAATGTACATATTGCAGGAGAAAAAAGAAACAATAGCGCGCATACCTTGGGCGAGATTATGATATGCACTGATTCCGTCTTCCACTTGTGACGGTGGTTATCATTCATTGTCACAGTAAAGCTTGAGGATAGCACATAACGAAATGGAACACTGTCCATCGCATTGGTAATCGTCGAGATTACAACAATCACGAAAATTCGTATACCAAACTTCTACTGCACATGAATATTGTCAAAGTCACGGTCTTTCGCACTGCTCGGTTGCGGAATGATGGTGCATTTGATATTCACTTTTACGGAGGCCAGGTTGCTTAGCAGCCTGTTTGTTTCCTGGGAATACACATCGACGAAAAGTTAACCTGAGTAGGACACTAATTATAAAATAGCTAAACCCAATCAAATATGCTTTCAAATTAGAAGCCATGGAATACATTCTTCCTATTGAGCAGTTTATATCTTTCTATTTCGCTAAAGTCCATTCTAGACATTCGTATATGGTCACATTCTGGGATTCTTCTACTTTTTCTTATGTTGTATTTATTTCCCAAAAGCGTTGTATTGCTGATATCAAATCTTTTGAATTTTATGGGCTGTTTCTTGTCAGATTTCGCTTCTGCCGAATAAACATATTAAATATAAACCTATTTTACAACTTCCCTACTACATCTGCTTCATTTAACGCTAATTTCCCAAAAATTCAGAGAGACGTTATAGATATAACGTGTAATACCAGAAATAACAACCTCCTTAAAGCATATGTTCCATTGACAATGAGGATAGGGGGAGAACGAAATTTCCTCAGCCCTCCAACAGGTACTTAACGCTATTTGTAGCTGGTGTAGCAGTGAAAACCTGATTATCAATCCGAGTAAAACCCCAATAGTACCGCTCACCAGGAAGAGGATAGTGGAGCACCATCCAAGGTGGGAAACTTGAATTTGTAGATAATGTAAAATATGTAGGCACCCTATATGATAAGGCACTAAGCTGGAATTCATACCTGGAAACGATTACTCGCAAACAAATAGTAAAACGCCAAGGACTCCTGGTCTGTCTTTATTTAAAATTTAAATATTTTGAAGATGTAATTTATTCTTTTAATCGTAATATGGACACTGATGTTGGATATTAAAAACGCGAACTTTGTTCTATAGCATGAGAGAAGTAAAATTGTAACTTCATAAAGTACATGTCTTGCTAACGAGGAGTGTTTCTTTTTTTTTTTAGAAAGGTAGATCTGCCGCTCAGACCTTGGTTACTACGTCAAGAAGTCAAAGCAGCTATAGACGAAGTTCAACTCAATTAAAACATAAAATAATAAATAAAAACAAATTCTTGGGAGAATTGGGAAACTTATTTGATATGGCATAATATGTTAATGCTTTAGAATCAATAACGATTGAGTAGGACTTTGTGTTGCTTCATAAACAAAGTAATTTTAAAAATTCATGTAAATTTATTATTCGAAGTTCTCGCTCTCTGAGGCATTTAGAGTTAGTTTATGTTTTAGATTACTCCGAACGATAATCTAAAAAGGAAAAAAATATACAAAAATAAGGACCATTCTACTCTATCTGCCTAACTGCTACAAAATGATATAATGAATGTATAAATAATTTCTTTTAGGATTATTTTAACTGCGAAGCCCAGAAATTGATAATACTCCGAAATTTAACAAAAAATTTCCAATCGGCTTTTCTACTTAGGTCTTTGATTTCCTCTACAATCTAAGAGATTTGAGCATTACTACATAAATAGTTGCTTTGTTCCAACTACTTTATGAAACTTCGAGAGAAATTGTCAGCAGTTATTCCACCGTTCGTACAATGCGAAGCTTTACTTAGCTTTCCACGTCACGAAGACAAAGTTAACTGCTCTCATTATAATTGTTAGAAAAGCGGCCTTACATGTTCGATTATGAAGGAATCTCAAAGCTCATTATTTTAAATGGATAGGTTGGGATTGCTAGCATAATGTTTGCTTATTTTAAATTTAATAAGGGTAAAAGCAGAATAGAAATACTAAGTGAAACTATTAACAGTTTTGGAGTAATAAATTTCTGAGTTATTACCTAGTACAAATAATGCATCTATCGGTATCCAAATTGCATCGCAAAACGGATGCATTATTATATATTGTACAGGGTGGGGGAATTTTTATGGCATTATATGAAAAATTTCTTTATTTCAATAGATACGCGAAAACTATATAAGCTGTCCCGTGCTTTTTTTTCGAAAATAAAGTTAGTGGCGATGCGAAAAATCAAATATTTTTAATCATTTCCGGAATATGACCGGAAACTCAAAATTTTGGGTTTCCTCTTCTACTTATAATCTCTTTATCTTTAAAGATACAAAATAATAGTAAATTGACATTTTATGGTAGATTTATAAACACATTCTATAATGCTTGCATCTTCATTTGTTCCCGACTTATGAGACAAACTTACATATTTTTTTTATTTTTTTTTTGTAGATACAATTTTTTAGAAGGTCTTCAAATATATATACCTTTATACATCTGTTTGCAGCCGTTCTCAAGTTATTAGCAACTTTTAATTTCTGAAAAAAATAACTGTCCTATAAGCAGTTAATTTTTATGGATAGTTGCAAATGTTTGTTTTTCCCATAATCACTAAATTTACCTTCGAAAAAGAGCACATAACATCGTATATAGTATTAGGGTGTCTACTGAGATAAAAATGTTCTTCATATAATGCCAGCGAAATTGCCGCCCGCTATACATGCATAATACCGTGTTCACAGTGCAGGATTAAAGCATAAAGCATTTAAACAAAAAGTACAGATTTAATCGATTTTTGGAAAGCTAAAACACTTTGTCGATTTTATTTTTCAAAAGTACTGGTTAATAGGCGACATTTATCTTCTAATTTTAATTTTTATTTTAGTTATGTCGTCATCACAAAAAAATTAGATGATCATATAGAGTTTTAGTAGTGAAATTCAACTGATTCCTAAGATCTGTATTTCAGACATTTCAAATTGTGTTAGACCAGGCACCTCGTTAGCTCAATTGGTAGAGTCGCCCGCCCGGCAAGCGGGAGGTGGCTGGTTCAAATCCCACACTACGTACAATTTTTTAACATAGAAAATTTCCTCATATTAAACATTACAGTTATAGCAGAAAAGCATTTATTTTATTTAAATTTTGGATATTTTCACACATCTGTGGATTTTATTGGAAGATTGCTTGAAATAATCATTGGCCGTATCTTCGCTTGTGTTTGATGTGGAATTTTTGTGATTACCACGGCAGATGAATTCGATAATTCGAGATATAATTTGAGAACCCACGCGTCTGCAACGCCATATCTGTTTCTTTCTTCTCTTCGTTGTAAAAGCTCGTTACTTAACAAAGCTTTCGATGTTCGAGTCCTATCGTAGGATTATCTGTTATTTTTGTTCAATATTTCATTCTTATTTTTAATAGTCGTTAATAACGTTTACTGATACAGAGTATCATACTTATTATTTGAATTCTATCTCAATAATACCAACATTATCCCCGTTATTTTATGTTAAAATTTATTAATAAAAGTTTAACCGCTCTATCAGTAAATCTATCCTTTTATTTTTTTGTGTATGTGTTTTGCCAACTGCTTTGCCCCTCGATATTCATTTAGCACCTTGGATTCCTGCTTATCTTGGGTTTGTGTTTCTATCAACCCACTCCCTCGCTGACGAGCCGGCTGGCACCGTGCATGATCGCCGAATATCAACCCACTTATTCGAAGGTTTGTAAAGCGGAAGTGCATCACCTTTTCTGTTTTTATTTTGATTTCTTGCCTCGGGGTTTTTCTCGGTGTTCTACCGTCACTTTCGGTGCCGGAAATTTAGGTAACAAGAGCTTTTTTTTTTTGGTCTTTATGATTATGTTATACGAATAATCTGAAAGGTTGCATAACAAAGCTTCGGGGGTGAATCTAGCTAAACATTTAATCCTCATATTCCCATATATACTACTTATCCATATTAACAAAAATTCATTGGTTTTGTTTTGTTCGTGATTGTCAAAACAAGCTTTGTATGAAAAAAAAAACAATTTTGAAAATTCACGGGAAAAGTTGGAAATTTTTACGGTATTTTTATATGAAGAAAAATCTTTGTTAGATTTTGAAATTTTGACGAGTATTATGAGACGCGTAAAAAAATTTAAAAAAAAAAACGAAAAATTAAAAAAAAATTATAATTTCCAAATTTGTGAAAATTTTAATCTGACATTTTGACGAGACACACAGTGTCGAGTTTTTTTTTTAAGTGAGATGCGCTTGAAGAAAAAAATAAAAATTAAAAAAAATTGTGATTTCTTAATTTGTGAAAATTTTAGTTTGACGTGCTGACGAGAGTCTTTTTTAAAGTGAGACACAAACACGACACCAAGAATACAAAACTACAGATGATAAATTAATAGGTTGAAACTTATTCTAAATTCCCGTATCAGTTCTACGCGATTAAAGAGCGAGCTGCTACCCAAGGGGTACGCACCTTCTCTAGAGGGTGCGCAGACAAGGCGTATCCACTTTCTCTAGAAGGTGCGTTCCAAGGATGAACGCGAGGTTTCTAGTGATTTATAAACGTGACACACCAACAATTCTAAACTGAAAAATTAAAATAAAGCTAGTAAAGTTAACGATGAAAAGGTATCATGGTTATCTGTTCAGTCCGCTACAAAGATTGTAAAACAACAACAAAAGGCACTTCAATAAGCAATTTGTGTTTCGTTCATGCTGCGAATTAGTTGTTATCGATCACAAATACTTTAATCTAATTATGAAGCATTTTAATATGATAATTGAGAACGATATCAATTACATTTATTTATTGGTTTATTAACCAACCGTATGATTCAGTCACTACTGAAAGCCTATGTTGTCATTTAAAGTTTTTTTGTAATGACGTCATAATTAAAATAAAAATAAAATATCGTAAGACGAATCACAGAATTAATTATAACAAAAATCCCAAAAGAAATCCCTTACCACAAAATTATTTTGTAGTAAGGGATTTTTTCACCTTTCTTTTGGGATTTTTGTTATAGTTTTCAAGCCACAGTCTCCACCCATCACAGGACACAGAATTAATGTGTATTTTTATAGAAAATAGATTTTTTTTTTAACTTTTATAGGAAGTATATTATACTTCCATAGGTTATGTGTAACTTCAAAATTCCAAATGTAATCCCAAGGTAATTTCGAAATTTATAATTTCTAAGACCTCAACTTCAGCGTTAATTACATTACCTAAAACTTAATGAAGATTGTTTTATTTTGTATACCTACTGTAGTGTTTAGCATGGTTAAATTACAACACTTAATTAAGACTAAGCGAAAACATGATTGTGTCGTATTATTTCTTATTCTCAAGGCTTGTTAGTACAAGTAGCTTAAAATTGGTTTTCTATAGCGACCTTAGAAGAGTAAAGAAGGCTCAACTTAATTAAAACAAACAGTAACACGATATACTAAACCATTTATGGCGTTTAATGTTTAATATAGTACGGCTGGCAAATTTTCTTATATAATTTAATTACAGTTACTGCGTAAGCAATTTGAGCTTTTAATTTCATATCAACATATAACCACTGTACCGCTCTGAAATGATAAAATACGCAATAGAGATGCCGTCATAAAAACAGCATTTTATGTTGAAATTTATTTGTATATTTTTTGTTATATTGTTGATTATTAGCTTCTCTTAGAAAACGATTTTTGTGTGTTTGCTGCAAATCTACACAACCTCGCTTAACCAATATTGTTCATATTACAATATAGGAACATTCAGGTTTATCTTTTTATTTTTACTTACCTCAGGGCATAGAATTATTTACAAAACACACACTATTATAAAACCGCTCCTGCTGTTGCTGAAATATAACGGAAGCTTTTGTGTTATTTGCTTCGTTTCATAGCAATTGATCGCTACAACGTTTTATAATAAACATTATCCTAGTTACTTGATTTCTCTTTCTTTTTCATGTAATTTTTTTAACTAATGATAATCATGCTAATCACATCTTGCCACAAACTCTGATATTTCTTTTCGTCTGTAACAAATATTACTAAACGCGAATATCGTGCCGAGAACAATTTTGTAATAGGATGATACAATCAGGCACCACAAAAATCATTTCACATTATAACAGATCTGATTTCGCGTCGTCACATCCTCTTTCTGGAACCATTCTTTTTTTTACATAGAAGTGGGATTTTAACCGTGGCATACATATATTTGTATCCTTTTAAATATGGCGTGCCAGAATAAGTACTTAAACCATAAATGTGGAGAAAGAGCGGTTGCATGCCAGGAACCTGTTACCGTAACATTGATCTGTTTACTTTATTTATGTCGACACGCGAAATTTGTTTATAGATCGATAGGTCCGTAACAATCGGCCTATAGTCCCTGCGACTCTAAAATTACTTTCCCTAAAGGATTAAATACAATGTAAGCGCACCGAAATAAGCCCAATAAGTGTGTTTTTAAGTTGACTTAATAAATTAACAATATATGGGAATTATGCTTATGATAAGATGGCCTTAAATAATCTATTTTCTCCACAAATTTTATGTTGGCTTATAAATATATATTTAACTACTATGTAACATTTTTTTGTCCTTAAGTGGTAAGCGTTATTTCCTACTTATTTATGCTTCTAAGCAATAAAAACATACTTTTGTTCCTCCCTAACTTTGCAACAACAATTTGCGTAGTACATATATATCTCCAATAAGAAAACGGTCAGATATGCGTGCTCCTACTCACAAATAAAGTAAAAAAAAACAAACCACACATATAAAGTAAAAAAAAAACACACATACAAAGTAAAAAAAAAAACATGTGAACTTTGAGGGACATCCTGCAACCAATTTTCCCGTAACTTCTCATCAGATCATCAACCAGCTCCATACTTTTCGTGGTTACCACAGAAGCCCCGAAAAACTGCAACAAAACGTTTCCAGGCCGCTTTGTCCTTACGGGTGTGCTTCTTGAGGAAGTCATCGCAGTTCAAGATCCTTTTAGTGAACCACCTAGCAAGCCCATTAGGATTGACACCATTTTGTAGTCGCCGATGACCTCCCACCCATACTCGTCATATTTCAAAACTTTTAGCAAGGTCTTGATAGTAATGTATGAAAGTTATACGATCTTAAACTCATTATTTTAGCGAAGATATTTGCTAATCTGTAAATTTCGATTTACAAATATGTTCAAATTGGAACACAAATTTGAAATCATATTGATGTAAGCCGCGAAATTATCGTTATACTCCATATTAATTGATAATATTAAAGTATAGAATTTATGCATGTTTCGCTGTATCACAGCTCGTCGGTTACTATTAATAGTGCGAAAGCATATATACGCTTTGCGCATAAAATTACAAATGTCGTAGAGTGGCACTGACGAGCTGTGATACATCGAAACATGCATGTCTGTCAATAATGACATTTGTATAAATTTTTCTGCAAGGTTTTGATGTTATAGCAATCCTCTCTGAGGTGCACTGAATGATGGGAAGCTTGACACTTATTTCCATTATGCAGCAGTACTACTTTGAGGCCCCTTAAAAAACTGGCAAAGAAGAGGCGCTAATCATTCGGGTTACAAGCGATTCTAATTGACTCAGACCAGTTACATCGTGGCAAAAGTGGAACCCTTTATAAGTGAAGAAGCTAGAAAGAGTTTGATGACGTTCTCTTTGATCTACGACTCGCACACTTTTATCTAACAAGCGCCACTGCTTCAGCCTAGACGTCAAAAATTTGCTATTGGACTTGGAGGGTCCAGTGAGTAAATATAGAAAGCTGAGAACTGTGTAATACTGGCGTCACGGATGAAGGAAGATTCGGATACGTGACAGCAGGTGCATTTTGCAAGTACGACGTTCAGAAGAGTTCATAATGTAAAAGTAGCAGTTGTTCTTGGAATTGCAAACTGCATGTACCTCTTTTCTCCCCTATACCAACTTATGAAAGAACAAAGTACATTTTTATGATAAAAATGTGATATTCTTACAGTATCTAGCAGATGTATTGATCATGTACAGTATTTGTTTCGGTCGCATTAAAGAATTCATAAAATAAAGTTAATCAATCCATTCCTTTGAAATAAAATAACATTATTTTTACAAATTATATAATACAGAATTCCGAGCAATAGGATACCATTGCTTACCCTTTAGAGTTCTCTTGTAGGGCTCGAAGTGAGGCGCTCTGCAGTTCTCCTGATTTCCGACAAGCATACCAAAATATGCCTTGTGAGTCCCGCACATCTTGACGCATGCATTAACGTAGTACTTCTTCGCTCTTCTCTTGATAAATTGGTCGAAAACATAGCAATACGCGTCTACAACATGCTTACAATCTCTTGGTGCCATCATCAAATTAGAAAGTAGGTAAATTTCAAAATATCGTTGTCCTGGTCGCAAAAGCAAAGTTTGTTATACTTTTCTGATATAAGAAATAAGGAAGTGATTGTTATAACCCAGGGACAAAAAATCAATAGAAATAGTTACACCCAAATTAATAAAGACCAAATTAGAAAAGATACAGTTATAAGAAAAATCATGAAATGGACACCGGCAATAAACAGACCTAGAGGCAGAAATGAATATGCAAGCATGAGGTTATGCGGGACATAAAGTGGACGAGAATAATTGGATAGAGGCAAAAAATAAAGGTAAAAAAAGGAATGGAGAAATACAACTGCAGATACAAATAGGAAGAACAACCTATAAGAGAAAAGATAGCTGAATGGATCGAGTGACCAACGATTACCAATACAGAGGTCAAAAGAGTCTACATGAGTGGCCTCAATTCTTTTAGAATGCATAGCCTCATATGTACATATATACCTATAGATATTGTTTCGTCTATATAAGTAGCCCGTAGGAAATGAATATATAATGGAAAGCCAAAATAACAGCGACTAAAGTATGCACAAGCTTATGTTTGTATTTGTGTTATGTCAATGTCCAGCTTTTAAAATCAATATCACGAAATATTTTGATACGCCCATTCAGAGCATTTAGTTCACATCAATAATTTTAACATATTTCTTTTGTTACAGATGACGAGTGTCAACAAGTATTAGGATTACATTTGAATCAACATAAGCAATAAGGTAAGATATTGCATATTGCACGTGGTATTGTTTCCAAGTTAGTATTACTAGTAGTAAGATTTATTAGTAAGCTACCGACTTTCTGCAAAATTTATAGAGTACATTGCGTAAACTATTAGCATATGTGGTGCCCTATTCCTGGACTGGAATCATTGCTAATGCAAAGTCAAAACGACTAGTGTGTATTAGAGGCATCCATAACTTTCAATTTTTCTTTCAATTTTACATAGCGTGTATGTTTGCAGGCATCATTTCCCTTTTTCAGTTATTATTTATAACATGTTTGAGGTTAGACATTAATCAGTTTAAAACTAATTCCAGCTGTGATATTTTAACGGCCACTTATTTATTATCTCTTAACCTGTTTACTTTTACGTTTATCCCTATATGTTTAAATTTTCACGCGCGGTCTTGCCTGGTGTCCGCATAGCGGCGTTGGTGGTGCAAGTCAGCTGTAAAACTATAATGGCGCGTGTACAATCGGTCAGTGGTTATGCTTATTTGTCGTTGCCTCAGAATGGTAGCTATTTGTGTGAGTGGCGGGATCTCCAGGGTTCTGATCAAGGTGTGCGCAACAATCAAAAGGGTTCAAACGTGTTTTTAATTGAGAATGTATTTCTTTAAAGTAGCCTCAACTAACAACGAAAGCTATCGAAGGACTAAAAAAAAAAACCGGTGAGGGATAAAAACCCATGTATGTGCAATCCTAAATATAAACAAATAATTTACCGTATGAGAAAGCGCTGTTAAATTTAGTCGCGAAATGTTAATTGCCCTACGAGTAAAATATACATACCAAGAGGGGTCAAAAGTAAGCGAGCAGTTTTAAAGTACAAACTGGTGCTGTGCCGTGCCAGAGAGCTTTGACGGCACTGAAATCACAACTCAGAGGGTCGGGACAGTCTGCGCCGTGGTAGTAGCTTTGCTGGTACCGAATTCACAGAGCAGAAACGCTGGTAAAATGAATTTTCACACAGAACTGCACCTTTACAAGATTGTGATGTACAGTGAATCTTTCTATTGTTTAACAAAAGTTGTTTAATTTTCACATTTATATATTAATTTTGATTTGCATTAATATTTTATTACACTGTATGTTTATGGTATAGATGGCGCAATAAATATGTCATATTATTATGATTATCAAAAAAAAAAATGTAATAAATGGCCCATCGATCTTCTCTTTTGTTTGTGTTGTAATATTCAGCTAGTTACTCTTTGCTGACACTCTTAAGTTATTTATTACCGATGAACAAGGAAAGATGGGGCATTGACATTGTAACATTACTATTATTTATTCGGTTGTCAGCGAGGATAATTTCATTGTTTAGACTTAGATGATAGCGAGTGACCTGCCGGAATCGTTTGTGACTGAACATGAATTGCATCGATAATGAAATATTAACACAGAAACGTGAATGTTATTGCGTTGATGAGGATAATGCTGATTGCGTTCGGTCGTTTCTGATTTGCAATGTCAAGCATGTCAAAGTTCATTACAAAGACAAATATATCAAGAAATATATTTATTGTTCTACTCTGCGGCCGTCTTTGGGAGTGTCACAGGGTTCAGTTCTGGGCCTAAGGCTATTCCTACTTTTTGTTAAAGATATTGTGGAATTTATTGATTTCTTATTGTTGTCATTGTTTTTATACGCCAACGACACTGACACTTGTAGTTACTGGAGTCGATTCTACACAGACTCATGATCGCGCAAACGCTGCACTTGATAAGTTATGTGAATGGCTATTATGAAATTTCACATTAAAATACCAAATCATTTTTTTTTACACTCTTCAATCGAAAGTGAATTTTTACGTAAACAATAATGTAAATGATAAAGTATTGCAGCGCCAAGTTAAGCCTTAATGTGGCAGCGGATACTTTACGATGAAAAATTTAGTAGGTATAGCAGTTGCTGCTAATTAATGTACGATTTAAATACTTCGCACTGTCAAACTCTAAATTTAAAACACCATCAATTCAGGGCTGTTTAATAACATCCTATTTTCTAGAATCTTTTCATCATTCGAATCATTCATTATTCTTACTGACAAAAGAATAATTCGGCGCATCATAGGCATTGCTGAAATCTGTAGATCATATTTCAAAAACGTTGATGTATTGCCTCTACCTAGTGGATATATTTCAGAAACTTTAGTATACATTCACAATAAGCGTTGTAGATTCCCTTATTCACATAATGCCAGAGCAGAGCTAACTTTCTACTGCCTCTGAAGCGGCTCGCACAGGTTTCCGATTTCTAAGGGACTTCGGCTGTTTAACTTGTTATCCAACTAACAATAAGTACATTAAGGAACTTGAGACTGTAAAAAGATTTGAACTTGTTTTACAAAACCACTTGCTCGAAGTTTGCATTGACCCGCTCGAAGATTTTCTGGTTACGCTTGACCAGGAGAACAGTAATGTTCACTTATTAGGTTTAGTTTTATCTATGTATATTCAATTGTTATTTATTTGCCATTGACTTGTATAATGTCGCTATGATTTTTGACATATTCACTATACTTCTTGAATTTCCTTTTATATTGAATCTCTGTCATCTAACTCATTAATAAAGGAAGCGGTAGCAGTCTAACTGGATCTCACTATTAGACAATTCGGTGAGCTGTCATTATAATTTAATAAAAAAAAAGGATAATTATCATTTTTCACTATAACTAAACCAATTCAATCTTATCTAATCGCTTTTAATTTCCATTTTCGATTTTATCCCCAAGCTTAGCGCTGCGCAAACCGGAAACTCCGGCTAATGTGATATTGTTTTGGTACAATGGCGGATCCTTCCGCGTCGGGGTATAAATTAAGACGAAATCATGAAAATTAATTACGAAGTGTCAGAGAGAAGACGTTATAAACTGTCATAGAAGCAAAAGAGACAAGGACGGGTGCAGGAATAATATCCACGGATTGGGTTGCCAGTTGATGAGCTCGTCAGCGAAATCGTAAAAATTAAATTCCTGTCTCCGACGTGTTTCTTATGACATAATTAAACGTTTCGCTTGCGTACCTTATGCGCTAAATACCCGCTTTTTATGCAAGTAGTTAGAATTTAACGTTACTTCTATCTTAACTGCCCAAGTAAATGTTTTTAAACTGATAATTGCTCTTGTTTTGCCTAATTTTTACCCCTTTTTTTTAATTAACGCCAAGTTTAAAAGAAGAGCACGTCAAGGAAGGGTACAAAGTTAATTGCTTGTTGCTGTAAAAAATTGGTAACCCTACTTTAGAATCTTTAGTGCTGAATGGCCTTAATCCTAGTTAAATAGTCCCTCTAGATCGACTCTTTTCAAACCAGGTACCTTTTTTGTTCATTATAATGGATTCGCAGTTCGAGATGATTAATGGATAACATGTTACTGCTTAATGATTATGCAAAACCCTAACTAAACATTTAAACCGACATTGGAAACACTTGATAAGACCCCATGTGTTATGTTATGTTGTTGACTTTTATAGCATTGGCACCAAAGTGAGCACACAGAAACGAAAATTAAAAATTTTAATTCATGCGTCAACATTGTTAGGAATGTGACAAAAGGGAGGGCTGACCCTTTATAAAAAAAAAGGGATAGATGTGCGAAAACCGCATGGTACCAAATGAAAGACGATCTTTACAAACGAATAAAGACTTGAAACCGGGAAATGGAATATGAAAAGTTATAGGTAGAGCCAATAGAAAAATAAAATGTGACATTCAATCAAGTCTGCAGAGAGGATGTGAAAAGTTTTGCAGAGAAAGAGAAAGAAATGAGAAATAGAAGCGCCCATTTTATAGCAATTTCAGAAACAAAGGAAAAGGTGCATGAAGTTGAAGAAGTAGTTGGGGACTACTGGGTATTATTGTCGGGAATATAGGTGACGGAACAGCCAAAAGCAGGGGGAAACAATAACGTTATCGGAAGAAAGCGGAAAGAAGAAATTAAGAGAAGAAAAATTTGTCATTAGGAAAATAACAATAATAAAATTAAAAGCAGGCAAAATGGAAGCCGCAGTAATTGTTGCATAGGGTCTGAATGAAGACTGGAAAAGAAAAGAAATGAGAAAAAAAAATCACTAACACGCAATTTATATACAAAGAAATATAAGCTTATACAGCAACAGTAAGGAATTAATAAATAATATCAAGGACGTGAAAATTACGAGAGAAGTAGCGATAGAAAGCGATTATTTCCGGGTTACCATTAAATGATCTTCGATTGAAAATGGCAATTTTCCACGAATTTACGAAACAATAGCCCCGAATTAATTTACGGATTGATCGGATATCTTGTATTTCTATACTTAGATTTTGTTATTGTTAAGTTTTAGAATATCTGACTAGTATTTTACTTTTTCATGTTACTTATGAAGCTGTGATGAAATACGTCATTGCGATTTATCAGTGAAATTATCCTTTGCTTCAAAACTCTAATATTTGGCAATTATTTGTTCCTGTAGATGACAATGGCCGACTTCTATAATTGTTTTCTTTTTTTTTTTTTTAATAAACGACACTGGACAAAGTAGGAAATACAACACACCGAGAAGGAGAACACGAAACCAAGTTAGAACATCATAAAGGAAACAGAAACGGCTACAACGTGTTCTCAGGATGAAACCAAACAGAACGAGTAGAAAAACACATCAAGCGAGGATCAGAAAAAGAAAAAAATGGGGCAGGTGTAGGAAAACCTAATATGAGAAAGTGAGAGTTGCGGTGAAAAACAATAAAATAGCGTGTAGTGAAGTGAGAAAGAAAGTGCAAGACGGGAATCGTTGGATAGAGCAGATACCCGAATTTCTACTACCCTACGTCTGAAAGAACGAAGTAAGACATCTAGATTACGTGAATTACAGTCAATATTGTATAACTTTTGTGACAAATTCAGTTCTGCCGGCGCCTTCACCAAATTTCTCATTAATATCTGAAGAAGAACATTACACATTTCTATATTGACAGATTTAATAACTCCAAAAGGTAGTATACTCATTATATAAGAATTAAATTTATTTCCTATAACGCTTTTCTGATATAATCTTTCCTTGAACGAACGTTATTTATGATTATAATTATTATGTGCTCCTATATACATAGCAGCATACCAATTGCTGATACACCAGGTACGCTTTTCCGCTAATAAAGCAGCATTTACGACTACGAACGCCGAACAAATGCACTATTTCCACATTACCGAACATATTAACATTTACCAGCATTGTTTTCGGGTCTAAACCACCTCAATTTACGAGTAATTTGCAGCGTTATGAGTCTCTGGAGCAGTAATTAGCGTACAAATAAGCAATTGCGAACGGTATCGCAAATAAGATATTCATGAGTGCTGGGAACGCAAAGGTGACATACATGCGTCCCGACAGGCAACCCTGACCTTTATGGTGCAATTTTAAACTTTAATCTTTAGGGAGAGGGCGTTTTAAAAATTTATACTATAGATAAATGTGACCGTCCTTTGTTTGAAGTTGCTTTTGGTGGTTTTAGTAATGCCTTGAATAGTTTATGTCACAGATTTATAAGTGAAATGTGGATTGTATGAAAGTATGGTGAAATAAGCCTTTTCAGGGAATCCTCTATTTGACGTAGAAGGTATATAGGCACACACACATACATAAAATAAATAAACTACCCAACTGGCACCAAAGTATCAAATATCTATATATAAAAATTAATTACTTTATTCATTTATGTTATAAATTGTAATATTTGTTAAATATTTTTTTATAATATGGATTCATCATGATTTTCTAATATTTATTGTATATACACCTTCTAATTTATGTACAGTGAAACCCCTCTACAACGGACACTGACGGTGCCGACCGATTTGTCACATGTATGTATGAAAATAAGTTTATGGAATCTTAATATGTAGATATGGACGCACATCAACCAAGCAAAAAAACATGAGGTTTCAATATTCCTTGTTATTCTTTTAGTTGCCTTCATTCTACTTATTCACTGTGCGGGATATTTTAAAATTGTCCGTTTGGGGAAGGGGAGGTATGTGATGTTGGTCATAATACATCCGTTTCCTATATTTATACACTTCCAGGTCGAGACATTTGAACTTGTCCGTTAGAAGGGGTGTCCATTGGAGGGGTTTTACTCTATTTTATATATATTTTCAAATATTTTGAACTGTAGTTCTTCCGGGCGTTCATCCGCGTGGTAACTGGTTCACAAAAGAACCTATTGGAGGTCGACGTTTCGATGAGTTGTCTCTCGTCTTCTTCTGGAGCGTGTTTGGACATAACTGACACACACACTTCTGCCAGTGACTTCTGTCAATGATAGAAGTGTGCTGTGGTTGTGTTGACGTCCGTATTTTCTACCTTCGGTGCAGAGGAGGGCGTGATTGTTCCGGCAGACGACAGGCTTTGTGTTTGATCCGTAGAAGTAACAGGTGTTTTTTTCTTTCTTCCTGGATGTCAGGTGAGGTTTAATGATGCGGCCTTCAAACAAGATCGGTTTTCACGTTGAGAAAAGGCGTTGAATGTCGTCCCTTTTGCTCATGCGTGATGGACGTTTGTTTATTTCTATAGCTTCTCTTATAATTAGAGTTTGAAGATTGGAACATCATAGAACAACATAATTTTTTTTTCATAGCAACCATATACGGGGACATACTGTATATCCATTTCCCCTCTCTCTTTGTGTTTGTTTCCTCTTATTGAATCACCAAGCATTATTATTATTCCAATATTTTATAATATAAATCCCCCATCTTTTTTTACCGTCTAACATGGTACCTTAAAAGTAAATAAATCTAGTTAAACACGAATAGAAATAAATATAACGGTATTGTAGGCTGGAAGTTCTATAAAAATTTAACATCGAACGCAATGGTTCGATGATCGACATAATACATTATAAGCTTGAAAATCTTGAATTGTATTGCAAGCGATCTGACGTCTAACTAATTCTGTTAATACTCCTAATAAAGTTCTCAGTCTTTCTTGCTTTTTCATCGCAAGAGCTTTGTTCAAATTCCAATATATTATTAAGAGTTCGTTATGATATACGTAATGTTGCGCGAAAGTAATCTCCGAATTGTATTTCTATTTCATATTAATGAAAACAATATTTTCCTTTTTTTTCACATTTCTACGATATCAGGTATTTAACGTAACGTAACAGCATTGGGCATCACAACTTGTTTCTTTCTTTTTCCGAAAGCAAGAATAATAAAAGTAGATTACGACACACTGCTCTGACCTGTCAGAAGGAGAACTTTCCTCAAACGATCCTAAAAAAGTTTATTTTTCAGTAGAGTGATCTTTGTAACTCAATTTAAGGGTCTAAACATAAAAATTTACTATCTGGAGAGAAAAAACTGGTATTCACTGAACACAAGCGAAAATAAAATGTAATGTAATTGCGTCAAATAAGTACCTACGTCTAGATATTTCATTTGCATGTGGCTAGACTTTTGGAAAAAGTAAATAGTGCATGGTTTATTTCGTGGTGAAGACATAATAGGGTGCCTCAGCCAAGACTAGGTTTCTGATTATGACTCTATTATTAGCCCATACCTAACGGCTAGTTCATATACAGGGTGTAGTACCTAAGACGCCTCGGATCATAGCTCCCCTATCATACAAAATATAGAAGAAATTCTAAAAGCAAAATTGTGCATAATGACTCTCTTAGGGGGGGCTGTCAAAAAGTTTGATACGTTACTGGAATACGGCACGCCACCGCTGACCAGAAGTATTTTAGAATGCTGGCGATAAATAAAAATGATGTTGCCAATCCAAGTGTGCATCAATAGTCAAAAAGTAGATCGTAACAAAAGTACTTAATTTTACATATTTATAGTACAAGCTATTCATTCATATACTTCGCAATGCCTATAAATGCATGACATGTTTTCAATGTTGTTGCTACCACACATGACAATCAATAAATTATTATCAGTATTATTGTTATTTTCAGTTAACATTCACTAGCGTCTTCGATACTACCACGATTACTATCTATTCAACTGAATGCTGATTGTATTCTCTCAAGTCGAACCAGAATATATTAGACATGAGCTGATGGTTGTTAAGTGTTATTGTGTTTTCCGCTCTTTCACAAATAATCCTGCTGGACAGTAAATCCTTGATCTTTTCTGTGATTATTTCATTCAGGACCACTATTTTTTACTTTGATATGATGTACTGCAGGGGTCGGCAAACTGCGGTCCTTTGCAACTTTTTCGCGGGCCCCCAAAGCACCAATATAATTTTAGGAAAAATCAACAAACTTAGAGCGTGAGCGCTAACAGAAGCATAGTGGGGAAACCTATTTTACTGCGCAAGTTTAATCTCCACTCCCCAGCGAATACGACGACTCGCTTAGCAAGTGTAGCATTCTTTCATTTCGCCAGTTTGCTACTGTATGTTCATAAGTGCAAATTGCACAAAAACACGTTCATATTGACAAACGTATGACGTTTCACTACAATAGGTAGTGAGAAATACATTTTTAATTTATTGGTAAAATAATTCATATTTTATCGTAGGAAAAATGAATAAAATACCAAGGAAAAGAAAAATTAATGAGGAAAACCGTGAATTTAATGAAAAGTGGACTTTTGATTATTTCTTTATTAATAATTACAATAAAGCACTATGGTTAATTTGCAAAGAATCTATAAGCGTATTCAAAGAATTTCATTTGCGTCGCCACTACGACACGAAACACAAAAGTGAATATGATGAATTTGAATCTCAATTCAGATAAAATAAAATTGATTCTTTACAAAAATCATTAGAAGTACAACGTTTTTAAAAAATGTAAGGAACAAAGTCCACCATTGGTCACAACGTCGTTACATATTTCGAAATTAATTGCTGAACATAACAAACCATTTACGGATGGAGAGTTCATTAAAAAATCTATTTTGGCTGCTGTTAACGAAATTTGTCCGGAAAAAATTAAAAAATTTGAAGATATTAGTTTGTCCGCACGTACAGTAGTTCGGCGTATTGAAAATATATCAACTAATATGTTTAATAAATTAAAAGAAAATTCTTCACAATTTGAGTATTTTTCACTAGCACTTGATGAAAGCAACGATATAACTAGCACCGCTCATTGTTGATTTTTATCCGTGGAATTGATAAACAATTTTGTGTAACAGAAGAACTTGCTGCGTTAAAAAGCCTCCATGGGAATACAAGAGGTGAAGATATATTTTTGCAACTATTAGATGTTTTCAATATGTACGATCTCAAGTGGGAAAAATTAACTGACGGTGCAAAGAACATGACGGGTCACAATACTGGTTTGGTAGGCATGATTAATAAAAAATTGAAAGAATTAAATATTTTGTGTAAAAGTTGTAAATTTGAAAAATGTTATGAATATTGTTATAAAGTCCATCAATTATATTCGCAAAAACGGTATGAACCATCGAACATTCCGGAATTTCTTAAATGAAATTGACGCAGAATATGAAGATATAATTTATTTTTCTGAAGTAAAATGGCTCAGCCGTGGGAAAGTTTTAAAACAAAATTTCGAGTTGATAGACGAGATTGAAATGTTTTTGACAGAAAAAGGAAATAATATACCAGAATTATCGAATTTTAAATGGATAAGCGAGTTAGCTTTTCTGATGGACATTACAACTTACCTCAATAAATTAAATATAACACTACAAGGCAAAGGAAAATTAGTCAACGAGCTATTTACAGAAATCAAAAGTTTCCAGCTTAAAATAAAATTGTTTCGTTCTCAACTTGAAAAGAATAATTATTGTCATTTTCCTACTTTGCAATTGTTTTTAACCAAAAACGACAAACAGTGTCCTTCAAATATTTTTATTGAGTCACTAAAAGTACTGCATGAAAATTTTTGTCATAGGTTTCAAGATTTTTATGCAAAAGAAATGGACATATTAATATGTGAAAATCCTTTAAAATTTGATATTGTAAAAGCACCAGACATTTTACAACTAGAGTTCATTTATTTGCAATCTAACAATATATATAAAAATAATTTTGATGAAAATAATTTAATTGCATTTTATTCAAATCTACCAGAAAATAAATTTCCCAATTTAAGAAATTTTGCAAAATCAATGATTTGTATTTTTTCAAGCACCTATCTATGCGAACAAACATTTTCAAGAATGAATTTCATAAAATCAAAATATAGAACGAGGTTGACGGATGAAAATTTACAAAACTTGTTGAGGATCTCAGTATCCCAAACACAACCGGACCTGAATGAATTATCAAACAATATTAAAGAACAAAAAGCGCATTGAATTTTAATAAATGAATAAAATGAAAGATAAACTATTTTGCTAATTTAAACAAATTTGACTGCAATACTCAGCAGTACAGCAAACATAAATATTTTTATATATTTGTATAGCCAATACCTAGGTACTTCCACAATATTTAAATGAATATAAACATATTGCAATATATGTACTCTCGCTTATAAATGACTCAAGATCTACTATTACTACTTCTTAATAGATAATAGATATTTTAAAAGGATTCCCTAAAATTTTCGCGCGCGGGACAATATTTGCTACCTGCACCACTGTCTAAAAGACAGGTACAATCAACAATCAAAAAGGATGTATTTATTAAACTTTAAGCCCTACGAATCCTCCTAACTGTAGTGTAAACACCACAATAAATGCTTTCGCGCCTAAAACTTCTAAGCTGAGTTCGAAATAACTTATTTGAGTTTTAACTTCCGCTATGTGTACACCATAATACTAAACGATAACGCGGTAGAACAGCGATCAACAATAAATTTTACGCTGATAGCGTCAGCAATATAACATAGAACAGGCAGTACAGGTTTGCTTTAGTACAACATAAACATGAACTGGAATTTTATGAAACTTTACGGGAGGGGGGGAGGGAGTGATCATAAAACTGAACATTTAATTTAATCCGTTCTCACACTCAGACCGAGCTTTTCCCCCTACCATGCGATTCCATTGTGTGTTTTGTATTGGTGAAAGCGGATTCTAAAACTTTGGAACACCACGAATCTAATTAAGTCTACAAATAAGTTCATCGCTGCGTATCCTGTATTATTCTATATATAAAAAAAAAACTGTTTAAACTAAGAGGGTTGAATATTTAAGTATGCTATGTTAAATATTTACTGTGAGAAATAATTAAAAACCAGCGAGGACGTCCTCGTTTGCACTTTGGCGAGTTATTAAGGAAATAACATTTTCGTTTGTACAGTCAAATATTTTATAACTAAATATTCTGTTTTAGTAATAGTAATCAAGACCGTTTCCACTGCTTTACTCTGTAGCGCTTTGTGACTAAGACGAATTTCTTAGATGTGATGAACGATATACTGCTACTGAGGAGATTAAATAATGCTAGCGAAGTTAATTAACTACTAACTTTAACCTATATTATCAAATTTACTGAGAAAATATTTATGAAAACGGGCGATTTCTCCAAGCAGACAACCTACAGTGTGATAACCATTTATGAAATAAAATTATTTTCCATGTTATCGTAGTTTTATGAAAAACGTCAATTTTTAATTTTAAAGTACGCCTGCTGAATAAAATTTGAAATATACAGAGTGATACATGTAAGTGCAACAGAAAATAGATCATCTTTTTAAATTTAACACCCTGTATATATTTTTGAAAGTCTCGTAAATGAACTTATTTCAACGACCTATAACACTTATGACTTAAATGGTTGATTATATTAATTACAGGCATTAAAGCTATGAGACTATGAAAAATTTGAATAAAATTACTGTTACAGTTGAACGTATTAAATGTTTGAAATGTTCTGCATTTATTTGGCAATAAGATAATCAATGTTGTCTGGTTTTGTTGCGTAAAAACAAAATCCATAGAAAGAAAATCCAAAGGTGATAGTTCTGGTCATCTACCTGGCCCCTCTAACGAACACAGCAAAATAGGGTGTTGCCCTATGTTACTGACACCAAACATTTTCATTTGGTAAGGTCGGATCTATCACATTTGGGTATAAATTTGCCAGAACAGGAACATATTTTACCGCTGTCAAATTCCCATCAATAAAAAATGGACCAATCATATTTTTTTATTTTTTTACTTTTATGGGCGGGTTTACCCCGTAAGGCAACTCGGCCAGAAGACCAATTGTGCCCCCTCCCCTCCCCCCAGACCCTCTCGACCTGGCTGTACCTAAACAAAGAGGTCGGCAAATTGGTCGGGGGTAAGTTTACTTAGACTGGGTTCGTCAACCGAGCGACCCCTAGACGACTCAGCCTCTTCCTGTCCGCTGTCGGCCAGGGATACACAGGAGTTTCTTCTGCTCTTCCATAGTTTCTGCACAGGGGAGATCCCCATACGGTGCAAGTGCTTATTCAGTGCGCAGTGGCTAGTCAGGACTCCTGTAAGTAGTCCCAGTCTGTTCCCGCTCATAAAAACTGCCTTGCGGAGTCGTTCCTCGCCTGGATGAATCCGGAGTATTTTGCAATGTTTCGGACCGGAAAATCCATTCCAGTAGGAGCGGTGACTAGCAGCGAGTTCAGATCTGACAAAAGCTTTGATACCGGCATAATAACTCCCACAGGACGGTTCTGGACCTGTGAATGGTCGTTCGCTGGCGTCTCTAGCTAGTTTGTCAGCAATTTCGTTTCCTCTGATCCCTGAGTGGCTTGGAACCCATCTCGACGTAATGCTGTGATGTTCCGCCAATTCTTTGAGCTTCCTATGGCATCCCAGGAAACCACTTCGGAGGAGAATTTAACAGCCTGCAGTGCCCTGAGGGCAGCTTAGCTGCCAGAAAAATTTGCGACCGATCCATTCTTGTACGGGCAGTTTAAGATGCTCTCTGTCCAAGTCTGGATGGTTATTACTTCAACCTGGATAATGAAGGTGGAGCCCCCTAAACTGATGGCTTCGCCATTCGGTTCTCCAACTCCCCCGAAAATAATTATTTGTTCACTTAGGTCATAAGTGTTATAGGTCGTTGAAGTCATTAATGAGACTTCAAAAGTATATATTTGTGTAGGCTTGCGAGTGTACATGTTTTGTTTACTTACCTTTTTTTACTGTATATATTCCATCTCCTTTACACTTGTCATATAGAAATAAACATTTGATTTATGATGGACTTTCACTGTTTCGTTGCGTAGACCGAACCCTGAACTTTCTTCGACTCGTTGCTACCAGTTTAGGGTTTACACTTTATTGTAACGACGTAGATATTACGCAACACCATTCAAACCGGTACGAGGTTGTAATTTATCGTTTGACAAATAACGATCAGCGCCACCAAACGAATTTATGGTGAACGTCCTCTTTCAACTTTCGAGGAGCGACGCATAAGTAATGAGTAGAGCAGACCATTTTCCGTGCGCGCCATGTGTGCCGGTATGGGAGTGTAATTCGTAATATACTAGAATATGCAATAGAATAGGGACGCAACATGAGCTTGTAACCGATAAAAATATAGAAGTAAAGACATTTATTCTATCAGAAATAATTAAATATACCTACATTTGGTTTTGTGCTATTAAAGTAATATGCAATACAGTCATCGGCGCTCATGGCGCGCACGGAAAGTGGTCTGCTCTAGTAATGAGGATTTTAAAAGCAACACCGAACCAGAGAAATGCGGAAAGCAACAACAACCAGACGTCGCCGTCGTACAATTATAGTATTAGTAGTGGTGGGCACTATCGATATTTTCAACTATCGATAGTACTATCGATAGTCGGACCAACTATCGATAGTTATCGATAGTCCACTATCGATAGTTGACTATCGATAACTATCGATAACTATCGATAGTCGACTATCGATAACTATCGATAACTCTCGATAGTCGACTATCGATAGTTATACTAATATACTAATGGAAATTGTCTTAACACTAGTATTTTGGTTAATTGTTTCATCATCAAATTCAAATTCAATTTATTGCCAATTGTAAAGAACAATGTATCGTCAATATATACATATATATAAATATAATAAAAATAAATAAATAATAGTGTACGAAACCGCGTCAACTTCAATAGCCATATCTCAAAAACCAGTAAAAGTAAATTTATGGGAAACCTTTGATTCAAAAATTAAGACTTTTAAACAACAGTCGACATCAGAAAGTGTCGGTATTATTAAATAAGTATATTGAGTTTGCTTTTGAACATAGAAAAAATAATCCAATTTTGTTTTGGTGCAATAACAAACTAATGTTTAACAATTTAGCAGATATTTCACTAAAATATTTAACAATTCCGGCAACGTCGGTTCCGTCGGAAAAGATATTTTCTAAGGCTGGGCTTCTCACCCACAGCAAAAGAAACAGAATTAAAGAAAAAAATTTGGACATTTTAATATTTATAAACAAAAATTTAGATATTGTTTAGACTATAACCGTTTTTTGAGGCATTTTAAATATAAACAGAATTGTATTTATTTTATATATTAGAATGTTATTTACTTTTTATTTTTAAATTATATTTATTTTCAATTTTATTTTATTTATTTCAATTGTCATACCCATATTTGCTTTGTGAGAATGTGAACGGTAGCATTGAGCATTTAGATATATAATCAGTAAGTTAAATCATTTTCTTTTTAATTTTTAAAATCAAATTTTTGTTGACTAATATATCAGGGATTCAGAAGCCGCTCACTGTAAGTACCTACTTGTCAGAAGACTGCAAAACCAATTGCCCACATTTTCACATAAATTATACAATATATTACTGTTATGATTGTAACGCAATTAATTATGCTCATTATATTGCTGTAAAATATAATTTATTATGTATCTACACGTTTAGTTATCTTCCCGACTTACATTCACTTACTTTTGGACCATCCATATTTTCATCTAAAAGCACTTTTCACGCTATTTTTAGTTATACAAGACAGTTCTCAAAATTACATCTCGCGAAAAAAAATTGTTAGACACTATCCGTATATCAATAGACGGACCAAGTCTCATTAATTGGCTAATTTTTATCAATACTGAACTAATCCATTTCTAAATGTTCTATAAGGGATTTACATTATTTTACTGTCGAATATTATGTCATCGATAGTTATCGTTAGTCTACTATCAGCAATTATCGATAGTTCACTATCATTCGATTTCATATCGATAGTGGACTATCGATAGTTACCGATACCCAACTATCGATAATTATCGATAGTCAACTATCGTTAGTTATCGATAGCTCACTATCGATAGTTATCGATAGTCAACTATCGATAGTTATCGATGGTCAACTATCGATAGTCGAAACTATCGATAGTTATCGATAGTCAAAGCTATCGATAGTTATCGATAGTCGCTATCGATAGTGCCCACCACTAGGTATTAGAGAAAAGCCCAATGTCATGGAAAAGATTCTTGGCCTGTCTGTTATGGAGATAATAATAACAGAACACGGTATGGATCTTATCTGAAATAGAATAGCGGCAGTTCAGCTTTTAAAATAATCAGTAGGTAATAGATCCTAGTGTTTATTTTGAAGCAGATCATAGAAAACGCGACCTCATAGCGCCACATAAATAATACACTAATGAAATATGTTCCTTTATTGGGACTCAAAATAACTGTCAGAAAGTAGGAATACCTAGTTCCTCCTTACAGCAATTTTGAAGATTTACGCTTTTACTTTCCCTACCTAATTATTTCTTCAACTGCAATAATTAACCATCCTCATTATCGACGATAAACAATAGCCATGACAGGAAATTCGCATTTTTAATCAGACCTCCTAATTAAAGGCGATTGAGTTGACAAGCGAGATAATTGAGAGTCCATTTGCTAATGCCACCGTCCGAAGCTGAACGTCGTCGAGTAACCCGATCTTCTTTCTTCGGGCGACCGACGCGACGCCATGGGGAGGCATCGAAAGAGAGTAATCGCGGTAATTTTTTCCCTTCGCCTTTCCGCCGCTCCTAAATATTCCGACTTTACTTTGACATTAATATTAATGCTCCGTTTGCCGGAATATTTGAACCGTTGGAGCGGATATTTCGCCATTTTTATGGTAATGACCGTGACAATTCCAATGCGAAATGTAGCGCAGATGTTTCTTTTGATCGTGCATACAAAATTGGATTCCAAATTAATTTGTTTGATCGAGTCAATATTGACTGGTGGCTTTTTTCAAATTAAGGATTTAAAGATAGAGGTATTTGATATAATATGTACCGCAAAGGAATAAAAATTGTTATTTATTCCCGTAGAAAATCATTCAGATAAATAAATAAAATATAAAAGTTTTGAAATTTGGAGGAGGATTTTTAACCAACAATTGTAAGCGTACTGTAGGAGTAATTAGAGACATTTTCGACAATTTCTGTTTTCTACTTTTTTGAAACATTGCGCATTTTATACTTTTAGGCTTCTGTTTAGAACAGTAACATATACTTTCCATAAGTATCGGTTTTCCTTCAATTGGAATATCAAAGTTCTGCATTTATTATTTCATCTATATCCATATAAACAGCGAGTTAATGATCGAAAGCCTTATAGTTCAAGCCGCCACATATCCTCAGAATAGCAGTAAAAAAGTATTATCGAGAATTACTGCAGGCAGAAATTTCAAAACCAGTGTCAAAGTGCAGCCATGTCGTTAAATCTGAAATGCTGGCCTTCCATAAATTTTTTGAAAAAACCAAAACAGCTGAGGAAAAGTCATAAATGGAAGTTTTTTATTTGTAGATTATGGGGGATTGCATGGAAGCAGTTGTTTATAAAACCTTACACTAAGTCCATGTCGGGACTCCTTTCACTTATCCATTTTCAGCGGTACATTTACAATTATAAAACCGCTTTCTACATTAGTATACCCAAGCCACTTCTCAATTTCTTTATTTTCTTCTCATTAATTAGAACAATCCTGCATAAAGATTTCTTAAATTTATTTATACGGAGAGTCTTTTTTTAAGCCCTCTTTTTTTCAAGATTTTTTCTCATAACCATAGTTTTTTGGCCTTACTCCATCGCCCATCCAATTCTGGTTTTTTGGTTATATCTGCAGTGATCAGCCTTTCCATGGCTTCGTCAATTTTTAACCTTAACGTTTCTTAACGGCCTTGGCTTTGCTTTTGTATAATGATGATACACTATATTTCCAAAATGCTGATTCTTTCTAACGTTGCCGTTTGATTCGTCTATAAAATGCAATATATAAAAATTGACTGCAATATTGCAAGAAATTAAAAGAAAAAGTTAAAATTTTATTTCCTAAAAATCCTAGCATTTTCTTTAAAGCAGCTTTAAATGCTCGGATGAGAAGTGATCCTAGGGCAATGTAATTTTCAATTTTGATTCGCTGGTGAAGTACCTTCTTTGAATTTCAGTTTAATGTGTGAGTGGCTGTATTGAGAAATTATTGCAGATACTTCTTGTATTGAAAAAATTCATGGGTATTAAAAAAGACGAAGAATTGACTAACAAACAGAGCACATTCTATTACAACAATAGATGGTAAAGTTAATATGTTATTAATTCTGAAAGGATCAACTCGTCTCTAAGTCTTTTGAAGAACAAGGTTTTGTTGACGTTAATACAATTGCCACAGAATCTCGAACTATGTTATAGTTTGAAAAACACATTAGGAGACTATCGCTGATGTAAAGCTCACATTCCTGACACCATTCTCGAAGCCTAGAAATTTGCTAGCAGGATGTTCCAAGCGAGCTCGATATTCGACCTATAATCCAATATAAATAACCTAATAAGATGTTCAAAACAAAACCAGTCAAAGAAATGTGTGTGAAATCGGTGTCATAAATAAATAAATTTATTTATGACACCATTTAAAGATGACTCTAATAGCGCTAAAGTAGATTCTATAAGGAACTAAAGATTTGGAAAAATACAAGGGTATCTCCAAAACGTGTTGGCAGAGCACCCAGATTTCAATCAGAAGTTACTAAAATAGAAAACAAGGAAAATTAGCAGTTTAGCTATGGCATTTTATGCCCACCAGTGTACACAAAAATTTGATGCACTGGGAAGACATACTTGAGCATGTAGTACTTCTTGTTGATTCTCTTTCCGATGAAGCTCAAGAATGCAGGAATAAAGAGTATAAACGTTACAGAATTTACTATAGTCGAAAATGTTCGCTCTTGGGGACCAACAAAGACTTTTACAATATGACTATGATATCATCACCATAGCACGAACACGACAGTCAGTACCCCAGTAACGCACGAAGAAGGGGCAAAGCCAAGTCCTGGCCAGCATGGAGTGCATGAGTGTGATTGTTCGCCGCGGTTGATGTACATTGTACGCTACTGCAAAATTTCTACTACAGACCTTCACGTCCATATCTGTCCAGCGCTTCGTTTGGAACTTCGTATTACACAATTTAACTGTGCAATTGAGGCACTAACTACTTTAGCCGTGATCTAACCATCACATCTTTACATTAATCATAAATCAGAACCAAAAAAGGAGAATATTCCATTAAGTAAAGGCGCTCTGAATTTGTTGTTATGATTATTATTTCTAAATCTATAGAACGATGTTTAAGTTTTATCGTATTTGTAGATTCAAGTTAAGGACATAGTGTTCTGTGTTACTTACATTTTATCGCAAGAAGAAAGATGAAACTAAAAGTTAATAGGTTGTTTTTGCCGCTTTTTAACGCTTTTGCAACACTGTGTGCCACAGCACTGTACGATCGCCTATGCCTAGCAGTAGAAACCCGTGCTTATGCGCAATCTACTAATCGTGTAGAATTTCCGCTCTATAATCGATCAATTGCCGATTATAATTCCAAAATAGTGGAATAAACGTATAATCTTCGTTTATACCTAGTATAATTAATAGGTAATTAATTTTGATGTTTATAATGCTGCTTTAGGCCACTATAGTGATATCTAATAAAACCTAATATACCCAGAATCCGATGTTTAGTGATCGAGATTCAATAAGTTTACGTAATGATTACAAAATATCATGATATTTTACGATACTTATGTATTGCAATTGGTTGTAGTTTCCTTTCTACGAAGTAACGATTGCTTTTTGAATTTTAATGCTTTCAATTTGATTTAATTCAGGACTTAGAGATCCTAGAAGTAGCTTAGCAATGACTGTATGTATTCATAACAAAACTAAATAAACAAATAAATAAACACTTTTCCAGTTTGCCAACCGGATGAATCCTTAAAGAAACAGTTACGCATACAATGTGCTAAAACGTCTTTCATGTACGACGTCGCGTCGTGGAACTGCATCAGCTAAAGGAACTGCTGCATATGGAAACGAATAGAAAAACCTTAATATATGTCCCCTATGGATTCCAAGAAACTTGGTTCAAATGCAGAAGATAACTTTTTAAGTATGATATATAACTGCGAACATTTACATTTGAATTTCCGATTTCGTAAAATTATCGTTTTCCGTTTGAATGTTTGGTCGTGATACGAACCATTTACGGTACCAAATATGCTTCCACATGACAAATTTCATCTGCTACCCGTGCAATTAACCGGTTAGAAAATAACGGAAAAAGAAGTTCATTTTTCTCAACTGTCAAGAGTTATTCAAACACTTACAGAATTAATTTAGGATCATAAATTCCTTTTTACTTATCATCTTGTTCCACAAATCGTACATTTTCAGAAACTAAATCCAATTCTCTCAATCTAAATCAACTGTTTCAAAAAGTACATTAGATGTCGTATCCGTTTCCCTCGAGCCGATATAGGTCGTTTTTAATCCGTAATGGCACAAAAAAAATAGAAAAAAAAAGGACTCGTCTCCAGCGGAAAGGCGGAGACGAAAATATTCCAGCGCGAATGCTGCTCGCTCGTCTACCGGGCTCCCGGTGAAGGATTTAGCGAAATGAACTTCCCATTTAAGGGAGTGTTATTTCAAACTGTCAGCGACATCTTATTCGTTTTGTGAACGCGTTTCCTTTTTTTTTCAGTCGAACAGATAACGTCATTACCGCTTTTCTTTTGTTGAGATAATTTGGAAAGTATATTTTCGCGAGTCGCGAACGTATAAAGGACCTGTCGGCGACGAGTAACTTTATCTTAACAGGAATGATCGCGCGAATCGGTGCCTCGTCCCTAAACAGACGGCTTGCTCCTTGCTGAAATCGTAAATTTGTAGAGGTAGACAAGGTAAAAAATCTTGAAAGCAAAGCTTCCGATATTTCGACAGTATCTGTGCTTACCATCTCTTAAGTCTCTTCATAATAAAATTTAAAAAATCTGGAGACGTACTAGAATTTTATTTAGATTTCTACGTGCTGGATATAGGTATCCTATTATAAAAAAGTGAAGCAGATAACGAAGAAAAAATACGTTGAAGAAACGAGAGAAGTGACTCAACTGCAATGTCGAAGATATTTAAGGACCAGTTTGTCTATAACAAAGCTTTCCAATTTTGACAGTGCTAGGAATGTTTCCAGTGTTTCAAGTTGCAACTTGTTCCTATTGCCAACGGACTGTTCCGAAGTAGAAAGAATAATTAACGAAGTATTCAAGAAACGTTCAGGACGATAACATCTCTTGTTTTGTGTTAGGCTTCGTCTGGAATAGCTTGTTGTAACCATTAACGCATTCAATTAATCGGTATTTGACTGAGAGCGTGTATCCAAGTCGTCTAAACTCGAAAAAATTATTATTCCTATTTATAAAAAGGGGAACAAACGTGAACCAGGAAATTATAGGGCAATATCTTTGCCATCAGCATTTTCGAAGGTATTTGAAAAGGTTATCAACAAAAGACTAACCGACCATTTATTGAAGGATAATAATTTAATCTCACCTTCACAGTTCAGATTTGTTACTAGTAACAATACGTTCTGTGCGATGGAGCATGCGTTGGGGAATGTTTATGCGAATTTGGATAGAAGGAGCCTAGTTACTGATATTTTTTTCCAAGACCATTGCAACGCGCTGATCAGTAAACTTACAAGTGCATCGTACGGAATCAGATGTTTGAGAAGCAATGTCGGCTTAAATTCAATGTGACAATTTTATTTTGCATATGTAGAGTCTAGTTCTCGATATGGAGTTATTTTTAGAGGAATTGCGGCTGATGCGAGGAAAGTATCCCTGTTCCAAAAAAGAATTATTCGTTTCGTGTTAGGTATGTTTCCCTCTGTTTCTTGTCGTCCACTATTTGGAAAATAAAAATATACTGCTATGATATCAAATACCTAACCTAAACAACATACAGCATCATACGTTTGTTATTGAATTATGTACCTACATTAATATATTTTGATCTATGTATTTATCTATTTTGTAAATTTATTGTAAAAATCTAAACTAAACACTCACTATATCGTATCTAATTAAAAAGGGCACGTTTCCATGGATTTTTAGGTATAAAGTTCCTTCGCTGATCGTTCAAACGTGGGTTGATTTAAGGTTTCGTATCGTTGGAAACGATAATCTTTCATCGTTGCTGGGGTCTGTTAATGCCTAGGGGATATGAAAGTTGTTTAAAACAATTGTGAGGACTTCTTTTTCGAGATTTCCTGAGTTGGTTGTATTTTCGAATAACATCTAGAAATTTATAAATTTAAAATCACATATAGAGTCATTTAACTTAAGATTTACTTGCCAAGAATGAAGTGTTGTGTATGTGTTGTGCAAAGATGATGGTATTCCAGTAATTTCGAAGATTTGGGTGGCGTATTTTCATTCCTGGGGCCAATCGAGGGACTTCGATTCGAGTTTTAGTAGCTGAGACATCGATAACGCAGATTTGGAGCTGAAAAGATTGTTGCAGAACTGGAATCAGTATTTGGAATATACGAAAGCAGTTTATCGCACTTCAAGTAAGCGATTATTCATCTTTTGAACTTATAACCGGTGTTCAGAGCGTAAATAGAATTCTGAGGTTAGAGTGTTTTGATGGCAGTTATTTATAGGGATTTCTTTGTATGTAAACAACGTATGTTGCTGAAAAAGGTTATTGGCAATGCTTGATTTTATGACGGGAGTTTAGCGGGAGGTTTGAATTCAATTTTGATATTTAAACAAGATATATTGAGATTAGTTTGGATTAAGATTCAAGGAATCTTATTTTTGTACAACTTAAATAGTATTTGAACTTACTTACTTACCCTGAGGGAGAGAATATCCATTAATTGTTCACTACTTTTTATTAACTCGAAATAAACAAAGTTATTTATAAACTATTGGTTTTTATTTACTACAATATAATAACATCACAACTAAATAACCAATACAGCTTTTACAATCAAAACAAAGAGTATAAAAAAGTCATTATGATATATATCATCCGATTGGTGTGCGGTATACTCAAAACAGGTAGAGGGGAATATTTTTTCACTTGTGTGCTACAGAGGCATCTACTTATTGAGGCATAGCTTATCTGTGGAGTAAATTTATCTTTAATAGAGGACGCTGCATGTATGAATGTTAATAAAACAGTGTTGAATTAATTTAAAATCAATTTAATAAAATTATAAAAATATCTACAAGTTTCGTTGCAATACCTATACACAATACTGCGTTTTTCGAACAATGTCCATAGTATAAAGGAATTAAATTATTTGATAAGTTCCCAGTAAATATAAAAACTGCAAGCCGAATTCCCGAATTTATATCTAAATTAAAGCGATATCTTCACACGTACAATTTCTACACGATTCAGGAGTATTTGAATCTTCCAGTTTAAATTTTTATTCTTCATTTTTTTTTTGATATTGTGTTTTTGCTAATTGTATTTTATTTGTTGATATGCTTTTATCAATTTATTACCTTGTAGTGACAATGTCTATGTTCTAATTTAGAGCGATTACAATAAGTACTAATATTAGTGTCAATAATTGAACCTTACAAAATATTAAATTAAGCGTAACTTTTTTTAATTTTATATTTTTCTCTATACAAAACGATGTAAAGCTGATGTCTATAGCAGAGTATGAAGCTCGAAATATTAAAGAGGTTATAATTTATAATTCGGTTTTAAAAATGAATCCAATATTCACATTTACCTACCACTAAATTATATTTCCATTAACGACGTTTCTTGTAAAAGTCCCCAGTTAATATTCGTTAATAAACGGAAGTTCAGAACTATTGCAAACTATAGTTCCTCCTTAAGTCAAACGCACCATCCATGTTCTACTTGTCTTCTAGGTATCTATATATAGAAATAGGGTTACTTCTCATTGTTTTTATTTTGTTTAGATTCTTCTTATCCCAAAAAATACTTCGTTTGCGTGATGCTATTTTAGGTTGCAATAGTGTTCTAGATGTGTTTTTATTTCGTGACCATCATCCCTAAAATGTTCTGTAAAAACGGAAAGCAATGAACTCACACGTACAATATATCGCTAAGTTTTCGGGTGGAAAAACCCCAGTTTCACAAGTTTCACGTCGATAGTTGCACAAATAGCAGCCCTGGAAATGTTCCATATATGCAAGGATAAAAGGTCGACGATGAGTTATTCCAAAAGTGGATTTAACCCAGAAACCTAGTAGTAGGTACATACAAATACGGAAAGCAAAAATTATTAAAACTAAATCGGCGATGTTACCTCTTACAGTTTTGTTTGAGTTGTAAATAATACATCGGAACCTCTTCCGAATGTGAGCACGTTTGCTAAACGTAGAAGTAAAAGCCACAAACCAATCCAAACGCTTTTACCTTTCACGTAATCGATAACCTCATCAGAAACCCCAACCAACCGCAATTCCACCAACTAGAAATGTGTATGATTACGAACAGTTTAATAACGCACAAGCTAATATCGCGTTATGGATACTTAATCCTATTCCCACTGCGGCGCAATAAAATATTGATAATCAGTCGAATATTAGGTCTCTTACTTGTTCCACCACAAACCGGAGATCGCGTCCGTTTTCGTTTCTACACACTACATAATTCAGATCGTTAGCGCCATGACCGGATTAATAACGCGCACATCCATAAACATTCGGCACGTATTACAATATTTCTGTATATATGTGGGTGCCGTTGCGGAAGTGCTATAAATAATATCTGGGGTCCGCTACGCTCCGAAATATGCGACGTGTTGCGGTTGCCGCGACCGAAACAAAAGTACCAACGCCGGCAGGCCGCGTTTCCGATATTGTGAAATGGTTGCGATGCAAAAAGCCGTCGCCATCCAGTATACGGTACATGCATCCATATAGATACAAAAGATTCACAAAACATTGAGTATGTAGCCCGTCGCGTCGTTCTGAATTCTGTATCGTGCCGCGCTGCTATTTTGCATGAGAAGCGAGACAAATTTTTCCGTAATGGAGAATAATCCGTTCTCGCACGGAATGAAGGGCTGGAGGGCAACGCCGCTGTGCTGTTGCTATTCTTTTTCGGCTTTACCCTTCAAGGTTTGAATCGAGATTAAAATATTCAATTTTAGAACGTCGAAACGCGGCGTTGTTTTTTATTTTTTAATAAAATATAAACAGTCGATTTTAAAATATAATTGCATGTTCATGTATTCTTCTTGAATTAATTGAATTTTAAATATTGGAGCCCAGTTATGGCTATTTCTTTTTTCGTACAGCAATGCTTCCAGAGATTTAGTAAAAAAATATACATAAAAGAGTATCAAAGCGAAGCTTTTAATTTGATGCTACCCTTGAGCGGATATCCATCGAGCCTAGAAGCTCTCCATTAAGTCACAACTAATCATATCCGGTCGTCAATGTTAAAGTGTCTATTCATCTTATTTTGACATAAATATCGTGCAATCAAGGACAAAGTGCACCAAGTCGTACCTCGTCATCTGAAACGCCAAAGATTTTTTCATAATCAGGGGTTCTAACGAATCATTCCATTTTACCAGACAGGCAATCGGTGTTTCGCAGTGGTCATAGTTATACTGCTACATTATTAGATAGGTATTACCGATGATATAATACATACTTTTGACCGCGATGACGTATAACTCTGTTGATTTTATTGGATTACTCAGAGCCCTTCCATACACTTAACCATATTCTCTCACTGGCTATTTTTCATTCCTTTTGCATGGGCGTGGATGCAGTTTCTTTATTTTCACCTTACCTGTCAGGTCGTTCTCAGAGTGCTGAATTGAATGACAGTTTGTCAGAGCCGATATACTTCGGAGTGAAGTACTACAGGGTAGCGGATGTAGTCCTCTGCTTTTTACTCTTCATACTGCAGTCTTTGTGTCACATGTTTCATACTCCAAACTTCGTTTATATGCCGACGACACAAAAATATATTATTCATTCCCTCCAGCGGATTACTTGGACGTATTTTCCTGCATAAACTCTTATCTTGAATCAGTTGCGACAATATCGAAAAAGCATTGTTCAAAATTAAACCTTGCTAGAACATCAGTTCTATTGTTCAGTAAGAGGAAGATGGTGCTTGAGCTTAAGTATTCCACCTTATAGCGTGCCTTTCATCCACTTAATGTAGTGTTTTCTAATTCATTCTAATATTCCTTCTATGTCAAAAATTGCTGTTAGAACAACCTTCTGGTTATTGATATTTGTCTCTACTTTGTAGGTTCCCCTACGGTATTTATGTAGCAGTTGTTCTATAACATAATGAAAGGGTTATAGCTCGATATGTCTTTGCCTCAGCGTTTGAAGGTCTACAGTTAGACTAGCTCTAAATTTATGTCATCTATATGTCAATGGTACCGCTTTGGACTCCTTGTTGTAGTAGAACTGGGAAGAATCCATAGGAACCATAGAATTTGTAGGAATTGAAAGAGTTGTTAATCCAAGCTACCCTGACATAAATTTTTGCCGTTTTTGCCAATGCCCGGTAATTCCAGCTTGCTCTTTGGGAGAGGTCGTTCGCAATTTCCTCTCGTCAGTAACATGAACGAGTGTTACTAATCTTGTCAAAAAGACAATCGAGGTAACTGAAAAAGAAAGAAATATATTTTTCAAGACGAAAGGTATAGAAAATAAATGTATTGAATTATACGTTAATGTAATTCAGATGATATCTAGATAATACATTGTATTTTTTAAGAATATAACGATTTTATGTAAGTTTTTAAAAGTTTCTTTTCGAGAGATTGCGCTATATCAAGTTATGTCTGCACTTGACGACAAAAGTCAAAGATTATGGCAATATAGAGCATTTCTTTATGAGCCTCTAACACAATTCATTAAATTCTTTAATTATCTCTCGATTTTTCTTTTTTAAATATTTGGATCTTGACCATGTATATATTTTTTATTTCTCTTTTTCTTGGTTTTTAGGCCCCAAATAATGAAAGTATGAATGACTAACGACGTTTCGCTTTATTAAAAGCTTTTTCAAGTTATAAATAAATGTATAAAGTTTGATAAATAAAAACACGTAACATACTAGAAATAATTCAAATCTATAAACATAAAAATGCAATCAATGATAAAACCGATATACAATATTTCACAAAATTATATAATTTACTTTTATAACTAAATACAATATTTTAAAGAACTATTTAATTACAAAATCCAAAAATAAATAATCAAAACATCTTTAATTAAAACATAATAATATTTTCAAAATCATAAAAAACAAACAAATTGTCATTTATTAAACAAAAACATTTTATTTATCAAACTTTATACATTTATTTATAACTTGAAAAAGCTTTTAATAAAGCGAAACGTCGTTAGTCATTCATACTTTCATTATTTGGGACCTAAAAACCAAGAAAAAGAGAAATAAAAAAGATTTTTCTTTTGATTCTGGAACTAGCCTATCGTTTCCTTTCCGTCATTTATATGGTTTATATAACTTTTGCCATGTGCAACTTCCTCACAAATTTAATTGTTTTATTATTTCCTAACACGACCCCTAAGCAAACACATTCAAATTAACAATTTCAAGCAAGTCTTAAATGAAATATTGATATTTCCATATAACAGCTTCATTTCTATTCATTTCTGATATATAATGCACTGCCAACTTCGCAATTTACGAAAGCAACAAAGATGAAGACGTTCCTTACGGGAAAATAAACATTCACCACCAGCGTGAGTATATACATATGTATTTTTTATGAGAGAAAAGCCCAATCGTTTCATATACTCTTTTTCCAAGGCGTGAGATTTGGCGCAGACGATCCCAAAGCAATAATAATAAAAAGAAGATATTCGAACATTAAGGACGAAATAACGCGATGTTACTGTGAAAGCGCGTTGTAGAATCTACTTTCCAAGAGAAAATATATGAATGCAGAAACGCCACCACATCGTCGGCTTTAAAAAAGTTACGAGAGTGAGCAATATTTTCGAAGTTTGCGATATTAAACGTAATAAATATTTATGGCAACTCCACTCACCTCTGCAGGCAGATAATTCCTCGTAAGGAACTAATAAATAACTCATGTTTAATATCTACATAAATAAATAAGTGAGACGTTCGCGCTCTCTAACCAACCATCAGGATCATCCCACCAGTTTTGTAATGTACACAAGAAAGAGAGGGCGCTAACAGTATAGTCGTGGATATGTCTTCTTTCCTTTTCTGACGGATTCGGATTTTCCGCTACCTCCGGAGTCTCTGGATGTTTGTTTTTATCTCGTCCTTTCGGGAAGAATTTGTCATAATCTATAATATATTTCATACCCTTGAGATATTGAATGAACGGCGCACACATTGTGTTCTGAATATAGAGTTGTCAAGTCGTATTTCGAACTGTTGCTCTATAGCTCGGTTCTGTCGACCAACTGCTTCGCTCGTCCTTTGTTTGGCGATAAAGCTGATCAGCGCTTGTGGGTATTATTGATTGCTGAATCGTTCAACTGAAAATGATTTGTCGTCCAAATTAATTTTTGTTCAAGCTAGAAATAAACTGTGCGATATTTTCTGTAAGCACATGAAATGGCGGAAACTACGATAAACCCAAAATCCTATAAAAGTATGAAAGCACAAACATTCTTTTGTCATGTTTTATTTCAACATCTTAAGTTTCGACGTCCGTCTCTATCGTAATATTTAATTCGTGTACTTCGACTTGCTTCAATAAATTTATGTATGTATTTCCGGAGCTTGAAATCGTCCCAAAAGCTGAGAACTGATGCACTATCTTGTATTTTATCCCCTGCTTCTCGTAAATTGCATGTGTATGCATTCACGTATATATATATATATATCATTTAAGGATAGTCTCATAAGTATAAATGTGTTCGCTTACGTGCATCACCGGAGAGTAAAAATTCAAGTCTAAAATATCAGAAGCTCCCATGCAACATTTACGGTACAAATGCATGCGGATGTCATAAATATAGCTCATGCGATATGCACGTATCTTTTATGATGCACATCAATTTGTCTTCGTGCGACAATATGAGCGGAATGTACACAGGACTAAGAGATAAATTTGGTGTACTTTTGGAGACGTATGTCGTATGAAGACATTGTATCAAAATAGTAAAGTGTAGGTACGTAAAAGCTTTAAATGGGATTTTTGTGATATAAAAATAGACGTTTAGTTAGTTTTGGCATAGTAGATTTTAATGCTAAGTATTTTCTGCATTTTAAATGATTATTGGTGAACTCTAAGATTTTAATGTTTCATTTCGGGATAATTTCTACTTCATCTTGAAATCATAAAGCATTCCTTGTACTGTGCAAGTTTAAGAAAGAATCATCTTTATTTGGTATTTGAGTATGCTTTGTAATTTTTAATCTTTCGAATCTCTTGCTACTAAGCAAGCAAATTTTAGATTCATAATAAGTGCGAAATAGGCGGCTATGCATAACGTTAAGAATCCTTTTGCAAGATATAGTTACTCGCTTAGCATCTAAAAGATTTCTTAAATTTTATGGATATTAAAGATAGAATTCAAGTTATTTACAAGAAAAATAAGTAATAACTCATCCTACTACATACGAGGGCAGCGGAAAATGTCTTTTGTCTTTATTTTCTTATGCAAATATTACGTTCGGGCGCTCAGTAAAATGCCGGAATACATTATGCATGATAAATGTTACGCTCCGAATAGATCAGTCAGAAAATTTAAAATTCTGCTACGGTAGCAGAGTCGTTCATCTTGCGAGATTTCCATTCGGTCTTCTGTAAAAATTAATATTATCGATTAATTAATTTCCTGCAGACCAGCTTTTATTTTAATAAGAATGATAGAGGCTGATAGAGATTTTAGATAAAGTACGCTCTGTATAGCTGTCTGATTGTAAGTAAATAATAGAATGATCATTTTGTTACATGCAAATGCAATAGTTAGCATTACAAATTATTTTAATAACATAATACAATGGATGGGGATGGATAATTAGTCAACTGGAATTTCTTTAACATGCTTTTTTATTCTGTAAAACCCCTTTTATGATCTACGTTTACAACTCTCTTCTTTATTGGCTCATTGGATTTCTTTTTGATATCTGCTACCATCTTCAGCGTGATGCCTGTTTCTGATTGAGTAAACTTTCCTTAATTTCAATCATCATTTTTCTTACCGTTGTGTCTAACTTTTGGTCTGCATATTATTCCCTGCATGTTTTGGAAATCCAATTGGGTAGCCTATCATTTAGAGGACAAATATTACGTGTATTGCGCTTTAATTACAAACTTAATAAACGTAAAACATGTCTCAATAAACTAGAATTTCTATTCTTACTTTAGAGTGAGATAAGTTCGATATCTAAAATGTTTGAGGTAAATTGGTAAAAATTATCAAATATCCTAGCAAATAAATATGCAAATTTTTTGCAATCTACGTTCGCTGGCCTCTCTTGGAATTTTGCGGCGCCCCTTGGAAATTTGGCGTCTGAGTCTTTAGCCTAGTTATCCTATTGGGTAAAACATTCCTGCGAAGTAGATATAAAACTGATGCAAGTGTGGTGCTGTACCGGCAGGGTATGGTTGATATCGTCATATAGGACCGTAGAGAAACTGAGTTAATTAAATTTCGACGAAATTCAGAGCATTATGGAAGAAATGAGCGTTTAAATTCAAACATAACCTACCAATTTGCGCTCGATTCTATAGAAGGGAAACACTACAGGAAGGTATAAGAAACAGCCTATGGCAGTCGAGGGACAACTAGAAAAGAAGGTATTCGCTCTACTACAAAATTCTATAACGTAAGTTCATTAAAACTTACTCTCTGACACAATGATGCACAGGTAGTTCCTCTATTAAAACTAACTCCTTCTTGGCGTAAGGAATTGACGCTACATCACGGTGGTCAGACCCATGATCACTTACGCAACTCTGATATATTGAAGACGCAGCAGCAAACTGTTGTTACTACACATTTGGTGATAACGGGGAAGCAAGAATGGGACATTTCAGGCCGCAACAAATACCAAGTAGCAGATATACAGCATTGGGACAAAATAATATTGTTCATCATGTGAAAGCAATATTTTAGGAAAAAAGTCACACCACATGATTTCGACATATGTATGTATCTATTTAATAGAAATTCCGAGGTGAAAATCACGGATAGGGTAAACTGGAATCAATGCAACTAGAGAGGCATCATCGGTGAACTGATCTGATTTACAGACGGATTGGTACTGGTATTGGTATTGGTTTTGAGGTAAGATAGCATCCGCATGGGTCGATTATCCGTCCCGTCCACCGCGGCCGCTAGGGGCTACTGTAGAGCGGATGTTATCTTTAAAGTTCATCCGTCAAGTTTAGGCCCATAAGGTAGCTCAGAATCGTTTTGAATGAGGTCGTTTTCAGGTCTTCTAAGGAAAGATCTACCTTCCTAAAGATATCATACCTAGTTCTCGTTGTGGCGGAGCAATGGCAGAAGATATGCTTAACTGTCTCGTCGACCTCCAAACACAGCCGGCATTCAGTCTCGTCAGAGAGTCCGATTCTGTGTAGTTGATTTTTGAATTTGCAGTGACCCGTAAAGATAGAAACTATTACTTTCACATTTTTACGCTCAAATTCTAGTAGTTCCTGGGTTCTGACATGATTAAACGAAATGCATTTTTTCGCATATACCACACCAGGACAATATTTCCAATGTTGGAGACGAATCAAAAAACCGAGAACTGTGCTGAAACTGATATTTTCAGTGAGGTGAGACATCATCACAATTTCACTAGAAATCATCCCAGTGTCTTTCAAGCAGAGGCATACGCAATATTGCATTGTAAAACAGAAATTAATCAGCGAGCTTATTAAAATAAAGGATCTATATTGAAACAGGCAGTCAGGCAATATTCTAAACCCCAGGATACAATCCAGCAGGTTTGCTAATAGGACATTGTGTACAGAAAGGACACCTAAAGAAAATGGGGTCCTACGCCGCAGATACCCAATGAAAATTGTACTAGAATGACAAGGACTGCATACCATACCACATTCTCTGTGCATGCGAGGTTCTGAATGCAAAACTTTTGGCTAGACAAGAATTAAGCCAGATAATTTTTTCAATCGACCAGTCAGAGACACCAGGATATAGGAATAGCTGGCATCGTTTTTGAGTAAAGAAGATAGGAGATATAATACAAAAAAAGCCAAGCACTGCATGATGGAACTGCAAGATAAGGATTTAAACATGTTGGGTTTTGAGTAGAGAATATGTAGATTAAATATAAGGTCTAATTTAGCAGAATGCCTATATTTTAATGAACAATTTCGGGAATACCATACATTATCGAGCCAGGGTGTTTCTAAATACATTCTTTGTTCTACCAAACAACCTCATTAACAGGTTATTAGTATTCCGCTAATCATGGATAATATATTTTCGAATATGTTCAGATAACAAAAGGGTGGTATTTATTCAATTAAGTATAAAGGTAAGAATATTAAAGCTAAATGCACATGTTCATATGTCTAAAATTGTGATAAAAACGAAAAAGGAAGTTGTTCTTGGAGTACACAAGTCATCACAAAATCTTAAGTAAAATAAACCCATTTCGATGATTCTAGACGTTTTAGTTATGATTAGCTTGGTTTCGATGGCACGAAAGAAATTGGAAAATATTGGGCAGAGGTACAGCTTTAATACTTACATCACCACAACAACACACCTTGTCCACGATCAAACACAGCCAATCAAAGAGTCTTTAAAAATATCTGAAAAGAACTTATAATCTGATTTACCTATAAGTATATCAAACCTATAACTAATTTATATATGTGAGGGAGGGATGTCATTAGAGAAGGGTTTCACTGTATTTATATTGTATAACCTTGTATCTGCGTTTATTTAATTCATATGATCATGTTTATTTTACATGGTACACTGTTTCTTGCTTTGTCATTTGCCATTCCATGTGCGTTCATTTAAAAGTGTATCAACATCGGTTTCTAATACTTTCGACTCGTTCATGTGTCGGAAAATCCGAATATACATTTGCTTTTATTCCTTATTATTAATTTCCATAACTTTGCAGATATCAATTCAAAGTTAAATTACTATTTTGAATATTAGTAATTTGACTTTTACTTTTTACATATTTTTTTAATCAGGGCCACTCTCCTATATAGAATTTGCATAATTACGTGGCTTTGTAAAATTTTTTCTTTCGTTTACGATGATACAATTTGGATTTAATCTCGCGGAAAATTGCGAAAAATCCCGTTCAAAAAATTTCATTATGTGTTAAACAACGTGTTCCACACACCTATATATAAAAGCCAAGTACCATACAAACCTTTAATAGACGGGGAAGGGAAGAGAAAATGGTCGCAGTTATTATTTCGCAATGTTCGCTTTGTCCGGTGCGTGCCGACAAAGCTGGATTAATGCAAAAGCGCCCTCTTGCGCCGACCGGCGAAAAATTCTTGCTGTGACGAGTTTAGCGTCGCCGCCGCCGCCATTGCTCTTCCGTTTCCGGTCAAAGAGTTGACCGTAGCTCCCGCCTGCTCGAGACAGACAACGGTCGGATGTGAACGCTTTGGGTTTTTAGCGTGTCGATTTCGCAGTTCGGAGAGCAAATCTTGGAAACGGTAGCCAGTAAATGTATTGTCGGCTCCGAAAAGCGAATTTACCTGCAAAGGTTTCGTGTATATATGATATTATTTACTTGTACACCTGCAGCCTTCCTCCATTAATATTTAAATATTAAACAGAACCATTGTTTATTCAATACGGTATTCGGAATTTTCCCGACACCCCCAGGGTATTATTTCTATATTCAATTATCCAACGCAGGTAAATGTGCCTCGTCCTCGATTATTATCGAGTTGAATATATAAAGGAGTACACACATACATACGTGCGGAATGCTGTGGAAAAACATTGAAGAGGCGGATACCAAATGAAAATTATACCCTACAGTAATTATACGTTTCAATATTAGAGGTTGATAATACGGATACTCAACATGAAATCCAATATATAAGTAAAATAAAGTGCTAAATAATAGAAAACAAATACTAAATGAAGGCTTGTGTTAGCAGCATACTGGAACATTAACAAATGCGCATGATGTGGATATGACGAAGAATCAAATAAAAGAATATTCATACATATGAACGAAAGGCAGTAATTAATAAAAATGCATCTTCGTAATTTATTTAATAATACAGGGTGGGGCAGAATAACGAGCGATTTTAAAAAGCCAGCGATTCGCGCTGTGTCATTCGGAGGTGGTAGGGACGCTATCGGCCATGTTTCCTTGATATTAGCATTTAGTAGCAATGGATCGTTGGACCCCTCAGCAGCGCGCGTACGCTGTTAAGGCGTTTTATCAAAATGGTAATTCTTACATACGCGCGCGTTGTGCCTTTCGAAATCATTTTAACATTAATGGCAATCAACCAGTGCCGTCTGCCTGTGCCATTAAAAAATGGGTTAGGAACTTTGAGGAAACTTCGTCAACGACAAGAAAGAAGCCTGGTCGGCCAAAATCGGTGCGCACGCCCGAAAATATCGAGCATGTAAGAACTGCGATCGAGCGAAGCCCGCGTCGTTCAGCTCGCCGGCATAGCACTACACTTGGAATTTCAAACCGAACCGTCAGACGAATATTACACATGGATCTCCATCTTCATCCATACAAAATCCAAATTGTGCAGGCTGTTAAAGGCACGAATTATGTGAGTCGACAACGATTCTGTGAAGAGTTTTCAGATTTAATTAATCAAGATGAAGAAATTTTAAACAACTTATGGATGAGTGACGAAACCCATTTCCATTTGTCCGGTTACGTCAATAAACAGAACTTTAGATACTGGACTGACGTAAATCCTAGGCAAATGCATCAACAACCCCTTCACTCCACAAAAGTTACCGTGTGGTGCGCTATGTCTTCATCGGGGATCATAGGGCCTCACTTTTTTGAAGATGCTCGTGGCAATGCTGTGACAGTAAACTCACAAAGATACGCCGACATGTTGGAAAACTTTTTTGAACCACAGCTTGCACGCTACGAAGTTAACGAGGTAACATTTTTTCAAAAGACGGAGCAACCTCCCATACAGCGAGAGTAAGCATGAATGTTGTTAACAGATTATTTCCAAATCATGTGATTTCTCGATATGGGGACATCACCTGGCCTTCCTGTTCACCGGACCTCACACCGTGCGACTTTTTCTTGTGGGGGTACTTAAAAAGTAAAGTGTTTCAAGATAACCCACCACAAACAATTCAGGCCTTGAAAGAACGGATCCGACAGGAAGTGGGAAACATTCCCCAAAATGTCATCTTTCCGGAGTTATTTTTCAAAAATAAAATAATTAATGCTTTTTTATGTTCTTTAAGAAAATAATAAATTTATTCCTAAATATTGATTTTCTTGTTTTTTACAGCTTTTTAAAAATCGCTCGTTATTCTGCCTCACCCTGTATTTGACTCGCTTATATCACATACAATTAGCATTATCTGCGGAAAAGAATGGAGCCACATCAACTATATGTTGTATCAATAAGTGAACCAATTTGAACTCAGTTTCAAACTATTTTCTGTTTTTTGGGAAGCATGCATTTCGCTTGCTTTTTTACGTAATTATCATGTTGATCAGTATTGTGATAGTAGTTTTGATACTAATTTATTACTTTAAAAAGAATAATTGTATTTTCGTAGCCTCTTTTTTAATAAATAATAACTCATGTGCTTGTGGATATGTAGGCTTCATTATTCACTTCTACCTATCTTTATTTGAAACATTGCAGCAGTAATTTTCTGCCTTCATCAATTACATGTCTGCAAAGGATGTAGCTTTCATTACACAATTTATGTTAAAATAGTTTCAATAATAAAAACATACCTTATTGTCAATTTATTAAAATTTTGTTCATGTTTTCTTGAAGCAGTAAGATTATATTATAAGATTTATGTTCTTATATTATTTTTTTAAATATTATTTTGTTTGACCTACATATACGCTACTACAATTACTACATGGGATACTGTCAATCTCATGTGTATATTCATAATATGGTATTTTTTATTTTAACTTTGAATGTCAATATTCTAAACTACTATTATTTATATGTGAGATTTATATTATGCGGTTTCAAAATGTTCTTAAATTCTTCTATCTGCTAAAAATTATTGAACAATATTTAATGTTATTTAACAGGTCTTTATTAGAAAGTGAATTTTGATTATGTTGGCTGTACATTCTATGTAATCTTTGTTTGATAATAATTTTAAAATGAGAGAAGGAAATTTTTACAGCCCTCCAACAGGTGATTAACGTCATTTGTAGCTGGTGCATCAGGAGCATTAACCCGAACAAAACCACGATATTTGCAGATAATATCTAGGGATTCTCTTCGATAAGACACTAACCTGGAATCCACATATGGAAAGTTTAACTCGCAAGGCGTGGTTATCTTTATGGACTCGGTCGAAAAATATGTGGGAAACTTTGCGAGATATCCCCAAAATTAATCCATTGGTTTTGTAAGATATGCCTATGGAGCGATAGCATAATGACAGAAGGCACAACAAGCTAGAGTCACAGCAAAACTTGCATCCATTCAAAATATTGCAAGTATGACAATCACGGGAGCAATGTTTTCTTTCCTCCCATTTGCATTAGAAACTCTTCTAGACATACCACACTTCCACATAATTATGAAAAAGAAAGCCAGAATAATTACATTCCGCCTATGGTACATTACGAATCAATCGCCTCATACTCATATCTGTGTGGCTAACAAGCTGGTGAAATCGGTCACTTCCGACAGTACGTTCGAAATGCCATCCGCCATGATGTGTACTCGACCAATGATCGACGCGTACGTAACTACCACCTTCCCAACCAGAGAGGAATGACGTCTGCTGGTTTACGAATGGTTCCAAAACAGAGCAAGGTGTTGGCGCAGAAATATTATGCCGTAATCCAAGAGTTATAAAATAGTACTACCTTGAACAACACACAAAGACTTTCCAGGCTGAAATCTACAAAACTGATATGTGTTCTGAGAGATTTTGCATAAAAACATCAGACACAAATCAATTAAATTTTTAAGTGACAGTCAGACGGTACTGAAAGCACCAAAAGCACATAGATGCAACTCGAAGTTGATCTGGAGCTATAAAACACTCTAAATATATTGGGCACGGCAGTAATATGTGGTCATCATAAGGTAAGGGATATACTTTAAAGTACTATATAACTTTAAGAAATCAAGCTAGTAGCAAAAAGTAAATGGAATCTAGTTGCTTTCGGAATGGGGTTTTGCTGTATGTATGGAAAACAAAAGAATTGTCGTGTCAACTGCTGATACAAGTGTCACATAAATCATCGCGATTTAGAGAATTGTTCTTAAAATAAAACTCCCTTAAACATCCATCGAAACGATTTAAACTTTCAGAACATGGATCTACAAACAAGATTTGGTTTAGTTCAATGTTGGTAGAAATCGGATTGCTGGATTACAAAGATTTCGTAAAAAAATGAGCTTAAGATTAGGGCCCTGCGGTATGAAAGTGTACCGCAATTTGATTAGCAAATTTGAAAGAATTAGGTCTGTAACTGTTGTACCAAGATCAGGAAGACCACGAATTAGTGATATCGGAGTTGCATAAATTCTTCAGGAAAATCAAAACATAACCAATACTAATCCGTTGGCAAGAAGGCATATCTGTAACTGTTATTGGTGAACGATATTGCAAATGTTACGAAATCATACCATTTCACGGATACAAAACCAGCACGAAGGAAAACAGAACCCAGCGGATTACTGGCTGTGGAGTTATTTAAAAAGTTTGGTATTTAGAACACGACCAGCTATGCTGGAAGAATTAAAGGACCTTTATTAAGGATCATATTGCTGCAATTCAACTAGAAATACTGTGTACAATATGTGCAGCAAAACGGACAACATATCAAACATTTGCATTAACCACTGTTGGAAATAAGAAATCCCATTATTCAGGCAATAGAATTTCTTTCACATACTATTACATACATAATAAGCTGAAATATGTCCTTATTTGTATGTGATTTTTTGGAAGGTTGACCTCTCCCTAGAGCAGCTGAAAAAGGCCTCACTCAAAAAGATGCTGAGCTACCTTAAGGGCCTAAATTTTTTGGATAAACTTTATAGATAACATTCGCTCTACAATAGGCCCTATAATTGCCGCACTGAACGGGATGATCAGTTGAACCATGCGTAAGTTATCTTCTGTGTAATAGAATACAATACAATACAATAAGGGTCCTTCAATGAGTCCCACAAACTAGGTCGTCTTGCCAAACATGTTTTACCTCTTTAAAAAATGTTTGGGTAACTAGTCGATGACAGTTGTGTATTTTGAAAAAGCGATAGGAAGTAATGTTCCCAACTAAGCATATTTTGGAGACGACATCCATCCATAGTATGCAATTTACAATCCCAATAGACCGAAATGTTTTTAATAAAACTTTCAAATATTCACAGAAGCAAACCATACCCTAAACAGCCTTTAACACACTTTACAAATGTGCTAGATACTACACTGATTACACACATTTTTTTTTTTCGATACGCGGAAACCCAACGAACAGATAAACGGCCATAAAAATATGCCGTCGGATTTCAATAACCCATTCCGGCGAGATCTTGCGCTCGTTTTGGTAATCCAAACACGAAGCGGTAACGCGCTTTGATTAAAATTGCCAGAGAGATGCCTCGGCCCTCGATAGGCCGTTGAAATGAAAAAAAAAAAAAAAAAAAGACTAGAGGGTGAATCGTATTACCTGATGATATACCGCGGTCGATTTACCCCACGAACGCAACCGTTGATGACGTTGCGAAAATCCGCCGCACACGTTTTACATGTGTACAGGTTACGTGCGTTTCTCCTATCCTTCGGGACTAACCTGGGCACAGTTAGTTATCGGAACCGTAAATAGGATAATTGGAAAGGAGATCATGCATGTGAATTATTTGCTGAACGAATTCGATATTTCGATATTGTTTGCAATTAGCGGACAATTCGTAGGTGAAACGCCATTCAAATTCGGTTTAATTGGAATAATTCAATTTTAGAAATGTAATAGTTGTCAGAATACTGCATTGTGGTATTGCAGCAAAACTAAAGAAATGAAGCTTCTGGTCACCACAATCGATTAAAGTGATATTTTTATGGTAAAATTCATGTAGTTCTTTGGTTCTGACATGATTAGGTGAAAGGCACGCTTTCGCAGGTACCAAACCAGGACAATTGTTGCAATGTTGAAGCACTTAGATTTGCCCAGACATTGATTTGTTGTTTAGCTACCGTAGGTGCCATGCCAATGGCAGGCTCTGGTCCCACGATATGCTCCGCAGCACCCCATTTTTGCCGCAGAGTGCCGGTTTCCTCATTGCCATGAACGAATGAATTCCCAGGTACAAAGATTCGGGAAAAAGCATTGGTCAGTTTAAAGCAAAATTTTCTAACGAATGCTCACTTGCACTGATGCACACAAAAAAATATGATAACTAATTAAATATTACTTACGTAGTGCTGTGTACTGAATGTACCAACAAAAATGTAAAATGAAATTTAAAAATGAAAAATTAAATTTGCTAGCTCAAATAATCAAAATTTTTACAATGCGCAAAAGAACAATTAAACTCAGGGTTACTATTATGAAAAGTAAAATGTGGGTGAAAGAAATCTGACTTTCTTTTATACTCAAAAATTTTTAGAAGGTTTAATTCAAAATAAAAGAACAGTATTTTGAATGACCTAAAAATTCAATAATTTTATTATTTTTAAAAAAAAAAAAGAAAAAAAAATAATTACAAACTTTGCAGAAAAAAAACCTTGGACAAAAAGGTCCTGGTCTAAATCAAAACTGCATTTGACTTTAAATTACAAAAGGACAATTCAAAATCCTTTTCCAAAGCAACAGAAAACAAAAAGTTCAGGAAGATAATAATTTTTTTTTTAATTCAATCCACGTTGTCTCAATATTTAAACAACTAAATTAAACGTGGAAAATTCAAGTAAATTAAATAAATGAAAAATAAAAGCAAGCACAATGCTTTTATTCACCCAACCCGAAGTGATTAATAAATAATTACAAATCAGAAAACTTAAAAACGAACAAAAAAAAATACCTCTTTAACTTAAAATATCTTCCTGCACGTAAACATAATAACATATCTTATATCTAAATTGTGTACACAAAAATACAATATCAATTATTATTAAATGAGTTCCGTGATGAACGAAATAAAATCAGAAACGTGAATTCAAAACTCAATAACCACAAAATGTCAGCAATGAAATACAACTTTATATATCTACTTACTTTCGTATCGATCAAGGAACTGAACTCACAAGGTTAAACAATCGTATAAGTATAAAAATCTCAGATGCGTGCGATGCAACGCACACAGATCTGCCCGCAAACGGTCGAACTCGCAAAACAAAACAATATATACAATACCAGTGAACGCAAAATGTACACCTGACTGAAATTAATATAAACAACTGAACAATAAAATAAACAATCCAAAGATGAACTAAATCTTATTTGAAAATAAAACGATTTGAAATTTCTCGCAACATTGACAAACGCTTTACGGAATGAACAAAAAAAACTTAATTTACAAAAACCCGGGATGCCAGACCACAGCAGTAGGTTAATTCTACTTTACATTTACAAGAGAATTGCAGCTACTTGATTCTGTTGCTTTTCTTTTCTAGTTACAATACAAAATAGGCAAGTTAAGTTGCCATTTCCTTTGAAAGAGGGCGATATATTATTATTATTTATGAAGTGCGTGAGGTACACACGTTGCGTGCTCTGTGAATTTCTATGATTTCTTCTTGTTCTGGTATGGTAAATATTATTAGTTTTATACCTTCGTTTTGATTATCTATCACTCTATTATCCTGTACCTGTCAAGCCGTTTGATGTCGGCTGCTATTCATGTTACGTAATAATTTTATTAATTATATCGCTGGTCCTATCAATCACTTCGATAATTCTTTTTCTTATTTTTCAACTGCAAAAAACTCCACATGCTTTACTCAGCCTTTTTCCGATTTTACTTATTAGTCTGTTAATATATAAACATTTGTGATTGTCTAGCGGTTGTATTGGTAAAATTTTTTCTCTGTTTGTTATTTTTATACCCTTTCCACGGTCTTCGGATTAGTTTGTTGGTCACCGTCTATTGATCCGTCCCATTAGTGGGGTCAAATCCCAAAAGCTGGTCAAATTGAATACTCGGGGATTCTTCGGGACGCTGATTACGGATCAAAAGTCAAAATTTAAAATGACAATACGGCAGAGCCATTATGGCGGACAATTCTTGAAAAACTGATTGAATCAGAACATAATTCAGTGTTTCAAGGTAAAAGTTGAATATAATATAGCGGATTGAAAAATGGACAACTTCCACAAAACAAATTATTCGAACTATTCTAAATAAGAATGAAAGAAAGAAAAATTAGAATGCTGTAAAATTTTAACACCGAAGTATAAGTTTGTCATTTTTTTTTTATTATTTTCATTACAGATTAACATTTAATTGAATATATACTTGCTAATAACGGTAAAGAAATTACAAGAAAAGTAAATCGAAGCGTGTAAAATGTTTAATAACAACTTATATACTTGTGTTAGTAATCATCAGTTTTTGTCTCAAATTTCTAAACAACCTTCTCAACAATACCACGGATTGCCTGATTTCAGTGCTCATACCAATTATCAGTCGCTAGAACAAGCTGTTTGCGCAGAACACCGATTAACGTTAGATGCTCAATAGCTAATAAGCAGGTGCTTGAATCAATGTAACGTATGTCACATAAGTTTTGGGAAAAATAATTAAATTCTTTAAAGTAAGTGTAACGTAATTTATTCAAATGACCACTTTACCAACATTTTACCTTATATTTAAATTAATTAAAACTACAATTAAAATAATGACAAAGGGCCATGGTCCTCAATGGCACGCAGTTTTTGTCTAACTTGTCCCATCATGTTTTGGACGATGTTTATATCAATTTCTCTTATCTTTTGATATAGTCTTCGCCTTAGTTGAGCTTCATTTTGAGCTTCCCACCCATTATCATATACTTTTCTGGTCAATAGTCCCCAAAAATCTTCGATGGATCGAGCTTGTGGCACATTTGGCGGATTGTCTGCTCTTGGCACAAAGGGTATGTTGTGAGCTTCTAACCATGTTCTAGTCGTTCTTGCATAATGGCAACTTGCTAAGTCCGGCCAAAACATTATTTCTTCACGTGGATGAGTCGTAGTAATAAACTGTAGCAACTTCGGTAGGCATCTTTCGGTATACATGTTGGCATTAACTGCCTCACCCCTCACATGCCCAACATAAGGTCGTGAAACTCCTCTCTCCGATATGGCACACCAAACTAGAATTTTATCTTCAAATTTTTTTTTGGTTTTGTATTTAACATTATCTGCACAATTTTCTATATTATCGGTATAAAAACCATCATTGCCTTTCATTTCTGAGTGAGAGAACGTAAAATATTTTTCATCGTCCATGATGATCACTTTATTGTTTGCAAAATGAGTTCGGCGTAATCTACGACAACACATTGGAATTCTTCGTAACTGGTCCTCTGTATAACGTGGACTTTTACGTCTTTTACGAAACTTTAGGCCTTTTTTTCAATACCCTTCTTACAGTTTCATGAGAAACATTAAATCTTCTGGATAACTTTCGGCATGACGTTCCAACGCGGTCTTTTGCACTTTCACAGATTAGGTTGGCGAGATTTTCGGTCAACATTCCGGGACGTCCGCTTTTTGGTAAATTGAGGCATGGTATACCTTGTTCACATTCTGCAATTGTTCTATAAATGGTTGTCTTTGAAATATTTTGATTCCAAAATATGTTTACAATTTCTTGCTTGGGTACATGTCCAACCAGGCTGTAAATGCTTTTCCGTATTTCAAGTTTGTACGACATAATTGGACAAATTATTTGACATCTATGAAATGTCATAACAAGTTTGAGTATTAATGAACATATGTTTATCATGGTTACTAGATTGCAAGTTATTTACAGTTATTTTTACGCCGACGAAAATTTTCCCAAAACTTATGTGACATACGTTAGTTTTACTCCATATGTACGATATATTTCTGCTGGACATTTATTTTTCTGTTCTACATTTATTGTATTTATTATTTTCATGTTCACACATGTATCTTCAATTATTGGCACAAATCTTTCTTTTTCTTCTTTTTTTTTATCACGCATCTCCCGTTTACTTTTTGAAATTATATTATATTAGATATCTTTTCCTCTATTAGGTTTGTAATCTGTTAGATAATAAAGTTCTATTATTATTATTATCAAGAAAAAAATTGTACGTTAAAATACGTTACTCGTTTTATCCATTATCCATCATTTTCTTTTTGCTACCATATTACGTGGCTGCCCGTATCGCTTGACAGTTGCTAAACTTTTATAAACCCACAACATTGAAACCTTTCCATCTTACGTGCTCGGTGTTTCAGTGTACGTTCACAAAAAACGTTTTGAAAATATCATATAACATCATACATTATTCCCCGAATCACCATCAGACAGCGTTCGTGATGATTCCAGTACATCGGATCTGTAATCTGTATGTATCTCGAATACTAAAGTTGTTAAGTTTATATTCAATAATGAAAATAATAGTGTGACGGCACCGCTCTTCCTAATATAAACTGTTTCATTTATTAAACGCATTTGTAATTATTAATATCCCCGGAAGTGTTATCCAAATGTCGGCATAATTTATTGTGTAGAGAGCACAGATATGCATCAATAAAGATGATAAATTTTGAAATAGAATATATTTTAGTTCTTTTTGTGTGCAATACATCCATAGCCTACTTATGTAATTTGTGTTTTTGTTATTATGATATTATTTTTTTAAAAATCAGTCACATTTCCGTAACCTACTTAAGTAGTTTACGCTTTTGTTATAATTAAGTTATTTATTAGCTAAAGAGAAGAAATAAAGGAGAGGTATTCATAATTTAATAAACTATCTAATAAGCAAAACAGATACAGGATGTTTAACTGAAAAAAAAAACATTTGTCTTGCTTTTATTTTTCAAAATATAAGATTCTGTCTTGCCTGCTTAGAAGAAGCACAAAATATTGTAACAGACTAAATTTTTTAAATACTGTGATATTCACTGAAATAATACAGAATGAGAAATCAACACCCTACCCTGTATATTTATTACTTGTCTATGATTAATTTGATTGCTCTGCTAACAAAGTTTCACTACTTAATGATTTAGGTACCGATGTATTGTACAACAAATTCTCACTACAATTTCATGCTTATAATTACAATAAAATTTCGTGTTCTGCATTTAGGCCAAATATTTTCACCATGCATTTGTAATTTCGAATTTTAGAGATTCTTCTTTAAACCGTTCTAATTTATTTGAACTTATTCGCAAATTGCCAATCAAAAATTAATTTGCGTGTAGCATTCCTTAGATAAAATATTATAATCTGTATCGAAATCTTTAAACAGTCTTATGCAAAGTGGAATATCAGTAATATACATTTCTTTGGCCTATTTCCTATATATAGCTTCTTCTCCGTGGGAGAATTAAACAAATATTGATGAAGTAAGCTAATGTTGTTGGTAATTTTTCCTGCATTCGGGTTTAATTGCATTCCACTAATTAGAACTTCAACACTTTATCAGAAATAGTCTTGAAGTCCTGCAATATTAACAAGGTAGCTTTCTGCTGCATTTCAGCAATTTACCAGAGAATAGTCCTTTAAACTGCTTTCGAATCGTCATGGTAATTAGCAAGCTCTATAAATTAGAGCCTCGGAATTTCTACTGCAGAACATCTGCGATAGGTAGCTATTTGTATTACGCTTCCTACGGTTTATTTTGCACTATTTTGCATGTCTTTAATTCCTTCATCCATTTTCCGTTGGTTGCACTTGCCCGGGGTGTCTCGCAATGGGTCAAGGTAGTAGGATTCGCATCACCAGTTGTACGATTGTGCAGAACGTTGCCTGTGTAGGCGTTACATATATATACGCGGGTGGCATACATATCCATACAACCGAGATCATCAGTAACAACCGCGGAGACGGAAAATAAAACACAACCTGGCAGTATATTTAGATTCTGGCACCTAATAACAGTATATTCTGATGTTTCGAGCCGTAATCCTCGTGATGAACGTCCTGCAGAATTGTACCGGGTTATTATACCGCATTATCCTTGCATATTGAGACCGCCAGCATAGCGCACATACATACTAGTCGAGTATAGTTTCTCATTACCGGGACTTACAACAATGACGTCGTAGTTGGAAGCAGAAATGTGAAGTGCTCTTCTACATGTTGCTCTTACATGTGTATATATATTGTGCTTCTGTGTATGTACCGCGTGTATTATTCGGTGATATTATCTTTGTTCTCTCGAGACACATGATTCGCAAGGATTCTTTTTTCTATATGTGCAAACACAACTTCAAGTGCGCATTCCAGGAATTAAATTTATGCATGCATACTGCAACATCATATAGATATGTACTTAAGAAATAGATTGGTGATCCTTTTACTAAAATTACCACTAGAAGTCCATCAAATCAAGACAAGACTATCTTAACGTCTGCAGAGCTGGGATAGGATATAGCTAGGTAAATGATCCAAGAGAAGACATACAAGGCATATAAATAGATATGCGGCTTTTGTTGGCATACCAGGGGTGTCACGTTTGCGGCATTGCAATCATTAAAAGAAAAGAAAGTAATGCTTTTTAAAAAAATATATATGTAATAAGTACTTATATAGTCATAATAGTCACACGTCAAATGTGTCAAATAATTTCGCCCATAAAAGAAAATCTAAATTGCAATTCTGGCAACGATTTAAGTCCTAACATCTCAGATTGACTACAATGTGTGAAGATGGAACTAAGGACTAAGGCTAATGGTGATATACTGGCTATCTAAGAAGTTCGAGGCGGTCAAATGTCTCCACAAAAACATATCGAATCTAAAAACACAAAACCATGGCTTTAATCATTTTCAAAAATCTATCCAAGCACACCAAGTCCGATTCCCTAATCTCCCATCTCTAAGGGGGGAACGGCGGCAGCTTTGAAATCTTAAATAGAAACCTTATAGGCCATAGATGCCGGCAAAATTTGCAAGAAATAATTTTTGTAAAATTCTGAAGAGAAATCTGAAAACCCTTCAAACTATCGATTAGAAAAACAACTAAACTATGTGTTCAGGATCTCAATGATACCTGAAGCGATTCCGAAGGTACCCGATCGTATCCAAAGTGATTCTGAAAATACCTAATAGTACCTGCAGTTATTCCAAACGTATTCAACCGTACCTTAAGTGGTTTCGAACGTGACCGGCGATTCTCCCAGTGATCTTGAGGATACCCAAAGATTCCTCGAGTGATGTCGAAGGTAGCCCATAATACCAAAAAGATGATTTTTCAAGAATGCGATGATGATATTTTAATTTAACTATATTTAGCGTAACCCAGTAGTAACGCCCCTTGAAATAAACACCCCAAAGGGGGTGTCTTTGGGGTGTTTATTTTAAGTGGTCCCCTTACTCTTACTCACTAGCTTAGTGTCCAAAATACTTTCGAAGCAACTTGAGCAAAAGTTAGGCAGCTGTATGCAAGGACTGATTTCATTAATTTACTTTCTGAATCTAAAGAAATAGCTTTAGATAATCAAGGTGACCCATTTCAACACTAAGAACCTTAAAATAAGTCATTTACAGGTCAATTAAAGCTAAGAAGAAAAAACAACCAGTTTTATGTAGATATATTTAATAAAGTCTTATATTATACTACTATTACTAAGCATTTGCACTACTAAAACGTTTGTAGCTTCAGCGTGGATTTATTTCATTCTATTTTCCGCTTCCGCGCAGTCTGCACACTTTCGTGTGAACAGAAGCGTTTGTCTCCTTTCAAGTCGACCTCTTGAAGCTCATTCTTAAAGTTCATCGACGTTTCAAAGCGGGCATTCCACCTAAGTGCTTTAAAGTAAGAAATAGTGGGTATTATTCTAGGTTATACTCTACATTCTCGGGCCTTGAAGTGTGTATTGTTTCCGTTAATAGAGCTGGAGTTTACTATATCTCCTATATACACTACCGTCTACAGAAGTTTGACCAAGTAGCAAGTGTTTAACAAATCAAAGAAATAAAGATAAAAACTACTACAATTTAATGAAAAATTTATTTAATATTATATTTAAATATTTTTCTCAACAGAAAACCACTCTTTGCGTTAATGACTGCTCGCACAATTCGCGGTATCCTTATATACAATTAATTTTCTTAGCGGGATATTGTTTCATTCTCGTTGCAAAATGTTCCCGAGTAGCACTGACAATTCGCACCCTTCTATCAAGTTAGTTCCACAACGGCTCAATGGGCTTGAGATCAGGATTCTGCGGTGGCCAAATCATTATTAGTAAAATAGCCGCTTCATTTTGGTCGCTCAAATACTGTTTATATATTCGGGTTATATGCTTTGGATCATTACCTACACAAAGATAGAATCCTTACCGATTAGTCGCAACCCGGAGCGACTGGCGTGAGCTTCTAATCTTTCGCGGTAGTGCTCTTTCTGCATTATTGCTTCAATTGGGCGTAATGTTCTTCTGTCTTATTTTTGGTACAACACTTTCAGGAAGCATTGTTTCGGTGGACCGTCTCACAGCCTTCGACTTTGATTAAACATTTTAAATATCGATTGATGGATCAACACATTCTGCCATTATTCCATCGTGCAGTCTCAATGTTTTCGAGCCCATTGTAGCCTCTTAATCAGTTACATCGTAGCAATGGTTCACGATGTGCCACAAGACCGTGTAAATTTCCTTCCGCTAACCGGCGTTTGACCGTAGTAATTGAAATGGGATATGGACGTCCGCTATTGAATTCGCTCGCTATTTTTTGTGCTGTTTTTGTGCGATTTTATTGCTTATTAGTTGTAGAATGGTATATATTTTACTGCCCGCGCCCGTAAATTAACATAACCTTCTTCATACAAAATTATTATGCTGGATCATTTAGCGAAATTTCGAGCACTTTTATTTACTTATTGCACGATTTGTGACAATAACATTCAAACGAAAACTAGAATTGCAATAGTCAACAATCTAAATGAGCAAGTAGGATACAGCTGAGGCCTCAAGAGATAGAGAGAGAGGAGATGCCATTAAACTTTTACCTACTTGCTCTCATCAATAAAACGTATCTAACAAATAAATCATGACAATCCGGTGCAAATGGGATTCTGTGTTCTGGATCATACAATATTTAATTACGTTTTCTGTGCCTAACGCCTTGTTTATTTAAGTCGCAGCTGTGGTTTAGATCAAAACATTAAAATCATCATCGTTGAATGCAACAAAATTTATTCGATTAAAGTATCTGTAAAACGTTCTCCTTTGGTAAAAATGTCCATGGACAGTAGTGTATATGAAATGGCTTTTAGCGCCCGGTTTGTGCTTTACACCTCCATAAAGCTTTATTTACTTAATATATTGGGGATAAAATTAATTCTTTGATGTTGGAATATTCGGGTTTGTTAGAATTTTTTAAATATTCCAAGATATAAAACTTAATTAAACAGACTCATCGTCTTGTAAGTCCAAATATATTTGTAACGTACAACTCAATCGAACATAGACGAAATAAAGCAGCGATTCGTTAAACTAATTGCAGTGGTTTCCTTCCTATCCCAAGAGATTCGGCAAAAAATCCAAAACCGTAACAGAAAGCCTGCTAATTAACTTCGTATATACTGCTGTTCTTTTGGTTTTTAAACTTTTGTTTACGATGGTTTCGATTCTCATTACTCAACCTACCCGCTACGAGGTTTATTTTTTTAACGAACTGAAACAGATTTATTTTCCGCATTCGTTTTTTTATTCGGGTATCCCAATTTGTGCTCTTTGCTTTACATTAAGATGGAAACGAGGAAAAAGAATATTTGTGCTATGAAAGTGTGCCATTAACATCGTAATCGTTACTTACATCGTCTAAAAGAACGGATGATAGTAAATGTTGATTTTTACCCCTAAAAGTTTGTCTCCGTAAACCTATTGAATGAAGTAACTGCATGGTATTTGATAAAAAGAGAGGATTAGATCACTGAAAGAAAAACATCTGCTTATTTATTTGATGGATTGCGTACAATAACAAATACTAACTTTTATTTAGAAAAATTAATCAATTTTCGAGGCTGAAAATCCTTAAAGGAATGTCTTGTAAATAAATGTTATTATAGCGTGTCTGGTTTTCTTGAAGAGCCTGTCTGGGGGTACTAAATGATGATATATTTTGCGAAAAGTATATACTTGTATGTTCTATTTCATTGTTTTTTATTGTACCACTTTATATGACACAACTCATACCTATATTAGATCAGATGGCTAATAAAGATTATTATTATTATTACATCATGGAAATATAGGATAAAACGTAGCAGACCCAAAGTGCTACCTTGAAGAACCATTCTCTCTAACGGAACTACTCTGGATTATACAGTAACATCATTTGTACGCAAACGGACAGATTTTTTCCTATTCGAAAGGTAAACTAGGCTATCTAACTACTCCTCACAGTCCAACTTCCGAATCAATCTCCGATGATCTATGCTATCTAATGCCTTTGACAGATCGAGTAGCACCCTTATTGTTTTCCAAGCTAGACACAGTATTAGTAAAATGAAACAAAACTGATTCATTTTTTTTTAACTTTAAGAAAGTCATGTTGAAATTTACTTACGATATTAAATATTATTTTAAATAATATATTCAATGTATATGCGATTCTTTCGAAAAGTTTAGAAAAAAACTAGCAGAAGACTGATAGGTCTATAGTGCTGAAGATCATTTAGACCATCTTTCCTGTGGAGGAGCATCACAATTGCATGCTAAAGGTAATCCGGAACACATCCACTCTGAAGTGAGTTATTTGTAATGTGAGAAAAGGGCTCCATATAACTACATATACATTTTCTCAAGAAGAACATGGAAATCTATACCGGAGGAATAGAACGGGCACAATGAATTAATCAGTGAAGTTAGCTCCTCGGTGTCACATATACCCACTTCACACAAATCAACGTGCATATATTGCGGAGAGATCCACCGAGTGTGCCTTCCACTCAGGTAAAACAGAGATGGTATTCATCACCATCAAGAGCACAGTGCAACCACCACAATTATTTGGCACTGCTCTCACACGTGCGCGCATCGCATGTCTCAGTGTAACAGGAGCAAAGCGCACAACGCCTAAGGCGGCAATGGAAGCACTCCAGTGTGTCCCTCTTCTGGACTTGTTTGTGGAGGAGGGGGCGCTTAGGGCGGCTATAAGATTGCGATTCCGGGGTCTTCTAGACATGGCGGGGGAGGACACAGCCACGCGAGCATCATTTGTGAGGGCGGCGCCAAGGTGCCTCTCCTTGGTGCCGCAAAGGATGCTGTGCCTCCCGCGTTTGCTTTCAACAGACACTACCATGGTCTTATTGACCCCAGTATCAAACTACAATCCTCGATCGTCATCTTTACAGATCGATCGAAAATGAAAATGGAAACGGGGGCAGGAGTTGTCTCCTCGGACCTTGACCTCAATCTAGAACTACCGCTGAGCAGGCTGGCCACGGTTTTCCAAATCGAGAAGTTGGCGATCCTGAACGGTGCCGGAGAAATTTTAGCAAGGAGCATTAATGGACGGCGTATTGTCCTTTATAGTGACAGTTAGGCTGCTCTTAAGGCTCTTAATAATCATAGGATCACTTCGGGTTTAGTGCTTCAGTGTCACAATGCCCTAGAAGCCGTCGCTATCGACAATGCCTTGACACTCAAGTGGGTTAAAGGCCATAAAGGAAATCTAGGTAACGAAGCTGCCGCTGGGCTGGCGGGGCGGGACTCGCGCTTCCACTTTCTGAGGCCGGAACCTGCTCTTCCTATTTCGTCGGCTACAATCAACACCATAATAACCCAATGGACCGCCACTCTTCACGAGAATAGATGGAAGTCCATAACCACCTGCCGTCAAGCGCGTAAAGTCATCCCCAGGCCATCACCGAAGACAGCAAGATATTGCCAGCAGCTTCCTCGCAGTAGCCTACGTCAGGTTGTGGAGCTTTTGACCGGCCACTGCAAGCCAAACAAACACATGCACTGCATGAGCTTGGCTAACAGCCCACTGTGCCGGGCATGTTACCAAGAAGACGAGACGCCGGAACACAATTTTATGTGACTGCCCGGCGCTTGTCCAACTCAGAGGATCCATCCTGGGGGAGTACTGGCCCAACATGGCCGATTTTGGCGACGCCTTGCCTGCTTCTCTGTTCGAGCTCACGCTCAGGTTTTGGACGAGCGACGCCATCTAGGGGAGGTACCACAATGGGCCCGGTAAGGGTGCCTAAGTGCACGTGGTTATCACCTTCCCCGACCTAAAATCCAAAATCCAGAGCTCCTCAGTGCATACGGGGCAAAATAGAAGGAATGGGGATTTTCGGCTGTACATACAAGCGAAGTTAGACTCGGCACTAGCGGCAAAGATTTCATTCAATTGATCGACCAGCGCCCCAGATAGCGTCCCCAAATATTAGGAGTTTATTGATACAATACATTGATGAATACATGATCATCTTTTTTACATAAAGCCAAAGGTATTTCATAGTCCAAGTCCATTATCAACCACTTTCAGCTCACTGTGCGACGGTGTACGACATCAAACCATTAGTCATCTGATACAGTTGGCGAATTCTTCAGTGCCGTAGAACTCTTTCGTAGTATTTGATATACAACCATCTAAAGCTGATATAGGAACACTTTCGTAACATTGTTATCGGAAGTAATCGAATATTTTGTTTATGATTATGTGTATAGTCTGTACCTGCAATCCGGTATAAATCCATCTTTCCAATGCTTTTACAAAAACATTTATGGCTACCTATAGGTCTAAAATCAACTGTTTGTTAACCGATGCTATTTTGTTTTGTTGAAACATAGAGGCATTGCCCTCCATGTAAAATATCACTGTTGTGCTTACGATAACATGAAACGAAACTCAATTACGGTCATTAGTAGACGCATCCAGATCTATTTATTTTGGAATCTACTTCGCTGTAATATATTGTTACCAGTTTAGCGGTCACACAATTTACCCAAACTAAATAAATCACCGACTTTTAACTAACAATGCATTACTTATCTATGTTCCTATTGAAGATATATGGGTCATGCTACTATACTTTGCGATATAGATTATAATCGAAATGAATGCAGTATAACTAACTCTAATTATAGCTTTTGCTACCTTCTTTCAAATACTATAAAGAAAAAAACAAGTATATCAAAGAATATTATTTTTCAACACGCCAGTACGAATGATTATTATTTTCATTCATGAATAGAAACCATACTTGCAAAATGTATATATTCAGTAAAGCGAGTAGGAGGTTAACTAATACCAAAAGAAAGTTAAAATTGTTTATGCGGACAAAGTAGTACATACCAAAAATACCATTTTTACTCTAGAAGTCGCGTGTCCGCTGTGTAATTTGAATGCATAATTAATACGTACACCCACGCATGCATATAACGTTTTATGAATGGAATTTTTTATACATATGTGACAGAAAAGTCAGGTGTATATACATCGGCTATGCAAATGTGCTGAAACATTCTAGGAAGAAATAAACGCTTTTACAGATTGTTATCGGTTAACAACTGTCTGACTAACTGAAAATATATGGGTTGTAATTCATAAAAAGTGTAATTTCTTCTTTGTATGTAGCGTGAATAGAAACCGTAACAATAGAAATTATATAGCATTCAACGTATGAAAAAGACATTCTAAGCGGGCACCCCGCAAGTAGTTTTATATGATCCGCTTTTATGGGAATAAAATTTATTTTTCAAAACGTTGATTCTATTCCAGACAACGACCTAGTTGTAAATTTTTTTTTTTTAAGAATTTTGTGGGATGACACTTATTGAGTATTTACGATATTCAAGCACTTTTTGAGATATCTTGACTTTTTGCATCCAGAGCCTCGCATTCACATAAGGTGTAGTATGTGGCCTCTGTCATTGTGTTACAGTCTTTCTTTGGTGTCTGCGGTATTGAATCCCATCTTCTGTAGACGGTCTTTCAGTGGATAATGTCATGTTAGGACATCTGCTAGTATGCGAATATGATTCCTACTAATTGTAAGCTTAGTGGTTCCTCTTCTTTTTTTATGATCATTGACAAGTGTTTTTTCACGTGGTTTTGTGTGGTTGTGTTGTTAGAGTGCTCTTTGTATTTCTTCTAGACCCATCTCCTTACCTGCTCTCGTACAATGTCTTTTTGACACACGTAGAATAGGTTCTGAGCCTATAAGTGAAGTTGATGATCCTTTTCTTGTTAACTCGTCGGCTTTTTCATTTCCTTCGATTCCCAAATGTCCGGGCACCCACAATAAAGTAACCTTGTTGCTGCCTGACCGACTATTCTGAGAGTGAGTTCCCCGACCAGTCTTGCTAGGATTCTGGGGGATTCACCAATGTCCTCAGTATCGCCTGGCTGCCTGTTGCAACACAGATGCGTTTATTTTTATAAGTCTCTCTGCTTGAAAAACACTGGCATCTTTTTCTGTAAATTCCAGTTCTTGTCCCATTTTCGGTTCTTGGCGCATCTATAAACCAGATTAGTTCACCAAACTTGTTCCCACTCCTGCGTATCTGGTATTCTTGCAAGTAATGGAGTGCTTTCTTGCCCCCGTTATCATCAAATAGAGAGAAAGCATTCCATCGCCGCTGTAAGTGTAATCCTCATTTGAATCAGGATTTATTGTACAAAAGACTAGCTGGTTCAGTAATTCTTTGAAGCAAAGCCATGCATTCCATATTTCTCCTTCGATTTTTGGGTATCAGGTCTTTTAGCTGTCTTAGCTGCAGTAACTACTAAAAAATAAGAACATACCTAACTGCATAATTCTATATAATTAGGTAACCATCTCTCCTTTTAAAATATTTTCCATAAATAAAAATGAATTACGATGTAAGAACTAGTAGCAGACAGGATATACCGATTTTGACAGCGGCCAATACTAGAAGAAACAGGCGGAGAAGCCGCGAAAAAATACTTAAAATTTCGCTTTAAACCCCAATTATGTAATAGTATATAATAATTGATCAAAACAATATAAAGTAAATCAAGGTCTAAAAGATTCTATTAAGTTTTGACATGCTAAATTGAATTTAACACGTGATCCTTGAGACCACAGATTAAGGATTAAAATATCTCACAGGGGGTTAAATTTGGTATCATGAGAATCATGTGAAAATTTATCCTGGCGGACCCCTGAACAAAATTACACACATAAACGTGTGGAGGTAAATAAATGATCTGTACCGAAGGTTCCTAACCTAAAAATCCAAGCAAATTTTAGAATCACGAATTAGGTAATGACGAAAATAACTTTGTTAATATCAATTAAAAAGCAAACTCATTTAAATAAGACAAATGATTAAGAAAAAATCAGTTAGGAAGTCGATAAATGTAAATAGAATTAAATAAAATACGAATTCGGAACTTAAAACTAACATTTCTCGTTTCCGGCTGCAAAATAAATATACTTCTTTTTATTTCGACCTCATTTGGAAAAGTACTCTAAAAAGTCGAATTCTATCAATAAATAAATTCTAAGACTCAAGAGGAATATATAAATGTCGTATTACACAGCGTTATATGTATTTATAAAACGACCTGAAACAGAAGTTCGCCTTGCTATGCCGTCGGGCGCTTAAATAAATGAGGTTTCGTTTCTTTTTTCCCAGCGAAAGCAAAGTTTTCGTGAAAGGGAGAGGCAAGAAAAGAAAAAGTCAACAATAAAGTGTAATAATATAACATCATATTCGTGCATGAAAAGTTGCCCAGGAATTGCGATTCAATTTCCGCCGATGTTCCCCCGGAGAATACCGTTATTGATTTCGAATTTATGGAATTCTCGGCGAACAATGGCTTTATCAGGAGTATGCAAAATTATACTTAAAATATTTCTTCTCTTCTTTCGGAAAAGGTGGGGTTTTGTGTCGCGATGTTTTTGAAAAATTGTTTCTCCCCATAAAACATTTATCTATTTCTGTTTATCGTTCACCTTATAACAAATAAAACCGGTTTATGCCAGAGACATTTTATCATCTACACTTGTCGCACGTACTACACATGCTACCACCTTTCTGAATATTTCTGCTGAAAATACTGCTAAAAAGAGAAGTAAAAGGAGTTTAAATTCTACTCATACATTTTAGACGCGGTCTCTTTGCGTCAAAGAAGATTTCTTTGGTGGAAGATAAGAGCGCGTGAAAAAGACAGACAGCGTGATGTGTTTTCCGAATGCGTAGCGTATAAAGTGCGAGATTCTCAATGTGTAACGGTGTGAAAGTATGTAGGTACATAGGTGAGTATTCAGGACGCTGACGCCATCACCAGTAGAAATTCAGAAGTTACTTATTTAAAGAGTGATCAAAGGAAATTATTATTAAAATTACGCAAATAGTAAAGAGTGTAAATAACGATTTTACAAATTAGTTTTGTTCTTAATTTCCCTTTGGGTGCAGGACACTAAAATTAATGTAACTATATCGTGGAAAACCGGATTTTCAAAAACTGCATAAACTAACTTTATTTGTTCTGTCTCTGTTCCTAACAACGGCCTACACAGTTGTTATACATATGGTCAAAGGCTTCTTTAAAATACGTTTCACTTACCAGTACAATCATCGTTGCAGTGACAGCTGAATACGTATAATAGATTATTTATTATCTAAGGTCGAGACAGCTTGAGAATGGTAACTGGAGGCTTTCCACTGACGATTCTCCCATTGCATTCTATTCAATCCACATCAGTTCCAAGCGGTTTTTTGTTTGCGGTGACGAGTTGATACAGATATTCCTGGAAGCACAGCCAAATTCAATCGTATGTATGCTGGTTTTTGTGCAGAATTTTTTACGGGACCAAGTTTTTTTCATTTTCGAACAATGTAAACAGAAAAAGCGTCGCCTGCTTCACCTATTAAATTTGATTAAGTGTCAGTGTTGTTTATGCCTACGATAAATGAAGTAACATCTTTTAATTTTCATATCACCCAAATCGCTAAAATCCTATCCTGGTAAAACTGGAACTCGGAACCTGGGACCCGGGACCTATTAGCGAAAATATAAGATAGAAAAAAGTAGAAAGACAAAATGGCGCAATAGAACTTTGTAGTAGTAACTTCGAAATCCTGCCCTCAAGCAGACGTATTCAGAAAACCAAATCCAAAAATTCCAAAATTACGTTTAAAATGTTCTACTACTTATCCAGATGCCAATGAACGGTTCAAATCACCAAATCACAACTAAACCCCACATGTGTTCGCTACGGAATGCGGAAGCAGGAACAGAACAAATATTACCCACCAATTTGAAGGAGATTGGAAGTTGTGTGGAGAAAAATAGATGTGATTTTTATAAATTTGAGGGTTAGTTTATTGACTTCAGAAACGACAACACGTAAATCATGAGGGATGTCGAAGCTGTCGGCGGATGTAATTATTACCATAGACAGGGACGTAACATTAGATAGTGGTTTGATCTGATGATTTTTTAAAATATTTTCAAATTCATGTTTTCTGAGGCAAGTGTAACTAATAAATCAGTGTCTTTCCCAATTCCAATTGCTTTGCCACATATATTACCTGCTTTACCAATATCCACTGAAGCTATTAGGGATATCTGCATACTTTTCAGCTCAAAGCACGGTACTTCCTATTAACAACCTTTTATTATTTATTTATTACTGGTGTTTGCAAGAAATTCTTTTGCCTTATCTCCTCTGTCACTCTAACAATCACATGGGACATTTTGCAAGAGACACGAAGGTATTCTTCATCGTTTTTATTGGTAACACTGTAGCTATCAAGTACCACTCCAACCATACGAGTGTTAGAGGGAATGAGACGCCAGATAACGAAGATCCTTCCATTTGCATTAGCAAATCAGAAATAGGAAAGTTCCAAAAAAAGAAAAATAGTACCTATCATTTGCAGGTCTTCCTCCTCCCTTTCTTCTCTAAATTCAAACGTTTTGTACATATCACTCCATACTACGAAGAAGGTACTAAACACCGTGCGACTATCAGACCGTTATTGTTTCAAATGTACTGGTTTGCTTATTTTATTTTAGATATAGATTCATTAGACTAAAACATTGTTACCAAAATATCTAGATTTAACACATGTCTTAGATAAACTTATAAATATTACAATATAATTAACAATTCATATTAGAAATAATAACGTTTTAACTTTGTTTAGCTGCAAATATTATCAAATAAACAACTTATAATTAAAAATATATCCACTTCGAGTGTTTCTGCACATTGCTTCTTCCTCCATTCTCTTAAGTACCTTCTCGAATTGCCCTTCTACATTTAATCCTGTACATATACACATCGTTCGTACCTTGTACTTTTTCCATCTTAAATTCCTATGTAAATTGCACAGGAGTAGCTCTGGAGATGCCTCAGGAGACTTCAGATATAACTTTAGCAACAGTGGGCAAATATAAAGAAAAGCAGGGGGACGAAAACTGGAATGTACTACCGACAGGAGACGGTAATTACCATTGTGCTTATTAGTGCTCCTTAAGCGCAAGTAAATTGTTCACAAACAGTGCGGTTTTAGTTCAGTTATAAAAGAACCAGGTGACTGGAGCAGAATATGCAAAATGTTACCCTAGCTAGGTTAGTAGGATTAACGGCCGTAGAAGTAACTTTTCAACTTTTAAATTACATTTTATTATGAGTTTTACTTGTTCTTTAACTTTTTTGTGTTTTTTTTCTTGTGTGTGGCAAACATAACACCCATATTTTAGGAATTAGGCTGTCCAGGCTTTGCTTAAAATTGAGAAAAGTGTACAAAAATACTATTTTCATCAAAGAATGAGAAACAAAAAAATGGTTTGGAGGTGATTTCAAAATATACATACTTCATAGTGTATTTCCAGTTCCATTTTACGTACAATGCTTGAATACATATAGTACCCCGAGAAAATATGTACTATATTCAAGAATGGCGCAATATTCACCACAGCAAATGACATCAACTTGAGAAATATATTATTTTTTAGTCGTCCGGAAACATAATGCAATAATTGATAAAAAAGCGCGATATTTGAAAACTATGTTGGATGCAAGGCTCATGGAAACATCGTTAGCAAGTAAAACAATGCACGTATCACTGCGTTGGAGTTGTTCACAAACAAAAATTCTGTCTCCACTACTGTGGAATTTTCTAATAGATGAACTGCTTGTGGGTATGCAATTGATATTGCAATACTTATAGTGGGAAAAGTACAAGTTCTGAAAATAACACAGGAAAACCTGGAGGATAAACTTCCGGAAGCACGACGGAAAGTCACCAATCCCATAATGAAAAAATTAATTCAGTCATGAAGTTAAATACTTAGGAAAAACCCTTGACTTGAAGCGAACTCGAAATCAACATCTTGAACAGAAAGACATGGAGTTTAAAGCCAGCCTTGTTGTATTGGCTATACCCAGTAATGGCAATACACAGGTTAACTTAAGTGTTACCTTATCCGTAAGTCAGGGTTATGCAAAAATAATCAACCATAAAGTTCGCAAAAATTGAAGAAAGGCGTTCCTATGTGTGCACCATTGTAACCTCACTCATGCAAGGCATCTACAACCAGCCATATCGAAACTATGTTAAAACTACCACCGCTAGATGTTCACATTAAGAAATTATCGAAAATCGATTATAAAACTGAACACAAACCAGGTCTTTGAATCAAAAACTGATGCGTTGGTATATAGAAACCTTAAACAATTTTCAAACGCAAATACTTCCAGTGAAAAACGTGCGCCAGCAGTTTGCTACAGAAGCAGCGCAAGGGTCAACTAATTTGGATTTTATCAGATATTCAAGAAATCTTATCGATTAACCTTCAAACTAGTCTAAATATGCTTGCAAGTGTAGATGTCAAGATGTAAGAGCATATCGGACAATGAAATTGCAAACCAATCTGAAACAACTTTCACTGAAATTGCTGGGTGGATCATAAGAACATACCTTCTTCACTAGGGTACAGCAAATAGATGGCGAGAGAACCAATCTTTGACTGCGGACGACCACAGGTTAGAACGCTGACGAATCCACTAACATTATTATGTTCTCTAAGGAAGTATCTACACAGAGGAGGAATCCTTAAATATGAACCTTGTAGACTATTAACCAGGTATTTGTTTAAAATGAAGTTCGTAAACACACTATAATACAATAGGCATTTGGTATTAGTCTTAAGGAATTAATGAAACCTGATCTGTACTTGTATATGTATCTCAACACTAGAAATATTTTAGCAGCGCTATCGAAAAATGCAAAAAGTTTTCGATTTTTAGAATAACAAATAAAAAGAATCCTACTTTTCGTCTCGAAATATATAGTCACCGCTATAACAAGCACAAGATACTCTTTTTCAGGGGTATCCTAAATTTCCTTTATCTGTTCAATTTTAAAAAGGTTGCAGATTGATGCCCAAAAAGGTATTACCTTCATTCCAAGGACAGAAATTTTAACAGCTGAATTTTCTGTGAGTTTTCTGAGCGAAGGTTGCGTCCGTATGTTCCTCAAATCATTCATTATCTAGTTTCTCTTGCATTATTTATAGCGTAGGCGAAATTTATTTATTTGGAATGTGGCTAGTTATTGAAATAAAAGATTTACATTTTACGTTTCGGCTTCTTTATTCAATATTTAAGCCTTCATCAGAAACTGATTGTATACGTTATCGCACAAAGGGTCAAAACACATAATACTAACAATAAAAGTTTTTTTTTATACACGTTATCGCATATTTTTTTTATAGCATATCTTTAGATGGATACACATGCAGGTATTTTGTTAAATTATTTGATAGGTTCTGTGCTGAGCCCTTTACTTTTTAGCATGTACACCAATGACATATTTCATTTTGTTTCTGATTTACTTATTTATATGTATGGTAATGACACCGCAATACTTATTTCACGGGACAGTTTACAAGATGCAGAAACTGCCAGTAACATCGCAATCTATCGATTGTATCAATGGTTTTCTAGCAACAAACTGTGTGTCAACAAAGATAAAACGATATCTATGCTTTTTCACACTAGACAGCAACTGCAAAACACACAATGTTGCATACTTATAAGTGGTGATCCTTTGCAGCAACAGAAGAATAGAAAATTCCTTGGCGTGGAGTTACAAGATAGTCTGTTGTGGGACAATCATTGCAGTACAATTACGAAATCAATCCATACTAAAGCATATCTTTTTCGGGCTCTTAAGGATACTTTATCAGTTCACACTCTCAAGACTGTTTACTTCGTTGAGATTCATTGGAGAATAACGTACGGAATACTTTTCTGGGGCTCGTCGCCTTCTGCTAACATGGTACTTCTAGCGTAAAAGTAAATTATCAGAATTCTAGGCGGGTTAAAACCAACTGAATCTAGCAGAAAGACGTTTGCTACACTAGGTATTTTAACAGTGCCGACGCTTTTTATATTCGAGGCAATCTGCTACATTCGTAGGCAAACTAGTAATTACGTCACTAGCAGAGACATACATGATTATAACACGCGACATCTTGATGACTTTCGTATACCATAATGTGAGTTGCAGGTCACCGAGCGGGGTGTGTTGAACTACTAGGTAGAAGGTTGTACAACAAGTTACCTGATGTAATAAAAACTTCCACTGTGAGCTTTGAAAATAATGTTAAACGGTTTCTGATCGAGCGGGCTTTTTATAGCGTGCAAGAATATTTATTATGTTGAACTTTTCGTTTTTGTTTTTAGATTTAAGATTACTGTTTCGTTCTCATTTTTCTTTCTTTTCTAATTGGACGTGGTTTGGGTTCATTCATTGCTTTGTTAGATTAATAATTTTTTTTTTGACTGATTTTATAATCATTCATGATTCTACAAATCAATAAAATTACTTACTTACTTATAAATACGATAATTTTCCTAAGTTTTCTGATGCTTCTGCCTTTTGTACACCTACGCATGAATAGTCTATCTTTTGCATTATCACATTCTAATAGATGCAAATTATTTAACATTTCTCTTCGTCTCTTCTTTTTTTTTTAACCATTAAGGAATAAAATTTCTAATTACAATTATCCCTACAGCGTTTATTTATGCAGCTTACATTAATTTAAAGAAAGAAAACGTTTCGAAATTTCACCACCAGCTCCTCATTTCCTTTCCCCACAATGGCGCCATTAATTAAAGACAACGTTACGAATGATTAGGCGTTGCGCCGTACAATTAAAGAAAATTACGCTTTGAATTCGTGGAGGCATTTGCCGTTTCCCTCCACATAATAAAAATGCCGCAACGTCCGCTGCAGTGCAGCTTCCATACATTCAGAATCGTGAGGAGGAAGCGACATACGATTCTTTACGTCTGGCATAGACATATAGTTACGTGACGATATTTCGTAACGCAAGAAAAAAAAGACACCGCAGGTATTATAATTTCTAAAAAGAAATGAGGAATAAGAAATGCTGTCTCCCATTCGCATAGAGGCGTACAGATGATACCGCTGTATGCGATTCGTTGCATCTAAACCCGCGCCAATGTTGCAAATATCACCTGGCCCTGTCTTGATAATACATAATGCATAAAGTACAGCTAAATAGATATGCAGATGGAGCTAAGTGTCTGTCGTCGCCTTAGGTGCCGAGATGCAGGTGATGTGCATGTCGGTCGGCGTCGTGTAGTTTGCTTTATTTATGATTAATAAACGGCTTCTTGCTGCATTCAATTTACTCGTGCCAAGACGATACCGGATTTTACATGAAGGGTTTCGCAAAGCTCTATAATTGCTGTGATGACGCAGTGTATACGTTGAAGTTCATCTTTGGCCTATTTTACGTAATCGTGAAGAAGGTGCATGTTAATTATTCTACGCCGGTTAATACACGCAACGTAGAGAAGTGTGCAGAGAAATTGTTAACCGAAACTGGTATAAAACAAGCATTAAAATTCACAATGTGTTATGCATCGCATTGCAATAAATTTATCTAAACATTTGCAAAGAATGTTATTACATGCGTGCTATAAGGTAATGGAACGGCAGTTGACAATGTGCAAATAATCGACAATTTTAAGTTTCAGCACCTACTCAAACAACGTAATTTTCTTAGTTAAAGATATTCCGCTTGATAACAAGTTTTTATTATTATTAAAAACTATGAGTAAAAAAGAAGAAATTGCGTTGTAATAAATCTTTTCCGAAATTCACTTAACATACGTTAACGAAACATTGAGCTCACGAGAGTCGTACTTTGATTATTTTAATCTTCTTTACGTTCATAAATTTGATTGTGACTGTAATAATAATTTAAAAATTGTAAAATTTCGTAAACACATATGGAGACATATTATTCATGCAGGTCTCTACGTACATGAGTATGTCAAGTGCTGCGTCCATCATGCCACCATAAAAAGGGAGAAAATCTGACATGTGCGTATACATCGACTTTGTATACATATCGCAAAAAGGCTTATCGAACGAAATATAAAAAAGGGGATTAGTAGTTTTTCTGACTCACATAGCTAGATAGAATAACAATAATTTGGAAATAATCTTAATAAAATCAGTTTTTCATTAAATATTTGCCACTTTAACCAACTTAGTGCCGAGAAATCAAAAAATTATATACATAACGTGTGTCACATAAGTTTTGGGAAAAATAATTAAATTCTTTAAAGTAAGTGTAACGTAATTTATTCAAATGACCACTTTACCAACATTTTACCTTATATTTAAATTAATTAAAACTACAATTAAAATAATGACAAATGGCCATGGTCCTCAATGGGACGCAGTTTTTGTCTAACTTGTCCCATCATGTTTTGGACGATGTTTATATCAATTTCTCTTATCTTTTGATATATTCTTCGTCTTAGTTGAGCTTCATTTTGAGCTTCCCACCCATTATCATATACTTTTCTGGTCAATAGTCCCCAAAAATCTTCGATGGGTCGAGCTTGTGGCACATTTGGCGGATTGTCTGCTCTTGGCACAAAGGGTATGTTGTGAGCTTCTAACCATGTTCTAGTCGTTCTTGCATAATGGCAACTTGCTAAGTCCGGCCAAAACATTATTTCTTCACGTGGATGAGTCGTAGTAATAAACTGTAGCAACTTCGGTAGGCATCTTTCGGTATAAATGTTGGCATTAACTGCCTCACCCCTCACATGCCCAACATAAGGTCGTGAAACTCCTCTCTCCGATATGGCACACCAAACTAGAATTTTATCTTCAAATTTTTTTTTTGGTTTTGTATTTAACATTATCTGCACAATTTTCTATATTATCGGTATAAAAACCATCATTGCCTTTCATTTCTGAGTGAGAGAACGTAAAATATTTTTCATCGTCCATGATGATCACTTTATTGTTTGCAAAATGAGTTCGGCGTAATCTACGACAACACATTGGAATTCTTCGTAACTGATCCTCTTTATAACGTGGACATTTACGTCTTTTACGAAACTTTAGGCCTTTTTTTTCAATACCCTTCTTACAGTTTCATGAGAAACATTAATTCTTCTTTTGCACTTTCACAGATTAGGTTGGCGGGGCGTCCGCTTTTTGGTAAATTGAGGCATGGTATACCTTGTTCACATTCTGCAATTGTTCTATAAATGGTTGTCTTTGAAATATTTTGATTTCAAAATATGTTTACAATTTCTTGCTTGGGTACATGTCCAACTAGGCTGTAAATGCTTTTCCGTATTTCAAGTGTGTACGACATAATTGGACAAATTATTTGACATCTATGAAATGTCATAACAAGTTTGAGTATTAATGAACATATGTTTATCATGGTTACTAGATTGCAAGTTATTTACAGTTATTTTTACGCCGACGAAAATTTTCCCAAAACTTATGTGACATACGTTATAAGGAAGATTATCATGTTCAGGTTTCAATTAGTTTCTTGCTTTTCGATTGAAAATGGAAATCTACGAATTTTCGAAGCAATTTTGTTGAATTAGTAAAATTGTGTAGTGCGAAGTAACCCTTTGGATACCTTATGTGTCTTCCAAATTTGTTTAGTCACTAAACGTAGGCCGAGAGAAAAAGGTTACCCCGCGAAAGGTCGTCGGGCAGTTCTAAATGTTTAATATGTTGTGTAGGTTAGTGAGGTAATAAAATATTCGAGCTCTGTGATTAGGCCCTCAGCGTACCCTGTGTCAAAATACACAAAAAAGCATTCCTCATGTATCTTTTAAAGCAATAAAGATTGTTGATCAACTCGTAGAAATGAATCCGATACTTAAGTCTTATTCTTCCTTTATATGAAAAATAGCTACGAAGCTAGGTACAAAACTCCAAGGAAAGCTAAAATTTAATACCTACTTGAAGAAACCATTTTAACATCGCCTTAACTACATAGCCCTTTACTTACCCTAAAGATTTTCAGAATCAGTCAAGGGAAAAAGAGAGGGAAATGATTAATTTACAAGGAAAACAAACAACGGTTTCTTTTTAATTCACAAGGTAAATTTTTGTTGTTTTAACTATTACAAACAATGCTACGTAAGTCGAAGTAACAGCAATGAGCTTGATTTAAATATAACCAAGATTTAATGGGAGATTCCTGTTAGGTTATCTGTAAGAATGTCAGCATAAATTGTAGGTGCTTCTGTATCTACAGAGATATCCTTACATGTACTGCATATTCACAGGGACTCCACCAAGCTTTTTCTTTGGGGGAGTAGATAAAGCCTAAACATTTAATATGCTTAACCAAATCTCCTTCCTAATCATCATTACGACCCCAAAAGAACTGGTGATCGTAATTGAACATTGCAAGTGTGCAAGCCACTAGATAATCAGCCAGCTAGAAAAACTATCTTTATTTAGTGTCAACATATAACGGTTGTCTTTTGATCCAAGTAAATTAAAGTAACACATTCTCTCTATTTTTAAAAATTAGAAAACGAAGGTAACTATCTACCTAGTTGTTATTTTCTAAATCCTTCAAAGCAAACAGATACAGATATACCTTCTCATTTCCTCTTTTTACGCATTGTTGTTCTCTTCCTCTAATGTCCAATCTCATTATGTTCATGTTTCTTCTTTTTATACGTTTCGTCAAAGGTCTAATAACCATCGAAGTTAAGACAAAGAAATTCGCACTAATGTAAACTTGCTCCACTATGCCACACTGAGACAAGTGCAGATCTTGCTCACTTTCCTATCAGAGCATAGCAAACTTGCGCCATCTTTAGGAACATATTGCAATCTCAAAATGAAAGACTTCTTATAAAAAATCTGGCGGAAAACAATGTTGCTAGTAGATGTTGGTGAATGAAGATAATGGGATAAATTTCGTTTATCGAACTGTCTGTGAGATTTGGAACTTAACCGTCATGTTATATGCGCCATTACCGGCACAGGGAGATTTAAATATAATAATATATAGTTATTACACCGCAATGTGCAGTTTCATATAATATTCAAACACGAAAAAAGTAGGGTTATGGGTACCTAGTTGAAATACTTGTTCATCTCTATCAGGAGAGATATCAATTATACTATCTATACGAGATCAATCAGTTTATTCATATTACCCATTCACTCAAAAATGTGTATACAGATTAAGTAATTGTAAATTTGCAGTCCAAGTTATTTTTTCTTTTAGAAATATATATGGGAAAGAGGAAAGTGGAATTGCTTGGACATATAAGGATATATTGATTTCTAATATATTTAAAATGGTGACACAAACCCACTCAGAAGAAGTTTCTATTGTACAACTAAAATAGTTTTGTTTGCTGTAGAATATCTACGCCAAACGTTTAATCTAGATTTATACCTACTGCAATAAATAGTATTTACATTTATTATTATTAATTTGTATTATTTACCTTTATTAGGTTTATTAATTGTAAATCAATATGGAATGTTTACTCAAATATTTTATGCAGTATAAGCGATTGCTAAATGTAATACTGTGGTTTCAAAATGTTTGTGACGTTTTATTCCTATTTATATAATTCGATTTCTGTTTAGATATCTGGACATGTCAAATAATTGTTATTAAATGAATGTGTGGTGTTCTAATTCTTTAAAACAGATTAATCTTCAATATTACAAAATTTGTGTTCCACAATCTATCTGCTTATGTTTCTAAACTCTTTATTTATAGAATGACTGAAATGAAAACTAAACGAAAAACTGGAATATTAAAAGAGGCAGCTAACATTTTTAAACGATCGTTAACATCTTGGAACATGCCCGCAGCGGAACGCTCTGTGCAGTCAGCGTTTTTTTTTTTACCCTCAGTACCTCAACCCAAACTACCCAGACGTGTCCTATCGTCCCATCTGAACGCAGCAACTTTTGTAAAATTTCAACTTTAATCTGCACTTCCCACACACGGTAAACAAAACTGGTCGCCATTAAACATTACAACGTCGGCGATAAAATGACGGCTACGGCTGATATTCTAATCTGGCGACCGTAAATATTAACTCACATGCCATTTGTTACACAATTATTACACTAGCAAACTAATAGGAACATTAAACGCGATGGATAGAAAGACAATTAGAAATGTAGGTACATACGCCGAATATTCTGTTAGTTATGCCAAAGAGTAATTTTAAATAAGTAATAGCATGTACCAGTTGGGAAATTAAGCCGGGTTAGCTAAAAATAGCCTGCTAAATCGTTCAGATGAAATGACCCCCTTTAGAATTGTATTAGTACAAGTAAACCATGGAAAGTGTAATAAAAGAAACCGGATTTGCGTTAAAGTTATTCAATAATTTTGTATGCCGCATGAATTATTAGCTTCGTGCTCCCTTCTAATTATCGCCAAAGCCCCCGTTTAACTAAACGGTAATAGCGATATAAGCTCGCAATTGGTATTCTATCACAGGACTCGTCATTTACCTAAATGAGCCATTTAGCTCTGGCAAAAACATCTTCATTTCATGTTGGTCCGTTTGCGGTTATATTACACCGTAGCGGTGGAATTATACCGAAATTACACATTTCTGCGGTTTCCGATAACCAGAATTCGATCAAAGGTACGGAATTGTTCCGTTACAATAATGGCCGCGAGCGAAAATCGCGAATAGGATGAGTATAGTTCATTTGTTATTTGAATAATTGATATCGATTCTAAATTTGGTTTGGTGACGAAGTTACTGATAGATTACAATAGTTTAATTTATGATTATCAACAAATAATGTCAGTATTGAAATGCAAATAAAAATCGGATTAACTTAGGTATATAAGTATATTGCATAGTATTAAATTCAAAGTTAATCCTCAAACTTAGGAAAGAGAACTAAATACCAAACACTTATGTATACGTATACAGTAATATACCTAAATTTGTTATATATTCTAACATTACAAAAAGGGAGTATGAGTTTGTTTGTTAGTTTGTCCGAAGTAAATCCTAAAGCCCCTAGACCTATTTTAAAAATTCTTTCATCCTTATAAATTTATATTATTCCAGATGATCATAGACCACGCTAATAATAATAATAATAATAGTGATTTTATTTTCCGTAATATGAATTAACAAGATAATAATAAATTAACATGCGTTTTCTTATGTAATAAACTTCATACTCGAAAAATCCATAGGCGAGGTCCAGAAATAAAGTGCATTATGCACATCTGCTTTAAACTCAATCCAACAATTTACAGCTAATAATAACACAGCGAAACATAATAGCATTCACAATAACAATACAACCATACAATCATTGGTAACTACACACAATATATTGCTCAGCATCTATTACGTAGGCAAGCTCAGCAAACGAGACTTTGTGGACCGTCGAAAAGCAAGCACAAACAGTGATTTACATTCACTAGGAATAATGTTATAAACTTTAACAATATTATAGGTAAAACTACGTTCAAAGAAAGTAGTTCTGTGTTTAGGGGGTATCGATAGTCCCTTACTCCTAACGTTTATATGGTGGACACCCGATCGAAAAGTTATCTTTTTATATAGGTATATTGGATATTTTTGAATATGTTATCTTATGAAATCAGCACGCCAAGTGCAACAACCTTCTATCCCTCATATTCAACCAACCCGTCAGTTTTAAAGTGTGAGAAATTCGATAGTACTTTATAAATCAACCTCAAACACGAGTTCTGCACAAGTTGCACTCTCCTCTGACCAACCGTATCCAGGCATGGCCCATACACTACGTCACAATAATTGAAGTGTGATAAAACTAAGCTGTCGCAAAGTTTAATTTTTAATTCTCGCGAGAGAAAATCTTTGTTTGCATAAATAGCTCTTCAGTTAGAATATTCAATACGAACACATCTAGAAATATGTGATGCGAACCTTAAATTTGTATCTATGACTGAATCTTTATCTTTATCTTTAACTACATACCATTCAGCACCAAATTAAAATCAGTTACATCATATCTCTCTTACTGAATAGTAAAGCTACGAATTTATCCTGATTTATACGAAGAGAGTGATCTGCGGAAACGGTAGCAATCAACTGAAGATCACCATTCAACTCAATCACCACACGCACCGCGCTATCACTAGAGATCGACTGTAAAAGCTGAGTGTCATCAGCATACATGTGGTACCCACAGTGCGAAAGACAACTACCGAAATTACAGGTGTAAATAGTAAACAATAGCGGCCTCAAAATCGACCCTTGCGGCACGCCTTGAGTATTGTCCATTGGATTAGATCCCGTGCCACCTACAACCATCGAAATATCTTGAAATATTTACAGCTCTGCAGGGTATGGCAGTATCTTTGCTCCTGAAGTCGGTGAAAAGCTACTAGTATGATAGATATATCAAAGACTTATTTCTGGTCACGTATAAACTCATAGGGGGCAGTTGCCATACAGGGGGCAGTTATACAAGTTATGTTTTCGCAATTGTTAAAGTAGCATACGCTATCTCTGCATGCGTTATTTATAAACGATTGTTTAGAGTATGAGTGTCTTTTTACTTTACCGTATTACGTACCTCTAAATGTAATAATTCCCCATCGGTGAAGTTTTTTTTTTCTAACTAAGAAGGCAAGTCATGTAATAGGTATAATGTATGCTCTTCAACTTAGTAGCTAATATTGGTTTTATAACGCCATTAGTAGTAGCCTTAGCAATTTCTTATCAATTGGAATACTACATGTTCCTATATCTGTTACTTAATTATTCTCTAGACTGCAAAAATAAAATATTTACAATTAAAGAAGTCTATTCGTTGCACGCATCACAAAAACGTCGGAGCAAATACATTTTCTTATGTGTAATTGTATTAGTAATTACGATAGTGATTTTATTGTAAACATTGTTAGGTCATAAATTATATTTCCCGAAGTTATTCTTATTTACCATTTTCCTAATTTCATTAACTTGATGAGATATTATTAGGACATATTACCAATAAACTTTGTAAGTATCCAATAATTACTAATGTCAATAAATTCCAGCTTCGAACCCATTGAAGATATGAAGTTTTATGTCTATAAAATAATTCATTTATTCTTATTTGTAACGTGACATATGACATTAAATTTATTGGTATCTGCCTTATTATTATTCACAGTGTGACCGTACTTATGTATTTCCCCATTATAACTGGAAACGTGTGTAAGTTGCGACCCCGTTTTGGGTATTATATGGAGATTAAAAAACCCCAGCTACATATATAAGCTCGTCATTTCGTGCTCATGCATGGCATTCGATTTATTTTAGTATCCAGCATTACTTATTTAAAAGTTTATTAAAATAAAATAACTGGGAATGAAAGCATGATAAATTCCCTTACAGAAATACGTATTATTCAACAACAATGACAATTGTGGTAACATAACCGGGAAATTGATTTAATGTAACCAAATTGAAACATTCCTCTCCAGAGGAAAAGTGATCAATCAACACCTTTGTAGCACCAAAGAAATGAACTGTTTCAATGTTACCTACTTAATTTCTCTGTAATTTACTGTGATCGATGGCAATGTAAGATTTAGCAGGTACAGAGTATCTTGGAAGCAATAGCTTCGCTGTAATTTCAGATTAATCACATATCAATTTATATAAACGTAATTATACACCTCGCAATCAGAGCAGAAGGTTATTAATGCAATCTTGCACAGATTTTGAGATATATACATTATTGGCTTTGTAATGTCGGCTTCTTTAATATGTTAAACCGTATAAAATACGTCTGTAAAACTTTTAACAGATTTGAGGATAACAATTGTTACATTTTGCATTGAATCGAAAATGACATTGATTTCAATAATTCATTTCGCTTGTTCTAATCATAGACAATATCAGCGATATAAACGTTATTTTGAAGGCAAAACTTTTACTTTTAATCTGGCAATTGCAATTACGACTTTAGAAAAACCGTTACGTCACTTAGCGGTTCCTTTTCGCGCGGGAATATTTAACTTAGGCGCCACGAAATTTAAACTCGCTTATTTTAAATTCATTCATTTAAGCGCCAAACTCTTTTGTTGTTTTATGATCCTTTTTGCATCTGTTGACTTTGCTATTGGTTCATCCCTTTTTGTACCTACTTACCGAGCCTTTATAAGGGCTCTGCACGCTACGCGCGCTCTCTGTTCCAGTTCAGTTAATTTGCCGTTGTGACGGACTCGTTTTGACTCGAAAACACACAAACCACGTGCTGTCCAATCAGCTTCGAAGCCCCCTTGTCTTCAAGCTACAGCTAAGTAATCTCTGTTCTCTTCAGTTAATTTTGCCGTCGCAACGACCTTTTTTTTAACTCGAAACACAGAAACCACGTGCTGCCCTCCAGCATACACAAAAGCTTCGAACTCAACTTCAAGCTACAGCTATGTAATCCTATTTAAAACGTATCGCTCTCTTTTATTTTGTTTCATTACTGTTGCTATTTATATTCTTTTAACTTGTAATTGCCAGTAACTTTGCTCTCACTAGCAATCATTTACTATTCACTTATAGAAACGGATTAATTGCGTCACTTTTAAATTAATCTCAGGAATTCGGCTACCACGTGCTATTCCTTCTTTTTGCCTTAATTTTAATATCAGAATACAGCAACCACGTGCTGTTCTTTTTTACATTAATCTTAACATCAGAAATCAGCAACCACGTGGCCAGTTTTTTCTTTTTTTCTTTTTTTTTTTATCATTACAATAAAGTGATCGTTACATTTTGGATCTTGTTTTTTTTATTAATCATTACAGCGACTCCAAGCGTCATACTCGTGTGTACCGCTTTCTTACTAAGTTGCATCAGGTGGAGCACACATTGCGTCCGCACGCCACGCACACCTGATCGTAACACAATGTAGATTATACTTCATTATTCGCTGCTTCTGTAAATGTTTATTTATGTGACTTAACAAACTTCTGCAATCAGATAGGGATGTGAGTTTGATTTTGATAATAAAGGTGGTTCTGTTTTGAATGCAGCCAAGTGGACCATCGCTTAAATTGGATATGTATAACTGGATGTAGCAGAAATTGTTTATCTGATATATTTCGAGTGCGATTCAATAACATTTTCAGGAAATCTCTCTTGAAATATGTTTTAATTAGCGTCCACAAAAGGTCAATGCGTCAGAGCTGTATTCATTCAGCTTTGGGCAAGCAGAATAAACAAACGCTAATTTGAAACGGAAATACCACAAATTCAATTCTATTCATTGGCTTTAACATGATTTATATATATTTCTGTTAGGACAACAAGCTGCGTTCCTGTATGGTTGCCGAAAATCTTTTCACTGACCGTTAACTAATGTGCCTACATGCATTCATATGAGTATAGATATATTTTCGTTATATTTCGTTGTTTGTTTATCTTTAGGATGCAAAACAGCAAATCAATGTTGTATTGACGGTATATATTTTCATTTGGAAAGAAACATGATATCCTTATATATGATTTGTCTATTTGAGTGTTGATTATACACGGAGAAAAACAGATGTTACCAAGTATTATAAATATAATGAATGATATAAACACAAGGACAATAATACGTTATCTAATACTCAGTATTAATCCATATATTACTGTTTATTAGAAAAACTGTAGGCCCTAATATAATAATTATAATACAACTAATTATAAAGTTAGTTGCCCCTATTCTTATTATTCGTTTTTCTCAATGTAAGAAATTGCATCAGAAACTTCAGCTGAATTATTTATTACAAATCATTACATCCGCGGGCAAACATTATAAAAAATTCTTCTTAAACCGTTTTAAATATTTTAGCTAATAAGATCTATCCCTAGCAACTTTAAACTTTAGTAATTCTTTTTTAATCTGTAAACTTCTTTTACAAACTATAACGTACTTCATGAAATGTTAAATTTTAGATTGAAGAAATTCTAGTCGTTCTAATGGGCATTAGAAAATATACAAACATTTTCAACTATTCGAATGGTAGAAACTGCCTTCGGAGAGACGAATGCAGACTTGCCTCATGGCCGTACCGTGTGCGAGCCGGCTTCCAGACGGAGTATCGCGTGTAGACTTGATCGGCGAGAGTTGGTTCTTAATTCGTCGTTACAATAATGTTTCAAGTCTAGAGTGGTAGCTGTTGGTGTGAGAGCGGGGCGTCCAGGCTTCCGATCTGGGTGTGCGCAACAATTTAAACAGGGAAAGCTTGCTTTAACAAGAATTTATTACTATAAAAAACATCAAGTATGTACAATGACAGAAATAAATGAGTGATAAAAACACATGTATGTACAATTGATAGCATAAATAAATATTGGAGCGCTTTTGAATTTAGACACGGAATTTAAATGGTTTAATTCTGGTGATAGCTTTGCCAACACAACTGCCAGAGCGAGAAATGCTGGTAGAATGCCTGCGTTGTGTCAGAAGCTGTGCTGACGCCAGCTTCCAGACCGGGAATAACTGAGTATCACTTCGTGTATCAGAAAGGTTTGTCGACACGTCTGCCAGAACTAGGAAGGCTGATAGAATCCCTGGATTGGATCAGAAGCTGTACCGACGCCAATCTCCAGACCGGGAATAACCGAGAATCTCTGCGTATATCAGACAGCTGTGCCAACATGCTTGCCAGAGCGAGAAAGGCTGGTAGAATGCCTGGGTTGTGTCAGAAGATGTGCTGATGCTAACTGCCAGGCAAGGAATAACTGGGTGTCTCTACGTGTATCAGAAGAGCTGTGCCGACACGACTGTCAGAGCGAGGAAGGCTGGCCTGCGTTATGTCAGAAGCTGTGCCGACGCCAACTGCAGACTAGGGATAACTGGAGAGACTGCCTAGAATGTTTAGAATGTTTCTCTTATCGCCAAACGTTGCAGCTTATATACACTACAGCGCTCTCCCTCCCCTCCCCCCCCCCCCTCCGCGGCCGCGATGGTGGGAGTTGGGCGTGTGTGAACGGACATACTGTCTGCAGAGCCGTTAATCGCGTCGTAGATAAGAATTAATAAAAACTTATTCACACAAAATATGATGCGGTAGTAACGCTATCGAACTATTGGAAAATCAATCAAAAGAAAGAGAATTAATGATTAATTAACGATAAACTCAAAATTTACATTAAAATGGATTTTCCCATAGAACGGCACGTTACATGTGTAGATTAATTGTAGTATATGTTTCTTCAGGTCAACAAAATAGTTTTTATATACAGGTTCCGTGTATAAACTAATAATAACGGCTACAGAGAATTAAATAGTATTTTCCTTATAAAAGCCAGTCTATTTTTTGTTAGCCGCAAGGAATGTGTTATGTGCAGAAAGCCTTTTCCCTGTTTTAATTTCTATCAGCTAATTACCATCAGCGAAATACCCACATAAATATGCAAAAGCTTCACTACATCATCAATTTTCTTGAACGGTAGTGGTAATTACACATACAGCTGGCGAATATATGCTACCTAAACGTTGAGGAGGTTAAATTACACTCCAGAACAGTTCTCTGTAGATCTCTAATGAATTCAAGAAATCTGACTTGAATTGAATTTCGTGCATTTTAACATAATCAGTATTACTCCAAGAGTTTCTTAGCATCCCAGAATAATTTATGTAAAGATACGAACACCCAATTTCAAATTTAGTTCTGTTTACCTGGGCAAAATTTATGTACTAGGTAGGGCACCAGGAGACGAATTTGTGTGTGGATGTAGTGAAGTGTTAGAATGGGTGATGAAGGTAGAAGAAGTCCAGAGGCTTCTGAAGAGAAGCCTAACTTATAAGGTTGGCACCTTCCAAGGGTAAATGAAAATGAAATGAAAGTTTATATTAATATACGCGCAGTTTGTCTGACGCAATATTAGAACACTTCAACATCTCCAGAAATTTCCAGCTTTCGCATTTAATATCAAATACGGGGAGATATTCGGAAAATCCTTCCAAATACAAGACAATTCCGTGTCTCCAATCTATATACAAATACTTGATTGTCTTACCTGAGAAAATCTACTGCCTCAATGAAAAAAAAAAAAAACAAGCGGTTGCTGGACGAAGGGCAAAAAGGAGAGCAACTGGTCATAGACGTCGCAATAATTAACATAGATAAATGGGAAAAAGAGCAACTTTATGCGATATGCTATCAAAATATTTAGCATCCCGCTTTTCAGGTTATCCAAGATTTTGGAGACATAAAATTTGTCCCATTAATGTATTAGTGGCGACCGATTTGAAAACTACAATAGCTACAGTGACCAAGAAAGAATTTCATAACGATTCAGATTTTAAATTTGCTGGTAGAAGCTCCATGATTAGTTATAAATTTAATCGTATCATGAAAAGCCTTAGTTAATTAGTTACCATTTGGATTAGAAACATTTTATTATATTGTCTGATACAACTTCCGTGGCTTTTACCCAAATTAAGACACCTGGAATTGTTTGAAAGAGCATTTAGTGCTGTTTCAAAGGCCATGATTTATGTTACGCCTTAATGTTCAAGCAATTTACCAGATGGAGTTGTACCCTACAGTATGAGCTTTCCTGAATTATGTTGGTAAATTCAAATGTAATAATATGCTTTTCTTATGTAGTGCCTGAAGAGTTTTTTTCTGTCGAGTTGGGGCGTAAGCGGTCATCAAACGACTAATTAGTTGGTTGGGTGAACGGGCCCGGCTTTCTAGTTTGATACTAATTCAGTAACAGCTACCCACAATACAATCAATTACCTTACCATGCCTTATACTTAATTATTATCTCATACACTCACTCCCCACTTTACAAAATTTAATTTTCCACGAATACTCAGCACTTAAAGCTACGCTCTGTATACTAACTTAGACTGATCGATAAATTAATGACCAATTAGGAAGATAACGGCGGTTATATACTTATCTATTAGCGAATCCACTTGCCATTATATACGATGTCATCGGTAAACGTTTAATTTAGATTACATTAACGATTACTCACATCGGTGTAAAATTAATGTAAAGGAAAATTTGAAAGTGGGAATTAAATTATGAATAATTAAACATTCCGGGCGGATGAAGCAGAATGGGGTATATTCCATTATCGTTGTGTTATATCAGCGGCACAGGGGATGGTTACAGAAATTATTTACGAGCTAATTTGGTAGTGATGTTGGTGGTATCTTCAAATAAATAATTAGGTAGTTTATTAAAGGCGTTACTAGGTTTTGTAATAGAGTAAACAATCTACATCAACGTTTATAATATATCCGAGTGTAACTTCGTAATTACTTAATCCTCTAAATTTTGAGGAATCTTCCAAACGTATTTGTGTTACAACATAATTGCTCCTTTGTTTCAGGTCGTCGCCATGTTGGCAGATTATCGACGCCTATTGACTTTACTATGGATTCCGCCCATTCTTCTCGCCACTTCCTTAGATATAAGTAAGTTTGCTGTTTAAATATAATTTAAATAACATTTTTATGATATAGAGTTTAATATACAGGGAAATAGACACTTTCAATGTTTTATTAATCCAAAACTAATAACGTTATTATGAATTCGTTTAAACTATTTTATAAAGTGATTCTTAAAGTTTACTTTGGGAACGCATAGGTGCTCAATATGAGCTCCAACTGTCACACGGCACCCATCAAGGCGATAGTTCATTCCAAACCCGGTGTAACATATCTGCATCGACACTTTCCACAGCTCTCGTGAAGCGTTGTTTTAACTCATCTAAATCATTAGGAACCGGAGGAACGTAAACCAGGCCTTTCACAAATCCCCATAGAAAAAAATCGCACGGTGTAAGATCGGGGCTCCGGTGGTGGCCACCGTACGAGAACGCGATTGTCGGCTGTTGCACGGCCTATCCAGCGTTGTGGAAGTGTTTCGTCCAGATAATATCCAACGACAGGTGCCAGTGAGGAGGTGCTCCATCCTGTTGGAAGATAAAGTTCCCTCCGTCCTCATACAGTTGAGGCATCAACCAATTGATCAACATTTGATGATATGTAGCTCCCGCCAAAGAAGAAAGGACCATTCACCTTTGTGCGAGATACAGCACAGAACACATTCTCTTTTAGAGAATCACGCAAATGCCCCACCAACACTCTCGGAGGTTCTGTCAACCATATTTGGACGTTGTGTTTATTCACCTTGCCACTTATGTGGAACGCTGACTCGTCACTGAAAATTATCCACTCGCAAAATTCATCTTCATTACGTGGCAGCATTTCATTGCAGAAATCTTGACGTTTAAGCTTTCATCTTCACTTAGATACTGTACCAACTGCAAGCTGTAGGGCGTCAGTTGTAGTCGTTTACGTAAAATTTTTCACACAGTTGGTTGCGGCATTTGTAGTTCCAAACTTGCACGTGTTGTTGACTTTTGTGGACTTCGTTGGTAAACAGCACCAACACGTTCCACTGTTCCTGGACACACGAGGTTTTCCCGGACTTTTGGCTTTACATAAACACCCTGTCGTTTCAAATTTATTGTACCAATCGTAGATCGACTGGCTAGTAGGTGGTGGTTTTCCAAAACGTGTTCGAAAATGTCGTTGGACAACAGTTACGGAGTTCGTTTTGGCAAATTCAACCAGCCAATATGCTTTCTCAGTAGAGTTTGCAACCATCGTAGCTATTATGCTTGCGCAGTACTACCAACTGTGCTATCGAAACTTTTACAGTTCCTCATCCTGACAGCGCAAAATGTCGATATCACAAATAACTTTAGTTTTATACAATACCAAAGGTGTCTATTTCTTTTATAATAACGTTGTATTTAAAATGAAGTGCATTTTGTTGCAACGTAGGTAAGATGCCTAACAACTGAAAAATTTATTTTAACACAACACTTGACCACTAATATAGCCGTAAATTTAAGATATACGTATGTTGGGCTCAATTCAATCTACGATATTTGCATGTATTAATACAATGTTTCATACAAAGACCATGCAATTTACTTAATAGCATACTATTATGATTTCATGCAGTGTTTGTAGCGCCATAAATTATCTGTGTTTATATCAATATTACGTGCACATATAGTAATTAAAGTTAGGTTAGGTTGCGTTCTCATAAATGCATATATAAACGAGGATGAATTATGTACGAAGTTGGATATCTAAATCAAGTAATTGGGCTAAGATATGAGTATACAGGTGTCTCAGAATAACATGCCCACTAACGACGGCAAAAAACTGTTGCACTGGTAACACCTTATCACGAACTTCACTATACTGGATGCACTTTTTAATAGCATAGCTATAATGGTTAGCAGTAAAACTGAACTGCTACTGTTTTGCTATTAAAACATGCGGTGCAGTGAACTTCGTGGTATGGTGTTTGAAAGTATGTAGGCCAACTAGCATTGCTTAAAAAATTTACAACTTTCCTATTCATTGCTGTATGTAGTCTCTGTAACTTCTCCTAATATTTCTTACTGGTTATAAAAGTCAAATTTATTTACTGTTGGATTATATATGCTTCATAACAGTCTCCGAGTTTTAAATTATTGCATTGTTTGACACAACTTTATTGGTTTGTTAGAATTTTTCGAACTCCTCCTGGGAATTTGATTTTGATGGTGCTCATAATCAATCATATATTTAAACAACATCTTCCTAGCATTTGTGAGCTGCTTACGTGACGAATGTAGGATATTCGAAGAGTTTGCAAATCGATGATTTTTCCTGAAGAATCATAGTAAACTATTTAGCAACGCCTTCAATAAAATTTATTTAGTTGAAGCACACAAATTGAAATGAGCAATTCTTATGCACATCTTAAATAATTTTTCGTTTCCAATATAGCAAATAAAATTATAAAATAAATTAAAACATTATAAATGAAAAAAAATTATATTTTGCAAGGGCAGCGTTAAACCTTTATTAGAACCCATCATGGAAGGCATTACTTCTATTCATATTTACCGGAACCGTATTTGATTAATTTCGAAATGAAACTCAATTTTGTCCTTTTTCCCGTTATCAAGTTAGTCTGACTTAATCACATCCAAATTTATTATATTTGCCTGTACTTTATCTTTTACCTCGGCACTCATGTAAATTTAATAGATTAAATTTAAATCACGGCTTTCGAGTTTGAATATGAAATTAACTGTTGACATTTTCCTCCCTGGAAACAGTGAAGCAAGGGAGTGATGCGTATCTGCGTATCTGTCGTATATGGCGTCAGTTTTCCCGTTGCGTCTACTTCTTCTTCTTTGATAAATGACAAGCGTTCCACAGGGACAGATATAATTAAATATCGTGCACGATTGATTGCGCGAAAGAGAAAGACAACACCGCCGCTTTTAGAGAAATTGTTGCGGAATTGCTGCTCGCTACTACTGCCAGTAATGACCGGGATATCGATGACAATAATATATTGGATAATTTTCTATTATATCAATTTGTTCCGCTTGTTTCATCTGCCGTTTCGTAGTTATCGGCCGTTGGGTTGATCTTATTAATGGCGTTCACCGAAACGCTGCGCTAATTAGTCGCTTTACGAAATATGATAAAGAATATCTATTGTAGACATACTAGGACATTATGATACATGAGGATATATGTTCTAGCTCTGTAATTTTGATACAAATTCTTGTACAGTGGATTCCACTATTGTTGGGACCCTATATGATTCTAATTAAGATACCTTAATGAGTATGTCTCACTCGTACGAGTGCACAACCAATGAGCTGAGCAAAAAAAGCAGTTGGATAGGTATGCTTACTGCGTTTAAGCCCTCAACCAACTCCGCGGACGAGGTTCAACAACACAGTGCGTGCTAATTATACATAGAAATTGTATCCTATTGAAAGACATTTTACCGTATCAAATACTATCAAATTGTATACTTCCATCTATACGACTAATGAAATACGAGCAAATGTATATTATTTTATTTTATATATATTGCAAATAAACTATTTTACTAAGCAATTAGCATCTTCTGTGTCTTTAACCGACACACCGGTTCACAAATTAGTAGAACCCGAACAAAAGTGTTACTTAATCTTCTCTAAAGGTTGATAGAAGCTAGCATGAAATATTTTTAAAATCTTTCTCTCCCACGAAATACAAATATATTAATAAAAAATCTAATATAAAAGTTCTACTTTTCAAGTCAAAACAGCACATTTCCTATCTCCTTGCCAAGTTATTCAAAAAGGTGCAAGTCGCGCATAAGCAATACAGAAAAGCAGGTAGCCGATTCAAAATTAACGTTGTGGTTGCTTACTGTTAATCTTAGTTCATGTCAGCTCATGCTCAAAAAACATAAATCCTCACGTTCACGAGAAAAAGTATGCTAGTATGTTTACAACTCCTAGTATTAGGTAGTGAAATAATTCCAGATGTCGCAGAAGCAAAATACCTTGGGTTATGCTTTGATCAGAGACTTACATGGAATACAGATATCTAGAAAGTTAGACTGGTGTAGGAGGTTGTATGGAAGAAACAGGGGCCTTGGACCAAAAATGTCTATACGGTTGTAACGTGCCGTTACATGGGAAAATCTATTTCAGTATGCAATAATAATTTTAGTTTGAATTAGTAATTAATTCCGTTTATTTTTGATCGATTTTCCCATGGACGACAGCGTTGCTACCGCATGTTATTTTATTTAAAGTTTTTACTTCGGTGAATTTTGTTTACTGCGTGAATGTCGTCCCCTGCCAACGGTGAGCGATTCATGCAAGCCCGACTCCCACCATCGCGACCGCGTGGGGGAAACCGCAAGTATATTTAAGCCGCGCGCTTACCAGTCTAGAGGAGTCCGGTCCCCGAGTTCCTCCCAGTCCGCTTCAATTGGCGTGTCGGCATAGCATCTGACACCTGTTGAATTCCGAAATCCCGGTCTGTCGTGACGTTGGCACAGCTTACTGACGAAACACAGACATCTCTCCCGTCTACTTCAATTGGCGAGTCGGCATGGTATCTGACACCCGTTGAATTCCGAATCCCGATCTGCCGTGACGTTGGCACAGCTTACTGACGAAACACAGACATCTTTCCCGTCTACTTCAATTGGCGAGTCGGCACGGTCTCTGACACCCGTTGAATTTCAAAATCCCGGTCTGTCGTAACGCTGGCAAAGCTCCGACTCGTTGCTACCTCAGGGTTTACACACACTATTGTAGCGACACTATTATTACGCAACACTGTTCAAACCGGCACGAGGTTGTAATTTACCATTTCACAACTGGCATCAGCGCCACCAAACGAAGTTAAGGTGAATCTCTTTCTTCAATCTACGAGGAGCGACAAATAAGACATGAGCATAAACGACAAGTAAGTAATCGAAAGCCCATAAGCAAGGCTTTAATGAGCAAGAGGTAAAAAGCAACCAATCAACAACCGAACTAAATAACCAACAAATAACAACACCGAAGAAATAGTCGTTACACGGTTATACAGTGGTACTCAAGCCTGGCTTGCCTGTATGGCACGGGCGCGATGAGATCGACCCCAACCGCCGCAATGGATGTAATTCTAAACCTTTCACCACTACATATTTATGTACAAGAAACTGCTAGGTTTGCAGTATACAGATTTATGCACAGTCTAACACCGATAACTAAATTGCACAGTGCTGACAATCGAAAACCACTAGATAAACTTAAGGAGGCACCTCCAATGGGGATTGCCATGATGCAGATATTTAACCTGCCTAGGAAGTATCACGTTATAGTATCAGATAAGAAGAACTGGGAGAACGGCTCTCCACTAAGCGCGGACTCCAACTGTATGCAGATGGCTCTAAAAATGATTAAGACAAAGGGCCGGAATAGATATATGGGAAGAACCCCACAAATGCTCTTTCGATAGACTTCTGCAAGGATCTGAGCTGAACGTAATTTATTATTGTGTCAGGGAAGGAGAAAGATGGACCGAGCCAAATAAAAGCGTCGCTGTTCTTGGCAACACTTAATCAATCGGTTCAGCAAGTTTTGACTCTAAGTAAGCTAGTTTGCAACTGCGTAAGCGTCCTAAATGAGGTAGGAGTCCAGAGGAAACTAACATTGGCCTGGGTTGTCAGCCACATAGCCGTGAAGGAAAATGAGGTGGCAGACGAATGTCATCGAGGTCATTCGTTGGAGCTAGCATAATCAAATCGCAAATTAGAAAGTCCATCAACGAATGGACATAGAACACATCCAAGTGACAACATTCAGCAACACGAAGAGAAGTACAAGAGTTCGTAAGGGACTTACTGAGTGATGTCACGAAGGCTCTCAAAATGATAATAGGTTTGTTGACTGGTGATTGTAGACTAAATAGGCACAAGTATAGACATAGACCTGGCAGAGGAGGCTATCTGCAGATTCTGTCAAGACGAGGAAAAGACTCCAGTAGTTCATCTGTTGCGCCAATGCAAGGGCCTGGCGAGGACAAGGTTTCTAGTGCTAGGCGTAGAGAACCCCACAACGAATTGCCACATAAAGGAACCGCTCTCAGGAGACCTAATTAAGAAGGCAGAGAGCGCTTTGTAAGAAAGGAGATCACAATAGATCTCAAAAAGCCGCTGTGAAATAGGTCAGAAAGCCACCCCAATCCTAATCTAATTTAATCTGACTTTAGTTCAACTTTTGTTACTAAAAGTTCGTTAATAAATCCTGCTTTTCTTTGACAAGACCTTGTTAAAATATGTGGACTTACAAACTTGGCAAGAAATAGCTCTGATGCAAACCTTTGTCTAAAGTGATGTGTCTGATGTTTGTGTTTCTTGTGAACGTCCATACTTTAAAGATAATCAGCCTGGTGAAACAATTTTTGTTTAGCTTGACTTACTACTTTTTGTCTTACAAAATGTATTAAAGTGACTGCAGAAACACTAAATTAATGGCAAAAGTTTGACAACTTTCTAAATTATTACCTACAATTTTAATTCTATGAGTTTTGCAATGTTTCTAGCTGATTTTTCTATCTGCAACCATTGGAATACTTGAATTATTGAAAAACATGTTCTTAAGGTGAAGATTACATAGACAATTAGTATTCAAAATCGTTGCCATTATCCACACTTTAACCTTTAGTAATCTGCCATAATATATATCACAAAGGCTGGGATCGAAGCTCTGTTATCGTTTTTGCCATCAAATGTTTCTTTCGCAATTATTCCTTTCAAGAAAAAAGGATGACATATTGCCCAATAAAGAATGAGATATTGCATTACCGTATGCATTTTTTAAAATTTTGCACTTTCTTCTTTGATATCCTTGCTATAAGTACACTTATTTCGAATTCTAATATTGGTTGTATAGTATAGATAAATGGTGGATAAATAAACATTTATGTGTTGGTGCGTAAATAGTTCAAATTTTAGTACGGAATGAAATACAGCTCATCTTTGAACTTTATATTGGTTGGTGTTGTTTGGGCTGTTTCCATCGTCTATTAGATTGTGGATATCCGAAGTTTTGGCGTCATTAAGGTAGCACTGAGAAGAACTGCCACTGGCTAATTCCATAGTTAGCTATGGAATTGTATATATCTCTCGGATAAATTACCTTATGCGTTTACTTCTGCAATATACAGCGTGCACACTACGCTACTATAAAAAGGATAATTTGAACTAACTTTACGAGTAAATCAATCGACTATTCCATGGTATTCCAACTACGAAACTTAATCAATATGATTCTTTTAACTTAATCAATATGATTCTTTTCCTAAAAGATATTTGAGGCCACTGGTTTATATTATAAAACATTATTGACAATATTATTTTCAAATCTTGGACACCAGACATGTTTTTCGTGACTTAACCACAAATCAAATATATCTTTGGTAGAGTAATAATAAGGTTCAAAGAATACAACGTATTTGATCTTCTAGTCCTATAGGTTGTACAATACCTTTTTAACATAATTTAGAATTTAAATGGAAAATGTAACATGCAAGGTATGATTTATATTTACAATTAAATAATTTAATATATACACATTCATTTTCCGTAATAATGTTCATTATTACTAACCAACCAAATCAACAGCAGTATGAATACTAATGAAGCCATATCGCTAGCTATTTTCGGACATGCAGGGAATTATAACAGAAATATGCAGCATTAATTCTATATTAATTTTACATAAAATTAAAAGCCCAAATAAAATTTCATTTGTTCACGATCCGTAGATTTTGCTGAGCTAATTAACTTTTAACCCGTTGGTGATTAAATTTAATAGAGTCAAACGATACAATTGGTCCGGATTCAAGAAAGCAGAGGCGAGCAATTTGCGACGTTCGGCCGCGAAACTTCGAATAGTAAATATGTTTAAGTGGTACCTCGTTGATTTTATGCTAACATAAAGTTTTTATCGAACTTTTTAATTTCGGTTGCCTTCCCTTACACATTTCGTTCCAGCTTATTAAACAGTGGAGTGAGAAGGGTATACACGGACGAAAGGTGCTTTAATTAGATTCCTAAAGTTGATTCAGCGGGTACGAAGAGTATAAGTTGCGAGAGGACGGAGATATTTACATATAAAAATATACTTGACTACTGGTGTTTGAAATTCAAAGTTGTTCTTCAAATCCTAATTGAATTATATTATATAGGAAGTACCTAATTAGGAGTAGCACTTACAATTAGTGCAAGTTAGTTTCTGCTTGCACACAGGTGAGTAGGTTTTTTTAATGAATTATTTGGGAGCACCTTAACTCTATCTACTGTATGAAAAAAGTATTTTTTTTTTCTTTAATTAATTTTTAGTGTCTATTGACATAAAATGAAACGATATACAGAAAATATGACTCCAAAATGAAAAGCCATTGATTATTTTTGCTCCAAATTGAATTCTATTACATTCATAATAATATTTATTAGCTTATTTGCCGAACAAGTAAAACTTAACTACAGAACAGAAATAAGAATAGCACATATGGATAAATTTAAATATAAATTGAAGCAGAATAGTGAAAATAACAGTAATATAGGGGGCTGTTATGCAGTAGGTTCTAAATTCTTCAGATCTTACAAGTTATACATCCCTATAACTAGTACTCTTTCAGTAATTTCTAATGACATATTAAATTACACAATTCCTGGATTATAAAGTGGTTTTGGTCGATGCCCAATCTGGTTTTCATGTGGGACATGACTGCCCTACTTGGCGTTTCCAACGATGTCATTGCACCAGTAGACAATGGTGATGAATGAATTTTAACTTTGTTCAATTTTAATCGTGCTCTTTATACCCTAAATCCCGGTGAGCTAGTATTGCTATTGAGCTATGTTGAATTATTACAATCTGCTGTTAATATGTTTTTCTAATTGAATGTTGCAATAAAGCTAAAACAAACGACGACGCAGTGTTGATATGAATATTACAGCATACTGTGCTGTAATGGGTTATTAATGTAGGTGGGGAAGACATTTTCAGACTTCCGTACCAGATCAAGTGACCCTACTAAACCGCTTTGTTGACCTGGGAGTAAAAGTACTGGTAGAGTGCGCACCGCACCCCATGAACCTCAATCTCCAGATTGCTTTAGACACTCCTTTGACTACCTGTTCTTCATGCTGTGACCGGCATTTTACGGTCTCTGTGTCAATTCCTCATTAAGATAATTATGTATAACTGCGACCAGGTTTTCTGGTGTTAAATCTTTCTCTGTTTCCCAACGTTATTTCGCTATGGTCTCGCTTGAATATTTGTCTAGGGCGCCCAAAAGCTATAATACATATATTTACTTTCTGCATCTTGCACCTGAACAATCATTGCCTTCGTTCACTCAGAGGTAGGATTATAATTGTTGTCGGTGGAACTTCCTCCACAGTCTCACAACAATACACACGGTCTCATTCTTTGCCCGTGATTTGTTTTCATATGCGTATATCCGTCGTTAAACACGGATATCAATCTCCACAGTCCCTGTTATCACCTGCATACTACAAAGAACAAAGATCTGAAGACTGACATTACCCTCAGTACGCTCCTTTATGTTGCTACTCAAACACATTAAGATACGCTTTCCCCGTAACATAAACCACCGTGCTGGTGCCCTATATAGGACTATGAATCCAGTAACACCGTTTCAAAATATTGGTTTGGAATTGCCAGGATCCTCTAAATTCTGTATTAACCCAGTAAATTGAACTTCTATCTCGTCGGCCCCCGCCACTGCTCTCTTTATATGGGTTGTTGTTGTTTGTTTATTGCTGGGCGAAGTTTCGGGCTATGGAGTACATCTTGACACCTTGACTAGGAACATCATGATATCTATTGACGTATCGTACCATCCCCACTGAAATTTTGTCGAACCCGCAGGTGTTCTAACCTCCTGTAGCGATTTTTTACGTGCCAAACATCGCATTGACACGGGAGTTATGGCTTTACTTCCTATCTGAGAAGGATAGCGACTAGTCCAATTGGCATCACCTTCTCTATTGCTGAACTATTATCTCGCTTTTCCTTTAGAATAATTGTTTACGGTTGATTGATTACTAGTTCCAAACTTTGATTTCCTCGCTGTGAATAAAGTCCTTTTGCTCGTCAGCAATAACTAGACGTGTCAGATCGTCAGCGTAAACCAACCTCAAAGGAGAGGGTAAAAAATAGCCCCTTCCGAAGTCTCAAGAGTTACCTAATCTTTGGCTCCATATTAACGATACATATCCTCTGAGCACTTAAATTACTTTACTTACTTTAAACGCATTTTTAACATCTAAAGCAATTGAGACACACTAACCACATTCATGAAAATCTGCACCGCCTAAATATGCCTTTGTGAAAATGTCCCTTCTTCATCTTCTCCTTATTAAATATGTTGTAATATGAAATTTAAGTATAAATAATAAGCATTCTAGCCCGCTATTTCACAATGATGTGCTCCACAAACGTTCATACAATATATGAAATGTCAAACATTGAAATCATTAATATCTCGCCTTGTAAGTAGCTCAATCTTCATCTCTAGCTTCAATCGTTGGTGTTTCATTAATTACTTGATGTCTAGTGAGCTGAAAGTAAAAGAAGAAACAAATAAAACCCATGCATTAACAAAAAAAAGTTGATCTTCAAATAATCTGAAAAACGATTTTAAAACATATGTGTACAATAAAGTTTATTCTATTCCTTTAAGTTAATATTTCTTTTTTAAATGTTTCATTTATGAGAGGTTTTTAATCAACAAGATAAATTGCTAACCCAGTATATGGCAATTACCTACACAGCTAATCCCTTAACAGCATGCATATAACTCTAAATTAAAATTCTACCACCGCAATACACTTCACGTGCTTGCCCTGATTCATTACAGTGCTCGAAAATATTCTACAGCGTTTGCTAATTGTTCTGCCGTTGAAGCATCTATACAATTCTTCTGTTTTGACTTCATAAACAGCTTTAATTCATCTTCCCGCATTCTATCGGTACATAACAGAGACTAAAAGTACCCCGTGCTTCTTATTACTTCCTCTACTGAATCTCCTCCGATCCAAATTACTCCCTTCAAATTTCCGCCCATCTATCGGTTTCCCATTTTACCTCGTATTTCGCGAAACAACGAATCAAACTATCTAATAAAACCTGATTGTTATGTGCTGACGGTTATTGCCTTAGCTCGATGGTAACGGCGCCTTCACAAGTACATTAACATGAATTTACCTACTGGGAAGGTGTCGTAAAAATCTATTGGCTAATTTTATATTTAAAAAGATCGAAGGTATCGTTAAGCCAATTACGTTTGAATTTTAAGGGCGTTACGCCGGTACATTAACCTAAGGACATTCATTGTTGCCAATTTGTCACAGTTAAGTGGCTTTAAATAAAAATTTTTAACTTTGTTTAAGGACACACATTTTCTCTGTTTTAGAAACTTAAGCAATTATTTATTTATTTATACATTTATTCATTCATTCATTCATTTATTTATTTATTTATTGTCCAGCATATTCAGTCGTCCAATTAAGGGACAACATAAAATGAGTGCTTGTAAATAAATTAATTAATTAATTAAGAAAAATTTAAAAATCAAGAAATTGCAAATCATTTTAAAGTGACGCGGAGCGTCGAGTCTTTTTAAAAGTGAAAGGCATTTGAAAAAGAAAAATTAAAAAAATTAACAAAATTAAAAAAAAAGAAAAATTAAATATATGTATTTCCAGCGAGAATTGAGAATGAGGAATATACAGGGTGTACCGACGATCCCAAACCTGTCACAGGTGTAGATGGGGGTTAGCGGAAAGTGGTGCGGTTTGGCTGGTCTGTCGAGTTGGGGCGTACGTGGTGCGTTCAGGTGGAGCCTAGACTTTCTGCTTTCTGTCGAGTTGGGGCGTAAGCGGTCATCAAACGACTAATTAGTTGGCTGGGTGAACGGACCCGGCTTTCTAGTTACAGCTACTAACAATAAGATATATAATTTTAGTAATACCAACGATAATGATGAAAACCAAGACAACACATATAAATTAGCATATGTACATTGTAAAGGACAATAAAGATGATAATGATGAACATTGATTATAGAAATATACATGTGTTTAAGTAAAAGTTCAAGTGGTGTCCTTCATTTAAGGAACTGTAGTGCACGACACAATATGGAAGAATTTTATTAAAATTGCGTATGATGGTTAGCAGTAGTGAGTAAGAAGCTGCATTGATTTTAGCTATTGGCACATGAGAAGTTAATGCTTGGCGCGTTGATATTCGAAGAACAAAGAAATTTAGATGGGATTATAGGCATGGGTAATCACTTTTATTGTGGGTAAGATTATAAAAAAATGTATGCCGTTAACTTGACGTCTGCTTTCCAAAGAATTGAAGTTGACACATTTCTAATAACACTTGATTGTCATATCCATTCGAGGATACACACCTTCTGTTCTATGATATAATTATTTAAGGAATTTTTTCGATGCATAGTGTCAAAGTGAAAACTAAAAAGGATTGCATACTAAAAATGCATATTCAAGTTTGCTTCTGACGAACATAAGTGTTGCACAAAGCTATTGTAGTGTTTAGCTTGAAAAGATACAATTTCCTATAATAAAGCCGAGTGTTTTTAGGGCAGCCAAAGCGATGTAATCCATGTGGTAGTTAAAACTTAGGTGTAAATCAAGACAAGATTAAATTTTCTGGTGTACATCATAATGTAGCACTAGGATGGACTCATTTTAAGTCTATTCAAGTTGCAAGTGAGTGTGAGTATTGATTACTTAAAAAACCTTTAGGTCATTTGCGAATGAAGATTTGTTACAGTTAATGTCATTAAGCAATTGTTCAGCAGCCTGATGAATACGATCCAATTCGAATGTACCCCCATAAATAAAAATCTATGGGATTGTGATCGGGTGTCCTAGGTGGCCATGCAACAGGACCACCTCGACCAATCTATCTTAGATAATTGACGTTAATTTTGGACAGCAATTCCGAAATGTGGTGATGCCCATGTGGTTTCACACATGTCTAGTCGAACATTCAGCAGGACATCCTCTAAAAGACCTGGCATACACAAAATGCATGGCCGCATACTCTTGAAAAGAAAATCCCTAGGGCATTTTGAATAAAGAAAACATGCCCACTCAATAATAAACTGTATGAACTGAAACCTATGCTCACTGTGTAATAATACATAATTCGTAGTTCAAAAATACAACTTTAACAGTAATCTCAACTGTTTATAGACCTACAAACAATTATTTGATGTACTGACACAAATGTTTATTTACTTGAGGATTACATTTTATTATGCCACGTTAACAATCATAGGCCTGTTATTAGATCGTATTCAACTAGGACAAAATAAGGGTGAAATACGGAGTACTTCATCTGTTGGCTTACGGGCACAAGCCTGCATTCAACAAGGAGGTGGACATTTTGAAAAAATTATTAATAGAACTTTTTTCAAATAAAATCAGTTTTTATCAACTTTAAGATAACATTTTTTCTTTTTTATTATCTGACCAATAACATTTATAAGCCTGTAAGGTTGAAACAAATAAAAATGGATATATAAGGTTTCCGTTTTTTTTTTTAGTTGAAATGAAGTCTACTTTACACTCCCAAAATTTGAATATAACTATACGGGACACCTTGTATAGTATTATAAATACGATTTACCTAGATACTATTATGAGTATAGCTACAGATAACTTTTAAATACGACAAGCTTGAATTGTTGCTGAAAATAATAAAGAAAAAAGTACTCTGATTAATTCTACCAACAACAAAAATTTCTGAAAATAAAAATAGGGTCAATTTAACATTGCTTTTACCCGATAAATCACTCCAGCCTCTCTAATAGTCTTATACCCTATACTAACCAATACAAGTCTATAACTGGTTGATCTAAAATAATCCCGAGTTCATTTTGGACTTTCCTTTTTTTGTGTCCAGAATCTCGCATTCACATATGATGTGGTATGCAGTGGCTACCTCCGGTGTTTATCTCACCTGAAGGTGTCCTTTTAGTGCAAAACATCCAATTAGACCTGCTACTATGCAAAGATTATTCCTACTAATTGTGAGCTTTAGTAGTTCTCTTGTCTTCCTCTTTAATGATCCCTTAATAAAGATTTTTCCATAGATTGGCTGTATTTTTGAATACATTTGGGACAACTTCTAGGCCTATATGTAAAGCCAATGATTTATTTCCAGTTAACTTATCGACTTTCTCATTTCTTTCAATTTCCGAATGTCCGGGTACCCACAGCAAAGTAATTCGGTTTAATTATTGCAAAGAAATTTTGCAAGATTATCTTCCAAAGGTATGTTTCTAAATGTAAGTGGTCTTCTGTTATTGTTTCGTCCATTCTTAAAATCTGAAATATAAAGATGCACAGGGTATTCCACTAAGGGAAAATAAATTAATAAAATTCTAACTAAACAAGCACTGCAAAAAAAATTAGCAGTATTTTTTATTATCAGCACACACTTAGTCATCCGTATTAATTTATCAAGTAAATAATTTTGCAAACAATAGAGTTAATCGACAATAGTAGAACTTTGAAGTAACCCTATATATTCTATGTGCTGATGTAGGTTATAACAGCTGGAAGTAATAAATTACTATCCCCTTTCATAGTCCAAACCAAGCTATCTATTTGATGTTTGAATACGTAGCTTGTGCGTCTTTCAGTCCACTGGAATTTACGAAAATCATACACAACAGCACGCCCTATTACCATAAATTAATAAATAATCATACATCAAATATTTAACGACCGACTGATTCCAGTGTTCGTGAAAAATGACTAGGGAAACTGTAAATTACGCTTAAAATATTATCATCATTACTATTATTGCCGTACATCACGTATGCTTCCATAAACAATAATTGTTTACAGCGTTTGTTGACGTTTACGATTTACTTCTGATTAATTTCAAACAGTCGCACTACAACTCGACGCATTTTAAAACAAACCTGGAATGCTACACAACGTATAATCTGGCCATGCACGCACGCATTGCCTTGATTAATTGTGCTTGGGCCGAGCTAGTCCTGTAATTATTAAATTAAAAATTATTTGCATGCATCGTGATGCCTGTTTCGAAATTTGGTGCTTTCATGAGATATACTTGTTTTCGGTTGGTTTCAACTTTTTGATTAATGTTTATTGATATGATTCAATTATTTTAATAAATGTAGTTTCGCACCGAGTTTTGTGGTGTACGAAAAATTGATATACCTGCATTTAGGTACTTATCAGCTTCAGTCTTTTTATTCTGAAACCGATACTCAAAAACATTTTCTAATTCATCCAAATGTATTTTTATTGATTGCACAATCAAAACGTGTTAGTTACGGTAAATATATAAGTGTATGCTAAAAACTCTAAGCAAAACGATATGAAGTGTTAATATATGAAATGCTAATTCAAATATTCAAATAAATTCAAACCGCCCTGCGGTTCCCCCGTGCCCTTATTTTTACAACCCCTGGGTTGTTTTTCGTAAATCTCTTATATTTCATAATTTACTTAATCTAACTTACACGAGAATAACAGAAATGCTCTGTGATTAAACTCACCTATAAATGGACCACATTTATCATATATAATATATATATATATATGATATAAATGATTAATATTCAGAGTAGAAAACATACCTATTTTGGATGTCGAATTGATTAACTACAAAATATATTGTATAATGTCTTGGTAATTTCTATTGTTTACAAAAAATGTTTATATAATGAGAAAAATTAGCAACCCTATGTTATAAAATTAAATTAATCAATCAAATTGACATATATGACAAAATTGTAAAGTTTAATAGTTAAGTGAGTAAAATGTTAATTGTGCTTGTAATTACCTTGGTTGTGATAAATATCCTTTTAGGTCTGATGAAGGAATAAAAAATTCCGAAACGTTACCAGAAATACAAATAGTATTTATTATTAAAACCCTTATTCTGTTATTATAACAGTAAATTACAGAATTATATGTATATATATATATATATGCCTAAAGCATAGATACAAGTACGCAGATATATTAATTTTTGGGTACCTACCTTATTTAAATTGCTGACGAGATTTCCTATTTACACCTTCGTTATGTTACTAGACAACAGGCTGCACAAAACAAATGAGGAAACTTAATTCTGTTTTACTTCCCTGAAACGACCCACCTTTGACAGCTCACTCGTTGTCAGTTGTGTACGTGCATGCCATCTGGAAAATCGAATTGTTACTTACGATCGCTTGGCTTGAACGGAACAGAAATAGCGTAAAACTTGCGTTATCTCGGATCAAATGAATTCTATTTCTGGAACTTGTTTTACGAAAAACAGACCGAAACGAAACGAATGTTCCCATTTAAGCATGAAACATAAAGCAGAACACCGTGGGATGTATATACATTAACCTGAACTGGATGTAAATTTGAATCAATAACTCGAACGATTATGTTAACGGTTAATGCCCAGGTGAAGAAAAATTATTATGCGACATGTAAGAGGATGATTTTTACAACACTTTGTTTTCTACCTTCTAGTCAGAATAAATACTGCTGTGGTCTGGCACCCCGGGTTCTTGTAAATTCGTTTTTTTTTGTTCATTCCGTTAAGCGTTTGTCAATGTTGCGAGAAATTTCAAATTGTTTTATTTTCAAATAAGATTTAGTTAATGTTTTGGATTGTTTAATTTGTTTATTTTATTGTTCAGTTGTTTATATTAATTTCAGTCAGGTGTACATTTTGCGTTCGCTGGTATTGTATATATATTATTTTGTTTTGCGAGTTCGTCCGTTTGCGGACAGATCTGTGTGCGTGGCATCGCACGCATATGAGATTTTTATACTTATACGATTGTTTAACCTTGTGAGTTCAGTTCCTTGATCGATACGAACGTAAGTAGATATATAAAGTTGTATTTCATTGCTGACATTTTGTGATTATTGATTTCAAGTTTTGAATTCACGTTTCTGATTTTATTTCGTTCATCACGGAACTCATTTAATAATAATTGATATTGTATTTTTGTGTACACAATTTAGATATAAGATCTGTTATTATTTTTACGTGCAGGAAGATATTTTAAGTTTAAAGAGTAAATTTTTTTGTTCGTTGTTACTTTTTCTGATTTGTAGTTATTTATTAATCACCTCGGGTTCGGTGAATAAAAGCATTGTGCTTGCTTTGTAATTAATTTTTTTTTCTTTTTTTTTTAAAAAATAATAAAATTGTTGAATTTTTATGTCATTCAAAATACTGTTCTTTTATTTTTAATTAAACCTCTTAAAATTTTTTTTTGAGTATAAAAGAGAGTCCGATTTCTTTCACCCACATTTTACTGTTCATGATAGTAACCCTGAGTTTAATTGTTCTTTTGCGCCTTATAAAAAATTTTTATCATTTGAGCTAGCTAATTTAATTTTTCATTTTTAACTTCATTTGGCATTTTGGTTGGTACATTCAGTACACAGCAATACGTAAGTTCTAGATTTCACAAATGTGGTGGCGATAACTGATATTGGGTTTTAATAAACGATAGAGCTAAGTCTATATTCTCGCTGTAGTTGTCTCACAACTTTACTGATTAACGGAAGAAATTACATAAAGACTTAAACACACCTTCTCCGTTGTTTCACCACAGATTATACCAGTATAGTGTGCGATAGTTTTAAATGTTTACGTTAATTTTGAGTTTTTACGCGGCGTATCGACTCAACCTAAGTGGCGGATATGCATCTACTATGTGTATTTTTAACAGGGAAATCAGGAACTGTCACAGCTTATTTAGTTAAATAATTATACGAGTAATTTTAGTAATTTATTTAGTTAATTTCCTAAAATATATTGTAACCAAATAAAAGCAAAAACAAATATTAACATTTTTTAATTGGCTTTCCAATATTATATTGACTTTATTTTAAACTATAATATACATACATTATACGTATCGACATGTATTTTCTATTATCCTGTTTAATTTAATGTTTATTATATTATGGTTATTATATGATTCAAATTAAATTTATATAAAATAGGTGATCGTTAAAACCAACCCGTGCACCGTTTTATGTGCAATTGCCTGCTGAATTTAATTTATCATTGCACTATTCAGGTTAGTTATGTATGTGTCTGCATGGTTTAAATTATCATGCAGACAGGGCAAGAGTTACAAATTTGTTATACTTCATTATTATAATACTTTATAAAGCTTGCGTATTTACGAATTTACCTCTGGGTATTTTGAACTATTATCATAAAGTGAATGAGTTCTGCAGTAGTTATTGCAAATAACAACAATATCGCACGCGGAGAGCAAATAAAAGAATAACAAATTTAAACTTAGATTAAAATTGTCATATATATATAGCCCATAATATTTGGGAAGCTCAATTTTTCAATTAAGCGATTGATATGTGTGTACAGCTGTCACAGTGAAGACTACTTAGATCTTTGATTACAGCTCTATTTTTCAATTTTGAAAAATATTTTTTCTACAACAGTTCTACAAAATTTAATGCATCCTGAAGATATTTTTAACTATACGATCCTTTCCCAAACTAGGTAAGCGCATACTTACCTATTCTGCACGTCCCATATATAATTATTCCATTTTTAAAGTCTATACCAAAAAGATAGCATAACTTTGTATAAACCACTAAGTATATGTCTATCTTTAATAAGAAAGTTTTTATTCGGTCTTCTATAAAACCTTCTTCCGTTTGTTCGTCAAAGATTACTGCACAAGTATATGAAGATAACAGTAATTTTCTATAAAATAGCGAAACTTACCATGAAGCTGTACAGATAGCACACAGCACAAAAGTTTTAGACACCAACTGGAAAAAAATGTAACAAGTTTTGATGCTGATAAACGGTTTAGCAACAGCAGGAAGTTAACGTTACACCAAAATGCGAATTAATAAATCATTATATTGAGATTTTGATTTCGTAAGGTTAGAAGAATTCCGAAAAGTGAAAATTAATTGTTGTTAAAAACGGAAAAGATTATGTAAGATTTACCAAAACGATTTGGTAAATCCTACACTTTAAAACGTGTAGTGTAAGACACTTGCCAGTGTAAACTACCAAGAGATGATGTACACCTTTGGGTGTTAGTAAGAGGTACACTATATGGGTGTAGCTTTTACACTGAATAACGTAAGTGTAATTAAGGTGCTTAGCTGTAAATGTATATCGTACAGTATATATACGCTAAGCGCTCTAAACGTAAGGTGGTGAAGTGATCCAAAACAAATTTCAATTTGCTAATATAAATTTATTTGCGAAATATCTTTTTGTACAAAACAGAATTTCATTACATTTAACGTTTAAACGACATACACTATAATATATGTGAACGAATACGAACACTAATGATTAAACAAAAATATGCCTTAGAAAAAAACATCAATAATATTACTAATAATAATTCAGGCTAAATAAACAAGTTATGCAATAAAAGAAAAATCATGTACAGCACGGCAATATTATAGTACAGTTGATATTAACAAGAAAATATATATATATGTTAAATTTCAAACTTCTCGCTACCAGTTAGGTTAAGGAATATGGAGTTAACCACTTGAATGGAGGGAATGGACTAAACAGGGAATTACATTCTAGACGTGAAGAGTGTAGATGTAAAACGCGACATGTCCATTATATTGAAAATCAAGAAAACATTTGACATATTCTGTTTGCCTCCTCAAGTATTTTGTCAAGTTTTTACCATAAAACAGATCTTAAATATGTATATGAATTTTTTAATTTAAGGAACAAAAGCAAATACTTACCTAGAGAATTTTATGTAGAGTATGTATGTGTATAAAACTCATTTTTAAAAAAATATGGATATATCGCGTTTTGCATCTATACCCCTCATAGTCATATATACATAACCTACAATAATTCATAAAAATCTTTTAGAACTGACAAATATTTTACGAAATACAGCAACAAAGAATATAGGTTGTAAACGATACGTATTATGTACCTCCTACATATCTAATTATTGTTCAAAATGGTGTAATTGGTTACTTACCGTTTGATATGCAATGTTTATTTGCCGACGGGATAGGCGTATCATTAATACTCAGCCATTTAACCATACTTTTGCATTTAATTCATATCAACATCATGGTTGCACAAAAAATAAAATATGTACGTATATAAACTATAAACAGCTAAAAAGCAGAGGCACAGGATTCAAGTTTCAATACGAATTCGATCACGTGTCAATTGTACGTTAATAGTTTGTAAGTTTATCTCTCTTTATTACATGTACCTGATAGAAATTGTTCATGCGCAGGCGTACATATGTACGCTCCTCTCTTTTCGAAGTCAACTTTTTACAACCCCAGGTGTAAATATTTCAAATATTGGGCAAATATGTCTTTACCTAATTGATTTTGGTAACAAAATGCAACTTTAACCAAATTAGGTGTTAATTTTAACACGTAAACTTTTTACCACTTACTTTTTGAGCTTTACACGCAGAATTTTTTTACTGTGTAAGCTAACACTGTGAAGGTGTTCACGCAGCACCGCAACTGGGTTCATCTAACTCCGGCACGGAGTTCACGGTACACCATAACGGAGTGCTTTTAACTCCATAAAGGAATTTATCCCGCTCTGTTCTGCTAACACAAAATAAGGGTATCTTAACTCTGCAACAGAGTAATGATCACACCGCGCCGGGTTAAAGCCAACTCCAAAATCAAATAATTTCAATTCCATTAGGATATCAACCAACTCCGTACAGAAGAAATTTTACACCGTATATTGAAACTTCAGCTACGTAAAAGTGTAATTAGTATTAAATGACACAGCTCCGTCACGTTTAACTACTTGTGCATTTGGTCGCGAGGAAACTACCAGACAGTGAGAAATCAGTATTGAATCCATCACCGCATTTTTTTGTGTGTATAGCTCATTTCAGTCTTTTTTTTGTATAAAACTTGTTTATTTAGAAAATTGATGCCTCTGATTTCATAGAAATGATTAAGGCATACAAAAATAGATATACGGCGAATGCCTAAAATACAAAGGCTAAATGCTTTAGTCGAATTCTCAATGATTATGATAGAACATATAGACAGATACATAAATTATATAAATAAGGTAGGTATGTGCTGTACATAATAAATCTATTTATCTGTCAATAGCATGCCCTTTAACGAATGATTGCGTGGTACGAAGACACAGACGGACCGATAAATCACGCACACATCCCCTTTTGAATAATGAAATACGACCCAGATCTGTATATGTAGTATGTTTGGCAGCCGGAAAAATGGATCGTGAAGTAATTAAGAGCATTAGAGGAAACGACTATAAATCTACCGCGTATACTCATCCAAAGGTGGCGTCGGATAATAGACATTTATATAGCGGCGACTCAGGCAAATTTTCATAAAAACGTCAACAAGATAAATAGTGGGTGTTAGTTAGGAATAAGGAAAATTGATTGCGACCACTCTACACCGTCCCGAAAGCAAAATTGGTTAGTTTCGAGCTCACAGGGGTATAATGAACTAAGGGAAAAAAACCATTTGATGTGGCTGGTTGTTATAACAAGAATTTAAGTGTGATGTTTCAGTTTAAAATTAATTCTGATTAATTACAACTCCTACGATGGTACAGACAGGTTCGGCAAATCGGCGAAATTCCGGTGGAGATTCTTCTCCAGGATTTGTGTATTCGGGTTTTGTTTTCCTTCCAGGCTCTACGAAGCGATCGTGGATTTAGCTGGGGCTAATGCGGAACCAGCTTTAAATTACCGCCTGCGGCACTCTTTCGGACAGTGATTGATCGAAGCGCGGACTCGAGCATTCGGATCGCGTCGTCGCTGGTCGAATAAAACGAACGGCTTCGTCGGATTTCACCTGAATACCCCGACTCTCTATTAAAATTAATCACTATTGGATTTTGTGAAAAGCCGTTGTAATTTTCTTAAAGAAGTTTTAGAAAAAAACTAATAACTTGCTCGTAAAACTACTAACCGATCAAACAACTGTTCAGGCAGAAACCGCTTTATTTGCTTAAAGTTTCGCAAAATGGAAAATCAGAAAGAAATTAAATTGCAGTATTATTCTGTACAACTCACACATTAATGTTGTGGAAAGTTGTAAATTTCTTTTGTTCATTTATGATGCACAAAAAATACATAACCTTCCGCAATAAAGGCAAAATAATTTCTCTTTAAAAAATTTAACTGAGAAAGTAAAGAATCCACAGATAATATTTCATGAAAAAGGAAGATCTCAATTACACACACAAGAAAAAATAGTCTATCAGGACAAAGTAGCACACCCAAAAGGTAGCAGTAACAATTTTTTAAGTGCAAAAAGAAACAAGTAATAAAGTATTTGCGAAATAGTTAAAAAAAAAAGGAGCGCCCAAAGTCCACCATATATAGCAGCAGTAATCAAAGCTATAGGTGAGGATGTCCAGGGAGAACCTCCGCTTAGTGAAGCGAATTCTAATCGAACACTGTCAGTTAAAAGCGCACCTTTTTAGCCTGCGATTAGAGACCAGTCCAATCTGTAGGGGCTGTCAATTAGAGGATGAGACGGCTGAGCACGTTCTCTGTGACTGTCCTGCCCTATCATCCATTAGGAAAACCATACTTGGGGACGTTCGGCTTGACATCGCCAACGTCAGGAAAGCTCCCCTGGGAAATGTCCTAGCGTTTGTGAAGACAATAGGCTGGTTGACAACCTAGGTGGGGTAGTGTAAACGGAGGAAGCATAATGGGCCTAATGAGGCTTAAATGCAGTGAGGGTAGCCACCCTCCAAGTAATCCAGAATCCAAGTGAGGTGTTATCTACGAAAGATTATCAAGAGAGAAATGTGCATGCATTCTAAGTTCAAAACAAAACATTGTTTTAACACAATTCTCTTAAAGAGAAAATGAAATAGTTTTGTTATAAGTAAACCTTTTACTTTACCACTAAGAAAATTGAAAGTTTTAATTCAAGAATTCTAACAGTTTGCTCCAACACTAATGCTTTTAATGCAAGAAAACAATATTCCTAAGTGGAGACTAAAAGTAGTTTCATCCAAGACTATTAAACGATTACGTCAAGATTATGCTGTTAAGACAATTATTTTCTTGCCTTAAGAAGTTTTTTTCTTGCGGATATTCAAGACGTAGATTTATTTGCCCCAAGACAAAATTATTTTAGGTAAGCATACATTTTTCTGATCTCAATAAAGGGTTTAATCTAAAATATTGTGAAGTGAGGAGTACGACAAATTAAAATCCCACCTTCAAGATAAAACATAATAATAATTCTACATCTGCGTCTACATAACCCTTCCTTGGTCGCCCATAGTTCTACCTACGCAACTGTATTTTGCTTATATTTCGAAAGTAGGTTAAAATGTGTAGATTTACCTTTGTGACATCTCGAAAATCTTTATTTACAATTGTTTGCTTCAATCACAACTCGATTAATTGCTCTAGTTGGTATATAGACTGAAATGTTTGGTCAACGTACCTATCTTATACATATACTTCTACCTTATGCGTAGTTTTTATTTGTCATAACACAATTACTAGAGGAGAGCGTGGTTGAGGTTTTGGGCAACATAGATTTGTTCGTGCCCACTTCATATGCACTTCGTTGAAAAAATTAAACGAGATATACCTCCTTGTTTAATATTCTTAAAGTCAAAAAGTCACACTAAGCAATAGACAGTGGTGTCCTATGTACCAAAGAAAAGCAAACCTGTCCTCCTACTCCCTAGCTTCCACCACTCTGGTTCTGCCAATTTTTATAACACAACTAAAACCAGTGTCAATGTTCTCGATAAACAATGCGCCACATACAGCACAACACAATCTACGAAAAGATGGCCGATGGTAATCTTTACCACTTACTGAATGTGGTAAGAATTAACCCTGGAGTCATTTTGCTCGGAAAAGGCGTAAAGTATATTTTTAGGTGATATTATTTGAATAAGTTTAATTTAGTACGTCCCCAGTTGGAGAGTAGGTCAACTAACACCTCCAGCAGATAATAAACAGGAGAAAAAGAAAGGAAAAGAAGAAGAAAGTATTGCGGACCATGGTAGAATAAAACTAACACACAATGTAAAACGCAGTATTGCCATAAAAATGTTATAATAATTTGACTTTAGCAGCAAAAACATGGTTCGAATCTAACAAATTGAAAATAAAAGAAACTAAAACACAAATACTTACTGTCTCGGCAATCCTTGGAATTACAATGGATGGTAAATTGAATTGGTCGGAAGCTTCAAAATTAAGTACAGCAATATTTCCAAGTAGATGGATTGTGCGCTCCCCAATACCTAATGATTTAGGACGCATCATTGGAATTAAACCGATTCTACAAAACGTGCATTAAGAACATTGAGGGAATTATGTATTAAAAAAATAGTGTCGACTTGACTACAATTCCACACCATAGGTTAACGTAAAGTCAGTAAACGGTGATATACTATCGCGTGGAACTATACTGAAAATTGCTAGACCAACATAAACTACTTACAACAAAAAACAGCTGTCAAAACACAATTAAAAACATGATAATTGAGATAGTTATGTGAGTCAGCTTCCAGCACGCGATTTCTGCTATTAGCTTTGTTTTTTTTGTTGCTTTTTTATCTTTTACATACACCTTTATTCAAGTACAATATTAAAATATGTAAATTAAAAGATCTGAGTCGGGGAATCGGCTGAGTATACTATTAAGTGTAATCAATTCCGATTTTGAATTTCGCTCGCGAATTTTCTTTCCAACAAAAATCTTAGCCGCACATGCTCTTGTGGATGGTTTGAAGTAGCCAATTCGCCATGGGTCGTCGTGATTTTCCTCCGTATTACTACTGTTACACTTTGCATTGAACCGAAAATGACATTGATTTAAATAATTCATTTCGCTTTTTTAATCATAGACAACATCAGCGATATAAACGTTATTTTGAAGGCAAAATTTAAATTCATTCGCTTTACTTTTAATCTGGCAATTGCAATTACGACTTTAGAAAAACCGTTACGTCACTTAGCGGTTCCTTTTCGCGCGGGAGTATGCAACTTACGCGCTACGGAATTTAAACTTGCTTATTTTAAATTCACTCATTTACGCGCCAACTTCTTAGACGCGTCGTCTTTATGATCCTTTGTGCCTCACTGGACGCTGCTATTGGTTCATCCTTTTTTTTTGTACCTACTTACCTACCTTTAAAAGGGCTGTGCACGAAAAACGCGGTCTCTGTCTCTCTGTTCTTCGGTTCGCGTTCAGTTCATTTGCCGTGTGACGTACTCGTCTTGACTCGAAAACACAGATGCCACGTGCTCCCCACAGCTTCCGAAACCCCATTGTTTCAAGCTAGAGCTCAGTAACTCTGTTCTCTTCAGTTAATTCCGCCGTCGCAACGACCCTTTTTGACTCGAAACACCGAAAACCACGGAACAGCAGCATACCCAAAAAGCATCGAACTCAGCTTCACGCTACAGCTAAGTATACTATTCAAAACGTATCAATCGCTCTCTTTTATTTTATTTCATTACTGTTGCTATTTATACTTTTAACTTGTAATTGCCAGTAACTTTGCTCTCGCACAAGCAGTCATTTACTAGTTACTTATAGAAACGGATTAATTGCGTCACTTTTAAATTAACCACGTGCTATTCCTTCTTTTGTCTTAATTTTGATATCAGAATACAGCAAACACGCGTTGCTTTCTTTTACATTGATCTTAACCTCAGAAATCAGCAACCACGTGGCCAGTTTTTTTCTTTTTTTTATTATTACAATAAAGTTATCGTTACGTTTTGAATCTTTCTTTGTTTTATTAATCATTACAGCGACTCCAAGCGTCATACTCGTGTGTACCGCTCTTTTTTTTTACCAAGTTACATCAGGTGTAGCACACACTGCGTCCACACCCCACACCACGCCTGACCGTATCAATTGGCGCCCAACACGTGGGGCCAGACCGTAACACTACAAAGTACCTATTTTAATGGACTCTACTCGCACGAATGGAAATGTGTCAATGGGACATCCAGCTAAACCAAAAGCTACCATTGAAATTTTATATTTATTTGGTACTGGATCATTATAACTACACCAACCAGACATCGCCAATACACATTCATACCAAACCGTGAAAGTTCACCATCATTAACAGCTGAGATGATCTCAGTAGTGTCATCGGCATATTGACAAAGATTGCCAACGGAATGAGAACGGTCAAAGTCGTTAGCGTCTAATACAAAAACTTGGGCTCTTTCGTCCAAGGCAGAACCCTGTGACACACCTACCACAAGATCCATAACAGAAGAAGAAAACCTTTCTTGTATACGAGTACAAGCTTAGTTAGTTTTAACTTACAATTAGTAGAAAATACACCCTTCGTAAAAGATTTATTTATTATAAATGACAGTAGGATCGATATGTACTGGGCAACGCATTTTAAAATATCACTCCATTCATACCAGTAGACCGTTCTCCAGAAATATATAGAAACTTATGGTACAAGGAAACAAATAAAACGCTGCCAGGGAATCGCCGATGTTGTTATTATTGCTTGTAAAGTTACTTTTGATCTTAATATAATGATTTAATGAAATCTGTACTTTGTTGTGTGCATTCAAAACTGCGTATACTTTCTTGTGTCATCTTGTATTTATGCCTCGCTCTCATTCTAAATTTAGCTATTTTAATGCTAAACAAATACGTCTGTACTTTTTACAGTTACACTCTATATATACCTTCAGCAAGTGAATGTACACTTTTACTTCTGTTTATTTTATATATTTCCATTACCCTAAATACAAGCCAACTATATCGTATAATCCTCAGAGGGATCGTCTCGCAGACAGTTCGAATTTTCCTTCACCTTCCTATTTCGTACCGTATCGCCGTCTGAAATTTTCATATTCGCGTGCAGATGTCGAAACATCTGCGACATGTCCGTCCTCTCCGCCGCCATTCGCTGCAAATCTTCCCCGAATTCGCACAGACAATTTAACAGGACACTTATCCGTTCCGATATCTCCTCCGGAATGTATTTGTCCAACATGTACCTGCTGTGCTGATAATTCGCCAAGATTTTATCGTATTGCCTTTGCAACTTGTCCATTTGTTTGATATTCAAATTCGCCGTATCGAGGAGAATCTTGAAATTTTGCGAGGCCACCTTGAAATCCGTCCTCCTATTGTTATATTCGTCGAGGAGATTAGTAAAATCCCCCTTGTCGTCGAGTATCATGAAAATCTTCTCCTTTATCTGGTAGTGGAAACTCAGATCGGTCTCCGTGCAAACTTTGTTCGTTAGTTTCGCCATAGGTTCGCCGGAATCGAAGGATTTCTCGTTAACCAGCAGGTCGTTGAGCTGCTGGCATAACCTGTAGCAAGCTTTCATCTCCAAACAGACGGCATCGATGTATTGGGAGAGCGCATCTAGCGTGCTCTCCACTCGTTCGTATCTACACTGTAGGTTTTTGTGGAACTCCGTTGATAAGGACTCTTCTACCTGCACATTGGTTAGATTGAATTCTAATTTCTGTCTACGAAGAGAGATGTCGTCCTCGTCAACTGTTGTACGTGGTGAAAAAGTGACATTCTTGACGGTCGCCTTGACAGGTTTCATTTTTCGTTGATTCACAGCACTTTTGGACATGTTGCCTATCAATTTCTCACTGCGAAAACTCACTTGCGAAAAGTCGGATTCGTAATCTGTGTCGTCATTGCGAAAAGGAAGCGGTGCTATTGGTTGCTTATTAACTTTACTGTTCGTAGCCATTATTTCTTATCTTATAAGATATAAAAATTGTAATAAACTTGTATAAATATTTGACACACGAGTATAATATGTAAATGAAATATAAACTATAGTTCCATAGTTACGTCTGGTTACGTTCATAAGCCTTACTATTTCACGTTGCCAAGTTAAGATTACAAATGAAGTATACAAGAGTTCTTTATTTCCCGCTCGTATATGCTCTTCATGTTCAAAATGTAGGATGTTGTACCAATGCAGAAGACATGAATGACAGCAAGCGAAGGAAAATTTGAATATGTGTCAATCCCAATAAATCATGCCTTTGGTTAAAACTAAAAATCGGACTTTATTGAAGGCTGAAAGAAGAGCACCTTACGGTGAAGCAGTCTTTTTAGCATACCGGGTGTCCAACCTAAGATGCAACGGTTCCTAGCCAATTTATTACTGCCTTTTTGAAAAAAAATTTCAAATAAATGTTGCCTCGAATCACATTCTACATATGCTAAAATTAGTTTCAGTAATGGCGGACTTCCGGTTGTACCGGAAGTAACTACTAACTTTATTATTTTAAATGGAACACCCTATATATTATTGCACCTTTGGATTCCTTGTTAAATTTAAATAACAATACGTTAGGGATACATTGGGGCTAAGTTGTACCGTTTTCGAATTACATGACGTTTTTCGAAAAAAATGACATTTGCAGGGTCTTCGGTGTTTGGAAATATCTCGGGAAATACGAAAGTTAGAAAGATGCGGTTTTCGGTTTTCGCTCAACTATGAAACAGCACACGTCTTTTATTTTAAAATTGTTGCGTTTAAATTACAGCGTTCTTAAATAGGTATCTGTAATTTTCGAACTCTAAAATCATGGATAACTTGATTTTTTTAAATGGAACGGATTTTTACATAAATGGATGTAAAATTTAATTTTCTTTCGATTTTATATGAGTATCATTGTGTCTATCTCCAACGATTTTGGAGATATTCGCAATTTTTCACTTTCTCACGATAGATACGTATTGCGAAGCGCCGCCGCCGGCCACCTTCCCCTCGCATTTCACCAGGCTTGGAACTGGCAGCAATAATACTGGGATGCTTAGAAAGTTGCCAACAGAACACAATAGGACCACTAGAAACAAACAAAATGGTCTAGAAGATACTTGAGATGTTTAAAGCGGCATCTTTAAAGTCAACGCATGCTTGAAAACGCACTAGGTGTCTTGCCGTTATTAGTGTTCCAAGTGTCAGAACTGACATTGGTAACATAATAATTAAAGATGTCGCTTACTCGAGAAGAATTAGTAGATATGGTTTTCGTTCTCGGTGAATGTTACAGAAACGCTTTGTTAGCGTCAAGAGTTTACACAAAGTATTATACCCATGTAGAAAGCATCCAGATAGGAGGGCATTTCAGTCGCTACTGGGTAGTTTTGTAAGTACTGGATCCGTAGCACGTACAAAACGGAACCTCAATAACTACGTACTTACGGATGAAAATCAGTTGCAAGCTGCGATTTCTTCTCATGGGGTTTCATTAAAAATAAGGTTTATGAGACGCCACCAACAAACCCTGATGATATGCGCCATCGTATTTTAAGAGCGTTTCGAAAAGTCACATCAAAAATACTCAGAAATGCTCAAAAGTGTTTGCAAGAGCGATTTCGATTATGTAGTGCCGAAAACGGACAGCATTTTGAACATTTAATATAATAGTGTTGTACAAATTCTCTGTACAATGACAACACTAGCGTTTAAAGTGTAGCCTGTTGCGAGCAAGACGCTCGAAATGTACGTACGCCATACATTGGATAGAGTAATGTAGTTGTGCTGATTTATTGATATTCCAGTAATGTTATGTTTTCTTTTATCTTTGCTATGTTTGCTTGTTTCTAGTGGTCCTATTTTGTTCTGTTGACAGCTTTCTAAGCATGCCAGTATTATTGCTGCCAGTCCCAAGCCTGGTGAAATGCGAGGAGGTGACCGGCGGCGACATGCAGGAATACAGCTGAAAACAGCCTTTTATTAATGCGTTTCATTAGAGCCGTTCTCTCACTCTTATAGGACAAATTTTATTACGCCATTATATTCTAGTACAGCGTTACCTGTTTAAGTACTTTCAATTAAGAATTTTGATTCATATCTCGATATTTCATTTTTTTGCCTTTAAAAAACTCTTTTATGAAATTGTAGTATCTAAAGAATTTTAGCATACGTTCTGGTAAAAACAAAGGAAACCTAATTAAATTCTAGACCATAAAACAATCAGATTTTTTTTTAATTACCACAAAAATAAAAACTGAATATCATACTCTCAAACAAAATAAAGATAATGGGTTCTTGATCATTCCATCTCCCCCAAGAATGCTTGTTTTTCTTCGGATATATAATTTTTAATATTTAGTTTTTTTTTAATTCCATCCTACGGGGTAAAAGCCTTATATTGAATATATGTTATGTAAAAAATTTAATTTGACGGAAATCAATTTTTGCTTAAGCCCTGCAGGATACACATTTGGGAAATGGTGATTAGATATCCTTTAATATTTTCGCTCGCAAAATATTTCGGAATATGTTCAAGGGAACTGCGAACTCATAATCAATAAAGGATGATCTACCCTGCAAATATGTTGGGAATTACTGCTGGGATATCGGATAATATCCTGCCAAATAAAGCTTTATATAGCCAAGTTAATTAATATAATACATGTTTGAAGTAGTGCTTTCATCCAACAATTTCAATTAATTACAACATTCTCTGTTATTCAAATACGCAATTATTAAAGAATGGATTATATTGAAACTAACATAATAACTAACATTATATAGTTATAATAATTAACTATTTAACTGAAATTTGCAACGTTTTATCGTTTGCTTTCTTGAGCTCCGTTATATCCACGCTGTCTTAATGATTTCCTAGAGATATCGTAGATATTCTTATAGATTTTGCTTATCAGAACAGTACAAATCATCATATGAATGTATTCATCCAGTTTGCTCTCAAAGTAAAAGAAAAAAAAACAAGGCTATTTATGTTACCTAACATGTTGTTCACTACAAACAAATACAGCAATAATAAATTAGTTGACCCTTAGACAAACTCAACGAAAACATCATTAACTGAAGCGACAATGAATAAATAAGTTATAATAACTTCAAATAAAATCAATAAAAAATGGTACACTTGTGCATAACGATCTAATCATATTTGAGTAGTCACCCTGCCTTCATATCATACGAAGTTAGACGTATTGTCGCCTAATATCATCACATTGAATAGATATTAACAGTTGTAACGTGGAAAGGCAAGTAAAATAAATAGTACTGAAAAAAATTTATCAGAAAATCCAATTGAAAACAAAAGAAGGTAAAATCGGAAATTTGATACACCGCAAACAACTGAAAGTAATCAAAACATCGAATTCAGTACAACAAGAATAAGTCAGATAAATCTTAGGTACTGAAAGAATGAACAAATTAATTATAGAGATTTATGGACTAAGGACTAAAGATTAATAGGAAAACCAATAAAAGAAAAACAATTAGAGGCTAGATAAGAAGAAGATGAGAACTAAGAGAGCAGAAATATGAGAATTGGGGAATAATCCCCACGATATCAGAAAATAATTAAGAAAGGTCTTAAGTTAAATCAGATTGGGATTTAGGTCGTTTAATTGTATGTCTATTTCACCATGACCTATTCACACCAATTATGATTCTACTGGGCTAAAAGGTGCCCTGTAATGTTGTCTTATTCACCGAATCTGTAAAAAGTAACGTTTGTCAGTTTTATTATGGGACTATATGAACTCCAAATAACTTTAATTGCCCATACGCTTCCATTTTTGATAATAATTATAGGTTTAAATGCTGTTACTGGATGAACTATAGACAATTTCCTACACAATATTTCAAATATGATGGCAAAGTAGGTACTTACTAAACCTGAAATGAATTTTGAATAACGGGAAGATACAACTACAAAAAAAAATATTTACAACCACTCCTGTTAAGCCTAGACTTAGCCACCTTTAGTAGTTTCTATAATGTTAAGATCAATTAACAGTATCGAATCCCGTCTCTTAGAATTACAGGGAAAACATACTCTTAAGTGAAACCAGTATATTGAAATTAATGGATTGTTCTGTAGATTTTATTACTAACTGCAAGAAAACTTCCAAAAGATGCTCGCTACGGCTAATAGCCTGAAGAAAATGCAACGTAATTACTTTTTGTCCGCTTAATAATATTAAAAGTAGCCGTTCATGGTAAGGGTCACTAAAAAGTACATATTTTCAATGATCTGCGATCCATTAGGTACTTCCAAAGAATTCCAAAGGAGAAAAAGGAAACACGGTCCCTGCTCAATTATTTTCCAAAGAAAATAAGCACAGACATTGATTGCATCAAATAGAATGTATTAGGTTATGAAATTTCTAGTTCAAAATAAACGTTTAGTTAAACATTATACTTTTTTATATGTTGCAAGGTAGTATCGTTATTTAATTATCATTCTGTTTTATTTTTTAGTTTGCTGCAAATAAGCCAAACTTATAGATAATTATTAGCTGTTTATTTTACATTTATTCTTCACCAACCTTAATGACGGAAAATGATTGCAAAGAGTAATAAATCCAAAAAAGAAAACAAATTACTCTATCTTGCGGAAGCTCCATAAACTTAACAATATTTTTAAGGATCTTTTCATGATCACATTAACTAGTATAGTTTGTTTCGCTAACCTCTAGGACCAACCGTTAACCGTAATATGGCCGGTCAGCACCTTTAATGCTCTACATGATAGCAAATTATCTTTTTATATTGCTCTTCAAGTGATTTCTTAAAAGATTAGATAGAAATAAGGAAATTGCACAATTATTGTAATTTATATGTAAATTTTAAAACACTGTACCTATAAAAAAATGCGATTTTTTCGGAAGTTTATGAGGATCTCGAAAATTAAAGGAGATAAAGAGGCAACAAGTGGGACAGAGTTACAGTTTAGCGAACTCGATTGAGCGTGCTTTTTAGTTTTTGGACAAAACGGCTAACTAGATATTTCAAACAAAAATTATTTTTGTGTGTTATTGATTTTGAAACCAGGAAGCATAATAAAGAAGTTTCAGGCAGTTATAATATGCTTAATGAGCCATAATGTACAACTTTAAGATATACACTCGCGCCGGAAAGTAAGTTTATTCCTATAAAAATAATAAAAATTCGAGGAAAAAGTAACTTATTAGGTTCATATGGGGAAATGACATGAACTACAAACATGATTGAAAATAATAACATTAATTTATTAGATAAAACGCAAAATAACAATACAGGATATGATATACCCCTACCACATTATTTAAATTAAAGGCGGAGAGTAAGTTTATTCTTTGATGTGGATAAATAAATCGTGCATTATGTCGTAGTTCAAATTATTATTTCAGTAATAGAATTAGAATGGCAATATTTACACGAAGAGTGAGAGGCGAAACATATTCATCCATATCGCAGATTACAATATCACTGCACCTGGTGTACAAAAAATAATAAATAAATTCAACAAACTGGAACAGCTACAAACAGTCGTCGGACTGGCCGTCCTAGGAAGACTACGGCACAAATAAAAAAGCGCATCAATTACAGACGCTTTCATGGTAGAGTAACAAAGAAAAAGCCTATGATATCATTAAGAAATGCAAAGAAACGATTGGTATTTGCAAGACAGTCATTTTTAGTAACCAATCGAAATTTTAATTACGGTAACAAAAGCGACGAAAATTGGTATGGCGACAACCCGGCCCAGTACTGAAAAAGAAATCGTCAAAAGTACTGTGAAAAATGGCGGAGGCGCCGCACAGTTGGGTTTTTGGCCGATCTAGCTGGCCAAAAGTCGATATTAATAATTTTATGATTTGCACTTTTGGCGTAGGGAGATAAGACCTACCTACACATAATTAACCCTATCCCCCACTCTCCCTGGTATATACTTAAGCGTACGCGGCTCCAGTATTACCTCAATTGCTCTTTGCAAATTTTGCGGTAAATAGTGGATTATTTGTATTGCGTTTGTTCCGTGGTTAATACTTCTTGCGGTGAGCATTTTTATCTACGAATGGATCCTATTGAAGTAGGTAAGTGTATATTCGTATTTCACGGTTGCAGTTCTTCGAAATTATCCTGCACATTTTCATAAGATGTATTCCCAAGTAGGAGAATTTTCTTATAATTCGTATTTAATTTTTTGAAACATTAAAGTTTTTGAAATAGTTCAGGGTGCGTCCGGACCTTTAATTTTATATGGATGGAAAGGTAACTATCTCCGCTAGGTGGTAGTTCAGATATTAGCCGCCCCTTTGCGCCCCCTTTTAGTCCGAGAGAACGCGCCCAGCGTACGCCATTTTACAGATATATATCCTTAAAGCTGACGTTGTTGCTGGTATTTATTTGTTAATTATTTTGTTCAAGGACCGTCGGGGGTGAAAATACTAACTCGTGAAGAGTTATTTCACGTTATGCAAAACCCAAGGTTTGCCAGATATAAACCAAAGATTGGAATTTCTGGAAAATTACCTTGCGAAGTATGACGATTTTGAAGAGAAACTGATTAGTGAAATACGGCACAAGTTTTCATACTTAAAAACGGAATTTAGAAAAAGATGGGCATTGGCAAATCAAACAACAAGCGGATTTCTGAAAAATAATGAAGACTGGTTAAAAAGGTCATTTGTATTACCAAAGACGAAGGAGCGCACTGGACGTCCATCTAAACATTTTGCTGAATTAAGTGAGAGGAGCAAAAGGAGAAAAACAGAAGAACTAAGAAGTAGTATGGACACAGATGTGTTAGCATATGCTGCGCAAGTGAAATTGAGGGAAGAGGGTAGAATTTCTGCTGAGTTGTCAAGTTCTCCAGGTCGTGCGACAACATATAAAAAAACATATGCTAAAGACGCACAAACGGAAAAAGAACGGCATCACCACTGCGTGCTTTGGCAATGGTAGTAGAGGCTGATTTAACTAGAAAACAGTATGAGGTGATAAGATCTACGAAGAAATCCTTTACCTGATGATTCTACTTTTAATTATTTCATTTATTTGTGTTTAATGTGCAAATTAATTGCTATTTGTAATTACTAGTAGTAGCCAAGATATTGTTATGTCAATAACAATCAATAAATATTGCCCTACCTAAACCTATCAACCATTTATGCAGTATATTACGTTTATTACGAATATGTTTCGATGAGTTGAAAAGCCGAACTAGTTTTGGTCAGCTAGATCAGCCAAATACCCCACTGTGCGCCGTCCTTGTATGGGACTGTTTTAGTGCACGAGGGGTGGGAAATTTAGTGTTTATTGATGCAATTTTAAATGCAAACCGTTACGTCAACATTCTTGAAGAAAATTTGTTTGAATCTGCTGAGAAAGTGGGTCTAGCAGAAACGTATGTGTTCCAGCACGACAATGATCCCGAACACACAGCGAGAGTAACAAAGAATTTTCTTCAAGAACGTAAGATTAATGTGTTGGACTGTCCAACGCAAAGTTCGGCCATGAATCCAATTGAACATTTATGGGACGAATTAGGCAGAGGAATTCCAGAAGACGAAATACGGAATAAAAACACTTTTAAGACTGGCCTTTTACGAGCATGGAATACATCCCTCTGGATACTACCTCCAAATTAATAAAAAGTATACCACGACGCCTGCAAGCTGTTCCTGAAAGCAAAGGCTCATACACGATATTGATTTGAAACTATTTATGGTTATTTTTGGGTTTTTGTTTATTTTTCTCTGAATTAAACTTACTTTCCGCCTTTAATTTAAATAATGTAGTAGGGGTATATCATATCCTGTATTGTTCTTTTTACGTTTTATCTAATAAATTAATGTTATTATTTTCAATCATGTTTGTAGTTCAGTCATTTCCCCTTATGAGCCTAATAAGTTACTTTTTCATCAAATTTTTATTATTTTTATAGGAATAAACTTATTTTCCGGCGCGAGTGTAGTTTTTACGATATAATAAAAATTTTGTCTTAATAAAAGCCATGCTCAGCCCTAACTTTTCGAGTGATTCTAAAAATATTACACTTGACATATGTATTTTTACAAATAAATTACGCCAATGTTTTTTTCCTAAGTGAACCAGAAATACCGATTTTTAGCACATCCATTGCACCCTAGATTAAAATATCAAAATCCACAGAACGAAAACTAGCAAATCATATATTTTCAGGTTCAGAAAATCACATAGAATAGAGAGTAGAATATATATTTAAAATTATAAATTTCTTCATAATTTTATTTTTATAAATTTAGGTTGAATAATTGGAAACTTACACTATATATATTCGAATCTTATAAAAAAGAATATTGCAAATAAAAAAGTTGTAGGATCTATTAGCCGTACATAACTAACCAAGGAGTGCAAAATTTACTTTATAGTTTTAATATAAACTAGTTTGCTTTCAACAGCTTTTTTTTCAAAATAAAAGACACCATCAACGAATTTTCTCTACAACTTCATTAATTAGTCCACACTTAATTAATTTCTAAAGTTCGGAAACGGAGCCCCGGTAGGTTTTTGCCTAACTATTTTCGATCTTTATCGAGTTTTGTTATTAAATCTGCAGAAATGAATGTATTTTTGTTTCTTTTCCCCTGTCGGCGTACAGCGCAGCTTTCTAGAAATATAATCGCTATCAGTTTGTAACTTTTGAAACAACTATTAACAAAGTTATGATCCTTTCTTAGTTTCGTACGGGCCGAAACGTTAATAGCTTTAAGCTTTCTACGTGTACTGTGTATTAACTGCAGCAGCGGCTACGGCAACATCCATGTACGGTTGCTCGGTTCCGTGTATTTAATCTTATCGCCAAGATGTGGCGAAAACTCGCAGGAATTTTCGAGAGCGCGACTCTTGTATTATAGAACTTTCGGTATTCTAGCAGCCGCATCGTCTATAAGGGTATATTGAATACCTTTCCTAACTAACTTAGTTCTTCTTTTACTTCATGGACTGCGAAGTTTTACGAATCGCCTACTCGTCCCTGCGACACTTCCTCTTCGTGAAATATGAGGACGGATGAGATAAATTATAGGTGATGGTGACATACAGTTACGTATCGTCCTACTTTAGAAATGGTACAGAAAATACCAGCTAAAGGATCTTTCCTAACCCGTAAGATCTATAACCTTACAAGTTGAATTAATTCATAAGAATTAGGTGAAAGTAATAAGGGTGAAATATGCGATTCTGTCAGACTTACAAGCAAAATTGCACTGCATGAGAAACAATTAAAGACTCGTCAAGGTATGCGCTCTTTTACATATGTACAAATATTATCTATTTTATTGTTAATAAATCATAATTAAAGCAAACTGATGTTATCTATACGGACTTCACTAAGGCATTTGATCGTATTGATCACACTTTACTGCTTCATAAACTGGATGTTATTGGTTTTTCTTCGCAACTTGTTGTTCTTATCTCAAGAACAGGAAAAACTATGTTATATATGGGCTATAAATTTCCACACTTTTATCCTACTTCTGGTGTTCCTCAAGGAACTAATCTTGGCCCTCTTTTATTTCTCATTTTTATTAATGATATTTGTAATGTTGTGTCCTGTCCTAAACTTCTCTTCGCCGATGACCTTAAATTATTTGTAACCGTTGATAGTATTGGTAACTGCATTTACCTCCAAAGTCAGATTAATGATGTTCGTGATTGGTGCATTACTAATAAATTATCTATGAATGTCAGCAAATGCAAAGTTATGACTTATTCTCGTAAATATAAACCCATCATATACGATTATCATTACGACAGCGTTATCTTGGAACGCAACCATTCCATCAAAGATCTTGGTATAACCTTTGACACTAAACTCTCTTTTACTGATCATATTCTTGATATCTTTAACAACGCTCTTAGAATGCTAGGCTTCATTGTTAGAACTTCTAGAAACTTCTCTCGTACTGATTGTGTTTTATCGCTTTATTATGCTTTTGTCAGATCTAGACTGGAATACGCGTCTGTTGTCTGGTCCCCTAAATATAAAAATTATATATATCTTCTTGAGCAAGCACAACGACGTTTCTTAAAGTACTTACACTTTAGGGAACAGCATGTCTATCCTCCTAAAGGATTTAGTCATGTAGGTCTTCTGAATATGTTCGGTATTAGTTCTCTAGATCTTCGTCGTAATCAAGTCGATATTAAATTCCTTTTTAACTTGCTAAATAATGGCATTGACTTGCCGTCTTTACTTAGCCATATTCGTTTTAATACTCCGGGGTTATCTGCTAGAAATACCAATACTTTCCACAATTCTACACCTAGAACTAACATGCTATTGAAGTCACCTATTTATCGAATGTGTCTTATTTACAATTCTTTATCTAATACAGATATTGATATTAATTTCCCTTCCCTTAAAGCTATCATTACTAACTGCACCAGTAGCGTTAATTTTCTTTAATGTTATGCTTTGATTTTTAGATGTTAGTTTAGTTTAGCTTTAGTCTTTTCCGGTTTTCGTTTTTTTTCTGTATTAAGTTAGGTTGTTACTTCATGATTTTGTATACTTGCATATGTATTTTTATAATGCAATGTTGTCCTATAATTGGATATTTACTCTGTTGGGCAACGCAATAAATTATTATTATTATTATTAAATTAAATAAATAAACTAGCAACATTTTAATCTAATAACATTGAGTAAGTTGTGCAAAAATAGTATATTTATTTATACATTTTTTTGTATTTAAATGTTCTCCGTAATTTCTTGTTTAGGAACGTTTTTCACTTGTCATAGTGTTTCTCCGTTGGGTTTTCAGATTTTAATGAGATAACTTCACCCAAACTGACATCAAAAACAATCGTAAGCTTAAGTAAATATTTCCTTATCCTTTTATCTGCTGAAATAGCATCTAATAGCAAGTGGAAGCCTTAGAAAAATTCGACAACTCCTTTCAAATAGTAGAAGTGAAATTCAGATAAAAATTGACCGGGAAATGGGTTTTATTAACTTTACACTAATACTTAAGTCGAATAGATACACGTGGTGTGAACATATTTTCTATTCAACTTAAGTATTAATGTAAAGTTACTAAAAGACATTTCTCTATTAATTCTTATTTGAACCTCATACTCACCTCTACTATTTGAACCAAGTTCTCGGATTTTTCTAAGGCTTCCACTTTAGTACAAAGAAAACCGATCAGTATAAAGCCTCCTTTATTTTTGGTACCACTGAACATTTTTTTGGTTGATCATTTTCCGTTATTTTATTACGCAGGTTCGTAAGTAAAAGGAACATAAATTTCATTGACATTTTTGAATAAAGGATTTAGAAACTATAGAAACTATAATTTATTGTTACATCAAATTATGTATTAGAGTACCTATTAGAGTAAAACACAAATTATAATTTTATTATTCGTTGAATAAAAGGTTAATGTACTCAATTTGTGACGAGTATAAGATTATCAATTGATGTTTTCAATGTTAGTTTCCACAGATTACAGTATTTGTGTATTATGGAATAAATTTAAAAGTTAGCACATGAAATAATTGAAAAAAAAATGAGAGAGAGAAAAGGTGCTTAATTTAGTTATCAAAGATATGCAAGGGTTCTAGCGTAGTAATAGACATTCACGATATCCGATCACTCCGGGCTATACAAATTTAATTAATTCGGGACAATTTTTTCGGAAATTCATGGATTTATATTTTTAACAGAAGGCCGAATATACTTATCATTCGGTATAATCGGAGATCGTGTGTGTCTTTTGATTTAGTTGTTTATATTACTGTTTGTAAGTGCAACCTATTTATTTTTCCGAAATTCCGTTGTAAGTTATGACATTTCAAGATTACACATTGAGATCACAAAACTGTTAATAGGTACTGGGTTAGGCAGAAAGAACGGAAGGTTTTAAAAAGGCTAGTACTGAGCCCCACTTGGATCGACATATCTGTGGTAGATGGCGCTCGATTGAGATCTTAGCACTTTGTGCAAACAACTGCTAATTAAGGCCACAGCGTTGTAGATCCTCGAGCACCGCGTTTTTGCATACGACAGTCTTGTAAAGAATAACAAGTCCATAATGACAAATCAGCGCGAATTTCAAGGCTATTTCAAGATCCACAGAAATCGCGGTGTTCCGCTCGTAAAGTCATTCTACCGTGGATTACAGCAGTTCGTGCACGAGTTTCTACCGAAGGAAAAATCGCCGGAGGCTTCATGTACCAAAAGATATGGAAAAAGTCAGACAAAGTCTGTTGCAAAATCTTCCGCGATCTGCGAAAAAGCATTCTTCTGAAGTTGGCCTCGGTAATAGTACGGTACCGCGTATTTTGCATTTAAATCTGCATTTTCACTCCTGCAAACTGGTCATTGTGCAATAATTGAAATCAGGAGATTACGCACAGTGACTGAACCTCGCACATCAGATGGAAGCAATTCTTAAAATCTACTCCATTTTGTTTATGAGTGTTGAAGCTTATTTTTATCTCGATGGTCAATCAACAGAGCTGTCGTTATTGTCCTTCAGAACATTCAAAGCTACTGCGTCAGTAGCTAAGTTGTGTATCAAGATGATACACAACTTCTTTCTGCCGGAATTGCGAAGAAACCGTGTTTCTATCGGACGCGTGTGGTTTTCAGCAAGATGCATCATTAATCGACGTTAGCCTTGCTCTCTTTCCTGATCGCCTCATATAAAGGTTTGATGACATGCCTTGACCTCCTCGGTCCCCTGATTTGTCCATTTGTGATTTTTTCCTTGTTATCTCAAGATACTTATATACGATCACAAACCCCACACATTAGAAGAATATTGAAAGAAGTTATTCGCGCAGAAGTCGCCCAAATTGACAGAGCGATGTTCAAAACTTCGGAGAACGCCTCCATAAATGCATGCATTAACAATAACGGACACCATATGCAAGATGTTTTCCACAGTTGATTTTGTCAAAAACTATGTCATTACGAACTCAAATCTGTCAATAACTTTTTCTTCTGCGAAAAGTATCAATTTAATAACGTTTCAAAAGACATCGGTCTTATCTATCTACTATGTTAAATTAAGAACTGGAGCTGACGCGTTTATGGATCTCTCTCGAGCTTTTGACAGGGTGTGTTGTTGGCTAAATTGGGAATAAAAATAAAATCAGTCTAGAAGGAGGTATTGTGTGGATTTCCTTTCTCGTACTCATGTTATTTTTATTGTATGTGAGCGACTTGCCTCACGCAGTATTGTTTACGGATGATTCATCATCTGTAATGCGAGCTGATTCACTACTACATATATCAACACTATTAGAAATGAATTTACATGAACTAGATCAATGGTTCTCGCAAAATAACCTAAAACTAAATATTGACGAAACAAAATTAATAGCATTCAGCAATGACACTAAAGTTATATCTGCAGCAAATACTGACCGCTGTCGAAGAGACGATCTTCTTGGGGTTTAAGATGGATCTGGGATCAGTCGGAGTAGATATATTAACTACCTAACGTCCAAATTGTTATGCCTTAAGAGCAGAGTTACTGATAAAAACCTGGGTTAGAGTGCTACGGTTAAGCTTTACTGCGCTAATGTGCATGCCAGACTCTAGTATGGTATTCTGTTTTGGGATGGTGCTGTGGATGTGCGACGTGTTTTTGCGGCTGAGAAGGCATGTGTTAGTACTGGGCTCCAGATGAAATGTAGAGACTCATGCAGAGAGGCATTAGGACACTATAACATACTAACTCTCCCGATTTGGTCATAGTTGGCAATATCCAGAGGTGGGACAATTCTTCATGTTCCTCAGATGTTTCAACACCGCATTTTCTCAAATTCTTGGTATAAACAATGTCGGTAATTTAGAATGGATATCAGGAAGACCATAGCAGCTATGGTCTTCCTGACGCAAAGATGCGAAAACATTTACAATATTTTGAGGATCCTCGAAGCTCAACTTACCATTAGAAACTTTTCCAGGTAGTATAGACATAATCTAAATACATAGGAATTTCTATTTATAAATGTACTAAAGTGGAAAGAAATTGTGGTTGCAAATAGATTTGTTCTAAGTAGATAAGAAATACTAACAATTCTTAATATCCTATTACAATTTTAAATTTTTAATTAAGATGTTAATGTATTGAATTCTAAATGATATCATTTCTTCTAAATTACATTAAAATTGTGTTAACTCGCAATTTCGATCTTTTAGTATTTCAGAGAAGCCGATAAAATATCTTTAACCTAACAATGAAATATTTGAAATTCAAATTTTGAAATGTCAGGGGCAGCTTTCCTGTTTCGCTTTATATTTTTTTAACGCTTGTCCCAAAATCAAATTTCCTTAGGTGATCACGGGTGAAAAATATTATACCTTCTCTCCTCGTCTCCATTCATTTCGCTGTCCGGGATAAATTATCGTTCCTGTGTGGACATCACCGACGAACTTTCACATGGAAAACAGGTACACGTACAAATTAAATACGTTTACTTTGGCATGTTAACCACTCGGAATGTTTCGGCTCTACATTATGCCACCATAATGAATGAAATTTTCGAATTTGTCCCGTCGCAGAGGCCATATGTTTCACACGTTCCGTATTTTACTTTCTCGTCGACTCTTTTTTTTTTCTCTCTCAAACCATGCGCTTAACGTCACTAATTTACGACGAAAGCGTCTCTGGCATTTCCACCAAACCGGACGGAGGCCCGTTTTGTGTTGTTCCGCGTAACGTTTATTAATTTTATTCAGCATGAGGAGCGCTTTTGTGTTCCGCGTTTTATTCGTCTTGTTTTTTTTGCCATCTCGTTCCACTCTAACAGTAGCTGCTGTCACCGCCGCCTCAAAACACCGCGTTGTAGTAAATAATTCCGAATTTTTCCGAATTTGCGTGAGTTATGTAGGAGAATACAGCGTTGTAATATGTACTTGAAATGGTTGGCTGTAAATGCTGCTACGGACAAAGCACTCTCCGACTATATGAAATGGGTTCTGTTTAATATAAATGATGTAAGTATATAAAAAATAAACGCGAACTCTATTCAATTGCACCACTACTTACCCACAACAAAAATACTTATATTATATTTGTCCTGAAGTATATGAAGCGATTCAAAAAAGATTTTGCAATTACATCAACTCCTAATTATTAAAGGAATAGCTTCCTCGAACTTACTGTGCAAAACTAATAAACCTACGTATGTACTTCGGCGACGTTCTAACGAATCCACATTATTAGTCTCTATCTATACATTCCACAACATACAATTGCTATGTTATTTTCTATTGAATATAAATTATGCAAAGAAATTAGTAGCGTCAAAATTTATTTTACTTATATTAATGTTTTATTTTTAAGGGATGTAATAAAAATAATAGAGCAAAGAGCAATAGAGCAGGGATTGAAGATAAATGAGAAGAATACGAAATATATGAGGTTAGGAGAAACCCAAAATCCACAAAATGCATCGATAGAATTTATAGCAGACGACGGGAAACAATACAAATGTGAAGAAGTTAGGCAATTTAACTATCTGGTAGTAACTATATCAAATAAAGGAGAGGAAAGAACGGAAATACAAGAAAGCATATGAAAAGGAATGAGATGTTTGGCAGGGGTCGAAAGAATGTTTAGATCAAAGTGGGTAACGAGGAAAGCGAAATTAAACATCTATAAAACAATCGTCGGGCCAGTTGTGATGTATGGCAGTGAGCTATGGAAGATTAACCAAAAAGAGGCGGAAGCAGTGGCAGTATGGGAAGGGAGGGTGTTGAGAAAAATATATGGAGGGGTGAGAGAGAATGACCAATGGAGACGTAGTACCAATGAAGAACTCATGCAAATATATGGACAACCCTCGATTGTTAAGGTGATAAGGGCCCAAAGAATGAGATGGCTGGGATATGTTGCGGGGTTACCAGACTCGAGGCCAACAAAACAGGTTCTGGAGGGATGCATATAGGGAAGAAGATCGAGACGAAGACCGAGAACGAAATGGCTCGAAGCGTTGGAAAGGGATCTGAAGGAAGTGGGAGTTAGAGGTTGGAAGAGACTGATATGGAATAAACCAGAATGAAGAAGAATTTGTAACAAAGCCATGGACACAAGAGGCCTGCAGAGCTGAATATATATATATATATATAATGTTTTATTTTACTGTAAAGTTATATAGTATTTTTATAAAATTCTGACTAGCACTACTACAGTTACCTGGTCGTATATTTTTAGTAATGTAACCAAGGATACGGTGACATATTTGCATTTTTGAAACTGGTGTTCGTTATGGAGATTTCTTGTTTAATTCGTTCGTAACTACGGTAAGTGCCTTTGCTTTTTTTATTGGAGTTTGTCCAGAGAGCTCCCTTGGTAATGTGTGGTTGTTAAAAATAAAAAAGGAATGTCTTCTTTTTTCATCTTCTGAGAAGTAAAGTGTTTTTTCGAAACATTAACGCAGAAAATTGTTAGAAATTTGTTTATTATCACTTGAAATTACAAGTACCTATGGTTTGTTTTTACTTAGATTGAATGGTAGGACCTCTTTTTTGGTGTACAATTTATATAACACATGATGTAAAAACAATTGGATTGTATTGAAACTCCTCGGCATTTGTCCCGGTGATTCTGTTGTATCTAACGTTCGAGGTTATTTGGCTGATATTCGTCTGACGGCTATAGGACACTTTCTAGAACCGATATATGTATCTCCACGAATTCGGAACATATGTTTTGCAAGTGTTGTATGAACCTACTGTAAGCGAAATTATATTTTTTTTTACGATTTTAATCAAAATATGTAGAAAATATTTCAAGGTTAAATATCTGCTTTGCCATGTGTCAAAATTATGCAGTTTTTATGAATTTTAATTGAAATTAGTATCAATTCTTTGGTATAATTTATAATGTTTTTCTTATTAGAGATTTGAATTTTCATCAGTTGGAATATTGAGTTATGAAATGCCGTTAACATATTGGTGGAGAATTTAAATTCTTGAATATAATTTGAAATGACTGAATTGAGTTCTAGTCTGAATTAAGATAAAAGAAATATTTGGTAATAATTTATTTTATATAATAGTATGCACCTACTTACCTGAGATTATATGTTTAAAAACTACCTATCTGTCATAATTTTTCATAATATTATACTAGCACAAATAAACTTGTAATTGTGCGGATATTTGGTTTTATTTTGATAAAAAGTTAAAAATACATCACTTAACGATAATAGTACAATCACAGAACAACAGCCTTTTCGTTAATAGGAAGGAGAAAATTTACAGCCTGGGCCACCTGCAAATTGAGGTCTGGTTTATTAGTAAATTTATTAAAGAGTATCACAGATGACTCTGGGTAGTATTTAATTGAGTTAAACAGTAATTTAAAGTCTCAAAAATATTTCTAAAAAGGAAATGTTGGTAAAATAGAGGAATTTCTAGATGGAGATGAAGTAAAAACATTTGGAATAGGACTTTGTTATAGGCTGGCAACCATAAAATCAATAAAGCAATTACCAGAATTGCGTGTTGCATGCAATAAAAATAGAACAAGTTCTATTCCCTGTAATGCTGGTAAAATTGCACTCAGCTAATCTAAAACAATTGCGAACTGTAAAGCGGCCTTGAAAGCTAAGAATTGCAACTAGTAAGGAATTGTGGTTGTTCTTGCATATAACATCTACTGATTTAGTTGTTAGTTGAATTAACAAACAATTTTCTCTTTTAATTAAGGCAAGGGAGAGAAATATTGCGAGTCAAAAGGTCATAAATTTTCTGATACCTCTAAAAACCTTAACATAGGTGCTAGACACAAAGCTACTGTACTAAAAACAAATGATGGTTCTCTTTCAAGCTACGTAAGCGGAACTAACTTTATGACACCTTTTACTTTAAAAAATTGGAAAAAATTGCCTTCTGCATCTATAGAACGCATTTGCTCCTTAATAGATCCCAGTGCGCATCAGACCAATATTTTCTATACTTTGAACTGAAGCAGTAATTTGGCTCCTCACGATAATTTTGTTGAACATGTAGATGACCCACACAAGTGGCACAAAAATATTACTTAATAAATAAAAAAAAAAATTTTTTATTTATAGATTATCGCGACTATTTTTAAACAGCAAGGGAGTTGGAAAAGGGAGAGCTTTTTCAAATGATTACCTTTTTTTTGAGGAAGGAAGTAATTTCTCACAAATTCTTTATAATTAAAGCAAATTTTTTTTTTATTATTGTTTTCCCTTCACAACACTGGGGGAGGGGAGGAAATAGAACTGTTTACTATTTTTTTTATTTTTAAGACACCTCAGGAAAGGAAAGCATTAAAATATTTTAACTAATAAAATTATAATTTTTTTAATGTAACCTCTCAACCCGGTGTTGTGAAATAAATAAATTTAATTATTTCCAAAAAAAAAAAAACTAAATCGTGACCCACTCACCTCCGGTGTTATAAAAAATAATTTAATCATTTAAAATATCACTCTTTTAGCCCCCTACGGAGTTAAAAAATAATTTTATTTTTCAAAACATTTAATGCTTCTTAATTCAATAAATAAAAGTAAACTGCCTCCTCCCGAGGGTTAAAATATGATTTTTTTATTATTTAAAACAATTTCAACACTTCTTTTCCCACAGGTCTTGTAAAAAAACATAAATTTAATAAAAAAAAATGTTCTCACTTTACGTTGGCGCATAGTTATATTTTGAAATCAACAAAATTCTAAAAATTACGATGTTTGTAATACACGATTCATAATCTATCACGACGCAAATTTTCAGTAACAATACTCAAGTTGAAAGATGTAAAAATGTAATTTCATTGCTATATTTACTAAAGCCGAACAAATATGTACGCTACCAGCTCTATATAATATTTCAAATATCTTCGCCTCGCCCTATTCTTACCATTTCCTAAATAACCCGTCCATTATTCTTACATGCCCATACTTAGGGAAGTGAAAGAGCAAATATCATTACCAATAAACGAGATAAGTACTTTCTGTTTGCAAAGTAAACAAACGATCATACCGATTTTGCGGTGTTATAACCATTTCTTGGAAATACCGTGATACGCACTAAAACAGCGAACGAATCCGCATGCAACCAACCTCTAGTGGAAGAAAATCTCCATTTATATCGAGCTCCTCGAAACATACCGGCATTTTTTACATTGGGCTATTACCATGCGTACCGTGCTTTGATGTCGTCTTCTACAAAGATTATTTAACTGGTTATTCTTGTGTCAAGCGACTGTATCTAAGCAAATATTAGTTCTACTAGCTTCCCTTGAGAAAAAAAACGAACCTTCATATTAGGGCGAAATTGCATTGAGGGTTTCCTCTTTCTAGAAATTCTGTAGCATGAAGTTGGTAAATCTAAAGTTTCATTCGTAAAAGGTCCTGAATTTGATTTGAATGCTTTTACAGTACCACCTAAGTTTTTACTAAAACATAAATTAACAGCCAAAATGCATACAATTTTTTTTTTCGGTGGAAAATCCTTTATGGACATCATGTGCTTCTCTCTTGCAGCATAATAGTGTGAGACTCCCTTTCATCGTCCAGGTATACTCACTAAAAACCACCCATTTTCCTCGCTATGTGATTGTCACGGCACCATCCTTGCAGAATATCACATCGTGACAACACCGAGCACCTAACGCGTTCTTTCCCTGTCCTCTATTTCTTTAGCTTTCATGATATCTCTGACCATACCCTCGATCACTTTCCAGTTTCCTTCAGATTCCATCATGATGCTTGCCATATTTTCTGGTGTAATCTCTCTTCCCAGCCTCTCCCTTGCCCTCGTTCTTTCTTCTTCTCACCGGATACAGTAAAAAAGTGTATGCTCAGCCGTGTCCGTCCCCTCGCAGTACAGGCACTTGTCGCTCTCCGTCTTGCCTATTCGCTTTTGGTATACTGCGAAAACTCCATGGCCAGTCAGTCCTTGGCTGAGGTAATAGTCAAGCCTTCGACGCGTGCATGTCACCCACTTCTGCAGATCCGGCACCAGCCTTTTGGTCCACTGCCCCTTTTGTGTGTTGTTTGTCCACCTCTCCTGCCAACTTTCTAGTGTGTTACGTTTAGCCTCTAGAGATGTACATACCATGCGATCATATACTTTTCGCCTCTCCATCGCCATTAAGTCTATAGGCTGACAACCAGTAAGGACCTGGAGCGCCACGGCAGAAACCGTTCTAAAAGCGGCCGCCACCCTAATCAATACCTTCCTCTGGGCTCCCTCCATTATGGCACAGTTTCTTTTGATGTTTAGCGCATCCTGCCAGACCGGTGCCCCATATAGTAAAGTTGAGTGCACAACTCCTGCCAGCACTGCCCTCTTGCATTTGGTGGGCCCTCCAATGTTTGGCAGCAATCTCGTTAGCTTTCCGGTTCTTTCCTCTGCTCTCCCTGCTGCCTTCACCATGTGCTCCCTGAAGCCACCTCGCCGATTAAAATAAACACCCAAGTACTTAATGCATTTCTCCGGGGTTACATGTACGTTGTCAAGTTTGAAGGTTACTCCTTCAAGTTTTCTTTTGTTCGTTATAAGCAGAGCATTGGTCTTCTCACACAATGGTCTGTATGCCTCAGGTTTTCCTGGCTTACTCTCTTTTGGCACCAATATGACTTTAGCCACTTTCCACTCCCTTGGAAAGCTTTGGGTCTTTAAAAGTTTATTGAAGACTCCCAATAGCCATTCGCCGTTTACCCTGCCAGTCTCCTTAGTAGCCTCCGGAGGAATTTTATCTGGGCCAGGAGCTTTCCCATTTTTCATTTTACAGAAGGCTTGTTGTAGTTCGACATTGGTAAAAGGTGGAACTCGTTCTATCTTTTTCCTTTTAGGGTGTAGCTGTTCTGTATTGGGATACGGGAAAAGTTCTCTTACTATTTTAATCTTCTGTGCCTCGCTTGTTTCATATGGAGTTTGGTTCTTGATACTCTTAATAGCAATTTTGTAGCCTTCACCCCATATATCTTGGTTAAGTTCATCGCAGAGTTTCCTCCACTGTTCTCTTTTGGATGCTCTTACTAGTGCCCTCAGCTCTTTCTTTTTGGTTTTATATATTGCATTTAGCTCTGTCTTCTCCTGCCCTTCTCTCGCCTTTTTGGTACATTGCCTTCTTGTAATGACACACTCTTCTCTCTTCCTCTTTATTTCCAGGTTCCACCAATACGGCACTTCTTTTTTTATCCCGATTTACCCATTCTACCGTGCTATTTTGGTATGCTCCCCTTATTATTTCTGTGCATACTATGTGCGACTCCCTATCTTCCCTCGCCATTCTCGGTAACATAAGGCTCAGGTTAGCGCTGAACGCGTCCCATAAATGCATACAATTAATTAACGTCGTAACTTTATCAACTAACCACGTTGACGTTTTATCTACTGACTAGTACAAATCCAACCTTTCGTTAAACTAAAGCACATCTTGTATAACGCATTAAAGTAAAAAGAAAAAAACTACTATTCAAGTTTATTTTTCCCGTGCTTTCCTGTTATAAATTGGAAAAGTTAAATTAGCCCTAGATATTGTTGGAAGACCCAGTCTTCCACACACACGCACAAACTTTACTGAACTAATCTGCCATCCTACAAACAGCGTTTATTTAAAAATACCCGTGTATATATATATATATATATATCGAATCCCCTACCGAATATTCTTTTTAAAATATACTTTGCGCAAAGGAGACACATGTAGTAACCTACTTTACAGTAGTTGTACATTTACGAAAGCGTATTTCCAGGTCGGAAGGATCCACAGCAGTACTCCGAGTGGCGCCAGTTATGGTATCCGAACTTCGAAGACTATGCCAGGTCCGAAGGGATTATCGGCGATAACAACACGGTTACGAATATCACTGTGCAATTGGGAGCTACCGCTTATCTGCACTGCCATGTGCGGAGCGCAGCTGATAGGACGATCGTCGGAGCCGAGGTATGCAATTGTAGAATGCTTGATATTCTTGTAATTTGATGATAATGTCGGAAAATTGTTTTACACCAACGTGAAGAGCCGAGAGGGAACACAAGCTGCAAGTATGTTGTTTACAATAATATGTAAACAGAGACGTTGTGAGGACGTTTCCTTAAACAAATAGGTTTGGTGAAGAGAAATTTTGTAGCGCTCCAAAGGTAAAATTATATTCTTACTTTGGGAGTAGTAGAACGATACATTCTGGACGGTGAATAAATATTTACTAAAATGGTAATTGATATAATATAATAAAGTAAATGCGTTGATATGTTCCTGCCTTAAAGTTCTATTGACAAAAAAGTACGTCTTTAAAAAAAAAAACTTACAATTAGATGTATCTTCAGTACAATACATTGCATTTTGTTGTGATAAAGGTTTCCTGCTTCATAACCCAGTTTTCTACTAAAAGTAATCCTAAAAGTAATAACTGTCCTGATAACAATATCATTTGGCAATGGCGTAATAAAAGCATCGGTTGACACTAGAGCGCTACATCCTTCTACTCATAACTAATTGTTAGTGCTATCACTCAGAATATGAACGAAAAATAGGATTGAAGCCAATTAGATGTAGATACAGACATATCGAAAACATTTGACGTTATTGATCATTGACTTTAGATACAGATTCACTCAATCTGTTTGTCTAGATATCGGGTGGAACATTCAACATCGTACCCGAAATATAGCTTTAACAACGTCATATATAATGGATATACATTAAGTTGTCTGTCCCGTTGTATGGCAGGATTCCAATCTTCGACCTCTTCTTTTAGATGTATTTATAAATGATTTAGTAACTAGATAACAGAGTTGGATTAAAACTTATTTAAATAAGCTAACGGATGAGGATAATTAACAGCATCAGAGGAATGACTGTACAGATATGACTATCTACTGGCCGTTTCAAATACTTCCAAAATATTTGAATATGCCATGCTTAACAGTCTATTAAGCCATCTAGATAAAAATGATATTGTGACTGGTTGTCAGCATGGATTCAGAAATAATTATTTCACTATAGCTGCGGTGTTTTCGTTTTTGTATGCAGTTTTAGATGTGCTGGATCGTGGGCAGTGGATTTTTTTGTGAACTCTGCGGAGCGTTGATTGTGTGGATCTTGACATTTTTATGGAGGAGCTGGAATTATATGGTGTGCATAATGTGGTAGCTGACTGGTTTGGTTCTTACCTCACAAATCGGTTTCAGTTTATAAAAGTTTCATACAAAACTTTTGATAGTTTTGTGCATAATATCGAATCGGTGCGTCTGTTTATGATGATCGGAGTTCCATAGGGCTTAATATTGGACCCTATTCTGTTTTTACTGTTCATTAATAATATAGCTGCATTAATTAATTTTTCCCTTTTTATTTATGCGGATGACACATCTGCGGTTGTCTCGGGGAAGGATGATGTAAGGCTTCAAGATCTGGCAAATGCACTTCTTAAAAACTGTGTGTGTGATTCGGCAAAAATAATACTAAAGAAAACCGAATTGTTGCTCTTTCATACTGCACAAACGCGTAGCTATGGTAATTTAAATATTCAAGTCAACAACCTTACTATTGAAGCAAGTAGAATTACATTTTTTTTATGTATCCATTTTGATGACATGGAAAGATCCACTCTATTGATGTGTGAAGACGTTCTCAAGACAGTAGTATATATCTTCGTTTTGCGGCAGTCGTTTAGCCTAAAAGGTCTATGGTACCGCGTCTATGAAAACAAAACAAAATACACTATCGTCAGTTACCTAATTCGAAATTATTTGTAGCAACCATTGGTCGTCGCAGAAGTCAGTTTGATTGATGAGGCAAGAATTACTTGCAGAAAAAGTGGTATGTCAATCAGGCAAATTGCACAGTTACTTCCATAATACAGTGTTGGGGGGAACAAGGCGATTTCACCAGGAAAGCTGGTTCTGGACCGCGAAGAGTAACAACTACAGCTCAGGATAATGCCTTAACTGATTATTTGCGGAAAAATTTCTTTGAAACCGCGCGTAAGGCCGCAAATGGAACAAATCTTCCTAATACATGCTTGATGACGATTAGTTACAGAATTCGCGAAACGAATTTAACAAGCAGAGTAGCTGCTAGGTAAACAATAGGTACTATTTAGTTGAAATTACATATACAGTTCATGCACTGGGAATTGGCGGAAGACACGCCCTCGCGTGCATCTACGTCATTAGCTCCAGGTAATGGCCGTACGGTATTGCAGCTACGAATTACAACAAACACTGAATTAGGATTTTTGATGGAATAGCGAAGATAGTTGGGGCAGCTTTGCTCTCACGACTGAAAATCTGAATATTTCTTCGGGTGTGTCTCAGTCCATGAAACACCCCCTCTTGCTAAGATTGTTTGACAGCTATTTTGACAAGTGAACCCAGAAAAACTTTAGAATCTTCACAGAAAAGTACGGCAAAGTAACGGAAGTGACACGTTAGTACTCCAATTCGATATGCGCTTACTGTACCCTATCGTCCACAAACGGTAAAGCAACGGAAGGGATGCGATTGGCCGTTCAATTCATAGTTTAATTCAAAGTGGCGCGTTCTATCTTCGAATAAGTGTAGTAAGGTTGTACTGGTAGGTACAAGGATGTGGTAGCCGAAAAATATTATTTACTTATATTATTTATGAATATTTTCGAATATTTACCTATAAATAATTTTATGCGAACGATTTACTGTGAAGTAATGGCGTACACCAATTTTAAGTATAAAAAAAATTATACTTACGCTTTCTGTATTGACCTATAATGAGATTTTAGCTAATCAAAGATTTAAATCCAATAAATGTAGGGTTGTATTATGTGTAAAATCATTTAATCCTATAAATACTGTAACGTGCCGTTCCATGGGAAAATCTAATTCAGTGTCAAAATTTGAATTTATTTCGAATTAATCATTAATTCTTTTTATTTTGATTGATTTTCCCTTGGGCGGTAGCGTTGCTACAGCATGCTATTTTGTTTCATTAAGTTTTGTTTGTCGTTGAGTGTCGTTTCCGCAGACGTTGTCCGATCACGCTCGCTCAACTCTCACCATCGCGACCGCGTGGGGGGAACCGCAAGTGTATATAAACCGTGCGCTTAGCACAAACATGGAGAGTTCACGACTGGTTAGGTCCTTCCCAGTCCGTTCTGGCTGATGTGTCAGAACAGCTTTCCTGGTACTCGTCAAGCTTCTTATTTTAATTATTCCCGGCCTGCTTGTTAACGCTGTCAAAGCTTTCGCGGTGTAACACAGAGATATTACCGGTTTTCTCCTTCTTTCGCCGTAGCGTTGGCACAGCTTTCTGGCTAGCCCAGGGTTTTATTTACAATCATTCCTGTTCCGTAAAGTTTAGCCGTCCGCGTACCTTTCGACCGACCACCGTATACAGATTGTCGTTTCATGTTGTTAACAGAAATAAAGCCATCAGTTTCCGCGTCTAAATTTTGAAAGTGTTACCGAAGCCCCGCGAATATTTGATTGTTTGTCACTGTACATATATTTATGTATGTTCATGACTGTACATACATATGTTTTGACACTTACCTTCTGTTTCGCCGTATATATTCGATGTCTTTCACCCCTGTTGTATGGAAATAAATGTTTAATTTATAAAACACTTTCACTGTTTTGTTGCGCAATTCAAACTAGAACCCTGAAAATCCACGCACTCACACTCACAGCTACCAGTTTGGGATTGAAACTTTATTGTAACGGCGTGAATAAGAAGCAACACTGTTTAAGCCGCCACGAGATTGTAATTCACCGTTTGATAGCAGGCCGTACCACCAGCGCCGCCGAACGAGCTTGGGGCGAACCTCCTCTTTCAACTTACGGGCATCAACCCATGAGTAATAAGCATTTTAAAAGTAAGTAAGTAATCGAAAGCTCGTTAGCAAGGTATGAAAGAGTATGCAGTAAACATCAGTACACCGAACCGAACCGAAAGAAACGTCGTTGCAATACCATTCTATGCGACATACATTATATTTCTGTCGTCAGAAAATTATTATTTAATGATGTGGGAGTTCTCTTTGATAGTAAAGTGCTATTGAAATAAAGTGTAATTAAAGATTTTCTTCTGTGTGCCAAAGCTGAATGTTGCTTTTTAGATATGTATTGAAAAACACAGGGAAGATTTAGGTCGATTACGCCTCCTTTTAGAATTATCCCTATTAGGTATACATAAAACATAGTTGTCAATTAGGAATACTTTTAAAAAAATTCATCACTCTAATGCTTCAGTTATGCAACTTTCACACACGCTTTTCGCTTAAGAAATATCTAACGATTTCACCGGAAAATGAGGTTAATTTCAAACCCCATGCAACTTTTGCAGGCAACCAGTATAGATAGATAATTCGCGTGTGCCCATTTAATCGATATAGACATTTAGCCGCTAATGACGCGCGAAATCTTAACTAGATTGTGGTTTTGTTACACGTCATCAATAACCCTTAACTAGGACGCATGGTATCCGGCAAGAGAGATAATAACAGCCAGTGGAGACAGCTTAATTCGACCCACGATGCTACTAGCACAATGTCGATAATTGGCCTAATAGGGATAGTGCTACATCGATGTATGTTATACACGTTTAAGTGGTTATCTTTGGTGTGTATATCTCAATTCCCAACACCTTTTCAATTAAGTTTACGTATTTTGGATGGAAATCGATTTCTTCAAATGTATGATTATTAATGGAAACAACTGAACTGTTTTCTAGCCCTGTTATTTTCTTCTGTGCTGGTCTAAACAACATTTATTAGCCGTTAATTAGGAAACAAAATGAGAAAAAATAAATGAGAAGAGAAAAAATATTCAATATTAGGAACGATGTCTATAGCTCAATTGATTTCAAACATATGTATTTTAATTATATTATAGAGGAACTATTCTATAAGCTTGCAGTTAGTGCAAGAAGCAAGCTTAATATGATTATAGATAATGTTATCGATCGGCACCTACTGTAAAATGAACATTAAAAAAAGTTTAGCTTACTCCGATAATTGTGAGTGGCGTGTTGTACCATGATCAACTTAATCTTTGATTACTATATCTTCATCTTAGTAAGCTGTGATTCTGATACAGTTTCCACTGTATAGTTGAGAGATTCTGACCTTCGATACCATTAACCTTGGAATTTCAAGGCTGAGGCCACTGCTATCCACAGAAATATATTTCCCCCTGATAAAATTGTGCCCATAAAGTAGTCTTGTCAATAACACATATCGCAGCTCCTTTTGTATGAGATGTTAAAAAATAAAGATAGTATTAAGCAAGCTGCAACTACAAAAACGATATGAACTATAAGAGAGATAACTACAGTCAGCCTAAAAAGTTTGCTTTACAAACATTAGAGATCGAGGTATCCGCACAAATAGTTCGCTAACCTAACAAAAAAATTAAATTCAGCTGAAACAATGGAATAAGCCGATACTAAGGTAACAGATGATTAGCAGTAGCAGCAACGATAAAGAATGAAAAAAGTTAGAGAATGAATTGTAAAGGCAACATTCATTAGAAAATATTTTCGACGCCCACAAAACGATTTTATATTATGGCTTTTTTAATTATAAAAATACTAAAGGCCCTAAATCATAAACAGATGGTTGATTATATACTAAAATTAAGATTCAAGAAACATTTTACTAAGGACGAATTTATTAGTAATTAGTTTATTATAGTATTTTATAATATAAAATTACTTAATTTTAAAAATTTTAATTTTAATTTATATGCAGGAATAATATCAAGTAGTGAAATGTTTGTTTTTCATAATTTAGTTTCTCACCACTACCACTCTCTTAGAAACAATTCTAACTGGACACTAATTGATTATGTCAGAATGACGCTTCATGTAGTAGAAGGTGATATTATTTGCCAGACAGTTAGAATGGGGGGGGAGGGGGGTACATAGTATCCCCTATCGTTTCATTGCCACACATTACTCCTGTATATACCTACCACTATTGTACCATGTTTGGTTAAACAATTTCTATACTACCTCTAAAAACTTTAATTTAACATGAAATATCTGCGTATGCAATATATACGATGAATCACTTTTGCCGCGTTCCAACGCTATATTTTGTAGGGTTCTCCAACGTACTTGAAATTCAATATGGGATAGGTATACTTATAATAAATCCTGTTTACATTTCCTAATGGCCTCGTTAACTAAGAATACAATACCATACCTATAAATATTTTATTGTGTTTGCATATGTACGTAGATACATCGGTAGTAGTTGCAAAAGGCACCGTTCTAATTTTCGGATATAATTAATACGTTACTGAATTGGATAGAAAATATAAACATGGCAGAGCTGTTGGTTGTAATAATAATTGTATTCAACCTCAAGAATATCTATTCATATTAGTCTCAACAAGGACTTCCATGTGTCATCTACAATTAACCGTCTGTTAATAAACTTAAAAATGGAAATACCTCTATACCCAAATGTATTAAGCGCTCCACATTGTCTTCGAATAATCAAAGTAAACTAAAAAGTGAAACTCTTAGCTTAAAAATATTATACTTAAGTATTATTTTATTAAGGATAATACCTTTTCCATACCGGGGAAAAACTGACTTCTCAGAATCTTGAAAATGTATAAACTGCTATATATCTACAAAAAAAATACATATCTCAATAAAATGATCACATTGTAACGAGCCGTTCCATGGCAAAATCTATTTCATCGTCAGTTTTAAGTTTATTTTGAATTAACCATTAATTCTGTTCTTTGGATTCATTTTCCCATGGGAGGTAGCGTTGTTACCGCATGCTATTTTATTTCATCAAGATTTTATTTGTTTAAACTCGTTTGATTTATACTACATTTTCGCTGTTTCGTTCCGTAATCTAAACTAGAACCCTAAATATCCACGCACTCACACTCATAGGTACCACTTTGGGGTTGAAACTTTATTGTAACGACCTGAATAAGACGCAACACCGTTTAAACCGCCACCAGGTTGTAATTCACCGTTTGATAACTAGCCATACAACCAGCGCCGCCCAACGAGCTCGGAGCGAACTTCCTCTTTTGACTTACGTGCATCAACGCATAAGCAAAAAGCATTTTAAAAGTCAGTAAGTAAATTATCGAAAGCCCGTAAGAAACGTATTAAAGAATAAGCAATAAATATCAGTACAATGAACCGAACCGAAAGAAACGTTACAACATCAACACGTAAAATATCTGCCGCAGAGATAATGTTTGGTGTGCATTTAAAAACATCATCAATAGAGTACAAAAAATGGGAAACGTCAAAACTCAATTTAAATTCATGTAGTTATTTAACTAAAAATTATATAAATTGCTGAAAATGTTAACTATCGTCTTCTATACATTTCAACACTCTGCAATGGAATTTCCGACAACATTGTCCAACAACGTTAAATTAGAATTATTTTCAACAGTTTTTTTCTTCAATTCTTTGTTGCAAGTCGGCTAAATTATCCACACATGTTAAGTGCTGTTTTTTATGTAAGGTCATAAAAAAGGCATGGTGCCAAATCATATGAACGTGGAAGCCAAGGGATTTCTGTGTTTCGACTAACTATTGGATCGTAAAAAAAAATGTCTCAGCCAATGTTTTAACTGTACAATGCGGAGTATGTCGCTATATTAGTGCTTCTTTTCAAGCATATTCTTTTTGCTACCTTTAAAGAATATTGGCCCAATCATCCGGCTGTGATCAAAAACTGACCAAACATCTATTTTTTTCAGTATGTAGGGTTGATGAATTATTTTGTGTGGGTTTACATCGCTCCAAATTCTGGTGTTTTGGTAATTCGCAAATCCTGATAGATGAAACCATATTCCATCAGTCCAAATCATTCTTTGTAATGATTCGACATTATTGACTCAAGACGTGGTGCATAATCTGCTGGTTTCAATTCTTGTACATCTGTAACACGGTAAGGATAGTGTTCGAAGGAAAAGTTCTGTAAAAGTTTATGAGTGGTTCCGATGGTGACTTGCCCTGTTGACACAATTGCGTAATAAATAATTTCGGTGCATCATCCATTGGCAACTTCTTCAGTACGTTTTTATGATGCTTCACTACAGAAACAAACTTACGGCTCTATCTAAAGTGCATCTAAAGTTTTAAAGTGCATATTGTCAACAGCAAAATTTGGAAACGGTGCTTGAAATTTTTCTAAGCAGTTTTGGAGTTAATAAACCCATTCTTTTTCAGTACGGATGCCATTGCGAAAGTAACTCGGAGTTAATAAACCTATTCTTTTTCAGTACGGATGCCATTACGGAAGTAACTTTCAACCAAGAAAGCTTTTTTTTGTTCTAAAGAAAATACCACAGTTGCAAGTTGTACGTTGGGGTTACACCAAAAACAATGCCTTGTTTAGCTATAGAAACAGCTGATTTGTACGAAATGGGTTAAAAACGCGGTAAAATAAACAAATTAAGGAATGCTTGTCTGGCAATTGTCAAGTGTATAATTACAAGATCCAAGTTCCGAGTAATTACAAGTTCCCATTTCTACTTTATCTTATTCTGTCAAAAAATCACAGATAACTTGATGACGTTTTTAACTAAACACCCGTTACTAAAATATAAAGTTAAGGGTAAATAATAGGGATGTTTATCGCATATATGCTTATATCTACCTTTACAGTATATTGACCTACCTGCTTATTCACTAACGTATTGTTCAGTAGCTCATTCAAAAACATATCCAGTAGGTGTATATGAAACTGCACCAGTACATTTTACATAATAAGCAACTCTAAAACACCATCGAGTATATTTTCCAATGAATAGCGAAAGCAAATATTTGGGTAAAGAGAAAAAATAGTTAACTACTCCATCCATTATAGCCTGGCTATTTATGAAGCTTTTGTTTTGCATGCATTACTAAAATTTCTAACAGCAACATTGGCAGCTATTCATTAGTCTTTCATTACAAGCGAACAAAGAAGCAATGTTAAAGTGTAACCGGAAACAAGGGATTGTATTAGAAAATGCGTTTTTCGATCAATATATTTTTGTAGAATCAAAAAACCTTCCTTTTCCATCAAAGCACTTTTCCCTAGATAATACTTTGGAGCAGCGTAAAACTGCAAAATGGACATCCATCTATTTAGATATAAAAAAAAGCTGGCTTAAAGACCCATTATTCAATTGTAAAAATTTCCGCTTCCACATAAGCAGTAAAGATACAATTTACTACCAATAATATAAACGCGGCATAATAGCAAATATAATAAAGGTTTTCCCACGAGATCTAATATTTTATTGTCTTTTTGTCTTTGTTTGACGAGGGAACGATAACAGGCCTAGTTTCACCCTTAAACGGTTTCCATAATCCTGCTTAAGTAAAGCGTAACAGACAGTGAGGTAGTAAACATAGGGAGATTTATTATTGGGGTTTCGTTTGGAATACGTTCCTTTACGGCACGTCAGAAAAATGCTGTTTTAATAAAAGGGATGTGGTGTGATCGCCATAAAAAAGTTTGTGGTTTAATGTAATGATCCCTGATATTATTTTATATTAGTTTTATCCAGAAATAAAAAAATGATATATGTGGATGTATGTTTAAGGACGTGTGTTCAGTTTTCTTTTATTTTTATTAGAATATAACCTATAATTTCCTGATATTTTTATGACACCCTTGATTAGGTGCTAAATGATGAAATCAAAAACAACACCATCGTGCTTCCTAATAGGCTATTTATTAAACTACATTTATGTGAAGGAAAAATTGCTGTAATAGGTTTAAAATATACACATCTAATAACACAGGAATTTATTTTGGCAGTTGCCACAGGATCAGTGAGCTTAGATGACATGAAATGCGAAAAGAATTATTGAGAATTTAATGATAGGAATCCAGAATTTTGAAACCTAATGTCTATAAGACTAAACTTCAGTTGTTCGAAGAGTTGGAAGATCGAATTAGAATGGCTTTTCAAGAGATAGCATAAGACACGACTCAGAACTCATTAAGGTAATTCGTTGATAGATTAGGTTATTGTGAGGTTGCTTAAGATCATCAGTTTGAACATCTATTATGAATTGTATTGTTTTGAATAGTTTATTGATACTAATCATTTCCAAAATCTGAAAATATACAGGGTGATCCATTAAAAAAACCATCGGTGACGTCATATCTCGAAACATGTGATAGTTGTTCAAAATTAAAGTATGTCACAAACTATAATAAAAATACTACAAAAACTTAACCCGTAATTTAGAAAAAATCTGGTGTTCCCCTACATTTGCCTAACCCTGTATAGTTGTTTAAGTATGTTGTCACAATGGTACATTTTTTCTATCTTTATCTGATGCCAAAAGTTTTTCTTTTAAACCACCACCCAAGCAACATTTTGTGTTGATTATAAAATAAGCAATAGAATGTCCACGCTATAAACATTGATAACCGTTTTGTAATACACAAAATAAAGTTAACTAAAGATTTAAACTTAGTTTACTTCTAATATGATAATCAAAAAATTCATATTGAGTCGGCGTGTTATACATATCGAGTGTTGTTATACATGCGTCGTTGTGTGACAGTAGCGTAGACAGATACTTTAATACGAATTTTAACATATGCTACGTTTTGTTTAATAAATTTGAAGTAGATATTTGTTTATATGCACTGATAAAAAATATTGTTTAAAACAAATAAATGTCTCTTTGACGGTATTTTTTAAAGCAGCCGTCTCTTTCAGTTAATCCATATTTCTTTCATTCAAATAATATTATTTTTCCACATACTAACATATAATATAATACAAACTAACTGAGGAAATCATTCTTTTAAATAGCAGCGAAGTAATATCTCTTTGTATTAAAGAATCTTTCCTCTCAGTATGACAATATTGTACTTAAACAATATACCTATGTTATGCAAGTCCGTGTAAACAAAATTTATTTGCATTAATTATTAAAATATATTCTAAATTCTGATCTGTAAAGTCCGTTTGCTTGTCGTATGTCTTTCAATAAAGAAAAACTTCTTTCTACATCACAACTAGTGAGAGGTGAATATTTAAAGTATATCTTAAAATTACTATACATTCCATTGTCTTCCGAACAGACATTTTTTAAGATGTTTAAATCCGGATTACGGTTAAAAACTGCGTCAATTTTTTTGCCCAAACGGCCTCCAAAATCTCCGGGAATATTTTTCACTTTATGTAAGGTAGTATTTAGGATTTCGATACCTTCTTCTAGTTTTAAACTTTGAGTTTCTAAATATTTTATAGTATTAGTTAATACTTTAAAGTTAGTTGACTATCTTTCAAGAAACTTTTTGAAAATTGGGTTATTTAACTTTTTAAGGGGAATGTTAGAAGCTACAAGTGCTTCGCATAGATCGCTGTGAAAATCATAAGCTAACCTAGATTGTTCACGATGTGCGTTCGTTTGCAGATGCTCTGTCAATCCACACTTTTTCAAACATTTTAAAATAATTTTACAAGTTTTGCAATTGATCTCTGTATCACTAACTATTGAGAAACAAATGTGATTTTTAATCCATGCTTCCATCACTTGTTGCCGCGGACGTTTTTTAAGTGCCATACTCAATATAAGTAAATCAAAACATTAAATATGAGCACAAAATAAATACCCTTATATTAAACAGAAAAAAGCTAAGAAAACCGCACCTAAAACCTAATAAGTAAAACTAGAAGAACAATAAACCTAATAAAATAACTAATATTATATTGTGAGGACAAGTACTGAAATTTACAAAGAAGATAAATACAAAAAACAAAGAGATATTTTGTGCAACCGCTCTTCACTTTTGTAGACTGTAGACTAATTCCGTATCTAGCGCAACGGTGATGAATAATAATCTATAGTGCCTGCGACTATCCGCTCTTTAATGATAATATATCCGCATAATAAAATATTGAAGTACAGTTTATCATACATCAGTTGGTGGTATACGATAAACTGTATTTTAACGGGTTATTTGGACGTTTATTATGCTGTCGAGTAAAATGCTATATTTCACCCCTGACTTTGTAGTGTTGAGTTAAAACCCATTAATGGCCAAGGGTTGAAATAGTCAAAATTTTGATTTACTTTTTATACACACCTTATTAAGACCTGCTTGAATACACATTTATAGACTATGAATAAAAACAAATACTTGCAACATCTTGAAAATTAATGTTTCGTTGACGAATCTTTGGCATAATATATGAACAAAATGCGATGTATTGCAATAAGCAAGGACAATGTTTATTTATACAAAGATTTATTTATTATTCATTTATTTTTATGGAAATTTGCAAAACAGTCCGGATGTAAATGAACTTTACATTTTTCACATGTATATAAGGTATTTGTTTTACACACTCTACACCGCCGTCGTTGATTTTCTGCTTGTCTAATGATAAGGTGATCTATTCTGTCAAATCGCACCTCTTGAGGTAAACTTGATTTATTAGGTCTTCCTTTTGATGTACAAGGCTTTGGGATTTCTGGAGTTGATTCCTCATCTTCCTCTTGACATAGACTCGTCATTCCTGTCTCCCCTCGCAACAAAACGGACACTATGTAGGATCGAAAATCTACTTGTGATACGTATGAATCTTGAACCATGTTGTGAAGTTTCCAGGCATTTACAATAGTACAGTCGATAAGGTTGATAAATAGGGGCCACCATCATTTCTTTCCTCTTACTTTTATTCTGTAATTGGCCACTGCATTATCCAGCAAATCAACTCCACCCATATTTCTGTTGTACTCCTGAATGACGTTTGTTTGTGGAACAGATAATTCTTTTTTGAGTTTTCTGTTATACCTTTTGACACTTACCAGTGGATGAATGGTACCATTGTTGGATGCTACAGTAACGACAGAGTTGTCATTCCATCTTACAACTAATACATTTGATTCATTGTCGACTGCATAATCAAAGTCCCCTCGAGTTCCTTTCAAAAGTTGTTTACCACTTTTTATGGGACAATTCGGAAGTCGATTTTCTCTAACTGTTCCTGTAAAGAATACCTGCTTTTCTTTTAACATTCTAAACAGCGAGTAGGTAGAAAAGAAATTGTCGAAAAAGAATCGATGCTGTGAGATGTTATCCATGGCACTTATAAGATCAAGCACCACCTGGGCGCCTAATGGTATCTGTCTTTTTTCTGCATTAGGATTTGCACCACCATACGGCATAAATTTGAATAGATAGCCGTCGCTACTGCACATGCACCATATTTTGAATCCAAAACGTATTGGTTTGCCTTTCATATACATTTTTGCAGAATGTCTACCAAAGTACGGTACCATTTGCTCATCGATCGATACATTATGTGAAAAAACACCGAACTGTAAAAACTTTTGATTCATCACATCAAAGAACGGCCTTAGTTTTGCAAATTTACCAGCTTTATTCAAGTTGTTCTTGTCCGATAAATGAATATTTCGTTTTATGGCTCTAAAGGTATTTCTACTCATGCAGTGTCGTACTAATTGTATTCCCTTATCGCTGTCCTTTGACCAGTACATATCACAAGCAGGGAGGGTATGATAGCCTGTTAGTATCAATATACCGATAAATTTTTGGAGCATAGGTACAGACAAATTGAAATCATGCCTGTTGTTATCACGAGCATATTTGATACTGTAATCCACAATTAGTTGCAAAACGGTATTATCCATAAATAAAGAAAATATTTCGATTGGAGTTTTACCGCCTAAGGTTTGCTTGAGTTCTTCTTTTCTTCGAAATTCATTATTAGTCGGAAGGGATGCGTATGGAACTTCTTCCGATTTCTTCCACTCAGGATCGTCATTCTGTTTTGATACTGTTTTCCGCTTTTTGTTTCTGGAAGGCCCTTGTTGTGAGGTCGTCGTTCACTATGCTCAGCATGAATTTCAAAAGTCCCTGCCACGTCATTTGGTTCTCTGTCATCCACAATAAGGTTTTCATCCAAATCTTCTTCGTCGGTCAACACGTCAACTGGTGGAGGAATATATACGGCATCAACCTGTTCTACTTCTTCAACATTTACCTCATCTAGAATCGCTTCTAACTCAACTTCCAATTCCCTAGCATTCAATGGCCGTTTCATTTCCCAACTTTTAGTACACGACATCTGAAATAAATCAATTTTCTGTATGTATTTACACCTACGAAATAGAAATGTTAAATAAACTAAAGTTTAGAAAATTTTTAGAAGAACCGTAAACATCACTCTTAAATAATTATAGCAGGAAGTATAAATATGCTATAAAACTAATAATGTAAGATGCCCACCTACCTTATAAAATATTTTTATATTTACACAGCTAACAACTAGGTACCTATATAAAATTCACTTCACTATTTTTTTTTTTACATAAACTCAGATGTATACACGGCGGTATCTGTATTGGAAATGAGATGTCTAGGGTCTCGGTTTTGCTTGTGCGTATTCAAGTATACATATAAAAGTAGATAATTTTTTTTCATACATCTGGCCAAAGATTCGTATACGAATCACTTACTTCCAAGGGTTGTAAACTTTTAGTACCTCTAGCCAGTGTAAGTTTGTTTATTTGTTTATACTTGAAGACCTATCTACACATGGAGAATTAAGGTTGTGAATATCTGAGAGTGATTATTTATTTAATACGTGACTGGCAATAAATCTGTGTAAAAGTGCCATAAAATACACTTATTTGGAATTTTTTGTTTCCCAAACTAAAGATAATATTGGGCAGCTGTAATTTATTATGTCATACTTACCCATTCATGATAAGAAGGGTGGTAAAGAAAACCGTATAAATATATACAGCAAGCTAAAAAATATTTTTTTTGTAAATGTTTCGTTGACGAATCTTTGGCCATTAATGGGTTTTAAGTCAGCCGTTTAAAACGAAAGCCTTATACTGAACTAATAGGAAACATTTGCTACATTTGGAATACAAAAGATTAAACGTTTATTCAACTATTTTGTGCTGCTTAGATCAGGTACATAATCTTTATTCTCCCCACTTCTAACGCTAACTTCCGCGGCATCCTAGAGTAGGTACTTTCCTCCGCCTGAAAAAAGTTTCAGCAACGGTATGACGCCGGCGCAACCAACTACGTCGAAAATACATGTATATATAAAAATTGGCGCGTCCGTTTCCAATTTCGCGTCTAATTTAGAACCCTCGGAGAAAAAATTACATTCCAATGTTTCTCGCTGTGAGACGTAGTGCGCGCAATTTATATGCAAATTCGTTTCAACTTTCAGCCCGCACGATAATTTCGTCGTACGCAGTAGAATTCTCTGCGCCGCTTTTAACCGTCCCTATTATAAGAAAACAAAATAAATACTATCACGTACCGCAAATATTTATTCTCCCACTTGCCGCAGCGCAAATACCTCTCGGGTGAGAAGCGAAGTTTGCGCGGGTATGCGCGTATGAATCGCCCTACTATGGTTCTGCTGGTTGCCCTCTCGTCAAGCAGCGGGTAGCGGCCGACTGTTTGCCGAATTCTGGTAAAGTATAGCCGCTGGTTGTGCAGATTGAAGTATTACGAGAGCGGGTTTGACGTTAATTGTGAAATCGTGACCAAAACGCACGTACAGAGAGAAAGCAGGAAACAGGTGGGCTGCTCATATTTCTATAAATGAAAACGCCACAGTTGAAAGTGATCAAACTCGATTACTCCTTTCCCAAAACCAATCGAAAAAGCCACTAAACTGATTGTATTTGCTTCAGCATTGCTTTATTGCAACCTAGATAGATAGAATAGTACGTAATTTTCCTTTGATAACAGATATCTATGTGTGTATCAAAATGTGGAAAGGCACCAAAGTTGTTCATACCAATAAAATCATTTCCTTCTCCATATTTTTTATGAATTTGTGAGTAAAACCGACAATACGATTATATTATAGCTATTCTAAAGGACATACGCTTTCTTAATTTCAGGACCATAATGTAAGTTACTATCTTCTTACAATGTATGTGTGTTTGTGACCTTTGTTGTGCTCCCTTCAAATGGTTCTCTATCCTCATATCAAATCATATTATTAAAATCGCTTTCATATCACAAAAATTAAGTTTTTAGTATTTAGGAACTGAGTAGAACGATACTTTTGTACTGTTCAGTTAAACTAATCTTAGGATTTTCAGATAATTTAAAAGAAACATACCAGGAGAGTTTTATTAACACCCTGTAGCACTATTTGACAATCGTTTAACATTTTAAAGTCTTCCAAGCTTTCCGGATAATTATATGAGATGAGAAGCACACCTATTAGTCATGAATCAGTAACGGTGGAAAAAAAAGACTTGAAGTTAAATCACCATTTCCGTCTTCGAAAGAACCGTAATAAATCATAACTGAACAGGCTCAAGCAGCTCTAGATAATAAATCTAATTCAGAAGGAAATACTCCTTTCATTATGCGATGATTTAAGGTTTAACAGTTTCATAAACGTAATGTTACACACGTTTTCCACTTTGGAACGCCCGCATCAATTATATTCCTCTGAAAAGAGAACTACAGTGGCCTGGGTTCACCAGAATATTAGATTTAAAATCTAATAGAGCTATTCACATCACCACCAAAGCTTCCTCTTCGCGCGAACAACACATAATTCTCTTTCTATATTTCACACTTGCTGCCGTATGAAATTTAAAATTTATGTTAAATGGAATACGTAATATGTACAAGAAGAGGGTATAACGGTTCCGGTCGCATGTGTTTCTTATAAATAATCTATGTAGACGGCTCGAAAATTTCGTAATATATATTCTTCTCGCTTTCCTTCTTATCTTATCGTCGGCAAATTTTCTTTCTCGTAGCTGGAAGGTAAATTCTAACGGTATTAGATGGATGCGAATATTGTATTCGAACTGTTGTTGTATCTTCAGGGAGCTGAAAGAAAAATGGTAGAGATTAAGACGGCTTTTGGCTGAAAAGATTTCTTCTTGAATGCATATACGACATCTGTAACGTGGAAACCCCTTTGAAAATCTTTCTTGCAACTTGTTCATTGTGGTTTAACGAACACAAAACAAAAACCTTCTAAAAAAAACTAAATTAAGAGAAAGACTACTCTATGCCGTTTTATAACAATGGGAACGATCCCTCATCGCACACTGTAGGTCATAATAGAACTGTGAACCCTTTAATAAATATTTCTAAGCTATCAGATAACATGGATGGGACTGTGCGAGAATATAACGATCAAAGCTGATAAGAATAAAAATTACTAATTAATTTTCATTTATTTACATTCATAGAGAAAACTATATAATAGGAGAAGTTGGAAATACAATGGGTATTACATTTTTTATTGTAAGCAGTGGCGGTAAGAAAATCCATACTAAAATAGTTAACGCGTAGCCGCTGGTGGCCTAGAATCGCTGGAGTAGCATTGACACCTGGTGTGTCTTCCATGAAGCTACTATTGGTCTTTGGCGTAGACAAAGAGGCTGCGGATCGGCTAAAGTCGAACTAAGGTTTTCCTTTCAATGCGACGTACATGTGAAGCAGCAGAAGGCTGAAGGCGATAGGACCTTGACCTCCACGTCTACCACCTAGGACCTCCAGGTTGCCACTCAGAATGTGCCGACTGGGCAATCAACGGCGGATGTACCCATTGACACATCCATACCTTGAGATGACCCTGCTGTCCCTGACACGGGTGCCGTCATCGCTTCTATGGCTGACGTTGGGGTCGAGGTGGTGGGCTTGCGGAGGCCGTCAACAAAGACCACCCGCGGAGGCGGTTCGACCAAATTAGTCGTCCGATGTCTCCACGTGGTTTAAACATTATACAAATTAACCTGCAACACTATCGGGCGGCTACTGCTAACTTACGTAGGCGCCTAGATAGGCTGCAAGACATTTGTTTAATTCAGGAACCATGGTCTCTGAAATCCAGAATCCCTGGCTTAGATAACCTAGGACGTGCATTTACGTTCTAAGGTATATTAAAACCAATCCCATACCAAACTACTGGGGCAGGGATGTAACAACTGTACAACTAACATGTGATGTACAAGTGAGGCAAACATCAGTAGTGATTGCTTAAGCGTATTTAGCCAGTGGCGAACCCGTCGTATCCTGTCTGCTGATGGAGCTGATGGATTACTGTGGTGGATATAAGCTTTGCTCCATCTGAACTCCCTGACTGTCAGATGGACATCAGACGCATGCGCATTGCTTAATTTGTCAAACATAAAGGTGTTTATTATAATGTATTTACTCAAGGCGCATGCCTCTAATGTACATCTGACAGTTTGCGAGCGAAATAGAACAAGCCTATAACAAACGCCTGGTATAGCCTGTGACTCAAACGCTCATCATATAGCGTGGGACAACCGTGACATAAATGATCGGAGTGGACTCCTCAATGAGTTTATCACCTCCACCAATCTTGACATACTCAATAGAGGATGCGAACCCACGTTTGTCACCTCGCAGTGTCAGACAGTAATTGACATTACACTGGCATCTATTCGTGTTAGGGGCGTCTTGGTTTCTCATTGTTAGAGAAACAATCGGAGGAGTTGCTATGCAGTTTCCTTTGAGAATAACTATTATATTTCAAAGGAGGTACTAATCACTCTTCCTCATATCACCAAACAAGAGTGTTTCTATCGGGGTCAATTCCAAATTTAGTAAGGATTTTCTTCAAGTTTCAAAATTTCAATTAATGTTTTAAAGCAGTTTTCCTGAAACATTCTCATATTAATTTACCTCATCCTGAATTCATCTACATAAAACCTGCCGTCTTATTTACCTTGAGCCCTGTACCGAAGAAGCAAAATCCTTTGAACACCCTATCTCTAATCAGAAGTTGTACGGTTGCTTGGAAATCCAAATTTCTACAATGGTCCTATCTTGACGAAATTTGCCTAAGATGTCTAATTTATAGGTATTTATCTTTTCACTAGAATAAAGAACCCCATTTAACTAATTAAACCATTTCTTTTAATATTGATTTTAATTTAAAAATGTATTATTCCGTTGTATCTACATTAAATGTTATTTAAGGTTATATTTAGCTGCTATGCGTACTCAAGTGTAATTTGAACAAATTGTAACAAATTCGAAATTCTATAAGTACGATTAGAAAGATTTAATTTAATTTCTTGAAACTAACTGTGGATAAGTACCGTGGGATTTGCGATAACAGTTTCTTTTCATGCGAAAGATGAAATTTTGCTAATACATTGTAATACAGTCTCTGTATTATCCTTATTTTCACCTCGTCTAGCTCAAGCCAAATTTTAAAAGAACGTATTTGCCTGAGATTTCTGTTAATAATCAACATCTTTTTATTGGCAAAATCACTCTTTTACTTTGCAAATCAGCTTAACAAGTCACGTAGATGGTAATAATAGACACACATATTAATTCTTGTTTTGACAACAAGTATTTTAATGAAACCTTAAATCAGGAGTAACACTCCCCTCTCGTCCCGAGGTTGACTGAGGAAAATAAGGGTAGCTGCCTCATTATATGCAGGAATCTGAGTGGAGGAAGTGCATTTGTATCTAAACACATATTTGGGGTGGTCAGTTCCATCTGTCGATGGGGATTTGTTACTTATCCTCATTGTTTTGTAATTTGATAAATCTAAAGGAGTTGACATTGAAACACATTCCATTTATTACAAGGTTTGTTCATTTCTGAAAATAAAAATACAATTTTACATAACATTTAAAACATTAATTTACCCATAATTAAAAATTGTTAGTACGGGGAAAAATTGATGGTGAAACATAGCGATATACAGATATTCAGAAACAGTCAATATATGATTCTACTATCCAGAGACTTCTAGCGCGTACTAAAGGATACGAGGATTTTTAAATGGCTGATATAAATTAATGAATGGAACAAAAAAACATAGATTAAATGCTCTGTATTTAAAATCAAGGAACTGTAGTGCTTCCGAAGACTTCAATTCGATTCGATTGTTGTTTCCGCAAATTTCGCACCTAGCATCCATTTTTTATTCGCACTGCATTTATAAAAGGTGTCCTCGCAGAAAATCCTCTCGATTCATCTTACGTCGAACAGCTTCGAGCGAGTTGCAAAAAGCATCGACACGAAGCAACCACTTACGTTTTCGCGTCAGAAGTGTCTGGGGCAGGGCTCGGGCGAACGTCGAATTGTGGAAATTCAATCCCTTTTACTCGTTTACCTACGTTGGCTTCCAACGAAATCGTGGGAGACCACGTAATGTGCAAGTTCACGCGCTGTCCACTGCGAAAGGTGGTGTATACGTGTGCACAGTGAACGGTGGAAAATACAAAAGGTGTGCGCTATTCAATACACTTGAAGTCATATAAGAAAACGTAAATGGCACCTCTCAGTTGGTGACACATTTTACGTTAGTGCTAGTGGTTTCTTTTGAGATAACAGGAGTATAGGGAGAGGAAAAGGAAATAGAGGCATGTATGTATAGTTAGCAAAAGAGGTAAAACAGCCTATACTCGTCTTTATACTAAACAAATAACTAAATTGTGGATTGATTTTTGAATCTGATTTCTTTCACAGTGATTCTCTACGGTTCTTTTCTTTATAGCATCGAACAGAGTTCCCTACGACTTCACTATCAAAATTGACATACGTTTCCTGTATAAATACTATTTAAACGACTTCTATAAATATAATTATTTATTACCTTCCGTATACAGTCTTTCTTAAGGCTTACCTACATATCGCATTGAGCGCATGCCCATGTATCTTTCTTTTAAAATGCCATTTACACTCGACCAACATAATTGTATTTTGGAGCCATGTTTACGAAATGCTGAACGCGAAGATGATAGGAGGTGGAAGTACTCAGCAATGCTTTGTGCTAAGGAATTCGTAAATCAATTTGCTGAGGAACAAATTGATAGTGAAACTCTCCTTCGACGTATTAATCGAGTTATACATCATTTAGAAGAAACAGTATATGCCTGGAAGGAAAAATCACCGGGTTAGTGCTAACTAAAAATGTGGTGGAAAGCGCACGTGTTCGTCTGGATCACAGCCCTGAAAAACCATTACGTCAATCGGACAACAAACCAATGATTTTTTTTTTGTTGTTCTTGCCTTATCCTGCGGATCAGCTCAAAAAATTGTAAGCCGGAAACTCCATTATTATCGGTAAAGAATCTGTTGTGCAGCATTTATTTCCATTAAATTTCGAGAAACGCATTGAATATTGTCTTAGACTTGCATTGACTCAATACTAGTTTCAAACCTTCCGTTTTTCTAACAAAGTCTTGTTTAATTAGCGGGTAATAAAAATTCTCGAAGTATTAGAGTTTGGCCCGCACAAAATTCCATCACTTTTATCTACCAGCGCTCCTTGAACGCGTGTCTTGCAGGTTACAGATCTTTCGATAAGATTGTCGTCTTATACATAAATAGGTGATTCTACATTCCCGGAAATGAACCAGAAAAAGCTCTCTTATGATCCCATTTACCATTCTTGTGTGACCTCCGCCTTCTATTTTCAGAACATGTATTGAGTTTTGAGGTTTTTTGGATAATATCCTAGTGGACCTGGCACATTTCAGAGCTTACTCCATGTCTTCTCCAGGATTACTCCTTGATTCCCTCAAAGCTTTGTTGTAATCAGTAAGGGCCTTTTTTATTCACTCCAAGCTGTGTTTTCTTTCTATATGGAACTTCTCATTCTTTCAAAGTTGCTGTTCCCCCAGGACGCATTTCTGCTATTACCTGCCTTATTTACCATGGGGTAATTGTCATTGAACGCTGATCTAATAGTGTCTTGTATTTGCCCTGACTGAAGCCTTTTTCTGCTGTGTAAGCTTCCAAGTCAGTTCTTAGGGATTTACGATAAGTTTCAAATACAGGTTCATGACTCCCCATATTAAAATTACTGCGCCTGTGATCTGAGCAACTCTCCTCATCAGACACGTCAATAATAGACGGGTTGCTTCCTACACTAGTAATCTAATCTGACATTACATCTATTACTTTCTTCCTTTTGAGTTTATAACAGCATTTCCCATAATAAATTGTAACAGAAATTCATCTCTTGGTTTGTTGTTGGCACTTCCCTAGGTCACGTAGTGTGCATTCACATCACATGAGCTGCTCTACTGCTCATCACCGGGTCTTCCACTTCCCTGGTAGGTCGGGGTCATCAAAGCGATGATATACTGATCCGATAGTTAAAGTTCTCCATCACCCCACCAAGTGTTGCCGAAGCCGCCCTGCTATGTTGAAGATTCGCTTGGATCATTCTTAACTTGGCCATCGAAATATGTCAGCACCTTGAAGTTAAACCTCCCAAGCTTTACAAATGCCCGGTACTGGTCAAAGCTCCCCAAGCAAGTCCTCGTCAGTGGAGAATTCCATGTAAGTTGCATCCTTCCCCACTTTCTCCGTTTCTGCAGACCACATTGTCGCACTCCTAAAACGATATTGTCAATACTCTTCTGGTATTCACGTCCAAAACGGTTGCATCACTTCCCAGAGTCCCAGAAGAAGAGGTTTCCGACGCCCTTTCCTGATTCCTCTGTACTGATTTGTTTTTACTCTGGTCCATAGGTTTAGGCTGGTTACTGCGGGAGGCGCCATCCATTCCTCAATACGGGTCGCATAACACCATTGGATTTGGGGTATGTAGGCTTTTTAACAGGGCCAGATGAAACCTGGTTTTTTAACGAGGTTCATACTCCTTCCCCTCCTTCTTTTTCATCCTGGCTTGAGACAGGCATGGGCAGCGTTTTGTTTAACTTAAAATTCAAATACAACTTTCGTTAGAGTAGATTAAAGACACCTAACTTCACATAGTTGATAAGCGACTTATATTTGATTAATGCTTCGAAAAGTGCCATTATTAGTATAAATATTTATCCAATTTTGATATCAATTAGGTAGCAATCTCGTCGTTAGTATATCCACTTCATTCATCGCTAATTGCAATTATCGGTGCTATGTACTTACTCATAATTTATGAATGATAGGGAGATGTATGTATTTGTAACGGGTGAGCTAGATATTTATGAAATATTTAGGGCAATAGTGTATGAGGATGGGAAGTACATAAACTGACAGTAACTGCGTGGTGACTCGAACATATTAAATCGAGTATGAATACTTAAAATTATAATGTGTAGGCGTAAATGTATTTGTGTTAATAATTATCATTACAGTAGCAACTGAAAACTCTCGAAATAAATCTTAATATATTTAAAGGATCTTTCAAATAATATCGTATTTCTCGAATTCTGAGTTAGTACTGCCACGTAGTGCTGCAGGCTGTGGACATGTCCCTCCTCTGGCCGCTTGTCTCACTAATTGAAACGATATGTATTGAGCAGGCCCGACGAGAGGTGGGCGGGGGAAACGAGGTGATTTCCCCAGAGCTTGGGGAATGCTAATTGTTTTCGAAATTCAAAATTACAATAGTAAAAAGAGATAGTGGGTATAATAGGGCGACCCTTAAAATGTAACCTCCCGAACTCAAAATTTTTTCTTACGATTAGATAGCTCCAACGTGAACTTAAATTTTCAAAATTTTGAGCTCAAATATCTCGAAAAATGGGTAGACACATCGGCAAACGCTTTTCGCCATTCGATTTTCCATCGAAAGATGCTTCTAGTGAAAAACGCGTCTGAAAACGCATAAGGGTTTCGGCAAATTATATTTGCTGAATTTTCATAACTGTAACTTCGAATATTTCAGAAACGATTAGAGGTACCGAAGTTACCATCATTAAAAGACGTATCTACAGTAGAATTATTTTTTTGTGGCGGATGCGCGATAGCAAGAGGGCATGCTCAATGGACTGATGCACACCCGAAGGAATATGGAGAAGGGTGTTAACTCGCACCTGAGAACATAGCCACCCACACTATCCTCGCGATTTGTACAAAATACAAAATTCTGTTTTTATTGTGTATCTTCAGTACTGTACGTCAGCCAACAACTGGGCTCCTCCTTCCTCATCGAACTCGTCATGTTGAAAGCGAGTGGGGGGTAGATTTCGCCATCAGAAAATAATTCTACTACAGTAGTTCATATTAGAAGGCTACTTGACCTCGTGAATTTAAATGTTCAGAACTTTGAGCTTACTACGAGCTCTACTATGCTTGCTCGACTTTTCGAACGCCTTCGACACTAACAATCATGACTTGATGACGGTAATATTATCCTATATTGGCTTGGGGCCTACTGCTGTTACCTTGCTTCATAACTACCTTATTGGAAGAACTCAGTGTGTTCGTGTTGATAATTATACTTCATCGTATCTGCTCATAAGATCTGGCGTCCCGCAAGGATCAATTTTAGGCCCACTTCTGTATACAATATATACATCCAACTCTACTAAATATATAAACAAGTGTAAGTATCATTTTTACGCTGACGATACGCAACTGTATTAATATTTCCCTGTGCAGGAGACTGATAATGCATGCTCCTATATTAACTCGGACATTGAAAATTTAAATATCGCATCTAGAAAGCACTCTCTTTTCTTGAACTCTGCAAAAACTGACCTCATTTTATTTGGCCCTAAAAAGACTAGAACTGATTTGGCGTACCGCTCCAGAATAAAAATCGTCGTTGATGGTAGAAGTATTCCATTAAAACGTACTATTAAAAATTTATGTGTTTTACTCGATGATAATCTAGATTTTGCTCATCATGTTAATGAATGTGTTAAGAGATCATATGCTGCCCTAAAGATGATTTACGCTAATAGAAGTTTTTTGTCTCAAAAAATGAAGAAAGTACTTTGTGAATCATTAGTTTTGTCCCATATGAATTACTGTGATTCTTTATATCATCCTTGTATCACGTCAAACAGTATTCGTAAAATTCAAAAAGTACAAAATTCTTGTCTCAGATTAATTTTTCGTATTAGATTTCGCTCGCCAATATCACAAGCTGTCGGAGATTAAACGGTTAAACATGAAGCATCGCAGGCTTCTTCATACAGCCACGCTGTTTCACTCTGTCATACATTCCCAAAAACCGCCATATCTATACAGGACCATCACTTTCAGGACTGATTGATGTCCACAACGTAAACATTCGTTTTAAGGGAACACTAACTCCTCCTATGCACCACTCTGCACAGTTCAAAAAATGTTTTGCTTACCGCGTAACTTCTACATATAATTCTATTCCCGTGGATATAAAAAATGAATGCTCCTTAAATAGATTTAAAAAGAAATTACGTCAGCACTTATTTACTAAACAGATGGGTTGATAGCTTGCGTGGCCGTTACTTCTTTTGCGATTTTGCCGTTTACCTCTGCATTTAGCTCTATTTACATTATTTTCTACGTTTAATTTAGTTTCAGGTTATTTGTTGTATGCATGTTAATTATCTATGGGTTGAGTGGAAGAACAGATGCTGCTATTTGTAGCAGCAACTGAACTCCGCCCCTTTTCCTACTCTTTGTTAATATTGTATGATGATGTTATGTAATTACTTTTGTGAGTACGGAAAATAAAGGTACATTATTATTCGAAGAATCTAAATTTCAAACAAATCAGATTTTCACACATCAGAGTCAATGTCGATTGCGACGCTGGGCATCTATACACTTGTTGTATAGATGTCGTTGTAGTCATGTCATTCTCTGTACATTATTATTATTATTAAATATCTCGAAAATGCTTAGAGATATTGATAAACATTTTTCACTATTAGATTCCTCGTTTAAATGTGCTTCCGGTGACTACCAAGAAGATGACTTAGCGACGATTAGATATCCTGCAATGTCACCCAATCCGCAAAGTTGCATTCTTCTTTCAGACAGTTGTGAGAACCTAATTCGCTTGAGACTCGGTGTCTGTAATGGCAACTACCTGCCCAATACACATACATACGAATCCCCGTGCAAATATGAAGCGGATAATAGAATGCTCTAGCGTTAACTTAAATTTTCGAAACTTGAACCTCGACTATATCGAAAGCGGTTAGAGATATCGATGTTTGCTTTTTACCAATAGATGCCCCACTAAAAGAGGTAGGTCATACCAAAAGCAGGTAATTCCCCGTTGCCCCTGGGTTTTTTTAGGCACCCCACAATTACTAAAATTATTTTGGAAACTCAAGATTACGATAATAAGAAAATAGCGGGTACAATAGGGTTGCCCTTAAATATCTTTCTACGGGCCTTGTGATTAGATGCGGTGTCGCTCTTTATTTATTACTTATACCTAAATGTAGTGAGTGTTCTGCCTGTTTATTGAAGATCAATAATCAGATTTGCGTCCTAAATTGCAGAGTTGAAAAACCCCGCAACAATGATGCAAAATCGTAGAAAAGCTAATTTCAGGTCTAATATATTTCTATCGAGATTACTTCCTCCAATTTATCTGTCACTCTGTCATTGGACCTTGACGGTTTCAAGCCCAGACATAGCTGCATCTTAGATCTAATTTGTTATAAAATATGTTCTTAGAATCCTGAAGCTCACCTACCTATCTGCACACAGTGGAGAGGTTTCAGCCTGATCTCCTCCTGTTTCACGAATTACTTCGCTCCAGATATCACGGCAAATCCCACTTGATTGAATTTCCTCGGTGCACTTTGCATGTCCGTCCTCTAATAGAATATTAAGGATACGACGTACGCGAATGCATTCACGTATTACACCGGGAATCCCCCGACTACGGTAATTTTAAAATTCGCTGCGTATCTCGCCAGATTCCATGTAGATTTATGCATGTAGCAAGAAGAGTACGCTCCTCTGGATACGTCAAATCCGCTATACGTCTTCAAGTTAGTAGATTGGAGTGGGAAATTTATGCAGGAAGAATTAGACACGGTGCATTCATAAATGTGCATGCAACTTCCAGAATGCGTAATAAGGTTTGGTAGTCGCTGAAGATATCTGGAAAAGTAATGGTTTCTAATGTGGAACTTTCAGGCAATAGATTTACAACAGCGGCATATGGCTTCGATATCCTTTTGGTTTTGACCTATTGCTCCGACAATTTTTCCCAGTGGATTTTATTAAAAGATAATATTGCTGTGGCATTCCCATCGTATATTTCCGAAATTCCGCACTGTTATTTTTAAATGATGAAGGAGCTATCCAAACAGCAGCCAAATCGATTCCATGCATGGGACTTTTATCACTTATGCATTACGCGTACATAGATATATAACAAGCTGAGGATTTAGAGTGAGGCTGGCAAAATTCAATTTGAATTTGTAATAAAAATATATTGAATCCACAACTGTTTGTGGTTTTCGAACTAAAATATTATTAAATGAACCGGAAAACCGCAGTAGTAAAGCTTTTTTAGTTGTAAATACGAGCAACAAATCAATTGGTAAAGTTAATTGAAAATTAAAAAAGAATGTTTAGTCGTTGCGGTTAACTCAATAAAAATATGTAAGTACTGAATTTGTGCATGCTTTGTAGTTGACTCAGTCAACATGAAATATGGAATTGATCACGAAAAGCAATTATTACAATATTGTTTGATGTTGTTATTCAAACAAATTGGATTTACAAAGAAAATGATTGCTGCAAGAATTTAAAACGCCATTTTGATATTCTTCAATTTAATGTGTTTAAATTTATTTCAAATAGAATTCTACTTCTTTGATTTTTATATGCACCTGTAGTAAATGTAGAAATTAAAGTTAAAGATACTTCTCTGTGGTTAAAGTATTCGCGTGGTAATGTATAAAATCTCAAATAAAAATTCATATATAAATATGGATTCTTCCACCAACTATCCAGGAAACGGAAACTTCAGAATTTTTTTAAAGTAGTAAATTTCGAATTTGTGTGTTGCTAGACCAGTAATCCTGTTCATAGTATTAAAGGGCTGGCGCTTTACCCAATTTTCTGATGGGCTATGTATTGTATATCCATAAATATATAAAAATTTTGCATAGACCTTTCGCGTGACATTTTCTTTAGATTCGACCTTGAAATACTTTTACATAAAGTAATAACCTTAAAAATAGTGGTTTGTAAGTAACTTATACGGAAAGGCTTCCAACTGTCAAACTTTGAAATTGATGGAAGCAGGGATGGATGGTGAGTATGTTTAGTTATCTAAGGAAATTCCTTTTATCGAGAGAAATCCACTTTAAAGAGCTGATACACGTTCTCAGCTATGGACAAGAAGGAATAGTAATTTAAAAAACAGTTTTTTCTACCTCCCTGTTTCTAATATTATTTTGCCTAATTGTTTATCATTACTTACAGGTAGTCTTTTCTTGACCCCCGTAGACGAAACTGAAATGATGGATATTAATAATAGAGCAGTCCTTAAACCTTTAACGGGAATTGATTGACAATGTGCCTTGTTATATTTTAAGATATGCTGTGAAATCATTGGTAGGCCATTTGGTGCATTGCATAAACTCTAGTCTAGCACAAGATATGCTCCCCATTAGATTGAAAATAATTAAAACCATCCCTGTACATAAAAAGGGTAACACGTACGACGTTAAAAAAACTTATCAGCTCATTTCAGTGTTATCTATATTTTCAAAAATATTTGAATATGTAATTAATGTCCAACTAATAAAATTCTTAATGTCTCATAATTTATTGTCACCTTCGTAATTTAGCTTAATGCTTTGAATATAGATATATTTTTTGATTTATCTAGTGCCTTTGATATTTGTTAGCCTTTCAATTTTTATATAACCTTTACTCTTTGGGTAGAAGGGGCGTATCCTATGAATTGCTTGATTATTGGAGTTTTACCACAAGAAATGCTGGATACTGGAGAATTAAGGAATCTAGTATGGGGTTCTGTTTTGCGGTGACACTTACTATAGTATAGTTGCTTTATCTTTTAAAAAGGAAATATAAGAACACTCTACTATTGTGGTATACCTCAAGGATCCATATTAGGGCTTTCTTTGTTGTTTGGTATATGTACTACCTATATAGCATATAGAAACGACAGTTTCGGAGGGCTCAATTTTGTACGATAGGGTTTGTCAATAACATGAAGCAGTGGTGCTCTCATAATGGCCTTACATTAAATATCAGCAAGACAGGTCTAATACATTCTAGTCCAAGTATGCCCATAAGCTTCCTGTATGTCAATGTCCATGGCCGCAAACAAATTATTTTTCTAGCGCATGGTTCGATGCATGTTGAGTGTACCGCGGACAGCCTCATATCATCTACGAAATCCTTAAGTTTTTTTTTTTAAATAATGACAACCAATTCATACGCAACGCGACATGTACTATAGTCCAAAGTTAAACCTGCACGACCTTCAAGCGGCGAGATAGTACCGGCAGACACATTGCAAGCGATATTGAACCTTATGCGCATTTATCGATTTACCGACAGGAAGCATAAAATACATATATTTATTTATAAACGATTTTTATAAGAGAAACCTTACTTTCAGCGATAACAAATTTTCTATTTCATTTCCACCTAAAATATGAATCATTTCGGAATAGGAATTTGAAATGTTTATTATTTCCCAACATTACAGTTACAAACGTTCAGTTGTATAATTTTCAAATAGTAATGAAAGATTAATTGTAATTAAAAATAAGGAAAGCTGCCGCTTGTTTGCACCGATACGTTTATCTTTAATTAATTTCAATCTTCTCTTAGAATATGTAGTATAAACACCTAATTTGGGCATATAGGTTGTGAAAAGCAGATACAGAATTATTACCATTCAAAATAAATATTTTCGCGTAGATATAATCACATTTATCATTTATTAATCATGACGCTCTGTAAAATGCGGTCCTCTACATGATGCACCCACACTATATATTATAATATTATGTATCTGCTTTATTTTATTGTCAAAAAATGCTAATTGCGTCTCCATAACTATCCATTTCTCCCACATTATTATCAATGATTTTTCATGATTATCCATGACTCCCGCAAGATTATCCATGACTCTCCATGATTATCTATGACTCCCATATGATTATCCATGTTTCTCCATGATTATACATGATTCCCACATCATTATCCATGTTTCTCCATGATATCCATGGCTGCCACATGATTATCCATGACTCTCCATGATTATCCATGACTCCCACATGATTATCCATTCTCCATGATCATCCATGACTCTCCATGATTTTCCATGAGGTGTGACGCATGTTCGATAGTACGAAGTCGTGCTATCAACAATACTAAAAGCCCAATGGTAAAGATTCTTGCATAATAATCCATAGATTATGGGTTCGACTCTCGGTGCCAAGGCGTCTTCTGTTTCATTCTAGCCATAGACCATTACTCAGATTTAAATATGGCGATTTAATAAAATACAATGTTCACTAACTTGAAGCTAGTAAAACATAATAAAAGCTGGTCTAATTTTAAAACAAAATCTAAGGCCAGTATTACAGTAATATTATACAGATTGAAAATAAAAGGCAATGAAATATTTATACCTAATTTGCCTTAATAAAATTTAACTTTTATACTAGTTTGATTTTTTGTTGTAGCAGATTTCCTGGGTACGCAGAAGAGACTGGCACATTCTATCATCGGGCATGTTCACCTACACCAACGACGAACGGTTTCAAATTCTCCATGCAGAAGGCTCAGATGACTGGACACTGCAAATAAAGTACGTCCAGAAGCGGGACAACGGAACTTACGAATGCCAGGTATGACATAAATTACAGTGGCTATCGCATATAAAACACCCCATTGAATCCCACTAAGCCATTCGATGCGTATCTTTCCCGTCGAATCAATAGAGAGGGACTTGGAAGACCGCTAAATTAAAGGGCACCTACACCAAACGTAAACGTTTTAGCAAAACATGTAAATATCGTCGATTCGAAAAATCGGGATTGGCTTCCTTTGCTGATAGTTCAAAAAGAATTTATAAGGGATGTGTGCAGTGAACACTTAATTCGGTAGAATTTTCTGGTGTGCACAACGGCGGACCTTCGGGTATATTGAAGAGCCCTCGTACCCTTGTTAAGTCAAATGGATTAGCATGCGTATCCTTGCTAGGCGGGTGCTATAGAAACCGAAAGGCAAAGGGTTGTTCAAGTGGTGCAAATATTGGAATATTGTCGACGGTATACCAAGTTGTAGTAATTGCTCAAGCGTAACGTCATTGGTAGCTTGAAATATGTTTGCAGGATTAACAAAACTTTAGGGATAATCTATGGTAAATATTTATAATTAAAAAATTAATTTCCAGTAACAGCGTACAGCTGAACATATGACTCCATAAACGGAAAAGAGAATACGATTTATTTTCATATACAGCAACAAGTCCTAGAATGGCTAAAAGTTATTAGGATGTGCAACTATATCAACTCAAGGCTACTTAAGATAGCGGTTTTTTTTAAATCCAAACTGAGCACGACTGTTAATTGTGAATGACCGTGTTTTATAACACACAAAGCTGTCCGAAACTCTTGAAACGACGCCCTCGGAGTTTGTTTGTTTGTTGCTGAGAAAAGCTTTCCGTTGCGGAATACACCTTGACATTTCTAGGAACTATTGACATTTATTGATGTATTATGCCATTCCCACTGAAATTTTGCCGAAGCCAAATGAGTTCCAACCTTCGCTAGGGATTTTTTACGTGCTAAACATTGCATTCACACGGGACCATGGCTTTACTTTCTAATCAGGAAGAAGCCATTTTTATCCACAATTAAAAATCACTGTTTCAGTCTGGAATCGAACCAGTGAGTATGGGATAAAACCGATCTTGCTGCTGCTTCAATTAGGTTTTTTTTTTCTTACATTTCCGAACAAGAAAACACCAGACAATATTTGCCACCCTTTTAACTGTATCACATATTTGGAATATGTGGGGCATATTCTACTTCTCTTTATAATGGTGATAAGCAAACTATTAAGGTTTATTTTCTAAGGAAAATCAAATCTAATTCCAAGTGACCTTGAACTGTTATAATCTTTGATTAAGCATTCGATTATTTTTAACTTTTACGAAATATACTTTGATCGAATCTTTAACTATGCACGGTCTTCAAAAATAAGCATCTTGATCGAGTTTAAAATTTGCTATTTGACATGTGAGAATATCCGCATGGCATAATTCGATAAATCGCCGCGCTCACTGCCGCTTTTAGAATGAATTGTCGAGCGGATTATCACACAAAGTGCAAATCTTTAAGCTGGCTGATAATCTTGTCGAATTATATCTTCTCTGGATCTTTCAACAAGGACATGTATGTATGTAATATTAGGGTGATTGTACACTGCCACCTGAAAGATCTATTGTGGCCCCTATTCCCGCTGTATTTGCGTCTGGCCGTCCAGCCTGATTCCTTTTAAAAAGTGGAGAATGTCAAAAGGCCCCAGATTAGGTAACTCTCCCTCTTCAATTTCACATGCCCCGGGTGCAGGGCCCTTGCGTTGCACAGTGTAGCGCAGTTTATGAGCAGACGGATGAATGTCACAAAATCTATATTCGGCTTCCTCCGCTATTCCAAGCCTGCTTAGATGTCCGTTCAGTTTACAATGGCCCTGTCAAGGATCCCTGTCATTATGCGAATATTATTTTTACTCGGGTTGATGCATTCTGCAGATCTCTTCTGGTTATAGGTTCCCAGAAGAAGCAAAATGCACTGAGGAATAGTTTGATCAAAGACTTACATGGAACACACATCCAGAAAACAAATAATAAAGCCACTATTACCCTAGGCAGATGCAGGATGTTGTGTGAAAGAAATCGGGGCCTTAGTCCCAAAATTACTCTTTAGTTATACACAAGATGATAACAAACGGAGCAGCAGTATAATGGCCAATGGGAATACCAAGTGATGCCATGATTCAGAAATGTAACCTTGATAGGAAGTATCAGGTTATGCCAGATAAGAAGGACTGGGAGGAAGGCTCTCCAATAAGAGGGAATCCGAATTGGCATACAGGGCTCTAAACCTGATTATGGCGTAGAAGTGACGCCGTTTCGATGAGCTTCAGCAAAGATACTAGTGCCAGGCTGAGATGTCCACAATTCATTATTTTACCAGAGAAGTAGAAAGAAAGACGGACATTTAAGCTGCCCGATTTTCTAAAATAATTTAGTTGATTTCGAAACTATAAATGGTAAAAAATCGCAGATTTAAATGAAAGAAAAAATAAAATTTAAGGGCACCAAAATGTAATAAAACTCTGAACTTATTACGTCATATAATTAGAAAAATTGATTTTGTCACTCCATCAGTGAATTTGTACTTACGATTTCGCACAGGCGAATTTTTTACTGCGGTGTCTTTCTAAGATTCGACCTATTATTCCATTATAGCTGCTTTATTTTATATATCGGGTTATATTTTTGCCTAAGCATGCGGTTTTTTCATTATTATGTTCTCCTTGTTGAAGTCTCTTGGAGGATGATTTATATATGTGAATCGAGAAGAACACAGAATTACAATATATTTAAATTCTATTTCAGATAAAAGAAATTATTTTCTTGTACATAAACGGTTTTTAATGCATTACGTTCAATTGAAAACTTTTTAGGTGAGGATTAATAACAAAGGACGAATCCAAAGTTCAATATCAGTCGAGCAACATCATAATTTAATTTTTAATTATGTCAATACTCTAATGAACTATAGGACTGTAGGATTTTCGCATGGTAAATGTCACAAAATAATCGTTTGATATCGGTTAATACCTATTATAGTAAACATAAAAATATCCCGTTCACATTGTTACCAATTTTTTAAATATTTCAACGCTCTATTATATCAGGCGCATTTTATCGTTTATTATACTAAGTATAAACAAAGATTAAACGTCTATTATATTATTCTGGCATTATTAACTGTAATTCAGCGTTTACGGCACGGACATTCGATCGTTTGTTGTGTGTGTGGTATTAGGGTGATAGTACACTGCGACCTGAAAGATCTATTGTGTCTCCTCTTCTCGTTGTATTTACAGCTGGCCGTCCAGTCTGATTCCTTTTAGAAAGTGCAGAATGTCCGAAGGCCCCAGATTAGGTAACTCTCCCTCTTCAATTTCACATGCTCCCAGGTGCAGCACCCTTGAGCTACACAGTGCAGCACAGTTTGTGAGTATATGGATGGACGTTTTGTCCTGTTCCCCACAAAATCTGCATTCGGCTTCCTTCGCTATTCCAAGCCTGCTTAGGTATCCGTTCAGTTTGCAATGGCCTGTAAGGATCCCTGTCAAGATCATTTGTTATACAACACACAATTTTGTATGGGCAATATCATATATAAGCATGGATTAACAAACTACAACATATTTTACATCCATCGCCCATCATCACAAAACGAAGAGAAAGGGGAACTTTATCACTTGAAGGGCACCCTAATCTATACCTATTATTTTGCCACTACTATAATTATACAAACTCTTTCGCGTATGATATGATTTTCTCGAAAATAAAAACAGAAATAAAGCCAGAACCATCTGCCCATTACTACGATTTCGTCATTTCAAACAAATATAATCCACGTATATGAAACTTCCGGGCAGAACTTTTTCAATTCCAGCCAATTATAACGGCGCTCATTTAAATCTTACTTTAATGTCGTACAGCTCTATCTAGTCCGCTCCAGCGCCTTTTCATATCCACGGTAACAAGTAGATGGTACATAATTGCATTAATTTTTTATTGTATAGTTCCGAAGCAGAATCAAATATTATCCTAATAAAGTGGAATGCTGCACCCTTCACTACCGTTAAAAAAAAAAATAACGCCCTCATCTCGACATAGTCTCTGGCTATATTTAAATATGTACGGAAGCTTTACGGCCAGGGATTATTTAAGAGAAATACTTGCTCTGCAGAGGCGTCGTTTCGTTTACGGTGGTACGACTCCCGAAAGAGTTGTAAAGTCGTTAATATCCGGTATGTGTTAGGAACTCGAATTGCCTTTACTGGTTTTCAAATACGCGTCTGCTGGAAGCGACCGAATTTTCTCGCGCTTTCATTATGGGGTAAATGAAAAGGTTCTATTACGCTTGTAGATGAACATGCATGTGTTTTTAAACCTTTTTAAAGTTCTATTATTCCAACTAGGTGTGGACATAGTTTGTTAACTGTACTAATAAGGCTGTCTACAAAAGTTGTGATAATAAATTTACGCAAGTACGTGATGCAACTTACTATATACTTTACTATATATATACTATATAATACACAGTAGTATATATAATATGTACACCCATGTGCAAAATTATTGTATTTTTATTTATTACCTTTTCCATATTTCTTATATTTTTTCAACAAAATATAATATTTAAGACGTATTTGTGAGATTTTACTAAAAAAAATAAACACTAAAATTTATAAATAAGATTTTTTACTAGAACACAATTAACAAAGACAAATTCATTAAATAAATGCAGCAGTTTACATTAGCTGGCATTCTTCAATTTACAAAAAAAAAATTTAAGTTAAGTTTGATAGTGCCTATTGCCTCCTCTAGCGTTTAATACAGCTTGCATACGCTTTCGCCTGAAATCAAATTTCATACATAAACTTGAGGGATTTGTTGCCATTCTGCCTGAGCCGCTATACATAAGTCTTGTAAAGTTCTTGGAGCCGGATTTCGTTACCTAATTTTTCTCTTTAAGTGGTCCCATACGTGCTCTATTGGGTTATAATCCGGACTTTTTGCAGGGCAGTTCAGTTTTTCAATTACAACCTCAGTAAAGTACTGTTGTACAACATAGGTAATGGGGGGACGAGCGTTATCATGCATCAAGATAAAGCTATCATACCCAATGAAGCCAGCGTATGGGAAAACATGCTCTTGAAGGATGTGTTCCAAATACCAAACCCCTATCATTCTTTGAGTGATCTCAACAAGTTCTCCACACCCTTCTGAACTTATTAATGTCCAGTACATCACACTGAGTCTCCCCCAAAAGCTACTTTTTTCATCAAAATTCCATGGTGCAAAACTTTCACTTCTTCGCCTATAGACTAAATTATACGTGTTTCGTCACAAAAGAGCACAGTATTTCATTGGTCGTCAGTTCACGGTAAATGTTCCTGAAGGAAGTATCGCCATTTTGTTCTGTAGCGTGGAGTAAATTTTGGAAATTTTGCAGGTCATTTTGCTTCTTGATTATGGATAAGTTGGAGGGTGGCTACTGCCACTGCAGTTAGGCCTCATTACGCCCATTATGCTTCCTCCGTTTACGTTGTCCCGCCTAGGTTGTCAACCAGCCTATTGTCTTCGCAAACGCTAGGGCATTCCCAAGGGGAGTTTTCCTGACGCTGACGATGTCAAGCCTAACGCCCCAAGTAGGGTTTTTCTAATGAATGATAGTGCAGGGCAATCATAGAGAACAAGCTCAGCCGTCTCATCCTCTAATTGACAGTCTCTTCAAATTGGACTGGCCTCTAATCGTAGCCAAAAACGTGCGCTTTTAACTAACAGTGTCCGGTTAGAATTTCCATCACTAAGCGAAGGTTCTCCCTGGACATCTTCAGATAGTTTGATGCCGTTTGTTTATCAGGGTAAGTCTTGCTTTTAAGCCAACTTCCTTAAGCGTCTTATAGACCGTAAATTTGCTTACATTCGTTTCGGTTGCTGCTAGCAGAGGTACTATAAGCTTAGATGCCGTTGCAGCATGATTTCATAGAGCCGTCAACCGCGGTAAACGTTGGTCGTCTGCTGAATCTGCCAGTGTTCCTAAGTCGTTTGAAAATACAAGAAACAGTGTATTGGTGTATATGCAAGCGTTCCGATATTTCCATTTGTTTCACACCTACTGCATATAAGGCAACTGTAGTTAACCCTTGGTTCCATTTCGCTAATTTCACTATGTCAATACTACCACTGAGAGCAATAAACTAACCTTATTTCCAAAGCAAGGCTGTGAACAAAATTAATGTAGATAAAGAAATTCTCTTTCTTAAGTTGGGATTTAAAACAGCACTAAATGTCCTTTCAAGCAAGTCAACTTTTCTCTTTAATTCGGATAGAAACTACAGAAGTTATAGATTTTATTTTTCATGATTATACGATATACTACACTTATAATTCACAATATGACAAAATGTTTTCAACCATAGCGGCACGACATTACAAAGGTTTCTAATGAGGCTACTAATGAATTGAACACTTCAGAATTTTTTTCCCAATGTATGGTACAGCATTCGCGCGTTTCCCTTGGCATTTTTTTTTCCATCTTTTATCTAAAATTCTCCCATGATTTTATCTTTATCTCTCTTACCATATATACTCTTCACTTTATCTCTTTGTATTTTGTAGCGTTGGTAGTCGTCTTGGTATTTGTTTTTTCCTAGATATAGTTTCCATAATCTTTTCTTCTCTTTTATTTTCTCTTTTACCTCGTTATTCCATCAATGTGTCAGTTTTTTTTCCGTTAGGTATTTTACTTATTCCACAGGTTCCTTCTTCTCCTGTTAGGTTTATCTTTTTAAAACTGTCTCAAATTCCATGCCGACTATTTTTCTGCTCTTGGTCTTAGTTTCTTCTGCTATCATCCTTTGGTAGCTATTTCTAGTCTTTTCACTTTCTAATTTATATGTCCCAGTGTTATTGTTTCTATGTTATTAGTTTTAGTTATCGGTCTAGGTTTTTGTGCATCTCTACCTATTATTTCGGCTAGTACTAAATAGTAGTCACTTCCGATCTCGTATCCTCTTTTTACATTTATATCTTCGATTCTGCCAAATGAACCTCTCCCTACTAAGAGGATTTCGATTATAGATTTTTCTTTTCTGCTAGCGACTTCTCCTGCCCGATTTAATTTAAATCTGAATCTAAGGCAGTTGTTCCTTTGTAAGTTGTAAGTATATTTTCCTTTAACGAAAAATTTTGTTTTTATATTTGTTTGTCTTATGGTTCAAACAATAGATTCTGAATTCAATGCTACAATCCGCTTATCGCATAAAAACGGTACCTTTATAGCTCGAGTAATACGCTTCACAACATCGTAAATAAGCGATGAATCGGATGTCGTTAAACATGCTTTTCAATTCGATACGTAACTGAACACCTAATGGAATGACATTATTTCTGATAAATTTGTTCATTCGATACTTTCCCGATCAATCAGTCACTTGATCCATATTGTAACGGTTGCTGCAACCTTCGATTATAGCATACAGATATATAACTATATGTTTTCCACGTACGTTTTCGACAGCTCCAAGCACGTATACACAAACACACGGGCGGTGCAATCCAACAAAGCGCGCCCAGCGCCGTTGCGGTACTTTCATGTACTTACAGTTCGCTCGTGTATTTGCAGGTGTCGAGTAACGCCGGAATGGTGTCCCATTTCGTAAATCTCCAGATAGTCGTCCCGGAAGCGACAATACAAGGCGGCAGCGGAGAGCACCACGTCGACGTAGGCAGCGTAATCGATTTAGTGTGTATAATAGATAAGGTAAGTTTTCCTTTCCCTTTATTAGTTCCTTTGCGCCGTGTGCTCTCGACGAGTTGTTGCTAGTCAACACTTTAGATTCTCCAAATTGATACTGCCGATACCGGTGGAGGGAAAATTGACTGTCTATATGTAAATATCGCTTCGATCGCGTCGGCTAGGGTCGAAATGGGATAAATGAAAGGTGTAAAATGGGAAGCGTTGATAAAATAGATCATCCTTGTCATTAGTACCAGTTAGACCTTTCCACGTCACCGTGAGAACTTTAATAATGCTACACCTATTACGTTTCAAAGATCTTTTCGAAACCTTTTGAGACGGTTGATACTAAAATATTGATTTCTGTTTGCGTAAAAGGTTCTGGAAATGCTTCTGAACAATTTGTAACAGCTCCTACTCAAAAATCAAAACTAGAAGCTGGACTTCCTTTAAATATTTAAATCCATCAAACCGATACGATAAGTTAATCGACGGATTGAGGTTACTAACACCTACATTCTAAAAAATGCTAGTTTGGCAAATAGTAGTGTACCAGCGCAAATTATTTTTATTATTTCTTTAGTAACTTTTTATGTGCTACTCATATTTCCTAGTGATCTATTTTTCCGAAGGCACAAGGAAAATATTCATTCGCGTTGCTACTCACATGCAGGATGTCAAATTCACTGCAAATAACAGTTTACACTTCTCCCAAGCACGGAAGAAAATCCTTCCTTAAAAAAATTCTTTTAAATCTTGGTACAGACTTTCTATAGAAGATTTTCTGCAGTTTGTCTGATTCAGTATTGAAAAATCAAATAGAAAAATAGTTGGGATGCGGTAAACAAGAGAAAAGTGTGTTAACCCACATCTAAAATCTTTTTAACTGCGAAAATAACACTTACAAATTGAATACAATGCACTCTTTTGTTTTTCACGTCTACTAGGATACAACATCACCGTCGATATTCAACCAAATACGATAGTAATTTACAGTAATACCATATAATTTCTTTTTGTTATGGGAGCCATCTGACATAAAGTCAGAAACACTGCAACTTCTTGGCTTTCCTTCAACCATTCTAATAACCTAGTGCCTTGCGGTAGTCTGGACAGGTGTCTGGCTGGTCTATCAAAATAATCCTCTGGGTTTATTTCTGCAGGGCAAAAAGCTGCCTGTCTTTTTGCATCAACAGTGTCGAATTCATAAAGAATGTGGCATGCGGTCTCAGTCATCCTATTACACAGTCTGCATTGGGTATCTGTGGTATTGATTCGCATTTCCTATTCATAAGTCTCCTATCTACTATGCGAAGATGATTCCTACTATGCTTTAGTAGTTCTGCACTCTTCTTATTTGATGATCCCTTGACAAAGGTCTTGCCATGAGTCCTGGTTGTGTTGTTCCAGTGTCTTTTTGTGCTTCTCTTCTGTCCAACTCCATATCTGGTTTCATACTGTGTTTGAGACACTCCTAGAACAGGTTCTGGGCCTGCAAATGAAGCCGATGAATCAATTCTTGCCAATTTGGCTTTTTGGTTTCTTATATTCCCGAATGTCCGGGTACCCACAGCAAAGTAAGTTTATTGCGGTCTCCCAAGCTATTTGCTGCTCGAATACATTCCTTAACCAGTCTTGATCCTATCATAAGATTCGCTAGTGCCCTTAGTATCGCCTGCTTGTCTGTTGCAGTACAGATCCGTTTATTTTTATAAGCTCTTTGAATTATTTCTGTTGCACCACGTAATATTGAGCATGCCTCTGCTTTGAAGACACTGACATACCTTCCTAATGAAATTGGGATCATTGTATTTCTCACCTCTGTATAAATTCCCGTTCCAGCCTATTCTCGGCTTTTTATCCGTCTGTAAACCAGACCAATTCACCAAGTCTGTCTCTGTAGTTGATTTGATTCCAAATCATTCGATCCGTGATTTGCACTTGGAAATTCCCCTTAAACAAGTATGTCAGGCCTGTCTCATTCCCAAAAGGTTGCCGTCCACATGATAGACAGTACTGTTGCGTCCCAATTCTGCATATCTTCCAGTTGGTATTTCTTGCAATAGTAGACGCCCCATTCTCGGCCTACCCATTATCACCAAATGGAACTTAAAGATGTCTAGGAAGCACTCAATTGCCGCTTGAGGAGTAGTCCTCATTGTTTCTGTTATTCCTAAACACGCAAGCCTCTGTATTTTGTCGAGTTTAGTTATTGCAATTTGCTATTGAATCTTTGTCTTATTGCATAGGTCTGACTTATAATACAAGAAGCCAAGAAGCTGCAGTGTTTCTGGAGGCTTTATGTCAGATAAGAAAAAACTATCGTGATGTATGTGCAATACATCATGTTTAGTCTTAACTCCCATCTTCTTCCATGGGCTCTCCTAATCAGCGTAGGTGTTGTCTCCGTCCGAGTTTTAATTCTCTGAAGCTGTCGATTCCAAATAAACTTGAAGCCAATAATGACCTCAAGATATTTCACTTTCTCGAACAACTTTATTCCTTCACTCCGAAACGTTAGCCGTCAGTTCCACTAGTATAAAGTAAAGTAGATTTTCCATTATTTATCTACCGCTGTATGCATCAAAATACAAAATTCTCTTCACAACGGTTCACCTTAATACATCATCACCGAAAAAAATACAATGCTGTACTTTGTGGTCTATCGGAACGGACTCTAATTTTTGCCTGTCCGAAGTAGTACATATGGGTATACTTTGCATGCAGAAATTTGATTCCGTTTCTAATGCTTATTCTACTTTCATTGCATTTAGTGGTGTGCTAACTCCTAAATACGTTATGAATAACCCTAATGAAATTTTTTCGGTAAATTGTTAATTGAGACTTACTTTGAGGTTTTTTTAATGTTCTTAATGATATGAGCCTAATCTCCTTAAAGGATTATTATTGTATACAGGGTATACCACGGAACCCGTTCATTAGAAGTTTCCAGCGTTCCCTACTATTTATTAATTTGAAACTTTCAGGTTAAGAATAACCCATAGCGTTCTTTTGTTCTAAAATATTTTCGATGTTGTACAACTTCCGGAAGTACCGGAAATTGCCATCAACTTTCTTAATTTAAATGGAACAGCCTGTATGTTGTTGCATTTTTGGATTCTACGATCGATTCTACGATACACTGTATTAGGTTAGCCTATACCTATCTTTAACGGTTTTTGAGTTATTGTGATTTTTAAGAAAAAATAGTGTTTTGTTGGGGGATTTTTAATAGCCATTTTTTTGTTCTTCTTTAAACGCAAAACCTTCATATTTTACAAACAGCTAGTAAAACCATAAGGGTCTACGAAGTACATTTCCAAACTTATCGCAGGTTATACAGAGTGTTCAAAATTTAGTGGCAAAGCCGAAAAACTTCAAATACTAAAAAGTAACATTTTTCAAATGGAACACCCTGTATATTTTTAGATATTTAGATGACAATTTAATTCACGCATCGATATGCTATAGGTATCCCTATACCTATCTTTAGCGGTTTTGACATTATTAGCGCTTTTTATAAAATATTAATTAAAACTGTACTTAAAATGACCATTTGAAAGTAGACTGTGAGTATGACAACAGGAAAAACAGTTACGTTTACAAAATAAATTTAATAAATAAATACAAAATAATATTAACACAATAAACAAATAAAGATAATTTTACCGACAAAGAAAACTAGAAAACCAAAAATAAAATAATATAAACTAATTGAGGAATACTATAAATGTTCAATATGATCCCCATTCTGTTCAAGACACTTTATAATTCTTAATTTAGTTTCCCTTGTTGTTGCTCTCCCTATTTCGTTTCGATCTAGTAGCTGAAAGGCTATTCTCACACGATTTAATAGGTCTTGCTTATTAAGACTAGGTGTACTATAAACTTCACATTTTATACGCCCCCAAAGATAAAAATCAAGTGGCGTCAATTCTGGTGATCGAGGAGGCCAACTCCAAGGTCCATTGGAACCAAACCACCGGTCTTCAAACATTTCGGTCAATTGCTGATAAACCTCTCTGGTGTTGTGGGCAGGTGCACCATCCATCTGATACCAACATTCTTGCCTTATGTTTGGAGGTAAAGTGTGAAGAAAATTTGTAACTGGTCCCCTCAAAAGCTCTAAGTATTTATGTTCATTTAAATCATCATCATAAATTTCGTGGATTACAGAATCATTTAAAAGACAACAAAACACATTAAAACTGTAACGATCTTGAAAATGTGTATTTCTGAAAACGTGAGGATTTTCCTTTGCCCAGAAATGATTATTCCGTCGATTAAGGATTCCTTCCCGACTAAACTTAGATTCGTCGCTCCAAATAACTTTTGATAAAAAATTTTCGTCTTCTTGAAGTTTTAATAAAATCATTTCGCAATATTCAACTCTTCTCTGTTCATCCCCAGGGCGGAAAGCTTGTACTAATGTTTCCTTATAGGGATGCCATTTATGACGTTTTAAAATGCGCTGAATCGACATTGGAGAGATATCCAGTTCACTAGACGCTACAGCTATCGAACTCCGGGGATGAGCATGAAAATAAGCCAGCACATTTATTTTATTTTCTTCTGCTTCAACGATTGGTTTTACGTAGTGCTTTTTTAACATAACACTTCCAGTATTTAAAAAACATGACTCCATTCGTCTAAATTTACCTTTGGTAATTGGCGGTAAATTAGGATATCGTTCATTAAATGTTCTGCAAGTTCTGCTAAGAATTTTTCCACATTCGCCATGGATGTAGAATAAATTTAAAATATCAGTATTGGAATACTCGTTAATTGCTTCCATTTCATAAAAAAGACTTTTGACTTTAATGAGAATGACAACTAGATAAACATTCGTTTATTTAATCATACCCACAGCCTACTTTCAAATGGTCATAGGTTTTAAGTACAGTTTTAATTAATATTTTATAAAAAGCGCTAATAATGTCAAAACCGCTAAAGATAGGTATAGGGATACCTATAGCATATCGATGCGTGAATTAAATTGTCATCTAAATATGTAAAAATATACAGGGTGTTCTATTTGAAAAAAGTTACTTTTTAGTATTTGAAGTTTTTCGGCTTTGCCACTAAATTTTGAACACCCTGTATAACCTGCGATAAGTTTGGAAATGTATTTCGTAAACCCTTATGGTTTTACTAGCTGTTTGTAAAATATGAAGGTTTTGCGTTTAAAGAAGAACAAAAAAATAGCTATTAAAAATCCCTCAACAAAACACTATTTTTTCTTAAAAATCACAATAACTCAAAAACCGTTAAAGATAGGTATAGGCTAACCTAATACAGTGTATTGTAGAATCGATCGTAGAATCCAAAAATGCAACAATATACAGGCTGTTCCATTTAAATTAAGAAAGTTGATAGCAATTTCCGGTACTTCCGGAAGTTGTACAACATCGAAAATATTTTAGAACAAAAGAACGCTATGGGTTATTCTTAACCTGAAAGTTTCAAATTAATAAATAGTAGGAAACGCTGGAAACTTCTAATGAACGGGTTCCGTGGTATACCCTGTATGTTTTGCAATGTTTTTGTAATTTTCAATTATTCCTTCCTTCATGTTATTTTTTGATAGAATATAATAATAAAATGTTATTTATAGCACTATTTAGATAAAAAAAAAATAACAAAAAGCTAAAGAAGAAAAAAGTAAAAATAAATAATTGTAAAGGAATTAAATGAAAAATTTAAACCGCTGTCTCTGAACATTTCATCCTAAATGTTATCCAGCAACTGTGTATTTTAACAATTGCCGAAAGGAAATGTCATAAATTAACAACTGTTTTCACTACGGCTGCTGGCCAGTTTTACTTTCTACTAAAATATTCCGCTTTAGCAACGTAATTAGCTACTCTGAAAGACCTTTCCGCACGGTTTACAAAAGGTAGAGGAAGATAGGCTATACTAAATTTTTGTAATTCTCATAAAACTTCTACAGAACAGAGCGACGGCAAATGAATAGGTAATGAGAAAATTAAAAATATATAGCAAATCCGCATGGTTTTTCAAACAACATAGCATTTACCGTAATATAATGTATGTATGTACCAGAGTTGGGCATTATTCGAATAAAATTATCCAAGTTGATTAATTATTTAAATACAAAACTGTCTAGATAAATACTCGAAATACCTTCATAGATAATTTTAACTGTAAATGATTTTAACTGTACAACCACAGATAATTTTAACACTCTCAAACTAGATAATTTGAACTAAAGATAACTCCAATCTAGATAATTTTATCTAAAGATGATTTCAACTAGATGATTTTAAGTAAAAATAATTTCAAAGTAGATAATTTCAGCTAGATTATTTTAACTGTAACTGCGCTGCCCATAGTTAAAGATCAGTTTATTCTAGAAAGCGCGTATCTCACATTTACTGATAAATACGAGAACAAATTTCAAATTTTTTGGAGTGACTTTATTCTAATTCTTGTAGATTTTTTGATTTAACAATAAAAACGTTCAATTATAGTAGGCTTTACCAATTCACTATTTTTTTAATCTTTTACATACAAAATGATAATCGAAACAGGTACCTCAATTTATCGCAGTTATTTTTAAAGCGGCTAATAGTCTACCGGCTTGCACGCTTGGCTATTAACCATGGGGTCACGGATGCAAATCTCATCTAGTCAAATTTCAATAGCTGCTTTTTTTCCGGTGTCCTAATGATGATTAGGAGGGAGATTTGGCCCTGCCTTGGGGGTGCCTGATAAGCATAAATTGTTTAGACTTTATCTACCCCATTAAAAAAATATATCATTATTGTAATAATAGTTTAAAATTGCTAACTATTCATCATTATTACCAGAATGATTGTTTGTTAAATAACATTACGTCACATACTCAATATTAATTTTTAAAACAATAATTAGAGATCGATAATATAAAATTTTGAAAAACAACAAATAACATAATATATATTAAAAGTTTAAGAGACACAACAGAACGAAAACGTGTATCACCTCAGAGAATGCTAAAAATGGAAAAGTTGCCGAAAAACAACGTAACGTTCAGTTTCGTTCCCGATTTATTGTCCAAAATTGCTTATGCTTTAAAATATCTTTATGAAAAATTAGAAATACCAATTTCCTACAAAATTCGTTGTTCGCAGTTGAGCAAATTATTCATAGGTTTGGATAAAGATAAAGATACTTTTTATCTATCGCCTTCGAATAAAGAAAATAGTTAAATTATCTTTATCCGTTACTTTATTTAAATAATTTTGCGCAACTCTGGTATGTACTACCTATATTATACACTCCGCCAAAAAAGTATCGCATAAACTAAAAAAGGGCATTTATGAACCAAGATATTTTTATACGTTCACAAAAAGGTTGCCTCGTGTATGTGAACTATAAAAACACTAACATAATAATGGAACTTAGCGTTTTTACTATTTTTTTTTTCCTAAAAGAACACATTTAGAAAAATGCATATGTGTAAGGTTTGTTCAGTTGTTTATTGAAAGTCTTCCTATACGGACAAATTTTAAAGTGCGAAGTCAGAGCTCTGTACCAACACTTTTAAAACTAAAATGAGCAATTTAACTTCAGAACAAGTGGCTGCTATAGTTGCTTTAATCGAAGATGGACGATCTCAAGCATACGTTGCTAATTTGATGAACATCAATCAGTCAAGTATTTCTAGAGCCGTAGCCAGATATAAGGAAACAGGCATTTACAGTAGAAGACCTGTACCAGGTCGTCCAAGATGTTCTACTCGCCAAGATGACCGCTATTTACTACTACAAGCATTACGTCGAAGACATGTAACTGCGAGACAATTGCAGAACGACTTGGCTAGAGTCAGAAATACTCGTGTGAGTACTCAAACTATTCGGAATAGGTTACGACAGAGTGGATTAAGAGCTAGAGTAGCTGTAACAGCCCCTCGTCTCACTAGGAACCACCGAGTGGCTCGCTTAAGGTTTGCCAGAGAACATGTAAATTGGAACATTAATGACTGGGCCAATATACTCTTCACAGATGAGTCAAGATTTGGTCTTTACACCTCAGATAGGCGTATCTCAGTGTACAGACGAGACGGTGAGCGCTATTCGCAGTGTAATATCAGACCTAGACCTAATTTCGCTGGTGGCTCTATTATGGTTTGGGGAGGCATCTGTTTAACAGGTCGTACAGAGTTAGTACCAGTAGACAGAGGTACACTGACTGCCCACAGGTATATAACGGACATTTTAGAAGAACATGTAGTACCATATGCGCCAATTATAGGAAACGAATTCATGTTAATGCACGATAATGCACGACCGCATGTTGCAATAATCGTCCAGGAATACCTTAACGATGTTGGTATTCCAGTTTTAGATTGGCCTGCGGTAAGTCCGGACATGAACCCTATCGAGCACGTGTGGGACCTCCTTCACAGACGGATACGAACCCAAAATGTTGCCCCAGCGGACCTGCATGGACTAGCAAATGCTCTCCGTGACGAGTGGGAGAATTTGGATCAGGCTTATATACGGAGGTTAATCGAATCTCTGCCAAACCGTATGCGAGCGGTCATAAGAGCCAGAGGTGGCAATACTCAGTATTAAAAGCTACTGTTATGACATTTTTCTTTCCAAAATTATAATTTCTTGTTTTAATAAAAATCTCAAGTATGAGTTCTTGTTTTTATTTGGCCTGTATTTTATTTAAACAATCATAGAAATTATATCTTAGAGCGCATTAAAGTATATTTACAACTTTATGCTACAAACAAAGATTATGCGATACTTTTATGATTCAAAACTAAATTATGCGATACTTTTTTGGGGGAGTGTATAAACCTAATTCTATGGGATAAGTTATTTAAATAAAGTTCCTCTTTTTCACTCTTGGTAAATAAAGATATCATGAATTTAGTTTTAAGTTATTTCTGGTTAATGCTTATTGGTTTATTACACTATAAATATAATATTGGACAGATTACTGTAACGCCAGTGCATCCGTATTTTGCACCACCACGTGTTGGATACAATTTAGAGTTAACGTCATCTATAATTCAGTCATCCTATAACTAACCTACTTGGTTCAGTCACTGAATGAAATGACATATCAAGGGAGCAACATTAACAATACGTGATTGACAGCACACAATGAAATGTGTAACAATAGATCATTAGATTTAGCGTGAAATGGTCACCGATAACAACCAGCCATTTCACGTGACGAGCAATTGATGATAAAGTTAGATTCAGCACACACCAAAAACGTATAGTGTAGTAGATTACATCGGAGAAAATCTTCTCAAATATTTTCGATTATAATGATTTTAATTTTGTCTAGAGCCCCACTCCGCCTCAGTACGTGTTCTGGTACCACAATAACCACATGATAAACTACGACACGGCCAGGGGAGGCATCACAGTGGATACAGTTCCGGGAGTGCGTACGCAGAGCCGATTAACAATCAGGGATACCAACGATGCCGATTCCGGCAATTACACGTGTTCGGCGTCGAACACCGAGCCTGCATCCATTTACGTCTTTGTCTCCGAAGGTAAGCAGCAAATTAATATTGTTACGATTGTGCTGTTTATTGACAATTGTACACAATTGTCTGATCGCCTAGGACACGTGTAATTTGGAAACTTGGCGCAATTTCGAATACACTGTCTGCAGCTATTAGAGCAAAGGTATAATCTCCACTTATTAATGCTATATACGGGGAAAATAATGACAACAGATATTACTGATAGTGTGAGCGTTTATTAATTTATTTGGTACACTCGTTGAGCAAACAAAGAAATACAGTTGAGTTGGCTTATAACGATGGCGCTGGCGTCAAATGTATAGTATACGTATTTAACGTAATAAGTATAAACAAGATACATAATCTTAATATCGATACATATCAATAAAAACTAACACATACACATGCAATGTTTATTCACAGTAGTCGGTGATCCTTCCAAAGAAGATCCAAAGAATCGTCAATCCTTTTTTATAGAAAATCAAATTTTTTTTCAGATTACTTTAGAAATCATTAAATTCCAAAATAAATGAGTATGGTTTTCACTATGCTAAATACATGTTGATCTGTTGGTGTTTCAAAGATGCTTCTTCTATGTTTCTTCTTTGTTTTTGTAGATATAAGCCCCAGTTTCTAATTTCTTTTTCGAAAATCTCTGATGTCATCCATGCTTTCTCATTAGCAGTATAATTAACTGGTAACACTTTCTAAGACTTAAAACATAGGATTGTATATAAATTCCCAATGAAAAGGCACCGTCATGTTGGCACAGACAAAAACAGCAATTCTTTCTTTGCTGTTCTGTCCCTTTGACACTTTTCTTTTCGGAACTTCAGTGTTTGATTTGGGATAATTTTATAAGTGACCGGTTTTATTCTCGTTAAAAATATTCCTTTTTGTGAGCCAGATGTTTTCAAGCCAGTCCTTTTGTTGTTTCAGCAGAAACGTTTTCGCCTTATCCATGGATTTTACTGGATGAAATATGGTGCCTCTTCTTCAAACGGTCTATCCAGCTTTTTAAACAAAATAACGCTTGGAAAATTCTGCTTTTTGCTGTAGTATTGATCCACTTGTTGGCACATTCTTCTTTCTTTGCTTAAACCATTAAAGTATAGCTTGATCATCATCCTTGTTAGCTGGTTCGCATTCGTCTTAACTAAGAATGTTCGAATTTAATCTTCCATTGTTCTTCCTGTTATTTCTCATATTTTCTTTGTCTAAGTTTCTATTCCACTACCTTATATTTGTTTACAAACACGTCAAGATTATTCACTTGAGCAGATACCCAAACAATCACTTATACGCTCATATATTAGCTTATATAATAATATATTAGGTTAGATTCGTTTCTGATGCGATAAAACGGCGTGTTTTACATTCAAAATCAAATTCTCTTTAAAATAATCTGTAAACTTAGCGCAGCTAATAATAGGATAGCAAAAATAATATAATGTTTAATTGCTGAAATATAAATATTCAGTGTTTGTAGCCTCATTTTGAATAATTATAAACATAATACTTGTATATTTCCACAAAAATAGTTGTTTAAATATCGTGTTTATTATTTTGTAGCCGCTCCATGTCGATCTAAAATATTTTGTAGTCTTCTGTTCATAGACAGGATTATATTTCTAACTACTTATATATCCATTTCTTGCTAAACAACTTCCCATAGTTCGTCTCTGTTTCGCGGCCTAAATTCCCGACTGTGTATTTTTTGTTACATTAAAACACGCACATTTTCCAGCGGTTTCAAATCTGGACTTCTTGCAGGTCAATCGCACGTATTAATATTATTGTCCAGTAGCCTGTCACTCACATATATGCACGTATAAACTGGGCAGTTATCCTGCTGAAAAATAAAATGTTAATTTTGAAAACGCTCGTTAACTGTTGATAAAGTGACTGCTTCCAATATTTTTCTGTAGGTTCCACCTGTTAAACGACCATCAATTCTGAAAGAAGCACCAACACCTTCTGCGCTTATCCGGGCCTACACGTTTACAGCAAATCGTTCACTATTTGTTGGTGTATCTTTCCTGGAACCGTTGATTTGGATGTCTGTAAATACGGACGCCGCCGTTGGAACTGGGCTGAAAAACTTTTTCATCGGAAAACAAAACTTTACTGCAGAAAGTGCCATCCTCATTAAGATACTGCAAAGCATATCCAACTCTAGTACCCTTATTTACTTGCGTAAGAAATGGTTTCCTTGCAGCTAACCTATTTCTTAGCCCAGTATCGCGTCGACGTGCAGTTCTAACTGACCCTGGAAAATTTGAAACTTCTCTGGCTTTAACTGCGCCAGACAAAGGCTCTTCTGCAACATGGTTTACCAAAAAACAATCTTCTTCTTCGGTCGATACTTTCGCACGGCCTAATCCGCTTACTCGTTCAAGAGTATGAGATCAGTGCCACTTTTTCTTAATTTTAGAAATGCAGCTACGGCTTAACTGTAAATCTATAGCAACTCGCTGCGCCGTACTTAGAAACAGCTCTTGCCTTTTCTACTTCAGTTAAGTGTCTATAAATTTGAAACACTTTTGACAGTTACTGATAATTAACCTAGGATAAAAATGGAGTTTCTATTTTTTTGACTGCGATGGTACATACACTGATACACTCTCCGAGAAAATAAAATGAAATTCTATTGTATAAATTGATTAATTGGCCTATTTTTAGATATCGTACCCTATGCAACTCAACGGGCTGTATGTAGTAAGCGAATAACAAACTGTGTAAACATAAATAGTGATATGCGATACGTCAAATATTGACTCGACTGGCAATTATACATAAAATGTCATGAACTTTGACTGAACCTTTTGTTGCGTCGTATATTTGTTAAACCCTCCGTAAATTTCGCGCTGTTCGGCTGACTTCGCTCAGCGGAAATGAACATACGAACCTCGCCTACTTATATCGAGTACAAAAATTTGAAGTTCTTAATAACAGACTCGCCAGGAGAATTTTACATAAACAGTTATATACAAGTAAGGATTTTATTAAAATGTTTTTTCTCATCACTCAAGATTACAGGTAACTGTTTTTTTTTTTACATTATTCCGATTTTCCGTTACATTTATTTACAACGGAAATTCCTCTACGTGTAACAATGATATACGTTATTACCTTGTTAAATAAATCCATAATAAAATATTGTTTTCCACTGTTTCTCTTTTAACTGCTTACACAATTTTCAAAATATATTGTTTTAGTATACACCTAGGCAATAAATTTATCAATGTTACAGAAAATTAAATTTGAAAACAATACTGCTGTATTCAACGCTTAAAAATTATTGCGAAATTGAATAAATCCAACTGAAAATAGTTTTAAATTGTTCCCTTTCAAGCGCTGTAGTAAACTGGTTATATATGTACGTTACCTACACCTAAATCGAATTATATACGGATAAACAAATTTTTAAATAAATAGCCACTGATACCTATTTGTAATGTTTCCATGTAAATCAATTGTGCATACATTTTATGACTTCTACAATAATAACTCAAATAAGAAATTCAATGCAATTTGTATTAAAATAACATCGAGGAACCAGTTCTAATTTGTCATTTTTTTTCCATTTTCTAGTGACATTACCCTTCTTATATCTCCTGATAATCTGTCCCTATTTCTTAGACGCTGTTGCAGTACGACGTAAAGGTTCTGGTTCGAGCCTGTAAAAAAACGTACGAAGACCTGGCGTTCACCTCTCAAGGAATACTAATCGAAGAGCTCGATTTTCCGAACGGCTCCTTCCCCGAGAAGACCATCATCGACAAGTGGCTGAGCGTGTGCAAAAACTACGCGAAATCTCACCCGCATAGCACGCTGGCGATACACTGCGAATCGGGGTTGGGTAGGTCAGCAGTATTAGTCGCGGTTGCCCTCATTGACGCGGGAATGAAACCGGATCAAGTGATAGAATTTATCAGGGGCAAGCGCAGAGGTGCGTTCAACAATATCCAGTACGAGTGCCTCAGAAATTACACGCCGAAAACCAAGACGGTCGAGAAGAAGAAGAAGAACCGCAAGCCGCAGAGATGTTGTATTTCATGAATAAAGTTAATATAAATAACGTTTTTTCCTATTTAATTTTGAATCTATTATGGCGTGTACGTTCATAGAAATATTTATTTTTGAGCTCTATAAAGGATGTTTGCAAAGAATTTCTTCTAACAAATCGTATTTACAGAAAATATTCGCTATGAAATTACTATTTCATTTGAGGTTTTTAAAAGGAAGCTAATTTGGTGGATCTTTCATTACAAACAAATCTGCTCCATCGATTTGGCTGAATATATTCCTGTAATGATTTGATTACGATTTTCCATTCATTGCTTTTCATTCGCTCACCAGATCTAATTTCAAAATTACTTGGGCAGCTTCTAAAGCTTACAAAAATGGAACAAACTTGGATTTAATAAAGCCTTCAATATTTATATAGTAGATTATCCGTGCATTGCATGGAAGAAGTTTACACGAATAATTGAAATATTTGATTGCACATTTGATGCGCATATGCCTTTATTTCCAGTGAGCGCGCAAGTGATGTATGTAAACACTAGAGTTGCTACCCGTCCTCATTTCGCCAGAATTGTCCTCGTTGCGATAGTTTGTCCTCCTTTGCTAACAGAAATCCTCTTTTATTGATAAATTGTATCAAAAAGGCAACATGGGGTACAAATGGTTCTAGGTTATGTATTTTAAACGGCGTATAGTAAGACCAAATGTCCAATTGGCAGAAATTATAAAAGTATGTACTACATACATTTCCTTTTTGCTTGATAGTTTTAATATTATATTGTACCTTGATATACATCATTATCCATTTCATCCAAAAAGTCTAACCCTCTGTCATCTTCTAACATCATAATTTTCGAAAAGGATCGTTATTATTGTCGTTAGTTTTTCTAAAATTACTTTATCTCGGAATTTGTATCTGATATTTGCAAAATTTCTTCTTTACCCTAACTCGGGAATTGAGCAATGCCGGTAACGTTCGGGAAGCCATTAAAGTAGATGGTTACATCCTCAGATGTAAATACCTTCGCGTCAGGATAGGAAGGAGTCTATTAGAAGCAATGCTTTATGTGCCAAATTTTTAGATGACAAAAATTGTAAAAGAATTGTAAATTTTTTGAAAAACCATTCTTTGCATATTTGATGATTCACCCATCCTGTTTTTGACTGTACTAATCTATTGGATGTGTTTCTAAATCTTTTAGAGCCCGTGGAAATTTTGATTTGCAAATAACAGCTAATCTAAGCTGATATCACCTGATGCGTTAGCACACCAAAATAAGTTTAAGCTCACATTGGTCTAGATATAGGAATTCTTTTACTTCTTTTTTTAAGAAACCATTTAATTAAGGCATCATCGACTGTCTTAAACGTGGACTCATTCATTGATACTCTTGTATACGATGCTTTTAAACTGTCTGATTTAGAAATGCGGGCTTACATTTTCTTTTATTTTTCACTATATCACGAAATGTCTGTGTGCCGAGACTACATTCTAAGGCCAAACACAATATTTGCGCACCGCGTTGATGGTTTTATAAATGGGCAATTCTGTCTGCTATACCTAGTTAAAACTTTCTATCTTTTTATAAGGCCATGATATATACCTCATTAGTTAATATAGATAAAAGTACGAATGTACTGCTGCAAATAAACGGTGATGACCTAGATACAGTTGTGTATTCTAACGTTAACCTGGTTGGTAAAGCAATCAGAAACGTTTTCCGGCTATGCACAGATAATTGAGACACGAATAATTGAAATAGCACACGCGCACGGATAACCGAGGTTTTACTATATTTTAGATTTCACTTTGGTGGATGCGCCGGTTGCTAAAGCAATATTTTGTGCTATATGAGATATGTTTGATGTTGGTCTTAGTATAATGACCAACAATCTATCCCTGGAATAAAACATTAACATACAATTTGTTATACATCAATTGTTGGTACGCCATAAACTCTACTTCGACGGATTACTACTACCATTATTACACTAGTACAACAAAACATTGAATATTTACTCAACGACTATCGTATTAAATATGTATTTTTTGTTATATAGTCGGTGATGGAAGAGCTCATTTGAATAGTGAAGAGTATACAGTGTGGCAACCGTTCATAGCACGATGCATGTATTAGTAACTACTGGTCGACTATAAATGGGCGTGCCACCTTGAATTGCCACGCCTACTTAGCGGCACGCGGATGGCATTTACAAACGATAGCGGACGTATTATAAGTTACACGTATAAATGCATTGGGGCACATAGGCAAATCAAAGTCTTTTAGAGTTCTATGTTATAGCATAAGTGATTAATAACATTACATGTGGTAGAAAATACTATTCCTGAAAAATAAAAAGCACTGTTAGAGGTAGTGTGTTCCCGATATAAGTAATATTTTTAGTTGTTTGAAGCATCAGATAATCACTGATAACATGTCAGTGAAGTAATTCATCACAGCCTCATAAACAACATAAAAAATCAAAAATAAATAATCAGAACTCCTAAACTTTAAAATAAAAACTAAAATAATATTGAGGTTGAGTAGGAGTACGGCTGTACAACGTTAAGATCACGATGGCAACAATTATTGGGTATCAACAGCCTGTCGAGACAGAGGGAGAAATAAAAGACTCTATTTCCAGTCGCATATTGTTCAACAAGTATAAAATCTAAAAACGCGACTATTATAAAATAATGGAAAATAAAATATTTAATTCTTAAAACAGAATTGTATTCAACATTGCAATAAACCTGCAATTAGCTAAAAGAAAATATTATTCTTAAACAATAATAAAATTTGAAGTAAATTAATTTATTAAGTGTTCAAATAAACCTCCCTCTTGATAAAAACAGTAACCCAACCGATCATAAAAATTCCGACGAACATTTGTTAACATATCTGCTGTGACAGTATTACTGATTTCAATCATTCTCGCGCGCAGTTCCTCTAGGTTTAATGGCCGTTGATCACCGTATCCGTATATTGTATTATGTAAAAAGAGCCATAAAAAGAAATCGATTGGAGCTAGATCAGGGGACCGCGCTGGCCATTTAATAGGGCCCGAGTTACCGATCCATCTGTTTTCAAAAACCGCGTTTATAAAGTTTGTTACAATGCGTGTATTGTGTGCTGGGCAACCATCTTGCTGAAACCAATCTTCATTTATATTAAATCGCTCCCGTATTGCCGGAATAATATTATTTTCAAGTAACTGTAGGTATCTATTTCCGTTTAAATTACTGTCAATGAAAAAAGGCCCAGTTATATGATTTCCAATGATACCTGCCCATACATTTAGCTTCTGTGGATACTGCGTTCGCGTTGGTATATTTAAATGTAGATTTTTACGCGACCAGTAACGACAAACTGGGCGGTTATGATGCCCGTGTAGATAAAATGTTTTTTCATCTGTGAACAATACGTTGTTAAAAAAAAATTGGTTATCGTGATATTTATTTATCATTCTTTCGCAAAATTCCATTCGGCGATAATAATCATCAGGAAGAAGTACTTGTGAACTTGCAAATTTGTATGAAACGATATTTATTAGTACGTAAAATCTTATGAACCGTTGGCTTAGAGATACCTAATTCGCGAGCAATTTGTCGAGATGATATAGTGGGATTTACTTCAACTAAAGCACATAGTCGAATTTCTATATCGCTTACATTCTTATCCGGAACAACTTTATTTTTTCATTTACTAAAGAAAATGTAGTTTCAAATCGATTAACGGTCCTACGAATGGTGCTTGCATTCGGAATTTGACTTTCGGGGAAATTAGCTGCAAATAAATCCCGAGTTACTTCCGCGGAATTATCACCGTAAAAGTGTTTAATCATGAAGAGTTTTTGCTCCGGCATATAGTACTCCATTTTTAAAATAACCGTTATCTACCTACCACCAACGCGTTTTATTAAATAGTACGAACGAGTAGTTCTCTCGACGAAATATAAAATGCATCTGACACGCACGTGTACGAGCGACGGCTCATGCGCCTGTGCGCCGACAGCGTAGAAATGTGGATTTCTTGGCAAATACGAGTGCATCATAGCAATATGCGAACTACTAGCCCTCATGTAATCCAGTAGAATATTCGGTATACTTCTTTACCGTTCTAATGAACGGACACCTCTGTGTATCTCGCTTACACTACAGGATCGCTATAATGCCGACGCAGGCGGACAATTGGTGTATGAGCTCGAAATATACTGTTTTAATTTCGTTTCCTATCTATATACCTCTATAGTATTAGGTAATTAACATTTTTAAAAAGATTATAAATTCTGCACCTACCATTTTTGATCATGACCACAAAATATGAAAAATGCCTTCCATGGGTGAATTATCCGAAAACGTGACTATCACATCGAGTAGAGAATATAACAATCGGTTAAGTGCGAACAGTACCACGTCTCTGACAGCGACAGTGTAAAAATTCTAAATTGCACGCCATTGTACTGCGCCGCGCTGTTATCGTTTATAATCTGCTGACAGTGCTGCAGTCAGCCAGACGTTCCCAAATTAACATTATTCCTCAAGTAAAATTCTAACGAAGGCGTACCTATAACTTTTACGTAGACCATAGGAACGTGTACGTCACTAAGTTCAAAGTTTCCTTTTGCTGTTACAGGCGATAACGTGGATGCAATCTTGATGAGAAAATCCTGTGCGATGTGTATAGCCAGCCAATTGGTCCTGTTACTGCTCCCGAGTCTAGCAGCTGCAATGCGATAGAAGTAATATCCTGGAGGAAAAACGGCGGTGGATATATCGATTTAGGAGAACGTGGAGCGTTTTTCGTGCTGCTAAGATTTCTATTTCTAAATGTGTCGGACAGTGATAAAATTATAATAATGAAATATATCCAGTACAGATAGAGAATCACTAAATTCCAGGGAAAACGGACTTCTGTTTTTTGTATGTTTATTTATTTCTAGAAAGAAACACTTGATATTAACTTTTATGGTATATATAAGCTATAAGCATTGTACACTAGTGTATAATAAGAGGAAGTAAAAGCAAAGAAAATAAAAACAGTATATCGCGATATAAAAATATAATACACATATATAAAAGAAAAGACCAATCAAGAGTTAGTGTTTTGAGGTGTTTACTTAAGCTAGTTGTTATCTAAAAATAAAAATAAAATACCTACGTTTTCGTTATAATTTTCCAAATAGTTTACACTTTTATTTGCCCTTCAAATACATTTACTAATACGTATTCAATAAACACCACTACCATAAGAACAAACGAGAATTTGAAACCATTCGTAATAGATGTAAAAAAAAATGATAGGGGTTACCTATTTTATTTCTAGGAAAAGTCACGTTAATTTGATCATGCAATTGTTACCTATAGTTATTACTATTACGTTTGAACCCTTAAGACAGATTTTATAAATAGTAAATGAAACTCATCACAACATATTTGCTTTACATTTAATAAACTTACTATACATATATAACATATATTATATTGTTAAACTCTTTAAATTCATTTACCCTTTTTCAGGGTCAACATCACAATCCTTTGCCAAACAAATAAATCTATCACACACCATGCCTATATTTCAGATTACTTCGCGTAATTAATTATGCAAAGTTTAAAAATACATTGACGTAAACATTTTTTTTTATATCTCATGCCTGTGCAAGTATAAGGAAAAGTGCTCTTGAATACAATGTTTTGTCTTTCATTTACCATACAAGACATGTATATTTCCACAAAATAACGAGGTAAAGAGTCAGTTTGGCAAAAAAGAATTCGTTTTTCAAAAAAGTTGTTCCCTTGGAAAACTACTTACTTTATAGATTGGTTTTCTTTATTTGCAAACGCTATATATAACATATATTAGCCGAACTATTAGATTGTTATATTTATATGGACTGATTTTTCTTAAATTTTAATTTTGTTTAATAGTATTTCAAGTATTCTAAACAAAAGATTTTGTATTCATATGGTAGCCCTATAAGTACTTTTATAGTTGCTACCGTCACCTACCTTACAAGATATATATATAGTGGCTCACAGCTTATTTGATACAGCGCACGTTTCAGAATGTAAATAGCTATAATTGGAAATATAAAAAGTGTATCGACAAAATTTTGATGTCATTTTGCAGAGTAATATTTGTAATTTAACGAGTCGTCTTCATTTATTGCACAGAATTTTTGTTTACCAACTTACGAATTGAAAACTAAAAATAATGCTAAATTTTACGTCACAGCTTATTTGATACAGCTAAATTCGACTTAACTATATAAAGCAGTCGTTTTTCTGTACGATTAGTATTTTGTATGGTAGCCCTTAATAACTGAGGCCTGAATAACCCCCTTGAGTCGATTTGGCATCGAATTTACAAGATTTTTTGTGAGTTGTGGACTCATTTTCTGCCACTCTTCGAGCAGTGCCCTTTTTACCTCCTCTTTGTTGGATACCTTACGTTTACGTAGTTTTTTGTCCAACAATGCCCAAAGCTTTTCGATCGGGTTCATACGCCAGTGGTGCCATTACATCAGGACAGTTCCATATAAGCCATGACTGCACTATTCCAGACTTGTGTTTCGGATCGTTGTCCTGATAGAACCGAAAATCTTTTGCTATGCCAAAATTTTCGGCACTTTGGAACAAATTGTTCTTCGATACATCGAGGTACATATTTTTGTACATATTTGCTTCGATGAACTCCTGGCTGTAGACATATAAGTCCAAACCATAACGGTACCACCACCATGCTTTACATTCGCTTTTAAATTATCTCTTTTGCGTTCTGTATTTGGTTTGCGTCAAACATAGGACAAACCATTAGAGCCAAAAATATTGAATTCTGTTTCGTCTGCAAAAAAGACTTGATTCCAGAACTCAGGACTATTCAAAATATGCTCCTTTGCAAAAGTAAGCCGACAAAGTTGGTTTCGTTTGTTGATGAAAGGCTTCTTGCGAGCTACACGTCCAATAATAAGGTATGTAGGCGAAGCACGCGGCGGACAATTTCAACAGTGACTGCCTTAATTCTTGCTGCATCTCTGTCGTCAGTTTTGGAGCAGATAACTTTGGATTCGCCTTGATTTTGCGGATAATTAATAGTTTCCCACGCGATTTTCGTGCACAAAACGCTCCTATGTGCTGCACTGTATAAGCACTTAAATTCACCATATAGACAATTTTCCGTACATATTTTCCATTTTTCAAATGGTTTAAGACCAATTCACGTTGCTCAATTGTGCGACGACCCTTTTTTAAAATCTTATACCAACACTTAGGCTTACCAGATAAGACTTAAAATTACCAAAAACTGATTGCTAAAGTATCTAAGGCAACGGTAACAAAAGACCATCAAGGAGGGAGGAGAATATTATTATGTATCTGTATCAAATAAGCTGTGAGCTTCAATTTTGTCGCGTAATTGGTATTCTCTTCTTGCAGGATGGGAAATATACTTTCGTGAATTCTGTTTTGCGCAATACATTTATTGAACTTGCATCTACAAACCTACACACAAATTTTGTTTTCTTAGTTTTGAATTTACAGCAATCCACATTTTGAAGCAGATGCTATATCAAATAACCTGTGAGCCACTGTATATATGTCATATTAAAGTTGACTCATGTTTTTATAAAACAAAACATGAGAAATTAATTTTGAGTAAGCATGCACTAACACCAATCAGACACGAAATTCATTTTGAAGCCAACATTTGAAATTTTGAGGAAAACTAGGAAATAGGTGTTATTTATATTTTTATTTATGTTAAAAAGCACCCCATGTAATTTCTTTTTTCATAGTATTAAAATTCTATTCCATATAGAAAAATAAAAGTTAATCTTTTTATATGAACTTGATACCCGTTACTATTAGCTTTGTTCAAACAATAATTTGCAATAGTTGAACATGGTCAGGCGCAAAATTTTAAAGAGCACATGTTCTATAGATAGCTTCTAGACATCGTCAATCTTTGTTTGAACAAAACATATAGCAACTACTACTTGTAATGCCATTTTACCTACATATATAAAACTGTTGCAGTACTTTAATAAATTTAATTTTTGAAAAATTTGAGTTACACAGTAACGAATTACAGATAGATATATCCGTTACAGTTCGGACTTTATCTATCCAAACAGAACACATATTAATTTAATTATAATTTTCAGAAAAATATATAATAGTTTTATAGATATTGCACATAAGATTATATATATTCTTTGGTATCTCATACCGATATTATACCTCGACTGGCGCTCCCGGTGTGGAGCTTCAAAGGGCACCGAGCAAAAAAAATTAGTTGAAAAGGTTAGTGCAATAACATCTTTTAATATATTTTCATCGAAGTTAAAATTTATATTTTAGCCATATAAATTCAATTCATGTATTGCAAGCATATAAGATATATTAAAATATATTTTCGTAAAAAAAATAAATATATTTTACAGGAAAACGTGTTATTAGGCATATAAAGTAACTTAAAAGACAGAAAACTAAGAAATTCCTTCAATGGCATTTTTCGCTATACTTACGCCATCTTCGTGATAATTAACAAATATTTGTGTAAATAATTGATCATACATCTATGGCAAAGAATTGTTACATAAAGGAAAACAAGATATTAATATAATTATAAATAAAAATGTAATTTAAAATTGATTCTAATAAAAAAAAATAAATAAACGAATTTAGTATTTTATATAGATATCTAATCAAGCAATTGAATATTAAATAAAAACTTATTATTCTCATGTTTCATATCAGTTAGTAATTAGTACTTGTACAGATTTTCAAATAGTTATATGTATAAGCCAAGTAATATTGTACAAAAACGCTTAAATATTAAAGTATTTGAAAATAAAAACGCTACAAGAAAATCTGCCTTAAGTGTATAGTTAATTTTAAGTTAAAATATAAAGACTATTCCATTGTTTTATAGTTGTAATTCGTTAAACAACGATGTAACTTGTTTCATCTTAAACAAAGTTATTGACATGGTCAAATTTTATTTCAAATAATTTTTGTGGGAGAAATTGTTTATGAAACAGTTACATCATTGTGCTTGTTATATAAATGTTAATTTTTTAATATTATTAAGGGAATCTCTTATTGCCAATTGTAAATTTCAAATGTTACATATTCTATCAAAAAAAAAGAAGTTATATATATATTGTTTGCTGTAAATACGAACTCACTTTAAGCTAGAACTAATTAACTAGAAGAGAGAGAATTATGTTTCCACGTTATAGGGAGTGCCAGCATGAAAATACGAAAAAATTGATGTATGAAAAGAAATTATAAAACTGTGTATAAGTGTGGAATGCTTGACGAAGAATAAATGATTTTTTCTTCTGTATTAAGAAATAATACCAAATAATTGTCTGTCGTAATTATAAGTGACTTCTTCCTTTCCAAGTAAAAAAAAAGATTGTTTGAAATATCCATTTTTGTTCAAGACAAATCTATCATGCGAAGAAAACGTCATAATATACATTATGATCATAAAAGCAAAATATACATACGATGTTATACTACACATGAGTTGTAAAAATATTGTATTTATATCTTTTTTTTTCAAAAATCCACTTACATGAAATAAAGTATCACTAAAATTTTAAGGAAATTTTCTTTTTCAATTTAATAACACCATAATAAGAAAACACTCAAATTAAAAAATAAACTATTTATTATTTAATAATAACACAGAGCAATAGGTAAATAAAAATTCACAGCCAATATTATATGACAGTATCGAATGAAAGAATATTGCAGTTTTGTCAAATTTCATTTAGCTGTTGTCAGATTTCGATGTGCCCTGTTCTTGAATTTGCAAATATTTCTGACACAACTTCTTCACGTCTGGTTTATTATATAATTCGGCCTCACGGGATATGCGCCTAATATCACTTATCCTACTAAATTTAGCTGCCAGAAGGAAAGCACACCTCAATTGCTTGGTCTCGATGTAAGAATTAATCTGAAATCATATGAAAAATTGCAATGAAGTGTAGCATACGCGACATGGGTAGGGATTTTCAGGTGCCTTAAGCCCTCTCAGATATTTATTCTTTTCTTAGTTATTACGAATAGAAGTAATATATTATGTCAAAATGTCGCATTACAGACCAATTGTTTGTTTACAGTTCTATTTTTGCATTTTAGTAAAATAATATAGTTCTACAAAAGTTACAGAGATTGCCTAATCAAAATATTTTCGGCTATATCTATATATAAGGGTGCAATACTATTTCTTTTGAAAGTGCAGCATATAGAAAACCAGGTTAGAATGTGTCATGGTTATTTAACTAGTTGCAGTTATTTAGTAAATAAAAATACATATTTTACGTTTTGATGCCGATTTTGCGTTCGTTGCTACAATTTTTTCTACAGACCATAAAACTGATGCTATAAATGTAAAACAGGCAACAGCACAAAAAGCGGATATATCAGCTTTTTTCCGGTGCTTCTCGCTTGGAAATACATCGTCTGTTGCTTTAGTATAAATTATTAATTAGTGTGATCAACCCAAACTTATTTAAATGAAATAATAATAATGGTTCACAGTTTGCAAGAAAAGATTGAAATTGTATTAATTCATGGGTTCGAAAATCAATGTGCTCGACGAATTGCCGCAACTTTTAACGAAAAGCATCCAGATAACATCTCATAGATATGTTCTTATTGACAAATTTACCCAAACTAGATCTGTTGCAAAAGTAAAACATAAGCAGCCGACAGTTTTAAATGAAGCCGCTCAAGTGGAAGTGCTGGGTCACTTCGGCATAAATCTCGATACTTCATTACGTCAAATTTCTGCGGCAACTGGAATTTCCTTGGATTTATAAATTTATAAAACTACATAAATTCCATCTTTATAAATTGAAAATATGTCAAGAACTAACTGCAGACGATGTTGACAAGAGAGCCGAGTTTTGTGAATAAATTACCACTATCATGCATTTGTAAGAAATATCTGCTTTAGTAATGAATGTACTTTTTATTTACATGGATTTGTAAATAAACACAACTGCAGATATTGGAGTAACTAAAACCCTCATCCGTATGTAGATGGGTCATTGTTTTTCAGTGAAAATCTACATGGCTAAGCATATACGGATATGTTGGAAAATACTAGCAATCCGCTAATTAATGAAGCTCTCGAAAATCAACTGGATAGAGTTGCTACCCCCCTACTATGCCCTACTTGATGAGCATGAAGTACATTTTCCCGTACTGCAATGGTTAGACAATGTATTTCAAAATAAATAAATAGAGAACCTATAGAAAGACCAGACTTTTTTCTATGGTGTTATTTAAAGTCTATTGTATTTAGCCCTCAACCTGACAATTTAGAAGAACTTCGACATATTACTGCAACCTGTTGTAAGAGATGTTTTGGAAAACGTACGCCGCACAATGGTTCAGAACGCGAAAAACATATTTTCAACTTCTTCGTACAAAGTTAAAATTGCAGTAATTGAATATTGAATAGTTGCTCTATTTGATGATGTAAATAATATGCATCTTATTTACATAAGTTTTTCTATATTTGCTTTCAAAGTTCAGTAAAATTAAGACGTTTCTGCGTATAGAAATTAGGGTGTAATTAAAAAGACTGTACCACAAGCAAATGCACTTATTTATTGATGTCTTTACAATATTGTTAAACATTGCTAAGTGTATTATTAAGTCGCATAACTTATTATCGGATAATGTTTACCTGGTACAAGAAAATTAATTGTCGCTATGAAGAATGTTGATAAATCGACTGAAAGTAAAAATATACTTGATACATACGGGCTTGCCGAAGAAGATAAATCAAGTAAAAATATTTTGTATTGGCCTGAACACATGTTTTTTTCAAGATATTTTCAATATTGGCAAGTGTTTTTATGAAAAAGCATAATGTTTGGCTACTACACCAACTAGAGGCAAACGTATAATGGAAAAATGGAGAAGTCCCGAACAGGAACATAATGCCATGACATAATGCCTAACCATTTATTATCTCGCGTGGTTTTACGAAGCAGCAATATATGCTTATTAGAGCAACAGCTTTAAAACGTGGTTGCAAATTATATCCAAGTTACCACGATATTCTAAAAACAAAAAAGGCGTTTTATTAACCAAGTACAAATCACTAAACATGTCAAATTCAATGCATTTGACAGTGGTTTTGACAAACAAATACTTCGAATTTGCAAACTAAACTATATAATTTGTATAAAAAATATCCTTCGTACTTGTATTAAGTGCTATCAATTTTTTGCATTTAAGGGTTGTATTTTAGGGTAGGTTTTACAAATACGGGTTTTTTATGCATAATTTCAAATTCAGCACACCCAAAAACATAAACTTCCTCAACTTTTAATGTAAAATGTGTTAAAACTATAGAGTAAACAATTTCGATCGCGTTTTTCGCGTTCTGAACCACTGTGCGCCGCAGTTTTGAATAACGGCTATACCATTGTTTAGCGAACAACATTTTGAACAAATTATTGCATTGATTTTTTTCTGTAAAAAATATTTGAATTCTTAAATAACTTTGAAAAGAAAACTAAAACATTTTAAGCGGCGTTTTTAATATTGGTTTTTGTCTCGATGCTTCTAAAATAAAATGAACCATTAGCAATAGTAAACAAAACAAACCAAAAGATTTTCTTAAAACAGTCAAAAAATTCAATTTCAAAACACCAAATGCCAAAATGTAGTATTTCAAACAACCATTAAAATGAGTTACTACTCGATACCCCTTTCTATATAAGATTTTTAAAGGAGTAGCTTCCAAAGGCAGGGCGGTTAAGTGGCTGAGTCAATTTTTACATCTAAGGGTTGTTCCCCTCGATAATACTTCTAACGCGTTTAAGAAAATTTTTCATAAATTTCTAGATTTTCAGATGTGTAAGTTGGTAAGTTTTCAAATGAACACCCAATATAACTACTTTTGAGATATCCGACAATAATTTTAAATTATGCATTTTTTATTAAAATAAACTGTTATTTTAGGGTGAAGTCATAACATGCATCTTCCCTATATGCAAAATTGGTTCATTTATTTAGAAATACATACAAAAAAAATTGACTGTAGTGGCACTTACTTTAATTGAACGATTACAAATATGTTTTATTATATCTTCCATTTCCTTATCAGTTGCATTATGGTCACTTAAAGTTCTGGCAGTCAATGCTAACATTTCATCACACATCTCGGTCACAACGCTATCTTTTTCGCCTCCACTTTTTATACATTTTACCAAACTGGAGACAGCTGAATAACGCTTAGCTTTTGCTAAAAGTCTACCGGCTTGGCAGTAGATTTTAACTGCCTTGAGTTTATAATTTTTAACAATGCTATATCAGTGACAAAATTAAAGTAATTTTATTACTACTCCACATAAAACAATAAGATTTTTTACCTGCTTGCAATGCCAAAACCATCTTCTACATTTTCTCCTGATATTATACAAAGGACAGCTAACTGCATTTTTTCATATAGACTTCCGAAGAGTATTGGTAGAGTACGCAAATCACTAGATCGTGGTGTTACTAGAAAGAAAATAAATGCTAAGACTGCATTCAGTTATGTGGTGTCAAAAGTTGGTTGTATACTGCATTGAAAAAGACGTTGAAAAAATTAATAACCAGAAAATTTATAGGTTATAATAAACTTAGTTATTTCAAATTAGGCAAATGCTATAAACATGATTAGATGACAAAATGGTGGACAAACTTCGTTTCTAATTTTGCTATTATTAACTTTTTCCACTTTACGAATATTTTGCTTGCTATTTTGCATTTACAAGCCACCTTTACAATTTCTGTCAGAACAATAAACGCATCCTTACTAAGAAAATTTGCATTAGTTTCATAACACTTACGATCGGTTGCAAATTGGATATCCACTAAATTATCGATTACTGATCTACCAGATTGTTCACAACTTGTCAAAAAGTTCACAACGTCTATCTGCGATTGAATGGTATTTATATGCTTGATGATTTCTTTTGAGTTCAATTTCATGACAAGAGCCGGGTTGTTAATTGATTTTTCTTCGAAGATCTCTTGACTTTGTTGGCTGTGCACTACATTGAAAGGTAAATAAAACGTCATAATCTTTGTTAAATTAAATATTCGCTTATTATTGTACCTGATTGTACATCTACCCATTGTTCTTGTTCCAATTCCTGTTTTAAATGTTCTTGAGCGTTCCTAAGATACTCTACTCTGTTATCGAGTTCTTCAAAGGAAGTTACTTCATGCGAGTAGAATTTGATGCAAGTCATAGCCGCTCTAACAAAATCACCAATGAATTGTTGCAGTTGGTATAAACTGTGCAACATGCATTGCTTTTCGAGATGAATGCAGATGTGTCTAATGTGATTCTGAAACAAAAATATAAAATTGTAAAATAACATTTTTGTGATCGCCCTAAAATTGAAATTGGCCTTCGTATAAGTATTTTCGTACCTTCCAGATGTCTAATACGGAGTCGATAGCTAACATACTTTGCTGTAAAGAAATAATCCGACCATCTTTTAAACACGCCATGTATATATCAACGAAAACATCAATTCCAACCTCATTTTCCAACATATATTCCAAAGCTTGCTTAAACTCATTGTGTCTTATATAGAACTGGCATAAGCTCAAATGGGATCCATATTTCTCCAAATAATAAACACATTCTTCATAAAATACGTTTTCCAAATGAGGGCCAGGTACATTGTCGACATCACCACAAGCCTCTGGGAGCGGATAATTTCCATTAGCAATTGCATTTAGACTCTGCAGCTTATTGATGATGGAAATTGAATCTTCGCTCCTCACAGACGTAGCATTAGGGTTGCTTTGCAAGCTCGAAGCGGAATCGTAAAGAACTTTGGTGGCGGGAAGGTTTTTTAGGACCTTCAAACTAATTTTTTCCGTTTTTGATTCTAAAATTTGGATTATTTCGTTCAAAAGGAGCGGACTTTTCGTTGGCTTCATGTTTGTATTTAGGGACTGCCTTGATTGATGAAAAGGTTTGTTGGGGCGTAAATTTGAGAGCGATTCCTGTAGAGAACTGTAATCCAGGCTTTCGTATTGCGGACATTTCTCGAAGCACATATGGAACTTCAGCCTAGCAAGTTGTAAGTTTCCTGCTCTAAGGAAACTCTTTCCCCATTTAGCAAACACAGCTAATATCAAACGGTTAATGTTACCACAAAAGGTATTTTTAGAGATCGTTACCTGCAGTGTCTAATCCAGCTTTAGTGGAAACCTCAAGTGCTAAGTGCCACTGCTCCATGTCCAGCAGTTTTTCTCGGACAAGACGCAGCACATTGGCATCAATATGAACATTTTGGGATTTGGAAGACAGCAAATGTAGGAAACCTTTCTCCGCTAGCAAACCTAACATTTCCGCCTGGGAGATCATCTTATCGGCTAAAGAAGCGCCCCATTGCAGCATACTCTGATTTGAAATCATTTTCGCAGCTACAGCCAAGGATCTAAAGCAATCAAGTTTTAGAATTAGAACACATAGCTAATTAAAAGTAGCAATAACATACTTACTTAAGCATGTTTATAATCATGTTAAAATCAATTTCTACCTCAAAATAAGTCCTAATCGGATGTAAAATATTTAAGATGTTTTCACACTGATTTAGTAAAAATCTGAAAGATTTAAAATGAATTAAAAATGTACCGAGGCAACCCAACTAATCATACCTTGGGTACAAATCTGATTTTGAATGGTACTTCAATATAGAAAGGCACAGCAGAACGCTTGGAGCATTTTCGTAAGAGAATTCCTCGCGAAGAATAGCGTTGTGATCCTGATTTTCAGTTAATATCCAAAAATCGTCCAAGCGCGATCTCTCCGATTTCAAGCTGTCTGAATCTGAACTGGCAGCTCGTGATTGTTTGAAACAATCTTTGCATACTCTTACTAAGATATCTCCATAAGCTTCTACCTAAAAATAATAAATTAATGGGAATGCGAGATTTAATAAAGGTACCTATTAATTTACAAGCATTTTTTGTAAGGAGCAATTCCAGCAAATTACACGTCCACAGCGTCTGCAATGATGCCTTCTATTGAACATAGAGAAAGTGGTTTGGAAGCAGCACATGCACTCGGTCACCTAAAATTAACAAACTTCTGATAGCTAAGCATCAAATTTATTGAAGAAATCTCACAACATCGTCCGAAATCCATTCTTCTTTAGTTGGAACTCTTTCTGGCATAACAAAAACTTTCTGTTCTAGGCAAAGCGAATCAATAGACTGCATAATTTTTCCATCAGACTGACTAGCGGTTAAAGGTACTGTCACAACTTTGAAATCGACGCTTTTCTCTGCATATTTCCGCAATAAAGTATCAATTTTCTCTACACTAATGATGTTGTCATCTTCTTCAGTATGCTTAACATCGTTTTGAATACCATGCAAGATTTGGCCCAGCTTGTCAAGTTTTGTATTCATAAGCAACATCTCCAATATGCTTAAAGGGTCTTGCATCAAGCTCAAGAATTGCTGCTGCTCATCTGGTGTGAAATACGTCATTATTTTCAAGCTTATTTCCAAATTGCGCAAACTATATTCGTCGGCGCTAAGTTTTTCTTTAAGCAAATCCAATACAAAATTAAGATCTTCTAGCCGCTTCAATGACTTTAGAAGTTGTTTACAGGTATTGATGTAATGCTCCTCAGGTAGTTGGTTAAACAATGATTTTATCTTCTTTTGGTCGCAGCAGTCATTAAATACAGATTGGAAATAATTAGAATCTATCTTTAGGAACATGTTAACATCGATTGAGTGAACGCGTAGAAAATTTATAAGACTATCGATCTAAAATTTAAAGGCATTTAACAAAAATGTACATATGTGGATTGTCCTTACATTATAAGTACACAATATTTTGCTTAAAGATTCTTCTTTGTTATTCTCACATAATTCATGGATTTCAAACCAAGTTTCACACTCGAATAACTCTCTGATCTGTAAATCACAGATTATAAAAACTGTAAATAATATGAATACCCAAGCTTCCACCAACTAATCGAAATATTTTACACTCCTGAAAGCTGCGGTTTCGTGTTTTTTATTTATTGAAAAAAAAAATACATAAAAACACGATTAATAAAAGCAGTTGCAATAAGCGTTTACCAAAATTCTTTCATCTACGACACAGCGGCCACGCAGTCATTGATGTTCGTTATCTGCCTTCAAGAGCATAAAAATATTCGACCATAGGGTATCTATTACCTGCGTATAAAGTTGGATTTTTTGACACCAGCCTTGTAATATAGACGTATCACAATGGCCAAGAGACACTTCAAATTTTATTATTTCAATGCAGAATATCGCAGGCCAATAGTACATTTCCTCCAAAATGATTTGCAAACGTATGTGTGGATTGTTAACGAATCTGATATACTTGTAATATTCAGATTCTCGTCTGCTCTTAATTAAACTACATAGTATGAGATCGCGTAGCTTTTGTATTTTGGCATCAGTTTTTGTTTCGTTGATGCTGATCAAGAGGTCGTACAACTGCTTCCACTTATCGGTTTGCGGCAATTTAAGCAAAATTGGGTTAAAAGTATCGCTGGTGTCACATGTATCTTCCTTCTCATTAGTAATAAAGGTACAAAAATCCTGTTGTAACACGGTCAGTGTCTCATTATCATTGAAGAGTTGTTTCAAATGTTGCACGTCCTTCAATTGTATCAGATTACCCAAAGTTCTAATACGAACTTCATTTGAATCTATTTTCTCATCTTTAATACCATGTATCTTGTTAATCATGAAAGCTAACAACCAATTTCTTTTTTGTATGTAGCTAATTACATCTTTTCTAGGTTTAAACATTTGATGGTTTTTCCAATTGGAATTGTTCCTATTTAAGTTAACTTTTGGAAATGAACAAGCCCCTATGTGATAGGTCAAGTCCAATTTCATTTTCCCGAAGATATAGTCAAAGTCTACACCATCAACGTTGCGTTCATATATCAATTTGTTAACTAAATCAATGCGTTTGTGCTTCAGGATCTCAAACAGTGACGTATCAAATCCTTTGGAGATTAAATCGGCGTTGTTTTGTTCAAGCAGAAACACCTTCGAAAATGCTCTTAGATATTTCATTAACTTCTGCATATATTGTACATGATCTTTATTGAACGCTTCGTAATTTTCCACAAGTAAGGTATTTGATGAATGATTAATATATGGGTCTGATACGTTAAAACCAAATCCTGTACAAACAGTTTGAATTTCCATGAAGCACTTATGAATTGGATGGTTGAAATTTAAAATGCCCGTCTCTGCTATTTTCAGACTCCTTTGAAAATCATCATAGATTTTTGATAGCTTTTCATATTTAGCGTGTTCTCGGTCAAAATTAGCAATGTCTACAGAATTACAGGATAAAATAATATCACTCATCTGATGATCAGAATTATTTATATCTTTCATATTATGAAAAAAAGGTGGCAGTGTGCTGACGTCATCAAATTCATTATCAACTATGTTGATTAGGTCTTTCGCTGCCGAATGCTCCAATTGAAGCGTTATAACCAAATCTAAAGCTTCTACAACTTCGTAAGTTCGGTTCTGCTTGTGAATATTTAAATTCTCGATGATGTCTTTGCATGAGGAATGATGTTTATTTAACAACCCTCTGGGAGTCGCATTTAGCCAGCCTTTTTTGTTTTCTAGACTTATTGATTTTCTGAGATTTGCAAACGCGATTGAGTATTCTATTTCATAAGCTAAAAAGGACTCTTCCAAACCAAATATCTGAAAGAAAAACCAAACTAAAATACAAAAGCCATCTGAGAGTTAGAGCTTGTTTCTATAGCTACAGAAATAAGTAGCGTCAAATAATTCTTAACCTATTTTTTTTTTCGAACGACATGGTTTACAAAATGCTCTTCTTCAACATCGTTTTAATAGTTTTTATTGGTAGCACCATGGGGATTTGGCCACCACCTTACCAAATCCATTTGCAGCACAGTGAAGATTTTGTCATTTTCGAAAGCTTTGGAGATGAAGATTCTGATCGTATCATATCGGAAGAAGACGAAATGATCAAACAGCCCGACATTAGAAGTTTGGACTTCAATAAAGATTCTGCAAAGTATCTAAGGATACACAAATTGGCCATGAAATTAAGAAAAAGGAGTGCAACCACAGAACTAGCAACGCGAAAGATAAAATGGCCAGAAGAAAACTACGACCAGGAAGAAAATCTACCATGGATAGCTGGCCATTTTGCAGATAATGGGTCTAATGTTCTTAGTGTAATTCAATATAATTATATTAAAACGCAATTTTAAACATTTCACATTTTACAGGATAATTCTAACGTATATTATTTGAACGAAATGGCAAAAATGCAAGTAGAATTCAAAGATGATGGGAACAGATCGCAACGTTTCATTAGTCAAGATTATGACTACGCTAAATTCAAACAAGAATATGATAGTGACATGAAGAAGGCTCAAGGTGAAAATGATACTTTAGATTTTGTCGACGTTAAAGAAGAAGAGAGTGTTAAGGATATGGTAAAAAATCTAGTAAACTTCACCAAAACTCCTCGGAATTGCACTGCTGAAGAAATGAAGGGAATAGGTAAGCATATTTATCATGGCAAGGTTACATAAAACCATAGCCTGTTCTATAACATAGGTTTAAACGCCGTTGAGTGCTTCTGGTATGACTTTAAAAAAGTGGATACCAAAGAAAATAGAATGGTTTTATATAAGAGGATTTTGAAGTTAATATTAGTCTGGGTAATTGTGTACATACTGATAGCAGTTCCTTGTTGGTGTCAAAAAGGTAAACTCTACACCTAATTGATGTAGTTATTGTAAAAGTTATAACAGTTATTCATCCAAATTTGGTTTCATATAGGTTGGTGTTGCTGTTGTTTCCAATGCCGTTTTTGTAAACCAAACCTAAGAATTGACGAAGTAAAGAGATTTATGGCGGACAATCCTCCAGGTACTTATCATATTGGGGATAAGGTTCTCAAGTATAAGCCAACACATTATGAGAAGTATGCCCAGAAAAGATTAGAACAAGCTTTGTTAAAGTTGTAGCTTTAAGATAAAATAATATAATCTAAAAAGTGTCTTTTCTGCGCGTTTTAATTCTTTACTTTATTAAGTGAAGCTGATGAACTTGAAAATTATTCAGAATTAAAGCCATACATAGTTCTTATTTTTTAGCAACATAGCAACACTCCGCACCGGTCTGATCTTTTATGAATATTTGGTGCTATATACCTCTGGGATGTAAACGGGCCATAAGTAAATTTAAAAAAAATCCTTTTAAAGCATTGAATGCAAGTTTACAAAAGGAGTGGGAAAGTCACAAATTATTTTAGAAATGAGTATTTCAAGGGAATTGGGCAGCAATTTTATGCTTACAGGAAAACGCCATGCATATTCGTTCCTTTCCCTCAAAAACTACTAGCCCATAATTTAATTGATTTCTTTTTACAGATCTTCCCTAATAAAGAATGGCATTAAAGCACAAGGATTTAAGCAGCAGCTTAAAAGACAACAAAGAATGTCGAACTTTTCTTCATTTTTAGAATTTTTTTATTAAGAACAAGTCTGCAATACTTATAGGATTTAATAGCAGTTTTATGCTTATTAAAAAAAAATATGGTGATTGATATAAGTACCTACTCGATTTTGTGAAAAGGAAGCATTTGTTGGTAAAAACATTTTTCTAGAGGCAAAAAGTACGGCGATATTATTCCCGTCTATTTGACTTCATCTTGTTCTATTCTCACACTGATAAAAAGGTTTCTTTCGTTCAAGGCAAATAAGGCAATATACTTTACATTTTATAATTTTAAAGTAGTCAAATAAGTATTAAAAAAATCAAAGAAATTTTAATTTGTGTAAAAAATGCAAGCATCTTTGGAAACTTGTGTAAAAATTAATAAATACGGCAAAACTTTGACAGCAGTTACGAATTAATATTATTATTTATACCTGTTTAATAAGACAATATTTGGTGACAATTAATTTAATTTCATAACCTCAAATTATAAGGTCAAGCAACTCACTTGTCACATATCATTTCCTCAGTAATGTTATTAAACATATATATATGTAAAATTATACAAAAACTCACATGTTTTGTTAAACAAAAAGTTTTTAGAATCAATTTCAATTACCTTTACCACTTGTATGGCCTTCTCTATATTATTCTGCTTTAAGCACATATTAATTAGAGCTTCGGGGGCAGCTAACATGTAATATAAAATATTCTTCGTTTTTGCGTTATTTTCTTTTCCTAAATACCAATTTTTCTTAATACAATTCAGTAGTTCCAGTCTCCAATAGCCATCCGTAATGTGTTTATTCAAATCAATAAATCTCTTAAACTCGGCAAATATTCTATTGCTGTATTGTCTTTTCAACTCCTCAAATATAGATTTTAGTAGAGATAATATTAATCTGATTTCATATTCTCCACAAAAAAATGAATCTGTATTTTCTTCTTGGGGAAAATCACAGCTGCGTAAAAATATTAAGGCAAATATATTTTCCAACAGCTCAATTTGTAACGTTTTGTTTTTTAAACCGATTAATTGTTCTTTTATAATTTCCAACTTAGCAGTTATATCGTCTTTGCTCACTTTATTTGCACTAATATTTCGAGAACATTTTATGCAACTGATTGTCTCTGCTAAAATTGTGAATGCATGAAATATTTCTCGTTCTAAATAATTTGAGTCATTATTTGATTGAGCAAAGTATTTTCTAGTAAACTCTTCATGTTCTGTCAGCTTACTTAAAATATCGCACCAGATTGATGAATTCTCGATAGCAACCAGTTCTGACAAACAATCTATTAAGCTTTTCTGACTTAATAGCTTAAATATCTCAGTATCGCACAAATCCGTATGATTTTTAATAAATTTAACAACCCTTGATATAAAATTAACATGTTCAATATATATCTTAAGAAACTGATCCACTTCTTCAAAACTATTTCCCAGATAACAATTTAACTCGGTAATATCTATTTCATTCTGATTAGTAATAAACACAATTTTTAAAATCAATAACAATGTGTTGACATCTACTAAGGCATACCGATATCCATCAATAGAATTTAATACTTCCAACAACCAATGCTTCTTTGTATAGTAAACATAATCAAAAAGAGATTTTGGATTCCTAAAGTCTAGTTGTATCGTACTTGCTTCATGTTCCAAAAGGACACGTAAAACTGGTTGATTCACTAGCGACACAACAAAAATGATATGCTTCTTAAGTTTCCCATCTTCAACTAAATCGTAAATACGAGGTATTATTTGTTCTAATTCAACACAATTAGAATCAGTCAGCTCGATGTTGGCCAAAGTTTTATAAATTATCGAAGACTGTATAACTTCACTATCATCTGTTTCACTTAATTCGATTATAGCTTTCCTGAGGCATTCCATTTTACATAATGCCTTTGTTAAACATAAACTCAACACAACAATTCTTTATCACAAGATTAATCGTACTAGATTTCCAATGACATCGTTTGAGGTTAATAAGTGTTTCTTAATCATCTGACCACAACACTGCAATGCATTGTATTTCAAAAATTTTTAATATGGTATAAATATGCATCGATTGACTGCTCTAATTGTTTGCGAATAAATACTATGAATCATACTAGCATAATTGTTACATCATATTGTTTGAACTGTATTTGATAACATGTGATAACTCCATAAGTTTTCTTATTTCGGTCCAGGGAGATTCCATAAGGTCGATATCGACATCGACTAACTCGATACTACAGGAATTCTGTAAGAACGATTCGATTGGATTCGATACCAAGCTTGGTCTTACTCGGAAGCATAGAATAATGCTCGGTCGAACGGTGGTTTAGAAATGTAGTGGAGAAGTAGATACAGTTCATTTCTTGTTTCGTTGCTAGCTCTCACAGAACGTTAATTATTAAAATAATTCACTTTTTCTTTTAAAATCTCACTTTAAATTAAAGTACGCATTTATATATTTGTAATTTATTAATTTGAATTCGATTTAACATGGCATTCAAGTCAAAGAAATGCAGTGGGAAATAATGTTAAATTACATGGAAAAAATAAAGAACTTGCTAGTGAAATTTTTAGCTAATATTTAGACCAGTTGTATACTTGCACCCGAAATTACTCGAGCTTCTACTCGATAGATTTACGGAATTGCTCTCTAATACCCATGGGTGGTTATGTTAAATGGCAGCTACTGAAACCGAGTTTTTAGTTCTATAACGTATCAATAGATGACGACTGAGATCATGACGCACGTCGCGGGTAAGAAAGGTGGTCAATTTTATCGACGGTTACTTTGCATTTGGCGTGTGTCTATAGGCAATTCGTTGCATGTTGCATTTGTCAACAGAAGTATTTGTGTAAGTGACAACAAATCTTACATTGATAAAGTTAGCATCGGTTATGTGAGTGGGTTTATAGCCAGAAATATAAAGAAATTATCGCAGTGTAAAGATTGTAAAAGTCAAATATTTTGCAAAGATCAAATTTTTGAATGGCATGATCTTATTGTGGAAAAGGAATTTTCAAATGGCATTCCAATGAAATTGAAATATTGCACGCCAATCTTTATACAATACATGTGCAAACTTTATAATTTTACCTGGGCCCTTTTACCGCACATAGTTTGCCAAGCTAAGGCATTACATATTATAATATCTTTTATTGATGAACATGTGTGTTATCCTTTCAGCAATTCATGTGGTCACCGCGAAGACATTAAAAACATCATACTAAATTCTTTTATTAAGTTTGTCTGCCACAATTGGTGCGTAGGTTTAAATAGAGTACTGCGAGGACAGGATGACAGGCAAAACAGAAACGATGTTATATTTTAACAAGCCAGAATTTATGCGAACAAACGAAGGGAGTATAAAAATAGAAAATAGTTTAAATAACGTCTATAAATAATAATATTTTTTCTTTTCTTTGGGTCTTCCGGTTTAGTTAATAATACAAATGCTCTTTTACGTTTCGGAAATTATATTTTTTCCTTTTTCATACTCCATCATTTAATTATTTCCATTTTTTCACCTTTGCGGTGTTGTCAAAGTAATTTTTATCATATACAAGAGTATATGTTTGTTTGTCGATTTGTAATATGTATTAATGTGTCTTTTAAAATTTTGAATACTAAATGTTATTAAAAATTACTTTGACAACACCGCAAAGGTGAAAAAATGGAAATAATTATATGATGGAGTATGAAAAAGGAAATAATATAATTTCGAAACGTAAAAGACCATTTGTATTATTTACTAAACCGGAAGACCCAAAGAAAAGAAAAATATCATAAGAAATACACACCGGTTAAATAATCTTGAAGACATTTATAAATAATAATAAAACCCACTTTTCACAAATGCATAATGCCCATTACGTATTTTTGGAATTGTATCTTCAAATGTAGTTTTATATGTATATACTGTACTTTGTTATTATTGCGAAAATATATTGCAGCACACAGGAATTATTTTAGTAAATGCTTAACGTACACAATTTATTTTCTAATTGCTAAATGTAGTGTATTTTAATAACTTTATATATGCACGATTTAATTTATATATATGCTGGTAGTTATAATTAAACACGAAAAAAAAAATATATGTGTATTATTTCCATTTTATACCTTCAAATCTTTTTACCACACACACTTTTGTGAGAAGTTTTAAAAACAGCATATTACTCTTCAAAGTATACAGAAAACAAACTCCAACTTCTTCCAATAGTGTAAGCGGTAAATCGATTCTCTTTGCCTTCGTCATCGGGGAGTCTACGTTGCGTGCAGTTTCCCATATACCTAATATGGGAAACCGCACTCAACGTAGATTCACTGATAATTACAATTTTAAACTTTAGTATGCTCTAGTATACCGTTCAAGAAGCCCGCGGTTCCTCATAAGCTTTCATAACACACCTAAAGATGTCTCATTACGGCCTCAAAATAGTATATGGAACATACCCATCTATAATACCATTATCTATGGCTCTCTCTATCGACATCGGATGAGGTATCGTATCGAGTTTGTGTATCGTATCTACTATACGAAACCCGGCTGCTTCTCAAATTGACAGTTACCCGTAAGCTTTGGCCTGAGATGCATAGAGGGCAGGAGCAGCTCAAAATAGCGAGCTTCTGATTAAAAAGATAACTACAATATGTACCTACTGAAAACTAAAGAGGGGGCTTTAAAAGACGAGGATCAAGAGATGGCACTGTCGTTAAAATTTACAAAGAATTTAATTCATTTTTAACTGATTGGAGAATATCTGAATTTATACGAACGAGTGTAGACATATTGTTCTCAGGAACATCCTGTTTTGAGCTTTTAATTTTACTTAAAAAGCATGCAAACCGAAACGTAAGTTGGAAAAAAAAAGTAGTTACTGTTAACTTTTAAATAAATGTAGGTAGTATGGAAGGATTCGTCCTGCTGAATTACCTACTTTAATTATTAATAATAACGACGGAGTGTTAAGTTATTATTGGAAATCGAAAGCGATCTATAGGACCGGCGTGTTCAGCTACATATAAGCTAACAGTCAGCTCATGACGCGTAATTCTTGACGATGGATTAAAAGAATATGAATATGAATTGGTGTTGATTGAACTTTTTCCATTGTCTGTTGGATTTTGGAAATCCGACGTTTCGGCAGTGGTTCTAAGGCATTTTATTCAAGGCATGCGTGCCGCTAGCTTTGCGGTATTTTTAATAACGTCTGTATGCAGTTGTATTCGTATAATAAATCCTATAGCACTATATCGACACTAAATGAAAACTTGAAACAAGGGTTCGTTGTTCGTTTGCTTCGTTTATTCCATATTTGAATAATTAAAAAAAATCATTAATTTATATAAAGCAAGCGTCAAATTTTACGAAATATATGTTTCTATACATATATGTCTTTGGAGAAACATCTTAAAAAAAGGTAGAAAGCGTATACCTATTTACATAAAAAAGTGGAAATATTGGGAATATCTATCAAAATATATAATTATAGATTGGGGATATATGTATGTACATATACGTCATTTTGTCGATATATTTTGACTAATAATATTTCTCAAGTTTTTTGGAATACTTTTCATATCCCTGTGTGTATATGAAACATTTCTGTTAGGTATCACATAGTCCAATTTCGAGTAGATTCGTTTAGAATTAGCACATCAAAGCTAGATTATCCCCAAATGTTTAAAGAAATAAATACAATAGAATTAAAATATCTTTATTTTCTTTATAAATAAGAGAAAGATAGGAAATAGCACTGACTAGAAACGTTTACATAACTGTAGATACTTAATCTCAGTATGTATTAAGTATATCTAGGTAGATACATACTTACAGGTACACATGTATACTAAGTGCTGGTTTAAGGTTGGGGGATATTTCTTATAATCGTAAAACTACAATTCATGAACATTTGTTACTTACTAGATTTTGTGCTTACTTTACATGCGTTATGTAAGTATAGAAAAATACTTAAGTATTCAGTATGCACATAGTGCCAAAAGTATTACCTATTTATATACAATATTCATATTACAATCCTTAAGAATAAAAAAGTAATCTGCTTATAGTTGCGAATTCTGGATTCAAAAATTCTTACATATAATATGTATATTTGGAACAATAGTTGGCTAAAGAGAAAAGCACCGAGAAGGTATATATCATACGAAAGAATCTTGATTAGAAATATTGGTTGCTAACATGCTAACAACAACGTGTAACAGCAAAACAGCAGATATACATATTTAAGATATTATAATGTTTAACAGTGCAAAAGAAAGAATTTTAAAAGTAATTTTAGGGCCGGTATTTCAATCTCTTAACAAGGGTAGGTATCAAATAACAATTTAGCTAATACATATAGGGAAACTGTACAGTTATTTTAGTTAATCAGCTAATAACTTTTATTAGGAGATTGATATACCAATCCGCAGTATAATGTAGCAAAAATTATAGAGCTTGTTATAGGATACATTTATATACACACACAGGTGCTGGCAAGACAACATATGTATTAGGTCGGGCTTTACATGCATAACGCATAGACAATTGGCAGACCTCAGCGTATATATTGTACCAGCTCGCTCGATAAACGCGGGAACTACTCCATGAAATGCATTAGGGTTTCTCAGCACCCGAAAGGAAAGATGCCAGTACCACGTCAGTACGATATATGCCTTTGGAAGGCGGATTGCGTGTCTGTCACATCTAAAGCCATAGGCAGTGGCGCATTTGCATATGAGCCGAATGGGCGAGTTCGATAAAGACACTTTCCGGCCGTTCTTGCTAAAATTAATTTGTATAAATGCACATACATTATTTTCGAGTTATTTCAAATGGTTTTGCGAGTGATTCTTCAGTAATGTATAGTTGATTTGAATTTTAAGTGATAGCTAATTGTATGTAATATTCATTATTTTACACTGCATTGTCGCATTTCAATATTCAGCTGAATTTGTTAAGTAAGTTTGAATATATACAAAAATTATTATCTTGAACGTTTAGATAAGTTACTAAGGGAATGCAAACTCAAGATCGAAAATGCAGTGGAAATCCTTATCTTGTGTAGAAGTTTGTTACCTACAGCATCCATATACATGATTCTGTGTCATTCGCACAACAATAAGCAATCCTCTCAGGTATAGCTACTGTTTGAAATAAGGTTTTCTAAAAGTCCTCGGCAAATCGGACGGATACAACGCAAATACTCAATATTGTCCTGAATTGCGATGAGGTGATGATATGAAAGCATCTAACGCAAGCATAGTATTCTGCCATCTTGTTTATTTACATTTTTCGATGTGCTGTTCGTTACTTCTGTCATAGGTGTTTTCTTTTATTTCCTTCTGTTTAATTTGCATACACCCAGTTGTTCTTTCATTAGTAATTGATGTAGTGTAATTACTAACGCTTCAATTAGCCTTTATTGTTTTGTATTTACTTGTTTAATAGTAGTTTCTGACGTGAGCATTTCGTGCAAATTGGATCCATCCAATTTGGCAACCACTATAACGTTCTTTTTTTGCTTTTCTAGTTAAAACCAAGCGTTAAGTAATGCAAATCAGTAAAAAAACCCTTTACATATAAGCTGCAAGGGAAATTAATATGAACAAATAAAAGCAAACATACATAACAACATATTATTTAGCCATGAATAAAGAAACGTAATATTACACACTGTGTGTTGTCACAATGATAAACGAACGAAAACTAAATATATAGATGTACCTACTGTTTTTTAGCCCTAAAAATATGATTTTTTTTGCATTAAAAAAAAATAATGGTGGAACAATTTTGAAACAACAGTATTAGTCTTCCCTTTTAAATTGTTTTTTTATGTCATTTTCATGCATTAAAAATGGGCACTTTTATGTCATTTGAATACTGGGCATCCTTTCAAGGTAATTCTAGATACATTTCATGAAGTGTATTAGATGTTCTCGCGCCCAAATAAGAATTTGACAAGGTCCGTCAAGTAGGCTGCTTTGATTTTTCAAATTTTATGTTAGCCTTTTGTGCGGATTTCTGCTGTAAATAAAACGAAAATGAGCCCTTTCCATCCTTGAAGTATTCACCACTAAAAGTGAAGAGGGCAAAAAAAAGTTTTAAATAGTTTGGTAAAGTTTGCCATAGAAATAGGTATCTTGCAGACTTACCAAACCATTTGAAACTTTTTTTATAAACAAAGCAACTCCAGACCAGATTTTTGCATTTTAATATATCTAGTCGACTAGTCGACTATTACTGATAGGGTTCGATATATACCTAGTTTATTTATCGCACAAATCAATCAAGTTTTGAATACTTCAAAGTGTGGTTGCAACGTCAAGTTGCTTTGCCCATTTTTAATCGTCAATATCTCGAGAACGCAAAGAGAGCAAAATTGTTTCTTTACAACCTAAATCAGTACAAAATGAGCACAACACGATGGCATAGTTAAATTTTGAGAAATTCAAAGTCTGGTGGCCAACGTACTTACCTAATTTGCAAGCGTGGTATAGCGCTGACTTAATTTATTTAAAGAATTACTGATACATTTATAACTTGCTAGTGGGTATAACAATCAAGTATAGTTAAAAATGGCTTTTCTCTTTACGGCAACTCAACACGGGGCAATTATTGCACAGTTGACCATAAATAGGTAGTGCATCTATTCTATGTGGCTTGAACTATCACGATCATTTGCGTACGTAAGGGCCAATATTTGAAATACAGACATTTATAAATATGTCGTGAAACATTCTTTTTTTTTAAATATATGACCATGAACGGTAAACGTCAAAATTGAAGCGCTATAGCTTTTTAAACCCCTTGTATCGTGTCTTATACACTATGAAATCCTTAACCTTAATCTAATGAAGACTATATACGAGCGTTTTTCATATCAAATTCAAACATTGTACAGCATTATATATTTTCTTTGATACTTTTTTCAGAAGACACGTTCTAAGGCGTAAGTTCATGTTAAAGAAAAAACATGTGAGGAAGTGTTATTTTACTTAATGAGTCTCCTTAATGTCTTATGGCATCTGTTGTTTTTATGTTAAACTATTTTTGGGAAATTTATAATAAAAGGAAAATGATTGAAATTATATGATTGGAACATCTATAAATTTGCATCTTGTTCAGCTATTATCAATCCAATTAAAAGTTAGGCAACTCTTCTATCTGCTTAATATACCTAAAAGTAATTGAGAGTAAATTTAACCATAACCTCAAATTTTTATACTATCAAGTGAGCTCTTAGGCCAATGTGACAATTCTAAAAAAAGAAAAGTGCTAAATGTTCCGTAAAAAATAGCAACATACGGATTCTTATGAATGCGTATCGGGACGAATTGTAACCCTATAATGGACATAAAGGACAAACAACCAAACCACTGTACCTAATCTCCAAAAAAATGTGATGAAATAATGATCATGATACTACGTGTAGATAACAAATGAACAACAGGTATATTGTTTAATGAGGCCTAAGTAATAGGTACTTGTCAGGCATCCCTACAGAGTTAAATCTTCCTCCTAATCATCAGAATTTATAAAATAAGAAACGCGTAATTCTACATTTTTATAGTTATAAATTAAAAACTACACTATTTCGTACAAAAAATTAAATCTTAATGTAATAAGGTCTTCTACATATATACTGTTTTCTTTTGGTTTCTAAACAAGTAGACCTAATGTTTGATACCTGGTTCGATACGTTAAATAAATGAAAAGAAAAACGCCATTGGTTGCAGAGCAAGTGCAATCCAACTACAGTAGAGCGTCGATAATCAGAACTAATTGTGACCCCAGTGTGATCCGGATTCGGATTATCAATATGTTCGGTTTATCAATATGTTCGGATTATCAAATATTGCTGCTAAATAGTTGAAAAATCAACTATTGGATGCCAGAAAAGAAAACCTGCATCTCAGAACTCAAAAGCAATATATTTCTGATGCAAATACAAAACTGAACGAACTCTAGTTTGTGTATTAATTTAGAGAAAAGTTTGTAGTATGGAAATTACTAATTGTAAGTAAGTATCACTATAAATTACTAATATTTTTACCGTGAATAGTCATACTTAAATAAATTCGACTTATAACTTCGAATAATTTAACTATTAAATTTAAGTACCAATTGCAAGATTGTGAATTTACATTTTCGTTTGTGGTTTTTGGGTATTCGAATGAGCGGATTACTGATAATAATAATAATAATAATAATAATAATTCATGCCTTTACATCCCCCAACAGCTTTTGCCAATTACAGGGGGCATCGGATACTGTATCTTTCGGGTGTCTCGATATAGTAGAACGAGGTTGCAGCATCAGAGCAACTTCTGGGGTTGTAGTACGTGTTTATATGCGTATAATAACTACTAATTTAAGGAGATTGCGTTACGTTATACAAACAAACAAGTGTTCGGTAAATGGACGTTTGCTGAAAATATTGAAATAAAGCAGCTTGTCAGATTTATTCGGAATTTAAATCTGAAACAGTCGATATCCAGAAAAAGCGAACTATCAATAGACTATTTAATCCTGATTTTTATAATAAACATTTGTGGATTTGCGTCTCTAATATAAAAAAAAAGCACTATCCTGCTTTCCTTGTTTACTATTTAAAGGTGAAGAATTATCGACGAAAATAAGCTCAGGTGATTTAAATCATTTAAGTGATAGAATTAGAAAAATTGTGTCTCGCAAAGGCACATGAACGATGTAGTCTAATTTCGCTTTTTGAAAATGTTAATACTGCTGCTGAGATGGATAGGGCATATATAAAAAATCTGGCATTGCACAACGAGAAAGTGAAGCACAATCGATATGAATGTACTTTTAGTGAAACTTTCAAATTTTTAAAAATTCTAATAGCAATTCTGATAACATCAGCTGAAGCAGAACGGTTTTTTTTACTTTGAAAAGAATAAAAACTGTCTTAAGAAACAGCATGGCACAAGCAAGACTTTCTGCATTTGCGATGTTTTCTCAAGAAAGTAATTTTATAAAAAGTATTAAACAAGATTTTAATCAAAGAGTTACAGATAAATTTGCTACTACCAAACATTGTCGCATTTATAAGTACTATTGCAAAAATAATATTTAATAAAGCATACATCTTCACCTACTGTAAAAAGTATTATATTAGGTTTGTTCGCTGTGCGAATCAGAAGTTAATTGGAAACTATTTCGGTTTTTCCAGTGCGCATGATTCAAAAAAGGATTGTAGTTTGAAATTAGTTTGATAATTTACTCCGCGAACACATCCAAAAGCGACAATACTGCCATCTGTGTTCAACAATTGGAATTTATGCGCGCAGCGTGAACTTCGATATAACTGGGTATAACCTAAAGTTTGTGTTTGTTATCTTGCCTTTTATACATAATAATTTCAATATTGGCTTGTATTTTTGTTAAAATAACAGGATTAATATGGATGGTAAATCTTTAATACGAAAGTATTTATTGTTTGCTTTGCCACTCAAGAAATATAATTTACAGGTTTCGGTATGGTCGATCTTTTGATTATCCCCTCACAAACACAAGAAAACATATTTCAACACGCTTTGTTTTATCTCTCTCGTTTAATGCGCATGTGCGGATTTGAAATCCACAAGAAATCCGTGAACTTTTTGGATTAATCACCAACTGTTACTGACTACAATTTGACACTGTGCGAACACCAAATTCTAAATTGCAAACGGTCCAAATCCGAAATTGTAGCACTGCGAACGCTTAATTGTTATTACGCATGCGTCGTTCAGTTGTGGATAGTTGCTGACTGCACAGCGAACAAAGCTATTATAATGAAAAGTCATTTGCTATTTTTGAAAATCAATTTAAATATTTAGATCACATTGAGAATTATAGAAGTAATATAATCTTAGTGTAACAACAGTTACCAAAACATTCTGGATGAAATGCAATAACATCGCAAAACATATAGAACAATGTGCAAAAAATAACAATGTTTAGATATTGCCAATAGGAATCGGAATTCTTTTGGGTTCCTAATAGAAATTCTCTTTTATATTTTCGGAAAAGAGGTAGTTATCGATGTATATAACAGTGTAGAACTCTGTTCTTTCCAAATTATGATATGTGAGTAAATTGAAAAATTCAAAACCATTTCTATATTCAGTTAAATAAATTAGAAAAGTGTTTAAGATTTTTATCGGTGTTGAATTTGATATGAAAAACATTTCATACAAATGGAATTAAGATATTCGTTATAAAAATACGATTGCTTATTCTATGCTTAAACATATTACTCACATACTCCTCCATCAGACACTTACATATTATCTGTCGATATATTATGTTTCTGGTAGCAATTATTTTGCTTACTGAAATTGTTCAAATGCTTAAGCGCATATTCTTGCACATTGTTCAGGGAATCCTGTTTGAAGCGCACACTACTGGAGTTCGTCCTGCTAATAGGAACTTCGACGGAAACTACCGTGGTCAACATGGATTCTCTGTGGTTCCCTCCGAAGGTGCTGTTCGTTTTTATCGTATCGCCGGCGGCTCGCTTGTATTGCGGGACCGAACCGTAGGGCAAGGGTTTACCACCTATAGCGCCTTTATGCCTTTCAGCCCTGTCCTTACACAATCCGTACCGTCCCATTAATATAAAGAAGTCCCGACGGTATTGTTGCGTGAGGAGCGCGTATAAGCACGGATTCGCGCACGAATTTAACGGATAGAAAAATACTAGTAATATTTTCGTTTGCGTCACCGTTATCAAGGGGTGACCGAGTAGAGCGGTGAGGCCGAAAAACGCTATGGGCGCCCAGCACGCGAAATCCGTAAACACCAATAGCGCCATCCTCTTCGCCACGGTCAGATCCGATCTGACGGATGTCACGGAGCAATTTATGCCGCCCTCTTTGATCGACTTGTACATGCTGCCGTAACATACGCACACTAGACCGAAAGTAATTGCGTTAAAGGCCAACAAAGTTGACAGGTAAATGGCGTCGGCTTTTCCCTTGTTTTCGAGCGGTAGACAAATGCTCGTTTTCGAATAACTGCTAATGCCGAGGAGCGGCAGTGTCGCCATAAATACCGCACAAATCCATCCGGCTATCATAACTCGCACCGCGGTGCGTAATTTCAAACGTCTGTTTAGATGTATCGCCCAAGTAATTGTGTACCACCGTTCCGTCGTTATAACCGCCAATGTGTAGACAGATAATATATTGCCGAAGATCGTAAGAAAACCGGCAACGTTGCATCCATTTCCTGTAATAGAATTATTTATTATTATTGGATTACTGCATAATATTATCAAATAATCTGATTATAATAACAGTAAGTACAATATTTATTTTACCCAACAGATAAGCAAAATTCAATAAAGATAATATATCCTACAAATTAAATTCATAACTAATAAACTCCGAACCGTTCACCCAGCCAATTAAACAATCGTTTGATGACGGTCTACGTTCCAAACAGCGGCCCGGCTAAACCGCATCACCCTCCACCAACCCTTGTACACACCTGTGGTTTGGGATCGTCGGTACACTCTGTATATTCCTTTTCCTTAATTCCTGCCTCTCACTTGTAAAAAGTAGTTGATTTGATAACGGATTACAACCCACCTCAGAAGACCCGCTAAATCCCTCCCACTTTGAAAAAGATTCGCAGTCGTTGGTTTGATCCGCTATCCATTTAAAGTGTTTAGAGTCGGCCTATAAGGCTGGAAAACTTGTAGACAAGAGAAAGTGGATGTGTAGACGGTGTGATCCAGTGCCTAGTTCATCTGAATCTAGTGATGAGGATGTTACAGTTATCATAAATGATAATTCGAGTGATGACCAAATAAATGAGCTCAAGAAGGAAAATGCAACGCTAAAAACGCAAGTTGAGTTGTTGAATAAAATAATTTTCGAAATGGAAAATGTCAACAAACTTCAAAAGCAAAAAATTGAATCTCTGGAGAAATCTACGGGCGTCTGTGTCCCAGTACCTACAAGTCAAACTAGTGGTCCACAGATGGCGCAGTCCTACAGCTCAGTTCTGCAAACAAACAATGAACGTAACGTATTAATTGTTAAACCGGTTAATACTGGCCAATCTACTGCGGACGCATGTAAGCAATTAAAAGAAGTTATTAATCCTGCTGCTCTCTCTATAAAAATTAAAAGTATTATTCCAAAAAAAAATGGATCTTTGATAGTCAACTGCGGTGATGTTGAAAATTTAAATACTCTAAAATCAAATATTAGCGAAAAATTACCTGACAAATTTAAAGCTGAAATACCTCGCAAAATTAATCCTAAAATTATTATTTATGGTGTTGATAAGGATGATATCAAAGAGAAGGATATATTCTGTGATAATTTGGTTTTGCAAAATAATATAACTTTATCGTCTTCTTCCGTATTCAGAGTGGTACGTGTTGTTGGGAAGGACCGCTCTGTGCATGTTATCGTTGAAACGGATCCTGCGGTGTTTCGTGAACTTCTAAATAAAAATTATGTATATGTAGGATGGCGGAAATGCCCTGTACGAGAGTCGTTTCATATAATGCGTTGCTTTAAGTGCTCAAGGTATGGTCACATCAGTAGAGACTGTAAGTTTTCAATTAAATGCCCAAAATGTACTGGCGATCATTCCCTGCGGGAATGCGACTCTGATAATTTAAAATGTATCAATTGTGTTGACAGTAATAATAAATACAAAACTAAGTATTCTATAGATCATAGTGCCCTTGATAATACGTGTTCATGTTATAATAAATTGTTAGAAAAATCAAGATCAATTACATGTTATAATATTGAATAGCAATTACCGAGGGAGACTATTGTAACTGGTAGTTTTAGCAGTCTTATTTTTTTGTTGAACATTCGTTCTTTGGGTCCAAAAATAGACGATTTGAGCGTGTTGTTGTCTAAATATAATAGTTATTTCATTTGTCTGACCGAAACTTGGTTAAAAAATTGTCAAATGCAGTATACACGTATAAAGAACTATACTCTAGCTAACTATTTTTGCAGATCTAATAAAAATGGAGGTGGCAGCTGTATTTTCATTAAAAATAATCTAAACTTTCAGGCCTTAGATCTTTCAAAATTTGTAGTTGAAAATGTGTTTGAAATATGTGGTATGTGTTGCAAAATTAATAAACAAGCTTTTACTATTATCAATGTTTATCATCCACCGCAATCAAACTTTGGTGACTTTATAAAATATCTTACCATGATGTTGGATGAGGTGATTATGAATGATAATATTTTTTTTATTTGTGGTGATTTTAACATTAATTTCAAAATATCATCTCACGAACAACGAGTATTAACAAATGTTATGGCATCTTATGGCTTAAAAATGTCTGTTCATGAATATACTCGAATTACAAATACTTCTAGTACCCTTATCGACAACATTTTTACTAATGTTAGTGATAGTGATATCTGTACCTCAGTTAACGCCACCTATATCTCTGATCATAACATTGTTGACCTTAAGATCTCTGACAATTATTTAAAATCACAAAAAATACTTAATACTACTCAGAAAAGGTATTTTACTAATGAAAACAAGTTTCAATTTGAATATTTTCTGATGAGGGAGCAATGGAATGATGTATTTACTTCAGGGGATTTAAATTCAAAATTTACCTCCTTTGTAAACATTTTTTTATATCATTATAATAGTGCTTTTCCCCTGGTGCGTTCCCGAGTTCGTGACCACAAGGCAGAGTGTTGGATTAATCATGAAGTAAAAGATTCGAACAGAAAATTACAAGATTTGTATATGCTACAAAAATCTTATCCAGAGTTGAAAGATTACTACCTGCAAGCTAAAGATCGTCACAAAAATCTGGTAGAAGAAACAAAATTTAAGTTTTATAATAATCTTGTTAATACTTCTGATAACAAAACATCAACTATGTGGAAAATAGTGAAGAGTTGGACCGGTAAGCAATCTCATAAAAAAAATATTAACCTAATTAGCAATGGTAAAACTGTCGACAATCCTCTTGAAATTGTAGATGTTTTCAACAAAAGTTTTCAAACTATCTCTGCTGATATAATGACGAACATACCTGATGTAGTTATAGAGAATAAGATTAAAGCTAATGCCAACTCAATGTTTATCCAACCTTTTACTGTCTATGAAGTATATGATATTATTGGAAAGTTAAAAAATAAAACTTCAACCGGCCCTGACGATATTCATCCAACTATAATCAAAGAATTTCGAAAGTACATTGTTCATGTTTTAACATATTTAATAAATTTATCTTTTATGGAGGGTATTTTCCCGGAGGTTCTGCAGACATGCATGGTGGTTCCTGTATTTAAAAAAGGTGATCCTGAATCCACATCTAATTATAGACCTATTGCATTGACATCGATTTTCTCAAAGATACTTGAATACTGCATGCTTGACCGACTGAACAGTTTTCTAGATAAATTTGAAATTATTACTCGTACTCAGCATGGTTTCAGAAAAAATATGTCAACTTCTACCGCTCTAATAACTTTTTACAACAGACTTTTGCATTATATTGAACAGCGTAATGCACCCATTGGTATTTTTTGTGATCTGCAGAAGGCGTTCGATTGTGTTCAACATGATAACCTCATTGGAAAGCTCGAACAATATGGAATTAGAGGTACTGTTGCTAACTGGTTCAAAACTTATTTACATAACAGAGTACAGTTTGTAAGACTCACATTTTCTGATGCTGCTGCGGGCATGGTTGCTTTCAGGTCTCACTATCTGCCTGTTAGGGATGGTGTTCCTCAGGGGACTGTTCTCGGTCCGGTTCTTTTTAATATTTATATAAATGATATTGCTCTCTTTCTAACAGATGTTTATACCACAATGTACGCTGATGATATATCAATTCTTTTTTCATTTGAACACCTGCGAAATGCTAATGACTTGTTACAAATTTTGTATCAATGGTTTGCTAGTAACAAGCTCTCTCTAAGTATGGAAAAAACAAAATTTTTACATTTTCATACAAGGCAAAGAAGCATTCAGCCACATGACTTATTTATAGATGGTATTAGGTTGAACCGGTCGAGTAGTGTGAGGTTCTTGGGTATAACTATGCAGGATAACATGCTCTGGAATGAACATTGTCATGACCTTGCTAATCAAATTTCTGCGAAAGCTTATTTGTTTAGATCCCTGAGAGGCAGTTTATCGCGTGACACTTTACTTTCTGTTTACTACTCTGAGATACAGAGTAGACTTCAATATGGTATTGTTCTGTGGGGCACTTGCTCCCATGCTCAAAATGTATTCATTGCGCAGAAGACTGTGTTGAGATCAATTGCAGGACTACGAAGATTTGAATCATGTAGACCCTTATTCACGCATTTAAAAATACTACCATTGCCATCTTTATACATCCTTGAGGCGTGTTGTTACATATATTCCAACAGACACAATCTTCAATTTAATTCTGCAATACATACACATGACACCAGATCTAAAGATGAATTGCATAGACCAGCTGACACTCTCCATCTAACTAGCCTGGGTCCCATTAATATGGGCATTCGAATTTATAATAAGATATTACAATGTATAGATGTAGGGGATAATATACGAGTATTCCGTCGAAATCTTAAGCTCTATTTACATAGCAACACGTTCTACAGCTTAGATGAATTTTAATACCAGTCACCCATGTTTTCTCTAGTTTTAGTTTATTTAGTTATTTTATTTAGTTTATTTTGTTAAATAATAGTATATATTTTTGTTTTCTTTTGATTTATTAATGATCATTCGGTTATTTTATGTTGACTTTTACACATTATTTTATATGTTTTGTGTAATAAATCATATTATTATTATTATTATTATTATCTCCATTACGACCCACCTCAGCAGACCCTCTATACCCCACCATTCTCCGCTAACTCCCGCCTACACCGTGATTGGTTTGGGATAGTCGGTACAGCCTGTATATTCATTTTTCTTAATTAGAAATTATTTTCCGTTATACCACTAAAACAGTCGAAGAAAACAAAATTCTTATCTGTTTTAAATATCCGTCAACTATCGATAATTCACACATTAATCGAACTTCTAGTCAGACCTGAAAGCGTAGTTACTGTTAGTAAGCTGTGATATGGTCTGCGAAGGCTAACTTCTTATTATCAACAACAACTCCAACATCGTCTACATAGGGTATGGTTTCCACAGATATATTTTTAATAATCATTTAAAGAAATAGTTTTTCTAGCAAAAATTAGAAATCAGCATTTAATTAAGTTCAACCTTAATATACTTGTTATGCAGAAGTCGCAGATTATATTTACATAAATTGTGCTATAATAGGTGTCTATCGTTCAGGTTATGTATTGAGTATTTAGGTAAGATCACAGAGCGTCACACAAGGGATGTAGCTTTATAAAGAATGGACTCGAATAATGGTAATAGTTTGGAGATGTCACTGGCCCTTTTAAAATACTGGACAGATCCAAAAATTTTTTCAAGTTTATGGAATAAAAAACAGGTCAGCACAGTCCTTTACCAGATGAGCACGCATATTATCGTTTCCAATAGCAGGCTTGACTTATTTCAGTCTTTTCATAGCATCTAGATGCAATTGATAGAAAATTTATTACTGATACTATGCTGTTTTCGTTATTATCTGGAAAATGTCAAAACATATCACTACAATACGATTCAGTCGAGGTGGTGAAAGCGCAACAGCAAGAAGGTGTGCTCAATGGAGTGAGACACACCCACAGGAATAAGGAGAATCGGTATAATTTGCACGCGAGAAGATTGTCACCACCACTCTCATCACGATTCGTACAAAATCCGTAGTTCAGTTTTTATTGTTATACCCATCTGCAGTATTGTACGCTGTTCATTTAGTGGAGGGTGGAGCCCCCCTCCACTTCGAGCTCGTTTTTGAATAACTGTGCGACTGTGCGAAGTGTCCTAGCTTTTCGTTGAAAAACAATGAACAACTAATGTACTTATTTGGATAAATTGAACTATTCATCCAGGTTCAACTAACTCAAGTAAAATCGTTACCAGAAAGTTTATGAAAACTTTGCCTATGATTCGGGAATGTGTAAATGCATGAATCACTATTTATTTATCAATTCGGCCAAGTAAACTAATTCATGCAGACCTATGATGTCGATTCAGAAAGTTCTGGGAAGGCTTGATGGGGACAGATCTACATTACTATAGCAATCCTAAATTAATCTAATCTAGCATGGAAACGAGCAATATATAATAATAATAAGTGGTTGTAAGATCTAACAAATATTGTTTTAACACAAATTTGTTTAATATGAATTACCATGCGGTTACTATAAATTAATATACCCAAAATGAAACCTAAATACAAAAACTTCGACAAAGCATTACTTTAGAAAAGTAGATTTAATGTAGATACAGGTACGTAATAAAAAATGAAGCATATTTACCTATTAGAATAAGGTATGAGTGTAGATACATGATAGTACTATAGTATTCATGAATTTTCAATGTCCATGAAATTTAACTTATACATTTTAAAGATGCATCTTAAAATATGCTTTGTTTTACGAGAAAGTAATTTCGTTGTTGGCTGAACAGGAAGTAATTCAGCGAGCAACCAGTACACCTTATACTAAAAAGTTTTTAATCTTGAGACTGTTGACAAAAATCTTTTGTTGTTTGCTTTATGACTGTTTCAACATGCAAAAACATAAAATTAATAGCATTCTTATCAAAAATTTGTTTTATCACTGTCACGATTTTGCCGTTGTTTTTAAAATACAGGTAATTATTTAATGAAGTCTACTTAAAGTACTGCAGTCTATGTAATAGGGCCTTTTACCACATCCTATGCGAGGCTATGGATGGCAAAATAGGCAATTTTTGGCAGATCAGCTAGACAGAGAACTGTACAAATGTGTACAAAGCATCAGGGTATCGGACTAACTGGTATAATCTAATGGGCAAAAGAAATTGGAGATCAAATACAAGAAAAACCAATGAATGCTAATTGCATTATCATTAAAGATATCCCTCTGCTTATATTATGACGATTAACAATACCGTTACCCAACACCAAATCGAGATTTCTATCTGATAACCACAGTAATCTGTAAATGAAAATCTATATTTGAGTCGCAGAATCACAAATGTATCTACTTATTGAAGTAGCTATTATACATTAGCTACACGAATAGGTAGATACGAACGGAAGCATAATATGTATAAACAGCTACCTAGATTCCATACGTATCTATAATAGTTTCGCAACAACACAAGTTAACAAACGGATATTACAGACGGGCCCTGAATTGAAAGAGCACTCACGTTTTGTTTTGTTAATGCATACATCGAAGTGAATTTAATCAAGACGTTACAACAAGCAAACCGCACGAAATGCAATAACTTCCGAGTGGAATAGCAAGTAAACTCGTAATATTTAACAGCATCCTCATAGGAGAATAAATGTAGTGAATATAATGATACCATTGTGTAGTATGGCATTGAAATATTTAGTTTTTCTTATATGTATTTAGATATTTTATATTGGTTGTAAACCGCGAAAATTTCTTTAAATAGTAAGTAATTCGAAAATTAATTGGAAATTCTCCTGATAAATAACACTTTATATAATAACGCAAAATTTTGTTGTAAGTAAGTATTAGCAAGTAGTAGTAGTAGTAAGTATTAGTTCTTATTTAAAAAAAAATCATTTACTTATAACAAAAAATAACAGAGGACCAAAAAGTGCCGATCTGATTTCGTTGCCTATTTCACTATAATCGACTGACGTCTATGGGACAGATACGAACTTATTGGTCTCAAAGGCAATCCTCAGAGCCCAATTATCTTTATATATAATACACATTTGAAAATTAAGAATAAAAAGCAGTAAATAACAATAGCAGGAACAGAACTAATGCCAATATGATAAAAAAAAAACATTTCTCTGGGTTCCTGATGACCCATCTTGGAAAGAGTACACGCAGAAAGACGTCTCATAACATTAGTGAAATCGTATTTTGCGATATACGTTCAAGCAGGAACGGGCAAACTACCTGAGAAGCTTCAACAAAACCGTTCTAGATATTTCTGCCGCCCTGGTATTCAAAAGCATCATATTGTGTCTCGACAAAAGTTCAACTAGCGAGATATACACTTCCGGATTTTCTCCATCCAATTTGTAGCAAAGGAATTTCAGATATCTACGGTGGGTACGATCGAGAGGTAAAAAGTCGGAAGCGTATAAGGGATGCAAGATTGGGTATACGCCTGTTCAATTTGACTCAATTTATAGGCAAAGTAGAAGGTATAGGTATCGTCTGTGCTTGTACAATATTTCGAAATTCACATTATAAAGCCAACTCTATCATCGATTTTAACGATTACGCCAATGATGTAGCAGATTTAAGTGCATTAGATAAAACACTATCCATACGGTATATTAGAAATGTAATAGCCGGTATTATATTTTTTTTTACGCGTAATGATAGCAAAGAGCTAATAATATAAAACATTTTCAAAATCATCTTAATTTACATAAATACTTAAATAACATCAATGCCGTAAAAAATAGCAATGAAGAAAATTATATCTTCCAAATTTTAACATAAATATTAATTAAAGAAAAAAGCAAAGAAGAACAAAAACCATTAATGACCGGTAACAAATTGCGAATTTATCTAATGTATATTTTTCAATAATATAATTTAAATTGCAAAGTTCTCATTCCTTTAGATCTGTATATTCTTTAAATATTTATGCTTTATATTTGCACAAACAAATTTTACCTCAACAAATATAAAAACACGATGCACCTTTTTCCTTTACCACTTTACTTCATCTGACATTCGACTACTAACTCTCAAAAGTATGGCAAGATTTAAAAAAGCGATCCTTACCATTAGATACACTGAAATATAATTAAAAATATAAAAATGTGGAAATATTTTATTAGTCAACAATAATTATAAAGTTTAAAATAAAATGCAAATAATTCCATCCTCAAGTGTCATAAAAAGAAATGTAGGATTATTTCATTCATTACAGTTTATTTTGAGGAAGTTACACATGCACCGCATACACACGCGAAGTGTGGAATAAATATTTGAGTTTATTTTGAATTCAGTTTTCTAATGGCCGCTACACCATAAAACCGTGTAACAAATCATGATTAAATGGAAAATAAATCCAAACAAAAATATTATTAATTATCATCGTATAATACCACAAATTTTTTACAATATCTAAAACTATTGCTTGTGGATATCATCTGAGGCAATACCGATTATTAAATTACTTATATAACACCATTTATAAACCTCATTGTCATTACGCATGAATTATCAACCAGTAGGGACAATCGCACAGAATCATCTCCTAGTATGGTGCGGTCGAAGTCGCTGTTTTGGTATGACTTCGATAATATATTTACCTGATACCAGATAAATATGCTTTGGAAACGTCGTTCAAATCGTTCAAATTATATCAAATATGCATTACATAGATAGTGAAATAAGATATAGCGCCATCTTTACGAGAATTTTGGTAATACAGTATATTGAACGTGTTTGAGAAGAAAACTTTATACTACGGTCTAATAAAGGCAACCTTTTCAATTGACAATATTAAGCAGATTGCATTATATTTGTACGACAGAAGCATTAATTCCAGTATTATATTTTTCTTATGATCTAAATCGTATTAGGCAGCTTTCTTTGTATGTTGTTATAGTTTGTGCATACCTATAACCGCTTTTTGTGGGAAACAACTATCAATTCCTGCAATTTCCGGCGCATGGCGTCTGCGCTTGAAAAGATACCGTCAAAAAGGTTATAACCACCGATTTGAGTGGAACCTCTTGAAAGGAATGGATTAGATTCCTTTTGTTTATTACACTGCATCGGGTCTATTTTATCGCAAGTTTGAATACGTCTAAATCAGTGATTTCCAAAGTGGTCCAGGTGGACCCCCAGGGGTCCACGGGAGACTTGACGGGGGTCTACGTTGGCGTGACAAAAAAATGCGGGTTCACAATTCGTAAGCGGGGGTCCACGAAAATTTATCTGGTTCCGATAATGAAGAACTAAAATGTTGGCTTGAGTTCACGTATTAATGTAGGCAGATAATATTTTAAGAAGCTCAGCGACTGTTATTTGTAAAGACTTGCATATTCCATATTCAGTACAACGTGTCGAGTTTCTGGAAAGTAAAGATCCGGATTTAAGAGAAAACCTGATCAATTTGAAAGCAGACATCGCGTATTTGACAGATCTGTTCAAAAAATTGGATGACATTAACTTACAATTACAAGGGGACAGCCTCAATTTAATAAAAACAAGGGGTGTAATTTCAGCTTTTCTTGGAAAATTTAAATTTATGAAGCAAAATATAAGTCGGCGCGAATTTTCCCAGTTTCCAAACTTGTCACAGGTATAATGCCTTGATGAGGATATTCACACATACGTTCAACATTTAATTGCCCTGCATGATGACTTTAAAATCAGATTTGAAGATATTCTAAGGATGGAAATACCACCATGGATCATAAATCCACTTGATTAAACGGAAGTGGAGAATGTGATATTACAAGAGGAGCTACTCGAGCTTAGCACTAATGAGGAACTGAAGGTGAAATTTAAAAGAGGGTATCAAACATTTTGGCTGCAGGCAGAAATACCCAAAAAATATTCTAAACTGTGGGGAATTGCGAGAAAGCTTTTGATAGCGTTTCCTTTGTCATATCTTGTCGAGAAAAGTTTTAGTGTCCTTACAAACCTTTTAGCAAAGAAAAGGAGCAGATTGAATATCACAGAACGGGGAGATTTGCGGTTTTTCCTAACAAAAACTGAAGCCAAATATTGATAATTTGCTGTGAATCCATCAAGTACATCCCTCCCACTAAAATTATGACTATTTTGTAATTGTCATTGTAGAAGTTACGTTACGTTATTAATATTTAATTTTAATTATATTACGACTGTTATCAGTCATCAATAATAATTAATAGTGTAATGATTACATATTTGAATAAATACAACACAAGGAAATATACTATTTTTCTTTTTATTTTCACCACTCCGAATGGGGAGTTTTCTAAATAAAATATGTGAAGATTGATTGGTTTCTTGTGCTGTGAGTAGATGTCAAAGGAGTAAAGTTGGATGGAATCACTTTTTTGATTGGCTAACTTTACTTTTTTGACATCCACTCACAGCACAATCAATTAATTAGTTAACCAATAACTCGGCCGCAACGCAAATTTCCATAGTTAGATCTAATCTTCACATTTTTTGTCGAGTTTTGGGAATATGGTAGAAATGTAGCTGCAGGGGGTCCAACGGAACCAGCAAAACTTTCAAAGTGGTCTATGAGAAAAAAAAGTTTGGGAGCCTCTGGTCTAAATGGTATGATTTTATCTTTCTCACTATAAGTCCAGTATTATACCTGGATTAGTACTTTACAGGAATGGTTACAACTTTTTGTGGTTGCCTCTTATTCAAGCACTGCTTAGATGAAATAATTGAATGTATACTATTGCATATAGTGATTATAAAACCTTCTTGTAAACCTCGGGCAGATTTAATACAATAAATAGAGAGCTGTAACTTGAGAAAGCACTATTTTTTTTATGAGCACGAATTACGAAGGTCCGATATTTCCCAGGGAATCTGCTGATGTTTACAGTACGCATAATACTGTCAGTTCAATGAAAGTACCCACGAATTATTATTACATTCGTTGCTTTCCAACGATCCGGAAAAATACTTGACTCCGTGTAGAAGTTAATGATTGTCTGCAGTGGAAATGACAAGATATGCTTGGGGTCCTGAATTAAAAAGTTAAGCAATTGATAGTAACTAGATGCCATAAGAAGTTGTAATAAAACTCAGTACAGACCTGAAAGTGCTTAGCAAAGGCTTTAACGATTTGAGCAAGATCAATAAAATAATTACTATCGTTAATATGAAATCCGAGTTGTACATTTAATTACAGCTTTTAAACTTATATTTTCCTTATAATGAATAATTTATTCCGTAATTAGTTAAATGCTTATCTAGAAATGTACAATGAGGTCCATTTTCTACACATGATTGATAATCGATTTCAAAACGAATGACGCTGATTGTGAGTGTCCAATAATTGTAGACATTTACTTTTTCAACATTTTTGTATATCTAGTGGAAACCTTACGTACTTCGCTTTTTATGCTTTTCATCTTACATACAGACACTTTTAAATTTATCAAACCAGACAAACATACATTTGTGTATATAATAAAAAACAAGAAAAGTGTAAGCACTTTTAAGGAATGTATGCTAGGTAAGCGAATATAATACACTAACAACAAAAATATATGTTCAACCTTGTTATCATTCGTTTGTCGCTCGAATTTCTTTGATGTGGGAAAAAATAATATCAAACAATACTGGAGCATTTATCGATTCTAAAATAACAGCATTTTATATTTTACAAAGGTGTTTTATCTTTTAGGAATAATAATAAATAAATGACTATCCTCTTACGCGAATATCTACGAGGAATTGTTTGACTCCTAATATAATTTTAACAAGTAGGTATCTATCTCATTTTTTATTGCAATAAGCCCAATAGCGCTGAGAGTTCGGGTTATGGATTTTCGTGGTAAAAGGATATATCCTTTGAGGAACCTAAGAGAGATAACTAAGCAGGGATTTTCGGTTCCAAATACGAGCGTCATTCAATTATTCCAGTGTATTGGTAGAGCGTAGACCTTTCTACCTGCAATTTCGTGTCGTGAGTAACCGAGATTTTATATGTCTGCAGGTAGTTTCTGTCAATTCTGTTGGATTTGAAGTTGGTACTGAAATGTAATATAAGAGAACAAAACTGACACGAAGCGGCGCTTTTCTATGGTTTCTAAAGAAATCTTGTACCTACATAATGAAATTCCGAAAACGTATTTTTTTACAAGTAGTATTACGTGCCGATAAGATAAAAATTGTATTTTTATAGCGATGGTGTTATTATTACGCGTTCAGTCGAATATCTTCTGGCGATTCTGTATTGTGGAATTTAAAGAAAATATATAGTATATAATACATGATTTACGAAAAAGTTTTTATGCTTATGAAATACTTGCACAAATTGTTTCTCGTCATAACGGAACCCACGCATAACATACTGGAGTTTATAGCCAAGAAATATTAAATTGCCGCTACCATAAAGGTCTATGACGGCAGTTGAGTTTTCATACGGGATTGTGTGCTTTAAACTAAATAACCATAATTAATGTTTGGATTTCAGGGGAAATGGAAGGCGAATCACTGCCGCCGTTTTCCGGCACATTTCAGCTATTAAACGCAGGAACAACATACACCTACGTATACCTGAACAGTTTACGCAATTTGTTTCGATGTTTATTAGGTACAGTAGGTACCTATAAATAACTTTTTTACGCTTCCCTGATTGAGTAAAGCAGAAAGTAATTTACCTTAGTGGGCAGGAGAATTTGCTTTATTATTATGGAATATGAAAATTTTCCAATTTATTTATGTAAACATGTTATTATAATCAAGCTTTAATATACTAAGCAAATATAATAATAAACATTAATTGAGTTTCGTAGGATTTTTTTTTATAGTTTTTGTTTGAAACAGTTGTTTCATGATCCAAAACTCGCTTTAATGCAACTGTATAACAATTCTCTTTACCGACCTATTGAAAAATATGTGAGCAGCTTTATGGGCTTTGCTTAAAACTGGTTCGGTTGGAAATATGCCCAACCATTGCCTACGGTGCAATAACCTGGTGGCAGAAAGCAAAGTAGGCTAGAATCGGGGGTACCCAACCCGTGGCTCATGTTATCTTTTGATATGGCTCGCATTGCGCATTAATACTAAATTTCGTATTAAATTATAGATAATATAAAGCGGGCCTAAGTTTTCTAAAGCCTGGCATAGGGAAATTTTTTTATTTAAAAAGATGGACTAGTAGTTCCAAAAGTAAAATTGTAGAGAATTACTTAGCTAAGAAAAACTTGGCAAATAACTTCATTGCAGTGTCGCCAGATATCCCGGTAGTTACTAAATAGGTGCTTTTCTAAATGGCAACCCTGTATTTTTTAACATAATTTGAAAAATCCCAAAGTTCTAAATTAAAAATGTTATACATTTTTTTTTGCTGGACCCGCTATTTTAAGGCAAGTGGTAAAAAAGAGCTAAAATTATTAAATATTTTTTTAGTAAAAACAATAAATTTATTAATAAAACCAATGTAAGCAATGCAATATCTAATATTGTTGAAAAATTACGTGATCTTCAAAATATGTTGGAATTGATGCATTATTTGTCGTCTACAAAGCTGAATTCCGCGTAATAATAGAATTACTAATATCTTCTAACATTTATGTAGTGTAATGTTATTGATTTTTCGCTTAATCGTGAAGGTGACCTAAGAGACCATTCAATTGGACCTCTTCTCACTATCCAGTTTTCTGGCAGCAACTCATTGAGAAAATTCCTTACTTTCTGTGTAAAATGAGGGGGCACCACCTCGTGTTGGAAGTAGAACGATCTTCTTTCTGTTAACGGTAGTTCATCAATAGACAGTTCAAGTTTATTGCAAAACAATTCTAAGTTTTATTATCCTAAGTGTGTAAGGTCCTATAACATTTTTATTGTAAATCCCACACCATTTGTCAATCCTAGGATTATTTTGGGGTCCCTAATCTTCAGCCCAACAAGGATTAGTATTAAGCAAATATCTATGTATTCCTATTCCTCAAGGCCGTTCGTTATTTCTTAAATTTCTCTCGGACATTACTTTGGTAATCCCTTGTAACCATGTTCTAAATGGTCTGACTCGTTTCCTTTTTTCCGGAGGGATCCATTTGAACACTAGTTTTGGAAGTCTTTCTTCCGCGATTTGTTTTACGTGCTCATACTAAATCAGTTGTCGTATCTCTATGTCTACTACTAGGCATCTTTCTACTTTCATCTTTCTTCTGATTTCTTCAGTTCTTACGTGTTCTAACCTAGATTTTCTTGTCGCTCTTCTCCAGAAATCCATCTCAACTGCAATTAATTTGCATTAACCATGCACGGTGCTGCAAAAATTCCGTGATTGGACGAGATAATATCGCTGTTGTTGCTATTTCTAACGTCCTGGTTGTCCTATTTTTTAATTTCTTATTGTCTATTCACATGTAAACAAACATATACTGTATGGAGAAGTAAATATGGAACCTGTCAAGACCAATAATACTAAAGTATAGATTTTCACGCATGCGCATATGACCACTTTCACTATCACTTTACAGATCTAAGGCAAAAAAAATTACTTTTACTGTAACTTTACGGGCTATTGCCGTTAATATAGCGTTCTCGCTAATCGAATGAGTGCAGTAAAATTGTACTTTCTAATGTGGGAGCCGAAAAAAAAAACCTTTATTTATAATTAGTACACTTAACTTTGTTCCTTTTGTTTCTTAATAATTAGCATGCCGCCACTGATAATGAATACATCCGATCACCTCCCACAAACAGTTATCGATCAACTACGGCGCGATTGTGTGTGGGCGTATGGGCCATCAGTTCTAACCGTCCGTTTTACACAAAGAGCAAATTGATAATTCGAAGTGTATATGGATCACTTTACAATAAATAATCAAATCAAAACAGTACTGATGTACTCAAATTTCATCTGAATTATTTTTGATGGCTTTTATTTTACTAATTTTGAAACAGTCTGACAAGTATATTATCACTTAAACCCTGTATTAAGTGATAAAGTAAAGCATAATATTTATAACGTTTTTAGTTTTTTTTTCTGTTTTTGAAAAACGTTGAAACACGCCAATTGTCTTTTTGAAGGCACTAGGTTTTTTTCTCATTACATATCTTCTAGCTATGTCATCATCATTTATTTTTTTTAAACGCTAAATTTTTTTTTGCAGATGAAATATTCTATCTCTCTATTTATTCTCTTTTTCAAGTACGATAATGTCAAATGCTGTTGATTATTTTCTCACTGTTCAGAAGATACAAGATGTTTCTTAAGAAAAAAATTGGTTGGAGTCAACGAGGTAAAAATGCAAAACAAAGGTAATAACAATTCTTACAATTGTTTAAAACATTTTGGGTGAAAAATTTGGCAGTCACCAACCGTAAACATTTTGGACGAATTTTAAACATCTACTACTAGAACTATTATTACTTTTGCTTTAAATTTAAAATTATTTTGCTTGAAAATAATAATCCTTTGCTTCAAGCTTCTTTTTCAGGAACCACGTTATTAACAATAGAAAAGTGACCCACAGTCACAGTCACAAATAAATGAATACGTCGTAGCTAAAAAAAAAGGCAAAATAAATTTCAGGTTTTCTTTTTGAATATCCCTTAAGAACGAATTTATATCGTCACTCTATAATTTGCTCGCCAATCTGATACAAATTGGATTACTAAGCTAGTCAATTAATACCTTCTTGCCAATTAATTGCATAATTGAAGTACGATCCGATCGAGCATGCGTCGACCACTGCTATCAGGAGCAGGTGAATGCCTATACATAGGTCGGCAATGGCCAGGTTACACATCAGGAACTTGGACACGGTTAGGCGGAAATGGGAGGTTGCGATAACGATGACAACAAACAAGTTGCCAATTACCGCCGACAGGGATATGAACCACACGGGAATTCTCAGCACCCAGTTACCCATCAAGTCTTCGCATGGGTTGAACGCATCCGGCGCCGGATAGCACTTCACCTGAAACAAGGCAACGAGATATAATGATGTTATAAATTGCAGGTTTTCTAATATGTAGCAGATATTTCCGCCGGCAGTAATACCAGTTATTTATTTTATATTACGTATTTATTTATTCAAAACCGATAATCTGCATATACAATACATAGTAAATAACTCGAAATTATTAACATGGAGTTTTGAACTTCCTAGCTGTATTTAAAAGGTGAGGTTGTAAAAATAATTTTCTGCAACTTTTAGCAGTTAAAAGTGTTAAAAGCGAAAGAATCTAGTAATCCATGCACATAAGAAATAATTTATTTTTAAATTTGCTGGTTTGCACTTTATAGAGTAGGTAACTATAAAAAGCATGCAAATAATCTTAACTAATTTTATTTTCAACATAATTTGATAATAATCATCATGTTGTCTAGACGATTTTTCTAAATGAATATAAAATACAAGAACAATAGTTGTCGTCCGGTTTCATTCTAGTCAAGTACGACAACACAAACCAAAGAACTAAAAACTGTGTGTACGGCATTTGATGTAAACGTAGACGCTCATACATTGGTGAAACAATCAGATTGCTCAACGTAAAAATAGAACAACACCAAAAGATCTGCAGGAAAGGAGAAAACAGAAAAATCAAGATTGGGTTAACACGGAAACAGAACATAGAATGGACTGGGCAAATGCTTGCGACCTATCTAAAGAAGATAGACAAACCAAAACGAAATTAAAAGAAGCACAAAGCCACGACACCAGAGGTCATCAGCGCACCAATTGCATAAGGGACTAAAGATGCCGTTAGTGTGTAACTGCATACAACAGGAATGTCACATCGGTAATCAGACAGGTTAATAAGGTATAAATTTAATTCTAGAACCACCATAACCAGATACATGCAATGAAGAGTACGTTATTAAAATTAACAAGAACATGATGAAACTTTCTGTAGAATCATATTTCAAAAACGCCAACGATCCTAAAGGAAGAATAATCCGTAGAAAAGAAAACTCTCATGCTCATAAGTATCCATACATTACATATAAATATAGATATAATATATCCAAACAGTACCCATATCCAACACCTATATCCCGGAGAAGCCAGCATACTATTGCAATATACAGTAATGTGTTCACTGTATATTACAGAAACAAACACATAAGGCAATTTACCCGAGAGGATACGTATAATTCCTCATGAGGGCCTGATGACAGCAGTCCACCGACTGCCGAAACATCGTTCCAACAATCCAACAGACGATAGGAACACTCCAAACAACACCAACTCATAGTCTTCTAACCTATTATCAAGAATTTCACGTCATAAGGACAGTACTCCGAAAACTTCTTTATTCCCAACGAGTTACTGTTTGGTGCGGTTTTTGGTTTCCACATTTTGTGGAATAATGTAAATAGTTCGAACGGTTGCCACCCGAAAAGCATGGCGTTATTATTTTGTCAATTTAATTTACGGAATACTCCTAAATTATTAATTAATTGTAAAATCAATGAAGGATCAAAGCAAAAAGGAATACTGCATTCGATTCTGTTTATAAACGATAAATAAACGATGTCTCAAAAAAGTTTAGAGCAAAAATGTATAAAAGCAACAAAATACACAGTAAGTTAAGTTAAGAAAGTTGAGATCGGTGAAACTAGTGGAGTGCTCGTTTGTAGATGATAATAGTAAGTTTCAACAGAAAGAAAATTTAAAAATGCCGTAAGAGTAAACTTCGAACAGAATATGATGATAAATGCAAACAAAGTGATCGTGTTGGCAGTGGAGTAGGAAAATTGAAAGTTAATATCAAGTGTAAATCCACTGGAACGAGTAGATTGCTTTAAGGACCTGAGGCAACAATTCAAAGCAACGGATGAATTGAGGAAATAATAAACAGTGGGGCCTGCAAAAGTAAATCATGCTCTCGGCAAGGCATTTCTTAATGAGAAATAAATAAAAATACAAAGCTGACGACATACAAAACAGTGTTTTAGCCAGTACCAACATCTGGAAATGTAAATGGATATAAATGATAAATATATAACATTTACAAAGAGAAACAGTAAATGACATGGTTTGGTCACCTAATAAAATGAAAAAATCCATGAAAGCAAGTTCGATGATGAAAAGAACAACAGGAAGGCGAACTAACATGTAACAGTAATACAATAAAACCTGTACTGGAAGAAAGCACATTGGCAGAAACGAAGCAGCCAAGTTGGCAAAGAGCAAAAGGCAGTAGAAAGATTTAGTAATTATATGTCAAAGTGACAGCTAGCTTAGAAATTGCTTGGGTTTTTGAAAATTAAAATGGAAGTTATATGTATATAGACCTTGAGTTGGTCCCCAAGTTACAGGATCTTACATCACCGAAGATGACATAAATGATGTGCAGAAAAGGATAAATTCAACGTGGCCAATTCAAACAAATTATACTTTCGGCTTAAACTGTCAAAATTTGGACGGGATTAAAGGCTGGAGGAAGAGCACCTTAGGGTGATTCAGTCTTTTTGGCATATGTGTATGTATTTATGTATGTGATGCCAATAAATTGATATATTATATGGACCGACAAAAAAGAATTACATGCTTAAGAATAAAGCATTTGATATGTCCAATTGGGATTTTAATGTGGTTGAAAAATCGATTATTTTCAACTTTCATATACTATTCCTATTTTTCTTATTTGCCGATAGAAATAAACTTCAAACATTAGCCTGTCTTTATTTTTTATGCAGATCCCAATGTATACTGTGCATAGCTGCCACCAACATCGTTAAAATAAATAGGAACTCTTTATTATAACCTACCTTATAAGAAAAAGAAACAAGAAAATATTAAGATTTATTTTGGATAGAAAATACATTTAAGAAGAAGTACTGGAGCGATATTGAAGAAATCCCGATTATCAATGTAACAGCAACTCGTCATTTTGCTGAGTTCGAAGTATCGCGCAACATTCGGCATCAGTACTTTTAAGGAAAACCCGAAAACTCTCCGCTAACTTGCGCGCGTAATTTATTAGCCAAAAACGTGTTCAAATGAGCAAATATCCTTGTGAAAGATAGATGGATCTACCCATCACAAAAATTCTTAATTTTTTTTAAACATTGTTGTATCTAGTGAAAAGAAATTTTTCAATTAAATGAATACCTTTCTTCTTACCATGTTTCTTTTAAAAAATGTGCTCATATCCATGTATACATCCAATAGGTGACAAAAAACTGTTTTAAAAGCATAGTCATTATCGCCAAAGGCACCTTGCACCGGTTTTAAGGACTTGACACCGTCATCGGATGCCCTTAACAGCTTTACACCGTCGGATATCCCTAGCATTTTAGCAGCGTTAGCGTCGACTCAATTTCGCATTACAGGTGGCCCTTTTCTATATATTTGTTATATCATCGCTAGGTATCCTTTTTTACTTGGAAATCACACTTTTTATGTAGTTGTAGGTAGATAGAGGTATTTACATATAAAACTCATACGGATTAATTTATTTAAAACATAATTGATTATAAGATTATAACGTAAGTTATTTTTGCACCTATTTTCTATATTCGTATTAATAAAACTCTCCGAAAATCTGGTGTTATCATCTTACGTTGTTTGTAAACACCTATATGAAAGTAATTTAAAACTAGTTTCAAAAGAAACAGCAAAATTCACGGGAGTGTTTAAAGCAGCGCTTTGGTGGGTTATAAATATTCAGAGTGTAACAAATATATAAATCAAATAATTACAATTTGTAATTTGAAAAATTACCGAAAATTGTTTTTGTTTCGTTGTTGTGGCTACTACCGTAATAAATCTCAAAAAGTTTGAATGATCACCAACAAAAAACAAACAAAGTAGTAAAACAAGAGAAAATAAAGGTAATAAATAACTTTGACAAATGCGTAAAACTCTTTGTTATAAGTGCTCAAATTCCAAAGCTATAGCAAATATTTTATATGTGGAAGGTGTGTCCCATCGATGACTGGGTCTTTGATGGCAGCTCTATTTGTCATTTTAGAAAGAAACTTTTTCTACAAGAATGTTATAGAATCTAAAGCTGCATCACCTAGAAATATTTCTGACATATAATAGTTCATATAAAACCATGTAATTTTTATGCGTGGAATTGAAAAATGAAGTAATATATAGCGTGTCCCATTTAAAATAACGAAGCAAGTATACGTTTGCGTACTTCTGAGATACTCTGTATAGTCAGAAATATTTTTAGGTGATGCAGCTTTGGATTCTATAATCTTCTTGTAGAAAAATTTTCTTTCTAAAATGACAAATAGAGCTGCAATCAAAGACCCAGTCTCCGGTGGGGCACCCAATACAGGGTCGGTAAGGTAACGCACTATATTTGTAACTTCGTTATTTAGTGAGTTTTTGAAAATACTAAAATACGTCGGTAGTTAACGAAAAAAAAAATCATTTTTCTCATTTCCTGTTTTGTAGCCATGACGTCATGGTTTTTATCCAAATGGTAAGGCATTTTTTTCACCTAAATTCTGTGCTTTTTACGCTTTACGAGAATACTCCCCACTACGAGTAATTTTTTTATTATTCACAAGATTCAGAGTGTTTCCTTAAGAAAGTTAGCTGAAGTAACGATGACTACCTTTGATGAAATAATATAATGCTCAAAACAAAGATATAAAATCGAGGTAGTAAAACTACTTGTAAAGCAATCTAGTAGACTTTATCAAGTGATGAATCTGACGATTCAATTTTTCTTCATCGCTTATTCACCTGTCAGGCAAAGTATTGTTAAAAAATATATTATATTCACTTTAAACAGGGTGGGACCCCGTCGTGCTGGAATTTGTGTTTGGAGATATCATCTCCTTTAACTGATCTAGTCTACTGGATCCGTTTGTGGCATTACCTAATTATGAAGCTTTATTTTAATAGATCAAATTCGAAATAGAATGTAATTCATCCCAATTGTCAGCGGCTACCAAATTTTTGGCATTGGAAGCAATGCCTAGGACTATTATTACTTCCGCTTTAGATCTCCAAATTATTTTGGTTAAAAATAATCGTCGGTTGCTTCATGCATTGATGCAAAAATCAGGGAATTTATTCCAGCAAAAAATGTCATCGTCATTTAAGAAACCAATATGTATTTTAGTTTTCTTTTATCACTTGAATAAACAATTATGAATATTATGCCCTTTGAGGTTCTAATCGTTTAAAAATTTCACGTGCTGTATAAGTACCTACAATCGTTACAGTTGTTTGCTGTGTTTATAATTTTTGGTGTACAGATGTCTTGATTTTGGTAGCCATATTTAGAAGCCTGGATTAGTGCTCGGCGATCTTTTATCTTGTAGTAAAAATTGACATACAATTTTGCTTTAAAAATAGCAAAAGTGTTCAAAATTCGAATCTCTGACGATTCTTCTATGGAAAACAAAACACCAGAATTTATAGATGGTACAAACATTTCCAGGAATCATGGCTTCAGGAATATACCCAAAACTCGTTGATGAAGAAAAAGATTATGAAGAATTGTCGAATCGCTATCACAGAGGTTGCTGATGATATTAGATAATGATTAAATGATTATCTAGTATCATTGGAATTGACTCATGTCAAAGTATTTTGATCAGGCATTTTGAGCATATATGACAGCAAAATTTGTTCCAAAATTAGGATTTTCGGTCTAAAGTAGTGACGGAAGAACATTTCTAAGAAGTTCCTGAATGAAATCAATATAATTCCAGAACTGGAACATGGATAGATGAAGATGAGATCGAAGCTGAGACTGCATCGTTTCATTGAAAACTTTTTGAAGAGCCGAAAGTAGAAACCACACTGTTATTGTTTAAAATTAAACCAAATTTTTCTTTTACCATTCATTGCTGTAATTTTGATTTGGAGGCAATCTCATTCCGTTAATAAGTTGTTGAACCAATTTGACAGTTTCTAATATTAAAAATCCAACTGCAAGATTGTATTCTGGGATTGTATAAAAGTATTTTTTTAAGCTAAGAAATAAAAAACATCTTATTTAATTTTTGGAGCATCAAATACCCTTAAATCCATTATGGGATATAATATTATATGAACAAAAAAAAAAAAAACATCTTTGTTCTTTTCTACGGAGGTCATAAATTTGCATTAAAATTTTTTTGACATTCTGCTATATTTATTTCATTCTGTAGGAATTGTGTTCCTCAACTCCATCCTTTATTTGGTTTTCTAAAAACAAATATACATAGAATATAATGTAAGCAGAGCTTGTATTACGAGATTTGAAATACGACAGTGGATTTGTGAGATGCACAGGAAAAGCTTCGAAAAAGACAGCTTTTATGTAATTGATTAAAAAGCCGAATTCAATGGAATATACTATTTACGTTGATCAAGCACTTTCTGATCATTTAATGCAAGTACTGTCATGTAATTAATGAATTCGTCGCTGTATAGGTAATTACATACATATGTCTCATGTAATTTATGTGTTTGATTCGTTCGTACAAATTATTGAAGGCAGTTATGCACGTCCTTCTGTATATTCAGGGAGCATCCGGTGAAATTTAATGACCAGTATAAAGTATAAATAGCTTTTGCAATGTTCAGTTTGGCAGAAATAAAAAACTGTGCCGTAATTGAAGTTAATGTACCTACTTCTCAAATTTCTATTACATAATATTTACAGTAATACACCACATGGTATGTAGGTCATAATGAATGGCTTACTAAATGTATATACTCCAAGAGAAACGAAAATATTGTTTCAGCGATTTTTGCAATTTCGAATATCTATATGCGCAGGTGAACATTGTAACAGTTAAATGATCAAATTGAAGCTGTTACCTTTCCTTAATGCTTTAGTATTAAAAAAAAAACAAATAGCATCTCATGATTTTTAGCTCAGTAGAGCTACATATAAGAGCAAAGGAGGACAGGGGTTACACAATGAAAAAGAAAACTATTAAATACATGCAGAATTGGTAATATAAATAATAAAAGAATAATGAAATTGGAACTAAAATAGAAACGGAAAGTAAATATCACGATAATGCATGGTATATTATGTATATTAAGTCGACAAGAAGAAAAATAAGGACACATTTTGGGAGGTTATAGAAAATATAAATGAGACAATAATATTTATCAGTGATATGAATAGTAAGGTGGAGAAAAGAGGAAATATAGGAATCGAGGTAATTGGGTAGCATGGAGAAGACATGAGGAATATCAATGAGAAATTGGTTATATCACATAAAGATCTAAACAAATACAGAAAAAAGGGCATTTGTAAAAATTGGAAATCGATAATATTCTAATCGATAGGAGCTTCAGTAAAGAATTACAAGACGTTCGAGACAAAATAACTGCCATCATCAGTGGAAAGAAAAGGAAAGGAAATATCAGCATAGCAACTTTGACACAAAAAGAAAAAATGAACCCTATAGAAAAATCCGTGACGAAAGCGATGAACATGTATAAGATGGATAGAGACAGAGTACAATGTGAAATTGGGAATATTTTATTGGGATAAGAAAATTAGAGAGGAAATATTACGTGTTTAAAATTTTTTTACTAAAAGTACACAAGGAAGCATGTGGCACAATTCGGATAAATAAAACAAAAAAAGGACAAGCTGATGGAACGAATAAATTAAGGAGTTGAGAATGAAAACTGAAGACTATATCTTTGAAACAATATAGAACAAATCTACGAAACATATATAAGAGCAGACGGATGGTCTAATGGCTTGCACGCGTGGCTATCGGCTACGGGATCTTTGATTCGAATCCGTGATGAGCGTAGTAGCAAAACTGGTTTAGGCAAAAAGGAAGCATCAAAGATTGCATTTTCATATAAGAGATTACAGACAAAGCAGTAAATAGAAATTTTGATAGAATATCAAGGAAGATAATATGGGAAAGTAGGAGATAAACTGTCAGAAGGAATTGAAAGTATATACTAAAATAACATGAGATGCAGTCAAATCATTTCACGTTGGGGAAGGACCAAGTACGATATTGTTCATAACAACAATGGACGATGCTTTAAAAGAACTTACAAGGGAGTAGTCTTACAAAAGCAAATTCTATAGACAAAATTGTTAAATATTTTTACGTGTAAAATTAAGAATAAAATACTGGTCTATATTTCTAAATGTTAGTTTAACGTTTAGACCGCATTTCTCATATTTAAAATGAAAATACCGTTCTGTTATTTGAGAAACGGTTAAACGAAATGTATTTTCTCTCAGTGTAAAAATACACGTTTCTCTTCCTTGGCGGAAAATTCTCTAATATCAACGGTAATAATAGTCAAGGTTCCAAACTTTGGACAGAAGATTTAATAAATTGAATACATACTTGTGCTCTATGTTATATAGAAAAAGTATCTTATTGTTAGTGATATCACGACAATCAATATAAAACTCAAAATCGTTTAGTATCTCTTAGCATTCCATTTACTGTACAGCTCTTGGTAGTGGCCACCTGCTAAACCAAATCGTTTTCTATTTCAGCAAATCGAAATTGGCAACTTTGAGAGTGGCGGAAATTTCACGGGTTTCCGTGAATGGACAATATTACTCGACTTATAAGGAAGATATATTTCGCCGTGTAAAAGGAAATGAAATATTTTTATGGCGACGACCCAGACGAATCAATATACTTGATGCGATATAAGTACTAAAAATATGAATTTACGGTGGATGGTTTTGACGTGCCGATACTCGCAAAAAATAACCCGAGCCGATGCATGAAATATATCTACGTACCTAGTGCAAATATTTCGTAGTTTGTTCCGTATTGCTTCCATTTTCGTACTTTCAAGATCTATGACGCAAGGTTATCTGGATAAAAGGAAAATTGTAATATTCTGTAGTAAGGATTTTGCTTTTAGGTATTGTGGAAGGGAATAGTTATACGGAGGGTTTCAATTGAAACGAGCCACCTTAACGAACTCTTCACCTACTGTGATTTATATAAAATTTCTAAACCTGGCAATTGTCATATCAAGGGGAAATACTTTCAATAGCGGGTCTGACGATTTAAAATCATTACTGATAGCGTAGCAGCTCCCACCCTAAAAATTTGAATAGGGATGATGGGTCTTATGACTACTCATTTAAAAGGCCTTCTATATCTCTTTACGGCAACATGAATCAAAAAGTCATCTTTTTTAATAGTAAGCAAAAAATGCACAATAAAATGGCTTCAAATGCTCTCCCAATGTGCTCTCCTGATATTTCGCAATTTTTTTTGCGGTAACCAAAGTAACTCCTACCGGTTTTTGTCACATTAACTTATCTTTTTTAATGCCGTTTTTTTACACTTTTTTGCTCCTGTTTTCAGCTCTAGACACTTATTTTGTAAGGTATTAGTTTACTTTCGCATTGTTTAGTGAAATGTTCCTTAGTGGAGTTTACTTTTGGTTTAATCGTGAATTCACAATAAATTATTATGGTCTTTTATGTCCAAGAACGTGTGGAATTAGTGACTTTGTATTATGAGAATGGGAGGTGTACAAGATTTACAGCTTATTCAACGAAAATCATTCAGGTCAAAAGGTCCGACACAAGTACATCTAGGAATTAATCCAAAAATTTGCGGAAACGGGCTCTGAACATTTTCATCGGGTAAGAAATTGCAAATTTTTTAACGTAACGTCAAGTGTAACGACAGCGAGACGCACAGCGTCCAGTCTTCTTTAAAGAGAGTCGCGTTTGGAGACTGGTGCGGTATACCCTCATGCAGTGCAGCTATACCGCACCAGTCTTCACTAACCCCCGTCTACACCTGTGACTGGTTTGGGATCGTCGGTACACCCTGTAGATTTATTTTTCTTAATTCTTCTTTTTTTTTTCAAATGCGTTTCACTGGCTCGATGCTGCGCGTTACTTTAACAAGATTTGTAACTTCTTAATTTTTGTCTTTTTTTTTTAATTTTTCCTTTTTTCTCAAACGCGACTCTCTTTAAAAAAGACTCGACGCTGCGCGTCTCGCTGTCGTTACACTTAATGTTATGCGTAAGGTTAAAAAGATTTGCAATTTCTTACCCGATGAAAATGTTCAGAGCCCTGTGGAGACTGGTGCGGTATAGCCCAGCTAATGCTACTGTTTAAGCTGGAGCTTAAGCAAAAATATATACTGGTAAATGTGGTAATGAAAACATCTTTAATAGTATTTGTAAGTTTCTGAAGTTCCCGCAAGATGGCTTAATTTTTATTTTTACATTTATTATTGTTTTTAATACTCTCCCGGTATTAACGTCGGAGAAAAATAAATGTAAAATTGAACCGCTCATAATTATCTCTAAGTTTGGTCCATGACACTTTGAGATTGCACCTATTATAAAGTGGTGGGGGCAGCATATTTTTTATCGCATGAAAGTAACTTTAGTGAATGTCAATTGATTTTGGACTCATTATAAAGCGGACATCAAGTATATGAAGAGCCTAAGTAATATTGTTGGCTTACGTGACATATTCCAAAAAAATTAAGAAAGAAAATATGTAAAATTCAACAGTAAATGGAAGAAACATAATTACTAATGTGCATGTCATTTGGCACCATTTTGTAAGCATAAATAATCGGTGAAGTCAAAATCCATCCATCGCCAATGGAAAATATGAAATAATAAGATATAAGCATTTCTCATCATTACTTAAAAATTAGCAATTTGGTAATTACTAATCTCTGAAGCTACTAAACCCTATGCCATGATTTTAGTAAATACATTTTACCTCTAATAAAAAGAACAATTACCTCGTGATAATTCCTATAGATATTTCCACAAATCGCAGTCTTGACAGGTGAATGGACATTCACAGAAAGCGTATCATTGTGAAAGAACTCTTCACCACCACCCCAGAATTCTTCCGCTGCAGCCCTCTCATCGTGCTTGGACGGAATGTGTATTGTGTTATCGAAGGTGGTGCCGTTGAGTTCCTTTGTACTGCCGCCGGATCGAGTCAAGTTGTTACTCCTGCACGTCTCCTGAAGTTGCAAGACGAATTGCCTGTGCTTCTCGAACTCCCAGGGGTTGTGTGTATGTGGAAACTTGAACGCGCAACAGTGATACGGGTACGTGAGGTAAGCTTCTTTAATTGCCTAGAAAAGTAATTAGTCAACCGGGTAAGGGTGAGAAGACTACACGTGTTGAAGAGATTGTTTCATAGTTATTTAGATGCAATATGCATATGCATTCTACTAATTACAAATATATTTCAACACATATAAGAAAAAAAAAAGGATTTAGAATGCATTATGCAGATTAAATATTAATTGAATTAATTGCACGCGGTAGGAAAGTTAATTAAAAGTTGTTGTTGCCCATTTACCCTTTATTGCACTTTTAGTGAAGTTGTATAGTATTAGAAACATGGAAGAAAAGTTTTTATTTAAAGCACAATGAAATTTGACGTTTAAATTAACTTGTCTTGTATCTTATTAATTTTACAGCACGGTGTTACAGTGTTACATTTGATAAATAGCTGGGAGATGTGTCTCAGCTTTTAGTTTACAGGCATTATCTAGTTTTACTGTATAGTTACCAAAACAATGTTCAAATAAAAGTTACTTGGTATCATGTTATGTCGCAAATGACAAATGCAGTTTTCTATTTGATCGTGACCTTGAAGAAAATTTCAAGGTCATCTTTGAGTTTTTAAAAGGAAACACATATTTTTTAATGTTGCATGTTATTTGTCAGAAATTAGCAAACAACTTTTGTTTGACAAATTTTTTAATTTGCGTTGTCAGTTTTGGAACAATTCATATTAACTTTTTCAAAGCAATTTTTATTAGCTTAAAGAAATATTTTAATAATTAAAAGTAGTTAATTTTATAAATGTTCAATTTGGGCTCCACTAGCTTGGACACAAGCTTCTAAGCGACGACACAATTCTCTAGTGCAAGATGGTATCATCCCCTGCGTTATACTTCGGCATCCCATGCGGATTCGATTTTTCAGATCATCGAGGTCCGCCGACCGCACTTGGTATACTAATTCCTTTAAATAACCCCACATAAAAAAATCGAGAGGCGACAAATCCAGAGAACGAGCAGGCCAAGGAATAGAACCTCTGTTTCCGATCCACCCATTGGGGCAAAGAGCATTTAAGTAAACGGTCACAATTTGCGCATTATGGGGTGGTGCGTCATCTTGCTGCCAAATTAGATTTTCTCGTTCATTAAGAGGAATATCTTCCATTAAATTTGGAAGCACATGTTGCAAAAAATGTAAATAACGTTGTCCTGTTAGGGTTCCTTCGTAAAAATGGGGACCAATGAGATGCCCATTAAACATTCCACACCAAACATTAGTTCCCCATATCGTTTGAAAGCGTGTTTCCTCCATCCAACGCGGATTTTGGTTAGACCAGTAATGAGCATTATGTTTGTTTACAACACCATTATTATGAAAACGACTTTCGTCACTCCATAAAATACAGTTAAGAAGATTTGGATTAGCATCTTCTAGAACTTGCAATCGTGCAATGAAATCCAGTCGTCTTTGTAAATCATTCGGCCTTAACTCTTGTGATAAATGAACTTTAAATGGATGATATCGATGCGCTCTTAAAATTCTATGTACTGTATCCTTACTAACTCCAATTTCTTCTGCCAAAAATCGAAGTGATACATGGGGGTTTACAGATACATATGCCAAAACGTTGCTCACATTCTCTTCATTTCTAGCAGGAGCATTATGGTTGGCATGTTTTACAGTAGAAGGAAGTGATCCAGTTTGTAACTTTGCCTCTACTTTGCTAAATATTGTATGTGATGGATAAGTGCGTCCCGGAAATCTCTCTCGATACAAATTTGCAGCTTCTCGAGAATTCTTTCTGCATTCTCCGTAGATTAATAACATATCTACATATTCATTTGAATCGTATGTAAACGGCGTAGTAAATAACTGAAGATAACAGAAATCAAATTTTTATTATAAAACCGAGACTGTCAGATCCCGGCTTTTCGGATTGACAAGTTTGTAATATCACTGTACCAACTTAATGCGAATTGTTTCAAAACTGACAAGGCAAATTAAAAAATGTGTCAAACAACACTTGTTTGTTAATTTCTGATAAATAATACCCTTGTTTATATATATCTAGTTATTCAACCGGTTTGAAGTACCTTTGGATGGCGTTCAGATGGCGTGTCAGGTTTGGCGTGCCCATTAATTTTTTTTAATAATGTTGCATTGTAATTTCTTAATTTTGATTGGTTTTACTTTGTTATTAACTGCCAAGTTTATTTCAGAATCTGTAACCAACATAGCTCGCATTCCAATGAATATTTGGCGGTATTTAATTTCATTCATCAGTACTTTTATACTATCGCCGCCAGATATCAGCACCTTACGCAGCTCGGTTGAATAACTATAAGATATATAAACAAGGATAATACGCAACATTAAAAAATAGATGTTTCCTTTTAAAAAATCAAAGTTAATCTTATAATCTCGTTCAAGGTCACGAACAAATAAAAAACTGCATATGTCATTTTCGACATAACATCATATCAAGTAACTTTTATTTGAACATTTTTTTGCTAACTATACAGTGAAAGTAGATAATGCCTGTAAACTAAAAGCTGAGACACCTGTATATGTCACGGTTTAGTCTGTTGTAAAGATCGTCGTGCTTTTGTCATTTCTAAATCAAATTGCGTATAAAACTTATAGGATGTTAAATTCTATCACATATCTTATTGTTATAAAGCTAAATGTAAGTTAAAACAACTAATTGTAGTGTATCTTCGTGAAGACGCAATTTTATTGTAACTGATAGGAAGTAAATGTGATCAAAATAAGAAGAAGAAAAATCAATATCTCATTGTATAAATAAGAACTGCTAACCAATTTTGTTTCTTAAATTTATGAGATTATTGGGCTGGAATAAAACTGCTGAACAATAGAAACTGTTGAATGTCTCTTTTCATCAGTATAGCAACAGATATTTATGTGAGATTTATCATTTGGAAATAACGAGTACCTGCTTGACTTTTTTTTTGCAATGCGTTATATATTTGATATCTTATTTTATTCCTTTATCAGATCTTGAGCGTCATTCTTTTAGATCCCCTATTACCAGTGCTATAAGGAATTATTTTTATCTTACTGAATTTGTGTGGAATCGATAATTCAGCAATAGTAAATCTTCCGAAGTTCTGGCAAATAAGTAAATGCGGTTTGAAAGGACGGAATATTTATTTAAGTATTAACTTAGCGTTATACGATTCCTATTTTCAGAATTATCTGATACTTTATACTATAATAAAAGAGAATTTTCATATTCTACATTTGTGAAACAAAATTTAGTATGTAAGTCAGTAAGTAACCTTTATTAATACCAATACACAGAAACAGTGTTTACACACGTCAAAACAAAGAAACAATTCAAATATTAATAAGTACACGTGGAATTAAATCAAAATTATAATTCAGATATTCTTCAAGTGAATAAAAGCTTTTCGCAATGAAATATTTTTTCATAACATTTCTAAATTGATTAAACGGCAAATGTTTGATGGCGCTGGGTATGATATTGAACAATTTTATGGCAAAATAATTTATGCTATTATGACTTGTTTTTTTTAGTGTTAATTGAGGCAATCTAATATCTTCTTTATATCTGGTAGGGTAATTGTGAATATCACTATTGAAGGTGTAGTAATCCAAATTTTCTTTTATAAAAGAGACACATTCTAAGATGTATGTACAGGGTGTAGTTAAGACTTTAAGTTTAACAAAAGTATCTGTACAATCACCCCTATAACCCAGATTCGCAACCAATCTGATACATCTTCTTTGCAGTTTAAATACTTCAGATGGATGAGTGGAAAGACCCCAAAATAAGATGGTATAACTCATAAAAGAATAAAAAAATGCGAAGTGTATAGTTGTTAAATAATTAGGGGATAATTTATTTTTTACAGATCTGATTAAGAAAATTTTGCTTGTGAGTCTTGAACACAGGTCACTGATATGACCGTTCCATGTCAACTTCGGATCTATCAATACACCGAGTAGTCTCACAGGTTCAATTAGATGGTCTCTGTAGCTTTTTGGTGTTCATGCACAATTTATTAGCTAAAAGCCAGTCCGTTATTGCGATATTCATGTTCTCAGTACTGGCACTGAGGCCACATTCTGAGAAGTCTGAGTTAACAGCTGTGGTATTATCAGCAAATAGAAAGAAATCGGTGCTAATATCACAACGATCTATGTCATTGATGTAAATTAAGAACCAAAATGGCCCAAGGACGGATCGCTGTGGTACGCCATGTTTGATATTCGTAATATTGGAAGAATTATTATTATATATTAGGAACTGATATATGTCTGATAGAAAAGATTTAATTAATTGTTAGGAAAATGCCGAAAAATGATAATGTTTTAATTTATCAAGTAAAATTTCATGATTCACGCAATCAAAAGCTTTTGTTTTATTTTAAAGAAAAGCGAGACATCGTTTATGCAGAAATTCCCATTTAAGATTGCTTTTTAAGAAAACAAGGCACAAAAGTTTAATAATAAATGAATAAGTGCTCAAACAGGGAACAAAAATAAGAAAAAAATATGACATAGGTATCAATATTCATATGGAATAAGTGGCAATTAATTAAGCGATTTAACAAACGCCAGTGTTATACGAAACAAATAATAAGGATTACAATATTAACCTTCGAGGGAATTAAATCTTTCTTGAACATTTCGATCGACGAATCTTTAGATTTAGAATCAATAAATGCTACACTCTTTAAATTGTATAGCTCCTTTCTCTTTTGCTTTCGGGATATCCACTTTTAGACAATGAAAATGTGATCCTCAGTGAAATTAGATTAGTATTGAAATAATTTATCTAAACGTTAAGCTGATTAACTGAAACAATTATGACAACAAGTTTAGCTTTAATACTTTGTTTCAAAAATAGAGAGGCGAATTTTGAACATCCCACTTTGAGGTAGCACCGAATTACTTCTACAACAATAGTAGCTATCTGTGCCTTCCTAGACAGTAGACATTTCGGGTACGCACTGGGGGAAAAGGCACCGTCCCCGTTTCCAGTGCGTAAAACAGTAGCTCGATGGATAGGTTAGAAAGATTTTACACCAGTCTAGTTAACTTTGGACCTAGTTCGTGGTTCTTAAAATTAGGAAAACAAATGTAAGGGTGACACAAACTCAAGTTTTTTATTTGCACGAAGCGGATTCTACTCGTTTTACTTTTGTTTTTCCTTCCTACACCATCTTCATTTAATACAAAAACATAGTATATGTGTCTAATAAAAAGAAGGCAGGTTGAAACTGCAGAAAGCAACACAATCGTTCCTACTGGGCAGATATAGTAGATAAATATGCCGATACCGTTCAATCATAATGTTTTCGTTCGGCCACAAAAAGGAAAACTAATCTGAAACCGTCGCCTAAAGCTAAAGTCTCGAAAAAGCTTTTAAAAGCAGTTTTGTTCTTTGTAATACGTATTTCTGCTTGGTTTTCGTTCTGTAGGCTTAGAAGAAAATCGGCGTTAGGCCCAAAATGTATTGAGAAGGGATCAGATTGACATCAACGTCTTTCAGTGACTGACCTTTTTAAATTATATGCGAAGAATTTTATCCACACTGTAAAGGCATGTCTAGTATTGTGTAATAATTTTTCTTCGTCAAACTACACAGTTTTTCTTATAGTAACGGATATTATGAGAAAGTATCTCAAGTAACAAAATTAGGTACGTCATGATTATGGGGAATTAATTAAAATGTAATTAATGAGAATTTTATTAATAGGACTAGAGCAAGATAACCCGAAGTGGAATGCAAACCTGCCTCATAGGTGTTTTTAAAGAAAGTTTTTGAGATACCCTCCGGAGAACGTAATATAGGGTGATGCAGACAAGTATACCTATTTTAAAAGTTTCATAAGAAAAAGAAAGGCTTTCAAGAAACTCTATTAAGTAGGTACTTTAAAATCTACTAGGAATAAAAATGATCTTACACATGATAAGGATCTTGGTCATTTTTCAAGATGTAGTTTCACAGGAGTGAAATAAGGTTTGCCCATACACGCTTCTGTAGCTCTGGACTGATCTATTGAATCTTCCCACATATTTGCTAGGAACAGCTGCTTCCAGGTGATGGAATTAACAGGATTTTTTCATGACGCTTCTTTAGATACTCTTACAGATACACACTCAGGTCTGAAGATCAAAGAGCCTAACAATAGGGCATATCTGGATTCTGGATTTTAGGTCGGGGAAGGTGGTGAACACATGCACTTAGGCCACTCTTACCGGACCCATTGTGCTACCTCTCCTAGGTGGCGTCGCTCGCCCACAGCCTACTCGAGCCAGCCCAAACTGAGCGTGAGCTCGAGCAGAGCAGCAGGCAAGGCGCCACCAAAATCGGCCATACTGGGCCAGTACTCCCCCAGTATGGAACCTCTAAGTTGAACAAGCGCTGGGCAATCACATAAAATGTGTTGCGGCGTCTCGTCTTCTTGGTAGCATGCCCGACACAGTGGGCTGGTAGCCAAACCCATGCGGTGCATGTGTTTGTTTAGCTTGCAGTGGCCGGTCAAAAGCCCCACAAGTTAATGTAAGTTACTGCGCGAAAGCTGCAGGCAGTATTTTGCTGTCTTCGGTGACGGCCTGGGGATCACCTCACGCGCTTGACGGCAGGTGGTTATGGATTTCCATCTATTCTCATGAAGAGTGGCAGTCCATTGCGTTATCATGGTGTTGAGTGTAGCCGACGAAATAGGGAGAGCTGGTTCCGGCCCCACAAAGTGGGAGCGCGAGCCCCGCCCCGCCAGTCTATCAGCAGCCTCATTACCTAGGTTTCCTTTAGGGCCTTTAACCCACTTGAGTGTCAGGGCATTATCGATAGCGACCGCTTCTAGGGCATTGTGACACTGAAGTACTAAGCCCGAAGCGATCCTATGATTATTAAGAGGCTTAAGGGCAGCCTGACTGTCGCTATAAAGGACAATACGCCGTCCCCTAATGCCCCCTAACACCTCGGCTTGAAAAACCGTGGCAAACCTGCCCAGCGCCATTTCTAGATTGAGATCAAGGTTCGAGGAGAAAACTCCGGCCCCTGTCCCCATTTTCGTTTTCGATCCATCTGTAAAGATGGCGATCGAATATTGCAGTTCGATCTCAGGGTCAATAAGAACATGGTAGTGCCTGTTAAAGGCAAACACAGGAGGCACAGTATCCTTTGCGGCACCAAGGAGAGGCACCTTGGCGGCGGCCTCATAAATGATGCTCGCGTGGCCGCGTCCTCCACCCGCCACGTCCAGAAGACCCCGGGGTCTCAATCTTATAGCCGCCCTAAGCGCCGCCTCCTCCACAAACAAGTCCAGAGGGGGGACACATAGGAGTGCTTCCATAGCCGCCGTTGGTGTTGTGCGCATTGCTCCTGTTACACTGAGACATGCGATGCGCTGCACATGTGACAGTTCGTTCCTGGCGACCACTCGTCTCATCCTTGGCCACCAGACGAGAGCGCCATAGGTTAGCATGGGCCTTATTATGGCAGTGTACAGCCACAAGGTGATTCTCGGGGAAAGTCCCCACGTCCTACCCAAAATACGGCGACACTGCCAAAAAGCCATACATGCTGTTTCAGTTTTTGTTTTGACGTGCTTGCCCCAGCTCAGCCTCTTGTCAAACACAACGCCCAGATATGTGACATCCTCTGAAAAACTGAGAGCAGTACCAAACAATTGTGGTGGTTGTAATATAGGGCATATATTCCAAGCTAGAGATCAGGTAACCATGGAACAATCACCGCAGAAGGTGCATTGAATGTTTGGGCCGAGGCCTTACGTCACTGTAAGCCCATTTGGTGTAGTACAATAAAGTTTATACTAATGGTCAAGAAATGCAATATCATCGCTGTTTCTCAAAACATTCAGTTTTAAGGTATATTTATGATGCGATTAATAGCACAAAAATAGTAGATATTGTAATCAGAAAACGATAAGTCTGAAACTACAAAAATTTGACCGTTTAAGCAATAATAACCGAACCGTGTGAGAAGGCCCTTAGAGACAGTTATGGATAAAAACCCCACTTTTGCTTTTTTTGTTTTAAAATGGATAGTATAGAATTGTTAGTTGTACAGTTTCTCTACTATTTCAGATAACGAACTCAAAACGACTGACTTGGCATTGGAATGTATCTATATATATATATCATACTTAGTATTTTTCTTGATTATAATCAAGAAGACCAGACCACTTCTACAAACGAAAATTCTATTAATAAGGGAATAGGTTGGTTAAATATACTTAATAACGCAACCGCTTTATATTTCCCTTGAAAATTAAAAATTTACCACCGGTCCTTAAACCGCCGGTTTCATTCCTTTCAAAGTAACGCATACATTTTAAATATTCTACGCGTTATACGTACTTTACCTACCTTAAAGTTATATATAGATGGAAACACGGTGAGCGACTTTGTATCTTGCATTTTGAGAATTTCAATTTCCCTCAGGCCATCTATCGGTAGAGACGTAATAGCGGTGCTGGATAGGTCGCTGCAAACAAATTTACGTTAGGTTGAGAGGTCGAAAATCGAATAAACCGCTAGAGAAGTTGCTACTATATTATGGATTTAATGGCAAACCTCTGTTTACGACATAAACCAATATATAAATAACCTTTATAACTACATTATTTTTTTATGGCTATACAGTTTATTATTGTATTTTAATTAATTGTTAAGGTACTGTTTAGGTAGCTTAAATTGAATTTTGAATTAGTTATGATCATAGGTCCCCACTTTACATTTATCTACACTAACAATCAATCTGTTGGCGTTATATCAAGCTTGAGCGCATGAAGCTGGTCTCAAAGTTATTCATAATCCAGAAGAGTGTGAATTGCTCCATATATTTTCAAGTAATCAGAAAATAATAGCTTAGAACAAGATAAAACGTCGTACAATTCATTGATGAAAATGGGAAAGGAAAGTGGTCCCAAATTGCTGCCCTGCGGAACTGCAGATGTTTGTGAGAAATAATCTAACTGATAATCCAAGCAAGCCACATAACAGTCTGCCAGACAAATATGTCCTAACAAAGGACAAAAGCTTAGCAGAGAATAGAAACCCATACATTTTGCACAGAAGAACTTCATAATTAATGCGATCAGATCCTCTCGCCAGATCAGTGTACAGGGTGGACCAAATTATATATACATCCATATAATGGGTCGCTTTGCAACGAAGATACGAAAAAATGAGATAGGCACTCCAGAGCTAGTTTTGTTAAAGATAGATGTTGGTGAATAAAAAAAATTAGATTTATCTTACCGTTTTCAAGATATTTATTTTACTTTTCCTCAATTTCTATTATACGTTTCTTATTATTTAAAATTCTAAAAAATTATTTGAACATTTTGGATATAGCTTTTTATTTGGGATCTAGAAACAAAATCCAATTTTAATAATCCTCCAAAATGTTTAGTTCATATCACTTTCTCTTAAATGGAAACCATAGTAGCCTATGCTATAATTATATAGTAAATTTTACGGCGCTTTACAAAAACATATAAAGCACTGTATGTTTATTTTCAATATTAAGCAATATATTCCGTTTTTAAATTTCTAACAGATATGTGCCTTCTAGTGTGCCATTGATGCGACACATCAATGCAAGAGGTTAGTAGAGTGCCATGACGGATAAACAAAATAAGTGACCTGTCAAATAATAAGTGTCAATCGCTATGATTGATATAATACTATTTCCTACACAGAGTACCATGCTATTATAAAGAGAACAATTGATCTTTTCTTGTCTGTCAAACTGTGAATGCATTGGGGTTATTACACACTAGGGACATTATTTCATCCAATATCGTTATTATCTGCTTCGAGTTATTTGAGTTTTGTTATTGTTGAAGGAGTTTCGATTTGTATTGTTATTGCATTATTGTATTTAAAGAATGATTAGGTTCATCAATCGTGAAGAATATGACATGTTGCAAGTATATGTATATTGAATGCGGAATTGTGCACATTGTGAGAGCTTTAAATATGTATAATTTAAAAAAATCATGGATCACTTAGCAAAATTCAATTCAAAAAGTATACGAAAGGCAATCAGAGGCAAGAGGAAATATCAGTTTTGGGATATGTAGAAACTTTTCCAACAACTTATTCCAGAGAAATCGAAAGCGCTGTAAGAGTGTCAAAAACTACCAGTCTTCGGATTAAAAAAAGAACATAAATGCAAGCCCTACAGGAATTAATCGCTTTTTCTATCACAACGATTATGAAAGAAGGATTAATTTTTGTCGATGGTATATACGAATGTGTCAACAAAATACTAACTTTAGAAACTGTGTAAGATGGAGTGATAAAGCTGACGTTACTAGTGATGGCATAATTAATATGAATAATAACCACTATTGGACTGACACAATTCGCCATATAAACAGACCCATTCGGAGGCAAGGACGATTTGGTTTTAATATTGGATGCTTGTTAAAAGGTTGCAGTTTTTATTATTTTCTATATAATGCTAATTTGATTGTTGCCATTCACATCCTCCGCAATAAACTAAGTCCCTAATTGTTATCAGGTTAGTAATTGTAGGCTTACTATCTAAGGTTTTAAGACCTTCGCAAAGTTGTTCACCAATACAATGGGATGATAATTTTTTTTTCTCCCGACTTGAAAACAGACACCAGTCTGGTAGCTTTCCACATAGAAGGAAAAGTGCAGGTGGTTAGCGCAAAACTGAAGAGATAACAAGAGGCAAGGAGCAAATATGCTCGCACAATCTTTAACTATAAAAATAGGTATGTTGTCACTAAATAAAATTATTAAGATAATACAAATTGCCGCGGCCACCTAAGACAATAACTTACAGATGTTTTAATAATTTTATTAATTAAGGGGTAGGAATTTTGAGGATATAATATACCAAAAAGATGTTAATGATAAGATAAATATTCTTACTAACAATATTTCCGACCTGTTTAATATTCATGCGCCATTGAGAACCATTTCTGTTCGTAGACCTAAATGCCCGTGGCTGACGGGTGTTATTAAGATTATGATGTCACTTCGGGACCGAGCGCATTCTAAATATAAACGTACAAAACGGGCTAGCGACTGGCGGTATTATAAAGAATTAAGAAATTATACCAAATCGGCACTTGCTCGTGAGAAGAGAGCTTTTTATAGTCACCTTGCAAAATCTGGTGATTCTCGGCATGTTTGGAGAGAACTGAGATCGCTGAATGTGTTGCAGAGACCGCGTGATCGGCTGCCTCTACACTTGCAGGACCCACTTACTTAATAATCATTTTATTAATTCTACTATTAGTCGTAAGTTAACCGATGTTGATGCTGACTTACTAGGTTATTATAAAACACACACAAAAGATGATATTATTACTGATTTTAAATTTCAATTGACTAGTGAGGTGGAGGTTGCTAAAATTATATCCGCAATGTCATCCTCTTCTTCTGGGTGTGATAATTTGACAGTTGATATGATTAAACTATGGTGTCCCTATATTCTGAGATTTATTGTTCATACTATAAATCATGTATCTTAGATAGTGTGTTTCCTGCTGTTTGGAGGCGGGCATTAGTGATTCCTTTGCCGAAGTGGCGGGACCCGCAGACTTGTTCTGATTTGAGGCCTATTAGCTTGCTCCCAGTTCTCTCCAAGGTTTTTGAGAGGGTGATTCATGGGCAACTGCTTCGTCCTGTTACCGAATATAGTATCTTACCGTCTTACCAATCCGGATTTCGTCCAGGATACAGTTGCGAATCAGCACTGTTAAAAGTCACTGATGATATTCTGAGAGCTGCAGATGGGGGTGATGTTTCTGTTTTGGTGCTTCTAGATCTGTCTAAAGCATTTGACACTGTCAATCATGATCTTCTACTGTCGATTCTTCATTTTATTGGTTTGTCTAGTGAGTCTATATCGCTTCTGGGCTCATTTTTGATCAACGGATCTCAATGCGTAAAAGTTTATAACAATATTTCTTCGAGTGCCTCATTATTGTCTGGTTCTCTATATATACATGCAATCTTTCCTCTAATATTTCTACGTGTTCGATACACATGTATGCGGATGATACGCAAGTATATCATTCTTTTTCAGATAACTGCAGCTTACTTGTACTGGATGCTGTCCAGAGTGATTTGGATACCATCTCGTCTGCATCCTCTCGGCATTCACTCTCTCTTAACTCATCTAAGTCTGCAGTGTTGGTCCTTGGTATGTATGTGTGATATTAGGGTGATAGTACACTGCGACCTAAAAGATCTATTGTGTCCCCTCTTCTTGCTGTATTTACAGCTGGCCGTCCAGTCCGATTCCTTTTAAGAGGTGCAGAATGTCCGAAGGCTCCAGATTAGGTAACTCTCCCTCTTCGATTTCACATGCTCCCAGGTGCAGCGCCCTTGAGTTGCACAGTGCAACACAGGTTGTGAGTAGATGAATGGACGTTTCGTCCTGTTCCCCACAAAATCTACATTCGGCTTCCTTCGCTATTCCAAGCCTGCTTAGATGTCCGTTCAGTTTACAATGGCCTGTAAGGATCCCTGTCAATATCCGAATATTATTTTTAGTCAGGTTGATGCATTCTGCAGATCTCTTCTGGTTATAGGTACCCAGAAGGGTTTTAGCTTGCCTCATTCCCTGGAGATTCTCCCAGTATTTGGATTTTCTCTGCTCTACTTTATTTTTCAGTTTCTCCAGTGTTATGCTGCTACTTATTCCACAAAAAGGTTCTGGCCCTACAAAAGGTGTTCTAGCCCCTCTCTTAGCGAGATTATCCGTTATTTCGTTTCCTTCCACTCCCGTGTGTCCCGGAACCAACAATAGGGTTAGATACCTTGTTCTTTTTGCCTAGCTCGTTTAGTTTTTGTAGACACTTCCAAACCATTTTGGAGCTGATTATGTTTGACCTCAGCGCCCTAATGGCTGCTGGACTATCAGATATTATGATAACCTCCTGCTTTTCATAGCTTCTGTCAATGTTGACCTGGACACATCTTTCAATAGCGTGTATTTCCGCCTGGAAGATACTTGGGTACATCCCCAAGCTTTCGAAATATTTGGTTCTAGGCCCATATATCCCTATTGCAGTTCCCTCTGCCGTTTCGGAGCCATCTGTGTACCATTTAATGGCGGTTCTATTGAGTTTCGAAATGGTATCTCTATCCCATTCACTCTTAGTGCTAAGCTTTGTGGTAAAATCTTTCACAAAGTTGAACTTCCTTGGCATGTCATCTCGGGGCATGTCATAGATTTGGTCACCTGTAGGAGGCTGAGGCCTATGCCTAGCCGTTCCTTCCCTGATCATCCTACGTGTGGTCCTTTTAGCTATGCTCTCCACAAAAATGTGAAGAGGAGTAAGATTTAGTACCATTTCAATAGCTGTTGTTGGGCAGGTTCTCATTGCGCCAGTTATGCATACACATGCTAATCTTTGCACTTTAGAGAGATTAGCTCTCGCAATGGCCAGATTAGTTCTCTTGCTCCAAGCCACTGCCCCATAAGTCATCATTGGTCTCACGATTGCTGTGTACATCCAGAGCAGTATTTTTGGGTTGCAACCCCAGTTGTTTCCTGCAAAGTTTCTACAAACCATTAGAGCCTCTTTGTCTTGTTAGTTACTTCAAGCTCATGCTTATTCCACAGAAGCTTATTATCCAGGATGAGTCCTAGACATTTCACCTCCTTGTTCCAGTCTATGTCTTGCCCATCTATATTTATGGTCATGAGGCTGGGTTCTCTTTTCCTTGTGAAAGCTATTAAGGTAGTCTTAGTGGCGTTGATGTTAAGGCCCACTGATTGGCACCACCTTTTCGTAGTGTTGAGTCCTCTTTGAACTATGTCACAGAGGGTATTCTCAAACTTCCCTTGGTAAATAAACGGTAATAAATGGTCGTGTGAGAATCTTAAACTTACCAGTTGTCACGGAAGCTACTAGCCTGGGTCTAATCATTGATAATACGTTTAGATTCCGGCAACAAATATCTAAGTATGTACAGCGAGCCTATTGTAATCTAAAAAAGCTTTATTCTCACCGGAAATATTTAGGTCGAGATTTGAAACGTCTTTTGTGTGATTCGCTGGTGTTATCTTACTTTATGTGCTGCTCCACTTTATATGGGCCTTGTCGATGTTGGTACACAGAATATGATTCAGCGAATCCAGAATTCGTGCATCAGATTTATCTTTAATATTAGAAAATACGATCATATATCCCACACTTTTGAAGAATACCGTTGGTTGAATATGCGTAATCGCGTTTTTCTAAAAGCTTCGTGCATGTATCTTGTAGGTACTAATTACTTGTAAAACTCCACCATATTTATATCAGAAAATAAGCTTTCGTACTGACGTTCATAACTTAAACGTAAGATTTAAGGGCACGATTACACCACCACTGCATAAAGCTGCTCTCTTTCGGCGCTCTTTCCTTTTGCCATATAGAAGAGTATTTTAAAACACAAGTGTCACAATGACGTTTAATATTGATTTATAATATTGATTATCGTAGCGTAATGTATTCCGTTTAGTTACACATCCTTTACGTTCTGTTGGAATAGGAATGCAATTTTAAGGCTGAAAAATTTGAATTCTGAAGTGCATCAACAAATGTCAAAAGCGCAAAGAGGGCGCTGCATAAATAAATTCCTGTTACATACAAATACATATATGTATTACATTTCCTTATCGATATCCGAGCAAAGGAGAAATAGGTACATTCTTCAGATTTCAATCTGACATTGAACCGAAGCAAATATATCTTCAAATGTTAGGCAAAGGGACAACGGTTGATAATTCGAATTGGAAATGCAAGATTTCGCATATCTCCGGCCTAGAAAGCTAGGATAAATCGTTTAAATCAAGGTAAAATTTCTTCGAGCGTTTAATATTGGATTACTAAGAGAATAAAAATGTCGTTACATTATTCACAAGCTAATGCAAAAAGGACTACCTCGAACTTTGAAAGCAGCACCATTGTAGAAGACTTCATTTAAATAATGCGGTTTTTATTGTAGGAAAGATAAGTGGTCTCACATAAAATCAATAAGAACTAAGTCATTTTTGGAGCAATGGGCATTCATATGTCTTGTTATCCTTTCCGACGGGGTATTACAAAAATCATGTCAATTACAATTGAAATTATATAAATTATTGCTTCAAGTTTATTGGTAATTTGTGCAGAACAGCAATTTTTAAACGATAAACGATAAATAAACAATCTGATAGAATTGGCTGTGAGCTTTTAAACATTGACATAAGGAACTAAAAATAGGACAAGAAATAAATTCATAATACCGATTACTAGAAATTATAATAATGTAAAGTGGTGCCCCTATTGATAACGGTGGGCGTTATCAAGGAATTCCAAAAAGCTTCTGAATTGGCAACGCTGTAAAAGCAATTACACATTATTAAATAATAAGCGCGCAACACAAGCATGAAACATACTCCTGACATAACCCAGGAAAAGAACCAACGGTAATAAATGTACGGGTGTAATGTTCGAATGTTTTTACTTATTGATTTTATAGAAATTTTCAGCGACCTTGTACATTGTAATTAAGTGCAATATGTAACATTATAAAGAATTTAACAAAAGAGAATACGTAATCGATAAAGGAATGCATATTACTGTTGCCAAGTTTATGCTATTTTCAAAAGGTGTAATAAATGGACATACACATGTGGATGCAGAAATGTTCTGGAATATTTTGCTCTTCTGAATTTTATTGTTTGTGTGCTCTGAATAGGAATAATCCAACGATACGATTTCGATATTGGAGGACCTGTCAATATACCCCTCATTGGATGCTACGACCATTAGGTGTGTTTCTCTATTGCACGGAAGATATTCGATTTAAGAAAGGTAGAAGTTATGCCGTATGCGTGAACTTCGAGTAGGAACCGAACGTAACTAATTGAATTTGGTGTGAAGGCGGTATAGGTTAACGCAAAAAGAAACTAAATAAATTAAATTTACCATCGCCTATTTCTCAATGAAAAATAAATTCATCGATTTTGACACGACCCGTGATTGCAAAATCTTTAACTGCTTGTATGCATATGTACTACTGAATGTTGGTAGCTACTATACCGGTTGATAACGATCTCGAATGTGCTTCCTATTTGGCTTGTTTGATTTACTTCACAGACGTCCAGGATCATTAAAAAACTAGAGGCCAAAAAGGATATGTCACATAGGTTAACAAAAAAAAATCTTTTCTCTTTAGTTTCTCAACAATTAATTACTCGAAAACTATAAACATTACAAAGTTAAAACTTCCTAAGATCCAATCGTATACCTAAGGCTACTTTAAAAAACAAAATCTGCCAAATCTATGCAAAAATCAAAACCCTATTTCTGGTATATTATTATACAGGCTTAGAGCTCCTTTTGAATTACGGTTGAGATGGTTTTGCATCGGTCTCTGCGTTCAGGCATTAGGTGTTTCTAGAAAATGAATTTAACACAGCTAATTAACTATTTTAGATGTAACTGAAATGCCTGTTTTAGCATCAAAATTGCAAGTTTTGACAATTGCATTAAAAATTGCGTCCTTTGTGTACTACCTTTTCGTTCAACTTCTTGATGTCATTTTCTTAAAGTATTTTAATTTTGTTTAACTAATTATTAACTTTTTTTACAATGATTAACGACAATTTTAATTGCAATATCTTTTATTATGTCTGTGCCTTCCTGGTTTTAATTTTAATTTTATTTCTTTTTATCCAATAGTTTTGCAATTAAATGATAGACTTTAGTTTAGTTTTAGTAAAATGCAATTTTCTTTAATATTTTGTTAGGTATTTTATGATCTTTTCAAATGAAATGATTTTAATATATCATCACAAATTTCTCATTTGAGAATGAATTTTCAAAATATGCACATGAGTTTTAGTACCCTATATTTATAATAGATGAGCTAAACTAATAAAATGTGTTTAACCAGATTGCTATAGATTAATATTCTAAACAGCAGATTAAAACATTTATAATTAACTAAATTATAAATGTTTTAATCTGCTAAAAAAGCTGTTTTACCTTCTACAATGACATATCGTATGAGGGCATAGCCTAATTTTATAAACATTTTATTCGTGGTTTATTATAAAAGGAAATAATCAACGCAAACATAAAACTTGAAATAATAAACTGCCATGTATGTGTAGTTTAATATATTTATGCAACACTATACTTTGTCGCATCGACAGTAATAAAATGAATACGCGTTACTCAAAGTTTGCAGAAAAGTTTCAACAATAGTGGAAAACAACTATAACACACGCATTGTAACTCTATACATATATATTTTATCTTTGGCGATTTAAGCAACCGGCGCATTCACCAAACTTTAAATTTGCTCTTACACTGTTGGTAAAATTACTGAATTTCTTTTTCCACTTTGTCAGCTAATTTTGATTACCAACAGATAAGAAATCACTTTAAGATATTAAACACATCTTAAGAACTAAACTTTTCATTAATTCACATCCTCAAACTCCGAAGAAAAACAAAATTTTATCCTATAACAAACCTGTTAGACCTTTGCGCATCATAAAGATAAAACTTTTTAAGAGTGTGTATTTTCCCCAAGAAATTAAAAGTTTGAGATACGTGTAGGTGCCTTGTTCTCTTAAGGCTCACTTTCGCAAAGTTTAACGTCACCGTTACGCAAATTATTAAATCCTTTTATATTTCGGTGTGTTAAGGCGTGCTAATAATTGCAACAAAGAAAATTTATTATTTTTACTTGATAAAGTCAAATAAAGCAAATATCTCACAAGAGTGTTCAGACACTACTGTAATTGATTTCAAAGAATTCCCATATTCTAATAAAGCTTTGTGGGTATTATGGACAATTCAATATCTGTGTTGTTCTCTAAGAGCGTCCTTATCAAATATTCATTTTAGCCGAGCACAAAATTCGGTTTTGCCATTTGCTCCACTCCAAGCACTTATTCTTTCCTTAATTTATATTTAAAGTAAAATGCAGGACGCTTTACGCCTACTTTCCAACGACGATGGTAAATCAAATTTATCGACATGAAAAAGCAACCGCTCTGAAATTGGAAATGGTGATAAGTGTGTTCGTTGTTTCACGTTTACTGGAAACATTTCTTTATAGAAGTACTTCTAGCGTTAGCAACAACGGCGGAAAGAAAAAAGAAAGTACAAAGTTCAAGTGAAAGTAAGTTTTTGACATACAAAATTCGTATACGAAAATACAGAAATAAATGAAACTTTAGCAACTCTCTAATCAACATTATCAGATATAGCAGATCTTGATAATATAACTTAATTATTTCAACTGACGCAAAATATAAGCAGATTTAATAATAATTTTTGTAAGATGATGGATGTTGTTAACACTAATGGAGGGAGATATGCACTCTTTAGACCAACTTCACCAAGTATTAACAATTTCCAATCCAATATAAATTTTAAAATGGAATTACCAGAAGCACGAACATTAAATCTCTTACTCACTTGAATTTGAATTCAATACTTAGAGCGAATCTACACATTCAGATATCATAATCCCCAAATATGCACACTAGCCATACAACCAAAAATCTTTCGTAATTGGTGTCATTTTTACTGTTTCCATCGTCTGACGGATTGTAGAAATTTGAAAATAAATATCGAAATAAATGTATGGATAGGCCACCAATATGACATCAAAACTACAATAAGAACATTCAATATAACAAGATCGTAACTGGAATGAAACCAAACAACATAAACCAACGAACCAAAAACTGTGTGTACAGCATTCCATGGGTACGTGGACGCTCATATAGTATATTGAAGAAACAAGTAGAAAATAAGAATAGAGAAACACAAAGAGATCTGCAGGAAAGGAGAAACAGTGAAATCAAGATTGGCACAGCACATTTGGGAAACATATGATAGAATAGATTGGGAAAATGCACCAATCCTGAAATTGTATAGGATTTGGATGCAGTTAGTGCATAACTCTATACAGCAGGGATCTCACATCGGCAATTAGGCGGGTTAATAAGGTATAAACTGAATTCTAGAACCACCATATTAAGATACGAGCAATGGTACATGTGCTGGGAGATTATTTGTATAATAATAAAAAAAAAAAGACAGAGGGCTCGGGATGGACCCTCGCGGAAACCCAAATTGTATGTGTATTGTATTGAATCCTTTTCTCTGCTATTCTTAGATCTGCATTTTATTCTTGAGATGTAATTGCATCAACTCTAAAAGGCTTTCTCTTACCTCGTAATGCTCTAATTTATTTATTTGGTGAAATTTGATGGCCGACGGAGTCGGATGCTTTGAACAGGGCTAGAGTAGTAATCTTACTACATTCTGCAGCAGTAATTGCACTATAGATACTACTTATTACCTCTATTGTAGGTATTTGCAAAGCATTTGTTTCTATATTTGTTTTGTTCTGATCGGAAGAAGTTATTGCATTTAAAATAGTCGATAAGTCTAAAAGCAAGCCGTGAAAGCGAAGGCTATGAATGCGATCCTTTGACTGAAAACCAATAACTTGTGGCATCCCAACATTAGGGTTGGAGGGCACACTGATACTACGAGTACGATACTGGACGGGCCATTGCTGCAAATGCCCACTTACAGTATGGCACCCGAAATTATCTTCATTATAATGATTGATAGCCAGGCGGCTATCAAGGCAGTCTGTAACTAGGTTAAAAGTAGTTAGAGACTGCAAATAATACCTCAATACACTGGCACAAGATCAAACGGTGTTGCTGATTTGGGTGCCGGGACATGAGGATATAAAGGGCAATATAATAATCGACGAACTAGCCAAGGAGAGTTCTAAAAGACACTAGCTCAAATGCCTGAATTAAAGTTGTCCACTCTAACCTTATGAATGAATGAATGAATGAAGCAAGCCGTATGTATGGCTAAACGTAAGCGCTGGTTTAATTTCAGGCCAAGGTGTTAATTGTGGATAAAATTTCTAAAATATTCTTCTCGAATAGCAAGTACAACCGTAGCAGTCGTGTCAATGCGAAATTTGGCATGTAAAAATGTCTATCGAAAGTTGGAACTCCTTTGACACATAATTGGTACAATATTCTTTTCATTTTGATGAACTATTGGAACTTCTCACATTGAGTAAGTTGCCTAATACATTTATTAAATACTGTTTCCTCTATACTTCTTTTAGTAGATAAGTTGAAAATTGTATATCTCTTTAGTGCTTTCATTATGTTCCCGGTATACAATAGATGGATTTTGAATTATCCACGAAGGTTTATATTATTTGATCCTACCTCCCTATTTATTACATTTTATACTGCCATTGTTCCATTGTACGAATTCTGGCTGCATGCAGTGTTTTTTGCACCTTTAATTTCCGCTATCCTGTATAAGTATTCCCCTTTGAGAGAACGACATTGTCCATAACATAACGGACCTTTGTTGTTTTAGCTACTATACTGCATACATTCAAATTATTTCTCATGTCGTTGATTTCTCGAATCCTTTCGAAGTTGTTATGATTTACATATCATCATACATTCATCATCTTCAAACTTTATGATAAACTTGTATAAAGTTAATTTATTAGGTGATAATATACACTGGAGGAATTACAACATAATGTTTAATTCAGGGAATTTCAGAACTGTTCGTTCATGGCGTCTGATTTGATTTTGAAATAGGATTTCATGGGTACTTACATGTTCAGTAAACTTTGTAGTCCTGCGAATGCTTTCATATGCAATTGATTCAGACGGGTGTTTCCCTTGAGACTCCTGCAACAGATTATAATCTCGATAGTTTCCCACAACTGCGTCGTGGCATGCAGGTACCTCACTTGTTCTAGTTAGTAATAGTAAAGTGTACTTACAGTTTTCCAATCTCCGAACCGTAAAAGGCTTCCTCTTCGACTACGCTCAACTGGTTGTAATTTAATAACCTGAAACGACAAGAGCGGAAGTTTGCGTTACACAAATTGCAATTAGACTTTCCGAATGGAGATGTAAACATATCAGTCTAGGAGCACGAGAAAGGGTGCTGGGGAAACTAGATAATGGGCGAAGGGCAATTTGTGTTTTACATTCTTAGCACGCTTTAATTGAATTCATTTCAATTATACAAATCCGCACAAAAAGTTGTTCAAAAGAGTTTCTGTTTTTTCAAGCGAGAACATTTGCATAACGTTGGTGTTAACAAGGTTTTCTTAATCGCAATTCCTAATTTGGCAAAAAAAGTGTTAATTTCGCGAAATACAGAAAAAAAATATAAGACAGCAAAAAGGTGAATCAGTAAAATCAGTTTAGAAATAGGCCATTTAAATAAATGAATATTAAATTGCCCTTAAAGTAATTAAATTGGTTCTTATAAATTTCACGATGCGGGTAAGTGCAATTGCCTGTTATATCTGCCAGTAAAAGTGATTTAGAGTATTTGTCTGGATAATACGTCTTATTGAGCTTTAAAACAATTTTTTTGTAATCCTCAGAATGAGTTATTAATATCACTGACACCTGGATAAGTTATAGAATAATTTAAAACATTCAGTAATAAATTTTAATGAAAGAGTTCGAAATCGGAATTCTATGTAAAGTGACTCTTTTCGATAAAGATTTTTTATCGATAAATTTTGAAAAGCACGTACATATATCGTCACCATACTATAGGATACACTCATGGTACGGAAGGCACACCAAACCAGAACGACTGTGACTATTCCCAACAATAATTGACAATGGAATCCTTTTGGATCAGTCACCTTTGCAGATTGTAGTGGAAAAGGGTGATAAATTAGCTACATCACATAAGATATAACAGAAGCTCTTGTCGGCATGCTTTGATTTATCGAATTCGATTTGAGTGATCTTGCGGCCATATTAAGTCTTGATGAAACTTGTTTTGTCATTTATAAGTAATAAGAAGAGTACAGGACCGAAGATCGAGTCCTGTGGAACTTCCATCTTAACATGTAGATCAGCCGAGCGAACCAATTTAAAAGTTTGGTTGGAGTTAAAATTAACTCTAACTAACAATAATCATTCCTATCCATAAAAAAGGCAACAAAACAAAGATAGAAAATTCTCGCCCAATACGTCTACTTTCCACATTAAACAAAATATTAGAAAAAAGCATACAAATCAAATAAGTGAATATTTATCATGTAATAACATCATACATAAGAATAAATATGCTTTTCAAAAAAAAACTCGGGAACCATATCTGCTACAATTGACTTAATAAATAAAATAAAGAATGAAACAGAGAAAAACAGGACGGTAGTAGTACTTTTTCTAAATATGAAAAAAGCGTTTGACACTATCTCCAAAACGAAATTAGTCGAAAACATTGATGCTCTGGGGATAAAGAACGCAAATAGAAACTTAATAAAAACATATTTATCAAATAGAGAACAAACAACAGTAGTCAACAAAATAGAAAGTCTACATCTACAAGCAGAATATGGAATCCCCCAAGGAGGAAATATACCACCGATATTGTACATAGCATATACAAATGACATCTTTAATTTGAAGATCCACGGAGAAATATATGCATACGCAGATGATGCATCGTTTGCTCAAGCAAGAACGACGAACAGTTGCAGCAACACATTATAGAAGATGTGGAAAAAATAGAAGATTGGTGCTATAATAATCTAATAACGATCAATGAGAACAAAACAGAGTACATGGTATTTACAAAAAAAAACATATAAACCCACTTTTAATATCAAGATTAAAACACAAGCCATAACTCAAACTTGCCAAATAAAATATCTAGGATTAACAAAATAACCTAAAATGGGATACCCACGTAAAAAATTTGATAAAAAGAAACACCATGATTATAGCAGGAATGCAGAAAATTAAAGACATAGTACCAGAATATCTGAAGAAGTCTGTATATCGCAGTACATTTACGTCCCATATTAGTTATCTAATAAACATGTAGAGCCATACAACTAAACAAAATTTAAATAAATTACAAAGACAGCAGAACAAGATACTAAAGACACTGTATAACATGGACAAATGGACACCATCAAAGGACGTTTACGAGAAGACGCAAGAACTAAATTGACAACAATTAATAACATTCAGAAATCTCCTTACAGTACACAAAATCGACAACGAATTAATGAACACTGATTGCAAATTCACACCTACTACAGAAATACACACAAACAAAACACGAAGGCATTCACACCTAAGAACAGAAAAAAACACAAGTTACAAATATGAAAAATTTCCAACACCTGATGCGATCAAAACATACAATAAACTACCAAAACACACAAAGACACTAAAACACGTTAAATTTAAAAGCAAGATAAGGATGGAGGTATACCGGCAGTACAACATGTAGGAAGGACCAAACGACTAAACCAACGACGCCTTCGAAACCGTTAGTTCGAGAAGAGTGCACCATCTCGTATGCTCGGATGAAGAAGGAAGGCGGAAAAACAGTGCATGGCAACGCTTGCTATACGAGTTGCAATTTTTTTTTGTGTTATATACATTTTGTCAACTGTATACTTTGTTTTTGTTTAAATAAATAATTGTTTTTGAATTGAATCATATCAGAAAGAAAAGATACAAATCAATCGGCAACACATCCCCTAATGTCATAGCACTCCATTTTATAAATTGGCAGTGAGCGGTTAACACAATCAAATGCTCTACTAAGATTGCAAAGCACCTCAGGTGGATGTTCACCACGATCCAGGGAAACCAATATTCCACCAGTGAGGCTATGGCAGTAATAGTTGAAAAGCCTTTTCTAAAATTGTCTTGCCTATTGGTTAAAATATTGTTAGTTTCAAGGTGGTAAGGAAATCGTTATCGTGTGGCATACTCGAAGATCTTGGAAAAAGTAGGATTTAAAGAGAAAGGTCCATAATTAAGAATATCGTTACGTGAATTTTTCTTATACATGGGTAAAACTACATAAGTTTTTAGGGCAATCGAGAACTTTTCCTCAGAAAACTACATATTAGAGTTCAGTGAGCGTTTGGAACAAACACCCAACGAAACTTAATCTGCGCTATCACACCGTACAGTTCAATGTCCGAAAAGAAATAATTGAAGATATAATAGCAAAGTTATATGGGCTAGAAAACCCACACACACCCTACACACGCGATGTGAATAGAAATCGATATTTTGTATTTAACACCATTTATAAGTCAACGGAGAACAGTATTCATTATACTTTAAACAGTACTACAAAAAATTAAACTACATATCAGACTACCCAAACCACCCCTGTCATAGTTCTTCTCCCTACGTCTCCCAGAAACATTAAACTACCGCGCCGTTTTTGTCCTTACATATATATATTCGTTAAGCGAAGCTATTGATGTGTAACCCTTGTCGCATAAACGTGGCGTTTAATGAGCCCCACGCACAAAGGTTAGGTCAATTGCGACCAATCCATCGTAATTATAAATTGTTAGACCTCAGGATCGATATCTTATAGGGTATGTTCCTTTAAGAGCTACCGGACGCATAGTGGTTAGCCGTTTGTAAGCCCATAAAGCACAAAATTTATCTATGTTCTTCAAAAAATTAAAAGGGCTGATGTGTGTTATCGTTTTACATACGGTATGAAATAAAATATTATGTTTTTCTTATATATAAATCGCAAATGAGTGTTTTAGCGATCGAGATTCATTAAAATATTTCTTTACAATCAAACAGGCTGTACTAAAGTTGCTTCCACTTTATAAAACATCCATAGAGTTAGGTTGAATCTTCGCTCTTCGCACATAATATACTTGAATAAATGGTTCAGTATATGCAACTAAAATAAATTACAGAACCAACTACCAACTCCTTTCATATCACTTTGGATGTAGTTTGTAGTTTATTATTCAAGTCATGTCAAAATGTTATTTGACATTAATAGCTTTTCACCGAAACTTTTGCTTTTCCGTCCTTCAATTTGATTAGCATACTACGTTTCACAAAGACTGTAGAGTACCAAACTCGCATATCCTTAGGTAAAGTTTGACGTTGAAGATATAAACTTTCTCCTAAATATCGCTTTTAATAAAAGTAAAAAAAATTAGAGAACCTACAGTCACCTCGATGTAGATTGTAATTATGATAATTAGGATAAAATAACAGGAGTATTATACATTTGTAAATCCGAAGGATTCGTCTCGTTAATTGAAAGACATCAAAGTGAAAAGGGTGAGATGTAACATCTGATAAAGAACGGACAGTGGGTAGCGGTAAATTTAGATTCGTAAAGCTGAGTAATTATCAATGGATCACAAAGGCACATACATTCATGTATATTACACAAAAAGACATGGCAGCTATATCTAGTTAGTAGATTAATTTGGGGTGGTCCAATATATCAAAAAAAAAAAAAAGGTTCTGGATTACTAATCCTCTCTGTGTGACAAAAGAAAACGAAGTAAAATAATTGATTATGTTAGAGATAGCATACTACGTTAGGCTACTGTATGTGAAATGCGAAAAATTATAACACAAAATTTAACGTCTCAAACATATTAAAAATTAGTCTAATTAATACACAAGGCGATAAATGTTCTGTTACAATTATTTTGCAGTATCTACATATATGTATCAGTCCAACGCATGATGAACATACCTGAAAATAAGTCTAGCATTAATCATGCCTAATTAAAATTAACGTCAGTCTTCCTTGTTTATTTACCAAAATTAGATAAATTTAAACTTTATTTTTTATTATTTAGCTAGCATCTTGCATTCATTGCTTTTAAAACATGTATATTCAGTTTCATTGCCAGTATGAAACTATGATCAATTATTTTCATCCATTATTGCTTCACTAATAACATTAAGGGTAAGAAGTTTTCAACTTGTTTGTATGAACCCTTAATGAACATCTCTATTTAAAGGATACCTTCACGGTTTGTCTGTACCGTAAACCTTTTGATATTTTAATGCCAGAACAAGTTTTGGGTAGTTCTTAAATAAATTTTTATTATAAAATTCCTAGATCACTACATAGCATAACTAATATTTCCTATTATAGCACCTACTGCTTTACCTTTTATTTGGCTTTATTTCCTATACAAATAAACCATTTTCTCAGAGAAAACATTACTAACATTCTGAAGTTCTATTTGTTTTCAATTAATCTTTTATCAAATATTATTTGATATTAAATTTTAAATTATTAGTTTCACATAAAATTGTGATACAGTGGAACCTCGTTCAGTTTTAGTATTTTCCATTACGAGTATTTCGGGTGACGAGCAATACAAAATATAAAACAATGAATCCCTTAACGAGCAATGTTTCGCAGAGTAAGTGACGTGTGACGCCTTAGGAAATGGTTTTAGGCGATTAAAAGTTAAGCGTTAACAAAGTGCGTGACTACAAAGATGATATCCACTACAAGCGATAAACGCACGATTATGTGACTAGAGATAATCGAACATGAAAGGTCAAGGAGAATACAAAGTTCCCATTAAGCAGTTTCATTACCCGAGTTCCTTCATTATTTCTAGGGATGTGCAACGAGAAATAAACGAGACAGTCAGGAACTAAACGCCAGTCCGGCTATCAATCTGTATTTAGCGCTTGTTCAATCTGTGTTTCGCTGGCATCCTACTGCATGAAGTTTGTGAATTTAGATATATTACTGGTTCTTTTTAGTGCTAAGTTTAAACTCGCTCAAGCATTTGTCCTCAAAGGAAACACCGCTAGAAGGTGTATGATAAAAAAAAGTCTCCTTAAGAATTAAACGTGAAATCATTGAAAAACAAGAAGCATATATATGCAGTGTGTCCACGGATAAAGTTCGCACTAGATGCGATAGATAAAAAAAATGGATTTAATAATAATAATAATAATAATAATAATTTATTAGTTACTGTAACAAGTCAACAAAATACAGCAAAAGAAGAAAAAAATAAACAGAAAAATATGACTAATTTTAACTAAGAATTAACAAAAATTATTCAATAAAGGAAAACAAAAACAAAGTAAACAAACTCAAACCCAACCTAATAATTAAAGAATTGATTGACAGAGTAAAAATTATGCTGCTTCAAGAAAGTTGTTACACTTTTTCGAAAATCTCTATAGGAATTGCCAATATTTATCAACCCGCAGATTTTATTAAAAATTTTAATACCTAAATTTTCGGGACCCAAGCTTGTTAAATGCAACGTACATTCAGGCCTATGCAAATCATTTCTAGTCCTGGTATCATGTGTGTGTATGTAAGCGTTTGTTTTAAGTTTTAATCTATTTTTATAGATATAACAACAAACTTCCAAGGTATACAGCCTGCTAAAAAAAGGTTGTCGGATATTTTTCCCAATTATAGTACTGGTGGAAATAAACAAAAAAGTCTTAGTCAACATGGGTCCGCAATTCAACTGTTTTTGACATATAGTCGATTGCATATTTTAAAATAAAAAAAAACATTTTTCGGTTTTGAGAATAGTTCCCTTTGTCAAACAACTGATTGTGACTTAAAATTAGTTCTGTCAGACATCTGTCATCAGGTTATTTATCATTTGCGTCAATTTTTTTTTGTTCTCAAATTATGCATAAGTACACAAATGCAGAAATGGCCGATATGCATTTTATGTACGGTCGTGCGAATGGTAATGCCACTGAAGCACGGCGTATGTATGCCGAAGAATTTCCAAATCGGTTGTTACCGAGTGATAAGATTTTCTCAAGACTTCATATCCGGCTGTCCGAAACTGGTTCATTTAAAATTAATGGTGGTTCTGGTAGACCTAGATCAGTTTCTTCTCCCGCAGTAGAATTAGATATTTTGAGACGGGTAGAAGACAACCCAAATATTAGCACCCGAAGACTTGCCGCAGAACTGAACGTCAGTCATCCTCTCATTTTGGCGGGAACAGCAGCTCTATCCCTACCACATTCAACGCGTGCAAGTTCTTGCTCCTCTCGATTATGATGCACGTAGGGTTTTTTGTCATTGGGTTTTACGAAAGCTGGCAGAAACTCTAATTTTGCGACTCAGATTTTATTTAGTGACGAGGCTGGGTTTACAAGAGACGGAATATTGAATTTTCAAAACAATCACGTCTGGGCAGATGAAAATCCCCATGCTGTTGTTGAACTGCATCACCAAAACCGTTTTTCGCTAAATGTTTGGGTTGCTATTTTTGGAGACTGTTTAATTGGTCCAGTATTTCTCCCTAATCGTTTAACGGGACAAGTATACTTGGATTTTTTAAGAAATGAATTACCCGTTTTGTTGGAAGACGTGCCACTTTTTAACAGATAAAATATGTGGTTTATGCACGATGGAGCTCCTGCGCATTTTTCCATAGTAGTTAGAAATTTCTTAAATCAAGATTACAACGAGAGATGGATAGGACGGGGTGGACCAACTGCATGGCCTCCTAGGTCCCCTGACCTGACACCTCTAGACTTCTATGTTTGGGGGCATCTAAAACAATTAGTGTACGCACGATCTGTAAACAAGGAAGAACTCAGGCAACGAATCGTAAATTGTTGCGAGGAAATTCGGAGGACTCCAGGAATTTTCGAAAGATTGCGTCGATCTTTCATAAGGTGTGAAGCGTGCTTAGAAATGAACGGTGGACATGTAGAACAATTTCTTTAGTTTTACTTTAAATAAACATTTGTTTAATTTACATTGCGATCAGAATTTCTTTGAAAAATTTTTATCCTACTAAAATAATATGCAATCGACTATATGTCAAAAACAGTTGAATTGCGGACCCATGTTGACTAAGACTTCGTTGTTTATTTCCACCAGTACCACAATTGGGTAAAATATCCGACAACCTTTTTTTAACACACTGTATAAACATGGCAGAGGTAACATTTGATATTTTGCAAAAATCGGTCGGCATGAATCGGTAGTTCTAGCACCAGACAATCGCTTTCTGCGCCAAGAAAAGCACCTCGGAGTGGGGGTATGCAGCCCACAGAACAATACCATACTGAATTCTTGACTGAATTTCCGCATAATATAAAGTTATTAATGTACTGGTAGATACACACCATTTTAAGCTACGAAAAACAAAAGTTTTGGCAGAGATTTTGTTGGTTAGTGCGTCACAATATTCTTTCCAACTGAGATTCTGATTTAATATAACATCCAAAAATGTAGTAGATTCACTCCGAGATAGGGAATAATCGTGCAGCTGCAAAGATTGTCTTTCGATATACCTCTGCCGAGTATGAAATACAAAAAATTTAGTTTTTTCAAGACTCATGAGCAAATCATTTTCCGCAAACCACATGTACAAACTTTCCAGTAAATTGTTTGCCAACTGTGTAGTATCTTCATACTGGGTTGTAATCAATAACGAAATATCATCGGCATACATAACAAGATATGCGTCAGATAGGATTTGAATTTATTATTTGGGAAATGAGCACTGCTTGGTCTGAAATTTACTTATCGTTTGCTTTTGTTTTTTAAAATCCAGCAGGCGTTTACAACTGAGTAAAAACTGTTTTCGTTTTAGGTAAAGTACCTTCTCCATTCACAGTATGCCAAAATGTTACTATGAGATGTTTTTATATAACGGTATGCAAATTTTCTGAATCATCGGCCTTTGTTGATAAATCCATTATTTTTTAATTTCGTTTCAGGTAAACTACTATTTCTATTCCCAGTATACCAATATATTACTAGGAAACATATCTTAGAGCAAAAAATTAAGAAATTTTCAGAATGATCGATCTATTTTCATCATTGAGATTTAAAAACTTTTTAACGGCTATTGGATTTAAAAAATCGAAACCAACCATAACTAAGTTTCAAACCAAGTAGGACTCGTTTCCGAAATATTAAATTTCAATTCAAATTTTTTTGTCCATCATACCTATTGTAAACTCCATCCGTGGAACACTATAATCAGTCCATATCAATGACTTACACAATTAAGATTGAAGACGATGACGCCCTAAGCGGTGTCACAAAGCTATGTTGAAAGATTGCTTGTCATATGGAACAACGAGAAGCAATGCAAGGAGACACTATTAATAAAAACATCATTTGTGAGAAGATAAAATTATTTTTTTCTGAGCTCATTAAGAAGATCATAAACGCACGAAGAAGAAGTATTGAAGGCAAGCCATAAGTGATTCGGACAGTTTAAGAGCAGAACCGACATCATCAGCATTATATATATACATATAATCAATAATCTTATTTACCCATAGGGTGTTAAGATACTAAATTCAGTTAGAATAAATCAGTTATAAACAAATGTTGCCCAAACTTTTTTATTCCTTGCCATCTGTACCCCTTCATTCCATTTTACTCCTCGTTTCTTTAAACTCTCAGCTATTACACTGTTCCATGATTTCCGTGGTCTTCCTCGTGATCTCTTCTGTGTTGTCTTCGCTAGCCATACCCTCTTTGTCTGTCGCTTTTCCCCCATACGTACCACATGTCCAAACCACCTCAATTGATGTTTCCTAATAGTCTTCTCTAGACCCAATTCCTGCCTTATCAACTCGTTCCTTATCCTGTCTTTTCGAGTGACTCCTTTCACCGCTCTCAGATACTTCATTTCAATAGCCTGTATTCTGCTCCTCGTTTGGTTATTCAGTATCCAGCTTTCACATCCATATGTCCAAATTGGCGTAAATACTGTATTATAAACAATTATTTTTGTATTAATTGTTATTTTCTTATTTCTTATAAATGTCCTGTTTAGTGTATGGTATAACTTCGTTGTATTCTCTATTCTGGTGTTTATTTCCATGTCTTCTTTTCCATCTTTGTGTATGTTTACTCCTAAATATCTGAATGTGTCTATTTGTTCTATATCTCTTCCATCTATTTCTATTTGTACTTTTGGCTCGTTTTTACCTATTGCCATCACTTTAGTCTTTCCAATGTTTATTTTCAAATTTCTCTTCTTCAACGCTGTATTCCAATGGTTGAAGTTTATTTGCAAGTCTTTCTCGTTCTTTGCATATATTATCACGTCGTCAGTAAATGCACTCTCTGCTAATTCCACTGTCTGCATGTTTCTGTACCCTACTTGAAGTTTTTTAGTAAGTACTTTAATTTCCTTTAGTACATCATCAAGTATGACATTGAAAAGTACTGCATTATGAGATGGAAAAATAGCAAGCTTACATATAAAGCAACCGCGAATTTCAATGAGGTCCTCAAGGAACTTCTGAGTTTTGAGGTTATCTACCATAGCAAGTTTTTAATTGTAATGAGACGGAGCTCTTCTGGACGAAAGATGTAGAAACGAACTTATCTAATATATATCACAGGAGAAGGCATTGTCGAGTAATAAACTACGTTTATTGTTCTTACTAAACTTCCGGGAGGAAGTATAAAATCCGTCCAGAATGTCGTGTTGAGGTCTAACAACAAGGTTTGTGTGACACGTTGTCTTTTTTGCAGATTAGATCAATGAAGTGCTTAGTCCATCGGTTAAAGCATATTTACCTTAGATAAATTTGCTACTACATTATAAACAAGACACGGGCTTATTATGGACAAAGCTCCTGCACATTCTCCAGCTATAGGTGATTACTTTTTGAAGAATTTAAATTGATCAGGATCCATTCTCGTAGGACCATTATTTTTCTCTAGACCATGAACCAGCAGATACTATCAAATTTTAAAATAGCTCTACGCTAAAGCGTTGGAACTGAAGAAATGCATTTCATTCTCAGAGAAATTTGTTAACACCATTTTCGCATAACTGTCCGCCTCAAGACAAGGTGTGGGAGGAAATCATCAAAAGAACCCTATTTATACGTGCATAGAAAAAAATTGTGAGTTTAAAACGTTGTCTAACTCCGAATAGTTTGAATAAATGCATGTAGTACCGACTAAATCGTCTCTAGTCAAGATTATGGAACTAGAGATGGATAGCAAAGACATCGATAAGTTAATGAAAAAGCACAGTCAGGAGCTGACTAACTAGGAAGTTATGTAGCTACAACTTAAGTCGTAACAGGAAATTGTAGCGGAGCTTCCCTCCCCTGATGGGAGAGGAGATAACAGTCTCAGCAAAGCAACATTCTTCCAATAATAAGCAAGATGCTGAAAATATGGGAAACTATTGCATCGTTCTTCGAAAAGCTTTAGCTAGGTGCATTAGAAGTTTATTTAACGATAATACTGCGTCTAATTTTCGCCAAATTTTAAAACGTATGCCATTTGCATAGCTTTCTTGTAAAATAGAATTACATTATTATAAATTTGTAGGATTTGAGAAAAAATTATGCTCGTTAAGCGAGGTATCACTCTACAGTCATTTTAACCAGCATATATAAAGCCAAATTAATGACTTTATTGTTACTTTATTCTGATTTCACATTTGGTGTGAGACAAATTACACAGCGAAACTAATTTACATTTCATCTGGTAGTAAAATTATACCAAAAAAACTGTTAACACCCAACACGAAAATTGTAGAAGCAACTTCTATAGTATATAATATACATTTTTGATATCTGTGGAAAGTAGGCTTTGTTTTTTAAGGGCATTTTGAAATCTGCGTGCCGCGGGCGCTATGACGATGTCCTATCTGTATTGAGTAATTATATTTACTATACTCGTCCCTTTCTAAATAGCAGCTGCAGAGTTATTCATACAAGCTGATTTCTGCTGAATTTATATGTTTTCTTTAAATGAATGTGGACAAAAAATATTATTAAAGTATAAGGTATATATAACATAGTAAAATTACACTTACAACTCGGCGGCTTTCACTTTGCTAATTTGTCCTTTGGATATACGTTTAATTTGATTGTTTTCCAAGTCTCTGGAACAAAATTTATTAGTTAGTACAGGAATTGGAGTAGATACACAACTAATATTAACAGTTATTTGCAGTCAGGCAATATAAACAACAATGCCCTATACATTTAGAGCAGAATCAATTGTTATAGCATGTCAATAGTTGAAATGTTGAGCACATTAATCCGAACAATTGATTGCACTGAGTTTAGTAATGGTATTGCTGTTCAATGCAATGGGATTAAACGCTTATACCATTGTTTCGTATTCCTGTTTCACTTATTAAAAGTAATTTAATTTGCGAATGGTAAAGGAATTCAAATACAATATTGAAATTAGATTAAAAGGTATACCTAATAGATTCTTACAATTAGATGACCAAAACAAAACCAATAGAATTTTAGCTTTAGTTTTTATTATATGTACTGTTCTAATTTAGATGTTAGTGTAAATAATGATATTTGGAGAATACAATAAACATATTTCGAACACTTCATATAAATAATTTTTAGAGAACCAATCGAATTATTTAGAAATTCATGAACACTTGTGAAATGCTCCATCAATTGGATTTTTTTAACTCCTCTAAAGTTCAGAAAAAGTAATTTCAGAGCAGATGTCTAAAGCATCTGAAAATATGCCATTATATCGACTTATATGGGAATCAAAACATGAATGAAAGAAGAATAAGCGCGCTAGAGACATATTAGTGTACTTGCCAAAACGGGCATTACCAGCGTCACTTCGAGTCACAACCACATTTTCATCGCTATTGGCTTGCGAGTTTTATCCGCGATTGCCCACTGAGCAGTCAGGTAATCCAGACGTGCTCCCTAGGGGACAAACGCCGAACTACCCACTTGTTCTACGACCGCAGTATAGTATTACTTTGGAATCAGTTACAATAATATCTGTACAATGAGGTATAACAAAAGAACTTGCTTGTAGGCTTAAGCATTGTTATTTGTTTTTAATAATTGACCAATATTTAAAGTATAATAACTACGCCTACCAATACCATATATATTAAGAAATTCTAAATTCTTATTCCGTTATACGAATTATATGTTTGTAAAGCTAATTTAGTTTTAAAAGTTTGATTTCGTAAATGGGTCTGAATATGTGCGACTGTATTGTTGAGTTCGCCAATGTAGTAAACACAACTAGGTATCCCATTGTATATATAAAAGGGAACAAGAAGGCTCTCCTTTAATACTTAAACACCAGCTGGTCGCAGTTGCGTCAGGGTTCTGTCCTAGATGAAATTAAATGACGGTCTTTGGTAATTGGATAATCCCTCGAGAAACTAAACTTGTACGTGCCTCAAGGAGACTAAATTTATTCAACTCTGATGGTCAAGTGTTTAAATTCACGATGCAGCAGTGCCTTAGTTTAGGCCAACAGTAAACTTATACATTTTGTATAAGGAGTAAATAGAACTAGAGCACTAGTATGCAATTTTGCAGATTGAATAATATTGCACGCAATAATAAATTCGTTTTGACGACAGGTTTATGTAACATGAAAGTTTTATTTATAAAAATCTAAACTGTCTATTGTGTGGTTTTACTAGGAATGCCGTCGTTGCTTAACTTCTAAGTCACCTCATCGATAAACTTACAGAAATGTTTCCCTGCCAAAATAAATGTGAGATATCTTAACCTTCAAAATGCAACGTAGGTGATACCAATTCGCAGTAACTGTTTATTATTTAGTGCGGTATTTCTAATAACATATTCGGCTTAACTAGATTATTAAAATTGGAAACAAGATAAAGTGCCAAATCTAGTAATCCCAAATACGAAATTCTGCTGTGGCAACTCTAACTACAGTTACGTTCGAATAATTCTCTGGGGTATCTTTGTGAAACAGAGGGCGGCATAATTACGGTACAAAATCGGGTTAAATATACTTACATGTGTAGAACGTGTGTCGTATTCAAATTATTCAGGTTTGGCATTTCCTCTAAGCCGGTATTCACAATTCTCCTGGAAAGATAAATGATTCTAGTAGGATTAATGTAATATGTGACACAGGTCGTGCAAATATTTCTAAGTATACAGGCTGTCCAAACCGTACAAGACCAGAGGATCGCTCTTAAACTAAGAATTCTTTAAAAATGTTATTCATCAATCATTTTACACTATATATTGCCCACCTGCACACCAAAGTATTTTATTTAACATTTGTATAGGTCGTTTTCAAAGTAATTAAGATGAGGTACTAAGGTTACTAGGTTATTCACTATTTGACCTGAAAAAGATCCAATGTCTCCACCACAATGGTTTTAAACTAGAAGTGTATGTTATGAAACTGAATACATACCTATAACAATAAGTAATTGTTTAACAATTAGTAATTCCTTATAAAATAAATATAGGACATTTAACGCTAAATTCAATATACCACAAATTTTCATCATGTTTTAACAAAAGATGTTACTACATGGTTGTAAGTTGAACAATTTAAGTAAAATGAAAGCTCTTTATTATCTTATATTGATACTTCATTGATGGTTGCATTCGTAGTACATTCAACAAAAGAGTATCAATTTATGACTAACTATTCCGAAAAACTTGTACAGTATACTATAAATCCAAAAAAATTGAATAATCTTGCATATTGTGGATTTTATTTTAGGAACGTAAATAGTAAATACGGGAAACACCTTTTATATTTTTACAATGGACCACTAGATGGTGCTTTTGACATATGTAATCTCTATATTCTTAAAGTTAAAGACATTTATCAATGAGAAATCCGCGATAGCTTAGAAATCGAGTCAGTAGCTGTCAGTAGTTTGTTGACAGTGACAGTTTTAAGACAGGGAGTTTGTAAAATAGTGGAGATTACTCGTGAAGGTTTTCATTGGATGATTTTTTACGATTATAAAAAAGGTCTAACTCCACAAGAATGCATTATATCGTTTCGGTTAACTTTTGGTAATGAAGTACCATCAGAGAAGATAGAATTTGTAGAATTTCGTCGTGGTCGTGCCTCAGTGAGTGATGAATCACGTAAAGGTCGACCAAAAACTATTGTGATTCCAGAAAACATCGACGCTGTGCGGAAAATAACAGAACACGATCGACATGTGACTTACAATGAGATAGAGGCGTCTCTTAGCATATCGCAGACTGCAATACATTTGATTTTACATGAACATTTATTTGTAAAAAAAATATGTTCTAGAGGGATTCCGCATAACTTGATCGAAGCACAGAAGGTAGCTCGTGTCAATTGGAGTAAAAAGATGCGCAAAACATTCTACGCAGGAACCGCAAAATCCGTATACAACATTGTCACCGGTGCCGAAACATGAATACATGCGTACGAGCCGGAAACCAGGCAACAGGCTACTGTATGGGTGTTCCAAGACAAGCCGAACCCCACAAAAGTTGTTCGTGCAAGGAACACCTCTAAGCAAATGATCGCTTATTTCTTCGGCCGTACAGGACACAGTAATTTGTTTGCGAAACGTTACAGACGAGATCAGGAAGAACAACCGAAAACGTCGCATTATTCTTCATTACGACAATGCGAGTTCCCATACAGCACGTCTAACAGTTGACTATTTGAAGGAGAGAACTGTTGAACTAATGTCTTATTGTCCATATTTACCTGATTTGACGCCGAATGATTTCTTTTTGTTCCCATCTGTGAAACAAAAAATGCGTGGACAGCGATTTTCAACGCCTGAAGAAGCAGTCGAAGCCTTTGAAAACCATGTTTCTGAGATACAACATTCAGACTGGAAAGAATCTTTTGAGAACTGGTTCGTACGGATGCAAAGGTGTATAGACCATAACGGCGAATATTTTGAAAAACAATAAAATAGTTTGTTCTCAAAAATCTTGTTTTCTTCCCAGATTTTGTAAAAGTATAAAAGGTGACCCTTGTATAAACTTATTCCAAGGAAGGAATATTTTACATGGTCCATCAAGATGACGTGAAGCAACAAGTTCGTGAAATTATTAGAACAAAATAGCGACATTTTTTAACACTTATTGCGATTTCCTTTTTCAGCTTATTTATAAGTAAGATTAGAACAAAATCTTTGCTACTCAATTACTAGAAACGAAAACTGTCACAATGTTGGAATCACCATACCAGCAAAAGCAATGAAATAGCACTAGAAACTGGCTCGAGTGAGACTCCGAGTGTAAATACAGTTTCATGGTTATCACATCTCAAGTGTTATCTATCATTGCCTATTAGGAAACCAAGAGTACAGATGTGCGCTCTCTAGAGGACACAAGCCAAAACTCTCAACGCAGTAACAAATCTAGCTCGGACAATTCATGGATTGTCCGCCTACTAGATAGCCAGTGTAAAATGAGGATACTGCAACTCCGTATGTAGTTATTCCAAAAAACGGCTTGCCGTGACGTAAGGAAACATCAACGAAAAAAATGCCTAGATAGGATTAGAATCGAAAAATGCCATTACGGCTGGGCTCACGGTCTATTGTTGGAATACCATACCAGGAATTGCAAAAGAAATGGACTGTAGTTTCTGCCTATCAGGCGTCACCAGCGTCACTTATATTAGAAGGAATCTTTTCCTCTTGATATTCTAAAGTTTTCATGAAATTCTTTATTCGTGAAATTTAGGACGTACCATTGCATCATTGTCAGTTTTGTGCGTCAAACAGCAATATGCATAACAAGTTGTTGGATGGGTGACCATTTCAATAAAAACTTCTGCCTAAGCGGCTCGGTGTGTCCCCGGCACCCTGGGGAGGTAGCACAATGGGCCCGGTAAGAGTGGCCTAAGTGCATGTGTTCTCACCACCTTCCCCGACCAGAACTGTACCTTTTTACCTTTTATAATTACACAGCGTACTTTAAGTAAATGATTTAATACTACGTAAAACATTTAAATACAGATGATACACATTAATATCTGATATTTATGTTCGCTTAAGTTGATTATATAAAATACCTGCAGGACCGTTCGAATTTGTTGAATATTTTACAACATCGGAATGTTTACCAGTGTATGAAGGTGTTTCAAATCGGAACGGACCTCAAAATATATTTTTATGTTCAATATAATCGGTGTATGTAACAAATGTTTAAATAGAAGCTCGGTTGTCAGTTACCAATTTCTTTCTGTTTTGGCTGAAGCTTTTTCATCACGAAAGAATAAACAGTACTCGAGAATATGTAATTTGCTTTACACATAAAATTATTTATTTTGGAATTACTCCTAAGTAAATACACTCATGACATTTCTATACAGGAAAATTACAAATATATACCCAGACTGAGACTGCCACACAACATTTAATTTACCCTACAAAATATGTGGGTAGTGTCTGTTTTAGGTATCGCGGAACGGTTTCGTCAGTAACGCTGAGAAGAAAAACATGCCAACCTAGGTAATATTTTTCGTCGTCGGTACTTTAAAGGTCAAAGAATATGTGTATTTCTTGATATTCAAGTGGTTGCCTTCCATTTTACCATAAAACGTAATATGTGAAATAAAACCGGGCTGAATGCGTAGAACCCAGTACCTAATTTTAAAATGTACAATCTATGAATATTTCTTTATCATTTTCATCGTTGAATAATAAAAAAAAATCACTTTATTAGTTGTCAGCAGTTAGGTTGTTTGTTATGATTATGGCATGAACTTAACTACCTACATGATTAATATTGTAGATTGTAGGATGTATTACACTAGTTTGTTGATGGTAGCGGATCCATAATAAAAAACATAGTGTTATTTAACTATTTATTTGACGTTTTGCTAACGTGCGCGTTAGCTGTATCAAAAGTTTACAACATATTTAAATTTTAAAACGGCATTGTTTTAGAGAGATAAAAAACTGTGTGTTGGAAAATTAAAAAATCCTTAAAATTTGTTTTTATTTAATTAAATTATATATGTTTTTCTCTTTAAATTTATGACACATTTTCATGGATTATATACAAATGCAAGATAAATGTTAATGAAAGTTCAATTCATTAACGTTTATCTTAAACGCGAATGAACGTTTAATTCCTTTTATAATCAGTTTCGGCAGTTTGCCATCCTCAGATATATTACCAGAAAAAGATATATTATAGTATAAATATTATTTTTAAAATTATATTAGTTACGAAAAACTGTTACTAGATTTAAAATACCAGATTAAACAAGTCAAATGGTTAAATTTACCATTAGAACAAAGTTAATTCATAAAATCACTAAACGAATCAGGGTTTTCAGAAGAAGGAAACTTTAGTTGTAATGGTCACAGAATTTTATGCTGAATTCAAAAATGTAAAAGTTTGAAGGTTGCTCTATTTAAAATAAAAAAGTTCATGGCGCTCTCCGGAAAACGAGAAGTGTGAGAAACTTGGAAATACTTTGGAAAGAAAGTAAGTACTTAACTATTGTATTGCAAACCTCAGATTTTGAAACAGTTTCGTTATGCCCGAAAGCTTCAACCACTTCGGTGGTGAGCCCTGTATATCTTAAAATAAACATTTAAAACCAATTGTTATTTTCGTATACTAGAATACTGAGAAATGATGTGAATGCAAAGTTTTGTTTAAAGTTCGTGTGTATTCTCCAGTGAACAATTTTTTTTTGTAATGTATACCTGTAAAATACAATACAGTATAACTATTTTTATTAGTTGGCGGATACGCAAGAGCAAGAGGGCGCGCTCAATGGAGTGAGACACACCCGAAGAAATAGGGAGAATCGTTATAATTCGCACGCGAAGTGTAGATACTCCCGCTATCTTAGCGATTCGTTAAAAAATCGTAATTCAGCATGTATTGCAGTACGCCGCACAGTGGTCTAGAATCGCGCTTTGGCGGAAAAAAAACCTGTAACTTTTTATAGAATTGGAATTTTTAAATGATTTTTTCAGTGTAATGAGATTAAATATAAGGGATTTGGATTACATAAAAGAGAAAAAGATTAAATATAAAATACGACGCACACTGGTCCGGAACTCGGCAAATACGTAAAAAACTACTTGCGATTAAAAACTACATCAAATAAATGTAGATTGGACAGAACTGCACTTTTTTTACTATATAAGTATTTATATTAAAATTAATACATTTACTACTTAAATCGACAAATAACTTAAAACAATAGTTTTTTAACATCTTCCTGTAAATCGAGCGCTTTTGATTTTTGTTTCACACAGAATCTGTCAATATACGGATCAAAAGTTAGCTGTAAGATATGGTGGTGGTTGTATGTCAAGTCCATGTAATTTTTTTGCTGCTGAATTAATTAGCTGTTCTGGATATTGTTCATTTAGTTGTTTGATTTTATAACGTTTAGCCCTCTCGCAGGAATCGTCAAAGGACTTTTCAGCACCTCCTCTTTTGGAATGTGTTGTTGATCAACATGGTTGATGTTTTTCGGCATCCAAATGAGATATAAAGTATGATTTTTCAAGCCAGTCTTTATTTCTAGTGAAAAACCCTATTTTATTCCGATCAGCTTTCTGCAACCTTTTATGAAAATGTGGTATAAATGTTTTGGTCAGGTCCTTTCGAATGCAATCCAAGTTGGCTGGTGTTAAATAAAGATTATTCGCAAAAATGGATTCTAAATATTTATCTACATTACGGTCATATTCTAATAAAACGCTCACTAGTTCCTGGTGAGAAAGATTAAAAACCCTCATTGTGAATTTATTAAAAAAAGAACGTGTTTCCCGATTGAAAAGTAAAGGAAAACTAAAGGAAATTATTATAACTATAGTTCAATTTTATGCAAAAACATATTTTTTATTATAGAAAGTTTAAGACTCAGTGGATTAAAAACAAAATCTATAATTCTAAATACGTATTTCTTAAGTATATTTTTTTAAAAAAACGGCGTATATATTTTGTTAAATTTTTTGTTCATGAAAATCCGAGCTCACAACAAACTGTATATACCAACGTCAAGATATGCTATTCATAACAAATTGAATTTGTGCGTCACTGAGATTTATCTTACCAAAAAATGTAAACTAAGAAGGCATTCCGCAGGTGTCCGCACCCGAAATGAAGAATGACTAACTTTAGTTAGAAGCCTAGAGGATATTTCAAAACTATTCCCGACATGGCGCATTTAAATAGTAAAAGCTAATTTTGTATCTTCTTCCAAGATTTTTAATTTGTTAATTATAATGAAGGGGGAGCGACTCTATTCAACGCGAATACTATTGAGTATAAACATAAATAAACAAATTTATATTTAATTTTGTGCAGTAAATAGAAAGATAAGGCCATTATAAATGTTATGGCAGAAATAATAGACCGATCAATTATCGACATTATTTCTCTGATTGTAAATCATGTATAGCAAAATTTGACATGCTTTTGTTATAAATATAGTAGCAGACTTTTAAGTACTGAAAATAAAAACATATTTAGAGAAAATAAAAAATTATGGGTTTTTTCCTCTCATTGACCACTGTGCGCAGTCGGTCGACTAGGCTCCGCCCGCCTCTTCGGGCTCGTGACGTGTGGTGCGCGTACGGGTGGAGTTTCCACCAACTGAGAATAATTGTGCTGTACTTAAATATATTTTAAGTATATGTATATAGAGTAAAGTATATAAATAAATAATTATTCTAAACAATAATTAATGATATTTACTGTAAAATGAAGTGGAAATGATTGTAATATGATAAGTTCATTATTTTCATTTAATTTACAAAATGTTTTCATGTTCATTGTTTCAGGAAAATGTAGTAGTGAAACCCAATATTTACTAAAAAAGACAACCAATGTTATTGAAACGTCAAAAAATTGTATCTGCGAAATGTTTCAAACAAAGTAGAAATTAAAGCTGCTACCTAACGGAGAAATTTTATTACTTATAAATAAAATATATTTATTTATTAGGAGTTACATTAACACTAACCATAAGTAAGTTGCTATAAATACGCAATTAAATTGTAGTAAAATCAGCAAAGCAGTTTTTACTGTTTATAGTTGTAATAAGATATTAAAGTTTAAACGCAGTTTGTTTTAAACATGTTAAAATTAACAAGTTTATATTTCATAGTTTACAATATAGCAAAATTGCAAGCCTCGTTAATTGTTGAGAGGGAAGGGGAGCTGCCAAAGTTAATATTGAGAATGATTAAATAGTTTCAAGTTCTAGATTCTTCTAATAAGTTTATTTAACTATTTTATAATATCCATACAGTAGGTATACAAACTATTTAAACAGACATTTCCGTGAAATAATTATGGCAATTAAATGTGCCTGCTACGGAAAGCAATTATTTGATGTCCTCAACCCCTGCTAGTTAAACTGCACGTTACATTAACTATTCCTCCTATGTAAACACTCTTCAAAACTTATGTCTGTATTTGATATCTCTACTGTACACGCTCTTAACTACGTCTTGTTCGCACAAAGAAGAGATAAGCTTGCCAGTTTAGCTTAGCGGCAGTTATGTGATTTGTAGAAGATAATGCACCTTAACGTCTGGAAACGATAACTTCAAACACTCGAATGAGCTAACGATGTTAAATGCTACACGTAAACCGAGAACGTGAATTATTTTGCTGGTAGATATTATGGATGTTATAGGTAGCTCATAAATGTATTTTAACCGAGTTTAACCAAGAGAAATCGACCGAGAGAAGATACTGGCCGTATCTGGAACCACTTCGGCGAAACCGGATTTAGTTATTGATGCTTTTGCTGACCGTTAGATTGCTAAACCTTTAAGGAATTCACAGTTCCTTAACTATCCTTCGTATCTATACATCCTTATCGAAAAGTAAGTATTTTCTAATTTCTAGTTTTGCTAAAACGATATAATGCGTTAAATTTAGGAAGTATATAGTTGCTGCACCTCCCGTGCCGCATTCATTAATTCGGAGAAATTATTTTAACAATGTTCATTCTCATCTGTAGATCGAGTACTTAAAATATGTTTAATATAGTTTACGGTCGAGTGTAGATATGTGATATTGAGTTCTTACAATAGGTAATTGTTCTGAATTAATCTTAAGACATCTTGTGTGTCGGTAAGTATCAAGATGCTATTCTAGATAAGTATGCTGTATAAATTCATTTCTATGATTTAACAAATTTGTTTGGTGTGAACTATTAAAATTGTCGAATTCTTATCGAGGGAAACGATGCAATAAGTCTGAACTTATCAGCATAAGAATTAATCTAAAAGAATTATTTAAATTTTAATCATCCTGAAAAAAAAAAAATAATATACCAAATTTTGAAAGCACAAGAAAGCTAGTAGGTGTATCGATGTAATCCAAATATACAAAAGATTAAATTAGTCCATGTAGATGTAGATTTCTATTACACTTTTACAGTCAATAAAGCAACAAATCACTTATTGTTAGTTAATTAAAGCATCTATTTCTCGAAAATACAAAATTAACCAGTATAATCTATAGACATTACTAAAGCTTATCAGCTTAGTGTTTATTTATACAGAATTAAGTAAACAATTACTTGAAAATGCAAACTCTGAGGGAATTTCACATTGTCTACTTAGGCATCAGAAAGTTGGTGAGGTTATTAACCTTTGTCTATCAAATAGCAATGACATTATTAACCAAGCTGACAGGGACAAATAGTTATCTTGATTCTATGAAGGTTTACTGGTTTAATCAACGGCAGATGAGTGAAATTCAATTAGAACACAAGTGTTATCAAGTTCTTAAGAAGTAAATTCCGCCCAAGGATATATGGGACAAAAGGATTTATCGCCAAGTGCATAATTCCTATGGGGTGAGACATTAATTCAATAGATTTTGAAACAAGAACTAGCGGAAATATCGAGAAAATTGCGAAATTGCGCTTAGCAGAAAAAAGCAATGGATTCAGAAGGGATTTCCGCCACCGAAAACAGCAGAAAGGTAGTTTCTAACAGGAAAACTAGTGGTTACGTTGTTTTGGGAAATAGGAAGATTATTATTAATTGATTTACTTGATCATTTAATACACAAAAATTTAGATTGTGAATACAGTGTGATTGCTGTAAGTACTATTATTATTTGACTATGCATAACACCTCTTAGATTTTATTTTGTGGAATATGGTTACAACATCCACCAGTAGTCATGATATAAAACAAAGACACAAAAATTGTTACTCAGAAGACAATCATTGCAGTTATGAGAAATGATTAAAAGATATTTTTTTATTGGCTTAAACAATGCTATAGGTCGTGCAGCATCTAAGGGTATCCCCGAAAATGTATTCTAACCTTGACAAGTGTCAAAGAAAATTATTAGAGTTGGGTTATTATCGTTTCTTTCACATTCCCAATAATTTCTTTCGATTTTTTCGCATTTATTTATATCAGATAAAGTTGAGTATAATCATAACGAAATAAGAGGGCATTTGACTGTGTTTTTCTTTAATAAATTGTGCTATTAAAAATTTCCAGCACTGAATCGTACGCCACCTGCCTCTCCTTCTAATAATACTTAATTTTCTTTTACTTTCTATTGCTTCCACGATCGCTTTTTCTACAAGTTTCAATATGTACCTTTTCGGCTCTTTGAATTCTTTCCATAATTATTTTACCCATAGTTAACTTACTGAAATGAGAGTGTTTGCAATGATCACATCCTTCTTCTTTAACTTTTAAATACTTAGACAAAGAAAACAGAGCTGGACTCCATTGGAGCCGAGAAAGAATGCACAGGTGTTGGTTCCGAGGAAGAATGCATAGGTTCTGCATCTGTTTTGAGGAAGAAAGCTTGCCGACTTGCTGCGACAAAGAAGGTTCAGGTATCTCCTCCGCTTGTTGCCATCCTTTGTCGGTAAATACTACTTCTAATCTTATATTGCTTATATATGTATACAGGTGTCCCTGAGAATTGAATTCACAATAGGTATAATGGACAAAAAATTGTAAGTTGGAATTTAATATGTGGGAAGTAAGCCTTGCTTGTTTCGAAACCAATTTTTAGTGTACTTTCGATTTTTTTAAAATCAAGCAGGCTTTTATAGTTGAGCAAAAACTATTTTGGTAAAATACCTTTGTCTGGCAGGAGTAGGTCAAAGTGTTATTAAGAGAAGTTGTTCAGAATTAAAAGTTATGATGTTATGCAAAATTTCAGAACGATCGGCCTACTTTGATTTTATAAAATGGATTATATGAAAATTTCGAAGTTATGTTAAATGAAATTTTGTTGTTTTCAAAAAAAAAAAAATGTGGTTCTATTTATTGGCTGTATATATCATGTACTGCCTTGAATGAAAGAAGCATTTCTATCGTTGTGATAACAGAACCACGACCCCAAACAAACGGAAGAGAAAAAGAGAGCACGAAAGGTTTCTTTTTTGTGTAGAAGTAACAGAATACGCAATATTGTCTGCAATTTTAAACACTAGAAGACAATTTGTCGATTTAAATGGAAAATATCTAGCCTCAACGTCAGTATGCGACGGAAATATGACTTTTTCGATAATGTATCTTTCCTCGAAATAGGATAAAACAGAATATGTTCTATTAATTTTATATAACAGATTATTTTTTGAATAAATGGAGTCGTTACCGAGAAAAAAAAAGACGATGAAAAGCAGAATCTTTTTTTCCTTATTTCTATTCTTATTCTCTGCCTAAAATATTAAGTTTATGTTGACGAAGAGAAATTTGTAGAAATTTCAATAACAGAAGAACCAATAGTTTGTGAGAAAAAACAACGAACGTATAGGGGGTTTTCCCATACGGATAAAATCCTCTCCATAAGTTAATAGTTAGTTTTAGTATTATAAATCAGTATTAACGAATAATATAAAATATAAAGCTAGATGAAACATACTTCTAGTATTAACTCATTTTACTTATAGAAACTGGTAGCTGTATTATCAGATTTAACGGTGGCTTTAAGATCGTTATTGGTATTATCTGAATTCTGGATATGAACGCAAATATATAAAACACAATAAATCCATCACAAACATTTACGTAATTAATATTTATGCGAAATTTTATTGAAAAGTTTCTATAACATTGTCGCTGCAATTTAAGAAGACTCAACTGCAGCATTTTCTGTTTTATGCGTGATGCCGTATCAGGCAGCCAACATGTCAATACCAGCACTGATTTTTCCATCACAACATCTGCCTTATCCAAATAAATATGTATACACTTAATATTTTAGAGAATGTCAAAACACACAGTTAGGTTTTCAATTACTTATAGGTATTGTTGATAAATTACAAACGAATCGAAAAATACAGCTAGTGAATTGTGAACCATTCAGAATATAACAGATTCTGTTTTCCGGAAACGCCTTCTGTGTAATTTCAATTTTTAGAAGGTAGAAGGAAATTTTTTTTTCTGCCTTCTAGCTCATTTTCGTTTTTTCTTCCCTTCAGATATTACAAATTGCTCGGATAAGATGTGACCGACAACTTTCCGGTGATGGTATGTAGCTTTCTTTCTCCTCTTATCTATCGCTTTCACTGGACCGTGGATGTAACGCATCATTTACCGCTATACCTTTTCCAATGCTACTACTACATCTAATTTCACATGTGTGTAAATAAGAGATGAATAGACATTTCCCTTCTTCCTGGCGCTCTATTTATATTCCATCATGTGTCGGTATGATTCGTTACCCAACTTGTAAGGCTTGGGGAAAAGATAAACTTTTTATTCAAAGGGTTTGAACATCTTTCTTTTCGAACCCTTTACAATTGGTTATCAGTACAGGTCATTAGTTAATAACTGAAGGCAAAAAACGACTATTTTGAGTTGATTCTTTTATTTTTCTATATTTCAAAATTTATGCAGGTATGTTTCGACTTAAACTTGGTGTTCCTCAGGCTCTCGAATTAATATAAAATTGATATGAAAATATTAGCACAAAAGGTTAATTACGTTATTACAAATCTGATACCAATCATTACGAAGAAAATAGTTAAAATATATAAATTATTTAATTTTAATTCTCTATTGCAAAAATTCCCGAATTACACACTTGCATTTATGCTATAGAAACCTCGACTGTTAAATCTATATGGGAGATGCACCCCAAAAGCACTGCTCTGGTTGTATACAGCAATAGTGGGACCAATACCAATCATCACTTATGTGTCAATGGTTTGGAGCAAAGGATCTAATCCGGCTAGCACGAGAGCGAATCTCTCTAAAGTGCAAATATTAGCTTAAATGGTGCAATGGGAACTTGTTCAACGGCAACTATTGAAGTGATACTAAACCACTCCACAGTTTAGTGGAGAGCGTAGCCAAAAGGACCATACCCAAAATGATCACATAATGGATGTTAAGCATAGACCTCACTATTCTGAAGGTGATCAAACCTGGGACATAGCTAAAGACGATATGCCAAAGAAGTCCAGGTTTGTGAAAGAATTTACCAAAAAGCCGTCAAACGGTACACGTATGGCTCCAAAGCGGTAGGAGTAGAGATATTTGGGCCAAATATCTCTACTCCTTGAGCACATACCCGAATAGCTTCCAGGCGGAAGCATACGGTATTCAAAGATGAGTCTCGCAGAAATTATGAAAAGCAAGAGATTACCATAATGTCTGATGATCAAGCAGGCACACAGGCGTTGAGCTTAAATATAATCAGCTTAAAGATGGTTTGGGAGTGTCTAGAAAATCTAAATCTGTGGATTCTGAGACATACAGGAAGGGAAGCAAATTAAAGAACAGATATTTTCGCTTAAAAGGAACTGGAATACCAATTTTAGTGTTCGAACTCTTTTGCGGGATAAGTAGCAGTCAATACTGGAGAAACTTAAAAAGTGAAGTAGAGCAGAGCAAATATTGAAAGAACCTCCAGGCAATGAAGCATGCTAAAACTCTTCTGGGATTTTAAAACCGGAAGCGATCTATTGAGTGCCTCAACCTGAGTAAAAATAATATTCGCATATTAACAGAGATCCTATCAGGCCATTGTAAACTGAGAGGAGATCTCAGTAGGCATCCATCTACCTACTCTGAAATTGCGCTGCACTATGCACAGTGTTTAGGCCTTGTCAATCCCCAAACAGAAAAAGAAGACCCTGCATTTGGGAACATATGAAATTGTATAGGAAGAGTTACTTAACTTTGAGCCTTTTAACATCCTGCACTTTTTAAAAGGAATCAGATTGGGCGGCCAGCTGTAAATAGTGTAAGGATAGAGGACACAATAGATCTTATCGCTCTTAAAATACATTGTCAATTCTATAATCTAGCATATACATCTTTCTTTGGCCGTAGGATGCTAGTAGATAGCCGTAGTAAATTAAAAATATGAAGATATTCATACAAATGATACCTTTATACACGACATATGCCGTGTGTCCGGAGTTTAATTTATTTTTTGTCCGAAAATAATTTATATAAAAACTATATTCGCTGACACAATTAACCGTCACCGGACTTTTTTTTAACAGTTTACCTTACTTTATCAAAATTAAGGATTGATAAACTATGCCTCAATGTGTAAAATATTCTTATTTAATTTCGGCTGCGGTCTTTCGTGCTTGCACTTGAATTATTGTTGCAATTTGTTCAGTTCGCGTCTTCTTTATTATCGCGAGTTTATTCCAAGCGACGTTGCTCGAGTATAATGCCAATGGACGCTATTACTCTGCCCACGTTGCGGCATTGAGTGATGACGGACAAAAGCTCGGGAATATTGCGATTACCTCGGTTTGCTGCTAGGGATATCGCAACTTTCCAGAAAAGCACGGTTATTTAAGTATATTAACTAACTCTGCGTGGGCCAAAACGCGCTTGGCTATATCAAAATTGATGCGCATTTTATTGTAATTACAGGTGTATTGTTACTACCATTCCAATAAAATTCCTTCAATAATTCGGTCAAACTACGATCACTCCATTTACGAAAAATATTACGTGAATATACTAGTAAACGCACAATTGAAATAAGGCTATTTGAACAGCCAGAAAATCTATTAAAGATTTAAAATTCAAGGTAGCCCGTTTTCGCTGTACTTGAAAACATCCCTTAAAATAAGTTTTCTTCCTATACCAGTCAGTAGTTTATTTATTTAAGAGTATCACATAATTTTTGTTTTTATTTTATGCAAGGATTAAGTTTTTACGGTGAAGCTGATTTAGGTGGATCTTCTTACGAGGTAAGTAAGCAGATAGCATGTGGGAATTGATGGAGATAATTCATTGATTGACATATATCTAGAAAACATCTTAGAGGAATTTGTTGCGGTTGTAAAATTGCCTTAACGCTAATATGTGCGTTTTATAAGTTTGTGAGTATTGACTACGAGAAATTTTAGTTAATTGAATGATAATTTCTTTGCACGATTATTAATACAAATCAATTGTATAGTTCATTGTGCATACCATAAATAAAAAACAAATTATATAAAAATAGTGTGACCTAGTAGAAAATAAAGGCAACAAATCAAACTTAGACATACATGCGTACGTGACCCTCCTTCTCTGTCTATTTATACACTATAACACTAGCAATTATTGTTTCATGCTTTTCCTCAATTTTTAGTACAGCGCTAATTCTGAATTTTTCGTATTTTTAGCTTTTAACGTAAAATGGCATCGATTGGTTGTGTCTCTTTCTAAGATTCTTTGTTTTACTTGCGGGTAATTTACTGTAAGAAATTACATAGAAATATCAGGGATTTTGTGATAAAGATGTAGTATGGGTACTTTTGGTGTAAAACTACATTTTGGCGGTGGTCGTAAACAAAAGAAAATTCTGTCTCTTTGGAGTACCCAGAAATTGATGTACTCCTTAAACCATACTAACAGCAAATATTGGGGTACCACAAGGGAGTATATTTCGTCCCCAGTTATTTTTAATCTTCTTAAATCGCATCTATGCGATAGTCAAAATAAAAAAAAACAGTGGTCTCTGATAGTCAAATGGTAACAATTTTTGAAACGTTTTATATGAGGGTAGATGTAAGCGGATTAGATCTACAATTTAAAAATAATTTGCAATATACAGGCTGTTCTAAAACTTAATTGCGTATGTATCAAAGTTATGTTTTTCTTAATAGAACAGCTTATATTTCATGGCGTTTTTGGATTGGACGTTGGACACTACATACATTTTATTTAAGGTTCCCTATGCCTAATTTTGTAGTTTATGAGATATTTCAATTTCTTTAAAAATGCAATGATGCAAAAAAAGTTTAGTAAGTATCTCAAAAATAATATAATTGAGAGAGGTGAAACTACAATCGTAAATAGTTGATAAATCCCATAAAACGCTATACTTTCTCGCGTCCTCCGTCACCCTGGTTGACATATAATATAAAATTTATGATGAAAGCCAGAGATGCTGCTCTAAGACGGTATAACAGAACTACACGCCCTGTTCACTATGACTATTACAAATCTCTGAGGAACGAAGTTAACAGAGCAATTAAACGCGAAAAAGCTCCTTATTTCTCTCACCGGTGTTCCTTAAATTCCACTACCAAAAAAAAGCTATGGAAAGAAATCAACAACCTTAATTTAGGTCGGCAAAGGGCACTGATATTCCTCACGACTTGGCCAGTGTGGACGAAATTAACGAATATTTTCTTTCACCTATGTTTGTCCCTTTAAAAGACATGCCAAATGTCGGTAATTTCAAGGCGATTGATGTTGCACCTGACTTTCATTTTAATCAATAATCAATTTTGTTTTGATTCATTGTAATTTTTATAGATAAATTATTTTTATTGTATCAACGCTGTATAAAACGATATACCTACTCTAAATTTGTCTAAAAAAGGCCTTCATCTACGGAGTAAAATATCAAACGAGGGTTAAAGTATTCCATTTAAGCTGGCAGTAAATTTCTCTCGCATACTTCACCAAAATTTCTGTAACTGAACACAGTAAATCTAAACTGTTGTGCAACTGCGCTGTCGCCTACAATAATGGTATGCCCTTGCCTTTCTCCTGCATAAAGACAGATGAATTATTTCAGTAGTGGGGTGTACTAAATTTACCCTGGATTTCAGCACGACAACATCCGTGGAGGTTTTTTTTCTACTTTCAAGCTTTCGCAAATTTGTTACAAATGTAAGAGCACCTAGGTATTCGCCTAGATTACATTATGATTATTGTTGTATGCAGCCGTGTTGTTGATAAAGTCCTTATAATTTATTCGCCCGTAAATTAGGTTTAGGTTATAGTTCGTGTTTGGTCTACTAAATACGGAATATACACACTTTCTGGGTCGTTACATATTTGAAACCGAATTTGTTGGAATTATAAAATGGAAATAGGCTTTAGTAAACATGCAAAAAAATCTGCGTTAACAGTTGGATATGCTTACAGAAATTTTAACTTGGGAAGATTTGTACTGAACACTTCGGGTTGAATCTTGAGCAACTTTGGCATGCGATGTATATATCTGAAACAAAAACAGAAAGAACTATTGTTATTTAAAATAAAATAGCAAAGTTTCTAGGAATGTTAGTAATTTAAAGCTTAGATTTGTGGATGCTGTAGTAGCTGCCCCATCGAACTGACTTATTCGAATTTTTCAAACTTTTAATGGGAATATAGTTATAACTATTTAATTATATCAGGAAAATATTCTCATCTTTATAGCATATAGGTATTGATGTCAACTTTCTTATTTTAATCTTCTAGAACACGCGCTCCAAATATAACTGGAATAGATTGATCTTGTAAATTTTTCTGCATCATTAGTGAACTCTACGGCTAAACTATGTTTGTTAAATCTTTGTCACACTCTTATGAATAAAATCAAATGTATTGGGCATTTAGGTGTTCTACTAATATCAGTGCGAATTAATAATTAGTCGGCTATTTTTGACAGGCCTGGGCATCAAGTATATAGTAATAGAGGTGATGGAACAGTTTGCGGAAGGTGTGTTAAGACAGCCAGTGAGCAGAAAGAAAAGTGGTGAAGTATGTAGTATCGATGATATTCCACCTGTAGCTATAAAAATATTAAGTAAGGAAAAGCCAAATGAATATTAGGGATAATGATCTCTATCTCTCTCTGAGAATTGCAGATTTTTCCCCGGGAGTGCAAAATTGCCAAGATGGTGTTACTTCTAAAAAACAGAAATAAAACAAACATGTCGCATATGCCCTTATGTTTGCGTAACATTGAAATACTGATTAGGTCAAGACTATTGGAAGAAATAGAAGTTTATAGTGGATTACTACATAAGCAGTACGGCTTTATAAAAGGGAAACCGACGCTGTATACAGTTGAAGTTGTAGTAAATGGGGTTAAAAATTGTGAATCAAAGTGGTGCGTACTTATTACGCTAGATGTTGCAAATGCATTCAATAATGCTGGTTGGAATCATATAGTGCGAAAGCTAATAAGCAAAGGCATATCAAAGCACTTGCTCAATGTAATAACCAACTACTTTGACGAGACACGACTCCAGGTTGAGAAGCTAGAGGGAATCGAGGTGGTAGCTGTCGTACCTCAGGACCCTGTACCTGGGCCCATCATGTGCAACATATTGGTTGATGATATTTTTAAGATCCAGCTGACTATGCAATCCGAGCTGATAGGTTATGCGGATGATCTGGCGTTATTGGTATCTCCTGAGAATCGGTAACGACTTATGAAGAGAGTTAATGAAAATCTGACTGGTGGAAAATAAATGCATTTAGTGGCAGAAACACAACCAGAGCTGAGGATGTGGTGGGACTGCAGATTGAGGAAGGTGAATTAGTATTTAGCCCAAGTGTTGACTGGACATGGAATATTTAGAGGCAATGCAAAGAGGTTTAAGAACGATAGAAACATAACATGACAGGAACCTATGTTCAAATTGCGATGCTGACAACACGACTCAGTCTACAGTGTTTGAATGCGTATGATGGATTGGCAAGGAAATGCGAGTTAACTTTGACATAGGCAGAACTATAACATCCGAAAGTATGACCACAGAGGTGGTAAGATCTGAAAAGAACTGGAAGACTATCCACACTTCGTTAAAGGAATTGATGGTAACTAAGGAACTGGAGGAGTGGGAAAGACAAGTCGGTATCGATATCCGGGAAAGAAAATAGACTGCCTAGTGTGCTTGGGGGACAGGCAACATCGGGATAAACCGAGTATAAATGCTGAAATAAATTTGTTAAATCGATAAGAATTGGACTATTTCATTTGAAATAAGAATGTTGCCATAAACATCCGGATATTTGAAGTTCATTAAACAAACAGTTGGCCATGATTACCCTGCAAGTCACAAAATCAAATTCCTACTACAAGTTAAAAAAAAATTAATCGGTTTGATACACACAGCCTGTATAACAAGTTGGCCGCTACAGTTCAATATACTTATTAAATGGAATATAAAGTAATATTTAAAGTCAAATATTTATTCAATTTCATTTCATTCATTTCAATATTATTCAAGGGTCCAAGGTCTAAAGTCTAAATCATAATGAATATTTATCTTCATTTTACTTACATTGTTTCTAGTTCGTGCAGATTTTGAAACACGCCAGTTTCGAAATAGTAAAAGTTGTCCAGATTTCGCATTAATCTGCAACAAAAGTTACAGAACAATAGAGTAAAGGATAATAAAATAATCATCACTGCCCTCCTTACATCTCCTTTAATGTTTTTGAGTATGGTATCAATGAATCCCTTTTCAATACTTCCATTCCAGCTGCTTCTATGTTTCTGTAACAATATAGAGAGATCAACTGTTTCATGCCGTTATTTTAAAATTTTGAAATAGAATATTTTAGAGTGGTGACACAGAATTTGCGTTTAAATCACTTTACTTTTCGAATTCCTAAGATTAATTTTTTTGTTGAACACATTACCAAGAAAAGTATTGGGCACGTGATCACGTATAATAACTTACTAAAATTAAATGGAGTGTCTAGATAAAAAAGGCATGCATGTATATATGTAAATGTCTTGACACAGCTAATTTTTTTCTCCAGTTCATCTATCCTTTTTGACAATATATATGCTAATAATTTATTTTTATGTGGACGACTGTATATTCCCCATGCATACACACGTAGATACCCTCATCGTATGTGCAAAAATTATGCCTGCGTCAATAAAAAATCCTCATGAATACCAAACCGTCCCCTGCTGCAATAAGCCGTCTTTCCATCAAAAGGTTTTGTACATGGCTTTGCACAACGCCCTGCAAAAATTGAATAACTTGGGTGATAGGTGTAATATGAATTGAGATATACATATGTAATGAAGCCAAATTTTATTTAAATAAAATCTGGTACGTTCAACGAACGGTAATAAATTTGATGAATGTATTTAAACAAACATAAATGTGGTGTTGTTGACATGCAAATACATGCAAATTAATGTATATTTGTTGGGAGACTGCACTCAGTTAACCGTAGTAATAATATAATAATAAAAATAACTAACTAATTCTGCCTGACCAGGGGTATAATTTCCATATAAACCTCAATATATTTGTACTCAACTTTCCCCTAGTTAATTGCAATATAAAACGCAAATTAAAAGGCTCTGTACACAAAATACAGTTAATTAAGCGAATATCAGGTAGCAAGACAAACGAATTGACGGGGTAGTGAATGCCTTGGAATTGGAAAAAATCTGAAACGCATCCAAAGCGTTTATTAAAAATAACATTTTAAACAAAAAGATTATATGATTTAACAGGGGTTTTATGTGCCGTCATAGTGCTTATGCCTCTTGTAACATTTTTAAGTAGTGTTAAAATTTAATTATATTTCTCATAAACTTACAAAATTGCGACTTTCCCTAGATTAGACGGAACGTCCATGAATTTTGTTCCCGTGCAGTGGCAGTCTAACTCATCGTTCGAACTATCCATCAGCATATCGCAACGGCAGCTTTGTGAGGCTTGAAAACCAGTCGGCGTGATCTTCATAAATTTGACATTCTCGGTACACGTTGCCATTACTAGTAATGCGGTACATATCCATCTGAAAACAATAAAGCATATTAGGAAAACCGGTTGGCTATGTGCAGAAACATGATAACAAACAAACATGTAGATAATAAGTTTGAAAATAAAATTAGATGCGTCAATTAATGAACACAAATGTTCCTATAGCAAACATTAAGTGGATTAAATATGTAGCATTTTGTCTAAAAAAAAACCAAGTTTGTTTGATTTGGTCGATGTGACGATTTGAGGGTACATGGAAGAAAATAAGCAATGCGGGCTCATCAACTTCATCACTTGTCTTATGACACGTGCAGCCCACAGTTCAAGCTTTCTGGCACTTATTACATAGACATTCGAGAAGTGTTAGCAAAGGCAGTTTGCTTTTTTAGTGATTGGGAATAACTCCTGCTTGCTTCTCGTTGAAAGCCAATCATTTGGTCTGCGCTCCGCCTCCAACAACTTTTGGACTCAGTAGTAGGTGTCGTATGATATCTGTTAGCTTCTTCTATATATAATTCCAAATTAACCTTCGCGTTGGTTGCTCTCTTCATGAAGTGTTGATATCGTAGGGCCGTCATGGTGATTAGCTTCTCCACAAAGTGGTGACTCCTATAGACGAGGTATTATACACTGAATGCCTGTAAAAAAAAATAAAATCTAGGAGAGAATTTCAGTTCTGTCGATTTGAAGGAGGAAGTGGCGGAAAACTGCGTGCAATCTGAGTCAGGCCTGCTGCTTTTAAAGCAGACTTTGCCTTCAATAATAAGTTTGTACTAAAAAGAACATATTTTGGCCAAATACGGTTTTCATGTCGCAGTTGCATTTTCTAAAGTTCTCCTTGTTTCGACTACTGGCAGAGGGGAACGTGAAGGGATGACTGCATTTGGTACTATTGGACCTATAGAGTTCTAGGATTTCAACCAAATTCTAGTAAATTCAATCTATTTTAAGACTTTGGTGTAACTTTTTTCTCCAGAATACCCACTTTAGGAGTTATAAAGCAAAAACTAGATCAAAGTACGAAAAATTTGCACTTCTTCAGCATTAGGCAGTTAGCTCAGGTATGTTTGATGCTGCAAGATGGAATTCACATGGATTATGGCGATTTTAGCGTATAAGTGGCTGGGATAGAAGTGTCATCATCATCGTCTCGTTTGAGAAATTAAGGAAAAAGGCTTATGTCAGTTCCACTGCGATATTTGTGATGGTCAATGTTGCGAATTGCGCACCTACAGTGGTTAGAGAGGATCAATTGCTATTTTGAAGAGGAGTATAGGTGTTGTACATCATGTGCTCTAAGTATGTATCCGAGGAACTCAAGGCGATAGGAAGCTATCAATTTAAAAAGGTTTGCACCGATTATTTATTTTAAAATGTCGTCATATATAAAGGAGCGCCTATAAATAAGATAAAAAAATCTGGCATGATTGTGTACAACACAAAATTTTAAAGAGGCTAGCACCGGCCTTCTGCAAGACCAATGCGGATGACTGCCGTGGATATACCATATGAAGACGTGCGAGTGCTTGATATGCTAAAGTAAAGTACAAAACATAGGGAAATATATTTCCCTTTGCTAGAACAGGAAAAGAGTATACACAATATTATACTGTGCTGTATGGCAATAGTATAGCATACCATTATTATTTTTATTTACTTTATTCTACCTTGTTGAATTTAATCTTTGATGCTTATTGAAAGATATTTCCTTTATTAAAAATTTGTTATTTTGTGTGTGGATAGGCACATGTTGTTTTGATGTCGGCAAGGTTTTTGTTATAATAATAAAGCGAAGTTACAGCTAAAAATATGGTATTATAATTAATAGAAGTGAATTATTATGGGGAAATTTTATGAAATAATGATTAATAAATATCACAATCACAACAATGAATTATATTTTAATAAGGTACTCTTTACAGGTGAGAAAACATTTCAGATGCACAACATTGGTAGCGTAAAAATCTGCATTTAAGTGTACCACTGCGAACACTGTACCCACAGAAAGTGAACGTATGAGCATGTATCATTGCCAATGCTGTACGAGAATGATTTAATTTTAAAACGACAATTACCAACTTCTATAATACAATGAATGCTTTGCAGACATTTTTAAATATCTTTTAGGCGAGCATAATTAAATGGGGAAGTTGAAGTTCAACGTAGTCCTTCTCACTTACAATCAACTAACTGTAACTAGATGCTTACTCGGTATAGAAAATGCATGCACGCAGGTACAGCTCAGATTATATCTGATGTGAATAGAACATGGACCCGAGCTTCTTCTTGGTCTTATATGTAATTAGCAGAATCTGTAGCTAGGGTAGTCTAACAGGCCTATGGTACCCTTATGGTTATTTAGTCTATTTTGGTTGGTGAATAGTCCTACTATTACCTTAAAAGTCATTTTACCTTTCCTTCTTATTCTACATATTCATGTCGTTGTACCTTTAAGTAGTTTAAGCTGTCACTCCTTGCGCTGATGAGTTTTGCCACCACTCTTTCGTCAAGTATGGATATGCAATTCGTTGCTGATAAGTCTCATCAGGTCCAATATAATGGCATTGTCTAAAATAGGAATTTTGCCTACTTTTTTTCTATTTTTAAACTAAAAGATTCAAAACAAAAATACCACACACCTATTGAAGCTCAACAATATGTTTCAAAAGCAATAAAGATATCTAAATATCTGAACTCAATGATTTAGAGAAGCAAACACCTACTTCCAGATATTAAAATCTATGGTGCAACAAGTATTAATATATATTCCAAAAGTACGCAGAAACAAAATTAAACAAGAAGTTTGAACACTAACAACGAAAATTTTTAAGAACTTAACAGCTGTGACACTAACTATAGGCAAGTAAATTGATGTAGAAAACGAAAGAAAAAATAGAAACAAGAATGAAATGATACTGTTAAAAGAATTGAAATCAATAGACAATAGCAATTGCGACAATAATGCAACCTAAGAGATAGATACAAGGTTAGTTTTCCTCATCTATGGAAGACAAAATAAAATTAGGTATACTGAGAAACCCCTAGCCTGAAGAGGAAAAGGAAGATTTTATATACGATTCCACACTGGTTAGTCATATATTTTTCCATTAAGGGGTAAGTAAGTACTCCTGGAAGATCCTAACAACATTACAAAAAGCATTGATGTGCCAAAGCACTTTGAATAGTATGTCTCAAACGGAATATTTACTTCCCCACCGGTGGAGAAACTTCTTCAGATACTGTCTTTAAAGAAGCACTTGAGTAATTGAAAAGGTTCTTCATAAATGAGTAAGTTCTCCAAATATTCATTGTTTTATTCATTGTTATATGCATACTATCCAATAAGTGCAATGAAGTGTCGGAACGGTAAATCATCCAACTGGTTACGATAAGTGCTAGAATAGTGATGACAAACCTTTTATCTACGTATCTGCGTCTAAATAATAAATCTTTCCGATATTTACAGTAAGTATACATTACACAACACCTTTGCATGTTACATATTTCATTCTACAAGAAAATCTAAATAGGCGTCTAAACAATTTAGACTATAACCGTACCTCGTATTGTTTTATGCAATAAGCTTTACGTAGACTTCGAGTTAAGTCAACTCTATACATCAACTTCGGAACTAAGACACCTAAAGTTATCATTATTCAGAAGATTCTCATAGTTTAGTTATGAACTTCACTGTTTTGACAAATAATCTATGTCAACAGTTGTCTCTGAATTTACAAGTCCCAAGCTGATATACGTACATATACAGCTACAAGCGTTGGCGTAACATGCAAAGTTTTAGGTAACATGAACAAATGCGTCTGGTTTTAAACAAAACAATCAATTCTCGGCTTTGCTATTGGAGATAAAATAAACAAATTGGGTTCTGCGTTGTAGTGACAGATAACAAGGGTCACAATCAACGACGTATGTACACTTAGATACATAATACATGTTATTTAAAGATCAATTTGCCCAGGTTTCGTCATATTCTACACGTCTGAGGTAGTTCGAAAATTTTGCACGCGCGACTTAAAGTAATGAGATACGCCTTGGGTAATAACTTATTTACTTCTCGCTGTATATGTAGGTGAAAAAATATGTCTGTACGGTTACAGTTTTAAATTTTTTTTCTTTTGATGATATATTATGTTGTATGAGAAACTTATTTGAGGCGGTAGGTATAATTTAAAGCCTTTGTATGAGAAGAAAATTGAGTCAGTTATTACCTTATTCCACTTATTCTTAAACAGATGTTTTTTTTTCTGGGTAAACACTATGAAGTTTTATATAAAAAAAATGTGAGCCGTTTGTATGTGTCGTGTATTCGGGTTCGAATCAGGCTACAGAGTGCTTATTTTAGCTATTTATTTCACAACTATATTATTATATACTATATCTCAATCGCCATTGTTTAAAACTACTGTACCCTGTCTGTTGTGCGCATGCGCTCGATTCATACACACATTCATATAAATATAACACCTTCTTCTATTCCTCGTGGAACGTCGAAGTATTGGCGTGACGTTGGACATCTCAGAAGCTTTGGACATTTCAATCGGTTGGCTAGTAGTTGGAGGTTCCGACGTCGTCTCTGTTGGAAATGGTGTAGGCTGTGTTTCCTCATTACTTCGGGTATTTGCCTGAGCTTCAAGTTGACTTTTAGCTTCAGGTATTATTAAGCTGCTACTGGGATTTGGTCCTGCGTATTCGGTTCTTCTTACCCGATCTATGTGCCTTCGATGGTTTTGGCCATCGACTTCGATTTCGTAGTGTAGTCGTCCCAGTCTGTTAATTACCGTCCCTACTTTCCATTTGCATGCTTTATTATCGTAGAATCGAACCATAACTCGGTCTCCTATCCTTAACTGTCGTTCATATGTAGATGTAGGTAATTCGTCATTTTTCTCTTCTTGTAAATTCCTTTTAACCAAGTCTAGGGCTGTTCTGTATGGTCCTTTTAAAAACATCTCGGCTGGACTCTCTCCTGTCGCTGTATTTGAAACTTTCCTGTTTTGCATCAGAAATCTACATAGTTTTATCTCGAGATCACCTCCTTCGGCAGTCATGGCTCGTAAACTTCGTTTAAATGTTCGAACATAGCGCTCGGCTTGACCGTTACTCGCTGGATGGTATGGCGCTGTAAACTTATGAGTAATACCATTAGACTTCATGAACTCTTCAAACTCTCGTGATTTGAATGCTGGTCCGTTGTCGCTAACCAATGATACTGGTAATCCGAATCGAGCAAAAGTCTCTCGTAAATCTTGAAATTGTAATTTTACAGGACATCGATTTTGTGGGTATAACTTCAAGATATTTGGTGTAAGCGTCTACGATAATTAGAAAATAATGTTCTTGAAATGGTCCGGCGTAATCCACATGTATTCTATGCCATGGCGTTTTTGGATATACCCAAGGATGTGCAGGCGTAACTGTGCTTGGATTATTCCTGTTAAATTGACAATATCGACACTGTCTTACAAGCCTTTCGATATCATTATCAATTCCCTTCCACCATATATAACTTCTTGCTAAATTCTTCATGCGTACAATTCCAGTATGGGCAGTGTGCAATTCTTCTAATATTCGACCTCTTAGTGGTCTTGGTATGGCTACTCGTATACCATTAAATAAACATCCGTCTTGTAAGGTAAATTGCATTAATGTTTCGTCTTTAGCTGGTGATTCTCACATAATTTCATTTATAATTTTCGTTAGGTCTGCATCATTTCTTGTCTCTTTCTTAATTTCATTCCTGGTAACTGGTAGAATTTGTTTTTGACTAAGGTAATATGTAGCTTCCTCATCTAGTATCTCTGTTTCGGTATTTTGTAAAGCAAATCGTGATAAGTAATCGGCGTTTCCATGCTCCTTCGTATTTCGGTATACTATTTCGTATTTATATATATAACAGTATGTATCCAGATAGCTTCGACTTGCTCAGGTCTTCGTATGCAATTAACCCTCACAGAATTTCTACTTAATACCATATCAATTATTGGAACATTTTATGGAAAATAGTGCAACGAATAAATTTAGGAAACAAGACATTTTTACATCACATATTGGTAGAACGTTATAAAATCATGTCATTTATAACTTGTGAGATGTAATGCTCACCAAAGTATAGCATGTCAACATACAATGCAGGTAACTGCAACTGAAGTGTTATTACATGTGAAGGAACAATACTTTAGTTTAAACATGAATACATCTCTGACTTTCTGCAGTTGTTCGAAAACGATTCTAAGTTGATATTTAACCTATTCGAACAAACAGAACGGCATACTAATAGAATTGTATGCTCCATTACACAGAAATCTCATAATGGAAAATATCTCATGTTCTAGAAGCGGAATCTAATCCTCTAAATCTCTAAATAAACCTATTCTTAGAAAGCTTATGAAATAGAACATCTATTATACGGAATTTTGTAAAGAATTTTAAGCAATGACATGAAAGCTATTGTAGAGTAGAGCAGTTATGCATCTTTCAGAAAATTAAATGAAGGAAATACATTCGGATGTGGATAGAAACAAATAATTGTCATCTAAAATTGGATTGCTTCTGAATTTATAAGATTTTAAATATGAAGTCTGTGCATTTTGGTAAATAGATTCTTATACCCCTACTAATAATCTTAATAATAAATGCTGCGTTTGTTCATTTATACAAATAGTGTTTAGCCTTAATGTTACGAAAACTAAATGAAAACTAACAGCAAGTTTTCTTGGGCCATATGAGTTTTAATAAAATCGATAAAGACAGACTAGAGCGCCATAAATGGGTTTAATAATGGCAATGTATAGTCACATAGTAATACTCGGCGAAAGCCCCCAAGTCTTACCTAAGATACGGCGAGACTGTCAAAAAGCCATACATGCTTTGATGATATCTCGGTTTTTGATCTGACGTGCTTACTCCACCTCAGCATCTTGTCTACTCTATACCCAGGTATTTGATATCATTTGGAAAACCGAGAGCAGTACCAAACAATTCTGCAGGATGGAGTTGCTCCATTTTTCTTTTGTTGGGAAAAAGTTGCATCTTTGATTTGCCTGTGTTTACAGAAAGGCCACTTTTCCTACACCAGTTTTCCATAGATCTTACGGCGGTCTGCAGCACATTACAGAGAGCAGGTGGACAAGGCCGGTTTTAACTTTCGTATACGCAATTGTGTACTGGCCAGATGCATTGAATATATGGCAAGGTCATCTACCACAAGGTTCCCAAAAAGTGATTACAAAGCGCCTCCTTGGGGACAGCCCCAATCTACGAGCCCCTGACTCTGGTACTTCCTATACTCTAACAAGCGGTGCAGCCTTCCAACGAGAATCGACTCAGCACCGTACCGAGTTAACAATATTATTGAAGGACGTTTTATCGGAAGCTTCTTGTATATATAAGAATACACCCAAGATGGATATCTTATTGTCCAGTGATCTCTCTATCCGCTACACTACTGAACAGAGGTCAGACTCTGTAGATCTTCCCGGGATGTGTGCGTGTTGATTTGTGTGAAGTGGATGGTAGGGTTATTTCTCTTATATTACGGTCGCACAGCCCAGTGTTTTCAATAGAGAACTTGCCAGGCTTATTGACTGAAAAGATTTGGCTAGGCTATAATCAGGACTACCTTTATTTCTCTCCATACTTCAGGTACATACTTCCAAGCAATGCACATCCTGAATAAAGTCACCAACGGGTCGAGCAGGGTGTCCACACCCCACCGAGGTAGGGCAGGAAACACATCGCCCTAACCTAAGATGATTTGAAAAGTTTAAAGCGTTTGATTGTATAGGAAATCCGGGATTCTTCTATCAAACCTTCTGCCACCATTCAGTCTTTCTCTATTGGAGGCGAACTGTAAGAATCCTGCCATGCCAGTGTGTATAATCACACTGCCGGGAAAGTCGGTGGCCGTTAATATCTCAGCTGTTTATAGGAAATACGACGAAAACGTGGCATCTTCACATTTTAACAGTTTTAGTCGTTGGCTAGTAGCCTTACTTAGGCATTTCTGTAAGCTAGCGGCTGTTGTGGTCGATTCGATGGAGTCACCAGAATCTTTCCACGCTCGTCTGTATCCACAACGGATCTCTCTTTTATATGGCCTACATTGAACTTTGTAGGCTACCACCCAGTTTTCTACATATTTGGTTAATTCAGCTTTATTAAATAGCTTTTTTAGTTTGGTTCCCATCTTAAAGAGATCTCGACTCCACCATTTTCCTCTGATGTAACTTAAGCGAGCATATTCTCTCAAAGGCGTTCAACATCGACGCCTGCACCTCAACGGCAACTTGACGGAAATTATGAATTCGCAAATTATCAATATGTTATGACTATCGCACATCTCAGTTAATATGTAAATCAAGAAATGTAGTAAAGAATACCTGTTGAATTGACCGCTTTCAATTTTGTTTCTAAGTTTAAAATTCATGAAAACAGTTTTATTAATGCCTACGCGCGTGAGAATGATTTATACAATGTATGAATGTAAGAATAGGTGTTATCACATCAGGATCGATTACATGGTTATTGTCATCAATTAGGTAAAGCAGATCTCTGGCTCTGAAATGGAGCTACTCCCAATTCATAAGGAACTTATAAAAATGCCTATTATTAACTATTAATTCCTGTTGCCTATTGAATGAGTTCATTTGAGCTGGAAATATATTCGTTCTATTGTACAATGTAGCGCCATCTTGTGTGCAAGCAGTTGATGGTCAATTTATTTGCCATTTATGATTACCAGATTCGTATACCAGGTATTTCTACATAACGGTCTATCCATTCCGCCTTATGTAGATGGATCAGTAAGACAGACAAAATAAATATAACACATCAAGTGCAGTGCCCCACATTGGGCGCCAATTTATATTAAATGACTCCCTTTTTTGCTTATATCTCAACATTAAGCAGTATTTACTAAACCTAACCTCGTGGAAATAAATGTAGTACTTGTTAAAGTGAACTGAACTTGCAGATTCACTTCACAAAAAAGAAGCATTGTTATTGTTGTAGTATTACTTTTCGATCTGGTAAGTTGATGTTTAAGGTCAGGTGCTTTTTAATAACATTTGCGAATACCACTGACGTGCACAATATCAACAAATTAATCCAGATTGTATTGTCTTGACGGTCGGTTAAAACTAGAAGATACCTTACAAATTTCGTAGTATATCATGGTAAACGGGCCAGCTTGTACAGTATTTAGTTAATGGATGTCTAGATGTTGGTGTTTCGATATTTACCGCCATCAATTTAGCAGCCATTACTTATAATTCATGCGCTTCGAAGTGTAAACATCCCCATTTAAAACGAAATTAACGGATATTCTATAAGGAACACAACGTAAAGGCAACAAATAATAGAACATCAGGTGTAATTTAATATTAACCAACGATACGATCCAACTCTTATTATAAACGCCGCCAACGCTTTTAACTTACGCCACAAGCGATAAACCGCAAAGCGAATAGGGTGCGACAGCGTCACGAGACGACTTATTCAATAATAACGCCTGCCATCCTCTGCAGAACAGAAATTTCCAAATTAATGTCATCAGTACGGTACAACAATAAATTATCTTTGATGTTCTGCGTAATTTCGCGGGCGTAATGAGTTTCACGTTGAAAGATCTTAGTTTTACGCAGAATTTTCCCGGATAAGGTAAGCGCCTCGACCCGAAACCATTGATTCGGATAATTCTTGGAAATTGAATAAGATTCGTTGGACCATTTCATGCTCAGAAAGCTCGTAAAGTTCTGTTTCCTTCTGTGGCGCCGATTACCCCAGGCATTCGCAGATATATACAGGGTGTGGCATTTATTTGTGGACGAGCTATTGTGGCTAACCTGTCCACTTAAGTGAAATATATTTTAGATAAAAATGATTCAGGATCAAATACTCTACACCGTAAAATTATTTTTATATATACAGGGTGGTCAGTTTAGCCTGCGCGGTATACAACTTTGTTATTTTAAATGGAACAGCCTATATATCATTACATTTTTGGATTCCCCGATGCAAAATAAAGTAGATTTAATTCACATACCCTACACCAAAACCGAACAGTTTCGGAGTTATTCGACTTTTTAGAAAAAAAAATGCATTTGCTTGGGTCACTTGGAAAATCAATACCACCGTTACTTATAACAATTTTGCGATTATTTTGTAGTATAGTCGTGACAATATTTGAAAGTGTATAACCAATTAATAATTTCTTTGTTATGTTATACAGGGTGTTGTTAAAGTGACAATAAAGCTAGGCATCTTTAAATAGACGGATCTCATTTTTTTCAAATGGAACACCTTGTATATTTTTGTGCCATATAATACAGAATTAAGTCCTCTTTCAATCGCATGTAACATTTCCTATAGCTAAAGTTAATACTTTTTGAGTAATTTTGAATAATGTGCTATTTAGTAAAAAAAATGATTATTATAATATGTTTACTGTAAAAGAATATTTTTTTTTTCTTTTATTAATTCAAGAATTGGAATCTCTAATTGTAGAAATTAAAACAAAAAACAAAACGGTAAAAATAATTTAATAACAATAGAAATCGCAAATTATAAAAATAAAGATAAATAACAACGAAAATTATAAAAGAACTTCAAAATGACCGCCTACATTATTTATGCACGTCGTTGAACGTTGGGTAAATGAATTTCTAACGCTCAGAAGCATATTATGGCAAATTTCTTTAAAAGCTCTAGAAATTCTGCCTGTCATATCTTCTGATGTAGTTGGTACCTCCTCATTTACTTTACGTTTGATGTACCCCCATAGAAAGAAATCCATGGGGGTCAAATCAGGAGATCGTGCTGGCCATGCAATAGGTCCTCCCCTACCTATCCATCTAATGCCATACATTTCATTTAAAGTTTCTCTTACTGCATGGTGGTTGTGGCTGAGCGCACCGTGGTGTTGGAACCACATACTTAGTCTATTTTGCAATGGCACATCTTCTAGCAGGCCTCCTAATTCGTTCACAAGAAAGTGCCTATATCTCTGACCGTTTAAATGTTGTTCAAAAAAGTACGTTCCGATAACACTGGTACCAATGATACCGCCCCAAACATTAAGTGACCATCTGTTTTGGCGACGAGTTTCACGAATAATGTGAGGATTTACATCTGAGTAATAGTGAAAATTATGTCTATTTACGCATCCATTATTATGAAACTGAGCTTCATCTGTCCACAACACATTACTCAAAAAAACCGGATGTTCGTTCATTATTAGTGTAATTCTGCGACAAAACTCTACCCTTCTATTCAAATCTGCTGGCAACAGTTCTTGGTGGAGTTGAACTTTATAAGAATGATACTTATTTTTCTTCAGCATTCTTCCTAATGACCTCACACTAATCACTAAATTATTGCTCATTGTTCGCAAAGTAATATGAGGATCTTCTACAATAGTTTGCAAAACCATTAATTCGTTTTTTTCGGCAATCACAGTTTTTGAACGTCTATGAGATCCGTACTTACCAGAACCATCATTTACAAACCTGGCCATCAAACGTTCAAAAACTTCCGTTCGAGGATGTCTGCGGTTTGGATACCTCTGTACATAAATTCTACTTGCCAGTAAGCAATTGCGTTCACTCTCACCTAGGATAAAGGCCATATCTATAAGCTCTTCCTCCGAGTAGTTCATATTCAATTTGGAAAAATTTAATAATAAAAAATAACAAGCAACAGATAACAAAGAATGTGTAACATAAACCAAGAAACAAGTAACAAGCAACAATAATAAAACTAGAAAATTCACACTGTTGTCAAAATGCTGAAAAATGGGTAATTACCACAATACTTGTACGTAAAATTTGACAGTTAGCTAGATACCCTTAGTTCATTTATTATCACAAAACATGGCCTACTATAATTTTATTTTGATACCTATTTGGGCATATGACTATAAATGCTTATCCTGGAGGTACATAAATAAAATTGTACCTAGTATAAACCAACGATGGATAAAATATACCGATGTTTACTCAAAAAATTCATTTTTACAGCACTTGATTATGTCATAAATGTTTTTTTCATAGAATATCGATCAATTACTGTTTTTCTCGCACTACATAGCACATTATTCAAAATTACTCAAAAAGTATTAACTTTAGCTATAGGAAATGTTACATGCGATTGAAAGAGGACTTAATTCTGCATTATATGGCATAAAAATATACAAGGTGTTCCATTTGAAAAAAATGAGATTCGTCTATTTAAAGATGCCTAGCTTTATTGTCACTTTAACAACACCCTGTATAACATAACAAAGAAATTATTAATTGGTTATACACTTTCAAATATTGTCACGACTATATTACAAAATAATCGCAAAATTGTTATAAATAACGGTGGTATTGATTTTCCAAGTGACCCAAGGAAATGCATTTTTTTTTCTAAAAAGTCGAATAACTCCGAAACTGTTCGGTTTTGGTGTAGGGTATGTGAATTAAATCTACTTTATTTTGCATCGAGGAATCCAAAAATGTAATGATATATAGGCTGTTCCATTTAAAATAACAAAGTTGTATACCGCGCAGGCTAAACTGACCACCCTGTATATATAAAAATGATTTTACGGTGTAGAGTATTTGATCCTGAATCACTTTTATCTAAAACATATTTCACTTAAGTGGACAGGTTAGCCACAATAGCTCGTCCACAGATAAATGCCACACCCTGTATATATAAATATTTCTTGGAAATATAGACCTGTAAAGTTTAAAGCAACAAAGGAAGCTTTTAACATGTGCAAAATTACTGAGGCATATTTGTTCACTATTGCAGTGGTGTTGTTTATGACTTTTCTTTATACTCATAATCTCAGAAATATCATACTGATTGTGAGTAGAAATTCCTAGTGTTATGGCAAGAACATATGGCATTAGGGAAATATGCCATCGTATATCAAACGGAAATACCAACAGCAGAGGCATGTGTCAATGACATTGGAGAAACAACCAAAGGGTCAGCTGACTCATATCCTATCGGTCCTAAATATGTTAACATCTTATGAGATAATCTCGAGACTAGCTTGGAACTGTCTGAAAAACCTAAGAACCCTGGCTTAATACAACAAAGCCGGCTTTGTGTGTGTGGAAAGGCATAAGGGTATACCAGGTAACGAATTAGCGAAAAAGTTCGCAAAAAGGGCTCTTAAACAGTATTTACTGGACCTGAACCAGGTCTGGTGATAACTACGGTTACGATAAGTGGTACAGTAGCTGAGTGGATTATAAAAAAAAAACACTCAACAAAGTACCCTGAACAGTGTTAAAAGGCAAACGAATGATGCGACAGCCATCAAGACATTTAGCTGTGTATGTATTGGTTCTCAACCGAGTACAGCTTAGAATGATGACGGTCTTCTATCGGGGCACGACTGTCTAAAAAAATACCTACATAAAATGGTCACCTTTAAAGATGAGCCTATTTGTAGATTATGTAATGAGGAAGAGGTGACAGACTACTACGTTGTTTTCAAATGCCTTGCATTGAGGCGGCAGGGACTGCAAGTGCTGAGAGCAATCAACTTACTGGAAGATTTGATGAAAAAAAGTTCACACAGACCACTAAACCTAATTAAAGGGACTAATATGTTTATGCAAAAAGCTCACTGGGTACGAAATAGCAGAATAGACCTCAGACCACGGTCTTAAAGGAATGATGAAATGACCTGACTCATACCCAGTGACAAATCAAATCAAAAAATAGTATGGCTATTTTGCCAGCTTGTGAATGAACTCAGAAAATAAACTTGCAGAAATTTTAATGCATTCAGCAAACTTGCTCTTTATGCCAACTCTCCCTATCTCCCTTCCTATAAAAATAGTTTTTTGCTATTCTATAGGTGTTTTAATGTACGAAAGCAGTTATAGAATAGAAGCACTAATGTGGTAGTTATATTAAAGGCTGTCAATATTATGTAAAAATTGACTGATGTTTTTAAGAACAAAACAAAGTATATTTTTATACAAAAGGAAGATATTATCTAGTACAAGATATCCAAACAAATGAACAAAGGATAATCTTCCTATTTCTTGTCTTTCTTAAAGTTTTATCCAATATTTATTTTGATTAATATTCGAGAAACAATTCCTAGTCGACTGCTCTACTTTAAATGAGCTTCTGAGATACCCAAAATGTGGAATTTCCTTACCTTTGCATAAATGTATCCATTACGTCCTGATTTTAACTTTCTAACTGCAGTTCTACTAAAAAGAACAAGAAGCATTTCTTCGGCTAACGAGGTAAAATTTGCATAAAGTGCTGCCAGAGCATTCACAGTAGTAGTTTTTTGCACCATTTTCCCTAAGTTAGCGCAAAGATAATTTTGACGAGTTATATCCTTTTTAAAGTTACCCACTCGGTATTTCTAAGCGGTTCGAAATGATATTATAGTAAGAGACAACTTCAAATAAGCGTATAGATATTAATTATTGTTAGTGCTGCATTTATGCATGGAGAAAAAAGATGATTACGGCACTGCAATGATAATGTAAATATCTCGTTGTAAATTTGATTTATGTAAGTATATAAGCAATGTGCTTTCTAGAAATTCTGGAGGGAAAGGTTTATTAGCACAAAATATAATCTTGAAGTTTCATTTGAAACTTATATGTAATCGCTTAAATAAATATACTTACGATATACCAGTACTACTTAACAGTTTGCATTCGTTTAAATTAATTGTAGCAGAAATGATTTATCCTTAGGCAAATGTGTTGAAAATGTTTAGTTTTCATATTGAAATATCTTTATTTTCGTAATAATTGATGCAAACAAACTATCAGTAATTGTCTGGGTTCCTCCATTCATGTTAACCAAAGGAAATATACAACTTAGCATCAAAGTTGCATTTTTAGTGACTTAGAATGGAATTTCTGATGTAATATTCGCTCTCTTTTTAAAATATCACTTAATGTAATCAACCAAGGTAATATATAGATTGCCATAAACTGAAATAATCTAACCAATGATCTAATTGAAATTGCAGTCTCAGCTCCCGTGTTTGGGATTGCATGCACACGATTTGCCCAAGGTTTTGTTAATTTGCAGATAAATGTTTGGCAATGTAATACCGTGTTTCACCAACTCCGCTTTTTCAACTCCAAGGGTTTGGAAACTTAACTTATTGAACTGATTCTGCGCAATCGCCACTTTGTAAATTGGTGCACCGTGTTGTTGTGACCATAAATGTTGTAGCTAATTTAATGGAGTATTGCTACCTAAGATGTATCTATTAAACATAAATACTTGGGTTCATGGTAGTTTTAAATAGTTTTCTTTTTATCGGTGCGCGACACTCTTTTTAACACCAATGAACGATAATTAAAATATTTGGTAGTTTTAAATCTCATGGTTAACTTATTTACTTTTAGAATGAATTCTGCGTTATTTAAACAGTAATACTAATTTTTCTTATTATGCGTGGTTGAAATCAGAAAAAAAGCTACCGATAAGAAATAGCAATGTTATTGGCAAGTAAGCACCAATATAAAATGTTGATTATACCATTAGATAAAGGATCGAAAGTAACTTTGAGGATGTGTTTTCAATTTTCTTCTAAAAGACGAAACGGAGGAGCTAAGGGAAGATGAGCTTTCTTGGCCTTATTAGCTGTATTTCAATTTTCTCTTCAGATTCGTAACAAACAGAAAATTTAGCAACCAAATTTTGGCATACCACATAGTTTTACTAATAACCGAATAGACGATAAAAATTGAAAATGATTCAGCCTTCATACAAATTCATTTTAAGGTCAGTTATTATAAAACCATTAAGAAAAACGAGTAATTGCAATTGATCAACTGTTAGCTTCCATGGAAAATTTCAGAGTACAGCAATACTTAGACTTCATTACAAAAAGAAAGTGAATAAATAATAAAAGAAAAAGGCAGCAATGACACTTCGGCATGCTCATAAAAAATGCTAATTGACAATGCTAGAATACTTTATAATTACTTCTTAACACAATCGACTACTTCGAGCTTGTTCTATGGGCTGATATCATTTTATAAACATTTGTGTAGGGTAGGTGTGTATTTTTCATTAGTCAAGTGATTTTTTTTGTTGATGTGCTAAGAAGGTTAAAAGCACAGAATGAATGTTTTCAAGACAATTTCTTTTGATGCTTTGCGTCTTATTAAAGACCGTTAATTAATTAGAATTGATTATGGACGAAACTTGTAAACAACGGCTGTAACACAACAACAAAGGCAGAGAATATGCGATCCTGTTGTTTTCTTTAATACCATATGTGAAATATTATCTTAATAATCCTGTTTTATTAGAGTATATGTATCATGCCACAAAACTAAACCTGGACGGTACCCAATAAACTTTTATGAATGTGTCCTTGCACATTTTAAGTAAATACATAAAAACATTAGATTTATGAAGTAGAGAGATAAAAAAACACATCAAAGGCTAGCATATTCTACCGGATTATTTTAGTTAACACTGTTCGAAATTTGTATATAAACGCAAATCGGTAGTTACAGTAATTATTTAAAAAAATAGATCTAAAAGTTTAATCAATAAATGTTTCCATAGAATATTTAAAATACTATTTTAACATAAAATTTTTGGTGCCTTCTGTCATCGGTCAATGAATAGAATTATTAAAGCAAGATAAGTAATTTGGTAGTGGAAATACTTTGCACGAGCTTTATGTTGTCAGCTGGACTTGAACTATCTATAAAAGCAAATGGTGTCGTACAGTTAAGAATATTTAGTTGAATACGGTAAGTAATTTAGTCGAAACTAAAGGATGAATTAATAAGTAAAGTAATTAAATATAATCACAGATTACCTATAAATACTTTTGCTGGTATTCATAATATACCTATAAATATATCGTACAGCTCTGCACATACCTTGGCGAAAACTTTTTGTTTGGCTGTTGAGAATGCATTTCGTGAGGTGTGACTGTCGCGTGAACAGAGGTGCAACAAATTATTAAGATTCTATAATACAATATTGTCTGTAACTTATTTAAGATGTGTTGTAGATGGATCATTTCCATGTTAAAGGAAATGATGGTGGAGACAACTATTATGGGTAAGACGATGATGACCCGGGTGTCGTGAAGATCCCTCAAGGGGGCATCCCCTTTCTCGTGAAACCTCGTGGCGGACGGGCTCCTCGGAACACTTAAAACCAATGGGCACTACATCCTGGGATATGCTGATGATCTCGTTATCATCACCAGAAGCAAACTTAATACTACAGTCAGAGATCGCAAGCAAGAGGCTGTGAATTTGATATCAAGATGAGTGGAGCAGGAGGGCTTAAGTGTCAGCCAAGAAAAGTAAAGATTATGGTGTCTACCCATCGTAGGAATTTGAAGGCGCTCAGACCTATAAATATAAGTAGAAATAATGTACAGGTAACAGATGAGGTGAAGTACCTTGGGGTGACCCCTGATTCAAGGATCATCTGGTTTTGACATTTAGAAAATATTTCCAAAAAGCGACTCTGAGCTTTATGGCAGGGAGACACACATATGATAAGAAATTCAGTGTCAAACCGGACATGCTTATTGAATTTATAGTGTTGAAACCGATCTTTAAATCCACGGCTTTGGTGTGGTGACCTAAGACACTACAGATAAAAGCAATTACTCTACTGAGCATAGGTACACAAGGGGCTATGTGTATTACACCTACTGCAGCTATGGAAGCTCTTCTGGCGCTGCCACTGCTTCACTTAGTGATTCAGGGTCAGGCTAGAATGTACTGATCAGGACTACCTATAAGTCAGGCCATGTAGCAATCACGAAACGTGTGCGAGAAAACATACTAGATATGAAAATAGATAACACATCAAAACGATGCAGTCTTACGTAAATACGCCTCTGTTTTCCAGGCAGATGTATTCGCCATTTTGCAATGCGGAAATGCAAAAATAACCGAAGGGCTACTACAAAAAGCGAATTGGTATTTATTCTGATAACCAGGCACTACCAAGGGCTCTATCGTGTCAGGAAGTGACGGGATAATATAGTAGTGCCTTGAAGAATTATGAGAACTGGCAGAACGAAACAAGGTAGAGCTGATTTTGGTGCCACAATACCAAGGGATCGAGGGCAATTAGAAAGCGAATGAACTCGCTCGCCGAGGAGCAGAAATGCCACTCCAAGGACCAGAGCCGGCTTTGAGGATAGGCAATAGCATGGTCCGAAGCCATATAGGGGATTGGATGGAAAAAGAACATACGAAGCACTGGGAAAATAAACCTAGGTTTTGGCAAACAATTTAAGAATAAGTCATGCCAAAGAAAAGCTGAAGCACTAGGTACTGCTTTTTAGTAGGAATCTGCTACACATAATTATAGTGTTCATGTCGGGAGATGCACCGACAAAGTGTTTGCTACACAAAATAGGGATGTTTACTGGCAACCTTGACTATGGACTATGTAAACAGGAACCACAGACAACTCAACTCATATCATGCAATTATGAGACGCTGGATCACCAGAGATATCAATTGTTTGAGCAAAGCATAGTTGAAGAGATAGAGGATATTCCAAGCTGGGAACCTGTATACAGGAGTGGGTTATGCAACAAGAACAGGTGGAGCACAGTAAGCTTTTGGCAGCCGTGTTGTACGGAGACCATGGTCAGATATGCCTATGAATAGGAAAAAACGTATTTAAGCTAAGGATTTTATTTTCCACTGATTTTACCTTGATTATTTGCAGATGATTAAATTAATTTACACTGTCTCAAAAAACTTTGCTGCATTTTTTAATGTCCTGCATGAGTAGCAGTTATACGAATTCGTCATTCGGAAGTTTTGCATAAAAATGTGGATGAAACCTGCAGAATAACCAATATCGCTAATTCCGAAATGATTCACATTTCAAGCGAAAATCAAGTCGAAAATTTTTTATTGCTGTAAGGAAGATTCTTCTTATAAAGATCAGTCATGAATAAGTATTCTTTATACATGTAATCTGCACATGTGAGGAGTTGAAAGTACTCCGGCAGAAATATTTCGGGAAGTATCGATTGGAGCCCCTCGAAGGTTTTTAAGCTTCCACTGGGCTTTATAGAGAACACCAAGCTGTTTGAGTGGAAGTAAAGATTTAATAGGGACGGTACAATGAGCACCTAGCTCAAGTGCCTGGACTAAAGGTGTCCACCCTAGCGTTATGAGTGAATGAATGAATGAAAAGTATTCTTTATATCAAAAAACTGATAAATGCGCACAAGGATCAATATCGCTTGCAACTTATCCCCCGATACTATCTATGTAGTTGCTTGTAAGTTATAAAGTTTGTCTTTGTCGCATGTTCATACATACGTAGATGACATTTTGTAAATTTTATTAAAATTCATTACCTCCAGTAAATATGGCGATACATCGAAATAAAATTTTCGAAGATGTGAAATATATCCTCCTAATATTTTATTTAATCCACCAAACTTGTAAAAGAAATAACCGTATTTCCAGCACAGGAAGTAGATGGGCGATCAATTTTACTTACACTACTATCTTCGATATCACTCGGATCCCTGTTAATGCTGCGAAGTGGCAATAAATTATTATAATTCTGCCTTTCTTTAAGTGACGATAAAGATAGAATTTCACGGTTTTCCCGAAATAATAACAGATCACGTTTCAACCATCAGTAATAAATTTTATGTGCCAATAATGAATGGAGTACGTTCGCTTATATTTTACGCTAGCAGGCAGCTCGGCTTATACAGGATTTGATTGTAACTCTACGGGTTCTTTGACGTGAACTAAGACGGATTTCCCGATACGAAAATCCACGTTTAAAGGATATTTACGGATTAAGGCGGGAAAATCAGGAGAGTTCCCTCGGGAGTAAGTGAACGTAATATCTTGAGAAGTATTGTTGTAAAAATACTTTGCGCTTTCCGCATGATGCGAAGAAAATACTCCCTAGATACTTACCACTCGTATCACTGTAATGTTTCCATTAAAAAAATTAACGCGACAAAAATGAAAACCCATAAATAAACTTCAATCGCGAGATGTTATCGCGCGAAACCACTTTGTGCATTCATTCCGGAAAAATTGCCATAAACAACGAATGGGGAATGCTCGGGAAAATTGCCTGGGGAAACAAATAACGTGCAATATCTTGGGCTGTTTTTAGAATCAGACGATATATCTTGGTCTAAATGAAAGAGATAAATGAAAATAACGAAAGAGGAAAACGCACTATATACGCATGTTACATTGTATTTTAGTATCGAAGAAAAAAATGGTTTTAAAATGTAATTTTGGTTTTTCTATTTTGAAAGAAACACGGGAATAGTTTATTTACTAATTTAGCTTGTTTACAAAATTAGGAAAAGTGGAAAAATGTACAGTGCCATAATCAGAAGAGTGCACAACCCGGTCAACAACATACAAACAACCCAGAAGCTCAGAGAATATTGAAATTTTGTAGGTTTGTTAGTTTATATACTCTAAGTTCGCACAACGATTAATTCTTTTGGGTGCTCAATCCGTTTTTTTTGCGAAATGTATCAATATCCCGAAAATTATGAACGTGAGTTAACTGTGGAAGAAGTAACGGAGAACTACGTAAAGAACAGGAACAAAAATAAAGAAACGGGCAGGTTAAACTCCACTCAACGAACAGATGGTCAGTCCTTCGTAAGTTGTACATTTTTTATTAGGTTGCTAATATTTTGTTACAATCTAATGGCATCATGAGAGCTAAAAAAAAGTTTTTCAATATTATTAAAATAAACGCAGCAGAAAAAAGAAGAATCAGATCTCACCAATAATAACAGTAGGTGCTGAATTATAGATTAAGTTGGAATACTGTTTGGAATGCTCATAATCCAGTGGCCCAGCTATTGTTGATCGATAGCATTCCACTGTTCCACAAGACACTGATACAATTGTGGTTTTGTTTCAAAGACTAGATTTTAACGCATTCTGCTTCCTTCCAGTAAATCCCATATACGTGTTCTACGGGACTTAAATCAGGTGACTGCGCTGGCCATGGTAAAACATAAATTTTGTGGGTTTGAAGAAATGCACGCATAATATCTGCAGTGTGCGGACGAGCATTGTCATGGTTGAGTTGAAAATTTTTAGCAATTCTTGCAGCATATCGTAGCACAACGTTCTGAAGGATAATGTCCCGATAGTCAATAGCGCTTAAATACCGATCCAAGAGAACGAGGTCATTTGATATTCCACCCAATACCTTTACACTACTTCCTTGGAAGCTTGCGATGTAGCTAATGGTTCTGCCCGGGTTGTTCCACACTCTGATTCTTCTTGTATCTGGCCGCAAACCAAACCGGGATTTGCCCAGCAACATTAAATTGGAATCAACAGTTTAATGTTGCTGTACCCATTTTATTTTTCTTCTGCAATTTCCTCTCGACAAAGCAGGGACACTCAGAGGAGGATAGGCATTAAGACTATCTGCATGAAGTCTATTCTTCACTGTTTAATCGCTTTATTAACATATCATGAGTCTGGTAACGTCGAATCACTAATTCTATCGCCGTAATGTTGCAGTTTCTTAATGCAAGAAATCTTAAGTAACTGTCATCAATTAATCGAGTGGCGTCCTCTATGTCGTTCATGCACATCACTGGTTTGCTGATATCTCAACCTCAAACGATTGATGACACTTTTTAGGTGTTGAGAGTTTCTGGAACGGTCCTTTTTAGTTAAACCATTTTCAAGAATTCCAATAGCTTTCAATTGCATATTACGGTCTAAATGATATCTCTCCATCTTCAATTAACGCTAAAGAAACTGATCGCAAAATATACACAAAAATATCAGGATAACAAATCAACAAATCTTATGTATTTTTTTAAATTTTCACTGATTTTTCGGTTAATAAGGCCTAAATTGACGCTTAAACTGATGAAACACCAGCAGCAAACTCTATTGATGCTTAAAATGACATTACATACCGTTTGTTATATATGGCTTGTAAACTACTAGCAAGTAAAGGCTTGTCCTCTATATTACTTTGATGTGTGTATTAGAAACTGAATCCCATACTATTAGAATAGTTACTTGATGCGAGAGTAAATATATGTCATTAAATTACACTAGATAAAGTGTAATTACCTTTACAAGAAAATAAACCCTTTCAAGATGGTCAAAAAATTCTCGATTAACGTGTTAAAAAAATTGCATTTGTACCAACTTCAGTCTAAAAATATAGCAAATTTATTCTTTTTCAAAACGCTTCCTTAGAAGTTACTTTAGTACCCACTTACAAAAAGTGTAATTCATTTTTTATAGGTGCTCTGTTAAAGAAAAGAAAGTTAGACATTTCAGACGTTTCGAACATTCGCAAAGTGAGCAGTTCTTTTCTGCATGTATTTGTTTCGGATTAAGGGTAACCCTTTTGGTTTATTTAATCAACGTTTGTATTTATTATATCTTCTGAAATAGCAATGGTATCCCTGTGTAAAGATGATTAGGCTCTATTGTCTCTTAAAGCAAGTCATAATGTGCATGTTTATTTAATAATCAAATGAAAAGGAATGCCGAAACAATATAAATATGTGGAACGCTATATTTATGAAATTTTTTTACAAAATATATGAAATACGAATCTGCCTCCTGTACAAAATACTTTATTTGATGGGCATACAGATTTTGAAGTAATTTAAATAAAAATGTTTGTGAAACCATTAGTCTAGAATTTCTTAATTCGCTAATCATCTGATTACTAAATAAAAATACAGTTAAAAATTTGGTGGATGCGACAGTCTGTAAGTTAGCCGATGTGAAGTGAAATATCTATTCCACAGTTAGGTATTACAATGTAATAAAAGCTCGGCTTGTAAACAACACAAAGCTATTTAACCTATAAATTTAATAAATTCTGGTCGTAAACCCATCTTTAAGTTAATCAGATTATAGTGTTGACCTATTTGTAAATGTCCATTTATTATGCACTTAATCTACTGTATATTACCATAAAATTTATTGCTATAGCCGCTGAGACGAAAGAATATATCACACAATAGGCCAATAATTTTGTAAAGTATGCAAATGCATACTATCTATGCAAAATATTAGCTTAGCAATTGACGTTATAGCCACCATTAAAGATTATTATGCCATAGATGTTAATCATATGTTGTATGTGTACCATTGTAATATGTTTACGTATATAATTGTATATCCCTTGTTGATTATAATATTTATGTGGCGGGCACTAGTACACAATTTGACATTGTAGTTGATAATATAGTTTCCGATAAGAGCGCATACATACGAAGATTAGAGAAATCATTGGGTATTTTTTGCAGAATGTTGACACCAACTATATATATGGGGGTAACGCTTTATGATTAAAGGAAGTTATATATGCTATTCATTGCATTTCTTTGCTATAAACGTATGTATATTGAAATTTTAAGCTTTAATATTTATTACAATATAAGAATATCTGTACGCATTCATTCACGTCGCGAACTAATCTTTTAACGCTTATAAAAGAATTGCTTGCCCATCAATTTTTGAGCATAAACTTTTCTTCTACGATCATCAATATCGCCCGAAGTGCGTGAAGATCATAAATCATACGAGCCTTATAAATAGATCTGTATTTTAGAAGGTAGATGTTCTCTGTAAGACGATGATTTATAAAGCTAGCACCTGGGCGAATATTTATTTATACTATCTTTACGTTGCGTGAATATTTTGAATGTAGATTTTTAGCTTTCAGAATGAATAAGGATCTATAAAACCATGGAATATCTCACAAATACTTCTTGACAAAACGAAATGAAAAAAAGTGCGGATTTTTCACAACTTGATTCAATAAAGGGGGAATATTTTGTTGTATTCCGCAATAGTAAATTTTGTGATAAAATATAGTACTTCTATGAGGTACTACGCTAGCAGCACAAATCATCGGCTAATGATCGGCTTTATATAGGGCCGATATCCTGATGTCGGGTCGATATCAAAGATATTGTGCCGATATCGGCTTTCTACCAGTATACGATATCACTGCGATACAAAAGATCCATTATCGGTAAAATATCGGTTGAACGTTTGATGTATCGGCTGATCATCGGCTGGAAACTCAAGACATATCAGGGCGATATCATTAATAAACGCCGCTGCGATATTGATAGAAATGAGGTATATGGATTTGACTATTGTCATTTTTTTGACGATAGGAAGTCGGCTAATATCCTAAATCTATACGGACTGGTTGATTGAAATATAACCGCATTACAAGAGCGTTCAGATATAAAATTTCAACGTTTGAGACATCAATTGTGAAATTAAAATTAATATCGACTATAAAACAGTTTTAGAAGGTGAAGCGATTGATAACTTAAGAATATGGAAATGCAATTTTCTAACTCCGCCGTGATTATAAAAATTGGCATCTAAACGCAATGTTTATGGGAGTTAGATCTACGCGCAATATCTTACCACCACCACCTACCACAATCCATCATAGCGTTCCTTATTGCAGTGTGAGCATGACGACCAGGTGAAGTGGTTGCCATTATTTATTTTGTCGCTGCATTATAGTAAGCGTTGTGCACATTACAAAATGGGTGAATGAAGCTTATAAAGGTAAGGAAATTTTTATGAATAATGTTTTATGTATGTATCAAGTATATAATTTAATTTAATGATTAGTACTCATTTATTGTGTAAATATGCAGCGTTAACAAAATGGAAGACGCTTGTAAATTTCTTATTTTACGTGAAAGCATTGTTTCTACAATATGTGTAGCGTAAAAAACGTTTCGCATTAATAGAATAAAATAAATTACAAGCGTACTTCAGACAAATTAAAGCTTTTATACGATGCTGAATATATACACTTAAGAAAAACACTTTTTTTTAGATACGTATGTGGTGCTTAATTGGGGGAAGTACGTTAAAGGAAGCATATATCTAATGTTAAAACAAATCCTCTCGAAAAGTATTAATGTAAATTATTCATGAAAATAGAGACAATCCAAAGAAGCTTTTGATAAATTGGAAATATACATAGTATTTCTAGGTAATATTACATGCATTATTATTTTATTTGTAACTCTATATCAAAACTGTTATTTTTATTTACAGAAGCAATTAGAGTCAAACAGCCGAATGGGACAGAGACGAATATCAATAGATGAGATGGGGGCAGAAAAGAAAGGAAGAAGAATATAACGTCTTTAGCGAACGAATAATTTAGACGACTGGATTTTTTTTAGGTATTACTTAGAATTTTTGTTGTTATTGATTTGTTAAAAATTAAACTGTAACAAATGTTAAATTACTTTTCGTTTAAAATATGCACATATTGAGTTTGTTTTCGGTTTCATGTTTTCCTAGTTATTTTCAGTTTTTGTTTTTATTAATTATGTCGTTAAATATTTGTGTCAATTACTCATAAATAAACATATTAAGTATTTTTATATTAGTACTTTGTCATGAAATTTATTGCTTTATTTACTTTCTATTACATAAAGTCTTTCCTTCATTATGTACATATATTATTTTATGCGCATAATATTCTATTTTGTCATGAATTATTATACACAGAAAATGGTGGCAAACAATTTGAAAAACATTACATGTGCAATGTGATTATGAATCTGATGTATTTTTTCCGCATTGTTCAATATGAATATGACTATAGAGACTGCCCCGAAATTAAATGTTCAAACACAAAGGTGTTATAGTGGGTGTCATTTGCAGTCGAACTAATCCTAGGTGTGATTATTATTCGATGCATAGTTTACGAATCATTTATTTTTTCTAAAAATCTTCCTTCATATAAACGTTCATTAAATTATCAACAAACAAAAGAGTACGACAATAAGAATGAAGTTATTTTTTAATGAAGTTAAATTGAAATTAAACATTGTGATATCATCAAAGGTACATCCTTTTGTTTAACGGCTTTGATATTTCAGAAGACGTTGATGGTTTCTAATTTCTTTCTAAATTCTAACATTACAAAAAATTCTGTTTTTGCCTATAATTTTATGAACGTTTTTTGTGGAAGATCTTTATAAAACTCGCAAAAACCTTATTAGAATTGAATAATCACATATGGGGCTAATTTGACTCGAAATTATACTCTTTATAACCCTTTTCCGTTTCGGGAACTACTTTTGGGACAGCCTGTATAAATATCCACTATCGTGGATAGACAAACTACATACTTTTATGTAGAAGTTAGTCATCACACCAACATCGGTACGATATCCCAGAACGACTAAAACTTTATCGGCGGAGCATAGAAAACGTTGGGTAAGTATCAATCATGTATCGGTCTACTGATGATATTGTATCTAATTTTAATTGTATTGATATCGGATAGGTACTGGAGTTTCGATATCGGATTGATGTTGGAATTTCGATATCGGATAAGTATTGGAGTTTCGATATCGAACCAATATTGCAAAATGTTCACATTTTGTATCGGTATGATATCAGCGGCCGCTATAATTACGACATCGGTCAGCAATATCGGCGAAGCTTAGCCGATATCATGCCGATTCTTGTGCTGCTAGGGTATAAGTGATATGTAATATAAACGGTCGTTTAAAGTTAAAGGTATATGGTTTAAATAAAGTTTTATATATATATATGTATATATAATGCCTGCAAGCAAACAGCTAAACAGAGCAGAAGCGTTTTCTTGTCCTTTCCATTACAATAGGGTAAGATATCGACTCGAATTTCGACTTCGAACTGCGAAAACTCTTTTTTTCAGAATCTGCAACTAGCATCTCCTGCCAGAGCTATGGTACATAAACGTCTATTTACTGTAATGACAGCAGGTCTTTCGTAAATTCAGGCTTTTGTTCTTGTAAGAATTGTTCGGTCTACCTTCGTCCCGGTACCTTAGACCATAATTCTATGGACTTTGCTTGTATCCTTTTGTTGCTGGACCCTTTTATTTGAAATTTGGTGACGCTGAAGGAAAAAAAAGGCTCCAGTGAAAGATCTTGACGATCCTCGCCGACTAATTCATCTGCTGTCTCCTTCTTCTTCACGCCTTTAAGGCTAGGTACCCAGACCAATGTTATTTTGCTTTGGGTCCCCACCTCATTTATGGTATTTACGCAGTTCCAAACCAGTTTGGAGTCAACACTTGCAGAATCCATTGTTTTGAACGTTGTTACCTGTCAGCGAAATGGCGTCTGATTCAGCCGTGTAATGTTCTGCCTCCACCCTCCACTATTACTTCTCCCGCCTTATACTTTCCGACTTCCAACTAGGTTTTGTTGGATTATGTTATAGGTGACGTCGATTGGATTCCCCTCTTGAGCTATCTTCGCAAGAACGCTTGGTTTACACATCATCTTTACCAAAACTAAATCGTGAAAATTTGTTTTCCATTATTCGTGACTATCACAGGTATTTTTCTATTTTTAGGTATTAAGTTTCATTAATATAGGACTGGTTAAAAAAAAAACTCTATTCAAAGCTCGTGAAAAAATGCCTTTTATAGTCCTAGGGCAATTACAATGTTTGTCCATAGTCTGCAAGAGAACACACACCGAGTTTGAAATATCCAATTGCTTTAGAATAATTCATGACGATTTCTTTCATGTCTGCAATTAATTACCGCCAAATTTGATCATCCGAAGGATATTACAAAATATAGGTTGAATTTCAATAATCATTTTAACGAACAATCAGTTGAATCATATAGATATAACTTTATGAACTCGAAGTCTATACAACATGGTATAAGTTTTGTCAAAGTGAATACAGATGTTTTATAGAATTCAATACATTATATAAATATTCTACATGAGATATTTCGACTCACTATATAAGGATTTCTTAATCAGAAGTATTTTAATTTATTTTTAATGCTATTGGTGGTTCTTATATCTTATATGTACTCAGGCAAATTATTATATATACTAGTACAAGCACAAGGCGATTTCTACGATACCGTTCATCGCTTTTTTTTATGTTGGTTACATCATTTTCTAACTGTTCAATGCTTTTAGTAGTTGCCATGATAGACGTATCGTCAGCATAATTGATTAAGTGACCAACCGAAATATATCCAACAGTAATATCATTAATAAAAAGGACGAAAAAAGGGGGTCATAAGAATGGGCCTTGGGCCAACCGAAGTTTTACAATCATCAATCGAAGTGTCGTTCGAATGATCATCCGAAACTTGTGGGACAATAGAGAGTAGGCAATCGCGATTCAGTCAAACTAATTACAAAAGAGTGATTTCTGTTGAATCATTTCAGTAATGTAAAGAATCGTGAATTAGGCAATCATGATTATTATACCAAAGTATAGGAATACCAAGTAGCATCACTCTCTTGGTAAAAGAAAATTGCGCCGCCATTTTGTTTTATCCCATATGATTTATGTCACGTGTGAATGGTCATTGTAAACAAACACTTGTGTTTTGTATTTATTATGATTTTGGAATAAGTTTGAACTGTTATCCAAGTTTAAAGGAAAGTACCACATCACTGTGCAGTGAGAAATTGTAGGAGCAATAATATTGATTCCTCGGGGCTTCATTACTTTGGATTTCCAAAAGATGTTACGAGGTTACTGTTGTAACATACAATCTGTACATGGTAAATAATATACATATCTTCTAGGATGTCATTCTGGGCATTGCTTACTGACCGGAGAGACATTTTAGAGATGGGAAATTGTGGTCGCTTGAAAGTATATCTTCTCTACGTTTACTGTATGAAGAATTAAGTCAAGAAGGAATGGAATATATATACACCAGAAGAATAAATCAAGATTGTCTGGAAAATTTCTTCGGAACTGTGCGACAATAAGGAGAAACTGTCTAAACCCGACCCCGATACAGTCAAATAAAATTAATAAATTTTACGACATTCCAGTTGATTATAGACACAGATATATCCGAGGAAAATGCTCTTACTTATATCGGAGGATATTTAATTAAAAAATGACTGGAAAAACATTCTTGTGTGAAATACACTGAATTTTCAAACGTATAAGGATATCATTTTGATAGCAGTTCCAAAATTAATGCATTCTATAGAGCCCATTACCAGGATGATGATAATTTATTTGGTAATTTAAAGTTGCCTGACAGCAGCTTTTATCGCTTTATTAATGAAATGGATTCGTATTTTCCAACACGTATTTGCAAAAAAAAAATGTTAAACTTGAATTAGTTAGGCTCATGAAAAACATCAATTGGCCTTTTCCCAGTGGAATATTTAATAAAATTATTTGTTAGAACGAACATTTTTTATTCGTTAAAATTTTACAATAGATTGTTGAAAACAGAGCCACGACAAAATAGAAAATTAATAAATCTTTTACATTTGTAAATAGTTGTTTAATTTACCTGATCGACATGTTTAACATTTAAATAACGAATTTGTTTTAATGCTAAAAAAACACGTTTTAATTTGTTTTTAGACATATTACTTACATATACATTTTTAAATTTCGCGCAATAGATAAAACAAATGGTAGAAGGTCACCGAAAACTCTCCGTAAAAACCCATGTATAAAAACGTTAGTGACGCTACTTGGTGTACCTATACTTTGATTATACTGCTTAAACGAAGTGACTAGTAAGAAACTGTTAGGGACTGACAGCACGAATTTACTGCAGGAAAAACTGCTGTACCTACGGACAGTTGTTCAGGCGGACATTGTGTTTTGCAATTAGATGAAAGGTGAAAAAAAAAACGCAATGGTGAGTTGCAGGAGTCCAGTAGAGGAAAAAAGGAAATTAAAAATATTCTAAATTATAAAATCTGTTTTACAAGGAACAGGGAAGAAGAGGGGTGAGCCTTTTTCATAACAACGGTTAGGGGAAGAATTGAATTACTTTAAATGGTGAAAATAATTTTTTTGTACATCGAAAAGGAAGTGGATAAACATTTCCTTCAAATGATTAAATTACTTTTTTTTACGAGATCGAGAAGGGGAAGAGAATGAACAGAGGAGGTGGGGGAAGGTTGGCATAGGGAGATAAAAGTGCAATATAACGTATTGCACAAAAATTAATTTTAGCAATAAAGAAAGTTATATCTTTCGCCCTCCTCAGTTTTAAAAAAATTAAATTTCTTCATTAACAAAATATTCAGCTTTTGAAGCATTTTTAATACCCCCCCCCCCCCCCCAACCCCAAAGGCCAAAAGAAATTAACTTGAAAAAAAGAAACCATTCCCTTCCTCCTCCCGTGATAAAAAAAAATAAATATCAGCACCTAAAATGATATTGTACCCCTGCTCCATGTTCTAGATCATTTAGTCCTCGTTGATAAAAAATGTAATTTAAAACAGCTTTAATTCTCATCCTGGCCTCATATTGCAAAAAATAATTAATAGACTACTCGTTGCTTACTCTCAAGTTTTGAAAGATAACTCATTAGTCATTCAAACAACTATTCAAACTGTATTTCGTTCGAATACTCATCACTGATTAAAATATCTGGAGCAGTTCTTGAGATATGTGAAATTGAAAATTCCAATTCTTATTTTTTTGTTTGTTGATTTATATGAAGGATCAGCACCTTTCTTTTAAAAGAATAGAATATACAGGGTTAGTGAAAAGTCCCGGAACGGTCGAATAACTTTGTTATTTGAAAATTATGATTTCTGAAATTTGGTATGGGGGTATAGTTAATATAAATGCATTTTATGCAATACAGTTAATATTTTTTTCACTTCCGGTTTAATCGGCAATACGTCCAACTTTTTTTTTTAAATGGAACGCCCAGATTTTTTTAACACTTTCGAATGCAAAATAAAAAACTACGTTCAGGAAGTATTAAGATGTTTATTTTTATTCACAAGAAAACAGTTAAAAAATTAAAAAAGTGTCCTAATACAGAAAAATCAAGATACCTGTCTATTCAGGTTGCGATTACAATAATTGTTCAAAATGCTCTCCATTTACAATTTGACAAAAATGTAAACGGTCAGTAAAATTTCTTATTGAATTTTGTATTTGTTCTGGAGTAATGCGATTGGCTTCTTGAACTATTCTCTCTTCCAATTGTTCAAGATTATGGGGACGATTTTTGTACACTTGACATTTCATGTGACCCCAAAAGAAAAAATCTAATGGCGAGAGATCTGGCGAACGTGCTGGCCATTCGATTGCTCCTCTACGTCCGATCCAACGTCCCGGAAAATTTTCATTCAAATAATCGCGGACATTATGGGCAAAATGGGGGGGAGCTCCATCTTGTTGAAACCAAAAATGTGCATTAGGGTGATCACCTATGTTTGCATTTGGAAAGAGGGCCGCAAGTGCTGGAACAACCTCATTTCGCAATAAATTTAAGTAGACGTTGCCAGTTAAATTTCCTCTTATGAAAAATGGTCCTATGATGTTGTTTCCAACAAGACCAGCCCAGACATTCACCTTTTGAGGACGCTGTGTATGGACTTTTTCAATCCAATGCGGATTTTCAATTGACCAGTAGCGACAATTATGTCTGTTCACAGTGCCGTTGAGACAAAACGTTGCCTCATCTGAAAAAATGATGTGATCTAAAACATTAGGCTGCTGCTCGATCAATTCCGTCATTGTTTCGCAAAATTGTAGTCTACGATCTGGATCATCTTCAGTTAACTCATGGACGGGATACATTTTATAGGCTTTTATTCTTGCTGATATAAGAATCGTATGAGCAGATTTTTGAGAGATCTCATGAATTTGACCTAATTCTGTTGTGGACACGTGATGATTTTCTTCCACTGTAAGTAACACATTCAAACTAGTTTCTTCATCTGTTGCTGTTAATGGACGTCCCCTTCTAGGTAAATCCTTTACCTGACGAAAGACTTCAAACTTTTGAATTGTGCGGCATACCGTACTTTTACTAATGTGACGATCCGGATAAACAGTATTAAACAAAATACGAACCTCTTCAAAAGAACGTTGACGATCACCGTACCCACGCATCATTAATATCTCAATTCGTTCTGATTCAGTAAGTTTTTCTGCCATTTTCAAATGTGTCAATGTTTAAAATAAGTAAATTTATAGCGATGCAAAAGTTAAAACGCTTTTAAAATTGTCAAATGTGACGGCAAAAAGAATGCAAACACTAAACAACAACTTTTTTCAAAGGTACCTTGATTTTTCTGTATTAGGACACTTTTTTAATTTTTTAACTGTTTTCTTGTGAATAAAAATAAACATCTTAATACTTCCTGAACGTAGTTTTTTATTTTGCATTCAAAAGTGTTAAAAAAATCTGGGCGTTCCATTTAAAAAAAAAAAGTTGGACGTATTGCCGATTAAACCGGAAGTGAAAAAAATATTAACTGTATTGCATAAAATGCATTTATATTAACTATACCCCCATACCAAATTTCAGAAATCATAATTTTCAAATAACAAAGTTATTCGACCGTTCCGGGACTTTTTACTAACCCTGTATATCAGAACTATAGCGTAAACTATGCAGCTAAACTAGCTGGAAAAAAAAACACAAGTCTATTGTTCGTAGTACAATCGTCCGGCTGCCCAAAATCGGTTTATTTCCTTTTAAGGTTTAGTCCTTTGTTATTTTAAATGGAACAGCACTCCCCATACCTATGTAATTTCAGCTGCTTTCGAGTCACTACGGTTTTGTTAAAATTTCTGTACAATTTCGCGCAATCCGTTAAGTTTAGAGTAACCATGCCTTGCCATTTCCATTGCGGAAACCAGTGCCGATATCCGATATACAAAAGGAAGGTGGCGGAATATATTTCAGCTATTTTGCTAAGAACAGCTTTTAGTTCGTAGATATACATATTTACTACCTACACACAAAATTGTACCTACAGGAATATATTCTATCAATTTATATATGTTCATACCTTGCATCTGGTACTTATTTGTACATCAGAGCCAATACGTAAATTCTGAAAGCATACAAGGTACAAGTATACGTGCCTGTACAAACTCAGGTGTATATTTAGTATGCTGCAGACCTCGTTACTGATTCTGCTAGTATACTATTTTGATTATAAACAATCACGTGAAGCAGGCTTAAATAGGATCCGCTTATAAATATTATATCAATATATGTATAAACAGCACTTCAAGCAATTGCATATCTTTGTTAATTAAACAGCTGCTTCTATTTTGAACAAAATTATATTCTCATATTGACTATTAAATCCTAATAAAAATTGAAGTTTACCTATGGCAGGAATGTATGAAAATCCTACAAATGATATCTGTAAACGCCGTAATTGGTGTAAACGTGGATTGTGGATTCCAGGTTTCAATTTTCAGTTGTATAGGAAAATGAACATGACATCAGCAATTATGATGATTTCGTTATCATTCGCGAATAATTCACTCAATATTCCACTGATTGTAAGTATTTTAGAAATGTTTTGTTTTTTCTTTTTGCAAATGGTAAATAATTCAAGTAGAATTCAACAGTGACTCTGTAACCGACTTTAATTCGCATAGTAAGAAATATTTTCAGTTATTACGGATCATTTTGCAATCCGTCTCCCATGTTCTATCTAATTAATTCAAAGCGTCTGTATGATTCGATTATATTGAACCAAACGAGAATTTTGTACTGCTACAATTTCGTTCACCTGGCTGTAGATGCAGAAAAGTTTAATTGAATCGTTGTGTAACATACCATGAAATTACGTATTCTACCTAATAAAGTACCTACAAGTGAAGCATTCCCAGCAAAATAGCTGCCTACAGGTAAATTAATAATACACGTACCTAAATTAATAAACGCAAGTCCGCGCGCCCCTAAAGTCTAAATCGTTAAAACATCACGACTGCATGGTATGTAGAACGCTTAATGGAATAATAAAGAAGTATAGTATATAAGTAAAACATATGTAAAAAGAGACGTATTCAGTAAAAATGGTTTAAATAACAGACGCAGGAAAGGTATTACTGTAATGGACATTTAATAAAAGAACGCTGATAGAACCTTTTTAATACCTCTCGACGTTTTATTTTACAAACTGTCTCTTTTTTTCAAGACTACTAGAACTAATATAGGAGAATCTTCCATTGACTATGTGAGGGTTACGCTAGACATTCCCCTGGAGATTGCTAAACTTGTATCCGTTCTCTTAAACGAAGGTGTTTTTCATTTTCCGTTGCTTCTCTGGCAATTCGTCCTTGCTATAATCGCAGCTATATTTTTGTGATCTGTTTTTTTTTTTTTTTTAAGTTTAGGATAGCCTCATTTTCTTATGCCAGTTTTGCGTTTCTGAAACCCTTGCTTTCTAATTCCTATAGTTTGACAAGTTAGTATTATCCATAATTGTATGTTGAATTTGTATGACTTTTCTATTTATTTGGCAATACGCCAAGAAACTAAGATGATTTTCCGTGGAATTTTTTTTATACAGTCTTATTGGTTTATTATTTTCCTTGTGCACCGTTACTTGCATCAGTCCTAAGAAAGGATGTGTGTTTTTTTTTACTTACTCTGAGGATAACAAAAATAATCAATTATTAATAGAGTGTGAACTAAATGATTTATCGTTGGTATTTTAAAAACATATGTGTTTTAGATATTAGAAATGTGCAGCCGATAGAAGGCTGTCTATATCATACCCTAACAGAAATATAAATAATATTCTAACATAAATATTTGGAAATTCAGAAATTCAGTTACAAGCTAAACATTTCTCCCGCTAAAATAACCGGAAGGAAGAATTCCTCGCCACTTTATTTCAGGAGCTCAACGCCCCAGGCTTTGATGTGTAAATCGAATTTTGTCCGTAGCGCATCCGGGTTGTATTACCACCTGTTGCATTATATATTTTCAAACATTAGTTTTACTAAATTGTAAAAGATTACGTATTATATATGGACTTCATTTTATAACGAAGGGCACGCAATCAATGATTATGAAAAATTTAATATTTTTATGTCAACTTCAACGCATTAAATCACAAATGCAACGAACATCCCCATAAAGTGTCACTAATTTTGTTTCGGATTTGCTAGTAGGTAAATACATAAGGATGTGAATTTGGTGACTTTGATAATTCAAATCAGCCAATTAGCGCTATTGAAATTGCTTATCTTTCTCATTTTATCACATGGTTTTTGGAATAAAATGAATAGTTAATATCATTATATCTTGGCTTTATTCGTACCTACTGGAATGAATCCGTCTTTATTCTTGCTCATCTACACCCATAATCCTGAAGTCACCCTATAACATTGATTAATAGTGACGGCAACATTAAATTCCATAACTCAAACTGAGATCGACATCTCTCACGTTTAGCTAGCTAGTAACTTCGAGGATATAATGACAATTCCTGTGCTTCCGGCTCCTAGTGGAATTTCATCCAGATGTAAGCAATTCGCACAAAATACCGAATTAATTATTAGACCGTAAAAATGCAATACGTTTCGGCCACATTCACCAACATAACGGCGTTAACAAAATTTATTAAAGAAAGAAACGAAATAAAAAGTAGAATAATTAAAAAAAAACAGAAAAGAAGAAGAATATTTAAAGAAAAATTAATCACTCTCAAATTCGCGGACATTAAACGCTCAGACCGGATCTTCGTATTACACAATCAATATCGTCACTTAATTCGTAAAGTGCGCATCTCCTTATAATCAGATTTTACAGAAGAACAAAAAACTTAATAAAAAATCAGCTATTATATAGATTAAGGTACAAATTTTTTGAATGTACTAAGATATTATGTTGCGGAATGAAATATTAAAATATTTTTGCAAATTCTTTTTTTAATTCGTAGCACATGAAGTTCCGTAAAATTTACGTTATGTTAAAATATTGTTTCTTGAGATGCGCACATTGTATTAATGAGGTAAGTGGGAACTACATACACAAATATATCGAACAACAGTGGAATGTTAACTGCATTTCTTTGAGCTACATTGCACAATATGGTCCTAGACAATTGCTAGCAAGATGACGCTACGAGCCACTAAAGCTGCGAAACACTTGCAGTGCTGCGTGAGAAATTTCCTGGGCACGTTATTTTGCGAAACCCGGGTATAAATTAGCCTCACAGGTCGTGCGATTTAACACAGCTACACTTTTTTCTTTGGGGTACGTGATGGAAAGAATAGATGCTAATGCCCCACAGTTGTGTGAAAATGCGCAAAACTTCTTCAAAAGAATGACACAATTCCCACAAGTAATCGTATAAATTTCTGCATTCTATACATTTCATTTGTTTACTACAAGGATATCGATGACCTTACACGTCGAAGCTAATAAGCGTTAAGAACGTAAGTACGAAAGTAATGTATGTTGTTACTTTGTAGTTTTTCTACAAGTGAATTTTACAAATAGTGGGCAAATTTGAATGTAAATAAATAGTTTTGTACTCCTTAAGAATAAAAAAAAATGTTTCTTATAAAATTAAAATGGGGCTTTTTCTTATTGGAAATTTTTTTATAAAATACTTATACCTTTGTTAAAATAGTTCATATACAAAATCTTCATTATTTAAGAAATGGATCGTCAAATAAACTCACCGTTGGTAGAAACTAAAAATAGAATAGAAATAAACCTATGAGAATAAAACAAAACTGTCAGATAAGATATGTTAGCATATATATTTTATTTTAGGATTTGGATGTATATATGTTATTCTTACATCCATGAAATATATTGGTTTACAAGCGTGTAAGATATAAACATTCCTATCAAAATGATTTAAATTTCCCAAGATTACAATTACAAAATTCTTAATGAATTGATGCAGACGGAATTGCTTATTTTTCTTTGAAACGAATACAGAAAAAGGAACTCATTAAATTCTGTATTTTAAGATCTCATTTCGTAGTGAGAATATAAGTAAGATTTATTTAAGCCCGGATATAAGCTTTAGCTATAAAGGATTCTCTTTTAAAAATAACGTCATATTTAGTTTAATTGCTTTAATCCAATCTAATGTCAAGCATCAGACAGTAATAAGAAAGATGAAATAAATGTACATCATATTTCGTTAAAGACCCTTGCATATAACTGAGATCATACAGTAGATAAATATTTGAAGGAATTTGCTTTAAGTAATTTGTTATATCAAATTGTGAGGGCGCGTTATTAAATTTCGTGCGAGATATTTAAAATTCTGGGTAGGGTAGCAAGTAAGCAAACATGTGAAGTCAGATACTGAGACATATAATTTTAATTTAGTCTAGATGCTGTCCTTAATGGTGCAGACATTTTACATTAACGAATTATGTGTATATTACATTCGTATCGAATACTTACTATCAAAGGAACGTAGGTTTTACTATAAATGTAAATTGTGAACACTTACTGCCTACTGTTAGTTTTCTATAACAATTAGTCTACTGTTTAATTACATCTATGAAGTATAAGTTTGCCTTTGGTTTAAAGTAATTTAGTGTAGCAATAAGAATGGTGGTGATTTATCTGCACAATTGCTCGTTTTCGGATAGCCCCAATAGTTTCCCCCTAACAATTATAGTTTGTTAAGAACAACCCCCAGCTCCATACTTGTTTAAAATTTGCTCATTAAGAAAATAAATGGAGAAAATGTGTGCCATTCATTGATATATAAAAAACATGCCACAAAATAACTCAATATACAGGGTGATTTTAAAATACTCGTGGAAACAGAAATATTGAAATCATAAAGATAACAGCAATTGTGTGTATAATTATGAACGAAAAAGTGTTCTAATTTAAAAAATGCAACTGTTGAGAACTGCGGTAATGTGTGAGGTAGGTCCGTTTCTGTTTACAATATGTAAGTATATGCAGGTTACGATATTGAAAGATCCAAAGCTGGAGGCAAGGATTGCGGTGGGGAGCAACTGCACATGAGATAGCATATTCTGTATTAATTCGCTGCGCATCTTCTTAACTGTGACATCTTTCACATAAATATTTTTTTTCTTGACTTTCTTTTGTGATTTCTTTGAAAATTGAAGACAGCAAACGCGCAGGTAGAGTGCACCACGTGTACGATACATTTCGTTTGTTTACTACAAGGATATCGATGACCTTAAACGTCGAAGCTAATAAGCATTGAGAAGGTGCAACGATATATAAAAGTACAAAAGTCATGTATGTAACTTTGTAGTTTTTCTACAAGTAAATTTACAAATAGCCTGGACTAAAGGTGTCCAGCCTAACCTTATGAATGAATGAACAACTTTTGCCAGCAGCGGCACAGGAAAATAAACGTTCGAGCATCGGGTATCTGACGATCTAGCTAACGGTCTCGACACAACCGATGAGTTGGCTCAACATTCCCTTTCGCTTTACCACGCATTAATATCAAGCCTCTCTTGTGCAATAGTAAAACACGTGACTTAATAATTTAGTTAGAGGAATTACAATAATGTGACAAATGGTTTTGATTAATTTTGAGTTAAGTCCGTATACAAGAATGTGAGTTATTTGGATTAAGAACAGTATCTCTAATTTCATTCAAAGTGACATCGCTGAAAGCGAAAGGCTCGCTAACACTGTCCAACATATCTAAAACGGAAAAAAAATATTTCGAAGTTCTACAGGATCCGACGAGTATATTTAACAGAGATGAAACCCGCTCTCAGTTATGCCTAAAGAAAGAAAAAGTAATAGCACAAGGAGGATCAAAAAATGTATATCAAGTAGCACGAAAGGAAATATAACGGTTATGTTTACCTTTCCTGCCGTGGTTTTTATTTGCCCTGCCAATGTTTGTTTTCACTTACAAAAGAATCCCGCTTAAAATAATTGAAAGCGTTCCAAGAGATTGGGGTGTTGGAAGCAGTGAATTATTTTTTGAGTGTATTGCAAATATCTCACACCCGTATTCACCGGAATAAAAATTACGATTCCCTGTAAATTTGGAAACGATCTAACATATGGGGTCCGTAAGTTATGTATAAATTTAGTGATTAAAAGAAAAGAAAACGTAAGAAACAAGATAATAACGATTGACACAAAAAGCTACCAAAGAAGTTGCTAAAAAGAATTCAAAAGAAAAAATACGACCAAAGTTAAACTTATGCGGAAATTTCGGAATCTACATATAAAGAATTTTGGGTTTGGAAGAGACTTTTAGAGATTAACATTGAGACTTGCAAAGCCTAGATTCTCAACATTTTGTAATGTCAAAATATAAAGCATTTCAGAGAATTTTAGATTATAAAAGAAACGTCATTAGCTAAAAGAATTGATGTAATTCCATGAACTAACATAATTATCTTTAGCTTTTTATAAAAGAGATTTTGTTCTCCTATCTCATTTATAATTGCTGGCACATATATCAAGTTTAATCAAATCCAAGCTTTGTTCCTGTTTAACCAAAGAAACTATATGTAACGTAGAGTAAATTGTAATGTTTCTATCCATTGCAAAAACTCCTAAGAACAATGAAACAGTATAAACTTCTAGCACATAATTTTATCGGAACCATTAGCCTTGCTCCTAGGTTTATCCTTAAGCTATCACCGTAATTACTGTATCTTCTAGATATATATATTTTGTCTTCTAAGAACTGTATTAATTCCTCAACATAAACTAAAGACCATATCCCTTAGCGCGCTGGTTGAGTAAATTTTACGATAATGGTTATAACCCAGAAAACCGTCGCCGATCGGTATTTCAATAGCTTAGAGACCTGGTGAACAACAATTATCTAAATTGCCAGTATCCCTTGGTTTAATAGTTTAACTATCATTTAGTAACCCGGGAATAATTGCAGTTTCTTTTCCGAGCGAATCGATGTCAACCCGCAATAAACAGCTTGAGAAACTTTATGACATAATTAGAATGTAGTGCGGAATTAACGTATTCTATCCTATGTTTTGCTTTGCTTATCGTCTTTCGCATTTTAACCCTTGCTTGTAAACGTACACTGGGATTGTAAAGTTTCATAGCAAGAAATTAAAAGTAATTTATCATATTCTTTATTTCCATAGTGTACTAGGTGGGGTTAAAAGTAACCTCCTTGGGAATGAAAAAAATTTTTTTTTAAATGTTTTTTTATTTTATTCAATATAGTCCCCTTTTAGCTCGATACACTTATTCCAGCGATTTTCCAACTTCTTGATCCCGTCCGAAAAGTAATTTTCCGGAAGGTCTGCAAAATACTCCTCCGTGGCGTCGATGATTTCCTCGCGTGAGCTGAATTTTTTATTGATGAGTCATCTTTTGAGGTTTGGGAAGAGATAATAGTCCGAGGGAGCCAAATCGGGCGAATACGGTGGATGCGACAGCAATTGGAGCCGTAAGTCATTGATTTTAGCCGTGGTTGCGATGCTCTTGTGCGCCGGTGCATTGTCTTGCAAAAACAAAAATTTTTTTCGCTTCATGTGAGGCCGGCTCGCAGCGATTTCGGTCTTCAATCGCTCCAATAATGCACAGTAATACTCGCTGTTGATGGTTTTTCCTTTTTCGAGGTAGTCCACGAAGAGTATGCCATGACAATCCCAAAAAACCGACGCCATAACCTTTCCGACCCATTGGGCCTCCCTCGGCCGCTTCGGAGCACTCGTGCCGGCTTCAGTCCATTGCCGGGCACTCATTCTGTTCTCTGGTGTGTAATAGTGGATCCAGGTTTCATCAACAGTTACCAATCAACGCCAAAAGTCCGCCCGATTCCGCATCAGCAAGTCCAAACACTCTTTCGAAGTGCTCTCGCGTTCGTGTTTTTGGTCAGGAGTGAGCATGCGCAGCACCCAACGACAGGATAACTTTTTCATATGCAAAATATTACCCAAAATATGGCGTGTGCGCTCAGTACTAATCTTTGTGGTATCTGCTAGCTCGCGGACCTTCACTTTCCGGTCAGCCAACACCATGTCGTGTATTTTTTTGACATTGTCATCTGTAACCGCATCGGAGAGCCTGCCGCTGCGGACTTAATCGGTAGTGGAGTTGCGGATATTTATCCAACTTTTCTTTTGTTTCCTTCGCCGTTTTGCCTCTCAAAAAATAATGTTTTATAAGAGAACGAAAATCGTTTTTGTCCATACTCAACATGATGCCAAACACGTCAACAACAATCAGCTGTCAAAACAAAACTAAATACAGTATCGCACTGAAATTTGCCATGGCTGCCTAAATATGAACGGACTTCAAGGCACCATAACCTTTTTTGCAGTAGCAGCGCATTCTGGCGGTCAAGGAGGTTACTTTTCACCCCACCTAGTAGAGTAGCGACAGAAGATGATATTAAAATGCTTTTTAAAATAGATAGAAATCTGAATACTGATGTTAGCTATTAATAAAAAAATTAGCACACATTTCTGAATAAAGAAAAACAAAAGTGAAAATGATTCAGAGTAGCGAATTAAAAAAAAAAATTAGTCTTCAGCCGAAAAATCGTAGTTTTTTATTTATTTCTTAATTCTTCATATATTTTAAATTTTCGGTTATTTCAAAACACATCGTTCTATATTAAGTACTAAAAGATACAATACTCGGTACTTTACTTCTAACACTCCGTAATATATAACTTCCTCTTGAAAGCTATAAATTGTCGACAAGTATAGGAATATAAGGAAGGCTATAAAAAGATAATATGAGTCCTATTAAGGATTACAAATCAGCAAACAGTAAACAGGTTATCAATCACTCCTGTTCAAATATTAAACTTGGGGATGGTATCATAAGTGCACATCCGCTTTCAGCAAGTTAGTGTATCAGTTACTGTAAATATCCATCAAATATAAAATATAGGTCATCAGGTAATGGACATAAACAATGTATTTATTTTGGCTTATATTAGTTAAATAATATCTAATAACGTCTGCGCAACAGTTAACAAAGGAACATGATTATGAGTGTCGTAAAGGAAGGGAATCAAGTCAAAGTGATATAACCAAATATACAAGGTGTTGGAAAAAGTGTCACAAACTTTGACCAGGGATAAGTTGACTCAAAATACATAGAAAAGTTTGCACTATTTTGCACCACCATCATATTTGTTTACAAACTATATGACTAACGCACGCAAGAAACTCAAATGAGACGTGCTAAGCACCCAGTATTGCACGGCAGCAATGGCATCTTTCGACCTAATGATATTCGATCTGAAACTCTACGCTAGATCCGAATGTACCCGATATTTCAATTTTTTTATAACGTTCTGTACGGTTTTAAATATCATAACAGAAAGAAGTTAAGATAATTGTCAGGGGATCCTATAAACTACTATCAATTCACGTTTATCCAGAAGTTTTGCTGGTTAAATATTCTACAAATGTGCAGGATCACCATTCTGCTAGCACTTATTCCCATATTTGTTACCTTTGGATCAGAGACGTGCCACCTAAAAATTCGCTCTGTTATTTTTGCAAAAAGCATGGTGCAAATATTTAAGGAAGGAGCTATCTGTAGTTGAATATGGCACTGAAAACGGAAAGGATTTCTGATGCTTTGAAAAGTTACTAAAGTATGTGCCGTACTTTGAAAGGAGGATAAAGCCGATGTCAAGAACTTTGTTAAATCCTTTCAATAATTCCTATGTTCACCAAAGTATTTCAGACAATTATCAACAGAGACATTGTTTTGCCACTAAATCTTTGTCATATTCTTTTTAATGTGGATTTACAACACGCAGAGCTGCTCTACACCATTTGAACTTTTCTCGAGATTTTCACAGCATAGATTATGCGATTCTATTTAACAGATTGAGTAAATTTGGCATTTAACAGGTCCTTAGTCAATCTGATTCGTTTTTTATAGTAGGAATTATATACTTCCATCATCCACTCTCCACCTTCAAAGCTTGTAACTCATTTTCAAGTCCTTGTATAAAGTATGAAGTGGATGTGCTATTAGAAACGTTTCTTTCCCCAACAAATAAAAATAGAAGCGACATTTGTGTTATCTTATCTAACATAGTAATTTCTTATTCTTCCTAATCCCGTGTTCGCATCTAGATAACTTCATGCTTCGCTTTATCTTCTCTTGCAACCACTAATAACGTGCATATACTTTCTACCAACGCAAGAAACTGCTAGTAATAATATTCCAGAGCGAACCTTCACTCATTGCGACAGCATAATACAACAGCTTCTTATCAATGCAGAAGATTGATTATGCCTGGAAGGTCTACTTTACACTCGCTATGTAGTTCAGAAAACGAGTTCTGCTGCAGTAACCCTGCTTGACGTATAATATAGCAGGGAATTAAAAAAACAAGTTAAGACGCACACGCAAAAGAGAAACTGGAACATGTCACTGGATGATTTGCAACTTTGTATATGTTAATGTAACACGCAAGCGTTGATGTTAAGATATTGTAGTTGTTCGTATATAAAATAAAGCACTGCAGGTAAACCTTACATTTTCATCGTATTAACAATAATAAGAGCTTGGTGTTATAGTTTGAAAAACAAAATCCTAAATTGTTAGAATATAAACGAAAATGTTACGTGTTGCAGGTGTTATAACTACTATTCCATAAATATATTCTCTATATCGACAGTGTTTATTTTATTGGAATTTTCCTGAAATTTCAACATCGTTAAGCTGTTTAAATAACAATACAGAAAAATTATAAAATTTCTTATCGCTATAAATTCAACATTTTCTGCTGGTTAAATCAATCACCAAACATACACAAACAGTGTTTTTGCCACTAAAAATTTGTTAAAATAAGATTAAAAATAAATATTTTACACTTTTTGGAAACGCTTCTAATTCCACTCCATGTAATTAGGAATTTACAACTCCAAAACGCAGAAATATAATACCTTTTGAGCATGTTGCCCTTTGTTTAACATAGATTTTGGATGATAATAACTCCAATTGGAAAATGTTGGTGTTGATCAACGATCTAACTTAGAAAAGGAGTTAAGGTGACACCAAATTCTAAGTTAGAAAACCATTATTGAGACTTCTCGTAATATTGTTAGAATAATTCCGAAAGTAAAAACAAAATAATTACAATTCCTACTGCTAACTCCGCATATAGACACAAATTTACTTTGTGAAAATGAAATTTTACTCGGGAACATAAGTGTTAGTATTAAATTACACAACTGTGCTCGCTTTTAACTACTTGCGCATTTGGATGTGACCGGAACTACCCATGCTGGTTCTCTCACGTCCAAATTTAACACCGTATTTCTTTGTGTGTATGCTCGACAAAACGTTATTGTGTCTGATCATTATAAGAATATATTAAAAACGCAGAGTTTATGAGTGGTGCCTTTTAGTAATTTTTTAGTTAAAATTCCGCTTGGAATACATAGTATTATCTTTGTTAGCTTTATTTTATGCTTACTACCATTTGTTTCTGCGGCCTCGCCCTTCTCTCCCTCTTGACTGTAAAGGCTTGATATTTGTATAGGAATGAAATTGGTGCGGTTATTTCATTATGGGATATATGGGGTTTAGTTTCTGCCCTTGCATTATTGAACAAAGAGCCGCAATGTTATGATATTGAAAACGTTACGTGAAGTTAATTTTAAATTTCCTTTGTGAATCCTTCCAGGGAGGTTATGATATTGAACCTACAAGAGTTGAATATAGTCATATACAAATTAGGTATCATTACATGAAATCGCATTGATTTCATTTCGTTTCCCTTTGTCAACAACAAACATTTTTATGAAGATAGGCTGTGAAAATATAAAGATGGCCGTAAGTAAAGGGTATTCGTATAGATAGGAATTCCTTATAATCGGTTCGGGAGACTTTGAAGCTGTTCGTTACCTCAGGTGGCCACTTTAGACAGGTGGCCGTTAACACAGATTTTAACTTTTCCAATATAATAAAATCATGCGACTGTTCATCAAGAAAGTAGCATTTAAACATTTAAAAGCAAGAAAGAAGGATGTTATCGGTGTTACAGGCGCTTAATAAAATAGTCTCCTAGTCAGCACTACGAGCAACAGTTATTACTAAAAATGAACAATTAGGCTATCCTAAAGTCGTATTTAAGTCGCAATTATAAGTTTGTGCCAATGACAATGGGAGTCACGAGGCCAAAGTCTAATCGCTTCACTCGTCATTTCCCATCAGAAGATTTTTATTAAGATAAACCATGCACAATTCCATATTAATTACAAATATATATAATGTAATCGAATTTATACAAATAAGCAAAGAACAAGAAATAATCAGCACATAATTTTCTCATTTTTCGTTAGATGTGTCATTTTAGTTGCTACGTCAGGGTTGGTAAATGTAGATTTTTGTTAATTTAGAATAGATTTAATACATATTTTATGTGGTAAGAGACTGTGATTGTTTATTCATCCGCTTGCCATACACTACTTTAGATGTTTTCAATAGAAATTCAATTAATATGCTAAACATATAATAACAAGTTTAGTACATGAATTCAGAGAAATTTAGCAGTATTAGTGTACACTTAATAGACAGAACCGAAACAATAAACTATTGTGTGAGCCAACAAATAGACGTTTGAAATATTTTCATTATCAGACGCTAGAAGGCACTAGTCATCCGATGTTCATTATATATCAAAGAGCAGAGAACATTCTATTTAGATATTAGCAAAACTTATTAAAATAAAACTTGTTTAAAATGCTATATTAGAGCATTTCATAATATACATAAATATTAAGGAATTACTTTATATTTTAATCTCGTATATAGTTTGAAAGCTAGAAGAGAAAATGAATCTATTTTATACTTTAAAGCATTTAAAAGCTTTCTCGACATGGATTTACTTATATTATTTGAAATTGATAGCTAGGCTATAAATAATTCTAACAGAAATCGTTTTGTGAAGAGTTGGACTTCTTTTAAGCATCGAGATTCTTCAGCGTACGATATTGAGAATATGTCGTTGTAATATTAGAAAGTGAGTATATGGATGACGAATTAAATCAGTCCTTGCAAGATTATTTTGCTACTTCAACAAGTAAGAATAGTAAACCAATGGAAATCCTTAATAAGAAGCAAGAAATTCTTAATGTTAGGGCTGTAGCTTTGGTAGGAACTACAGTGAATAGTATTCTTCAGTGGCCACAAAATCTCAAAAGTAAAAACAGAACTAAGAAAAGAGTACTTCTGACAAGTAAACACATGTAGTTGAGGAGAAAGAAGTAAAAAAGAGAACAGATGAGGTTGAAAATAAAAAATAAAGCAAAGTAAAATAAACAAACAGCAATCTAAAATAAAGAAAAAGAGTGTTTGGGATTTTTGATTTGCTGTTGCAGGTTGTTTTCTGTTCTAAAAACCTTATTTAACACTGTTGCTGGACCTAAGCTCGAATATGCCTCACCTACTCACACTATACTGTCCAAAAATTGGCAATTGAAAAACCTCAGAGACGTTTTCTCAAATATTTATCGTTAAAACTTGACCGTGTCTATCCACCACGTGAAGTAGAATATGATCATTTACTTACAAAGGCATAATTTCACTTCTTTAGAGAGCAGAAGGATGAGTGCTAGATTTTTGAAACAGTTGGTTCGTCATGACGTTGATTGCACTGCTGTGCTTTCGCAAATTAATTTTGCGTCACCTACGTATAATATCCGTCCTTTTGATATCATTAAAATACCTTTTGCGCGGTCAAATGTAGTCAGAGGTGCCCCACTTAGACACCTCTAATAGATGATTTGAGAATTTCTTTGTTTAATGCTTGAATAATTTTTCTGTTCTAATTTCACTTTGTAATTCATATTAATATTGTTTCGATTCTATTTCTAACATATTTTAATATACTTTAAATTTAGTTTAGAAATTGTAGCACTAAATTTGATGATTATTATTTTTGTCCTGTTACTGGCGTTTTGCTGTTGGACAAATAAATATATTATTATTATTACTATTAATTATAATAAGGAACAACATAGATGTATGCGGTTGTTGTAGCAGAACAATATTACAAATTTCTCTTTTATGCGTAGAGACGAATTTGAAAGAATAGCTGCAAACATATGGATATGGTGTACCAGAGGAAGAAAAGAAGCGCCAACCCCAAAAATGAAACAATTCTGACTGTTAGAAGAGGTTTTAGAATTATGACGTAATGCAGAATATAATTTAAATTCTTTGAAAAAAGCGCATGTGCACATTGGCTAACCTCAAATTTAAAAAAAAAATAGTTGTGATTCATTCTTTATTACCGAAATTCGACAATACCAAAAACACAAAAAAAAATTTGCCACAAATTATTGCGGTTTTTTTATTTTTCAAACATAAATTAAACTTAATGGCTGCTACACATTTATATTTGCACCTATTTACTAAGCTATCTTTTAGTTTGGATATTCCCATTAATATATATTCATACTTTCCAATCACTATGAAATACATTTATGTTTACTTGTCTCTCTTTATAACTCTCTTATAGCGTTTTCGACTTATTGCACTTTACGCGTGGAGTATATCTATCTCCCTTACTAATATTATGTATTAAAATAAGATGGAAATACAATCAGTGGATAAAAGTGCAGTAAGTCGAAAATGCTATTAAACAAGTCAAAATACAATCTCTCTTGTTTCAAATACGTCGGTTACTATAGGCTTTTCTAGATGGCATGCTTTTTGATATGTACATACATAAAAGCCGTAACAACGTAAACGTACTGTCACCTTTATTCTTGTAATGTCAAGTAAATTGGTGCAAAAGTTAGTTAAGCAAAAGATATTACTGAGGGCATTCTGTTTATTGCAAAATATAACGTCAAAAATCAAAGAGAAATGGTTTAAATTAAAACCCCGGAATCAGCTGATCTTTCATTTCTTTTTATAATAGCTTTGTGTAGACCAGCCAGTAACTCCCCAGACAATCACAGTTACAAGGCTATAGAGTTGCAAGTAATCTAGGCCCTGACAGAAACTATTTGAGAAACCGCTGTTATCATTTAGTCTGCATATTAAGTCTGACATTGTCATCTAAGACCCTCCCTAAGGGTTGTTTGGAACTAAACAAGTTTGTTTATCCTGCCTTGTTGTGCTAGATATGTCATTTTACAATAGTTATATAGGATAGCAATATATTTTCCATATATTTAAAATTCTTGCTCTAACCGCTATTTTAAACCACTATTAATAATCTAAGTTAGCCCAATTAGGCACTTCTAATCAAATTTGGCTTCTATAGTTTGTTCCAATAACAATTAAACGATGGTTAGTAAGTTTGCAGTTATGTCTTACTTGTTAGAATACCTTTCAACCAAAATTTTATAATAAATTCTGTTTATTTTTTTTGATAACGAGAAGTAAAAATATTTAACTTTTGGGATTTCTTCCATGTAATTAGTACTCTAAAATATTGGAAATAAAAGTAATCTTTTTGCGTACGTAAGAACTGCAGAAGAATTTCCGAAACTAATCCGAAAATTAAGTATAATATTAAATAAAATGTCTAAAGTAAACATACACACCCGTGCACAAATGCAATTTGAAAACAACACATACAAAAATATGAAAACTAAAGATATACATATTTTCAAATGCATCAAAACAACACTAAGTAGATGAAATGAGTCTGTTTGTTGTCTTAACAAAATGTTTATCTGAAAATCACCCGTTACATTTCGCGCTGTTTACTACAGATTCTAAAATAGTTCAAATAGACAAATTCCATACATTATTTAACGACGTATCTTATATAATGTGGAAAACCTATTGATGGTGGCTTTTACAAAGAAACAAAAAACATTCGAGATTAGAAGATGATTGCAAAGAAAAGAATTAATTGTATTACTATATATATAACTACGGAACTGAACAAATTTAAACAAAGACGTTTTTGAACACATATTTAGAGTGCATATTCACATACATTTTCTTGTTACAATCATAATTATTTTCCTGTATCATTTGAGAACAGAATCTACTCCCGACAATCCGCAGATAGTGATTTGAATCGTAATCAGCTCCTGTCAAATGAATGCTTGCCTTCATTAAAATTCCGGTCGCAATGCGCTAAACTCGATTCGCGAATTCGTTTTCCTTTTGGTTACCATTTATAACAACCCGAAATAAAATCAAATATTAATTTAGCTTTTCTCTTCATTTCACCGGGATTTTTTTTTTGTTATCTAAATTAATTTGCATATCTATGCGGTAGAAAAAGATTCAGGATAGAATAAGGAATTGAAAAGCTCTGGAGCGCATACATATATAAAAAAATATAGGGTTCAGTAATAACTTAGACGCGTCAAAAAGGAAAATATAATACTACAGTACATGCATTTTTTGTTAGCGGAAACCCCGCCCTCACGCGCATCTTACATCATGAACTCGAAGAAGCAGGCGGAGCCTAGTCGGTGGATGGCGTACTGCAATACTGCAATACACACTAAATTATGATATTTGAACGAATCGCGAAAACAGCGGAAGTACCTTTACTTCGTCTGTAAGTTATAAGGATTTTTCAGATTTCTTCGAGTGTATCTCACTCTATTCACTCTTGCTATAGTGTATTCGCCATCTGAAACTGCATGTACTGTAATTTACGTAATACTGTAACAAGCAAGTACTCGACGCTAAGGCATTAAAAACACCAAACACTTCCAAACTCCTTAGCATAAAGCTTCATTGTATTGAACGTACTTACGTTTCAAAATATTTAGTTTACTGACGATGCAGTATTAATACCATTTTATATAAGTTCATTGTTCCACCGCGTCTATATTGATATCACTTGGAATTACTTAAAAAGAAAATTTTTTGGGAGATAATTAATCGGCCCTGGATGAAGTGGATAACTAGATTTGTTTCAAGAAACAAACAAATAGATGTACGGCAGAATTATTTTCTGTCGGCAGAAATCTTACCCTCAAGCGCATCTTGCGGTACTAGCTCGAAGAGACGGGCGGAGTCCGGTCGATGGCTGACGTACAGTACTGCAGATATATATTAGAATAAAAACTAAATATCGTATTTTATACGAATCGCGAAGATAGTGAAGGCTATATTCTCACATACAAGTTATAACGTTTCTCCATACTTCTTCGGGTGTGTCTCACTCCATTGAGTACACCCTCTTGCTATCGCGAGTAGAATTAGAGATGCAGCACATTAGAGTTTCTTGTCAATGACAATAAGAAAGGATATGATACCATTTTATCCACGTCGCACGAAAGGCTTTCTAAGATCGGCTTTGAAATCGCATTAACATCATCTAATAACCATAAAAGTACTTTAGGAAAGTAGGTACCTACATCAGAAAACCGGTAACTTGTAAGATATTATAGAAAGTTTGTATCATGTATACATTGGGGTTACTTAAAATTTAGAAGGTTCAACGGATCTAAGTGTATCTAACTTTATGCCTATGACTATCACACTGACAAAAGTCAATGCTAGGTTTTTCCACTATCACCAAACAACAATAAATTGTTGTTATTGTTGTTATTGTTACACCAAAGGTTCCAAAACCCAATTACTGGGTTTATGCCTATGCTTGAAAGGAACCGTGAAATAGATAAACTAATTAAGAGTATAAACAGTTATGAATAATTGTTTATTGTGAAAATATAGACATTTTGTAAAAACTGTAAATCAATGAATTCTGATTTAGGGCTTTTAAACTCTAGCCTTTTGTGTTTTTCGACAGTTTGATTATAGCTTCGCTATTGAGACTTGTGTCCAGTGTAATGAAGCTTGTGGTGAAGTATTTTAAAGTGTGTGCCTTTATTGTTCATTAAATCAAACGCAAATAAGTAACACCTGATGATTAAATGAAGGTGCAGATTAATGGTTTAATATAAAACCCGATATAAAGCGCTGAAATACAGTTTTTGATAATCTAATTATCGCTGTATGATATATGGTATTTTGATGGGATTTTTCTATGTTTATTAAAGGAGGTTTTAAAAGATTTATTCAATTATTAAGTTATTGTGTATAAACAATTATTCAAAATTTATGATGCCGGCATTATATAGATTTCGTTCATCCACACGTTAGTGTTGCCTGGAAGATTATACATTATATCTGATGTACTTGCAATACAAACTTCGTATCTCAACCTCTAATAATATTTGAGACAGCTATTACTGATAATGCATTTAATATAATTCCGCTAAAGTAAGATACTTAAAACTGAGCCGATTATTCTGAGAAGGAGGCGTAACAGAGACAATATATGGTTTTCGTTATAGTGGAAAAGAATCACTCGCAGTAAGACTTTAACGTACTTAGATATTACTCTAGTCTAGACGATCACGAGGCCTTCAAAAATCATATGAAGGACAGCCGTCACTAAGGCTGAGAAACCCTGTTAGGATCCTACCAAACATAGGGGGCCCAGATGCGAACAGAGAGCGGTAGTCTGCAGCACCGTGCACAATATTGTCTTATATAGAGCCCCTATTTGGTATAAAGTGCTGCAAGTGGTTTCAGCTTACAAAACTATGGCGGGAGGGAATAGTACCCATCAACTTAATGACAAAGGAAACAGAATTTATATATGCGGACAGGAATGATGAGAGGAGTCCCAATGCAATCAGTATCAGGGAAAAATATATTAATTCCTGTTAGACCAGATGGGATCAGGAGATTGCGAAAGTGTAGTGGTCCAAGCGACTGGTCGCTAACTTATGGGTATAGATAAGGCCTAGGCATCGGCAAACGAAATTACTATCTGACACAAGCTCTAACACGGCATGATTGTTTCCAGTCCTTTGCCAAGCGTATAGGCAGAGATGATTCTATTGCCTGCATATATTACTTAAAAGCAGATAGCGTGGAACATACCTTATTCGAGTGCGAAAGATGATGTGACTTCAGGGCTGTGGCTTATGCTAGCATAAAATACACTTTAAATCCGGATACAAAGATGCCCACCAGAAAATTAAACCCTCAAATGGTCAGAGATATTATGGCTAATAAAGAAAGGAAGGAATTTTAGAACAGGCAACGCAGAACTATATGTCCCAAAGATGATTCCGGAATGTCAGAAAAGGTAGAGGAGGGGTTTTACTCGGAGTTACGCTCAACACTCTTGGGCACACTGAAACCGTTATCAGAGCTAAGCGATTTTCCCGCACCAAAAAAATGTTTCATTTGTGCAAATGAGAATTTAATTACACTCTTCGTATAATAACAAATCAGTCATCACCTAATTTTAGGTAACATTAGAATATGTAACATTGCTGGATACCTATCGTTTGGTGTTTAATCTCATGTCATTTTCTGCTATAAATTATAAAATATGTAATTAATTTTCTCACTTATATAATAATTGTTACTTAATGCAAGTTCCAAACACCTGCAGATTATAATTCAAAATTTAACTAATCGTAACTGATTGTTGCAACGGTATCTAGTTTACTGCAGAAAGTAAACTATTACCAACGCTACTCAATATACAACGTCAGGCACAAACGTTTTTCACCCAATCCAATAAATTGAGTGAAATCAAATTGCAAAAGTTAATTAAAACATTCCTGAAGGTAATTGTAATACATATGAAATACACCTTTCGATGAATGCATTAATTTTTAGGTTATTGTCGGTACGTTTATGTATTTTACACATTTTATGTATATTATGGATAGGTTTGGTACAGTAAAATTTGCCTGAGTTGACGGAAAGTCCGCCTCTAAGCGCAGTTTACGTCAAGTGCAGGAAACGGCTGGTAAAGCCTACTGGATGGATGACGTACATACATACTCAATTACGATTTTGATACGAATCACAAAGATAGTGGGGTTGGCTATATTCTCGCGTGCGAATTATACCGATGCTCCTTATTCCGGGGTTGGGTGTATCTCATTACATTGAGCACGCCCTCTTGCTGTCGCGCATCTGCCAACTGTGGATTTTACTGTAGATATTTCATAATATTTTAATATACACCATGTCTAATACGTGTTGAACAAGATATCCCCTTACGTCAGTCCTGGACTAAATAATTTTAATTTTTCATTCCGTTTTCTTAAAATAAAATGTTTATTTGTCGAACTGTATTTGCCACGCCTTATAATTAATATTTTGCGACACTTTTCTTTTTTTATCTTTTACGCTCTGTATATATTTACACAAATGAAAACTGGAAGCTATGTGTTAATTTAAGTAGACCCAGATTTATGGAAATATATATGCTTTACTATCTGTTGCTAGTACAGCATTTGCGTGTATGCGTGTGTGTGTTTGTTAAGGACTTTGTTAATTGCATTTCATACAATTTGGTCCCTGTGAGAGCTAAAATCTACTCGAGTCAGGAGACGTTTTTTTTTTTGTTAGGAAAAAGGACGTGTTAGACATAAAAGCAGTTCTGAAATGCATTTATAAAAGCTACGCACTGAGCTGTTTTCAGGTCAAAACAGCAAATAGTGTACGAGTGAAGTCTTGTCATACTGTAGGAGCAAGTTAATTTTATTTTTAAATTTGAGTTTTGTTAATAATATTATTTTAACTTCTTAGCATCACTTACTTTCAAACTTATTTGAAAATTACTAGAAATGAATAATAAAAGTTTTTATAATTTATTTTGTAATTATTTTTTTAATTATTCTCTTGTTGCACAAATTATACAAGAAAATTGTATAAGAATATTAGTATAGGAACTGCTTCTCTTTTTGATACAGCCGTATCGCATAAAGTCGTTCTTGCTCTAGTAATTTTATATACTTCTTTACGAAAATTATGTTATTATTACTTCCTCAATTCGCTTTTGATTAATTCCACCATTTTAATACCTACTCGATAAAATAAATATAAAAATAGCGCATAATCGTAAAAAAAAACACTGCGGCTAAAATAATAATAGAATGTAAAAGTTTTATTGCGAAGCAACAGAACTAACTGTGCAAATTTAATCAGGTAAACCTTTAATCTAAATATACAATCCTAATATCTCTGCGTTTTCTTAAATATTTTTGAATAAAATGCAAATAATTACATTAGCCAACACAGAGTTCCCTGTCATAATCGTTAGATATCTATTTTAGAGTATACATTAGATCTAACTCCAGATTTCTTTGTGGACAGTCATCTAACATAAAATATCCGACAACACTAAGGCTTTTGGCTTTTTATATTTGATCTCGGCCATTCCAAAATCCCGGTTTTTAGCTTGTTGATCGAAATTATTGTTTGGATTCTTTGTTGGTTTACCTGCCTTTTTTGCAGTAGTGAGAATCTTCAGTGTTGATTTCAATTTTCACGCTACTGCGTCAAAACGATTCCTACTAAGTTTTAGCAATTCTATAAGTCTTGTTTGATAATTTCCCTAACAAAAACCTTTCTATGAGTTTACATGGTTATATTGTTCCGGCGTTATTTGTCCTCCTAGTTGTGTTTTTTATATGGAGGCGATGGTTCTTATTTTACTAACTCATCAACTGTTTTGTTTCCTTTTATTCCTGAATGTTTAGATATCCACAGTAAAGTGGCAGTGGTCTGTTAGGCTATTCAATTCTTGAATGCATTCCTAAACTAGTTTTGATTGTAAAAAACATATTTTTTTGATAACCTTGACGGAAGACACTAAAACTTTACTTACTCAAATAGATTTAATTGTAGAGACATCGTTGTAATTGTAGACGTATTTTAAGCCAGTTATAAGATTGTTGAAAGTTCTAAGTAGTCATAATCCATTTAAGAACTGTTGTTTTTCAAATCTATTTAAGTTTCAGTTCAATCCTAGAACGGTTAACCGATTTATTAGCTTTTTTAATATATTTTTCTTCATTAAGATAAGAAATGGACATCCATTTTGCAGAATTATACTCTTTTTGTCGGTACGTTTTCAAATTTTTAACGACCAGGGTGCATGTCAAGCAAGTCAACTTTTTGCGTTGATACATGTAGAAATGTTTTAAAACGACTCACACTTAGTTCAAAATTACGCAAATTATTACACTATGGTATGTTTCTTCGCGCTTTTGATAATATCTGACACCCTTGTCTCAACGCCACTCTTACGCGTTTATTATTCGCAAAGCATGAAAGTACGTTAAGTCTGTATTTGAAATTAAATCCGATACAATGTACTTGTTATAATACTTTAATACCTACTACATTACGAGGACGCACGTATTTGAAAAATCCGTATAATTGATTAATTTGTACCAAGCCATGTGAATGAACGAACACATGGAAATTATATAACATTTCATAGTGACAGATTGGAATTTTTGAGCATAGACAAACTTCCATTGTTTGATTTTTTTTTTTTGTAATGAACTCATCAGTAGAATTTTTATGGACGATGAACCAATAACTAGGTAAAGCAGAGATTTTTGCGCACACATTACCTTTATACGTGCAATTTTGACAAGCGTATGATGCAAACGTAATTTCAATTTAATTGATGGACACATGTTAGGTGGATTGTACTGCAGTAAACAGCCACTACAGCATATCGATTTTACCATATAAAGCTTCAGATATTTCGAATGGGATGAACCACATTTGATTTTGCCTAGGGATAATTTAGCTTTGGAATTACGAATTACTATTAAAATATACATGTTTGTAGTTTCCATGTGCGATCTCTAATTTATGGAAGCTCTCCAGATATTCCATGTATATTTAAAATTTTCTGCTTACGTAATGCGTTCCTTTTTGACAATTGGTAATTTTACTAAACTCACAGTTTTATATACGGAAAAGCAGAAAAAGATGTAGTACTTTTATTTATTCCTTTACTGCCCTAGTGTTGTCTCTTGTTTTTCCTTGTTGTGTGATTTTTTGTTATTAAACTGACACAAGAAATAACTAAAGAGTCGAACAAGCACTACGGTCTGATTCACTACCTTCGACCTGGAAAATATCGACAAGTATATCTCCTTGTTTATCTAGCTGATCGCGTGTTTGAACTATATTTACAATAGTATTTCGAACCCACCTATTTTTTGTGTACGATTTTGAGAGGCGTTCATATAGCGGCAATACAGAAAATTATTTCGTATATTACATGCTCTTCAGCGCAGGCTCGATCTTTGAGGAAATATTTATTTTTTACTTCAGAAAAAGAAGTCTGTTCTAAAAAAGTTTTAGAAAGTTAAATGCAGCATAACCTAAGAATATTTTTTTTTTTACTCAATACGTTGACCCCGAAGTAGGTAAATAGCATGTATATCATTCCATTTTTGAATTTTAGATGAGAAAAGTAAAATGAGTTTACTCTTAACAATAACTAGAGTTGGGATATTTACAGCTTATTTACCTACAGCTGCACAGTTTGAGAGCAACATACGTCGTGCTGAAAAGGTATTATATTTAAAAAATCACCACTCTACATCTATGGATGCAATGCAGAATTAAAATAATATTTAGAAGTAGCCTTAATCTTATGATATCACAATCTTTGTTTATATCATCAATAAACTCTCGCACTATACATCAACCGATGGTTTCCTTTTTCCCTTCCGTATATCCGTCATAAAAATTGTGCATAAAAATTCGCTCGGTACTAACACTACTAACATACATATACGCAATTCTATGCTGCATCTGTTTTATTCCATTACACTGACGGATGCCCTACGTACTTAATATGAACTTGGCGCCCGGGAAGAACTCCCAACTCTATTTATAAGAAACGTCTCATGTAAATTATGCACGAGGTTTTGAAGGGTGTGTGGTGGTTGTTTCATTACTCTGTCTTATATCCAAGCTTGAGGCGCAAGGGGATGGCCGGGAGACAAGGAGCATTTATAAAAGACATGTATAAACACATACAATTCCTAGTTCTACGATGTAAAAATTTTCGATTGTTCTTTGTATATATTTCGTATGCATACTGTTGTAGTTCGTAGAAATAGATTTGGTCGACTGGCTACTCAACCGATGAACACATGTAGTTGAAATACATCGGCGTAGCGATAAAATTACTATTTTAAATCGTACTGAATAGTAATGATGTGTAAAATTTAAAAAAGCCTGTTTCTGCTACTTTTACTTAGCAGTTTAAAAAAACTGCTACTTTCTGTAGCAATTTTCCTTGTACATAGCGATATAGCACATGACACAGTTTCTATACGTCTACAGTTTTGTATTTGTGATTACAGCCTGAAACTGCAGGCTTCACAGGATACATACATATATGGATATACTTTTTATAGATTTACGTATAATATTAAGAAATAATAATTAATATAGCACCGCATTTGCCTTATAATTGAAGGTCTAATAATATAAACAATCGACTAATAAATAAAGTATAATTCAAATCTATTTCATAATAACAGTAAAAATTTAATAATCACATGAAAATAATGATTTTATTACATATGCATCCAAGCTTCAACTACTTATAAAATGCTCTAAATTAACAAATTATCTCTCTACGTATGCCTTCATATCTACGTAATACGCACTAATACTAAACTTGAAGCAGCTGTTGCATACTATTTGATGCTATGAGTAATATCGAATGCAAAAAGAAGCAATTTTCCAAACAGGATATTTAAAAACTATCACTGATATAAATCTTGCTTTATGTTTCGCAACCTGCTACAAAGAAATATTGTTTTCGTTACCTGACGATTGTGTGGTAACCTAATAGTACATTAGAAAACTGCTATAGAATGTAGCCGTTTCTTTTGATATTGATTAGCTGCTACGAACTGTTACTCGTAGCTGCTACAAAGTAGCAGACTGCTTCGTAGCAACCCATCACTACTTCTCGAACGAAGAGCCTATGAAGTGGGCATAAACAAATCCTTTGTTTGCACAAAGGCCTAAACACCCCCTCCTTTACTCATGTCTTCTGTTTCATATTCGTGCGCTTTCCTTTTTACTTTTATTTTATACTGGAAGAATGCCACACACATAAAAATGTTGAGTTAGTTCTAACATCGGTGGAATCTAGGGAACACTTTATCGGTGTTTCCTGGCGTCTATCCGTTTTTTGGTGTTAATATAAATGGAGTTAGCGCTTCTAATGTCGGAAAGTGTTGAGTTTGAATTTAAAAATGAAATGTTTACCACTGTTATGTGAACGGTAATGAATATATAAGACTCAAGCTTCAGTGATTTGGTGTTACAAATGTCACAGATACTGAGTTAAACTGGATATAACCAATTTGCAACAAATAAATAAGTGTAGATTTACACTTTTAGTTAATTTTTAACGATTAAGATCGGTGATAGCTCTTTCTATTGTGGAGAAAGTACTTTATTATACCGTGTAACTTCACTCCTTTTTGTCTTTTTGTTTAATTTTGGATGACATCTTTACCTTATGGGGTTAGAAATGTGTTGAATTTATCCTTTCTCCTGGCTAATTCTTTTGACTTTTTTCCTTTTTCACTTATTTTAAAATGTAATTTATTCTGAAAGAGATATTAGTACCACCAAATTTGATTAAAAGTAATAGTTCTTGTAATACTTTATCCAATTGGTAACATCAGTTGCACGGATAACCTCTTTGCCGAAAATTTTTTATTCGTGCGTTTGCTATTCTTAATGCAAGGCGATTTAGTTTTTCTGTTATTGCTGTTACATTTACTAGTTTATTGCAATTAAGTAACACTATGGTTTATTAATGTATTATTCTTGTTCCAACGGCCAATAAATACTCTTATTATTATTATAGTACAACATATTAATAATAATAGCTAATTTAATTTCTGGAGAAAACAGATTGAAACAAAGGAAGAAACAGCATAGAGACAGATAAAATCGTTTTCCCTATGTTTTGGGGATTGTTGTATATTTCATGACACACAGCGCATTTATTTTAATTTATGAATTCCAGGCCCAAAATATATATTAAAATATATGTACATATTATATGAAAGAAATTGCCATTTATTTTTCCCAACATTTGCCCTAGCTATTTCTATTTCTGCCATTAACATTTCCCAGACATTTTTCTTGAATAGACCTCATTATCTCGGGCATTTTTTGGACATCGGCTTTGTCCTGCAGTCGATTTATGTGCCACAGCAAAAAGAATTCCCTTTGAATTTCTGAATACATACTTTTTTTGTTCTGTTTGTTAATTTACTGTAGGTTATAAATATAATACATTACAGTTAATTTGTAAATGTTATAACGTCATTCAGCTCAGGGGTATTTTTTCAGTTTGCATAAAATATTTTATTGTATTTAATCTATTTTCTTAGCAATAACACACAGATAAAAATTTTACGGTAAACATTTTATACCGAGCAAATTGTATAGGTAGCAAAATAGCAGTAACATTAACTGGTTTTAGAAGATAACTTACACCTTTAAATCTTTGGTAAACTTTCTTACACTTAAAGAGATTAGTATTTCACTGTTTCTGCAGTGTTGTGGAAAAATTATTTTAATCACTAAAAGCTATATATCCCTCTCACATTCTCTCTGCCTCTCCATTGTGAAAAAAAATATTTGAACATTTAAACAGATCCTATCCTTCCTTCTTCATGAATATTGTAAGAAAAATAATTGAAAAGATTAAATTAGGAAGAATCCCCCCTCCCCCGAACGGTTTTTTTAAAAAATCAATTTAATCCTGAAAAACATTTTTAATACTCCATTTAAAGAAGAAATCCAACAGCGTTAAATAAGAAGATAATTTGATTACCGAAAACCATTTGAGTCTTCCCTTTATTCCAGTATTGTGAAGAAGTTAATGTAGTTATTGAAAAAAAAAATATGCACCGCACTCCTCCACCGTGGCGGTAAAACAATTAATCGTTTAAAACAGTTCAATTTTACAAACAACAACAAAGAAAATATGATCGTAATATGTTTAGAAATGAACGAAATTCACGATATACCTTATATATCATTGTCCTTTACACCTGTGTGCTTCTACGAGTGATGTTCATCTATTATCTGTTTGAAAGATGATAGGTGAGAGTTTTGTGATGTTTTCCTATCAGTGCTTTGCCTCACCTTTTTTTGTCTGTGGAAGTATCGATTTTATAATTTTCACCCGTACAAAAGCCAATAGTTCAAAACAACATCAAGTGTAGCTCATTAGCGAATCGATACTTATCTTAATTATTCCAGCTAATAAATTAGCGTAATTAATGACTTGGTTATTAAGTAATTCTAAACCTCCACTTGAGAAAATTTATTTGAAATTAGTTTTTTCTTTGCTAGAGAATCGTTAAAGCACAATAACATTTTTTTCTAAGCAAAATATATTAATATGCAATTTGTAACTAAATATATCATGAAACTTATTCATCCATGTATTTTCTTTTTTACGTCATCCACGTTCTTCTTGATCTAACTCTTTTTTTCTGTTCGAAGCATAATCACACCATCATCAATCTTCTAGATAATCAATATGCTTCCATTGTTTGAGCATACTTGTACAAGTTAAACTATTTGTTTTCAGTTTTTTTCAATGCTAGTTCTTTCAAATCCATTCTTTATTTAATAGTTTCGTTTAGGAACCCCCCTCCTCGCCGTGGCTCATTTATTGAAACAAAAAATAATAGGATTCACGCATTAACAGACATGATCAAATTGGTTGAAAGCAGCAGATTCTAGATATGACAAGGAAAGTAAAAAGTTCAAAATGATTTTCCCCGAAAACCGTGCATCATGCCGACAACAAATAAGAACACCATAATCTTTGAAAAAAATCTAAAATATTTAAATCTGACATATAAACCGTAAAAGACTCGAAATAAATATTTTACGTTTGAAAATATCCGTTTTTTTTTTCTAAATGAGGTAAAGGTTCAGTTTCTAACAGTGTTTCGAAAAAAAAAAGGTATTCACGTACCAAGGCTTTATGTACCACGAGCGTAATTTGCTTTTATTTCCCTCGACGTGTTCTTACCTCTCGGCTAACGCCATGGGCTCAAAATAACATCTCGGGCCATAAAAACTTCATTACGCCCTTGGTACATACATAAATAACTATTATGTTTCACTAATTACTCCACATGTTGTACATAATATCATAATTTACATAACACAAAATCGCTAATAGTCTATAATGCCTGTATAACACCAACTCAAATAAAATTGACTAATCACGATGCTAATAGTCCTTGTACCGCACAGAAATAGTTCTCGAATCAATTATTAATAACACTGTATCACCGCTAATAAATATCTTCTTACGTATTGTAGCTACTGTAGTCGCAAATTTAATAAATTTTGCCTTAACTTCGTTCGCCCTGCAGGGATATAGTTTATATTTCCATTTCGCACTAAGCATGCTCGGTGCTGTACAAATTCTATTGTTGCTTTTTTTAACATCGTAGCTGTCCTATCTTTATTATTTATTATAGTCTATGCACTTGTAAACAAACATAACCCGCAGAAAATTCAAAATGGATGACTATAAGGAGAAATTAATGCGGAACCTGTCGAGAGCAATCCTAGCGTATAGATTTTCACGCTTGTGCATACGACCATTTTCGCTTGCACTTTAGAGACCTACGGCAAATAAAATTTACTTTTTCGACTACCACATCCCAAAGTACAACCTTACTACACTCATTTGAGGATAGAAAGCGCCATTTTAGCGAATTCAATAATGAATTGTTATGTATTGAACTACCAACGCGTCACTTGCGTTACTTTCCCGTACTTTACTTTTAAGATTATGAAGTTTTTCTCTCTTAGTACAGGTGTCAAAATAGCTGTCAAAAGAATCTGTCATTCAAATATGAGTGATCTGTATTCTACACAGACTACAACTTCAACGTGTGTTTGGATGTGATCTGTTATGCCTCCTATAAAACCTTGTAATAATATAATTTGATAAAGCCAAAAAACATGTTTAATTGGTACAGCGCTATAAACTGCACTGTACCGCACTATCAAAGACTCGCTAGTGGCCCACAAGCCACTTACTTGACGACGATCACGTAGCCCACTCTTGGCAGGGAGGGGAGCGCTAATAGCGCTTGCGGTGGCGTGTGCAACTCTTGTAGTGTATGCCGCGCAAATTTGAATTTCGTCTTCTCGAACGCGTTCGATTAACCGGTCGTTCGGTTGACCGAGGTTCGGATAATCAATGCTCTACTGTACTTATTACTGAACTTGGATTAGAATTGTTTCGTAGTTATTGACCAATCGTAGCTCAAACTTCTGGAAGTCCACATTCTCGTCGTAGATTCTGTCCACCAACCAAATTGAAAGCTTACAATCAAGCTTAAAGTTTATAGTGATGTTAAAATAATGATAAAATCTGATTATTGTAACCCTAGTTAAAAGAATATATTCCTTTTGACAATGCTTATTTTGATAATTAGTATAAACAGACTTATAATTTAATTTCTACCATATGTGTTTCTCATTGTAAACTAAAACAAAGCTATTCCTACTTAATTTCTTTTCTCTACACTCTTCTCCATTCTGAATATTAATTGGTTTATTCTGTGTGTAAACAAATTAATTTCGTGGAATAGAGTACACTTGGCAACGGATGTAAAGTACACTGAAGGCATTGTTCTCTACTGCATTGTATAATACAGAAATTGGTTTCTAGATTTCCTTCTTCCTTTCAAAAACAATTTTATATGCAATTAAAAGTTAAATTGTATTGAATCGTGCCCTTTCCATTCTCGGCAAATTGCAATTTTTTTCATAATTTTCTATCGCTTAATTCTATAACCTACGGCAGAATGTTGAATATTTAAACCACCAACAGAAAGTCTTAACTCCATTTAATCAATTCCCCACAAAATTTACTTCATAACTCGTTCAACCCGTCAAAGAGAAACAATTAATTATGCGAGGATTTCTAACATAAAATCCGTAAAGTACGATTGGATGTACGGAATTTAATAAACGGGATATTACCTAAGTCCTTGGTGAACAGGATTTATAATATCCCTACGGCAGGTATTTCTTTCGATATTCCCAATCTTGAAAGTAACTTAGCCGATCTATCACTATCTGTCTATCCCTTGTCATTTTCCTTTGGATCGATTTAGCTCAGAAATTTATTCATAGTTTATAACCCATTTACTTGGACGTTAACTTTGCTAACACTAAAGGTCGGTTTAGATCACAGAACTTGTCTTAGATTTCTTGGTTAGAAAGTGGACGCCTAATGAGGGTTTGATATTGTCTAGGGGGTGGTAGAATGTCGCTAGAATGGGCTGGAATTGTATTTGATAGCTTTAACGCGAAAAGGATGAGGCAAGGGCTTAGTTAATCTTTGACGTAAGCGTATGTAGTAGCTGTAGTTATACATAGGTGTCGTTCATTTACACTTTCCAACATCTGCAAATCATAATGTAGATAGTTAAAGAAAGAAAATACTGGTTGTAATATCAATAATCTACATTTATTGACTGCATTTTCATTGACAGGACGAAATGTTTCACTCTTATGATAAAATATTATTTACACTCTTTGATTCGTAAATAATTTTGTTGATGATATGAGTATGCATTGAAATTTTCTACTACTATATGAACGCAATAAAGTATTAAATGATTTCATGTCCGTTCTTTTAATGGTTTGCAATGTATTGCAAGAACGAACAGATAATATACCTGGAGGGAAAGTACACGTTATGAGAACTAACGCATTCACTAAATATATAAAGGAACACGACCTTGATGGATAGAAATAATTGAAATGCAGTTGTTTACATTTCTATAATAATCCATATTTATAAGTTTAATAAAAGCGTTTTTTTTTTTATAAAACTGGGGTTCTTCACAATAAAAGCATATTCATTAACCAAACAAGCCATCCATCATTTCGTTTTCAAAGACTTTATACCCAATAAACATATTTTTCATTGATTTAATGAACTCTGTTCTTCTGATCAATATTAATGCACTATTTCGCGTGAACAATGAATTTTTTTTTTTAATCATGATCAACCATAAGAAATATATCAGAATATATTTGTGGTTGAGACATCAGCAAATCAATGATGTGCGTGAACGTCATACAGGACGCACAAGAACAACTCGAGCAATTCGTAACAAATATTTGAGATTTTGTGCATTAAGAAACTGCAACATTACAGCCACAGAATTAGTGATTCGATTTTACGACACTCATGGTGTGTTAATAAGCGACCAAACAGTGAGGAATAGACTACAGGCAGATGGTCATCGTGCTCGCCGACCTCTGAGAGTTCCTGCTTTGTCGAGAGGAAATCCCGGAAGCAGATTAGAATAGACATTACAACATTTAAATTGGGATCAATAAAACTGAGCATCCGTTTTGTTTTCTAACGAATCCCGGTTTGGTTTGCGGCTAGATACAAGAAAAACAAGACTGTGGAGATGTCCCAGGGATGCAGAACGATTAGCTACATCTCAAACTGTTCACGTTTTCTAAGGAGGTAGTGTAATGATATGAGGTGGAATATCTCTTCGTGGAAGAACTGTACTCGTTCTCTTGGATTGGTATTTAAACGCTATCAACTGTAGGTACATTATCCTTCAAGACATTGTGCTACCATATGCTATAGGAATTGGTGAAAATTTCTAACTCATGCACGACAATGCGCGTCTGTATACTGCAGGTATCATTCGTGAATTTTTTCAAAACCAGAAAATTAATGTTTTGCCATGGCCAGCGCAGTAATTTGATTTAAATCCTATAGAACACGTATGGGATTTGCTGCAAAGAAGCATATTTCGCCAAAATCTAGCCTTTGAAACAAAACAACAATTGTATCAGTGCCTTGTCGAACAGCGGAATGTCATCGACCAACACGAGCTACACCACTTGATTATGAGTGTGCCAAACAGATGCAGAAAGGTAGTCAACACTCGTGGAGGTCCCACAGGGTACTGACATTGCACTCACTGTCACATGTTATAGATTGTTATTGTGTTTTTTTACATAAGTTTTGTAAAAAAAAAATATTAATTTAAATTTTTTTTTAAATAAACAAATATTTCTCATTAACTACTCTTAACTAATTCTAAAAGTAAACAAGTAATAATGGTCGACTTATACCTTCACACATAACAAATAATTATTCTCGTATGTGGAGCAGAAATGCATTTCCTTGCTTGTCCCCTAGATTATTTTGATGTGTGCATATATTGCAATTCTGGCTGTGTAGTACTAGTGACATTATGTCTAACCTATATTTTAAATTTTTATTATAACTTGAGTAGAATTCAAATATATATTGAAATACCTATATAAAGAAAATTTACGGTTTTAAATTTAAGTTTAAGTAACTCTGCTGTATTCACTTGTTAAAAATATAACGTATATTTCGAAAGACGAATAAAGACTGAGGTTAAATTGCTTGTTATGTTCAAAAATGTTTATCGAAACAGTGATTCCACTGTAAATGTTTAGAAATGTGACTAATCATATCCGCAGAAGGCGAATTAAATGCTATTTATATCTCGTAGTCATATATATCTTCATCAACTTTTATCATATACCAGTTAAGTAACCTCTTGCCAACTGAACCATAAAACACTACCAAAGGGCAGGGAGATTCTACCTAATTTCATGTACCTCTTTAACTTAGTCAATCATAGGTTCGGTTGATTTAGTTAAAAGGATGCACGAGGGCGCTAAAATTTTTTACATACCTATAAGAAATTCTGGTAAAACTTTCAAATGCATTTTCAGCATGGAGATCTTCAGCTTTGATGATATCAATGAAGATTGCTGTAATGTTTTAGATGGTACATAACGTGGAAGGAATGCTTACCAGAATGGGCAATTTCATTGTGGGCGACAAATGTCATTAAAAGATTACCCAAACAAATTTGTTATCCATCTTACTGTTTAGCTGCGCACTTGAATATGTCGTCAGAAAGGCCAAACTAAATAGAAATGGTCTCCAATATGACAAAAGACATTAATGCTTAGCCTTCCTGATGATCTAGTAATCACCACTAGGGTAAAGAAAGAAGTACAGGAAGCAGTCTTAAAATTTGAAAAGGATGCTTAGGAAATCGGTTTGCAAATAAAGGAGAGGAAGACAAAATACAATAAACGGATGGAGAATATATACGATGGTCAAAGTTATTTGAGAATAAGAACAAACAAGGGAAAAAACTATAAGCTCCAGAAAGTGGAATGATTCACTTATTTAGGACTGGAATTTAACAGAAAGCCGCACATACAAATGGAAATACAAAGAAGAATAATGGCAAGTAATCTTCTTAAAGATATATTCCATAGTAAACGAATTTCACAAAGAACAAAAACAGAAATTTATAAATCAATAAGACCGATAGCGTTGTTTGCTAGTCAAATGTGGACTTATGGAACTAAAGAACAAGCCATACTTACTGGGAGTTTGGGAGAGAAGAATTTTTAGAAATATTTCTGGAGGTAAAGAACGCAAGATAGATGGGGAAGAAAGACAATACGAAAAATACAAGATCTGTACAATAAAATTGATAATGGGCAATAGTCAGCGGACAAAGACTCAGATGGCTGAGGCACTTTATGGAAATGCTTACAACCAGAATTCCGAAGAAGATATTTGAGAGGACCGCCATTGGCGGAAGAAAGAAGGTAGGAAGGGCAAAAATAAGATGGAAAACTGAAGTTAAGAGGCCATCAAAGCAAGGTCACCACTTGGGAAGAAAGAACGCAAGATATGAAAATATGGAAACAGACAATAAACAAACCAATGGTCAACTAGGTCTACAAACGCCTTTAACGCCTGTGAACGAATACTTGCTAAAGAAGAAAAAAGTATTTAGAAAAGATAGTTTTATAGGTAGTAATTTTCACAATCTTCACAAATTCAAGTTTTCTAAACCACTGTCGAAGTCATAAACAGAGATAATGTAATAGAGACCAGTAATTTTAGTGAACCAGTGATGTCCTGTAATGTCTTGAAAAAAAAAGAAAAAACGTTCGCCCTTGTTCAATGTAATAATATTTCTGTTAAGAAGCAATTGAACTATATCCTCAAATTGTCGTATTTACAAGTGAACTTTATCACCGGACATTTAAAATTGTTTGCAAAAAAATTATAAAGAAAACTTCAGTTTTAGGTCGGCTGCAAGTTGCACGCAGCACAGCACAGCCCAGCGCAGCCGAGGACTTTCCGGTATAGGGAATTATATTGACTCTGTGGCAGAGCAACTCTGTTCAACTGGCCCTTTAACATGTAATCCCGTATGTCGCAACATCCTCGGCTGCGCTGAGGTGTGCTGTGCTGCCGGGCTTAGGTTTCTTAAAAAATGACTTTGACAGAATCCAAATTTCTTCAACATTCCAATCATTAAGAAATATCTTGCATGCGTGGGAAAGGATCTTCAATTCAGAAAATAAATCAGCTGAGAAATAAAAATACAAAATTGATAAGAAAATGCCTAACTCAATTTTGTCAATTTTGGGCAGATTTCAAAGTTAAAAAAATGACTTTGACAGAATCCAAATTTCTTCAACATTCCAATCATTAAGAAATATCTTGCATGCGTGGGAAAGGATCTTCAATTCAGAATATAAATCAGCTGAGACATAAAAATACAAAATTGATAAGAAAATGCCCAACTCAATTTTGTCAATTTTGGGCAGATTTCAAAGTTAAAAAAATGACTTTGACAGAATCCAAATTTCTTCAACATTCCAATCATTAAGAAATATCTTGCATGCGTGGGAAAGGATCTTCAATTCAGAAAATAAATCAGCTGAGAAATAAAAATACAAATTTGACAAGAAAATGCCCAACTCAATTTTGTCAATTTTGGGCATATTTCAAAGTTAAAAACATCGACCTACGCACTCTAGCTATCTTTAAATTAACCTATAGATACTGAGGAAGGTGTCCTGCAAGGTTCGGACTCAGAAACAATCAGATCAATCTGATTACAAGATAAGGGAGGCATATATGTAAGTGACGCAATTTTATTAATGCGATAATGGTTATTTATCATATAATAGATAACTTCATCAATGAAATGGTTTTGGTAGATTGTGCAATTCATTAGAGACAAATAAATTCGAATTTATTTTAATCCTTTTTCCGCTGAAATCGCCAATGTCGAGTAAAATTTAATTCAGAGATAAAAAGTATTCTCGTATTCATTTAGCATATAAAATTCGAGCTTATATATAATAAAATACAAATTTGACAGTGGTCCAGTAATATGTTCATAAATACATCAGATTGTAATCGCACTGTGTTAAAAGAATATCAGATTTTATTCAATTAGCAGACAGACAAATTGTCCTTTTTTTATGCCTAATTATCCTAGAGTTTGCATTGTGCTTCATCAAGACGTATAAGCTCCAATTTGAAAGTTTGTGGATTATCTTTGTTTTCATCAGTAACATCAGTGGAAGTAGGGTAGTTTTAATTAAAACTTGGCGTGATTATACTGAAAGTTTTGTCGCGTTAAAGAGAATCATCTTCTCTTTCAATTGTGGAAAATATTAGAACAAGAAACTTGTAGCGGCCCAGTCGAGCGAGATTAGTTTCATTGCACGATTACCATCTTTAGGTACTTCAGAGTGGTTGTTTGAAAAGTTATCGGGGCGCGATAAAGCAATAATACTTTGTGCAATCGCAGCTTTAAAAAGGATTAAGTGACTTGGTGCCAATTTTCAACATTATAGACTTAGCTAATTCAAAGTCTGCGTTTATTCTTTTTCTTTATAAGTAAAACAGTTAAACAAACGTTTAAATCTTGTTTATGTCAGTTATTAAGGCATCGCTAAATTTTATACAAATTTGGTAGTTCTAAAATCAACGGTTACATCAAAATTGAAGAGATAGCAGTATAGAACTAGGTTAACACTATTAACAGACAAAAATAAAATGTTCGTTATTGTAATTTATAGGTTTGATCTGCGCAAATTAAATTAATTCCCATTTGTCGGAGGCTAGGAATAAATTGAACGTATTATCACAAATTAAATCGTACACCACGTGTAAACATGTCATGGGAATTGAACTGAAAGTAAATCTACAATCTACATTCAACACTCCGACGGTTTGAAATAGTCTTGCTGTTAATAAAAGCAGTAATAATACTTTTTATTATCAACGATAATCTAAAATATATAGTACATATTAAAAGATTGACGGTCTCAAAGAGAAATTCCGTAGTGGCAAATAGAAACGTTTTACTCTTCTATCGTCTAAACTTTGGACGAGCGAACTTGAAATATATAAAGGAATTATGTAAATACTGCTAACTTTTGCGTTTCTACTGAATAGCGGAATTCATTTGCTATTTGCATGGATACACAAAAGAGAAAGAATTGACGGATGTGACGAATAAAATCGCGCATGCAAAAAACGGACTTTGAATTGAATCTGTCAGTTTATCGACCAAATATGTTTGGCGCAATTTTTTTATTTTGCGGCTACTAAAACTTTGCCACATTGTCTTTAGCTACATCAATCATGCCGTCATGATAAGACTAAGATTAACGAATTTTATACACTATAGTATTAAATAATCATCAATGTGGCAATTTGAAGTTGTATGTCTATATAATTTATGGATGTTACCATAAATCTCTGTAACAAAAATCCCAAAAGAAAGGTGAAAAAATCCCTTACCACAAAATTATATTATAATTTTGTGGTAAGGGATTTTTTCACCTTTCTTTTGGGATTTTTGTTATAGTTTTCAAGCCACAGTCTCCACCCATCACAGGATAAATCTCTGTATTATCAAATCCCTATTTTTGATTAGGAAAAGGCGTTAAAAACGTTAATTACAAAATACGAAAAACATACTTCATAAAATTTAAACCCCGCATTGATTTAAGAACTCGATTATTAAAATAGAATTCTTACTGTAAAACGTATCTTAAGACTATGACACTAGTTTTTTAAATATGCTGCTAAAATATTCAACTCCTTTTATTGAGGTACTAACTTTTTTAAAGGACTCGTACGTAAAAAATCAAAATAGGCCATCATGTTTGGTTTTATGAATATTTAAATTTTAAATATCTGAAAATATGCTCTTATTATACCGATTCCTAAAGTCAGTGTACCTACAAAACTCAAAGAGCTTAGATCAATAAGTACTTTACCAACCCTTTCGACTACCTTTGAGAAAATTATTGCAAACTAATCATGCAAGGATTTAAAAGCTATTCATATTTTACTAGAAACCCAGTCTGGTTTTTGTCGCAGTTGTAGTACTGCTTTGATGAAGGCAAACTTACTGTATTAGTAATTTAAAATTTTTCTAAGGCTTTCGAGACTTTAAATCATACTATTTTGTTATCAACACTATGTAGATCTGGCCAGCACGACTATTGATTTTTTTTTAAAAGTATACTTAGTTTCGTTGTCAATATGCGAGGATGCAGGATTCCTCGTTTGACTATACCCCTCTGAGCTGCGGTGTACCGTAGGGGTCCATTCATGGCCCCATTTTGTTCTGCATTTGCATATCTGTTTCGTTGGGGCACATCGAGTTCTGTGAATCGTATTTTTATATTGAATTTTAGTTGTACCTTTCCATTTTACGCAACAGAGGTTTCTGAGGCTGTATATAAAATAAATAAGAGATTAATATAGAATATCTTAGGTAGCCTAAGTTCCCTCTTTATGCTTGACTCCGCTAAAGTCGTCTGTTATGGTTTTTTTGTAATAAAAAGGATAGAGAATGTATTAAAAATCAGTAAGCATTTGCATTAACGGCACAGTATTTGATATAAAACCGTCAAGGCAAAGATTCTTTTGTGTGAGTCGTTATTATTAAGCAAAGTAAATTATTATGACACTGTATGCGGCCCAAATTTAGATAGTTTTAACAAAGAGCGATTTCAAAAGTTACAAAATTCCTGCATGGGATTTATAAATGGCATTCGAAAGTATCACAGTGTCAGGTATAAACTAAACTTAGCGAGACTGGATAAGTACATATTGCATATGTGTCGTTTATTTTATAAAGTCATAAAATCTAAAATTCCCAACTACTTCTATAGACTGTTAAGCTTCAGGCATGATATTCGTTCACTAAATTTAAGATTTAGGAAACTTCTTACTCCGCCGGTGCGTCGTCGTCGTACTCAGCAATACAAAAAGTTCTTTTCATATCAAATTACTTATTTACTTAATAGTCTAGAATATAAAGACTTCAATAATAAAAGCTTGTTATATCCTTAACATTTTTAAATCGAACAAAATAAATACAGCGGGAGCAAAAAAAAAGCAAATTATGAAACGTCTACAATTTAAAAGACATAAAGATAGGCAATAAAGAGGGCACATGCCTCCGAAGATATGCTGTTTTTATAGGGCAATGTTTATATATCACAATATATTAAGGTTCTATTTTCAGAAATGGAATCCGTATTAAAAATATTTTGGGTCGTTATTACTTACACAATAAATCACCAGAAAATAATATTTTCAACGCTAAACTGGAACTTCTATTATATGGATATCCTTTCCAATATTGGAAAAGGAAACACCATGTCGTGAATATCTGTAACTTTCTTTTTTATATATTAATTTATAATGTATTGGAAAAACGAAGTATTTTTAGAAAGACAAATTTAATAACTCCAATGCTAGTGGAAATTGCTTTTTTATACTTCTAAGTTTATTATTGTCAATTATGAAAATTGTTAACGATTGACAATTACGAACACAACTCTAATAAATTTAACATCAGCTTCTTATTCGATCAAATATCTGAGAATATCCACAAATTGCAGTAGGCATTAATATTTCGTGTTTAAGGCATTTTATTGAACATAACTTAAAGGACTATCTTCCTATTGTATGAAAATTTCATCCTGGCAATTATAATCCCATTATTCTCAATTTTGGGTACGCTTTGTTGTACCTTTATTGTTTGAAGTGAGAGAATCTGCTTCCCAACTTTTCTTTTGTACGAGTATATTGAAATTAACGCGGATTAGATGAGCCTTTTTTTTACTAAACGAGTTCTTCAAAGCTTTTGTAAAATTGATGAGGGACACCATTAGCTGTAAAGCAGCGTAATTATCTCTCTTTACGAGTATATGCAATACACATAGCAATTTGGGTGGCGCGTACACAAAATCGCGTTATGAGTTTCAACCTCTCACTTGTCTGTCAAATTTAGTACTAAACGTTGTCTGTAATTGTATCAAGAAACTGAAATAGAGAATGAATAGATTTGTGCAGCTCCTCCCAAAGAAAGCTTAACAATTTGAGTCGCAATTTTGGTTTATATTTTTTGGTCGAACCCAGCTGCGTTTTGGGTAGTTTCATTTCCGCCAGCCGAAGAGTAGTGCACATACGTAATGTTCACTAGTGTGTTAGTAAATTAGGTATATGGAAACTTTATGTCTACTATTAATTTTGTGAAGTGTCTACTAAAATTTGTGGGTTGTATAAATATTTTCTTTGATTTAATAGCAAACAGTCAAATTATGGCAGCATTTTTCGACAGCTTATTTTTTTTGGCCTCGTCAACTATAAACATAGCTCTACCGATCAGCCAACGCAACAGTAGGTTCCTTCTAACCTCCTAGTGCGGTAAGGCGTACTGCATTTTTTCTCATTTCACAATTACTTCCAATGTAAAATATGCATGACTAACTAATAATAAAGGAAATTTCCTTTATTTAGTTAAAGGAAAAACACATTTACCAGAATTTTTATGGCTGTTTTATTGTTATTATTCAAAAATTATCATAAAAAGATTCACTTTTACATAGACAGCCTAGTTGTCAAAATGCAGTGGTACCAATCCACATTATCACCATAAAACATCATATTTTTTTAATAAAATTCTCGAAATCCATTCTCAGTAAAAAAAAATCTAATACAAATCTCGCGCGTTAGGTCATTTACAGCGCTCCAACTCTCCAACTGAGTTGTCGCGCTGTAAATGACACCTCCCACACTCTAATGTAAATAACTATCAAGAAACACCGTCACTTAAGATCAGGGTCGTATGTAAACCAGCAAAAGAATTCGGCTTAATTTTATTTACTATCTATTGAAATTTACGTACTAATAAACATTAAAATTAAAAAGTTACGCGCAGCCCAGCCCTCGCGCGCATCGTGCGTCACCAAGAGACGGACGGAGCTCAGTTAATGGCTGAATTTCGAATTTTGTACGAATCGCGAAGATAATGACCACCCCCATTACCTTCGCGATTCGTACAACATGTGAGATAATGTGTGAGATAATCTGAGACGGGGAGTTCATCATTACACGTTATGACAAATATTTGAATTTATGTCTTGAAAATACAAAAAAGTTGTTGATGTAAGTCTGCGTTTTAAATTGCAAAGTTTTCTTTTGTTTTGAAAAACTCGCTAGTGTTGTAAGCATAAACATGTACTACTTTTCAAACGCCCCTCTTACACTAAGAGTTCCTTATTTTGAATTGTAGATATAGTCTTGAATAAAAAAAACTAAAAATTGACTTTTTTGTATATTTTGCAGTTAATAAAATTTTTATAGACAATTTTAGCAATGCAAAACAATAAGAAAGAAACTTCATTATTCATCTGCTCCATATGTCAGATGATGTATTAATAAATGAGCAAAAATTCTATTCTCAGAAATTCTACTTTACCAACGACTACATTAAAATACTGTATTTTCGCCACATTAAGCAAATTAACGTTTAATATTAAATAATTTGTTACACCGCTAAGCCCTAGTAAAGTTGGTTAACTTTTCTTTGGTGGAGACTGTACAAGCAGACAAGTTGTGAAGTACTAATAAAATGAATAACACGAGCAAAAGGAGAAGTTGTTAGAACTGCTTTGTAGTCTCCGACGAATAGTTTGAAACTGACGTCTGAAAATTCTAAAGTGTCAAGACTGGAAGCAGTGTTCAGGTACAAATTCTTGATGTCGACAACTTAAAAAAGCAACTCTAGAGTCTGGAAACATTTCAGAGCTCACTCTACAGATAGTGGAGAAATATATATATGATACTAATAACGGAGAACTGATTTGAAAGTATTCCAGTAAGATATTTAAAGTTTATCAAGATGTTGCTAGTGTTAATGTATCTTTAAGGTAACCACAGAGGAAACACTAGTATTTAAAGTAGGATTTAAAAATATTATATCAGATATCGATTAATGTATTACACAATAAAATTTCTTTTTAAAAAATAATATTACATCTATGCTCATCCGGTGTATTAGGCTATTCTCTTTTTGCAATTTAAGTAATATATATTACGGGTGATCGATTTTCTAACCTTACCAAGGGGATATTGCTTATTATTAGAGGCAGAAGATAAGTTTAAATCAGGAAAAGTTGCTAAATGTTGTGTATTATCAATGTAAAGAAAAATTGGACCCGTAACAAAACACGTTCAAAGTTAAAAAAAATGTAGCCCTTTTTTGCGTTAGGTAGCCATGAAATTTCAAATTGTCAAATATTTCAATTATTGCTAATCGAATTGTATCCTGCTGAGCCAACAAAGAGGAAAAAAAAAACGGAAATCTATTAAATATTTCTCATTCATCCATCCGAAACACAACAATAGCCAGTATAAGATATTTAGAATTGTATCCAAAACGTCGATAACCACATTGTACCATGGTGTATCGATAAATTAAAGCTACTTTTCGCAAAGTTTACATAAAATTTGTACGGTATTATTAATAATAAACGACAGTAACAACAACCGTAGTAACAATAAGAAAAACGAAAACAATAAACCCAGGTAGATTCTTCAAATAACTGTTTGTTGTTTTTCAACTAATTGTTTCGGATATCCGTGGATTTACATTTGCAATCGAAGATCGAATTCCCAAAACAATTATGCCGAATTAATATTAATATAGGGCGGACTGATCAGGTATCTTGCGTATCTATCACTACGCTACAGTTATGGCAAGAGATTTTGCATACGGCTTTGTTATGCTTTAAATATTTTATTTTTTAATTTGAAAAATCAAATTGTAAGTTATCATAATTTATGCGTACTATTCATATAGATTTAAATTTTTTTAAATTTCTTTCATGTAATAGTAAAAATGTCAAATTCCTAAGTATCTATTAAAACGCGGGTCCGTTGAATATGGGCATCCAGTAAAACAGGTTACTTAAAAGATCTTCAAACGACTATTAAATTACTGAATATAAATATCGAGTACACTTAATTTTTCTGTCAAACCAAATACACATTCATAATTTAAACATCACATAAACAAATCAGAAGAGATTTTACCCGAAATAAAAGCAAACCAGATTGAATGAAAATATTTGCTTTTTGTTAATTCTATTTTGTAAGGCTGCTCTGGTACTATTAATGTTAGGTAGTTAGAAACTGTGGAAAAGCAAAGCTTTAATCCGAAAGATGAGGAGTGCACTTAATTAGGCTATAAGCCGTTTCTATTAATGAGAGACGAATAATGAATACGTACAACAATTAATAGAACAGAAGGTTTGCTTATTTATATAACAACACAGGTTCTTTCCGAGTGAACATAAATAATGATTTGTACATCAGAGGTTGTATAAACAACCGCTTCTTGCACTTCCTTCTGTGTTAAAGGAAGGGTTATTAAATATTGATAGCCTTGCAGGAAAGGGCAAGTAAATATAAGAGAAAATACCATTAAGATTGAAGCGTGAAAAACCTTATTGCAATTTCTTCGCAATTTGTTAGTTTTGGTACATTATTGATTCAATCTAAAGTATAGGATTCTTAATTGATAATTCCTTTATACTGTAGGAAATACAATTCAATTTATTCGAAGTCACATACATATATATCTGTTTATGAAATACCCAAGATTACGAGATGAGAAATACGGTAATAATTTACGGACATCATGCTTGGTTCTCCATTACATTATTATATTCGACTATCTATTGAGGTTACGAAGGAAGTTATTGCACAAATAAATAACCTGGACTACAAATATATAGGCGATGCAATTTATTGTATATTTACATGTTCTGAAGGTTTTTCTAATACACATATGTATCAGCGTCTTTCATTCCCAATTTTACCTCATTTAAATGCAAATGAGAATAATATTTTCATCTTTATACTCTTTAAAATATGTTCCTCCCAGTGGTAATTTTAATTTATATGGATTAAAAAGATCAAATGATTTTTTAAAGATAAGAAAGAGCAATATTCGACTCGCAAAATTATGAAAGTTTTAGCAGTAATGTCATATATTCAATTTACAATTATTTGTTTGTCAACTCAAACTCCTTTTTATGAATCTAAGTGCTTTGATCTTCCCTTATTTCGCTTGCCCAAATTGTATGTATAAACTAGCGCCTAATATTTTGGAATGAACTTTCGATCCTTCATCGCCGAAGGGAGGACAGCTATCAGCTGTTAATTTTGGTTTTTGGGTTTAGACAATCTTTAATTTATAATTTCTAGTCAAGTATTATATTTTAAACATAAAATATTATGTTTCAGATATTTTTAGAAAACAAAATTAGAAACGTCATGTATAGGATAAAAGATATTATGTTGGATCTGAAACGGTGGCGATGAAATAGACCTACACAGCTATCCCAATTATAATCTAATCCAATCTAGTTATAGTAAAAAATACTAAAAAAATTACCTTCAAGAACATTTCTCATTATACTTACTCGGCTACAACCTTTCGGTAGTAAAAAGGCATTCCGCCTTTCCCGGTTAATCCTCTTCATGTCATATTAATCTGCTACTAATTACACAAGAAAGAACAAAGGAACTTCTCTTGTACTAAAACCCGAATTCAGTTTTATTTGTCGTTGGAGTAAATTATTGGAAACCCTTCAAAAACCTCACTTCCGTTATAGCTGCTCGCTTTTTACCCAATCGACTACCAACCAAGGGTGACTGCCATTATAAATCTTTTAATTAAAGCAACAGTTTTTCCCTTTGTATTGATCTGATAATATCCTGGCCCGTGGGTGGTGATTTATTACTTCTACTCGTTTTGTCACCGCAGAAAAGGCGAGCATTTTAAATTGAATTGCTTTTTTCCTTTGGAGACAGCGTTTCATACCAAAGCATGATTCTGAAGTAGTGATTTTGAATGACTACGTGAAATTTATTTGCGTTTATGGTTCACAACATTTAAAGTGTAAAATTCTACTTAACAATCGCTAGTCCTACCACAAATTTGAGATAAGAGATGAGATATAATAAATATTCTTTGATAAGCGATATTTTGAAATAGATTCTCTATAAATTTCTTTTGCAACCTTTTTGGGACTCCGTCGTGTGTCGAGTTAGAATTAAGAGAATAAAATAATTTCGAATATTTGAATTATCACTAACCAAGTGTTCATTTTACTTGTCAACTCCAAACCTGTTAATATTATTTATCTATAGAAGGAATTATTACCATACAAGTTACTTCATTTCAATACAAACATTTTCATGGTTTTAGAATTTAAAAAGCTTTACCCTGGTCTTGATATTGTTTGTAGACTTTTATAATTATCTGAGAGATAAATATGTACAACATTCTTCAGAGCCAGCACACGAAATCCGATATATCGGACATCAGCTAGAATTATGTGGGAGATGGGAAACTATAGAAAATTTCAAACGATCTAAGAAGTTGAAATTACATTCTTAAAGGAGCGATGAAGTACTGAGAAATTTTAATTTAATTTTCGGAAACTCTTTTTATAATAAATAGTATTTCAACCTGGAAATATATTTAAAAGTAATAGCAATACAACTATTGTAAAATAATAATATATTGTATAACAGAAAAAAACCCTATATAATAGAAAAAGTACTGTGTCAGAAAAAATACAAGATAAAAAACTTTATATCATAAGAATTAAAGTTATTTTATTCATAACAAAGAAGTAAAGTAAATGATAGAAGCAATAAATAACTAATAATAACAGAAATGTAAAAAATGACAAATTAATTTTTACAGAGAACGGATTAGCGATACATATAGTTAATATTTTTATTCATGTGCGTAAAGGAAGCTCTGGGTTAAGCACAGATGAAAACTCTGGGTTTTTAAGAGGTGATTCAATATTTACTATTAAAGTGGCGTACACCAAAGTCAAGTGATCAATGATATTATTACTGAAGATATTGCAAAGAATCTTGGCACTTTTATCATCATCGCTGCGATAAAAAAGTGGAGTTATATCTTTCAAGAAGGTAGGAATAATATGCATCACGAATTGAATAGGTACATACTATCATCTTTGAATGAAATATACGTAAAAATCTTTTCGGACGCGTTCAATGGCGAGCTATTGCTGCAATTGATCTGGATGGCAAACAATGGCTACTTGCTTCAATTTTGATTTAACAAGTGCCAAATACGAAACCTTTAATATTACTTAAATTGACAAAATCCCCGCAAGAACGTACGAGAAAACCTAAAGTATAGGTCGTAGTAAAATGTCAACATCGAAAACAGGAGAAAGGAATGTTACATGAACATCAAACAGTACTCCTCAATGTCTGAATTGCGATAGGTATATCGTAGTGAAATAATAATAATAATAATTTATTATCCAACAGTGAATCACACTTTTAAGAGGATAATATTATATAAACATAAGGAAAATGCATGTACGAGGTAACAAAAGTTTAAATGAAATCAAGTGACAAACAAAATTAATCAAAAACACTTAATACAAAGTAAAGTATATGTACAACAGATATATGAAAAAAAAGAGAAACCACAGTTTAATATAATAACTAAACAGAAACAAGCTAATAACTAACAAGACATCAAGACTTAAATCTAGTGAACAGAAAAGATTTAAGGTATCTTAAGGAACAATTAAATAAATCAAAACTTAAACATTGTTTATTTACTGATCTGCACATTGATAACATCGGAAACTGTGAAAAATGACGTGTATTAGAAAACGGTAAATAAAAAACATTACAAGTTCGAGAATTAATTCTAGGAAAGTGGAAGTTGAGGGTACCGAACACTTAAGGCACATCAAAAAGATTTTTGACAATTTTAAAAATAAACAGAATCTGTGAAATTGTTCTACAGTCTGATAAGGATACATAATTGAATTCATTAAGCAAATTTTGATAATCATAGCCATGTGACAAAAAGAGATGGTGTTCACCATAATACAATGTTTTAAGAATTTTTTTTTGAACTCCCTCAACTAAATTTTGATATTTAAGATATCCTGGATTCTAAATCACAGCTCCGTATTCAAGCTTACTTCTCATGAAGGCGTTATAGAAATAAACAAATGCCTCATCGCACAAGTTCCTGGTATTTCTGATCAAAATGCGATATAATTATTACAAGAAACTAGATTGGGAGTACCGCAGTTTTCGATACTTAAACGGATATGGTTAACTGCAACCCACTCGCTAATGACATTAATTTTCCTCTGCAACACTAAACAACCAACTATAGAAGTAATGTTCTGAAGATTTCTATCTAATCTAACAGTTGGGACAAGTCGTCGATAAACATACTAAAGAGAAGCGGACCTAAATCTGAACCTTGTGGTACTCTTGTAAAATCAAGAAAGGAGCAGACGCAAAAGCATTACCGTGAATGTACCAAAAGCTTTCGCTAAGGTATGATTGATTAAAGCTACAAATCTAAGAGCAAACCCAAGAGATGGCATTTTTTTTTTATAGAGATGCGATGACTAATCTTGTAACCTGTTAAAGGATTTTGAAAAATCATTATAAATAGCACCCACCTGTTTTATCGACGCTTAGTGGTAAACAAATCTTGAATGTTGGAAAATTTAGAGTAATATAAAAAAAAGAATCGTGTAAAAAGTGCATAGTTACTTCTAATGACAGAGTACAAATACATACCAGTTCATGTATAGGTAAACAAAACTCGCAAAACTGTTTGAAGCGGAAAATCATAAAATTTATTGTTGGGGCTGGCGTGTTTAGTTTCGCATTAGTAGTTCAAACTGTAGATAAATACAAATTTAATGTTACTGCCTATAAATTACTTCAGTAAATCAGGAGAAAAAGTTGCGACTTTAAAAATAACTTTATATTTTCTAATTTTATTCTTTCCTTTCGAAGTTGGTTTAAGTTATTTTGTATATGGAAATTTGTCGATGACCAAGTTCATAATGAAGGGTTAAGTAGCAACAAATTTGAATTGAATTCCGATTAATGCATAAGCATTAATATAATACTTAAATACAACCATAATATAAGTATTTATATTCCCCTAACTATACAGTACAGCAGAACTGTAAACATTTTTTTTTCTAATTGGATATTACAATAAAGCTAAAACAAACAACGACGCAGTGCAGAAATCAGTTATTAGCTGGCTATTAACGCACTGGTGAACGCACTAAATAAACAGATACCAAATAACAAAAAAAGTCGGCAAAAGAAACAATTAAGGAGTTAAAAACTGCTCTGCTTGACAATACCATAATCCACAAAGCTCATCAAGTTAAAAAAAGTAGTCAACAGTTTTATTGTTATAAGTTGTCCACCCTATTCTCCGGACTTGACACCGAGTTTTTACCATCTCTGTCCTATATTAGAAGAAAATATTTGAGAAGATATTATTTTCCTTTGTTGGAATACACCGGTGGTGGTACTAAATTTTTTTTTTTTTTTGAGAAAGAACTTTGAAACAAGTGCATGGAAATAAATGAAACGTGTATTAAAAGTATATTTTTTTGTTCCATAAATATTTCTATTCATAAGGTACATAAAACGGGTTATCTGCGAAGCAGTCTTCTCTTATTATTAGTACAATTTCTCTTGCGCATGGAATTAAGTGACAAACCAATTAATACATCACTATTATTCATATGAACAGCTTTTATTCCCTATATGATTTTATTATGGTTGACATTCCGAATAATACAATAAGCAGCTTCCTCTCAAAATTATATAGGAAACATCAAGAGGATTTAGAAGAAACCAACGCAGTAGTGGACTACGCCATCCTTTTCAATCATTGAGTCTACAGTTTCATTTAAACTTCTTTAAAAAGATTCGTACCTTACGATTAAATTCCACAGTATTAAAGTGACATGTTCATATTATGTGAATTCTTTCTGGGGATTCTCTATACTAGGATAAATGTTATATATTACGAAAAGTAGGGAACTCACAATTGTCTTTATATTATAAGTGATGACGATTTTACTCTGAAATTGGTTTTCTAACAAGTGATCATCAGGTTTATAATTACTTTTACCATTAATTTGTATGTCATATTATTTATTTCGATTGCACAGTGAATTGAGTGTTTAATATAATTTTTGATGATATTCGTATCTTAAAAACTGTTAACTTATATGAAACCGATTTTTGAAGTTAACGTCCACTTTAAATTTTAAAGATACTTTAAATTCATTATGAAACCAACCCTAAATATATTGCTAGGCATTTATTGCTTTATAATAGATATAAATGTTCTGTTATTCAAAGCTAAGTTGCAAAGCAGCAATCCTGAACTTCGCTTTGTGATTGTGATACTGCAGTTACTATATAAGCATAAATTCTGTTTGTTTTCTCACCAAAAGAACTGGAATTATAATTTACCATATATATTTATTCTCTTTTTTGTATAGTGTAATGTCAGAATAAAAATGTATTACTATATGCAAGCTTTTTTAGAATATAACGTGATCGATCTTTACATAAGATGTATAGAAAATGTACTTCTTTTCCTACAAAAACAAAAAACGGAAAATGATAAAACGAACACTTGTCTTTGTGATTAATTTTTTTTAGCTTTCGAAATATAGATACCGTCACAAAAAATATTCTTTATTCCCACTTCATTTTCAAAAAATGCGTCGTTAATGAATACTTGAACCCCAAGAACAGTTTTAGCCAGAGTGTTAGATACAACTTATGCATATAATAAGAATATAAAGAAGTATTTTCATGTGTGTTTAACAACAGTAGAAAGGTGTACATTTACAACCCCCAGAAAAGTCGAGTCCAATGCAGTGAGCATATGAAACGATTTATTAGGCAAGTTAATTCACCACTTATTTCCATAATATAAGCGATAAACTCGAAAACAAGTTTTCAAGTATTCAAAGCCGTATAGCACAGTAAAGTAGCATTGTGTATTCTTTTCTTATTCCGCAACTGTATTAAAACTTCATATTTTTGTTGTGATGAATAAAATTTGATAGCTTTGATGGTCGGATTAAACGTGTCTTTATCATTTATTTTATTGCATCAATTATAGAAACTGATGGTGAGTATCTTATTATTATTACTGAGAACTGCATAAAAATAATCAAAAATTCATCGGAATTAAACAAAATTATATACATTTGTATACGTATAAAGTATTATTATACTTCTACATCAATGTTAATAAATTAATACATAATACTTTTGTTTTATAAAATGAAGCACAAACTTATAATCAAATATTTTAGTTTTTAATGAGTTACAAATAACATAATATTATACATGTGTAATGTGTTAATACTTGGTAAAAATTATTCTTTTGTCTCATACTTGTAATAGTATATTCTCCTTCTAATAATATTAGTTTGCTCAAAAATTGTATGCTCAAATGCTTAATTGAATAAATAACTAAACCAGACGCACCTTTGTATATGTTTGTTGATTCATATAAGAACATAATTACTTAGCTCTGGGTACTTTTAAGAACTTTCTTAGAAGAAAAACACGTAGCATCAACACTTGGATAATCAAGTCTAAATTATTCAAATTCCAGGCGCACCCTCAAGTTTAATATATATTTTTTTTAATTAAACTTGTGTAAACGTGAGCAGTAACTTGGATAAAATTGCTTTGAGTTGTTTAAAGTAGTTAGTATATTAGTGAAAGAAAGTAAATTTAACTTTGTTTACTTCTCCTTCATCACTTTTCAATTTTAACTATATGTATATAGAAAGAATAACGATAAATTAAATACTTGCTTAAACTTATTTTCTTTATTTTTATGATTCGAAACCTTTTCGATAAATCTGAATTAATCCTTAAAACGATCAAGGTCAAATAAATGATATATTTTATTTTCAGTTATATATCTAAACATCTAACTTACATAAACATGTTAAAGAACTTTGGCCGCAAATTCAAAACTTTCCTTCGAACAATCGCAACAATAAAGTTTTATAAAATTAACGAACAATATCTGTATCGTAAATGGAATGCATTGTATCAGATCTGTTTACTTATAGGTTTAATTCGCGCCGCGAAAAGAAAGTTGCGCTTCTCTACGTAAACCCTCTACGTATATGCGGATCTGCCGCAGTGGAGCTTTTCGCGGTTTACCGGTACCAGTTTAGCGGGAAACTGTTCGCGAGTTCGCCGGACATTCGGTGCTGCTTCGAAGCTCGGAATATCCATGCGCGAAATCTATTGCCCGTTATTCTGATTCTCACGTGCGTTACTTCTTACTGTTTAAACCGCAGATCGCTTAGCGAAATATTTACGACCGCTCCGGTTAATATAAGTATCGGAAATATTTGAAATATCTCCGAGGTTAACCAAGATGTAAAACCAAGTGTAAACAATACAAGATAAAGTTTTATTGTCTACAGAAGCTCGTTTACGTTGCTATTAGCTTTTGTAGAGCGCCATGTGGCAAATTGTGTAGTAATGACGAACAATTTTCAAACTACGATTCAACGTAAACAAAAATACAAAAATAAATGAGAGTGAATTTACTAGAAAAACAAAGCAAAAAAGTGTGTTGGTAATATATACGGAAAAGTTAAAGTTTTGGTTTGGCAAATTCTATTTCTATTTTATTTCGGATAAGGAACAACAATAATAAACAAAATCCTTCTTAACATAAATTTCCTGTTTCCTTTATGTTCATAATATGCTGTTATCTGATCTAAGATGGCAATTGTGTGTCAAATTAGCAAGCAATAAAGATTCTTTCCAATTGTCAATTACGTCCTGATTATCAAAGTAGGCCATTCAGTCTAAAAATAAGCACAACCTTTAGTTGTAAGGTACCATTCTGAATAACATATTGCTGCACTCTGAACGGAAAACGTATGCATACTCTACTTAAACATAAATAATTTTGGCTGAAATGTCAATTCAAAAAATATTGAAAGCAAATTACTACCATTTACTAAGGTTCGAATCATGCATGTTCTAAATATAATCCAACCTAACTTTTTGTCCGACATAACTATTGTCAACTTCCACCATAAATGGGATAGCAAATGCTCTAAGAAAATGCATGTTTCAGTTAACCAATTCTTAGTGAATTCAGCATTATTTTCGTTTTAAATACGAGGAATGTTCTCATAAATGTTAAATTAAAATTAAAGAAATTGTAATCGTCTCATTATAGTTTCAACGCATATAAATGTTTCATAAAATTCTTGACATTCATTGGTATGAAAGTTCCTGTTATTGTTTTGGTCCATTGTAAAAGTTAGCTTTTCTCGCAGAATGATTCAAACTTCATTAGAATATTTGTTCTAATGTCGGTTACCTGTATCATAAGAGAAAAGCAATAAGAATATATTTTTAGCGTATGAAACTTCAACTTCGGTTTGGCCATTTTTAATGCATTTGTTTCTAAATGTGACATATGATGAATCATATGATGATCAGTAAACCAGTACAAAATGTACATTCAATATAAATGAGAAAAACAAACATGATCTATTTTTAAAAGCGCCTCTGGTAGGCAATTGAAAGGCATAACCTAAAGAGGTGTAAAATAAGATTGTTACCATATTATAATAATATTTATTATGTAAATTATTAATATGAGTTAGATATAGTATAATGCACATATATTAGTACAGAAGTAGGGACACCTGTTTAACTATCTATTAATGTATATACAGGGTGCAGAAGACAACTTTTAAAAAATTTGAAGGATGGTAGAGAAAATCAAGATCAAAAAACGAAGGCCAAAAAAGTGTATAATTTCTCTGGTAGACCTCAAAATCTCAATACGTTGATTTTCTTAGAGATAGCTTTTTGAACGCTTGTGCAAGTTATAGTCTTTGATCATACTGTAATTTTAATCAATACTTCAGTACTAATGATTGCATAAATAAGAACTTTTTGGAAAACCAACAAAATTAAAAAGAAAAATAAGATGAATACAACTTTATTTAACTTAACACTTATAAATATGGCTCAAAATTTCCACCTTGTATCTGTATACAAAAAGAGCATCTGCGAAGAAAAGATTGTCCAGTTCGTTAAAAAATTGCAAGTGTTTAACAATTTCTACTGCTCCGACAATGTGAGCAACAACTTCTTCCTCTAACTCTACTGGTGTCAAATAAACTAAATTTCTCCTATGGACCCAGAGAAGAAAATCAATGGACGTAGGGTGTAGTGATCTGGGAGACCAGGGAACTGCTGCTCCCTTTCGAATCCACCTCTCGCCCAACGTTGTCTACAAATGTTGTCATACGCTATCAGCGTAATGCGCAAGAACGCCATCTTGCCGAATCCACATTTCTCGGCGTACATATAATGAAACGTCTTCAACAGTTCTGGCAAAACTTCTTGTAAAAATACCAAATAATTTGGCGCATTTAAACGAATCGTGCACTATACCTGTCCAAGCAATTACTGCAATCGTTGCTGAGGCCTGTGAACGAACATCCCGCAAGGATTGTCTTTGGCCGAAATATGATTATTACAGCTATTGAAAATTCGTTCTAGTGTGACTGAAACTTCATCGGTAAAAAAATACGACAGCTGGAAAGTCCTCTTTTTTGCATTTTCTGCTCTAAATGCCAACGAGCAACTTATACCCTCGCAGGAAAACCTTCCAGAAGTAGAGCATGAATTTTCTGCAAATCGAAGGTGTGTAATTGTTTTTCATAGAAAGCATTCCAAATAATGACATCCATAAAATTTGCAATTTCAAGTGTATTCGAAAATGGATTTTCTTCAAAATCTGGAAAAATATCTTCACCAAAATTAACTGTACGTACTGATCGCGGCCTGCCAGTGTTGTTGTTGTTGTTTTTTTTTTTTTTTAATTTTGAATGTACTTTCCTCTCGCAATTGTTGGTTGATGGAAGCAAATGTCACATGGCTAGGAATAATACTCCCTTGATACAGTTCAAGACAAATTCTACGCATCTACAGTAAATTACCCCCTGCAGCCCCGTACACCAATGTTCGCTATTTAATTACTGGTAAAACGCTGATATTGAAAATTACGGCAATACTAAATTTTTAGCTATTCCGTTAATTTGATAGTTAAATAATAAATTCATGGAATCCATGAATAGGTACAGAATAAGTTGTAGGTTTTAAGATATTATCATAAACAAATTACTTAAGTATGCGATGTCTGTTATATCATTAATACTATTTATGTCATTCCTGATGTGGATCATTCCTTTAACGATTCGTTTATAATAGTTTTTTTCCTTATCGATTATTTTTGCTTCATTCATTCATTCATAGCGTTAGGGTGGACACCTTTAGTCCAGGCACTTGAGCTAGGGGTTCATTGTACCGCCCCTATTACATCTCTTACTTCCACTCGAGCAGCTTGGTGTTCTCTACAAAGCCCAGTATCTTGCCCAGTGGAAACTTGAGATCCTTCGAGGGCTCCAATAGATCCTTCCCGAAATGTTTCTGCCGGAGTACTTTCAACTCCTGACATGTGCAGATTACATGTAAACTCGTTTCCTCCTGTAGCCCACATCTTCTGCACCACGGTTCGCTTACTCGGCCTGTGTTGTATAGATGCTTTTTCAGGGGACAGTGTCCAGTTACCAGCCCAATAATATAGTTTTAACTTCTTTCTTGCTGCGTCTAAGTAGGTTATCATAGAACTTAGCATCCCCATCCCCTATTAGCGCTTTGGCTTGGAGTTGACCTTCGGTCGTCCTCCATCTATTTGTGCTTGCTTTGTCCAGCCAGGTCCAGATCTCCCTTTTAGCAGAATCCTTAGTAATCCCACATACGGGCACTGGACCTATGAAGTGTTGCCCTTTATATCCTCATGTCCCGGCACCCAAATCAGCGACACCGTGTGATACTGTGCCAGTGAATTGAGGGATTGTTTGCAGTCTCTAACTAGTTTTGAGCTAGTTACAGGCTTCGAGACTGCCCTGATAGCAGCCTGGCTATCAGTCATTATACTTATTTTCCTCCTCATGCAGCCCCCTTTTGCAATCAATTCTGCGCAGGCTGCAAGGGCGAATACCTCTGCCTGGAAGACCGTCGCATGCTTTCCCAGGCTTATGGATACCCTTTGATGAGGGCTCGGTCCGCAAATACCGGCTCCTGTGCCCTGGCTGGATTTGGATCCGTCCGTCAACCAGTCATTGAGAACATTAGTAACCCTATAGTACGTGCCTGGTCTCTGATCGGTATAGAGATTTTCACCTTTTGGCACATTGTATCAGTGTGCCCTCCAACATTAATGTTGGGATGCCACAGATTGTTGGTTTTCAGTCTGAGGATCGCATTCATAGCCTCCGCCTTCACATAAAGCTCCAGCGGGGGGAGGCCTACAATTTTTGCTTGTTTAAAATTAAAATTATGCTTGTGTGTGTGATTGAATTGTATGTTTGCTTAATGCAGTGGCGTTAATGTTTTGATTTCTAATATTGTATTCGTATGTCCATATATCCTTTGGGATACAATTGAATACAATCATGATTTTAATTTTAAACAAACAAAAATAATAGATAAAACTATTGTAAACTAATAGTCAAAGCAATGATTTACATCAAGAATGACATAATTAGTATTAGTGACAGAACAGACATCGCATATTTAAAAATTGTAGAAACTCGACGTACAATAAATAAACATTATATTATTAAGTTAATAGTTGTTTATGTATAATGACCAAAATTCCCTAAATTAAAAATAAAATAAGTAAAACAGAATTAATCGTTATGTCACAAAATTTCATGCGGTGGGAATTAGAAATATCCACGATTGAGCATGCCCAAATTATGTTTACATTTAATCATTTGGCGGCAATTTAAATGTGAAATGCGCACGCCGAAAAGGTAGCGGCATCTTTATGCGATATGCGGGAGTATTATCTTTCGCTATGATAGTTCGATACGTCACGGATTACGATGGAACTGCATCTTCAAGTGTAGAATGCGATAACAACATTACGTTGCCATCGCAGTTGCACTCAGCACAGATATTGAATTATTGCTTGGGATCATCGGAAACAAGGAATCTAATATGTGGGAATGGTTAGGAAATATCGATGTGTAATAAAGGTGGAAAAAGCTTTCGCCAGTATACTAGCACAGTAGAATATTGCGTATACTCTTTTTCTGTTCCAGCAAATGGAACCCATATTTTTCTTTTTTTACTGTATTTAGCATTTCGAGCATTCACGGGTGTTCAGATGGTATAATCCTAATAATGACAAAAACTTATACCGTCAGTGGTGTATTTGCATGCAAACAGCTAAGAGGAAATAAAGTGTTTTGAACAATTAAACAATTATTGTATGATAGACTTGTGTGACAGATACTACAGTCTGGTGGAACTATTCATAAGTTAAAGTACGGATTACAATTAACTAACATTTTACTGGTGCAATATACGTGACAACAGACTCAAGAAAATTTGTATGAAATTTTGTTACAACACTTAATGAAGCAATGCAAAATTTACCTTATGGACGCTTTCCTCTGTAAATCTTTTAGCAAGAGATTTCAGAGCAAAACTTACACACTGATCCTTTCCTTATCGTATTAGCTCGAAAACAATTGAAATCCCGTGGTAATTACCTCAAGCATTATCCATAATTCCGAATTCTATCGTCCTTAATATCGGCTATCAATTTCCAATCAATTTTCGTAACGCTGCTAGGAAATCATCCGCTATCAAGCCGGTTTTATATTAGCGAACGTCTGCCATTTGATGTGGACTACCATTATCTTTAATATTACTTCTTCGAGTTGACGCTTTTCCGATACTATCGTAAAAATTTAAGTGTTTCTACAAGAATCGTTGTGGCGACTTGTGGAGTGGGTTGGCACATTTAACTGCTTTCGTTTCATCTTAGATTTGAATTTACGATTCGGATATCGGCGACAATGTTGAATGGATAGGTAACGATGTTTGTTAGATTTTGATGGCAATTTTTATTGCTGTGGGATTTCTGGAAATTGGTCAAACGCTTTTCTTATCTAATATTTTGTCTGGAGAGATAGAGCATATTCAAGTCTAGGAAAATATAACCAATGCCAAGACTTTATTAGTTTCTTTTTACTTCCGTTGAAAAATTTACGATCCTTCAGGGGTGTCATGTACATCTTTAAGTTATTTCATAATTTCAAATCTTAACTTAACAAATCCTTTAATTTTATATTTTGCTCCAGAATTATGCCAGTCAAAAACGACGATAGAATTTTTGCGTAAACACATATACCTTATGTACTTGCCTGCCCAATCCTGAATAGAATTTTTTATTGAATATTTCTACATCAGCACCGGCTGAATTACCTCGTTTTATCCTATGAATAAATAATAATACAATCTGAACTTCATTTACTAAAAAAATTTATTGAAATGGAAACCTTTCCAAAGGCGAGATGCCTGGGTCTGTATCATAATATTATTTTTTTCTCTAAACGAATTGTTTTTGCAAACAAGGCAAAGTTTTTCGGGTCGGTAAAGGTGTGAAAATTCTGCTTTAATGATTCCCTGCTGCGTAAGCACTGAACTTGAGAATTTCATTAAATTGCTAAAGTTTTGTAGAGTTTTAATAGGCGCTCATTGGAATTGATATCGAACCAGCGTAAGCCAACGGTATTTTGTTCTTTCAACAAAGGAGGGCGGTGTAAAAGTAATAAGCGTGTATGAATCCAGTATAAGTGGGTGTACGTTTGTACGTGAAATAAATGCGATTGGTACGCATGTATATCGGAGTGGGTTTCTTCCTACGGATTTTACATTTGCTATAAATCACATGTTACGTGTAGGGAGTTTTAGGGAGGATAAAAATTCTAACCGCGTAATTTATAACTCCGCTGGGTACTTTTATTCCCGTCTTGCTTTCTTACAAAAATGTATACCTTCTTATTAAAAATTCCTTCCAGAAAAAGCGTCAAGCTTTTGTTAATTCCTCTCAAGATCTGCCAAAATTTATTAAGCATATCACGACTCAAAATGTACAAAAGGAAGTTATATTTGTGCTGGTGCTTTTTTCCAAGATTGTGGGAAATGGCACTAATACAAAGACATGCAAAATAGTCCTTAAAGTTCTTTGTAATAACAGTTTAACATACCGGGTGTCCAGAAAGTTCCTGGACCGTCAAATATCTCTAGAAATACATATGGAAAATAGAAAAAAACACAGTTAATCAGTTTAAAAAATCTATCCAAGGACACCAAACACGACTCAACGACGGCAACTTTAAAATCTTAAATAAAAACATCAATTTTTTTACAGATTCGGATTCTACGTTTCAAAATACGAAAGTATTGCCTGAAACATTGTTTTCGTTATTGAGAGATGGCGCTGAACTATTTGTAGAGAACCCTGGAAACCGTCAAAATATCGATTAGAAAAAATAACTAAACCATGTGTTGAGTCTTTCAATGATATCTGAAGTGATTCTGAAGGTATCCGATCACATCAAAAGTTATTCTAAAGGTACCTAATGGTACCCATAATTATTCCGAGGGTATTCAATCGTACCTTTAGTGGTTTCGAACGTGGCTGACTATTCCCCGAATGGTTCTGAGGGCACCCATGGATTCCTCGAGTGATATAATATATAATGGGTGTCTTTTTTAAGTCCGATGGAACTTACGAAAGAGTTAACTGTCATATTGCGCTCACTTTTTGACATTTATGATCAGTATACTCTGACAAATCATCATGCATAGATTGACACTTGAACAACGCTACCAAATTATCCAGATTTACTTTGAAAATCAGTCATCAATTCGCGCAACTTATAGACGACTTGTGTTATTTTTTACAATTTAGAGTTCTATCGGGCTTTAAAAAACACCCGTTATGTTTATTTCTTACAGGAGGCGTATGCCCAAGTACAGGAAAAGTATCTAACAAAAATAAAATTTAATGCTAGGGAATACAGAGCTATAAATTAAACAAATATGACGCAAAGTTAAATCTTGATAGCATAATGTTGTAATCCAATCCTCTGTCGGAATGAACACTTCTACATTAAATATTTTAAAAACCTTTGAATTGCTTCAATGTATTTTACTAAATGATCCATGTAATAAACTCGAATTTAAATGCGGCGCCGTGAACTCAAATTTAAGTATAACCGATATCTGTAAGAGGGTATAGTTTATAGTTTGGAAATTAGTTTCCATTTTATCTATATACAGTATAGACATGAAGTTGTTCTGCGGCATTCATTATATCTAAAGTATTTTAATACCTAAACTTACACAGCACATCACCATGAAAGTTTCATGACCTATTGAGAATACACATAAACCCTTGGGTTGGTATTTAGGAATTCAGTTATCTAAATATCTAGACACTTAGAATTCATAGCTACGGTTTAAATATTTGCCATTTAATAACGCAATATCTACATATTTAAAGCAAATGTATTTCGTTAGAATTGGTATTCAAGAAGATATTAAAGCTCCTACTTCTTCAAGAAGCCAAACTATAATTTTCACGACTGCGCATACAAAATATAGCGATTAAACTACATGTTTAGATCCTAGAAACGATTTGACGTATTCGTAAACAAAATGGAAAGGATTGATATGATAGCAAATCTAGAATTTCTTTTTCTTTGACCCTACTCATAATAAAGAAAGATGTGGTTTCTTTACTCTCTTCTTTAATTGATATAGGTCTATAGTTATTCAGCTGAGTTTCATCACCTTTCTTATAAACTGGAACGATTCTTGCACGTTTCCATACTTCTGGAAATGTGGATGTCTTAATAGATAAATTAATTATAATCATTAAAGGTTTTGCCAATACATATCGAGCATCGTGGACCAAGATGCTTGAAATGTTGTCATCGCCTGCTGTAAATTTAGCTGGGAAAGTAGCCAGTTCCTTAAGTAGACCATCTTCGGTAACCAAAGATATGGAGAATGACACTGTATTTAGAGCTTTGTCGAATCTAAATGTAAGGCAGCTATGAGTTTGGGTCCCAGAGAACACGCCTGCAAAAGCATTAACAATAACTTCCGGAAATTCAAGTGTGCTTCCATTGTAATGCAATTTTCCAGGAATCCTCGTTGTACCTCTTTTGGAATTCATAAAAGTAAATAATTCCTTTGGGTTGAAATGGCCAAGATAAAAATAGGTTTGTACATCATCTTAATCTTAATGTGATCTAATTTAAGCTATGTTCTTGACATTAGCAGTTTTCTAAAACCATTCATCAGTTCCTATCATTAAATTTGTTAAAACTTTGTTTAAGAGCTACTTATTGCATTATTACATAATTTAGGATTCACATGCTTATTATAGTCAAATATTCAATATTATTTCACCATCCGATAGAAATAATTAGTAGCTTCCCCGAACAATTATAATCATTAGCTCGGTTGACAATGTAGGAACTATTATTTTAAATATGAATTAATGAGCGAGTGGGCATGATTTTGCGAACACCAAACGTAATCCTCTTCGTACTTTAACAAACTGTATGGCTGCGTGAATGTGAGTCCCTAAATCGCAGACAATACATTGTAGGATTCATAGAATTGAAGGTTTCAAATAAGCCATGTTAAATAACATTTTGTATTCGCATAATGAGAGCTCGTTAAATTATTATGGAACGTTTCTGCATATGTACATCTATCTTGTTGTTTCCTTGTGCCTTTGTTCGGGAACCCGATACCACCGAAATATGTACTCTTCGAAGTATGTATGTATAAAATGAAAGAAGAAGATTATATACTACAATACAGTTTCGTTCTGTAAGGTCTCACGTATGTACATAACTAGCTATTCTATAAATATTTATGAACACCTTCTAGTCATACATAAGGAAGAATATGGGAGGAAAGGAAAATATCAATCGCTGCTACAATCCGACGGTATATTAACGTGTTCTTGAAACAAATTTATTACTAACAAGCGTTGTAATATTTTGTTTTAAATTCCAAATAGAGCTATTTTAAGTAGACATCTATCAAAATGATAAGTTAGTGATTTTGTTTGGTTAGCTGGCTAGTAAAATAAAACAGTTTCATTGAAAATAAAAAAGTTAAATAAATAAACAGTTAGCAACAAGGGCGCGAAGTGATAGCCCACGTGCCATGTAAGTTGTATGTTCATTCTGCTGCTTAATAAACGTAATTAATTTCTTAATTTGATTGTTATTTTCCAATAAAATTATACGAACATGAAATATTAAACCTTAATACAAGGTGCGTAATAGTCCAGACTAGAGTATTTTAAGAATGAGCTGATCAAATCGATAGTGGGAGATGGACCCCCCGGGTATTTTTTAACATTATTACAACGAACGGTTCTAGAGTTTATTTAGTTCAGGAAGTTGATAGATTTGTCAAAGTGTAGTATATGCATACATTTAGTTACCTAGAGATAAAGTAAAGTCAATTGATCGATGATTTTAGGAACTCTCCATTCTTAATTCATGTCACAGTCATAATCTATTAATCTACCCATCAAGATTATTTTTATAAGAATGAAATAGAAATAATAATTCACCAGTAAGGATTAATAGTGGGTATGGCTGCTAAAGTTCAAACAACATCTGTGAACCTAACTAGTACTGCCGGTACTTCTTTCTATCTTACAGAAATTAGAATGTGTCTAAGTTTACAATATGTACACTTGGCATTTTGTTATCGTTACTCACATGAAAAACAGCTAATCATAATAGCACTTACACCTCCTTCAGATCAAATACAATGAGTTAAGTTGAATCTTTGTTTGATACAAGTTCATGTATACAGAACAAACTTCATTTTTTCTTAAACCGAATATATTTCGTACAGCAGATAAACACACCCAATGATTGCTGAATCCAATTAGGGGTTATATGGAAATATTATCTTTGGATTATCCCTATTTAGAGCACACAAACGATAAAGATCAAGAGAGCGTTACAGTGCAGGATACTTTTAGAATTACATATGTGTATATCCATTTATTACACCTTTTGAAAGGAGTACTAACATGACAATAACAATATTCATCCCTTTATCGGTCGTTTTTCAAACCAATCTTGAATACTAAATTCAAAATTTCGATAGTAATGTTTCACCTCAAATTTGAATTTTCTTTAATGTTATAAATGATAGCAAATAGTAAAATACCAACATATTAGCCTACAAAAATATTTTGGCACCCATCCAACTCTCTCCTTTCGTTTACAACTTTTTCATAATTGTAACCTTTTCGGGTTTAGGAGTTGCGTGGTTTGGCATTTATCGTTATTAAAATCCAGCCGTGACACTTAAATTTGTTTATAATATTTATCGAAATAAAACAAACCACGTGGAATGCTTATATCTTTATTATATAACCTATTTGATAAATTAAAATAGCTATTTAGTTGTGAAAAAGCTAAATTTGCTAAAGATGTTTAAATGTCCTATTTGATCCCCATTCTCATAGACCATTTCTGATTGCTTGGATTTCGGCGGGCGCTGTTCCTCGCAGACAATCGTAGTAACGGATGATCGCCCTTTCTTGTTCCCATGTCTCCACCGACCCGGGTCTTAAGAGTCTGATTTCAGTTATTGCCCTCTCCGGTGTAACATCTTGAAATCTAACCATGTAGCAGGCCGCCATCGTGCCCGCTCGCCCCCGTCCCATCCTACAGTGGACGCCGACTGTCTGTGAACAAAAAGGAAATGTAGAAAAAGTGGTAGTTTAGGAGAAAGAAAGTTTGCTGTAAGAATAACAACTTCCAGGTTTTAAGATATATTTAAGTTTTTCGCGGGACGGTTAGACGTTATTACGTTACTAATCCAATTCGTTCATATTGCAGTGTCTTTTTTGTGACAATTAAAGTGAAATTTATGAAAGCTATATTGCACGATAAGCTATTTTTGATCTGTATGGCGATAAATACTTTTGCAATTAGAGTTTTGATTACGTAAAAGCATTTCAGAAGCTCACATGAGTGTAGTTATAATCATTTATTTGTTTATGATGGTTTTGACGATTCTAAAAACCAATAAAAACTTACAATTTCTGTCATTTAGGTGCCCTTTAGCCAATCAATACATTATTATAACGCGAATAATCTACTTACATTATTGCCGGGGAAATCATTTGTTTTTATTGAATGGTAAGGCGTAATTCTTAACTGACCTCTGTCATTAATTTATATGAAAACTATAGAAATGAACCAAGAAAAAGTTTAGTACATAAAAATAATCCATAATATACATTTAAAAAAAATGCACATAAAGAAATTTTTTTAACCTGCAGTCTAAGAGTAACATGTGGAATGTATAATTTGTGTGTATAACCATTGTAAAAAAATGGACTTCTAAGTTTCTCTAAAGTTTCCTAAAAAAAAATGAAAATTTATGCCTCGCATGAGATAGATATAGGGAAGCAAGTAAAAAAGTTTTATAAAATTTAATAAGGAATTGAATGCTGATAAGGAATGTTCCATTTGAATTAAAAAAGTTGTTACCAGGTTTATTTAGTAGCGGCAACACTATATGAATGAAAAGATTTAAAAAACGTAGTCCACCTCAATAACTTGCATATACAAAATTTTAATTAGTTCTTAATGATTGGTTCGCCATATACATCTACTAGGTCCTCCACTTTGGGGCACCCAATTTATTTTGTATTGTAATATTTAATATAAGTATTCCTCTATGATTAAGAGTAAAATGCCTTATGTGTATTTGACAATAGGAAAAAATCACCTGAAAAAGTACGTACTAGTGCATGGAGAAATCCTTGGAGAAGCCTCTATTTTGTTAATAAACACAGAAAACGGCTACCTTATAAAAGAAATTAATTTTTTCTTTTCTCCTTTTTATTTAATCGACTTTTCCATAGTTCGGTAGCGTTACTGCCGCATTATATTTTGTTTCATTAAGTTTTTTTTTTTTTATTTATTTATATACCATCGTGACCGCGTGGGGGAACGCTACAGTGTATATAAACCGCACGCTCAGCAGTACTCAAGCAGTGAGTTCGGTAACTTTACAGTCATTCCTGCTCTGTGAGTTCGGTACCGGCAAAGCCGCTGGCACGACGCATCGCCAACCTCCGAGCTATGATTTTGGTGCCTGCAAAGCTCTCTGGCACGACGCGGCACCACTCTCCGAGCTGTGATTTCGGTGCCGTCCAAACTCTCTGGCACGACACAGCACCAACTTGCACTTTAAAACCGCTCGCGTATTTTTGACCTGACTCGGTATATAGATTTTCCGCGTTCTATTTTATTGTCTAAGTTTAGTAATTAACGTTGTCGGACTAAATTTAAAAGCGCTCAAACACGCGGCAAACATTTGTTTATATTTACGATTGTAAATACATGTGTTTTTGTTACTAACCTATTTTTTTTTTGTCGTTATATAGTTCTTGTTATCAGTTGCACCTATTTCTTATAGAAATACATTTTCAAGTACAAAATACGTTACAAACTCTTTTAGTTGTTGCGTACACTTGATCAGAACCCTGTATACGCCGTACTCACACAAACAGCTACCATTCTGTGGTAAAATATTATTGCAACGGCAAATAAGCGCAATCACTGATCGATTTTATGCGCGGTATTATCTTTGACAGCTGCCTTGCACAATCAGTGCCGCTGTGCGGGCACGAGGCTGGATCGCACGTAAACATATAAACAGGGATCAACGTAAAAGTAAAGAAGTTAAAAGGTATTAATAAGTAGCAAGCATTAGCAAACCATTAAATTAAAATCAGTAAGTACATTAAAAGTAAGTACGTAAGTAAAGTTGGTCGTTAAGTTAATATTTCTTATAGTGTTGATTGGCGCAATATATCCAAGAATAAAAGCTCTAACAATCAGAATGGATACCTTAGCTCTTGTTTGTAGCTGTAATTGTTTAATTAAGCTCAAGGCGTTAAAAAAAATTAACTTTCCTCTTAATTTAAAATAAACTATACAGTAAATACTTAAATATTCCCATTGGGAATCTAAATACCATTTTATCCAACAATAGACTCTTTCAATTCAAGCGTAGTTCGCAACTTGTATTTACAGAAATACATAGCAAAGTCGGGGAGTAAAGCAGCTAAAGGGTAAATATTGGCTTTGCCAAACGGCTTGCTGACTGCGTTCTTCCCAAATCCGGATATGTTAGCAAAAGCGCAATCGTCTTTTAACTGTCACTGCCAGATTTATGCACTGAGTGCCACTGGGGAATATAGTTATAGATCGTCGCAAGTCCGAGTTAGCTGTACGCAGCACATAATAATATATGTATGTATACGTTATTCGCACTAATACATTTGAACAATCTGCACCAAACATAATTTCTATATTCGTAGAAATATATTATCTGTTTATATTAATGGCGGATCCAAATTAAAAAAGTACCGCTCCATCTGGTGTGCGGGCACGCAACTACCAACAGTGCTTTGAAGTTAGTAGTTTACCAACTATGACAGATAACGTCGTCTATCGAAAGGTTTTACAAATCGAGTATGTTGTAAGTTTGTGTTTTTAGAAAATAGCAGAGCATAATCTATTGCGGAGCGCACAAGCAGTTTTGTTATTACTTAATACAGACGCAAGCATCAACGATTCAAACTTTTTTTATTATAAATTAAGTTTCAAAATAGTGGAAAATATAAGGTATGTCCCGTACAAATTTTGAATTTTCGTGCAAATGCGTCAACTGTCTCTTCAGTAAGTTTTTTAATCAGCATTAAAAGAATGAGCCTACTATATATTATCAATAATAATAATGAAAGCAATGATGTGCACTTAATTTAGACGAGCCTGTATTTTAAAAGAGTTGATCAAAACGCCAAAATTTACAGCGTCAATACGGATCAACATACGTTTACGTTACATCAATTGCTTTTGCACTTTCATTCGCACAGCTGAATTTAACGATCTCAATTAGAATCAACGCGCGGTGAGTGGTTATCTTGCTTTGCGATGCTTAACGACGTGTTCATAATGCGAAATGAAAATAAAAGCGAATGTACAATGTAAATTTTGAGCTGTTATTTGTGGTTTATAACGTAGATTTAAACTTTTTTAATTTCCTGGTATATACGGTGTAGCAGGATAGGTCCTGAAAAATGTAAAGCACAGAATCGGATGGAGTTCTCATAACAGAGTTGTTTTCAAAATAAAAATACGTGACCACTTGTTGTTAGAGTGATGGACATCCTATCGATGTGCCAGTAAAAGTTTGATCCTATCTAGTTTTGCGCTTACTATTAGATTAAAAAAGTTGGTGTATGTACTTACAGGAATATTGAATTCCTTCCCACGTAGTCAATTCCCTCTGAATAAGATTCGAAGAATGATTACAGTGTCTTTGAGAATATTAACATGTCTATGAGGAAGGAAGAGGGAGAAGTAAAATTGCCGCAGCAGTCAAGAGAAAGATGGGATCTGAATTTATTAATTTATTAAAGGAAATTCAAGTCATAAAAATGCGCTCTCATATCCTGCACTGATGATTCGGTAATATTAGAAATATAAGGATTCTTTTGCATTATATGTCAAGACTAGACTCACATTGTCTGAGAGAAATTAAATTAGGTTTTCCCGGATTTTATAATTGCCCTGTTCGATTGCGGTTCTTTGATGTACCAGTTCAATTTACAATGATCTTTAATACGCTGTGTAAACCACTAGCATATCAAATTGTAGTTAAACGGATGTAGATTTGTTTGTAATCTATTGTTAAAATGAATAAACAACAATATCTATTTCACTACCCACACTTATTTCTCAACTTGGAAAGCATAATAATACTATTAATGAACTCTAAGTAAATACTAATGTAATAGTAAATACGTGAAAAAATAAAAAAGAATAAAAAAAATGTAAATGAAATTCATTTGCCTCAAATCATTTCAATTGTAGCACATACTAAAACAGCGACTTCACCAGCAATTTTACAATTTGGCAAAAACGGTTTTAAATTATGGACGGAACGAGTATGATCCATTCTATTTTCTAATTTCAAAATGGTGTCTTTCTGAGAATAGTCACATACTCTCAAAGGGAGCTGCTAGGGTAATACTACCTCATTATCTCAATTCTTTCCTCCGCAATATAACGGGGCATTTTATGTAGTAAAGTATTTGAAGTTTCCTCTGAACCACCTCACTTCTAACGACCGATATAATCAAAGATCAGACTGGACGCATTAAGTACTTGCCTTGTGACTATTTTGCCTTACTACATCGCTGTTAGACATTGTGGGGGAAGATAAGAGAGTAGATGCCTCCTCGCCGTTTACTTTGTTCATATTAGATCTTTATCCTAGCATACACTTAACATTGATCCGCAAACAAGCATATTCAGTACTATAATTGAATTTTGTAGTTACAGAAACATTAACATTACTTACAGCACGGCACTTCAATTTAACCACTAGTCACCATTCACAAATTCGATTTCAGCTACCAGATATAGTTATTTCGCAGGTAACTACTTATTCACCAAAACAAATAATGTATTCATGCAAATCCCTGGTGTATATCTCAACATTTATTTATAGTGAATTCATTCAAAGCAGATGTTATTTACATAAGATTCAAACTGAGATAAAACAGAAATACCAGAATGGAAAGAAAGCATTCAGGTGATTCTTTTATTGTGATGTGCTTTTGCCATGAATCACGTCAAATAGTAGCACATTTTAATGGTTAAATTTGTTTTAAAATAAACTTATTATGTTTGCAATAAAACTAATATTATTGTTAACTTTATGTAGCGTGTTTCAAATCCCAAATACTGTATAGTATGTAAATTTTTTCTATTCCTTTTACGAAATTTGTGGTAGTCTGAAAAGGATTGATGCAGGGGAAACAGGACAATATATGTGTTTCATAAAAAATGTGCGAAATACCGACCATTAGCTCGAATGCAAGCATCAATTCGGCGACGAAAGTTGTTACGTACGCTCGTAAAATTTAGAATGCGTTGAGCTGCTACGAAAACACAGTTTCGCAGATCTTCGGCATTGTCTATGTCAAGGCGACGATCATATACTAAACTTTTCATGTATCCCCACAGAAAAAAGTCTAGTGGATTTAGATCGGGGCTACGGGCTGGCCACGGAATGTGACTTCTACGTCCAATCCAATGTGGGAATGTCCGGTTTAAAAGTTCTTGAACAACCCTACTACTATGCGCGGGTGCTCCATCGTCCATGAACCATAATTGCAAGCGTGTTGCTAATGGTATGTCGTCCAAATATTCAGGCAATTCATTTGGAAAAAACAGTAAATAACATTCAGCATTTATCCGTGTTGGGAGTACATGTGGTCCAAGTAGTTGATCGCCTACCAAGCTAGGATATCCGTCCAACATTGACGGATATTCTAACTTTAGAGGAGCCTAGGTTAATATCATGGGGGTTTTCATACGCCCAGTGGTGAATGTTGGGATAATTTAAGATACCATCACTAGTAAATGTACATTCGTCCGTAAATAGGATTACTGACGCAAGATCCAGCTGACGAACTTCTCAGCGTTGGAATCACTCACAGAAGGCAATTCGGCCGGGATAATCAAAGTCCGTTAACCCTGCAGTAGTCGCGCACGGTCTGTGAGACCGGTTCGTAATACTATTCTGTATATTTAAGTAAAGCGCGCGACTACTGTAGGGTTAATCGTTGCACGTGTTGAATATGGTACGGATGACGTGAATTCCTTTTTTTAAATTTGATGCACTGTAGCTTGGTATACATTTACTTCCCGCGCGAGGGTTGTTGTACTTGCGCCGGGATCCGCTTCTACGATATTTAAAATTTCCTCTGCGGTTTGTAGCACTCTGCGTGATCTTTGAAACGTGGAATTACTGATCCTGTCTCTCGAAGTCGATACAAGGCTCTTACAAATGTTTCAGATGAAGGACGACGTCGATGCGGGAAACATTCTACGTGCAAATTCCTTGCTGCAACACTGTTCTGTCCAGTTTCACTATAAATTAAGTTCATGCAAACGCACGCATCCACTACGAATCCAAACGTTCAAAGTATAGCGACGCCGACGACCGGTGATTCACCGGTATGATAAATGAATCAGAGCCGGCTTCGAATAAAGAAATATCATCAACCGTAACTTTTTGTAGTTAGGCATTGCTCATGTATATCTTTCACCCTTTTTTTATTTCGTACTGTGCAATAATAACTCTGTATAATCAACTTATTAACATTCCAAGTTCTGAGTTTTAAAGTGAATTTGTACAATTTAATAATTTTAACTATTGAATACAATTTCTTACTGCTTTTATGTTCTGGTTTACGAAATCGATCGCACTTAGTTTTTCAAGTTCTGAGAAAAGGGTCTATTTCATTTCTACCATAATCATAATTAACTCACGCAAAGTCACCATCGATTATTTTATTAGCTATTCACAACAATTAAACATATTTATGTTTTCATTTAACACTGCAAACATATTGCTCAACGTCTTTTTTTCTTTCTTTCTGTTATCAGTATGAATAGTTATTCCATTCACAAAATTCACACATAAAAATACACAACTTTGCTTCATACGTGCTTACGCCTATTAAGTAACATTCAGCTATATTCAAAATCAGTGTTTTCTATTCATTTTCTAAATGGTGATACGTTCTGTAAAAACCAATTACAAACATATTGCGTTAACTTCACCAAATATGATTTGTTTGTATAACACTTTCCACACCGTTATCCTTATTACCCAGCTTGTCACAATAGAATCTAGTTACCGTGCGGATATGTTAACGGAAAATATGCGATAAAGATATCAAACTAACATCTGGCTCGATGTTCCACCACATGATAAACAATTCATTGGATTGTGAATTGAAAAATAGCTTCAGACACGGCATAAATAAAATCGTAGAATGCATAAAGAATATGTTAATATAGAACTGTAGACCAAAAATTCGTATAGTTCAAACACTATACATACAGTCATGTGTAATAATCGATGTATAAGTATATGTTCTAAGTTTATACTTAAATTTGCATCGATTGTGTTACTGACTTGTCCGACACTACAACTGTAGTCGAGAGGATTAATAAATTATTATTATTATGTATTTGTAATCAATAACATCAGCATCAGCAAATAATGAGAACACATTTGTAAAACGCCGGAAAATGTCTAGAAGTGAACATATAGAGGTAAGGGATGACCGTTAAAGCTAACATATATCATTGACCCTTATTAAGTATGTGTAATGACGTCACATCACGATAAATTTATACGCATCTGCTAAACATCCCCGACTACAAATTGGACCGGCTTGGGGATTTCGCAATTTCATCCAACATTCAACAGGGGGTTTCGGATTTTCCATGTAATAATTTACAGAATTATTTCAGAAATAATTTCGGTAATCCAAAACAACTTTTAAGCTGTAGATGTACGTAATATGCGGACAGATTAAAGGATGGATGTGATATTTTAAAAAGTTTTCTGTGTTCCAGCGTTAATATTTAAAAAGGAAGGCGGATGAAAATATGTGTATTATCAACCAGTTGCCTGTAATAATGCCCAGAATATAATTATGAAATAACCAAATAAAAGGTCTATTGAGCTAGATGAAGTTTAGTAGCTCTAACAGCCCTCAACACAATACGTTGAGGCATTACGTGTAAACGCCATTCCAAAACGACGTTTTCGAGATAAAATCCATATAGATTTAACATAATATAAATCTTATAAAACACAGGCAGAGAAAAATAGTAGAAATAATTGAAATAACATACTAACAGAAATATGTAGATAAATAGAATATTTTCCATTAATTCTCAGCACTGGAATAATACATCCAGGCAAATTCATGAAAAGATCTTTATTAAGAACCCTCATAGAAGAAGAGCGAAGTACTATTAAAGCTTAGTAGGAAGCACTTTGCACTATAGCAGATCTCCTAACAGAACGCTGAGCACTGAAAGAACACCTACAGAAAATTGGGACAAAATCAACACTGGAGCCACCCACTACAGACTGTGTAAAAATGAGATAACAGAGGTCGGTCATCATATACTGTGTGAATGCGGGGCTCTGGAAGCAAAAGGGCAAACAATTTTTAGTACACCAAAAATTACCCGGAGAATTCTTCCGATCAACCATCCAGAGATTTGTATAGATTGGTGCAGGACACTAGAATACTGAAATGATTGATATGATTTAATGGATAAAAGAAATGGGAGATCAACTACGAAGAGGCGACTGTAGTGTTTTATCGATCACTTACAGATATTGTCCAAAAAGCCACCATTCGATGCAACACGCGCTTTAAATCGACCATGCAATTAATTCCGCGGAAGTTGTTGCTATAATCACATTACTAAGTTCGTAGGCGAAGTAGAATACACAACTTCTTTCAAATACCCGCATAAAAAGAAGTCAATAGGACTTAAGTCTGGCGAGAGCGCTGGCCATTGAATGGGACCGTTAGTACCTACCAATTCATCTGTTAGGATGTACCTCATTTAGATACACTGCAACCAGCCGCGAGAGATGAGGTGGGGCGCTATCCTGTTGCCACCACAAATCATTGCGTTTTGTTAATGGAACATCTTCCAATAACTCGGGAAGCTCATTTTGTAAAAAATGGAAATTTTGCTGTTAAAGTTCCTTCAAATATGTATAGACCAATGATATGCCCATTAAAGAATCCGCACCAAACGTTGACACCTCATATTATCTGAAAATGAGTCTCATGCCATCCATCGTGGATTTTCTGGAGCCCAGTATTGGCAGTTGTGGCGAATCAACACCCTAACATTGTTATGAAATTGTGCCTCATCAATCCACAAAATGTTATTGACAGTATTGAGATTATCCTTTAACTGTACTTGCAGTAATGAATTCTAGTTTCCGATCAAAATCTGTACAACAACTGAATTTTAAAAGAACAATATTCGTGAAATGTTAATATTTTCTGTACTATTGATTTACTTTTTCCCATATCTTCTGCTACAGTTCTAACTGAAATATGTGGATGCAGTCCAACATAACCCAATACATTTATGTGCATTTGTGATACATGACATAATAAGAAGGTTTCCAATTTGATGGTGTTACACTTTGCATTGAATCGAAAATGACATTGATTATAATAATTCATTTCGCTTTTTTTAATCATAGACAACATCAGCGATATCAACGTTACTTTGAAGGCAATTTTAAATTCATTCTGTTTACGTTTAATCTGGCAACTGCAATTACGACTTTAGAAAAACCGTTACGTCACTTAGCGGTTCCTTTTCGCGCGGGAGTATTTAACTTACGCGCCACAAAATTTAAACTCGCTTATTTTAAATTCATTCATTCATTTTTTTATGATCCTTTGTGCATCTGTTGACTTTGCTATTGGTTCATCCTTTTTTGTACCTACTTACCGAGCCTTTATAAGGGCTCTGCACGCTACGCGAGCTCTCTGTTCCAGTTCAGTTAATTTGCCGTTGTGACGGACTCGTTTTGACACGAAAACACAGAAACCACGTGCTGTCCATTCAGCTTCGAAGCCCCCTTGTTTCAAGCTACAGCTAAGTAATCTCTGTTCTCTTCAGTTAATTTTGCCGTCGCAACGACCTTTTTTTTAACTCGAAACACAGAAACCACGTGCTGCCCTCCAGCATACACAAAAGCTTCGAACTCAACTTCAAGCTACAGCTAAGTAATCCTATTTAAAACGTATCTATCGCTCTCTTTTATTTTATTTCATTACTGTTGCTATTAATACTTTTAACTTGTAATTGCCAGTAACTTTGCTCTCACTAGCAGTCATTTACTATTCACTTATAGAAACGGATTAATTGCGTCACTTTTAAATTAATCTCAGGAATTCGGCTACCACCAAATTACACAACTTTTCAGGACGACATTTAATTAATTCTTTTATATAAGCATCAATGTAACAAAAATTATCTGTATCAAGGCAACCATAAATTAGTATGTAATGTTTAATTCACCACACATTTCATCTAGAAAAAAATTGTACAGCAATTTTTTTCTGGTCGTACCACCTAAAGATTATTTGTCGCCGTAAATTCTTACGACGGTCAGTAGATATACTGAATACGATATGACGAGCTAAGACCCGTTTTCAAAATCATCGTCGAAAGCATCTTGTATCGGTATTTATTGTATTGGTGGAAGTGCTTTCATGTCAATAAATAGGTAGTCGAATTAGGATATTTAGTTTAGAAGCGAGAAATACGCTTTAGCTCGTACAACCATAGTAAATTTTTAGTGTAACATGAGATTTTACCCAAACAATATAAATAAAATAGAGCAACTATTACCTGAAATTCTTAACGATGGGTTGCAAGGATATAAGTTGATGTTTAGACTATCTGTCCATTGCCTACTAGATTATAGAAATCAAATTCAGTACACACATCAACTCATATTCTAATAAAATATAGTTTTATTCACTAGGGGTTCACTCTAGGTTAAGAATAACCGTGTCACATTTTTTTTTTTTTTGCTAAGTAATTAAAAAATGTAATTAAAAATGAGAAACAAAAAATAAAGGAGAATATAAAAGGAGACACAGTAGTCAAGCAATTAATGTTAACGCAACTTTAAAAAAAGTATTTAAAGTGGTAAATTTGAAGCTTCTTTGTACTTTCGAAATAAAGTACAAAGAAGAGTATCTTAGAACACCCTTTTTTAAGAGAGCAAATAAACGAAATGGTGGAAATAAAAAAAATAATTGAACGGAAACGGATACTGTTGCAAAAATCATTTTATGTAACTATAAAATTTCGTATTGCTTAACGTGTCTCCTTGAGAAAGCTTTTTTTAAGTTTATTTACTGTTATTCGTAATTATATGTAATAATATTGACATTTTAGCAAATAGGCATTAAAATGTAACCAATTTAGACTGATCTGCAACTCACTTTCTTTCTTTGCAAATTGATATCCATTGTTCCCCAAAATTTGAAGTATATTTGTACTATTTGTTCAACTTACAACTGGTAGAAAAAAAATCTTAGGAAAACCTGTTTTGTCCATAAATTTCAGTTTAAATTGTTTGCTTTGTAATGTTTTTAATTAAGGAAATGTTGAATTCTCTATAGCGATTGCCAACATCTATTCAAATATAGAATGTTATGTTAGCCTACAATTACGATTAATCAAACTATTTTATTCATTATAGGAACATTAACTTCATTTACTTAAAGATAACAAGCAACTTATTGCGAATCTGCTGGCACTTTTTTCACTGAGTCGTAATATTCGCTTATGGCCGATTCGAAATCAGGTAGGTCTTCTAATGACCGGGGCCGCTTACTTCTCAGTTCGACCAGTGCTTGTTCCGGGTCCAATTCGCCGAAGCGGATCAGATAGCAAGCTATCATTAAACCAGTTCTGTCTTTACCCATCCTCGAATGGACGCCCAGTGGCTGAAAATAAAAGGATACTCCTTTATTCTTAACGATTTTTAATGAGGGAAGTTCCCTTTTGCTACATTAACCCACGACGAACAAGTACAAATGATAGCATGCTGTAGTGGTATGCGTGTTTGAAAGCGAAGAGAGTTAATTTAAAAAGGTAAAGGCAATAGCGGTAATGGACGAATGACTGTTTACCTCACTGACGGTCAAATCTATCGTGTGGAGGGAGGTCAAAATGAGAATAGACGTTGCGAAGTTGAAGGTAGAACGTAAATGTATTCGATATTCATTATTTCTACATAAATGTTGCTAATATATGACCAAAGGCGACGCAATTTAATAATTTTTAACCTGCCTATTGTTATAAGAGGAAATATAAAGAATTAAATAAATAAATGTTGATACATAGGAGTATTTAATTCTGCATAGTTTTATTTTAACTTGCATGTGCAAATGTAATGGAATCTATTGATAAAGTTTTGATATATTTTTTAAATTTATTATATACTAGTATGTTGCTTGTGCTTTTATTTGTAGTATATCCTTTTAATGTTTTGCATTGTCAATATTGCTGCATAGAATGTTATTTATGTGTTCAATATTTCATATTTTTCTACAGCAATACCATTGGGAATAAATAAATAAACTATCGAGGTAGGTTTTTAGCAATGTCCATCGCGGTTTAAGAGAAACAGGCACGTTTCCTGTTGCTATTTTGGAACTTCCCGTGCAAGAACAAATAATTGTCGGTGAACCTTCTACCAGTGTCCGAAGAATAGCCAACAGACTTATGCCCCGTTTCTACAACGTTAAAGCACCAGTTATCTGCTTAGCATCTGACAATTTAACGAAAACGAGTTTCTGGAACAACAAATAGTGACGTCACGGCAGATATCTACCTCGGCAAGTTCTCTGCTCCACCTTCTGGGATTACCTGTAAGATATCGGAGACTTTTAGTAATTTTGGATTGTCATGATGCTCGATATGCATCTCTTGAAATGCTGCTTCATTTACTTGATTTACATCATCGCTTACTTTTTTAATTATTTACTGTGCACTTCAAACCTTTAATATAACTGCAATATAGGTGACAATATTATACAAATTTTACATTGTAGTCTATTGGAAACATGGAAGGTAGTGAACCATCATCAATCACGAAACTATACCCAAAATAAAACATCGTTAATGCAAATTGTTAAAATCGATAAGTAGTTACTAGATTACTAGATATCTAGTACTAGGAACTCTGTTTTATGTAAAAGGTTATCTGTTACATATCCTTTGATACCAAGAAGCTAACTCTGACATATATCTGCAAGATATCTCTTATGTACGAGAAACCGGGCATTAAGGTAGGCCGCATGAGACTATGGAGGACTTTACTCAATTTCGGTTTGTACCCTTGCCACTACTTACCTGTATATATAATCTAGAACCTCTTATACCCGAAGGTGTGAGGTTAAAGGTTATTACAAATTAAGCTATTTCTTTTATATATCGTACACAAATGTTCTCCAATTTGATTTGTCCTTAGATATACTCTTGGCATCTGCCCATGTCTTCCCTCGCTTTTCTAAAATTTTTGCTACCTCATCATTCCATGTCTTTCTCGGTCGTCCTCTGCTTCTCCTGTGTTGTACCCTGGTTTCCCATATCTGCTTAACCTGGCCCCTGTCGTTCATTCGGTTTAAATGCCCAAACCATTTTAACCTGTTTCTTTCAATAGCTTTTTCGATTGACACTACTTCGAGTTCTTCTCTCACTGCTTCGTTCCTTTGTTTGTCCAATCTGGTTATTCATTTGACTGCTCTCAGGTACTTCATATCTATAGCTTGGATTCTACTATACAGTGATTTATTCAGTACCCAACTTTCACTACCATAGATTAAAATCGGTCTAAATATGGTTTTGTATATGGTCATTTTCGTATTTTTACTTATTTCTTTCTTTCTAATGAACGGTTTGTTAAGGCTGTGATAAGTGCGTGCGGCATTAGATATTCTTTCATTGATTTCGCTTTCCATGTTTCCTTCCCTATCTAGTAACACTCCCAAATACTTAAAAACATTAACCTGTTCTACTTGCTCGTTATTGATTTCTATGCTGATTGTTTTGTTTTCCTTTCCTATCACCATCACTTTAGTTTTGTCTGTGTTAATTTTCATCTTCTTCTTACTTAATTCTTCTTCCCAGATTTTTAGTTTTTCTTGGAGTTCCCGCTCTTTAGCGGCACAGATCATAAGATCATCGGCGAATGCGCATATTGACAGTTCCACTGTTTTCAAGTTCTTATAACCGATGTGCACTGCACTCGTTCTACTTTCTACGGCTCGTATAACGTCGTCCATGGCTAAAATGAATAATGTCGGGCTCATCACACCACCTTGTCTTAGTCCATTATTGGTTTCGAATATCTCCGATTGCATATTGTTCTTCCTCACGTAGCTTTTATTTCCATCGTATAAACTTTTAATCGCTGTCCTTAATTTCCTTCCTTCGTTTTAGTCCTTTCCATATTTCTGCTTGAGAGACTCTGTCAAACGCATTTTCTGGATCCAAGAAGGCCAGATATACTTGGGTATTCTTTGTTCTGGTTTTTTCAATTAGTTGTTTTATTGTGAAGATGTGATCTTGGGTGCTCCGTCCTTTTCTAAAGCCGCTTTGCGCTTCTGAGAGCTGTTCATCTATACTGGCTTTTAGTCTTCTTTCTAGGATAACTTCACTTCTTACCTGTACAAGCTTTTAAACCTGCCAACTAGGTAGCAAGACTTGAGTTTAGTCGCTGGTTAATGAAGAATTGAAGGCCTTGTCGGAAAATATTGCTCAGTGATGAACCCTCCTTCACCCGAAACGGCATCAATAACAACAGAAATTCACATTGTTGGGCACTTGAAATTCCACGGAAAACTAAAGAATCCCATTTTTAAAATAGATTTTCGGTGAATGTTTGGTGTGGAATTACTGATAACTGTTTCATTGGTCCATTTATAATCGAAGAACGTCTAACGACCGCCCAGTATTTACGTTTTATGGAATATGACCTTCCAACATTACTGGATGATGTTCCTTTTAATGTAAAACGACAAATGTGGATACAACACGACGGCGCAGCTCCCCATTTTGGTAGACAAGTAACAGACTTTCTGAATCATAATTATACGAACCGCTGAATTGAAAGAGGTGCCGCAGTTGCTTGGCCTGCCATATGACCAGATTTAAATCCTCTGGATTATTTTTTATGGGGCAGGCTGGAAAGTATTGTTTATGCATAAATACCTGAAACTAGAGAACAACTTATTGCAAAGATTATCGATGCCGCAGAAATTATTCGTGCTGAACCTGAGACTATTAGCAGAGCTACGTCATCAATTCTAAGAAGAGCTCGGATATAGCAATTGGGCGGACATTTCGAACAATTTATTCAATAAAGCAACTTCTTTTAAAACGAATTTTATTTTTTTTTTCGTCTATAAGATTGTCTAAAACTCTTAGTGGCTTGTACCTCAGTTACGAAAGAGTTTTGGGCATATGTTCATTTGACATTTTTATCTTGAAATTGCTTCAGCAATACATCCTTAAACTCTGGCAGTCACGTCATGGGACAGCCTATATATAATAGAAAATAACCATTTAGAACAGTTGCTTAAGTAATCTCTAAAATAACCACTAATCAAAACAAAAGTAAATATGTTTACCTACCATGTATTTAAAGGCAAACAGTTAGCCAATTTAAATCCTATCTCAACACCAACAAAGGTAAATTTAATTACAGAAGCCATCTAAAACAGAAGGTAGACATGTCGTTCCACAAAAGAAAGATAATATTGTATCTACCGATACTTTTCTGCACATGGACTGAACAACTAAGACTAAGTAGACTGGAAACTAAATAACGTGTTTATGTGATAACGTCACATATTTACGTGGAATGCGGTTGATTATCCAATCTGCTTATTGCATCCCATAATACACTCAGTGCGTTTTATTTTTTAATTTTAACATTGTGGAGTATTTGCTGTTTTCACGTAACAGCCACGTTTTTATTTTCTACATTTAACATTTAAGTTTGCAAGTTTGCTGAGAACTACCCATGAGTTAAAGTATTAGATCTTTTTTATTCAGTTATGCTAATATTAACGGAAAATTGGCGAAGTTTCAGAAGAGAATCAAAGTTGGAATCTAATTCGCTAGGAAGATGGCTAAGAAAAACCTAATATAGATGTATATTTGCAGATTCCCCACGGAAACAATTGGATTCGGTAGATACTATGTAACAGGGTTGGGCAAGATTTCTTCAGATCAATAATAAAAATAAATGGATAGCGTCGTTATTCTTATTAAGAAATAATAGACGACTTCTTAGGGGGGAGCAAGAAGAGTACTTCTTCCTCAACATCAACGGCTAGATGGATTGTTTTACACCACAGATAGAGTAGGCGCAGATAGAGATGGGCGAATCTCGTGTTTGAAAGTACTGTACTTGGAGACTGTTATGAGCAAGGAGGAAAAGAACTAATTTTGAGAGCGTGACTTGTTATTCCGCCGTTAACTAACTGGTTTACCTACGCCAGAGGCGTAGGCGTAGGTAGTAAGAACGGCGGCTAATGTCTTAAGTGTTCTAGTTTGCGAGTGCCATCACAAGTAACTCCCTCTAAAGCTTTCTTTAATCTCTGGTCATGAGGCAGTTTTACTTTTCACGTACTTACGCTTTGTTTGTGAAAACATAGAAACAATTACTAACGGAAAATATAATGCGATTATTGCTTTAAAATGTTTTATTATGTTAAATTTTAAACGACCATATATACATTAAGAAAAACTTATTTTGTATGTGTAGGTAATATATTGAAAGAAAGATTAAAATATTGTTTAATTATAAGCAACAATTTTTTTACAAAATAGTATCAAAAGTATGAGAGCAGATGTTAAAAGGGAAAATTGTGGTTGCCTACCTATAATATTGTTAGTCTCCATTGTTCATCGCTTTCTTTTTTGTTTCTAAACTAAAGGCAGCTGTTTTTATTATTTTATTTTTAATAATTTCATATATTAGAGGTTCGAAAATTAATAATATATAGTTACTGTAATAATTTTAATGTTTCCTTTTAACCTTAAATCTCCAACAACGGAAACTGAGATATTTAAAATAATATATAATAATAATATAATAATGTATATGGTTTATTTTCCAATAGGTAGAACCCAAATACAGGAAAATATGTTACATACATATTTAAAGTTACAAGCGAATACAAATAAACAAAAGAAAAAAATACAAACTTTTGTTGAAATAAGGATTAAATTATATGTATATACAGATATAATATTAAATGCATGAGAAAAAAAAAGAGAGAAACCGGAAAATAAAGTATAGCTTCAACTACATACTCATAATAACAGCAGATATAGATTTAAAGAATCATTGTGTATATCACACAAATGTGAGATGTCATTAAAGTTAGTGCACATTGCTGAAATCGGTGATTTAATCAAAATGTTCGTTCTATTTTGATCGCAATAAAACTTACACTGACGACGAGTTTCTATTCTAGGTACATTTAGATTTATTTTACTTAACAACCAAGGGCAGTCAATATTGTTATTTAATAAGTTCCACAGAAACTTTACACTTAGCACAATACTCCTTACGTGTAACGATACCAGATTAAGTCTACTTAATATATCGCCATAATCCGCCCCTCTCACTGGATAAAAAGAAAGAATCATGATCAAAGTGTGTAATTAAAAGAATTAAGAAAATATTAATATAAAATATATTAACTTAAAGCATCTCTGACTTCTGTTGAAATAAGTTACATAATGTGTTCTGAAATTTCTAACGCGTTTTTATCGTTTTCATGCACTATGTACCATATTTTACTACTGCCTCTTCAAATAATTCATCCGCAAGTTTATGTGCATTTGTCTTTCATTTCCTTTGCTATCATGATAGCTAAGGAAAACAGGCGGTCGACAGGAGCTGACGATGGTAAGGGTGTATTGAACTTGATAAATACCATTTTAATATATTTATAACTGTTTCACATATGTAAATCTTCTCTTAAATCACCGTAAAATTGCAAAATTTCGAGCTCAACTCTTCGAGTTAACGATGCCGAGGTGCTCGATCTTCCTTCCAGCCCGAAATAAAAAAAAAAACCATCACGTTTTCCGAGTGCAAAGAAGATTTCTCTTCTGAAGTATTAATTTCATCAGCATTCATTTCGCCAACCAATGCCTCTGTAACGTGTGACAGAATTTCTAAATGAAGGTTCGAATTTATGCATGGCGACCATTTCTTTTTAAATTTTGGATATGACAAACGAAACTGTAGGCATATACTTAATCTAAATTTATTTCGGTGTTATTCAGTAATAAATTATTTGAATAACGGTTTATTTGGTGAAAGAATCATTTCAATAATGCTTTATTCAAATAATTCTTCATTCAAATCATTTCCCATAGTTTTATTCAACAATAACTTAATACGCAATAAATAATAACGGATGAAAATTTCACTCAAATAATTATTTGAATAAAAAATTGTTGAATGATGCCCAACACTGCTATATAGCCTACATTCTAAGAGGACGTGTATAAAAATAATATTGAATTTTGTGATTTGTATTTTGCTGTTATGGGCTGCTGTAAATCTATAATATGTAACAATTTTTTTTTCGAAGTTTTAGTATAAGGAAAGAAAAATCTTGGATGGCATAAGAAAAACAAAGCAAATAAAAACAACAATGTTCCAGTCAAGCTCTACTGCTCCCTAGCGCAACTATGCGACTATAATTTGTTTCCGTTCGATACACATCGTTAGTCTTGCCATTAGAAAAACCGTTATCTACTTTGGGGTTTTATTACTTGATTCCAACGCACTGCACACATTTTCTCATAGAGTAAACAAATGAATGAAAACATTTACTAGAAAAACCGTTTTCTACTTTCGAGTTTTATTACTTAACTCCAACGCATGAAAACAGTCACAATTTAATCAATCTAATACAAATGCACATCGACACAAACTAACATCTTTCCAGTCTATACATGAGTCTACACATTTATCAAAATCACTCAAGTTTGTAATAAATTGGCTCGAATGTCTGAATATAATCTCTTGAGGAAGCTCGAACTTCAGTGATAAATAAATCAGATGGGATTTATGTAAACCTTCTGGTTCTAACAGGAATGAATTTTCACTGAAAAATTGAAGGGTACACGTACTGTATTCTATTTTATCACATAAGTTTGGATAGCAGATCATCGAGTCGATAGATGCACCATTTATGTAGCGTATGCATGATACTACTATCCGTGTTAAACTTTTTGAACTTCGCTTACAGACAAATAGGTAACGGCATATTTGATGTCGACAAAAACGTCACTCGCACAATTTGAGAAGGCCCAAAATTATGGAGATTTGTATGACATTCCGCTGTTTTCTTATTTTACTCACATTATTGACCTATTAATTTTACAAAAGTTTGAGAAGAAAAACTAACTAATCAATATCTCAAAGAGGACGCCACAAATAACGCCGGTATTTTTAATAGATGAAATAACAAATATTATCTACTTTATTCAAAAACTGCAATATTTCATTATGGTAATTTAGAAAAAAAGCAAAGCCACATGTTTTAAATATCCTACACAACAAGTGAAAAGTTTATTATACTTCTGGTATTTTTCCTTTAAATGGATCAAAGGATATTTTATCTCTAAACAAATGTATTCATTCACGAGCGCAGAAACACGTGCAGACGGCCTCACTATATTACTTAAATTTTATTGGTAAGGCTATATTGTGGGCAGGTAAAAATTTTGTTTTATGTAAATTTTTGCCATACATTTTTCCTACCACGAAATCATCAAGTTAAATTTCGTTATTGTCTTTAGGTTTTGATTCCTCACAAAATATGTTGTCACCACTTTTATGCAATCATATCTGTATGTCGGAGTCATTAGACGACATTTTCTAAGCTTAACATATGAATGTAACTATTCTTAACATAAATATTATATTAACTGTCACTCATGTGTCATCAAAATTGTTAGTGATGAATATTATGTAATTTCGTCTGAAATCTAAATTGTAAAATGGGATCGACTCAAGCCTCTAACATCTTATAATGACCACGGAGAGTGAAGACCAGTCGAAACACCAGGGCTACAGGAAGAACACCCATAGGTGATGCAGTCCTTTTGACATTGTAGATATTATTACTGGCTTGTAATATTGTCAATAAATAGTATAGTAAATAATGGTTAATGGCTTGTAAGACGCATGGGAGATAGTTGTTTTCCAAAATTAGAACTACCGAACTCTCTGGTATAAGATTTGTATGTGTTCAAAGTATTGTAGATACTCCAAAAACTTTATAGAATTCATGTAGTCTGAATCCGGTACAGTCATTGCTGATCCAAATGGTGCGTCTTTTATAACAAGAAAATTCTGTCTTTTTCTGAACGTTTGCCCTATTTATTATGCGGACCTTTTCCCCACGAGACACATCCAATTTTAAAAAATTGATGCTAAAAATTAAAGCTAATGAATGCAGGGTTATATGTCGTTCATGCATTAATGATAGGCTTTCCTGGGGATCCGATGCAAAATTGTTTCAGGAAAATAATAATATATTGTCGCCAAAATTACATCGAGTAATACGAACTATGTGCCTCTCAAGTTTTGTTGACCACTATGGTATTATGTGGAGAAGCGCTGGCTAAAACAGTTGTGCCAATATTACTTTTTTGTATTTTTAGAAAAACAATCTGGATGCTCTTTACCCCATGCAGTCTTTTACCCCCGCTTACCTTACCTATTTCAATATTTAACAGTATTAGACACGTTTTTAAATAAATATTTTAATGATGTCTGCGCAAAGAACGGCGAGTATCCATACGAGATTGTTATGACAGTCTAAAATCGCACAAAAACCACACTTCACTCTTCTTTATCCATATATACTAAATAAAACTATTACAGCGCCCAAAAGAGGGTTATGTGGCAGGGATTAGGATATGAGAACTTTACACTTTACAGTTGGATCATTGTTCTTCAGATCGGAGGGCACAGACAATAAAATTCAAAAAGATAATAGGTGACATCACACTTCTACAATCACATTTGTATAAAGATCTTTCAAACTAACAATGGACCGTCGTCATACCTGCATCATATCTGACGTGAAATTCATACCGACTCTTTTTGTGTTAAAATGTTTGCAAATATATAGGTATATATCATTGCTAATAACATTTCACAGTAAAAAATGCCTGGCCTGCTCAAGGTACCTCTATAATATATACAATGACAAGTACAGCTGACCTTTTCCGTTTCTGATGGTTCCTGGATAACATACAAATTCCAGTGTGATTCTGAGGTATACTTATATAAGTGAATAAATTCGTTTTGTTATTCGAAATTTATACCTAAACATACAAAACATCCTTTGTGTTTTTCCTTCCCTCGAGATGAAATACAATTCCATTGCTATTGTTCCCAATTAACCCTTCAGTGCTTTTGCGTCTGTTACATTAGATCGTCTTAAATCGAGATCATCTTGTCCAGTACAACTTGCACTTTCTACAATACCACAAAACAATGTGGTGTTTCTATTAATCTGAATACAATTTTAACACATATTCCTTCAGCTTTTTGGATATTATTGAACATCTTTAATCTACAGAGACACTACAAGACAGAAACCTAAAAATCAATGTAGAGAAAACTAAAGTAATGGCAATTGGAAAAGGAGAGTCAAAGATGACAATGGTAGTTAATGGTAAAGAGTTACAACAGATAGACACTTTTAAGTATCTAGGAGTAAATATCCACAAAACTGGTAAGTGTGAAGCGGAAATGAATGATAGGATAGAAAGAGCAGTAAAATTATATTATTCACTAAATCATACGTTTATAAGAAAAGAGAGGTTACACGAAGAACAAAATTAACAGTACACAAAACCATATTCAAACCAATTGTATTATACGGAAGCGAAAGCTGGGTATTAAATAACCGAACAAAAAGTAAATTGCAAGCAGTCGAAATGAGATATCTACGCGGAGTAAAAGGTATCACAAAGATGGACAGAGCCAGAAACTGCGACGTTAGAGAAGAACTGCAAGTGGAGTCAGTGCTAGAAACCGTGGAAAGACAGCAACTCAAGTGGTTTGGTCATGTGGCTAGAATGGGAAGCCTGAGGCAAGTGAAAAGTATATGGCAACCACGATCAAAGGAAAAAAGAGGTAGTAGCAGACCAAGGAAAAGATGGGACGATGTAATTGCTGAGAATCTGAAGGATCAAGGACTAAACTGGAACGAAGCAATGAAACTCGCTAAGAACAAGCAGCAATGGTGAAAATTTCTGTATAAATAAGCATTACACACCTTAACACCTTCGGGTATTTTAAGGTTTTGATTAATATATATAATCTACAGAGAAATAAGCCCTAATTATTTAGTCTTAGGATTAAGGATGAGGACCCATGAGGCTGCGTTTAAAAAATAAGTTTTTATAGTTTGTCACGTTCTATTGGGCAAACAAATGAGTAACATTACTAGGTGTTATGTTATGATAGTTAGGAAATTATTAACTTATTTGCGACACTCTAGATTGAAACATAAAAAATTAAAATTTTAGTAACCAAAAACTAACGAATCATAGGTATATTCTCCGACAAAGAAAATAACGCAGAATCCAAATATGCACAAATATATAGAGGGGGGCATTTAAAGTTTTAAATTTGTTCTTATTTCCGGCTAAACTGATGGAAGTGATAAAAAATTAGAAAAATTAGAAAAAAATTATTTTATAATTCTGATTTTTTTATGCATTCTCGTCAACTGCGTAACATATAAACGTCTATAATATTCAAGTATTATGAGTACTCAAACGGTATATTGGTTTTCACACCAAACAGAAAAAAAAAATGTAAATTTCGAAATAACTGTAGTTTAGTACAAAAATTGTACAACAACAAGCACAACTTCTATTAAAGTTTTCTATAAAATTGTTCACGAAAATTGTCATATTTGCTGCAAGAAAATGCGCAATTTCATTATATTATTTATGTTGACATAACTTATATATTAATGTAGCATAACATAGAGGTCACTTGTTGCAAATAGTACGGTTACCGCAGTGGTAAAAAATCAATCAATTTACTAAAATATTACAAACTCCTATAGTAAATTTTGTCAACAAGATTTTGCATACGAATCAACTACGTTATTGCAATAATTAATATAGATGCGTGTGATTTTATTAGGGCGTGACTGGCGCACGAATTGCCGTCGCTCACCGACCGTTAACGTGGACGTACCGGCGTGGAAGCACTTCGTACTCGTACTGTGGGCGATTGTAAATCACAGTAGGCATCTTTCTACGATATCTACCATGTGAATACATCAAATAAATATTACATAGCCGCGTTTACCGAATACGATTTATATTGAGTAAGAATTATATCAGTTATGAAACAAACGTATCCTTACGACAATATCTGCCGTACCTATATACCCTGCCATATCCTACGTATATCCTAATACAGTTTCAGATAATCAACAAACATTTTTAATTGCTGACTATTAAACCGATGGTTATATATTTGTTATAGAAGTAATTAACTGCAATAATATGCACATATGTTTTTCTAGCTATTAGACAGTTTTTTCTGTGCAGTAGTAATAATTAAAAATAATCGTAAAAAAATCTTTTAGAGGATTTCCACTTCATCACGCGCAATTTATTATGTTTACTAATTGTAATTTCTATTGAAATTGTTACTACAAGCTGTGTGTCAAACAGGGAAGTGTAAATATTACTATATGGATTTTTCTCTGTGCAGCTGAATTATCATGACGTTTGGAGAAAAGAGTCTGAGAATAAGCGAATCTTTTATTCGCTTGAGATATTCCTCATTTTTATCTCCACGAATATTCGGATTCGCAAATGTTGAGGAATGTCTGCATATTATCATACACTAACATAGTTTTCTAATTAAAAAGAGTGATTACCGGGAAAATGGTACGTTAAGAAAGAAACTATTACATTTTGTTGAGACCCGTTCAGAAAATTTGAAATGATGTTCATTTAGGCCATGCAAGTTTTAGTACTTTTTTGCTTTAATTTCAAGGCATATATTATTCTATTTAAAAATAAATGATCTCTCAACACAACCTAAGTATCATCATTGTATCGATCGCGCGTTTGTGATAAAACTTTCATATGAAACTCTTTTTCCTAAAACTAACTGCTTTCAAATTGTTTGGTGGTTCGGAATAAATGGACCAGTCACTATATACAACTCGTCCGTCTAAATGCTTACAGTTAATAATATCTGTTCAAACACTGATAGAGGACGCTTTGTGTTGGTATATGAATATTGCGCCAGTGTCTAATATTTCGCTCAATTGTTCTCGTTTATCGAGACTGTAAAATTCCCAGAAACGTAATTCAATCTATGGTAAATGGATTGCTCATCTCTATGTTGGGTTGACTGTTTCGTTGTTGTTTTTTTTTTAACAGTACGTAGTCGCAAGTAATAATCTCGTCTAGCCGGCTTGAAATGAAAGTTTTTAGTTGCTTCAATTGTAATTTTGGTAGGTAAGTCATACACATTGTAATATAAAAACTAGAACGAGAAAATTTAATAACGTATGGAAGAAATGTATGAATAATTTATCTTTCAGATATTCAATTGGAGTTCAAGAAGTGGCTTTTTGTTACTCTGCATAATATGGATTCAATGTAATACGTTCGCTAAAATAAAATTCTATTAGAAATGATATCGAACATGGAGAAAACATAAGTCTTCTTTTTTAAATAAATTACATTATATTTCTTTAAACAAATAAAACAAGTACACTTTTAATGGAATTTGGGTGATAGAATACAAAAGCAATATAGTACTTTATATTACACGTACAATTTACATGTAATGTCATTCTAACAATTATTACGACTATTTACTTTTAGTGTACACAAAAATGCCGATCAATATGCTGTTATACAGGCTGTCAACTTGGTAAATGAACGACCTTAGTAGGCAATGAAATATCTGGGAGCAAGTGCCTTTTATTAAGTTTATTCTCATGATGTGAATGAAAAAAAAGGATTGAGCATGAGTCTATAGCAACTGCAAGTGTTAAAGCAGTAAACTATGTAACAATATGATGCCGCAATGATCAATCTGTCTCGACAATTGTTTACAATCAGGGGGCAAAGCCAAGTCACCAACTTGGTGATGAAGAAATTTATGTCTAATGAAGTGCCTAGTCAATAAAAAGACGCGAAATTTATATCTTGGAAGAATTGTTATAATTTCAATATGGTAAGTGGATAGCAACACCTTAGTATGTGAACAGTCAAATCTAGGTAAAGTTCTCAAAAACAACGAAGTTTTGCAAACACAGTTCAATTATTTTATGACATAGTGATAGAATATGCAATTTTTCTAGAACTGGGATATATTTTTGAAGAATAATAGAGAAACTCTTAGGCGCGATAATTATACTTAGCACAGTGACCTTTATATTCACCATAAAAAGTGAAATTGGCATATACAGTGCATTCCAGAAGCCAGGAAATACCCAAATATAATGTAATTAATGTTTTGTATGTAAACAAATTAATGATTTAAGGATAACTTTACATTGCCCTTGAAAAAGTAGAATGCAAAATCTTCTTTCACTTCTGGAAGTCCTGTAATTCTCTAAATGCGAGTTCAGAAATGTCCTTAAAATCCTTAATTTATTTCATCCTGAAATTGGCTACTCAATTATAGTACTACTTTTGCAAGAACATTGTATAAAGGAATAAGGCATTACCTACAATATCTAATATAGACAAATTTATACATATAACCGTCTCCAGTTTCTACTCAAAATCTAATATCTAAGAAATGCTTTTTGATTGTTAATATTAACTGTAGTAGTACAATTTTGTTGTTGTGTGTTGTTAATGGAGTTTAGCCAGATCGCCTCTGAATAATCGTCTTATGACCAACAGAGATACTCAAATCAGTGTATTTTTTGTCGTTTCTTTAAGACTAGACACCAATACTTAAATGTTTCAGACACCACAACTATGACGCCAGAAATAAGAACAAGTAGGTATATACCTCGCTAATGGGGTACGCATGAATAGAGCATCTCAGATTGTACAAAAGATTGCAAGTGGTATGTTGCATATTGTCCATCATGTGGAAGGTAACCTTTTGGGAATGAGATCAGACCACATGATTTTGACATATTTAGCAAAAAAATCAACATCGGATAAGCTGGAATCAATCCAATTACAAAGACAGGCACGGTGAACTGATGCGCTTTACAGACAGGTGAAAAACCGACAATAGGACTCCAGCTGAAATTTACAGTACAGTAATATAAAAATCACGATTGCAATTAGAAGATATACCAGTCCCCTTCAGGCAGAGCCTTACGCAATATTGCATTGTGTAACGGAAATCAATCAAAGCGCTGGTAAAAACGGATTTTGAATGACAAGAAATAGCCAGGTGATACTAGGGGCATTCGAGAACCCCTGGATGCAATCAAGACCGGTTTAAAAATGTTGGAGAACTGAATACTCTGACAGATAGCAATAAAGTTACACTCGGGAACCGAAAGAAACGAAAAAGTCGACAACTTGGCAAGAAGGAGATCATTGGCTTCATTTATAGGCCCAGGACCTGCTCTAGTGGTGTCCAAAAATACAGTACGGGAGCAGCTAAGGAATTGCGCTCAAGAGAAGAACACTGAAATAATACAAGCAAAGACGTTTATTAAGAGACCATGAAAAAAAAACAGGAGTAAAAAATCTCAGTAGGAATCATCTTTGTACAGTAGTAGGTCTTCTAATAAGGCAGTGAAAATACACCTACAGAAAATTAGGATCAACACTGGAAATATCCAATGCACACTGTATAATAGAATGACAGAGAGCGCATAGCACATTCTAATTGAATGCGAGACTGTGGATGCAAGAAGACAGGCTATTTTAGGCAAGCTATATAATAATGAACCCAGAGAATTATTTCTATGGACCAGCCAAAGACCTGCAGAGACTAGTACAAAGCATCAACATAAGGCTGGCATAATTTAATGGGTAAAGAAAAAGGGAGATATGATACAAAAAGCCAAGAAGCTGCAGTGTTTCCAGAGAGTTTATGTGAGATTGTTTCCATAAAAAATGTATCACCCTATAGCGGATTGAATATAACTAAAAGATCTCCTTCATCTATGGGCACTGAATTCTTTAATATTTTGCCACTTAGTTTTAAACAAGAAAGTAATGCAGTCTTTTAGGAGAAAACTTAAATCACAACTTTCACAGCATTGTATCTATTGTATTGACGAATTTGTAGATTACTGTAGAAGTTTGATTTTCAATTTTGAAGTATTCTGTAGATATATGTTATTTTAATGAAACTGTTATAATATGTAAACTTTCATATTTAACCTCACCTCTTGTATCCGAAGTTTTGTTAGTGTATGCAGTAAAGTTATCTATATATCTATCTAACCTTCCATTTTACATAGGTAAGCATAAAACGCAGAATCTTTTTGTATGGCACCATTTTGCAGAATAATGTAAATATTATTACGCGAAGTTTAAAACTTTACATAGATGGTGGCAGGAGCATATGTTGAGTGACACATGCTACTCTATATATTTGTATGCAACTACATTGCCTTCCTCATATAAAGAAGTTTAATTTCGTGAATATATTTGTAAATGCACGTAAATTACAGTATAATTATAACTATAGATATGTAAATGTGGTAAAGTTATTAAATTTGTTAATGCCTATGAAATGAAAGTAAATTATTAACACAAAACATTAGCAAATTGCAACAGCAACATTGTATTATGTGGCGCTGATGAGATGTGAACAAAACACGGATTTATTGTAGACTGACATGAGTAGATATATATTAATTACCCAGATAAAAATAAATATTTGGACAGCGATTCCCAGCTGGACAAAATATGAGCCAAAAACATTAACTCCGTCATAGGTTCAAGTGCAAGTCCACGCACAAAAGTTATTTCTGTTAATAATATTTCGTATTAAATTCATTGATACAATTTAATAATTAGTGATGAGGTATTGCATAATCGTTAAATAATTCACACTCACCTGATTCTTAAGTTCACACCTTTGGCACACGTCGATAAATTTCAATATATCTTTTATCGTGGGCGGCTCGAATTCTATAATGGGTATGTTGGTCCACTCCAATTGCGGGAAATCTTCCACCGGAGGTATCTTTTCCGGCGACAGAGTTACGAGGTGGCGAATTCCTTGCTCGTAAATGTAACGTAGATTTTCTTTATTCTGCGGCCAGGCCATAGCGGCCAACTTATTAGGAACTACCCACGAGAAATTCCAAGGTGGATAGGAATCTACTTCGTCTTCGTGTTCGGACATTTTTCACTATCTTTTACTACTTCTTTTGTTACTTGCACCACGATAAAAATAGAATGATGTTTATGCCGAGTCTTGTTTCGTACACTAGTCAGTAGGTGATCGGTGCTATAACATGCAGATGGTACTTTAATTATAAATAAACATCACCGACGATGCAACTTATTCGCCCGCACTATTTTAGACAGTTCGACACCAAGTAATTTCGGATCACTTTCACGGCACTGTATTTATATCGATGTTGTGTGATGTACTACTACTCGATCGCATCTGAATTCCCCGGTTCAGAAACTCTACGAATATCATACGAATAAATTAATTATTAAAACAACATTGTGTAATGTTGCGCAATTATAATTGCATCATATAATGTGCCTAATATATTTTAAATAAAGATCAATTTCTATTGTAGTTAGACCACCTTAAACAACAAAAATCATCTCGTGCCTGATGAAGTATACCGCGGACAGAAATTACAACATATATGTAGACAAAATAAATAGCTGTACGTATTGCAACAGGTAGCTCATACAGCTACGTAATACTAATTATATTGCGGGTCTTATATTGAATCACTGACAAGAATGTTCACCCATGAAGGAAGATGGAAAATTAATTTCTTTGACTAGCAATATTATCAATCAATTTATATCGATAGAAAAATTTAATCTGTGTATAAATTCCACTTGCTATCAAGATTTAACGAGAATTTGTTTTAGATATATCAGCAGTCATTGCACTTAATCATTCCGGATAACGCATACAATACAGTCTGCCTCTAATTAAATGAGAATTCCAAGGAATTTAGATTCGTAATACTTTCTAGCGTGTCTATATTTGACAGCCACCATGCGTGTATACTGGGCAATCCCTAGTTATACATCGGCTACTTTAAATACAGACACGCTAAGAGGGCTTAAATTCCATAATTAAATAATTACAAGGAACCTGTACAGTCATGGTCTTAATTAGTGTCTCCCCCTATGACCGAGAGAATATTAAAACTACTTTCCCGGACAGTCCGGATTCTATCGGTGTTCGCATACATGAATATGGTGCTGATGGACCACTCTATAGGTTTCCTATGGACAGTTCCAGCAGCAGGCAAAGCGCAACTCAGTGCTTTAGGTATAGCCTCTTCCTGCTGCCGATCGCAGTGCGGGGTATAACTACCCCATCCAACTCGAGGTACCACTGTGTAAACAAACACTGCGGTCTAGACCAGTAAAGGTCTATAAAATATCTTCTGACCAAGCTGTCGTGTCATAGCTAATAGTCTGCAACGGGAATACGGCGCCGGTCGTAGAGCGAAATTATTTCGCATGCGACTGCCATACCATCCGTTTTGAGGGCTCTGGAGGTCTTAACTTAACCCCCCGGACCAAGACGATAACATACCTCTATAAAAAAACTCTCAAGCTAATGGTGGAGCTTCCTATGCCGAGGGCTGCGTGACCAAGGGGAAGCTTGGTCGTGAATAAGCGAACTGTGGATACTGGCCGACCTCCACTTTCAAAAAGGCTTACCAGGATACGGGAGTACTGCCCTGGTGGACATTTATCTCTCTCTGGGATCTCTTATGAGTGAACAAAAGAATTTAAACTTAATCCCTAACGGGGGAGGTGTAAACCCCGATCCTCTGGCAACTGAGGTAATGATGAAAATAGGGGATATTCCCATTCCAGCAACATGTGAGGAGGTACAGAATCCTCCTCTGACTAATTCGCCCTCCATTGAAGAAGACACTGACCTTTTATGGTCATCCTCGGAGGATGAGGCAGTTAAACGCAGGCGTTTACCAGGCGCTTCCCAAAAGCACCTGAAACGCCTCCTCAAGAGCGGAGTGCCTTATGAAACCGCATTACAACAAGTCTTGGAGACGATAGAGCGCCGTCGAACTGAAGGTAGCAACACCGATACAGAGGATACACAAGATCTGAGTCAACCCCGGAGCAGACGACCAGAAAACCGAAAACTTAACAGTCTGTATGAGACCGACCTCATACAGAGCTGCTGCTTCTAGTATAAGGGTGGGAATCGTCACCCGACTATCCACTAAACCGTAGGATCAGTTTAACACCGAAGAGCTGGAGCTGTTTCAATGTTCAATCATTGAGGCGGTAGATCAGGGAGCACAATCTCACAGTTATCTTAATAAATTCTTCAAACGCTTCCTAGCAACTTTTTGACCAATTTAAAAAATCATGTTTCTGGCGCAGTAGCTGGGATGGTTCTCAAATCTTGGTAATTTTGTCATACCAAAAAATAATTCGCACCCAGTCATTCTTTACTGAAGAATCTATTAAAAATGATCTGACGGCTTATTTGCCATTCAGTATCTGCCATAGATAGATAGATAGATAGATAGATAGAATTTTTTCATCCAAGCGACACAAAAAGTGTATAGGACAAGTCAAGAAAAAGAAAATAAAAATATATATATATCTAAAATACAATAGTTCCAAAAAAAAAAGAAAACAATTATTTAAAAAGTGCGACAAACTCTTCCACGGAGTAGACGCAGTGCCGAAACAACAAGGAGCGCACCCGTCTCTTAAAGAGTTTTTCATTATTCACGGACACTATTTCGGGTGGTAGTAAATTGAAAAGTGTCAACCCAGCTGAGGTTGGGGATCTTTTTGTTACGTTGAGCCTATTGAAGGGTATACTATATTTGCTTTTTTGTCTCGTATCATATGAATGTAAGTCACCATTCCTGACAAAGGCCTCCTTATTTGTGAAAATGTGCATCAAAAGTTCTAGTATATACACTCTAGGCAAGGGCAAGATATTAAATTTGATGAAATATGGCCGACAAGAGTCTGTACTTTTAATATTTGCCATGCACCGAATAACACGCTTCTGAGCCAGAAAGACTTCGTTTGATGAAACTGCCGCGCCCCAGAATACAATCCCGTACTGGATAACACTGTGCACCCGACCATAATAAAAGCTAAGTAAGTAATTAAAGTCTATTATATGTTTTAAATTTCTAATTTGGAAACATGCCGAATTGATTTTCTTAACTAAAGCGAGACAATGATTTTTCCAACTCAAATTTTCACCAATATTTAAGCCCAAAAATTTTACGGAAGTTTTTCGTTCCAAATCAAAACCATTAATCTGTACATTATCATTAGAAACTGACTTATTTTTAGAGTTAGAAGGACGGAAACGCATATAATTGATTTTAGATAGGTTCATGCATAGTTTATTGATGTTAAACCACCGACCCAGGTCATCCAGAAGTCTCTCTGCCCTTTTACATACGTCCCTAGTATCCGCACCGGTTACCACAGCAGAGGTGTCGTCTGCGTAAATGATCAAAGTATAATGCACAAAGTTAACAATATCGTTGATAAACAGGACGAAGGGAATTGGACCCAAGATTGAGCCTTGGGGCACCCCCATTGCAATAGGTAACTGAGTAGACACAACATCCCTAATTGAACCATGTCCGTCCTTAAAGGATATTTTTACATATTGAAATCTGTTTGACAGATATGATAAAAACCAATCTGCAATTGCTCCACGAATGCCGTAAAGATTAAGTTTACGTATTAAGATATCGTGATCAACACAGTCAAAGGCACGAGATAGATCGCAAAAGACTCCGGCCGGGTATTCACCCCTATCTAGAGATTTATACACGTCGTTTGTAAATTGAAGAATAGCTGATATTGTGGAAAATTGTTTTCTAAAACCATGTTGTCTATTTGTAATGATATTGTTCTTTTCCAGGTGACTAAGCAACCTGTTCAACATTGCATACTCAAAAACCTTGGAAAGGCTTGAACTTATTGAAATGGGGCGATAATTCGATATACTAGAGACTGAATCTTTTTTGTGTATAGGATAGACTGTCGAAATTTTAAGTAGATCGGGATACACACCACTCTCCAGAGATAAATTAATAAGCTTGGTCAGCGGTTCAACGATATAGGGAGAAATCCGTATTAATAAGCTACTAGGTATCTCATCCGGGCCCGAACTATTTTTATTTTTGATTTGATTGAATAAGTTTAAGACTTCTTGTTCGTGAAACGGCAAGGCGCACATGCTACCGCATGGACTTAAATTTACCCCAAAAGAGCAAGAGCCCGCGGACACAGCAGGAATGGAAGCCGCGATTCTTCTGGGCTCACCAACAAAAAACTCATTGAAGGCAACTGCAACCTCAGTGGGCCCATCAACCCTCACATTGTCAAGCAAAAGTGCAATATTGCCGGTCCTCCTGCCATTAGAGCCCGACATAACAGACCACGCGGTTTTACTTGGGTTATTGGAACTAGCAATCTTACGGTTAAAGAAATCTCTCTTGGACCTCCTCACCAATCCAGCGTGAGAACGCCTTGCCCTTTCGTAGGGCTCAATAAAGGATGGATACCGCAGCTGCAAACTGTATAAGTTTCTCAAGTTACAACTGGATACACGAACATCATCACTAATCCAGCCATCGCGATTTGATACATTATTGCACGAAACAAGTTTTTTTGGAAAACAAATTTGGAATAGAGACACGATAGTTTCATGAAAGAACCGGAAGGCTTCATCAAAATTATTGAATTGACTAAAGTCCGGCCAAACTTGGTCAGTGAGGTATATTTGGAATCGTTGAATAGATTGTTTATTAAATATACGAGAGAGTTTTTTAGAGGAACTGTCGACATTCATTTATTCTGCCTATCAGAATATAATGCCTAAGTGTTTTTTGTCTTCCATCACAATATAGAAGGAGATCCAATAGAACTAATTGCTTTCATAATTGTTATGCTTGTAACATATACGGATATTTAGTACTTATACTTATTGAAGTTTTACTGTGATACGTATAATATATCGGTAGAGCGTATTACCGCCACTTATAGGTTTGGGACAATCGGTATAAGTTTCTAAACTTATTTCTTTACGCATTTCTGGTTCCACATTTATTCCAACTCCAATTTTAAAACAATATCCTTTCGCAGAGCTCCTTATATCATCTACTTTCGATTGAGTGGCGTTGTATACAATAAACTCAATACGTACAACACCTTTAGTAATATAACTTGATAGAATTACAACCCGGGGAGATATGTCACAAAGATTATTTCTGTAACATGTTCTTGCTGTACAAAGATTATTTCTGTAACATGTTCTTGCTGTAAAGCTTTACTGTCGGACGTTTACTACAATATAATGTTGGTTGCAGGTGCCAAACTTTAATGCATTTGCAGCAGAAATTTTATATCCTTGTTCGATGTAGCTTACACTTGCAGTATGCTTTTAAACTGTGTTCTTTTTGTGTTCTCCAGTAAGGATATATAGAGTATATATACAGAACTGGTCTACGAATAAATTGCATGCGGTTTTGCATAAATAACGCGTAAGGAGTTGCCCAACCGTGTCTGCCTAACATATATACACATTGTACCTACATGTATTATTATTTTTTATTTCTCGAGTAAATTATATTTTGGGATGATAGCTATTGAATTGGGTTAAGGTATAGTTAATGTCTTGTGTGGATAAACTTAATATAGAATCATCAACATATCGTTTATAAAATTTAAGATTAAAGTTCAAATTGGAGATAACATTTTCTTCAAGATCCTCTAATACCAGTTGTGCGATTACATTTGATATTGGAGATCCCATGGCCAAACGTTCAATTTGCTTAAAATAATTATTTCCATATTGGACATAGGTTAAAGTTAATTTAATAGCATTTAAGAATTTTGTCAGAGGTAATTTAATTTAATTTTATTATAATTTTATTTACTAATTTAATAGGGATGTTGGTATACATCCAGATAATATCAAAAGAGCAGAGTTTTTCGTTGTTATGATTTTTTGGTATTGCTTAGTGATTTGATAAAATCGAAAGAATTTTTTATGTAGTAATTGCTCTTGTTTATTATTTTGGAGATCGAATTTGCAAGAAACTTAGATAACTTGTAAAAAGGGATTTGAATACACGACAAAAAGGGTCTCAATGGTATTCCAGGAGTTCTGTCACCTCTGCTGTGAGATTTTGTCATCGACGAACTGCTTGTAACTTTAAATAATGTAGGCTACTATACCTACCCAGGGGGGATGACATTGCAATACTCACAACGGGGTACTTCAGAACTCATGCAAAGAGCTCTGAAAACAACAGAGGAGTGGTGTAATCTGGTACGCAGATGGATGAAAAAGAACCGCAGGTTCTGGAGCTGGTATAGATAGTGAAACACTGGATAATAAAGAATATATGGCTTTAGGGAAATATACCTCCGTGCACCATACGGAAGTACTAGTAATAGAGATATGTGTCCAAAGGGCATTGGAGAAACAACTCATTCATATCCTATCGGAGAGCCAGGCGGCCTTAGAAACGTTAGCATCCTTTGGGGACTGCCTGGAAAGCCTAAGAATCCTGCCCAAACACAACAAACCTTCTTTGGTGTGGTGGCCGTTGAATGCGTTGCACTGAAACCAACCTACTGGCATAACTGTCCGAAAGAAGTTTACCACACAGACTGCTAAGCCTAGAGGATTAACCTGTTTATATAAAGAAATCCACTATGGAATAATACAATAAGCTTTAGGCTGTGGTATTAAGGGGATGATGTAAAGACCTAACTCGTACCCAGTGACAAATCAAATCAAATACACCAAGATACTACAGAAAAAAAACCAAAATTAAATAAATATCTAATATAACGTTGAAGAAGTTGTTAAAACCAAATTAATTTATTAATTTGAAAGAAGAATTTGTGAGACAAAAGACTTAAATTAGCTCTCATTACTTTGTTTCATTTGAAGTTATCAAAATAAACATGAATTTATTTACCTTTGCGGTACTCTGTATGCTTTACTATACTAAATGAAACCGAACTTCCACCTAGTAACAAATCCACGTCGTGGTAAATTCATCATAAATACTTTCTAAAATTTCCAAACATTTCCAAGTATACATCAACAAATTAATACAACATTACGCAGGTACTCGTGGAACTTAACAAAATGTAGGTATCCACGATCTACAGAATTAATTTTACCGCGATGTGTAATACGCTTTACATAAACTTCAGTTTATTCCAATTGTGAAATTCCAAGTTTCAGTGAAAGTTTCTCGTAATTCAGTTGATAACGGTGGCAGCGACGGCGTCGCCGTTTTATTAACTGGCGAAATCGCGAAATCAATTATGTTGAATGTTATCCACTGAAATTCTAATTATATGATGAAAAGTGCACCGAATCCATCCGCCAACGAGAAGGCAACGCTACTAAATCCGATCCTTATGGTGATGGTATTGTTTATTGGTAGGCGTTTCGTGTCCGCCTAGTAGCGTAAAGCAAAAACTTTTAAAGTTTGGAGTTTGTCCTTTAATTAGTAAGGCGACGCCTGGAGCTTTGTACAAAGGGGAGGCGTGTTCGTTGGTACTACAGTGGTGCGAATTCAGTATTTGTATATGTATATGGTATAGTGCTGATATATGGAATAAACTTTCAGATTGCAGAATATGGTGATTTAGAAGATAACGTGTGTATATATTCAAGAGGCAATGTTCTGCCTTTTATTCGACGGTAAAGGTAAGCGTTCACTAGTAAGTATCGGACGGACGGCATGCATTGTACGAATCGGATTTATTTAATATACTGCGTCCACTGCTTTCGCAGCATACGGATATCCGAATGATGCGTATGCATTTTTTAAACTTCTAGTCATTCAAACCGTTATTCAGTTCCGTATAATTGCCGTAGATGCAGGCATTTGTAATTGTTAACATGAGCAGCGAAGATGTACTTATTGTTATTACTAGTTTTTTGACAGAGGAAGAAGAAAAGGAAAATAAGCAGAAAAGAAAGCGAAGATATTGGATACACAATATTTGCAAGAAAAGGTTAACGTATAGAGAATACCATACATTATTCCCGGATTTGATAGAAAATGATATTACATTTTTCCAATATTTTCGTATGTCTCGCGCTAAGTTTACAACTTTACTAGATATTCTGAAGCAGCATTTAACAAGACAAAATACATCATTTAGGAAATCTATAGGTCCTCAAGAAAAACTGGCCCTCTGCGTAAGGTATACATATCTATTTTTTTTGTAATATTTTGGAAGAGACTATGGAAGCAACATTAAGAAACTATTGATCTCGTCTCAAAATAAAAATCAGTAATCTTTCATATATTTATTTACTAAAACAACTAAGTAGAAACATACACATATTAGAATTATGATCTAAAATTAAGGAAACTGTTGACAACATCGTCCGGTGCCTGTTCAGTAACAAATGGATTTGGTGGTCGTTGATTGCTTGAAGGAGACGGGAGGGGAGACTGCATTTCATTCGCTAATCTCATCTCCACACCATTTACTATTTGAAATAATTGGGCTTTTATATAAATTTGATCCTGAATAGGAAAGCATTTTACGGTGCGAGCAATATTTAAGAAAAATTCAGTTAAAGGATCTTGATTATTTTGTGCTGTTGCTTCTCTCGTCTCTTGTGACGTAGAGTCTCCCTTTTTTTTCTTTCCGTACTTGACTGAAATCCGAGTGTCAAAACTTGCAGGGGAAGGTGTAGGACTTTCAGTAACAGAAGGGGGCCGGTCAGAAGTTTCTTGTTGCTCTTCAGATTCTGCATCACTCGTAAGAACAAGGTTGGACTGGCGTTGCTCTTCATTGTTAAGGTATGGGGTTAAGAACGTTAGCTCTAAGGAATATTTTGGAATTCATTTTGGATGCAGCCTGGCCGCTTTTTGGCTTTTTCCAAATATTGTCTCTTCGTTGCTGATTTAAGTCGTGTGGATGTCGTAAATTATACAATTCTTCATATTCTTGCACAATTGTAATAAAGCGAGTAACGTCCATGGCAGTAACTACTTGAAATACTAAATGCGAATGTCGCAGAAGCGCGTTCACTAGTTAGCATTTTGAATGACATCATCGGCAGTGTACGGACATATTGGATTTTAATTCGTAAAACTTACAATTTCAGATGTGAATATGGAAAAAAGCAGTGGAGACAGACAGTCACCCCTCTTGCCATATCTGTAGCCTCCGTTTTATTATGATAGCTAAATTTGATTAATCTAACTCCTGCTGTTTTCTGAGTATACGAACTTTCTTGTTTTGCTTTCGATAAACTAATGTACCTCGTTTTGAATCTCTATAGCACATTACCTAGACAATGCATTTTTATAATACCTAGATAATGCAATCGAAGCAACAAATACTTCCGCAAGATATACATATGCAAATAGCAAACAGAACACTTTGTTTTACTCCTGTCAAGAAAACAATTACTGTGTTAATTGAAATGTCCGCCACGACATGGAATGCCGCGGGTTTTAAAGCCAGTCCGTGCATTTTATCGTCAACCATTGGATGCTGGAATGAAAAAATAGGAAACAGCGTTCAAGTGGAAAATTGAATAAATTCCGGTCTACATTCTTTTCTGTTTTATCTCCTCGCTTATGTAATATGCACACAATGCACATGCTTTTAAAACAAGCTCTGCTGTATTATGGACATAATAATCCTATAATATTTTCTATAGAAGGCTAGTCTCAGAAATTGCCAAAATTGCTACCATTGACTCTTTGATCCCAATGACTGTAGGAAGTGGATTGTGGAAAATCCATTCAACGCAAATACATACCAATTGTCCGCCTGCGTCCGCATTATAGCGATCCTGTAGTGTAAGCGAGATACACAGAGGTATCCGTGCATTAGAACGGTAAAGAAGTATACGGAATATTCGACTGGATTACATTAGCATATCGCTATGATGCACTCGTATTTGCCAAGAAATCCACATTCCTACGCTGTCGCCGCACAGGCGCGTGAGCCGTCACACACGCGCATGAGCCGTCGCACACGTGTTTGTCAGATGCATTTTATATTTCGTCGGGAGAACTACTCGCTCGTACTATTTAATAAAACGCGTTGTTGGTAGGTAGATAACAGTTATTTTAAAAATGGAGTACTACACGCCGGAGCAAAAACTCTTCATGATTCAACACTTTTACGGTGGTAATTCCGCGGAAGTAACTCGGGATTTATTTGCAGCTAATTTCCCCGAAAGTCAAATTCCCAATGCAAGCACCATTCGTAGGACCGTTAATCGATTTGAAACTACATTTTCCTTAGTAAATAATAAAAATAAAGTTGTTCCGGCTAAGAATGTAAGCGATATAGAAATTCGAGTATGTGCTTTAGTTCAAGTAAATCCCACTATGTCATCTCGACAAATTGCTCGCGAATTAGGTATCTCTAAAACAACGGTTCATAAGATTTTACGTACTAATAAATATCGTTCATACAAATTTACAAGTTCACAAGTACTTCTTCCCGATGATTATTATCGCCGAATGGAATTTTGCGAAAGAATGATAAATAAATATCACGATAACCAATTTTTTTTAACAACGTATTGTTCACAGATGAAAAAACCTTTTACCCACACGGGCATCATAACCGCGCAGTTTGTCGTTACTGGTCGCGTAAAAATCTACATTTAAATATACCAACGCGGACGCAGTATCCACAGAAGCTAAATGTATGGGCAGGTATAATTGGAAATCATATAATTGGGCCTTTTTTCATTGACGGTAATTTAAACGGAAATAGATACCTACAGTTACTTGAAAATAATATTATTCCGGAAATACGGGAGCGATTTAATATAAATGAAGTTTGGTTTCAGCAAGATGGTTGCCCAGCACACAATACACGCATTGTAACAAACTATATAAACGCGGTTTTTGAAAACAGATGGATCGGTAACTCGGGCCCTATTAAATGGCCAGCGCGGTCCCCTGATCTAGCTCCAATCGATTTCTTTTTATGGCCCTTTTTACATAATACAATATACGGATACGGTGATCAACGGCCATCAAACCTAGAGGAACTGCGCGCGAGAATTATTGAAATCAGTAATACTGTCACAGCAGATATGTTAACAAATGTTCGTCAGAATTTTTATGATCGGTTGGGTTACTGTTCTTATCAAGAGGGAGGTTTATTTGAACACTTAATAAATTAATTTACTTCAAATTTTATTATTGTTTAAGAATAATATTCTCTTTTAGCTAATTGCAGGTTTATTGCAATGTTGAATACAATTCTGTTTTAAGAATTAAATATTTTATTTTCCATTATTTTATTATAGTTGCGTTTTTAGATTTTATACTTGTTGAACAATATTATTTTAGTTTTTATTTTAAACTTTAGGAGTTCTGATTATTTATTCTTGATTTTTTATGTTGTTTATGAGGCTGCGATGAATTACTTCACTGACATGTTATCAGTGATTATCTGATGCTTCAAACAACTAAAAATATTTACTTATATCGGGAACACACTACCTCTAACAGTGCTTTTTATTTTTCAGGAATAGTATTTTCTACCACATGTAATGTTATTAATCACTTATGCTATATCATAGAACTCTAAAAGACTTTGATTTGCTTATATGCCCCAATACATTTATACATGTAACTTATAATACGTCCGCTATCGTTTGTAAATGCCATCCGCGTGCCGCTAAGTAGGCGTGGCAATTCAAGGTGGCACGCCCATTTATAGTCGACCAGTAGTTACTAATACATGCATCGTGCTATGAACGGTTGCCACACTGTATATCGTGCACATGTTACCAATTTGCAGATTTTCTTTTCAAAGACAAAGCATTTCGAATTAATTTTTGTTAACCCTATATAGGGAAGCATATCAGTTCTAACGATTAAAGAATGTCATGTATATAATTTAGTTTTAATTTCTGCAACCTTGACTTAATGACTTGGAAAACGCACATACTTACTTAAGTTCAGAGTTGATAGTCTCGGTGTAGTTCGTTGCAGAGTATAGTGCTCATAAGAATTTACTTTTTACTGACTAATAACAGTTTAGAACAGTTTCCCAGATGTATTTCGGGGTAATCCGCTATGTAACATTATTTTTATACATTTCAGAATGTAAAGGGCAATTTTCTCCGCTGCTAGAAATAGAACAAGGATTGTTGAGAGGTGTTTTGAAGAAGGATATTAAAGGTGGGGATTTTTACAGTTTCTTAAGTATACCTTACGCTAGAAAGCCCTTAGGAAATTTAAGATTTATGGTAGGTTTTAGTCATTTTTTATTTCTTTTAGTCATAGTATATCATTGTAACTAATAATTTTTAACAAAAGCTGTGGTATCCCGTGCTTTAACTTTTCGTTTGAATGCCGACAAAATCCAAATGCATTTCCTGGAGTATGTACAGTTGACGCGTGCATCAAACGAACAAGTATAAATGACCTGACGTCTAAGCTGTCCGCTAGAGAAATATTGGGAACTATTAGTTCTTGAATGCTGAAAATTTGGTTCCGTTATTTTTTTTTTTTGACTGATCCTTCAAAGTAATTTAAACTTGCTTATTTTAAATGGAACATTGTGTATATTATTTCAATTAATGATAGCACTTATTATAAATAAGTTCTGTTAAGATCTGCTGTACCGATCTTTGACATTTTTCGAGAAAAACAGAATTTTAATAAATTCTGATATTTTATTGACAACGAAATGAAAAATCAATAACAGAGAACAGCCCATACGTACGCAAATAGGCGTACGATTTGGCAAGTTTTCATAAAAAAAAAACCGACCCAAGACGGTTGTTGGCACCATGGTATATACATAAGACTATTTCTTATGCATAAAACTAGTTCGATAATGTTTAATATTCTTCGCCAAAATTATACAAAACTTAATTCATTTTCTTGGTATTAGTGACGATAAATTATTTTGAACACATTTATCGTCACTAATACCAAGAAAATGAATTAAGTTTTGTAAAACTAGTTCTATATATAACATTAAGTTGATGTTTGAACTTTATGAAGTTTGCAGTTTGCAAGCAAATAATTGGATCAAAATAGAAAAAAAAATATCTTATTCCCAACCTATGTGTGTTATATTTTTTTGGGTTAGAAGTACTTATGTAGACATACCCAGAAAAACGATAATTAAATAGGTACTTACTTTTTTTTCTGTTACGTTTGATACTTTTTATCAAATACAGGCATTCGACCAACATAAAAAATTTAGCTGGTTACAAGCGAAAAATTTTAAAGTGGCTACCGGTTATAATTAGATTTTATAATATTGCACTTTATATTTAAACTAATGCGTTATTGGTATAGTAACTATCTGTTTATTTTTTGCCGGTAGAGAATCCTTTATGGACGCCATGTGTGTACTCCATCAGCATGGTAGTGTGTGACTCCCAGTTAGCTTTCATTATTGTTTGGACTATTTGATGTACCCCCTTCCATTTTTCTCGCGACGTCAGCATAATCTCAGTCAAATTTTTGGTTGTAAGTTCCGTCTCAATTTTTTTCTGCAGCTTTTATCCGATTTCTTCCCAACAGTCACAGAGCAGAATTGTATTTTCCAGGGTATCTACATCTCCCCAATATGGGCATTCATCATCAATTGCCTTCCCTATTCTCTTGATGAATACTTTGAAATAACCGTAGCCAGTGAGAAATTGTGTCAGATAGAACATCTTTGTGTTTACATGTCAACCATTTGCTCAGGTCTGGTATAGGCTTCCTAGTTCATTTCCCTTTTGAGGTATTTTTCCACCTCTCCTGCCACGCTTTCAGAGTCTGGTCTTTTGCCGCTGCTACCGTTCCTTGGTTCCAGCTTTTCTAGATTTCTTTCCTTTCCTGTGCCATCAAGTTTATGGGTGGGGTTCCTGTTATTACCTGGAGTGCCATCGTGGAGACCTGTGATACATGCACGTCTGTCAATAACGACATTTGTATAAATTTTTCTGCATTATCTGCATATTATCAATTTATTGGCACATTAACGCAAATTTCGCGGCTTACATCAATATGATTTAAAATTTTTGTTCAAATTTGAACATATTTGTAAATACATATTGATAATTTGTCAAATATCGTCGCTAAAATAATGAGTTTAAGATCTTATAACTCTCATACATTATATGTAGTCATACATAAACCTACTCGGGAAAAAAAATCTGTTCAAAGGATCAATTTCACAAAGAATTTTAGAAAAAAATGTAGTACCTCTTCATTATTAGTAATTGTTAAGAAATATACTATTTTTGTTATTAACAACTCGTAAATCTTTAGATACCAGTAACTGCAGATAAATGGGATGGAATCCTCAATGCGACAGAAGACATGCCATCATGCCCGCAAGTGGATTGGTTTGGTAATATCGTAGGGCAAGAAGATTGCTTGTATCTAAACATACATACTCCAGAGGTAAATACATACCTCATCCTTCACTATACTAAAATCATCGAAACACCTTTACACAAAATTTCAGTTAGATACCAAAGAGCTAAAACCTGTAATGGTGTTCATACACGGTGGTAGCTTCCTAACTGGCGATGGAAGATATGAGTTGCAAGGACCAGAATTCCTGATGCCAGAAAATGTAGTTTTAGTTACACTAAATTATCGTTTGGGATTATTTGGTGCGTAGAAATCATTAAAGTAGGCAATACGTAATTATATTAATGCTGTTACTATTTGTGTAGGATTTTTAAATTTTGAAAACTCCAAACTTGGTGCTTTTGGTAACATGGGACTTAGAGATCAGAACATGGCATTGCACTGGGTTCAGAAAAATATTAAAAAATTTGGGGGTGATCCAAATTGCGTCACAATTTTCGGGGAGAGTGTTGGAGGAGCTAGTGTCCATTTGCATATGTTATCGCCAATGTCCCAAGGTATATATGATGAAGCGTTCTATAAAAACTCTGAAATTTCTTTCTTCAGGATTGTTTCATAGAGTTATAGCGCAAAGTGGTACTGCACTTAATACTTGGGCAACAAACGGAGATAAAAACACTGGAGTTCAAGCTGCTAAATTCCTGGGTTACAAAGGTAAACAGGAGTCGGAAATGCTAACCTTCTTGCAAAAAGTATCTCTTGAAGATATCCTCAAGGTTCAGGAAAATGCCAGTATTGTAAAAATGAAAACAATGACAAAGAAGATAGTATCTTAGGCAAATAATATTTGCGTTTTTAGTATATCTCAATACACGAACCATTCCTTACCGGTCCTAAAATTGAAGACGTCGGGAAAATCACGCCTTTCTTGCACGATAATCCGGCCACACTAATTTCGTCCAAAAAATTCAAATCAGTACCTTTCATGCTTGGGTTCACAAACAATGAGGGCATCTTCTGGGACATTATACCTTTATTAAAGAAAGAAGAACCGCCAGACGTTTTTCCTGAACGAACCGTACTTTACAGCTTCAATCTCACCAATGAAGATGTTAAAACAGAAATCGCAAACCGAATTAAAAAATTCTACTATGAAGACAATCATTCTTCTGCCAATAGGTTAGAAAAGTTTAAGCTTTGCGGAGATGCGTGGTTTTACTGGGAGGTGCTAAAGTCAGCAAAAGCTCACGCGAAAATAGGACATGAACACCTATACTTGTATATGCTTTCAGCAGACACTAAACTGAACTGTTTCAAGCGCCTACATCCAATTACGGCTAAAACTGAAGGTGTGTCTCACGGAGACGATTTGGGTTATATTTTTAAAACGAAATACACGCCTGATATGAAACCGGGATCCCCTGAATGGAATGTAATGGAAACTGTGGTGAAATTATGGACAAACTTTGCCAGATATGGAAACCCCACGCCTAAGTTTGAAGAATTCCATTTAACATGGAAACCTGTTGAGGAACGTGTTCTCAATTATATGAATATTGAAACTGACGGTCTAGCCATGGAGGCCAATCCATTTGATGAGAGGATGGTGTTTTGGGATAATCTTGAGGAAAAATATGTTAAAGTAAAGGGGACCAAAAAGCATATTCATTCTGAATTGTAATAGTTTTTAGTTCCTCTAATAAAAAGTGTAGAATTTGAAACGTTGGATAGGCTTTGAGTTGTATGAGGTTAGGTATTTCGTTGTTTAATAAAGGAATAATGAAAGAATGAGATGAAATTATTTAGAAAAAAAACAAAACACACCCCGTCCTAAGTTGGTAAATTAAATACAATTACCAAGGGAAAACAATTGCGTAATAAAATACTTAATGATAAGGTCAGTCAGAGTAATCGGAGATTCTTTTTTTAATTTGATATGTTTGTTGTTATCGAAAATCATTACTTAATTAACTGCCTCCTAACGCTGGATAAACGTTCTACAATTAGTGTATAGACAATAATCAATACCCTTATGAAACTAAATTAAAAACCACTTTGTCGTCTTTGTTGTTAAAGTCTTGTCGGTTGAAGAACACATACATTTAGCAGCACTGTTGTTTGTTAATTAAGTCTTATTATTATTTATATAGATTTGCGCGACAATTCAATGTTCACATAATCATGGTTTGAAGTTTTGTATTATTAATTCTACTGTTTTCCAATACTGATGCGTTTATTCGTTCCCTTAGTTCATTGACACATATAGGAGGAATAGCATATACTTTTTCATTGTGAAAGCACCAGATAAATATGTCTAATAGATCAATTAATATCGAGCGACCTAGAGAGCTATGATATTGTACCACCACGACAAATTTATCTGTTTGGAAAATGTACAGCAAATTGGGTCATACACTCAATGGCATTTTAACTATGACTTTCTCCGAAACATTGAGATATTAAGCAGCATCCAGATGGTTCAATATATAATTTGGTTCAATAACTCCATGATCTATTATGTCTAATCAAACGTTAACAGAAAAAACGTGACTATACTCACGAAATTGGTACGGATTTTCTTTTGCTCAATAGTGTAAGTGACGACTGCTATGCATTCATCGCTTTACAAAATATATGTCAGAAAACATTATCACAAATTCTATTTAAAATCTTATTCCAGAATTCAATCAGAGAATATTATCATATTCGTAAAGATGTTGAGCTTTAGCAACGTGATGTGGGTGCAATGTTTTCTTTCAAAACTGTGCGAATGGTCTTTTGGGATGGCTATTCATTACAACAACTTCTACTTTCTACTTCTTCTATTACTGTTTGAGGAATCGCCGTTAACTAATTCTAAAATCTGCTCTTGTACTTGTACAGTGTGTCTTTGCTTTGATCTACTAGCATTTCGGCGATGGAAACAAACCCGTTTCCCGAAGAAGTGGGTTTAGCCTTCAAAAGATATATGCTGCAATACAGATAGGAAGCACGATATTCTCGAATTGCCTCCTTGCCATTTCATTACATGAGTCATATATACAGAGAAGAAGTATTTATTTCTTTGCCGCTATTTAAAAGAACCACTTTTTTCTAATACTACTTCGTTGAAAGAAATACGTATTAACTAAAACAAATATGTATTAACTGAAAGAAATGGTTCTTTTAAATAATGGCAAAGAACTATTTCTTTGATTTAAAGCACTCTTTTTATAAAAATCTTGGTTTGGCAGTGAGTACTTCCTAATTTATTTTCTATATGTACTGTGGAGCTACCGGTTTCGACTTATGTCTTCATCAGGCTATACTGCCACAATAGTCAAAATTTCGAACATTTGTAAAACTACAATTGTTAGTGATGTAGAGGAAAATTATGATATATTCGGGTGCTGCAGGCGGACCTTCTCTTTTTATATTTGTACATCTAAATACTCAAAATCAGTGTACTCAATAAATGAAGAATCCTTGTTAAACGAACAAACTAGAAAACTAAAACGCTATAAACACTAAAATTAATAAAGAACTATAATATCAAACATACTATTTCAAACGACAGAAAAGCACGCACGATATAAATAGCACGGAGAACAATATTAAATTTGACAACTCCAATTAATACATGATGCTATCTTGATTACCTAGATACTGTATCCATTGTACTTTGAGGACATATGTATTTTCAGTAAAAATATGTTAACCGAAAAATGTAAAGAAAAGGAGGAATGTTACTTACTAACGGGTGTTCCTTTAAGCCCGATAAAACTTGAAATTGTAATAAATAACACAAAAAATTAAATTTTAATCAAACGAATTTTTTAATCGAAAGATCAATTCATGGCATTAACATTTGAAAATGATTTCGGGCATATGGCCAGCACGGCTGCTCTTGACAGAGCGCATTTTGGACGTCCAATTTTGAGCCACTTTTTCGAGCATTGCTGGCAGTATGCGACGAATAACACGAACAATGTTGGCCTCCAAGGCGTCAATTGTTGCTGCTTTATCAGCATAAACTAGTGACTTAACGTGACCCCACAGGAAATAATTGAGAGGTGTTACATCGCACGATCTTGGAGGCCAACTGACAGGTCCATTTCTCGAAATAACCTTATCGCCAAATTTTGTTTTCAATAAGTCGATGATTGCGGTCGCCCTATGGCACGTAGCGCCATCCTGTTGAAACCACATCTCGCCCGGATCAATGTCATCCATATTTTCAAACAAAAAATCATCGGTAACGATCTCCATTGACCGTAACGCGAGCTCCAGCTTAATTTTTTAAGAAATAAGGTCTAATCCCTAGCAGCACAAATCATCGGCTAATGATCGGCTTTATATAGGGCCGATATCCTGATGTCGGGTCGATATCAAAGATATTGTGCCGATATCGGCTTTCTACCAGTATACGATATCACTGCGATACAAAAGATCCATTATCGGTAAAATATCGGTTGAACGTTTGATGTATCGGCTGATCATCGGCTGGAAACTCAAGACATATATCAGGGCGATATCAATAATAAACGCCGCTGCGATATTGATAGAAATGAGGTATATGGATTTGACTATTGTCATTTTTTTTACGATAGGAAGTCGGCTAATATCCTAAATCTATACGGACTGGTTGACTGAAATATAACCGCATTACAAGAACGTTCAGATATAAAATTTCAACGTTTGAGACATCAATTGTGAAATTAAAATTAATATCGACTATAAAACAGTTTTAGAAGGTGAAGCGATTGATAACTTAAGAATATGCAAATGCAATTTTCTAACTCCGCCGTGATTATAAAAATTGGCATCTAAACGCAATGTTTATGGGAGTTAGATCTACGCGCAAAATCTTACCACCACCACCTACCACAATCCATTATAGCGTTCCTTATTGCAGTGTGAGCATGACGACCAGGTGAAGTGGTTGCCATTATTTATTTTGTCGCTGCATTATAGTAAGCGTTGTGCATATTACAAAATGGGTGAATGAAGCTTATAAAGGTAAGGAAATTTTTATGAATAATGTTTTATGTATGTATCAAGTATATAATTTAATTTAATGATTAGTACTCATTTATTGTGTAAATATGCAGCGTTAACAAAATGGAAGACGCTTGTAAATTTCTTATTTTACGTGAAAGCATTATTTCTACAATATGTGTAGCGTAAAAAACGTTTCGCATTAATAGAATAAAATAAATTACAAGCGTACTTCATACACTAAAGAAAAACACTTTTTTTTAGATACGTATGTGGTGCTTAATTGGGGGAAGTACGTTAAAGGAAGCATATATCTAATGTTAAAACAAATCCTCTCGAAAAGTATTAATGTAAATTATTCATGAAAATAGAGACAATCCAAAGAAGCATTTGATAAATTGGAAATATACATAGTATTTCTAGGTAATGTTACATGTATTATTATTTTATTTGTAACTCTATATCAAAACTGTTATTTTTATTTACAGAAGCAATTAGAGTCAAGCAGCCGGATGCGACAGAGACGAATATCAATAGATGAGATGGGGGCAGAAAAGAAAGGAAGAAGAATATAACATATTTAGCGAACGAATAATTTAGATGACTGGATTTTTTTTAGGTATTACTTAGAATTTTTGTTGTTATTGATTTGTTAAAAATTAAACTGTAGCAAATGTTAAATTACTTTTCGTTTAAAATATGCACATATTGAGTTTGTTTTCGGTTTCATGTTTTCCTAGTTATTTTCAGTTTTTGTTTTTATTAATTATGTCGTTAAATATTTGTGTCTATTACTCATAAATAAACATATTAAGTATTTTTATATTAGTACTTTTTCTTGAAATTTATTGCTTTATTTACTTATATTACATAAAGTCTTTCCTTCATTATGTATATTATTTTATGCGCATAATATTCTATTTTGTCATGAATTATTATACACAGAAAATGGTGGCAAACAATTTGAAAAACATTACATGTGCAATGTGATTATGAATCTGATGTATTTTTCCGTATTGTTCAATATGAATATGACTATAGAGACTGCCCCGAAATTAAATATTCAAACACAAAGGTGTTATAGTGGGTGTCATTTCCAGTCGAACTAATCCTAGGTGTGATTATTATTCCATGCATAGTTTACGAATCATTTATTTTTTCTAAAAATCTTCCTTCATATAAACGTTCATTAAATTATCAACAAACAAAAGAGTACGACAATAAGAATGAAGTTATTTTTTAATGAAGTTATATAAATATCCACTATCGTGGATAGACAAAGTACATACTTATATGTAGAAATTAGTCATCACACCAATATCGGTGCGATATCCCAGGACGACTAAAACTTTATCGGCGGAGCATAGAAAACGTAAGTATCAATCATGTATCGGTCTACTGATGATATTGTATCTAATTTTAATTGTATTGATATCGGATAGGTATTGGAGTTTCGATATCGGATAGATGTTGGAATTTCGATATCGGATAAGTATTGGAATTTCGATATCGAACCAATATTGCAAAATGTTCACATTTTGTATCGGTATGATATCAGCGGCCGCTATAATTACGACATCGGTCAGCAATATCGGCGAAGCTTAGCCGATATCATGCCGATTCTTGTGCTGCTAGGGATGATACCACCAGCGTGTAAACCGCACCAAACGGTGCATTTTTCTGGATGTAATGGAGTCTGTAGGGTCTGTTGTGGATTGATTTTACTCCATATGCGGCAATTTTGTTTACTAACAAACCCGTTAAGCCAAAAATGAGCCTCATCGCTGAACACAATTTTGCGATAAAACATCGGATCAGTTTCCAACTGGTCTAGAGCCCAATCGGCGAAAGAACGACGCATGTGATGGTCTCGTGGTTCTAATTCCTGCACCAACTGGATCTTAAACGGTTGTAAGCTAAGATCTTTGAGCAAAATTTTCCACGTAGTGGACGGACAGAGCCCCAATTCCTGCGACCGACGACGAACCGATAAATTTGGATCTTCTTCCACACTTTCGTTTACAGCGGCGATATTCTCTTCAGTACGCACATTCCTTCGACGTGTTCGTGTTATTGCATCATTTAGAATGTATGTGGTATGAAATCTATCCACAGTTCGACGGATGGCTTGCTCAGATGGACGATAATGTGCGCCATAAAAATCACGAAGTCGTCTATAAGTTGCGCGAATTGATTTTGATGACAGATTTTCAAAGTAAATCTGAATAATTTGGTAGCGTTGTTCAAGTGTCAATCTATTCATGATGATTTGCCAGAGTGTACTGATCATAAATGCCAAGAAGTGAGCGCAGTATGACAGTTCGTTTGGCAGTTAACCGTTTCGTAAGTTCCATCGGACTTAAAAAAAATACCCATTACTTACATGTAAAGTGACAGAACTGATCCCCTCCGATTTTGATAAAATATTACAGGCATGTAGAGTAGTGGAAAATAATCTATACGTATTTTTTGTTAGCTGTTGATATTCACTTATAGGGGCATTTTTAACGATATCTTTGGGACTAGAAGAGATATTGAACTGAACTATAAAGGAAAATATCCCTCTTGACCATTCGGACATTTTGGTTTAATAAGGAAATCAATGGTGTATGATGGGGGTTGTAAGGGGCTAAAATAAAAACATATTTTGACCCCCAGACCACGTAAATGAAGCGCGTTTGACAAAAAAAAAATAAAACTTAAAAAAAACAATAAATTAAGGAAAACCAATCACACAAATGAAAGATTGCCAGACGCGAAGCGTCGAGTCTTTTTACAAGTGACAGGCAAGAATTAAAACAAAAGGAATATACAGGGTGTACCGACGATCCCAAACCAGTCACAGGTGTAGACGGGGGTTAAGGGAGAGTGTTGCGGTCTGGCTGGTCTGCCGAGTTGGGGCGTAAGTGGTGCGTTCCAGGTGGAGCGCGGGCTTTCTACTTTCTGCCGAGTGGGGGCGGTAAGCGGACATCAAACGACTGATTAGTAGGCCGGGTGAACCGGCCCGATTTTCTAGTTTCTATTCTAATCCATAAACGACATTAAAAAAGAAAATTTGCGTGCGAAAATGTTCCTTACACAATTCTCTGTTTTCATTTCTATCTCAAGAACGAAATATTTAAGAGTATTCTTATTTGATATTTGCGTTAGGTATCCTTAGAGATTTTTTGATTTTTTAGTTTATTCTCGAAAACGGCTCTAACGATCCTTGAAATTCACATTTTACCTACATTTGGTACAAGCTGCTATTTGCCTATGCCACTTTTTTTTTTTCCTCAAAGTTGTCTGAGAAGAATGTTACTCTTATCTGTGAGGGTTTCCAAAATTTTATAATTGATAATTTTTTATTACAAGACAAATCAACTCTATTCGTTTAGTAGTTCTTGCAAAAAAGGAACATCAATGCGCGTAGGCACAACTTTTCAGAAGAAACGGTGTTTTGTCCTTCCCGTTGCTAAAAAAAAAATACCACACTTCAACCGTTCGCAAAGATTTATATTCCAATAAAATAGACTATAAAACTAAATCTAGAAAAACAAATGTTTGAAGTCCGAGCTGACCAGATTCCCTGAAGTTAGTTCTGCATAACAGGTAGAAAGTGTGGCAAAATTCTGCAACAAGTATGTAAATGTCTGTTCACCTGTAGCTATCTTATTTAACTTAATACCCTATAAATATATAACACGCTTAACTGGGTGACCTCCATATATTTCTATTTTTAAAACGGTTGCTTAGCATGTTGAAAAGATTACATACAATAACAAAAATGTAATAAATATACATACATTGTGGTAGTAAATTGTTTATTTGTGACAGCATTTGCTGTTTGTATCTTAACAAATATGTTTGTTCGTGATTGTTGTTTAGTTATACAGGGTGTCCCTGAAATAAGAGTACAACGTATTAAAAATGGGAAGCCCTAATTTTATTACACCTTTTATCTAAATTAATGTTTCCAAAATTCCCACGCATACGTGAGGAAAAAAATGGCAAAGATATTTATTAAATATTTAATATTTGAGACACTACACTTCTAACCAACGAAGGTAGGGCAGGCAACAGCCTCAGTCTGTCTGGATCCTTACGCATGAACACATCCGATATGGCTTTTACCACACGCGAGTTGTTCGATATGATTTATGTCTACGGCGAAGCAGGAGGAAGTTGTCGAAGAACTCTACGTATCTACCGGCAGCGATACCCCAATCGTAGAACCCCGTCTTACACGTGTATAAAGGATACCGTGTTTAGATTAAGAGAAACTGGTCGCTACCAAATTACGAAGGTCGCGGACGCGAAAGACCACGTCGAATTTTACGAGCCGAAGAAGAATTGCTGGATATTGTGAACAGAAATGCAGGTGTAAGTACACGTGATGCTGCTAGCTGAAGGAGGACACTTCGAACATTTTATTTAACACTTCTCCTGTTTCGCCGGTTTGCAAATCGGTTCTTTTCAGAACCAACAATTGATTATGAAAGAGAAAAAAAGAAATAATTACGCACATTACCTTCGTCACATCAAATATCAACTTTTAACAATGATGTTTATTTCAGACAGCTGTCATTGATCAGATTACGCACAAGTGAATAGAGTTATTCATTAATAGATTCCACATTTTACTTTCAATATCTTCTTTGAAATTTGCTTTAAATTTCGCGTACGTAATAATATTGGAGTCGTTGACTCGTATCAGCTGCATACAATGATTATCTGTATATCACAGCTGTATTTACAAATGGCCTTAAGATATAGTATAAACACAGATAGTGGATCCATGGGCGGCACATTCGTGACGTTTCAATGAGTTTTTAATCGTATATTCGATATTGCAATTGGCGTACGAATTTTTGGATACTTATTCAGTATAATTTGGGTTTCCCATTTTTAATATTTTGTACTCTTATTTCAGAGACACCCTGTATATGTCTACACGTTATAAATGTTAAATAAAAAAAAAATGTTGTTGTCACGAGCAACAATTAGGTGCCTAAGTATAAAAACATAAAATACGAAGATAATATTTGAAAGAAGAAAAAAAATGATTTCCGTAAAGCACGGTTGTAAACAAAAAGAAAATTGCCGTTTATTAATCAAACCCTAAAACTATCGATGAGATTGGACTGTAATTTCTAAAATTACTAAACTATGGAAAAAGTCATCTAGAAGAATAGATTTGTAGTACATAAACAGGCTAGCTCTTGATTTTGAAACATATTTAGTAGTCATGGTCAACTTTAATCTATTTAAAATATTGCTAGCTCTCTACTGCGTATCTGCTCTACTATTTACTTTTAAATATGTTGACGATATCACTTGTTCTGTACCTAATGAGAATACTTTGAATATATTTCATTCTTATAATTGCAATTTAAAATTCACTGCTGCATTGGAAAATGATGGTTATGCATCTTTTCTAGACACTAAAATCACAAGAACTAAAAACAACAATACAATATTGAATTGGTATCAAAAACCTACATCATCTATATTTAAAAAATCTATTTAACATTTTGTCCAATAGTGGTTAGCCTCAACAAATTAATATTTTCGCCCAATTCTCGTGATAGACGTGCAAATAACGAGGCCACTTTTAGATATTATAAATTACCATATATAAAAATATATTGACAAATAACTTAATTAAGCATTTTAAAAATTTCAAAAAAAATTGCAAAATACAACTTTGTAACCCTTAGAGCAATCTTTATAAGAATTGAAGACAAGACACTAATTCTAGACATAAGTGATGTTATTTATAACATTCCTTGTCGTGATTGCCAAGAGTTGCTATGTTGATCAAACATCCAAAATGTTAAAAAATTTAATAGTTCAACATAAAAATGATAGTCGCTTAAGTAAACGTTCTTGTGCAATTTCTTTTCACTTTCAAAATTTAAATCACAATTTTGATTGTGAAAATACAAAAATTCTCGATGTTGAAAATAATTATATAAAACGTTTATTTCTAAAAATGGTACACATTAACAATTGCCAAAATAAAAAGCAGACACTAATTAATTGAATATTTATTTATTATAACATTTTTCATAATATTTAGTCAGTTTAACTTATTGACAAAATTTCTAACATAATTTAACGTAATTTTTATTATTAGGTACCATTTATAAATTTTATTACGTATCTTATTGTTTCACTCCTTTATTAATATTACAGGCATCAAATAAGTTAATAAGATTTTATTATATTAAATAGACCGAATACCCAAACAGAGTTCTTATTCATGAATAAAGGGCGGAATATATGCAAAGTGCATATATTTGCATATTTTAATAAATTTCACAAAAAATTGCATATTTCGGCAAAAATAAAATTTGTGTGCATATTTTTATGTTTTTCGTTTTATCAAAAGATTAAGTGCGACCCTTGCAGGTAATTGAAATAATTTAAAAGGTGGGTAGGTTTTGTCGACTCACCCGTTTTATTATTGTATGGTTTATTGCCGGCATTTTTTGGGTGTTTAGGAATTGCCAAGTAATCAGCTTGCCTAATGTAGAACAGATGTGGTCTATTCTTTTGTATTTATATTGTATAGTTTAGTTTGTCGATAGACTCCAGTGTGAAAAGAGTGATTTTGAAAATATTTTATTTCAAACGCCTAAAATGCCGAAAGCCGCTTCGTGGATTAAAAATTTTCCTGAGTTGGAGTTTAGTGGGGATAAAGTGTTTTGCAAAGTTTGTGCCAAAATCATTGTTTGTGAAAAGAAGTTCCAAATTGATCAACACTTGAAAACAGCTATGCATAAAGCTAAGTTGCAGAAAAATAAATCTGTGCCTGTTCAGCAGTGTGTGCAAACCGCATTTCAAAATGTCAAACCAAAGAGTGAAAAGGAGGTGTTTCATCAAGACTTATGCAAAGCTTTAGTCGCAGCAAATATACCTTTGAAGAAACTGCAAAATACACAATTCAGAGATTTTTTGCAAAAATATTGTAATCAAAACATTCCTGACGAATCCACACTCAGAAAGAAGAATGTGCAAACAGTATACGAAACCGTAATGGGAGAAATTAAAGTTTCACTGGGCGATGAACATTTTTATATTATTGTTGATGAAAGCACAGACTCATGTGGTCGATATATCGCACATCTTATGATTGGAGGGCTTCAAGAAAATGAGCCAGGGAAACCATATTTAATATCTTCTAAACAGTTAGACAAAACAAATAATGTGACCGTAACTCGATTTATTCAGCAGTCTCTATCAAATTTTTTTTTACCAAATCCAGTTCCAGTAGAGAAGTTTTTAGTGTTTTTGTCTGACGCAGCGCCGTATATGGTTAAAGTAGGCCAAAACTTAAAAATATTTTATCCCAATATGGTACATGTCACTTGTCTTTTACACGGGATAAACAGAGTTGCAGAAACTATTAGAACAGCATATCCCTTGGTGAACAAATTAATTTCAAATGCAAAGAAAGTGTTTTTGAAAGCACCTCTAAGAGTGCAGATCTATAGAGAGAAATTGCCAGGAGTTTGTTTACCTCCAGAGCCCGTAATTACTCGATGGGGAACATGGATTAAGGCCGCGATATTCTACGCAGACCATTTTGAAGCCATTAAAGACATAGTTTTAGATTTAGAAGACAATTCGCAGTGTGTAGTGCAAAGTCAAGCATTATTCAAAAATGTAAATTTAGCTAAGGAACTTGCCTTTATTAAGGTTAATTTTAGTTTTGTACCAGATATAATAACTTCGTTAGAAAGTAGGAATATAAGTTAAAGAGAATCAATTAATATTGTTGAAACTTTTTCCGACAAATGCAAAGAAGTTCCCGGTGATGTAGGAAATCAAGTAAGAAGGAAACTCGAAGTTACTGTGGGAAAGAATGAAGGCTTTAAGTATTTAATGGAAGTCAAAAATATTTTTGATAGTAAACCATCCAACGAAGTAATACCTTGGCCTTATGACTTACTACCCAAATTAAAATATTGCCAGATCACATCGGTAGATGTTGAAAGAACTTTTTCTTTGTACAAACATATTTTTAGAGACAGAAGGCAAACATTTTTATTGGAAAATTTTGAAAAATATATCGTAATAAATGCATTTTATACTATTTCAGGTTGAAAATTTTACCTATTAGCGTTTCTTTATTTCCATTTTTCCATGTTATATTCAAGGCATATAATTGCATATTTCGACAAATAAATGCATATTGTTGCATATTTCAGAGAAAAACGATGCATATGCGCATATTTTAACTGAATTGACGTGCATATATTCCGCCCTTTATTCATGAACATTTAAGATAGACGAAACCAATTGTTAATGTTGCATAGGCTTAATACTACATAGTTTAGTAATTACCGATAATAAATGTCGCTTGTTAATGTATATCATGACATGATAATACTTCATAATTAGTGTCCACTCTCAACAATTAAACGAAACACACTAATAAATACCTGACGTATAAGTACTTATCTACAATTAGATGTTTTAACAAATAATGTACAGAGTTTCTCATACAAAAGAATAACTTTATAAGATTAAAATTAAGTTTTTACATGTTTTATGCAACATTATGCAAAAGGTGCATGTATTGCAAAACCAATAGCTCTGCGTTTTTTATACTACATTTAATTCTCTAAAAAGAAATGTTTCGTTTAAATAAAGTGTCGCTAGCTTCAACATACCAATATTAGAGATTAGAGATCTAATTGCATTAATGGAGGGAAATACTTATTTATCTAACTTTACGTACATGTGTCATTGTATTGCATTATAGTTACATTGTAGTTCTCTTTTCTTATTTACTTTTCAATTAAATTTAGTTAGTTTAATGTAGTCTAATACCAGTTACCCATTTTTTTTTTTGTTTTGTATTCATTTTAGTTTTATGTTGTTACTACTTAACTTAAGTTATGTAAATAGTGCTTGTCCTGTAATTGGATGTACTTATCATCTGTTGGGCAAAAAATCCTATTATTATTATTATTATTATATGATATAAGGGCAAATGTTACCATTTTGAATATCTACGTCCCCATCAAATATTCGATTTTATTCGAAACAGTGCCAACGTACAAAATTCAACAAAATTTCAAATAGATATTTCAAATATGGTTGAGTTCAGGGATACAAACTGATCACAAATGCCACAGTATAGATAGATTCATCAGATTGATGAAAATGGATCAACACTGTATGTATACCGGGAAAAAAAACTAAGAATGCTTAAAGAGATCATAGTGGTCCATGATAAATCTGTAAGTCTCCAAGTCAAATTCGTACTAGAAGTTCGAAAATTTCTATTAAGCTAATTCCGAATAACCTGTATTTTCAATAAAATACACAGACTGCCTTTTTAAAATTGCAGCAAACTAGCAACATGAAAAAACAATGCACCCATGCAATACTTCTACTTATCAATACGTCACTTGTGAGTATATTATTTATCTTCCCATTTATTTAAAACAACAGCCAGTGTGGACGCAATCAATCACAAGTAATAAGACCATGACGAACTATGATGGCGGATGTGATATGTAATAATAATATGTCTTCACTTAGCATGTTATGATAAATAAGATACAATACAATTGAAAAAATCAATAAACGAAACAGTCTAAACCCGTGCCTAACGTTAAGGGGCAATTCAGATATGCTCTAATTCTGCAAACTGTCTGAGCCCGAAGAACCAGAAGCAGCCTCCTCCTGAAGTAATGGCACAGTAGTTCCGGGAGGAGAAAATCTGTGTACAGCTAGAGAGAGGTTTTTTTTAGTTAGTAAAAATTCGACACACCATGGCGACATGAGCTGTCGGAAGTCTTCTTGAAGATTTTTCCCCTGTCACGCAAAAAAAATGGAACAAAGAGTAATTCAGCAGTACATTATACACATAAATATTGTACACAATGCCCCCTTTCTGTGCTCTTTTTCTATCGGAACCAGCATAAACTTTACTTGACCACTTCAAAATATCTGTTTGATGGTACTTTGTGATTTGCGCTTTATATGATCTACGTGCTCTTTTTCTATGCGTGGAGTACATTAAATGTGCTATATTAACCTTACTGCATTTTAAACTATCTCTAAGAAATCAACTATATTCACTCTCATTTGAAAAATAATAGGCTTGTGTTCATAAAGTCTAAAATTGCCTCTTAACTTAATTGCAGTGACAGCAGAAAAGCATTATTTCTCTATGTTAATTTAAAGTTTTTAAGTATATTTGTTACAGTCAGAGTGATTAATCAGCGATTATATATAATCGTCAGTCAATATGTATAATTACCACATTAGCTAGTTAAAGTGATTAATTAATCACTTTGTCCAGCAATTATTCAAAATAGCCAGAACGGTCTGGATAAAGTAATAAGTCTGAGTAAAAATTAATTATTTCGTAAATACTTTGTTTATATATTTTTGTATAGTTTTTCAATTGTTTGGACGTATACCTTTGAGTGTCTCCTAGATAGCGATCAGCGTCAGTGTAAGATTTCATTTGCGCCGTGCGCCATCTAAGAAGCACCTCATAAATATATATTGGTTCTATGAGGGTTTATTTTGGTGAACCAGTTAGTGCACTTCTTTTCGAGAAAGGAAAAAATATCCAGCTGTATACAAGCGGTCAGGTATGTATCGTTGATAGCGAAAGTGAAAGAAACTAAGAACAACAGCTCAGGAAGCACCTGAAGATTATCAGCGTCTTCAAGGTACGATGTCGTAGTAGTAAAACTTGTAGTCCCTATGCAGAACAAAAGTCCAATCGGCAAAATCATTGATCCTATAGCAACTAACGAACATATTAGGAATTTAAAAATATTTTCCTTGAATTTCCCTTTGCCATCATTTAATATAGGAAATATGAGTGCAGACGATCAACCTGATTCTAAACGCATACTTTGCAAAATGCAACATACTCAAATATGTTAACGCGAATCAATATTGTTCACCATGAGCCCTGTTTGATCAAGCAAGCTGAGCATGTAAAATGTAAAATGTGAGAAAAGATGTGGGAAAATGCCCGCTCAAATGCACTGTCACACTATGCATATGTTAAGAAATTATATATACTATACTCTTCGAGAACAACGACAATAAACGATTTTTTGGTGCTATATAAAAAAGTAAAAATATATTTTTATAATTCAACACTAATTTCTGCTACATTCATCTTATTTACTTAATTCTACTACTCTGTGTACCTAAGGTAATGCAGTAACGTTCGGTACAATTAACTGCAGCAATTAAAGCACGTATTGTTTTGTTTTTCACTGCCTGAGAACATAAACAAATTGAAACAAAGATCAGTTTTTAAGATGAATTTGAGTGTAATCCACGTAATAATACTTTTATGCATTTCAACATGCAAAACGCAATATTCTCCACTATTGGAAATAGAACAAGGGGTACTCAGGGGTATTTTAAAGAAAGATATCAAAGGTGGTAACTTTTACAGTTTTCTAAGTGTACCTTACGCTAGAAAGCCAATAGGAAATTTAAGATTTATGGTAAGTCTTCATTAATTACTATTTCTGCTTTTTGTTGCAATATGCCTCTATGATTAAGATTGCTTTATTAGTATAGGCCAAAGGGGTAATTAATTTAGAATTTAAAGTTTTGAATAGAAGAAAGAAGTAGTTATTTATTAAAAATCTTTGATATCAGTGATTTTTTACAATACATACATTCATTATATAACCTTTTTCTAATCAAAAGATTTAAAGCAGCAAAAGCAAAGTATAGCAAAATGTATTTAAAACTGTTCAAGAGTGGAACAAAACATAAAAAATAAAATAAAATACAAAATAAAAATAGGAAAGCAAATGCCACGTCATCTGAATCGCGTGTGACAAATTTGTTTTATATTACCCTCTAGAAATATATTGTGCTAATTTGATTGTAATTTACTTGATATAATCAAATCAAGGCAATAAACAATTTTTCCACTATAATTAATAAAAGAACATTTCTAAAGAAATTGCATGAGCTTCGAACAAAGTGCCACACTTTTAGAGAGACCTCTTTCTCAATAAATTTTCCAAAATGGCCGTCTATTTTATGCAATTGTGTTTCATATACCTACCACACATAAACAAGTGAATATTTTAAAAACTTTCTTACATATCCATAATAATACAGGGTTAGGCAGATGTGTGGAAACACCTGATTTCTGGCTAAATCATGGGTTCTATTAAAAAATAACCTTAAGAAGAATTTTTGTAGTATTTTTATTCTAATGTTCGACACTACTTTGATTTTCAATAACTATCATATGTTTCGAGATATGACGTCATCGGTAGTTTTTTTTCAATGGATCACCCTGTATATTTTCACATTTTCAATCAACAAAATATTCAAAACAAGACAATTCATAATAAATGTTCAAACTGAAGACCTTCAGCAACCTAACAATAACCTAATCTATCAACGAATGACCTTAATGAGTTCTGAGTCGCGTCTTGTGCTATCTCTTGAAGGCCCATCCTAATTCGATCTTCCAGCTCTTCGAGGGGTGAGTTTTAGTCCTATAGACATTAGGTTTCAAATGCCCCCAAAAGAAAAAGTCCAATGGACTTAAATCGGGCAATCGCGGAGGCCATTCAAGATATCCTCTTCGACCTATCCAACGCTGTGGAAATACTTCATATACTTAGATATTCACGGACGTCAACTCCATAATGCAGCGGAGCTCCATCTTGCTGATACCAGATGGCGTCTGAGAATAATGCAGGATTTGCAGGGTTTAGAAATAAATGAATTAATGCTGGAACAGTTTCCTCGCGCAAAAGTTGTAAATAACGATAAGCATTAAAATTTTCCCTAAGAAAGAATGGTCCGATTATGTGTCTGCTGCCCATACATTTAATTTTTGAGGATATTGTCTATGATTTTCTTTCATCCTATGAGAATTCTGATCACTCCAGTAGCGACAGTTATGTCGATTTACATGTCCATTTAGGCTTCGTCGGAGAGCAAAATATTATTGACAAAGTTACCATTACGATGAATCTTATGCATCATTTTGTAACGTGCCGTTACGTGGGAAAATCTATTTCAGTATGCAATAATGATTTTAGTTTGAATTAGTAATTAATTCCGTTTATTTTTGATTGATTTTCCCATGGGCGGTAGCGTTGCTACCGCATGTTATTTTATTCCGAGTTTTTTTTATTCAGTTAATTTTTTTTACGGCGCGAATGTCGTCCCCTGCCAACGGTGAGCGATTCACGCAAGCCCGACTCCCACCATCGCGACGGCATGGGGGGAATCACGAGTATATTTAAGCCGCGCACTTAACAGAGAGTCCAGTCCGATCCCCAAGTCCCTCCCAGTCCGCCTCAATTTGCGTGTCGGCATGGTCTCTGACACCCGTTGAATTTCGTAATCCCGGTATGTCGTAACGTTGGCAAAGCTTACTGGCGTGACGCAGACATTTCACCGTTTTGTTTTTCCGATCTGGCCGTTGCGCCGGCATCGTTCTAGCGCTCCCAGGGTATTAAAATACCGTCATTCACCGTTACTGTAATGTAACCGCGAAAACCGATCGCGTACTTTTTGACCGACCCTATACATAGATTTCCGCATGAATTAAAACATAGTTATTAGATACCGTATTGAGATTTCATATCGAAGCCCCGTAAATATTTTTTCAAGTTCTCCACTGTACGCATTTACATGCATATTATTGTAGGTACATGTTTCTTTATATTTTACTTATATTTTTTTTGCTGTATATATACCTTGTCCGTTACACGTAATTTGGAAATAAACGTTTGATTTTCGATACCTAAACCTAACTATCTATTAATATTTCAGGGACCAGTACCAGCAGGAAAATGGGATGGAATTCTCAATGCAACAACGGACATGCCAATATGCACGCAACAGGATTGGTCTGGCAATATTGTAGGTCAAGAAGATTGCTTGTATCTAAACATATATACTTCAAAGGTAAACAAATGTCCTCTTTACCTTCCCCAGATCAAAGCGATTTTAAACTGAATTCCAGTTGGTCCCGAGAAAACCCAAACCTGTGATGGTGTTCATACATGGCGGTGGATTCATGGGAGGTGATGGAAGGCAAGAATTGTACGGACCAGAATTCCTGATGTCAGAAGAGGTAGTATTGGTTACGATGAACTACCGTTTAGGATTATTTGGTAGGTAAAAACAAAGGAAATATGACATAGATAAATATGTTTATTATTGTAGGGTTTTTAAACTTTGAAAACCCCAGACTCCGAGCTTACGGTAACATGGGACTTAAGGATCAAAATATGGCGTTACAGTGGGTTCAGAAAAATATTGCAAAATTTGGTGGTGATCCAAATTGCGTCACAATCTTCGGGCAGAGTGCTGGAGGAGCTAGTGTCAATTTTCATATGTTGTCACCAATGTCCCAAGGTACACCTTTCGATAAAAAACATCTTATGAAAATTCTGAAATTACTTTTTCAGGATTGTTTCACAAAGTTATAATTCAAAGCGGTACAGCGCTTAACACGTGGGCAACAATTGGGCGCAGAAACAGTGGAGTTTATGCTGCCAAATTCTTGGGTTGCAAAGATAAACGGGAATCAGACATGCTAGCTTTTTTGCAAGAAGCATCTGTTGAAGATATCATCAAAGTTCACGAAAACGCTACTATGGTAAACAATAAAAGAATAGCAAAAGGAAACGTTACTTATAATTTTTTTTTTTTTTAGGCAATTCCAATAAGCAAACCTTCCATTGCTGCTCCTATTATTGAAAACATCAAAGGACGCAGGGCTTTTTTACCCGACAATCCGGCCACACTAATTACATCAAAAAAATTTAAAAATGTACCTGTTATGCTCGGATTCACAAACGAGGAAGGTATTATCTGGGACGTCGCAACTCTACTAAGTAATCAAGAACTTCACGACGTTCCACCAGAAGATACTATATTTTATGACTTCAATATCACCGATGAGGATGTAAGGTTGGAGGTGTCGAACAAAATTGAAAATTTTTATTATAAAGACGACCATTCAGAGAAATTAGGCAGGGTTAAACTTTTTGGAGATGCGTGGTTTTATTGGGAGGGGTTAAAAGCGGCAAAAATACAAGCTAAAATAATAACCGAAAATCTATACTTGTATATATTTTCAGCGGACACAGAATTGAATTATTACAAGCGCTTATTTCCAGCCACCGCTAATATTGAAGGTGTTTGTCATGCAGACGATTTGGGATATCTTTTTAAAACAATTTACACACCAAATATGAAACCGGGATCCCTTGAATGGGATTCAATGGAAATGGTAGTGAAATTGTGGACGAATTTTGCTAAATATGGTAACCCCACCCCCAAATTTAATGAGTTTCATGTGACCTGGAGACCTCTTGACGAACGTACTTTGAATTACATGAATATCGGCACTAATGGTCTTACTATGAAAGCCAAACCATTTCGTAGGAGGATGACTTTCTGGGATCAGTTAGAGGAAGAATATGTTGGAGGAAGAAGAAACAAAGGACGCATTCAATGTGAAATATAATACTTTTGTAATTTATAGTAACAGTTTTATTGTGCTGCTATGAAGCTACTGCTTTGAATACATTATGTACATGTGTAGAAATGTAAAAAGAAAAATAAAGGGATAATAAAAAACGGGTGTAATTTGGCTATGAACCACTTAAAACTCCACGAAGAGTCTGAAATCACCGATTGAACTACTAGAAAATGCCTTTATTTTCTACCTGAATAATAGAGTAGTTAACCATAATTTTTAAAATAAATATTTTGGTGGACAAAGATAGACACCTTCAAATAGTTAAAATATATATTTTTAATTGATTGATATTTTAACTAACCGCCTGCATAGGACAATGAAATTAATAATTGACTACTGATGCTCCAGTACTGAGATATGCAAGGATTGTAGCGTAATAATAGAACACAAGATCACTCCGCGCTTCATCGATTTTAAATTAATTTGGGACAATTGTTTCGGAAATTCGTGGACTTTCAGTTTCAACCGAAGACCGAATGAACTAAGAAACTTTATAATTTTTATTTATATTTACAAGTGTATTGACGCCTGCGTTGACCTGCTAGACTTCTGGGAATTCCGAATCCCATACAAAATGTAACTGCAAAAGAAATGTCTTTTATCCTGTGATGGGTGGAGACTGTGGCTTGAAAACTATAACAAAAACCTTTAAAATTAATAATTTTGTGGTAAGGGATTTTTTCACCTTTCTTTTGGGTTTTTTGTTATAAATGTCTTTTACCCTAATAAATCCATCAGCACCGAATGATGGAGTGGGGCCTGTCCACGATTTAATAAATTATTATTTTTAGATTCTCTTTTAATATAAATGCTTTCAAAAGCGGATAATTCTCTCGGGGATGTTACATTTTTTTTTTAGTAGTTCAAGGTTTTCAATGTTGATCTTATGACCCGTATCACGCTGGACGCGTCAATTCTACTGTACCGATAATGTGCAATGTGTTCCTTAAATCTAGTTCGTATTGCTATTTTTGTTTGTCCGACATAAACTTTATTGCAGTCTTCACGCCCACTTTTATAAATGTCTGACCTTGACGGTTGGTTTATCCTTCGCAATACCTAACAAATTTTGTAATGTATTTTGTGCAGTGCAGTATATTTTATCGTTTCCTAGTTCATTCGATCTTCGATTGAATATGGAAATCCACGAATTTCCGAATCAATTGTTCTGAATTAATTTAAAATCGATGTAGGGCGTAGTGATTGGATATCTAGTGTGTCTATGCTCCAGTAGTCAATATTTTTAGGTTTAAGTACTCATAATAAGACTTCTTAATCAAACGTCAAAATAATTAATTTTGAAATTAATCATTCTTAACATAACGTATTCCATCTTATCAAGGCTTGTCAGTGTCAACAATTTCGAAATAAATTTTCTCTATGTTTTTGGAGGTACACAATTGTTCTAAATTCATAGGTACTGGAATTTTATCAAAATCTTTTAGAGCATATTTGTAATCTTTATTCTATCATAAATAATGTGATGTTGTACGTATCGACGAGTACACATACGTATTTTTCTGCTCTACAGTATTTTTACTGTTTTTATGCGCTAATAGTTGAAATTTACATCAAATAGTGCTTTTCGTTCTTATGATATACAATTTATATGGTAACTGCAGCTAAACTTCCAGTTTTTTGACCGGTAAGTTTCCGGAATTGTATTTCTGAAATATCTCTGTTCTCTTTTTATTTGTATTTCTTTGGAAATCTTTTTCGGCGATTTTTATCCTTCCTTAATACGCATCCTATACTGCTTTCTGTTTTCTTCTTTCCTTGTAGTCGATCGCAATATCCTTTCCGTTGCCGCATTTTTGCCTTTGTTTGTTTAATTAAGTTAGTCACTACAATCGGCACCGCTAGTGTGAAGCGAATCTCCCTGTTTTTGGTTTCCTATTGTGCGTAATTTTTCACTGCAGTCATTATGAGTGCAATTAAATGTTCACATTGTAAAGTACCGACAGAACCACACTTGATAGTACATTGTCATATTTGTAATAATCCGTTTAAAACTGTTTGCGTAAATCTCTCTAACTCGGAAGCCAGGAAGTTTAATTCTAAAGTGGGTCTTTTATGGATGTGCCAAGATTGCTCAGAAATGGGAAATGATCTAGATTCACTTAAGTCAGTTACTGCTGCGCTCAGAGACAAAACAAAAACCTTAACTGAGGCAATCAATAACCGTCCTACAACTGACTCCCTTCTTGAGACGGAAAAAATTATACAGAAGGTGGCTGAACGCGAGCGACGTAAATGCAGTATTGTCATCTTTGGGTATGAAGAGCGCGCTTCTACCAACAAAGAACAGGTTGTTGTGGATATACAATTCGCTAACAATCTTTGTACCGAGCTGCAAATTAACGAGGAGGGACTGAAACCATTACGTCTAGGTAAATTCGACTCTACTCAAACTCCGCGTTTTCTTCAGAAAATGCGGTTAACACCTGTTTGAAGAATATTAAAAAATATTAAGTCGTTGCCTAATATGGGTGGATTATGAATCTTTCGTGATCCTACGCCGATACAAATGCAATTAGGGTTTGTAATGGGATCCGCAAAATACTTTAATGTTTGCACTACACTGAAGGCACTGTTTTTTGCTTTTGTTATTAGCTCCTTGGAATATGCATCACCAGTATGGTCACCTTATTATTTGTGCCACGAACTTGCTATTGAACGGGTGCCGCGAAAATTTTTAAAATTTCTTTAATTTAAAATAGATAAGCACCATCTGCACGAAGCATTGATTATAATACCCTTCTTGAAAGGCACAGTCTCCGATCCTTGGCTGACCGTCGCAGAGATCATGCAGCCAAGTTTGTCTACAAACTTATTCATGGTTCAATTGTTTCCTCTGATCTCTTATCCCAAGTGAATTTCCATGTCTCGCATCCATCAGCACGCTATTCTGTTACTTTTGCGTTACCAACCGCTACTACGAATATTTATAGAAATGCACCTATACATCGTATGGTTTCAATAGCTAACTCGCAATTTTCTGACATTTTTCTTTAAGTTTTTTTAGTAAGTTCTACTTGATATAATTCTCCGTCGAAGGTAAAATATGTTGAAGATGCGCAGAGTTCTATTAAATCTATGATGTCATTTTCCATGTTGATTTCTTGGGAGCGTTGTCGGATGATGGTGACAGCTTCATCTATCGGGATATTAGTGAACAACGATTTGACGTCGAAGCTCACTAAAACGTCATTCTTCTCCACTTTGACATTCTTGACTTTCTCTATGAAATGCGCCGAATTCTTGATGTACGTCTCCGTTTTTCCTAAGAGTGGTTGAAGATTCTTGGCAAGGTATTTGGCTAAAGGATGCGTAGCTGAACCCACTGCTGATACAATAGACCTAATGGGATTTCAATCTTTATATATTTTTGGGAGTCCATATGGTGTTTTGGTGCCTGTCTTGATGATGTTCCGGTGTAATTCCTTAGGTATCGATGAGGTTTTGACTGCTACTGATAATTTTCTTTCCAGTGCTGGTGTTGGATCTTTCTTAAGTTTGCGGTATGTAGAGTCTTGTAGTAATACCCGCATCTTTTCTTTGTAGTCTCTTGTGTCCATGATGACGGTCGCGTTTCCTTTGTCTGCCGATATTATGGTGCGGTCTTTGTCTTTCCTCAGTTCCGTAACGGCTCTCCTTTCTGCTCTTGATATATTAGATGTGGGTGGTTTGGCTGATTTTAAGATGCGTTGCGTAGTAGACCTGATATCCTCTACTTCTTCTGCTGGTAGAGTTTTGATGGAAGTTTCTATGGCACAGATGATGTCTTCTCTAGGTATTTCTGTTGGAGTGATGGCGAAGTTCAATCCTTTAGCTAAGATTTGTTTCTCCGGTCCTAGTAGTGGTTTGGCAGATAGTTTATAACTACTCGGTCTTGATCTAATGTAGAGCTCTGTGGTTTGGATTTTTGGTGAAGCTGCGTGAATTTGTCCTTTCGTTTCTTGGTGGCTGCTTCCGCATGATATCTGTCTTTGTCTGTAGTGAGGCGGTCAATGGTTGTCCACGTGTCATTGTTCAGGATGTTGCTTAAGCGTAGGTGTATTTCGTATAACTTTTTCCCCACTGTATTTAATTTATACTATGTAATTCATTTAACTTTATATTTCGCAACTGCGCTAATTATTTGGTTTTTTATGCTACGTGTTGTAATCGTTGGGTAATAAAGATTATTATTATTATTATTATTATTAAATAGGATTAACAATTTTAATTAATTCTTTGCTACCGTTAGGACATTTCTTTTCAAACATTAACTTGATAACTTTACAACTATATTAAATATTATTACATAGTGTCATGGACTACATAGTGCCTAGAATTTGGAAACAGAAATAAGATGTTCTATTAGTGTGCTATTAGTAAGTAGGTATTTTAATATACGTATAATTACAGCTATTAAAAACTAAATAAATCTAATTATTATCTCTGGCGATTTATGTATAGTAAAATACGCCAACTGGCTATAAAATAGTATGTAATTCTAATAACAGTTTCTAAAGAACAATGTAAGTACCTATATAATAATAAGAAAATGAAAAAAATCTGTATTTGTTACCATGTATTTAATTTTCACTAAATACAACACAATTCAAATCACAAAGCGTGCACAACTGAAGTATACTGCTTTGCACATACGACAGCTTCGAAGTGTTATAGATATATATGTATGTAGTTTTTTTTCTCAAAAACCTAATGCGAATATATACCCACAGCAAACAATTTTTTTCGTGTGTTATACAAGAATACTAATTATCATACCTAACTTCGGTGTTTTAGTTGAAAAGATGTTACATTGATTTGAGCAATACGATTGGCAACATTTGCTAAATACGTATGCATGATAGTTTGATAAAGTAAATCGACAGCAAGGTCAGTTTTATTTTTTGCTTCGTATGGATCGAACGTAAACAAGAACAGTTTCAAAATGAATTTGATTATCGTGATTTCTATATCTTTATGCATTTTAAAATGCAGTGCGGAATTTTCTCCATTGTTGGAAATAGAACAAGGGGTGCTCAGAGGTATAATAAAGAAGGATATCAAAGACGGGGAGTTTTATAGTTTTTTAAGCGTACCTTACGCTAGAAAACCGATAGGAAAATTACGATTTATGGTAAGTAATTTAATCAGTAGTCGATTTTTCTTCTATGTTTGAATTAACACATTTAGCTCCATAGATAATAAAAAAATATTTACCCCTGTCGTTATTAATTAACTCAGTAGTAAAAATAATTTTATAAAACTTACTATTTATAGGAAAGACAGCGATATCAGTGTCGTCGTAATGTCTTAATCATTGCCACGTTTCCATTCAAATTTAATCACTATATCGTTGCATTTAATAAAAAATATTTTATTACTTCAAAGAATGTGATTGTAATTGATAATTTCTTAATAACATTAGAATAAATGAAAAAGAGCAGTTTTTCAAAAATATGTTTTGTTCTGACAGCAAAAATTATAACATTTAGAGGACTTAGAAAGACATTGCTTTACCTAGAGCCATAAGTTATAGTGAATGACTTCTGATTTGCACTTAGATTTTACTTCTACTTTACTTTCTCTTCTGCTAATATTGAAATGTAATACCCTTTCTAGTATATCACATTTTGGGGTATACGTTCTCTATAAATTTGGTATTTTATCAAGTATTCAACGTGCTTTCGTTGAAATTATTCAGGCATATAGTTTATGCGAATGAAAGTAAGTACAAAAATAAAATTTACTAATTGATTTAAACCGGTTGATTTGAAAGTTGTGGCACTTCGCCCCATAAAATTTAATTATCTGTGCCTGTATTAGTCAAAAAGCATTTCAAAATAATTAAATTATTAGTAAAAGTAGTTTTAATTAATTAAATTATATTGCGATAGAAATTTTACATTTGTTTGCTATTTGTGATAAAGGAAACAGGCAAATTACATTGAGATTTTTGACCATGCGAGTAAAAGAAAAACCATAGATTTATGGGGTGGAAAACAAGGGTCTAATAACACTAGTTTACACTAAAAATGTACATTTGATGAGGGGCGACTTTTCCCATGGATTTTCTCCTTCTGAATTCGAAGAGAAATATTAAAATTTTTTTTATGGAACAATTTTTGAGATATTGTGATTTTTTCATTTCTTTGACCAACCTTTCACCTTTAAACACTAGATCTGGAGCTAGATGTGTGCGATTTGGCTGTTCTTACTACCAAATGAAAGATATTAAAGTGATAAACAAGTATATAAAATGGAGTCTTTAATTGATTGAGCAATTAAAAAAATATCGATGAAAATATTCCATATTTCAACAAAAATTAAATCTGTTACCACGGAAAAATAGAAACCGATAAAAACTGTACAGTTTGTCTTCATATACGTAAGGCTTACGCTTTTACGCAAAAAGTGACAGCAACTTTAAAATAGGGTAATACTTGCCTTTCTTTATCTAGGGTCTTCATAGCTTTCTACAACAAAAGTTTAACCGCACATGAACAAATTGTTCAAAAGTGCAAAGTTGAAAATGAGGCTTGGAATTCATTTAAACTGGTTGTTTCCAATTTACTTGGGGACAAAAACACCCCTGCTGTAAGGCAATTACTTATTACCGATTGGCTGAAGTACTGCAACAAGATGGGTACGGATGCCATTACTTTATTTCATTCGTGTTAATTTTTGCTTGTAGTCCTTTTACCATTTTACTTGCTTCAAACAGGTGTAGGTACATATGCCTGAAAGTCGATTTTCTACGTTTGCATTTGAATTTTTTTCCAGACAATCTTAGTGACGTAAGTGATGAACTAAAAGATTTCACCAACAAATTAAGACAATAGAGCGACGGTATCAAGGGTTTTGAGTTGAAGCAATGTTGGCAGACTACGTATGGTTTCTCGTGAGAGAACAGGGTCCCAAAACCAACCGAAGACAAAGCAAGAGCCAAAACTATTATTAGAATATACTCATACACTTTGGTGTCGATGTCATCTGGAAACAATGCGCTTGTCACGTTGGCTAAGCATATTAGTTAAAAAAAAAAATGGCACAAGATTAAAAGTTGAGGAAAGTTGTTTTTTTTTTGTATGTTACTTTTTCACAATCAAAATTCTGTTGTATTATATTAACAAGCTTAGATATAATACATATGTATTTATCGTAAGCGATTAAACTCAATAAGTTATCGAAAAAATTAATATATTCAGAAAGTGTAGGATTTGAATTTATTCACTCAATCGACAATATCTTTTTTATTTTTCGGTCGATTTTCTTCTGGTTGGTGTTATTTTTTGCCTAAAAGTATCGACTTCACGTACATGTAGAGAAACCGGACGGTTTTCATGGGATTCTATTTTTCCGTGGTTTAAAGATTGCATTTGTATTTGCTTACCAGGTTAATATCTTTCATTTGGTACCAAGAACAACCAAATCGGACACATCTAGCTTCAGATATGATTTTTAAAGTGTAAGGAGGTCAAAAAAAATGAAAAAATCAAATCTCAAAAACTGTTCGATAAAAAAAAATGGACACTGAGTTTCGAATTCAGTAGGAGAAGATCCATAAGAAAAGTAGCCCTTAATCAAATGAACATGAAAAAAAAATTATTTTGTAAACTAGTTTATTAGTGCTGGTGGATGCACGGAAGTCATAGGTTTGCATACAATACAATTGAATGAACCATCAGTTCAACTATGAAGTAACTATGGGAGACGTTGACTTCTGAATCAGAAGTTCTCATTAGCGGTTGATGAATAAAAACCCAGCCATAGTAATTTAACTTAGAAAAAAAATTGTGGATGCTGTGGAAGGAAATAACATCTCAGAATCTGAAGATGATGAAGGCGACTTTGAAGCTCTTCAATCAAAAATGAAATTTACGAACGTAAAATTATCTAATGACGAAGAAATTAATGTATATTACGAACACTTACGGTATTTGCGTCAATTGATTTAATAACCAATTGACGCAAATTTTCAACTTTTCAATCAACCAAAGCAGTTTTATTTATTTTTCTTTTTTTCTACATAATAAATATATTTGTTTTTATTTGCCTGTGCACTAATTCGTATAGTTCCTATACATAAATAATTAATAATTATAATAATAGTAAAAAACTTTACACAATCAGTAAAGGAATTCAACATTTTTCGGTATACTTAATTAACTACCGTGAATAACAGACAACCTTCAATCCCTATTGTTCCGTTATACCGAGATTTTACTGTACATCTGTGATTATCAATATTATCATTTATGACTAAACTGACCAAAAAATATTTATAAATCTTTTGCAACAACTATCTGCACCGCAACCCAAGTCTTTGGTATTTATTTAAAGCATTATTTCCTAATATTTAAATTTGTTTGACAAGAAGTCGTGAAAACGAATAATTGTTTATGTAGGTAGAAATATTTCTCATACCGGAGATATCATTATTGTAACAATGATTCGATATTGCAAAATATTTAATATTAAAAGTTGTAAAAATCAGCTATTTACTGTAGTAAAGTTTCTGGAACAATATAAATTATACTACCTACCCAAAATCTTACTTTTTAGATACCAGTAATTGGCGATAAATGGGATGGAATCCTTAATGCAACGGAAGATATGCCAATGTGCACGCAACAGGATTTGTTCGGTAATATCGTAGGCCAAGAGGATTGCTTGTATCTAAACATACATACCCCAGAGGTAAAAAATGTCCACTTTGCTTTCGACTATATTGAAAACATAATATGTTAAACTAATTTCCAGTTGGTTACAAAACAACTAAAACCTGTTATGGTATTCATACATGGTGGTGGTTTTCTACAAGGGCATGGAAGGTACGAATTGCATGGACCAGAATTTCTAATGCCAGAAGACGTAGTCTTAGTTACGATCAATTACCGTTTGGGGTTATTTGGTGTGTAGAAAAAATAAATACAGCATTTCTAATCATATTGACGCCGCCATTATTTATGTAGGATTTTTGAATTTCGAAAACGCGAAAGTTGGGGCTTTCGGTAACATGGGCCTTAAAGATCAAAATATGGCGCTGCAATGGATTCAGAAAAATATTGAAAAATTTGGTGGGGATCCAAACTGCGTCACAATATTTGGAGAAAGTGCTGGTGGCGCTAGCGTCCATTTCCATATGTTATCACCAATGTCCCAGGGTATACCTTTTGCTATAATTTTTTTTTTTTTTTGCGGGGAGGTGAAAATGCATTTACGCACATTGTGCTGGACTCCTTCAAAAATGAAGACTACCAACTAAAAACACCTCCCCACTCCCAGACACCAGCCCGGAACCGTTTAACACATAGCATCAGGCTGAGTCCTTTAACTTGGCTGTATGTGGGCCACTCACCATTTGTTGTTCAATAAGGAACCATAACATTCACAAATATTTAGGACAAAAAAATTAAAATTTAGTAAATAAATCAATAAATAAATTATCCTCCTCCTCCTGTAGAACGATTCAAGTCGGTTTTTTTTTCTCTGCTCCGGTTGATGTTCACTTGAATAAACCATGCTCATCTAGCGGTGCTTTTGACCTTTTCCAGGGCGCTAAGGAACACCGCACTCTTCCTTGTGCCAGGCACATGTTGTGATTTGTCCTGGGGTAGTCCTGCCTCATTGCAAACGTGGCACACGCCGGCACCCGTGCACTCCTTAGCTCTGTGTTCCGCACTCCCGCATTTAAAGCACAGCCGGCTTCTGTCGGTACCATTACATGAGGCGGCTAAGTGCCCGTACCCCAGGCATCTGAAGCACTTCTGCACCTCTACTCTCCTACGCACCCTGCTGCAAACCCACCCCACTTTGATGCGGTTTGCTTTCAGCAGTTCCCTCGCTATAGCCAGTCATTGATTCGAATTACTGCCAGCTTCAGACCCCTTCACATCTGCGTCAGGTGTGCCCAAGTGCTTTAGTATAGCTTCCTGGACTTCTAACACAGTGGTGAAGTCGTCCAAATCGCGCATCTCTAATGTGGTCCTCGACTCCAGGCTCTTTACAGTCCCGAGTTCTCCGACAACTTCCTTGAGCTTGCCATCAAAGAGCGCTCTATTTTTGGAGTATTTACCGAACTCTAGGAGCACGTCCCCAGGTCTACTCTGTCGAACTGCTCTGACCTCGGTCTTTGTCTCTTCTGGTCTCATCTCCTTTCTGATTTTGCTCAGAACCTCCGCATAGGTCGTTTCTTGCGTCGGTTTTATCAGTAAGGCTTCAGGTCGTAGCCTGGCTTGACTGCCTTTCTTTTTTTTTTTTTACATAATAATATTAAGCCTAATCGAATTTGCGAAATTCCGTTTTTAGGTTTGTTTCATAGAGTTATAGCTCACAGTGGTTCAGCCCTTAATCCCTGGGCAACAAATGGACAAAAAAACACTGGAGTACACGCTGCTAAATCCTTGGGTTACAAAGATAAGAGTGACCTAAAAATGTTGCCTTTCCTGCAAGAAGCGTCTGTTGAAGATATCATCAAACTTCACGAAAACGCTGATATGGTGAGAATAAAAACAAACAAAAACTGAAACGGCTCTTATCCTAACGACAGAATGCTTCTCCTAGATCATTCCAATTCACGAACCATGCATTGGTTCTCCAATAGTTGAAAACATTAAGGAGTATGTTTCATTTTTGCCAGAAAATCCGGGTACACTAATTTCGTCAAAAAAATTCAAACCTGTACCCTTCATGCTCGGATTTACAAATAACGAGGGCATCGTCTGGGAGGTTTTATGTCGGCTCAGGGGCCAAGAACCTCAAGATATTCCACCGGAGAAAACTGTATTCAATTACTTGAATATTACAGATGAGAATGTGAAAGCAGAAATCGCTAATAAAATTCGAAGTTTCTATTATGACGACAATCCCTCGTCTGGCCGATTAGGCAGAAATGAGCATGCCGGAGATGCGTGGCTTTATTGGGGGGTAGTCAACTCGGCGAAAGCTCACGCTAAATTAGAAGACCAAAATTCGTTTTTGTACACGCTTTCAGCAGATACCAAATTGAATTATTTTAAGCATCTACATCCGATTACCGCTAAAATTGAAGGTGCGTCTCATGTGGACGATTTGGGATATGTTTTTAAAACTAAATACACACCCGATATGGAACCGGGGACTCCTGAATGGAATACAATGGAAATAGTAGTGAAATTATGGACAAATTTTGCAAAATATGGCAATCCTACACCGAAGACTGAGGAGTTCCAAGTAATATGGAAACCTCTTCAGGAAAATACTTTGAATTACTTGAATATTGGAACTAACAGTTTAACTATGGAAGCCAATCCATTTCATGAGAGAATGGCCTTCTGGGATAAGCTAGAGGAAGAATATGGCAGAGAAAGAGAAAACAAAGCAGATATTCACACTGAATTGTAGTTATTTTGTTATATATTTAAAGAAACTTGTTTATAAATATAGCATTTGATATGTTGTTTTGTATTTAGGTTGAGAGAGCCTACGTCATTTTTTTAATGGAACTAAAAAATTAAATAATATTAAATTGATTAGAATTATTAAAGGAGTTAAGTGTGCTAGATATTTCGTGGTTTTCTAATCGATGTTATAAACTTTTGAATTAGTAAATTAAATTCAACGTATTTTCGTTAAACTCCACAGAAAAACTAGGAAGGTCGCATTATTATTATACATAAGCGCAAGTGCATTCTGTACATCGGTTATATTGAAGGAAATTTGACCCTGTATATGCAGTCTTCTTCAAGTGTTAATGTTTAGTAATAAAGCTCGAAGAGTACCCTAGATTTATTTATATATCTACGATACACTTAAGATCTATATCTTGGAATACATCAACTATATTTCTTTCCCAAGCTCCTAAAGTTGAAATTAATAAACCTAAATTAGGCCACCAGACATATGAACAATTATTAACCTCTGAATACACTTAACGATGGCCCATCATTACAGGTATTACTTACAACACAATTTGAATGTCTCAAATACAGATCGACATTCAAATTGTGTTGCACCCATACACCTCGCTACCTCAATGGGTAGAATAACCATCCGGTCAATGGGAGACTTTGGATTCAAATCCCACACGAGGTAAAATTTTTAATATAAAAATTGCCTCATATTAATTACCTTGTAGTAGGCCTTGGAAAATAAAGAAAAAAATTATATAGGCAACGAGCAGTCATTGTGTTATTTAACAGAAACTGTTGTGTTTGAGACTTACTTAAAAATAACATTATTATTCATTTGCTGAAATGAATCAAATTATACCACAACAGAAAGAGAGTGGAATTAATTTTGCTATATATTTATGACTTAAGTCTACGCCATGCGTGCGCTGATTCCAGGCGAGGCATACAGATAAAACCTCTTCCAAATTAGGAGTTTTTAACCTGGAATTTAGAAAAGCAATGGGTACTGTGTGTCCAAGTATTCGTAAAAGAGATAAAAATGGTGTCGTTGAAGAAAATATTATTCTTTGTACTGTAGAAAATTCTTACAAATCCATGTACAAAATTGCACAGTAAGTGGATTGTTCGCAGTCAAACGTCTACAAAACTTTGGAAGGGAACACATTTCTCCCATACAAAATGATAAGCGTTAAGGAATTGAATGCTGACGTTTCTGATAGCACTGAAATTTTGCGAGTGAGTTTAAAAAAAAAGAATAGAAAGAAGTCACTCATTTAGAAAAGAATAGCTTCTATAGTGACGAAGCAAGTTTTTATCTAAATAGTATGATCAATAGGTAAAATTATAGATATTTGTCTGATACCAATCCTTGTTGGGCCTTCTTCGGCCAATCCGGTGAATCCAACATAATCCTAGAATTAACGTATGGTGCGAGATTTACAATAAAAAAGTGATAAGTAAGACCTATCTTTCTACAACAGAACCTTATTCATCATTCATTCATAAGTTCTATGTTATGCTAAATTATGTTAAAAAATACAGTGTTGCCATTTACAAAAACACCTGTTTAGTAACTACCGGGATATCACTGCAATAAAGTTATTTGTCAATTTTTCTTAGATAAGTATTTACTCAACAATTTTGTTTCTGGAAGTGCTAGCCCATCTCTTCAAATAAAAAAGTTGCCTTAATTCAGGTTTCAACAAACCTACTGTAAATACCGGGTGTTTCTAGGAGGTGGTTCGCCTCTATAATTTCTGAAATATTTCAGAGAGAAACAAAATTTGGGAATTAAGTACGGGGCATAAATTTACATTTTTTGATATAGTCAATAAAGTTCTGTCACTTTCGGTTTTACCGGAAATCACTTTGATTTTTGATTTTCAAATCGTACTACCTGTATATTTTTCGATATTTTGATTCGGAATAACATTTTTAGTACAACTGCACCGAATTTGATATTTCTTGACATAAAAAGAATTCTTTTTTTAATTTTCTTTTCTTTTCATCGAGAGAGCTTTGGAGTTCTGAAAATAGTTTTTCGTTTTTACTGTATTTAATTGCCGGTTAGGTATACTTGGCGAAAGAATTGTGGGTCCAATAATTTTTGACGGTCCTCTTTTACCGGAGAGAGATACTTAAATTTCTTAAATTACGAAATTGACAACTTTTTGGATGAAATGCCATTAGTTGAACGTGCTGGCCTATATTTCTAACACGATGGTGCGCCAGCTCACAACTCTCAGATAGCGAGGCAATATTTAGACGATAGCTTTTTGAAAGATGGATTGGGACAAATTGACCTGTTAGATGGCCTGCTAGGTAAGCAAATCGGAATACCACCTATTTTCTTTAAGCCCAATTAAAACATATCACAAGTCACCAGATCTAACATCCTTAGACTTTTTTGTCAGGTAATCGCCAAGATTTAGAAAACAAAGTGAGAATGGCCATTAACAGAATTACTCGAGGCCAGCTTAGAAAAGTGATAAAAGCCACCGTTGAGACAGTACAAACTTTGTCAAAATCAAGGTGGCGGCCATTTTGAACAACTTAAATAGCCTTAGTATTAAAGTCTTTTTATGCGATCATGTTGGCCTGTGTTTATTTCTCGGTATAGTCATTTCTTTTTTGTTTTGAATCAACGTTTTGCAATAAAGAAATATTAATGTTTTACCATTTTCTAGATTCGTAAGACAGCTTATAATTACTAATCAGTACTTATAAAATGCTTGCTACCCGTCACCTGTCGCTATTTGTATAGTGTCAATAAAAACTGTTTTTCATGGCTTCACTTAACTACATATAGCAGTCGCCACGAGTGATGGCGAGGAGTAGGGATGCGCTGTAGACGCTTTTAAAAGCGTGCACGCCCACTTAAATCCGTTGTGCCCGTGTACTGCTGCGCGAACCTACTCCCACCGCTCGCCATCACTTGTGGCGACTGCTATACCTACATATAATGTTTGTATTGCATTATTTTGCGTTTTCACAAAAAATACTTAATAAGTCGATGGGCATATTAATGTAGGGTATCAAAATCAAGGCTCTTTCGTGATCTAGTGAGCCACCCTGTTGCCATTTAAAAAAATTAAATTAAAACATAAAAACTAAATTTTGGACGTACACACGCGCGTAAAAAACTGTGTATACAGTAAAAACGAAAAGCTTTGTTCTTATAATGTTTATGCAGTAACACCTCAGCACTTTAAGAACTCCAAAGCACTCTCAATGAAAAAAAAAAAAAAAAAAAAAAAAATTAAAAAAAGGAATTCTTTTTATGTCGAGAAATATCAAATTCGGTGCAGTTATACTCAAAATGTTATTCCGAATCAAAATATCGAAAAATATACAGATAGTCCCATTTAAAAATCGAAAATCAAAGTAATTTCCGGTAAAACCGAAACTGACAAAAATTTATTGACTATGTCAAAAAGTGCAAATTTATTGTCCGTACGTAATTCCCAAATTTCGTTTCTCTATCTCAAATACTTCAGAAATTATAGGGGCGAGCCACCTCCCAGAAACACCCGGTATAATTATGTGAACTTAGATCAAATGACCACACTAAGTGCCCGAAAATGAGTGAAATAAATTTCTAATGGGGATAGATATATTCTTTCAGCTCTATGTAAATTTGGCACAAATTTTTTACTATTAAGTTGCCGGTTTGTTCGTCTGTAGTGAGCTTTAGGAATCCCATTTAAAACATCTAAAACGCCATCTAGATGTACATTACAAAACTACATTTTATTATCATTTTTTCATCATTTATTTCGTCCATGTCAAAATAAAAAATCAAATTAATTTACACAAATAACACTTATAGGCAGTTTTATTTGATATACAATTAATACATCATATTTTTAAACTTATAGCTATGTAAGAAAAGTAATAAATAACTTAAAAATAAATAGTCATAACGTCTTTTTAACGGTCGCTTCCGGCATAAAAATATATCGGGTTGAATGCTATACTGAAATGCAGTTCGAGATATAATCATCTGGGGGCACATATTTTGTATAGGATAGTATTGTATCACAATTATTAATAGTCTTCCTCCTCGTAACCAGTACCGAACACTGCTTCTTCCTCATCCCCATCGTCCCTGTGTTGTTGCAGCATTTGTAAGACACCCATTTCGCTTTCGTCAATACGATCCGCTGCGAACGATTCATCTTCGAAGTATTCGTCCTCTTCTTCGGGCACTGTAAAGAATATAAATTTGAATATAAATAGCGTTAGCACACAATATTTGTTGCTTTACAATCGTTGCTAACAGCAGCTCCTGGCTACTACTAGCAAGTTGTACAGATTTATTAAAAATATTCGAGGTTATCGATTAAACAAAACGAAAAGCAAGTGGGGTATGAACCTCTCTTTAGTTACTGACGGTTCGCCAACAATAAACAGATTAAAGCAGCCCCAATTATAATCCAAATAGAATTATCAATCCTTAATTATCGAATGATAGGTAATATAGGATAATCATATCAATCATACAGGAGCTCGTGGCACTGCACATGACGTTGATAGATAATATAATTAGTTACCGCCCTACTACATCCAGCAACTGAACGCGCGATAAATAGTCTACTGCGAAGTAAAGCAACGGACAGTTATTAACGGGATATAGGTAAACGATAATATAGTTATCTTGATTGTATTACTTGCAGGTTGCTGCAATTCTTCTGTTGGGGCCTTTTGTTTCTCTTCTGTAACTGTTTGAGCGTTTTCGCATATGGGCATTCCGATTTCTTCCTTCTTGATCCGCGATTTCCTGTTGGGTACTAATTTTGGCCTTTTACTGATCAAGTCTCTGCCGACATCAATCAAATCTGTCGCTAGATTGCTATAAATATAAAATTTTTACATGCAGAAGATTTAATTGGTTCTTAAGATGACAAATTTACCTGACACGATCTTCTTGGCCGCCATCATCTTTAGGTTCTTCCAATTTCGGCGTAGCGTTGAGACTTTTCAAGACTTCGTAATTTATTTTGGTGGAAATCTTCTTTTCTTGGAGCATTTTCTCGATAGCTTCGCCTGCAGAGCTTGATGGACCTACGTTGGGTTTCCGTCGCCGTTTTTTCTTCTCCGGTTTACCTTCTTCCCTTTCTTTAGCTTGCTTCTCTTCTTTTACTGCAATTTAACAAATAGGATACAGAGTGAGCATCGATTGTAAGTTAATCTCCTACCCCGCCCACTTAATCAGGTTACGATGCCCGTATACCTGAAATGTCTTTTCATCTGTAAACGGTACGCTACTAAAAAGTAATTCATTGTTGTGGTTGTGACATTTATTAATTCTAAAAATTATTTTTACATTTAATCCTTTTACAAAGGTCAAATGCGCACGCCGAAAAGGTAGCGGCATCTTTATCGTACACCGTCAAGGGTATAATCTTTCGTTATGAATTCGCTTCGTCGTGGATTACAATAGCACTGCATTTTCAAATAAAAGATTGCGATAACAACACTATGTTGCTATTGCAGTTGCACTCAGCACTTGTTGTATTGAATTTTTGCCTGCGATCCTCGGAAACATAGGAAATCTAATATGTCGATATGGGAATAGGTAGCGAATATCGATGTGTGATAAAGATGAATTAAGCTACACTTTCGCCAATACAATAGTACAGCAACCGAAAACCATATTTGCTTTTTTTTTTGCTTTACTTAGCGAGTATTGAGGTGATATATCGGAATGCAGTATCTCGAATTACGAGTACAATATCGAACAAAATTTTCGAATTCTTAGCATTGCTTATCGCTATTTTTTAGGAAGTGGTAAATGCACATTGAAAGTGATCGAATGTTCTCAAGAAAACCACAAATATTCAGGTAAGATAAACAGATTATATTAAAAAATAGGTAATCAGCATTAATACAATAAGCACATTTGCAGGTCGAATCAAAGCAGAAAAACAATAAAATTAACTCTTTTTACAGTCAACTTAACCTATGATTATTTTTCTTGAGCTCTGTTTCAAATGTAAAACCAAGCAAATTGAAGTCTACCTACCTATTTGTACTTCTATTAGTTAATTAGAATTAAAATAAATTCTGAATACTTTAACGGGTGGAATATTCCAGATTTGATGAATAAATTTGACATAACATGAAATTCTATTAAACTTAATACTACAAATATGGCTACAGACGAATTCCTTGCGTCTTGATAGGTAAAAATACCTTATATTTGAAAGTATATCTCAACTCAAAGTTTGTTTTTCACGTTTTAATTCACAGATGAGGTTCAATAGTCTTGTATTTGAATAAAATTCAGCTGCTAGCCTGGTATCCTGTTGGAAAATTCTTATTTGTTGGATTCGGCCGTTTCTCGATGTGTAGATTCGAATTGTGGCTCGGTTGAGACTCTCAGCGTTGGTGTCTGATTTATTGGATACTAATAAATCGTCCAGATTTGTTTTATCTTGGGTAAAATCAATTTCGGGAACAACATTGTCACTTTCAGGTGACTAACCTTTTTCTAAATTGATTAACTTGTAGCTACTACTTTTCTTGATAATTCTTTAACTTAACGTTTTAATAACACGAAATTTTACGCGTCTATCTACCCATGCTATTTTTTCACCTCGGTACTCAAATTTTTCAACAAAGCTTCTCTTTTTCTTTTTGCCATAGGTAACTTGGACCTACATCCCAAACAATTTTATGCTGCTGGATTGCGTTCGCAACTCGATCTCTCACCTGACTTCATGCAGGACCTTCGGAGAATCTTCCCGTGAACGTAACACAAATAAACTGTAGGAATTGCTCAAATATTGTTCCTTTTTCACTAATTTTACATTAATTAGGTTTTAAATAAACAATTAATTACAAATTTGTTTGACAATTTAGCTTACAGTTGTCTAATCAAAATGATAAGAGTTATCTTTTCTGTTTTTCTCGCTAGATGTCAGCAAGTTAACAGATATATTTAAATTATTTATTAAAATTCTGGAAACATTTAACAAAATGAAAAGAAAACTAAAATGTAACTTCAATATGCTTTATAAAATAGGTAATGGTTCACAATTCTGCTTGATTATATTTGAAAAATTTTGAAATTATATTTAATTCTGATTTAAAATGACTAACATATTTGTGGTTCTTAGTTAAATGTTTGTATTTAGTTTTGAAAGTAATTTGTTTTGGGTTTGTAATGACATGTGAGATAAATTATATCGCAGTACATATTTAATATGCTTATTGCACGGGGTGAAGCTTAGGGTATATCGGTATATATAAAAATTAAACATACTAATATCCGCAAATATAGCCTCCATGCGATATACCCTCAGCTTCACCCCGTGCAATAAGCATATTAAATATGTACTGCGATATAATTTATCTCACATGTCATTACAAACCCAAAACAAATTACTTTCAAAACTAAATACTAACTAAATTCAACTGGAAACATTTAACTAAGAACCACAAATATATGTTAGTCATTTTAATGCATTTTAAGGCATTTAACGCCTTAACTTCCACACATTTTATTGGTGGTTAAACTTCTGTTAGGACCACCGAACGGAGTACCTACTAAAAAAAAAACGGGACTGTCTCGTTCAAAATGAAACGTATGGAAACGTTATGTATACCTGAATTGATCACATCAACCGTCGAAAATAAGACCTACCTGATAGTTCAATTAGCATAAAAATACCTTTAAGAAGGGTTACATCATACGAGTAAACAAACAAAGTGACGGCTCGGCAATAAATAAACAAAAGAAGAAAGCTGGCGTACGTTTGTCCATACGAATGTCGATATTTAATCGACATAAAACGCGAAGAGGGTAATCCATATGCGGCGGGCATCCTCAGGTAACAATGACGGATACGCTCAAGACCGTGTTGCAAAATAGGATTGATCTATTTTTAGAAGGGTATTGGGAAAGCAATATAGGTGCACGGTGTCGAAAGCGAAAGTCTAGCTTTAACTGGAAACGATTTTATCGTTCTGTTCAACGTGCTGTCATTTGCATACCTAAAGAGACTATCAGCCAGTTTAGACTAGACTAAATATCGCGTTGAATAACGACGGCACATTTAAGGGCTGTGGCTTTGATTGCGTAAGTGAGTTAAGTTACTGTTATAAATAGATGAACTAGGCAAGTGTGGTGCAAGTAATTGTTTTATAATAGTTGCACCTTTTAAAATGATATTGGATATTTTAATTATACCGATGTAATCTGCCACTTGTGATCTGAAACTGATATTGTTGGCTTCTGAGAAGCAATGAATTGCAAATAAATATATTCAGCAAACGATCAATTTTCACAAAGCCAGAGGCAATTACTTATGGTGCTGACTATTTCGATATTGTTTAGATTCCTTTCTTTTACCAAAACTTTATTTTGCGGAACTGACCAACCTCGATTTGTTTCCTTCTCTTTTTCTTATATGTTTACGTACTATATCAGCGAAAACTGGACCTTCTCTAGCAACTGTACTTTAGTTTCATTATGTGATATAAATGGAACAGTCTTCATATCACATGTTTAAATCTTGTGCAAAGGACTAATATTAAAGTTATATTATATTAGTTCAATTAGTACACGTCTATCTTTAATAACATCATTGTTATTTAATCTTCTTTAAAAGAAATACCAAATGCAAATATTGTAAGATAAAATGCAGTTGCCGTTGAGGTTTTTTTGAGTATTTTAATACAACAAATACATTTTAATTTATGTAATTCTATGTAATTATCGACGATAGGTATAAAATTTATTTAACTTTTACGAAAGATAACTTGATTTCTTTAAACGACACTCTATATTTTTCCTTTATGCCAGACTCTTTCTGATGTAAATCTCTTTCAATCCACATAAAACATTGATTATGTTCTATATACCGGGCGTCTCTCAATTTCCAGGACGATTAATTATCTTGAGAAATACATACCGAATCGAAAAGAACAAAACACGGCTTTCATCATTTTCAAAAATCTACCCAAGAATACCAAACACGGATGGAGACCTTTGCGATTTCATAGTTGCTGCTCGTCCCACCTCCTGGGAATGGGATGGGGGTCGTGTTTGGTGTTCTTGGGTAGATTTTTGAAAATGATTAAAGCCGTGTTTTGTTGTTTTTCGATTCGGTATGTATTTCTCGAGATAGATTTTTATTACAGATTCGGAGTCTATGTATCTAAATATGAAAGTTTTGTTTGAAACATTTTTTTTTTATTATTGATATATGGCGCTGAAATTCACAAGAAATAATTTATGTGAAGTTCTGAAGAGAAGTCTGGAAACCATTTAATGGTCAAAAGGCTCTCAATGATAGCGATTCCGAAGGTAGGTACCTACTCAGTTATTGTGAAAGTATTCAGCCGTGGTTTCGGACGTGTCGACGGTTCTCCGAATGACTTTGAGGGTACGAAGCATTCCTCGAATGATATCGAAGGTAGCCCATAATACCACAGATGATTTTTCAAGGATCCAATGATGATGGTTTAATGTTTATTTAGCGTAACCCAGAAACAACGACGTGGACGTAGTAGTTTTGTTCCCTTCGAGGTACTTGTTTTAAGTGAGTACCTTTGCCTCTCAGCAACGAGGTACTTGATTAGCGCAGCGTGTTTTAAACAATTTTACAACAAAGCTCAACATCAAAATACAAATCGAAAATTAAAATCTAAAATCGAAATAAAAATAAAAATTTGAAATCAAAATTCAATTCCATAAGTAATAATTTTATGTTATACATAATAAATGCTTGAACTGTCAAATCTGGTGATCTGGTAAGCTACGCAATCTCACCTCGTCGTCCTATCCAACGATGACGAAAAACTATATCTAGGTAATCACACAACACACAATCACTTCAGAAATATTTCATCCATAATGTGTTGCAGCACCATCTTGTTGAAACCAAATATGTTCCAAGCTATCGCCAGCAATTACAATTGTTGCTGGAACTATTTCATCTCGGCGCATGTCTCCATACCTTTTTATCATTGAGATTTCCATTTAAAAAAAATGCCCGTATCAGACGATTATTTAGTATTCTACCCCAACATTAAATTTTTGAGGACACTGCGTGTTGCTTTCCAAAATGGATTTGTATCGACCCAATACCTACAATTACACGGATTCATTACTCCGTTTAATCGGACTGATGTTTCGTTTGCAAAAGCAATGTTAACAGGTAGGTCAAAATCTTCATCAATTCTGTTCATCATATCCTCACAAAATTCTAAACGCCGATCAGGCTCATCTTCGTTTATCTCATGAAGAAGTTCCACTTTGTAGGGGTGTAATTTATTGCTTATGCTTAATATTCTATAAATGGACGAGTTATTTGCTTCATGAAATTCAGCACACCTCCGAAGATAGTACTGTGAGGATCTTCTGTGAATTATAATAATATATCCAACGATTGCTCTTCATTGGTGGCTGTACTTGGTCTTAATGATTTCGGAGAACCTTTAATGCTGCTTGTATCTCGAAACTTGATAATAGTTTTTTTCTACCGTTGACCTCGAGATTCCAATCATCCCAGTTCTAAAGTTCTCGTTGAAAATCCCAACCAAACATCATTAAAAAAGATATTCTTTATCGTTCACAATGAATAAATTTTGTTTGCTTCAAGAGGTAGACCGTAAATGGTTTTACACAAATGCCCCAAAATTCACAAAAATTATTTATTGCGAATGTCATTGCCATTTATCAAGAATCCACAAAAGTGTATTTTCGTGTTTTGAGACGTAAAATCCAAATTTGCAATAAAAAAATAGGGATTCCCGTTTAAGATTTCAAAGTTGCCATCCGTGCCCCGCCCCTCGTCTTCTTTTTGTTTTTCGATTCGGTGTGTATTTCTCGAGATATATGACCATCCCGGAACTCTTGGGGCACCTGCTATGATTTTACACATAGGTAATTTAATGTTTTTGTAAAAGTAAACGATTTTTTTGCTAATTTCTAAGCAAGCCTCACTATAACCAAGTAAAACAAATCAAGAACGATAGGAAAAAAAGACATCACGATTCATTAAATATTGCTATACCTTTTAAGCGAATTAATAATTAAATGTTCAACAAAATCCTTCGATAAATAAATATTCATGACAATCTAAACCGGCTTATCGAAAATATATATATATATATATTCACCAGCGTATACTACACTTAAAAACAATCATTTACAAAATTTATGATGACCAGTTTTCATTTTTTATACTATACCTACAATGCTATTGTTTTGTTTACCATTTGTTTTCCAAAACATGTACTAAATTTAAAATACATTATGTTCATCTGAGAATAAATTATTTATTATGTAAACCGTAAAACAATACAATAAAAAAATAAATAAAAGCAAGTATGCTAAAAGGTTATTAGGAATTTAATGACATTGAAATATAATATTATAGTACCTATTGAACGTCTTTGTTATATACCAAATCAATAAGTTAAAGTTTATAGTTCAAGAAATAGTAAAAAAAAATAGTGCTTACTTTTTTGTTGGTCCAAATAATCGGCATTCATTTTATGCCACAAACCGTTTTTGTACTGGATTTCGTCTTCGTTCATAATGTAAGACTCGAGTTCTTCATCATCTATATCCGCAAACGACATGTCGAATTCTTCCACAGCATTATTCAAAGGGGGATTGGCCACATCATCTAGTGAATTCGCCAAACCCATGCTGGCTATATTTGGCCCTGAGGAAGAATACTAATAAAAAAAAAACTAATGGTCTTTTAATGTTAATGTATGTATAATATATGTATATATTTTTACATTTAACAATAAGAATATTGTAGAAGTATTGTATAAAAGAAGGAATTAACCACAAGCTAATAAAACATTTTATATGCAAGGTAATAAATAAATTTCGAATTGGAATTTTGGGAAACTACTAGTGATTAATTATATTAAATTTAAAAAATTACTCACAAAAATTTAATATTTTTAATTTAGATTTAGAAGAAATTCTTTCTTCTTGAAATTCTTTGTCAACTGTTGTCAGCATGTGTCTCAAAATAAACAACTTAACTAAGATATATAAATTTATCTAGAATGTTTTGTTTATTGTTGTTGTATGTCTACGCAATATGCATTTAATTTGATGTCAACATGATTGGCAAGGTTCTCCAGTTACGTGTGAGGAATGGGGAATAATAACTGCTTCAGAATTACTAATTCTGCATCTCATGCATATGGTATGTATGCAGGATTACGCAGGGTAGGTATAAATTGTTATACCTATCTGCTGATCTTAAAGTAGTGTGTTCCCCACATAATGTTTATATTGAAATTCAATCGAAACTCTCAGCAAAACGTTTATTAAATTAACCCTTCCACAAAATTTCGAATGGCATAGGCAGGATTTTGAAAGGGCACAATATGAACACATGTTTTACTTCGCGAAACACATTATGAAACCTTTAGGTAGCCTGAAAAATAAACCGAACGATAATGAAAGGTATTTATAAAATAGGGTGCGGGGACTGGAATAAACTTTTTGTTGGACAAACAAAGCCGATTGCACGGATCCAGATTTAAGGAACACGCATTATTGCTGTGGAAGACTTGAATCATCTGGCATCGCACAACATATTAATGATACAGGCCATAAAATTAACATTGATAACCTTGAATTATTGTAAAATGTAACATATTCAAGGGAATTAGATGCTTACGAATCATGTATATAAGGAAAGAACAATTTATTGAATCGGGAACATGTTCCTCTGCACCATTATGTATTGATTGATTTGTTAGGATAAACACAATTATCTCGAATTAATAAAATCGTGTAGCGTGATCGCATATCTTTTGTGTCCACTTAATATTCTTTTTAACACCAATTAAAAGCAAATCTTACCCAATTCCTTAATTGGTTCTACAGGATTGGCACCTTCCATCTCTTCCTTGAGAATTTTCTGTACAGTCCCATAAGTAGACTCGTTAATAAACTTAGTGGTATCGTTTTCTTCAGTGAATGCTGAAGGTAATCCTAGAAGGCAACCGATTGCAACTGTGCGGTTTACACATGGGCATAATTTACATGATATTCACATTTACAAAAGAGATGACCTTATTTATTCAGATCCGACAAATGAAGCTCGCGTTTCACCTACTGAAATCGAAGTAAATATTGAATGAGTGCCACAGTTTCCCAGTCAGGTATGAGCAGAAGGTAATATTGAAAAGAAAAGTAAACATTATAGCTACCTACACTCTCAGAAAGTAAATGTATGTTATTGTAAATATGTATGTATAATAAGTACTTACAATATATAGGGTGATTCACGTAACCTGTCCATTAAAAGATTTTGAATTTGCTATGTTATCTCGATTTTGAAACTTCTGCGATAAGCATAGTTGGCTTTGATCTAGTTAGAAAAAGTTACATAATCAATGTCGCACTTCCGGTTACATCGAAAGTCATAGCCAACTTTAATATTATAACTAGAAGCCCATATTTTTTATTGCATTTTTAGATTCTATATGGAATTTTGAAGCCAATTTTATAAAACATCTTCTTAGCTATCGGTTACCATTTCGGAGTTATTTTGATTTTTGTGAAAAAAATCCAAAAAAACATATGATGCATTAAAGGGGTGTAACAGCCATACAGTAGAAGGTAGACAGCTTTTATGTGAATTGTGGAGGGTACAGGTACTCTACTATTTAACGAAGGCATAAAATGTAAACAAAATCATACAGGGTGTCTTCTATCTATCGCTTCTGTTAGAATTTGTGATTTTCAAAAAATGTAGTTTTGAATTAGTATTTCATTAGAAAATTGGCACGCAGTAGACTGTGGGGACTACGGAGCATTACTAAACAATATCAGTCTACACTCAAGTGATCTGTCAAATTATTTTGGTCTGTGTTGTTGTGTTTATTGCATTAGCAAAACTGGAAAACCATTTTAATAATTATAGAAATGAAGATATTTTAAATATATTTTTTATTCACGGAGAATGTAATAAAATTGTAAGCAGACCTTGCAGAGTATTTAATAGCTGATATCCTCACTTGACGCCTATTACAAGAACACATTTCCGAAGAATTCAAGAAAACTTTTTACGTACTGGACAATGGAAGCATAATAGACAGGTGCCAAAACCTGTAACAGAGGATGAGAGTTATGAAATAATGATGTTAGCTTATTTTCACAACCACCCTCATAGTTCCATACGTGCTGCTGCTGAAGAAGTATCCTATTCATCGATACAGCGCATTCTAGCAAAACATAAAATGCACGGATACGCCTTTAACATCGTGGAAGCGTTACATCCTGGCGATGAGGCTCACCGTTTAGCTTTTGGCGAACAAATACTAATAAGGCACTAGGAAGATTAACAGTTTTTACAAAAAATTATTTGGACGGATGAATCCAAATTTACCAGAGAGGACATTGTTAATATACGCAACTGGCATTACTGGGCACCGCAAAACCCTCACTTCGTTCGTGAAGCTTGCTACCAGAATGCATTTATTTTTAATGTATTTTGTTTAAGAATGTATGGAAGAATACATTTTCAAATTTATGATGGCAGACCAAAACAAAATTAGAGCGACGAGGAAGGGAAGCGTTTGATAGCATAGATCCTGAACAAATAAAGCAGGCTACAACAACAGAAGTTTATAACAGGGTCTTAAAGTGTTTGCAATCGAATGGGGGTCACATACAACACTTACAATTTTATTATACATAATACATACAGCATTTCGTTTTTGATTATCTTGTATTCAATAAATTTTATTTTCTTATACAGTAAGACCCCGCTTAACGCGTGGGATACGTGCCATCAAAGTAGAGCGTAATGCGAAACAGCGCTAAACGAGGCTATCTTAACATGTAAATAATGGGGTTAGGGGAAGATGGATAGAAAATTGGTTAGGTATTAAATTTAATAATTATGTTTTTTTAATAAAACTAAAACCAAACATTTATTGCTTACAAAAATAAAAACAACATAAACGAATATACTTATAAAAACAAATAAAATTCTAAGTCAGTCAGATCATTAAGTCTATTCTGTGTTTCCAGTTTTCTGGCATCTAATGTAGTTTGCGTTTTCCTTTTGCGTTCTGCTAGAAGTTGTTGATAAGTGGATAAAGCATCTATAAGCATCTTGCTTTTGAACTCCTGTCAAAATTTGAATCATTTTCAACAAATTGGTCCATAATTTCAGTTATAATGGTCAAACTCCTTTTTACAAACGCCATCGAAAGTTCTTCTTGCTCTTCTTCGAAATCACTACTATCAATATTTTTGTTTTCTTCTTGCTCAGTTATTTCCTTGAGCTCATCATTAGAAAGACTAGCTGCTGTTTCTTGAACTATTTCCACAACGTCTTCCACATTTACCTCATCTCAACCGGTTTGTTTCGCTAATTCCACTATTTCTTCCACTATTTCATCCATATCGACAGAGTGTCCAATGTCTTCGCTCTTACTTAAATCTGGCCAAATGTTCTTCCATACTTCTTTCAAAGATCTTGCTGTTATCTCATTCCAAGAAAGGTTTATGTTTTCTACAGCATTCATGATATTGTAGTTTTTCCAAAATTCTCCTATTGATAGCTTCTCTTCTCCGTCTGTTTTTTCAAACATCTGCTTAAATGTTCGCCGCAAGTAATAAGTCTTAAAATTGCATATAACGCCTTGGTCCATAGGTTGGATTAAGGCAGTTGTGTTAGGTGGTAAGAAAACCACTTCGACTAGAATGCATGTTGTTAAGTCTGATAAATTTTTTGGATGGCTTAATAGTAGTGCTCTTTGTTCAAGTTTTGTAATTTCGCAATAACGTTTAACAGACGGGCAGAAATGTTCAGTGAATCAATCCTGGAAAATTTTCATAGTTATCCATGATTTTTTATTAGACTCCCAAATTACAGGTAAAGTTGATTTAGATATGCCTTTCATCGCTCTTGGGTTTTTAGAGTGGTAAACTAGTAGTGGTTTTAATTTGAAATCTCCGCTTGCGTTAGCACCCAGTAGAAGTGTAAGCGATCTTTTGCAGCTTTAAATCCTGGTGCTCGTGTCTCTTCACGGGATAGATATGATGTTCGTTTTGGCATTATTTTCCAAAACAGGCCTGTTTCATCAACATTAAAAACCAATTCTGGAGGATAGTTTCCTTGTTCAATTATTGTTTTTAATGTCGCTGGGAATTCAGCCGCCGCTTTCGTATCACCACTTGCTGCTTCTCCTGTAATCTTTATGTTGTGAAGATTATTTCGATGTTTAAATCTATTAAACCATCCTCGACTAGCAACGAAAGTTTCACTCTTGTCACTTGCCTCAGCCTGAATGTAATTAAAAATTCTTCTAGCTTTTTCCATTATGATAGATTGGCATAATGGCATATTGCGTTCAATATCGTCGTCAATCCATATAGACAGTCGTTTTTCCATTTCCTCTATAATGTTATTTTTAGAACGGGTAATTGTAGTTGCAGAGCTTGACGTAGTTGCAGTTGCCGATGACAGTATTTTTTCTTTATTTTTAAGAATTGTCCTTATTGAAGTTGCCAAATTCAATGCAGCACTAATTTGAGATTGACGTTCACCAGAATCTAATCTTCTAATCACTTGCTTTTTCTGGTTGCTTTCTTTTCTTGTTTTTCATTATCACCCATGATAAAAACTAAAGATCATATTTGTCACTGTATTAATCGTTATAGTATTATATAAATTTATACTTACAATAATGTCAACAAATGTTTCAAATGATAAAAATGCGTCCGTACAGCACCGCACCAAACAAGAAACACAACTACACTGTTTCGGATATGTTATGTACAGAATGGCGAAACCTAGCACTCCCCGTAGTGCTGCGAGCAATTTCGGTGAATCCCCGGGTTGAAATAAAAGAGCGCTAAACCGAAACACCGCTAAACGAAACAGCGTTAAGCGGGGTCTTACTGTACTATATTTTGCTTTTTTTATATATCTCTTAAAATTGTTTTTTACCGCCTACTATAAATTACATACCAATTGAAAACTACATTTTCTGAAAATCACTAATTCTGAAAGAAGCGATTGAGATAGGCATAAGAACACTTATAGCTTTTCGACAGAGAATTAAATTCTATATCGCATAGTGTAAAAATATACAGGGCGTTCCATTTGAAAAAAAAAATACTTTTAGTAGTAAGAAGTTACGCCAAATAAATCCTAGATTGTGAAAAACCCCGTATAATTTTGTTGCTTTTTATGCCGTGGTTAAATAGTAAAGTACTTGTGCCCTCCACAATTCACATAAAAGCTGTATATCTTTTACTGTATAGCTGTCACACGCCTTTAATGCATCATATGTTTTTTTGGATTTCTCACAAAAATCAAAATAACTAGGAAGATGTTTAATAAAATTGGTTTTAAAATTTCCTATAGAATCTAAAAATGCGACTAAAAATATAGGTATGTATTTATAATATCAAAGTTGGCCATGACTTTCGATGTAACCGGAAGTGCGACATTGATTAACTTACTTTTTCTAAATAGATCATAGCCAACTATGCTTACCGCCGAAGTTTCAAAATCGAGATATCACTGCAAATTAAAGAAGTTTTAATGAACAGGTTCCGTGAATCACCCTGTATATATACACAGAATTTCATTATATGCATGTTAGATTGGTGTGCTTCTGGAAAATATGCTCATATGGGTTTAGTAGTTGAAACGCTCTTTACCTGGTGCCGAATTTAGATATATGACCCTATTAATTTACTTTTGCATAGATAAAACACTAGCATACCTTGAAGTGAGAAAAAAAATCAGATAATGTACTACCACGTAATACAGTGCCCTAGTTTTTTAATAAGTATTATTGTTACGTTCGATGCCAATTTTTTATTCTCAGCAGCATTTGTGTTGAAAAATACAATGAAATAGGATTACGTTTAATGTGTTTAATTCAATTTCTAATGATTTCTTGGATTTTAGTTTAAATTAGTTCAATAACGTGATATGATATTTATCTATGATAATGATAGGCGGCAATTCTTATTTATATCTTCCTTTCTAAGCATTTCAAATTGCATTTTCGTAGAAGTAGTTGTCTTTCGCAACGTCATTTTTAATTCGACAAAAGCTTTCACCGCGAAAGGTTAAATATTAACAAAGAATCTATCGTAAATGGTTTTAGGAATTAAGGTGGCAGCAATAGTTCCCTTTATACTTTTACTGGTTTAAATTTATATTGATTTTTAACTTACGCCGCTTTGTCCGAGATTTATTCTTCTCCAGTTGTACTTCTATATCGCGCTGAAGCTCCGTTATAGTGTCTGCCTCTTCTTCCATAAACTGGAATAGCAATTTTTCTTTAAAACAACTCCCAACTTGACAATTCTATTATGGAGAAACGGACGAAATATTAAATGTTACCAGCATGTTCGTGGAAATTCAAACAAAGGCAAAGGAAATAAAAACGTTGTTGGAATTTAAAACAATTTTTACTCTATGTGTAAACAAAGAATAAGCATTGAGATTTGCTCTGTTTTTTCGACATTCCGGAAGATGTAGCTGGATTGTGAAGTCGAATGTAAACAAATAAAGTAATATAATATAGGATGTGCACAAATTGGAGCAACACGCAGCGACATTCTTCGTAGTCGAACATCTCAATGAAAATGCTGTAACACACATACATAGGTCGAGGTTAACAAAGTTCGTACTGTTAGTTCGCAAACAAGCGCTAATGTTCAATAACTGTTCAGGAGATAACAAGAATTTTTAAAACTATTTTTTTTAATAAATATCTCTGTCCAACATTCTTTACTTCACACGCCTTCACCAAGAATATATTTGGCAACGTTGGAAAATATTCTACTGTAATTTCAATTAAATATTACTGTTGAACTTTGACATATTTGTATGTTATTCGACTTTCGCATATAATTTTGTGCAACCTCTGCTTTCTTTGTAATTATATTATCATAATGAATTTTACATTGAATAAAAATGTACTACGTATGTACACTTTGTTGAGAATTAAATGCTAATTGAAGCTGTTATTAACTGAAATATTATTTTGTTTAATTTGAATTAATGCTGAACAAACATTTAAAAGAAAAAGTATTTTCTTTTTAAACAAATAATTTATTTTTAAGAAACAGCTCCGCTTTACTTTATTATCATTGATGCACAAAATCGCTGGAATTGTTTAATCCTTTATCTTATCCGTTTGAGTGTTACATATTATCGATAGAACTCGTAAGATGTTACGTAGAACTCTGAACAAACTTTAGAGCATAAAGAGTTTGTTTATGAAACCGATTGGAAATTCAAAAATCGTGAAAAATCATTAATGGAATAACAATTTATCTTAAGTAATAAATGAAAATTTTTGAAAATTTAATACTGTAATTGCTTTTATGTGATTTGGCAAGGAATTGTAAAGTTTAAGGCCAAGATAGGTATTTTGGCCTTAAACTTTACAATTCCTTTATGCGGAGGAGGTAACAAGTAATTGTAAGACCTCGTACAATACGAATGGCCAGTGTCAGTTGCATACCCAGACATATGTTTGTGAACAAAGCAGAAAACATCTAAAATATATGCGTCATAAAAAGTAAGTAATTTGTCGACCCTAAATACGTCCCTATATGATGCCGTACCAATTAAACTGTACATAATCCAATAACTCGTTTCTGTAAAATAAAAACTCTCTCAACATCACTAGAAGAACCCCAGTGAATCAACCCATAACGTATCTTCAAATAAAAGTTACCATAATAGAAAGTTTTTTAAACATATATATATCGAAACATATTTTTAAATGTGTCAAAACAAAGCACATTCTTGACAAGCTAGAGACAACATATCAATATGCCTAAACCATTTCATGCTCACATCTAGAATAAGGCCCAATATTCAGCTCAAGTTACTAAATCCGTGTTGATGATTGTCGAGCACTAAGTTGTTAATATTAGAGTTAATTTTATTATTAAACAAAATACAATTTGTTTTATCTTTATTTACAATTAATTTATTTAAATACATCCAATGCAAAATATTGTTGTAAATTGTTTGTGTATTGATTGTTAAATCTGATAATCTCGGAGATTGTATAATGATATTAATATCATCTGCATATAGTGATATATTGTCCACATTTAAATAACGTGGGAAGTCATTAAATATATTAAAAACAGGATTGGACCCAATATGGACCCTTGTAGTATCTACATCTACTGCTACCGTAGTGTTACTACTAATTACTTTTTGGTTTTTGTTGAATAAATAACTTTCAATAAGATTGCAAGTATTACCTCGAATTCCATACCAATATACTTAATTTATGTAAAAGAATACTATGGTTATTACAGTCGAAGGCTTTCCTCAGATCAATAGACAAGCAAGGCTCCCGATTATCCAAACAATATGACAGCTGCAATCATGCCATATAAAGCAGTATCAGTACTCCTATTACTAACATAACCGTACTGCTCCTTGCTAAAAAGATTATTCTTACAGAAAAAAAATCAATATCCTTTTATTAATAATATATTCAAATATTTTAGAGAAAACCGGAAAAGGAAGCTTATAAGACGATAATTTTTTAGGTCACTGTGATCACCTATATTTTTATAAAGAGGTATAACAACTGTTAATCATCTCCTGATGATGCTAACTTGGTTAGCGAAACGCGCGTCGAGAGATTGTGCATTGTTGTTTGGTGATAGTGGAAAACCTAGCATTGACTTTTGTCAGTGTGATAGGTATAACAAGAGCAATTTTAAATTTAGAGGAAAATACTCCTTGTCGTATTGAAAGATTAAACATGAAGGCAATTACATCAACCATACATCAAAGCGTTTTCTTAATGAGAATGATATAAAAAAGGTAAAGTTCTGGTCGGGGAAGGTGGTGAGAACACATGCACTTAGGCCACTCTTACCGGGCCCATTGTGCTACCTCCCCAGGGTGCCGGACACACCGAGCCGCTTAGGCAGAAGTTTTTATTGAAATGGTCACCCATCCAACAACTTGTTGTGCATATTGCTGTTTGACGCACAAAACTGATAATGATGCAACGTACCATTAAGCCGTACTGCCGGCTGGGAATGATAGTAAATCCATCCCCACCTGCTACCATGGAAGAGTTTAAGCCAACAGCATTAGCAACATCTTCATGGGTAATTACCTCGAAAAATATTGACTTTGGATGGAGTTCCACATTGTTGTCTATGGCCTCACAATTAATGTTGCTCGTGATAAGACGTAGCATTTGAAAGAATACGAGGAGTGTTTGAAAAGAAATTATTAAAAGTGTTACACATTTCAGTCAAATCCGGTATAGTGGCATTGCTGGTGTTATTACGATTATCTCGTACGACATACCAAGCAGGTATTTTGGGAAGCAAGCAATGTGTTATTCACGGATTATGTTATACTTTGTTCAATTAAATATTATTTGATTATTTTATTTGCGTTTTTCTATTTCATATGCCTCAAGTGATCTTAAAAACGTTGATTTAAATTCGAATAAATACTAAATACCTACATAAGCGAAAACGTCACGTTTTACTATCCAATAAATTTTGAAAAACCAATCAGTACTGTCATAAAATACTTTGTAATTTAACATTTCTTAATATGTACTATTTTAACAACAAATAATGTCAAAACTATTATTAGCACATTTCATTCATGTGGTACTAGGCAGTAAAAGCAAAATGTCTTCGAAGAATTCAGAAAATATAACGGTAGATATAGGATGTGCCTACAGTGTTGCCAAATATTTGTTTCTTGTGAATGCTTCCTGGAAGAGTACGAGGCATACAATTTTTTAATACCAACAATAAGATTTTCCATTAAGGAGGAAATGAAGTATGTTGCTGCGTGTAGCTTTTGCGTCAATTATGTATATGCAGTATAGATAGAAAATCATTTGTATTTGTTTAGTATACGTTTGTCTTTGTTTGCATCCTCTATTATTGAGACAAGTAAGGTGATTTCAAAAAGAATTTTGTTACAGATCTAAGATTATTAAGAACTGATTTAAATAACCTAAATTCAAAATTCAAGGATTGTAAACTTTAGGGATAATTTTGATTTATTTATATACATCTTCTTACCCTCTGCAAACGCTCTTTGTCTTTTTTCCTGGCCTCTTTGAATGAAGGTGGGTCCTGCTCTTCTTCCAAATCGACTGTCATGAATTCGTCTAATGTTAATGCACTGCTCGGGGTGTCTCCAAACTCTATAAGTCTAAAAAAAAGTAATAACTGCGCATAGTACCATCATTTCGAAAATGGTAACGACTGTAATTTTTCTTTTCATTTATTTTATTCCCTACAATTAGTTTTAATTGACAATATAGATTTTCTTAAATGTTTTTTTTTTTAAACTACATAATTTAAATTACAAATGGAAATTTTAAATATCTCAGAAGCCTTGTTGCCAAAAAAAAAAAATAAAAATAAAATTAACGGTTTCCTAAGCGAGGATTCTAACCGATTCTCTAAAGCTCTTTTACGCTATGATATTGTACTATTACTCACCTTTTTCTTAATGTAGATTCATGTACTTTCACTATTCTGATGATATCACTAGTGGACCTATTAAATTCATGTAATCTGGCAGCCATCAGTAAAGCTGAAAATAAAGATTCTGGTATGAATACACAAATTGTAGTTACTCGAACGCTTGATGATAAAAATAATCTCTTCTAAATAATTAATCAGAAAATCTATTTCGCTATTTCATATTACGTCAGTGCTGTCTTTTCTATTTGTTCTAAATACCAATTAGATAGTACCACCTACCTTAAAACGGTTCTCATACCCGTTTTGTTCATGTAATACAAATAAAGATTTTCCAGCATATCGGCGTTCTTCAATGAAACGCATTTATTTATGTGTAGGCTTTCTTCGACAGTGGCATTGAAATGTTTCGTGTATTAGCACTTTAAGAAAGGATTACAAGATTTCTAGGGCACATATAAATGGACACAACAGTATGTAAATGCTAATAAATAGAAGTGTGACACCAAAGAATTGGTGATAATTAAGAGGTATTAGTTAATATATTCAGGTTGAAAACGGTAATGGCCTTTACCTATAAAGTTTAACGGATTCTTTCCAAAAAAGCGTATAATCGGGACACGTAAATATATGTGTACAGAAATTTTGCTGCGCTGTTACTTACTAAAAGCAGTCATTTAAGCTCTCATTTATAACCATATTGCATACACAACACATAAAAAATTTATTTATTTATCATTTGTTTTGATATGCAGTAGTTGCATACAAAACAAGTTAAGTTATTGCAATTAGAACGATTACATAAAAAAATGTTTAATTCTTTTTTAAGGTTATCAATGTTTTTAAGGTAGATAGGCAACGGATTATATAATTTGCACCCTTTTTCGGCAATATACTTGCGCGTAGATGTTGCTTATGTCTTGTAAAGTATTTGTGTGATCTAAATTATTCATTTCAAACAGTGCATGGAAAATTTCGCCAACTAACTCGAACATGTATATTCCGTTAGGTAAAAATATACCGAGGTTCCCAAACGCTTCCCTAACACCCTCTAACGCTAGCGCAGGTGTACTTGGATATCTGCTTAATAAAAAGCGTTTGTAAATTGTGGTGCTTTGAAGTATCTTTTAACCCAAACAGACAAAAATTACCTTTTTTCCACAACTGCTCAATGTGTACAGTTCAGTTTAATGGCCAATGAATGAAGAGGCCTGATGTTTTATAGATTCGAAGAGTACTTATTTTTTATGTAACATGGTATACCCCTAACTTTAGCGGTTTCGCTGCTAGAACATTTCTTTCTCACAGTCGGACGATTGTTTTAAATTTTTGTAGGCAGGAACTAAATTGCAACGGCGCTTAAGTTTCGAATTTAAGGATAGACTAAGACCACTTGTTCAGATTATTTCATTGAGCTGGGTGTCCCAACAGTTTATAATCTTTATATACATGCAGCTGCCTGCTACGTTCGGAATAACATAAATAAATTTCAGCTGAATTCGACTTCACACTCCTACAACACGCGACAGTCAGATTTTGTTCGCTGTGATATTTCTAGATCAAATAAATTCTACGCATCTTATATTCGACACGGTATTCGAATTTACAATGCTCCACCTGATGCTCTGAAACTCTGCTCTCATGCAAGGTTTAATAGACAATTGAAATTACACTTAAAAACCAAAAATTATTACTCATTCGCAGAATATTTCATACAAGAATGATGGATTTGGCTCTGGATGTTGATTTATGTAGGTATTCTATTCATAAATTTATTTAAATTATTTTATGTGTATTTATTACTATTATTATCTTAACTTACATTTTATTTACATCAACATTATTATTATTAATACTTTTATTATTATATTTATATATATGTTATGCTACACCACAGGTAAAGCAATATATGTATCTATCTATCTATCTATCTTCACATATTTTTTTTTTCAAGTGATCTTTATGAAAAGAAGATAATTTTTGATCGGCATTCGCGAATCGTCATTATTCTCTCTAAAATTTCAAATGGCACCCTCTAAAAAAAAAAAAAACTTCGTTGGATAGCCGACATTCTAAATTTTTCATTTTTCAACACATTTCATAACAAAATTTTTAAGAAAGAAAAAATTGTTATGTCAATTTGTCGGAAAATCTCTTTCCGAAATTAAGTCTGTCATGATAAAACAAACAAAGTGCAATTGTAAAAAAAGCAGTGAAACTAAGAATAAACTGACAGTAGAAACATTGTTCTCTTGCGAAAATGTTTCAAACTCAAGAAGAAATGGTTGACATGTTGTTTATTCTTGGAGGATGTTACAAGAATTGTTTGTTGGGGTCACGAGTATATCTTATGAAATGTCGATTCATCGGAAAATAACACGTGCATAAGGTAGGTTTCATCTTGGTCGATTTTCTTGATAACTCACACACCAGAAATTTCGTCTAGCTTGAAAATCTTGTAATTCCTGGTGCAGTTGAATTTTGAAAGGAGGAACCTGTACTTCTGAAGAGTACGATGCACAGAACGCAGTGGAATATCAGTATTCCTGCTAATATCAGGGATACTGATATGAGGAATTTCAATAGCCGCCTCCAGAACTTGCAATTCATTATCTTCGGTCAAAACTGGCTTCGTTCTAACTGTCTGTACGTTGAACAGTTCCAGCAGTTGAAAATCTATCCAACACCCTTTAAAACGCACGTGGATTTGGATGTGCTTTAACAGGATACTTCTCAGCGTATATTCGTTACGCAAAAAAACAATTCTTGTAACATTCTCCAAGAATAAACACAATGTCAACCATTTCTTCTTCAGTTTGAGGCATTTTCGCAACATTTATGAAAGAACAATGTTTCTACTGTCAGTTTATTCTTATTTTTGCTGTTTTTTTTTTTGTTGTAATTATGCGCAATTTTGCTCTTAGATTCTCTTGGATATCTTGTATGATACAGGAGCTATGGTCCGAGGCGTCTTAAGTCCTTCTATAATTATTAATAATTTATTCTTTTGCATTATTTCCGATATCGTTAAATTATTTACGTCACTTGGATAACCAGCCGCAGCTTTCACCATAGCGTAGATATCTTGTGTATACGAAATTAATTATGTCGATGAGTGATGGATGCTTTTATAGAGATCATTTGCATGGATAACAGAGAGTTGAGAGCCTAAAATGAAACCCTGTAGAACACCAACCGAAATGAGAAGCTATATGGAAGACATAACTAGAAAGGGAACCAAGAGCCAAATAACAATTTTTGTGTTTGGAGATACCAAATACCTTCCGAATTTGTAGTGTAGTAGGTAATAATGAATTTTCGAATTTCGAAAAGGAACCAATCAACACACTTTTGCGTTGATATTAGGAACAATCTGAGGAAAAGAACTGCAAATCCTAATTTTGCTTCTAAGCTTACACTATTTTATCCAGAAAGAAAGGCTATAGTGTTTTGGAGCGCGTTCCCTTTATATGCATGTGATTTCCTAAGTTTAGACAGTATCCATCGCAAATTTCTGAAATTCCTTTCCTTCAAAATGGATGGAAGGTACCCTGAAAGAGGTACACCTCAGCATCAATTATAAAACAGGCACAATATGTTGGCCTTAAGCATACGAAGGGAAAAAATCTGCGAAAAATTCCTTTATAAATTACTAAAAAATTTCATCGATTGCCCTTTCCATTTGGAACGACTGAATTTCCTGGTACCTAGGATAAATTCGCCACATGATTGTGCCTTCCCTATTCGCAAGGACGGATGTAATGAGACGAGCTCCAGTGTATACTCTCTCGAGGGCGGCCAATAAACAAGAACTGGATATTTTTCGTTGATATTGGATATAGTAGTAGTGCATGAGTGTGCTGTGTAGTGTGATTGTTTTTTTTTTTTGTTGATGGCATACTAATTTATTTTCTTAATTGTTAGCTTACTGTATTGTGTATACTCACTTTTTTTTGTATTATCCTGTAATTGGGCTTTGCGCCTGTTGGATAATAAATGTGTATTATTATTATTATATCCAACAAAAAACTTGCAGACATTGCAAGTTTACTACCACATGTACCAGCGGATGCTAGATCTTTCTACGAAAAGCTCACCTCTGCTGAACTTGACGATGACACTAATTGGGTGTGGTAATGAAATAGACTTTGAAGTTAATGACTAGCCGCAGGTACGTTCGTTTTTTTTTTTAGTTATTTACATAATACTTTAATTATATTAACAATTTTTCATTTTTAAAAGCTGTGCGAATAAATAAGGGTTGTTTACAGGGATTAGGGCTTGCACCAAAATTATGAGAATCATCGAATGTACTTCAAAATTTGTTTTTCGCATTTTCACACTAAAGTAAGTCGAGCGTGTTTTATATCATGCAGCGTAATTATGCAGAGCGCAGTAAGTAATTAATTTTTAAACAATTTGAAACTTATAACCCAATTCATTTGTAATTTAAAAATCGGGCTTGGTTCCTTTCCGAGTAATGCCATCTATATATTCAGGTTTTTCCAAAAAAAGAAAAAAATATTTACAATCTACGTACTTTTTAAATTTGAGAAACCGTAAATTGCTCCTGAGTTAAACCTTCGGTAAGAAAAATCAGTATTTTTTCAATACAAATATAATTATAACCTTCAACTTAGAGGTGCTTCATAATTATTTAATAAATTATAAACGAGTATTTTTTACAACATTAGCACTTCTAAAATATTTTTGGTAGGTATGTACAATAGATATACGCGTATTAAATCAAACGATGTTGCTTGCGAAGTATGTATATTGCTGATTATTTTAGGTACCCACCGATAAATGAGTTTGCATTGTTTACTTTCTAGAAATTAAAGCAGCGAAACCTGTATGAATTTGTAATAAAATATGGGAATAAATTTCTGTCTGAATAGTTGGAATACCATTCGTGCTTTCGATGCATAATTATAGCAGGTGAAATTTTATGTTGAAAACATCGAACTGGTTACCTGCGCCACACAGACCGGACGGCCTTCTGCCGGAGTGCAATGAATCCCTTTTCATGCGTTGCACAAGTCGTAAGGCCGTATTAGCAACTTCCTGGGTTTTGCTACCGAACTCCAGTTGGTTGGCGAATCTTAATATGTACAGGCAAGGATCTGAAACAATGAAAAATGTTTTTTTTTTTTTACAAGAGGTCAATATTTCAAACCTATTAAAAAACAATAAATTTCCAGCCTCAAAAACTAATTTTAATACACAGAAAAATGCGATAACCAACATTGGTGATCCAAATATCACTATTAGCACATAATCTTGTAATGAAATAAATATGACACACTTATGAACGAACTAACACGCTTCATTTACGTACATTTAAACATATTTATGCTAGTAAATGCATACATGCATATGAATTTAATATATTCACCCAATATGTAGTGCTAGTAGTACTTTCACTTTTCAAACTCTAAATATTCAATTTTAATGCAATAAATTATTTCAAGTTCAGAGAAAGCGAAGATGAGGAAAATATAGCATTAAAATGTGAACTAAGTAATTTAAATAAAGAAAGATTTCGTAAACGTAAATGGACGTGCCATTGAACTAATAAACCAAATTAGGAGTTTTGTTTGTCAAATATCTACCATTTAATTATTTATTACTGATACAACTAATGGCATAATATCGTATAGAGAATATTTTTTTTTATTAAGTAATACAAATATTAAATAATTGCAAAGGTACGGAAAGCATATTTATTTAAAATATAAAATATGACATATGGTATTAGCCATATTAGCGTAGATAAATATTGAATTATCTTACTAAATGGAAATTTATTGCATTGATGCTGTAATGGTAAAATTCAAACGCACCCTATACAAGGTGTTGCGTATAATTCCATTAAAATTTTGGGGATGTAAAGATGTAAATTATAACAAGACCTTATTTGAAGAATCATTTAAACCTTCTCTTTCATCTCCTGATAATATTTCTTTTAACAGAAAGCCGACATGCTTGCTTATTTTAAGGAGAATAATATTATTTTCATATTCAGTACGATATTTACGATTTTGGCATTTCAATCTATTTCGAAAATTCTGTGTCAATTACAAGTCCTCAACGGTGATGATCTGATTTTATTATGGCGAGATGTCTAAAGGGATGGCACTCAGATCTTGCAGGCGAAAAACGTTCTACTGTTTGTAACGGTGCTTAAGGGATCTTCCTAGTGTGACGGGTTAAAAAAAAAAGAAAAATTCTTTTTTGCATTTTCTTATAGTTTAACATCTTGAAAACAAAATCCCAAAGGGATTTAGTCAGATTCGAAAAATTGGAAAAGTTATAGGCTTTGAAGCGGAGCGGCGCGTATAGGTAGAAATCATGTACCTTTGATTAGTACGCGAAACTTTAAACGCCTTTTTCTCAAAATGACATTTTTTGAAATGGCTGCCACGATATCTCAAGAACCAATCGAACAATTTACTTGAAATTTCGCAGATATATTCAGTAGACGTGTCATTCTCGCCCAAACTAGAATCAAGTCGATAGTCACAAAATTCGCAATGTACGACTTAAAAATTAAGCAATTTTTTTTGGGGGAAAATCGAAACTTTTTTTTGAAAAGCCGTCATTTTGCTATTTTTCAATTTTTTTCATTTATTCTAGTTCGGGCTATAGCCACATTTACACAGATTAAGAATTTTCTTTAATTTTTTATTTCAGACAACCTGGACTGCTGATTTTATAGCAGCCATTCAAGGACATTTTTTTTTAGACGCTTCCATACAACTGCTGTAACGTCTAATAAAATCGATATTTTTACCTAAAAAAAAACCTGGATATTCCTCAAATATAGCTAAACAAATTTGCAAAGTTTCAAATTGATATGCAGAGTAGTTTTTTCCAAAAGAATTCCCAAAAATTGTCTTATTTTTAGGCCGTCACACTAGGAAGACCCCTTAACACAAAATCTGGATAGCTCAGCTTTTAACATGACACAACACGTCAGAACTTGTCAGATGGCACTTGAATGTGCAAGAATAATACGCTGTATTATTTATATATGGGGTTTTCGAAAAGTGCTTTTGCAATCTTAACCTTCTGGAAGTAGGGTTAGATCAAAAGTGTTCGCGTTTGATTCAATCAATCTACATCAACTGTAGAGTGGTCCGAAAGAACTTCGATCACGATTGGATTGATCCCATTGTACTTTCCGAAAATGCCTATAAACTTGTGTGTAGCAATACAATACGTTAGAAGAATATGTTCATGGCTTAAAGATAATTAACATTTTTATTTAAATTTTTTTCTGATATATGATACTCCCTCAATCATCACTGCATGTCATCATATAAAAAAAGGCCAAACAGATTATTCTTACACAATATTTTATAAACACTACATACATATATATATTTATCTATCTATAAGTGTGTGCAGAGGCGGATTCAGTTGATTGGAGGTCCCTGGCGGAGATTTCACAACTAAATTTTTACGAAAATGTTTGAACCAGCAATTTGTAACTTAAAACTACAAAACAAGATGATAATTGGAAATATGGAACTTGGGGCATGGAGCTCTCTGAACGTCGGGGCCTCTGTTAGCCGCCAGTTCTTAAATCCGCCTCTGAGTTTGTGAATTAACTAAACGTTTTACTAAATGTCTAATTAGTTATTGTTTTAACGTAATACGAACACTGAGGGTGCATCTATTGAATAATATCCGGAATTGCGATAAGATCTGGTTCCAAGCTATTTGTTTTTAATATTGGTTATTGCAGAAAAGGCCACTTCATACGATTAAGTGGAGTCGAAGAGTAGAACCGCATCCGTTGTTGTGCTTACTAATAAATTGGGATACTTTAATTTCAGTGCTATCCTTCAATCGTATAGATTTTTTTCAATTTCCTGTTGTATTGGTCCAAGAGAAAAAAAAAATGGAAGATGTTCGATTTGTATATTTTCACCAAATGGTGTTAAAAGCAATTAATTCTTTTTTCAGGAATACTGACAATAATTTAGAAAAATACGTTTTTAAACCTTTTAAAAGTATTCACATCAAACTTTTTGCTTGTTCTATATTTTTCACAACGATATCTGATGTTCATAGAAGCATTGCCAAATCTCCTTCAAAATTTTCGCTCCACAATACTATTTTCCTTGGAAATTATTTTATTTTCCTATTCATTCTACCTTGTAGAGACAAATTTAAGCATGTTTAGTTTCACAAGTAAGGACTGGTTCAAACAAAACACTAAAATGTTCTGAGCTTTCGCAATCATTTATTGCTTCATGAGAGAATTCGAATTGTCTGTACGTTGTGTTGAATAACATAAAACTCAGTATATCGAGGACATTACTACATGTTAAAAAACTTAATTAAGCGTCTTAAGTTGACGCTCTCAAACATGAATTTTAAGATGGATTACTTGAGGAGAGGCATTTACGGCGTACACATAACAAACTTGTTTATAGTTGTTGTTTGAACTTTGGCTGCCATACCCACTATCAGTCCTTACTTGTGAACCTAACGACAACAGCCAGTAGGTACTTCTTTTTACCTAAGCAAGTTTACTTTTTCCGAAATATCAGCTGAGTAGCATTGCATTTTTTTTATCTTGGATGAAAATGTGTACTCATCTTTTAGCATGCAACTCTTTGAAGTACTTAAGAGAAAGATTTTCATGGATGCAATGCCCATTTCTTGGCGCAAGTGCAAATATTCTACCATAGAAAGGCTTCGCTTTTATAAAAAAAACTACTTTGATAACATACTGCAATATTTATGCATTCAGATTCCGTGTTTTGCTGCAGCTGATTATCTATTTATTTTTTATTTTATACGTTTCGTAAAACTAATTTCTTTTATCATTGCAGTATAATATATTAAGAGGTGTTATTTTAATTTCTTAGCATACAAGATGTAAAAAAAAACACCAATTTTGACAACACAAAAGCTTAAAGGATTAAACGGACCAAGTGTTATACACATAGATGTGTAATACATTCCTTATTATATCATAAAGACCGTTGCTAAAGGCAACTGAAGGATTATTAGCAAACACGATGTAGGTTGACACACAAGCCATGAAAAATGCATTCGGTACCTAAACTAATATCTAACACACATTTACTTCATTGCATCACATAATACGTATAACCGCATGATTTGTGAAGAAGAAAATTTGCAAAAACGTGCGATTTCGTATTGCTCCAATTAGTCCACATACTGCGGTCAGTTTTCAAAAATGCTTTTCGCAGTAAGGTTATCCAAAAATGATATAACATACTTTAGTTAATATGCTCCCAATAGCATGCAAAGTCCTTAATACGCAAAATACGATTTAGTATTTAATCGTATACGCATTACGATGATTGCCAAACTGATTGCACAAGCCTAAGTTTTGTGAACCACAAAATGATTTTAAGCATATATGTATTACAAAGTTAGTTGCAAATATCACAATATACCTATACAATTCTTAAAGTAGGTAGGTATATGAAAATTATAATGTGCATTACATAATTTAAACAAGATTTGTGATTCACAGAAGTATATGACTATTTAATTATAGATATTTATCTACTTTAAGTGCAATTCACCTAATTAGTAGGCTTGGCCATATTATACACGCCAACTATATTATACAAAATTACGATATACGAGCGTCAATAATTCTTTTTAAATGCAAATGTTATAATCGACATTGTGCAAAAATTTAACGCATAAAGCAATTGGTGTGACTACAGCCTGTAATTTATACCGCTATTACATAAACTATTGGTTGTTTTATGTAGTTTTATATAGCAATAAAAAAACTGGGAATAGTTGGCAGTACGATTTTAATATTCCTGTAGATTTTTTAAGAAGTCTATTGAGCGACATGCATTTGTATCAAAATCATGCATGATTTCAGGTTCGGATCCACTATCCGGTTCCGGATTCCAAGTTTCGGATAGTGGCTTCGGATTCGAGGTTTCGGATATGGATTCCAGGTTTCGGATAACGGACAGCATCCAGGTCCGAATATTTGCATGTTTACTAAATTATCTTGATCTAAATAATCGTTAGTACCAAAGCAGCTTTCATTCTCTTTTAATTCGGAAAAAAAAATTAAAATAAAATCTCTGAATTCGGGGTAATATTGAATTGCCACACCCGCAGTTAAAGCGTATTCTGCATTACATAGATATTTAATAATTATTGTAGTTACATTGAAACTTTAAGTTTGGGATAATAGCTCTAGTATAGATTATGTTTTCCGCCTCTATTATTTCTTTTTTATAATGTAGAGAAAATATTGTAGCAGAAATTAGCACAATCATCGCAGATTTTTGTTAATTATTATATCTTGTTTTCACAAATAACCCTTCAAAGCTGTAGCTAAACTTTTGTGGCATAGTTTCACACAAATGTAACATTTTTTCTAACAACTTTTGTCTCGAGACGTACAGGACAACATTGTGTCAATTTTCGGCACAAGATTTCCTATTTCTCTTAACATATTTGTTTCTAAATAAGAGGCTTAACTCAAATACACCAATGCCAAATTTATGGCGGTAAAAACTAATAATGCGATAGGTAAGTATTTATAACTGGTTGCATTAGTTTTCTGTAGTCGTCACAGGACGTTGTTCGGATATAACCCCATCAAAATTGGAACGGATTTTAGTGGTGGAATATCTATTGCCGATATACCGATTAGGAATCAGTTACCACACTTCAAGTCCTGATTTTAATTATTTTCTAGGAAATAGGCCTTGTGACTTCTGGTACATGTTTATCCTTGTTATAATTATATTGTTCATTTTTTCACTTTTAAATGTCAATGATGGAGGCGTGAATTTTGTTTGTGATATGGGTTCTTGAAAATATGAAATCACTTGTTTCACTCGTTCAATGTAGTTTGCCAATAATTTCTGTGTACAAATCATAAAATTTCTATTATTATCCCGGACATGTTTTATGTGCTATTTCCACGTATTTTCCAATTGTAAACGAGAAGCAACATTTAATGTCGGCTTATGTTGACTGAAATCTCGAATGTGAGGGCGGAATTTGATCGATTCTGTGACCTCCACAACTGTGAAAAATTATGGATTGGCTGAAGGTCCATTTGTACTTTTTATGATGATAGCGTACTTGAACTTCCTGACAAAGCAGAAATGCAATACAATTCAAGAACTCGCAAGTATTCAAAGTATATAATCTCTGACATCATCATTCTGTAAATATCTTATGCTTATAATTATAAATATCTAATTATTTTTAAAAATATATAAAGAAATAGGAAGCGTAAAAATAAAATTTGACGATGATGTTGCATTTACCTGACGGAATTAAAAAATTCTTTTGTGTAAATATAAGGTTCCATCATTCGGATAAGTTTTTACCCATGGCATTAGTTATATGTATGCCGGGCGTGTGCTAATGGGTGAAAGCACGTGGTTATAAAATTGTATTACGTCCATCTCCAGCGACGATCGTTCTGTCCTGTGTATTTGGAATAACCCAGTTATTTTTCCTTCGTGTGTCACGGAGGTGGTCATAAGTACACTGGCAAAAATACATGGAAAATTCAGTTGGAATTTTGTATTGTTTCATACCGAAAAAATAGTTTTTTGTAGTAATATAACAACGATGGATAAATATTTAGCGAAAAGTGTAGGTATTTTCTTTTTAGATACATAACTATCACACTGACAAAAGTCAATCTGGGTTCCACTATCACCAAACAACAAATTGTTTGTAGTTATGTGGTTCCAAAACCCAATTACTGGATTTAGATACATACTTTATTACATCTACTTAAGCTAGAAGAAGACTGCGAAGTGACCGAACCGTCTTTTTTTGCAAGTGGAAATATAGTATACAGAATACCTTGTCAAAAAATTGCCGAACACTGTAAGAACGTTGTTTTTATTGAAAATTTAAATTTGGCAGATTAAATAAATAAATAGAAATCTATAAATACACAGGTTTATTATGATGATCAATATATATGTAATGCATTAACGATACCTGGTGGATGGACGTGAGAAATGTACATATTTTGGAATTCAAAGATTTTTTTTGCACCAAGGTTATTTAGATTGACATATGAACAAGTAAAAATTATAAAAACTAACAAATAGTAAAATACCTTATACAGGGTGCGGCAGGGAAACTTGCTGATTTGAAAAGTCAATAAAAGAAAAGTACTTCAAATATCGATTTAATTCTTTTTGTATCGTATAGTACACATTCTGAATTTTTGTTTTAAGTGGTTTTAAAAATGACATCGGGCAAATGGCGGCCCTCATTCGTGATACACTGATCAACCCTAGATTTAAAGTTGCGCTCCACTCTTTCGAGCATATCGACGGGAATGTTGGCGATGGCTTGGCGGATGTTGTCCTTCAGGTGTTGCAGGGTCCGGGGTTTGTCGCTGTAAACAATGGATTTAAGATATCCCCATAAAAAAAAATCGCAAGGTGCCAAATCGGGGGAGCGCGGCGGCCACGGTACGTCACCCCTCAAGGATATCAGGCGCTCGTGAAAGTGTTCCCTCAAAAGCTCCATCGAAGTTCTCGCTGTGTGCGCCGTGGCTCCGTCCTATTGCAACCATACGTCCCCAAGATCCATTTCTTCAAGTTGTGGAAGAAAGAATGTCTCAATCATTTCTCTGTAGCGAACTGCATTCACAGTAACAGCGCGTTCATTTTCCTCGAAAAAATGAGGCCTTATTATTGCAACTCTCGACAATGCACACCACACAGTAACACGTTCACAATGAAGTGGAATGTCATGAAGTTCGCGAGGATTGACATTACTCCAATACCGCATGTTTTGTTTGTTAACACAGCCGGAAATGTGAAAGTGGGCCTCATCACTAAAAAACACGAGAGCGTCGTCTGGCAAGTTACTGAGCGCTTCACATGCAGTTTGACGAGAAGCGAAATCGCGTTCACTCAACTTTTGGACCACAGCCAGTTTGTAGGGATGAAACTGGAGTTCCTTGTGAAGAATTCGTCTCACTGTGCGATCAGAAATCCCCAGAGCAGCAGCGTGTTTACGCGCCGAACGCCGGGGAGAGCGCAAAAACGACTCCCTTACCCTTTCGACGTTTTCTGGAGTTCTGGATGTCCGTTGACCTCCTGGGCCTTTTTTTTCAACACTCCCACTTTCCCTAAATGTGTTCACCTACGAAACAAGCGATTGCCGGCCAGGAACGGGACCCGCGGGATGAATATCGAACCGAGTTCGGAAGGCACATTGGGTGGCGACCACCGAATGACGAAAAATAGGCCTCGACGGCGAACGCACGCTGTTCCTTTGTCCAACGCATGATGACAAATGTCATTTGGGGTAACAAAACTTCAAAACCCCCTCTTTCTGATGAGACCCTCCCCACCCCTTTCTGACCACGCCTCGCTCATTGGCGTCCAATTCAAATCAGCAAGTTTCCCTGCCGCACCCTGTATGTACAGCGGTCATTCCTAAAGTCCACGACTGTACATTCTTATAGGATTTAAAGCCATTCTTATGGAGTTCTTCCAACCCTCAAGGGAGAGGTGGCTGGTTATTCCATCTCTCTTTTCAGTCATGTATCTACAACTTCTTACTTCTTATTGCTTCCTGCGATATTTTTCTCTATTCTTTCCTATTTTCAATCTTCCTTCTCCATTATTTTATCTCAAGGCTTTGTATATCGTTGATTACTTATTCCTCGCATCTTATTTTAGGTCTTCCCTTGATCTGTTTGCTAGTAGTGTCTACTTCATTATCTTCAGAATTGCCTTTTATCCTCCCTTTCTGTTCACATGTCCATACTATTTGATCCATTATGACTTTATGAATCTTTACCTTCTAAAATTTTGTTTATTTCCTGGTTATAGAGCCTCCTATTCTGTTCTTAATTGATATACTTTGGTCCGTTTATGCCGTCTTGTTCCTCTTTCAGAAGTTTCTCCAAATCTTACCTTATAAGATAGATAGTCTTATAGATTTTTTCAAGTTTTGTAGCTCTATTTATCTCCTGTCATTATCCCCCTATGGCCACCACAGATGACATACCTCTATTGCAAATTTGCACTTCTTACAGTGTGAAATCGTGCCTTTCTGCTAATCGCACACGAGGCTAACGATCTGAATAATCAAATACAGATATTATAAAGCTGGCAGGTCGGCTAAATTGCAAATTGGCACTTCTTACAATCTGAAATCATTAAATAATGCTTTTCTGGTAATCACTGTAATTAATTAGCTCAAGTGGCAGAGTACTCAGGTACAAATCCCACACGAGGTAAAATTTATAATATAAAAATTGCCCCAAATTAATTGCAGGGGTTAGCAGAGAAGCATTATTTAATGATTTCACACTGTAAGAAGTGCAAATTTGCAATTTAGCCGTCTTGTCGGCTTTATAAAAGCATTATTTAATGACATGCCTCTATTGTTTGCGCTATTTCTGTGGTTCTGTCGCTTCGACAATTGATCGTAGTTCTGAGATATTTAAAGTTTTGTATTTCTCCAAAATCATATTCCCTTATTTTCACTCCGCCTTTTTACAACGGTGTAGTTCTTTGCAATTAATTTCCATATATTTGGTCACTCCTTGATTGATTTTCAATCGCCGTGTAAGTGGTCTTTTTTGTAAGTTTATGTTTTAGAGTTCGTGAGTTTGTATAATATGTCAAAAATACCCGAATTAACTGAGGCTTTACGAGACCAGATAATTTTGTTACACAATAGAGGGTATCCAAAGTGAAAATTGCTAAGACAGTGTTTAAAAATGAAGTTGCTACTATGCCTAAAAGAATAAACGCAGTAAAAAAAGGCTAGAGGAAGGACCATTAAATACTCATAAATAATAAACGAACATTATAATCTCTATAAAGCTTTTAAGTTTCTTGTTTTATCATAACGCTAAAAAGTTACCCTGCCTGTAATATTTGCTCGCGTCTGTGTATGTTACAAATAATTATTGACAATTAAAATAAATGATAATAATTCCAACGGAAATGAATATTATAATATCTAACATGTTTAAACGAATAAGTAAGTATACAAAAAAGTACAGTGAAATATTCTTGGTTATTTTGCTGTGCTGCTCTGCATACAAGATTCTGCTCTAAAATTTCAAATGCTTGCAGCTTACAATTAGTCATGAAACAGTTTTGAGTAATTAGGCTTGTTACCTTACATTTTCTTTGACTTTCCTTCAGCGACACATCCTTATAACAACCCTGTCATGTGACACTTGTATGTGTCATCTCTTAAATCTTAAATTTGACATGAAAATGTCAAAAGTTACATAATCAGTCTGCAGTCTACGACAGTACACTATACAAAAACGATGTCGCTTGGAATATTTTTCAAATAAACTAATTTAAGCTACAATATTCCCTGGCTATTAATTATCCAATTGATGATTTAATCAACTTCATTCATTACTGCAAATTATTTATAACCATATAGCGTCTGTCTAGCGCTAGTGAAGAGTAATTCATGTAAATGGATAACCAACTATCCGTACGTACTCTAATTAGCATTCTCCAATTATAACTAGACCTTATATAAAATCCGTTCAGCACTCGTAGCAGCGTGAAAGTGACATAATCATAATACCCGTCGGTCGTGCGTATATTCGGTGGATAGTGGATACCTATAGCATGTTTCGTTCACAAGACAGTCAGTTCTAGATTAGAGGCTTGCGAAATGAACGAGGTATATGTATAAAGTAAAATCCGTAACTACATTGGATTGCAGAATGACTTCAGTGCTTATATAACAAAAGAGTAGGTATTTCAACAGGGTTCGCCTATATTTCATACGTATTTTCCTTGTTCGCTGACGTATGTAAGTAAGAGAATCGATGATGATGTGTGTATTTCGAAACACTAATGAGAACAATTGATTCGCCATACGCGAAAATGTCCACGATTCAAGTTTCAAACTAATATAAAAGCATTCAGTGCATTGGTAATAACGGACATTAAAAAGTCATAAATAACCCTTCGGCTAGTTAAAGTAATTAGTTTATTGTATTGAGTTTATTTCTACTTTACGGAGAACATTCGTTGGAGTTTGACACTAAGAAATACTGTTTGCGAAACGTATTATGATTACGTAAAGATAACGATTTTCGAATATTAGAACACAAACTACGGTATAAAATTACAAATAAATTGGTTATATAATCTAACAAGACGAGCTCAAGATATACATTAATGCCCACTAGAAGGCATTTTAAATTGTCTATTAGCGATTAATATGAAACAAATCCCTTTAAGAGCTGTTAATTTTTTTCACCTTTCTGTTATACCTTATAGATTACACAGATAAAAATCTCTCGAATGGAATGGTGTTAAATTTTCACCGTTTTTCAGTTTAGTCATATTAACACTTATTCTTTGTTAAGGCAACACCGTTCTGATAAAGACTAACTTTCAGTATTCCAAACGGTGAAAAGTTTCACCTTTATATATCTCTGAGGAGTTAATAGTTATTTATATTAGAGTGCACTAGGTGTCATGCTCTAGGCGAACATTTGAAAGAGTTGAAGCGCTGTAAATAACCTAATGCATATGATGCTGAGGTAAAAGTCGCTTGCTCTGGATTGGTACCACTGCATTTTGACAACTCGACTGTCAATGTAAAAGTGAATCTTATGACCATTTTTCGATAATAACAATTAAAGCAGGATTAGCAGGAAATCATTTTTTATAAGAACATTCCTTTCTTATAATAAATCAACAAGAAATAAGAAAAATAATCACAGAATTAGAAAAGATATAAAAATTCCTTATGTAAAACTTTTGTACGAAAAAATAAATCAACAATAAATTTTCAAACCATATAATTTCAGAATTGCGAATTAAAGCAATATCAAATTACAAAACCAAATTTATACAAAATTAAAATAAAAAATTTAAAAAAATAAAACATCACACATTATATATATAAAATTGTTTGTAAAAATTGTAGTGGTGTATATATTACTAGCAATATTTGGAAAATAGAATGAAAGGACATAAATATAGCAAAAATTTTACTGCACTAAAAAACATGAAATAACTCAAAATCGCTCTTTTAATTTTGACAACATAACAATTTTAAATAAAGAACAAAATCTAAAAGCACGTAATATGTATAATGATAAAACAGATACACAATATTTTACCAAACTATATAATTTAATTTTATAATTAAACACAATACTTTTTAGAAAGCTACATATAAAATTTAAAAATGTTTTTCATATTTCCCAAAAAATCAAACTAATATATTTTACACACAGTTTTCAAAATTCAATATTAAAACAAACCAATAATGATTTATTATTTATCAAACAAAATTTTTTTACATTTTTCACAATTTATAACTTTATATGCACTTGAAAAAGATTTAAAATAAAACCGAAACGTTGTACTCGTAAAGTTTTATCTATATACAGCGTTATTATATATTAAATTATAATTTATTGATACCAGTTTTAGAGATATACCAGATGCCATAAAAATGTTAGAACCTCGCGGTTTAAAATCGTCAGCTGCCCTCGAAAAGTTTAATGTAATATTAATAAATTTGAAAAGCGTAGAATGGCCACATAAGGTCAGGTCTAAATTAATGGTTTTACTACAAGAAATTAAGATTTTGAAATTTTATAGTATTGAAGCATATCAGCAGTAGCTGTAGGTATTATCTTCATTGGAAAAGAAAATAGCAATAAAAAGAATCCAACACATAAGTATAAAGATTACAAATAAAGTACAAAGTTATAGGTTTTGGGTAGAGCTATTCCAGTATGGATAATATTTGACCCGGATAATTTACTATCTGGGTACTAACTCGAATAGATTTTTATAATCATTATTACTAATAAAATTATGGAATATAATATTTCTATTGTATTGTGAAATAAGACGTTATATAATAAGCTAACTCTATGAATACGTATACTTGTTACAACTGTGAGGACAATCTAGTACACTATCAACGAACTACCGACGCGCAGTGGGCTGAGACGGAAAAGACTTCGAAATTTGAATTCAAAATATACAAAAAATAGTGACCGCACATTGTAGTTAATAAGTTACGGAATAAAAGCACGTAAGTCCTTTTGAGAAAAAAAATTGTTCCTTGCGAAACAATAAGTATTCCTATTTGGGTATTCTTGGAAGCTGTGATATCAAATGCTTTAGTTCGGTGGCAAAATATGGTGGCTCTCATTTGTTTTTAGTCAACAGTTTCGAAAATGTGATACAGAAAATTATAAGGGGTATCACTGGTTGACACTCTTGGCCTAAAGCCGTACTGGTAGCAGGAAAGCAAACCACTCGGCGTCCAAAAATCTTCCAACTCTCAAATAAACAACCTTCTCAAATGCCTTCGACAGAGTCGACAGAACAGAGACATGTCTGTAATTCGACAATTCGAGGCTCCACCCTTATGTATTAGTGTAATTCTTGCGAGCTTCAGACACAATGGAATTCTGGAGTGAAAGTTTAATTAAGTCGACAAAGAATTTTAACGCCTGAGATGGTAATAAAAATAAGATTTGCGTGGAGATGTCGTAGCCGTTAGAGTGTTTATTTTTAATGTTGCGTATTAGTCATGAAGCCAGCAAAAAAAAACATTTTTCATGATTGAATTTAAGGAATGACATAGGATTTGTATTTGCAATAATGGAACTAGTCAAATTTGCAGCTATGTTTGAAAAATAATTATTTAAATATTCAGCAATAACCTTGGGGTCATCTAGTATCTCATCATTCTCCGATACGTATATGTTGGCTGCTGGCTGGTGACAACCGGTCAATTCTCGCACCACCCTCCATGCCCCTTTAGATAAATCAGTGGGTGACTCCAGACACTCTTTTTATAATATTTACTAAACCATAGTTCATTATAAGATTTCTCATATATAGCAAGAATCTCTCATTTTTAATTGATATTTTAATGGTTCTTGTCAGCCAGTGTTCTTTTTTTCTTAATTTTATTAAGAGGGAAAGAATCATAAATGATATTAGTAATGGTGTCGGAAAATGCAAATGCATGTCCTCACACTGCTTATTAATTAACATTCAGATGCTCGATAATAATTTGTATGTTTTATCTACGCTGAATGGTGTACTAAATGTATAACAGATCTGGATATCCGAATAGTAGATCCGGATCTTAATTTTATTGGATATCTATAGCACTATAGTTTTGAGTAGCGGATCAGGATTCGAAATTTCCCGGATAGTGGATTGAGATCTGAGGTTTGGCATAGGGGATCCGAATCTGAGGTTCTGGATCCGAGATTTCGGATAGTAGATCCGGGTCATAATTTTATCGGATATTTGCAGCACTAGTATCAATACAGAAATAAAATGATATGTCTCAATATCTACCTTTCCATATTTGCTTAGCTTCTACGCTACCCAGAATTTTAAATATCCCACGCGGAATTTAATAACGGTCCTTACAATATTTAAATGAAACGAATTACTTAGAGAAAATCCTTTCAAATATTTCTTCGACGTATGACCTAAGGTATATGTATGGGATTCGGATGGTAGATCCGGATCCAAAGATTCGGATATCTGGATAGTTTTGAATCCGGATCTTAATTGTATTGGAAATCAATAGCACCAGTGTGGGTTATCTTCAAAACATGGCGTACAAATAAAGCAAGAGCGTTTTGAGCACATACAATAGCACCGTGTGGGGCGTTCTCTTTTTTTCCTATCACAGAAATTACAAGATCCGTTCACTATTAGCACTAGTTTGATTTTGTTGCAGAATTCTATGATTTTATGAAACCTGTGGTTTATAGCTTCTGATGATGTCTTCACCCGGGCTCTCTGTTTAAGATGTTCCTTCACCAATTCAAACACAGTTGTCGAAGCAATTCTAGTCTTGATATTGTACTTTCTGGATTAGTGGCGGCATATGATACATGCCATTATGATATTATCATAATCTAATTGATTGTAGGTATATTCAAAAGAGCGTAAATGATTTAGGCAGCCAAGATGAACAGTCCAATCAATTGTTTTATATTCTTAGATTTCGCAATTCTTTTTTGATTACACCTTTCTCTCCCATATATTTCATCATTTCCGGTGTTATATTATCTACTCCAGGTGCTTTTCCTAATTTTAATCTTTGCTGAGCGCCCATGACTTCCTCTTTCTGTATTACTTCTATTTCCTCTGTATCATTTAACTCTTCTTGTCCTTCAACAACGTTTATTTCTGTTTTGGTCAATTCTTCGAAGTGTTGTCTCCATCTGCCCATTATTTGATCTTCTTCTGTTAAAATGTTTCCGTCTTTTGTTTCAAAGCACCATAAAATAATTTTTGGTTGTCTCTATAGTTTTCCGTCATTTTTTGCCCAAATTTAATCCATGATTCTTCTTTTGCCTTTTTGTCGTCTATTTTCACCTCTCTACGTTTTTCTTTATATTTTTCGTAATCTTCTGTTTTTTTTTGTATGTAAGTAGTTTTTCCATGCATCTTTTTTCTCTTTAATTTTTTGCTTTTATGTATTCATTCCACCATTCAGTCTTTTTCGTGTTTTTGTTTCTTATAGTGGCTTTTCCGCAAGTTTCTGTGGCAGATTTTAGTATGGTGTTCTTAAACTCATCCCATTTTTCTTCTACCCCATTTGTTATATTCGTTTCAGTGATTATTGTGTCTATCATCTCCTTATATCTTTTCTGATATTCTGTTTCTTTTAATTTATAGCATTTTATTTTTTCTCGTATTTTCTTCCTCCTTTTTTCTGTTTTTTCTTCTCTTCTTCCCCTCAGATCCATCTTTACTAATCGGTGGTCACTTCCTATCTCCGCTTGTTGTATCACTTTCACATCTTGCACGTTGCTCCATTTATGTTTACTTATGAGGAAGTAATCTATGATCGACTTCTCGCTCTTGTTTTCTTCCACTCTCGTGTACTTATGAATTTCTTTATGCCTGAACTTCGAATTTGCTATTACTAAATTGTTTTCTATACTTATTTCTATTATTCGCTCTCCGTTATTGTTCCTAGTTGGTTCTCCCTCTTTTCCTAAACATTCTTCTATACCTCCATTTTGATTTCCTACTCGCCCGTTTAGATCTCCCATAATTATTATTCTCTCTCTTGCGTCATCTATTTCTTTATATATATATATATATATCTTTTTTCGAAAAATTCATCTTTTTCTTCTTTCCTTGCGTCTTCATTCTTTCCATATACTGTAAATATAGTCCATATCTCCTCTCCTAATAGTTTCATTTCTACTTTCAAAATTCTGTCATTTATACATTCCTCTCTAATTATACTTTTCAGCCTATTTGGCGCTATTATTAATGCTGTGCCGGTTTTAGCTCTTTCATCTGCTTTAACTCCCGACCAAAATAGCCAGCATCCCCTATGTATTCTTTCCATACCCTTTCCTTTCTTCTTAGTTTCTTACACCTAACGGTAGAAAGGCCTAAGATTAAGAAGAAGAAGAAGATTTCGCAATTTATTGTTTCATCAGAGAAACCAACTAAAAACAAAGTGGTTTACAATTAACCTGCACATTTTTGACCGCATCTATCGTCTTACGAATGAGATAGATTGTGGCACAATACATTATATAGACTTGAATGTATATGTCCCACTCTGCCTCACTTGTCGGGTAATATAGGAGTGCAGTCTAGTCATCAATCATAAATAAAAGAAATATTATGAAATATAGTATGTAATACAATAATTTAGAGAAGCTACTTGTCAATTTATATGGTTATCCTCCGGCTATAGTGCCTAGGTTTCGTATAACACGTGCATCAGATTATTAATCTTCTCAGCCCTCAGAATCGAGGACAACTTTCTCCTGAAAAAAGGTAGATTTTCGCTTATTTCGGCCATAAACCTATTAATTGTTGGCTACTTTAGAGATCTACTGAGCACCGTAGCCCAAGTACAATCTACATTTTTTTTTAGCAAAGATTCCGTTCCATTCTTTTTGAGTTCCAATTTAGTATATTCCGTCTCAATTCATCTAATCTATCAGTAACAGCACATTTATTACTTGCTTCCTATATCACAAGCGCATATAGTATATTCCTAAAACACCTATAAATGTGGTTTTATGTTCTAATAATAACAATAATCGAATCACGGATGTTATTTTGAACACCTACATAAAACATTTTATTTGCTGTAAATTCCGTTTATGCAAAATAATCTCATTTGCAAAGCCACACTAGTGGTTAACCTATGGTATTAGAATAATAATATAGAATCTAAAATTCCCATTAAAATTTCCGTATACCCTATTTTTTTTACAAACACAAAAACGTGATAATCCGAAAGATAGTTATGTAAATTCATTCTTATGTCATATGGCATTTTTTTTTAATTTTATTTGCTGTGGGTGGGCTAAAATTTAATAACTAGAACGCAATTAATCAATTTTCCAACAATAAAATACACATCACTTTACGGTTGCAAGAGATATCCAGACTTGCTAAAGAAACAGTAGGTCACGGCCACTAGCTTATACTTATGTATGTAGGTAAAGCAATGTAATGTAACGTTACACACGTTGCATAACTGACGTTGCTGGTAGTAGAGTTCATCGATCTTTATTAACATTATATACAATTTAGCGAAGGAACGAAAGGTGCCGTTTTATATAGGCCATTTATAAACTAGAAAATGTAGCACTTAAGTTTATGGGTGTACTATGTTTAAAGACGAAAAAACTTGTGGAATTTCCAAGTATCTAATAAGATTTTTGATATACTACGTAAATGCTTTCAAGGAAAATTATGTAAAGAAAATTTACTTTATCTATATAAGTAATATTAATGAATAAGCGGAGGGGATTCGACACATAACACATTTTTTGTAATGATTGTTTTTAATCGTTATGAACCTATGACTTTATGAAACACTTGCTGTTCTTAGGTTAGTCGCATTAGGTCATGACATTTCTAAATACAATAGGCAACTAGATACATTAGAACTTTTATTTAAAAATTGGTGGCACCAAAAACGTTTATTTTGGTGTATTTTGTAAAAAAGCAAAGACCTAAATCTATATATACCATTCGACAGGTAATTAAAAAGTACATTTGCTGGTAAATCAAAAATATGCCGTTTTATTTAAATTAATCAAATTATAGCCATTTAAAGTTCTTATTTGATTAGTTTTAATTTTTGTAGGGGGCGCTCGAAATTGCTTGTCAGAATAGGGTATCTCGATAACCGTAAGAGATATGAAAAAACCAGTGGCCCAGTCTCGATCTCTTTTTTCGAGATATTCTCAATGGCGAAAATGAAAATTAGTTATATTCTTTTGTTTTTGAGTTATAGCAAAAAATTGAGTTTTTCAAGTTTTCGAGAATGTCCAATTACTCGTTTGTCTCTAACGATACGAAAAAAACCGTTTTAACATTTTTAAGGCACTTTTATGAGTAGAATCGACTAGTTAAATAAATAAACGTTTTTGGTTTGCAGCATAAAGTTGTTTTTTTTTTTAATATAAATCGTAGTAGGTATTGCTTTTGTTTCGCTTAAATAGCTTAAATACTTCTTAAGTATTTGAAACATGAAAATTAGATTTATCACAAAACAAAAATTATTTAAAAAACCTTAAGGTGTAAGTATTATAAACCTCATTAGAATAGACACTTCATTTGATTGGAGAATTCAAAAATGTAATAATATACAGGGGATTTCATTAAAAAAAAAAACGGAACTTCAATACTTTTAGGGCTTTTTAGAACGCACTGTGTAATATGAAAATAATTTTAAAAACAAACCATAATAGACTCCCTTATATCCCAAAAGTGAAAGTTTTTGAAAGTATTTTGGCCACAATATTCCGTGACATATAGTGTGAATAACCCCATATATGTATGTAATGTACTGTTGTATTGTTCCCAAATACCGTTAAAAGTACTGATATTTTCAATTCTTTTAAACCTCACAATTTATGATTACGTTTGAAGAAGAGCGGGTGTTCCTTTTCTATGTACGAGGATAATTAGAATCTAATTTTGGTTTGGTACACCAAGCCTAATTCTTTAGGTAAGTTTTTAAACTATTTCTCAAGTAATTTTTCCAGATTAAACACCGCTATAGCAATTGAAAACATAATCTAATATTTCCGATTCTATATTGTTGGGAAAAAATTACTTCTGACTTGTTTGCTAATATGTAATAGTTAATCTAAAGGGTTGCTCCGTCGTCTAATTTTGTCTTCCAATATGTATGATGATCCTACCGGTAATAAATGGAACAATTTCATAAAATCCTTAGCTCAACTAATTAACGGATAAATTTGTATCGCTTTTAAATCATTTCCGAAAATAGTTCTTACCATCACGATTAAGTATGTATTACTGAAATTAAAGATCAACCACCTAATTTGTACCTACAGAACTAATTTTATTTATAAAATACCGTGTGGTGATTGTGATGGTTGTTGTATTATACAAATATTTTCCCAATGGTTAAAACAAAGAATTATGCAGTACAAAAGTGACGCACGAATAGGCAAAGAAAGATTTTTTGATAATCATTAATTTAATTATGATAACGTCCACGTCAAAGCAACTGAAAATCGTTATAAAAAAAAGGTTATTCTAGAAATGTTGTTTTTATCTAGTTTATTTTGTACACAGGCGATTTATACATTATTTTATAAAAAAAATCAATATTTTACCATTTTAAACTCCCCTCTTCAACTTGAACTCATTGTACTTTATCTAATAATTTTTTGACTTTTATAATTTGACCAATTTAGCTATTTTCAAGTAATCTTTAAATGGCTACTATAAGAAACCTACACTGCATTACAACTGTTTTTTGTAGAATTAATTACCTAATTTTACTGGTTTGTAGCATCTCGTAATGAAGCAGTTAAATTATAGCTAAATTTGAAAATAAATAATGAAGTTTTTGACACAAACCGTTAAAAGGACAGAAACTCAATTTTATATGTAAAAGGTTATTCCTTCCATATTCGATAGATACCCATAGGATAATTCTGGCATATATCTGCAAGATATCTCTTATTTATACGTACTACGAGAAACCGAGCAATATAGAACGAGCAATTTAAATCCATTAACACTTTCATATAACGTATAAGGAATTCCATTGATTATATAATGCCTCATATTTGCAAATAAGGTATACAGACGTACGAATTGGATTACGCCTTAAAAAAAAAACTATTAAATCTACTTATACATGCACTGCTTTGTCATCGACACGTTCTTCGAATGCCACTTAAGATTTTTTCGAGGCTTACGAATCACTGGACGACCTCAGCAGACGCTATTGTTTTTATGCCATGTGCTGCTACTGTACACGAGGTAATAGTTTAGGAAGGAAGGAGTCTTGGTGGGCCGATGCATTCAACAAAGTGTGGGTTAAGCGGTGACCAGAGCCAGTTTAACCTGTGGAACCGCTGATAGCTAAACGGATTCCCAATACCACATATACTTACGCATTGTGCGCGCGTTTGTTTTGTGCAAACTTGAATGAATGGTGCAGTTTTGTCACAGTGCGTAGATGTATAACGGATATTATGTCATGCCGTAACTATAAATAGTAGTAAGTACCGTTTTGAAAAGCAAATTTTTTAATTAGAAATTATGCAGTTTATTTCGTACTATCTGTATACAAAAAAAAATGCTTTTTTCTATTGAATAAATTTAAATTCTCCATTGCTATCTTTTTGTTATTCATTATAATTATTATAAATTACAGAAACGTGCGCATATTGGTAAAAATAATTTCAAGTAGATCAAAAAACGATGAAAAGTGATTCTTTTCCAAATTATTCGGTTTATAACACATTGTAGCTATATTGCTTACTGAATCTTCCGCAAATACTAAGCTATTAAAACCACAATTTCAGTGTTGCATCTTTTATATAGGGAAAATAAAATTCTTTAATAAAATGATAAAAAAGTAGATATCTATCAATAAAACAGTAAAAAACAAATAAAATAACTAAAAATAACTAAAAAAAATAATTACGTGCAGTCCTATACATATTTCAACATTTGAAATTAAAATTAGAACAATAAGTGAAATTTTTCAATTGTATATTTTGTTGCAATTTCTTTTATAAAATAACTAGGTACCCATGCAGGCTGATCTAAATGAAAAATAAAAACTGCCCACCATCGCTGTCTTTTTGACGTAGACGAAAAAGAAAAAAATAATTAGACAGCATATTTTCGAAAATAGTTGGAATTTTAAATGGAACACGTATACATTTTATAAATTATTTTGAGGGGGATAGTTGATAATGAACAAGTTATAAAGCATTTTATGTCGAAGATTATATACAATATATGCATTGTTTAACATGGACTAGCAAATTAAGAAATGATTTTTACTTTAATTTGCAATCACGATTCCATGATAGGAAACACAGTATGTAACAAAAGTACGGAATAATGGCTCTAAATTTTCGATCCAAAGAGATTTGGAAAAAAATAATATTAAAAGTTCTTTTGTTTATAATTACGTTGCATTAAATAAATGCTTTGCACCATTGCATAGTTGCCGTCCTGCCGGCTTCCTAAGATCTGTATTTGAGACATTTCAAATTGTGAAAACCAGACCCATGCAGTCCGCCCAGCAAGCGGAAGGTGCCTGGTTCAAATCCGGCACGAGGTAAAATTTTTAGTATAAAAATTTCCTCATATTATAATCAGCGCAATATTATAGCAGAAAAGCATTTATTTAATGATTTCACACTCTAAGAAAATTACACTATTGCAATTACGTTGCATATCTGGGAACATTTGTAACCCTAACTTCTAACAAGTTATCCTTGGTGTTTAAAAAGGGCATTTATCTTTTTTCGACTACCACATCCGAAACTACAACATTATCACCCTCATTCGATGATAGAAAGCGCGAATTGTATTATAAATTGACCTGTCAACGCGTCACTTCCGTTACTTTACTCAACCCTTATGTGAAGATTCACACAAGTTTTTCTGGGGTCGGTTGTCAAAATAACTGTCAAACAAACTGTCATTCAAATATGAGCGATTTGTATTCTGAACACTACAAATGCAAGTGAGTTTATTTTACTAAACTTAACAAGTGGTAATCATGTGGTAGTCGAAAAAATATTGTACACACCACGGCTGGAAAGTGTGTTTACGAACTCGTTTGGTTACTCGCCTCGGCTCATAATCTCCAAAGTCGTTCGATAAACCATCACTTTCCAGCCTTGATATGTAAATAACTATTTCATTTAATTATGTCATATGTTCATAATGTCAAAAACGACAAGACTTACTTTAATTCAAAAAAGAACACGACATCGATATACTAAAAAAAAACAGTAAAAACAAAAGAAATAAATAGATTAGTACAAACGCAGCTGCAAGAAAAAAGTTGTAAATGCCATCATTTACATCGCAAGTATTCTTCGTGGTGCTGATATGACAACATTTTGTAACAAATGAAGATATCTGTCTGTTTTTCATTCATAAACAACGCTCCTTATTGTTTTCATCTGTAATGCCTTAATTTTTTGAGGATATTTTGTATGCCCAGGAAAGATTTTCAATCGATCAATACTGGAAATTATGCCGATTCACTGTACCGATTAGCATAAATGTTGCTCCATCAGAAAATACAAAATCAAAAATAAAATTCTGATACGTTATTTTTTTTTACCATGAGTACCTCATAAAATTATATACTTAATAATAATATCGTCTTAATTCAGCTGATCAATTGAACGCGGCTTGTATGAAAGATATTTTTCTATTTAAAAAATTCTTTTGACAGACCTAATATCTAAATTTTGCGCAACCTCTCTCGTAGGGATGTTTGGTATTTCTTGAACTATTAAAAGTGCATCCAATAATTTCTTATATAGTTTTCACGTTGCCAGTTTCGTGTTTTTTCTTTACACAAAAATTTTATTAAATAAATCGGGTACAGTCAAGCGTCTATACTTGAGACAGTTTTTAATTTCGAGCTGTAATAACTGTTTTGAGCCCGCAATAAATATTTCATATTTTATGAAGAAGGTTAGTATAGGTACTACAACGCATAACGAGTTTCAATTAAATAAAAATACAGAGAAAAAAATAAAAATTACATTATTTTTGTACCATGTTAGAGACCATCTAAGGAAAGGTGGGACATTATGCATTCTCTTTCACATAAGCAACTACAGTAAATCACTGGGGACAACAGTAATCCTTTCTAGAAAACATTCTTCTACAAAATAATGTAATAATTAGATCAATGTTTTCCACAACCACTCTTTTGAATGAAAAAATATCTAAAATCGCTTTAACCTTTATTTAATAGATAAAATATACCTACATGAAATGTGAAATAAACATTTTATTTGAAGCCTCCATCATCTACAGTGTCAAGGTTTTTTTTTTCTTTTTCTTACTGTTTTTAGCCTCAGATTTCTTCTGAATATTCTTTACACTTTCAACTCTTCTTTTAGTACCTTCCCTTCTTTTTCTTATTCTTAACAACATTATTAGTTGCTTTTGTTACACACTGCATACTTGCAATTTATCCATTTATGATACTCAAACCCACAAAAGTTCCTAGAAACAACAATTAGCTGTTCCCCAATATTTATAAAATTTCGTGGTCCCCCAAAAATGCCCTAACGCAATGCATGCAATATGCTTTCTGCTTTTTATTACTCACAGCACCTCTTTCTCGAAACTACTTTAATTGTATTTATTATTTCAAAAAATTTATATTGTTTATCTTAGTGTATATTATATTAATTTTCTTCCTAGTATAATTCCAAAATTATCATATAACAACATACTTTGCATTCACAATGTTGTTAGTGTATAAATACCTAACTGTTCTTGTTGATTTACATCTTTATATTTAAGTAAGCAGGAGAACTTTTCGTTAAACAACGAAATACATAAGTTTGGGAAATTTGGAAAATAGTAGAAGTAATTCATTGAAGTTCATTTCATTTTTAATGATCTTCATATCTCTAATAGTTCCCAAATATTGTCACATCAAAACAAACACATCGTTATCAAACGAGAAATCAGGTTCTGTGGGATATATTAATATCCCATTAGAAAGTTATTGCAAAACAATTCCATATTGCTTCTTAATAATGTAAAGATGTATTATTGAAAATAATAGCGTGTTAACAAATTTAATATTATTATAAGATACATAAGGTGATTATTAGTATCTTTAATTAAAAAAAAAAAAAAAAAAAAAAAACTAGTTGTAAACAGCAAAAAAATTTGGTAATCAATACAATCTAGGGTGAAACTACAAGATTTGTATGTTAAGACTTGTACAAATTTCGGAAACGACAACATGCCTATTTAGTCAACAAAGAAAAACAAATCACAGAATGATGCAATTATGGTGGAGGCGAACATATCCTCTGCATACGATATTTTTGCGAATTGCTTTAGTAGGTAACTGTTACTACGATACAAAAAAAAAAGTAAGACTGACGTTTAGAACTATAGGCTTGTAAATACCTACTATTGGAAAGATGATTATGACATACTTAACGATAACCAGCATGGTTAAAGATAAGGATCTACAACTACTACTTTCATAATTCATTTTCAACAGCATAGATTATAAACAATGTCCACTCTTATTACTTTGTGATTTTAGTAAAGCATTCGATTGGGTCCAACATTCAACATTACTGGACAAATTATTTAAATATGGTATAAGGAAAACTGCTGGATTATTGCGTCCTATTTAGTGGTTATAAGTAAAATACTAGCATAAATTATAATAATAAACATTTTTTATGAAATACACGCCTGCTTCTTTGCTCATATTACGGCGGATATGACAGCCAGGCGATACTAAAGGCATTAATGAACCCCAGAGTACAATCAAGACTGGTTTTGGAATGTATTCGAGAACTGAATAGCTTGGCAGGCTGCAATAAAGTTACTTTACTGTGGGAGCCTCGACATTTGTAAAACGAAGGAAACGAAAAAGCCGATGATGAGAAAAGAATGAAAGAAAAGAAACAACCTGCTTCTTGGAGTGTCTAAAAACATAACACGAGAGCAGGTAAGGATTTCGGCAAAGGGGAGACACAAAGACCACTGGAATAATACAACCAGCCAAATTCATGGGAAAAAAGGCGACTAACATCTACTTTTAATATCAGAATAAAAAACCTAAAATGGAATGGACACGTCAAAGACCTCATGAAGAAAAACACTATAACAATAGCAGGCATAACCAAAATAAGAAGGCTAATGCCTGAACATATGAAAAAATCACTCTACATGCTCTTTTCACATCCCACATGAGCTACATAATAAATGCATGGAGTTACACTACGAAACGTAATATAGACAAACTGCAAAGGCAGCAAAATAAGATTTTGAAGATATTACATAGATTAGACAAAAAAAAAACACCCATACTAAAAGTACTAACCATCTTAAAAAATTTAATTCTTATACACAAGATGAAAAATGGATTAATAAAAACCAACACCAAACTAAAAAAACAACAGAGACACACATAACTATAACACAAGAAGACACTCACATGAAAGAACTGAAAGAATAGTCAGCAATAAGTATAAAAAAATCCCAAACACAGAAGCAATCAAACATTATAATAATCTACCCACAGTGATTAAAGAATTAAAATACGCACAGTTTAAAAAAGAAATAAAAAAAAGAATCCTGACAGACAATAACCGTTAAACAGAGAAAAACCAAAAGACCACAGCGCTCTAAATACCGATAGTTCGGGACTTGACCACCAGTTCCATCATCTCGAGGCGAGGAAGAGAGCATGGATACCACACATACGTACATTTTGCAACGGCATTGTTATTTGTTTGTTGTATATTTGTTGTTGTGTATATTGTTATGTCAATAAATCAAAGTTGTTCATGTTTAAACCTTCATTAAGGGACCATGAAGAACTACTAAACCGCAGTACTCGCACAGTAGTAGGCCTACTAACAGGACACTGTGCACTGAGAGAACATCTACATAAAATTGGGATCTATACTAGAGATACCTACTGCAGACAGTGCAATAGGATTACAGAAACCGCATACCACATCCTATGTGAATGTGAGGCTTTGGACGTGGAAAAGAGGTGGAAATTTTTGCCAAGCCAAAAATAAACCCAGAGAATTACTTCGACCAACCAGCCAGAGACCTGTATAGATTAGTAGAGGACACCAGAATATTGGAATGGCTGGCATGATTCAATGGATAAAAGAAAGAGACTCCATGTCAGACGGCTCCTACAAAAAAATGTTAAAATCGAAAGCATTTCATTATAATCGCATTTTATTACACAGGTTGCAAATTATGCACTCTTTGCTTACTGATAAATGACGTTTTGAAATGACCTGTATAAAACAGTTCTTCTGTGGTACCTACATATGATTTAATATGGTTTGAATTTGGAACATTATCAAAGGACATGCAGAAGAAAAAATGTTGACAAAATTTTAGAATAAACACCTCCAAACATAAATTATGAGAAAAACAATAGGTACTATTCCATATAAAATAAGATAAAGTTGCTATCCACACTGATGGTCCCGAAATATGAATTAAGAATGGTCAAGTATACACATTGTACAAAATAATATTTAGCATACAGGTACAAAATGCAATATCCGTTATCATATACTTTCTATTAATGTATTTGTACAAATATTGATATTCATAAAAAAAAAATACTGTTGTGCTCTAGCCCATATACCTACATGGATTTATATTACAAATATTTGAGGTGTATTCAATCTACGAGGTTGTTCTTACAAGGATTGATTGAAATTTTTCTCTAAAAATTACTTCACAGAAAAGAACATATATTTATAACTACAAATATATGTTGTAAAGAATATTCATATAGCATGTACATGAGCAAAATTTATGGAATAATTTTTGTGTCAGCTTTTTTTATATAGCGTATACCATTACTGTGCAATTACTAACAATAAGATCGATGAACTGTTATTTCACCTTTCCAATGCAACTCCTGCAATCACCTTGAGTGAGGAATCTCTTCCTATATATGCAGATATAGATGCTTATTGTAATATTATTGCATTAAATGACACAGTCAATGATTTTATAATAAAAAGTTCTATAAGTATTTAATATTTATAAGAAGAAACAAGGATCTACTATGAATACATAATGTAATCTAAAGAAATATGCCGTAGAACCGGCATATAAAGTGGCTCTATAAAATTAATGAAAATCAGTTAGGAAAGTAAAAGTTATTTACTGAAATATAATTTATGAGACATCCAATTCAGTTTGGCGCAAGGAAATAAAATTAATTAATTGTAAAAGTTTGCTTATGGAATTATTAGCTTTTCATTTTTAATCCTGATATTACTAAATCCATTGCAATTTCGTATTCGTTAACACTGTTTCTTTCATCAAATTAATTCTTATATGTTACAGATTAGTTTCCCATAAAGGAAACTTACAATAGATCTTTAAAAGAGCGAAACAATTCAATTGTATTGTTATTAATAAACAAGAAAATTAAAAATTCAACGTTAAACAGCAACCTTGGATACAGACTTGCATACAACACAGCAACTTCATAGTTGGTCGCATGTTTGTTTATAAATAAACCCAATTGCAATAAATATACACTTGTTACTTGAACCCAATAAATTAATTCATATTCAATCATACATTATGCAGGTGCTATGCTTGGTGCGGAGCAATCCGGCTTAAACACAGGCCGTCACGCTCTGACTTGGGTGCTGGGCCAGACCCACGTTTGGTATCTACTCTACAGATGTGCCCATTATGTCAGCAAGACCCACGACCCGGATCAAAGCAGTGTATCTATACTCAACACCCTATTCAGTCTAGATGACGATAACCAAGAGCTAAACGAAAATTTTGAAAATCAAGAAACCTATGAAGGTAATAATTTTTTATCAATTAATATATTTTTAATTTCTGCAGCTTATTGTTTTGTTTCTGTAATGCAATATTTTGCAATCTGTTTTAACCCTTTAACAGTAACTGGTCGAAATTTTGGCCACACTACATATAACCTTAGGCGCTTTGCTATAGAGAGTTAAACGAGAGAAGGAATGCTTTAGCAACAAGTTCGAATATAGGACAAGGTGTTCCTCTGTAACCAGAGTAATCATTGAACTATTCCACCAATGTGATTCAAGTATTATTTGCAGATTCTAAATATTTTCAAGTGCATATACTTATTGTTAACGTAATCACAGCTATTATCGTATCTCTTAAATAGATTTAACAAGTATACTATTTGTATCTATTTGCTATTACAAATACCACTATCGTTGCTATTATAAGGAGTGTCAAAATTATGCAAATGTTAACTTAAATTTTTCTAAATGGAAAAATAGTAAAATTTCAACAATTTCTTAACGAGCAATTAACCTTTAATGAAAAATAAACAATACAAATTTGGCCGGAACTAGCACTGACAAACTATTTTAAGAAAAACAAGTATTAGGTGTATTAATATGTATATAATCCTTTATTTATTCAAATACCTGGCTTTTTTCTTTGTTAAGTAAGTAGTAAAAACGTTTTACTTAAAATACTTGTTTTTTCTTAATAATATTTTGTATAAATACCTTGTTCCATTTACAAATATATGATTTTTGTACACCTTTTATCATGAAAACTGCAATAGCCTTATTTTCTGGACGCTGTCATACATATATGAAAGAAAACATTTTTTGTTTAATAATCTAATATCAGTATAATTTAAAATAATTTAGTTTTAAAATCTAAATTAAGTGCTTATTAATCTTTAGCTGCAAAGTATTGTTCACAAATAACCCGAATCAATTTTGAATTAGGTAATTACCTAGATACAACATTTAAATGAGTACCTCTATATGTAAAAGAAATGTTTGAAGGAAGAAATTTCTAGTGAAAAATACCATAATGACACATTATGTTATTGAAATCGCCCAAAAAAGTGTCGGAATTAGGCAATTTAATAAAATTGCATGGATAATTACCAATAATAATGATTCATAAAATACTATTATACTATATATACTATATACAATGTCTTTAAGCCAGGAACTTCGTTTTTTTTATTTTTTTTATGCCCCTTTGATTAATTGCAGACAATCTAGGCTGTCGAATACAATATTGAGCACGGCTGTATACTTACTGGCATTAGTTTATTTTAAAACGTTTAAAATTTATTATGGTTTTCGCAGATAGAATGATAAATTATTTAGCTTATTACTAATATTCTTGGTGAATAAATGATATGTTTAAAAGTAATATCAATCATGCATTTTCAACTCCATCATTATCCTGACATTTCCTAAGTTCCAATATTTGGACACGCAATAGTATAATATACTGTTGCAATACTATTGAAATCAGCATTAAGATCATACTGTATAGAGCAAATAAACATTATGATCATACTGTATAAAGTAAATAAACATGAGAATAGCGGTCGTTTCCTTTCTATTTAAATTTAATATTTACCTGAATTTTCTATTATAGAGTGCGACTCATTTGTTAGTTATAGATTATAATATTAAGTTGTTATAACACTCGAACAATGAAACATTGTTCATATTGTTAAAAGATAAACCAAAGAAAAGTAATTCCTAATTCTTGCCGATTTTGCGCTCTTGAAAGTTAATTGATTTTGGTACTTGCTGGTACGGCATTCTGGGAAACATAAAATGGCGTCCACGTAAACGGTAGAGTTGGGGTTCGATTGCGCTTAATTTCAAACTCGACAAGTGTTAAGGATGGCAATGAACAATTTATACTCAAAAATTGGCACTAAACCTGTTAAGAGAATACAAGATAATATGCCAGTCTCGCAAACGAACGCTTGGGTTAACGGTAAGTTTACAGTTTACAAATATTAGGGCGGACTTGCTAACAAAACGGGGGGTATTTACAAATGGATTGTAATTTTATTTTTGACGGATTTGTTCTTTATACATTAATGCACCGTTAATAAATCAATAGGTTAGAAAGTCAAACCATATTGTTAAATATGAAAATATGCACATATGAATATTCATATATTAAAATTGCTATTTCCAGCAGAAACTCTAAACAATGGCTCTCTCAGTCTCTCACCACCACACATTATATCACAACGTGAAAGTCTACAGGTGATGCAACCTGCTAGTGCTCCAGGTTCACCACCAACAAGCCCATGTCTTTCACCGGTGAATACATTGAGCACCCTAGACCCTAATTGGCAGGCAACAAAACCGACAGTACGAGAAAGAAATGCTGCTATGTTCAACAATGATTTGATGGCAGATGTGCGGTTTATAGTTGGCAGCCCCGGATCGACACAAGTAATACCAGCACACAAATATGTTTTAGCAACTGGCAGCTCGGTATTTTATGCGATGTTTTATGGTGGACTAGCAGAATGTAAAGACGCAATAGAGGTACCTGATGTTGAACCGTCAGCTTTCTTGACGTTATTGAAGTAAGCTTCATTATATTAATTTTTCTTCATTTTTATTTAATTTTATTTAAACTTCTAGATATCTTTACTGTGACGAAATCCAGTTAGAAGCCGATACAGTTCTAGCTACATTATATGTTGCAAAAAAATACATCGTGCCTCATTTAGCGAGAGCGTGCGTTAACTATTTAGAGACGAGCTTGACTGCGAAAAATGCCTGTTTATTATTGAGCCAATCGAGGTTATTCGAAGAACCCGAGCTTATGCAAAGGTGTTGGGAGGTTATCGATGCCCAGGTGAGTTTAACGCATTCCATCTCATGTCTCGATCTTAGTTCGAATACGACGGGCAAGTGCAAACAATCTCAAAAAAGACATTTGAGTTTTAGTAACTGTTTACAACCAAAAATTGTTTAGTTGTCGAATAAAAAAGAATATTGTGAAGTGTAGGTTTGCTTTAAACGAAATTGGACGCAGCAGAAAAAAATGCTCAAAAATTCTCATGATGATCCATTTTAAATTGCATATTAAATGAGGACAAACAACAATTTAATATGGACCAAGAATTTGATATAAAGACATATCTTTGTAAAAAGTCTGACAATTTTTAATGTGAATCCTATAAATTGTACAAGTAAATAGCAATTTTTTTTTTTAATTTGGAAGTACACCGATATTAAAAGTTGCTGTTTGCTAAATACCGACAATGCGTAGTATGTGTATATTAAATTCACATATTTGCAGCAAAATTGTGATGTAATGTAATAATTGTATGTACCATTGTGTTGTTAATATATGGGTTATTGAAATACCTGCTTTGAATTCGTTTATTACTACTATCCTTGGGTGATTTGACAGAAAAGAAATATGTTTTAAAATATTTAAAGGATTACTTTTTAATATATGTTTATAATAAGAAACTTTGTGCGTTGCTTCTTTTTGAAGGACACACTCCCAAAGAAAGTGCAGCCAAAATTGTAATTATATGCACTTTTAATCAATTATTAAAGCTAGCAAGCGATCTTCGTCATCGTTAATGACGTCGTATTTTTAAGTACTGCCTGGTTCACAGATCAGCTGATATAATTTGGAGAGGTCACAAATACACACAACTGAACTTTGTTGCAAAAATAGAAGGGGTAGCTTAAATCATTGGTACCAAAAAGCACTTGATTGGCTTCCTGATGCACACATGAATCACTTCAGAATCATTACTGCTTTGAGCTTGTATTGTAAACATTAAACAGGCTTATCAGAATGGTGTTCGAATATTGTGCGCCATTTTATACTCTACAACAGTAGGTACCTACAAGCTAAAAGAGAAATCTTAAACACACATGCTAATCAAATCATTAGACTTTGTTCGTTTATGTGGTCCTTAGGGAGCATTTGTTTTACATTAACCTTTTAAAGACATCTCAAAGAAATGTGGGTTTGTTTGTATTTTTTCTGTTAGCATAGTGAAACCAAAATTGCAACATCAAGGATGTGCTTCTACAACATTGGGTAAAGCGTTGTAACCAAAACCATGAAATATTTAGTTGAAAATAGAGTAACTACCCTAATAATAGATATTCAACTTAAAAATGTGATATTTTATATAAACATCATTCGAGGCAGAAGATAGCCACGCACACATTAAGACAAATCTGTAAAATTAATTATTTAATTAGGTATGTGCTTTTAAAAACAAATATTTTGGCGCTTATTTTAAAAGTTACTGTACGATGACCAATACTGGCGCAGTCTACTGCTAACACAGTTACCCAATTTAAATTTTGGATATATCAGGTTTTACATGTGTACCGGTAATTACACAGTGAGTGATAATAAATATTTTTGAAGCAGAGTAAAAACCGAAAATGAATAAAAGTAAATATTATTTATTTTAATTTAAGCAAAGAATTATAGCAATCAAAAAATTACTCAAAAACCGAACAACATATGTTTCATTTCACTTTCATTCTATTGTTTGCACCCTATCATAAATATTCTCATAAAATGTAAGTTGCAAATCCTAAAGAAAATTGTTTCTCATAATTTTATGATTAAAAGTAGACCATTTATCGAAATATGTATAAAAAATAGAATCTATGTCAAGTAGAGGTTAAATTAAAAGAACTTGTGTCGAACACAATTCTATGAAATTAATTTTGCTAGAACTATAAATCTATCGCACCCGTAATACAAAACTTTTATTTTTGTTTTTCCTGTTGCATTCTGAGCTTAAAACGCCTGTTTTAGGCTTTACGTATCCTGCATATCTAGATATTAATTGATATTAATATTGAATTTAAAAAATATGTCATTTTGTATCTTTCATTTCTCTGTAAAAACTTTTACATTGGTTCCATAAAAACCCGAAAATCGCCAAAACGTTCAGGTGTCGATTAATAGCTCTGAATTTATTTATAGTGCGTTAAAAAAGTCAGGAAAAATCCGAATAAAATAGAAATACTTCTTTTTCTTGAGAAAAATTATAAAACATTAAAATGTCATAGGTTTCTAAGAGACAATTTTATACTGTCAAGAACTATTCCTTATATTTCTGAATAAATAGAATAAATTACAGATAGTGTAAAACAGAAAATATTTTTAAGATTAGATCTATAACTATAAATAGAATAAATTCATACATAAAATTCTTGTGGTTAGAATTATAGTATTTATTGTAGCCTCCTAATATTAATTAATTGAAACAATATTTTGTGGACTATAATCTGTACTTTAACTTTATTGTAAAAATTACATGCTCTTATAGTACCATTATAAACTGGAACAATCAATACAATTATAAATTTATTATTTTTGGATTAGTACAAAGTTAGCTCATCTTATAACTTTAAACTAATAAAAAAAATAATAAATATATAATTGTATAGATGGTTTCAGTTTATAATGGTACTGAGGCAGATAATATAGTTATCGAAACGTATAAGAAAAACAAGTAATTTATATAATGAAGTGTAAATACAGCCTGTAATACACACAAAACATTGTTTCTGTGAATTATAGTATTTATAACCATAATTATTGATCGGACAATTATTTTAAAAAAAATCTGATGCCGTTATTTATTTATTTTTTCAATCAGTGAAGAAAAAATTATGCTCTTCTAATACTGTAAATGAAAAATATTAAGATATCAAAAAGTTTATCTTTAAAAGAAGTGTCAGAAATGTTGGTATTTGACATTTTGGCACACTTCTATACGATAATGAAATTGAAAAGTATTTAACAGAATCTAATAAACTAAATCGTTTAAAACACTAGAGCTAATTTATTTAAATATTGTAAAGATCTGAACAAAAACACATTCGTTGATGCAATATTAATTTTTGAATAGTGAAGCTTATATCGATTTTAATGAATATTATGTCGTCGTAACTTTTGAAAGATCATTGTAAAAACTACGCTTATTCCATTAAAAAGATAGCTTTAAGAAATAATTGACATATCTTATTTTTTTGCTAAAAAAAAGTAAGTTTTTATTTAAGCATTATCAGATTTTTCGGACGTAGTGTATATACTTATTTAAGGCCATTTTACATGGTCAATTTTGTTAATAAAATATTTATTTTTCATGTCGTTTATTATTTTGTATTGAACAAAGTGACAAGCAGAGGAACAAACCAATTTTACAAACACGTGTCTCATTTCAAAACCTCCCAGAATCGGTGTGAGCTTGTTAGTACAAAAGTTTAACTCCTAGAATATTAGATTTTTAATTTTGGATATTTTTTCTTTGTAATTTTAGGCTGAAATGGCATTGAAATCCGACGGCTTTGTCGATATCGACATGTCTACTTTAGAATCGGTTTTGGGACGCGAAACTTTAAACTGTAAAGAAATGAATCTGCTAGAGGCAGCACTAAATTGGGCAGGTGCGGAATGCGTCAGGCAAGATATTGAACCGACACCACAGAATAGAAGATCTGTCTTAGGAAGTGCATTGTACCTTATAAGAATACCTACAATGACGCTAGAGGAATTCGCCAACGGTGCAGCTCAACTCGGAATTTTAACGCAGCAAGAGACTATAGATATATTTTTTCACTTCACCGCAACTAATAAGCCAGCATTGCAATATCCGACAAAACCTAGAGCTGGCTTAAAATCTCAGGTACTAATATAACTTTTATCAGTGGGTATATATAATCATATTTTTTTTTTTTTGCAAGGTTTGTCACCGGTTTCAATCGTGTGCCTATCGTTCGAATCAATGGAGGTACAGAGGTCGCTGTGATAGCATACAATTCTCGGTGGACCGTCGCATCTTCGTAGTAGGTTTTGGCCTTTACGGCTCGTCCAATGGCGCTGCGGATTACAACGTAAAAATCGAACTGAAGCGATTGGGACGCGTTCTAGCGGAGAATAATACGAAATTCTTTTCGGACGGTTCCAGCAATACTTTCCACGTTTATTTCGACAATCCCATACAGATAGAACCGGAATGTTTCTACACAGCCTCGGCGATTTTAGACGGCGGTGAATTGAGTTATTTTGGCCAGGAAGGCATGAGCGAAGTGACTGTGGGTACAGTAACGTTTCAGTTTCAGTGCTCTTCGGAGAGTACCAACGGAACCGGTGTGCAAGGTGGACAGATACCCGAATTGATATTTTACGGACCCTCCTACGAAGATTGTTGAAACTTAATTATGAATAACTATTTCCGTTTCGTATTGTAAGGTGTGACACTTTTTATTATCGTAATTTATATTGTGCTGTGAGGAGGAATCCTTTTTTTTTTAACTCTTTTTATATATATTTTTTTAAATACGCCCTTTAATTTCTTTCATGTCTTGTAGTAGTATTGCTAATATATAACTAAAACTATACTCTTGAAGTAATTGTGTTCACAAATATACAAATAGAAAGAGACATTTTCGGCGATAGCAGTAATGAATGAAAAAGATATTTTTCCAAATGTCGGTTTCCAATTTTTTCCAATATTTATATAATATTTATCTTTGAACAAGTGATATAACCTGCTATATAAATATATATACACAAGAACAAATCAACAATTACTGTCTAAATATAATCTAAAGAGAGTAGAGAACAATGCATTTATATAATACTTACTAAGATTATGTAGTGATTTAATGAGAATTTTGCTCCTATAAAACTTCGTAAAAATTATCTTCTCAATAATTATACAGGGTTATCAGAACCTTCTCGAATATATATTGGTAATCATAATGTATAATATCGGATGTAATAATCGTTACTTTATGACTTCGGACAATTAATTGCATAATCATTTAATTGTAAACAATAATTATATAAATACCTAGCAAAAACTTGCTTACATTGCCATGTTAGATCTACTATATTACTCCCTATGTGATAAAAATTGTTTGATAAGAAATATATATTCCTAAGTAGTTCTCATGTGTGTTATTTCCTGTTAATTTAACACTTAATACATACGTAATAAGATTTCTTGCAGATATTTTGGCTAGTTTAAATAACTAATGTGTTGCAAAACGTTTCGACAAATTTATTGTCTTTTTCAATTGCTACAATGTTATAATTTGTTTTCCCCTCTTAACTTATAATAAATAATTTTAGTAGTCACCTTAATTATTTCATATTATCTAATAGATGTTCTAAAAACGACATTATTGTTTCATGTTAATAGACATTAAAAAAAGACACTACACAAACAAAATATTTAAGTAAATCAACGTATATGCTATTTCTTTTGCTAGTATGTTTAGCAAATAAAGACTATATGAATCGGCAATAAAGTTTCTAAAATAATAAAGAATAGATTTACACCATTTTCTTCTCTTTTTATATAAATCATTTCCAAAATACTTCCTTTGCAATAATCTTGGTTTTATCTAAGTCAAAAGTGTAAAGAGCAATTTTCTTTTCATGTTCTTTTTTTAGAGCACTTAAATTAGTTCAAAGGGCTTTGTAATATTCGATGCTGTTTTTAGGTATTGCTTGGTTTGACCAACATACACCCCTGAATAATCACTACTAGGAATTTTATAAACCAAATTAAAATCAATTTGGTTCGTTTTTTTTTTTCTATTTCTAAGGTAAATTAAATTTTTTATGGTATGTATTAAATTGGGTAATTTATATTGTTAGTAGAAACAATAAGTATGGAATCAGCAACATATAAAGTTTCCGCTTGAAGTTAATTTTGCTATAATTCAATGCTAGACATTTCATTATATTGAAAATATGTTGATGTGAGTATTATTCCTACAGCATTTTTTAATTCATTCCACTTTTTTTCTCTGATTCGTTTCACTAAGTTTATTCGTTATTTTCTATTTTTATATTATTCAGGGATTGAAGTAAATTAAATAATTTTTTCTTATATAATACTGATTGCTTTTTGTTATTTCTGAAATGGAATTTTCCAGAAATTTAAAAGTCTAGAAGGGACTTTGGATACATGAGACAATCGGTCGCAGTGGTCTATTAGGTTTGTGGATTTTCGGGAGTCTAGAAAAACTAAAGCTAAAAACTATAAGTATCAATTAATATCTAATAAAAAAAATGAATATTAAAGTAATTAAAATTAAATCGATGTATGTAACAAAATTAATACTAAGAAAAAAAAATATTGCATACGTCAAAGTCTTACTGCAATTTATCGAAATTCCATAACGATGGAAAATGTATCAAAAACTTAATATAGAATAATCTTGGGGTAATGATGGCATTAGTGACTTTTTGTAAACAAACAAATAAATAGCAGGGGGTGGTTGAATTACTAACGTAATTCGTAAATACCTCTTTTGTATATGGTTAATTTCAAACAATAAAAAACTGTCATAACTCTGTTTAAAAAAAAAAAGATTGCGCTGTAATCGAAAATTATGGGTCAATATTTTTAATTTATTATTGCAAGTAACAGAACTTTAGTTACATGTTATGATCAAATGATGAACTTTATAGAAAAACTGAAATCTTTTGTTTCTGCATTAGAAAGAAAATATACGGCTACCAACTGTTTGCTATTATTTATGTTTTTCTTTGTGCTCTCTTGTTTACTAACATACTGCTTTTCGTATTATTGACCTCGATAATTTAAAATAAACTAAGTACCGCAAATTCGCTGACAGCCAAGCAACACTTTTATAGGTTGAATATTTTCGTAAGTGACTCAAAAAACGTATAGGACTGCGCAAGTGCTCTAAACGAGGCAAATGCTCCAAAGAAAATAACTTTGGCCTGGTTACCTAGCCACAACAGCGTGAGTAAAGAGTAATGGGGAAGCAGATGAAGCTCAAACAGGGACCATTGAGGCCCTTCATTGAAGTCGTATATTGGGACACAACCAGATAAGTAACAAAGTCTATAAAAAATGGATACTTGATAGGATCAAATAATGGCGGGAAACCCACCTACATAAAGAGAAGCAAATGAGTGTTTTAAAAAATTACTGAATTCTTAAAAGTATATGCTACAAAGACGAAAGTCAAGAAGACTGTTAAGACGATAGTAGAACCATTGACTAACTAAATAAATGTATGTCATCGGCCAGATCCAGAATCTGCTAAGATCGAGGGAGATTCAGCAAAGGCAAGGTTTCTACTACTGATTGAAGTAGGAAAACCAGCTATGTGGTAAGCCGTTTTCAAGAATAATAGGTCTAATTGTAAATATGAAATTAGGAACCTGAAAAGGTAATAGCAAGATTATGTCTGAAAATTCCAGCCCAAATCAAATGTATCTGTTGTAAAATCAGCTCTATCATCCTTACGTCAAGAAATCAATAGTTAAAAGTGAAATTCAATAAAAGCAAGTCAGAAATTATGTAGTCATGTCATTTATGGGCATGTTGTGTTTGTTTATTAGAAAGTTTATTATTTCTAATGCAATTTTATTACTTCCATTAACATTTATTTTACTTCTAAGTATGTAGTGATTAATTCTGAGATGAAAGATTACTCACCAATTGAAGGAATATTAATGGACAAAGCCTGCGACAATCTCATATAGGTACGGCCCAGTTCATAGCAACATATTTGTAGCACGTCACTAATGTCGATTAACATATCTAATAATAATTAAGGATAGTATAGTAATAGACAATTTTAAAATTAATATGGAAGGTTGTGATTAAAGGCGTATTAACTAGTTCAAATTTAAAAATGCAATGCAGTAAAAATTATCAATCGAAAATATAAATTGAAAAACAATTTCTGTAATCCAAAAGAAGCCGAAGAAATGAGCAGTGATGATTACTCTGAAAGCCATTGAAATATGATAATAATTAATAGGTATTGTTTCTTTTTGCATTTATCAATAAAATCGTCTATTAATTTTTAATTCACAAAATATTAATCCATAAAAAAGGATACGATCTGTTCCTTCAGTTCTGCAAGTTAAATAAACACATGCAGCATGTACTAAAGAATTTCTACGTCCTCTTGTTAAATTCTTCGCCAATGCCATTTTGAAAAAGTTAAATGCAGTGTCGACACAGTGAGTATTCAATCGAAGTTGATTGCATAGTTGACTTATACCACCGCGAGCCCTCTTCAATGTCAGCTCCCTAGATTCGACACCAGACATCCCCCGAGACACATGAAATGCTGAAAATTATCGTCTTCAGCAAATTTCATTTTTGAAATATTTACTGTACCATTTCCAAAACTGGTTCCACCTCCTTTCGAATCTGAAGATACAAATTGTCCGATTGTGTTTGCAGTTCCATTTGCGCCTTCTTCGAATTGTACTTCCGCTACGATTATATTATCTTCCAGAACAGAGCCACAGTTCGTACAAACAGCGTCTCCTCTAGCCGGATCGACTTCGATGTCGGATGAACCGCAGTTCTTGCATTTTCGGGACGCTGACATTATAAAATGTGTGTAAAACCGTGATGCTGAATGCACAAATGATCTGTTTTGGAAGTATTACAGTGAACCAGTCTGAATGTTATGAGCGCAGCACATTTACTGTTGAAGTTTTATTAACTGGTGTCCTAACCTAAATGATGAACATATGATCTATATGACATTTCGTATTTACACTCTCCTGCAATATAAGAATATGAAATAGCCCTAAACCGGAATAGCCAACAGTAGAATATGAATTCAATCGAGAAGAGAATGTGAGGTAATAGAAGAGTAATAGGGCTTCCCCTTCCAATAGTTATTTTTGCACCTCCGTCCAGAAACACTGACTTTATATTACTTCAAATCGTGATAAGAGTATTGACGAAACGTTATACAGAAGGAGCTCCAGGACGCGGTTTCAAAATTAGCAAAATTAGCTAAAACATGAGGTTAGCCTAAGGCCGGCCGCAAGTTGAACGTAGCACAGCACAGCCCAGGATTTTACGATATAGAGAATTACATCACAGATTACATTGACGCTAGCCTGTGCTGTGCTGCGTTCAATTTGCGGCCGGTCTAATAGTTTTTTTTTTAGTACCTCTCTATTAAAGTTACTAAAAATAATTGTTGAATAAGTTTAAACTTGGCTAGGACATGAGCGACACTTTTGACTATTTTATTTCTATTTAATTGGTTTTAATGCTGTTTTTATAGGAATAAGGGAGGGATTGTAAAAAAATATGTCATTTCGAAATACATTAATATATTTAAGTATTCACAGACGCTTCTTCTTGTTTGAATAACGGATAACCCTTACATACAATTTTATTAATTACAAAATGTAATAGGTGAACACTCGATGTTAGGTATTAATTAAGTTAAGGTATTTACACAATTAGAAATATTTACAATATGTACATGGATATACAAAGTATTATTTATATATAACTAGTTTTTAGTTGATATATTTTGTTCACACGATATTCTTCTTATTCTAAAAAGGAAACAGGTCCGACCGATAAATTTTTACTTCGCAATATTACATTTTTTTTTTTGACAAGAAAAGATTTTTTTACTCTTTATTTCATTTTCGATAATTTTAAATTATCACATTTACGTTTTTTTATTTATTTATCTCGTAGAATATGTACAATATATTTACAATGTTCCATAGTATCACGCGCACAAAAACGAAAATCCAACAAGATGTGATATTTTTTATTTTCCATTCAACGATAAAAAAAAAACAGTTCTAATTGTTTTTGTCCCTTTAGTAAAGGTAACCACTAGAGATCCCTGTAGAGAAGTGTGATAAGCATAATTTGTAAACTTTGTACAGATTTAATTTTGCCTTTCTGCAACAAACCAACAATTCCTTCAGTCTCAACTTTAACAATATGGAAATCACACAAACATCAACATCATCAAGTAGGCAGTCCTTTCCTCTTTCGAAATTTAAAACGTGTGGCAAATTAATCTGTACAACGCTTACAAAGAGGTAACTTGTCAAACAGTGCTTTCTTTTTTATTAACTAATGGAGTTTCCACGGATGGTTCTTCTTCAGTGGTGGCGAGTGATTGCATGGGTATGGGCGGGTCACGTGGTACGTTTCTTATTCTCTGTTGAGGGACATGACCGCGATATGGAACTTGATAGACGCCTGGTGGTAGATGTGCTACTGGTCCATACTGCCACTGGGGTTGCTGTCTCGGTAACGTACATTGGGTATATGGATTCATCACTGGAGCAACACCACTATGCTGAAATACAACAAAAATATATGAGTATATTAGTTGGTTTATACACATGTATAGGCTTATTCCTTCAAGAATGCTAAACTTTAGGCGTAGGTCAGACACATTTAGATTTTCGATTTGGCGATTGAGTGAGTGACAAGTATAGTCAACCATTCAGAAACGAGAATGGTTTTGATGCTACGAAATCGCATGTGACTGTTTTGAACAGCTTTGGTAGCGATGGAAGCGATATTGCGCGTGCGACTACCAGTGAGGTGTCAGTATTTGGTACAGTTTCCCAGTTTGCACTGGGCTTTCTTTTATTACATTGGTTATAAATAAATTCGGTTTAATTTGAATTTATTCATTAATTAGAAATTCTATAAAATTTCGTTCGTTATTTATATTTTGGGGCATATTGATAGATTATAATCATAATAACATCAAAATAACATACGTTGTTGATATTGATAATTTGTAGTAATTACAATATTATTAATAATATTATAAAAAGAATGAATAATTATTATTGTATTTCTCCTCCTGTAATGTTACACACAAAAAATATTTGCAATTCCTTTTTAAAATAAGAGTGTACGGGGTAAAATTGGAAAATTTAATAAAAAAAAGTGGGTATATTTTCTAATTTTTCGTAATTTTAGTCGAAACGTTGCCAGAGTTTTAAGCAGGAATTATAATCAGTTTTTAGTGTCTGCAACAAATAGAAATTTAACTACAGAATAAAACAAAATAAACTATAAAATTCTTCTTAGAAACATATGGATGAAAGGTGGATACAGTGTTACGTTCCAAACTCTCGCTCTAATTTTACAAGTTTCAAGTAGACACGCATAATAGTATGTGAATTTAAAGAAAAGTGCACTTTTAGTTCATGACTTCGTAGAAGAATTACATTTTATGCAATTACAATTCGTTATTTAAATTATAGTAACTTAAACATACACATAGAAGGTTTGCACATGTGTTTATTTTAATTTAGTGCACATCACTTGATGCACCATGAGTACCATGCTGTAAGGTAAGCATAAAATGTTCTTGTGGATAATAGATACAATGTTACACTTTATCAATTAGCAAATATTATTTTAATTTTTCAGAGGCCTCATGGACCGAAAACAGACAAGACACTAAAAAATGCCGGCGAAGTCATAAATACTGGTGAAGATAGTGGAAAACAAAATGAACAAATCAACAATTCTTTTTTCTTTAAGCCTTTGAGTGTTTGCTTTAATATTTAATGAATAGAACCTATTTTGTCCAAAACTTTGGTGTCTTTACAATTATATAGACAACACCTTTCCTACTTCGTGTCAAGCTGTGCACTTGAGCGTTGTAGCACTGTACCCGCATAACCAGGAACAGTGTTACACCTGGCATAATCAAATGCTTATTCTAAAGTCTGAATAACATTTTAATTTATCGTCCATATTGGTTTTAGAATTTTTTGGCAAATATTCTAAATTAAAGATTTGGAAAGAAAACCGCAACATTGTTCCCACAATTCATACTTGTAGTTATATGCTAGTTTTTCTATGTTTAGCCGACATACTTTCTTCGGTCATTTTATGCATTAGCGACTTACAACCCGGTAGTCTCGAGGGTTGAAAGTTTGGTTTGTGTCCCCTAGGAAGCGGACATTTTAACTCTTGATTTATTAGAATTCAATTGTGGATAGAAGTTGAGTCACGATAGTAATGAAAGTAGGTTTGTATTAAGAGTAACATTGATGCCTGATTGATTCTTTGATGTTTTTTTTTATGTCATTGCAGATTCAGAAAGTACGTAAACAGGATCGCCGCTCTAATGAATCTGAATGCCGATAGTGACTGAAGAACATACGAATTATTAGTCAGCAACCATCATAATTAGCTACATATATATATATATATGCATAATCATTAGGAAGGCCATTTTTCCCTTTATTAGAAGACCTGAAATAGATCTCATTCAACAAGATTCGGTATTACCTAAAGGCCTGGACTAGTTCAACGTATTCTAAAATAATAGAAACCGCAGTTGGCGAAATAATATTATATCTTTTACTAATGAACCAGTTAATTGTATATTGACAGAGATATGTACCTACCGTTTTTTGTGAGAAATTCCTTGTTCAACCAATAAAACGTGTTCTAGCGATGCATATCGGTACTCAGTTTACAGCTATTTCTTTGTTAGTATCTTATTCGCAATAATGATTTTTAGAGAATACTCAGATATATGGGTAATGACGTTATAGTCAAGTTACTATAGGCATTTTTAGTATTTTTTAAACTTTTCGAAATAAATGGCATTTGCAATTTTGCCATCCTTATAAAACTGGCTGTCCCCTCTCCAGATACTGCCACTATAATAAAAACTTACTAGTTTCGTTTGCGTCGTCATTTCGTGCAAGGGAATTCCATTCCTCAGAGTGCAGTAACCGATATAACCAGAGTTGCCTGCCTGGTGCAATAGACTTCGACTGGGCGAAGTCTCTATCGTGGAGATGTGTTGCCTTTTCCGACCGAATTCCGTCACGTCTTCGGAATCGGTCGGTTGAGGTATTATGTCCGGATTCTTCTCGTCGCTATCGCATTCGCCGCCGCTTGATTCGTGCTTCGATATCGGGCTGCCACCTGCGAAATCTAAATCAATTTAAAGTCGCCATTTCCTCGGTGCTGAAATCTTTATTCGCGATAAAATAAATCGGGCTTGTAATATCCTGTAGCGGGAAAAATAATATCTACCTGTTTTATCACTCAACGTTGGTCCGCTGATGGACCCTCTATGTTCTGTATTCGAAGTGGAAACTACTCCATTTTTATGTCGTTTTCTGCGTTCATCGTGTTTACCGCATTGAAGCCTCAGGACAACAACCACCACCAGAGCGACGATTAGGAGAGCGGAAACTACGCCGATTAGAACACTCATCATCGGTGTAAATCGGAAAGTATCCCGTTTAGTATCTGAAAATATAGAATGGTTAGATTTTTTTAAGCGCAAAAATAGTTGTTGTCCTACACGAATCGGCTTTTATTCAATTATTTATCATCTAATGGCCTCATAAAAAACAATGACTTTTTGTAAGACCTTTCGTTGAAGCTAGCCTTTCCTTCCACAGTACCAAATTGAATGTCGCTAATTAGTATTAACAGCTATTGTTGCTGCTACTATACGTAATAAAAATATAATACTCGGTATTATATTTCTAATTCATAATTAATCTAATCTCTTCTAATTATATGATTACAAGAAACGTTATAGAGCAAACATTAGTATAAAACAATATAGAACACAAAAAAGACTTTTTGCTCCTCAGTAATCTATATATCTTTGCTAGACTTGAACTCTGTAAAATGGAATTGTTAAATTATTTTTATGCGGCGTTTCGTATACATGAGTTCTCCATTCGCTGGAAAGTGGTGACGATGGACAACAACATACTTCAGTAAAGTAATTTTTCCGTTTTAAAACAATCTCGACAACTTTCATCGCTTTCTAATTGACACGGGGCTTTCGGAAAAATGAATACTCTGTTGGCGGTAGTTGATGTAGCGCAGAACAAAATAGAATACATGAGTCTACTCTGGAAATTTGTATAGTGCGCCGTTTTTGCTGCGTCATGAGTGGCTATGCACTTCATTCTTCTTATTGTATGTATCGTAGATGAAAGCTTTGCGGTCATGTCCTCAATTTGATTCATCCATGACAGCTTATTGTGCGGGATTAAGCCCAAGTATTCAAGAATCAGGCGGTGATGGATCATTCGTAGCACATAACCTTAAATATTGAGTCTTTCCTTAGTTTAATTTTATACCATTCGCTTGGAACAACCTTTTGTATCATTCAGCATAGTTTCTGTTTTAGTTTTTAGGCCGTCACTGGTCTCAGCAGTTATGAGAAATGAGGAAGGAAGTGTGATCGGTATATAATGAAGTTTGTGTTGAAGAAATATTGCAAGCTAACTCATTGGTATATATAATGAATAGTTAGTAAGGGACCCAATATATACCCTTATGGCAATCTTTGTATTAAAATTTGTATTGTTGACGTAGTGTTTGCGAGCTCTACTATTTGATACCGTTCGGACAAGTATGACGCCAGGAGCTGATATTGGATCCCAGTAATATTACAAAAATGTAATTTATCTAAAAGTATTGCATACTGCACACTATCAATGGTCCGACCGCTTGCTCAGCTTATAAATAAGTAGGTAAGTCATTTCCAGAGGGCAAGTTTCCAACTATCCTTAAAACCTCCGTAGTTTCGCCCATTTATAAAAAAGATGCTCGTGATGATGTTGCCAATTACAGGGCTATATCGTTAAGCTCTAGTTTTTCCAAAGTCTTTGAATACGCCATGTTATCTCGACTTCTATATCATTTAGAGATTAATAATATATTGACCAATCGGCAACATAGTTTTAGGGAAGGTTTCTCAACCATCACTGCCATAGCCTCGCTTATAGGTTCAATATTGGACTGCTTGGGTCGGGGTGAATACCCGGCGGGTATTTTCTGTGACCTTAGTAGATCCTTTGACTGTGTTAATCACTCATTATTAATTGAAAAACTCGAGTGCTACGGTATTAGAGGAGTGGTTGCCGATTGGTTTACATCTTTTCTGTCAGATAGGACGCAATTTGTTAAAGTTAAATTCAAATGTAATCAAAATATTAAATCATTTCATTCAACCTGTTTGTCTGCCAAGATTGGGCTTTCGCAGGGATCGATCCTTGGTCCTGTTCTTTTCTTATTATTTATAAATGATATAACTAATTTTATTGACTCACTAGTCATATACGCGGATGATACTTCGGCCGTCGTTTCTGATTGTCGTATTGAGACATTGCGGGCGAGAGTCGACTGCCTGGTGGGCCTGTTAGACCAGTGGTTCGGGTGCAATGGGATATGAATATTGCCAAGACGGGCTTTACAGTATTTAGTGCTGCCCGATCGAGGATGGAGGCTTTTAATGCTGATGTTAATGGTGTACAGGTTGCTCAGACGTCGTCTGTGTGGTTTCTGGGCGTGCATGTCGACGTGGGTAGAGCACTGTAATCACCTTGTATCTAGGCCCAATCAAATATGTTTTCAAATTAGAAATTTAAAATGCATTCTGCGTATCGAACATGTCTTGTCTTTTTATTACACCGAAGCTCGTTCCAGACTTTCTTATGGTATCATATTCTAGGGCTCCTCGAGTTTCTCTTCCAGAGTATTTATCAGCCAAAAACGCATCATTCGCTGTGTTGCTAATATAAATTTTACCGAGTCTTGTCGGCCGTTCTTTGCCAAATTTAAGATTTTACCTTTACCAAGTATCTACATTCTGGAGCTTCTCTCGTACATTCACTCAATGCACAAAAAATTCAGACTACCATACATACAATACTAGGTATAACGACCTGCTTAGGACTTCTTGTTTAAACTGTCTTTGCTTGGCGTGGCCATCTGGCAATGGGTACCCGGCTGTTCAACGTGCTTTCTAGCGATTTGAAGGCTATTCAAAACCCTAAACTTTTTAAAAAAAAGTGTGCGTGGGCTTCTTCTGGACCACTGGGTGTATTCCATTGATGAATTGCTTGTAATCTTTGACAAATAATCTAGACTTGGTGCTCATTAATCGATTTGTTAAATATTGTCATTTTTACTACTACTATTGTTTTCATTATTATTATCTGCGTGTACTCCATTATTGAATTTCTTGTAATTTTTAACAAATAATTTATTCCCTCAGTCACTAAGCCGGCAGTACGGCTTAATGGTCCGTTGCATCATTGTCAGTTTTGTGCGTCAAACAGCAATATGCACAACAAGTTGTTGGATGGGTGACCATTTCAATAAAAACTTCTGCCTAAGCGGCTCGGTGTGCCCCCCACCTTCCCCGACCAGAACTTTACCTTTTTCTATTAGTCACTGGGACCATCAATCGGTTTTCAATTTGTTGAATATCTATTATTATGTCATATTGTTCCATTATTTCCATCGTTTTGTTTGTATTGTTCCTATCATTATTATCACCAAAATTACTACTTTTTTATAACCTTTGTTGTAACCATGACAATGTCAATATCGGAGATCTCTGACAATAAAATTATTTATCTATCTATTAAAGGCGTTACTCAACTCACAGCACGCCAAGTCCAAATGCCTTCACTATTATCTCGATCATCTCATGTACTTCCGTAACTACAGAAGTCATCTGCTTCTCAGTTAAAGGGTCATTTTCTCAAAGTATACCAATAATCTATTTAGCATAAATCTCTCAAAACATTCAATGCAACAATCAATCGATATGAACGATATAGTTGCTGCAGTCATTTATATCTCCGTTTTTATAAATAGGTATTGGTATTGCCTTTATAGCTTTTAATTCCAACTAAAAAACTCATTGTTATGTATTAATTTTGATATACTTTTTTCTTAATACGTTTTACTATTGTAATTATTTCTTTTTCACTTGTTTTCTCTAAGAATTTAGAAAGATTTATTGATTCCTAAGGTTAATTAGAATAGATCGCATCATTCCTACTGCTGCTTCGTTGTTTTTCCACACTGAATTTGTTCTTCTGGAGTTAGAAGTGTTTGTTGTTCTGCTTATTTACTTTCGTTTTTGTTTCTTTGTTTATAATAATCCACATCATTTTTTGTTTGTTACTAGCATTTTGAATCTCTTCGGCATTTTTATTTTGTTCTACTGTATTTATATACTTAGTGAACGTATCTTTTTTTATATGCTCTGTACGCGTTATACGTTTCTTCGTTGTCGACATACGATTTAGATCTTTGTTTGTTATATTTGAATTGTTTTTTGTTTTTCAGGAAAAGTTCACTAAAATTTTAGGTAAAGATGTCGTGGAAGACGCTAAAAGCTTCTTGTGACGTACCTTTAAGAGGAGAGTCCCAAGGTATTTCAGCCATATGTTTACGGAATGACTAAATATTATTTTTATCCATATTTCGTTGTAAAGTCATATTTCGTTTCAGGTGCAGGGAAAAAAATACGCATCGCTAATTCAATCGCACAGGCTTAGATGGCGTGTAAACGTGATGAGAAAATAAAAAAAATAAATATGTGAAATAGATCTGAGAGATACTTTTAAATTTTATCTTAAAAGAGTTAGTGACAATGGGGTCGTTCATAATTTACGATAGCACCGAAAAATAAAAATGCTAAAATGTACAACAGAAAAAAGCGAAAATCCATAAATCTGGAAAAAGAAAATTTATAATGCCGAGATGAAAAAGGCTAGGGATTGATAATGTCCCAGCCATGGACAGATGATGAATGAAAGGGGTATGTCATGATAACATAATCTCTCCTTTTATGTCTGTCATGAGCTTTCCGGCAGTACTCTCGAAATTTGTTGATTCTACTCCAGTATTACTAGACGAAGCTTTTATATATAAAAAAAAAATGCAGAAATGTAGTGTTCATTTTTAGGCCGAGCAAAATGCTCTTACATAACTACTTATCTTACTTTGGGATCTGATAAATATCACTGTTAATTACAGATAAAAAAAAATATAGCTATTAATTTAACGTAATGAATTGTGAAACAAACAAGACATAGGAAACTTTATTACATTATTTATATTTACTTATGGAGAGACATACAATCTATTGGCTGAGAAGCTTGCAAGTAGAGGAAAGCGAGGTTTAGGGTTTTGGGCAAAAAACGGATTTATTCATGCCCACTTCATAGGCTCGTCGTTTGCGAAGGCGCGCGAGTTACTATTCAGTTTAGTGTAAAATAGTAATTTTATCGCTACACCGATGTCTTTCAGTTACACGTGTTCATCGGTCGAATAAGTCTGTTTATCTTATTCTTATTGCCCTAGTCGCCCAATGCCATTTCTGATCGAAACTTTGCTATGAGATATCGATTATTTCGACGGGAGCTACAGCGGTAGACACACGAAATATACACAAAGAGTAATCGAAGATTTTTGTATCGTAGAACTAGGACTTGTATGTGTTGATACATGCCTTTTATAAATAAATGCTCCTCGTATCCCAGCCATCGCTTTGTGACTAAAACACTATATGTTTACGTAGTACATATTTTCCATATTAAATATACTAATTTCTACTGTATCTGATTCTTTTCTTGCAATACCAGTCAATATTTTGCTGCCCATTTGAAATTGTGTATATACATACATATATTACTATACGAAAGACACCAATTCAAAAATGAATTCTATTTTATTATACCTCATGGTTTTCTAGGAATATAAAACATCCTTCTTGCGTTAGACAATATACTATTTAGCACATGTCCACCTTCGCGTTTAATGGATGCAACACCGATCGGAAGCCATCTTTTCTATTATTTCTTCAAGAGCAACAGGTTTATTTCAGCCGAAGTCTACTGTAGTTGCGTCCACATTTCTTTGAAGTTTGAAGAAGTTTGTTTGAGCTCTCGTATCGGTCGAGTACTTTTCATTGAAGCGCAATTGGGTTGCGGTTGGTGCTTTGATGTGGCCATTTAATAATTGGAATGTTACACTTCCGTTCCATCGTTTCTAAATATTGCCGTCAATGTTTGGAAAGGGTATTTCGGAGTGATATTTTAATGCAAAATTAAGGAGACTATTCTCATCCATATGGAACTGCATTCCTTTTTAAAGTTTTCCTATAGCGTTCTTCTTTTAAAATCACATTTATTTGTTTATTATTTTAAGAGATCTGCAAATCGACAGAAATCTTTCGTTATACTTTGCTTTCACAGAAAGCTTTTCTTAACGCTAACGTACTGTGGCCAATGATGAATTTAATGAGGAGCAATTGGGCTAAATATGGAGCTATTTGTTGTTGATTTTTATGAAAATTTTTGTTAAATAGGAATTTATTGAAAAATTAAGTGACATTCGGGATAAATTAGAAGAAATTCAATACAAGTACCTAATATTTATTTTTCGTTTTAAGAGCATTTTCCAAAGCTTCTTTCTTTTTTCTGCAATTTTTTTCATAACTAGCTTTTTGCCCTCTTCATATTATCTCTTCAAATTCTTCTTTTTAGTTACATTTGTGGCGATGATAACCTTTCCACGCTTTCGCGCAAACTTGTATAAAGATTTTGGCTTTGCTTTTGAGTATGGATTTATTCGCTCAGCAGAAATAATGGAATCCAGTAGTGTATATATGGAAGGAATTGTTGCATGGAATTATCTTATAGTGGAAAGACTAGGGAGACTAGAGCGGGGATATAGAAGGAAGATTTAAAACAGTTATGATCCCGCTAATTTCTCTTTATCTAGACTTAAGTTTTCAAGAAATACTATGATTCGAACGGTTTGAGGTACACAAGTAAAAATAATTTTACTCTCGGAAAATATTCTCATCGTATGGTATTTCCAAATCCTAATTTTACGTTCTCAGCCATTGTCGCAGCACAGACCAGGAAGCACATAGATAGAGAGAGCTTCGTTTGGTTAATCTGTTCGTTGCACAGTGGTCGTACGACGGCCCTGTGCGAGCCGGTTGTCAAAACGGGATGGACCGGATCATCACGTTTTGACACCGGCGTGTTGATTTGACCGATTATGTACCTTTTACATCGTTACAATAATGTTTCAGAGTAGTAGCTGTTGCTGTGAGAGCGAAGCACCCAGGGTTACGATCGGGGTGTGAAACAATTTAAACAGTGAAAGCGTGTTTTAAATCAAGAGTTTATTACCACAAAATATGTGTGAAGTACATCAAGTATGTACAATGTCAAAAACGGGTGAGAAACCAAACATATGTGTATGCAGTTGTAAGCAAATGTATGTGTAATCGTAAACAAATAAATATTCGCGGTGTTTCGGAAAGCTTTTAAATTTAGACGAGGAATTTTAACGGTTTAAAAGCTGGTGATGACGTGAAATGAAAATCTATATAGCGGAGTCGGGTCAAAAATATGCGCACGGTTATAACGTGCTATGTCGGGCCAGAAAGGTGTGCCGGACCCAGTTTTATGAAACGAGGATGATTAGGGATAAAATGCTGTGTACATCAGTGAGCTTTGCCGATGCGATAGCAATAGCAGGGAAGGCTGATAGAATGTCTGCGTTGCATCAGAAGCTGTGCCGACGCCAACTGCCAGGAATAACTGGGAATCTCTGACCGCATCAGTGAGCTGTGCCGACGCGTCTGCCAGAGCATGGAAAGCTGGACAGAGAATACCTAGAAAGCTTAAACGCGCGGTTTATACACACTACAACGGTCCCCAACGCCGTCGCTATGGTTGGAGTTGAGCGTGCGTGAACGGAGGTATCGTCTACGGAGACGATACTCGCGTCGTTAACAAGAATAAATAAATAAAAGCTTAATTAAACAAAATAACATACTGTAGTAACGCTACCGCCTATGGGAAAATCAATCAAAAGAAAAAGAAGTAATGATTACTTATCGATAAACTCAAAATTTATACTAACATGAATTTTCCCCTAGGACGGCACGTTACAACTTGACTGTTTCGTTTTCAAAGAACGATACATGTGGTTCTAGAGTACAGATTGCGACATAAACTTCTTCGTCCAATCAACCGTTTTAATGCTGCAATAAAGCAATTCGCAGTTAAGTCACTTACAACTTCGATGTGAACAGCTTTGGTGTCGGACTCAGAAATAGTGTCACATGCACTTTAGTAGTGATTATACTCTACCTCGTTTGTACGATTGTTTCAGTTGCATAAGACCCGCATAATTAACACCACATTGTGAGAATGGTCTAGAAGATAGGATAATTCGATAACAACTGCTCATGTTTAACATTGTAGTAAACGTTTATGTTCATTATTGACAATAATTTCACTTACATGGTGATCGTATGCTAATATTAAAGGCAATTTCTCATTGGTGCCCAGTTTGGAGTGTTGTAGTCTACCATCGACTCTCAACAAACTCCTTTGATCTAATTGATCTTAGTGTCAATTTCTAAACTTTTATCTCTTTTGCAAATGTTTCTTTTTGTAGTGATTTTATGATGGATTATATTTTTGAATTTTGTTCAATTCCATTAACGTCAGTTGTTGAGTGTGGTTGGTCTTGGACATTTTGAATTGTGATAAAATCGTTTACAATATGCGATCACACTCTGTCACTTACTCAAGTCTAAATACTTAGTTAAGACCCAGGAAGTTCGTTTGACTGCAGCTGTGCAATATTCGTCGACCTGAAATTCGAATGTCGCCGTTTCTTTATTCACCAACATTTTGGGCTGCGCAGGCTAATCAAGTGCCATAAATGACAATCATGACGCTTCCACCAACCTCTTTCTTTAGTGATTTGAAAGCGTTAGATCTTGCCACACTATGCTCGCGGGATTGCGTGCTGAACTGACATATCTCCATTCACACCCAATCATTAGTTCTTGTATCTCAGCAATTCTTACCGAGACAAAAGTTTTGAATGATCGAGAAGCTTTTATCAGCCATCGCAATACTATGGTGGAATCTGACAATAAATATGTTTCATTCGGGGTAAAGCTTTGATTGAATTTAAAATCTTCGTGTATAATATAGCTAAATGTAAAGCTGTGCATAAGAAGGAAGCGAATATAAGTCTGCCCATTGTCACCCTGTCTCCAGTCAACGGCACAAATGGTATCTTGTAAGTGACATAATAAAAGAAAGTTGCAGTTTCTATGGGAAGGAGTTAAGTTCCAGACAAAAATATTATCATTACCTTTATCCAACCTTATTAGTTTCAAAGTACTGATGGTAGTATGTTAAGTATTAGAAATGTTGATATAACTTTGCAATTTAATGTAATTACAGATAGGATTGCGTTTGCACAAAAGATACGTATATCATTACTAAGAGTAGGTATTTTGCTTTGGTTTCGCAAGCGCTATCCCACCAGGTAACTTTAACAGCGCTCTAAATTATAAATCAAACAACATTGCTTACATCTAGAGCCGGTCATACCTTTCTCGGCGGTGAGTTGTTTTTCTGGTAAGCGGAGCGTGGCAGCCTGGAGCACGGCCGGTTCGCTTCTCCCCTTGGAATTGTACGAGAACAAGGCAGCTTGATATAGTGCGCCGGGTTCCAGGCCTGTGACGGAAAATCTCGCCACCGGCGACGATAAGTTACCTTTAATTTCCTGGCTGTGACTCTCGCGCACCTAATTTAAACAAAACACCCACCAGTTATAAATATGCAAGGGAAATAGGGGAAAAAGAAGAAAGAAAAACCTAACGGTAACAACGGTAGCTCCGTTTACGTGGCCGGGAGTCTCTTCAAAAGTTTAATATTCGCGACACGCGATTCTGAAACTCTTATTCTATTAATTTTTTTTTGCAAGGTGTCGGAATAAATTTTGGCATTATTATTCGCACACGCTAAAGGCCTTTGGGGGAAGAGAAAAGAAATGTTTCCAGAATCGCTAGTGTAAAGAAAAAAAAATTGCCTGTAATATCCCATGGCGAATTTTCTTCATTTGATACGGTTATTTTTGTAGGTACGCACTTGGGTATTTGTGTTAAAATTTTTTCGTGAAATTCTTGTACAAGGTGTACTGGCCTTAGACAGGTACGAAAACTGAACAAATTTTCCAATAAAATGGTGTTATTTTAAACATTATTCCTTGAATAAGAGTTCTACAGTCAAAAATTAGTGCAGAAAGATAAAAATAGTGTTCCTTACATAAACTAGGCTCCTCTGTAGCTGTCAGTATATACCCTTTATTGAAATGACTACTAAAATAAGTTTTAAATTGTTTCTATATAGGCTACTTGTAAGCGGGTGGATGTTTACCCAACGTTGTTTCCGCGATGTTTAAATATGATATTTCTGCTCAAAGCTGAATTTCTGTCTACTACTTAGTAATTCAAAATTATAAGAAACTGTGAAGTTCTTGGGAAGATGTCGAGCTTTTTACAAGGGAAGCATCCAAACCGTCTCACATGTTAAATAAAACTGCAGAGCATTCTAAATCGCTACTTTCTGTTTCAGGGAAACTTTATGTTGAAGGTGTTATATCTACCCTTCAAATTTCGATGGTATTAACTTTTTTGAGATTTACATTATTGTTATGAGCAATGGTAAACATTTTTTATGTTGATTTTACTTATATAAAATGAAAGTTAATTCATGAGAAAAAAGCGGCTCTTTTGAACAACTTTTTTATTTATATTAGGTACATACATTTTTCAACAATATTTCGACCAGATCTTTGGTCCGCTTCTTGCTGTTTAATTTGATTTAAAATGAGAGTTGTTTCTTTAGGAATATAATACATATTTTATATGTCAGAATCACTGCTTAGTTTAATTATAAATTAAGAAGAAGAAACTGTTTAAAGTATAAACTATGTTTGAAGGGAGGGTTCACGGTGAAAATGAATTGCTAATTGTACGTAAATACATCAAAGCAATAATTAGGCTCGAGATTTCAATCCCATTCGATCATTCGGCGTACAAAATTTTATTACTCGGAATGTCCCGCCATACAGCCTCTCGCATCCCCACCAAATTGTCGATGAAACTAGGCTGGTGGGGACGCGAGAGATTTAATGGAGGGACATTCAGAGTTATAAAATATAATGTAAGTAATTTATTAATATAGGATTGTTAGATATAGACAATGCTGTAAGTAGAATATATAATTTATAGTTATGCTATTGGCATTGACACGTCATAATTACGTAGTGCATCACGTGTACACATTGTCAAGTCGATTATACTATAACCTGATTTAAATATTTTCTTGATGCTATTATTTGTAAAAGATAGAAGGAACAGATGGAGAAGAAATATGTACTTACATAGAATAACAATAAATTATATGAAAAGATAGGACAGCATCGCGGAAAAAGAAGTTAGAAAGAACAACAAGGAAATCATATTGCTTATGAAAGACTGTACTATCAAGAGTAAATAGCTTGGTCAATGCCTATTGCTTATTTGAAGGCAAAATTCCGCGAATAATAAATTTTTCTACTTCTATCATCATAAATTTAGAGAAAAAGATGGGCATAACTTCAACAATATCGGAAACAGTAAAGAAACTGTGTTCAGTTTTATAAGGACATTAAAATAAAGCTCAAAGTTGCATGCCCGATGGCATTCCCAGTATGCTGTCGAAAATGACCGATTCCAGCAGCTTGTTGGCCACATAGACATGAGCGTGTCGTTTTTGATTTGCTATGTGCCATAGGTCGAATGTAGTTAATCAGGCTTCCCTTTCGACAACAATGTCCAAGGGTGGTAGGTCCAGAAGGGTTTCTACTGCCATATTTGCAAACCTTTGTATGGATGTTAGTTTTGTTGTGGCTCTGACTGGCTACGCTTCTCGCCATCATGCTACCGCCGCATATGTTATGGTTGGAGGTACTATCTATCATCACATATGCGTAAAGTGGCTTTGTGGATATTCCCTAAGATTTCCTAAATAGACTTCGACAGGTCCATAAAGATAGCCTCACATTGCAAATAATCTTCTTTAATAATTGTGGATTCTAGGTTAGTGTCTTATTAAATAGGATATTTGGGATTATCTGCAAATTTAAGTTTCAGTAGGTGGTACTAATTGGTTCTACTTTCCTCTTCCTGGCGAACAGAACAGAAATTTGTTGCGAAAACATAAAGGATGTGCATTAGTTAGGTATTGCATTAAAACTATTAGTTTCAATTTAGATAAGCATTTCGAAAATTTTAAAAGAAATGTGTACCATCAAAATTGAAAGAATGATTGGTGTTGATGTTGTGGCTGGGAGATTCTTTGCAGGGTCGACGTTGGAGTTCAAACGAAGGAGTTCCTTTCCCCTGCCGAAAATTTGATAGTTTGATATCATAGGGAACAACTCTGATTGGTGGACGCAAATCAATTTACTTAAAGCTATGAGAAACAGAGTTGTATGTATGTATGTGTGATGTTAGGGTGATAGTACATTGCGACCTGAAAGATCTACTGTGTCCCCTCTTTTCGCTGTATTTACAGCTGGCCGTCCAGTCTGAATTCTTTTAAAAAGGAGTAGAATGCCCGTAGGCTCCAGATTAGGTAACTCTCCCTTTTCGATTTCACATGCTCCCAGGTGCAGCGCCCTTGAGTCGCACAGTGCAGCGCAGTTTGTGAGTAGATCGATGGATATTTCATCCTGTTCCCCACAAAATCTACATTCGGCTTCCTTCGCTATTCCAAGCCTGCATAGATGTCCGTTCAGTTTACAATGGCCTGTAAGGATCCCTGTCAATATGCGAATATTATTTTTACTCAGGTTGATGCAGGTCAGAAACAGAGTTACTTATAAATTGGAATAAAACAACAAAAATTAGATTGTATCCACAAATCCAATACAGCCCTCCCTAATCACAACATTAACACCAATCATACTTTCAATTTTGATGATATAAAAATTCTTTATTACGAATCCCACTGTCAAAAAGATTTTTTTCTTGAAGTGTACTGTATAAAAAAAAACATAAGGAATATATAAGGAGCAATTTTCTTTTCTTTTGATATTTTATGATAAAATAACGAAAAAATTTAATGAGAATGTGACTTGCGAAACGACATCTACTGACGCAAGTCCACGACTTAAAAGCACTAGGTATATCCAATTTAATTTTCACTTCCTAACGTAGAGGCAGATCTTAAGTCTAGGTAATTGAATGTCAGTTATTTCGTATTATAGCTGATTCTAGTATGTCCAAGTAATTGCCCCTGTACACACAGAAAGCGAACACGTTCATTACGCTTAGTTATATTTTTTTTTTATCTTCTTTCTTTATCCTAGTGAGAAAATTGAACGCGGGACAGGATTCTGGGCTTAATACCAGCGTTCGTTCCGCTAGGCATCTATGAGAAAATTGGAAGTTATTGCTTGAAACACACAACTCCTGCCATATATCTTTCTATCTATAAGTATACACTATAGATATATTTCGACGAAATGGTTTAGCCTAATTGAAAATTTAATTAAATTTTGATTTAGTTATATTTAGTAAATTTAGGATGAGAAGGATGTTATTACAAGTGAAAGGATATATTTCATTTCTTCATTGGAAATACCTCAATTCATTAAATTAGCGCAGTGTATAGTCTGGCCTTCCCGTTAAAAAAAATATTTATTCATCTCTTGAATTAAAATTAACATTTTGCGGACCCACATACTCATGTAGGATGTTCTTGTGGGCATACCTTCCAGTAATTTTAGAGAACAGCGATGAAATGCTAACAAAAATATTGGAAAATCTATTTAAAATTTAATTGCTCTACGAGTTAAGGTAAATTTATAAGTTATTCAAAATTACATTTAATAATTTTATATTATTGTTAGAAGAAAGTGCGATGCTTTCCCTTAATTCTTTTTATTCTATACTTCAAAATACTGTTGCCATTATTTAGATTGGGCAAAGATCTGGATACTTTGTGCTTCGCTCGTTTTTTAGTTAGACTTGTAATTTGTAATATCTCTTGGTTGATTGTTTACAATATGGCGATATAATTATTCAATAATTATACTTATTTTCATTACCATTATATATATTGCATTTACTTTTTTCTCCATTACACATTGTGTTCGCTATAAAATGAAAATATAATAGCAATACCTCCACGATTTCCTCTCCCAGAATTTCCAGGTTTACGTAAAATGGTTGCTTGAAAATCTATGTTTAGCATGTAAATACATGGCATTATAAATGTATTCATAAAGCTGCTGCCGTGATATTACTTTTTTCCAAATTAATATTTTAAAGTCTAAAAATATAGTTTATATCTAATATCTTCTCAGAGAAATGAAAATATTTTGTCAAAGATTTTTGTATTTTCAAATATTTATGCATTGACATAACCATTAAATGGTAAAATTAACTAACAAGCAGTGACATCTCATTAATGTTTCAGTATTTAGTTTAGTTTAATTTATTTTTCGTCATCAAATAGTTCAGTCTACATAATAAAATACATGTGAAAGAACAAAAGGCTGTATGTAAATAAAAAGACAAACAACATATTACTTATTGTTAATGTAAAAAAATGCTGTCACATTATATAAAGTGTTTTTAATAAGAGAATTTTCACTTTGTTTTCGAATATTTTACTGTTTATAGTGTTTAAATTTCTAAGCAAATGGTTATACATCTTAACTGCTCAGGATGTAAACTACTTTGTGTCGATTTTAAACGACGACGGTAAGGTAAGTATAAGGTAATTTTCGCGGTTTCGCATACAATATTCATGCAGGTCTACATTTTTACTGAAACGTGATGTGTTCAAATAAACGTACTTGGCCAAGTTGTAAATGTATACGCTGGTAAGCGCATGTATTCTTTCATTTTTGAATTTTTTTCTACAGGAGTCACTATAACCCATGTGTGGAGAAGGTCCCCATATTACAATACCATAAAAAGCAACATTGTGGAAATTAGCATAGTAAGTGTTATTTGCTGCCTTCTTGTATCCCTCCATGTCGGTCCCCTGTTCAAAGCACCTACTTCGGTATCCAAGAAGGCAGATATTGAACAATATACAATATGATCCAGAAATGTTGATGTACGAATTACTTGGGATCGTAAGACAAAACAAACCAGAACCAGAATATGCAATAGATAATTATGCAGCAGCTATGGGACACACAGTGTTTATGTTACCACCATATCATTGTGATCCCAATCCAATTGAATTAGTTTGGAGCATTCTTAAAAGAAAAGTAGCATCGCAAAATGTCGATGGAAGTTGTGATATCGAGTCATTAATTAGGCAAGCATTTACTGAAATTACTCCCGATTTATGGCAAAGAGAGTACAAGCATATTACTAAAATTGAGAAAGGGTACATCAACAGAGACCAACTGACAGAAGAAGAGCAAGAATTTATTATAACTTTAAATGATTCAGATTCCGACGTGGATTGGCTGGATTCTGATGAATTATAATAATAATAATTATAATATATACCTACAGTTTATATAATCTAACATACATATTTGATAAAGTATAGCACATTCCATGTACATATTGTTACATGTATTATGTAATATTAATGTTTAAATAAAGAACCATTGCAGTTTTTTTGTCTTTTTTCTCAGTCTAAATTTTTTTAAAAAATATTACGTTTTTTAATTATTTTATCTTTCTTATGGATTATTTTAACTCTTATTCAAATTCGAAATACGTGCTTCACAGTTTACAATGCATTTAAATCTAGCGCGCTAAAATTTTTCTCTCGAGTATACTCCGCAAAGCAAGGATGCTGCTTGAAATGACACGGTAGCTTGATTTGACTATAGTACGCTATTAGATTAATTTAAATTTCACTTATTTTTTAAGGGAAACATATTTAGTAGACGCCGCAAAACTCTACATCCAGAAGGTCTATAAACGATTGTTTTATGTTCTTGCCTAATGTAATGATTTTTATATACAGGCTGGCTCACCACAATCGCCTCGGTTTATATACGAAAAGTGGTATCATATTTTTAACATATTTTGATTAGAAGTTATATGGATTCATAAGGAGCATCTTTTAAAATTATTATCTCCAATAGTTTCTTAGTAATTTAGAATTTTCTATTTCAAATACTAGTGCCTAGCCATTTATTTTTCAAAAGTAGGCTTGGACGAAACTGGTTTCCTACATGCTAATTAAAAGGTCATAAACAACAAATGTAAATACTTTATTAAAACGGATAAATTGAAATACCTAATAAAAATACTAATGTTCTAACAAATGTTCAAAATGGTGACCATCATTTTCAAGGCATAGGCGAACTCTTTCTTGAAATGAATCTTTCACATTAATTAAAATATTTGGTGGTACAGTGCGAAATGCCATTCTTATTCGTTCTTTCATATTGTCGGCTGTTGTTGGTGGTAGGTATATCATAAACAATATTTTTGATATATCTCCATAAAAAAAATCAATACTGGTTAAGTCTGGCGATCTTGCTGGCCAATTCTGTGGACCGCCACGCCCTATCCACCTACTGGGGTACCGTCTATCAGTTCATTTCGAACGTTTATTTGGAAGTGTGCGGGAGCACCATCTAATTGCAGCCAAATTCTTTGTCGAATATTAAGAGGTATATCTTCCAAAAGTATTGGTAAATTGTCTCTTATAAATTCCAGGAAGATGGCACCGTTCAAGTGGCCATCAAAAAAGTATGGGCCTATTACGCACTCTCCAACTATTCCGCCCCACACATTAACAGACCATCGATGTTGACGATCGGGAGTTTTAAAGAAATTGGGATTCTCGTCACTGTAATAATGAAAATTATGCCTGTTAACTAATTCGTTGTTATGGAAAGTTGATTCATCCGAAAATAATACATAAGTAATCCAGAAAATGTTCATCATCTCCTAACTTTTCTAGAAACTATAAACAAAATTCAATTCGCCGGTCGTAATCTGTTTCCAAAAGCACTTGATGCAGCTGTATGTGGTACGGATAAAATTTGTTTATCTTTATAATTCTTCCAATGCTTCCTCTGCTTAGTCTTGTAGTCTCACTTATTTTACGTTGGCTTGTATGCGGATTTTCTACAAGAGATTCCATAACTAAAAAATTATTTTCTTCATTTCCGGTAACTGGTTTCTGTCGCTCCGTGTTTTTATAGGACACACTTCCTGTTCTTCGGAAAATTTTCAGTAAATTTTCGAACGAACGAATAATATTTCGCCAGCTAGGTCTGTGCTTAGAGGTGTACCACAGGGGTCCGTTCTAGGACCGCTTTTATATACTATATATACATCATCGTTTCATAAATTTGTGAACACATGTCAGATGCAGATGTATGCAGATGATACTCAAATGTATCATTCATTTTTTATACCTGAATATCAAACTGAAATACATAAGGTTCAGGGTGATTTGGATGCGTTGGTAGGGTTTTCAGCTCAACATGCTCTTGTTATAAATCCTTCTAAGTCAGCGGTTGTCGTATTTGGTAACAAAAAACATGCGTCTGCGCTACATGATCAGGTTAACATTCGGATTAACGATGTTGTACTGCCTGTAATTAAGGAAATAAGAAATTTGGGTTTAATTATTGATAGCACACTTAGATTTGACTCACACATCTCTAAATGTATTAAAACTGCATATTTTAGTTTAAAGCTTATATATCCTCACAGACAGTACTTAACTATTGATACCAAACGAAGTTTGTGTGAGGCATTGGTTCTGTCACATTTTAATTACTTTAGTTCTGTATATGGACCATGTCTCACGATTGCTAATTCTGCTCGCATTCAACGCGTACAGAATTCTTGTCTGCGCTTAATATTTGGGATTAGAAGGTTCGAGCGAGTGTCCCACAGGTTGCGGGACGTTGGTTGGCTTGATATGTGTGGTCGTCGACTTTTGCGCGCTGCTACATTGTAAAAATTATTCTGAACAAGGAGCCTAAAAACTTGTTTAGAAGAGTTAGGTTTCGTACAGATGTTCACACCTTAAACATTCGGTTTAAGGGTACGTTGACTCCTCCTGTCCATTCTACAACTTTGTTTGAACGGTCATTTTCTTATAAGATTAGCAATGTCTATAATAACATTCCTGAAGAATTTAAAACCTTCAATTTGTCTACATTTAAAAAACAAATGAAAAGGTATCTGTTGAAATTTAATTACGTGTCGTGTGTGCGTGCCATCTGAAGCAATCTCCTTATTACCTTATTTAACTAATCACATTTCCACTGTTGCCCTTAGATAGCTAGAATTATTTTTGTGTATGTGCATCCAAATATATATTTACCTTAGGTTCATTGCAGAATTTAGATTTAAGTTTAGATTTAGGCAACTTGATCCATTTTCTCAGTTTCACGTAATCCAGGTTCAATGGAAGAACAATTCAACTATTTTAGTTGTAATTGAATTGAATCTTGTGATCTTATTGTTTTGATAATGTTAGGTACATATGTTTCATTTATACGCTGCTTTATATGAATTTTTTAGTATTAATCTAGAGATTTTTAGATAAGGTTAATAGACGCTTCATATTATGATTCTGATTCTATGAATATATATTAATAAATTACTTACTTTCTTTATACGGTAACTGTTTCCATTGTTAAAATCAATGATCGCCACTGTCAAGGCTTAATTTTCTTTTAAAATTTCCTTGCAATATTGTTATTTATATTAGTATTTTAAAAAAAAGTATTTTGTGCGTTTCGTGCAATGTTAATCGTAAACGATACATGAAATTATAATAATACGTTTCTTTTTCCACATGTAATATACAGTTGTAGTTATTAGCTCTCCTTTTACAGCAAAGTATGTTTTATTTAGAATTTACCATATTCCTAGTTTTATTGTTGTAGAGAAGAAATATTTGTGCGCAACTTTAATCTGTGGTATGCAACAATCACAAACAGGTGATTTGATTTGTGTATTTTTGTTAGCTTCATGCCAAATTTGATCTAAGATATTAAGGAATTCTCTCCCCGTTGGGAAACACATTTAAATATTCTTTGGAAATTTGTAATTTATTTACATGTACAATAATTGAAGCTGAATGTTTTTTTTTTTTTTTTCTTTGTGCGATGTACTCTTGTTTTTTGTATGTATATTATAGTGTTATGCTATAAATTATTTCAATAAGGATGTTTATATATATATATATATATATATATATATATAAGTGTATGGATGATTTCTTGGGTAGCGGCATTAACTTAAACAATTATTCTATTGTTTCTTTATTTTTGTTGCCAATATTTCGCATCAATCTGATGCTTCATCAGGGCTCAACTACAATATTTATTATTGAATGAAATTAATAAGTATGTAAAAAGTATTACTTACAAACGTGAAAACAGATGTGAAAAATCTTCAACTTAAGAATCTACGTTTCTCACTTAAGGTGAATTTGTAACACTGTCGCTAATTTGTAAAATAAAATTTAAAATTTTTTAAATTTAAAATGTCGAAACACTAAGATTACCGAGTAAATACACATTAAAAAAGTCACATTACAAAAAACGGAGACGAACAAATTCCACATACGTACGGAACAAACAACAACAGTCAAGTGCGTGAAGTTATAAATTTAAGTAAAGCCCGGTAAATAGTTGACTGTGTACAGTCTTGCACAAAATAAATTGAATTTATGATAAAGAGTATAAAATGTGTTATTTTGAAAAAGTGAATAAAATGTTGAATGAATGTATACTAGATTATTAAATTTAATGAAAGATTGTTTAAGTTATTTTTTGTTTAAAGTTAATAAGAAGGAATAAATGATGTGAAGGTTGTCTGTGTCTGACCTAAAGTTCATGTTTTTTTCACATTTCTTAATTTGAACCATCTCTAAAAATTCTCTTGCTCTCTTGTCTCTATTAAACTGTAATATTTTGGTATTGTTGAAATCTGGAGTGTGTTTATTGACTGTCATGTGTTGGGTGAGGGCACATCTATTCTTTTTTGTTTTTATGTCAGAGGAATGTATAGCCAATCTAGTACGTAGCCACGTACTAGTTTGACCAATGTACTTAAGATCACAGTCCCTACATGGGATACTGTAAATTAAATTAGATTGGAACATTTTGTTGGTTTTATCTTTAGTGTTTGTGAAGAAACTGTTTACTGTTTTCAGATTATAGTAAGCAAGTTTAAAGTCGTAATTGAAAATTTTAGATATTTTAGTAGTTAGTTCAGGTATGAAAGGGAATCTGAAATATTTAATCTGTGTAACTGTTTCGTTGTTAAGGTTGTCATTAGACATGGTACGGTTGATAAGGTTTTTATTAGTAGAAGTATTGAAAAATATTTTACGCAATAGAGACTCCGGATAGCCATTATTTTTAAAGATTGTGATTAAAGTTTTATAATTTTTAAGTTTTAATGTGGGGTGAGCAATTTTAGATATTCTGTTTTTCATGGCTATTACAGTATTAATTTTCTGTTTGATAGGGTGATTAGAGTGAAAATTTAGAAAACGACCAGAATTTGATGGTTTGGTATACCAGTCAATCATTATTTTGTTGTCATGAGTTCTCATAGCTTTCGTATCTAAAAACGGAACACTGTTATCAGTCTCCCTTTCAACCGTGAACTGAATATTAGGATGGAAAGAATTCAATATCTGTAATGTATTGTCAACTTCATCATGAGGCAAGGCACAAATTATGTCATCGACAAACTTCGAAATGAAGGGAAATTGAAACGTTAAAACTTTATTTATATTATCTAAGATGTAATCCATAATTATGTTGGCAAGAATCGGGCTAAGAGGACTACCCATGGGTAGACCAAATATCTGTTTATAAAATTGTTCATTAAATGAGAAATAAGTATTGTCAAATATTAATTCTATTAGCTGTAAAAATTCATTTTTATCTAGATTGGTGTTATCTTTTATTGTGTGCCACTTTAGGTCTATAATGTGCAGAACCAGGTCACAAGGTATATTTGTGAATAACGACACAACATCAAACGACACAAGAACGAAATGGTCAGGTAATTGAAAATTCTGATAAGTTTCACTGAACTGAAATGAATCTGAAACATCATAAGTACTGGTGTTAGTAAATGATGCGGTCAAAATGCTGGCCAAGAATGCAGACAAGTTATATGTGGGTGATTGAATCGAAGATACTATAGGTCTTAGTGGAACATCAATTTTGTGAATTTTTGGTAGGCAATATAACTTCGGTGAAACAGAATTATAGATAGTAAGTTTCTTATATGTATTGTCGTCGATTTTATTTAACTGATGTAATTCTTTTAAAAGACTATTTATCTTATTTTGAGTAACCACAGTGGGGTTATTACGTAATTTAGCGTAGGTGTTGTTGTCTTTTAATAATTCTTCAGTTTTATATATGTATTCTGTTTTATCCATTGCTACCGTTATTGCTCCTTTGTCCGCTCTAATTATAACAATATTGGGGTTGTTTTTAAGAAATATTTTGCATTCAATGCAAGCATCACTCAACACATCACACCTATCATTTGAGTTATGCAAATAGTAGTTGGTTAAAATATTAGTTAACCTCGATCTACACACCTCAACCTCAGTGGCAGGTACGTTTGTTAAAATCTGTTCACATTCAGCAAGAAGCCTGCCGACATCGACCTCACTCTTATTAACAGTCAAACCAAACTTGGGACCTAGTGATAACAAATTCTGAATTCTTTCAGGAACACCAACTGTTGTACGGTCAATAAACCAACCCGTATTGTTGAGAAAAAATTTTTTTGTTTGATTGCTATTGATTAATTCTTTGAACTTTTTTAAATTTTTGTCTTTAACTATTTTGAAACATCTTTCATATTTACCTTGAACAAATTTCTCATAATCAGAATAAACATGAATCGGTACAAGAGATAGAGCATGTGATTGAAATTGAGTTATTAATTTTTCTAAATACCTTAAGTCAGACATCGTAATACAAATCTCCATATTTAATACTCGTTGCCCCAACCTTTTGTTTAAATTTTCTGCTCTCTTCATTAATTGGTGGTCCCTAGTTTGTAGAAGATTGTTGATGTTCTTTGATCCTTGAATGACATGTTTTGGCGTTATTCCATGTTTTCTGCACCGTAGTAAAAATATCCGTCGATTCTTAAGTCTGGCGATCTTCTCAGATGTTGAAAGCCATCTCTTGAAAGTGGTGGTGGCCTCTGGTCCGTAGTTGTTGGTGATAGTTTGGAAATATCCCATTTCTAAAATGTATTTGGACAAGGAGTCTTTGCCGTTGGGGTAAATGAGTGTATGGATGATTTCTTGGGTAGCGGCATTAACTTAAACAATTATTCTATTGTTTCTTTATTTTTGTTGCCAATATTTCGCATCAATCTGATGCTTCATCAGGGCTCAACTACAATATTTATTATTGAATGAAATTAATAAGTATGTAAAAAGTATTACTTACAAACGTGAAAACAGATGTGAAAAATCTTCAACTTAAGAATCTACGTTTCTCACTTAAGGTGAATTTGTAACACTGTCGCTAATTTGTAAAATAAAATTTAAAATTTTTTAAATTTAAAATGTCGAAACACTAAGATTACCGAGTAAATACACATTAAAAAAGTCACATTACAAAAAACGGAGACGAACAAATTCCACATACGTACGGAACAAACAACAACAGTCAAGTGCGTGAAGTTATAAATTTAAGTAAAGCCCGGTAAATAGTTGACTGTGTACAGTCTTGCACAAAATAAATTGAATTTATGATAAAGAGTATAAAATGTGTTATTTTGAAAAAGTGAATAAAATGTTGAATGAATGTATACTAGATTATTAAATTTAATGAAAGATTGTTTAAGTTATTTTTTGTTTAAAGTTAATAAGAAGGAATAAATGATGTGAAGGTTGTCTGTGTCTGACCTAAAGTGGCTATACATTCCTCTGACATAAAAACAAAAAAGAATAGATGTGCCCTCACCCAACACATGACAGTCAATAAACACACTCCAGATTTCAACAATACCAAAATATTACAGTTTAATAGAGACAAGAGAGCAAGAGAATTTTTAGAGATGGTTCAAATTAAGAAATGTGAAAAAAACATGAACTTTAGGTCAGACACAGACAACCTTCACATCATTTATTCCTTCTTATTAACTTTAAACAAAAAATAACTTAAACAATCTTTCATTAAATTTAATAATCTAGTATACATTCATTCAACATTTTATTCACTTTTTCAAAATAACACATTTTATACTCTTTATCATAAATTCAATTTATTTTGTGCAAGACTGTACACAGTCAACTATTTACCGGGCTTTACTTAAATTTATAACTTCACGCACTTGACTGTTGTTGTTTGTTCCGTACGTATGTGGAATTTGTTCGTCTCCGTTTTTTGTAATGTGACTTTTTTAATGTGTATTTACTCGGTAATCTTAGTGTTTCGACATTTTAAATTTAAAAAATTTTAAATTTTATTTTACAAATTAGCGACAGTGTTACAAATTCACCTTAAGTGAGAAACGTAGATTCTTAAGTTGAAGATTTTTCACATCTGTTTTCACGTTTGTAAGTAATACTTTTTACATACTTATTAATTTCATTCAATAATAAATATTGTAGTTGAGCCCTGATGAAGCATCAGATTGATGCGAAATATTGGCAACAAAAATAAAGAAACAATAGAATAATTGTTTAAGTTAATGCCGCTACCCAAGAAATCATCCATACACTCATTTACCCCAACGGCAAAAACTCCTTGTCCAAATACATTTTAGAAATGGGATATTTCCAAACTATCACCAACAACTACGGACCAGAGGCCACCACCACTTTCAAGAGATGGCTTTCAACATCTGAGAAGATCGCCAGACTTAAGAATCGACGGATATTTTTACTACGGTGCAGAAAACATGGAATAACGCCAAAACATGTCATTCAAGGATCAAAGAACATCAACAATCTTCTACAAACTAGGGACCACCAATTAATGAAGAGAGCAGAAAATTTAAACAAAAGGTTGGGGCAACGAGTATTAAATATGGAGATTTGTATTACGATGTCTGACTTAAGGTATTTAGAAAAATTAATAACTCAATTTCAATCACATGCTCTATCTCTTGTACCGATTCATGTTTATTCTGATTATGAGAAATTTGTTCAAGGTAAATATGAAAGATGTTTCAAAATAGTTAAAGACAAAAATTTAAAAAAGTTCAAAGAATTAATCAATAGCAATCAAACAAAAAAATTTTTTCTCAACAATACGGGTTGGTTTATTGACCGTACAACAGTTGGTGTTCCTGAAAGAATTCAGAATTTGTTATCACTAGGTCCCAAGTTTGGTTTGACTGTTAATAAGAGTGAGGTCGATGTCGGCAGGCTTCTTGCTGAATGTGAACAGATTTTAACAAACGTACCTGCCACTGAGGTTGAGGTGTGTAGATCGAGGTTAACTAATATTTTAACCAACTACTATTTGCATAACTCAAATGATAGGTGTGATGTGTTGAGTGATGCTTGCATTGAATGCAAAATATTTCTTAAAAACAACCCCAATATTGTTATAATTAGAGCGGACAAAGGAGCAATAACGGTAGCAATGGATAAAACAGAATACATATATAAAACTGAAGAATTATTAAAAGACAACAACACCTACGCTAAATTACGTAATAACCCCACTGTGGTTACTCAAAATAAGATAAATAGTCTTTTAAAAGAATTACATCAGTTAAATAAAATCGACGACAATACATATAAGAAACTTACTATCTATAATTCTGTTTCACCGAAGTTATATTGCCTACCAAAAATTCACAAAATTGATGTTCCACTAAGACCTATAGTATCTTCGATTCAATCACCCACATATAACTTGTCTGCATTCTTGGCCAGCATTTTGACCGCATCATTTACTAACACCAGTACTTATGATGTTTCAGATTCATTTCAGTTCAGTGAAACTTATCAGAATTTTCAATTACCTGACCATTTCGTTCTTGTGTCGTTTGATGTTGTGTCGTTATTCACAAATATACCTTGTGACCTGGTTCTGCACATTATAGACCTAAAGTGGCACACAATAAAAGATAACACCAATCTAGATAAAAATGAATTTTTACAGCTAATAGAATTAATATTTGACAATACTTATTTCTCATTTAATGAACAATTTTATAAACAGATATTTGGTCTACCCATGGGTAGTCCTCTTAGCCCGATTCTTGCCAACATAATTATGGATTACATCTTAGATAATATAAATAAAGTTTTAACGTTTCAATTTCCCTTCATTTCGAAGTTTGTCGATGACATAATTTGTGCCTTGCCTCATGATGAAGTTGACAATACATTACAGATATTGAATTCTTTCCATCCTAATATTCAGTTCACGGTTGAAAGGGAGACTGATAACAGTGTTCCGTTTTTAGATACGAAAGCTATGAGAACTCATGACAACAAAATAATGATTGACTGGTATACCAAACCATCAAATTCTGGTCGTTTTCTAAATTTTCACTCTAATCACCCTATCAAACAGAAAATTAATACTGTAATAGCCATGAAAAACAGAATATCTAAAATTGCTCACCCCACATTAAAACTTAAAAATTATAAAACTTTAATCACAATCTTTAAAAATAATGGCTATCCGGAGTCTCTATTGCGTAAAATATTTTTCAATACTTCTACTAATAAAAACCTTATCAACCGTACCATGTCTAATGACAACCTTAACAACGAAACAGTTACACAGATTAAATATTTCAGATTCCCTTTCATACCTGAACTAACTACTAAAATATCTAAAATTTTCAATTACGACTTTAAACTTGCTTACTATAATCTGAAAACAGTAAACAGTTTCTTCACAAACACTAAAGATAAAACCAACAAAATGTTCCAATCTAATTTAATTTACAGTATCCCATGTAGGGACTGTGATCTTAAGTACATTGGTCAAACTAGTACGTGGCTACGTACTAGATTGGCTATACATTCCTCTGACATAAAAACAAAAAAGAATAGATGTGCCCTCACCCAACACATGACAGTCAATAAACACACTCCAGATTTCAACAATACCAAAATATTACAGTTTAATAGAGACAAGAGAGCAAGAGAATTTTTAGAGATGGTTCAAATTAAGAAATGTGAAAAAAACATGAACTTTAGGTCAGACACAGACAACCTTCACATCATTTATTCCTTCTTATTAACTTTAAACAAAAAATAACTTAAACAATCTTTCATTAAATTTAATAATCTAGTATACATTCATTCAACATTTTATTCACTTTTTCAAAATAACACATTTTATACTCTTTATCATAAATTCAATTTATTTTGTGCAAGACTGTACACAGTCAACTATTTACCGGGCTTTACTTAAATTTATAACTTCACGCACTTGACTGTTGTTGTTTGTTCCGTACGTATGTGGAATTTGTTCGTCTCCGTTTTTTGTAATGTGACTTTTTTAATGTGTATTTACTCGGTAATCTTAGTGTTTCGACATTTTAAATTTAAAAAATTTTAAATTTTATTTTACAAATTAGCGACAGTGTTACAAATTCACCTTAAGTGAGAAACGTAGATTCTTAAGTTGAAGATTTTTCACATCTGTTTTCACGTTTGTAAGTAATACTTTTTACATACTTATTAATTTCATTCAATAATAAATATTGTAGTTGAGCCCTGATGAAGCATCAGATTGATGCGAAATATTGGCAACAAAAATAAAGAAACAATAGAATAATTGTTTAAGTTAATGCCGCTACCCAAGAAATCATCCATACACTCATTTACCCCAACGGCAAAGACTCCTTGTCCAAATACATTTTAGAAATGGGATATTTCCAAACTATCACCAACAACTACGGACCAGAGGCCACCACCACTTTCAAGAGATGGCTTTCAACATCTGAGAAGATCGCCAGACTTAAGAATCGACGGATATTTTTACTACGGTGCAGAAAACATGGAATAACGCCAAAACATGTCATTCAAGGATCAAAGAACATCAACAATCTTCTACAAACTAGGGACCACCAATTAATGAAGAGAGCAGAAAATTTAAACAAAAGGTTGGGGCAACGAGTATTAAATATGGAGATTTGTATTACGATGTCTGACTTAAGGTATTTAGAAAAATTAATAACTCAATTTCAATCACATGCTCTATCTCTTGTACCGATTCATGTTTATTCTGATTATGAGAAATTTGTTCAAGGTAAATATGAAAGATGTTTCAAAATAGTTAAAGACAAAAATTTAAAAAAGTTCAAAGAATTAATCAATAGCAATCAAACAAAAAAATTTTTTCTCAACAATACGGGTTGGTTTATTGACCGTACAACAGTTGGTGTTCCTGAAAGAATTCAGAATTTGTTATCACTAGGTCCCAAGTTTGGTTTGACTGTTAATAAGAGTGAGGTCGATGTCGGCAGGCTTCTTGCTGAATGTGAACAGATTTTAACAAACGTACCTGCCACTGAGGTTGAGGTGTGTAGATCGAGGTTAACTAATATTTTAACCAACTACTATTTGCATAACTCAAATGATAGGTGTGATGTGTTGAGTGATGCTTGCATTGAATGCAAAATATTTCTTAAAAACAACCCCAATATTGTTATAATTAGAGCGGACAAAGGAGCAATAACGGTAGCAATGGATAAAACAGAATACATATATAAAACTGAAGAATTATTAAAAGACAACAACACCTACGCTAAATTACGTAATAACCCCACTGTGGTTACTCAAAATAAGATAAATAGTCTTTTAAAAGAATTACATCAGTTAAATAAAATCGACGACAATACATATAAGAAACTTACTATCTATAATTCTGTTTCACCGAAGTTATATTGCCTACCAAAAATTCACAAAATTGATGTTCCACTAAGACCTATAGTATCTTCGATTCAATCACCCACATATAACTTGTCTGCATTCTTGGCCAGCATTTTGACCGCATCATTTACTAACACCAGTACTTATGATGTTTCAGATTCATTTCAGTTCAGTGAAACTTATCAGAATTTTCAATTACCTGACCATTTCGTTCTTGTGTCGTTTGATGTTGTGTCGTTATTCACAAATATACCTTGTGACCTGGTTCTGCACATTATAGACCTAAAGTGGCACACAATAAAAGATAACACCAATCTAGATAAAAATGAATTTTTACAGCTAATAGAATTAATATTTGACAATACTTATTTCTCATTTAATGAACAATTTTATAAACAGATATTTGGTCTACCCATGGGTAGTCCTCTTAGCCCGATTCTTGCCAACATAATTATGGATTACATCTTAGATAATATAAATAAAGTTTTAACGTTTCAATTTCCCTTCATTTCGAAGTTTGTCGATGACATAATTTGTGCCTTGCCTCATGATGAAGTTGACAATACATTACAGATATTGAATTCTTTCCATCCTAATATTCAGTTCACGGTTGAAAGGGAGACTGATAACAGTGTTCCGTTTTTAGATACGAAAGCTATGAGAACTCATGACAACAAAATAATGATTGACTGGTATACCAAACCATCAAATTCTGGTCGTTTTCTAAATTTTCACTCTAATCACCCTATCAAACAGAAAATTAATACTGTAATAGCCATGAAAAACAGAATATCTAAAATTGCTCACCCCACATTAAAACTTAAAAATTATAAAACTTTAATCACAATCTTTAAAAATAATGGCTATCCGGAGTCTCTATTGCGTAAAATATTTTTCAATACTTCTACTAATAAAAACCTTATCAACCGTACCATGTCTAATGACAACCTTAACAACGAAACAGTTACACAGATTAAATATTTCAGATTCCCTTTCATACCTGAACTAACTACTAAAATATCTAAAATTTTCAATTACGACTTTAAACTTGCTTACTATAATCTGAAAACAGTAAACAGTTTCTTCACAAACACTAAAGATAAAACCAACAAAATGTTCCAATCTAATTTAATTTACAGTATCCCATGTAGGGACTGTGATCTTAAGTACATTGGTCAAACTAGTACGTGGCTACGTACTAGATTGGCTATACATTCCTCTGACATAAAAACAAAAAAGAATAGATGTGCCCTCACCCAACACATGACAGTCAATAAACACACTCCAGATTTCAACAATACCAAAATATTACAGTTTAATAGAGACAAGAGAGCAAGAGAATTTTTAGAGATGGTTCAAATTAAGAAATGTGAAAAAAACATGAACTTTAGGTCAGACACAGACAACCTTCACATCATTTATTCCTTCTTATTAACTTTAAACAAAAAATAACTTAAACAATCTTTCATTAAATTTAATAATCTAGTATACATTCATTCAACATTTTATTCACTTTTTCAAAATAACACATTTTATACTCTTTATCATAAATTCAATTTATTTTGTGCAAGACTGTACACAGTCAACTATTTACCGGGCTTTACTTAAATTTATAACTTCACGCACTTGACTGTTGTTGTTTGTTCCGTACGTATGTGGAATTTGTTCGTCTCCGTTTTTTGTAATGTGACTTTTTTAATGTGTATTTACTCGGTAATCTTAGTGTTTCGACATTTTAAATTTAAAAAATTTTAAATTTTATTTTACAAATTAGCGACAGTGTTACAAATTCACCTTAAGTGAGAAACGTAGATTCTTAAGTTGAAGATTTTTCACATCTGTTTTCACGTTTGTAAGTAATACTTTTTACATACTTATTAATTTCATTCAATAATAAATATTGTAGTTGAGCCCTGATGAAGCATCAGATTGATGCGAAATATTGGCAACAAAAATAAAGAAACAATAGAATAATTGTTTAAGTTAATGCCGCTACCCAAGAAATCATCCATACACTCATTTACCCCAACGGCAAAGACTCCTTGTCCAAATATATATATATATATATATAACGAACGCTTAGCAGGATGACGTCTGTTAGGAAATTTCTGAGCATAAATCCTTGATGCCAGCAAACAATTTTCTTCACACTCTCCAATTACCAAAATCATGTCAATTCTTTCTTTTTGAGTGTAATTGCTCATTGTAATTAATTAATATGTGCTTCAAACAGCCTGATACAACGGTGGCGCTATTACTAACAAGTTGTGTCACTGTCAAATAACTTTTGTTTATGATAAATAATAACCGCAGCCTACTTTTTAAAAATAAATGGCTAGGCATTAGTATATGAAATAGAAAATTCTAAATTACTAAGAAGCTATAGGAGATAGGTATAGAAAACCTTTATACAATCTTAAAGAGCATTAACATTAGAATCTAAATAAGATAATAAACACAGGGTGTTCCGTTTAAAATAAGAAAGTTATTTGCCTTTAATGATAGTGAAAATAAAAAGTATGTTTCTAATCACCCTGTATAATTTTTAAACATCATTTTAATTTTATTGCCAAGTCTAGCGCTTTGTCTAAAAAAATAAATCCAATTTAAAGCATCTATCTTAAATATGTAAGACAGCCACGCCGCTTAAATTTTGGTTTACATTTTGAAGAATAGTTTATTATCTCAGAAACGGATTGAGTTAGGTATAGCAAACGCAACAGTAACTTGCCTTTATTTAGTCCGTACTATCAAAATACGACATAATATATAGGATGTTCCATTTAAATTTTTATAACAGTGGTGTGTAACTTTTTTTTGGGTCACTCTGTATATTTCGAAATAATTTTAAAGCATGCTCCTTGTGAGTCTATATAATCCCTAATAAAAATATTTTGAAAATATTATACCGCTTTTTGTATATAAACCGATGCGATTGTGGTGAGCCACCCTGTATAAACAAAAATGTGAGTGTACTGTTTTCGCTATAAACATAAACATTATTAATTCTTACCTCTAATAAAAAAGATTGCGGTAATCCACCGTTGAAACCCTCGGAACATTTAACGGAAAACGATGTCATCGAGATGTTCAATATCGTACAGTTGTGCACTTGATCAGGTCGACCTAGAACAAGGAGAGGATCGGAATTATCGGGTTCCAATTTAACCGCAAATCGATAATACGAACGCAAACTTTGCATCACGTCCCATATACCCAGAGCTCCGTCTCTATCGTACGCCTACACGTATATAAAGAAAGATATTCTGATGAAATGTTTGCGGAATGGCAAGAAAAATGATGGAGTTATTTCTACAATAACGGAAATAAATCTCAGTCCCTCGATGCCCCGCTCGCCGCAGAATGTTTTATGTAATAACTACACAAAGCTCATATTTTAGGGTATATCCGCGAGATAAAATAATTTATTGGAATCGTTGTCAATCACAACGACGCGACCGACGTCGCTACAGTGAAAGGAGAAGAAAAAACTCGGAGACCTATTTTTGGTTTAAATTGATCTCGTGAGGGGACTGGTAAATGATACGCGGCCTCCTCATATCCGAAGTCGGTGCTTAATCATGCGATAAGGGAAACGTAAGTTTCCCATGGAAAAATATTATATATTTTCCAATCTCGGCGGGCATGCCCGTAAAACACATAAAAATATTTTTCTTCCCATTTAGTGCTTACATGGAAAAATATATATCGGGGTAAAATAACGAATTCTTAGATATTCTAAGGAACTTTATGTGTTCTGGGTAACTCCAAACATTATTTTATGAAATATTAAAGGTTCAGATGTAGTAATGCGAAATGCTCGTAATATGTAATGTGCTAGTAGTTAAAAATTTTAACTACCATAATCATAATTCCTTATATTCTTTAATACCTTAATACAGCGTTTCTCAACCGTTTTGCATTTCCGACCACAATTCTCATCGCGCTCTCATTTCATTGAAATCGTAATTGTAATCTTAGTTTCTATTTAATTTAATTATATTTTGACGCTAAAGCCATCCTACGATCTTGTTAAACCTTAAAAATTACCACAAATGGGTAAATTTATTGATATTTGGCAACACCGATCCGCTGCATTGATAAAATCAGAATCGGTTGCTCTCTGTCTCAAGTACACCATATCGGACATCCTCGCTGCTTCGCGAGAAGTTCCCATTTGTCTCGAACATTCTAGACTGCTTGCGCGGCGTGCATAAAGCTATATCTCGTTCCACCCAATCTCAGTCGAGTCGATTCTTCTATCTGTACCTCTACCGTGAATGTGCATGTTGTGATTTGCGTGTTATCTGCAATTTAGGATATTCAAGTAGCTGTAGAATTATATAGTGTATATATGCAGAATCATGGATACATTTTTAAGTGGGCGTAAGCGAGCATTAGACGATAGTGAAGCATCGACAAGTGCACAGACGAAAATGGTTCCGAAGATAAAACCAAGAAAATATTCGCAAGAATATTTAAATTTTGGGTTTATCAGCACTGAAGTAAATGAAGAAGAAAGGCCTCTGTGTGTCATTTGCTCAAAAATTTTGGCAGCAGACAGCATGAAGCCGAACAAACTTAAACGACATTTGGAAACGCTTCATAGTGAGTACGTTGGCAAACCCCGAGAATTCTTCGAATTAAAATTAAAATCGTGTGAAAAGCAAAAATTATTTTAAAAAAAAACTTTGTAAATGAAAAAGCTTTACTTGCCTCTTACAAAGTTTCATATCAGATAGCCAGAAGCAAAAAACCTCACACTATTGGTGAAGAGGTTATCCTACCAGCTGCAATTGAGATTGTAGAAACTATGTTTGGAGATTGTTTTGCCGAACAGTTGCAGTCCATACCTCTATCAAATGATACTGTTGCCCGTCGAATTGATAATATAGCTTCCAAAGAAATGAGTCCTGGTCTGAATTTTGTGCTAACAACAGTGGTAACCGTAGTAAATTATATAAAAATGAGACCACTAAAATCAAGAATCTTTTCTGCACTTTGTAAAGACATGGGTGCAGTACATTCAGCGTTACTGTTTTATTGCGAGGCAAGATGGTTATCACGTGGGGCATTTTTGCAACGAGTTTATGAATTAATAGTTGAAATCGCCATTTTTCTAGAAGAGGAAAACCGACCGGAAGCCGAGAACTTTCGGGATGATTTATTTGTGATGAAATGGTGCTATTTGGTCGGCATATTCGAGAAATTAAATACCTTGAATCTTCAACTCCAAGGAGCAAACGCACATGTGTTGGATACGAGTGACAAAGTTAATGCTTTTTGTAGAAAACTAGAATTGTGGAGTAGAAATGTAAAGCAAAAAAACCTAGAAATGTTTGCAAATTTGGATGAATGTGTCAAAACTTACAAGGCTGGAGAGCAACATATAGCAGTTATTTTGGTAACCATTGAAAATCATGTAACCATCCTGGCAAAGAATTTTAAAAAGTATTTTCTTGCTGACCTCAACTTGATAGCAAGTTACGAGTGGGTTAGGGACCCATTTCAAAATACTCCCAGAGGTCTCACAACTGCCGAAGAAGAAATCTTTATAGACTTCACGGCAAGTGGCGAAATAAAAAGACAGTTTCGTAATAAATCACTCTTTGAATTTTGGGCAGGGTTAGATGATGAGTTTTCTGCACTAAAATCAAAAGCACTGCGTATACTATTACCATTTTCCACATCCTACCTTTGCGAACGGATTTTCTGCGGTGGCTGGTTTGAAGACAAAATATAGATCACAGTTAGATATAGAAAAAGAGCTTACAGTGTCAATTTATAATATTAAACCTTCTTTCGAAAAACTTTGCTCTAAGAGACAGGCCCAAGGAAGTCACTAATAATTATTAATCCTGTTTTAAATTTAATATTTTTAAGTTAATTAATAAATACGTTGTATTCTATTTATAAGTGCATTATATATCAGTGTAAACGTGTAATTTGTTTTTTATTATATCAGAATGTATGTTCCTTTTCTTTTAGTAAATTGAGTGATCGTTTTACTAATGTTTTTTTCTTATTTTTGCTCATCTTGCTCGCGACCCCTCTAGTTTTATCGCGCGCCCCACAGGTTGAGAAACACTGCCTTAATAATATAGGAATTTATATTTTTTAATTTGGGGGGAAATTGTGAAGAAAACTTTAAGCAGCTCTATCTTTCCGAACAATTATATTTAAACAAAACAGGGGATTGTTGCAGCATTGTGTAATCATAAACTAAGGGCAATATACCTCAACAAAACAATAAGTGTTTTAAATAAATAAGCATTTCACATTCCAAAAAAATAGTTCAATCACCAGCCCACTCATCGATCAATGAGTTAGTAGTAAATGATATATGGGTGAGATAATGACTATAAAAATAACAGTATCGACCACATCAAGATATAATTTTTTGCTTTCGCATAGAAATTTTTCGAATACACTTATCCCAGTCTATACTCCTCTTAGTAGCTTTGCACTCTTCGCCACATCCTACGCAGTAGTTGTTACCGTCATCGTTTAATTCTTTCCCATCAGTTTCCAGTTCGGTACACTTTCGTATGATCTGTCAGACATTTTTCTTCGCCTTTGTTTTGTTTGAAATAGTGATATCCCTTTTTACTATTTTATTGCTGTTTAGTAGTTTTTTTTTTATCTTGGATGCTTTACACATTGTTCTCTGTATTCAAAACTGAAACTAAATTTCTGACTCTTTTGCCGATGGTTTTAGCTCAAAATTGGTTTGGAACGAGACAAACTTGGTCCAAGATATTATAGCAGAGTTATTTGAAGCAAAATTTGAAGGTCTATGTTCTGAAGAAGTGACAATTCTTATGCCATTGTCGGGTAGAGATATCTGTTGTGAAGTGCTGGGGTGAGAGTTTTCTATCTGCATTGTAAGTGGCAAGTGTAAACAACTTGGTTGGTAATGTTAGGTCTAAAGTTCAACATGAGTTACGAAGTCTCATCAAATGGCACCATACCTCTTGCGTAAAATCCTTATATACCATTATCTCCATGGCTGCTTTTATCTATGCTTAACACAATAATCTGCCAAAGCACAAAGCCTATTAATTTTCCTCGTAGGATTCGCTTTCATAAATAAATTACATGCACTGTAATGAGACGATTTAATGATTTGCAAAATACCCAATCAGCGGCTGCAAGTAATGGGTGGTATGGCTGGGTATACAGAGGGAAGTGGTATCATTTTTTTCAGCAAACTCAAGCTTATCTACCGAGCTGCAGTAGGAACTGTAACCATCTAATATTATTAATACTGCTCTCATGGACTTTCTTTCGAATTATAAGTAGAATGGCATTCCTAGTATAGGTACTTATAGAATTTTGCTATAATACGGCTTAATACAATCAATAAACATTTTTAATTGCTGATATTATACAGATTGTAATATACTTATATTATATTCACTACATACATTATTATGTATAAAGTATTGTATATTTCTGCAATCTAGATTGTATTGTAATGTAGCGTACATTTAAAGTAATTTAGAAGAGGTATCCATATTCATTCAATAAGCAAAACGTGTATTCATTCTGTTTATTCAGAGCCTTTTGTTTACCTACGCCCAACAATATCAACAACAAAAATAGTGGGTACTTTTTTCTGACTATGATGAAAGTTAATAATGAAAACATTCCAGTTTGTGAATATCTATCGTTGAATCCCTATGTCCACTAAAGTTCCGATGAAATTGTGAAATACAAAGCCGAAATTAATAGAGCACTGAAAGCGTATCGGATGAAACAGGTAGATAAATATTAATTACAATGCTTAGCGTGGGCGCGATGGATCCTATCCATGTTTGTGTCAACAGACCCTTGATGAAATTACACTCCGAAATTTCCTGCGAGAGTTACAATATAACTTTCGAACCGTCAGGATTATTTTGAAATTTAATTCTTGAACTGTGTAAAATCGGCAAACAGTTCGCTCGTGTCAGTTTAATTCATAAATTTTGCGTACCCGCTGCTGTGGTTCGCGCTCTTCTCTCCACTGTAAAATTGTATCCAACAGTTAGTGTACCGAAACCGAGGCGAACCCCTTGTTGAAAATTAGTTCCGGAGTACGAAGGGAGGTTGGTAACGAGAAAGTTGGAAATTAGCTTCGCTGATAATTCAAAGCTACATGACCGCCGACAACAAACGTCTTCATAGTTACCTTCGTGCATATGCGGTCACCGATAGCTGCGGAATTACGTGTAGGTACCTATTATAAACAATACACATATGTCGGCCGGCATTTATTTCGTGATTATGCATCTAGAGAATATCGCGGAGGTAATTAATTATTTCTTTGAAGTTTCTGCAAATTTTCGTGTATTTAATATAGAGATCGGTTTGGATATTTTAGCGTAGCTCGTAATATTCCTTTATAGGTATGTCTATATGCTGGAATTCATTTTCTTGATGAAAAGGTATGTATATACCTGGATGCAGCTTCTATAGCTAATGATATACACCAAGCATTATAGATCCACTGCCATCAATGCAAATATTACTAATTGGTTGTATGAGCACAAGATTCATAGCTTCTCCTGCTTTTGCATACGCTGTTCATATATATAAATCATTATCGAACATTATTGATTAACTCCACATATTCATTACCATCCATATATATATCTTCTTGCCAATAAAAAATATGCCGACAACCACAGATTTTACTGTTTGTTATTTTGCTCACGCATATTTCATATTATTCTCGTATCTTCATCTATAATTCATAAGCATTTTTACTACGGGACCATCAGACAGAAAACCGCAACCGAAAATCTCCGCATTTTCTGCGACAGTAATTAAGCCAGCCAATGAATTGTATATTAGATGGAGTTCGGTGGAGTTCGGTAACTACATCAAAGGGGAATACATATCTCCCGCCACCGATGGTTTCGTGCTAATTAACGTAGTATATTCCCTTACTACTATCCCCAACTGGAAGTTACGCAAAGCTATTGCAATATGTGATGGGATTACATAAGAGAGCACATTCATGAATCTCATTTTGCGACAATCTTATTAGGAATGCTATTATCACAAGCTATATATTAATAAAGAGTTATCTAAATTCAATGATGCGACTTTTTGAGAATCAAGAAAGTATTCCACACTCAAAAGTTATCGTGGTTGCAAAGAATGTGTGTAACGTATTGGAGCCCGGTACTCTTCCTGGGTTCTGATGAGCTGTTTGCAAAGCATTACGACTAAGATAAATGAAAGAAAATAATTGTTTTTAGGAAAAAATATAACTTTTTCGTATTGATATGTAGCAACGAATGATTGGACTTGTTTACGGTGCGATGAGATTCTATTTGAAGAAATTCAGGTTAAAATTGTTATTCGAAAAAAAAAAAACATTAAATTAAAAAGCTCTCAGTATTTTTTAAACTACACTAAAGAGGGCAACGACAAAAATAACCGCATAGCTTCTGGACAATCTAACCAGCCAATCTTTTTAACCAAGAGCATATTTCATTTTTTTTTTTCATTCATGAATGGCCTATTTACATATTTTACTAAACAAGTAAGTTATCTAGTGCAACTCTGCGATGTACGTCAAAATGAGCTTCAACTTCTTAAGCTTTAGCTCAGAAATATCCATAATTTCCAAATTTTACTAGTAAGGGGGTCGTTACGTCTTTTGGGCAAATACGGTTTTGTTTTTAGATTGCATTCTTTGAGATGTTGCATATACATATTACAATAAAAACTATACGCTGTGCATTCTGGGGACACCACCCGCTTCTTCGAGCTCGTGACGTATACCGTGCGTGTGGGCGGAGTTTATGAATTAAACTTTATCATTATCCACCCGCGTTTCGATCCAAAGTATGTGCGCTATGCCTTACAATACGAAGTCAATAATCTTTTTGAAAAATTAAAAAAATAAATCATCAGCAGGTCCGGATGATGTACCGTGCACATTAATCAAGAGAGTTTCGGATATTTTGTGACTTGAGTCGCGCCTTTGATCGCGTTGATTATGATATTTTTCTCGAAAAATTAAATAGCTACGGAATTCGCGGAGTTGTGGCACAATGGTTTGAATCCTACTGCGTGACAGGGTTCAATTCGTGGAAATACAATACAGGAACGGTAAGTTCGTCGAGAGAGTCAGGTCTCCCGTTTTGCCAGTAGATAGAGGTGCGGCCCAGGGTAGTGTTTTGGGCCCTCTAGTATTCCTTCTATTTATAAAAGATATCGCGAATTTTTTGGCTTATTACAACATAACTATGTACTGCTGTGGTCTGGCAACCCGGTTTGCGTAAATTCAGTTTCTTTTTCTTGTTTATTCCGTTAAGCGTTTGTCAATGTTGCGAGAAATTTCAAATTGTTTTATTTTTATATAAGAGAGTTAATGTTTTGGATTGTTTAATTTGTTTATTTCATTGTTCAATTGTTTATTTTAATTTCATTTTGTTGTAAATTTTGCTTTCACTGGTACCTATTGTATATATTGTTATGTTTTGCGAGTCGTCTGTTTGCGGACAGAGCTTGGTGCGTTGTTTCGCACGCAGCCGGAGAATTTGATACTTATACGGTTGTTTTAACCTTTTGAGGTCAGTTCCCTGATAACACGTGTAAGTAGATATATAAAAATTGTATTTCATTTCTGCCATTTTGAGATTTTTGCTTTCAAGCATTGAATTCACGTTTTTGAATTTATTTCGTTCATCAAGGAACTCATTTGATAATAATTGATATTGTATTTTTGTGTACACAATTTAGATATAAGATCTGTTATTATTTTTACGTGCAGGAAGATATTTTTAAGTTTAAAGAGTTAATTTTTTGTTCGTTGTAACTTTTCCGATTTATAATTATTTGCTAATCACCTCGGGTTGGGTGAACAAAAGCATTGTGCTTGCGTTTATTTTTCATTTATTTAAATTACTTGAATTTTTCACGTTTAATTTAGTTGTTTTAAAATTTTGGGACCACGTGGATTGAATTGAAAAAAAAATTATTATCTTCCTGAACGATTTTTTTTGTCTTTTGCCTTGTTAAAGGATTTTGAATTGTCCTTTTGTAATTTAAAGCCAGCAGTTTTGATTTCGACCAGGATCTTATGTCCAAGGTTTTTTTTTCTGCAAAGTTTGTAATTAATATTTTTTTTTCTTTTTTTTTATATAATAAAATTTTTGTACATATTTACGTCATTCAAATTCTGTTCTTTTATTTTTTGATCAATCCTTTTAAATATCTGGAAAATTTATGAAAGTCAGATTTTTTATCACCCACATTTTTCTTTTCAAAATTGAAACCCTGAGATTAATTGTTCTTTTGCGCCTTATAAATAGTATTTTTGAGCTACCTAAATTAATTTTCATTTAAAATTTCATTTGACAGTTTTGTTGGTACATTCAGTACACAGCAGTACGTTGATGACATTAGCGCCGTAGTCTCCACTTCTAGCACTCAGCAAACAGAACACTAATCAAATACTTTATTGAACGATATGGTTACTTGGTTCTCTAATAACAAGTTGTCTTTAAATAACGAGAAAACCAATTATTTGATATTCCACACAATTCAGAATAAGACACAATATGATTTAGATATTTATGTACAAAATCAGGAGACACGTCGTGCCCGCGAAATAAATTTTTTGGGTGTGCATATGGACGAAACACTTTCTTGGGACGCACACTGTGAAAAAACAGCAAAAACCCTAAATAGTTACTGTTATCAGATACGTAATTTAAAACCGTTAATCGAATTTAGTTCTTTACTTTCATTCTACTATGCAAACGTGCACAGTAAAGTATCATATGGCATCACCATTTGGGGAGCATCGTCTGCTAGCAGAACTGTATTTTTGGCTCAAAAGCGCATAATTCGATATATAGATGGAGTTAATTGCACAAAATCTTATTTTAAAAGATGGAATATTTTACCCATGCCTGCTCTGCATATATATGAACTTTTGAATTTTATTTATAAAAATAAACGTAATTTTCAACACAATAAACAATTCCATGCACATAATACTAGATCAAAGCAAAACTTTCGCGTCCCTAAATATTCCTTAAATATAATGAAAAATTCCCCCAATGTTTTGGGTTTAAAACTATTTAACGTCTTACCTCAGAAGTATCAAAATCTAAAGTCGGTCAACACCTTTAAACGGAACATTAAGAACTTTTTATTGTCAACATGCATATACTCCATCGACGAGTACTTTGATTTATGTACCCAATTTAATACATTTTATTATTTTATTTTCGACTTATCCTACATATTTTATGTCATGTATACAGGATCAAATATATTATTATTATTATTATTATCCGTCACCAGTTAATCATCAAGTCTGCCTTCCCTGGTGCTCATTCCTTATAATTTATGTAATTTATTTGTAGATACAATATCATAGTGGCTTTCATATTTACCAAAATAATAAATTACAATAAATGAATCCTTAATGCAGTCTTTGTCCGAACACCTGAAAATCGTCAATAGTTTGACATCCAGGAACTCGCAGCGCCCTCTATGCCTAAGCATCGAAGGAACTCCATTAGAATTTAGTACGGAGCGCGGACTCTTTTGCAAAGCTGCACTACATATCCACTATTACGAGCCGTGTAGTAACATCAAACCCCTGAATAGTCATGAATATTAGAGTACGTCGCTTGCAGCATGTATGCATAAATAATTTAAAACTGGAAAAGTATCCCAGGAGCCCGGATGGTAGCAGTATGACACGAGGCTCGAATACACGGAACCCCGTCTTAGTTCGTGTCGTTCGTACACGAAGCCACATATACATATATATAGAACACGTATAGTACATAGATGGTCGGCGTTGTTTAGCTTGCAGACTCGTGTTACATGCATGTATGTAAACTTTTCGCGTATCGGTTAACCACGGTGAAGTGCGATCAGCTGCACGTCATTAACGGACCGTGGCGGTACTGTGACGCTAAATCGATGGGCGTTGCAGAACGTTAAATGTAGATTATGCACGGTAGAAATGTGCATGTAATATAAAAACTTTTAATTTATTCTCTTTGCAACAAAGGCGGCACTCAGAACATCTTTTTTTTTTTTTGCTTAACAACTACTTCCGCAAATATGGAACATTTAGCCTAGATGATTTGTACACCTTACAAGATCCTGCTAAATACCGATTTCCAATTCGTAAGCTGACTAACGATTTTAGAGGCGAACCTGCACAAGAAAACCATTTAGTAAAATTTACCCTTCACTGCTCGACGAAAATTTTAGTAATAATCTGTACTATTGTACGAAAAAGCAAAGCCGCTACAGTTTTGTATATCCTACTTATAAAAGGAGCAATAAAATCATTAGAAAATATTGTAAGACAGTCTTATACAAAATGTGGTTAAATAGGTACAATATTTTACAATCAGTAAACAAAATAAATTGCTTATGATGAAGTGGAAATACTGTGAAATTTTTTTGACGATTACTAGTAAGGATAGGATCTTCTCTTTATACTCGTCACTGTCTCCTTACTCCAGAATGGCTCCTACAAACTCATAAAACGTATTCCTACCGCATGGATTAAACGTTCCATCATGAAGTTCATAAAATCCTCATCTATTCCTTCTAAACTGTAGAAATCCTTGTTACTTAGTGATTCCATTTGTCCAAAAAGTATCCGGTCAACCCATAAACCACAAACCCAATGTTATTTTACGCTAGTACCATTAACAGTCCTACCTAGACACTCTTAAACTCTCCCGCCAATATCCTAAAACCCTACACTGGCAACAGTAATTCCTTTATCCAAAACTCCAAGCATTTTGTACAAAGACTAAGTGATGATAATAAATTACCAAAGTTCCTATATCCGATACCATCCAGTTAATCCGTGAGATTCTCCTTCTCCAATATTCAGCCTTGAAGACTTAGCTGACCTGAGGGAAGTCTGCCTCACCTCCACCTACTTCCAATTCCACGGCTGCTACTACGAACAAGGTTCAGGTGCCGGTATAAGTTCCCCTCTCTCTCCTATTGTAGCCAACATTTTTATGGAGACAATTGAAGAACAAGTTCTAATCTCCTATTTCCAGAAACCGAAGTGCTGTTTTAGATACGTTAATGACACTTTTGTAATCTGGCAACATGGACGTGATTCCTTCAATATCTTCCTTACAGTCTTTAATTCCCAACACAATTCCATTAAATTCACCATGGAAGTCGAGTTGGAAGGTACTCTTCCTCTCCTAAATGTCTTAGTTGTACACCACCTTCCACACCATAATTCCGCTCAGAGGAACGGAGTCATAAACCCCTTACAAAGGGCCCATGACATATCCGATCCGAACTCCTTATCCCGAGGACCATCTCATGTTACCGAAACCCTAAGCAAAAAACCACTATCCCAGAGATCATATCCAGCGTATCATAAACCAACACCTACATCTTACATAACATATCTAAAAGACAATCCACTCCCTACCAATCCAACATCTATTTCACCTACATCCAAGATGTTACCGACAGCATACGAAGAATCCTGTCCAAACACAACATAAAAACCGGTTTTTAAACTGAATTCTGAACTTTCAGATTCCTTTCCTATTAAAGATCGTAATCCTCTTGAAGCTCCTGGTGCTTACCAAATTCCATGTTAGTGCGGCATAGTTCACATTGGTGGAAAAACTCCTACGGTGAGTACTTATTTGCAAAGAGTACATGAACGTTGTACTCGGGCGTTGCGCGTAACTGGGTTTGCACTTGCTGAGCATATGCTGTAGATCGGCTACCAAATCCATTTCAACTTCGTCCAAATCCTATCTCGAAATCCTCACTACCATAATCATAAAATCCCAGAATGCATTGAAATCCATAAACATCCTAATAATCTTAACCGTGACGGTGGTTACTTCCTACACACCTGAAAATCCCTCGAGTCCAAATAATCTAACCGTAACCGGCATACCCCACTGAACGCACTGAACCGTGACCATAACCGGCTTAGAAACGCATCCTTAGGTGTCAGTTCTTCAGTTTCAGATAAACAGCGACGAAGGAAGCAGCCCTGAAGATGTCAAATGGTTCTACACCCAGGGTAGAAGAGGTTGCGGATAATTTTTGAAAAAAAAATATAATAAATGATTACACATCGTCGGCTTCCATATACTAAAAAAGTATCTTTTCATTATTATTAGGGGTGCTAAAAGGTGATGAGAAAAAAAAACTTTTTGCAGCAGATGGTGTTTTTTTATTTCTCAATAACGATGTAATTTGCAAAAAAAATTAAGAGTAGCAGCCAATAGATTTTACAAACGTGTCAAGTTTCATTCAAATCTGCGAGTTCTAGTGACAGATGTTAGTAACAAGATTACATTATTTCATCGATATTGTATACTAAAAATGTCATTTAGAATAATTGAAAGTATAGTCTTATATATTGCTACGAAACTTGTAGATAATTCTTTATAATTTTTATAAAATTTTTAAATTAATTCAACACTGTTTTATTCTCCTTTCATACAGTCAGCGTCATCTATTAAATTCTCATTTACTCCAGAGATATTCTACACCCCATATGTAAGATGGCAAAACAGTACACAGGTACACTAAATTTACCCCTCCACAGTGTTTTGGGTACACCGTAAACCAATCGGATACTTATTATCTTCAGTCAACCTCGGGATGTGGAGAGGTCATGTGTCACCACTGAACCATCGATTATTATCTTTATATACCTGGTATACACTTAAATATCTTTACTGTGACTGTACTAGTTATTCGTTTGTGATGTTCTTATACTACAGTGAATAAAAGAGATGTTATTGTAGTAAAATTTATTTATTTCGAGTTAAATAAATGTGATGAACAAAGAAATGAATCTTCTAAAGGTTCCCTCAGTGTGAGTAAGTTCTTTACTATCTTAGTTCTACAAAAATAAGATTTCTAGAATCTTAATCCAAACTAAAAACTCATATTTCTTGTTTTAATATCAAATATAGAATTCAAATCTCCCGCTAAATTTCCGTCATAAAATCAAGTATTATCAAATAATGCCAACTTAAACCGCTCGTGAAATTAACCCACAGAATCAAACAATAACCTTACACACAAAAATCCACTAGATTCACTGTTATCATACGATAATATAACCTAGCATTCTCTTTACGCTTTTGACGCCAGTTATAGATTCAAAAGATGATCAAATCGCTTACTTCAAGTACGAACAACTGCTCTATTATAATCCAATTATTTATTCCAACTCCGCAACAATCGTTTCAGCTTCCAAATGGTGTTCCAACGAAGTCACAGCAAATAGGCTCAAACAGAACTCTTCAATAGGCCCAAGGATTAGAAATATGCCATCCCAAATCTCGAAATCACTGGATTTCCATCATTTTTGTAAGTGAATTTGAAAAGTTAAGGACTTATATTGTGATAGAAATTTAAAATTTCTAGATAATTATTCTGAAAGCAATTACACTCAGGAAAAACCGAAAAAGAAGTCACATTTGTTTTTTCAACAACTTAATATCTCCTAGGCAAAATAGACCCCAGCAACGATGATAGATATCGTTTCCAACGATACGATACAGCATAATAAACCCACGTCGAACAATCATCGAAGGAAACCTATTTCCTTAAAATCCATGGTAACCTGCACTTTTTGAATTAGATACGAAATAAGTAAGTTTTTAGTTTAAATTTTAACATACCTATGTATAAATAAATAAATAGTTCAAAATACATTTACATAAATAAATTAATAGTTGATATTTGATTCTGTAGGTTATGTTTAGCATGATATATCATAGCAATATATATATAAGACCTTTCTTTACGACGTTCCACCTCATTCATTTTCTTTCCAACTACCGCAGCCAACACACATCTGTACAAAACACAACGCCGAAACGGTGGAATTAAATGAAGGCCATTCTAATAGAACGTTCAATGCGCAGAGAGCGGGACACCGGGGGAAATATAATAAACTCCTTTGTTATCTGAATTAACGGTGGAGAAAACAAAAAACGACCAATTTCCTATATACCACTCTCACAGCGTGGGTGAACTCGTCCGATAAGCGAAATCGTTTTCGAACAGACGCGACAGCCACACTGAAAAGCGGACCGCGCTACCAGCTGCCGTCGCTCGACATCTCGTCCATACTATATACTCTATTTTCTTTCGTTCCGGAGGACTCCTAGTCAACGATGTGTCCGTATAACCGGGCAAGCTTTACGTGAAAGTGGCCATGAACCGGAACGAACGATCTTCGAAACACTTGGCTTTAAGCTTAATGCGGAAAATTCTATTAGGCAAAGTTGTGAACCATATTACTGCTCCGGCCGTGTCCATCAGACTGTATAGAATGCAGATTCAACTTTTAAAGCTCCCTCTAGAACGGTAAGGAGGGGTGAGACCGGCCGTCGCCGTTGCCGCTGTTGCTGCCGAGACCGTAGCAAACGCAAATAAATCTCCTCCGTTGCGTTTCTCGATGCGCGGGCAATATAAATTATCGGCTCCTTCCGATAGATAGATCAACCGTTACGGTGGGGCAAAAAGTGCGGGCAATATCTCTGGGACCGCGTTATTTTTTCCGTCGAATTATTAATAGCGAAGTTTGAAATATGTGGGGATATACATAAATTGGCATTTTGGAGTTAAAAGACACCGTTTGGTCTAAAGATTTATAGTTTCACAAATGAAGAATCCAACGCATTCAATATTACCTTATAAAAACTTGAATTTATTCAAATCTGGGCGCTAAACGTCATTATTTTGCCAACTACAACTTTCAACTAGCAACTAATTCTAATTAATATTTACAATTAGAAGATACCCGAGATTTCGCTACTTTTGTAACTTTTATCAATTCTATATTAAAAATGGAACTATAAAAATAATAATTATTATAAATATGAATCAATATTAAAAGTCAATGATTTTGATTTTAATATAATAATAGGTAGATACTATACAGAAAGAAATAACTATTAAGAAATATTGAAGAACTAATATTCGAAAAATATAGGTACTAATAATCAAAATAGAAGTAGTAAAGAATAAATAAATAGTGATATCGTTTATTACCAAGAATTTTTCCTGAAAATTAATATTATTAATGAGAGCATCTGAATCCTGGGGCACAGCATCGTTCGCGCAAACGGTTTACTCTACAAACTGGCAAACAATATTTCCGTTTGCTTCATCTCAAGTGTGCGCATGTGTTGTATCGTTTTCACTATTACGCGGACTCGCCAGCACTGCAGCGCTAACAATACACTCTACCGCAGATAACATTTTTTTTTGTTCCTTTGCTTTATATTTGGGCGACTTCACGTGGTTATATTGTTATTCAGTAAGCTTTAAAATAATCACAAAAACTAAAATAATAGGTGAAAAAAGCTGGATTTTGATGTGTTTAGAAATTTTTGCATGATGTGCGCACAAACGATTTTATTTATACAAACTACAGTCAGTAATTGAAAAGAAAGTAGTTATGTCGACAATTACATCTAGTAGATGTAACTTCTGCAGTAGCTTTTAAGTAAAACGCTATGTATGGTACTATTTGTAGGTACCTAAAATCCGAGAAAAACTGCCAAATTGACTGCTTTTGATATACTATTTTTATCTGAAAAGTGAAAACGAGTTCAAGGTTATAAAACGTTTTTTCTTTTTTTAGGTGTCCTATGAAATGTATGCATTTTTTTTTATAACTGCGACTTTTATAGCCTTTTTCTTAATAAAACAAAGAAATTGACACATAATGTAAAGGTAATCACAAATATATACAAAGAAAAACCTCAAACTTACATATTTACGATTATTGACCATCCAAGGAGTAGATATGAAAGCGAAATAACAACGTCTGATAATCAGAAGACAAAGAAATTGGCACATAATGTAAAGGTAATCACAAATATATACAAAGAAAAACCTCAAACTTTCATATTTACGATTATTGACCATCCAAGGAGTAGATATGAAAGCGAAATAACAACGTCTGATAATCAGAAGACAAAGTAGTTCCAAAAAAAAATGAACCTTAATGATAGACAACTTAAGTTAATTGCAGTATAAAGAGAATTTTATTGATTTTTATAAAGAAAGTACTTGCCCCAAAGTATAGTCATCATTTGTTCTCACTTTTCGATGTGAAGTTACAAATAATTATTTAGAAAGTTCTCTAGAAACGTGATCGTACTTGTTACTGAAGTTTGTACTGCTTGATTACTTTTACTTACTACTACAATATTATTATTTCTACAAATGTTTTTCTTCTAGGTTTTATTTTGGATAACATTGGTATTTCTGTATCCTGTATAATATTTTTATAGCAAATAGGGGTTTTAGGTTAACATTTCAAAACTGTTTTCCGTAAATGAAGAGAAATATATTTGAGAACCCCATTATGAGAAATTTTTTGGCGAATTTATTGAAGAAGGAGTCAAGGATGTTAGCCTAGTTCCTATTATATATTTAACGGTTAAACGTTTTTGACAGACAGGAAGAGCCAGTGTTTCTAAGGAAAGGCTCTCTCTTTTTTCAACAGGGAAAATAGTTAAGAATTGATATTGATTAGGAACTTGCAGAACTAATACGTCAGCTTGCTCAACAAACAGGTGGACAAATTTATTTCAATAAATTACAAGTATGAAAGTTTATTTAATAACTTTGCTCTGGGTCAAGCACATAGTATAATACGCATAGCGTTGGCAGTAAAGACAGTACATCAAAACAGTAAAGATACACGGATTTGCTTCCTACAGCCTACAGCATTTTACGCGCTATCGCGCAATACGTGTGTATCTAGTTCGGTGTTTCGTTAGTAAAGTGGTTTACGGTAATAATAATATTAATGCATCTAATATAGTCATATACAATTAACATATATCTTTTCACTGTCGTATAGTTGAATTACGTGTCGTAAGATGGTCTTACAAGATCTACTAAGTTGCAATTCCTAACCTTACTTCTTATTAGACACTTCAAAATTACCTAAATAATATTGTTTTTTTATGTAAAAATCAGTAGACTAATTTGAATGTATTCAAACATGAAGCGGGTATGTATAACCTTTTTAATAATTTTAAACTATAGTTTGCAGTATCATTTTTTAGTACCCAAAAAAGAAATTATTGTAAGATTCTTGAAATTCGATAATCTTACTGCTAAAGAGTTTGATAGTTTATGACAAGCATGTGCTAATTACAGGCTGAATACCACAAAGGATGCTGACTCCTTGATAACTATCTTAAATAAATGGCCAGAACATAAAAAACGTAATGGATGTCGGTTGGTAAGTAAAAATTTATAAACAAATATATATACCCAAAATTATTGTTACACATTTATTGCTTAATTCCGCTTGTTTTACTTATTCCTCCTTTAGAAAATACCTGGTTTGCATATTAACATGTATTTGTTCAACAGATATGGATTATTTAAAAATACATGTATACAAGGATAATGAACCATTGGGAAAATGAGGTTTCATATTTAATAAAATAATTTGACAATTGATTATAATTATTGTCTGTTTTAGATGGCAAGATTGCAGAGCTATTACTTAGTCTGCATGGCTATCTTTAGTTCCTACTAATAAAATAGTGAAAAGGGGTCTCAACGGAAGTTACACAACTATAAAATTTAAAATAAAAGATTCGCAAGAGTCCTTTTTATATCGGGAAACGTCAACCCAAAACACAGAAGATCACCTGGATTTCCTTTCTAACCGGCAAGAAAACATCCAGCCATTTATATTAGTAGGTATAAACAAAATCCCACTAATAACTGAAACATTCGTGTAATTTGTAGGAATTATGTATAACTTTAAAAATATATTACGCACAGTTGACATATACTACAAAGATTTCCAAGTTAAGTTGTACTTCCCAATTTATTTTTCATGTATACTACAAAATCATTGCACTACCGGTTTCGGCTTTATTCAGCCTTCTTCAGGTGATTTATACTTTGTAATAGTCAGTGTATTCCTGCTTTCCTATTAATGCAGTGCCGGAGAAGGTATGCCCGCTGCGCAGTTTTTGTAAATCAGCTGAAGAAGGCTGAACAACGCCGAAACCCGGTAGCACAATAATTTTGTAGAATACATGATAAATAAATTACTTAGGAAGTACCACTGCACTTCATGTAATAATATTTGTTCTCTATTTGTTATAATGTTTAAAATACATTATGTTTAATTATTTCATTGTGTTGTTATTTCTTTTTACCTGAAAAAACGTATAATACTAACATTTCAGAAAATTAGAAATTAATTTAGTTTAGAAGTGTTTAGTAATTAACGTTTTAAGGGGTTTGTTTCTTTAACACTATAATAAAAACCAAATCTACACAAAATTCAATCAGAAGTTGAAAAAATTATATCACATACAGTATCTAAAATTAACTATTAAAATTATAATAATATATACATTGTCATCTGATTTATCTAGCTTTTGCCCACTTTATTAAAAAAAAGTTTCATCGCAACTAATAAATTGCATTAAACGTAGTACTATTTAAAAATATTTAGGCATTTTTTTTAAATAGTATCTACTACGTTTAACGCAATATATTAGATGCGATCAAACTTATGATCGGTAGTGTATATAATCCACAATTTATTTATTATTGACGAACGGGGTTCCTTAATATAATAATTAAGCTATATCAAAAAAGGAATTTCTTTAGTCTACTCGAGTACAGTAAGCATTAACTCAATAAACTAAAGTTATTATTTTGATAATCTTCAGTATTAATACAATGAATAGAACTCACATATTATTCAAATTAGTTAATTATATCAATAACATGCTTTATTACATACATGAACGTACTTATTCGTTAATACAATAAACGGTGATTTATTAAAAACAGTGCATTTACACAAAGCCAGTGTGGTTGATTCACGACTTGTACGGAGATGGCTTCAGCTGAAGTTTAACAAAAGGAACAATGATGTATGATAAGAATCTGATGTTTATTGCAGCTATTTTGTTTTATGACAAAACTGCACCTTTGCTTTAATTGATCTGTGAATATAAAGCTCTAGGTATAATGCGCATGTAAAAATCCATACCTGTTATATATACACTTCTTTTACGAATAAGCTACTTTGCTTATACAAAAGAACAAATATAAGGCTAACATTGCAGTAAAGAGTTACAAGAATCTTTCACTTTGATTACTATAAACAACGAAAACAAAAAGTTTAGGAAGGAAGCATCTTTTCAAGTTTTACTCATAGCGGGTAAATGTTTGGAATTCCATTCTCTCTCGCACGTTAAAACGTACTCGTAAACTCAGATTAGGAGTTTTACATTGCACCATCAAAAAGAAGAAAAACGCATGTTAATTTTAATTTATTTTATGCATAAACCGGATTTTGACGTCGTTTCGCAAAAAAATCTGGGGAAAGCGTAAGTATTTCCATTATCCACGTGTAATATGCATAGTTAACCGTTGTAGTTTTATGCTGAATAATTTCTGCAACATCTCTCATATCTGCGCGAAATTGCATGTTAATATCGGAGCGTATAATGAAAGCAACTATATAGATACACCGACTCGCTCCTTACGGCTTTCATACATAGTTTCATTATTAAGTTTTATAGTTATGTGCATAAAATAAACGGATTTTATCAGGGCAAGTAATTACCTTACATACCCGGCACCATTAAAAACTCTGGCCGCGAATACTATGGTCCCGGGCCAGGACTTAATATTCTCCCAAGATGAAATGTTCACTTTTAATAAGGAATTTCATAAATAAAATTCCGGACGGAAGTGAAGACACCGGAAGCAGATCGCGCGCGGCAGTCCTTCTCCGACTTAATATGCATTTTTATGAAAGTTTCCAATTATCGCCTCGCATTTATAACGAGCCATAAAAGTAAATAGTACCACAACGCTTTCGGTAGGTATTCACATAATTTGTTTTTAAATTCAACGGGCAATTGTCGTTTATTTTACGGCTATCGCGGTAAAATGTTCCTCGGTTTTTCACATTAAAATAAAATGTCAATCTAATCTCACGGGCAATTTGAATGCGATATTTGAGACCTGTATAATTTAAGCTCAGGTAGTATTTCCAAAGCGTTTCTCTCGATCTGAATATAATTTGCAAGATTAGTAAAAGTTGTGCAGCTGGAAAAATTACTAATATGAAACTATAAATTCGGCGAATATTTTTGTTATAGTTAACTAATAAATTGGAATTTACATTATTTATATTTTGTAGGACAATATATGTACGAACAATATGCACTGCGGACATTGTCAAATTGCGCTGGGTTATCTTTATAAAGACAGCAAATGAGATACAACCATATATGAAAGATGACGAATCATATTTTTAAGTATTTAGATCTAAGAAATAATTCTATTTTATCGTTTAAAAAAAATAAAAAGTTTATTAATATTTTTAAAAAGTAATAACCAGTAAGAAAATATGTGTATACACGGAGAAAAATGACATTGCAAATCCAACAAAAAAAGTATTGTCCTTACGTTGCAATCGGTTCAAAAATAAATTGGTATTGCAGTAAAGTTTTGTAAGTATATTCAAAAACTTTTGTTTTGTTCCACCAACAACACTTTTGCTGGTGTTAAAATATTTTACGGTACAAATAATCGCTTTGGCGATAACATTATAGTTGTAGTTATTTCAGATCTAAAATACAGAACAACCTGTGCGATGAAGTGAAGTAGATGTAAACACAATTTGTCAAACCAGTACAGTCAAGAAATATTTACATTACACACAATTGTAGTTGACGCAACAGGGCGCCTACGTTGTCGATATTACAACTTGTGATTCGGGAAGTCCCGGCATGGACAGTAGTATCACGTGATTCTAACCGCGTGTTTCATTGGTCTTACATAGCCTTGAAGAAACATACTAGTCTGCTAGTTACTAGGCGGAGTAGACCACGCCATATATTTTCGGTTGTGACGTTGTGTTAGCTTATTAGTTTTGTGTAAAAGAACGACAGTGTATTGAAATTGAAGAAGACTTGCTCACTTCTGACGTCTACTGACTCTTGGATATGGATAATTTTGTTACAGAGAAGCTAGCTGAATGGAATATTATGCGTACGAAGTACAGATTGCTAATGATGAGTACATTAAACCTTTCGATAAATTACCTAGTGTTTTCCCCTGTTTAAAAGTTGCAAAACGATCTAGAATATATGTTGCCTTGAGACATTTGTAAAATAAGACTTAGATACATTTGAAATTTTAATCTTCATTTTTAGTGTTTCCCAGTTTTAGAATTTATCTTGTTTATTTTTTTTGTTAATTATTAATAAAAAAATGTGTTATCCTATACTGATATTTTACTTAAACCCTCCACAACTTACATTTAAGACAGCACCCAATTTGTGTGTGAATCTACTAAAATATTGTTCGCTTTTAACAGAAATTGCGATTACAAAAATCAAAATCAAGTGACACTATAAACGTAGAAAATGATGACGGAAAATCAATTGTTTGTTAAATATCCACAACTTGCTGTTGAAGTTTCAAATTGCTTTGGTAGTGATAAACAATTTTTAATACTGTATTTCACACAATTTTGTTGAAAACACCATATTTTTGTGATTCGTTAAACAACAAGCAACTGGTTGATTGTAACATGTTTTGGGATTATATCCTTCCAAATTTTGTGGCAGTTCTAACAAAGTTTTTCGACAACAAGTTTTAGGTTGTATTGAATAATGGTTGTTGTTGTCATATATTTACCCACAAATTGTTGTTCAATGTGCGTCAATTGGTGCCACCTTAACAATAAATTTTTCTCCGTGTATAGTGGGATGTTGCGTTTACTTTTATTTGATGATTTATTATTCATACTGTATCCTTGCGATTAATTTTCTTAGTGGGTTCCTTTGAAGTAAGACGAACAACTGAAATCCCTCTGTCAAGCTAATGACATAGTTCCACCGTTCAGTGTCGATGTTTTCGGATCCGCTGTAGCCTTTTTAATCGGTTACCTTGGCGTATCAATGGTTTACGAGCTACCATGCGGTCGTGTAAATTTCCTTCCGCCAGCCGGCGTTTGACCGTGATAACTGAAATCGGTTGCTGATGTGCTTGATTAAATTTCACTGCTGTTTGCCGTCATTCTGTGATTTTGTTGTTTATTAATTATACGACTGTACTTGCTAATTATTCATGACAGACCTTGGTTCCATTAATAGGATAATCCAAAATATGTCCGCTTTGAGACAGTAAGGTCAAATAAATTCCATTACTCCTAGATTTGTATGGGCACTAATATATGTATGTATATTATAATGTTTTATCGGCAGGATTAAGGGAGGGCTCTCTTAAGCAGTTCAGGTACCAAGTTTTAAAAGATTATTCTTTTTATACGTTTAATTTTTCGATCTACACGCTGGCAACTACGGCACTGCACACTCAATATAACATAATTAGCAAACTAATTTTACAATTCTTACAAGAGTTGCATAAGTACAGTTCCCGCAATATATCTTGGCGAGCGGTGGGGATGCGTCGTGAACGTGTTTACAAATTGTACCGCCCATCTATTCCGCCTAGTAATTGTATACGTAAGGTACCCCTTCTACTACCTGCGCGACCTCACTCCCACCGCTCGCCAAGATATATTGCGGGAACTGTACATATTTATAGATACATACCTATAATTTTGTCTATCAATATTTAATCCTATTTGATTCTATTTTGATTTATATTTATATATGTCCTTGTATAAGCATGTTCTACGCCACTGGTTATGAAATACGACTATCTATCTATCTACAACCCCGTTGGTGTTTCAAATCTTTGAATTTGACTGACGCTTGCATGAGGTATCAAATAAACTCCTATATTTTGCTTCAAATAAACTACTAAAACTGAAGGAAAATCATAGATTTAGAAAGGGAATTTAAAATATTCTTATTTTTTAATTTTTAACGATTCTTATTTTTTTAATGTGCTAAAATTTTATAATATAAAAAATTGGGATTGTTAAGGCAGTATAATTAGTCCGAATATTAGGTGAGATGTAAAAAGTGTGTTTGGCGAATTAAGTAAAACAAATTTGCCTTTATACTGTTTTATTGATAGCTGAAGTTTAAAAGTACTTAGCAGCAAACAAATGAACCCTACGGAAACTTTGCAATTCTTGAATAGGTCAGTGATGCGCCGCACAGTGGATCGAAAGGCGGTAAAAAGCGGACATTGACTGAAATGGTAATAACTTGCTTAAAAATTAATGTTGATCAACGAAAGCAAGTTTTGTCGAATAGGTAAGGTTGTATATTACATCGAGTAAAAAAAATATTGTTGTACCGTCACTACTTGTTTATGAAAATGAAGCTAAAAGTATATAGTATTTCAGACTGCATAATCGAAGAAATAGCGTATTTGTTGATATAGATATAAGTTTGGTAGCTATTTCTGTGTGATGGAACTTATAATGTAGACTACAATATTATGCAACAGGAAAATATTCTGATCACTAAATACATTTAAGATAGAAACATGTGCTTTGGTATCTTAATATGTTAAATATGTCGACACTATTACAGCAGAGATAAAGAGCATATATAATGTAAAATTATGTATCTCTTTTTTTAATAGAAATTTCTTCTAAACGTTTTTGTATATAGTAAAACAATTCGCTTACCTCTCTTGATAACAGGTCGTTGATAAACTGTGGCAGTACCTACTTTACACTTAACACAATTTTCAATTTTGCTGGTGAAGAATTAATAATTCTACAGCTTCTGATAATAAGTCACTTCTTGTGTGTTCGTTTAATGTTCGTCTTGAATAGGAAATATATGGATCCAATGTGATAAGTAGTCGTTTCAAAATATCTTCGTTAGTAGCTGAACGGCTGCATTTTCTGCTATTTTTTCCCTGAAGCTTCTAAGATATTTATTTCGAGCTTCAGCAGTTTCTTGTGAAAGTTTGCCTATAGGAAGTAACATATTGAATGATATCTGCGCCGTGCAATAGAATATTATGTATGTGGGCTAGCATATAGTACAAACCATATACATTTATAAATTTTTCAGCTGTTCCTTCTCGCAATCAATTTCTTTCCCTGTAGTAATCACTTGTCAGATTATCGCGAATCTTCTGATTACATTTGCATCTGGGATGGTTATTTAAGCTGTTATAGCTTGATATAAACATGCTTGTATCGTTTGTCACAGAACGTATTTTTAAATGTTTGTTTATATGGATTTAGCCCAGAACTACCGTCGAATCATCATTTTGAGACAAATATCAATTCACTTAGAGTATTTTGTATTGTTAATTTTCTGTGATGTTTTTATTACCTTTAACCAGTAAGTACATTGATACATTTATGATAATGATATAAATAATCTCCCTGTTTATATGCACCTATAGTAAAACATAAATTGTATTCATATTAGCTACAATCCAACTAGATGTAGAATAACTGTTAGAATGTGTACGCGAACCGAAGAAGTCAAATATGCCAAGTATATAAAGAAAGATACCTCACTTTGTTTATCTTCTATTAATCGATTATTATACTAACACAGCACATTTCACAATTCTAACTTAATATTTTAACACAATGTCAACGATACAATAAATGCAGCGCATATTAAAGAAATAGCATATTTGATCTCATGATGTAGGTATATGACCGACATTCATAATTATGCTAATTGGTTTATACCCTTTTTTAATCCGAGAACTAAGAGATTATGAAACATACATCGAATCTTCACTGAACACAAGTCACTGAAATGGCATAACTTAACAAATTTTTCGTAGAAATATTAATTAACATGCATTTATGAGAATGCTAGAAACGGTAATGCGATAAACAAAACGTCTTTTTTCAAAAAGTTGCGCGAAGTAGCAGCTGAAATCGCTGGAGCAAGTACTAGAAGGATCCTAGATGACAAAACAGTTTCCCTTTTCTGGGCAAATTTGGGCATTTTTTTAAAAAGCTAATAGAAGTTAAAATTTAGAGTCATAGAACACCATCTTCAAAAAATGGTAATTGCATAGTTAATTACAAATATGATTTGCTAATATTTTGCCGGTTGAATTACACATAGTTAATGTATATTCTGAGCAAATTGCAGTTTCGTATCGTTTCTAGTTCCAAAGATTTTAGTAGTTGAAGAGGACGGTCGAAATACACTCTTAGCGTAACATCTCCGAATATGTACTTTCAGGCTTGTTTCTGTTCGATATTCCGTCAATCTACTTGTTTGTATTGTGATTTCCATATCTAATGCTTATTTTACTATACACTTATACACATTTTATTATGATTCTGGAAGATTGGCTTTTTTACGCTATGTCAGATTTTTAACCAACTTCGATCCACTGTGCGCCGGTGACAAACAAATTTAAGGTGTTCCCTTAATTTGATTATTAAAAGAGAAAAATAACGCCAATCACAATAATAATAACAATAAAGTTTGACACTTATTTTTTACCAGTTCGACAGCTCTTTAAAAAACTCTTAGGTGAGTACCTATGCTGTCCAAAAGCTTCATGTAATTATAATACAACCTGTAGGTTAATCTTTTAGATTGCGGATGTTTTATCATTATTTTATTCCAACTAGACGTGAACCAAGATTAAACGAGAAAACATAAGTCAATAACTATTTCTATTGTTTCTTTGTCATTGCACTCTTGTAATTTTCCTTGTACATCTGTCATATCCGTATCATAATAAAAACACAATATCTCGGTTAATATTTAAGATAAGTATGAATGTTTTTATAAAGTCCGCAAAATTTGTATTTGACGGTTCCACTTTAAGAAAAATAATATAACATCATCATTCAAAATTATAAAGAAATACATAAAGAAATGCATTTTGTAAATTCCAAATAAAGAAAAATATTTTTGGGCATTGGAGACAATAATAAAGTTATACCGCATAATAAGACAATTGGCAATGAATTGGGGATAACAACATTATGAAAGAAAATAAGAAAGAAACAACTAAAATAGTCATATTTGTCGTATTCCAGGTAAAAGAATAACCAACAAAGTTTACGAAACTAAAATATTACCATAAAATACAAGAGGAAAACCAAGAAGAACATGGAAGAACCTGACGCATAAAGGAACCAGTGGCAAAATGGGAAATGAATTGACATGAGGCCAGAGAACTGATTGAGCACTTAAAAAATGATGAATGTTACCCACAAAAAATTTCGCAGAGACTTTACACTTCTCAGTAGGAAGGCATAGAATTAAATAAAGAAAATAAAATAAGGCATGATAATACCTGAATTTTAAATATCTTGGAAACAGCAAGATAAATATTTAATGTTTGATTTATCAAAAACTTCATCTTTGTGTATATTTCGTATATTTTACCTATTAAGTACTTCGACTTTGGTCCACTCTGTACATAGCTAATACAGAAGTTATTTTCTTATCGTATGCACACATAAAGCAATTGCAACGAATAAGTTATAAGATAGAAGTGTTGATTTATTATTCTTATCGTGGATACCTGTATGTACTTCATTTATTATTTGTGTTCATACACACTAAATACTTAGTAAATATGTAACCTACGATAGAATGTTTGTACAATGTATATAAAAGGGGATGGATAAGTCAAGTCGATGATTATCAGAGAGCGGACAGACGCACGACAGGCTTTATTCAGCTATAAATTATATTAAAATTGAATACTTAAACAAAGTCGGGCGAAGGTAACATATATATTGATTGTTTAGATACACCCAGATGCAATTAGCTACTTTGAAGGAGCATACATGTAATGGCGCTTTGTATGTGTATGAGGATCATTACCAGTTAACCCTGTTGTCATTCCGTTCCTTAGTAATTTTACTATAAACACCTACGAGGTAATAAAAGTGAATCATGTCTGGTGTTGGGGGTTGCTAAATTGTTTAAGCAGCTGTATTATATTTATTTATGGCTATTATTTTATAAAGAATTCATAAAAATAGCTTTTACAATTACCAAAGTCGATATTGCATTTACTGTGAATATTTTCTTTACCAAAATACATTTATGGCAATCTAGAGGAAATATGAGCAAATAAATCGTTAAACATATCCTACAACCTAAAAGTGACAACATTTCGGGAATGTATTAGCCTGCACCTCTTTACTTACAGATAAATTTCCCAGCTAATGTCACATGCATTAAAAATAAGTAGGAAATATTTGCCTCACCTGAGTGCCCGTTCTAGCTCTCCCCTAATGTTTGCTTTCCACTGCAGCTCATCGCGGCAGATAATATTTGCCGGCGGTTAAATGTTTACCTTTCAGTCCGCATTAGCTAAACAATTTTGTTTGCCTTCCGGTTTAAACTGAAGATCGGTTCCCAACATTGAATAAATGTGCTCAAACATTCGAGAGAGCAAAATAAGTTGTTAATTCGGGTGCATTTCTAAGTCGCGCCAAGTAGTTTCGCGCGTTGGTTCGCTGACGGTGGTAAATGGTTTCATTTCACGCACGAAAGAACTTTGTACGTCCATATAAGGAAGTGGAAAAGCAAAGTTTAAAGATTATTTTACTAAAACGAAGTTCTTGGCTGTTTTTTCTTGGCACTAACACCATGAAGTGAAACGCGCGCACAATCGCTGTAGTAGTTTCGTGTTCGATTTTCGATTAAATCGAGCAGAAAAATATTACCGGGGGACAAAAGGAATGAAGCTAATATTTTGGAGCATTGCATGTGTGATTATGCAAAGCGGAGTCGGATCACATTAGTCCATTAAATCATCCGTCTCTGGGGATGTTAATTTGAAGGGTTGCAACGCAAATCCCGTCGATACTGCTTTGATTTATGGTAATCACGTTTGATGGCCGATAATTTGTTGCTATGTTTGTATTTACAAATTTTACATTGACATTGATTACCTGTTTATAACGCTGCATGCAACAAAATCATTAAAGAGTGGAACGCGTGACTTAGCAGACCCATTAAAATTTTTATTACAGATAATTTACAAAAAATAAACGTCTATGTGCCTAATGGATGAATATTCTTAGTCTATAATGTAGACTAAGCCAGTAAGTCTTGCAAAGCAAATTAGATGAATTGAAAAATTAGATGAATTGAATTTAGAAATTAATTTGGTAACGCACAGGGTGTCAAAAGTACACGAACATATGTATTTTTATAGTACCTTAAGTAAACAAATAACATGACTTTATATAAATTACTATACGTATATCTTTAATAATAACATGCTTATTTAATCTTCCTTAAGATATGCTCCATACTTTGGGTTTGTTTTTGGTATCCATACTTAAATGTTGAAAACATACGCGTAGTTTAAAGCAACAGTGTCAAAAATACTCAAAACTGTGGCACTGGTAATACCTGCTACAATATACTGAATTGAACAGTATATACCATTTGAAAAATAAACAACACACTCTTGGAGACGATCTTTTCAATAATCCGCTCCTATAGCTCTGGTGGGGGTGAGAGAGACATTTAAACATGCTTTCCTTCAAATATCCCCAAAGCACAAAATAAATAAGAATAAATTGCATCTTTAGAGTTAAAGTAGGCGTGGAAAACTACATTTGAAATTAAGAATAAATTCCTTATTTTATATTTGGAATATCTTCCATTTTAATCAAGTCATTACCAAATCTCACTTAAAAAGCCCTATCCACATTTCTAAGCACGGAAGGTAATAGAGGCAAACGTGTTCCCTATAAACCAGTTCGTTTACGTACCTCCATAAAAAAGAAAAAAATGTTGGCCAATTTCGCAGGCCAAAAAGCTAGTCCTCGTCTTCCAGTGTAGCGATTATTTAACACGGCCCTGATTTGTTGTAAAAAGTGAACCGAGTCTCATCCTTGATGTAATTACATATATGATCTGAATGTTTACAGGTAAATTTGGAGTTGACCTTGGTAACTCATTTGTTAAAAATTACAAACAAATTTGGCCGTTTAAGGTGACTATTAAAAATTGTGGGCCAACCGCACATGTTCTCCAATAATTCCTCCCAAAACGTTTATTGACCAGCGTTGTGGAGGATCTATTTGCCAAACTATTCTTGGATTTTCAACAGAAAAATAATGATAATTGTGTCTGTTGACGCCTTCAGTGTTATGAACAGTTGCTTTGTCAGACAAAAGTACGTTCATAAAAGGAAATGATTTTCTTAGAGACGCAATTGTGCCCACGTACAAAACTCTGTCTTAAACTCCGCTGAACGTCATTTTCACTCAGACTCTGGTGCAGCTGAATGTGGTATGCATGAAGATGTTGTTTCTTTAGACTTCTTGACCTCTCACTTACCTATTCCAACGTCTTGCCCTACATTTGCTAGACTAATATTTGGCTTTTCTGTAACTCTCAGTTAAACAACCAATCCATTTTCCTCATTTCTTGCCGTATTTATTCTTTCTAATAATATCTGTATAAAATCGAAAGAATGTGCTTTGCTCTTTTAGGCTTAGGCGAAAATTGGAAACCGCATCTTTCTAACGTTCATAGTTATGGTGATATATCATTAAAAAAAACACATAATTCAGAAACCATGCGACTTAGATTCAATGTATGTCTAACAAGATAGCGTTTAAATTAAATAAAGAATCCAAAATAACAAAGTTTGAAGTTTGAACAATTGGAAGACCGCCATTACTGAAAATATTTTCTTAAGGTATACACCCCATAATATAGTTTAATAGCATATGAATGAAATTCTTAACTTAATTCGTAAAAGGACCTGTATATTCTAAAATTTAATACTCCTTGTTTAAACACATGTTTACTCTCCCTAAAAGTTTAGGATTACTGTTATGCCCGTAATAATTTGAACCGCCTCATTGTCTACCCTCTACCTTATTGTCATTTATTGACCTATTATTGAAACTTAGCATAGCTTACTAGGATTTTCATCTAACGAATCGTTGTTGGTTGGTACATCATAACAAACTTCAATTTGACGGAAGTTTTGATCATATCAACAAGATGAACACGCTAGAAAATAATAATAATAATAATAATAATAATAATAATTCATGCCTTTACATCCCCCAACAGCTTTCGCCAATTACAGGGGGCATCGGCCGGCCATGAGTTATTATTACGCCTGCGCCCGTGGAGCGACTTAAGGTGTTTGTCTCTCAGCATTTGCCAAGGAGTGAGGGAAACCACGAAAACCTCACTCTGAGAGCAGGCCCTGGGATTCGAACCCCGGACCCCGTGACTGATAGCCAAGCGCGCAAGTCACTGGACCATCAAGAAGAAAAAGAGCAGGTGCAAAAATGAACCTATTTTATACCTTTAAGGGTCTGTACTTCAATCTGCTAATAAATGTATCTAATGATGATTTAGCTAATAAGTTATGAGAAAGACATATTAGGTAAATAACAACGTCTTCTAAAATATTATGGAGTGCTTGAAGTAGCCAATAAGAATTATTAGAAGCTTAATAGTTAATCGAAAATTTATCTCTAAATGTCGCCAACACAAGCAAAGAAAAGGTGATGTTTACAAGTTTGAAATTATTTATGAATGAGAACCATGGATATTTTTTCGGGGAGTTTGTGAAAGAAGATTTTGTCATCTAGTGGAAATAGTTAATCGTGACAGACAATATGGTATTAGGAAACGTCATATAAACCATTTAAATAATTGGGATGTTGAAGAATTTATCAAGAGGTTTAGATTATCAAAAGTGGTTACTAGAAAGAAATGAAAATAAATTGCAATATATAACATTAGAGTTATTAGTAAATATACCGGTTTTAATAGATTGTTAACAAGATATTCCCATTAAAAAATCATGCTAGAGCAACTAATGGCAGCATTTGGATTTTATGCTAGCAGAAGCTTTTATATTGGAGATTTTGGTGGAGTACATAAATTAATAACTAACAACAGGTTAACGCTGCATCAATAACATACATATTAGGAAGCGGTCGCCATTTTGGATAGCGGCTACAATTTCTGATATCCTTTCAAAAATACGCCTTTCTGTTTTAATTCAAATTTGTATAAGACTCTCATTTGTTGTTTGCTGTAAGTAAGGTGTATGCATCTATGGGATTCTACCAAGAGAGGCTAGGGTTATGAAAATACCGAATAGTTGTTACTTGGCAATATCCCATAAGATGTAACTACTTACCTACCTACACAAGCAACAAATGACAGCACTATACAAATTTGAATAGAAACGCATGCGAATTTCTTTGATACGCTAAGCGAAATATTGGTCGTCATATTAATGATCTACATTTATGGAGTGAATTTCCATTGACGCAGAACGAAATGATTCATTCATATGATAAAATATTATTTACAATATCTTATTAGGTAACAAGATTCGTTAGTGAAATAAATACCATTATTATAACAAATCATTTTACATTGTCCCAGCGATAGTGTTTGTTATAGTAACAATTCTTTCATACGTTCGATAAATAGTTTTGTTGATAATGTGAACAGCAAATGAATGTATTGTTACTTTTTACGTACGATTGTCCTAAAATTATTCACCATATGAACGAAATAAAGTATTAAATGATGTCATATTAGGATTGCAAGTTACTGCAAGAACGAATATATAACATAGCGTAAAGACCTTTATTTATAGGTTGAATGAAAACGTTCATTATATTAATGACAAAAGTATTTGCTTTGCGCAATGATATATTTGCAACAGAATTAATCTTTTCATTGTTTTAGGACCCAATTTCAGTTCAGTGCACATATCAGAGGGATATAAGTAACTTCCCAAAATGAAGACCGCTCCCTAATATGTTACTGGTGCAGCATAAAACCTAAGCGCTCGCAGTCTTCAAATGTGATGATGTCCATATTTCTCGTTCATAAATACATAACAACAAAAGTTTTTAAACTTGTAAACATAACCTTATTTTCTGGGCTGTGTCGGCTACATTCAGATACTTACGTTTACACTCAATAACATTTTAGGAGAATAAATCAGTTTATCATCTGCATAATTTTTATTAGTTATTTAAGTTATTCAGTAACTTTTATACTTTATTAGGAGTTTGAAATATCGGCCTTAAGTCACGATATACGAAATTATTAGTGTAAAGAGTGCTACAGCTGATAAAACTTTTATCCCCAAACACTAGATTCCACAAAAAAGGATACATATATTTGAAAGGGTAATCAGAAAAGATGTATTTAGAAATGGAAGTGTATTTTACTTATGATTTCAACCCTTATAATGTTTAATTTGTCCATATATATAAATATAAATCTGCCACTATAAATGTCTGCTATATCTACACATCAAATCTTACGATTTAAAGGTCCCAACTTACCTGCAGCAATGATGTGAAAAACGCACGGGATCCTCTGATGGCCAATCTTATTGGAGGCGTAGCACAACAGCGTCCCGTAATCTAATTCCGTCATCGGGGTGTAGGACACTTGACTTGAGGTACCGCTTTTTGCTATATGAGCGGCTGCCACGTCCACCGAATCTGCTGAATTGTTGAAAGTCCATCTGAACTGCACGTCCGGGGGATTCGCCTCCACTTGACAGGTTATCTTCGCCATTTCTTGCTTGGCGACGCCGTAAATTTTCATCTGATTCGGTCTGCATGTGGGCGCGTCTAGAAAGCACGAAGCATAGTAAAGAAAAAAAGCTTATTTAAAAAGTGCCATTATAATATCGTTCTTGTTTCTCTTCTTTTTTTTTTGTTCTGGTTATTCTGTGCCCTTGTCGTCGTCAGCATCTTTGCCCGGCGACGCATATGGAATATATTCATTTTGTAGGCGTCGCGTCGTGCGAGGACAAGTTCATTATATTTAAATCTCGTCTCTTGGTCGCATATACGCTGTACATGGGTATGATCATATTTTCCTAGTGAAAGTAATGCATAATTTAGTTACTCCATTATCTGGTGCCAGCCGAGTATAGTTTAGTTACATTAAGTGAAGAGGACGTCTGTTCAAGCTACCATATATGTGCATATGAATATTTAATAAATGAAGTGTAAGTATATTAACTTTGTGAAGCACTATTTTGCTTGCAGATGCATCCATACACAACTACGATGGGAGAAAATAATAATATGACAGTGCATTGCGGTTCTACTCCATTGAAGTTATTACTGTAGTAAAATATGCACATATATTAGGGTAGGTATACTGTATACAATAATTTAGCTAAGTATCTGAAGTTCTACTACAGTTTTCTGCTATATTAAAATTGACTTTTCCCATTAACCTGAGAAGGATGCACGCCCATGCATTGAAAACTTAGGGAAATGAACTTATAATTTCAAAACTTTTGCTAGTGCTTTGTATATTATTGTAATAAGCATTCTACTTTCTGGAACTAGATTTTTTTTATTTAAAAAAGCACTTTAAATTATCTACTGGCATTCTTTTCTAACTGAACATTGCCTTTTTTGCAGCCCATGATTATTAAAGATATCCTAAAGGTTGATTTGAGTACATGAATCTTTTTCTGTGCATTTATTTAAGTGCCAAGAGAAAAGCAGTTCCTATTTGGCAGAGATATGACACCCAAACAAATGAATAATACATACGAGATAACATAAAACGTGTCCTAGACGAATTACCTATACCTATTTTCTACTACTCTATCATCTCTGATTCGAATTTATGATATGATGTCCGACAAGAGTCGGTATATTACGCCAGACGCCGTCGCAAGAAACAAGTAATATGTTATTTATGACTTTACCATGGCACGTTCGAAAATAAAATCTCGCAAAATGAACATTGATGCGACACATAAATTTAAAAAGATGGGTACTCGGGAACGCAGCCCCAAATATGTTTCCATATAGGTTATTGTCGCAGATAACGGCAGAATTATTAGGGAATAAATAATATGTTACAATAGCCTATAAGAGGCAAAAAAGGCATATTGAAAATTATGTATTCTACCGTTTTCTATGGCAAGAAGTTTTATATGCCCATATTAATTTATTATAAAATATATTTCAACCGATTTATAATACATTCGAATTGTACACAACTCACTTCAATTTAATGAAATTATTCTCACTATAAATTAATATAATTTAGGTAAATTATCGATAATATCCATAAAATCTTTTATAGTTAATTTTTTGTTCCCAAGTGTTGTGCAACAATCACGTTATAAATCTTCTTTTCGATTTGTTTTTTAATTTTTGATACAACCAATGGAATACCTTAAGAGTGTTGTATGGTGTAACGGCTGATTGCGTGGCTATGTTCTACTTTATCAAATTAAGCAAACAATTGGCAAAAATACCTTTTTTTATTTTAATGTAGTGGTTTAGAATAAATTATAGTTTGGAGCAATGTCGCCTTCTTCGAGTTTTTTTGCACTTTTTTTTTCTTAAATAGCAATTTTGACAATAAAATGAAAATACGCGGTATTGCACCATTGCCCGTAATTTTTTAAATATTTGTATATAGAAAAAATTAATATACGACAAGAAATAACCTAGTAATATAGTAAAATATATTTTATTATAAAGTTGATCGTACAGTGCTGCCTTTAGTGGCATTATCAAAGAATTCCGAGAGGTTACTCAATTGGCAACGTTGTAAAAACAATTGCACCGTCAAATAATAAGCGCACAATACTAACATAAAACATAACCTAAGAAAAAACCATCGGTAATAAATGTACGGGTGCAGTGTTCCAATGTTTTTAGGTTTTTACTTATTGTTAGTTAATTTTATAGAGGTTTTCAACGATTTTGTAAATTCTAATGAAGTGCGATCGTTACGATCCCTGCAAATCTGGATATGAATACAGTTAAATCTAAAAATAATAAATTTTCTCAGTAGTATTAATTGTAGACTTTAATACGATGTCCTGATTGTGTGTGTGTGTACAGTCTTTTGAAGGTACGTTAACGACTGGCTGGAATAATAGAAGTGATTTATCATCATTATCATCAAGTGCGATATGTGACATTAAAAATAACTTAAGCTGACAGAATAAGTGTTCAATAGAGGGATGCATATTGCCATATTTGCGCTATTTTTAATGGTGTAATAAGTTGATGTTGATTCCTCGATATCGAAGAACCTGTCAACATAATCCTTTGCCGCATGCTGCAATCATTAGATGTATTTGTCTACTATATGGAACATATTCGGATTAAGAAAAAAAAAATAGTAGTTTGTGCTGTATACATTCACTTGTATTAACCAAGAACAAAATGCAACATATTGCATTTCGTCCGAAGGAGGGGCAAGTTCGAACAACTATGATCAGCTGTTTTTCATGTGTATAGACGGAACAAAATGCGAAGAGACAAACTGTAAACTTTAGAATTATTAATTCGGCCACAATTTGTTGTCGTTCTTGTGATGTAAATAATGCGTGCAATGCAAAAAACATAATATTTTATTTTGGTAAGTAGGTGCACCTAGTGTGTTTTTCGTACGATTTTAGACTGTGAAAACGATATTGTGTATGTAATGTATGTATAATAATAATAACAATAATAATACTTCATTACGTCCAACAGCAAACAAGCCAATTACAGGACGAAAATTAGTAATCGATGGCGTTGCAGTAACATAATGTAGAAATAAAGATCATCCTAATATAACAAACAAAATCAAAGGTATCACATGAAATTTGAAACTAACTTAAAAATACAAAAGGTACACTGAGAGAACAAAATGTGTTAAGTTAACAAAAAAATTGTCTATCCAACAAAAACATTTGGTTAAATATAGTCAAACAAAATTTTTTGTCAAGGTAACAAAATGTGATTGTTACTATAATTGTGTAGATTAGACAATATTTTTAGCATTGTCTTAACAATCAAGGTAATTTTGATCTGAATCTTTGAAATTGTTCGGGCAACAAGTGCCTTGGGTTAAACAAACAGTTATTTTATGTTAAGTTTACCAAAAGAATTGATTAACATTAAAATTAGAAGTTGTTAGGTTAACTATTTACTTTTGTTTGTAGTAAATATGTACAGTTGTTAAATCAACGAAATAGGAATGTTGTTCCTATAAAAACAAATACTCTCTTCAACCAAAAAAATGTATTCATTTAAATATGATTTTTTGGTTAAATTAATGATAGTCGTTTGGTATGGAATAATCCTCCGTATATTGCGTTATACTGTACCTATACATTTAGTTACACTTATACAGATGCATATTGTGGTTGTTCAAGCGAAAATTATTAAGTTCAAATTGATAATTTCCTAATACCTTAGCTTAAAAATTCAAATGATCAGCCGAATCATTTTTATGTCGGTGATATTAGCTATTAATTTTAACTCTATCATCGAAAATGTAATTCAGCAGATTACTTGAATTTTTAATCTCAAGTATTACAAAACCATAAATTTGAACTTAATGAACTTCGACTTGTACAACGATCTACCGATACAATTGCAATATATACATATACACTAAATATAAATGGAGAAGGATACACTCTAACTGCCTTAAAGGTAATGCTGACTAACATAATTATTATCGCGAACAACCCCGAAACACAGAACATCTAATTCTTATTGCGCAGCTACACTTGCATATATAGCCATAGGTAAAAACATTATGATTTTCCGCTACTATTTTATTAGATAAAACATGAATTAAGTTTGGATTAAATGATAAGAACAAATTATAAATTACAAGATTTTAATTCAAAAAATATTTCCATTAAAAGATGCCCGACAACAGAAGTACATATATTCGTGGATATTTCGCACAGACCTGATAGACTGCCAATGAACCGTATGCGCATCGCTACGGCGCACCATCAAAAATCGACAGGACATCTTGGAATACAGGCGTCATTACTTGCGTCACGATTCATGTAGCATCATGCTTACGTTAGTTTTCTATAGGAAGTTTTTGTGTTAAGCCACGTTAAGTTTTATGAAAGTTGACAAGTCTTACTGGTATTACCTAACCTTGTAGATCGATTGTTTTATTTACTCTCTTTGTGTTATTATTTCCCGGACTATTTCTTAATATTATAAATTATTCACCGAATATTTTTGATTTATTTGTAAGTATGCATATTATAGCATTAATAATTGGGCTTATGTGATAATTAATCCAGGTAGTTTTTCCTGAAAAAACTGATGCCATCGTGTCGTGTAAAATCCTGCAAAAGCAATAGTTACAAAGATGACGGAGAACTAACTTTTCATATATAAGTTGCAGAATAATGCCATAGCTTAAATATATTCTGAAATTATGATAATACTTGGTGTTTCTATGTGAAATAATTTTTTATAGAATGCCCAAACATTGTTGTGTGGATTACTGTTACAGGGACTACCATAAATCCCAGCAAAAGTAAGCGTGCATATGTTTGTTCATTACATTTCCTCGAAAAGGATTCTTATAGAGCGGGACAGATTGTGCGAATTAAAGAGGGAGTTATTCCAACATTGAATTCGGACAAAGAAAATCTAAAAAAGTATATTTTTATTTAGAATCACTTGATATTCCTGAAAACAAAGGGTAGAGGTAAATAAATGATGTATATATATATTTCTTTAAATTTTCTGCACTATTTCTTAGGTAAATCTAATCTGCCCATCAAAGGAGGTACGATATATTTGCCAGTTCGCCGAAAAACCAATTCGGAAAGTAATGGTCTTGACAGGAAACAAGATTCCACAAGAAGAAAATTTCCTAACGACTTTTGTTTATTTACTATCAACTCAGATTCCCCAAAACATTTTGTCTAGTTTATCCCATCATTTGTTAGATATGTCACCTCTGGAAGAAACTCGTGTTTCAATTTTAAGTAAAACCATAATATCGTCTTATAGCAAAATTAGATTTCATAATTTAGCAAAGAAGTTTACAGAAAAAATACAAGGTAAATCAATAAGGAAGGAATTAAGTAAACTAATATTATTTAATCATCAATAAATTATACAACAACTACCGTAGTATATTATTTACTCTTAAAAACAACATACAATGTTGGATTGTTATGACAAGTCGTGAAGGTCTTATGAAACTTGTATTAGATTTTTCCTACGTATTTTTATATGGCGTTGAAAGAAATTTTTTCTTTTTTCTCTTATTAAACCTGACAACGAATGAAGTATATGTTACCAGTTAATCATAAGTTTAGAAACTGTTTATAGGTGTAACTTGTCCACAACTTTAATAAAAAAAACAATGCCATATAAAATACATAGGATAAAATCTAACATATGCTACTAATTATTACAAATTCCAAGTGCTATTAAAATTTATTGATATCCTTAACTTTATTTATTTGAATATCCGCCATGGTACCGACGTCATTGATGACGCCTGTATTCCAATATGGCGCATTTCAATTGATGGCAGTTTTGAGTTCAAATCAGCAGTCTATCATGTCTATGATATTTCGTTTTAACCTCCATTAGGATCAAGTTTTATAGGTTGTTTAGTGTTTTAGGCGCAGGAATGATTATTATATAGATTTTTTTTTGAACTGTTACATTAATAATTTCTTTTACCTCTTCAAACTGCCAATTTAAAAGAAACGAATGCATAAAGGCATATGTATGTTTGTAACCTAAGGTTACTACCGTAGAAATAAGAGATAAGTACATAGTGTTGTCTTGGATACTTTTCTGTCATGTTAATGCACATTTTGTTTCGTTTAACAATACATAACAGATCATGCTATGCACTTACATTAACAAAGTGAATTTGTTAAAGTAAATATTTATGTTTGTCAATATATGCTAGTGTAAAGTTTTCCTTCAACAATTATGACTTGGTCAATATAACCAAATATTTTTAATTCAATGAAACGAAATATTTTGTTGCTCTTCGTGTTAACAAATGGTATGTTGTTGGGCTAACAAAATATTATCAATCATTTTTTGCAGTTGTTATAACCTTTTATTTTGCTCGATTTGATTAAAAAAGTTGTTGATATAACAATATTTTTTCAACAAAATGGTTTTTGTTAATTTAATGCATTTTGTTCTCTCAGTGTACATATTCTTACATTCATATCATAATAGAAAGTGCAAATCAAAAGTTACATAGACAAAATAACACTCACTCACAGTCCGCATACAGTTCATTGAAGTTTCTCGTTATATGAGATATTGGGGATTTTACCGACACATTAGTTCGCGCGTATAAAAATTTATTACAATGTCGTCAAGATCAATTTAGGCTAGATCTGTCTATAAACGATGAGTCACATCATTTGTTTTATAACCATGATGTCATGCTGATGTATTTTACAGTTTTTAATAAATAACTACACTTCGAAAAACAATGTGTCATTGATTTCGATACACACCAATGTTAATCTTCACTTTTCAATGCGGAAGTATCATTAAATATTTTTTTAGAAACCTTTGTAATAAATAAAATAGAAAAGCAGCGAACATTCATATGAAGTGACGTTTGCTGAAAATTCAATTTGGGATAGCCTGTTTCTCCGTGAAAAATAAATCCAATTCATTGGGTATAACGCGGCTCGCGGCCCGCTGTTGCCGTCTTCGACTTCAACTATCCCTATGCGTATGTATTGCTGAATATTATTAGCTACTACACCGACTGGTACCTATTTCATACGTGCTTCTTAGTTAATCAGTTACGCCTTTCGTATAATATCCATGTCGCCACTAGTAGGGGTAATTTTTATAAGTCTATATATTGAAATGGAGACGTGAGAGGTCCGGATCCTGGCTGTCGATTTGATCAGCTGATACCGTTCCCTCTTAAACAATTTTGATTTAATGTTAAACATAATTTTTATTCTCCTACATTTAGATGTAAGTATATAGTTTTAGTAAAAAAAAAAAATTTATTACACTATTCGTATGACTTTGTTAAAATTACTATAAAATACTTTAGTCTGAAATCAATCCTGGAATACTATGGGTAAAAGGAGTGCTAACGACAGATTGCTGCATATGTTTAGATAAATATCATAGAGTTCACAATTTTGGTTGAATATCCGTTGAGTTTTGAAAGGCTTAAAGCATTAAAATAACTGTAAATTCGAACAAAGGGCGGTATTGACAATGGTTGTGTGCTGCGTTTTCGCACGTGATATATGTTTGACCAAGGCAACCCGAGGATTAGGTATTTGGGGCAACTATCAGTCTGTTATGCATTAATTCTATATATGATTTTTTGTAATTCGATCTGCATGGTTACACGAGTACAATATGCGTTAAAAGGCATTGTATATTTCGGACGAAGTTGAAATGTTTTATGTAAAAGAAATAAAACAATTTAGAGTAGGTATACATAGAATTTTATAAAATTGCAAATACCGATAAGTTGCAATTATTAACCTATAGGCAAAGTTTTATCCAATAACATTTCGGTTAGAAATGTTTTTATAAATAAAATGTATCACTATTTGCAGAATAATAAATATTGACACAGTACGGGAAAAACAATATTACAGCTTTATTTAAATCTTTAATGAAATCGATTGATGTTTTTTCCATTTCCTGTTTTATTTATTTTAAACATATAGGATACAAAGCTTTGTCCTTTTTTTTCCAAATAAATACAATATTTTTTGCTTATTTAAAACTATCTTCACTCACCGTTTGTCCATTAAGATTAACGGAAAAGAAACTGCTGTGGAAGTAAAAAGAAAAGTGAATTTTATAGAGCATATTACGCTGTATATCTTAAAAAAACCGCAAAAGTTTTATCACAATTTCTCAATAGTTGTTTATTTTATTCTTTATTAAAAAATGTTTAGTAACTATCTGTATGCATACTTTTTAACGTAAATGAATACCTTTTCCAACTGTTTGTATCTAATCAAATATCTTATTTGAGGACTTGCAAAAATGCCTTATTTAATTTTAGCATCGCTTGTTTGAGGAAATTCCTGCTTCAGATACTGCTCGCCTTGTTTAAAGTTCTTTCTTATGTATGTCTCACAATCAGATATCTCATTCGCATAAGGAATAACCAAAGTTTTATGTAGGTAGTTAATTTGCAACTCCAATATATAATAACGCAACGACTCTTTATGGCCGTATACTCTACAAATATTCTTATAAGAAATTTTCTTCTTTAGTAGAGTAACCTTCAAACGCTTGCTGACTATTAGAAAAAAGAACAGATATTGACATCTTTTGAAACAGATTGATGATTAATTTTTTTTACAGCACCATAGGGAAGCATTAAAAATGATTTCATTTTTAATATCGGCGGTTCTGAGAGAGATGTGTTTCTTTTAATGATTAGATTCGTTTTTTCGTAAAGCTGGGTAGATAGCCTTTTGATTTTGGATAAAATATTTTTTATGTTGGGGTCTGGGAAGCGGTTGTACGAGGTAAATACTGTTTTTTAAAACGACTAAATTATATTTCTTGTTATATAGTTATAACAAGAAAGTGTTTGATTTTTTGGTATTGATATTTTTTTACAACACTACGAAGAGAGGGAGTATTACAATAGTTATTTACATATCAAGGCTCGAAGCTGATGTTTTATCGAACGAGCTTGAATATTGCGAGCCGAGACCAGCAACCAAATGAGTTTGATAAAGACACTTTCCAGCCGTAGTGCGTACAATATTTTTTTGACTACCATTTGATTACCACTTACTAAAATCGGTGTGCTTGTATTTGTAGTATTAGGAATACAGACCACTCATATTTGAATGACAGATTGTTTGACAGCTATTTTGACAACCGAACCCAGAAAGACTTCAGAATCATAACAGAAGAGCACGGTAAGGTCATATATGTAATACTACTATATTGCTGACACATCCTAAAAAATTCCGAAATCAAAGAGGGATGGATATATATCGGAAACTCCTACTTGTTCTTGACGTGCATGTAATTTTAACGTAATAAACATGCAAATCAGTTGACGTTGACAGTTCAAATTTGTGTTATTTGATTATTTATTTATATATTCTTGATTTACTCCTTACACTGAAACTATATTTATCGAAATGGATAGAGACCTATTATTATTTGGTGCTGCATCATTAATTCAGCAAGTGCTTGTGAAAGATTCTATGATAACATGTTCATTCGCTGAATGCAGATAAAAAATATTTAGAATACAGATGAAAAATATGTATCTGTTATTATTTTAGATAAAATTGAAACAGGAGAAATATTGGCAACACATACACACGGAATGAGAACATTTTTCAATAAGAAAGGTTTACAGGATGCATGACGCAAGAGTATTCACGAGGTCTGGTATATAAGCAAAGGTTATATCTGAAAATAGTTTTAAAAACTTTGTTGAAAGGGGATTTTGCCTATCTAACATTATCTTCGTTAATTACACTATTTAGTGGCGATAGAATTCAAATTATTATTATTCTGCACAATGTTAAAATATATTCGATAATATACTTTAAAATAATCTTTATTGTTTACATACATCTATGACTTGTGTATTCTCACCAGAGATAACCTATGGCCTATGACTTTTGACTAAACAAAATCTGTCAAACATAAGAACTGTCAGAGAACATAGTTAGACAAAGAATTGTATCTTCCATCCCCCTTCATCGGCGGAAATTTTTGGTACTGGTTCTATACGAGACCCGCAATATAGTAGTATTACATATATGGGTAAGGTAATGGAAGTATGGTATGTACTTATTGTACTTTACCGTCCATGGATGGTAAAGTAACGGCGGTGACACGTTCACATTGTTCAATTCGGTAAAGTGGCGCCTTCTCTTTTCGAATGACTGTAGTAGAGTTGTACTTTCGGTTTTAAAAAAAGATAATTTAAGCATTGAAAACATTCAGTTAGTCTCCCACTACGCCTGGCATTCTAAAAAAAAAAGAATCAAATATTATAATTAAGCTGTTCCTGAAACACGATGTTAAAAAAATTTATCGTTTAAAACGTTTTTAATGCATCCTCTCCTCCAGTGTTGCGTGAACAGAAAATAATTTAGCCATTAAAAAAAACCCCAACGGTCAAATAAGAAGAGAATATTTCAGACATTAATTTTTACTTATTTTCACATTCTTATATTTACTGTACAAACGTAAATATTCTCTAAATATATTCGGCAAAGAAAAACTATAAAATATGAACAATTTAAAACTTAACGACCTACGTCAAGTAGGTAGGTACCTAGCTATGTCATATATTTGAAATAAAAGAATGAGTTCTAAAAGAAAATATTAGGTATACATGTTACAAATTTTGTGTTTTAAGTTGCAAGAACAATTTTTTTAATTTACTCCATGAACTTTAGTCCTAATTCTATTATCTCAACTTAATTAATATAAGTAATTTTAATATAACCCATCAGTACAATAGACGGGTAATAGAACCGGCGCCGGCGCAGCAGTATGGTGTTCTACATTAGATATTTTGAACGCCGAATGCCGTTGTGAACAAATGAATATTCCCGGAGCTTACTACATTCGTCCACTGACATATTTCCGACAATGCCGACACGGCTGAAGTTGTTTATCGCCTGGCGATTGCGTTTTTTCGTTTTAAAACCCGTTGCAGTAATTAACTCGCCGGTCAATAAGCATGCTATATCAAACGGCAACCATGCGTAATATGTAGTTTATTAGGTGACCGTGCGTAGCTATTTGGTGTACGATGTTTTCGAAAAATAACAGACCGATGTTGAATGTTGTTGCTTTATTTGGACTGTTTGAAAATTCCGAAATATGTACCGTTATTGCAACTGATTTTCAGTTTTTATTAACTTCATCTATGCTTTTGTAGTTGGAGTACATCGGTGCCCTATATAAAGTGTACCGTTCAATCTGAACCAACAGCGAGCAAAACAATTATGAAATAAAAGTTTGTAAACATCAAATATTACATAATAAAAACAAGAAACACAAGCTCATGTACTCCGACGATCGATATCAGTCATCAGAAAAAACTGATAATTTGACCTAATCAAGTAATAGTATTTTAAAACACAAGTGTCACAATAACGTTTATGTAATGCGAGTACAAGTTTGATTCAAAGTACGAGCATTACAGGTGATTATGGCACACCTTTTTTACAGTATATTTTCTAATTTGCACATTAATCGCTTATATTACGTTCCGGTAAGAGTCCCACTAGTGCGTTAATATCTCATTACAGCACTGTGTGCGGTAAGATTCATTTCAGCACTGCGTCGTGGTTTGTTTTAGCTTTATTGCAACATCAAATTAGAATAAATATATACAAGTCCCTATCGCTTTCGATTATAGAGAGAGTTGACATCAAGGTTCTTATTTTAAATGGAACATTTAACAAATCCTGTGTATTTTGATATTTTTAAATTGTTCTTACTGTTCTAGTTCAAGTTTATATACAAAGTGTCCCAGAATTGTCTGGCCAAAATGGTATCACGGTATTCCTTGGATGAAAATATGAAGATTTGGTACGACAACCATTATGAAAAAGTGTCTGGTTTGACCGCTGTTGATGGTCAAAACTCTTAGAAAATTAAATGTTTTTTGCAATATCTTGAAAACGGCTGGATGTATTTAAATAAAACCGGATGTGCATTTTTTCAACATTGCAAGGCTTGTTTAGATGAAACGTTCATGTCCATCCGCAAGAGGTAAGTGGTAATTTCTTATCCATCATGGTACAAAAATGTGCAGAAAAATTTAATGACGGGGCAAAATAAAACGATTTTTTTTCTGGTGATGCGCTGATTATTTCCGAACATTTTCGATCTCTTTGTAAAGTTTCGCCCGATGCGCCGTTTAGGCAGAAAGAATGTTCTCCTATCTCGGGAAAAGTACCAATCTTCCATGACTGTGACAAGTATTCAAGCTATGACATCAATGTCATAAAAAATAATAGTTGACGTTTTTAGCTTGACGTTTACTTGAAATTTTAAGAATGGCTTTCTCCAACGAAGAAATGACCGATATGGTCAAAGTTATGGGTTTTTGTCGCGATAAACTTCGAGCCTGTGTCCGAGAGTACGCTGAGCGCTATCCGAACCGTCGTACACCTAACCGACAAACTTTTGCGAGGGTGGAAAGAACTCTCCGTGAAACTGGCAGGTTTGTTTAGGTGCGAATCGTGGCCCTCATCGTGTCCTGAACGCAGAGATGGAAGAACAAATTCTCGATAGAGTAGCTGAAGATCCGAACATTAGTACTCGACGACTGGCATTGGAATTGAACGTGTCGAAAAGTGGTGTAAATCGTGTGTTGAGGGAACAACAGCTTTACCCGTCCCATGCGACTAAAGTTCAGGAGATCCTACCGACTGACTACGATCGGAGACTTAATTTCTGCAATTTTATTCAGAACAAAAGAGTTGAGGACCAGAATTTTCACCACAAAATTTTATTTACTGACGAAGCTGGATTCACGCGTACTGGAATTTTCAATTCTCACAACTTCCATGTTTACGCGGAAGAAAATCCTCATGCGATGGTCGTCAAGCATTTCCAGACAGAATTTCGCGTGAACGTTTGGGCTGGAATTATCAACAATTTTATTCTAGGCCCATTTTTCTTGCCACGCCGACTGAACGGAGAAAATTATTTGGCCTTCCTACGTGAGGATCTGCCCGAACTAATAGATGATGTACCACTTCTTGTTAGGGCTAACATGTGGTTCATGCACGATGGTGCTCCACCACATTACACCCTCGACGTACAGCAATTCCTGCATAATACGTTTCCTCAAAGGTGGATTGGGAGAAGAGGGCGGGGTGTGCCAGTGGAATGGCCGGCAAGATCTCCAGATCTTAATCCTCTGGATTATTTCTTGTGGGGGGCAGTGAAAAATAAAGTGTATGCGACTCCTGTGGGTAGTGAACAAGAACTAATTCTTCGCATTCAACAAGAGTTCAACATCTTGAAGAATGATCAAGAGATGTTGAGGAGGACTCAATTCAACTTTCTCCGGAGAGTGCAGTTATGCATTCGTGAGAATGGTGGTCACTTCGAGAACCTTCTCTAATTCTTACTACGCAATTCTCCACAAATTCACATCTTTACTATTTACTTTTACTTTACTTTTTCGTTTACTCTTCACATCTTTATTAATAAAAAAAACTAAAACAAAAGTGGTTCTTTCATTCACGTTTTTGACTAATTTTTGGCCAAGAGATTTTGACTTATTAAGACATTTTTTATGACATTGATGTCATAGCTTGAATACTTGTCACAGTAATGGAAGATTGGTACTTTTCCCGAGATAGGAGAACATTTTTTCTGCCTAAACGGCGCATCGGGCGAAACTTTACAAAGAGATCGAAAATGTTCGGAAATAATCAGCGCATCACCAGAAAAAAAATCGTTTTATTTTGCCCCGTCATTAAATTTTTCTGCACATTTTTGTACCATGATGGATAAGAAATTACCACTTACCTCTTGCGGATGGACATGAACGTTTCATCTAAACAAGCCTTGCAATGTTGAAAAAATGCACATCCGGTTTTATTTAAATACATCCAGCCGTTTTCAAGATATTGCAAAAAACATTTAATTTTCTAAGAGTTTTGACCATCAACAGCGGTCAAACCAGACACTTTTTCATAATGGTTGTCGTACCAAATCTTCATATTTTCATCCAAGGAATACCGTGATACCATTTTGGCCAGACAATTCTGGGACACCCTGTATATATAAGTTTTCCAGGTATTTTAATTCTTTGCAGAAAAGTGACATATGGTAGCCATTAATAAATCTGGGTATCCTATATTCTGATTTCCTTCGATCCACCTGCTATACTTCAAATGCATCAAAGTTTAGCAGCACTGACGGTATAGGTTTTTCAATTCTTGTTCTTATAATTAGTGTAACTTCGATAAAGAAATAAATTATTAGGAAAGCTGAGTTAACAAGCAAAGATATTACTTCCCTACTATCCCTCGTTTGCTATCACCATTACCTTCTGGACTCCGAACTTGAACCCTATTGTTTTGGAGATACATCTAGTTCCAGTAGTGTGAAATGAAAAAAGTAACACCTAGCGAAGCTGGTGTTAATTGTCAACGATATAAGTACATATTATTCCAGACCTGAACTAAGATGGGAAGAACAAGTAATCAATGACATAGAGCATGAAAATTAGGAGATGGAGGCAGAAAATGCAGGACAGACGAGGGTGGAGAAAAGTAATCGAAGAAGAGAAAGCACGATATGAAGATAGGTGAAAGAAGATTGTGTGAAGTGGACTGCAGTGACGATCCATATTGACATTAGTCTATAGAGGGGTGACTACAATTTCGGTAAGGATGTTGAACCTACATACATCCGCTGTCTCAGGAATGAAGTGCATTTTTGTATTACTTTCTTCCTTCTACGCTTCTTTAGAGAAGCCCAGCGTTGTTTTGCATTTGTAATCTTAACATGTTAAGTTGTAGAGCTAGATTTACTGAATGGTAAGATGAGCCATCTCATATGTGATGCCTTTATCTCTGTGGTTATAACATACACGTTTGGCAGCATATCTAAAAAAAATTGTTATAAACGAGAAAGTATATATATGCTGCTTTGCTATGAGAAGTAATCGTAAGATAATGAAAGAAGAGATATACATACACATTGTATATATATTAATGGGAACATGACAAATATTATTTAAATTGGAATTGTCTAAAAAAAATATTTATTATACAACCTTCAGATATCAACACCTGAAGGATTACCGATCTGATTTGTTTGCGTTGATTTCGATTGTGAGGTAAAAGAATACTATAAGTTATTATTACATACATTTTTTTTTGCTTTTACCTGCCGAACAAGAAAAATTTGTAGATTTGAGGATACATTTAGAGATGGATAAAATTTCTTGCAAACTCAGTTTCTCGAATAATTCTCAATATATCTTTTTACTGAAGATTACTTCCATCCACCGTGCAATATCATGGAAAACCTCCTTCAGTAGCTAATAATTGCGCTGCACGTCCTCGAAAATTGACCTGGGCAGTCATTCTGTTTATTAACCTGAAGATATTTAGCGAATTTGGAAGGGTATCTTCGATTGTAAAATTTTGAAATTAACTAACAAATTTCTGTGTACTTGTAATACATAATATTTTTAAATTTTGGTCAATTTAAAAATTTGCAGTACTTATATACTTTGCTACATGTTCCTTGATTTTGCAGTTAATAAACTATTTATTTCAGTATTAGTAGCGTCATTAATTTCGGAAAGTGTATCAAATTTAACTCTAGGGCATTATAACATACACCAAAGCTAGGCGGTGTAGGGATATTTAGAAAACCCTTTTAGTTTTCTTCCGCTGAAGAAGTTATTCAAACCATTATTTTATATTTACATTATCATAGTTTCGCTTTCTCTTAATTGGATAATAGAGGGTAATTGAAACGTGGCTAAGGTTAAATTGCTTGGACGGAAACATATTTTACCAGTTGGTAGCATTAAACACATTTGTAAGGGTAATTACTGTTGATGCTTCGAAACTTAAGCAGTAGCAGGGACCTATCAACAACATCTTTACCATGTTCCCTTTAAAGAGGTATACAGTTGTAGTTGTACTTGCAAATTAGCTCGGGCAAACACGTTTGGGATAAAAGGACTTGAGGTAAATACGTACTAGGTCTATATATGAGGTACTACATAAAGATGAATACATATGTGTTAAGTTGCTAAATTTGGAACTCGTGTTCTACTTGAAACAATTAGATCTCAATGCAAAGTAACGAAAGTAATCTTCTGGTTTGTGTAGTGATTAGAATTTGGTAGTATGATATGTTTAGATTTTCAAAAATTCTAATGGAAAACGTCAAAGAAACTGTGTTTCTCAAAGTAAATTAGTTCTAATGTCTTCTGATTATGCAGACGTTCTAAATTTTTTTGGAAACATTCTTTCTGGGGGGTTTAGGCTGTGAACTTTAAGAATTTTTTTCATGCGTTTTACAACTTCGGTTGATATCATCAGTTGACAATTTCTATTGGTGGTGTCGATTGCACTTGCCGACGAAATGTTACTTCAAGATCTAACCGAGTAAGCATCGTGAAATGGTTCCCAGATGGATTTTTAAAAAAAAAGTTGCAAAAATTGAACGAGTTGGTAGGAATCAATGTTTATAGTTTTTTTTATAGTTTATAGTTTATTAAATAAACCAATAGTTTGCGGAATTTCTGGCTTTTATTTTGAATATAATGTGACTATCACATTGTTAATTAAATATCTTGTTAACGTTTCGACTAATTAATATAGTCTTCTTCAGAATGCACTAAGATGATATTAACATTAAATATAAAAAAGCAATTTTATAAATTGCATCTTAATTATGCAATAGTCAATAGAGATTAATTGTTAATTAATTTTGTTATAATTGTTTTGCGACAATCACGTCGCATCTTTTCTTGACTTACATTTAATTGTATTAAATTTTAAAATGAAACCAGTATTTTAAAGAAAACTATCGAAGATAGTAATAGGAAATGTTACAGCAAATCAGTGTAGAATTGAATTCTGCACCAGAAAGATACCGAGTTTTCTATTTGAAAAAATTGAGTTTTACAGGTTTAAACATTCTTTCAATTTTAAGACACGCTGTATAAGATGGAGGGAACATGTTACTGGTGAAACTATGTTATAATGTGATAGTTTTAAAATACGGAACCTCTCGCACATAAAACAAGTGAAAAATAATCAATTACGGACCACGGTGTAAATGTAAAAATTTTCACAAAAATCGTAATATCGTAGAAACAGTTGAAAATAGGTATAGGCAACTCTAGTTGTAATGGTCATAGAATTTTATGCTGAATTCAAAAATGTAATAATATATAGGGTGTTCCATTTAAAACAATGAGTTCATGACGACTTCGAGTTAACTGCAAGTGTAAAACAATATTTTAGAAAGAAAGTTAAATCCGAAGGGTTTCGTTAAACCCGAAAACTTCTAACTAGCCACTTTTTTCTTTCTAATCTATTTCATCCATTATTTCTTAATTAAACTTACAGGGGTTATAATATATATAATTACCAATATTTTGTGATTTTTTGATGAATGACATGACTGGAGCTCATAAAAAGTGAGAAAGATATTAAACTACGAAATGTTCTGGCATAATAAATTCTAATGTCTAGTGATGGTGTTTTCTATTTACTTGCACAAAACTCATAAATGCACAGCACCGAAAGATATATTTACTTCTCTTGCAATTATCGAAAACCCAAACTTTCATCTCAACTTTAAATTTTAAATAGCCTTATTTTTTGCTGTCACTTTTCTTGATAAACATTAATTATTTGTTTGGTACACTCTGTTCTCTATTCCTTTCAGTGGCGGTTCGTGACTTTTTGTCCAGAGGAGGCTAGTGTAACCTAACTCTTCTCGGTCAATAAATTATATTTTTATATCTATTACTGTATCATTGGAAGCGTAGAATAAAAATGGACATAAAAAAGAAATCAAAATAAAATATAATTACTCGTCTAGCAAGAACCACGCAGAGATGAGAGTGAAATCTTACCTGAATAGGAAAATGGATAAATGGTGTAAGGTGATAGGTAGAAAGCTAATAAAAAGTTAAAATAAACTCTTAATAAACCAAAAATAAACTAATAATAAATAACAAATATAATAGTAACTCATAAAATTCTACGGTAAAAAAAAGTTGTTGATAAATGATAATAACAACTAAATAGATCCATGTTTTTTAAAACTAAACTAAATATTTTAATATTTTTTTGAAACACGGAAAACTGTATTGCTTACTCTTACCCGCTCGTAAATACATCGTTTTGCGTTAATGTAATAAAAAATACATTTTCAATTGATATTAAGGATAAACTGCTTAATCGATTTTGATACATAGTGTTGCGGCTGTAGCTTTTAATTTTTTTTTTTTAGTCAATGCTTATAAGTTTACTCAGTTCCGGCATAAATTTATATAAATCGCTTTTATTAATAAAATTTAACATCTCAGTTGACGTTTAATATTCTCCGAACATTTGGAGGATCATGAATTTCGTCAAAACAAAACTATTGTTGTAAAAGTGTTCTCTAAGAAATTTTTCGGAAAGTTTTTTGAATAAATTAAGAATTTGTCAAAAGTTAATAAATCAAAGAAAGGTAACTTGTGTATATCTTGAAATCTAACTTCTGCCTGAACGATTAACGTATCTAAAATTTCGTTAAAAATTTGTTTATATTCTTGTATTTCCGATTGATAGGACAACCTATGTCTTTCCTGACTGGGTTCTTTGTCAAAATATAAGTAATTATATATATCATTAAAACGGCGATTATTATTTCTGTATTCTTGTAAAGTTTGAATAAGAGCTAACAAACGATTCCACGCAAAACTGATGTCAGTTATTCTGCATACGTGCGAACTGCGAAGACTTGCGGCTAGCCTCCTTGCTTGCTTTTATAATATGCGTACAGTAAAATTTTATGCATTATTGGAAATTTGTTTGCATTTTCAAATGAACTAATGAATAAATATACTATTTATTATGAATTATTTGTAAAAATTGCTTTATTTTAGCATATAGCCAATGCTTAAACATTGTTTTAATAAATAATAAACACCATTTATTTTATTAAAAATAATAGGGGAGGCTTAGCCTCCCCTGACGAGCCGCCACTGATTCCTTTGTGCTGTCGACGTTGCAAAACAAAACACCATTTATTTCTGGTTAATCGCGACTTGCCCAACTAGCGCCCTTTCTAACGACCCTGACGACCACCGGACAGAAGGCATTAGTTTCTTTGCACTTACACATGACGTTGAGGTAGAAGGGACGGCTCTCGCCGTCCCCTTCGGTGTTGTAGCCAACGCACGTGTAATTTCCCGCCGTCGACCTCGAAACGCCCTGAAGGACCAGACTCTGGTCGCTCACTATAATGCCGGAAGCCACGTTATGATGCAGCACTTTCCCCTAGAACAGGGAAATTTATGTGTTAACAAAGGAAGCGAATTAATTCGGGATATATGCGTAACCCCTCACTTACAACTACTACCTACACAATGGCGCCAGAAAACTAGTATGTGAGTGGCGCGCTAAAGTAATTTGTCTAATAAGTGTATATGGATGCAGAAGGGTAACGCGGGTCCATGAATATTTATGTTACTGTATACAGGTAGATATTGCGCAAATATAGTTGACAAGTTTATGAAATTATGTTTGCGCGTCTGCTCAGCTTTCATCCATGAAATATATATCAATTCAAACCCGGAATGAATATTGCCTAGGCCCCTACATGTAATTTTGAAGGTACACGGTATCATATTGTTTATCATACACCAAATTTAAACTTAGTATTTCTGTAAGCAATAAATGTGAAGGAATTTCCCATATGAAATCACAACGTCATTGGGTTGAAGTATAATTAGAAATGCCAAAAGTTTCATCACTTTATTATGACAAATAATGGGAATATATTCTAAGATTTTGAATCTCATTGAGGTACTAGAACATATAAGTTCTGCCAGAAAAAGTTACGATAACGAAAAGATTCGTAAACATAGTTTCTCACCATTTTTCATCAAATTCTCGTGATATTAAATATATTTGTACCGGGTATTTCATTTTATTTTGACCACCACCTATTTTCATTACTATTGCAGATACAAAAATATATTTTAAATAGAAGTTGTAGTGTTTTACCTCTACCGATTAAAAAAGTGATAACTATCAGAATAAAATTGAAGTATATAGGTATTTGCATTTAGATTTTGTATTGTATTTTTATATATAACCCTTCGTCGCCTAATTCCACATATATGATATTATATAAAACTATTTTTAATTAGCGAGTCATTTTACTAAAAAAACCTCATAATGTAAAGATGCAAAACCATTGAATATATTTTACAAAAATCCATCTACACTTAACTTAAATTTAAACTGCTCAAAGTCACCTCTATTGTTGTCGATGCATAACTGATAGCATCTTCTTAAGTTTTGTATAGCACTAGAAATACAATTATTATTTTTCGTATAAATTAAGGATGGGCATTGTGGTGCAAATTTTTAAGAAGGGAGACAGGAGAGAGTGTGGAAACTACAGAGGAATAACTCTACTGAGCATACCGTCCAACGTGTACGAACGAACCCTTGTAAAACAACTCACAGAACAAACAGAGCAAACACTAGAGCAGTCGCAGAGTGGTTTCAGAAAAAGGCGTAGTATAAATGACCACATCTTCACACTCAAACAAATTGGAGAAAAATCGCTACACAGGAATATCGGGACATATCAGGCATTCGTGGATCTGCAAAAAGCGTTTGACCGAATTCCGAGAGCTAAAGTGCGAGAAATCCTGGAGAAAAGGAACGTAGACAATAAACTGATAGCCTCAATAATGAATATAAACGAAGAAAACAGAAATTATGTAAGAACGGGAAACAGCCAATCACAAGAGTTCTTAGTTGACAGCGGTCTAAGGCAAGGAGGGGTACTAAGTCAAATTCTCTTCAATTTGGTATTGGACGATACGATGAAGGAAACTAGGGAAAAAACATCGAAGTTATATATAGGACACCGACATATGAAACCAGTATACTTGAGTGAATGTGCATTCGCTGATGATCTTGTGATATTCGAATATCCGAAAATATACGAAAACGTCTGAATGTGGAACCCATACTGAAAACAATTGAAGACCGACAGCTTAAATGGTTTGGCCACCTAACCAGAGTAGGAAATGAAAGACTCGTAAAACAAGCATGGGAAGCAAGAAGACACGAGAAGAGATTTAGAGGAAGACCGAGGAAAACGTGGCGACAATGTGAAACAAATACTAGAAGAAAGGGGGCTGACTCTAACACAAGCAAGGGACATGGCTAGAAACAAGGAGAAGTGGAGAAGATTTATTTATGGAAATGGAGAATAAATGAAACAACTGCACACCCTACACCTTCGGGTACATAGGGATAGATTATATATATATTGCTACGAAACTTGTAGATATTTTTTATAATTTTATTAAATTGATTTTAAATTAATTCAACACTGTTTTATTAACATTCATACATGCAGCGTCCTCTATTAAAGATAAATTTACTCCACAGATAAGCTATGCCTCAAAAAGTAGATGCCACTGTAGCACACAAGTGAATGAAATCTTCCCCTCTACCTGTTTTGAGTATACCGCATACCAATCGGGTGACCAATCGGGATACTATATTAAACTTAGTAACTCTTGGGACGTGGTGGGGTATACTGCTCCAAACAAAGAAGTATATTATTAGCTTAAACTGACTTGTTATAATCTTTGTTTCTTTAATAAATGCTGTACTAATTATTTAGTTGTGATGTTATTATATTGTAGTAAATAAAAACCAATAGTTTATAAATAACTTTGTTTATTTCGAGTTAATAAAAAGTAGTGAACAATTAATGGATATTCTCTCTCTCAGGGTAAGTAAGTAAGTTCAAATACTATTTAAGTTGTACAAAAATAAGATTCCTTGAATCTTAATCCAAACTAAACTCAATATATCTTGTTTAAATATCAAAATTGAATTCAAATCTCCCGCTAAACTCCCGTCATAAAATCAAGCATTGCAAATAACCTTTTACAGCAACATACGTTGTTTACATACAAAGAAATCCCTATAAATAACTGCCATCAAAACACTCTAACCTCAGAATTCTATTTACGCTCTCTGAACACCGGTTATAAATTCAAAAGGTGAATAATCGCTTACTTGAAGTACGATAAACTGCTTTCGTATATTCCAAATACTGATTCCAGTTCTGCAACAATCTTTTCAGCTCCAAATCTGCGTTATCGATGTCTCAGCTACTAAGACTCGAATCGAAGTCCCGCGATTGGCCCCAGGAATGAAAAATACGCCACCCAAATCTTCGAAATTACTGGTATATCATCATCTTTGCACAACACACACAACACTTCATTCTTGGCAAGTAGATCTTAAGTTAAATGAGTCTATTTGTGATTTTAAATTTAAAATAAATTTTAAAGATATTATTCGAAAATGCAACTACACTCAGGAAATACCGAAAAAGAAGTCCTCACAATTGTTTTAAACAACTTTCATATCTCCTAGGCATTAACAGTTTGTTTACACGTGCGCCTATTTTCTCCATTAAAAACGCTAGAAGTGCAAAAAATGGATTCATCTGTACATAAATTTTCATTATTTTCTACATAGCGGTAAAAATTTACTACCGTGTTTGCAGAAGTGGTTCGAAAATTCTGGTGCAATTCCATATATACTCTCTCTGCAGCATATTAGTTTTCATTGGTTTGCTTTTTATGTAAATAGAGAATAGTGGTACTTTTTCGGCTATAGCGCAACCCATTGACAGATTGACAGCTAGCAAAAAACTAGTCGTCGTTTTATTGTGGCATAGCACTTTCAGAGCCTTCTTTCTGTCTATCTCAAAATTTCTTGCGATATTATTTATTAAAATAAGTCACCAATTTCTTAAAATAGGCGCCCATAATATAATAGGTATATTTGAAATCAGAAGACGCAGGCCAGGCCAAAAACATAAAAATATATAACTATGGTTTGTTAATCGCGCCCTCTATATGCAATTCTGATGGTTGTCAATTTTTTTTTTGGTAGAGGTAAGACACTACAATTTTCGTTTGAATTTGTTTTTGTAAGTATAATATTAACGGAAATAAGCATTGGTCAAAATAAAATGAAAAACCCTGTACAATGTGCCGTCCAACTGCTTAAACGTGTGCATATGTTACTGCCCGTTCATTTTGTACTATAAAACATCCCAGGTGACTAATTATGAGCTCAGAAGTAAGTAGTCAACATTGTTGCAACATTTTGGATGAAGAATCGTTGGCCCAGCAAATTATAGTAAAAATACTCATTGTCAGTTCTACTCAGAAGTAACTGTGAAATGAGAAAAAATGTAGTATGTTACTACGTTTACAGTTGACAAGGCAAAAATAATTATTTGCAGATAAATTTTAATTTAAATAAAATAATGACTGAAAAATCCAGTGAATCAGAAATGAAATTTGATAGCACTCCTTCCGAAATTACAAATTATGCAAATAATATAAGCGAGACTCTACATGGCATGAATTTGAAAAGTATTAGGTATACATTGTTAAGGAATTGACAACAAAAAAAGAAAACGACTTCCTTTTCCGAAAATGTTTTAGTTTCATTCTTCGGTGATTTATTAAAGAAGGGGAAATCCTTCACTCTATGGAAAATACATATATCCAATCCTAAAAGCAACAATAAATGTGAAACGCGATATCGATATTTCAAGATACAAAAAATTAAAAATTTTGTTCAAACGCTCTTTCGAAAAGCGTGTAGCTAAGAAGTCAAATATTTTAATAGAGAAAAATGTTGAGCACTTCTTAGAAAATGCTCAGGATGAGATATATTCAACTACAATTTTTGCGTGGCCGCCGAGGTCCCCCGATCTCACAGTGATTGATTTTCATTTATGGGGTAGACGTAAAGATATAAACCGCCCAACAACACCTGATAATATGAAACAAAGAATTCGAGAAGCCGTCAGAAATATTTCCATTGCCGAGGTAGAAGCGAGTGTATTATCCACAAGTGACAGATTCAATTTGTGTGTGGCCAGTGATGGTAGGCATTTCGAACATTTATAATTAAAATTTTAGTTGGATAATTTCTTTTTGCTGTTGTTATTCACGTTAACAATTTATTTCAATCTTTTTTGAGTATATTTGGCAAATACAAGCGATAAACAACCTGATAGAATTTTGTAGTTTTCATGGAAATCTTCAGTCGCGTCGCCGTCGCCTACTTGCAGGCCGCAGTTAATTTTTGTCACAAATTTCATTCTTTCGGAGATAAATCGAGAACGGATAGAGATATTAGGATGCGATTTTCACTGAAATTTCAACAATTTAATTTAGGTTGCGACACTGGTAATTATATAGCACGGTTATATTTAATTTTTTCTTGAAAATCACCATAATATGTAATCACTACATACTCCCTCTAGGTTATCTACTTCAAACTAAATGTTAGAATGACAAATTTTCTAAAAAAGAGCCCAGAAAATGCTCCATCGAACGAGCCCAAAAATATTCAGATTGGTTGAACGGTTTAGGAGATATTAAAATTCACATATTGAGCAATTGATTGGCTTCCCCGTTCCTTATTATGGCAGATACGAAAAAAAGTCATTGAACAAAATAATGGGAGACAACAACTCAGCTTTCGAGCGATCCATTCAAAACTATAGCTCGATCTGAAATTTTCTGAGATACTACTAATTTTATAATTGCGCATAGCAGGTACGCCCCCTGGCGGTGAAATTTCGAACAACAACGAATTTTCGGATACTTCTGGTGGCCACATTGATTATGTATTTTTTTGTCCCGAAGCCCTAGGCATAGCAGTTTACAAGATACAGCAGGTCGTCACCCTTACTTAATCACCTGGCATATTGTCATATATTTTTAATATGAAATTGTGTAATTGATTACATTGTAGGAAATAGCTTGTGTTAAATAAACATTTTTTCATTCGAGTTTTATAAAAAAAGGGATTTTTATATATTTTGTCTTTATTTGATTATTTTTCTTATTTCTTGTTGATTTATTATAAAATAATAACATCCTTTGTTTGAAAGTTTTATTTATAGATATTTTGCCTTAAAATATCTTTTCCTTTATTAATAGCATCGGACCGAAAAATTGGGCTTATTAGAGATATAGGTTGCTCATCTAAACTAATAATGACTCTATTTTTTGTGAAAGTGATTGCAATGATTTAAAATTTAAATAACGTCTAGACCATGTAGGTTTAGTATACATAGTTAGAATTTTGTTATTATTTTTTATGAGTTTGAAGAGAAAACACAGACAGATTAAACCCGAAGCGTTGTATAATCTGTTGTTAACATTGAAAAAAAAATAAACATGAGAGTGGTGCCATTAACAAAAAGCATTTTTAATTTAAAAAGTAAATCAAGCGCATCACGTGTAGTACACACCTAAAACAATTAACACGAATCACACACAACGAGTGACTAACTTACATTCTGCCTCCATTCCACTTTATAGACGGCGGGCTGAGCGTTCATGGTACAGTCGAAATAAACGTCAGTGCCCTCTCTGATGGCGTCCGGATTAAGGTTGGTGCCCAGGATTATCTCAGCCTCCGGGGTATCTGCAACAACCGGGCTCTAATTATAAGAAGTAGAAACCCGAAAGATAGTGGAACTGTCGTTTAGCCGACACACTCCGTCCCTCCATCCCCAGCGAAAGTAAATTCCCTTAATTCGCTAATAAGTTACGGCCTAACAGTGGGCCGCATCGCCTTCGCAGTCGCTGTTCCGGGAAGTTTAATTTTTTAAATGGTCCTAATTAAAGAGATAAATTTTTATAGATGGGAACGAGACGGGCTAACGTGCGACATATATACGACCGTACTGTGCCGAGTAATTACAGAGTAGAGTGACTTTAGCCGTCACTTTACCGGCGTTGTCGTCGTCCTGACAACTTTCGCCCTGTTCCCTTTACACGGTTAGGTGTAAGCGGGCGCCAGGGATTTCTCCCGGGGTGTAAAATTTTCTGGTGGATTCACACCCGTTTACAGTCGCTCGAACATTAGAACAGTGTAACATGAAAACTTTACACATGAATAAGTAATTAAATAACTAATTGTAAGTATGCCACCATATAACGGAGTAATGAAGTACAACTGAACATAGAGACGTCAAAAAAATTTAAATTCAACAAAGGAATGAAAATAGGTAAGTTCAATATTAATCCATTTCAGAATTCTTTTGTTAAAATTGTCTTATGTCGTCTTTACTATAGCTTAAACTTGGATTAATCCCTGTATCAATTTTTTAAATTATTTTTTAGGTAAGAAAAGGCGTCGATACCCCATGACACCACATCGCTGTTGGATGCAAAATATTCTGCTTAAAGAAAACTACATTTTCATTTTTATATATATTTGCTAGATACAGGCTGATTCATTTTCGATCCTGACCATTGGGATTTCGCTTATTATTGACGATAGACGATAGTCTACTTTCTTTTCGGGATCATAATAACGACAAAATTTAGGAACTTTGCCAAATTTAAACCTATCGTCGATCTTCAATAATAAGCAAGATCTCAATGGTGAGGATCGAAAATGAATCGGCCTGTATATTGTACAAAATAGCCGAGACAAAAGCCTACATCACATGGTTGGCACATAGCTTTTGCTAATGATTTACATATCGTACCCTGACACAATCTCCCGGGTTGTATTTAATATCAGAAAGCACTTTGACCAAAGATTTATTTACAATTTAGTATTAATAATTGAATCTTTCGTTAAACTTCTTGAAAATAAGCTGTTCAAAAGAAAAAGTTTCTTGGCTTACCGATTACTCTGTATGTGTTGGGATGTTCCATTTTCCTTTTAGTTCGTAATCCCCATTAATTTTATATTATCTCTTAGATGATGGATTCAACTCATACAGTTTATCTAAATACTATTGAAATATATTTTGTAGAAGGAAAAAAATTCTGGGAAATCTCATTCGTTTTGTTTGCTATTAAATTTTCAATATTAATTTTATAAATTTTAGGAATGAAGTGGTTACGGAGTCTATCTACAAAAATATAACGATAAATATAAACGGCAAGCAAGACTTCTACAAATGAGACAAATTTAGTATAAGCAGTTCTGTATGTATGAGAAACTGGTAAAATTTAATTAGACAAATATTGGCCTCACAGACGGGGCACTGGCAAAGCCCATCTGTGTATAAATGAAAACACATACGACCCGCTATTAACCGCATACGTTTATCTGCATATTGCACGTTTCACTAGTGTTTATAGGAACATATTCCACTGGGGTTTCATAAAAACCGCTCGCGTTGTACGTAGTAATGAACACGATATCCTCAAGTTCCATGCCACACTCGAATACCAACAGTTTTCAGTATTTTCATGGCATGCGGAATTTCCCAATTACCACAAGTAATAGTAGCAGCTGCAAGCATGAGTCACGCTAGAGCGCTATCGCTTCCTGAAAATTTATTAGGAATCAAGAGAGTACAGCGTTGCAATGCACGATTTCAATTTGCAGTTAATAATGTAAAATGCATAGGAGTAAAACGTGTAATATTTTGTAGCATATATTTGGAGCATGATACGTTTGCGAAGCATGTTGTGAGATGCATTGCATACTCATTCTGAAATCAAAGGACACTATTTAAACGAAGTTAAAACTTAAGTTTTAGATTGGCGACCATAATTTTAAGGTAAGGTATCTTAAGAGAAACTAAAGAAAGGTAATTGTTCTGCACAGATAAATAATTCCTATAATGCAAGAAAGCAATTACATATAAAGAAGTAGATTAGTTGGTTCTCGCTCTCCCTTGTGCAACATTTCGATGTTACGCTGCAAACCTTGTTATCTTATGCAAACATTGCTAGGTAAAATCGATTTCATAGAAAGAATAAAACAACATAGTATATGAACGGGAGTCTACAGTTGACTATTTGTTAGCATACTATATTCTTCCTGGTTCGCCCACAGGAAAATTAATTAGGTTTGATGGCAAAAAACGCCTCACTTTGGTGTATGAACCCAGGTATGCTACCCATGATGGTGATTCAGGAGGGATGTTGATCGAAACCTTTAATTGATTGATAAGAAGAGATGATTCTTATCAATTTTTTAGCAAGGACTTCCAAGGAAGTACTTATGGGATAGTCTCGGTATGTGTCTAATTCTACTGTTCTAGGGAGGGGATATCTTTTTAGTTAGACATGAAGTAATTTTGTTGGTATTAATTATTAAGCGTTACGCAGTTTTCTCAATATAAACTGCTTTGTATTTCCTTTTACCTCTCGAACATGGGAAATGATAGAATTAATGTTAAACAGAGTCACCAACGATTTTTACATTTCTGGTGGAAAGGCACATATTAGAGTTTCAGTACATTGTTATAACGACTTGCCGCTCAACTTCTCTCAGACCAATTTGCGAAGGACGCGAAAAAAGTCTATGTTCATACCAAGTGCCATAGACTAAGTTGGAAACATCCGATTCTCTGGTTATTGATATATGATAATCGTAGCTACGTAGGATTTGTCTTTGCCTTTCTTCTTCCTTTGTTATTCATTCCCAAGTTCCCTTCACTGTTTATTTTGCATTTCAGGCTCGATAACGCAATCTGACTTATTCTACGGCAATTTTTCATTGTTAATTTGGTAGATTTGGAGAAAGGGTCTCGCGCAGGAAGTTGGCAAATGTAAGTTTGGGAAATTTGTTGAAGTATTTTATCATTTTCCTGGATTAATCTTGCTACTCAGTAATTCCAGAGAATTATTTTGTTGTGTTCGAGTCATCTCATCTTAAGCTTTATGCGAATGGTAGTGGATTAACTGCGATAATCGAATTCGCCATTGATGGAGCACGTGTTGGCTTTCTAAGGTGTTTATTCGATTTGATCATCGTAAGATTGATGGGTATATAACGCTAGAATTACCACCGACAAGCAGGTTTCAATGCTAGCAACGAGCTAAGGCATCTGCAAGCTCGGTTTCCGTTCCAGCTCCTATTCTTTAAACTCGGATAGACCATCTGGCCCCGTAGCAGCTTTAGGAACGATTGTCTTCCCGATAAGCACAACTTGCACGCAGAGAAAGAATTAAACATCACCATAAAACATTACTGAGTAAAAACTTAAGAAAAATAGTGCTACCAAAATATTTTAGGAAAATATTATTTATTATATTCTGATTATGCAACTTGTAACATAACAAATACCCCAAATTACTCTCTAACTTGAATGAATGATGTAAAAAATGACCACATAATGAAACCGAAAACGTGGATAAGTCATTACTACCAACGCAGTTATTATATATTTTCACTGTGACAGTGACATTGTCAATTGGAGCATTGGATATTGATGAAAATAACTGCTTATTTAAAAGAATGTTTTGGTTATTACTCGTTGCTATTTCATCTTGAATTCTTTTCGTCCGAACACAGACCTTGATTCAACAGGATGCTTTTCGCTATGAGCCAACGGGCATGCAGTTGAGGTTGAAGCTCTGGATTCTTTATCAGATGCAAATAATTGCGTTACTTAATTTTTTTTGTAACATAAACATCTACATAATCTGCAGCGACATTTAAGTAGAAGATTTAGTGTAATTAAATCTTTGGAAAAATTAAATCCACGTTATCCAAGCCTCTTGTGGAGACACACAAGAATCAGTTCTATTCATAAAAAAAGGTCCTAAAAACTTCATAGAAAACTACAGGCCTATTTCCATTATTTCAAATTTTGCTAAGATTTATGGAAACGTTATATACTCTTGCACACATATCACATATTTCCAACAACCAACATGGCTTTATTAGAGGTAGATCTACAATAACTTGGTTAATATAACGCAGCATATTTGTCAGGAGCTGGACTTGCAGGGACAAGTAGACGTTGTAGACACTGATTTTAGTAGTACATTTGATAGTATAGATCATGGTATTTTGCTGTATAAGCTCTCCACTTTTGGCACTAGTCCAGCTCTATTAAATTTGCTAGGATCTTGTTTGAATGGTAGATGCAACTATCTGTTCTACAGTGGTTATTGGTGCTAATGTTTCTATCCTTCCTCTGGCGTTCCGCAGGGGTCGAATTTGGGACCCATACTTTTTCTGATTTTCATTAACGATCTGCTCACGTCCTTTTCGTTCCCTGCTTTACCTTATGCGGATGATCTAAAAGTATTTGGATCAATTAAATATCTTCCTGATGTTAATCTTCTACAAGACAACTTAACCGTCATCCAACACACATAAATTGAAACTAAATATAAAAAAAAATGTTGTTACGTCTCATTCACACGCAAAATCAATATTATCCAATCGGTCATAAATGATCAATTTCTATCGAAACCAGATAAAGTAAAGGATCTTGGCGTGTTATTCGATTCCCGGTGTAACTTTTCTTCTCATATAACTGAAATCTATTTGGCCGCCTCCAAAATACTGAGTTTTGTTATGCACCTGCAAGCATTTCAGAAACGCACATGTTTTTAATTTTCTCTTTTATTCTTTTGTCATGAGTAAGTTAGATTATGCGCAAGTGTGAACACCTCATGATATATAGTCCCAACCTAACATCGAGAAGATCTATAGACGGTTCCTGAAGTTTCCCTCCTTTAAGAACAGTGGAGTGTATCCGGAACAGGGAATTGCTTATACAACACTATTGGAACAGCATGGTATGAACTCCATAACCCAGCTACGGGGATTCCAAGGAGCCCGATTCATATGGAAAATTGTACACGGAACCATTGACTGCCCTTATATTCTTTCTTCTCTGATTTTTTTTTATTCCTAGATTATCTTTTCGCTACTCTCCTATTTTTTTTGCCTTTTTCCCGAACCAATGCCCTACAATCATCCTCTTTTGTTACTACGACTCGAGCTACAAATCTGTAGTGTAATGATATATTTTTTTATTCTATTAATTCATTACATTAACTTTGTTTTAATATAAATAACCCTTGTTTATTGATATAAATTTCAGGCATGTATGATTTTTCTGTATCTCCTATAATCAGTTCTTGTAACTGTTGGATAATAAACAGATTTCGATATGTCAATTGCGCGAAATGTGTTTTGTTCGTAATTGGACATAATCTATCTTATGTTATATGTATTTTCGTTGATTTTATTATCGATTTTATCGAATGCTATATACTAAACCGTTCTTCATTCATTTTTACAACTTTTCATACAATTTCATTACAATTAAAACAAGATACTTCAAATTATTCTCGCGGCAATAATATAAGTAGCATATTTTGTTTAGCTGAAAGATCTATAAATGAATGAAAAGGAAGGTTTCTATTGGTTTTTAAAAACGAAAATATCAAAAGATAATTATTATTATCAGAAGTAGTTTTTAAATTTTAGAACAATAAAGTAATCTTTTCAGCTTTATCTCTACACATTTGTGCTTCGTAATCGTAATTTCTACTTTATTTACCGTCGTACAATGTTTCAAAATATATTTCCACCACCAAGAAATAACATTTGGGGAAGCTCGCGCTGAAATATTTTTCCACTAGACAGAGCTTACCTAACCCTAATTATGAGTTGGCGTGCGAACGGACTACACAAGCGGACAAATTGCATTTTCTCTACCAGAATTGATGCGCGGATTTGTAATACCAGCGCAAAATTTTCTCCTCTACATCCACATATATTTGCCGCTTGACGATCCGAGGTGAAACGATAATGTTCCAAAAAACGAACGATAAGTTGTCCTCCCACTTTCGCACAGGAGCATTAGCGTTACTCGCATTTTATAATATAAAATATCGATTTTGAGAAGTTTACTGCACCGAGGTGATTAAATCTCTTTTCTTTTTAACGCTCTAAAACCGAAACAAAATACAAAGAAGCGCGTCCGTAAACCTTGGTATCGTAGAAGCGCTGTAGGTTCACCGAATCCGTTCTTTGCTTTGTGCTGTCGTATCAGTTATGTTCATGAACAAGGATAAAACACTACTTAGTTGGAGATTCAAGCTGTACAAACACTGTCAAGAGTTAGGCTCCATGATAGCTACCATTTTGATTGGTTCAGGTGTGTGGTAAGTGAAAACCCAAAACCGTATTTTATAAAAGCTATTATTCGTTGTATTATGCAAAACTGTATCAAAATTAATGCTTACAATACTGTTTTTGAACTTATTTTCAACAAAGTTGTAGAGTACAAGATTGTAATAATAATAATAAATATTATAATCATACTTTATTTAAGTATCAAAGTATAAAATAACTCACAAACAAAAGAAAAAAAAAACACTATGGTTGAGAGATATCGTATGCTTGACAATCTCTCAAGCATACGATAAATTACACAAAAACGAACAAAAAGAAACAAAACGTGCTACAGTTTGGCAACAAACGCAAAAAACTCAGCAATAGTGTAAAACAAAAATAGTGTTTTCAGCCATGATTTTCCATTTTCTTTTTATATTTTAGAGCCAAGTGCATAAAAATTAAATTTTTATGCCGAGTATATCCAAACTTTGTGTAGTTGACTATAGGCGATGTCCCCTAAGATTCATTTGTGAATTTCTAATACTGTAGTTGAGATCGTTACTGTTTTTGTTGGCATGTTTATGTCCATATTCGTGTATGTAGGTACATACAGGGTGGCGCAATAGTGTGGCAAAATATCATATCTCCTTCATATTAAATAATGTTAAAGAATAGTTCTCGTGAAAATTGTATGAGAACAGGAGGTCTACGATTTAAAAACGTTTTCGATCATACAGGCTGGTTTATAAAAGCGGAGCGCTAAAAATTTTATTTTTAAATGGGATAGGCTATTTGTGTTTACAAGTTTGGATGTCTCCACACGAGGCCATGATTAGTTTTGCATTTTATTGCACCGCAGTCAACTTATTCAATAGTCTTCCCTATGGGTCTTTTCACCCTGTTCATTCCATCGAGTGCACTGGAAAATCGTGTGCTCGACTATGTCCACTGCGCTACAGTACATGCACTCATCGGAGTATTATTGTTGATGCGATTTGTAAACGCGCGGAAACATCCATGCCCAGACAAGGCATGTGTTAGGAAGTAGTCCGTCCGTCGATGTCCGCATGCCAGCCATTCCTCAATGCGTTGTCGTCCTAGTTACTATTTTTGTTATTATTCTGTCTTCCTGTCTTCTATCATACATAAGTTCATTTGGTATCATTGCAGGGTCAGCACACCGTTCTATAAGCGGACGAAACCCGGAGCAACATATTCCTTTGGGATCTTTCCAACATACTTAGGTACTTATGGATCTTAACCGCTTTTTCCCATCTATGAGCTCCATAGAGGATCATACTATTGTTGGCACCGTATAACACTGCTCTTTTACTACTACTGGACCCCTTCATGTTTGGCATAATCCTGGTAAGCTTAGTCCCTATCACATATGCTCCAAAGGACCCCCTTTCGCCCAGAGTGACAGCCAGGTAAGTCACCGTCCTAAAAGATTTAACATCCACCCCACACAGGCTAAACTTAACGTGACTCCTTTTTCATTATTAATGCTTCTGGCTTATTTGGTGCCAGCTCCATACAGCATATTAGAGTGAAATTTCACGTAATATACTTGTTTTAGAATATCCGAAATCATCTAACTACTTTAATGATGTAAGTTTCAAAATGGATTTACTTACAGTAGCGCACCTCAAGGCTTTATTTTGGGTCCTATTTGGTTTATAATTTATGCGTAAAGGTTATTGACATGAATATTAGGAGACGTGATAAGATGTCTGCTGAGGCCCACCGACAGAACAAGAATTCATACTATGACTTCATAAGGGATCTCTACAACCAAACAAAGCAAAAACGCATTTCTCATCAGAAAAATTGTTACAATATTTTGGCATTCAGAGGGGGCATTGTTGGCTGAATATATGGAGAAAAAACTATTACAACAGAGACAGTTTGCAAAGAACATTAAAGAATTGAAAACAACTATTTTTCCATCATATGAACCAAATGGTTTACATTTTATAAAGTCTTTAGTTTCAAAGTCTCTTTAATTCTAGTTATTCTACGTACATATACGTTATACGTTACCGTTCTATGAAAATCAATACTGTAAAAAACACTACGCTGGTAGGAGCCTGTATATAACATATACATATCGATCTTATAGGTTCACTCAATATCCGGCCTTACTGTGTTTCATTTGTTGTAAAGCCAGTATAACCCACCAGGTACGGAAATAAACAGAACAAACAGACACGATTAGCTTGGACTCTGGGCGGTCTGGATATTGTCCTGCTTGCGTCCAATTCCATTTTCTCTTGCGAAATATACCATACATAGGAGAAGGTCTGCCCCATTTTCTGAGCTCATTTCCGCAACGGTATTGTGAGTTTGGGTGGTCTTGTAATTTAACTCCAAGAAATATTTTGTCAGACTATTAAAAAGTTAACATTTAATAGTGTTATACATATACTATCGAATATAAATATAATGTAGGTACTAATGCCAGTATGGAAATAGTATATCTATTATCTCATTCATTTGTTTATATAGTGTATAAGATCGTGAGGTATTGGACAAGGCAAATACTAAAATCCTGAGAACTTCAGATTCTGCTATATCTATCTACATTTCTCATATTTTCTTAATTTTATGATTTGCAAAATATATTTTATGGTTATTTATTAAGGATACATGTTGAAGAAATACTCACAACTGTGGCACTGATAACACATACTTTCAAACATCTTACCACAAGCTTCACTACACTGGGTGCACGTTTCAATGTCAAAGTTATCATCTCATGAAGATAGCTTTGATGATTACTGGGTGGTTTGGATGTGTAAAAACGTATTTCGACTGTCTTTTTCGAATTCAGGAAAATATATATCTGCAGATCCTTAGCTAAAGTTCATTTTAAGTATTCTGCTGAACCAACACCAAGGTTTATGAAAGATTAAGGGATAAGTTTTATGTATTTATACCACATTCTATGGTCTAACGGGAACAGTATCAGTAAATTCAAAACAGAATCCTACATCCTCAGAGTAAATAATTTCTTTTGTACATACATATATTCCTGCCAAATGCTTGCTACATTTAAGCCGTTTAAATCCGATGTATTGTTTTTCCAGTGAGAAAGGTGGCATTCCAGTGCTTGTTCATGTTATGTAATTATTTTAAAGATAATTTTCAAACTTTTAGTAACCCTCTTTTCTGTTTTGCAATTTCAATACCTTCAGAAAAGGTGGGTATTTTGTTGTAAAGGTCATATTATTGTTGTTATAACATTTTCCAAAAAATATAGTTGAATGTCATTTTCATAAGTTAAACCGAATCCTTCTATAGCTTGTTGAACTTGCGACTCAGCATTGCAGAAAATTTTAGTTTACTTATTAAAAGTTTAATACGAGTAAATTTAGAAATGGGGGTGCGGTTTGATCATTTGATATAACGATTTTTAATTTCTAACGTTTGTTTTGTATCACTGGATGAATTTTATTAGATATCTAGTAATAGATAATCGATAGAAATCGCCACACAATTTTTGTTTTTGAGAGAGTAGATGAAGCCTAAGCATTTAGAATGCTTATCGGGCACCTTTGCAAAGCAAAATCTCCCCCCTCATCATTACGACCCGCTTATCGTAATTGACCAGAAGAAGATTTGAATGCTGGACCTCACGACTGAAAGCCAAGTGTGCAAACCGCTAGACTATCAGCCGGACTAATTATAAACTATCTGTTATTGAAAATATTTCAAAAATTAAGGGTAGGTTCTTCGTATCGTTAGAAACAAGCGAGTTATTAGGCAATCTCGAAAAAAAATCAATTTTTCGAAAGAAAGATAATAATAAAAAAATATAATCTGTAGCTGAAATAAATATACAGTAAAGTGAAAAATGCTGTCGGCACTCTTCCACTATAAGATAATGTGTCACGGTTTCTTAAGCACAGACATACCTAATCTTGCATTGTGCAACAAAAATCAATCAGAGGGCTTATAAAAATAAGCGGATTTGTATTGCAACAAACAGTCGGGTCACGCAGAGGGCGTTAACGAACCCCCAGTACAATTAAGATTGGTTTGGGATTATCGGGATATCGAAGAAAATAAAAAAGCCGATGAGTTAGCAGGGAATGAAGGGCTTCATACATTGGCCTAGAACCTGTTGTAGCAGTGCAAAAAAAAACACACAGCACGTGAACAAGTAAAGATAAGGGTCTAAAAAGGACAGAACACTGGAATAATACAATCAGGCAAATTCAGGGGGCCATAAAATAGGACTGAAGGACTGTTAAACTTAAAAAAGAATAATCTTCGCCTAGTGGTAAGTTTCCTAACAGGATGATATGAACAGAAAGAACAGCTACAGAAAATTGGGACCAACACTTGAGATACCCACTGCAGACTGTGTAATATGATGAGAGAGACCGCATACCACATCCTGTGTGGATTCGATGCTCTGTACGCAAAAAGACGCAATTTATGGCAAGCCAAAAATGAACCCACAGGATTATTTGGATAAACCAGCCAGAGACTTATACAGACTAGCACAGGGCACTACGAAATTGAAGTGGTTAGCATGATTCAATGGGTAAAAGAAGTGGGAAACTAAATACAAAGAGCTAAGAGGATTCAAATTGCTTGAAACATTTAGGGGAGGCCTAGAAGTATTAAACCCTAGAAGCGCTAGCAATACCTGCGCAGATTTACCCTTGTCCCTTTTGATCGCATTCACTTACACAACGGCAAGAAAAAGCATCACTCCCGAATCCCCAGATTTGTTTTAACGAACTTACATGCCAAACTTCCCTTCTGAAAGATTTCCAGAGCAATGTTATCACCTTGTATATTACAGAACAGAAATAAATGTTGATTTTGTTTTCATTTGAACAATGTATTAGTTTTGAGTATAGTTAAAATTGTTTATCGACATCTTCGATTTTGTTTTTATAGATTTGCGAATGTGCATATAAAAAGTGCCGATCTACAGCGAGCACTCATCGAACGCTTAGACCGAATAATTTATTACATAATTAATATGATCTGTAATAGTGTGAGAGCTGCATATTATTCAGACGAATAAAAATTGAAAACTAACTAAAATCATTATTAAAATCATTGGTTCATTTACATTATTCTAACAAGCAATTTGGATTTTCTATTTGAGTGATATTGAATTTGTATCCTCAGCTGTGCCAAAATTCTTCTTCGGTTCTAAAGGCGCGTTCGAAATTATAGCTCGGAGTACTCCGAGTTATTCGATGACATCAATTTGACGTATGCCATAACTTGTGATTGGTCAGTTACTGTTTGCTTACATCAAATTGACGTCATAGAATAGCTCCGAGTACTCCGAGCTACAATTTCGAACGCGCCTTAAATTAATTAAAAAAACAACAGTCTATCTGTTGTGAATTATTACAAAGTAGAGATTGCTTAAATAACAACGAAATAAGGTTTAAACATTTGTTTTGTTTATTTGCGGAATGTGTGGTGCTGTATGATATATAACATACATATTGATAACTGTGTATAAATATTTTGAATCGTAAATGATAATAAAATATACCCTAAGTTCATTAACACCTTCTTTGATGAATTTTGTTCTCGACAGTATTAACTACCACCATATCGTTAACTCAACAACTCTACAACGTTAAATTTAATGTTATTGTTTTGGTTAGAAAAATAATTTGGTTCGTGTTACTCGATACTTGAAGAAAATACAAAAAGATTGTTTAAACATCTGCTAAAAACAAATGTATTATATGCAAAGTTATAAAATATTTCAGGATAATATGCTTTAGACAAGTGTTCGGTTCAGTTGACCCAAACATTAAAATATAAATTCCAGACCCCAGAACTTTTTTTTTAATGAAATCCCTCCAGTATCTAAAATAACTCTCCTATCACTGCCAGACAATGTTTTTACACATTAATTTGATCATTTTTTAGGTTAAACGTTAAAGCAGTAACTGTGCTCTTTTTTTTTACCATACCTTTCTACTTGTCACTAGAGGTACTCTTTTTTAACTTTCAAAATGTGAAATATTAATTATTTACGACGCGAATGTAAAATACTGTACTATATAGGAACCTGCCAATTCATTCAAAACTATTGAGCTTAGTAAACATTTTTTTTTATTATTGCACTATCCAGTGCATTGAACCGCGCACGATTTAAAAATATTCATGGTCAGTGTCTTCCCCCATCTCGCAGAATGTAAATAAAAACAAATCGGTACACAACTCATAACATTTTTCGATTGTTTTAATAAACAAACAATGGCAAAATATACTTCCGTGTCTGCTTTCTAAGCTGTAAATTATCGCCGAAATAGAATTAGGTATATAAATAGGTAATTTTGTCCAACATTGTCATATACTGATCTAATAGCGGTGCTTTCATACTTATCACTTATTTTTAATTCTCTAATTAAATTTTCCGAATATGAAATTCGCTATCTCAGCTCTCTTTGTTGCGTTGGCAATTGTACAAGCTACAGGCTGTTGCTTACCGGTGAGTTTATTATTTAATGTTGCCTTTTAGAGAAAAGATTTTAAGGTATTTCTATATTGGGAACCTTTAAATATTCTGTAAAAGTTTTTGAACAACTTTCAGGGAATTCTTGAAGTAACTGTGGATTTTTAAAGACTTTCGGATTATTTTTGGTGATAATCTTTAATCGATTCTCTAAATGCTTTCAGTTTTCTTCAAATTTGTCAAAACGTTTTTTTATCTTCGATTATATTTTCATGGATTTTGGATAACTTTTGATGATTTGTCAGTTCTTGTAAATTTTTTACACTTTGGGATCTTTATAAATTCTTTTCATCAAGTTTCTTTAAGGATTTGCAGTTTTGGATAGCATTTTGACAATTTTTAAATGTTCTTGAATAACTCCTAGAGAATTTTAGAGCGATAGTCAATGATTTTCAGTGTTTCTGTAGATTTTTTGATACTTTCATATACTTTTTTGTATAACATTCAAAGATTTTCTTTTATTAGAATTTTTAAATATATTTAGAGATTTTTAAAAGATTACTTGGATTTCAACGGATTAATATGATTTTCTTCCACCACAGTCGTGTGGATGTTCATACTATCAGGGAGCTGCAGCACCAGCAACATATTTGGTCGCACCACCGGCTCCAGCATATGTAGCAGCCCCATCATATGTAGCAGCCCCACCATGTGGAGGAGGCGTATCATATGTAGCAGGCGGATCATATGTAGCAGGCCCATCATATGTAGCAGGCCCATCATACGTGGCAGCGCCATCGGCACCTTCATGCCTATCACCGCCAAGTAAGTATCAGATGCTAAAATGAAGTGTTTGAAATAAAAAGAAAGTGCTTCAGTTTATCATTAGAAGCGAGTTCCATTAATCGTTCTTCTCCTTTTTTCAGAATGCTGCTCTTGCTACGCTTAAGATAGAATGTAATTGTATGTAGTTGTTTGCAATATCTTGTTATTAGTTTTGAATTTGATGTATATAAATAAAACGGTTTTGTGTAGGATATACTTTGACTCTTTATTTGAACCAGGAAAGCATCGCAAAATACATTGCTATTTTATACTGACAAGTTCAAACGTTTATAAGTACCACTTTTATAAAATCAATACTAAAACTGTTCGCTGGTACGTTTTATGTTTTCATGGTACAATATTATTTTTAATTATTTTGTTTTAACCATCTGTGGGTAACAATTCAAAGTTATGGAAAAATATAGGGAAAAGTTAACGAAGAAGAAAAAATAATGATAATATGATATTTATTATCAAGAAATAAGTAACTGAATGCACAAAGAAGACAGCATCAAAAGCAGTGTTCTTGCTGCCTTGAAAGACGGGTACTGAATAACAGTTTAAAAAGTGGATTTTAAGAGATGGAAATGAATCATTCGGGAAGAGTTAAAGGTTGTTGCACTCACCATGTGGAAAAGACATAACTATATGAGTTGGCGTTTCGGCTATTTCTATGGTCTAAAGAATTCAAACAGTCTCTACACGATGGAAATAGGCTTAACACCAACTCATACTCCAATCCATTATTTCTAAAATATTCTAAATATTTGCATTTTATTAACTTTACTCAAACGACGCGTTCTATGACCTGTTTTGCCGTTCAGACATTTCACCCTTAAATCAACATCTTCAGTGTAGTCCTTTTCTTTCACAGAAAACAAAGCAATATACTTCGCAATTTTGTTTTAATTTTTTAAATGTCGGCTGTGCGCGATTTTGTACTTACCCTATCGTAAAACCTTCGACTGCCTTGACAACCTTCTTTGGTAGGCAACTACTTTTCTAATGCTCTTTTAATCACCTTTGCTTATGCATTTTATAGGTCATAATTCGATTTCCAATAGTCCTTGTATTAAATATAAATCTAGGTGGTATCATTTCAACGACCATGCAATCTCTAATTTTGGCGCCCAAAGAATTCGTTCTTTTGTATTGCAACCCATTTAGAATTTACTTTCGGTTTTTAAATGCATATTTCTGTTTTCTGTTTGGTTGAGCCCTTAGCCGCTTTAAGCCATATTTACGCCCCACTTCAGGAGATCATTTCGTTTGCAAAGTGAGAATTGCTCTTTGAGACCGGTGAAAAAAAGGACAGGAAAGATATCTAAAAATGTTGAATGTTACAACAGAGAATATCGGAAGAGATACATGAGGTGGAATGAACAAATCAACTTCGTAAACAACAGAAAACAGTGGAAGAAATTAGTGTGTAACTACCATTATAGTGGAAGATTTTGTTGATTATATGTATATCAAAACTTATACAATAGTTGATAATTTATAGCTGTATCTTTTTTCCCACAGCTCTTGTTTTGAATTAGAATTTTCAAATAGTTCTAGGCAGGACTATTTCCTTTATTTTTAATTTGTTTATAAAGTCTTAGGATGTTCTTCACTTGTTAGATCAGCAGTAGACACTAAAAGACACTTTCTTCTCTATTTCCTGCTTTTCTAAAGGGAATATATCAATACTGATACGAATAAATCTACAATTTTAAGATTTTGTATACTTCTACTTTGAAATAAACAAGTTGTCGCTGTGACAAATCCTTGGTTTTCAGATGCAATATGAGTCTGGTCTTTCATATTCTTAAAGTTTATCAGTTTCTTCTTATGACGGCATGTACTTCCACTTTGGTTTATTTTTAAATCTTTCAAAACCAAAAAAAAAAAAATAGAAATTTGATTTAGAATCTACCAAATCAGGGATTCTTTTATAACCACTTCATTTACTATAGTAAACACAAATGCTTCGTATAAAATTTCCACAGGATAGATTGCTCTACACTTTACACTTATTGGTTTGCGGGTCGAAATCGCTTCCGGGTACTTCCTCTCGCCGACGTTTCGTCCACACTTGCATGCGACATCTTCAGGGGTGTTTCAGGGGTGAAACTGAAGAACTGACACATTGAGATGGGTTTATAAGCGGATAATGGTTACAGTTCTGTGGGGTGTGACGGTTACGGTTGGATTGTTTCTAAATGACGGTTAAGGTTATTAGGATGTTTATACTACCAATCCAACAATCCAACAATCCAACCGTAACTGTCATACCCCACAGAATTGTAACCATTACTGGCCTATAAACCCATCTCATTGTGTCAGTGACAATCGATTGTCGAATATTGTGGTTGCAGTAGTGAGGATTTCGGAATATGATTTGAACAGAGTTGAAATGGATTTGGTGACCGGTATCCAGCATATGCAGACCCAGCTATGCCCAACGTCCGAGTACAAAGCTCATGTTTTGCACGACCGAACACTTTGTTTCACCAATGTAAACATTGCCGCACAAACATATCCAGAGCGGAAAGCATTCCACAGTGACTTTGGACTAGCTGATTTATGGCGTAATAGAAAAAAGAACGCCTTCTATAACAAAGTGCCTACTACCAAATATATTCCGCCCACTAAGACCGGTTCATTACAAAGAAGAGTATTAACGCTTCCGTAATGCTTTCATATTCTAAATGCGAAATGTCATGTCAAATGTTGGCTTGCTCCTAATTCGACCTGTTGTGATATAGGTTCAAATGTTTGCAAAATCAGTTGTTTCTCAGTGGGTATCTTTGTCATAAAAGTAGTGCACCTTCCTTCTACCTTTAGTAGAAGGCAGTTTAGGCGGGGAGTTAATGAACCCATACAGGGAGCTTAGATTAGAATATCTAATTGCAAATAATGTTTAATATAAGTAGTTACTGTAACATCCTACACTACGCTTGTTGTCTCGGAATGGCATTAGAATTTACAATCCCAGTAATAATACCATATTTTGCATACGAAAGGTTCTGTTGTCATCTTAGCTTTCCCATACAAAAAATTAGATGAAATTTATCTTTCTTTTCCTTTTTCCGGTAAAATCTAATTTACGTTTGGATATTCACCGACCGTTCAGAAAAACCCCGTGGGCATTGGGTAATCGCTCTCCCAAAAAACAAACCATTTTTTTTAACAGAAACTCTCCTTAATCTGCGGCTTAAGGTTTTTCTCGTTTCCTGTTTTTAATTGCCTAGTACGACGTCAGTTCCTAAGCATAATGTTTCCTTATATACCAAGTTGTGCTTATCACCGCACAAGGCAATACATTTTTGAACATTTCTGTTAGATATTGGATTATAAACAAGCCGAAAAGTATTACAACAGCATCCTATATTAGTTGAAGCTCGTACATATTCAAATTACATTTTGTGACAGTATTAAGTAGTTAGTAGCCCCTGGTTTTGTAATATGGATTATTTTTGATTAGCCTAGTAGAGGCGGATAGCAAAAGAAACATAAAATGGATTAATTAAAATTGTAATCTGTTTAGGAGGAGTGCAGTGGAACAATTGTAATTAGAGCAAACTTTCGTTCGCGCGAAAGCGCCAAGAGCAACAAAGAGAAAATAAAATAACGTAAACATTGTGCTGACAGCGTTGCAACTCAGGCTTTGATGTTGTGCGAACTTAATGAGAATTTTTGTCCCTTCGGTTTTAATTTTCGCTACTTCCACTATTAGGAGATGTTGAATAAGATTACAGTTTGATGAAAGGTAGCAGGAGTGATTTAATTAGTTATTTTCTTTAATTACGAAAGTGGATTGGAATGCAAAGGATTCAGTGTTATTAATTTGCAGAGTGAAGCAAGATACATACATATATTACTGCAAAAGTTATTCACCTGATGATTTTCTGTTAAAGAGAAGTTACTCTTAATCATCTTAATCATCTTATCTAAAAATATAAGTATCACGTCGATACATATGTGAGTACTCTCCAAGTTTTTTGAAGATTATAGTGGTTCTTTTTTAATATTAAATTGTCTAATTTATACTGTTCGTTAGATCTATTCAGTGGCTATCTCATTATCTAAGTTTTACTATTGTGCGTCCGACAGATTTAACGTAATCGGCGATAAAGGTATCAAGTTCAAATTTACATTTATTTTTCACTTGCCTCCAAAGTCAGATTAATACTGTTCGTGATTGGTGCATTACTAATAAATTATCGATGAATGTCAGCAAGTGCAAAGTTATGACTTATTCTCGTAAATATAAACCCATCATATATGATTATCATTACGACAATGTTGTTTTGGAACGTAACCATTCCATCAAAGATCTTGGTATAACCTTTGACACTAAACTCTCTTTTACTGACCATATTCTTGATATCTTTAACAACGCTCTTAGAATGTTAGGCTTCATTATTAGAACTTCTAGAAACTTCTCTCGCACTGATTGTGTATTATCGCTTTATTATGCGTTTGTCAGATCTAGACTGGAATATGCATCTGTTGTCTGGTCCCCTAAATATAAAAATTGCATATATCTTCTTGAGCAAGCACAACGACGGTTCTTAAAGTACTTACATTTTAGGGAACAGCACGTCTATCCTCCTCAAGGATTTAGTCATGTAGCTCTTTTGAATATGTTCGGTATTGGTTCTCTAGATCTTCGTCGTAATCAAGCCGATATTAAATTCCTTTTTAACTTGCTTAATAACGGCATTGACTCGCCGTCTTTACTTAGCCATATTCGTTTTAATACTCCGCGGTTATCTGCTAGAAATATCAATACTTTCCACAATTCTACACCTAGAACTAATATGCTATTGAAGTCGCCGATTTATCGAATGTGTCATATTTACAACTCCTTATCTGATACAGATATTGACATTCATTTCTCTTCCCTTAAAACTATCATTGCTAACTGTACCGGTAGTGTTAATTTTCTTTAATGTTATGCTTTGATTTTTAGATGTTAGTTTAGTTTAGTTTTAGTCTTTTCTGTATTAAGTTAGATAGTTAGATTTTGTATACTTGCATATGTATTTTTATAATGCAATGTTGTCCTGTAATTGGATTTTCTCTGTTGGGCAACGTAATAAATTATTATTATTATTATTATTATTATTATTATTAATAGAGGGAAAAAAAGAAGGTTAGTCCCTTTAACCACTGTCAATAGCCGGTGAAGTATATCTTTCTCCGACAGATTTGTCAGCGAGTTCATTGCTCTCAGCACATTCAAAAATATTTCTTTTTGTCTTCATCACATAGTTTACATAGGGGTAGACACTTCCTTGCATTACCGTGTCCTGTTTTCATCCTTTTACGGTTTATTCAGCAACGGCAACACGTATAGCAGGTTTTAATATTCCCAGATCAATAAGGCGTTTTTCAAAAAAAAAATTATTTGACAAAGGGGTATTTATTTTGTAAACTCTCTGCACATATTGTTAATATTTTTGTGTTTGTTGATGTGCGATACTATTACTGTATTTTTGTTGGGGAAATAGCTTTATTTTTATATAATATCAATGATATAAATGTATATATATATTATATTATTGTTAAAATAGATACTTCCGTGTATTATATTAGTAATATTATGAATTTCTGGACAGGTAAGTTACACAGAGTATCTGCGTGCATAATATAAGATTCAGTGGATTTGTAACAAGGGAAAGGTTGGTATATATAGAGATCTTGATGTTAATAATTTGTTTACAGATTAACCTGTACCGGGTGATTCAGTAAGGGTGGCGACCGGCTGTATCTCGGAAACTGCTATGCCTAGAGCTTCGGGACAAAAAAATACATAACCAATGTGGCCACCAGAAATATCCGAATATTATTTTAATGTTCGAAAGTTTACCGCTAGGGGGCGTATCTGCTATGTTCAATCATAAAATCAGTATTATCTCAGAAAATTGCAGGTTGAGCTATAGTTTTGAACGGACCGTTCGAAAGTTGAGTTGATGGCCCATTATTTTGTTTAATGACTTTTTTTCATATCTGCCATAATAAGGAGCGGGGAAGTCAATCAATTGTTCAATATGTAAATTTTAATATCTCCTGAACCATTCAACCAATCTGATCATTTTTGGGCTCGTTCGATTGAGCATTTCATGGGTTTTTTCTAGAAAAGTTGTCGTTCTAGCATTTAGTTTGAAATAGGTAAACTACAGGGTGTTTTCTGTAGTGATAACATATTTTAGTGAATTTCAAGAAAAAATTAAATGTAACCGTGCTATATAATTACCAGTGTCGCAAGCTAAATTAAATTGTTGACATTTCAGCGAAAACCGCATCTTAATATCTCTATCCGTTCTCGATTTATCGCCAAAAGAATGAAATTTGTAACAAAAATCAACTGCGGCCATGAAAGTAGGCGACGCGAGGGATGGTTTCCATGGAAACTACGAAATTATCAGATTGTTGATTGCTTATATCCGCTAAAAATAGTCAAAACTGAATGGAATAAATTATTAACGAGAATAATAACAGCAAAAATAAAATATCTAACCAAAAATTTTAATTATAAATGTTCGGAATGTCTATCGTCACTGGCCACGCACAAATTGAGTCTGTTACTTGTGGATAATACACTCGCTTCTACCTCGGCAATGAAAATATTTCTGACGGCTTCTCGAATTCTTTGTTTCATATTATCAGGTGTTGTTTGGCGGTTTTTATATACTATATCTTTAAGTCTACTCCATGAATAAAAATCAATTACTGTGAGATCGAGGGACATCGACGACCAAGAGAAAATGCTACCCCAGTCTGTCCATTCATTTGGGAATCGGTTACTTAAAAATTCCTGGACACTTCGCGCATAATGCGCCGGGCAACCATCCTGCTGAATCCACATACCCATTCTTGCCTCCAGGGAACTATCTTCGAACAATAAAGGCAATACATTTTCCAAAAAATAGCCACACCATTTAAACGCTGTTCAAAAAAGTAAGGACCAATAATTTTCCCCCAAAAATTCACACCAAACATTAACACGCCAACGATTTTGAAATTGAACGTCGCGTAACCAGTAAGGATTGCTTTCTGACCAATAGCGCATGCTGCATGGTCAAAATTTTCTGTTTGCTGTTATTATTCTCGTTAATAATTTATTCCATTCAGTTTTGGCTATTTTTAGCTGATATAAGCAATCAACAATCTGATAGTTTCGTAGTTTCCATGGAAACCATCCCTCGCGTCGCTTACTTTCATGGCCGCAGTTGATTTTTGTTACAAATTTCATTCTTTTGACGATAAATCGAGAACGGATAGAGATATTAAGATGCGGTTTTCACAGAAATTTCAACAATTTAATTTAGCTTGCGACACTGGTAATTATATAGCACGGTTACATTTAATTTTTTCTTGAAATTCACCAAAATATGTTATCACTACAGAAAACACCCTGTAGTTTACCTATTTCAAACTAAATGCTAGAACGACAATTTTTCTACAAAAAACCCATAAAATGCTCAATCGAACGGGCCCAAAAATTTTCAGATTGGTTGAATAGTTCAGGAGATATTAAAATTTACATATTGAACAATTGATTGGCTTCCCCGCTCCTTATTATGGCAGATATTAAAAAAAGTCATTAAACAAAATAATGGGGCATCAACTCAGCTTTCGAACGGTCCATTCAAAACTATAGCTCAATCTGCAATTTTCTGAGATAATACTGATTTTATGATTAAACATAGCAGATACGCCCCCTAGCGGTAAAATTTCGAACATTAAAATAATTTTCGGATATTTCTGGTGGCCACATTGGTTATGTATTTTTTTGTCCCGAAGCTCTAGGCATAGCAGTTTCCGAGATACAGCCGGTCGCCACCCTTACTGAATCACCCGGTACATGTGTACATTAGTCCCTCGGAAACTCAACAATCCCCAGAGACAAGTGGGGTTGATCTAGTATTATGGTTTGGCGTAATCCGTTATCTAGGGATTCCTAATGTTTGACGATACTATATACTTACAAATCAATTCGTGTCTGTGCTCATCGAAATCTAAATCGAACAGTACTTTGAATTGATAGATAATTTTTGGATATATTATTAAGAAGTTACTTCTCTTTTATCAGAAATTAGTATACCGAGAACGAGGACTTCTTTAACACAGATATCTTACTTTCCTAATCATTTATTTAAGAGCTTTTGCATTTTATTGATAAATTATATTGCCGGGTATTGAATGTATTTTGTTATATATTATAATATTTATTCTAAGTATGGTGAGTTATAATAAAATTTCTGCCAACTCTATTTGGACAAAGTAATTAGAGATCTATCTTATTTCGCTATTTATTGCTCCAATAAAAGCAATGATTACTAAATAGTTTAGATTAAAAATATTTGTGAAATTTGTTTGTTTATTGTAGAAGTAGAAGTGGAAGTAGAAGTAGAAGTGGAAGTAGAGGTAGAAGTAGAAGTAGAAGTAGAAGTAGAAATAGAAATAGAAATAGAAATAGCAATAGAAGTAAAAATAAAAATAAAAATAAAAATAAAAATAAAAATAAAAATAAAAGTAAAAGTAAAAGTAAAAGTAAAAGTAAAAGTAAAAGTAAAAGTAAAAGTAAAAGTAAAAGTAAACGTAAAAATAAAAACAAAAATAAAAATACTTCTAATAAAATCATCAGTTGTGTGTATCTTTCGGTTGATAAAAATTTCTTTATACGTGTCTTTACTTTTTAGACCGAATGTCCTCCGTTTCTGGATACCAAATAATCGGTCCACATCACTGAAGTTCTCCCAAAACACCAACTCATACCGTAAGCGGGCTTCCACATATGCGCGATAAGCACTCAAACCCGCTAACACATTCACCGAAGAGGCGACCACTCGCAGAGCGCAGTTGAATTGAACAATAATCACAGCGATGTAATTCACGTGTTTCTTCCAATTTAGGTGGTTGTACATTTTTATCCCGAGGAGTATATAGCTATAGCTACTTACAGCTACTTGAAGTGAGTTCTTCGTCTGAGTTCATGTGTATTTCTTGTTGGTCTTTTTTTATGTCTCATTTTAAGTTATAATTTTCGAAGCAGCTTTTATTTGTATCTAGTGCATGTACGATTTTATCTTTGTGTCCAGATCTGCGGCTCTAAGAACAACTGACACATCATCCGCAAAAATTGCCACAAGATTCTATTGTATATCCGGCAATCGATCTAGTTAAACTAGGAATAAGATCGGTCTAAGGACGGATTCCTGGGGAATTCCCCCTCGCACTATCTTCCAGAGATGTAAGTATTGCACTGTTGCTACTCTGCGCCTATACACATTGCATTCCATTTTCCAGGTACGATTGAAGAATTTTGAAATTCTGTTCCCGAATTCCTGCATTCTTGAGCTCTTGAAACAGTACCACGTCGCGTGGGTTGCATAAAATGGATTTAACACGAGAGTGTTTGTTTTTAGTTGGGTGATATGTGGGGATACAGTTCAATGCTTCCACACGTGTGGCTAGGGCCAATGTTATTTTCTTCTAGGCGCCAACATCGATATCATATGTCATATTTATTTGCAGATTATCTGTCTTGCAGCCACTATAATAAACGGCTTCCGCGTAAAAGAAAAAGAAATATTGTAGAGAAGATACAGACGCTTCACTTAAACGTTGTAACATGAATGTGAACAAAAAACCGAGGAATGCGGAAAGCTTCTCTGGCAAGCAACGTAGTTCGCTGAGAAAATGTATTTCCTTGTTCCATCACGGGAAAAAAATATACATGTATCTACACGTATTACAGTCACTTATATAGGGGAGATGTAGAAACAGCGTCTATACAAAAACAAAGAAGAGAAACTGTGCGCTCGCATTCAACGTCGGGTATTGCAAAAAAAGAACCTTAATATAAACGCAATAAAGCGTTATTTAAAGCTAAGGGTGAAGGTAAAAAACCAAGTACTGCGCACAACGAAATGGAACGGCTTTAATAATATTTCGCGTATCCTTTCTTTATCCATTCATTTGGCAACTTCAAAGTAAATAGAAGAGAATAAATTAAATTAGGTCGTGGGAACGCTTTTCTTCCTGTCTACTTCTCTTTCCATCCCTTATAAATTCAACCGAAGCGTTGTCGGTTGTTAGAACTTCGTTAAAACTAAACTGTGCGAGTTTTGTGCTGTAGCAGTGGGAAATTAGGAACATTTTTTGAGTTACACGTTCGCGCGCATACACATGTATACATCCGTAACGTAAAAGAAGACGATCATACGTGTCTCGGATGGCCGACGTTTTAAAATGCAATTTGTCTCTAATGACACCTAAGGATGTAAATGAAATCACGTTCGAACGGAGTTTTCCAAATCGTTTTTCCGGCATACTTATTTACTAGCGCTTCTATGAATTGAACGTACCTATTAGTTTTATTTTTAGTGATAATGTGAAGCCGGCAGAAGATTTTGTACTCATTTACTTTTCTGTTCTCCAATATGGAGGATGTCACAGTCCTCGTTAAGAGCTACGGGAGGTTGAAGCTGAAAATTAATGCAGTAAAAACAGTTTTCGCTAAATTGAATTTAGATTCAGGGTAAATGAGAATGTCAGAAGCACAACCGAAAGAGATCGTCAATCGAAAAACTGATCATCTGTACTATACGTCAGGTCGTTGGTAAACAGTAACTATACAGGCTGCTTTTGCATTCACCCGTAGGCTTTGGAAAGTAGATGCGGGAAAGTATCCTTACTTAAAAAAAAAATAATATTATTATAGCAAAAGTCGCCCAGGAATTCCTAAAAAAATTATTCAATAATGCAGTAATTGTATTTTTACATCGACCTGTATAATGCATCTGGAAGGCAAAAAAAAAGTAGGAAGGACTTAGAAAGGAAAAAGAAATTAGATAATACAGAAGGACTTATAACAAAAGTGGTTTTTGGGGGTGAATTACCAGAAACAGTGCAAAGTGAAAGAAAATTTTCAAGCAAATAACTATTGCTTTCATGCATTGTGGAATTCATACCGTTTCTGCTGGTTGCTTCCACATGATTGAAATTGAAATTATTCTCAACCAAAATACATTCACCACGACCTCATCTATTCGTTATTCTTCTACTTTTCACTTGAATATCTGCTCCAGCTTTGCAGTCCAGTTTTCTCCGATTTTGCTGCTTTATGAGACATCTCACCAGTTGTGATTTCAAGAAAAATATTTTATAGAATTCTATGCGGTAAGGTGGAACAATTGCGAACCAAAACTCATAAAGTTTGGGCCTCTCGCGCTATAGAAAATATCTTGTACATGAACATTTGAGAACTGTTTTTGTGATTGACAGCCTTTGTAACATTTCAAAACCCGCAAGATACTGCAGAGGAGTTCTCAATTTCGTAGAGTAGATATAAAGCTTTGAACCACTACCTTTTGTCTTCTATTTACATTTCGATGGGCGAATGAAATTTCTTATGGCCACCAGACATTTACACATATATATATGGTCACCATTTTGGTTCCCAACACCTCCGATATTCTTATATAGTTACAGTAACAACAACCTCGCTTTAGCTACAAGTTACATGCAGGGAACTAGTTATTTCTGACAACTGAGTTAGAATTATTCTTGCCAAGTAGAAAACAGGCAATAATGATGTTGGATTTCCAATTTTTTGATAAATGCAGTATTGTTTCTGAAATTTTGCTACATATATTCTTCAAAATTCGCTTTTCGATTGCAAATATTCCAGGAACGATGGAATTACACTCAGGTTCGCAGAAACGATGTTAGAATTGCTAACGAACGATCTCGATCATAAGTGACAAGGTCCATTTTCATTTGCCGGTAACGATAAACAAACAGAATTTTTTATACTGGTCAACCGATAATAAACAACATCAGCGACCTCTGCACGTCGAGAGAGTAACAGTATGGTGTGGCATATCTCGAACCAGCATTACTAGGCCATATTTTAAGACGACCCGACGCATTTACCGCTGCACGGTTTGGTTTTCAGCAAGATGGGGAAACTGGCTATACGTCAAAACCAGCAATGGCTTTTCATGACAAAATTTCCTTGAACGACTTATATCATTGCGTGGAGATATGAAATTCACCACGTTCACCGAACCTTTCACTTTGTGATTACTTTTTATGGGGCTACCTAAAAGCTCAAGTTTATGCGACAAACCACGTACTCTTACGCTTTTTCCGATACCATAACGTAAGAAAGGAATATGGCCAATATCACCAGCCGTCTACAAGAATGCGTCGATAAAAATTGACACCATAGGTGATGTAATTTTTTGCACCTGATTATTTCCTTACTTAAATGACGATGTACCAGTAAAGCTTAAAAATATTAAATTTCCAAATTCAAGCGATAGTAAATGTATTACATTCTTTTTAAAAACGCCATATCTCCCTGCCGGACTCTGCGGAATGGGTAATCTATCCCCAATTTGGATATCTGGGCAGTCAGCTATTCATAAAAATGAGAAAGCAGGCACTCTTACGGGAAAGGGTGGTGCGAAGCAATATCAGAACTTGCCATTGGCATAGCATCTAAGGTAGCTAGTAACAAATCAATTTTTGGGCAAATCAAGAAGTGGAAAGAGAGGTATTGGAGGAAATAATAAATAAATAAAATAATACACCAAAATCAGATAAATCTAATTTTCAGAAGTGGTTATTGTTAACAATTTATATTTATTCATGTTTTATTATTATTTATTTCCATTATTAATGTATGTATTTCTCAAATATTAGTTTCTTAGTACTTTTTAATAATTATTTCTTTCTATATAGTATTATTACATTAATATTATTATTACTAGATTAATAATGAACAAATCGAAGATGTTACCTTTAATGTCAGTTTATTCATTGTTCTACGTTTCCTCTGTTATCTTTTATCGTTAACTTTTTTTAACAAAAGCACACAAATCAAGCAAACGTGCTGCTCTTTTCACTGAGTGTAACATTGCGGAAATGTTGAGCTCGATAGAAAATTAAACAATTTAGTTTTACCAATCGACCGTGCTGCTGCAGCAGCAGTGGCTAACGACGTTTGCGTTTCAAATGAATGGAATGGTTAAAGCTTTGTTTCGACACGGCCGTATCTACAGAATTGCTGGCAACGAACGGACCATCGGTTTTAGAGCTACAACAATTGGCATCGGTCAAGTCGGTCAACCCTATTTAGTCATCAATTTTCTTTCGGACGCTGTTTTAAACAAAAGTAGCTGACGTTTAGCACAATGCACGTTGATTACTTACAATGTATCTCCAATTTCCATCCGTTTTCTAATCCCTCCGTCGACAGTACTTTGTTTTCCGCCCTGCACGATAAATATTTGTCGTCGTCGTCCTTGCTGGCCACGAATGACAGAGTGCTTGTCGTTGTGTTTCCGTCGTTTGATGTCTGCAAAGAATACAAAAAAGTCAGAGCTTATCTTTGCATATGTAGGTACGTGAGAATGGGTTTTAAAACTACATGATGCAAATAAAACAAAAAGTCTTTGTGCCGTTCCATGCACATTGCAATGTTGCATTTCTCTTCGGATTAAATACAATACATATTTTTATACTGAAAATGCAAAGAACAGTTTGCGTCTCTGCATTAAATATATATTTATAGAAGCAATATCTATTTTACATACAACAATAGTAATTTTGTTATTACACTTTGATATATAGTAATAGTTATAATAATAGTTATAAACATTCGATTATGTAAATAGCAAAAATTGTTCGAAAATTATTTGCTCGAATATGACTTCTGCAACACTGACATTTACATACTCGTAAACAGAATTTTCTTAGTTGAGACTTTGATGATTAACTGTTTACTTTTACGACGCTGGATCGTAGACACAGACAAATCCATATAGCAAAATTTACATCTCCCTTTTTCACGGAAATTGTATTAACGATTATTAGTATTGCTCGAAATTTTACAATAACTCACTCCTTCTTATTTGCTTATTTCATAACTGTTGGAATTCTTACTCAATGTAAATTGTGTTCGGTAAACGCGGCTATGTAATATCTATCTGGTAAATAAATAAAAGTATAAAAGTGCGGTGATTGACAATCGTTCACGGTACGAGCACCACATGCTTCCATACCCCGGTATTCCGTAGTCTGATCTCCGCAATCAGGCACAGCGCGACGGCAATTTGTGAGCCGTCACGCGCTGATAAAATTACACACAACTATATTAATTATTGTAATAGCGTAGTTGGTTTGCCTGCTAAATCTTTTTGACAAAATTTACTACAGGAATTTATAAATATAATATTTTAGTAGATTCGTTGCAATTTTTACCAGATTATCCCTCTGGGGGAAACGTGTGGGGGAATGGGAAAACTCATTTTAACGAAAAGAACTCGGTAAGGAACATTATTCGTATAGCAGCAGCTGATAAATGAGTTGACAGCTAGCTGTTCATTGAAGTATGGGTTACTACGATATACTAACCATAAATATGTAGTTTATTTTACGGTTGTGTTATTACAATAATTAGCAATACTCATATAATCTACCACAATACTAAACCACAAAAAAATAGTACTTACTTCGTTTTCGTTAGTAAAATTAAAACATAACATTGGTAGTTTGAACTACAATTTGTGGTCAATACTACCACAATATGCTTACTACAACATGTAATTCTGTGTACAAAGATATGTTTCTCTGTGTATCATTACTTGTTATAAAAAAAAAAGAGTACCTACTTATAAATTATCCTGAAATTGCGCACTGATCAATGGAAAGCTTCGAAGCACATTCCTAATGGAATTTTATAAACATTTACACATCACAAATAGAATTATAGACAATCATTAACAAATATATAACAAAAAATTGAGATAAAAGGATGCAACCAAACTGAAGTATTATTTTGTTGGTATATAATTGTCGCACACGAAGCAGTGTCAATCGTATACATACATACATACCTACGTAAAACAGTAGTTTCGCAAACCATTATTTAGATTTATAAACCAAAATATTTATATTACGCTGACAAGCATTGTTGGCATGCAAATTTTCGTTAAAACTTTTACGGATATCGACAGGTGTTTGGTCGTTGTTTTATTTGATGTACTCGGACTGTTTATCGCCATTTTAATTTATGCAAATGGCGGTCACAATCAAGCGCAGGTGCGACAGTATATGTATTGGAGAGCATATTTTTGCACGAATACTTTTGGAAAATTAATATAATGTGCATACGTATTGCTGCAGGTTTCATTGTGTGTCCATGTTGATATGAAAAATAAATTTGAGTGCTGTCGTTATTTATGAGTGGGATCTGAAAAGCTTGCAGTATTTTATGTAGTTTGTACGTACGGTTTTCATATAGTTAAGTAATAGACTGCAATTTATTTTCATGGCAGTTTAAAAACTGTTAAAATATTCAGTATATCGCCGATACACAACCTAATGGAATAACAAATTTAATATCAATAAAGTATAAACAAAAGGAAGTTAAAAATCCATTTATTTCAATTTTTATGTCATTCATGGTATATTTGAACAATCATTTACTTTATTTACATACTATATCTACATTTTATATCCATTAGCTCTGGGAAGTAGTCTACTTTACTAACACAAACACATACAGTATTTGCTTACAATTGCATGTCTACTAAAGTCTAATAGAGAACTGTCTACAATCGAAGTTTTTGTTGTTATAGTCACTATTAACTAAATAACTAAATTTACGGTGTAACTGGTGACAAATTAGTAGGAAAACAGCTGAAGGTACAGTGATATTTATTCAGCTTTAAAGGCACATTTTGTACATTGAGTGAAATTGGGAAAAAATATAGTTGTGTAAACTTCTGGTTGTCGAATCTTCAAAGCTATAGATACAGAGAAAAAATAATTTATCGATTAAATTTCAATTCTAACATTAAGTATTACATTACAAAAATTAAAACAAGCTTGTGTATAAAACCAAGTAAATAATTAGTGGGTCTTCATTGAAGAAATATCATTAAGTTACCTTTAAGTTAATTCCGTTTTGGCAAGCAAAGTAACCTGCTTTAGCTCTTCAAATGTGTTTATTTCCTTAATTCTTTCATTTTACCGCTCTTTTAATCCATTTGGTACAAATCAGCTGTTTTTATACCTAAACAAGGGATTATTGATGTTGTTGTAAGTAACCTCAATGTACAGCTTGCAACTATGGTGTTATCTTTAGAAGAAAGAACTTCCTTAGTTGAAAGTTATGTAATCACATCCGTGTTAACCAAGAATGAGTTTAATCTGTCCAAAGTTGCTTAGAAGAATTTCAAGCGCAATTTCCAAGTTTTCCTTTTGACTATATGCAGTTTGAACAGCTGGTAGTGGAACACCGAAAAAACGTACTGAAGAAGTTACTGCCAATGCTCAACAAATAATGGTGATGATACACCGAAAAGATATATATGGCTTTTGAGTCAACACATTAATCTCTCCATGGAAGTCAGTGATTACACCAAGACTTGGAACTCTATTCTTACCGTGTCACTTCTGCGCGACATCTCAAGCTTTGTAACGGGGTAGTTAATAATATTGTTAATAATTTGGAATTATTATAAAGAATGATTTGGACTGATGAAGCATGGCTTTACCTATCAGCATTTCTCGAAACATGAGAATATGGAACCATGTAATCCCACACGAAATAATTCAACAACCGCAACTTACTGATAAAATAGATGTGTGGGCAGCTTTTGGTCACTGACGAATAATTGGCCAATATTTTTCAAGGCAACATAAAAGTATGCTTCTGGAATTGCCGAGGCGATTTTTTTACGATCGAATTTGACACCATGTGACTTCTTTTTATGGCCTTAGATGCAAAAGACAGCATTTTTAAAACAGCCTGTGGATTTAGCTCAGTTATAGCAAGGAATTGAACAAAATAGTATTGAAATTAGTGCTAATCAGAGTTATTGGAATAGTGCAATTATTTTTGCAGTGTGAAATCTTTAAATAAATGCTTTTCTGCCTTAACTGTAATTTTTTAATATGAGGAAAGTTTCCATGTTAAACATTTTACCTCGTGTCGGATTTGAACCAGGCACCTCCCGCTTGTCGGGCGGGCGATTCTACCAATTGAGCTAACGAGGTGTCTGGTCTAACACAATTTGAAATGTCCCAAATACAAATCTTAGGAAGCCGGCAGGACGGCAAATATGCAATAGTGCAATTTTTTTTTCTTACAGTGTGAAATCATTAAATAAATGTTTTTCTGCTTTAACTGTAATTTTTAATATGAGGAAATTTTTTTATGTACATTTTACATTTAGACAAAACATCATGTAATTTGGAAACGATACAACTTAGGCCCAATGTATTTCTAACGTATTCTTATTTAAATTTAACAAGGAATCCAAAAGTGCAATAGTATACACGGTGTTCCATTTAAAATAATAAAGTTAGTAGTTACTTCTGGTACAACCGGAAGTCCGCCATTTCTGAAACTAATTTTAGCATGTGTAGAATATGATTCGAGGCAACATTTATTTGAAACATTTTTTCAAAAAGACAATAATAAATCGGCTTGGGACCGTTGCATCTTAGACTGGACACCCGGTATGTATCGCTTGAGGTTTGAGGTAGTCAGAAAGATCTTAAATATGTATATAAAATTGATTTCAACTTTTAAAAGATTTTATGATTTTGACATTAATTCACCACCAGATTATTCTATGTTCACTACTTACATTATTAACTAAACCTGAGAGTAGTTTGACGTGTTTTAAGAATTATGCAAGGTAAACTATTATTCTCTATGATGATACTTAATAAAAGAAAAATAATTACAGTTTTAATGATGATAGGCTACGGTGATAGAAGAAGATCTTATAGTAATGTAGCAAACCATTAATAAGTGATGCGCGTTCGATGTGAGATATACTCGTCATATATTCATGTCGACGACATAAAAAAATCACTAATCACATTCACCAACCACCTGGTCGTACCTAGTCGTTTGTAAAAATACGATAACATGAAAGTCATTTACGCACATTTACCTTCAAAAAACAGGCAGGGGTTGCGTGTACTACATGCTAAAAATACCCCGACCGAGTGAGTTAGTAATAGAGGACGGTAATATAAAAAAAAAAAACTCTGGGCTAATGTCGACGTCCTTGCTACAGCAGGAATCGTTGAATCCTTTTGATGGCTGTTATAAGCACATGTATGAGTACGTACACGTGTTTATATTTCGCTACCCGGTTTTCCGAATGCAATGCCATAAATTAAGGGGACGAGCTTTCAAATTGTGTATCTCTCGGCAGTTTTATTTTCGAAGGAAGGACGTAAATTCTCCGGGTCCGAAAACACTGCAAAACCATCATCTTTGTCACAGGGATTCATACGCTTGTTTGCGTTTTCACTTAGTCAACAGCATTCTAGTAGCGAAGTTTTGCAATTACGTCGACAGAATGCTATAAACTAAGTTGTGTTATAGACACCTACTTCTATGCAGATGGGTATAAAATCTACATGTGTATGAACTAGAAAAGTTACTTTTCTGAAATAAATTGAAATTAGTTAGAGCAATATCTGCAATAAACATAGGTTGTATTTGTAGCGATATGTTGAACTTTAAAATCATTATATTATGATACTGCAACGTGCCAGACAGCAAAGAAAAGTGTGGCCGCTCATAAACTCGGAGCAAACTATAATATGAATGTATAGATGCAAATAATACTGCACTATTTACTATTCGTGCAAATACCGGGTGTGCAGCCTAAGATGCAACGGTCCCTAGCCAATTTATTATTGCCTTTTTGAAAAAAATTTCAAATAAATGTTGCCTCGAATCATATTCTACATATGCTAAAATTAGTTTCAGAAATGGCGGACTTCCGGTTGTACCGGAAGTAGACACTAACTTTATTGTTTTAAGTGGAACAGCCTGTATATTATTGCAGTTTTGGATTCCTTGTTAAATTTAAATAACAATACGTTAGGGATATATTGGGGCTGAGTTGTACCGTTTTAATAATAATAATAATATGTATAATACAACCTATGTTGTATGTAGCGATATGTCTGAAAATATCTCCCAGTGAAACGTATAAAATACTGGTTATGGTATTCATAAAAATGGTTTATTTCATGGAATACGTATTATAAAGAACTTGTGGATACTAAGAACTGTAAGTAAAGTTGAAAAAGATAGAGAAACATCGTTTTTATACGTGTAATAAAACAAGTTAGTTAATAGTTTTATCTTTTTTTTTTTCTCAAGTAATGAAACTACATTCGCAAGTGTCCGATAAGGATACAGTAATTAAATTGCTTAAACAATTCAAATGCTTCTAAACTCTGGAAGGTGACTGCTCAGCGTCGTCCAAACCTCGGCACAGCCTCATACTTGATGGTACCGGCGTGCCACCTACATGTCCTTCCACGATAGTGGGCTGCTGGGCTGCTGGGCTGCCACAACTTTTCCAATCAGAACTCACGATCCTTGATCGACTGCTCATCGCTAGTACCGGTCCCGTCTTTGAAACATTACGCCAGCAGGATACAATCTGAGCGTGTTTACACAAAACACTCGGTGAACAATATGGTACACAGCCATTGTGGAACAATATGGTACACAGCCAATATGGAACAATATGGTACACAGCCATTGTGGAACAATATGGTACACAGCCAATATGGAACAATATGGTACACAGCCATTGTGGAACAATATGGTACACAGCCAATATGGAACAATATGGTACACAGCCAATGTGGAACAATATGGTACACAGCCAATATGGAACAATATGGTACACAGCCAATATGGAACACAACCATTATGTAATAATTTACACCAGTAATATATAGAATAACTTGGAACACAACCAATATGTAATTAATTATACTCCCAATATGAGTTATGTATATGTTGCACACCTAAGATGTTCGTAAATATTTAAGTAGGTATATTCATGTAAAACAATTGTATATTAATTTATGACTTGTCAAACAAGAGTGTCAAAAAGCCATTTCGACAACATAATTATTAAAATCTACTAATACATGCCAGATCGTCAAATGTGTAATGTTTGATACACACCGCCTTAGTTAATAAATAAATACACCAATGTTTGATGAAACACACATCTCATACATTCAACTAAAAGATGCGCCTACAACATGCAACAATTCATATATATATACAATATTGAATAATTAGTTACCCAGCTGTAATTGTCAGTAACTCTAACGTACCTACTTGTACTATTCTCCCTAAGAAACTCACACTCCGGTGGCGACACTAAATATTTTCTCTCCTCAGGAAATGCACGCGTCTCGACCTCGTGACAGCACTCACTTACTTGCACTCTTCTTTTTTTCGTTGTCACTGTCACCTATATGTATATCATAAGCCTACTTCAAAACGTTTATTAAAATGTAGAACAAACCCTCGCCATTTTAATACATTTCCATTTACTAACAAAATAACAAACTTAACAAAAAAGACAACAATAAAAGAATCCCTAACAGCTCGCCCATCCTGCATTAGCCTCGCCCCGAGGCTTCACTCTCGGTGGTTGGTGGCGACATTGGAATGGCTCCATCACCATCGCTTTCAATTGCTGTGGAATCTGATACACCTCCAGGTGGAACCCATTTCTTCATATGGTTTATTGCCTAATACATTTTCATAGGGCGCCCCTTTTTGTTTCCGCAAAGAATTTGGCATATCACACACCACATATCTATCATTGCCCAGCACCTTTTTAATTATCATCGGTCCACTACATGGACAACATAATTTTTTACTCGTACTCTCTGTCGGACTTTGTTTTTTTTTTTTCAATGAGTATTAAATCTGCAACTTTATATACCGTGGGTTATTTCCTTTTTTGTCCAACCGCTTCTTTTGTTTTTCTTGTTATTTCCCATTAGTGAACTTACGTCCTCCCTTAATTTGACAACATCGTCAATAACCTGCGGCACTGTCCGTACTTCGTCGATCAAACGTTGATCAACTGAACACCTAGGCTTATAACCAAACATCATTTCACTAAGTGTTTGTCCTGTAGTCTTATTAATTATATTGTTAATGGCAAGTTGTGTATTATCGACGTACTCGTCCCACACGTCTTCGTTTAGAGATGTGGTTAATAAGACAGCTATGACGGTTCTATTAAGCCTTTCAACTTGCCCATTAGCTCGAGGCGTTGCAACAGCATTAAGTATATGTTTGATTCCATTCTTCCGGCCATATTCTTCAAAATGCCTGGAGGTATAACTAGTGCCACGTTCAGTAACAATCACCAAAATATCTTTTAATTTGGTCCATATAAATCCTAACCAACTTTGTCTTCGTAGACTCCATCGATTCCTACCATTACATACATTTTTCCTCTTCGTGTTCTTGGGAGAAGACCCAAATGATCTATATGTACTATGTTCAATGGTATAGGTTCCCTTGGAATCGGATGGAGATAGCCTTCTTTCCTACCCGAAACTCTCGTTCCAAACAAACACGGTATGCAATACGAAATATATTTCTGAACATACTCCTTCATACGCGGAAACCAGTAATGTTCACATAGTTTATGTAAAGTCTTTTCCACTCCAAAGCGTCCCATCTCATCGTGCGCTGCCCGTACTATCTGTTGTCTCATACCCTTGGGCACTACCCACTGGATACCTCTCACCGTTATTCTATACACTTGTCCGTCTCTAAACGCATAGTTCTTATATATCTCCTGGTCCTCGCTTGTTTCCGGAGGTTTGTTCAAGACATTGTATATAAGTTGAATCTTTTCATCTGTCAACTGACTTGACAACACCCAATCACCCTGTTCGATTCTAAAATTACTTCCTCGAACGGATTTTCTGTATAGAAAGCGTTTCTGCTCAATGCATATACATGCTTCATGCGTGAACCGACCCGTTACTTCATACTGAAAGTATAGTCTTGCAATTGAAGCCACCATCTAGCTATCCTCGGTAAAATTTCCTTCTTCTCACTTGTAGCCTTCAACGCATTGCAGTCGGTAACTATCACAAAGTCTATTCCCATAAAGTAAACGCGAAATTCCTTAAGTATATCCACCACCCTTAAAGTTTCCAGCTCGTAAGAATGATATTTTCGTTCTGAAAGGGTAGTTTGCCGACTATAGAAACTAACAGGATACATTTTAACATCAGCGTTTTGTTGTAACAAGATTCCGGCTAACCCGTGCATGCTCGCATCAGTGTGAACCTCAGTTACTGCATTAGGTTTGTATAATATCAACAGAGGACGGGTATTCAGCCGTTCCTTTAAGTAATTGAAAGCTTCCTCTTGTGCTACTCCCAGTCCCGTTTTCGGTTTTTGCAAGTTAATTCCGTGAGCGGCTTCGAAATCGTTGCGTATCCTTCAACGAATTGGCGAAAATAACCAGTTAATCCTAGGAATTGCCGTACATTGTGAACCGATACTGGCCGGCAAATTCTTCGATAACCTTACATTTATCTTGACCCGGTCTCACACTACCATAGCTGATCTCGAGGCCAAGACAGGTGACACTTCGCATCAAAAACGTATATTTATCAAGATTTAAAATAAATCCTTCTTTCTTCAATTCACTAAGCACACTTCCAAATTGCTAAGTGCAAAGTGTAAAGCCGTAGCGTGAATCAAAATATCATCTAAATAAACTGCTGCTAGATGTTTGCAAAGGCCAGCACCTTGCTCAAAAGCCTCTGAAACACACTTGGAGCATTCGTCAGACGAAACGGCATCCTCTTAAATTCGAAGGTTCCTTCCATGTTCATATTGTGACATTCAGTACGGCCGATCAGCAAACGGCCTCTCATGTTCTAATTCTATTTCCAATTCTGTTGACTTAGTACACCCCTGCTTCGCTACATTAGTGGCAAAACATACGCGATAACGGTTAATTAGGGTTTCGAAACTTTTCCGCTCTTGATTTGTCAGTGGACCAGTTTACAGTTCGTTTTAAATTCAGTGGAGGCAAATCTACTTCATGAAGCTGTAATACTCGTTCTTGATTTCCCAACCAGTCTGCGCTGGGATAACATCTTGAGAGGAGTTCTCCTTTCTTAAAAACAATTTCGCTACGGGCCAGATTAATAACAGGAATGACGGCGATTCCCAAAACACCATTCTATCGATCAAACTATTATCAGAATTATCGACATCCTTAGCTTAAATTTTAATATGAACATGATCCGGCGGTATAATATGTGTAGGTACGAGGAGCTCTATATCGTCTATGGTTAGTCTCATATTTGTTTCGCCCAAGGTTTCGGTCACTCCGCCTCCATAACTCTTGATAGGAATCCGTTTTGTAGAGTTCCAAGATAAACCGAGACGTGACGTTTCTTTTCCTGTTATTACTACGCAAGAGCTATCCATATCGATATAAGCTTGTAAAGGTGGCCATTTACCAATACCTCTTTATGGTATTTGGCATTGGAACTACTGTTTTTGCTGTCTTCTAGTCATGCGACCGCCTCTCCAAGGTCTCCTTCAACCCACTTTTTTTAAAACATTTTCTCTCAATATGCCCAACCTTATTGCAATACCTACTACGGTACCATGCTTCTGCTAATCCTTTTAATTTACCTAACACGTGGTATACCGTAACCGGTTCGCTTCAATTAAATATTTTGCGCATTTCGTCGATTTTGGCGCACCATGCTTCAACGCTTTGGTTGCGATCTTCAGGATAGAATGGGAGTACAACAACTCCTCTTGTTACACTGCTGACAGAGCGTTCCGGTAATTGTTGTAGAAACTATACCATAGCATTGCTCAGCTTTTCGATTGAGCTAAGCGAACTGTGAAAACTGAATTGTTCTCGTCTACAACGTCGAAGACGCTCAATCGACCGATCCGATGATGTTGAGGAAACAGATCTCCTGGATCGTAAACGTGAGCGCTTACTTCCCTTTCGTGGAGACACGTTGACGAAACGTGAGTTATCCCACTTCTGAAAGTTGTAATAAAACAAGTTAGTTAATAGTTTTATCTTTTTTTTTTTCTCAAGTAATGAAACTACATTCGCAAGTGTCCGATAAGGATACAGTAATTAAATTGCTTAAACAATTCAAATGCTTCTAAACTCTGGAAGGTGACTGCTCAGCGTCGTCCAAACCTCGGCACAGCCTCATACTTGATGGTACCGGCGTGCCACCTACATGTCCTTCCACGATAGTGGGCTGCTGGGCTGCTGGGCTGCCACAACTTTTCCAATCAGAACTCACGATCCTTGATCGACTGCTCATCGCTAGTACCGGTCCCGTCTTTGAAACATTACGCCAGCAGGATACAATCTGAGCGTGTTTACACAAAACACTCGGTGAACAATATGGTACACAGCCATTGTGGAACAATATGGTACACAGCCAATATGGAACAATATGGTACACAGCCATTGTGGAACAATATGGTACACAGCCAATATGGAACAATATGGTACACAGCCATTGTGGAACAATATGGTACACAGCCAATATGGAACAATATGGTACACAGCCAATGTGGAACAATATGGTACACAGCCAATATGGAACAATATGGTACACAGCCAATATGGAACACAACCATTATGTAATAATTTACACCAGTAATATATAGAATAACTTGGAACACAACCAATATGTAATTAATTATACTCCCAATATGAGTTATGTATATGTTGCACACCTAAGATGTTCGTAAATATTTAAGTAGGTATATTCATGTAAAACAATTGTATATTAATTTATGACTTGTCAAACAAGAGTGTCAAAAAGCCATTTCGACAACATAATTATTAAAATCTACTAATACATGCCAGATCGTCAAATGTGTAATGTTTGATACACACCGCCTTAGTTAATAAATAAATACACCAATGTTTGATGAAACACACATCTCATACATTCAACTAAAAGATGCGCCTACAACATGCAACAATTCATATATATATACAATATTGAATAATTAGTTACCCAGCTGTAATTGTCAGTAACTCTAACGTACCTACTTGTACTATTCTCCCTAAGAAACTCACACTCCGGTGGCGACACTAAATATTTTCTCTCCTCAGGAAATGCACGCGTCTCGACCTCGTGACAGCACTCACTTACTTGCACTCTTCTTTTTTTCGTTGTCACTGTCACCTATATGTATATCATAAGCCTACTTCAAAACGTTTATTAAAATGTAGAACAAACCCTCGCCATTTTAATACATTTCCATTTACTAACAAAATAACAAACTTAACAAAAAAGACAACAATAAAAGAATCCCTAACATACGTTTATAGATGAAGAAAAGCAGAATGTCATAAATGACATCTCCATTAAATTGACAACCATAATATGGAGGACGATATTCAAAATTCAGAGGACGTTATTGAATCAAATATATATGTAATTAAGCCGCAAATTGAGAAGGATAAAAGTGTTGTGAAGGAATCAGCATCTTCACCCACTTTTAGCGAGTTAGAAGTAAACGAAACATTAAACAATGTAACAATGTAGGCAGATTACAACACAAATAATGGATCGCGAAAACGACAGCATAGTAATAGAATTAAATACTGAAAGTATTGTTGGAACTAACATGTCCCAACCCACAGAAGTGGAAGAAGAAATAGGCAATAGACAACGAATAACAAGAAACAAGCCCAAAATTGCCCAACATGTTATTGAGACTACTATATCTCCCACCAATAATAACGAACAGTTGGAGTTCACCCAGACATCGCAACGTAGAAAGCTGACAAGGTGGACAAATGAAATGAATGAATATATTGTCCGTTCCTATTATAAAATAACCAGACTCGAGACAGAGCAAGCACCGTATGGAATGCGATTACACGAAGAAGTGGAGGAAACAGAAGATGAAGTCATGGAGCAGTTCATTACTGCCTATATCAAATATGATGGCGTACACCCTACAGCTAGACCTCGTCTACCCAAATTACAAACATCAAAAAAGACTCCGATGATATTAGCAAAGGTCGATAGAATACTGGGAAATAAGATCCAAGTTGAAAAAGATATCTCTATACAGAGATTGCATTTCTTAATTTATATAAGTGCATTCACTGTAATTAAATTACATGGGCAGCGAATTGCAGAAATAATTGAAGATGTCCAAAACTGTCGAAGAAGATCAACCATTCCCCCGTGGGAGAGACGTTTGCAAAACAAAATAGAAGAGTTGCGGAAAAAGATAGGCAGGCTAACACAAGCAATGAAACCTAGCCCCAGTAACAGGACGAAAAGGTTGGCAGCTACCATATTAGCACAACATAAAACAGATGTCCTAAAAGAAATTCCGGAAGTCTTGGAGTACCTTAAAGAAAAACTTAGTGCGACCTCTAAAAGGCTAAAGAGATATTTAAAAGGAAAAGATAAAAAGGAACAAAACAGAATGTTCAATCAGAACCAGCATCTCTTCTATGAGAGATTAAGCTCTGGTCAAAACAAGGAACAGAGTGGCACATATCCAAATGTAGAAACAATTACCAGATTCTGGGCAGATATTTGGAAAGAAGGTGCGAATTATAAGGAGGGCCAATGGAAAAGAGAAGAAAACCAATCGGTAAAAAATATAGAAACTATGGATCCTGTGGCCATTGCTGATGAAGACGTGAAAGAATCTTTGAAGAAGACCAGTTATAGGAACTAACCTAATTAACAAAGCGTTTCTGTAACATTCACCGAGAACGAAAACCATATCTACGAATTCTTCTTGAGTAAGCAACATCTTTAATTATTATGTTACCAAACACTACTCTGAATGTCAGTTCTGACACTTGGAACACTAATAACGGTTAGATACCTAGTTTGTTTTTCAAGCTTACGTTGACTTTAAAGATGCCGCTTTAAACATCTCAAGTACCTTTTAGAAAATTTTGTTTGTTTCAAACAGTCCTAGTGTGTTCTGTTGGCCTCTTTCTAAGCATCTACTATTGCTGCCAGTCCCAAGCCTGGTGAAATGCGAGGGGAAGGTGGCCGGCGGCGGCTCTTCGCAATACGTATCTATCGTGAGAAACTGAAAAATCGCGAATATCTCCAAAACCGTTGGAGATAGACATAATGATACCCGTATAAAATCGAAAGCAAATTAAATTTTACATCCATTTATGTAAAAATTGCTATACTGTTCAATTTAAAAAAATCAAGTTATCCATGATTTTAGAGTTCGAAAATTACAGATCCCTATTTAATAACGCTGTAATTTAAACGCAACAATTTTAAAATAAAAGACGTGTGCTGTTTCATGGTTAAGCGAAAACCGAAAACCGCATCTTTCTAACTTTCGTATTTCCTGAGGTATTTCCAAACACCGAAGACACTACAAATGTAATTTTTTTCGAAAAACGTCATGTAATTTGGAAACGGTACAACTTAGCCCGAATGTATCCCTAACGTATTGTTATTTAAATTTCACAAGGAATCCAAAAGTGCAGTAATATACAGGATGTTCCATTTAAAATAATAAAGTTAGTATCTACTTCCGGTACAACTGGAAGGCCGCCATTACTGGAACTAATTTTAGCATATGTAGAATATGATTCGAGACAACATTTATTTGAAAAAAATTTTCAAAGAGGCAATAATAAATTGGCTAGGAGCCGTTGCATCTTAGGTTGGACACCCGGTGTATAAAAGCATATTGCAAAAAATATATATAAAAGAGAATTTTGCCCCACAATTTCAAGCACACCCGCATTATATATGAATATTGTCCCCCAAGAAAGCATCGCTATTACCGTATCGCGTTGCGCTTTTGTGATGCCGAATAATACGTCAGAAAACTACCGCTAAACATTTGACCCACTCCATGCTACAATGCAATATTTCAGCTCCCCTCGGGAGAGAACTTCTTCAACAAGTTTCGGTGTACATATGTCTTTACGGTACGCTTTTCAATCTGAGAGCGTATGCCGTCTTTCTGTTGCTCTCGTTTGGTGTGGCGAACAAACGTCGTGTACGCAGCATTTGTTTTCCTTCTGTTGTGTTGTCTTCATAAATTACGCCTGTCATCCTCTGAAGCGTGTAATAAATTGCTGAAACGTAAGTTCGTATGTATCTGGCTGGAAATTTATTGAAATTGCTCGTTTTACCTAACAACACTCGTACATACGCTTTAGCAATGTAGTGTCTTTTTGATGTTCTAATATTTCACTTGTAGAGCAGAATAAAGAAAATGGAATATTATATTATTCTAGTTCATTCATCTAAACCCATTTACGATGTAATAGATGATTTAAAAAGATATAATTAATAGTAACAACCACAAATGTCGTATTTCTTTTCATTATCTATCCTCTAAAATGTTCTTTCGGCACCTTGCAATTTTTTCGCCATTTATTATATTTGTTAAATTCCCAAAACTATGAAAAAAATTGCTTTAGAAAAACGGTCTTTGTATTTACAGTTTTGCTTCTTACCAGAGAAGTAAGTGTATAAAGGATACCACATCACGGATGCGTATTCCAATTTACTTCGCACTAACGCGCAATTAAAGTTTCTGTGTTCATAAAGTGCCTACAATATCTTATAAGAAAACGAAGCATTTTCGATGCACATGTAGTTGTAAGGTGTTTAGAAAACGCTAGCTTATTGTCGAAAGGTACTCCGAGGTTGCGAATATTGTAAACCCTCGGTATTTATTGACAATCGCAGTTGTAATCGTAAGTTATAGCATTTAAACATCTACTGTACGAAACAGTGGCACACTTATTAACATTAAGTGTAATGTTATTCTTTTGACACAAATCATTTATTATGCATAAGTCCCGCTTTAGCTTTTAGCAGTCATTATTACAAGTTACGATTGTATATATTTTAAAGTCGTCAGCATATGTTAAGACATTACAGTTCAGCTTGTGAAAGAGATCATTTATGTACATGTTAAATAACAGAGGTCCCAAGTTGGATCCCTGGGCAATACCGGAGGTAAATAGATACGGAACTGATTTGAAACCGTTGCATGACACAAATTCCTGTGGATTTGATAAATATGATTTTAATAAAGACACTAGCGAAGCTGAAAAGCCCAGGCATTCAAGTTTAAAAAGCAATGTAGTGTGATCGATAGTGTCAAACGCTTTCGAAAAGTCTGTATATACAGTAATACTGATAAATTCATTTGTAAAACTATAAGGAAGTTGTATATATTTTTAAATTTAAGTTATGTAAACACCTTATCATAGACCAGTGATGGGTGGAGACTGTGGCTTGAAAATTGTAACAAAAATCCAAAAGAAAAAGTCCATTACCACAAAAATTAAAAAGATAAAAAATCTAAATACATATTTCGGCAACTAAGTTGCCATCTTCAGTAGAAAACAAGAGAAGTGTTAAACGTAGTGTTTTCGGCTAAGGTAAGCCTTGGAAGATATGCTCTTCACCAAATCACTAGTGGAATAACACTGACATCCTTTACAAACAACAAGGCTTATATACTATCTAAATCTAATGGAGCGTAACGATCTAGCAATTAAGTTAACAATAATTCGTATAAGCTGGACTCAGGTATTGGTCCTTTGTCGGAATTCATTAATTTATATTTGTTTTTAAGTATACAAATACTTTCGTAACTATCTAATTCTCTAAAATTATTTACAGTTTTAACTAGCCTAAGACTATCTATGGGCATAGCGTGACCTGTGTCTAAAATATGTCGAGCAACGCTAGATTTATCCGGTCTGTTGTATTTGAAATGTGCAATATGTTCTTTATAACGAGTTGAGATTGAACGCCAACATATTTTTGATTACAATTCCGACAAAGGACCAATACCTGAGTCCAGCTTATTCGAATTATTGTTAACTTAATTGCTAGTTCGTCACGTTCCATTAGATTTAGATAGTATATGTAATAATTTCGTTTAAACGTTAAGTTAACAGACCCGTCGGTTTATAACAATTTGGATTTATTTAGTAAAAGATTAAATTTATTTACAAAAATACGCACAACTTTTTTTTATGTCTTATTTTTATGACACTTCTCTGCTACTTTTTTGTTTCGATGACAACGACTGCATTGCTATTTTTTACATCCTCCCCCGGGCCAGTAGGTTCCACTTCCAGTGGATATAACTGCTGGACAGGTCTTCGATGTTTGAGGCCATGGCTGGTTTCAACTTCACAAGCTCTGATTCTTCCATCTCTTCCAGAGAACAGCTTCACTACTCGCACTAACTTCCATAATAATCTAGGGACGAATTGTTCGTATAATAAAGCGACATCTCCCTTTTTTATGTCTCTCGATTGCACTCGCGTCACGTGATGAAAAGAACGTAATTGCTGAACGTAAGCCACACACCACCGCGTCCAGAATTTGTTTGCAAGTTCTTCTTTTCGCCACGTCGGTCTTTCATACCATGTCGTTATTTCCGACAATTTCTGCATAGAAATTCCTCTAGTGAGTAAATCTGCTGGGTTATCCTTTCCAGGGCAGTATTTCCAATTTTCGGAGTCTAAACGTCTTATTTCATCCACTCTGTTTTGCACGTACGGTTTCCATTTTGAAGATCGACACTTTATCCAGTACAGTGTGATTTTTGAATCGGACCATAATATGGCACTTTTTATGCGTAAATTTAAATTTCGTTTGATGTAATTTTGCAACCTGGTGGCACATAAAGCAGCGGTTAATTCCAGCTTTGGTAAAGTAAGTTCATGTCCTCCTTTCTGTGTAACAGGTGCTACTCGATTTTTTGCCATTAAAAATATGCACTCTTGTGTTCTCAAACATTTTACATAAGCAACAACTCCATATGCCAGAGGGCTCGCGTCAGCAAAAATATGTAGTTCAACTTCGTCATCTTGGTTGTCTAAGACTTTTCTTTGAAGGCGTATATTCGTCACGATTGGCATTTCTTGACACCATTTGAACCATTCCGCCCTTAGTTGCTCAGGTATAATCTCATCCCACTCAATCTTGTTCTTCCAAATTGCTTGTAGTAAGATTTTAGCTCTAACAGTGTACGGAGCTAACACACCTATTGGGTCGAATATCCTAGCAATAGTTTGCAAAACGTTACGTTTAGTAGGCACGTTGTCATTAGCGTTTAAGACCGATTTTAAATCGGGTGACAATTCATCCGTTACCGGATACCAATTAATACCCAATACCTTCTTCTGATTAGTGTTTAAAGTTGCTGCCTCTCTATCCTGGAATCGTTTCATCATTTCATGATCATTCGAACACCATTTTCGTATATTCATACCAGCTGTCCGAGTATATGATTGGATTGTTCATATAATTCTATAGCATCCTCTGGGGAACTTACCGAGACAATCAAATCGTCAACATAGAATGCCTTTGACAAAATCTTTGCAGTTTTTACAAATTGCTCTGGTTGTTCCAAAAAATGCTTTTTTAGTGTGACTGCCAAGATAAAGGGACTAGTTGTGACACCAAATGTGACGCGTTTCATTCTGTATTCACATACAGGAGGTAATTTGCTGAGTGTTAAATCGTCTTTTTCAATTGGTCTTTCGTACCATAAGAAACGATGAGAATTTCGTTCGCTTTTATTTAACCGTATCTGTAAAAAAGCCTTCTCTATATCCGTTACCATGGCTATAGAACCAATTCTGAAATTCAGTAATATTTTCACTAAATCTGGTACTAAATTTTCGCCCGAAAACAAACAATCATTTAATGACGGTAAACCAGGTGAATGTACCGAAGCGTCAAATACCACACGTAGTTTGGTCGTTTCTCTATCTTGACGGTATACAGGTTGATGGGGTAGATAATACATTTTTTCTGTTGCCGCTTCGTTAATTGGTACAAGTTCAGCACAGTCGTTATCTATGTACTCACGTATGGCTTTATCGTATTCAATTAATTTTCTGTTACTTAATAATCTCGATGTTAACATTTTTAAGCGTATTCTAGCACCTTGGTAATTTGAATCTAAATTTTCTATCTTCCATGGTAATGATACCTCGTAACTTCCGTTCTTAAATACGATATTATCCGTCATAAATTTCTGACTATAGTTGTCGATAGTTTTCTCATTTGCGTTGATACCGATAGATTCTAAATCCCAAAACCGTTGCAAATTAATGTCATCACTTTGTACTTCTGTTTTTAACACCGTAGCTAACTTGACATTAACTATAAAGTTGTAAGTTTCCACATTATCTGCCGCACCGCACCGTGTATTGTCCAACCCAATTTGCTGTTTACTGCGGTCAAATTCTCAGAAAGTCGCTGTGTTTCACCAGTCATTAGTTTCCAGTAATTGTCTGCTCCGACTAAAATCGCAATTCCATTATACGCGGACACATTCTTTATGTTGACATCCGCCAATTGATAATTCGATGCAAATTCGCGAATTATCGGATCATCTTGTGAGGGTGGCGTTAACACGTCGAAACAGATTTCAGGGACCTCGATAGCATGAATTTCTATTTTCTCATTGTCGTATTGACTTCTTAGCTTAATTCTTACCTTATTACACAATCTAGCTGGTGTACGACTTGAACTACCGAAAGGCATTATTGAAATCTTGTGTGTTCCAATAATTGGTAAGCCTATTTCTCTTGCTAGGTTTTCTTTTACGAACGTAAGTTGGCTTCCCCCATCCATTACAATACGAGCAAGAGTATTGTTGTTTTTTGCATTGTCCACTATTGCATACGCCGTTTGCAAATAAATACTATTTAAGCTGCCGTTGGCGAATAAATTTGTAGTGTTATCTTGGGATGATGCCGACCGAATACTTGCTACCTTCCTTTCAACTGGAGCCACTTTATCAGTTTGTGATTCACTATGTTCACCCTTTTTTCTGTATGGGTCACACATTGAAGTAGCATGCCTCTTTTTACATTTTGCACAAGCAATTTTTGTTTTACAGAATTTTGAATTGTGATTCGGTTTTGTGCATCTATAGCAGCAACCGTTTTCTTTTAAAATTGCCTTTTTCTTAGTTATATCAATAGAGCTTTTACATTCAACTGTTAAATGTGATTTATTATCACAAAATAAACAACATGCTTTCGAATTTGTAAATAAACCAGCTGCGGTGCAAAAACTTTTACGTGTCTTATTTTCATTATCTCTTGTGAAAGAGGTTTCATCCTTATCACGTTCGGTCAGTGCACGTGCTTGTTCTATAGAATCTAATTCCAACTTTAGAAATTGCAATAATTCCTTTATTTCTTTATTATAATCCAAGCTTATATTATTATGCTCTGTATTGGTTTCAAAGACGTTATCGTTGCCCATGGAATTACCGTTTCTTATTCTTTGCTTGCTATATTCTAGCTTCATACTATACGGGAGTGCGTTCAGTATAATAGATTTTACCATGAGACCGTACTGTTCTGCGGTTATACCTAGTGATATTAACGATCTTGTAATAGTCGACGCTTTAGTATATAAGATACGTAAGGAACCGACGTCTCTCTCACTTTTTATCGGGTGAATTGTCATTAACTGTTGTATATAGCTATTCACTATGCTATCGGTGTTGGCACATTCCGCTTTTAAGAGCTCAATAGCGTCATTATATGATAATTGGCTTTGAGTCAAACCTGCGATAGTTGTTGCAGCTTTCCCGCTCAACAATGATTTTAAGTAAGCGTATTTTGACGCCTCGTCCAATTCCTCATTTTTATGAACCGCTACGCTATATTGCTCCCAAAATGCCGGCCATGCACATTTGTTTCCGTTGAATTTTATAAATTCTAACTTGGGTAATCTTACCGTTCTTTGTCCTTTTGTTTTATTACCATCATTAGTACGTTGTTGGCTCGTTTCCTCCGTTATTTCCGTCTGTGACTTCGCTCGTTGCTCAAGCCTTGTGATGGTCTCTACAGCGACGTCCTCGTATTCAAAGATCTTCTGACATTCATTTTCCAACTGGTGGTCTTCAAATGTCGAAGCTAGCCGCTGATTCACTTCATTTAAGTTTGTATTTAGCGATTTGATTCTACTAATTAGCACTGGTATATCATGATTATCAATTTTATTGTTCTTTAATTGTTCGTTCACGTTGTTCACTATTTTTGATAACTGTGCGCGATACGTTTTTCTCATAGCTAGATCCATGATCTCGTTCCGTTGTTTAATACTTTTAGCTAAACTGTCCAAATATCCCGGGTTTCGGCACCAAATGTAATAATTTCGTTTAAACGTTAAGTTAACAGACCCGTCGGTTTATAACAATTTGGATTTATTTAGTAAAAGATTAAATTTATTTACAAAAATACGCACAACTTTGTTTTATGTCTTATTTTTATGACACTTCTCTGCTACTTTTTTGTTTCGATGACAACGACTGCATTGCTATTTTTTACAGTATATAAGCCTTGTTGTTTGTAAAGGATATCAGTGTTATTCCACTAGTGATTTGTTGAAGAGCATATCTTCCAAGGTTTACCTTAGCCGAAAACACTATACGTTTAACAATTTTCTTGTTTTCTACTGAAGATGGCAACTTAGTTGCCGAAATACGAATTTAGATTTTTTATCTTTTTAATTTTTGTGGTAAGGGATTTTTTCATTTTTTCTTTTGGATTTTTGTTACTCATTATCATAGAATTTAATAAAGAACGTTGTGAAAATTTCGTTCAGCTAATAATATGTTTTATAAAAATTATATTTCTGTTAATATTTTCTTATACGCAAGAGAAAAAGAAATAATCGTCGGATTACCACCACCAACGGTTATAATGGAGAAACATTTATGTATCCGATGAAATTCTTGTTATTTGTTTGCTTTTTGGATTTATTACTTAATGCATAATTTAAGTTACTTTCAAATTTTCAATCAAGAAGTAATAACATGTAAGATAAAGAAAAGAACAACTACAATGGGATAGACATAAGACATATAGGAAGAATGGAAGAAAAGACACTTGCTAAAAAAGTAGTTGAAGCGAGAAGCACCGTGGAAGACTGAGAAAGGAATGAGGTGAAAAAATAGAAGAAAGGGAAAAATGATAATGGAAATGAGAGAGCTGGTCAGAGACCGGAAAACATAGAGGGAATAGGTTATCAACTGAACAAATACATCGGACGTCTAGAGTGGACAAAAGGATTTGAAGAAGGAGATTTATTCTTTCAGCTACAAATAGTTTAGCATTATTATATATAGTATCTTGATATGAGAACTTAGGGTAATTTGCCTAACAGCATCAACAAAGTAGTCAATGACTGGCCTTACATTCGTCACCATTAATATCAATGATAAAGTGTGGATTGAACTTGTTATAAATATAATATAAGGTAACGTTGTACACTTGGGGCAATAAAGCCCGTTTTCATTAAGTAACTTAATGTATAATAATAATAAAAGAAACTTTATTGTACAATAGATTGACAATACATATAAAAAATAAACATACAATACATTCTGCAGGCACTAACCAAAAAGATAAGAGAAAAACGAACAAATGGATATTAACACAGAGGTCTAATAAGAAATACATAAACCAAAATCAGCCCTAATATATTATGTATATCATTATCAGTAAATAATGATGCACATTAGTACAATGAAAATACAAGCTATCCAACGAGAATCGTTGTGATATATTGCTCGATCCCAAAAGCTGCGTTTTCGGACATTTTAATTGATGCTAGGGCAACTATAATTCACACTAAACGACAATCAGCGTAGACTGAAACGACAGAATGTATCGACACTCATTTGTTCTACCTACAAAATCGTTCATACGTTGACGTTTCGAAGTGCGAGCACATGTTCCTGTCGGTCGTCAATTCCTGAACGAGTGCACCAACTTGCGATCGACGAACTTAATTTCGGTGCTATTTATATTTATGGCTTCATTTATCGCATTAAATTATTCAAAATCTAATCAACATTTCCCATTCAATGGCGTATTCTCCGCTCCTATAACAATCACGGGGGAGTCCATTCGGCCGTGCTACACTTCTCTCAATAATGTAATTCGATTCTTTTATGAAGGCGAATCGTTAGGGAAACCAGGGCCGAAGCTCGCCCTCTTAGGTGAATAAAGAAAAGCTGTGTGTTCAATTAACCCTTAATTTGAAGGGAAGAGAGGTCCGCCGGTAAAGAAAAACCATCGGAGCAGTGTTTGATATCTCGAAGTGAACGCCTTCGTTGTTATAGGTTTTCTTTTTTTTTTTTTTTTCTGAAATCCCGTTTGCTATCGATTGTTGGAGGTGAAAGCGTGTGTCGATGCAGACGTAATTTCCCATCAATTCTTGACAATGTTTGCATTTAATTTTAGATGAGGCGATTGTACTCTTGGAGCTATTAGGGCTGAAATATTAAAGATGTTTGGGATAACATAACTGACTCAAATTGAAATCATTATGGGATAGCAATTTCCGATGTTTCTGAGAAGTTGTAACAAACGTTATAGGTATTTATCTAAATGTTTCAGTACTCGACTATACATATCTGTGCAAAAAAGCAAAAGGAATCTAAAAAACATTCGGAATCATTCGGATCTCTAAAGATATTTCTTGAAAGTGCCTTTAAATGTGTTCAGATAACGATCACAAAGTGATATTCCCTTGATGCCTTTGCGAGTAGTTTAAACTTTAGATTAGCCTTCTTCAAGCACATTCAACATTCGATAATAGTCATAATGTCCACGAAAAAAAAAGAAATAACTTTCTCAAGCCATTACTTTTAATTTCATCCCTCAAGTTTTGTTAATCCTTGTAAAATCATAGGACAAATATATATCTTTTTTCAACTTTTTGTATTTTTTCATTTCTTTTCAATAATACTTATGAGATAACTTTTAATATGAAGGAATTTTTGCATTCGAACATCATTTCTATCTCCTACTGTTTGGGAATTATATACGAAAAACTGAGAATTATTCAATTTTTGATGTTTTACCCCTTCAAAATAAATTTCCGCTGATGTTCAAAATTTCTGTTCCTTATTCTCCCACCTAGTTTTACAAAAAAGGATCTCTTATATATCTAAACATATCCTATATATCTACCTGAATAGTTTTCGTTGTAAGTCCAAATAATATCCAATCCTAATTTATTAGGTAATTTTGCACTGTTTTTTAATTTTACTCTTCCAACACTAACTTCATCTTCATTGCTAAACACGAACCCTAGCACTAATTTAGACTGCTATCTGTTTGTGCGTAAACTGATTCTAAAGACTCTCACAATCAGATTTTCTATACCCTTTTCTTAGTTTTCTTCGCACGTAACACCAAAATTGGTTGAGTAGCGTGATAATTCCTACGCGCCGGAAACTTACAAGGAATTGTAGTCCATTTCCCGCCGTGACATTCCATTGTTGTTGAAGGAGTTAAACGGTGGAATAGACTTGTGATTGAACGATAAAATATTGTTGGGTTTTACAATTTATTTTGAATCCGGATCGTTAATTATTCGTTGTGATATTATCAAATATCCTAGTACATTTTCAAACAGTTTTGTTGAATATTTTATTCACTACCTCCGACGAAAAAGGAAAACGAATTTTGTAACGAGACTTCTCTTTTGATTCATTACAGTAACGATCTCCGGAACATCTCTTTTATACGGTGATGTATTTCGAATTTTCATGAGTAAAAATCTATAACAAAGATTGCCGACGGGCATAGAATATTAATATTAAAAAGGCACAGCCATTAAACTCGCGCAGGTACCTGCTCAGCATCGAAAACGAAAAAAAAAAAAAGAATGCATACTCTATGCATACCGATGAGTTAGCTTCAGTATACATTAGTTGCTACACATAATACTCAGTTCGTGTTCATAAATTCTGGATATTGAAAACATCAGTTCGATTTCCATATACCTAGGATGTGTTTTGTTGGAGCACTAAAGCCACAACATATAGGATGTATGTACATATTTATGTACATATACATCTGAAAGTCAATTGTCTTGCATTCGCTACATATTCCTTATATGGTATATTTACCTATAGATTGCCTTTCGGGAGGACTACGATACAATTATTTAGCATATTGCTACAATATACTGTCTCCTTTTATATCCTTTTTTTTAACGGCAAAGCTTAACTATAATGTCGATAGATTACTACGCACTAAGCTGTAGCACTAATAACTATCAGCTTATGAGAATTGTAAGCTAAATAACTCAGATTGGAGATTGTTTCGCAGAAAAAGTTTTTTCTCAAAATTTCATCTTTCACAACTTTTATATACCTACACAATTTTAAACAAGCAGCAAAATTGTTTAAATTTGGATAATTTACAAAGAAATTAGAAGCCAATTCGATGACACTAAGACTGATTGGAAAATTTGTGATAGGGGACGCTATTTCAGTAGGATTAAGAAAAACACGATATCATTGTTATCAAGAAATAACTCTCTATAAGTCTAAGTAATCTGTTTCTCGCAGTTTGGCGTGAAGGAAATATCATACAGTTAAGGTTGCAGTAATTATTCATTACATAGATTAAATATTTCACCTCAAACTGGCAATTGAGACAAAAAAGGTTGTGACATTTAAAAAATGCTTCTGAACGAAAAATTATGGAAAAATGAAATTGTCATTAAGACGCACAAAAAAAGAGAAATTGTAAACTTACAAACAAATCCTACGATGCGGCTCACTAATTTTCGATACGTTACATGATTTTTGCAGATGTTCCAAGAAATGCAAAATGAATTTCATTTCAGGTATTTAATCAATTTTAAATACATTTTGTTGAACATTACTAGAAATTTATTTATAATAAACACACAACAATATAATCAATATAGCTACATAATGTAGTACATGTATATTGGTAGCGTTGCTGCTCGCCATCCCTCATCCTCGCCACGGGAGCTACTATCTCGGGCTAACGGTGTTGAGGGCCTCCTAGCAGTTTCTTTCTTCTAATATGGTCCTCGTTTAGATTTTACTATAAATTTTTCTTCCTCAAAATCTGTTGTATTTCACTTTTAAATTTGGGGTACCTACGGTAATTCTTTTATGTGTTTCGGTATTTTGTTGTATATTTTTAATGTTGTTGTAGTTAGTGTTTGACTGTAGTTATGGTGTTTATACTTTTCAGTTCTCAAGGGCGATACTCTGCGAGTTTTATAATCATATGTTTCTCTATTCGTTTGTAATCTTATATTTGTTTTAATTTCCTTATTTCTAATTTTGTGTAGAAATAATATGTTATTTAGGTTTATTATTCCTTGTATGTTTAATAATAATAAATAATAATTTATAATTTGCGGTATATTCAGTCCGTGGTGTCAATGTACTTATATTATTTAATTTATAATATTTTTGTCACATTTTCCGAGATATACAAATGTACATATTTGGAGTTTCAATATATAATTTTAACTATGTTTAAAATGAAAATCTAGTAGATATAAATATCATGAAATTAATAATAAAAAGAGTTTAAATCAATGTAGATAAGTAACATATTGATAACAGTTATTTACGTATCAAGGCTGGAAAGCGCTGTTTTATTTGTGGCCACTTAGTATTAAAGTTTCTTATCCCTATCGAGATATTTGAAATTTTGGGAATTTTTTTTGTAAGCTTCCAATAGAATCAAATAATTCACAGAGTATTAGAGATAAATTAGTTTCCCTAACGTGGATGCAGGTTGAAGGACGTAAATATTAGGCGTTGTATCATTTATCAATAAATCATGTACACAGACAGAAAGGTTTTTTTAAATAAAAGAAATATGCATCCAGTTAAAGAAATAATTGTTTTCAAGAGTGGCAAAGCGTTAGTTTTTATGAAGTCATGAGGTGTACAATTTGAATGTCTCAAATACAGATCTTAGAAAGTCTCTGCTTACAGTGTGAAATCATTAAATAAATGCTTTCCTGCTAATATTTGCCGGTCTACTGGCTTTCTAAGATCTGTATTTGAGACATTCAAATTGTGTTCTGCCCGTACACCTCGTCAGCTCAACTGGTAGAGGAACCATCCGGTGAATGGGAGATGTCGGGTTCAAATCCTACGAGAGGTAAAATTTTTAATATAAAAATTGCCTCATATTAATTACAGTAATTAGCATTTCTTTAATGATTTTACACTGTAAGAAGCGCATTCATTGCATATTTGCCGATGTGGCGGCTTTCTAAGATGATCTGTATTTGATACATTCAAATTATGTTGTGCCCATACACCTCGTTAGCTCAACTGGTAGAGCAACCATCCGGTGAATGGGAGATGTCGGGTTCCAATCCTACACGAGGTAACATTTTTAATATAAAAATCGCCTCTTATTAATTAATACAGTGATTAGCAGGAAAGCATTTATTTAGTGATATATAATACACTGTATACATGTATTGACATTACTAACAATTTCCGAACTTATGTATAATGCGTTACCATGTATTTGATTTTATATACCAATGACGTAAATTCAACAAAAACAAAATTTAGAAATATTTCAAAACGGCTCAGTTTAGGGATAGAAAACTGCGACACAAACTAATGACAAATAATGCGACAAATATCATATATTATGAAAATCACTCAATCGATCAAAATTGTATGACTCCATCAAAAACATGGAGGTTGGTATCAATAAAAGTTGGAAATATTCCCTAAATAGATCATAATTCACCATGGCTACTCTGCAAGCTTTAAAAATAAAATGCCCATTAGAAGTTCAAACTGTGTATAGATTACCAAAAAATTCACGTTTGAGAGGAAACTTAAGCGTTTATTGTAAAAAGGCTAATAGAACATTTTGGATATATGTATCTACATCTTGTCATATGTAAATAGTTAAACGACTTTTTGGTTTCACAACTACATAAGTTAAATTTGTTTCTATAATTATATTTCTTGGTCTTCTATATTTTATATATTAATAATCCTTTAAATAATAAAGCGCCCTACATTTAATTCTTACTAAATTTTTAGCATAGAAATGCATATCTACTTTCTAATAGATATTAAGAGAGTCTTAGATTTAGAATATCGAAAATAATTTCTCCCTCTATATCACGTCAGCTCAGGAAAGAAAGAAAAACAGACTGCAGAACTAGATAACATAGATAGTAAGAAATGACGCAGCAAGTGTTTCCTCCCTCTATTCTTGTCGCGTTAGTTCTGCAGTTGTCGCATTCCCCATTTCCCACTACCGGAAAAAAGAATAAATTAAGAAGATTATGTGCGCAAATAACTTCGGTTTCAGTGCGCCAATCCATTTGTCTTTCTTTTTCTAGAAATAAGCGATAACAAAAGTGATGCTGTGGTGAATGCACCGACAATACTCTTTGCGTGCTTAGTGCTACGAGCTCACTGCAAAATAACGGCGAGAATTAATTCCAGTAATTCCTTTTAATTGTGCATGTATTTTCCGAGCTTTACATATATGCAAATAAGAAAACTGAAGATGTTACAAACAGTGAGTCCGCCGTGATCTCATAGCGAATTTTTGTTTCGTTTTTTAAAGGTTTCTGAAGTAATAATTGGCAACGTCCACACGGTTTGATGCAATTAGTTTTGTTGTTATTTGTAGACGAATAAGCTTTTTGTTTCATCCTTTACTTTGTTGTTATTTTATTATTCACTATTAAGATTATTACCGTTTCCTAGGTCGTATTCGGTTTACGATGTCGTAAATCTCCGTCCACAAGTATCCGAGAATCAAAACAGAATAGAAAATTCCATGTTGGAGCATTAACGGACGAACATAAAACAGGATCCCCGGAAAGGTCGCAGTTGGGAAAGATACCCAAACAAAAAATCTAGACGAAAGGACCTTATGTGTGTACCGCATATGTATGTGCGTAATATCTTCCTATTCCATTCACTCCCGTCTTTTCTAGTTGAATTACAAAGGCTGAACCGTAAATACAGTTGTGGCCAAAATGTTACTACACCAACGTAGTGATACATGTTCAGATAATTTTAGTTCTATCTAACTGGTATTAATATACTAATCGCACGTTCAGTCAAATTTCAACATTACTTTTGCGGTTAATTTCTCTAAGTATATCTGGGAATACAAAAGGTATTCTGGCCTCTTTCTTAGCGAGATTATCTGTTATTTCGTTTCCTTTCATTCCTGTGTATCCCGGAACCCACAATAGGGTTACCTTGCTCCTTTTGCCTACCTTGTTTAGTTTTTCTAGACACTCCCGAACCAGTTTGGAGCTAATTATGTTTGACATTCATGCCCTGAAGGCTGCTTGACTCAGATATTATGATAATCTCTTGCTTTTCGTAGCTTCTGTCAATGTTGATCTGGACGCATCTTTCAATAGTGTGTATTTCCGCTTGGAAGATATTTGGGTACATCCCCAATCTTTCAAAATATTTGGTTCTAGGCCCATATATCCCTCTGCCATTTTGGAACCATCCGTGTACTATTTGATGGCGTTTCTGTTGAGTTTGGAGACGGTGTCTTTGTCCCGTTCACTCTTGGTGCTAAGCTTTGTGGTAAATTCTTTCACAAAGCTGAACTTCCTTGGAATGTCGTCTCGGGGCATGTCCCAGGTTTGGTCAATTTCAGAAGGCTAAGGCCTATGCCTAGCCATTCCTTCCCCGATCATTTTGTCCTTTTGGCTATGCTTGTCACCAAAATGTGAAGAGGAGTAAGATATAGGACCACTTCCATAGCTGCTCCTGGGCAGGTTCTCATTGCCCCCGTTATGCTAATCTCTGCACTATTAGATTAGCTCTCGCAATGGCCAGACTAGTTCTTTTGCTCCAAGCCACTGCCCCATAAGTGATCATTGGTCTCACTATTGCTCTACACATCCAGAGCAGTATTTTTGGGTTGCATCCCCAGTTATTACCTGCAAAGTTTCTAGAAATCATTAGCCCCTCTTTCTCCTTGTTAGTTACTTCAAGATCATGCTTATTCCACAAAAGTTTGTTATCCAGGATAAAGCCTATATATTTCACCTCCTTCCTGCAGTCTATGTCTCGCCCATCAACTTTTATTGTTCTGAGACTGAGTGCTCTTTTTCTTGTGAATGCTATTAGGGTAGTCTTAGCGGGATTGTTGTTACGGCCCACTGATTGGCATCACCTTTTCGTAATATTGAGTCCTCTTTGAACTATGTCACAGAGGGTATTATCAAACTTTCCTCTTGCAAATATGACTATATCATCAGCATATCCTTTGCAAGGTATGCCTAGGTCAGTCAAATTGCGGAGTTCATCTAATCTCAAATTCCACATTAGTGGGGAAGTAACTTCCCCTGGTGAACATCCACTAGTCGTACTAATCAAGATGGCTTTATTTCCCCCCGCCATTTCCACTGACCTAGTAAAAAGCAGTTGCGACAACCATCTGGAGGTCCAAAATCCACATAGGTGCACTAGTAAAACGAGTTACTCAACTTTACTTTACTATACTCACCATTTTATGCGACCTCAAACCTTACAGAATTGCTGATTTCCTTGTGTAATTTAAATAATTCAAATAATAGTTTTATTATGTAATAACCTATGACTTTTGCTTTTTATGTATTTCTCTTTATTTGTATTTCAGCAATAAATTATTTATATATTTACAATATTCTATTCTATGGGATAAACCAGCACAGGATTTAAAAAAGCATATATAAATTAAAGAGCTTTAATAAGCCATCAAATATTTTTTTTTCTAATAAAAATGTCAATTGTGAATAATACTAGTTAAATTGTCGCGTCTATAACATTTGGCCGCAACTATATAGAGGAGAATTTTCTCCCATGTTCCTCGTTGAAAACGGGGAAAGAAGGGAAACGGTATTCGGACCGATATAATGGGTTTTCCCTTACCGTCTCCTTGGTCCTTTCCAGTCGCTGCCCGTTCTTCCACCAGGTTATGGTCGCTGGAGGTCTTGATCCCGAACTTTGACACAGTAAGTCGTATCTCCTTCCGGCGGACAAGGGTTGGTTCGCGCCGAGAATCTTCACGTCTAGCGGTCCGACTGGAAATAAAAATAACAATTTGTTACCCGGAGTTATGAAAAGTTTTGTCGTCGGTCGTAGTGGCCCCTTCCCTTTTCGCTTTTGTTTTCTTTTTGTTACGTACGAAATGTGAGAGCGGTTGCAGTGGTGGGGGTTTCCATTTTCTTTGATATCGCGTATTTTACTTTAAGTACGGATACATTTAAAAGGAGTGCCCGGTCGAGAACTCTGCGTAATTACTTGGGAAAGTGTAAAGTTTCGCTCGAGAACGGAAAACCTTTCGCATTTCTTGAACTTAACCATATTTAACATAAGGAAACACTAGGAACGAATTACTTTCTGATTGTTATAATTCAATAATTTGGTACAGTTATTTTAATAGTAATAATAGTAATGATAATAATAAATTTAATGCCCAACAGAACATATTCACGATCCAATTGCAGGACACCTTACAGTTAAAACAGAAAACAATCATTTGTAAGCTACAACATGGAAAGGTGATGAGCATATGACATATGTATATGCCTAATACTAAATTCCTAATTCAGAAAGCTGTATGAAATACGGATATTAAATTAAATGCAACCATCATATACGTTAATTATATGAACTATAACATGTTGGGTTTGAGATAATTGTTGACTTTGTTTTTAAAAGTACACAGTTGCAAAGTTGCGTTTAGGATGCACCGAATCATATTCATCATGAAACCATACTTGGCAAATTTCCTTTGAACGACTTCCAATTGTCTCTTCTGTGTTTGATAAATGTGGGACCAAACAAAGCAGGCATACTCTAGTCAAATTTCTAGCAGTGAGGAGGAGAGGGTCTTTAGGGCGGGAAATCCCAGCGTGTGGCGTGCACGATACATGCTTCTTGAGCCTTACCTTTGCTAATTCAGGTCAAACTCGCTATAGAGACATTCACGAGGTAGGTGCAATTATTATTATCTCTTAATATCGACTTGGACACCCTGTTGAACGAGTGATCGTCCCTGGGTAACTTAGGGATGACTATTCACTTCATGCGCTTTAAGTCGTGACATTTAAATTAATTATATAATTTAATTCGATACTCTATAGTATGTAGATATACCATAAAATTTCTGGTATTCGTCCTAATTGCATGGATCACTCTTACATTTGGTTCAAACTATTTTGACTTTACTCCAAATTACGTAGTGGAGTAACAATATGAACCAATTAAAAAATGGGAGGACAGCAGAAAAGCCTATCATTGGAGGAACACGCTGGGACAAAATCAGGCGAAGGCACTCGGTCGCCAAAGCTAGCAAAGAGGACCTCGGACTACTGTCAGGATTTTTGGCACGTTATGTAGCCCTAAAACACCATCTATACAAACTGGGAAAAGCTGAAGGCCAAACCTGCCGTCTATGTCTAGGAGATCTAGAGACGGTGGAACACATTTTGTGCGAATGTGTTGCTATCAGTCGTACTCGACATCAGTAGGCCGTTTCTACGCCTATTGAAATCCAGGAAGCAAATCCTAGATTAATTTTAGAAGGGCAATGTTACAATGGACCGTCGCAGGGACAAAAGGCAACAGTGCTACGGCCCACATTCTAACTCTAACTCCAACTCTAACAATATGAAGTATGGACCCGCGTTGAGTGTCAAAAGATATTATATATTATACGTATTGTGGCAACAAAATAGTAAAAAAGATCCTTCTATTAATAAATTGTAAAAAATATAGCGTAGTATCCTTTCATTCCGTACCAGAGAATGATAGAAAGAGTTGAAGAAGTGCATAAGTCCAACTTTTGGCATCACGAAATCTTAGAGGTTACGTAATTTTCGAGTGAAGTGGTAAAAGGTTGAGCGTAGTGACCCCACGGTGGGCGCCAGAAAATGTTGCAGATTATGTATACTATAACACAGGTCCGCAAAATGACATTATTAATTTTTTTTTTAAATGGTAATGGGTGAATTATAAGTATTTCGGTATGCTGAATTCGAGAATGCCATCCATTTCGACCCATCACGTAAGGATTTTCCGCAAAGTGGAAATTAAAATATAGGCAAAATCCGCCTTACACTACTATGTAGGGAATGTTCAAAAGAAAAAAAAATTATAAAATTTTACAAATTCAATTAGTTTTAAGTCAGAAAATATTTTATTTACATTATATACAATTATAAATCTTTATAGAATCTGCCTTTTTTAGTTTCGAAGCTTCGTTTTGTGCTTTTTCTTTTCCCTATGCAGCATCCAGCAGTAGTCGGCCATCATATTTGTATCCCATCGGCCTTGATACCTTCTCTCCATTTCCTTGATATCTTGGTGAAACCTTTCACCTTGCTCTTCACTAACTACACAAAGATTTTCCGGAAAGTAATCCAAATGGGAGTTTAAAAAATGGAGTTTTAAACACATTGACCATCCCAGATTTTTATAATTGCACAACATATTTTCTACGATATTTTCAAAGTTCGGGTCCTTTTGATTCCCTAGAAACCTCTCAACATCTTTCATCACATTTTCAAAGTTGTTATCTTTCGTCAGCTTACGAATGTCAGGCCCAACAAAAACTCCCTCCCTTAGCTTTGCTTCAGACAGACCAGGAAACTTGCTTGAAAGGTATTTAAATGTCTCGCCATCTTTTGGCAATGCCTTCACAAACTGCTTCATCATGCCAAGGTTGATGTGGAGCGGTGGTAGAAGGACCTTTTTAGGATCAACCAAAGATTCAAAGTGTACGTTTTTCTCTCCGACCTTCAATGTTCTTTTCGGCCAGACTTTCTGGTTTCGGTGGTTAGCTTTAGCACGACTATCCCATTCACAAAGAAAACAGGAAAATTTTGTGTAACCACCTTGCTGTCCAAGTATCATTGAAATTACTTTAAGATCCCCACAAACTGTCCACTCGAATTCCCTGTACTTTAACTTATCCAAGATCAATGCCAAGTTACCATAGGTTTCCTTCAAATGCACTGAGTGACCATCCGGTATTGATGCGTATTTATTCCCGTTGTGAAGTAAAACAGCTTTTATACTTCTTTTCGAGGAATCAATAAACAGTCTCCAATTCTCAGCAAAGATTTAACTTTACCTTTTGATCACATTCTAAGTCCTTCAACACACCCTGAACAAACTCCATGCGGGGCCCAAGATTTGTCCTGGCCCCTATCTTCACACCAAAATACGCAAAATACACCTTTTTAACAAAATCAGTAATATTTCTTTGTTGTTTTTTCACTACAAATTCACCACCAATATAGTAAAAACTGTCAGAAGAATATACACAACCTCTTGAAGTCATTTTTGAAACACGTAACAAAAGTTTGAACAGAAATAAATAAATGAAAGGGCATGGAAGGGAGTGGGCACTTTGGAAATTCCGGCATTCTCTCATCATACTTACTATGGAAAATCCCGATATATATGATTCAACACTGACTAATTTTATTGTTATGAGTTATTAAATGTTTTGTTTCAGTCTATAAAACATAACATATCTTATAATAAGTGGAATTAATAAAAAAAAATATTTCGGCAATAAACCCCGTTTTGCACTTTAAGATAGGCAATCCCACAGTATTTTGCGTTTTGCGGAAAAATCTTACGTGATGTAATTTTTTTGATAATTTTCCCGAATTCAGGAACCAAAAATACATGGGAATTATCCCTTATATCAAAGAAAAAAATTTAGTCGCAGACCTGTGTAATTAAGAAAATGAAAATTTCGTATATTAAGTGTTTACAATTTAGATTTAGTATTGGAAAGAAGCCATGAATATAAATAACTTAATATTAATTATTTTTTGCGTGCATCCAACAATTTCTGCAATTTATTGGTCAAAAATATCTGCGGACCATTAATAACAAAATGAATTTAATAAAGGGTGCTTCTAGAATTAACAACCAATTACACAATTTATGTCATTTTGGCGCTTTAACTAAACTTTATCTATTTCTTGAACTGCCATTTAAAGTGCTTCTAAAGCTTTAAAATGATACTATTAAAATCAGTGTAAATTGAATAACAAACTTTAGTGAAGCTAGAAAAGCAATTAATGTATCTGCAGGAATTCGTAGACAAACCCCAATGAAATCCGTTTATACTATTGCATAAGTATCTCCATTCATCTAAACCACATACGATTGTTGTAGTTTCTGTTTGTAAAATGAATTTCTTCAAAGCATACAATTACAACTGATTAAAATTTTTAGGTTGTTGCAAATATTTAGTGGTTAATAAACTACGTATATATTCTAACATGCAATATCTCGTTTGCGAAGTTTATTTTTGTCTGGTTGACAATTTAATTAGCGTTAACTAAACACAGCATCATCTCAGTACAAAAAAGTTATAAATATAGAAGCAGCAAATAGTCCAGACACGTATTTCACACCACTCCTACTCCTCTTTCTGAGATAACTTAATTTAAAGTTTTGACGCTAGTGAACCGAACGTATATTTATGTGAATAAGATGGAAGAAGTTTGATATATCATCTCCTCGGCAGAAACGAATGAGAGATGGAAAAAACTCCTGCCGAGGTAAGAAAATAAACTTACTGAAAGAAAAAGTGTATATGTGATTAATTAAAAGGAGACATGTTACATTGAAACTTTCTCCGCAGGTTTTTGCTTTCTTCTTTATTTCGCTCAATTTAATTCATATTACATGTTCAGCGATGTAAGTTTTCGATATAGTAAGATTTTGATTAAAGTATTTTAATTTTGCACGTCAAGGAGTTACATAAAGAATGGCAATTTGTTTTAAATCTTGTATAAAAAATTGCATTTTCATGTTCTATGTTATCTTTAAGACATCAATCAAATATTTGCTAGGAGGTATGTCCTTATTTATTCCAATAGTTACTCAAAAAGGATATCTCATATCTTTCTTGTTAGCTTTTTGAGTAGAATATAAGTTATGTACGTAATACTGATGTTTGTTTTTCGAAATATTAACTTAGCAATGCCTGTTGACGCCTATGCAAGAACATATGTACATTCAAAATACAAACAGGTAAAAGGTAAGGAATGCAGAGGAAGTAACTATGATTGACGCATGCTGGTCCTACAATTAGTTCCAGTTTTATTAAAATTATTTTTAAATGTCTATAAAACGAGCTGGTATCTATAATGTACCACGAATTGCATTGTGTTGCTTTGAGCTTATGTCAATTTATCTTATTTTTGTCGTCTATCTTTTGTTTTTGTAATTAGTTTAGCTTTTATATTAAATAACATAAACTCGCTACTGTCAAAGTTATCTGTATGTAGCAATAAATGATCTAAATCCATCGTAATCCCATATTTTTCTTTGGGAAGGGCATTTCAGTTTTCCAGAGTGTGTAAGGGCAATCTTCTGGGAGAGGTATAGTTCTCACTAATGAAGTTGTAGATGTTTGGGTGAACACTCACGCATGCTCTAAAGAGCTTTACAGCAATTATCAGCACAATCGGATAGCATTGTATTGTAATCAATGTGAATGCGTAAATAAAATGTGCCCTGTTTTGTTTAAGGAGCACCACTTGACTCCTGCCGCAAAGCACTAAAGAAAAGTGAAAGGTGTTGGTTGTGTAGGAATTTTTACTAGATGACTATTAAAATCGTTTAAATTATTGTGCTTGGTATAATGAATATGTTATAGTGAGTGATAAGACAAGGTTCCATCTCAGCAGATTTGTCAACTTTCAAAATTATAATAAGTTGAAGTGCATATCGAAAATTCCTCTTATTTCCTTATAAATAGTATAAAATTTGAAATTTACTCTGAGCCTAGTTTCGACTGTTAGCCATCTTCTGCTAGAGTAGTCTTATATTTTAAAACATCCAGAAATAACAAGTTTGAAGAATTTAAAGGTTAAGTTAAAATTGAAAAACATTGTATTAAGATTATTAGAAAATTTTGAAACATAAGGCCGAAAAGGTGAAGTTTTGAACGTTAATGCCATGTTGATAAAATAAAGACAAAATTAAATTATTACGGAATAAGAAAATCAAAAGAAAAATGAAACCATGTTTCTTATAAGCGGGATGAAGACGAACACTTTAAATGATTGGTGCTTGGGTTGAATTGTCAAGAATATATAAATACACAGAATTATCAAGAGTAAAATTTGGAAATATTTATAAATGCGCTGCAGGAGGACGAATTGCAAGATAAGGATTTTCTACATGACGGGGCTACAGTACACACAGTTAACGCAACCTTTATATTTATTGGAATATGTTTTGACAACCGTAAATTTGTAGCCCCTCGTTCACGGTATATTACTCCATTGGATTTATTTGTATTATTGTATTGAGAAACTACAACAAGCCATCACTGACACAGTTGATAACATCTTCCCATGAACATTAATTGCAATTTTTTAACATATTAAATGAAAGGCAAGCGTATGTTTCAAAAGAAATGGAGAACGTCTTATTCAATTATTCATTGGAGTGGGAATTGTGCCATGGCTTTTAAAAATATATTCCGTTAATAACTATCCCATAACTTATCTATATAATAAATTATTCTTCTCTGCTGCAACATTGATTATTTCAGATAGTATTTGATTTTTTGCGCTCAGTGCTGTCTATCGATATTAACATCTTTTTTTGATTGTTATGGGTGAGTTTTGATATTCCGAAAAGACTACAGCATCTTGACTTTCTGTATTTAGTCTTCTATTTCTTTAATTCAGTAAATCCTATCAGCTATTCCAATATCCTAGTACCCTATAGTAATCCGTGCAGGTCTCTGGCTGGCTAATCGAAATCATTTTTGGCTTGTCAAGCATCTAGATGGTCTCTATCATTTTACTACGTATCTTTGGTGTTCATCCCAACCTTTTATAGTCGTTCTCGCAGTGCTCGACGTCCTGCTAGGGGTTAGGAGATTTGTTACTCTGCGAAGATGATTCCTACTAAACTTTAGTGGTTTCTCTAATCATCCATTTGACTTTCACTTCCATGAAATTGCCTGGTTGCATTGTGCCAGAGTTTTTCAGATACCCCTTAGACGCAACTCTTTCCCTGCTCCCTTAGTGTATTTTGGACACCATGTGAACCAGCTATGGGCATATATATGAAGTCGGTGGTTCCTTTCTTTCTAACTCATCGGATTTTTCGCCGAATTTTTGAATACCAATGCGAGTTCATTGCGATCTGTTTGGGTATTCAGTTTCCTAATGCATTTTCATACCAATCCTGCTTGTGCCTTCAATTCACTAATGTCCCTAGAATTCTCTGTTTCAGTACGAATTTGCGGTTTGCTTTTAAAAGCCATCCGATTGAGCCATGTAGCTGGTATGCACCGCCAAGACAGATACGACCACTTCTGCAGTCCCAGTAGAGAATTTTTATGCCTTCTCCGGATCCCTCCGTTCTAGCTTTGACTTTCTTTTCTCTCATTCATATGATTTCCACAAGTAGGAGAGAAAAGTAATCCACACCTGCGTGTCTTTTATACTGGCATAAGGTTGGTTGCTCGATAGATCGCCTAGTTTTTGAGAATCTCCGTTCGTAACACTTTTTACCTTATGTGCCATTAATTTCACCGCATAGGTTCCACAACATTACTAAACTGGGAGCTACTCTTTTTCTTTAACGAGTTGGATGTTCCTTCTTTCTTTTCTCGTCCTAGCTTGGGAAGGGCATTAGCGGTGTTTTTAGCCATTTTATTACGAATCAGCTACATTTTAGGCATAGTATTCTGAAGTAGTAGCGCTCACAAATATGCATGTACGGTACATCTCTTATTTCATAGTAGTGGCACGCTTGAGTCATTGTTATCCATACTGTAGAGTGTCAGTTAAATACACTCCGCCAAAAAAGTATCGCATAAACTAAAAAAGGGCATTTATGAACCAAGATATTTTTATACGTTCACAAAAAGTTTGCCTCGTGTATGTGAACTATAAAAACACTAACAAAATAATGGAACTTAGCGTTTATTTTTTTCCTAAAAGAACACATTTAGAAAAATGCATATGTGTAAGGTTTGCTCAGTTGTTTATTGAAAGTCTTCCTATACGGACAAATTTTAAAGTGCGCAGTCAGAGTTCTGTACCAACGCTTTTAAAACTAAAATGAGCAATTTAACTTCAGAACAAGTGGCTGCTATAGTTGCTTTAATCGAAGATGGACGATCTCAACCATACGTTGCTAATTTGATGAACATCAATCAGTCAAGTGTTTCTAGAGCCGTCGCCAGATATAGGGAAACAGGCATTTACAGTAGAAGACCTGTACCAGGTCGTCCAAGATGTTCTGCTCGCCAAGATGACCGCTATTTACTACTACAAGCATTACGTCGAAGACATGTAACTGCGAGACAATTGCAGAACGACTTGGCTAGAGTCAGAAATACTCGTGTGAGTACTCAAACTATTCGGAATAGGTTACGACAGAGTGGATTAAGAGCTAGAGTAGCTGTAACAGCCCCTCGCCTCACTATGAACCACCGAGTGGCTCGCTTAAGGTTTGCCAGAGAACATGTAAATTGGAACATTAATGACTGGGCCAATATACTCTTCACAGATGAGTCAAGATTTGGTCTTTACACCTCAGATAGGCGTATCTCAGTGTACAGACGAGACGGTGAGCGCTATTCGCAGTGTAATATCAGACCTAGACCTAATTTCGCTGGTGGCTCTATTATGGTTTGGGGAGGCATGTGTTTAACAGGTCGTACAGAGTTAGTACCAGTAGACAGAGGTACACTGACTGCCCACAGGTATATAACGGACATTTTAGAAGAACATGTAGTACCATATGCGCCAATTATAGGAAACGAATTCATGTTAATGCACGACCGCATGTTGCAACAATCGTCCAGGAATACCTTAACGATGTTGGTATTCCAGTTTTAGACTGGCCTGCGGTAAGTCCGGACATGAACCCTATCGAGCACGTGTGGGACCTCCTTCACAGACGGATACGAACCCAAAATGTTGCCCCAGCGGACCTACATGGACTAGCAAATGCTCTCCGTGACGAGTGGGAGAATTTGGATCAGGCTTATATACGGAGGTTAATCGAATCTCTGCCAAACCGTATGCGAGCGGTCATAAGAGCCAGAGGTGGCAATACTCAGTATTAAAAGCTACTGTTATGACATTTTTCTTTCCAAAATTATAATTTCTTGTTTTAATAAAAATCTCAAGTATGAGTTCTTGTTTTTATTTGTCCTGTATTTTATTTAAACAATCATAGAAATTATATCTTAGAGCGCATTAAAGTATATTTACAACTTTATGCTACAAACAAAGATTATGCGATACTTTTATGATTCAAAACTAAATTATGCGATACTTTTTTGGCGGAGTGTAGAACAGAAACTCTGAAGATTTTCTATGGACTATTCTGAAAAGCTATATGTCATTTCAAATTGTAGAAACAGTTGGAAAACAATTTTCTGTTTAATCGTATCTCATTCAGATAATAGAAACTAAAAAAAAAATGCAGTACATTTCGTTAGCATGACCGGTTCTTGACACTTTTCTCTTCCAAAAAATCATACATCTGAATATTTTTCATTACAATTTATACAAAAATCTGTAACTTTTACAAAATATCATATCAGCAATAATACTGCTATATTTTCCGCTTAATAGAACATCTCAAACAATTTAAACTTCCCTAGGCATGCTGCGCATGCCGAACTATACCACAACGCGGTATTATAAATTTAGAACCGCAACAAATAGAATTCGGAAATAGCTGACGCGCTTTTAACCGGAATAAGGGCTCTAATTACAGCCAAATATCTTCGCCGAATCCTTGAGTGGTTTCTGAAGTTGTCGGCAATCAATGTACGCGCGCCCGAGGAAACATGACCGGAATATTTTAAATTTATCATCCTGTCAATTCGATCGGAGCGCGCGCGTTTTCCCTACACCAGAGACGTGCAGGAATTTCGGACGGAAAACGCGTTACATTCTTATCGTTCACGAGTGATCCTAATTTTTCACTTCGTCCCGGAGTTTCCGGTCATAATATATTTGCCAGAGATAAATGCGACGAAACATTTTAATTTTATTGATTTTATTTTTCATCTCGACGGAGAATGGTCTTTTAATTTTTACATTTCCCAGCACTGTTATGATTAATGACTTGTATTCTTTTCTTCCAGTTGTGAAATATTTCTGAGACCAAAACATCTGTCACTATTAAATTTTGATTAAAATAAATTGTTTTGAATATTTTGGGTTTATTGTCATGGTTCACTAAACATTGACATTATTTGTAGCAAAAATTACGTGAGAAAACCTAAACCTATATTAAAAAACACACTTTAAAAATACTGTAAAGTAACATTAATATTACTTATTCTGTATAAATAAATATGAAATTTAATTTATTCAGAGTATAGTACAATACGATAGCAAATATGCTTTCAGTTCTATTTCAATTATTCTTAGAAGATAAGGCTTTTACACTTTCCTCCAGTTAGTTATAAATAAGAAGACCGTCCCTGTATGTAATAATTTGCAACATTTTGATCTATGAGAAGAAATATTTCAAGTATAATAATTTTTATAAAGTCATTAAAATTTCTTAAACAAACAGAACCTCTAGTTTCAGAAAACAGACATCTACAGACAACGAGCGACATGATACCGTAGGTGCATCTCCCTTCATAATTCCAATAACCTGTTTTTTGTATCATAAATCATTTCTTTGTAATAGCAGTGTAGCCACATGAAATTATACTGTATCGCAGTCAAGACTTAACATAAACATAACAAAATAGTTTTAGGTAATATACAGTGACATTACCATGAAGCAACCTACAACATGTAGCGCCCAGCAAATTTTTTGCTAACTCACGGTGTCATTCAAATCTTAGCAGTCGATCAATGGGCATTCCCAGAAAGTTCACAATTTAATCTTTTAGTATGCTATTTAAGGCTTCAATATCTGGATTTTGTAAGGTTTCATTTATTTTTTGACTTTAACCATATTTTTTCGCGTTTGTGGCTTCACTTTATTGGTTTCTTCAAAGGGTGCGTTCACCTTGTCGGATCCATGAAAGGGCGGATTAATGGTATCATGCAGGTGCGTTTAGCCAATCTTTGATCTACAACCGCAGGTGTCCCACTTCCCCCACTTTTGCCCGTGCCTTTTCTTTATATATAAGACAAGATCTTTATATTGATCTAGATCTTCAGTCAGTCATTATAGTATTATTTAAATATAAATACGTCTCAACTCACATATCAATGTATGTTTAGTGTAATTGGTGTGCCTAGTTTAAATAAAATAAGTTAGCGAACTATAGTGGTTTCATTCAAACAAAAGAAGTGACAATTCCGGCATCAAAATCGTACAATTACTGCCAACACATATGCTTGATTCACTGCATGAGTCGTCCGAGTAAACGGTAGTAAACTCGTATTAGTACTGCTATACACTTCTTGATTTTCGGGTTTGAAGCGGATCTCGAAACTCCATCTGGCCGATGTTTTGCCCATGCTAGGACCTTGGCTCCTCCCAAAGCATTCCAAATCATCTCTATCTACTGATGAAATCCTATCCAAACGTCCCAATTTTAAACCTACACTTAAATATATTCCTACCAAAGACATCATCACTGATATAGACATAGCAGTTCTTGTCAGAATCTCTAACGACTTCGCCGATCTAATTCGTTATGAAACCGCCAATATCCTTACTAATACTAAACCTCCTAAATCTAAGAGTCCTAAATTCGATATACTTGCCCTTAAGTACCTAGAATCCGATCACCAAACTGTTGCACTCAAAGCTGTTAAGGGAAACACCGCGGGGCTACTGGGTAGTGATGAGTATGAACAGAAAATTCTATCTTTACTCCAAGCTGGCTCCTATAGACTCGTAAAATGTGTTCCTACCGCACGTATTGAACGTTTCGTCATTAAATCCATAAAATTCTCATCTATTCCTCCTGAGTTGTACAAGTCCTTTATAACCTAGTGATTACATTTCTTCTAAACTATACGGTCAACCCAAAATCTACAAACTCAATGTCCCATTACGCCCTATAATTAATACCATTAACAGTCCTACCTAAAACTCTCTAAATACCTCTATGATATCATAAAACCCTACACTGGCAACAGTAATTCCTTTATCCAAAATTTCAAACACACACAAAGACTTAGTGGACTGACAATAGATCCCCAGGATTTACTTGTTAGTTTCGATATCAAATCCTTATTTACCAAAGTTTCTATATCTGACACCATCTAGTTAATCTGTGAGATATTATATTCCAACCTCCAAGTTGAAGATTAAGCTAACTTGGTGGAAACCTATCTCACCTCTACCTATTTTCATTTCCACGGCAACTACTATAAACAAATTTCAGGTGTAGATATGGGTTTTCTTCCCACTTTCTCCTGTTGTAGTCAACATTTTTATATTTGAAGTCTTAGTCTCCTATTTCTAGAAATCGGAATGCTGGGTTAGATACGTTCCTTAGATTTCCAACACAATTCGATTAAATGGACAATTGAAGTCGAGTCGGAAGCTTTTCTAGATGTCATAGGGAATCGTCGCTCTGGTGACTTGTTACGACTTTCCATTTATCGTAAACCTACACAATCTGATCATTACCTAAATGCACTTTCGCACCATCATCCTGCTCAGAAGAATGGAGTCACAAACTCCTTGGCTATTAATATATCCGACCCTAACTTTTTTATGAACTGTCCCATGTTATCGAAACCCTAACTAAGAGCAACTATGCTAGACATCGGTATTCTGACAAATCAACCTCGAGCAAACACGATCGCATCCAGCATACCATAAACCGACTATATCCAACGTATCCAAAACACAAATCACTACCTTTCAATCCAATGCGTATCTCCCCTATATCCAAAGCATTACAGACCACATAGAAAGAATTCTATCCAAACATAACATAATAACCGTTTTTAAACCTAATTCCAAACTTCCGGAATCCGTTCCTATCAAAGGTCGTATTCCTCTGGAAGCTCCTGGTGTTTACCGAATTCCATGTTCATGCGGCAATGTTTACATTGGTGAAAGAATGCGTTCACTGGACACTCGTGTTGCAGAACATGAGCGTTGCGCGTAACTGGGTCTGCACTTGCTGAGCATACACTAGAGACCGGCCACCAAACCCATATCGACTCTGTCCAATTGCTATCCCGATATCCTCCCTACTATAATCGCAAAATCTGAGCATCTATTGATATCCATAAACATCCTAATAACCTTAATTGTGACGACGGTTATTTTCTACACAACACCTGTAAATCCCGCCTTTCCAAACAATCCAACCGCAACCGTCATGTCCCACTAAACTGGAAGTAGGAAGTTTATCGAGGGAAGAACGAAGTAAAGGAAGCAAGGTGAAAGTAGGCTACAAAAATATAATAATTAATGGAGAAAACTACGAATGAAATAAGGAGGGTAAATGCAAAAAATCAGTAAAAGAACAAAGGTACAGGAAAGTGGGATAAAGAAAGGGAACTGGTAGACTTTAAAGCAGATGGGGCATGATTTTTGAGGCTACGAGAGAAATATAGAAAAAATGGTGGACATGGATCACTGAAAGAGAAGGACCTTGAAGCAAAAGGAATTCTATCAAGAGATAATTCGACTAGAATGTTGCAAGAAACGAAAATTGTTAAAAAACGGTTTAAATGAGGGGAAGGCGCAAGAAGGGGAAGAGGAAAACCAAAGAAGAAAGTGGAAGTGGATATGAATAGTGTAGGCACAAGTGGGAAGTCCTTTCCTACCAATTCTGTGAGTTTTGTTTATTTTAACTGCGTTTGTATCAACCAAGTGGGATTGCATGTTAATTAAATGGTTTGATTTACAATTGAGCATGTGTATATTGTAGTTAAGAGAAACTTATAGGTAGGTACTTGGATATATTTCCATAGAACATGCAGTTGGGAAACCTCACGTAATGCAATTATTCTAGACATATTGTTAACTTCGCAATATGAAACAATCTCAACCAACTGTTGAAAATGAGAAGAGTATCCCTCTTCTAAGCCGAAGCACATGCTACGTTTATGTTACAGTCACCAGATAATGCAAAACAGCTACCTTGTAAACCACATGAAAAGCGGATAGACGAAAGTTTTCTCCGGTATAGGAAGACCGCGTTGGCGCAAAGTCAGCAACTATTAATTATTTAAATATGTTAAAGCGAAATCACTTACACGTTTCGAATACTTAATGCTCACCCGCATTATTCGCGCTGAAAGCCTCTCTTGCTGAAATTTTACCCGAATAGAAGCTGCATAGCTGCTCGGTGTCGCGTTTCAAGTAATAAACAAGGATTAGTTCCGAAATTTATGCAAACTGCAACTTAAGCAGAGCATTGTTAACTGCCTGGTTCGTAGTGTATGCATGCAGTACCCCACTCTTCTGTTTTATTGTGAGCGTACGGTTTGAGTGCGCGACCGGAATCTGGTTTTAATATCACCCATCGTATTTATGCTTAGCGTAAGAATACTTTACATTACTTGCCGATTTTAACTCTAACGTGCGTGCTATAGTAACTTCCAAAATACGGCATTAAAATTAAGATAAATTAGGCTTAAGAACTCGTCTATCTTCTATATCAAGCTTATAGAAACAAATACTATGACGTTTCAGCATCTTATCGAACAAATTTTTTTATAGCGTCAGTGGTCCTCCAACACAAAGTAGGTCAATCCCTATTTCATTTCGAATACCCCAGCGCGCGGACTAGGCGATAGCAGTGGAGAAACAACGCTCGCACTTACGCTATTTATTTCTTTTTCGACCATTTTGATTTCCTACCGAGTACAGCGGCGATGTTAAAACCTTTTTGCCGAAGAATTCGCATAGTAGGCTAACGTGTTTTTGCATCGTATTTGTGTGTGCACGTATGGTCTGCGCTTCAATCTTTTATTCGCCAGCGGAGGGATACAAAAAGCTTTTACGTCTTTTACATTCTCTTTTATTTGCAACGTTTTCTCCTGTCGGTTTCCGGACAATAAAAGCAAGAGGAAATGCAAAATAATCGTTCGCGAACTATGTTTCTGATTGGAAAAATGTTCTAGAGCACAGAAATAGATTGGAAATATTGCATGTTCTTTTAAAAACGTCATCAAGTAGTATATGAAGCTTTTAAAATAATTCCAGGTGTCTTAGACTTGTCATCGATCAAAGTGAGAAGCATCAAAACTCAATGTACAGGTTATCCCACCGAAGACAGGGTCTTTGATTGCAGCGCTATTTGTCATTAATACTGCAGTAGATGGCATACTAAATATTTTTGCAGTTATCTGTAGCCCAATAATTGGGGATTGTAAAAAAAAAATATTTCAGCAAACTCAAAAACTATTTTAAATACTGTACAAATGAAAGTATTCAGCCTTAAAAAAAACAACATTTTACTTACCCAAATTTCTGATTTTTTTTTTACCAAACGACAACATTTACTATAACGTTTTGATGACATAGTTATATCACGGATACCTGTAATCACGATACACAGTTTTCTGAGCTTATACTACCACCACCAGAGGGTAGTTCACCAATAAATGAAAAATGTCACTTTTGTATCAAGTCACCCTGGAGTTTCAAGTCACCCGAAATGACGGTAACTGACCCAGTGAAGATTGCTAGTTCGTTTAAGCAATATTTGACTATAGTAAATACGTTGGTTATAGGTGGGCCAAGTATTATTTCTTTGGCTGGTTCTGCGTGTCTCTTCTTATTTCCAACAGATTCTCATGAGTTGGATCATATCATCAGCGAAATTACCCGAAAACATTCTGCTGGTTTTGATAATGTGGCTTGCTTTCTGTTGAGGTATGTATCACACTACTCGTTGGATCCGTTGGTATATTTATTGAATCGCTGTTTAGCTGATGCTACGTTTCCCAGTGAGTTCAAAATTAATAAAATTATTCCGGTTCATGAGAAAGGTGATACGTGAGATCCTTGAAATTATAGATCGATATCGTTGCCATTTGTATTTGCCAAGATATTTAAGAAAGTAATAAATAAGAGGCTAACCGACTTTCTTAATAAAAATAAACTACTGTCAATACTCAATTTGGTTTTATTTCCGGGCAAGAACACGGGTTGCGCGACTGAGCATGCCCTCAGTCAAGTTTTAGAGGATATGCGCAGGGGAGACGTGGCAGCCGGCGTCTTCTTTGATCTATCTAAAGCTTTTCACACTAGATAATTCTCTCCTGTTGGAGAAACTTAAACCGTTAGGTGTTCACGGATTAGCGTATGATCTATTTTATTCTTATCTGCACGGGAGGACATCTGTAGTAGGGGAAAAACAAACATATTACAAAAAATTATTTATCGTCTGAAGCTCCTCTAACCTGTAGGGTTCCACAAGGTTCAATTCTGGGTCCAACGCTATTTTTGATATACGTGAACGATTTACAGGCGTCATTGGAGAATTGTTCTCTATCGCAATATGCAGACGATACTAGTTGTATAATAAGAACAACTGCATTATAGACTGCATCTCGTTTAATGAATCAAATAGTTTGTAATATGTTTGATTGGTGCAACACAAACTCATTTGTAGTAAATAGTCATAAGACCGCGCATTTGAGATTTTCACTGGCACTCTGGGAGTGCAGTAGCAGCCTCTACGTATCCTTAAATGGAAATTCTATACCCGAGAGTGAAAACGTAATTTTTCTGGGTGTAGAAGTTGATAAGTATTTAAAGTTTCACTCCCATTGTTCGAGTTTAGAGAAAAGGTTTGCTTCTGCGCATTAGACCGGACATTTTGGGGTCCGTGAGTGTACGTCCATTTACATCGTGTGACTACTTTTTAAACAACCGAATATTCTACCTTTGGCTTCCTTATATTTATATGAAATATTCATGTTTGTAAAAAATAGCGAAAACACGAAACGAAATAGTGACAATAAATGCGTGCCCATTCACATGACAAAAACGTTCGAATCAAGTCCAGTATACAAAGGAACGATTTTATATAACAAATTGCCTCAAGAAACCATATTTAAGGTGAAACTAAAACAGTATCTTCGCAAATATATCTTTTATTCAGTTCAGGAGTACATGGACCGAACATCGCAGTAGGTGATTGGTTGAGCATTGTATATCTACTTTAATTATTTCTAACTTTCTGCGCTTCTAATTATTCTTGTACTTATTCCTTCATATATAATATGACAGTGTCGATGTTCTTTTGTGAACGATGATAATATAATATATTATCTATCTATCATTTTAGAAAGCAACGGGAACGTACTAGAAAAGAATAGAAATTCTTTAACGTGGAAATATTGAGAAATGGCCAAGTGTTGCGTAAAATAAATCCTAACATTTTATTAGCAGCAGAAGCAAGTGAACTAACATTAGAAGTCAATGAGAGAGCAGACCCAAATCTCATTTCTAAAATATAATACATACATATAATAGAAATCTGAGTGTAAGGGATTAATTCGTATTCACAGATACACTCCGCCAAAAAAGTATCGCATAATTTAGTTTTGAATCATAAAAGTATCGCATAATCTTTGTTTGTAGCATAAAGTTGTAAATATACTTTAATGCGCTCTAAGATATAATTTCTATGATTGTTTAAATAAAATACAGGCCAAATAAAAACAAGAACTCATACTTGAGATTTTTATTAAAACAAGAAATTATAATTTTGGAAAGAAAAATGTCATAACAGTAGCTTTTAATACTGAGTATTGCCACCTCTGGCTCTTATGACCGCTCGCATACGGTTTGGCAGAGATTCGATTAACCTCCGTATATAAGCCTGATCCAAATTCTCCCACTCGTCACGGAGAGCATTTGCTAGTCCATGCAGGTCCGCTGGGGCAACATTTTGGGTTCGTATCCGTCTGTGAAGGAGGTCCCACACGTGCTCGATAGGGTTCATGTCCGGACTTACCGCAGGCCAATCTAAAACTGGAATACCAACATCGTTAAGGTATTCCTGGACGATTATTGCAACATGCGGTCGTGCATTATCGTGCATTAACATGAATTCGTTTCCTATAATTGGCGCATATGGTACTACATGTTCTTCTAAAATGTCCGTTATATACCTGTGGGCAGTCAGTGTACCTCTGTCTACTGGTACTAACTCTGTACGACCTGTTAAACAGATGCCTCCCCAAACCATAATAGAGCCACCAGCGAAATTAGGTCTAGGTCTGATATTACACTGCGAATAGCGCTCACCGTCTCGTCTGTACACTGAGATACGCCTATCTGAGGTGTAAAGACCAAATCTTGACTCATCTGTGAAGAGTATATTGGCCCAGTCATTAATGTTCCAATTTATATGTTCTCTAGCAAACCTTAAGCGAGCCACTCGGTGGTTCCTAGTGAGACGAGGGGCTGTTACAGCTACTCTAGCTCTTAATCAACTCTGTCGTAACCTATTCCGAATAGTTTGAGTACCCACACGAGTATTTCTGACTCTAGCCAAGTCGTTCTGCAATTGTCTCGCAGTTACATGTCTTCGACGTAATGCTTGTAGTAGTAAATAGCGGTCATCTTGGCGAGTAGAACATCTTGGACGACCTGGTACAGGTATTCTACTGTAAATGCCTGTTTCCCTATATCTGGCTACGGCTCTAGAAACACTTGACTGATTGATGTTCATCAAATTAGCAACGTATGCTTGAGATCGTCCATCTTCGATTAAAGCAACTATAGCAGCCACTTGTTCTGAAGTTAAATTGCTCATTTTAGTTTTAAAAGCGTTGGTACAGAACTCTGACTTCGCACTTTAAAATTTGTCCGTATAGGAAGACTTTCAATAAACAACTGAGCAAACCTTACACATATGCATTTTTCTAAATGTGTTCTTTTAGGAAAAAAATAAAGTAAAAACGCTAAGTTCCATTATTTTGTTACTGTTTTTGTAGTTCACATACACGAGGCAAACTTTTTGTGAACGTATAAAAATATCTTGGTTCATAAATGCCCTTTTTTAGTTTATGCGATACTTTTTTGGCGGAGTGTATTTAAATCTCTACGCACGATTGCGTAAAATTATAATTCAACTTAGCAACCTATTGTCATCAGCAAACAGTAAAACCGTGCTAGCAACTCCAATCTATCGTTGATGAATAATAAAAATAGTAAGCGGCCGATACGGGATCCTTATAGCGTGTACCTGTTTCAATCAACTGACATGCCGAGGTAAAATCATTATAGTGGGCAAAAAAAGAAATCAAGCAATTCCGGTACCTCTAGAGTGTTGCCACTTGAGTGAATAAACATGGATGTTTTCTTTCTCGTTTTAATTTTAAACAGGATCGTACGGCCATAATTTACAGAGTAGCGCTAAAAAACAATAATACCTACTATGTAGAGAGGCCGTTGCTCTAGATGGAATGGAATAAGTAAACGTATAAGCATTGACGTTCTTGATAAGGTTCATTATCAGTTTTCAAACTTATCAGAATTTGCAGAGAAAAATTATATTCGCCAAATTACGTCAAAAAGAATCTGAAAGTTTTATAATAGGATCACGTGTCAGGCCTATTTAGTTGTTTCTGATTATAGCACTCACAATCAAAGTAATTTTAAACTTTGCTCAACCATGAACATTTCTATACATTTCCTGAAGGAAAAGTAGCTTTGATGTCTTCAAAGCATTTGTATTCAGCTTGAAAATGCGTCAGTATCCTTTCCAGTAATGACAAAACACATTTAGATACAGTTTTTTTATAATTCCTGACTTCCAAATTGAATACTGAAGCTAAAGTATTATTGTGGACAAGGCAACGGGGTATTAGAACTAACGGGTTTTACATTACTGTAACAATGCACTAAATCCGAATTATATTTAAAAGGGTAATACAACAAGATTGATACATATATGGATTATCTTCAGAATGACTATCGCTACATGTAAACTGAAATAAGAAACATAGTAGGTGTTTCTGTTCTAAATGCGACGGTCTTTGCAATTATTAAATGAAAATACCTCCTACCACACATTCAAGTCATGTAACTTTTACTTTAGTATCTTTAATGTCTTCATATAAAAAGTATGACACCCCAGTTTGTCGAGAGTGATAAAATAAGCCGGCGGAATTACTTTTTTTATTGCTTAATGCCTTTAAATAACGGCGCTATGCGCGTCAGATATAAGTGTCTATTAACTGTTATAGTCCCTATTTACTAAAAGTCTTAGAAGTTTATTGCCATGAATATGATAAAGTAGACGTAAACGAAGGCAGTAAGTACCATAAAAGTAATAATACCATTATCAATTTTGGGATCAAATGAATCATACATATATGTATCTTGGTCTATTCTCTTAAATAGTAAATATTATAAAGCAATTTATTAAAATGCGATAACTATAATATTCAATAATAGAATATTTGAAATATGGAATCTTGTATTTGTACTATACAAGGTGAGCTTAAAATTTTAAATTAAATTTTAAAATTAAGCTCATACAGGTATTAACAATAAAAATACGATGTGTAACTCTCGGCTTTTAGAATTCATTGCCTTCTTTGGAGTGAATGCGTATCATTGAATACGATCACGTACCAAAGTCGCGTTTCAAAATCTTAGTTTTATCAAGAAAGAAGTTGTTTCTTTCTTTACATTAATCTTACAGGTTTCTTGGTCTCCTTACATTAAAAATCCTTAGTTTTCTAAAATACATTTACAATTTAAGACAAAAACAGCTGCTTATGTTAGAAATTCCAAGAGTATGCAATTGTTTAGGTTTGATAAATAGGATGTGCAATATTTACTTATGTGTGATATATACTCGTATAAAGTTCCTTTATTTCTTAGGGTGCATTAAAATGGTGAATAGGAAAGTTATTTATTACGCTACAGCAAGTCTAAATATCATACCCAAAAAGAAGAACAGGGATTAAAAGTGCTGTCTCGTAAGCAGATACTGTGTGGATAAGTGATTTACTGAATTTCGATTTTTTGGAAAAGAGAGAGAGATGTTCTATTGTGGAGTAGTAAGATAATTTTTTTTTAGAAAATTTTTAGAAAAATAACCTGCATCTTCTATTTCTGATAAAACTGTCAGAAATATCGTTACAAAATTCAGTTTACTGAGGAAGAACTTACGGAATGTTATGTGGCTATGGCATCGGCAAAGCATTTACCGAATGTCATTAAGAAGCCGAGCAAATGAGACAAGGAATCAGCAGAACTACTCTCCAGCGTATTTATAAAAATAGTAAAATTCATCTATTTAAAGCAAAATTTATTCATGCATTGGAAGAAAACGACAATGCTAAACGACTCGACTTTTGCTTATGGTTCATTCATTCATGACGTTAGGGTGGACACTTTTAGTCCAGGCACTTGAGCTAGGTGCTCATTGTACCGTCCCTATTAAATCTCTTACTTCCACTCGCGCAGCTTGGTGATTCCTATAAAGGCCCAGTGGAAATTTGAGAACCTCCGAGGGCCCCAATAGATCCTTCCCGAAATGTTTCTGCCGAAGTACTTTCAACTCTTCACATGTGCAGATTACATGTAAACTCGTTTGCTCCTGTAGCTCACATCTTCTGCACCACGGTTCGCCTACTCGACCTGTGTTGTATAGATGCTTTTTCGGGGGACATTGTCCAGACTTCTTTCTTGCTACGTCTAAGTAGGTTATCAGAGAACTTGGCATCCCCATTCCTTATTAGCGCTTTGGTATGGAGTTGACCTTCAGTAGTCCTCCATTTATTTGTACTTTCTTTGTCTAACCAGGTCCAGATCGCCCTTCTTGGCTAGTTCGTCGGCTATTATATTGCCCTTTATATCCTCATGGCTCGGCACCCAAATCAAAGATACCGTGTGATCCTGTGCCAGTGAATTTAGGGATTGTTTGCAGTCTCTAACTAGTTTTGACCTAGTTACAGGGCTCGAGACCACCCTGATAGCAGCCTTGCTAGCAGTCATTATACTTATTTTCCTCCTCATGCAGCCCCCCTTTGCAATCATTTCTGTGCAGGCTGCAAGGGCGAATACCTCTGCCTGGAAGACCGTGGCATGCTTCCCCAGGCTTATGGATACCCTTTGATTAGGGCTTGGTCCGCAAATATCGTCTCCTGTGCCCTGGCTAGATTTAGATCCATCCGTGAACCATTTTGCTTATGGTATGGAGAGCAGCTTCATCAAGATAGATCTTTTTTTTTAAATACATTGTAGCCACAGATGAAGCAAGTTTCACAACAAATGGAATTGAAGTTCTCAAAATTTTAGACATCGGGTGTCAGTCAATCCATGATTTAGAATAAATTGTAGGCGGCAATATTCAGAAGAAGTAAATGGTATGGTGTGCTATTGCATAAAATTCATTATCGGTCCGTATTTTTCCGAAGGCAACATGAACCGCGATTTTTACTTCTACATGCTGATTATGTTTTTCTTGGTCCATTTACATGGCATGCCAGTATATGACAGGCAAACAGCTTACTTCCAGTAAGATGGCCATCCAGCGCACACCACTGTAAACATTAGACAATGGTTAAATGAGCAATTTTATGATCGGCGATTTGGAAGATGCGCCCCGAATGCTTGGCCCGCCTGCTAGAAGCCCGGACTTTGCGATTTTGGATTTCAATTTTTATGACTATATTAAACGGAAAGTGTACGCTCAGCCATTAAACCATGATTTAGTGCTGGAATAGGGATATATGGGCCTAGAACCAAATATTTCGAAAGCTTGGGGATGTACCCAAGTATCTTCCAGGCGGAAATACACGCCATTGAAAGATGTGTACAGGTCAACATTGACAGAAGCTATGAAAAGCAGGAAATTATCATAATATCTGATAGTCAAGCAGCCATTAGGGCGCTGAGGTTAAACATAATCAGCTCCAAAATGGTTTGGGAGTGTCTACAAAAACTAAACGAGCTAGGCAAAAAGAACAAGGTAACCCTTTTGTGGGCTCCGGGACACACGGGAGTGGAAGGAAACAAAATAACAGATAATCTCGCTAAGAGAGGGGCTAGAACACCTTTTGTAGGGCCAGAACCTTTTTGTGGGATAATTAGCAGCATAACACTGGAGAAAATGAAAAATGGAGAAGAGCAGAGAAAATCCAAATACTGGGAGAATCTCCAGGGAATGAGGCAAGCTAAAACTCTTCTGGGTACCTATAACCAGAAAAGATCTGCAGAATGCCTCAACCTGAGTAAAAATAATATTCGGATATTGACAGGGATCCTTACAGGCCATTGTAAACTGAACGGACATCTAAGCAGGCTTAGAATAGCGAAGGAAGCCGAATGTAGATTTTGTGGGGAACAGGACGAAACGTCCATTCATCTACTCACAAACTGTGTTGCACTGTGCAACTCAAAGGCGCTGCACCTGGGAGCATGTGAAATCGAAGAGGGAGAGTTACCTAATCTGGGGCCTTCGGACATTCTGCACTTCTTGAAAGGAATCAGACTGGACGGCCAGCTGTAAATACAGCGAGAAGAGGGGACACAATAGATCTTTTATGTCGCAGTGTACTATCACCCTAATCACACATACATACATACATAGTGCTTTTAAAAACTAGGATAGGAGACGTTCTCAATTATATTGGTGTACAATTATGTACGGAAGTAGGTGGTAGATAACTTTAAATGAGTTTTTTTTTTTGTTGTAACCGGTTTTTTTCTTGGTTAGTTATTAAAGAAAAATTTTCAAAATTTGTTCTATTAATTACTACTGTTTGTTGATTCGTTTTTTTTCCCTTTCTAATGTGATATTTAAACTTACTGTAATCTATTGAATGACCAATTCAACATTTTATTGTATCCTAAAAAGAAAGAAACTTCGTAGTAGTATATTTTCACATATAAATATTGCACATATATATCAAACATGAACAATTGCATACTTTTTGGAGTTGTTAACATAAACAGGTGTTTTTATAAAGAATCCAGATCCAGAAATCAAAAAAAAAAAAAAATGTTGCTCTTCCGAAGCGAGACGCGGAACACACAGTATGTAGATCTTCTATTGTAAACCCAGTTCTAAATTACTAATATGCTAACAAAATGTGGAACACGAAAAAAAAAACACAGGACAACAAATATCTTCACCAAAGAAAGTAACTCAAATACGTCAATATTTACATATAAATGGCATAAAGAATTGAGCGCGCTAGGACCTTTATGTGGCACAAACGGCATTTATTCGAATACGTGTTGGTTCTGATACGTATTCATCATGCGATACGGAAACAAAAGCACCGGATATTCGCTTTTCCCAGAAAAAGACGCGTTTTCCTTTCGCATCCTGGCTTTATGTTTTATTAAGTTTACGGTAAAGAAGTTTCAATTGTGCAAACACTAGCGAGAAACTTTATCCTCACCTAGCAAGATCGTTGTATGTAGTTTTGGGAGGTTGTGGGTGCATTATTTGTTGACTTACAAACCCCTCGTCGCGACTTTACATTTACCGTTTGCAACGGAATGTTTCGCAATTTCGCCCATAAAATTCCTACCCGGGAGTTTTTCTAGTCGGCCGCACTCGGCACAACCAACAACGTACGAAATTCAAATTATTCGTTTCTTTATGGTGAAGTTGTTTTACCGGTGAATTCCTTAAGGGAAGTAGAAACTAGGGCACCGGATAAAAGGTGATACCCTTATATGAAGGTTTTTCGTTCGCTTTTCCATGTTGGTATAAATAAAACCCAGCGCTAATTAAAAGTGTCAAAGGAATCTCGTAATAACAAAAGCGCACAACATGTGGCGCAGGTGTTTGTGGTTCCAGGGTTACTTACAATTCATATCCACGTGTAGAGTAGACGCCAGTGGTTGTGTTTTCACGTTATTAGAAGCTTGACACGTGAGTTCCGAGTGGACATCTTGTCGAGTTAATCCCAATATCCTAAGCTCGCTGCGTACGTGTGTCGTTCCGGCTGATGGCAGTGCCATGCTCATATTTGTCACGGGGATGTCGTTCCGTAACCACAGTACCGTCGGCAGGGGTTTACCTGAAAAAAAAGGAAATAATATAGAATAGAGATATACAAAGAGTCCATAAAAAAATAAATTTTCTTATTTATTTGTGCTAGTTTCCACAACTCTTTTATAAGATGAATATACCTTAAGTGACACATACAACAATAATTTTAATTTAATGATACTATACAGAAAGAAATAATTATTAAGAAATTCTAAGGAAATACTACATTTCACCACTTTATCTGCAAGTTAGGCGGATGGTAGACCTCAGTACTTACAGGCTAATGTTAAGACACAACTTCAAAGATGGTGACCTTATCTTGCAGTTCTACATGGTCTTAAATCTGAGGTAAGATCACTAGAAGTGCATATGGACATCATACGCTTTAAATTTTACAGAACTATTCAAAGTACTAAATTCAAGTAGAGAAAAATGGGACTAAAATTTGAAAGACGATCTCTGGTTTGGTACACAGACAAATGCAAGATGCAACAAGGGGTCCGAATTGTCCTCTCTTCTTAGGATTAAGCGCAACCATCTTTCAGGCCGAAATATTTGTCATAGACATTTTTGCCCAAGAAAACCTCTAGAAAGGGATGAAAGGAACTAGCGCCACTTCATGTGGCGTGGGCGAAAGTATAGGATTTTTTTAAATCCTTTTTATTTAGTTGAATGCTACTACTATTACTTTTATATGTACAATTTAAAATTATTTTGAATTATACAGGGTATTCAAGAGAAAATATCCGCAACTGTTTTTTAACGGAACATCTTCTGTCTAATGACAAATTTGAAATCTAAACACCAAATTAAACCAAATTTATGTAATATTCCGTATAAATAGTAAGTTAGTCGAATTAATTGGAATAAGATTATCTTACGGATGAATGGAGCGCTTCCGTAAATCTCTGAATTGTTATCATGAGCAGCTATGGTTGAGGTGGCATCACCAATATAGTATTCGACTGTACATGACACCTAACGCGAAATTAAATTTGTTTTTTATAAATTGAGAAGATTTAAATGTAAAGTAATCACCAGGATTAATAAAATATTAAGTCTAAGGAAGGAATTACTCCATTCAAATATTTGGTTTCCCAAATGTATAAATGTTTATTTAAGTGTAGGAAATGAACTTCCTCATAAAAAATAAATTTATTTGAAATCCGCTAGTGATTTAATATAACGGTATAAACTTTCAAGAATCTTGATGCGAACTAATTATGTCCTTATAATAAAATATAAAATCTAACAAAAAGGGTATTTCATCCAAAAATTTAATTTTATTTGGAATTCATAGGTTCCTTGATTTTATGATATATTCTTTGAATGAAGGTACTTTACATTAATTAGATGTTTTTTCGAGTGTGAACGATATTGCTAGGTAGCAAAGGAACATGTTTAAAATAATAATGATAATAATATCAACCGACTGGTATCATACAAATACGTACATATCATGATGATATACGTTAAGAAGATCAAATCACTGTAAGATGTTTTTCCTTTAGCCTTCAATTGCATCAAAATGTTCATAGTTTTGGCCAACTGTATAATATATCGACGCACTTTTAATTTATCCTTCGCTTCATGTTATCAATGCCTTTCTCATCAAAGAAAAAATGCGAGTGTCTGCCTATCCGGTGTCATCAGCGTCACTTCGAGTGCAAACTCACTTTCATCGCTATCGCATCTCAAGCTTTACCCACCATCGTCGTTTAGAGAATCAATACTTTAAACGTGCGCTCCCTAGGAGACACAAGCCAAACTCTCAAGCGCTAAGGCTAGACCTGTGACTGCATTTCCGGCTTACATTGCGGTTGCCTTGTGGTTTTATAGTTTGGCTTGAGTTCCCTAGGGAGCGCACATCTAAACTCTTTATTATTATTGAACAGGCGATAGTGAATAGGCTTGAGATGCGATAACAATGAAGGTAGATTTGCACTCGGAGTGATGCTGATGACGCCTGTTGGGCAGAAACTTGAATTCGTTTATAATGCTATTTCCACTTTCATTGCTTTTGCTGATATGGTGATTCCAACAATAGATGATGTGGCCGACATCTTGACATTTTTCGGTTTTAATGTATCCATCGTAGGTACAACATTTTATTACTTCGTTTTAAAATTTATATATTTCCATTTCTTTTTTAAAAAAATCAACCAGTTTAAAACGAAAGACAAGGTTCCTGTTACTTTGACAGGTAACTTTTTGATTTGGTGGTGTTGAAGCACATAAAATGTGATTTGTACCAGAATTAGAATTATGTAGAACTGCCCATTTGTTTATATTCTACACTAATTAAACCTGAGCACGAATATCAAGAACTGTATAGTTGTACCTTCCCAGATAAAAATAAAGAATAACAATAACATTTCTTTCATTACATTAGTCACTTTACGGTTGCTACTATATCAATGTAAATATTAAAAGAAAGCTACTTTTCGTCCCTTCTCTGAAAAAACACAATAAGTTTTCTCAGTTATTGAGACAAATCAGAGACATTTTTTAATAGAAAGTTATATTTCTATAAGCTCTCCTTGTAACTCCTAAATGTCGCTGCAATATTCTCGATTATTTATTTCGCAACGTTGTTTCTAGTTCCGAAACGTTCTACCTCTGGTTTATTAATTCTTTTATTTCTTTGTTTTTCGGTTTCATTGCTTCGAAAAGGTTTTGGAAAATGATTTCTCCTCGAGTAATGCGAGTTCATTCTCTTTTTGTACTTGCGATCGTAGAATGAAAAAAGCACTTACGGCAATGATTTGCTACTTTCAATAATAAAGAGGACGGGATACGTACGTCATGATTTATTCCGTACCGATAAAGGGACGTGGAAAAGGACGGGCGCTGGCGTAACGGAATTTCCGCTGTCTAGGCACTTTGTAAGACGCGCAGAAAGCGATTGATCAGTTTCAATAATTGTTCGATTCGTAATTCTTCAAGATGGAAAAGAGACGACGTAATCGAGAGAAATTTTATCTAGATGGTGTCGTCTTAGATAAGAATAAAGCGTTAAAAAGCAAAAAAGAAACAGTAGAAGAAAATTGAGATGCTACAGCAGTGAAACATGCTAGTTATTACTTGGAAAAGGAAGTGAAAATATTGTCCAAGTAATTTCACATCTGGATTTAAATGGAAATTTAAGTTTAAATTGTAATGCGCTCGCTTTGGTAAGTTCACATGGTACACAACTTCTTATTAAATTGAATATGTTTCCCTAAGATGTAAAAACTTATTTCTAATCACCTACTAAGTTTATTACAAAAAATTCAAGGTGTTTCAATATGATTTGTCTTTTCATATTAGCCAGTGTAAATAAAACACATCAAGAAAAGTATAAAAATAAGTAGAAACTGTGAAAGAAAGCGTTTTATTAAAAGTTTAAGAGATAAGTTGGGAAATTTCAATATCGATGTCATCATATGTTGAAGAACATAATGTTACTTTAACTTTTCCCTACTATAATTCTTAGTTAATGTTATACACAGTATCATTTCGTAAGGTTCTATGTTAATAAATTGAAATATATTGTTGTAGGTAGCATGCATGAGTTGAACAATATAGATATATACATTATTAAGATAAAATTGGCCCTAAGGATTTAGAAATGGTAAAAAAACATGAAATACTTGGAAGTTACTTTAGATAAAAAATATAATAATAATATAAATCTTTATTTCAATATGTATACAAAAACGGAATGAATAGAGAATAATAAATAAAAAATACAGCAGAAGTAAAAACCCATAAAAAGAACAGAAAAACATAATGACCTAAAGCTTGCTCCTTTTTCAAATGTAATAATGTGCTCGCAACACTACGCCACACATTCCACCCGAGCACATCCCTCTTAAAGTGAAATTTGAAAGACGGAATGAAGACATTTTCATAATATGTGTTACGTTTTTTTTGCTTCGCCTACCTCGAATTAGTTCTCCGCTAGTCTTTTCGACAAGCTTTTGCAACCTTATTTTATTCTCTTTCAGTCCTCTACCTTCAGAGATCGGAGACACGTCCTGTCTTTCCCCAACGTTAACATTATCGTTTCATTTCTGTTCTTTCAAATTGTGTTTTCTTTCCCATGTTAGTGCGGCTTAGCTAGAATTTGTATTTTTTAGTCTCGTTTACTTACAGATATTTTCTTATACTTAAAACGGTCTTAGATTTTCGTTTAATTTCTTTCATTGTAGTAAATTCCCTTCAATTCCTATGTTTTGACAGTTGACGTTTTGGATTGATCGTGTTCCATTCAGTTCTGCCCTATTCTGTGGTTACATCTTTTCGTCGTTAGATTGCACCTCTTTGTCCGTTTTCTTATTTTATTTTTCTGTTGTTGTGTGATGTATTCACCCTTCCGGCTTCCTGTTCCTGTTGGTTCTTGGTGGTTGATTTAGACGTGTTCTCACGAGTACATCTTCCTATCTTTGGAAATTTTGGATATTTTCACACATCTGTGGATTTTATTGGAAGTTTACTGGAAATAATCATTGGCCGTATCTTCGCTTGAGTTTAGTGTGGAATTCTTGTGATTACCACGGCAGATGACTTCGATAATTCGAGATATAATTTGAGAACCCACGCGTCTGCAACGCCGCCATATCTGTTTCTTTCTTCTCTTCGTTGAAAAAGCCCGTTACTTAACGAGGTCTTTACATTCTCATCATTTTTGGAACCCTGGACTTTTATCTTCGTTTTATGTGAGAATTCGAACACTCACGTGCGGCTGAGAACTTCTGCGACTTGTTGAGTCCTTCGGAGAGCCTACCGCTTTTGGAAATTCAGTGGACCGTCTGCTTCGGATATTACCGAGTCAGCCCAGAGACTACGATCTGTTCGGTTAGGAGAAGATCTCCATGCCCCGTAACAGCTGATTGAGAACAAAAGCTAAGTTGAACGTTTTCTTTTTATTTGTAAATTTTGTCCGCATTTAAAACTTTCATTAGTAAATAACCACCCCGATCACTTAGTTTTTCTTTTTTTAATGTTTTATTCAACAAATCTGGAAATTATTTATGTTATATCAAGGATCGGAGGGTGTCACTAGTTCAGTACCATAGATTAACTGTAGTATTATATATCTTTTCATTTATTGTTAACGAATTCAGTATATTTATTTAAAACATCAACCGATTAAATATCGGCCTGCAATATACCGGGTGAATTATTCACCGCTAGTAAAATCAATTCAAATATTTAGCTTTACTTTAGTAGTTTATTTTTCTGTAGCTGTAAGGTTTTCTTGAATTTAAATTAACTCTTAGCGTAAGAATTTTCTTTATATAACGTGTGTGATTGCGTAGGCCAAAGCGTTCGGTGTTCGAGTCCTATCGTAGGATTATCTGTTATTTTCGATCAATATTTCATTATTATTTTTAATAGTCGTTAATAACGTTTACTGATACAGAGTATCATACTTATTATTTGAATTCTATGTCAATAATACCAGCATTTTACCCGTTATTTTACGTTGAAATTTATTTGAATTCTATGTCAATAATACCAACATTTTTATTTATTTTATGTTGAAATTTATTAATAAAAGTTTAACTGCTCTATCAGTAAATCTATCCTTTTATTTTTTTTGTGTATGTGTTTTGCAAACTGCTTTACCCCTCGATATTCATTTAACACCTTGCATTCCTGCTTATCTTGGGGACATGACAGGGTAAGTAATCCTAAGCAGGTGGCGCCGAAATTTGTATCCATCTTGGGTTTGTGTTTCTATCAACCCACTCCCTCGCCGACGAGCCGGCCTGGCACCCTGCATGATTGCCGAATATCAACCCACTTATTCGAAGGTTTGTAAAGCGGTAGTGCATCATCTTGTCTGTTTTTATTTTGATTTCTTGCCTCGCGGTTTTCGCGGTGTTCTACCGTCACTTTCGGTGCCGGAAATTTAGGTAACATATGTCCATCAATAGAATTATAAACATAGCAGATGTTATAAGAAAAACTTCGCTTGACAAACTTGTCCTATGACGAGGAGTTCCAATTAAGTGCCGAAACCTTATATTAATGTTATGGACATCCGTTCGATACCTGATTTTATTATAGAGATATGGCGGTGTGTGAGTAATCAAGATTTTATGATAGAAGACAGCAGTTGCCAACCTAAATCGTCCTTCCATATTTAATCAACCAGTTTCACGCAGTTTATCCACTCAGGCAGACCATAGATAAATCGTAAACAAGAGCTTTGAATTTTTTGTATACATTGCTTAGTAGCAAGACAAGGATTGTTCATACACTATTCAAAATATACGTAAATATAGCCATATACATTAAGCATCTCATTAATTTCTGCATTGACACATGTACCATACCTCTTGTATGGAAGGTTGCGAAAGTTACTCCAATACCGAAAGTAACTGTAGTGAATGGATACAGGGATCTTAGGCCAATTAGTATATTGCCTTATTGTCTATCGAAAATTCTGGACAGAGTCATAGAGCAACAATTGCGTTCATGTTTAGAAATTAATAATCTTATCCATGCACATCAATTCCCGTATAAGAACATCATACTCTTGTCTGAGAGTGTTATACTTCAATAGAAATTTTTTAAACAAAAAATTTGGGGTAATGTTATCAGAGGGACTTGTGCTTTCGCAATTTAATTTCTGCGATGTCGTTTATGGACCTTGTTTGGACGCTATAGCAAATAATAAAATTCAGCTCGTGCAAAATAACTGTGTGGGAATGGTTTTTTGATTTACGCAGACTGCATCATGTCTCAGGCAAAATGAATTTATTGAATATGAAGAAACAGCCGTAAATTACATAGTTTTTCATTATTTCATAAAATTTTATCGAATAGACCTATTTCATAAAATAGCCTACAGGACTGACGTTCATAATATTAATGTCCGGAGAAAAGGGTTGCTTACAACTCCTAAGTATTCATAAGACTGCTATTTATGAGAGATATTTTAGTTACCAAATTGCCGAACTCTATAACTCGGAACATCTTAAACCATTTTCTTAGCACAGGGAGTTCATGTCGTTTCACTCAAGATTTCTAGCGTTATCTGTTTGCTTATTTGTTGATTTTTTTTTTGTTATTTTCTAACTTGTATGATATTATTGGTATATGTAGGTACTTTATTTTGTTATAAGCTCCAAATTTATTGCGTTAGATTGATGATAGATTGCTTCTTCAAAATATCAGATGTTGGTTGTCTATGCTTAGACTTCCACAGATCTGTGAAGCTTTCTCATTTTTTTTCATTTTGTTAATATTTATATGATATATGTAGGTATGCATGTTTAAATTAATAAATAAATATTACCATGATTCTATAATTTTCGCAGACTTTGGCATTTCGAATAGAATATCTTGTATATACCTTTTGGATTTCGATCCTCTCAGTGTTAAATTCGAAATTTCGTTTAACCGATGACCGTCGATGAAAGAAAACAAAACGATCCTCAGCGCAAGAAATACAGCGAGACTTAGAAGACACGAAAAATCACATATGTAACATACTTGCGTATACCTGAAAAAAAAAAAATTGCCAGAGTGAGCACGCCTGCGCGTCCCATTTTCTGTGTATAAACATTAAGCTTTCTTCCGTTCGATCTCTTCGTGGGTCTATATTTCCATCCGCATAAGTTTACATAACTGAATAAAATATCCGGCAAATATTTACACTGTAAATTCCTGTGTGTGTGTGCGCATCTCGACGTTCTCGTTCCCCTAATATTTTTGCGAACATTTGGCGGGATCTCTCCGCCTACAACCTTTTTCTTCCCTTTCTTCGGCCCATTTAGAAAAAGTATTTATTCGAATATATAACAAAAGATAATATTGATTCTACCTGTAGCCTGGGGGATCGAATATTGCTCGAATATGGAACATTTCCATGATGGGATAACAACTAAATATTTTTATTTGATTTCTCCTTATTAATTTTAAACCAGAGCTTTCGTTGTTATTTCCTTTTCCTACATAAATTTCTTTTCCTTAACCGAACAAATTAGTAGGTATCCAAACCAAAGTTGAGACGTTCAGGTATCCACATGTACAGGACGGATTTTATTCACCCCTTAATACTGCGCACAATAGCTCTGTTATATTATTCTGTGCTTAATATGTTTGCTTTCTGTCTGTATGTAAAGCAAAATCTCTTACGACAAATTTGTTGGTGAGTTCATTGTTCTCAGAAGAATTAGTCTAAGGTGGTTCAATGCGGCACATTACAAATAACATGAAGAGCTGTTTCTTCCTTCTCATTACATAGTCTACATATTTGTTCATCTTGAAATGCTCCTATTGTGTGTAGATAGTCTCTTGGACTGCTGTATTTGTTAGCAAACTCGTCACAATCTGATTGAGAGCAAAATCGTCAAATTGGTCATTGCCAGACTTACGTTATATCGTGTAAAAGTTATTTCAATACCCTTTCCGACTAGTTGGTTTGCAATTTTATTATCTTCTACGCTTTCATGTTTCCGTATTTAACCAAAGGAAACTTTGTTGTCAGAGCTCCTAGGACTTGCAGGTATTCCCAAACTACCTTGAAGGTCATCTAATAGGGTATTAGTGCTCTTGGTCTGTCTGGCTATCGGATAAGGTTGGAATCAGCCAACCCCGACCTTGCTGTCTTAACACCTTTTTGTACTGCAGTTAATTCCGTTTGATATACTGTGGTTTATTGCCTTTATTCCGAAAACTCTTTAAAAAAATCATATTTTTTTTAATGTTTCGGATATAGAATTGTTTTCTGAATTTAATGCATTTTTAAATAAGCTGCAAGTGTCCAGTGCAATAACAATTATTTTTTTATTTTATTGAAAAAAATATTTTACAGAAACAAGCGAATGTATTTAAAAAAAGTACAAAACTTATTTACAAAAAAATGCTCAAATTTAACGATTGGTGTGAAAGTTAAGCATTTGACATCCAATATAATATCACATTTTCCATAACGTGTAGTTGATGACGTTCACCGCATTCTGTTTGTTTCTCTTGCGAAATAACGTAGTGTTTGACAGTATCATACCTCAGAGCGTCCTTTTCTAAAATTAGTCAAGAAACAAAGGATACTCTGCAACTACTTCAGTTACCTGTAGTAGAGATGTGGCTTCTATTATAGCCCTTCCGTTTCTTTCTTAATTTGAGATAACAATGTAAAGGCAATGCTGGGCCTGAATATCAATAGATCATGTCCTCCCTTCGAGAATCTGTGTGAAGAAGCCAAGTATTATTTATGGTTAATTGTAAGTCGATGTAGTGAGAAACCAGAATAAAATATCACTGTTTGCCTCTTATTAAAATCCCATATTTAGCAATATTTTCTTTGTCAACACCGCGCATCTTTCTGCTATATAAAAAAATCAGATGTGGTTGAGAAATTTAAACAATTTTTTTATCTTTCCTGGAATATCGTTTGTGGAATGAAGAGGATGCAAACAACGCACTATATTGTGGTCATTCCACTTCACAGCAGTATTTCTTTTTCATTACTTTATTATCAAGACTGCACAACAGAGGTTGTGCGACTTGCGACCTGTGGTGATGGATTGAGCATATAGATACCATTATAGTCACTGGATCGGACGCGATTCTCGTATCTAGAAATGTTGGAAAAATGCAAATTCGCGCTGTTTATTGGGCGAAAATGGATGAAATTTAGAGAAGCGTAGAACCAGAGACCTCGCCGACTTGCGACCTGCGGGGATGGATTCAGCATGGATTGAGCATTGCAGACGCGGTCTAATATTTAGAAATGTCGGGAAAGAAATGCAATTTTCTCGTTTGTGCATATACTGCGTCTTGTCCAATATCAGTTAAAGTAGAGTATCATCAAAAAGTAAAGGAAATAAATCGATTGGTGTCCTTTTATTGCTTACTGTCGCAGTGTCATATTCAAAAGTAGACATATCAGGAGTAGCAGTTTTGTGCTCGAAGCTTTGGTTTTTGTTTAGTTCTCCAATTATGCTAATCTGAGGCAACCTTGCAGGGTTTGTCATAGAAGGCGACTTTGGGTGTCATTCCTCCTTAACACCCAAAGTCGTCTTTACTTCACAGACAAAGTTTGCCACTATGACAAGATTATGATGTTTTTTTGGTATGGTCAGAGATATAATGAATTTTACAGTGTCCACTACATTTCAATCTTCTTGGTTTTTCCTTGATATAAATATCTAGTGCGTTAAGTTTAGCGTGTGTCCAAGATTCGCTTTTGCAAGATACATCTCCAATTGATATATCAGTGCGTAAAATTGACATAACAATGCATACAACGATATGTAAAATATTAATGCTGCATTGGAATGCCATAATTGCCAGAGTGACAATGAGTTTATTATAATAATAATAATAATAATAATAATATCATCTTTATTTAAACTACGCTTACAAAGATACGTACAAAATAACGTCAAAGAGAAAAGAGTTTGAGTGTTCACACTATATAACTTAAGAAGTAAGAAATTCATTGAGTGAATAACAATTTAAGTTTAATAAGTAATTTTTGACTTGAATAGTAAATGATCCTAAATTATTTATAGACTTAATATTAATCGGTAGTTTGTTGAACAGTTTGCATCCCAAATAAGTGATGTTTTTTTGATATAAAGATGTCCTATGAGGCGGAGGCAATAAATTGAAGTGATTTCTGATGTCATAGACTGTTGGAAGATTAGTAGAAAATTCCGATTTATGTTTGAAAACAAAGCATAGTAATTCATAGATGTAACTATCGTAAAAGGTAAGTAATTTATTTTCTTTGAAGATATGTTTGCAAGATTCCCTACGGTTCAGATTGTACATTATTCTAAGTGCTCGTTTTTGTAAGATCATTATACGGTCTACATTTAGTCCGCCTCCCCAGTGAATTATTCCAAATATCATTTTTGAATAAAAATTAGAAAAATAAAAGGTTTTTAAAGTCAACAAATTGCAAGATTTTTTTAAATTGTAGATGGCATAACAAGTTTTCGATAGCTCCTTAGAAAGGTAATCCACATGATAGTTCCATTTTAGGTTTTCATCAATATAAATACCAAGTAATTTGGCAGAGTTAACCAGATTGATTTTATTCATATCTAAAAGAAAATCGTTAATATTATACTTTGAATGATTACGAAAAAGTAGGCATTGGGTTTTGTCCGAGTTAATTTTTAAGTTATTATGAGAAAGCCATTGGCATAATTTAGAGTAAATATCATTTACATTTAATATCAGATTGTGAAAACTTGTGCTTCTAAATAAAAAAGTGATGTCATCAGCATACAAAATGGTATTGCAAGCACTATTAATGTAAAGTGGTAGATCATTTATGAAAATTAAAAATAACGTAGGGCCAAGGATAGATCCTTGCGGCACACCTCTAGTGATGTTAGATATTTTAGAGTGATAATTATCAACAATAACCCTTTGTGTCCGGTTAGACAAATAACTCTCAAACCATGCCAACGCAACTCCCCTAATCCCGTAAGACTCCATCTTAAGCAGTAGTAATTTGTGATCGACACTATCAAAAGCTTTGGATAGGTCAATTAACATAACCAACGTAAAATATCCTACATCAATATCACGAGAAATCTGATTAATGAATTGAAACAAAGCAGTATTAATAGAACGCTTAGATAGAAAACCATGTTGACATGTCGAAAATAAGTTATGCTTATTGAAGAAGCTTATTAATTTTTTATTCATAGTTGATTCATAAATTTTGGAAAAGGTGGGAAGAATACTGATGGGACGGAAGTTGTCTAAGTTATTTACATCACCCTTTTTATGTATGGGAGTAACATGAGCAAGTTTAAGGGAAGTGGGAAAAATTCCCGTATTAAACGAAAAATTAAGTAAATAACATAAAGGTGTTAGAATATGTTTTGCAACTTGTTTGACTAAAGAGCTAGAAATATAGTCATGTCCAAAAGTTTTAGAACTGCTCAGACAGTTTATAGCAGACTGAACATCGCTTTCAACAACAGGTGACAAAAAAAAAGCTACTGTTATGATTACCAATAACAGCAGACGATACATGCATAGAATTAAAATCGCATAAAGTTGAAGATGGGTGGTCGAAATTAAGGAATTTATAATTAAAAGCATTGCAAAGTTCGTAAGGATCTGCAAAACAGTCAGGCAGTTTTTTGGTATTAGTGTTGCAGTTGCTGTTATTACGTATGACATCCCAAACAGCTTTACTTTTATTTTTCGCTGTTAGTATGTAGCGGTCATTATTTTCTTTTTTAGCAAGAGCAATAATATTTTTGTAATACCCTTCATATTTCAAAAACTCAGGTTTAAAGATAGGATTTCTACTGCTGAGAGCCTTTAAGAACAGTAAATTATCTTTAAGTTGAAGAATTTCCGGTGTGATCCATTCATTATGAGCATTGGTTCTTAAACAACGTACAAAGGGGAAGCAAACATCCATATAGTAATTAATAATTTTCATAAAGCAATTAAAGGCTATGTCGGGACATTTAGCCTCATACACCGATATCCAAGATTCACTTTCTAAGTAGCTATCGAACATGTTAAGAGATTGCAAACAATATTTTCTTTTGTAAAAATATGAATTTTGTTTAGCACTGAAGTTTAGTTTTAATGTCATCAATTGAGAAGAATGATCAGACAAACAAAAATCGGAATTAACTGTAGTAAACATTTCACTCGGTAGATTTACTAAAATATTGTCGATGCATGAAGAATGGGAAGAACTAATTCGGGTGGGGACATCAATAGTTATATTTAAGTTGTAGGAGGAAATTACATCTAAAAACTGTCGACGAGCAGGAGTATCTGCATTAAAGTTGACATTAAAATCACCTCCAATTACAACAAATTTATCTTCCTTACAGATGAGGTCTAAAAGGACAATCATCGTATTAATAAAATTATTAAAATCAGCATTAGGAGGTCTATAGAGCGCTATTATTATAACGTTTACGTGTGAAATTAATTCACATCCACAAATTTCTACAACATTCATCACTGATAAAGCTAATATATCATTCCTCTCTTTTGTTCTCATACGAGAATGAGCAAATATAGCAACCCCGCCATGATGACCAACAGGTCGACAAGATTGAGAAATTAAAGAATAATTACTTATAAAGATATTCCGTAGTTGTTCTATACCGAGCCAGTGTTCACTTAATAAAGATATATCAATATTCTGAGATTTTAAAATTACTTCCAACTGTCGCACTTTATTACTGACGCACTGTATATTCTGATGCATCACACGTAAGCACTCTAAGTGTTGGTTTGTTTCCTCTGAAGACGATGGAAAAAACGGTTCACACACACCTCATCAGGCCACATTTCAGGTTGCATTAGTAATTCCAAGTATTTGGCGGGCGCAGAAACCTTAAATGAGGAGTAGGTTTCCGGAAATTTGCTGACTAGTTGTTCGCATTTAACATCAGAAATGTTCTTTGATGTAATGTAATCAAGAAGCTGTTCAGATTTCATATTAGGTGCTAAACGGTAGACGTGTAGATAACACAGTTTAGAAACACCTTTAATTATCGAGTTAGTTTTGTTATTTCCTACTATAACATTTTGTTTACTGGGTTTTTTTGTTTTCCTCTCAATTCTAGTCCAACCACTGGTATTCGCAATAGGATCGGTAGAAACATCGGTAGTCCGATTAAGTGGTATTTCTTCCCGCTCCCGCACCGGACGTTCAGGTGACCTTATGTCGATGACGTTTAGATTTCTTTCGGTTGCACATTTTTGCGTCTTCGCAAAAGAAACGGCTTTTTTCGCACTAGACGATTTATTGCTAAAAGTGGAAGTATTAAAATCCTTGTTTTGATTTGTTAGTAACCGAATTAAATCAATGTTACTTTCTTTTAAAATAGTTATTTCATTCTTCAGATCATTAATCGAACATAGTAGTTGCTGAGTTTCTTGTTTTACAACCGCAGAAATCAAATCTTTCAAATCACCAATTTTCATAGTGACTACACTATCTTCTCCTCTATCGGGATTGGCCCTGGTACTCAAGGGCATTTTTGATAATAATTACTTTAACAAAATCAGAAACACACACCACAATCACTTAACAGCAATACACGTGTGGTATGCAGGACAGTCAGACTCAAACTCCTGACTGTGGTCTTTAATATTTTATATTTTATTGTATAAAATTTGTGTGATTCATTATACTTTATTCAAATAGCATTAGATATATATGTTGAGTAATTTATGGTAAATTGTGTGTTCTATTGCACAATGTATTACCATATTGTCAGAGAACCCTGATAAGCTGTGATGGGTAAGCTCTAGTAGAATTATTCCTTTCTATTATGAAACATTCAGTATCTACAACGTTACCAGAAAACGAAAAGAAGCGTAACTGCCCATATATCCTCAAAATTTAATTAAACTGCACTATTTATTGCAAACTTAGCGATAATTCGAACATAAACAAAATTAATGCATACATTGTGCATAAATTTACAGCTTCATCGTACTCCACAAGATTTTATTTGCGAAAGTGTATTAATACGGCACGAAGTTGAGTAATAACCTCGCGGAAGAATTTAAATTGCAGCGTTTACTGCACAATTTATGTTACGACGCGGTAAGGAAGTAGGAACGTTCCGGCATTGTTAATATAATTCTTCATTTTACGCCAACAGTCTGCAATTGAAGAAAGTATAATAACTAGTTAAATTCTTCACATCATCACGACAATGGACTTAATTTAAGGAAGAGATCGTATGGATTAAATCTTGAAATTTTATTCTTTACTGCGTCTTGCAGTGGAAACATGTAATTCGGTTTATTTGCTCAACTCGTTATTTTGCTAGCTTGTCGAAACTCTCTGGTAATCGTTTGCATGATACGCTGGTGGAATGAGTTCATCGTTTGAATTACTAGTGGAGATTTCTTTTTTAACTTTATACTTAGTTGACTTTGAACGACTTAAAGTAATATTGCCAAATTTTAAACTTTCAGATATTGGAATCAATTTAGATTATTCAGCACGGCTGATGTGTTACCTTATTTGCCTTTTCATCTAAAGGTTATCAATAAATAGAAATATCTAATATTCAAAGTAGCCCGATCTTTCTGCGATTTTGCATAACTTCCTAGCTTTTCATTCTGAATAACTTTTCTTAGTAACACTTTTGCATTCTGCCAACAGAAAAGGCACTTTACCTGAAACCAGTTTTGGTCAATTGCAAAGCCTACTTGATATTAAAAAATCAAAAGCAAACTAAAAATAAGTTACAGACCAACCAGGGTTTATTTCCTTAATATGAAACTCCAAATTAAAATTTTTCTGCCTGTTATAGCTATTGACACTTCAATCCGGGGATAATCTATATATAATATTTATAATAATAATTTACCATTTTTGCTTTATTCTTCTTTTTTTTGCTAAATGACGTTTCGGGTTCGGTTAAACCCTTCATCATTCATATCTATTTGAGAAGTATAAAAATTAACCATAAACTACTTACATTGGCTTACATTAATAAAAAGACTAGTAAAGTAGTTCACCCAGCCAATTAAATAGTCGTTTGATGACGGATTACATCCTAAAACAGCGGACCGGCTAAACCTCACCATCCTCCACTAATTTCGTACACACCTGTGGTTTGGGATCGTCAGTACACCCTGTATATTCCTTTTCCTTAATTCCTGCCTCTCACTTGTAAAAAGTAGTTGATTTGATAACGGATTACGACCCACCGCAGAAGACCTGCTAAACCCTCCAATCCATTCATATCCATCAAGTATCGATAATTTACATACTTGATAACCGACGTCTTCCGAATAATGGTTATTACATTAATTATAATGTTAATTAATAATGTTTTACCATTTCTTCGATCCCCTTTGTGCGTATTTCACACCAAATTCGTCGTCATTCAAGGTTTCGATGTTTTGATGTTCGGTGCAAGACTACCTGCTGATCACCGGCAATATTACATAATCCGACCCTTTTCGCCGGCGCGCGGGAATCGGCCTTGGGCATTGTCGGTCCGTTACCGAAAATTGTGAAAAATCGAAATTTCGGAAACGGTTTATGCGTTTTCCCGCTTTTAACGACGAACGGGGATACCCCTAGTACCAGACCGGATCCCTTGTAACAAAACGTACCGGCTAGAGGCGTCCACGCTGCTAATAGCGTACTGCTTTTGGAAGCCTTTTAGTATTGTTAATGATTTTGGTTTTAACAAACAACTCGTCAAAAAATTTTGACATTGGTATTGATAATGACATAAATGCTATCTCGACAAAATATTATGTAAATAAAAAGCTGATGATACAATGTAGGACTAGATTTGTAAAATTTAGAAATAAAAACTACTTTTTTTAGATGCAACACATCAAATTGAGGTTTTATTGAAAAACTGTTAGGTATTTAGTGAATCGCGCCCCGTGATTTGTGAATGAATGTGAATATAAGATTTATTTATTAATATACGTCGTATTTGCTAATTCTCTTCACAATAATGTTTTATTATTCTTATTTTGTATTCTCTAATGTTAAAGTTTTCCACCGCAGCGCTGTGAGCGCAAACCTGTTGGTTTCAGTTTTTTTCTGCCAACCGACTAGGGGGAACCAATACAAGAAGTACCAATAAAATTTTGCTTTCTTTGTCTTGTGGAACATTGATTCATAATATCAAATGTACACCGAATAAACTAATTTCGTTCATTAATGCTCTTATTGAGATGAAGCAATTTTTGAGAGCGCTTTTTAGTACCCCGCTTCCTGAACCTCACTTAATTATAACATCCCCAAAAGCCATCCAATTAAGCAAATTAATTCCTCACACCCCACCAAAGCGATTGATAAACGCCATTGTCCAGCCAAGCGGTTTGCCTGCGTTAATCGTCAGACCCGACATTTGACGCAACTTCCATTCGCCCGTCCTCACAAGAAGCGACCCCGAAGCGATATATTTTTACACCGACAGTTGAGTCGTTTCACGAATAGCTTTCAAATTGGGAACGTAAATGACTGATTAAAGTCGAAGATAATGGAAGAGTAACTCTCTCTGGAGGCGAAGACACCCCATCCAGGAGAGGTCCGGAAACCCGGACCACTTCACCCATAATTTCAAAACTTAGCATTCAGATTACTCTGGAGGCAAATGGGGAAAGGGTGAACTTTGTACGGGAGATGCTATTGTGATGCCAGACACCTATTCTTTGCTCCAATACGTTCATGTACACAGTCCACGTTTTCCATTGTACCTCTTATAATAGTGAGAAAGTCAAATGCAAATTAAAAGCTTTGTTGTCATTATAATAATTCATTCTAGATACATTGTGTACTATTATAATTTATACCTCATAGAAGGGGCACTACATTTCCATTGGATATTTTGGATTTCGGCATTGAAATAGGCGAATATATTAAATGCAATATATTTATATTCATGCTTAAATCTAATTAAACAAATTTAGGCAAAAATACACATTAATAAACTAAATAACTATGGAACATGGAGAAACATGGATATACTGGATCATGGTGGTCAGACTTATGATGATCACTTTGTAACGACGGCGACGTTCGTTCGATTCGATTCGTCGTTACAATAAAGTTTCAACCCCACAGTTATAGCTGTGAATGTGAGAGCGAGGTGTTCCTAGGGTTCTGATTGTAGTGCGCAACAATTTAAACAGTGAAAGTGTGTTATAAATCAAACATTTATTTTCATAAAACATCTCTCTTATACATTTTCCATGGCGGGGTAGAACTAATGCCTTAGAGTATTGAAAATGATGTACATACATGTGTAAGAAGTGTAATAAAAACTGTTGCAAAAACAGAAAAACGAAAATAACTCAAACCATATAAAATAACCGTCATACAACCGAAAAGGAACCTATTTTATTACCATAATCGAAACCGATATCTTCATAAATTTCTGTTCTAAATAACTGCTATGCAAAATAACGGTTCCTCATAACTGTTTTGAGAACCAAAATCGTTATGGTAAATGTTTTGAATCCCTGCATATGAATCTCTGGTATGGTGGACAAAGATGCAGCAGCAAACTGTTATAACTGAACTTAGCAAGATATGGAGGCTTGCGTATTTAAAAATAATAGGAGGCATGAGAACTATTGCTACAGCGCAAATGAAATGCCTCTTGGACCTTCCTCCTCTCCGTTTGGTGATAATGAAGGAGGCAAGAATGGAGCATCTCAGCTTGCGAGAAATACCAAGTGCCAAATATGCGGGATCGGACCACAACAATGTTGTCCATCAAGTGGAAGACAACTTCTGCGGAATGAGACCACATAATTTCGACATATTGATTTAACAGACATTTCCAGGTGGAAATCACAGATCGGATAAGCTGCAACCAATCCAACTAGAGAAACAGGCTCGGTGAAGTGATCTAGTTTAGAGATGGATCAAAAGCGCAGAGTGGGACTGAAGGTGGAATATACAGTGAGGTGAGAAATACTATTCATTTGGAAAATATGCCAGCACCTTTGAAGCAAAACATAGCCGATATTGCATTGTGCAATAGAAATTAATCAGGGGGGTTATAAGAATAAACGCATCTGCATTGCAACAGACAAGCGTTAGTGATTGTGAGTGCATTAGGAAACTTAATTTACGGACCCAGAACTTGTTCTAGGGGTGTCCAAAATCAGGTAAGAAGTTTGGACCAAGAGAAGCATAAACAACACTGGAACAAAACAACCAGGTAAACTCATGGACCTTTATTGGTCATGCTTAATGAATTCTTTTACCTAAGAGGTAATGTTCTGTGCAATTGTAGATGCGGTGATCTGCAGGGTTTTTGGTGTAGGAATTCGGGAATTATTGACAGGCGACATATCAAATGATTCATGTTTCTACTAAGGTTACTTTCTACAACATGCTCAGCATGCAATGTCATGTTTAAAGTTCAATTTTCTCTCGTTTGTCCCGTGTAAGTATCTGTGTATGTATTTTTGTAAGTTCTATTCCATAATTCTGAATAAGAAAAGAGTGGAAATACACAGGTGTATATTACACTGAATAACATTGATAATATTATTGATTACAAGAATATTTTTTTTCTGATACGATACCTTTTAATTTAGAATACATATATTCCTGATAGCATTAAGCCGTAAATCAGGTATATTTGAACGTGAGTAAAATATACCGTTTTTACAATATGCCCTAGGTTTCCTCGAATAAACATCTGCGTATCATACAAAATCAAATTTATGGTTGTGATTGTCTAGACTTCGCTAAGTTTAAGTCCCTTTTTTGTATTAAAGCTGCGATGTTTTGTACTTTTACTTGACTTGTGTTAAGATGTATCACACAGTTAAATTTCACCATTAAAATAATTAATTACAGTCACAAAATTCATCATTGTCATCCTCCATTAATTTTGCCGTGTCAACAACAGCTAATCCATGCAAGTTCCCTTGGGGTTTTAACTCAGACAATGGTTATCCTGCATTGATCAGCTAGGTCTACCGCGACTACTAACCGAGTCTTAGGTTCCTTAATCCGTACAAAACTCCCTACCGTCCCAAAATTTATTCGGAAATATCCGCTTCCGTAGCGTTCTATCTCATCCAGCAGTAAATTCTTTTTTATCGCTTAATTCAAGGGTTGCTTCCTCTGGAGTTCTCTACTCTTAGTTTCTGCATTGTTTTCAGTTTTAATAAGGAATGCGAATTGGGTTCAAATATTTTCGTTTGCCCTCATTTATATCCGTAAGTTTTAATTTAAAGATATTTCCTATGGTAATGCGCACCAGAATATCAAAACGAGTATCTCGTCAGGCGATTTACGAATTTATTTTATTAACTCTCGTTCGGAACTTTCTGGCACACGGTATTTTTACAGCCGTCTATTTACATAATATATGGTGATTTATAGGGTAGAAAAGGGTCCAGTTATCGTTCAGGGTAATAACAATCATTTTGTCGAGTCAGCAGGGCTGAACGTGTTCTACGAAACGTGAATATAAATCAGTGCTAAGTTTGTATTTGTTTAACTGCTGCATGTACCTGGTCGACCCAATGTGATTTTAGAGTCCATGACTATAAGTTTCTATGATTATTATTAATATTGACAAGGTTAAATAAATCCTACACAAAAACAAAATTCCTTACAATAAAGATTTATAGAACCACATTATATTGTCTTTCGCAGAATTAATTGATATCTCTATTATAAAGATTTATGGAACAAATTCAATGTCTTCTTCTATTCTTCTTTACATAAATCTGTTAAAAAAATGTAATTAAAAGTGACATCAGTTACTTTTTTGTGATCTTCATTTTTACTTTCAATTATCTACACATGAAAGGCTACAACAGGACCTGGAATCGCTTTCCGCAGTTCTATGTACCCTGCTAAGAGCAACCTTAGGTATAGGGTACACGCCAAACAGCTGGAAGGAGACCAGGATAGCCTTCATTCCCTAGCAGGGCAAACTGCCCTATACAGAAGTGAAGTCGTACCGGCCCATCAGTCTCACCTCATTTCTTCTCAAAATCCTGGAAAATATAATTGATAGGCACCTAAGGGATTCGGCTCTGGCAAAATTGCTTCTTCATGAAAACTAGTATTCTTATTAAACGGGAAAGTTGTGTAAGTAGGCTAGCTGGACGAGTACAAATTGCCTTTGGCTACAAAGACATTGAGCTAAGTACTTTTCTAGACATCAAGGGCGCCTTCGACAGGGCGTCTTCTCCGTCGATGGAAAGGGCACTGCAAAAATGGAAAGTTGAGCCAATTGCTGGCGAGGTGGATCGGCTCCATGATAAGAAACATAACGGTTCATGTATCGCAGAACCTCTGCAATGTAAAGGCAACCGTGATGGCTAGCTGCCCATAGGGTGGAGTGATGTCACCCTTATTATGGTACCTTGTGGTGTATAGTTTGCTTTCTGACCTACGGACGACTGGTCTCATTATGCTATCACCATCATGGTCTGCGGAAAGTTTGAGGACGTGGTGTCCGCGCTCAAACTTGTGGAGGGTCAACAAGAATTGCTAAACGTAAATTCTCGGAAAACAACCATGGTTCCGTTCACTTGTAGGAGGAAACCTCCAAAATTCTACTGTCCAACAATCTTCAGCTCGAAGATATTCGCACCTGGTGAGGTTGAATACCTAGGACGCAAAAGTTGACGTACAAATACACCTGGAACAAGTGACGAACAAAGCCACGAGGGCCTTCTGGGCCTGTGGAGGAATAACTAGTAAAACGTGGGGGCTGAAACCTGCAATAGTATACTGGCTGTACACGAAGGTTATAGTACCTTCTGTAACCTACGCCTTGCTAGTCTGGTGGCATAAAGCTAGTCTGGGCTACGCGCTAAGCTCGCTCAGTAAGATCTAGAGTTCTAGAGGATTGCCTGCTTACGCATCACGGATGCCATGACCTCGACGCCGACTGCAGCCGTGGATACCATTCTTGGGCTACCTCCGCTCCGATTGGTGTTGCAGTCAAAAGCTACCCTGGGAGCATACAGAGTAAAATGCAGTGGGTGTAAAGGTTTCTCTGGCAAAACCGGAGGCAATACCAGCATCTTCAACTACATCGAACAGGCAGTACCACTGTCCACAAGGACGGACAAGATTCCGTCTTCAGCTTCACTAGGAAATACCTTGTAAATATTTCTAATAGTGAGACTGCAAAAGCTTACGTCCGCAAACGGATGCGAGGTTCCCATCGCTGGTTTGTGGATGCCTCGAAGACGTCGAATGGCATACCCATATGGATGTGGAGAAATAGAGAATAGAGTGGCGAAGCCGTCTTCTTTTTGATTTAAAGAATTTTCCCTTTTATCACGTCTCCACTCCAATAAATCTTTTACCTGGAAAAGTTGATGCCAGACGAACAGGCGCCTGTCCGAACGGTGAGTAGTTTTGATAATCACTGCGCTTTAGACGACGACATTACTTAAGTCGGGAGGTGTACATGTACCGTTCTAATTTGACACTTCGTAGGGGCGGTAGGCTTCAATTGTTTTCCTTGCGCTAGATAATGATGGTAATGTCTCCTTCTTAAGCAATCGCTTGGTAGTCCCATTATGTTTATTAAAGTAAAGTAAAGTAAAGTAAACTTTATTTCCAAAGACCATAAAACTATAATATAGGAAACGTCAGAAAAGAAAGCAAAAAGTTAATGGTAATAATAATGAATGACATTACTCTTAAAGAGATTATTAAAAACAAAAAATAAATGAATGTAGTGGTAATAATAATAATAATAGTAATAATAGTAAGGAAATAATAATAATTATAAAATATTATTAGTTAAATTTATGAATTAAAAACTCATGTAGGGAATAAAACCCATTCACCATCAATAGATCACGCACATGGCGTTGAAAACGTACACGTGGAAGATTTTTCAGATCTTTTGGGAGTTTGTTGTATACCTTAATAGCGAGAACCTCCGGGGACTGCTGAAATAAAGTTAATCTAGACTTGGGCAACGCTAAGTCATTTCTACATCTAGTAAGGTAGTCGTGTTTGTCTTTGTTAAGTTGAAATTTATTAATATTGTCATAGGCATGAAGTGCAAGGTTAAGAATTAAGATGGAAGGTAAAGTTAATAATTTATAACGAATGAAAACTTGTTGACAAGACTCGAAAGCTTTTAAACCAATTAAACAACGAATAATCCGTTTCTGACAGATGAAAATGTCTTTAGCCAGGACTGAATTGCCCCAAAATATAATTCCATAGCTAAGCCTACTAAAAATGTAGGCATGATAAACATTAAGTAACTGCTGGCGAGTTAACACTGATTTTAAATTACGGATTAAAAAACACAAAGTATTTAACGTGGGAAGCAAATTCTCACAATGTACTTTCCAACTCAAATGTTCATCAACCCAAACTCCCAGAAATTTAGTTTGTTCGGATCTGGTAAGTGGCTTATTATTAAGTGAGAGATTTAAATAAAAGTCATGTGTAGGCAGAAGCTGGTAAGGATGAAATCGTAAGTAGGAAGTTTTATTTTCATTGACATGAAGTTTATTAATTGCAAACCATAATGATGTGTCTTCCAACAAACTATTGCAAGTATTACCCAACCTGTGAGTATCTGTGTCGGCAATTACCAGGGCAACATCGTCTGCATACATAGTAATGGACGCTTTGTCAATATTTAGGGGCAAATCATTAAGATAAAGTAAGAAAAGCACTGGTCCCAAAATGGAACCTTGAGGAACTCCCACATCATTAGGTAAAATCTCTGATGCAAAATTATTAATGGAGTTGTTACTCTTGTACGAGGTATTAACATATTGGGTTCTGTCTAGCAAGAATGACTCTATCCAATCTAAGGCTTTCCCCCTGATACCGTAAGCAGGTAGTTTATTTAATAGAGTATTATGACAAACACAGTCAAAAGCTTTACTTATGTCAAAGAAAATACCCACAGGATAAGAACCATTTTCAATAGCAACAATGATTTCCCTGAGAAGAGCGCTAAGAGCGGTAGAAGTAGAGTGACTTTTTCTAAAACCATGTTGGTAATCAGAAATAATAGTAAAACTAGTAAGAAATTTCTCGAGTCTGTCTAAGAAACAGTATTCAAATATTTTGGAGAAACAAGATGTTAGTGCAATGGGGCGGTAATTTTCAGGTAGAAATTTATCACCTTTTTTAAAAACAGGTACTAGTTTAGTTTTTTTAAGTAACTTAGGAAACTCTCCTTGTTCAAAGGACATATTAATCAAATAAGTCAGAACGGGTACAATTGCAGTAAAGACTGCTTTCAGAATGTGTGAAGGGATACCGTCAGGTCCAGTAGAGAAAGAAGTTTTTAGTTTAAAATGTAAAAGGTTAGCAAGTTCATAAAAAGAAAATGGTTTTAGGAAAATAGTTTTGTTTACAGTAGTTGGAAGTTTATTGTGAGCGGTGGTATCAGGTAACTTCTCATAAATGTTTAACGCCATCCTAGTGAAGAAGTGGTTAAAGTAACTAGCTATAAGTTTATTCCCCTTGTCACTTAATAAACACCATTGCACCATCGAAACAGGGTATTTGGAAGGAATTATTCCATATAATTAGGATATTTCGTCCCTCAATTTACTATTTGTAACGTATTAAATGTTAGAATCTCATTTACAAAAAAAAGGAAGATTTAGTGCATCCATTCAAATTAGAGCTAAGTTCTATTAGGAAGCTCGCGAGTCACGAAATTAATTTCGCCTAGGCTAGGCGGAGTACAGCCGAAGAACCCTCCATATGAAAGCAATTTCTTCCTTGGTATATTACGTTAGTATACCGGAGCGTCGTCGGCGGCGCGTCATTCACCGCTCCTCGGAGCGTCTTCTGCACGTGTATGTACTCTAGAATAAGGGAAGCAGACCGGGAGACCGTTCTCTGTGTGACAAAGTCCCGTTCCAGATTAATCCCCGGCTTTATCAACTGCCGTAACTCAGCGAATGTGGGTGTGGGTAACGTACAATCTTTCCTGGTTCAACTTCGAATATCGCCGCTGACTCTCACCACTACCACCACTATTGCTACTACTGGCAAATAGTAGGTCGAGGTTGAACCCTAGCGGAATAGTATTGTAATATGAAAACGCCGTGGGATTCCCCGCTCCGTCGATCTCGTTGAATAGCGGCGTTCGTGCTCAAATTGAGCCAACTTGTCAACGAGATGGGACCTAGAAAGCCCTAGGAATCGTGACGGAGACGAGAAGACGCTGACGCCGAAACGTCGAATCCCTTTTTCCCCCTCACTAACAAGTGTACGGTCAGGGACACTAGGGCGGCTCGGGATTGGGATAATTAATTCAATTAAGACTTTCTTATGTACACTATACCACCCCATCATCGTCGACATCGAGAGGTTGTCTCCTCCGCGCGAACTTTAACGATGGAACCGTTGAAGTTTGATTCGTGTTTAGTTAATTTAGATAAAAGGAAAAATCAACAGCGGGCGTGCGAGCAGAGTTCGCACTCATTGCTATGCATTAAAATTTCACCCTTATTTCGATGCATTTAGAAGATTAACTCCTGGGCTGCGCGAAAGGATATTCTTTCTATTCCATAGTCGATGACTTGGCGCCGTAGTAACGGCTTGAATATTCGCGGATGTTAAAGCATGAAATGCGCGCTGAAGATTTTCATTTTGAAGTTTAAATTATATATGAATTAATCTTAAATGGTGCGACGGCAGCATTTCGAATATAGGAAACGATGTAAAATCCTTTACATAAAGGCGCAAAAGAAAATAAAGTTTACAACCCTTTGTATGGAAGCAAGTTTTGCTGTGACTCTGGCTTGCAGCGCTTTCTGCCACCATGGCATTGCTCCGTAGGTTATGGTTGGACGTACTACTACGAGGAATATACGGGATATCTCCCAAGATATCCCACATATTCCTCGGTCCATAAGAATAACCTTGTCTTGTGAGTAATCTTTTCCATATGTGGATTTCAGGTTAGTGTCTTATCAAAGTAGGACGCCTAGATATTTTATATTATCTGCAAATTCAAGTTTCACACCTTGAATAGTGGTTGGAACTATCCACTTTCCTCTTCCGGGCGAACGGTACTATCGTAGTTTTGTTCGGGTTGATGCGGAGGTTTCCCTGCTTCACCAGCTACAAATGGCGCTCAGTTTTAATCTCGGCTTTGCCAGTTGGTAGCAGGAACCTCTTTGAGGTTTATTTTTTTATTATCTAAAGTTTACAGTGACTCATAGTCACGCTTTGTACACTCGAATACGAGATATGTTTACAAGGTGCTATGGCCTAGTGGTAAAGCACAGTGAAAGTATGCGGTAGGACCATGGTTTGAATCCGGACGGAGCCGTTGCTTTTTATTTTTTTGTTTTAATCGTTTCAAGTTAAATATTAGAATGATAATAAAGATGAACAAAATACGTTCAATTTACATATACTGTCTGTAATATCAGAGTGGTAGGTGTTAATCATAATTATATAAATATATTTCGGTTAACTAATAGACAACAAATAGTTGTGAGATTTACACTTTATTTGTTAGATGTTAAAATGACAGCTGTTTCGCCGTACAACGTTGGTTACAAAAGAACAGGTTATTGTATATATGTAAAATGGATTTACATCAAGTAAACGCTAAATGTTTGGAATTAATTTTTACTTTGGATGAAATATTTGCATAATGTGCTATTTTTAGTTTTAACGAAATAAATTCATCGTTATCCTGTTACTACCCAATGCAATTAAGCGAAATGTATTCATTTGTGATTAATTTATTGCACACACCTAATTAAATACTTACATTACAGACATGTAAATTGAACGTATTTTTGCACTTTCATCATTATTCTTATATTTAACTAGAAACGGTTTAAATAAAAAAAAAAAGAATGAAAAAATGAAATCAGGCTTCGTCCAGATTTGACCTATGGTCCTTCCGCACACTATCATTCTGCTTTACCATTACCCTACTAGTAGCTTGTAATCCTATTTCGTATTGGAGTGTACTTAAGCGAGCCTATCACCCATTATAAGCTTTAAAAAAATCGTCTAAGATAAACACCTGGCTAATATTTTACACAAGTACTCCAAGAGGTTCCTACTACCAATTGGCAAAGCCAGGATCAAAACTGAGCTTAACATCTGGCGACCTCCCCTTGTTAGATCCTACTCAGATATTAGATTGAAATCTCTCATTTGTAATCTTAATTGATTCACTTATTGTTAGTATGATATTGACATATTCTGTATTCACTGCTATATAGTCGTTATCTATAATTGTTTGTAGTAGGGTACGTTTTTGTGTGACTTTGTTATTGGATTTATTAGCCTTTCCCCTATTCCCCTTTGTTCCAGTTTCTTATCAGTTAACTTATTTAATTTAAAATAGGGACGTGGGTCTTGTTCATGACAATATATCATTGTATTGCTGTCACACAAGGTGTAACTTGGGGACTTTCTGTGGCAGAATTCAACTTTAGTGGTCACGAAAAGGCGCCAGCTCTTCACTAACTGCAACAACTTACTAAGGCTATACGAATTTTGAGTATTACTGATGACATCACTGCGAAACTGCCGAGTATTCGCTATTGCACGTTCTCATCTAGAAGTAATATAATAAAAACAAATAAAAGTAGCAAAAATAAAAAATACCTGCTACAGAAATTTGTACTAAAGGTTATTAGTTTTGCTGTTACTTTTCATCGGGATTTCAGTGCCGCCGAGTTGAAGTAAACTAAAATTAACCTTTCTAATATTCGTAGCATTTGAAGGTGTGATATGGAATGTGAAATTTTGCAAAATATTTGTGCGTTTTGTGTGCTGACGTAAGCCAACAACTGTATCTTTAATTTGCCCATTATAATGGAAAAGGTGTTAAACTACTGTTACATGTTTATTTGATTTGTAGCTAATCACTTATATTTATATCTATGATATTAGATTTGGCCACTGTCTAAAACAAAATGGGTAATCCAAGCAAATATGGGCAAATGATAGCAACTAATTATCATTTTGTTATTTCGGCGCGGTTACACGGCTCATATATCACCATGAGGCATATATTACCTATAAATACGTATAGATCGGGTAATAATTAAAGATTTTCACAACATCTGGTGTCTAGAATTACCAAATATTAGTTTCCTAGGTTACTAAGGGCGTGAGCTTAATTAATTAAAGGGGGACTATTTCCACGAAAATTGAGCGCAAGGGTAGACGGAAACACTCAGGTAGAATTTATGTTTTTTCATCTAAATTGAACGAGAAATTTATGACCTAGTTAACGAACTAGATGTAGAAAATAGGTAGATGTGTTTCGTATTTTCGTAGATAAGCTGACAGGAGTCGGTAGAGTCGTAAAACTTCACCTTTGACGGTGAAATATAGAATATTGTATCTACTTAACGTTTGATAGTTACTTATAAAGTAAAGTAATTCCAGCAAGTCTAACCGCTTAAGTTTAATTGCGTTTCAAATAAATCCAATCAAAGAAATCATATATGTGAAAGAGGATTTCTTATTAAAGCAATGCAGCCTCCAGAAGTGCCCAACCAAACTATATGATTAATTTTTTTTGCGTTAAACAGAACTGGCCAAAATTTGTTTGAATAAACTCAGGGATAACGATAAATTAATACAGTAATACATAAAAGTTCGAAATAAATTGCCGTAAAGGGCAAGTTCAACTTTTAATGTGACCGCTTCTAAAGTTTTGCATTAAGGCCGTCTTGAAAGCAAATGACAACGCTTTCGATCTAAGGTGTCTGAGTAATGTAAAGGTTTAGAAAAAGTCACATTAAAAGTTACCTGTCGAGTTACTGAAGAAAATTGAATTTTTGGTTTTTCTAAAATATCTTCAAATTTAAAAAAAAAATAGGGTAATTTTGAAACAACATTTCTTGCAATTATTACATTTTGAAAAACATTTCCCGTTTAACAATTGTATCAAAATGACGATACCCTGTATAATTCTTTATATAGTTGACCGGGTTCAGGGGTACTTGGTTTAGCTAATCTTTTCTACCGGTGCTAAATAACATCAAAATTCAAAAGTTAGGTAATATGACGATAACCAAGTCGTTACAATTTAGAAAAATTCTAAAATGAAGGTATGTGGTCAATATGATCTGGTATTTGCTTTCTTTTATTTTTATCCACAGCCGAGAATAAAACTATCTGCAAGTGTTATATAAATTGAAATATAATAACGAATAATAGTAATAAGCTGTATTAAAAAGTTAATTCAAAAGAAAATGTCTGCTGTTCCGCTGTTTCCAAGCCTAGCCATCACTGAAATAGGTGAACGTTTCATTAAGTTTGTCCTGGCTTGAGGTGGCCTAAAGGTGCATTCGCTCCTAGAGTTCAAACGTGGAACGTGAAAACTGATATTCTCCAGAAGATACGGGCAGTCAATTTTGTTTCTAAGCAAATTCACCAAGAATTTACGACATAACACGTCACGACGTTCCGATAGGGACACCATTCCATGACGCTCCAGTAGCTCCAACTGAGGTATGCCAACTTCCGGATATATTCCGTCCAGTTTATAAGATAGAAATTTAAGGAATTTACGGTGAATTCTATCAAGCTGCAAACAATCACACGCATAGATTGGATACCAAACCGGTGGCGCATACTCCAGCTTGCTAAGGACATAAGCGTTGTATAAAATCTTCAAGAGATCAATGTCGGTGAAGTAACGCGATACACGCATCAGGAATCCAAGAGAACTGAAAGAACTTTTGCATACGGATGTAATTTGCGATTTAAAGGTGAAAGCACTATCAAAGAGAACACCAAGATCCTTACATTCAGTTCTTCTTTTCAGCGACGTATTATTAATTTTGTAATCCGCGATGATCGGTGACCCGACTCTTGCATATGACACGATGCTGCACTTCCCGACATTAAGATTAAGGCTGTTAGATGTACACCAGATAACAAGTTTGTTGATTTTCTTGTAGCAAGACGACGTCGCGGTTAGTTGACAGCTGTGTATATAATTTAATATCATCTGCGTAGGCGAGGACCGAGCAGGTAAGACATGTCAAGAGGTCATTGATAAAAATATTAAATAAGAGGGGGGCTAAATTTGAGCCCTGTGGGACACCTGCATGTAAGGTATATTCCGTAGATGCAAATCCGTTGTAAGAGACATAACACTCGCGTTTTGTTAAATAAGAACCCATTAGAGTAACAGCAGATGGAGTAAAACCAAAAGCTTCTAGTTTTGATAGGAGGAGTGAATGCTCTATTGTATCAAAGGCTTTAGATAGGTCCGTATAAATGACATCCACTTGACCGCGCTTGTCCAATGCTTCACTAACAAATTGTGTAAAACAGGTCAAATTGGTAGCTGTAGAACGACCAGTAATGAAGCCATGCTGATTGGGAGAAATATAGGATTGAGTACTGCTATAAATAGAGGAGTAAAGAATTTTTTCGTAGACCTTTGCAAAATTTGATAGAATAGATATTGGTCGGTAATTGGAAAGCAGGCTTTTATCACCCGATTTAAGATAACTTTACAGAACTGGAAAATTAAATTGATATATTATCCAAATTATTGAAATTTTTTTAAAATTTGAACTTTGTTCAAATAAATTTCTTAATCAGTAGTGCGCAAATTAAAAATGTTTACCGATGCAGCACTGACAGCAAAGAAAAAAACGAAAGACGTTAACATCTGGTGTATTTATAGCTACGAGCCCTTTAATAACTATTTACACAATTGGAAATAGAGCATAAAGTGTTTTATGTGTAAGTGATTGTCAATCTCTATTTTTAATAATTATTTTAACTAAAATCATTTATATTTCGTTTAAATTATTTGAGTATAGCTCTAAAAAAAAAATATTTGTGAATAATTTTCTAGAATTTATTTGTAAATGAAATTGTTTGTGAAGCACTTTTCGATATAATTTCATTACTCATATAATTACCACGACTAATTTTATTCGAGTATTCGATAGATGCCCAACTTTGTTAAGCCCTGAGTTATTAAATATCGTGTCAAGGTAATGCAATTAAAAACTACATATATAACAAGTAATGAAATGCAGTTTGTGGAATTTTGGCTTTATTATTTAAAGCGTAGTGTATTATAATAGTCTTCCTCAGTTGCAATTCAGCATGATTTAATAATAATAAACTATAATAGTCGAAACGTATAATAATGTTTTAATTGACAATGTGAAGATCACAACCAAATCACAAAACTAAAATTCCACAAACTGCACTCCATTATTAGTAACCTACTGGCTACTAAACTTATGATTCCTTTCAACTATATAACAAGTTATAAAATAAAATATTCAATTTCTACCACCTTTTGTTTTTGTATTGATTGTAAATGTCATTTTAAAATATATTCATTTCATTTCATTCTCTCGCGATAAAATCTGAATAGCTACCGTACGATTATATATTGCTTCAACACTTTTCATTTCTCGCAATTTATGTCAGTCGTCTCAGAACGAGTACTTACCACCAAAGACGTCACATCGCAGGGTGAAAGACGCTCCCTCGGAGAAGGGGCCGACTACAGATGTCAACTCGTTTCCATTTTCATCCGTTATTACGATTTTCTTCGGGGGAACTGGAAATAGAAGAGTCTGGGATGAGTGTCGTTTGAACAAATATCAAAGCAGCTATTATTCTGATGTGTATAAAAAGGGTTGTAGGGAATTCACCATTATATATTGTGCCAGGGTAAATACTCGAGGAAGCACAGTTCTTGGAAATAAATGAGCACAGAATGTAAACAGATTAAATGATGTCGTTAGATACAAGGCATACCTACACCTACAGGGCATCCTATTAGGTATAAGAAATTAAGGAGCTTTGAATGTATAATTGCTTCTATATTTAATTTTTGTTTATGGAAATAATTTGCGCATTTTTAATTTCAGACTGAATAGATACATAATTACATACAGGGCTGTTATAAAGTTTTATTATTTAAGTTTATATTTGATTTGACGATCAAATTTAGCAGATAAAGGCGCAATAGTGTCTCATACAACCTGTGTCAGGTACACACAATATGAGATGTTTTTTCTTCTTATGAACTTCTATATAATTGTAATAATCTAGAAAGTTTAAGCATCTTTAAAACCTTGTTGAGGCTCATAGAACGCATTTTTTTCTCTACTATACAGTACTATACGCATTTAAAATTGAAAGAGACTAGTCTAAAAATCATAGTTCCAGATAACTAATATTTCAAACAAATAATTTCTCTGGTTAAAGGATTCTGTTATTTGACACTATCTGTTATAAAAACTTTTTCAACAAATTCGAAAGTGCTTCACTTTCACAGTACTTGAATCTATCCACCTGCTCAAATTCATAATCCCCTATCTTTATTCTTCCATCGTTTTGATTTTTGCCAATCTTCATTATTTTTGTTTTATTTTGGTTTATCTTTAGCCTAATTTTTCCTCCTTCTTCGACCATTTCCTCTAACATTTTAGCCATTACTGTTCTTTGCTTTGTAATAATAACTATATCGTCAGCATAGGCAACTATTTGTCCTCCACCCGTTCTGAGGTTGCCTTTGTTTATATCCCTCATCACATATTGCAGCGCTAGATTAAAGAGAGTTGCCGAGAGTGAATCGCCCTATTTAACTCCTCTGTTGATTATAAAGAACTTGAATTTCTCATAGTCATTTTTATCAGGTTTCTTAGTTAACTCTCTATCCCCAATTCTTCTAATGCTGTTATTAATTTCTCTCTTTTAATTGAGCCGAAAGCCTGTTGAAAGTCTATGCATTTCTACCTCCATCTTATGTTGTAAAGTTTTTTCCAGTATTTGTTTAACTATGCGAATCGCATCTGTTGTTGATCTTCCTTTAATAAATCCACATTGATATTGCCCTACTATACCTTTTACTCTCCTCGCCAATCTCTCCTGGATAATTGATGTCAAGATCTTATACGCAACATTCAATAACGTAATTCCCCTATAGTTATTACATATCTGTTGGTCACCTTCCTTATGTGCTGTTATAATCTTTTCTTTTACCCATTCTACAAGCATTTTCTCCTCATATTTTTTTATGAGCAAATATAAATGCTCGTGCAACACCTCTCCTCCATATTTAAGCAGCTCCATATTTATTCCGTCTTCTCCTGGGGCTTTTCCATTCCTAGATTTCTTAATAATTTCGCTCACTTCCTGTTGTGTTGGTTCTTCTACATCTGTTCCTTCACTTTTTCTTTCTTCTGCGTCATCTTGCACCACATCTACTCCTGTCTCAGTTAAAAGTTCTTTAAAGTGGTCTATCCAAACCTGTTTATATTGATTTTCTTCTTCCACAACTTTACCCTTTTTATCTTTTATTCGACTTATTTTAGTTTCGTATGTTTTATTTAGTTCGCGGATCTTTTTAAAGTATCTCCTTGTGTTCTTGCTTGTTTCCTCCTGTTCAATTTCCAATATATTGTCATCTATCCATTTTCTCTTGGACGTGGTGAATGTGGAATGCATAAAAGCTGATAAAGGCTATTCTAAAAAGTTTCCCTGACAACGTTTTCATTTTTCTTGAGGAAGAAGGGTACTTTGCTCTTGAGTTTGTTTTAACTTTAAGTGTCTACCTACCCTGCAGAAAAAAATGCGTTAAATGGGTATAAAGTAGAATTTGAAGTTGTCATATTATAATAAATTTCCAATAATTTAAAAAAAAAAATGTAGACTTTGCGAACACTTGATAGTCTTCTAATTGAAGCATCTACAGTTTTTTTCTTAATAAAATTAAATTAGTTAGAGGCAAACTAACCGCATCTCACTATTTTCAGCGAATACCGACTTTGCTTTAAATGAAATATCGTTGACAAGAGACATCATTAGCTGAATGCTTGTTAGTAATCAAGGAATAACATTTCCATTCCTATCTGCTATTGGTCTGCCGCGTCCACTATTTGTTTGACTGTATTAATTGCGTTTGCTGTTGATCGGCTTTTTGAAAAATCCATATTGATATTGTCCGATTAGTTCTTTCGTTTTCATTTGCAATCTTTTCTGAAATAATGTAGGCAGTATTTTGAAAGCTGTGCTTAACATAGTAACATTGGTAACGGTTACATAATTTATGGGTTTTAGCCAGCTTTAGTTCTGATATTCTTTATATTCGTCTTTTTTTGGTATGAACACACGGTGTATCTCATAATCTTTCTAAATACTGTATACGTAAAATTGAATGTGTATGTTTTAGAACATAAAGAAAATAAATTTTCGAGATGTAGAAAGAATTCCCAAGCTTATTCAAAATTCTTTATTTGGAAAATTAGGTTAATTTCAGCTCAACAAAATAATGTTTTTTTTTATTTCCTTTTTAATTAAAACGTTTTGACCATCTTTTTCAAATAACATACAGCAACAAATAGATAATTGCCCTATACCATAACATTGAATTAGGTAGATCCGTTCTGGTAGAATAAGCATAATATAATAATAACATTTGTGATATTTCACAGTGGTATTTACGAAATTTAATGTGAGTTTTAGAGTACAGAAAACACTACGTCTACTTAAATAAAAATTTTTTGACAAGTGTCAAAACTTTATTTTATATTTATTTTCATAGCACACTTAAAAAATAAAACAACACAAACATTTTCTTGGCATACTCCTTGGCACAACTTATTAATCTGAACAACTTTTCACAACAAAATTTCATCGTATTTCCTGCAGAGAAAGCACTTTATTAGTGGAAAGAATAACTTTTTTGTAGATTTTCAAGGCATGCTCGATCTGGTTAAAATTATACTTACTTGCATAGTTGATTATTCCGAATAACTATTCTTAATAACATTTTGTCGTATCTCCTACAAAAAAGGTACTTCATTAGTGATAAGAACTACCTTTTTGTAAATTTCCAAGGCATGCGTGATTTTTGAAAATTAAAAGTATGGCACAAATTACTTTCTACCCAAGCAGGGCTGAACCCCAGAAGATGAAATTTCAACTAAAAAATTTACAGACTCTTATACCTATTCATGCGTCGATCCGGGGACATACTGTACAATAAAAAAAAATGATATATTAATTGAAAATTGTGGTCGAAACGTGTTAATTAAAAAGGAAGTCAAAGAAAAGAAAACCATCATTTTGTTTTAATTTCATATTAGCCTAATTTTCCAAATAAAGCATGCATATTAATAAAGCTACATTCAATTTTCACAATCCAGTTGGTATATTTCCTGTAAAAAATACGCTCTTAATGGTAAAAATACATTGTATCTTCTGCAAATGATGTAAAAATCATCCTTAAAATTACCAAATTACCGTAATAATATTTACGTACATTTTACAGTAATGTTCAATTGGAAAATAACCGTGCTGAATAGTATTATTGCCATCTGATTTTACGTGTATGTATGTATGTGTGATATTAGGGTGATAGTACACTGCGACCTAAAAGATCTATTGTGTCCCCTCTTCTCGCTGTATTTACAGCTGGCCGTCCAGTTCGATTCCTTTTAAGAAGTGCAGAATATCCGAAGGCCCCAGATTAGGTAATTCTCCCTCTTCGACTTCACATGCTCCCAGGTGCAGCGCCCTTGAGTTGCACAGTGGAACACAGTTTGTGAGTAGATGGATGGACATTTCGTCCTGTTCCCCACAAAATCTACATTCGGCTTCCTTCGCTATTCCAAGCCTGCTTAGATGTCCGTTCAGTTTACAAGGGCCTGTAAGGATCTCTGTCAATATCCGAATATTATTTTTACTCAGGTTGATGCATTCTGCAGATCTCTTCTGGTTATAGGTACCCAGAAGAGTTTTAGCTTGCCTCACTCCCTGGAGATTCTCCCAGTATTTGGATTTTCTCTGCTCTACTTAATTTTTCAGTTTCTCCAGTGTTATGCTGCTACTTATCCCACAAAAAGGTTCTGGCCCTACAAAAGGTGTTCTAGCTCCTCTCTTAGCGAGATTATCTGTTATTTCGTTTCCTTCCACTCCCGTGTGTCCCGGAACCCACAATAGGGTTACCTTGTTCTTTTTGACTAGCTCGTTTAGTTTTTGTAGACACTCTCAAACCATTTTGGAGCTGATTATGTTTGACCTCAGCGCCCTAATGGCTGCTTGACTATCAGATATTATGATAATCTCCTGCTTTTCATAGCTTCTGTCAATGTTGACCTGGACACATCTTTCAATAGCGTGTATTTCCGCCTGGAAGATACTTGGGTACATCCCCAAGCTTTCGAAATATTTGGTTCTTGGCCCATATATCCCTATTCCAGTTCCCTCTGCCGTTTTGGAGCCATCTGTGTACCATTTAATGGCGTTTCTATTGAGTTTCGAAATGGTATCTCTATCCCATTCACTCTTAGTGCTAAGCTTTGTGGTAAAATCTTTCACAAAGTTGAACTTCCTTGGCATGTCATCTCGGGGCATGTCCCAGATTTGCTCACCTGTAGGAGGCTGAGGCCTATGCCTAGCCGTTCCTTCCCTGATCATCCTACGTGTGGTCTTACGTGTATGTAAAATTACTTTGCTCTTGTAAAATTTCATAGAAAATAATGAGTTCATGCTTTATCTTAATTTTCTATGTAATAAAAAAGATTCTGTAAAATCTTTTTTATAGTGTACTGAACAATACGAATTTCAATTTACGTGAAAGACAATTATCGTAATTTATACAATTTTTACACTCCTTGGTTTCACATTCCAGTGAATATCGCATGTTTATAATAATAATAATATCAATTTATTGACATACGAATATATAGGTACATATAATTATTATTATTATTATTATTATCATATCACATATACATATATCAAACACACTAAATCACCGTGTGGGTGTTCTTCTTCTAGCCTTCCACCACGTCCAAATTTTTATAAGTTTCGCCAAAAGTATAATTTATTTGCATCGATGTACATTCAATTTCTCAATTTATTTCCATTTTATATTTATTTCCATATTATAGGAATTTATTTTCCATTTAATGCTCAACCCTTGCTGTTTGATGTGCGTAACGCTAATATCAATTACTCTAGAACAAATACTAAAAAAGTAAACCAACTCCCGAGTAAGCCCTTTTCTCCTTTTATCGCAGGTCAAATCGCAAATCCTTTATTGACGAGTGGGGGAGTGAAATTGCCTAGTTATTGGAACACCCGACAAACTTCGTTTTATCTGACCTAATTTAGCTTCTATGTACCCGACTCTGAAAGAGAGGGAAAGAAAGGGCAGAGATTTTGAGATCTCCATTCCTTATACGGATTTTACGACGAAGGACTTCTCGGGAAGTACAAAATAAAGGGAATGGTAGAATTTACTGCAAGGAAATACATAAATAAGGCATTAATTGTATCATATCTCCGAACATTATCGTCCTTTCTTCGGATGATGTTTCGTCGGTTCGTCGATATAGGAAACGCCGAAATATCTATCTCTTCATTTATCTTCGTCCTTTATCGGCTTAAGGGGTAGCTTAAGTAACTGGCGATGCGCGCTGTTAAAGAGGTCACACGTTCCTCTTAATATCCTCCGTTCGAAGGCTCCTTATTATATTCAGCGTCGGAGAGCCCTTAGTCAGTAGAATAAGGCAGAGCAGTAAGGTGATGGGACTCGGACGAAAGTTAATATTCATTTTAAGAGCGTTCCGGGAGAACGGAATGGAAAGAGGATGGGTGGAGCATGCAAATATCAGAGTTGACTCGACTCACACCCAAGGTCATCACCTCATCTGTTCTTCGTCTCTGCAGATGGTAAAGTTTTCATTAGATTTTACGCGAGGGCATCAAAATCTTAACTGCCGGCTATTATGGAACGCATTACTTTTTGTCGTTCCGTGTTCAGCCAGGTATGCTTTTTTCCGGTTCGAGCTTTATGCTAGCGTGTCAACGAGACGGCTGCTCGCGCGCCGCAGCGACGGACGGCGATGTGCCGGGGAAGACGGTGTAGCGTGAAAAATTGTCGCTTTTTACGAGTGTAATTGTTCCGCCTTTCTCGTCATTTGTACCCGCTAAAAAAGCGGTACAAATTTAATTTCCCCTTTTAAAAATTAGATGCGTCTATTTTGCCCGGTAATTTCTCGCTCTTTACCTAACGCCGCGTCGTGCTTGTCGATTTATTATTTCAGTTTGCACGGCGGAGTGGCGCTGCACATAGTATACGATCCATTCAAAATGTGTAAACAGTGAAATAGCCTGTAAAAATCTTGATAGGCTCTCATCTAATGTTCGCATTGTATTTAATAGTTTGAATCTCATGTTCTTCTCATTGGGTAACTATTATTAATAAATTGGTCTGTCAGTGACACTAAAATTGAAATGGATAGATTGCCCCGATAAATAATAAGCAATGTAATAATAATCTATTTGCAAGGAATGGGTGCTGATTGATTGTCAATGAGTGTTATTCGTTGTGACAACAAATTATATAATATACAGGGACTGGCAGAGATGTAGGACGTTTTTAAAATGATTATAACAAAGTGGTTTATGTTTTCAGCACGGTTAATATGTGACTGTTGAGAGATGCCATTTTTTAGTTTAGTTAATACCCCCGATACTCTTTTACACGCCAAAAATTGAACTAGTGCTGCTATCTAACCTTACCATGCACAACTATAATATATTGAGTCAATCCCGTCGAGTCATGCTCACCAATTATTAGTGATACGCAAGAAATACAACTTCAGTTTATTGAATTAATGTTGGCAAGTATTGCTCCAAAAACGTAATGTCCAAAATACGGCTAACCTTAATCATTTCGTGTTAGATACTAGATACCTTGTTTGGTGGGAATTTGAGAAAGATTTCCGATTGTCTTTATTAGATTTGTTATAATATCCCAGGCTTACCTCACCATGATGACGATTTTGCAGCTTTTCCCGCTAACACTCCTCAGTTGCAGTTGCCACGCTAATAGTTTTAAGACATCGTCCTCTGTGCTCTTTGAAACGTAAGTAATAATTTTTTGTTTTTAAGTAAAGTTACTAGATTTGATTAAAGTATTCGTAAAGTATTTATAAATATGCCTTAGATGCGCAGATATTGCAAATATCTTGGGTGTCCCAGTGTTTATAGGGTTAAGGAATCAATTCGTTTTCATAATTTCCAAAAGCATCTACCAACGCTGAAAATTTTGAAGGAAATATGTCATCTAGATGATTTTGCAAAGGTACAAAACTTTCGAATATGCTCTGGCCACTTTCGTAGTAGTTCGGATTACAATAATCACTATTTAAAGATGTATCTTAGTCGTGACGCTGCCATTTATGCAACCATTTTAAATGCTAATGAATTATCTCCATCATCACGTACTTATGGGAACCGATCAGGTAATTGACATCTTCGAATTCATGTCTTCCATCAATAGATCAGGGTTATTGCATGTCGGTTACAGTTTCTTCATCTTGTGACTCACACAAAATAAAGAGATATTATCATCAAATTTAAAAGAATTGCATTTAGATTCTTTCACTTCAACTACACATCCTTCTCTAAGTTTTCGGAAAACTAAAGGCATTTTAATTGGGTTGGATTAAAAAAAAAATCGACTTTCTTCTACTTAGTCTCAGATGTACAACATTAAAAGAAAAACATGTTCCAAACTGTCAAAAGCTAGATTTGAAATTAGGAAAAAAAATATTTACATTAAGTCACTTTTAGATTGTTCGAAAACTGCTTTTCTTAATACCCTTGAGAATGATCTTAACATGATAGCAAAAAACTTCTTCGAAAGCCAACTACGTGGTAAGACGTGGACTACTAAAGATAAGCTGTCAGGTTTATCTATGTACAAAAGAAGTCCAAAGTTGTACAGATATATTCAGCAGTTTTTCCAGCTTCCTTCAATAAGACTTTGCAAACCTCTTTTTCTAATGTCCCCTTTAATACTGGTGTTAATGTTTCTATCCTCGATTATTTGAGTACCCAAGTAGCAAAGCTTAGATTGCTATTGTTGCCTTATGCTTGAATAGATATCTCTTTCATCTTCTTCTTATAGTTATATGTTTCGTTTTTAAAGCCCATTCATCATTTGACTTACTAGAGTATATTTCAATTTGTATCTCTTTAGAGTTTATTTCTAGGTTATATTATATATGAGATATAATTAGAATGGCCGATTGAGAGGTTATATACGAGTTGAATTTTGTAATTTTGTTTCATTATACTTCTTGCTTTTACGAAGTGTAGTGTAGACGTGGTTTACTCAAGTTTTTATCATAAATACATATCTGGTGATATCTGCGTTCAGTTGTTCAGAACCAGTTACTGTGTATATCCCAGCCCATCAAAAATATATGAAATCTAAACGCAAGAAAACGTTTGTGTGTTTTATATATTAATATTTTACATAGGCATTGTGGGCCTGATATTTATTTATTGAGATATAGGTGTACGCTTGAAATTATTATTATGATGTTCTTTTTCCTTTTTAATAGAGATTTTATTTTACGTTTATCTACTTTGGTCTTGTACCTATTTGTATTTTTGACTTGTTCACATAATAAAGGGTACTTATATTTTTACATTCAAACTAAGCATCTTCTATTTATTTAGATACAGGTTGAAATTTAGTACTTATAGCATTTTTTATTTTCATTTTTCAGGTAATTTTTGCCTGCATATTCACTATGTTTACACTCTGTATTTTGATTTTGTCTTTTTTTTGCTTTTTACACGTTTTTTTAATAAATATTATTAGTATAAATATGTATTTTAGTATTCAACAAAATTGAATTAGTTTTGCAATGTGGCACTTGTAAGTTATTGCAGTGTTATTATATCTACAGTAATACTAATTATATTACTTATTTTTCATTCATTCATACTTCATTTTCACTAATTTAAGTTGATATACACATTTTAGTAATATGCAAGATAAAAATATTAAAATTGCAATGCAATGTCCCACTATGTTAATAATAATGTGATTATATGTATATTTGCAACGCCTATAAGATTATCTGTAAGTCTGTTTGCATCTGTAATTCAAGTTTACACACTTCTAGATTATCTTACAGGCGTACAAGCCGTACACAGGTATGCATAGAAGCACAAAATCAATAATTTAAAATTTCCTTCCTATTATCCTAGTTCTATTTTTACGGGATTCTTTTTGTCCGGAATACCTGCGTAGTTTTGCATGGTATGTATAGATGGCGCACCTATAAGTGAAACATTTTTTTGACATATTCATGAATTTCAAACCCTCACCGCTTGCAACGAACTGCCTCAAAAACTTCGACCTAATGAGCCGCAATCTCTGGAGTGGACTTTTGGTTAATTATAAGCCAAAGTCTTTGTCACTATCCACAGAGACAAACTTTTGTTTTGCATGGACTAAATAGCATAAGAATAAAATTTATGTTTTGCTCCGCACATGAATCGCAGAAAATATGCAAATGTTTTATTTGTCGAGGAAGAACTTCAGTGCGAAAGTATGGTACAACAGCAGCACTACGTCAGCTTCCTTTTTGGCAATGGTCTCTCGATACTTGTAAAAAAAAATCATCGATTCGATGTATGTTAAAGCTAACAAATGCCTGTTACCGTTTATAATAAACATCATCAGTTGTGATGTTAGGAACTTGCAAGTTTTTGGAATAATTTCCATTGCAATCGATAGATAGATCGCTTTTCCATAAACTTAGCATCCTTTAAGCAAGACTTACGTGAGTTAGACTTGTATGTTGCAAATTGTAACTCTACCATTGAAAAGAGTCGGTTCAAAAGTAAGCATGTCAAACACATTGTACGCTTATTTCTCGTGTACCCTTCATTTCTTGCAATTCTGCTGTAAACTAGAATTCTCAGGCATTAAAATTTAATGTACCGTCAATAATAGAAGATATCATTCCTTGTGAACAGATTGTACAAACTAACATCTACTCGTCAAATCCTATTCTCGTTTTTCAATCTAAAGTGAAGTTCCAATTTCGGTTTGCAATTGTCAAGTCATCGTCCTTACGAATTTATCTCTATTTACAGGCCTTGCGGTAGTAACATATATATATATAAAATAGCAACCCACTGCTGGTAATGTAGCGGCTGTCGGTCTCGAAGTGTTAATAACACAAGCGCACGACGAGGGGGAAAAATCAATAAGTGGATACGAGCCGGCAGCTGAAGTCCGCAAAAGGCGGAAGCATAAGAGCAAACATAGTCTTGGAAGTAGTATTGGACCTGTGAAATGGTATCCTACAATCGTGTATGACAAAGCATTTAAGATTTCTTTGTGAGAGGAAATAAGTTCGACAGCTTACTTAGTAAATATTACTACTACTGCCCGATTACATAAATGCCGTTTATTAGTACCTGCCTACTTACTACTTCTTTCCTTTTGTGTATCTTATGGAATATTTTCCTTTTATTTTGAGTGCGTGATGAAACCCAATATTTTTGTATAAATAATTTTATCAATCTTTATACCCTCCCCTATTCCCGGACTTGTGAAAAGGAAAGAATTAATCACCGAGAGTAGTTCAAATCTTCTCTCTCTTTAGTCACCGATATGTAATGTATTGACTTGTCGTTATTTAATTTGAACATACGGAAAGAAAAGTAACTTTTCTTAGCTGCTAATTTGCCCGTTTTATTATTACTCTCCTTTGCAGTTTGTAATATTGGAGTTGTCTTCTTTAGAATTGTAAAAATACTATAGTTCTCGGTCGTATGTACTAGATTTCGTACATCACTCAAACAATGTCCACTCCATAAATCCAATAATAAATTACTTTGACATATATACATAAATGTTCTAAAAGATATAAAGATGTTTAGGAAGGCACATTACTTTTTCAAGCAAATAAGATTATTTCATGACAGGTGTATTACACATGGAAATTCTAAGATATACTTACATTTCGTGGTTAAAAATATGCAAATGAAAGTTGCAGAAAAAGTCAGGAATGGAGGATTTGTTTCCTAAAATATTTAAGTGCATGTAAAACAATTTAAGTATTGTCTTATCTCTTTTTTGATATCTGTTCTTTCAGATCTGTTTCAATTACGCAATATCACAAGGTACAAATTATTCTATTAACTAAATGTATTCGGACATACATTTATTTAGATCTTTTGCTTTATCATGACGAGTAGAGCAGAATCTACTCTTCTAGCTTTTATGAAAATGTTTTTGAACCATTCTGTACAGATCAGGAAAATAGAAAGAATATTTATGGATGGGTATTTGTCTCTCTCAGCTCCTCTTTGAACTCAAACCTAGACAGCCTAGAGGTATACTTGCAGCAAGTTCACCCTGAGTAAACTATAATTTACAATGACCATGAACCGCAATTTATATGAAAACCCATTCTATGCCTTCTTTCTAGAAAGGGTTAAATTAGTTTTTAGCGAAACGTGCATACAAAAGCCAAGCGCACCACAGCGATGATATAATTAAAGCTGAATACAAATAGAGCGTTAATTAAGTCCATTACCAGTGGTGTATCGAGGTTCCGCCAGTAGAGGAATAAACGTGCGAGGAGATAGTAAAAATTTTATCGCATTTTTAGCACCATCGACTCTTTTCTCCGACCGTCGCAGTGTCTATTTTCTTCTCCGTCTATCCCTGCTCAAAATACATACGACGATGCGCATTCCAAGCTCTCGTTCGACGCAGCCATTGTGTAGAGTTCTGGAGGATCCACGCTTCCTTCTCTCTTGTTGAATTATAAAACACTAGCGGAGGGCCATCATAAAGTTCCGAGTGCGCTCTCGGATACATTGTGACACACTTCTCGGCCATTACATCGCCATTAAATTCCACTCTGTACGCTGTAAAAGGCCGTTTCCAAGTTGGCCTTCGCACGCATCCAATTTCGGGGACTAGCCGCAAGCTGGCCGCGTGTGTTGGACGCGTACCGTACCTTTGTTGGCTGGCACGCACCGGGGAAAACTCTGCTCAGTATTCGCGCGTATGTGTACAACGAAATACCATCATCCTAACTCAACAATTAGTTTTAATTAAAAACCTTACTCGCTTAATGGAACCGAGCGTCTTTGTTTGTGAACGATATGATACAGCCCGAAATTGTTTATTGCCTATTAAAGGTCTCCGCATTTCCCCGTGAACTTTAGCACGTCAAATTATAATTTCCTGTGTGGATAATTAGGATAAGGTTTTGTGGGACAAACATGAGGATGTGCTATTTAAGCAAGTTGCACAATGATTTGGAGATAAAATATCTTAAAGTGTAAGGTTTAACACGACTAAACCTAAAAGCATCTCTCCTCAATTTCTACTAAAAATAACAATAAAGCCACAAAAAACCTAGAATAATTTTAAGTAGGATTCATTTCAAAACCATGGCACAAACAAAAACAAATATCTACAATCTTAATTGATGCAACTTCAGAAGTGCTCACAAAATAAGGATCCCTGCTCTATCACCTGAACATTGTTACAATATGGTCTAGCGTAAGTGCGTGTAACACTAGTGGTAGTCACGTAAAAAAGAGAAATTAATCATTATAACAAAATTGCAAATAATATATTTATGTCGCAAACTGAGGTGAAATATGAATGCCATGAATAAATCTTAAACAAGCATTCTCCATCTGTTGCATTTAGCTCTTGGCTGACAATGCTCTATTGTCATAGAGAGTTTCTAAACTAGCAAATGCAGATTTAATTTTGTTATGGACATGCCTACTGAATCTAAGATCAATATCCAACTCAAACCCAAGCTTTTTAACGGTATCAGTAATGCCTATTTTGACACTAAAAATATTAATATTAATAAAATACTTGAGATCAAGCACGATCTACCTCTTACCGAACAGTAAAACTGAAGTTTCAACAGGATATTATTTTAAATAGTGCTTTTATGATGTTGTTGCAAGGGATTCGAAATTAGAATTTATGCAAAAAAAAAACACGCATGTAAGTAAACCGCTGGAGAGAATTGATAATGTATTTGCGTGTCATCGGCATAAAAATGAGGTTTAGTGTATAAAACATGAGATCTAAAGGCTGCAGTATAAAAAGTGAAAAGTAAAGGACCACAGATGCTACCTTGTGGTATGCCATCCCTCAGTATATAAAGTAACGTTTACGCCTCTAAGAGTTTGTTTGCTTGAGGAATCCAATAAAACTAACAAGGTTAGGTCATCGCAGAAGTACGTATTATATCGTCGGTAATATCTAATAACGTAATAGTACAATTGTGGTTGCTTCGAAATTCAGATTAACTATCTAGTAAAATGAAATGCTTTGCCAGAAATTGTGAAATTTGGTTCAAAATCATTTTTTCAAGGAACTTTGACATTGAGGGCAATAAACTTATTGATCTTTAAGATTTTTTTTTTTTTTTGTAAGGGGGTTGACAAGGCCTAAGCATCGACTGCTTATCAGGTACCCCTGCAGAGCCAAATCTCCTTCCTAATCATCATTACGACCCCGGAAAATACCGGTTATCGTAATTGACCAGAGTGAGATTTGAACCCTGGACCTCACGACTGATAACCAAGTGCGCAACCCACTGGGCTATCAGTCGGGCAAATTAATTGAATTTTTACCACTGGAATAGGCACTGTAATGGCATCGTTCGAGCAATAAGAAAATATTATACTATGTTTGAAATTACATGAACCCTTTCGACTATATATAAAAAAAGAAATTTTGACAACCCGTTTCGTAAGGAAACTAATAAAACTCATCTCAATTAATTTTTTTGCATTTCAAATTCCATATTTCTAAATTATAGTAATAAGCATGTGCTTCTTGAAAGCTTTCCACATTTTGCAGCTTTTATGGGGATATCCTGTATGTTTATTCACGATTATTATGCTTAATTTTTAGCCTTTTTGTTTTTGGAGCACTTAGATGGATGCTACAAAATCACATGCATTGCATGGTTTTTTTTAGGGTACAGAATTTTTACGAGGATCTGCAAAGTTTTACTGTTTTTATTTGGAGGCTTCATAGTCTATACCGACCTTAATTTGGCTAACAGACAACGTACTGATTTGAATTGGTATTTTCTAACACGAACATACGTCATAAAAACAAAGTGGTAGACATAGGTTTAAGGTGACATGGTTCATGTTTGCACCCCTATTTTGAAATATTATGAATGCATAGTGTAACGAACCACACTGTATATTATAAATTTCTTTTAACATATTCATTTTTCTTATAGTTCGTAAAAGGTGTTAACTTTCAATTTCAGTCTTTCTAAATAATATGTAGTTCTTGGTATTCTTGCAGATCATATTAACGATGTAATACGAATATCCGGTCTGGGCGTTCGCTCCAGTTCGGCAGTTTTATATGGAAAAGCACAATTCAGAGAAATATCAAAAATGCTGATAAGTATATGTGCTCATCAGATGGAAGCCAGTATTGATGTCTTAAGTATATTGTTAAACTAAGAACTAGTACATTGCTCTTATGGAAACGACATCAACACTTGTTTCTATTCTGTAATATACGAGGTGATAAAAGTGCCCAGAAAACCTTTCGGAAAAAAGTTGGGGATAGAGGTTCGTGAGAACAAGTTCGCGAATTCGGGAGTGATCCCAAAAAGTCTATTTAAATAATTGTTTTTGTTTCCCTTTAGTTTGTTTAATATCGTTCATGTTTAACTAGAGATAATTTTATTTTGCGTTTTATACTTATATATATTGCTATGATATCAAATTACCTAACCTACCTAAAATCAACAGCATACAACATCAAACGTTTGTTATTGAAATAAATTGTATTTTTAATTTATGTATTTAACTATATTGTAAATTTATTGTAAAAATTCAAACTAAACACTCACTATATCGCATATAATTTTAAAAGGGCACGTTTCCATGGATTTTTTAGGTAAAAGTTCCTTCGCTGATCGTACGAACGTGGGTTCACTTAAGGTGTCGTATCGTTGGAAACGATTTTCTTTCATCGTTGATGGGATCTTAATGCCTAGGAGATATGAATGTTTGTTTAAAACAATTGTAAAGGACTTCTTTTTCGATATTTTCCTGGTTTGGTTGTATTTTCAAAAACATTTAAAAAATTTCAAAATTTAAATAATTATAAGAGTCATTTAACTAAAGATTTACTTGCCAAGAATGAAGTGTTGTGTGTTTTGTGCAAAAATGATGGTATTCCATTAATTTCGAAGAATTGGGGGACGTATTTTCTATTCCTGGAGCCACAATCGAGGGGTTTCGATACAACTTTCGTAGCTGAGACAACGATAACGCAGGTAACGCAGGGAGCTAGAAAGATTGTTGCAGAACTGGAATCAGTATTAGGAATATAAAGGAGCTATTTATCGTACTTAAAAGTAAGCGTTTATTCATCTTTCGAACTTATAACCGCTTTCAGAACGTAATTAAATTCTGAGGTTAGAATGATTTGATAACAGTGATTTCTAGGGAGTCTTGATGTTAAACAAACGTTTGCTGTTGTAGTAAGGTTTTTGACAATACGCGATTGTATAACGGGAGGTTAGCGGGAGATTTGAATTCAATATTGATATTTAGACAAGATATTTTGAGATTAGTTTGGATTAAGATTCAAGGAATCTTATTTTTGTATAATTTAAATAGTATTTGAACTTACTTACTTACCCTGAGAGAGAGAATTTTTCATCTTAATTGTTTATCATTTTTTTATTAACTCGAAATAAACAAAGTTATGTATAAAAATTTGGTTTTATTCACTATAAGATAATAACATCACAACTAAATAAGTAATACAGTTTCTACAATCAAAACACAGAGAATAAAAGGTCATTTAAGCTATAATATTACTTCTTTGTCGAGAATACTACACCCCCCCACGCCCCAGGAGTTACTGAAGACTATATAGTCTCACACGATTGGTATGCGGTGTGCTCAAAACAGGGAGAGGGAAAGGTATTCATTCACTTGTGTGCTATAGTGGCATCTAGGTATGGATGCATAGCTTATCTGTGGAGTCTTTTATCTTAAATAGAGGACGCTGCATGTCTGAATGTTAATAAAACAGTGTTGAGTTAATTTAAAATCAATTTAATAAAATTTAAATAAAATATCTACAAGTTTCGTAGTAATATATATGTATATGTTCGAAATTGATCCTGTTATTTTTTTTGTTATTTTTGATTTAATTTGTTTTGTTTTTATTGGTTTTATCCAACTTTGTTTCATTTTGTTTGAAATCATTGTAATTTTTTTATTCACTGTTATTATATAGATTATTAGGTTTAAATTTTGTGTTTTATTAACATTGCCCCCGTTAGTATTACCAGTAACCTCGCTTACTTCGAACCCATAAGGTTTTTAATAATAAAACAACCCGTTAGTGATAGCGGGGTGTTACAATAGGTTTCGCTGTTATGCAATCGTTATAGCTACTTTTTCATTGGCGTCACAAAATAATGGGCGTATCAAAAGATTCACATTTGGCCGGTTCTTTGCGTTGGGATATTTCGCTTACAGCACAATTATTCTCATCTCGCAGATACGCGACCAAAAGAGGGCGTCCTCAATAGACTAGGGCACGGTTAAAAGCTCGTGACGTAAGCTGTGCGTGGGGGCGGAGTTTCCGCGAGCTCCAACTGTAATTATTTCACAAAAGTAGAGTTAAATACATACATTTATTCATATATACTATTAATAAAAAAAATCGATCCTGTCTATATGTAACCAAGTCGCGTGTTTACATAATGTAAACTAAATTACTGGACTTTTTTTATTTTTATTAGGGTACTTTAATTTATAAATTTGGAAAAATTGAAAACGTTCCTTTTGTTGAAACAAAGGTATACTAGATTACGATAATGTTTAGCGAACTAAGCAATAAGATTTGATATTTTAAGAGTGTTTCAGGATTGAATAAAAACTCCTCTACTAGCGTTTACAAGAAAGACCATATCGAAGAGAAACATCGAAAAGAAAGAGAGAGAAGGAAAAGAGATGGAGAGATATGAACACGGTAAAAATTGAATGTCAAATTCAAAAACCGCTTATTCCCAATCGGCCCAGCACGACCTTTGTTCCGAACGCACGCAAAAGAAAAACATAATTAAACCGGGAAAATGGAAAATTATCTTCTCCAAAGAAGCTCATCTCTTCATGTCTCCCCGCTGTTATTTCCGTCAGCCGAGTCCATGTTTCGGGGATAAATAAATTTCGTGGCGCATTAGCGACGGCAGTGAGCGTTCGCAGGAGGAAAAGAGGTGCGGGGACGCGACACTACCGAAACCCGGAACCCGAGCGCCCACTACCAGAACCGGCCAGAACAAGTTTGTCAACCAGAATGGATAAACGGGTAAAGGGTCTAATTATCACAGGACTCCTACCGCAGAACGTATTAAGTGACCGTGCAAGCCGAGGATTCCAGAAATTAGATTCCTCAGTTGAAATTCATTTACGGTCTTTAATTATATAATTCAATTCTCCAAAATATCTTATAATTCGTTGCCACTGCCGGTGAACTTGTTGTTGACGAGCGAATACTAAGCCGATAATAGTTGGCGTTTTAGTTTTGCCATAATTGTAGTAGCGATAAAGCCGATATGCTGTGCAAATTGGGCGGACGTCCGTTATTCCAAGTTCTACGTTTCGAGTAAACATCGTGCGGATAATTTTACTGATGCCGTAAACGGATGACTGGGTTACTCTGTTTCGGGTGGTTAGGGGAGATTTTTAGCGAGATAATGTTAATATTATGAGGGGACGTATTAAATTACAATTACGTGGAATCCATTTAAACTCTGAGCGATTTACTTTCCGAAAATCTTCTGTTGGTTTTGGGTGAGCTTCGGGTTAAAACCATTAAACCTTAAAAATTCAATTTAAATTTAACTTTATAATTTACAAACAAATATACCTCCTTTTAGATTAAGCTGTGATAAATTTCTGATCCTAATTAAGAATTAATGTTTATAATTTTGAAACAAGATACTTCTCTTGAACTTGGAAAAAATTATAAAGGCAAAATTAAAACGCTGTGTTTCATAATGCTATATATAAAGAACATCGATATTCAATTAGGCAAAGAATCTAGCGCTCCTATAAGAAAAGGTTACGCATAAGATTATAAAGAATTTGGTAAATTTTTGGTAAATAAGTTGAATAAAGGTTTTCTTAAGATTTATTTATTTTTTGACACGTTATTACCTTGCTCTGAATTTTAGATTCTGGGTTTTAGAAGGGGGGCAGTGGTAACCACGTGCACTGAGGCCACCCTTACCGGGGCTATTGTGCTACCTCCTCTAGGTGACGTCGCGTCGCTCGCCCAAAACCTATCCGAGCCAGTACAAACTGAGTATGAGCTCGATCAGAGCAGCAGACAAGGTGCTGTCAAAATCAGCCATGCTGGACAAGTGCTCCCCCAAGATGGAACCTCTGAGTTGGACAAGGGCCGTGCAGTCATATAAAATGTGTGTCTTCTTGTTAACCAATCCCATGCAACGCATGTGTTTGTTTAGCTTGCAGTGGCCAATCAGAAATCCCACAATTTGACGTAGGTTACTGCGAGAGAACTGCAGGCAAGATCTTGCTGTCTTCGGTGATGGCCTGGGGTTAGCTTCGCGCCTTAGACGGCAAGTGGTTATGGACTTCCATCTATTCTCATGAAGAGTGGCAATTCATTGCGTTATTATGGTGTTGAGTGTAGGCGACGAAATAGGAAGAGTAGGTTCCGGCCCCACGCAGTGGGAGCGCGAGCTCCGCCCAGCCAGCCCATCAGCAGCCTCATTACCTAGATTTCTTTTATGAACTTTAACTCACTTGAGTAGCCGTCTCGGTGGCTGAATAGCTTGCATGCTCACCTTTTACTCCGCAGGTGCTGGTTCGATCCCAGGCTGAGACGGTGATTTTTAATTGTGGATAAAAATCAGAACATGCCTTCTTCTCGGATAGGAAGTAAAGCCGTAGGTCCCGTGTCAATACGATGTTTGCACGTAAAAAATCACTAACGAAGGTTGAAACGGCAAAATTTTAGTGGGGTTGGTACAATACGTCAAATAGATGTCAGTGCTTAGAAGTGTCAAGGTGTGTTCCCCAACCCGAAGCTTCGCTCAACAACAAAATACAAAATACAAATACAAAACTCACTTGAGTGTCAAGGCATTATCGATAGCGACCGCTTCTAGGGCATTGTGATACTGAAGTACTAACCCCGAAGTGATCCTATGATTATTAAGAGCCTTAAGAGCAGCCTGACGGTAACAATAAAGGACAATACGCCATCCCTTAATGCCACTTGCTAAAAGTTGTCCCCGTACAGGATTGCCAGCACCTCGGCTTGAAAAACCGTGGCAAACCTGTCCAGTGCCAGTTCTAGATTGAGGTCATGGTCCGGGGAGATAAACTACCTTGCTCTGCGGCAACAAAAACATCAGCAACATATGCGACATTTGTGGCACACTGCAAAAGTATTGAATAATAGAAAGACAATGTCCAAATTAATATTATTTAAAATTAAATATATTTGTTTATTTTTGGGAAGGTTGCCCCAGGATGGGCCATCAATGATAATATGAGAAAAAATCAAAAATTGCTAAATAAAAATTAGATAGCACCACAAAGCACTTTATGGGCAGTAAGATACGGAGATTTTAAAAGACGCAACTAAAAGATAGAAATACAAAAATAGTGTACAAGCTACTAGGAACAAAATATCACGAAAATTACAAATACAGACAGATTGCAAAATTGAATTTAGAGCACAGCCACAGGATATTGTATTGGTAAAGATGCATTAGATCAGATTAGGACTGGGGCGACCATACAGACCTATTTTTACCGAGACCTTTTTAGATCTATCGAGATCCTCATTACCCTAGAAATCTTTTTCTAATTTTCCCTTCTTACCTTGCAAGGACGACAATTTACAAAATAATTTTGGTACTATAGTTTGTCGTGTGGTAAAATCGTAATGACAAAACGGGTAACAAAACAATAAATAACTGACTCATAAGAGTGGAGTTAGTGAGTGACCTGCTGAGCAATTATTGACTAAGCTCTCTCGGCATAAGTAGAAAAAAAAGGACAAAAAAAGCGAGGTGTATCTCGATTTTGAAATTACGACATTTCAAAGTCCAACATTCAAATATATTTGCATTCGCATTGCATTCTACGTATTTGTGCAAACTTTTATCGCTCAAACACTGCAGTATGCAGTGCCTAAACGCAGACTAATTATACATAGTTCTAGCCTAGATTATATAATCCAAGAAGATGTTTCTAAGGTTCCTACATATTATGGGGGATGTTTACGGTATTGTAATTTTAGTTACAGGGTGTGATTGAACATCTTAAAATAAGGTCATTAACGTAAAAATATCTTAACAAAAGTCGCATGATAAGAGGGATAGGTTCTAGTATTTAAAGAAAAATGCAGCTTTTACTTCTTTTTTATTTTTAGGTAATGATTAAGCATTATCTTAATTTTTTTTCATGTTTTTTCATGGAATCTACTTTACATTAGTTGTTCAAAGTGCCTCAATGCGGTTACGAAAATCATCTAAATCAATTATGTCGTTGGTGTATATCATGGTCTTCAAAACGACCCATAAGTAAAAAGAACCAATCCACTTATTTTCAAACACATTATCTAAACAAACTTCGGACAAAACAACATGAATACTGGAGGAATACTCCAGATTAAATGCATGATAAAACTTTTATAGGGAGTTCATGCGGAGCAGCTACAGATGGGCAGGAAATAGCTCGGCATCATCACAGGTCTGGTGACTGAACATACTCCAGTGAAAGAACACCTGTGCAAAATTGCTGTGTATAATGGGAACTATAACTGCAGATTATGTGGGAGAGAACCGAAAACAGCCAAGCATATTCTACATGACTGCGAGACATTAGAGCGTAGCAGACAAGATTTATTTGAAAACCAAAAGGGGATTCAGAGATGTGTCGTACCCGCTCGGTGAAGGACCTACACACAAACTAGTAGAAGGAATCCCCATTTTGGACTGGGTTGTATGAAATACGGACATAACACGATAAGCCTATAGGGTACAGTGCTGTTTGGATACCATGAATCAGATGAGTCCGGGTTAATGGAAAAAACAATGAGAAAAGAAGAAATACTTAATCAAAATGTAAAAACATATAACGGATAATAAATTAGTTAGCAATGATGATAAATGTAAATAAGGCAATGATCACACAAGAAGCTCGTAAAATAGAAATGTTCAAAATTGGCCACAGGTATAGACAGAATACAACAATCAATATTTTTATTCATTTAGTATTCTTTTCGCGTTCTATCAAACTACACAAATCATCAATATGTAACAGCTAATTTCGTGATTCTGTTACGCAAAAATGCCAGTAATATTCGTGTACGCAGAAATCAAGCGGCGAGTGGGATGAGGGACGCAATGGTTTAAAAAGGGATTATTTCGATTTGTAGGGAGGGTGAGGTATGAACAAACGACTCTCTGAGCGTTTAATTGGCTAACGAATCCGGGCACGTATGCGGTTAGCGGATTTCGAACGCAAAACGCCGAACGTAGGTACTACTGACATCGCCTCGTTTTAATCAAGCTAAAAATCGACAACACATGCGTCGGAAATTATCCACAAGCGGCAGGCTCGTCGACTGCTTCGAACACGGAAAGCGCATTGTAACTTCGCGAATAAACATCGACGAAAAACAAAATAAAGAAAAAATAGATCGATACCTCCATTGCTAACAAAATTAAGTTATTGTTAGGGCTATATTTGAATTGTTTTAAACTGTGTGTTTGTATGGGTGTTTCGATTTCTATTACATAGTTTACCAACCAATCAAAGACAGTTCCAATTAGTAGTTAAATTGTTGGCGTTTTCTCAAACATTCCACAATTATATACTGGTTTCACTTATTGAAGAGAGACAATTTGTCTCTCTCCTTGACGGTTTACGATTTCTTATTTCTACATTCTCTGCACTTGGTAGTACAATATTTAACCCCGAAAAGTAGGTTCTTTGAAAAGAGTTAAAACGATGTTAAATTTAGCACCACTTTTTTACCTATGCACGGGGTTGTTCAAATTGTCCAAATCAAAAATTGTTTGTCAGGATAGAACATCTCGGTAACCATAAGAAATATAAAAAAAAGCGAGTGGTCAAGTCTTCATCTCTTATTTTCAAGATATTCTCAATGGCAAAAACAACAATAATTTTGGAAATAATTGGTTTGGAACAAACGTGTCTGAGAGACGGTCGCTAAGATCCCCCGACTTGGGGCCCCTTGCTTTTTTTTTGCTAGGGTACGTAAAAGATCGTTTATATAACAATAATGTTCAGGGATTAATTTAAAATTCTCAAGAACATCTTATTCATAATGCAATTAGATCTGTAATAAGAAGATTATGTCCGTTATGTTCTTTTTTAAGGGAGTGGATAAAGCATTTAATACACTCCGCCAAAAAAGTATCGCATAATTTAGTTTTGAATCATAAAAGTATTGCATAATCTTTGTTTGTAGCATAAAGTTGTAAATATACTTTAATGCGCTGTAAGATATAATTTCTATGATTGTTTAAATAAAATACAGGCCAAATAAAAACAAGAACTCATACTTGAGATTTTTATTAAAACAAGAAATTATAATTTTGGAAAGAAAAATGTCATAACAGTAGCTTTTAATACTGAGTATTGCCACCTCTGGCTCTTATGACCGTTCGCATACGGTTTGGCAGAGATTCGATTAACCTCCGTATATAAGCCTGATCCAAATTCTCCCACTCGTCACGGAGAGCATTTGCTAGTCCATGCAGGTCCGCTGGGGCAACATTTTGGGTTCGTATCCGTCTGTGAAGGAGGTCCCACACGTGCTCGATAGGGTTCATGTCTGGACTTACCGCAGGCCAATCTAAAACTGGAATACCAAAATCGTTAAGGTATTCCTGGACGATTATTGCAACATGCGGTCGTGCATTATCGTGCATTAACATGAATTTGTTTCCTATAATTGGCGCATATGGTACTACATGTTCTTCTAAAATGTCAGTTATATACCTGTGGGCAGTCAGTGTACCTCTGTCTACTGGTACTAACTCTGTACGACCTGTTAAACAGATGCCTCCCCAAACCATAATTGAGCCACCAGCGAAATTAGGTCTAGGTCTGATATTACACTGCGAATAGCGCTCACCGTCTCGTCTGTACACTGAGATACGCCTATCTGAGGTGTAAAGACCAAATCTTGACTCATCTGTGAAGAGTATATTGGCCCAGTCATTAATGTTCCAATTTACATGTTCTCTGGAAAACCTTAAGCGAGCCACTCGGTGGTTCCTAGTGAGACGAGGGGCTGTTACAGCTACTCTAGCTCTTAATCCACTCTGTCGTAACCTATTCCGAATAGTTTGAGTACTCACACGAGTATTTCTGACTCTAGCCAAGTCGTTCTGCAATTGTCTCGCAGTTACATGTCTTCGACGTAATGCTTGTAGTAGTAAATAGCGGTCATCTTGGCGAGTAGAACATCTTGGACGACCTGGTACAGGTCTTCTACTGTAAATGCCTGTTTCCCTATATCTGGCTACGGCTCTAGAAACACTTGACTGATTGATGTTCATCAAATTAGCAACGTATGCTTGAGATCGTCCATCTTCGATTAAAGCAACTATAGCAGCCACTTGTTCTGAAGTTAAATTGCTCATTTTAGTTTTAAAAGCGTCGGTACAGAACTCTGACTTCGCACTTTAAAATTTGTCCGTATAGGAAGACTTTCAATAAACAACTGAACAAACCTTACACATATGCATTTTTCTAAATGTGTTCTTTTAGGAAAAAAAAAGTAAAAACGCTAAGTTCCATTATTTTGTTAGTGTTTTTATAGTTCACATACACGAGGCAAACTTTTTGTGAACGTATAAAAATATCTTGGTTCATAAATGCCCTTTTTTAGTTTATGCGATACTTTTTTGGCGGAGTGTATGTTTATCAAGCATCCCCGCAGAGCCAAATTCCCCTTCCTAATCATCATTACGATCCCAGAAAAAATCGGTTATCATAATTGGCCGGAGTGAGGTTTGAACCCTGGACCTCACGACTGATAGTCAAGTATGCAAATCGCTAGACTATCAGCGAGACTTCCTTGAATTCTTACTTCAAATAAGAAATTTTGTTTAATAAACAATGATCAAATAGGCTTATGTATTTCAAAAACACCCGCTTGTCTTTGTCATGGCCTACTAGATGATAATTCTTCAATTAAAAATGCAATTAATTAGTTCTTTCAAATTTTGTTAGACAATTTTCAGAAAAAAAAAACCAATAAACATATATGTTTTTAAAAGGAGAAAAAGAAACACGTTTTCTAATTATACCTTTGCCTATTACGATTTTCATTTAAAAAAATTTAACGCAAAAATTGAAAAAAAAAAAACGCATGCATAAAGTAACAATCTGATTCAACTAGTCGAAAACGGTTCCTTCGTAACAACAAAGGCAAGCAAGTTATTAGGCGTTTTCGAAAAGTCGAAAACACTAAACATTGTTTTCGACTTTTCGAATAACTTTTATATAACTTTTATAATTGCAAAACAGGAGAATATGACTAATTTTTTGTTTTCGTCATTGAAAATATCTCAAAAAATCTCTTCTTTCGAGATCGAAACATGGTTACTCGGTTTTTAGGATCTTTTATGGTTATTGAGATGCGCTATTCTGATAAGTAATTTGCCCCATCCTATAGATATGTTAATATGAATCAGAAGAAATTATTCAAATATATCTACTTATTATTAGATCTGCTTACTTGTTTACATGTTTCTTCTCCAATTGTATTTTATTTTGTTTGATAGATATAGCAATTACCTTAATATCCTATTTATTAACTATCGTCTGGTATATTTTAAATATGTCGACAAATACCTTAATATTCTCTCCAAATTATTCTTCAAAGCACATGCTTGTATATTAACTTGTAAATTGTGGTATTCTACTACATGTATACACTGTTGTTAAGTAACAGCTTTGTTATAAAGCTCTCTGAATTATATTTATAAACAACAATGACCCCAATACATCTCCTTGCCGGATTCCATGTCCATTTGCGAAACTTTTGATGTTACGTTTTATGTTTGAATTTTATTACTTGCTGTACACAGCGAATACTCACAGAAAGAACATAATACTGATAATAATAAAATTTATTAATACTCAATAATATCTCATGATACTGAATATTGATCGTGTTTGGAGGCGAAGAGAGAATAGAGCCCATTATCTGCCAGTGTCTCATAATCCTTGCGAAGGATCACTTATATGAAATACCAAAAGAAGATTTCTATGAACGAAATTCTAAGTTAGCTCAAGGACTTGAACTGGTTTGATTACCTGTAAGATATTCTACTATACTAGTGGCTTCATCGAACCATGCTATTTCGTATTAAATCAATCAAATGGATCAAATCAATGAATGTTTATTGCGATTACACGCAAGATCAAACCGCTAACTATTTTCAAAGCAATTGGTTTCAAAAATATACTAATTATTAAATTTCTATAAGTAACTAGAAAGTGCATGTAAAATGTTGCTCCTGTCGGTGCCCACATATGATTCGCCAATTCTACTTTTTAAAACAGAACTTGATATTGAATCTTAAAAGACCTAATTACAAAACTTTGGCGCGTTTTTAAAATAGCTGGTCAGTATGATTTTTTCTTGCTGGACTAATTTTTGTATAAAAATCAGAACCATATAATGTTTGACACGTAAGAAAAGTTTGGGTTAATGTAATAATAACAGAAAAATCCCTTTAGTCACTGCAGAAATGAAAAGATAACTAATACATCGCTGCATAGATATTGTAAAAACACTAAATTACAAATTCAAAATCTCACGAGATTAGTTTAGAATTACTTTCGAAAGGCTGTATTCCAAGAGCAAATGGAACACGGCTCTACAGTAATAATTGCTACCATCAATTTAACCAAATATGGTCACAACGATGCAGAACGAGCAGCAGAAGCCAAGTAAAATTGCGACAAACAGACATTCGCAATTATGGCACAAACGCTTAATTATCCCAAATTCCACTTGAGAACCGTGCCACTTGTTGTTGAATTAAATTCTGATTTAAATTCGCTATCGATTCTTGGCGTCGCTAACAATCTCTACCCTTTTCTAACGCCCTGGGAGAACCCGTTAAAACACGACTATGTGCTCCAAATTAAAAGGTGGCATTTATTTGCTTCAATTCACGAATTAGGTATTATTATTGTTTTGAGTGAAAATAAACACCGCATAGGGCATTGGCAACATCTGATTTTTAGCAGTAGTATTTGAAACTTTATTAATTTGCAACATGTTTCTTAACCGGTATTCCTTACAGAATTTTTTTTTCCTTCTAGGGTTTAATTATTTAGTCGTTTCCTTAACGCCAAAGCGCATCCATTCGTTTTTGTAAAAAATGAATTATATGGATTATCTACTAAATAATGAAATTGGAACCCTACAAAATTGTGACGCAAAATAGTTGTAAAATGATCAGTAACTAATACCTATTTAGAGCTAAATTCGAAAGTTAGTTGAAAAAGTTATCGCGGCAGTGCTTTAAATATTATGGGATAAGTGTAGAAAATAAAACATTAAAAATATAAATCAATACTTTTATGCAGCAAGTTAACAAATATATTTTTATCGAAATTAGAGTTATCTTACCTCAAGGGCAGCAAAACAAGAAAACCGAAAAGATGCTCAAACTACTGTGAAAATAATAAAATTAGTTAAAGAGTAATATTTTGGGTTATGTTCCTGCTACGATCGTTGCTTTATAAATTATGTTTCGAAAAAATTTTATGTAACATAGATGTTTTCATTGAATACGACATCAAACATAATTTTGCTAGTGGGTTATTGCATTTAGAAAAAAAAGTTATAGCAGAAAGAGCTAATATTCACCATAGATAGACAGCATGATAAAGTTTTTAAACGTATTGAAATATGTAAAAAGTCACATAAAATTTTTAAAAGTTCGTTTAGTTATAATATTGTTAGACTTTGGAACCAAATTCCACTAGGTATGCGTTGTTTGAGTCCGCTTTCTCTGTCCCAGCAATTACGAAAGAGTGCTTTCTTTAACAAGTAAATATATTTTCATTTTCCTTTATTACTTTCTATTACTTTTCTCTTTATGCTTTTTGCGCTTAGATTTGAATTATTATTACTTTTTGCTTATTATTTGTTTTTATTTATCGGGGTAACGTTATTAATGGTGCTGGAGGTAGAACAGAGGCTTATGCTTTAAGCAGCTGGTCCTGCACCGTTTGGCATGTTGATTGAATTTTTAGCTTTTACTTACTTATTTTTATACTACGTTTGATGCCAATAAACCGCTGTTATTATTATTATTATTAAGTAAAACATGTAAATATTTAGACAGCAGAAGAACACTTACAACTAAAGGACCCTAAGACTTTCTGATCTTCTGAGGGAGAACAAGAAATACAAGGTAATTTTGGCGTTCAATTTTCAGAAAAAACAACCTATACCAAAACTTTTTCATCCAGACTACATAATATACTCAGTGTAGTAAGAATGTATTTGTAATTTGGCTGTGGTCAAAGGTTATTACAAAGGAAAACTGAATCTCTAAACGCTGACTTACTGCTATTGCTTTTTTTAATCTTCTGAGGGAGGACAAGAAATGTTAGGTAAGTTTGTGGTTTGATTTTAAGAAGAACCAACCTCTTCCAAAAATATCTGACCAGGCTATACTGTAACCAGTAAGTATGTGTTTGTAATTTAACTGTGCTCAAAAATTACTCTAAAGGACAACTCAATCTCCCAACGATAACTTCTTGGTGTTGGTGTTGGTGTTCAAAGGAGTCGAACGAGATCTCGTCTTGCATGCACGACTCTTATCAGAGCGCTGATCTCACTAGTTTTGATAAAAGAAAATTAACATCAAAGTAGACGTTTTATTGCCAGAAGATGGTTTGAAAAAAACCGAAACATGTCGCAGTAAATATATTAAAATAAAAAGGATTGGAATACGAATTCACCTTGTTATTATTTCAATATCAACATGCATTACACCAATCCCCTGGGACACTATAGATATATTATTATTATTATTAAATACAACTTTAGTGGCAATACTGCTCAAATGCTTGATTAGCATTTCTGAAAATATTATTCAGGGGAAGCTAGTTTTTCTAGTAACTGCCAACAGTTCTTTATTTTTCGTTAGTTCGCGTATTTGATTTAGGTAAAAGGGAGATAGAAAACTGAACTATTCTTTTATTATTGGGAAGTATTAAGACACATTTTATCATTATGTGATAATTAAAAATTAAGGAACATACACAGGAAAGTAGAAAAATATTGAAACCAACTGGACCGTGATATTGAAAATTTCAACAAACAAAGCAAATTCTTATTAAAAAGAGCAAACGATAACGATAAAATCTTGGTTCGGGGTAAATTATTTTATATGTTTTCATGAGTCTATAGACCGACGAGCAACTGGAAGAAATAAAAATCTATTACGCAAATAACAACTAAATCTCATAGAAGAAGAAATTGCTTATATCTCAATAAAAAAAAACTAACGACAACAATCTTTATTATTGGAGAAAAAAAGTTCTCAATTTAAATCCCGATCTTTAAAAACCTATGCCTTTTCTTTATTAAAAGATGTTTTTTTAATTTCCGTATTTATATAGTTGTAATCTTCTATGAACCCACTATTTTGTTTATTTTCTTTATTAAAACATTTTTTTTTCTTTCTCTATTTAGTTCTATAAAGTCTCACTTTAAATTCGTTAGGTACCAACTTACTTTCCCCAAACATTCGCTCTACAACCGACATAGCTCGATCAACGAATTAGAATGTATTCAAGTTGTTTGTCTTAAACTAAATTTTGTTCACAACATTGTTTTTCCCTATTTCCCAAAACTTACTTATGATTAAGATTGTGAGGTTTCAACTGCACCTCTCATATACGAATAGTAATATCGATTACAAAAAACAAAAAACACAAATAAGTAGAAGAAAACGAACATAGAAAGAAAACTGCTTGCAAAAGGCTTCACATATCTAATTCAACATCTACCCGTTTTGTCTTTAATATACAAACTTTTTTATGATCGAAAATCCTTTTTGTGTATGCATTTCCATGCCAGTAATAATACGAATATGTTGCAAACAGAATTCTAAGTATAAGTTCCACTGTATAAGCTGCTATTTTAGTGAAAAGGTATAATAATACAGCACAATACAACACGAACATTCATAAACCGTTTAGCTAGCGTGCAGTTCTTGTTTAGTTCCTTCCGAACAGATATTTATAGGAATCAATGTTTTGGGCGTTACCCTGACAGTGTATTTTCCCAAAGTGCGGAAACTGTAGAGTGAAATAGTAGGTTGCCCAACAAACGCTCTTATTTGTAAAGAGAAGTAAAAGAAACAAAATACTTATATCGTTTTCGTAGTGTAATGCCAATACCATCGCTTTGAAATATTGATGGCGACAAAAGTTTGTAGTTTTGTAAATGTTTTCTCCGATATTCTTTGTAGTTTGTGCTCGTGTTAAATGAATATGTGTGAATATATATGAAATGTTTTGGAATAAGTAGATCTTTAACTATAAAAAGCAGCATAGTTGTATTTTGAATAAGGATGGATAGCCGGTCTTGCATCCCAGAAGTAGCTTTAGTTGAGATTTAAGTATGACATTTTATGTTATGGAGGTTATGTAGTGACATGGAGATGCGAGGGAGCAGTTGTCCAGTCACCTTTTAATAAATTTTAATTGAATTGACAATATACCTACTCTACAAAGAGCTTTCGTAGTCCGTTGATGATGTCGCCCGCAGTTACAGACAAAACGTTTTGAAGAAATTCCTATACTACACGGCTCTTGGTTGGGAAGGATAACCATTATTAATTCACCAGTAATAATTTCATAATAACACTGATTTTTCACAAAAATTTCTTTTATACATATAAAACACGGTTTACCATTATTCCATTTATATTCGTCCATTTCTTAATCTATTTATAGGATCACATTGAGGTTTTGTCAATGTTAGCTGACGTATGGTAAGAGAGCATCAAGATTATGGTATGCAAATACTTGTTTTCCAAAAAAAATAATTAATTATTCAGAATGGCCACTTTCTCATAGGAACATTATTGTCGGAAAATATAAGAGAGATACGTAATCGATTAAATGGGGAAATAGTTACGAAAAGTCGGTTTTTTTTTGTTTTTTTGATGTAGCACCTTAAGTTCTGAAGATAGCAAAAAAATGTGAAAGTTTCTTTTATTGTAAACTATCTTACTGGTGCGAAATTGATTGAAATCACAAAGTTTCGGTTCAGCAGCACTACCACCAACTTCTTTTTTTAAATACGGCCCTGTACTATTTTCTTTACATTGTTAAGCAGTAATTATTGTATTACTAATTGTAACCGAATACGGCTCTGGATAAAAATGGTTGTGTCCTGAATTTTGTCATATCGAATATTTGTTTGCAAAATACATAAATCAATGCATAAGCATTGGTAAATTTAAACCCGTAAGTTCGTCCAGGAATATACCTAGCTGTAGGGTGTGGCATATCAACATCTGCAGTCAAAAGAATTCTGAAAAAAAGTACAAATATGATGATTACAAATTCGAAATTGTACAAATAGAATATTACCGAATTATAAGAGCATACTCTGGACGGATGAAGCCACATTCACAAATTATGGGATTTTCAATAGGAAGAAAAAACATCATTATACAATGAATGTGAATTGGTTATATAGAACAATCTTCATTTTTATAATAAAAAGGGCTCTTGTGCAGCATGTATGCTTAATCAAATTGTAAAGGATACTTTGTTGGCTTTCTACTATGGTAAATATTCAGTTGCCTGTATTTTGTACACCCTAACCATTACTAGAAATTTGGAGCCTAAATATTTAATATTATATATATATATATACACCTTTGTAATTACAGTAATGTCTCTTTGCTTAAAGTGACAGGAACTCCGAAAATCAATGCAACCTAAAAACTGAAATGATACTATTTACCTTTGCGATTACGAACTTTTTTTACGCCTTTTATATAAGCTTGAATAAAAACCTGAAATATGGAGGAAATACTTCAAAATGCAAAATTTATGAATTTTTTATGGAGGTCTGGCGTTCCGAAACTATGTAACAGAAACAGAACAAAGCAAATATTGTACCGCTGTTTAAGAAGTGTCATGTAGCTGCTTGTGATAATTATAGAGGCATTGCTTTGACAGGCGTATTCTACAAGATGGTCGCCAGGTTAATAAGGAAAAGGTTTGAAGAATATGCCGAAACCCTGTTGGGTGAATATCTGGCTGGGTTTCAAAAGAATAGGTTTAGATTAACATGTTAAAGCAGATTTTAACAGGCTGCTATGAGTATAAGATCTCGACGGTTGTTATGTTTATTGACTTTAAGTCGGCTTATGGTTCGGTGAACAAAGAGGAGTTAATAGAGGTGCTGAGAAATTTCATGATCTCAAGAAAAATATTAAGATTGGTTGCAATGCCTCTGAAGGATAGTACCTGTGCTGTAAAAGTAAATGGCAAGATAGCAGAAGAATTTAATCTCAGGACAGGTCTAAGACAGGAGGATCCACTACCGACAATTCCTTTTATTATAGCCTTAGACAAGATAATACGAGCAAGTGGTATAAAGAGAAAAGGAACCTGCTTCAACAGAAGACATGAGTGTCTGGCATACATGATGATGTGTTGCTGATGGCTAGAAGTGGAAGAGAATTAGAACGGGTGACGAGAAGGCTGGTGGATGCAGTCAGAGGCATGGAATTACATATAAATGTATAAAAAAAGTAAATACTTGAAGCTTGAGAGGGCACGAGAGACTACGGACGGTGTATTTATAATAAGAATGGAACATTGGGAAGTATTGGCATTTGAGGAAATTGAAAGTTATATGTATCTGGGCATATTGGTGGACAAGGTGTGTGATGAATCAGAAGTCAACTTAAGAATAGCAAAGGGTAGTAAATGCGCGGGAAGGATTAGTAGAATACTCAGAGACAAAGATTAGAGTTTATAAAACCGTATTGAGACCAACGCTGTTATATGGTTGTGACACTTGGATCGTGGATAGGAAAATACAAGAAAAGCTGGATATTTGGGAAAGGAAAATTATACGAAGGGTATTTGGAGGAAGAAAGTGAACGATGTTTGTGTGAGATAAATGAATTTGGAAGCCCATGAGCTGTTTGAAGGATCGCCTGTATCGCAAGTTCTAAGAGTGTGACGCCTGCAGTGGGGCACCTGGGAATAATGGGCTAAGATAAGCAGATTAGGAGTTGTGGCTGGGCAATACCAGAAGGGAAGAAAAGGAGGAGGACAGATAGCGAAGAAAGTGAAAGGGGGAAGTGAAGGAGGGGAATTAGGAAAGAATGGAAAAATCGGCATGAGAAGCTTATTTACATTGATATATACCGCGCAAACCATCCATGAAGCGCACGGTTCTGTTCGTTATGTAGCTGGTTCCTCTTGTATATATAACCTTTATTAAAACTAAATAATTAATTAGTAAGGGTCATAAATGTATAATTTCGTACTTCCAATTTAAAGAAAACAAACATACAATGTACGATTGCCAGAAAAATACCATGCAATTGGTAATTGTCTAGTTAAGTAGTATTATTTAAATAACATTATTTTCACATTTACTGAAATAAAGACGAACACTTATGCATTGTGATCTATATTTTTGTGTATTATATTAGCTATTAAAATAATAGTGTAACAAACCTAAATATGTTCAAATTAACAAGAAAAAGAGTGGTTCCCATTGATGTATAAGTACAGATTATGTCACTATATACAGACCAACTACGTTTTCATTAATTAGCGTATGTAACGCTTTTCCCAATACAGCTTTATAATCAGCTCAATACCAGACGTTAATTGAAATGTAAACGGTATGTAAACTATTACTAAATGATGCATATTGATTATGTTAAACTTGGGAGAGAATGCCAAGGGATCGACAATAGTTATATAATATGCATAACTGCTTATGTCTATATTAAATACCAGTACGGCTAAAGAGAACATAATGGAATATGAAATATTTGGAAATTCTGTTTGAGCATTGCGCAGAGAGCTGGAGAGTGGCGTATTGTTTCGTCAAACCCTTCAACGGTCAACCTGGTTAAATTCTGTGGGTTCACTAAATACCTATCTAACTGGGGACAAACAAATCTTGATTGGTGACGGATTCAGTAAGTATTACTTCGAACGTGGTTAGAGCGGAAACCTATTATGTGAAAAGACGATTTAAATGTGCGACGAATAACTAATAAGGGGCCGATTTACGACTACTCGTAAATTACCACAAAATAAATTGGGAAGCTAGTATTACAATTCAAACCGAATTTTAGGTCAGAAAATGGAATGATTAATTAAATGCGCCCTAAAGTATTTAATCATCATATAAAATTAAGTTAAGTGAAGAGCACAACATCGTCGTTTGGGAGTTCTCGGAGATCTTGACAAAGGTTCGTACGGGTTTCAAAATCCCTTTCACTTAATTCCTGTGCAACAACCATTTTGTAGGGATACATTTTGAGGTCCCGGTGCAAAATTCGCCGAATTCTGCGGTTGGAAATCGCCAAAGCGAGCGAATGTTTTCGCGCCGAACGACGCGGGGAATCTTCAATCGCGGCTCGCACATTGGCCACGTTTTCAGGTCCTGTTGCTGTCCTGGGACGTCCAGGCGACTTCTTTTTCAATGCTGATCCCGTCTGTCGAAAATTTGACACCCACACTTTAATCGTAGCGTGATGTGGAACAGGATCATGACGCCCGAGTCCGAAATGAATTCGAAACGCACGTTGTGTAGCAATTATCGAACCGCCGTTTTTGATAAACCGCTCAATAACAAAAGCGCGATGTTCACCAGACCAAGGCATGTTGACTACTGACAAATGGCATAAAACCGGCCTACTAACGGTTTTTACCCCACTACTCTACCTGTTCCCTCTTCTGAGAAAAAGGGATTTGAAATCGGATTGGTTTTTCTGCCCCACCTTGTACTTTAGAGCTCCTAAGCTCACAAAAATGTGTGGAGGAATATATAAGAATATGTTAGAAGGGTAGTAGATATTATTATTATTGGGGATCTAAATATGAACCTTGCACAAAATTCAATTCTCAGTCTCTAATTTGATATTTTCAATTATAACATCTCTATTTGGATTGCGAATGGAAATATCTTATACGCAAAATAATCAATAATATTGATAACAGGAAAATTTAAGATATTGTATTACAGAAATTGTCAAGATAGCAGTTCTGTTTCAGTACAGCAGTAATGCATATTTAATAAACTTGACATTGAAACACCACATAATACTTGAATGTTTGAAAAATCTAACCATGAAATAATAACAAAAGTGCATTCGTTTAAGTAACACAACCTGCTTTCTTCATTGCAAAAAACCTCGTGATAAACTCAGCAAAATTTGATTAATATAACTCCCCTTTTTTTGAGTGATATAACAAATTATTATTTTACTAGGCAAAAATAAACATTATTTCCCGCTAGCCAAAAGCAACCTAGATGTATACTTCATTGTTAGTTAATTACCGTTGTTCAGAGTTGTTTCTAGAAGTTCCACACTTTAAAATTGCTGTAAATACCGTTAAAATATAACATACATATATACTGCTACGAAACTTATAGATAAATCTTTTAAATTGTAATTACATTTTTTATTAAGTAAACACAGTTTTTATTTTCTTGAACACCACTCAGCGTCATCTATTATACTCTCATTAATTCCAAAGATATGCTAGATCTCAAATGTTAGAGGGCAAGAATAGTAAATTTGTCCCCACCACAAGGTTTTAAGTACACCGCAGAGAAATAGGATGAACGAACATAGGATTGTATGTACATTATATTATCGTACAAAAATGTGCTGTAATGCAATACTAATGATATAATTCTTTCATATTTTACGGTGCGCATTCTTTACCAATACTATTATGTATAGAAACATTATATCTATTGTATAAATAAAAAACATTGCTTTATTAATTGAAAATGAAATTGGTTTGTCAGACGTGTGAAATATTTGAGTAAATGCTTCTTTGTCTTTCCATAGATGTAAAAATAACTAAAAACTAACAGTTAACGGTTAGAACAAATAAACATGTATAATAAAGTATGAGGATCAGTGATGTTTACAGTTATTAAATATCTTAAATATTTTTGGAACATAATCTAATTCACCTTATTACCAACAATTTACTGATCCCTTTCGCAGCGAAATTTTCTCATTCGCATTCATGAGCACTGTACACGGATTTGTCCTTTAGAACGAATTAAGTTTAGAGGATTTGCCGGTCGGTTCTACAACTATCCGCCGGCAAGTTTACGGAGAGCCGAAAATTCCATACACCAAACTGCCGCTACAGAGATTAGTGCGTTCGGATTGAAAGTAGTTGGGCGCTCAGGCAAACAATATTATTTAATTTCCTAAACTTCCCGCCGACAAACTACTAAATAAATATAATAGATGTCGTGTCCGTACGCGGAGGGTATCCCCAAATTGAATTAGAGCGAGTTGTTACCCCATCTCGGGACACTCACGAAGTGGTTTCAGGACGTTCGTCGTCTGAAAACTGTCCCCGAGTCCTAATTATCACGTTTCAAAGGATTTCGCACGCCGTAATTGAATAAACGGCCCGTGGTTTTAGGGGAATATGTTTGAAATTATTTCGTTGTTTAGTCGGGGTATTCTCGAAATAAGGTGGTTAATATTCATAATATTTAGTAACGTGTTAAAGTTGTTTTGTATAATGAACGTGCGCAAGAGAGGAAAAAAGAAGAAATTTAAACTTTAACCAAATAAATTCTATATATATTGCTAGATTCCCCTTTTATATTTGCCCGAACTTACAATTTTTTTATTGTTTGCTTTTAATATATGTAAATTAACGTTACATAAACTGTACTTTTGCTTTCAGCAAACCTGCGTATAAATTAATTATGTTTTCATATTTATCCCTGCGTTATCTACAAATTATCAAATTTATCAAATTACAAGTAACGAACAAGATCCCCAATTTCGAGAGGGAACTAACCACCATGACAATGTGCTTAAATACAAATGCACCGCCCCACTCACATTCCTGCGCATATAACGAGGTAGTTACTCTATTTTCTTCAGTCAACCACGGGGTATGAGGGGAATATTACTCCTGATTTAAGGTTTCATTCAACTGCTTGTTACTGTAACAATAATTATCTGTTAAATAAAATTTTCAAATACCCCACGATATTGGTATATATATAAAATATTTACGTGGCTAATGGCTAACGCCAAGGCCAATAACAACAACAACAACAACAAATACCCCACGAATATATTTACAAATATCGAAAAAATAAATGTCTTTAAAAATCACTTTAAGAAAATATTAAGTGAGAAAATGCACTAAAATAAATTCATGACATGCGCATGAGCAACATTTATGCATTTTTTTTTTGAAAATGTCAGAAAAAGGCTGCTCATTTGTTTTAACTAATGTGCCAATTTCCAACGCTCTAGTGCAAATTTGTTTTTTTTTTTTTTCTTTTTTATAGTGATTCAGTTTTAAATTGTATATTATTCGCTCCTAATAATAATTGTAATAGGGTAAGTCGAGGAGAGATGGACCTAGAGTAGAGATGGACTATTTGAAATAACACTCGGTATATGCAGCAGATGGTGCTTTAGGCCGAATGACACGTTAGTAGTTGCACTATATAGCAGTGAGTGAAGCGTGGTTTAATAATTTTGTGTGCCAGAAGAAAAAAGAACCGTTATTGTTCCAATAGGTGTCGAACATTTTTAGTGCGAAAAAGTGCGTTATTGATTCAAGAATCTAAGTAAGTTTTTATACGTTTTTTAAGTACTGTACGACATATTAGATCTTTGTGTATGCGCATAACCTTTTTCGTTTTCAAGTCGATTATACGCGGCAATTTATGTGGTCCATCTCTCCTCTAAAAGGAGGAGAGATGGATCATATTTTTGGAGGAGTGATGGATTATGAGTAATTCTATTTGTGTTTTAGGCATGCCTACTGTATATAAAAGGAAACCGAATACCAAACCAAGAGGTAATTGGAGTATAGAAGACTTAAAAAACGCAATAAATGCTGTTACAGTAGATCGATGTATGGGTATAAATAAAGCAGCAAAATACTTCAATATCCCAAAAACAACGTTGCTGAGGCGAATAAAAAATCGCGATGAGGCAAATGATCGACTTGGACCTGATTCATGTTTAGGAAAAGCAACTGAACATAAACTAGTTAATCACATAAAAAAATTGCAAGAAAGTGGGTTTGCACCAACTCGACGGGAAAACTTATTGACTATGTCAAAAAAGGACAATTTATGTCCCGTACTTCATTCCCAAATTTCGTTTCTCTATCCCAAATATTTCAGAAACTATAGGGGCGAGCCACCTCCCAGAAACACCCGGTATATTTGTAATCACACCATGAATATAATACAGAATATTGTACAATAGATATTAGTTGGTGTGAATGTATGTCACAGAAGTCAAGAAAAAGTAAAAGTACTCTATACCAATAAAATTTTGCATGATATATAATCTGCTTTGGCTACAGTAGTGCTCCACTGTCTATGTTATTTTCAATATGTTGCAATAGGCTGCTCATTCGCTCAGAATTCTGCAAGTACAAAACTGTAACTGTCACATACCGTGAATACATAAAATAGTGCAGCGTAGTACGTCCAAACTATTTGCAGCGACTTAGGCAAGTATGTATATGCAGAAGTGCGCCGAGTATAGTTGATCTACAACAACAAGTTTGCGAGTGACATAAAGTTTGGAGCTTACAAGGTCGACAAGAGTACAAGAACCTCGCCCATCTTATTCAAATGATCGACGCGAACTATGTACACGGTCGCTAGTGTAAGCGGTGACCGCGATAGTGCTGCCGCACGCCGTTGACCGTAAGTATTAACGATGTACCAGCGGCAATACAATGCAAACGAGGTGAAGTCCGGAAACAATTGGACAATTGCCGTGTTACATTGGCACCGTTCGGTCGACACCGTCCTACCCCCTTTCAACTTTCCCCGTTGCATCCCCCACAGTTCTCTCTGCAGATGTATTTGTCAGCTCGAAATGATTTGTTCGGCGGGCGTCGCGGTGCCGCTAACAGCGTCGACCGCTGACGCTAAAACCGCACTGGAACCGCCGCTGCGACCTCTACGTACGTGTACGTGTACAATACACGTTTCGCTTGCGGAAGTACTTTTCGGTCGAGTGCAGCGCCACCACCTAGCTGCGTATCAGTGCTCGACTAGCTGCGATACTCTCGGCAGCTGGCGCGAAATATTTACGGATATGAAATTTCCTTTGCCTTGTCGCTCGGGATATTACGGAATTTTTACGGGCGCTTGTGTAAATCTGAGAATATCAGTTGGCCGGAGTAGGAAGTCGTATAGAAAGGAAAGTAGGTGCGAATGCTATTGTATGTCGCATAAAGGAAGCGTGTGGATTATCCTGGCTGCCTTGATGAAATATTCTTGGTCGCAACAATGAGGAAAGTGTGTTTACTCATCCAGTCACTTTATGCGCCAAACTTGGAGATTATCCTCCGACGTTCTTTTCAAATTAATATTTTAGAACCATTGTTATTCAGAAAACGGGACTCTATATATTAACTGGACCTCTTAAATTTTCCAATACCGGAGGCCACAAAAACAAAAGAATTTGTCATTTAAAAAAGTTACATATTTAGAAATGGAAAAACCTTTTACCGTCAATTCTTCTTCAAGTAAACGCTATCAAACTACTGTTGTACCTTTAACTAATTTAATAGAAAGAAGCTATTGTTAGATAAGGTAGACAATTTTAAAGAGTCCTACATGATCTCAAATCAGAGATAAGGTCTCTAGAAATGCAAACGGACATTGTGCCCGTTAAACTAAACTTTAAATAACCATTTTTAAAGATAATCTCTGGATAGATAATATAGATTCAAGATGGGATAAGGGGTGGGAGTCGGAGTGTTTGGGCCAAACTGCCGTTTCTCAATTGCTTTAGAGCAAACCCCAACCATCTTTCACGCAGAAATATTTGCCACGGATATTTTTGCCCAAGAAAACCTCAAGAAGGGGATGAAAGGAGCAACATCTATATTTGCACTGATAACCAAACCAGACTGAGCGCTCTAAAAGCGAATAGCTTTGAATCTAGGTTGGTATGGGATGACCTAGTGCGGCTGCATATGACAAACAAAGTCACACTAGTATGGGTACTAGAGCATTCTCAAATTAAAGGTAACGATGTGGTTGACCAACTGGCAAAACGAGAGGCCAGCACTCACTTCTTTACCAGAACCAGATGTAGAAAGCCTAGATGTGGGCTCCAATAATGGGAGCACGTTAAAGCGATATCCCTCTGGAGCCAAACCTCTGGACAATACGTAGCAAAATTAGAATGAAGTTGACGGCAAAATGATGCCCCTAGTGGTAAAAGAGGGCATGGTCAAGGAATTCCGAGAGGCTACTAAATTGGCTATATTGTACAAGCAATTATATATTACTAAATAATAAGTGCACAACACAAACATAAAACATAACACTGAGATAACCTAAGAAAAGAACCAACGGTTATAAATGTACGGGTGTAGTGTTCAAGTGTTTTTACTTATCAGTAGTGAAATCAATAGAGTTGGTTTTATAGAGGTCTTCAGCGATCTTGTAAATTATAATTAAGTGTGCATGTGACATTATAAAGAACATAACCTAAGAAAATAAGCGATCGATAGAAGAATGTATACAGTTATCGTCATGTTTGTACTATTTTAAAAAGGGGTAATAAATGGATGTACACATATGAGGTTGCAGAAATGTGCTGGAACGTATTGGTTTCTTGAATTTGATCATCTGTATTCTATGAACAGGAATAATCCAAGGACAATGTTTTCAGACCAGAACATCAACATGCTGCAATCATTAGATGTGTCTACTGTATGGAACACATTCGGTTTAAGAAAAGTTTGTACTGCAACGTGGACTTATATCAAGCAAGAATCGAACGTAACTAATTGCATTTGATCTAAAGATGTAAGTTAAACAAGTGCAAGTCTGATCAGCTACTTTTCATGTGTGTAACGACAAGAAAATCTAAGAACGCAAACTATAAACTCAGGTATATTATCATTAGAATCCCTTACTAATTCTCTTTCATTCTCATCATTAAATATAATAAAGAAACTCTATTTTACGGGTTGTCAACAGTTATATTAGTAGATTACGATTATGACATGAACAGGGGTGGAGAGTTCTTAAAATTACCGATGAACCAATTAATTATACTTTATCACCATCTATATATTAAACTTTGACTAATCGATTAATCTATAAATAAATTTGGGAACTCTCCTCAACAAAATTCTAGACGAAAATAGTGCGTGTAATACAAATAAATACACCTATTTTATTTTGGTAAATAGCGTAATGTGTATTGTTCTATGTGATTTTACTCTGTGGAAACAACATTGTAAATATTGACTGTTCGTTGCATAGATATCATTAAAATATTTATTAGGAAACGTTTGTAATAATGTTAACAAATATCGAAATATACTTATTTTCCTCGTAGTATTTGTACCTGTATCTAATTTTACCTCCAGTAAATTAGCCATGCAGACTGTTAAAATTTAGTTGCTAATAACATAATGAATAAAATAGAAAAAAAGCAAAATTTTATACAGCCCGCGATTGCCAAATCTTAACTATCTGTATATCTATGTATTCAGCTTTACTTCTAGTGATGATACTGAAACATGCGTCCTTTAGAGTAGAATTTTGTAACAATTTATTGTGCATAGTTACATAATGTGCATATACTATAATTGCAATTATTTTTAAGAATCGTTGTAAATGAAAATATTGTAACAGCAAATCTGAAATAAGTGAATAACCTCTATCCAGAAAGGAATAAAAACAGAAGCTTGATCGCTCTGCAAACCTAAACGATTGAGTGAAAGAACTCCAACATTACCATTTAAAGCGAAAGCAAAGTCGGTGTTTACACAAATTTTCCACCGATTAAGAATGGAATAATTGAGCGTTCAATGTTATTTTCCGAGCGTAATCTATTGAAAACAGGTTTAAACTTCTTTTTTTACATCATGTTAGTTTTCTGATTATTTAACGTACCTATACCTTTTTTCGGTTTTCAATAGCTTCGGACGAAAAAGAGCATAGTAATCAAGAACTCTATTGTCCCCTTTTCAAACACAGAAGAATGGAAACGAAACGAAAACAGATTGACGCGGGTAGATACTTGCTTGTTCACAGATAATTAGGAAACAGATAAGGTTGTGGGTGCAGCAATACCTTGCTGCAATCCAAAAGTTGGAAAACATTACATTATTAGGCAACCACAATTATTTGGGTCGAAATTGATGTCAGTGAAAAGTGTAGTAGAGAGGTTTCGAAGAAAAATTTGAGATAGAAACCATTAGGCGCTATCGAAGGCACTAGATACACATAAGTGGAGCTCAAAATATCATATAAATCTCAAAAAGATATTCCAAATACTTTAGAAGCGGGTAAGGATCTAATCTTAATGTTCGCGCCTGGAGACTAATTTATGCAGGGAAATAAAAAAAAGACACTTTTCCACAAAATAATGTTGCCTTTTTGTGTTAGGAATCAAAATCTCTCATGGGAATTGCGCCCACAATGACTAGCTATCAAATTCATTTCTGAATAAACCAGAAAGCACCTCCTCTGGAAGAATAGTTCTGGTTTGTACATGTAGGTTTGAGAATGAGTGTGATTTGTATAATCATATCGGAAACAAATTTCTCATACTTCACCAGAAAAATGCAAAAATGTTTCTGGTCTTACATATCACTGCAGGCATAGGAAGAATCTACATAGAATCGATCCTTCTGATAAGACGCTGAAGCAGGCTATGTCGTTAGCTCCGATAAGCAGGTATATGGTCTTTGGGCTGATATATCTTTCATAGGCTTGAAAGAGGAGGTTTCATAGAAAAAGGCTTTGAATTAACTTAAGAGCATTTTCTATTGAACTCTACGATAAAATTGACTTTATAGCGAGCTCTAACGACCGAAGTAGCAGGGGAAGGATTTATCGAACTGTGTGAATGATAATAATCTCTTATTCAACTCAATTCAAGAACTTTGTCGTGGATAAAAAGTAATTTTACATAACCGAATGATTTATTTATTTATTGGAGGCAGCTGCTGGCTTAAGCCCTTTAAAGTTCCCAATGTTATATTTATATGCACATCCACTTTATTTATCTACGAGTAAAGTATAACTAAATTTATCGATTTCGTGTAACAATCAGGTTAACAAAGAAGCGAGCATACATATTCTGTTACAATATCGATAAAAAAGGAAAAAAAAAGGGAAACAGAACGGACAAAGTTGACAAATTGCACCCATGAACTACATATATAAAATCACAGCAATGACCTCTACATCGTTTGCCGCAATTCAAACTTTAATCGTGTTTTAAAGTTCTACAAGGTAATATCGAAAATGTCAATGTCAGAAGCATAAGTATTCAAGGTCGAGGGTCGGAACTTCTCAGTTAGAGTGGGGAACCTGCGGTCCTGTACCCTTTCATCTCTGATAGAGCGGCACGATCAGGCCGCGGGGTGTGTATGAAAAAGATTAGTAATTAAATTACTCTGATCGGGGGGTTGGATGATCGTCTATGTGTCTAAAAATTGAAATTAATTTAATAATTTCGCCTCATTTGATAATAAGTATTCATGGCACTCATCATGCGGCACAGTAGCGAATTGCTTGCATATTTGTGTGTCTAAACGCCAACACAAACAAGTCGCTGCTTCTTAATATTCTACTTGGAACGTTGAATCTAACTTTATCCAACAATGCTGGGACATCCATTAAACCGTTTAAAATCTTGACTAACTTTGCCGCGTCTTGAGCTATTCTATTTTTCTCTAATGATATTAAACCAAAATGTTCTCTTAGATCTTTCTAAGTATCATAGGTAATGATATTTTTTAAAGTTAAGAGTTTCAAGAATTTATTTTGGACGGATTCAAGGCGATGTATGTATTTTCTGTAATGTGGGTTCCATACCGAAGACGCAAAGCTAAGTCTCCTAAACACATACGCGAATTAAACAGTTATTGATATAATTCATGGATTTGTTTTGAAATTTTCCCATTCAATAATGCCTATTGTGTACGTCCACGAAATTCGTCTCAATTCATTGAATAGTGGTACTTTTCACATCTACTTAATAAAAAAGTGTTTTTTGAAAAATGTATTTTTTTATTCGTTAATTATGTATGGAGACTGCTGTAAGTAGTTAGCTTAACGTCAATAGTTTTTTTTAATTTTTATCTTAAATAATGGCAACTGGGTTCTTAAAATACTGTAATTAATTACATTATATATATAATCATACCCTATCTACCCAAAAAGGTGGTAATATTTCACATTTTCACTGGTTCCTAATAAACTTTTGCCGGTCGCTTTTGTGTCAAAACCTTTGCATCCCTCCAGTCTATGCCTTTCCTATTCAGAATGTCTCCCACCTCATTGTCCCACGTTTTCTTCGGCCTACCTCTCCTTCTCTTTGCTTGTATCTTCGATTCCCATACTCTTTTTGCCTGCATCGAATTACTCATCCTTTGTAGATGACCTCACCATCGAAGCTGCCGTAATTAATTACAAATGAATGAATATTTTTTTTTCTATAAGGCATTTATGAAAAAGCAAATAAGAGTAAACAAAGTAAAACATATTTATTCTAAATTTAACGGAATCTTCAACTACTATCAACTACTTACAACTTCAAATCTATCATATTTCTTCAAAGGTATGAAAAAAGAAAAAAAAGAATTACATCTAAATTAAAAACTAAGATACTCAACATTATTAGCAACTTAGAGAAATTCCTTATTTTCCCAATCGACGTACGAATTAAAAACAAATGATAGTGTTGGTAATTACAGTTTTCCGCTGGAAACGATTCGCTGGCAGTTGATTGGACAATTGAAGTGTTAGCAAGCGACGTGTGATGAGGAAGTTCGATGCCTCCTTTTCCTCTACAAAGTTTAACGACTCTTTTCAATCGTGCCCGACGGCTATCGCCCTTCTTTCCAAGATTCGATATAAGATCGGTGCTTGCCAACTTAATCCTTCCTAGGACTTTGTGTACGATATAACTTAAGTAAAAGGGACGTTGTTTTTGCCTGGTGAATTTTAAAGTGTTTTTTTTTTGTTTCGTTTTTCTCATCTTCTTTGAAATCAGTACTACTGAAGCATGACTTTGTTGACAATCGACACCTGCTTATTTAACTTTTTCCAACTGTCGTTTGAACTATAGTATTTTGTTGCTTATATTATGATTTCAGTGTATAACAACGAAATATGTGTTTGTATTTGTTGGTGACACGTACATTTATGATCAAGGAGACGTTGATTCATCGTGGATATCATATATCAGATATTAGATGAAATGAGGACAGAGACTTTTTATAGTAACTGTTTGGAATTGTTATATAAGACATATCAGGATACGCTTTTGTGTTCGAGAATATAAAAGGCATTTAGGTTGAATGTTTTTGCTTCAGAAGTATTTTGCATATATCTATAAAAAATTATGTACGAATATTTGCAATTTCTCCTTGCCTAGAAGTTGGAGAGTTGACGTTGAGCTTCTAGGGTTCTGCAGGATTAAAAGAGTGGCAGTTACTGAATTATATTCGCTCTAAAGCAAACAATAATATATAGGAAAAGCATGAAAAAGCAGTAGATTAATTTTCTTTTTAATTTCAGTTATAGATTAATTTCATGAGGTTGCAAGAATGAAGTCGACGCTGAGCAAATTTTCGCCTTCTAAGTCTGCGGGAACGGATGGAATATTTCCGACTCTACTCTAGAAAGGATAGAGGTATTGGTGCTACATCACACAAAAATCTTCAGAGAATGCATAGCCTGTGCGGATGTGTTCTAATCGCACGGCAAAAGGCATACCTATTTAAGATAGGTAAAATCTTCGATCAAACGCTTAAGTCATACAGACTACTAAGCCTGTCTTATTTTCTACCTAAGATATTTAAATGGTTGGTTTGCAGCTAACTAAGAGATACTGCGCTGAGAAAACAACCACTACCATAAGCAGCATGTCTATCAACGGGAAAAATCAACGAAGGTCACATAGGACGACTTCAACAGGCTAATATCGAGGTCAATAGAAGACAAAGAGATAGTTATAACGACTTTCCTAGATATTGAGAGAGCATTTAACAATGCTACCACAAATTCAATTATTGAAGCCTTACGGAGAAAAGCCGTCACACCGAATATTTTGCAATGAGTGCATGAAAGCCAGCTTGGAAAGAAGGATAATTACATCCCGAAGGGTGAAGTTTTGTCTACCTTATTGTGAGCTACTCTAGTGAACGACCTAATCCGAAAACTGACCAGAAAAGGTTTTTATTGCCGAGGGTATGTTGACGATCCTACAATAGTCGTTAGAGTGCCGTTTCGAAAAGTCCTGGTAGAACGTATGCAAACCTCAATAACTACTTTAGACAATTGGTGTAAACAAGAGCGACTACCAGTAAATGCTGAGAAAATACAAGTTGTCATGTTCGCGAGAAGAAGAACGCTAGAAGGTTTACAATCACTAGCGTTGGGTAATGAAGGAATTGCATATGTAAAAGAAGCAAAATATCTTGAGGTATGGTTACCATTGTTCTATTCTGTGGAAGAAATTGAGGCCTTAGCCTTTGTGTTCATACATAAGGGTAATTAGACCCATCATAACATACGTCGCAGTAGTGTGGTGGACAAAGGTACGTCAGACGAGGGCGCACAAACCCTTAGTGGTGCACAAAGCCTGCCCTGTCTGTGTGCCACGGGAGCAATGTGATCGACTCCTGCCGTCGCAATATAAGTAATTCAAAACCTACCACCGCTACATATTTATATACAAGGAAGCTTGCTTGGTCTGCGGTATACTTATGCACAGTCAAATACCGATAAGTAAAACACACGGTGCTGGCCATCAAAAGCTATTAAATGGACTAAAGAGGGCATCTCATATGGGGATCGCCATGGTTCAGAAATTTAACTTAGATAGGAAGTATCAGGTTATAATAACAGATAAGAAGGATCGGAAGATCCCGACTCGAACTAGTATAAAGGGGGCTCTAAAGCTAATTATAGCGTAGGTGTCGGAATATATGGAGAGAAGCCCCGAAAGGCTTCTTCGATAAGCTTCGGCTAAGATACGATGGTGTTCCAAGTCAGAGAAGTAGAAAGATGGTCCGGGTCAGGTAATATCGTCGCTATATTCTCTGACAGCCAGACAACACTTAAAAAACAAAATGGGGCGGGCGCACAAAGGAACTAACATTGGTCTGGGTTCCTAGCCACATGGGCGTTAAAGGAAATGAGGTGGCGGACGATTTGGCCAGACGAGATTGGTCAAGGCTCTTCCATTACCAAATCGCAAATTAAAAACGTCATCAATGAATGGACTCAGAATAAGTCCAAGGAATGGTGGGAGGAGTCACCAGGGCAAAAGACAGACAAAAGAGTTCTTAAAGGAGCAGAGGCCTGAGTTTACTAAAGATCTACTGAGTACAGACAGGAAGACTGTCAAAATGAGAGTAGGTCTGTTGACTAGTTATTGTAGACTAAATAGGCATATGTATAACATAGGCTTGACAGAGGATGCTATGTGCGGATTCTGTCAAGAGGAGCAAGAACCCCACAGCGAATATCTGAAAAAAGGAACTGCTCTCAAAGATGATAGGTATAATTAGGAAGGCAAAGTTAGAGGGCGCATTATAGGACAAAGGAGATCACAATAGATTTGAAAAAGTCGCGTTGAAATAGGTTAGAAAGCCACCTCAATCCCAATGTAATCTAATCTAATGAGGTTACAGTGGTGTATGGTTGCAAAAATTATTATGCACTTTGCAAAAATGAAGGCTAGCAAATCTCGTATCTTTTGCTTTTAATTTTTGTGGCGCACGCTCGAATGTACTTCTTGAGGATGCGACCAATAAAAATAAAAAGGAAATTGTCAGTGAATGCGTGATTTTTCAGTAATAGAAAAATCTAAAATACCTTTTCAAACTGACAAGGTATCATTGTTATCTTAGGTATGGCAGATCAACTAACTTTTGAACAAAATTTAAACATAAACTTTAAAGTGAATAACACCTAGGGGTGAACATTGATAGTGGCGAATTTTGTCAAGTTATCATAAGGCAGCACTCTCCACTATTATATATAGTACTAGGTATATAGGTTCATGAGTGCATCAGGTCTACAGTAATACGTTCAAAATGACGAAGAGTCCAAGTAAATAATTCAAAAGTTGTATCTGCTACGATGCTGAGCGTGAAATCATAAATAATATTAGATCCTTTAAGCCTAAACGTACAACGAAAAACAAAATAAAAATAAATCATTTTAGAAGTTATATTAGGGTTAAAGCAAAATGTGGTTAGAAACATACTTTAAGCACAACAATTTATTGTTATTTCTGAAATTTTGGATAATTGGAAATACTGACTTGTCTCTTGTGCAAAATCTTCTTAAGTACAATACGCAAGCACCAGCTCTATTGTGTTTATATAAATGTTTCATCTATTTCATAAGGTTTCTATAATTACAATTTTGTCACTTGTCTCTGCATCAAAAGGATATCGAAGAATTACAACAGATCAAATTATAATTATTAGTGCTGTATGTTTCATATGTTACATATTTATGTTAGTGATAAGACTAATATATGTCAACTAGATATCTATCGACTATAGCAGCAAATTCTGTATTCTAACACTGTTAAGCATAATCTGTTGTCGTCGAAGAGCACGAATGCACCTACGTACATATATACATACGCATACAGACACTATGTATACACAAAATACACATATACCTACCAGTAGTATCATATATCGCATGTTATAGAACTGATACCGTAGACAACGCTGAAGCAATGATGTCAGATAATACGTTAGGTCCCATGTCTATTAACCTAGATGTACATATGTTAGATGCGACATAGGTATGTTCATGTGTGCAAGTGGCAATGGTAGCGCATAAGGAGATAGATATCGGCGGTGGCTTATGATGTAATTAACAGGAACATATAGGTATATAATATTATTCCGATAACTAAGCTGCAATTATCAATATTTGATGTAATAAAAAACTATAAACTTCGTTATAATACTTCTTTTCTCTCGAGTAATTTAATGTGAAGATATATCAAATGTTTGCCTTTGTAAAGAAGTTGCTCATATGTGCATATTTTTGTAGACCTGACGTGACTACCCGTCTCCACGGCGCCTTACAGGATTGTTCCATGTGAAAAATATTGGACAGAATAGCTATATAATAAATAATAATAACTTACTACTACATTTGAAGATGTAATCTATTTAAATCAAAGAAGTTACTACAAGAGCAAAGCCTGTCTATATCGGAAATTGGAATCTTAAACTCATGTTTTTGAGGCAGTGTGCGTTTGTCGACGATCTGGTGATATTTTCAAGAGACGAGAAAGACTTTAAACTTAACCTGAAGATATGGAATGAAGCCTTAGCAGAGATAAACTTAAAAATTAATGTGAACAACACCAAAGTGATGGCTTTAGGAAAAGCGGATAAATCAATAAACATTGCATTGGAAGGAATTGAAATAGAACAGGTAGAGGTTTTTAAATATCTGGGGGTACATATAGATCATAAGGCGTCCCAAGAAACCGAAATAAATAGAAGGCTGGAAAATACAGCGAAATTGTACCACGCGATTCGAAAGCCATTCTTATGGAAGAATAAAGTGACAAGAAGGACCAAAATGAATGTATACAAGGCGGTGTTTGTACCTGTTTTAATGTTTGGTTGTGAGAGTTGGGCGCTCACAAAAAGAATGAAGAGCAAAATCCAGTCTTTCACTGCCAAAATCTATAATACGAAAAAATCAATTTATTGCATGGCGAAATAAATCATCCATATGTGATGTTCTCCCTTTGCTTATATTCAATGAGTACAAATATTGTTTTGAAAGCATAGCATTATTTTCAAGAGCACCTTATAATGCTTCTAATGACTAGGCACTTCCAGGTGCCCTTGGCGGCTTGACGTCTTCGGACATCCGACGTCTCTCTGTAATATGTTGTTTAACTTTCTGTTACCCTTTCTTGCTTCGGCCAAGTAGCTTGCAGGTTTTGTACAACGTCAGTTAGTAATATATTTCGTTCGCAAAAAAAAAACACGTGTGCATTGCATACGCTGTGTTAGCGTAATGCGCGCGCATGTGGGTGGCCTAATTTAGAAAATAAACGTTTGCGGCCGCCCTTAGACAGTTAAATAAATCCGAGGATTTCTTTTTCAGCTTTGAACAACAAATAATAAGTATTTTATTAAAAAATAGCTTGAATTTTTTTTATGGAATTTGAATTACTTTACAACGCACTAAAAAAAAACTCTTTGTTATCGTTTCATGTTTCGTCAGTGTATTGTACTAATGCACAGCATACATAGTTAAACAAGCGAATGCATTGCTAAATTGTATATGCTACACACCACATTATCTTATAAATACGGGGTTTTCCGTATGTGAAATTATGTTTTCATTCAAAAATTGGAATTACTACAAATTTATAGTACATTCAATTTCATATCCTATTTCGCAGACCAATAAAATTGTTGTTTAACAAGTTCTCAGTTTCTTTTTTCCAAAAATGTTAAGCATATGCCAACATTTAACCGGTTAGATATAATTTGAATAGAAAGACGTCGCCCATTAAAGATACCACACCAAGTGTTAATTGTAAATATGATGATGATCCATGATTATCCATAACTCTGCACGATTATCCATGATCCCCGCATGATTATCCATCACTCTCGGTGATTATCCATGACTCGCCATAATTATCCATGACCACCACATGATTATCCATGACCCCCACATGATTATCCATGACTCTCCATGATTACCCATGACCCCCATATGATTATCCATGACTCTCCATGTTTATCCATGACCCCCACATGATTATCAATGAGTCTTCATGATTATCCATGACAGCCACATGGTTATTGTTATCCCTACCTATATATATCAGTGTTTTTTCTTTTAGCGCCTACTTTTTACTTGCTATAATTCCGAGAAGTCATAAAAATGCAATTGCAGGATAAATGTGTTTACCCCAATAAATCTATCATCATCGAATGGTACAATGGAGCATGTTTCGGATTCCATTTAGATTTTTTAGAGTCTCTCCTGATATAAATGGTTTTGTACAGGTCTAATTCTTTCGAGGATGTTTGTTTTTCAATAGTTCAAGGTTCTCAATGTTAATTTTATGGCTCGTATCATTAATATACTGAGCCTCGCTAGATAAATCAAGCTACTACACGCTTTGTTTGTCATAAACTTTATTGCAGTCCCCGCACCTAATTTTGTAAATGACCTGACCTTTCGTTGACGGTCGATTTATCTTTCGGAGTACCCAACAATTTTCTTAATGTATTTTGTGCAGTAAAACACTTGTCTTGATCTAGTAAAATCGTTAACGAGCAACTGGCAACTTAAAGAATAAGATTTCTCGGGTGATATAATATGTTCGTACAATTATTACAAACTCTTATTATTACATCACATTTCTTTAATAATACTAATGAAACAAAAAAATACATGCCCTACTTTGTAGCTAAGTTGTTTTTGAAATTGTTTAACGCGTCTTTTTATTAAGTTTTCGTTTTTCCTATTTAATTCCTGAAAATTGCAGGCTCTATGTTAATGAGATACATTTTCTCTAAAAAGAATTCATATACAATTGATTAATATACAGGGTCCGCCAAGGGAACCTGATGTTTTTAACATGTATAATACGAAGCCATTGTATTTCGTAGAATAGCGGTTAGTGGGGGAAAACCATCGTTAGTAGTTGCCATTTCAGTAATCATGGAAGCGTGGCGTAATGAACATCGCGCGTTCGTTATCGAAACGTATTTTAAAAATAGTGAATCGGTGATTGTGACACAACGTTTATTTCGCACGCATTTCAACATTGAACGTCATGGTAGTGTTCCATGCCGTAACACAATTAAATTGTGGGTTCAAAATTTTCGTCGACATGCGTCTGCAATGAAGGTGAAACCACCAGGGATGCGTCGCAGTGTTCGAACACCAGAAAACGTGGAGAGGGTGAGAACAGCCATCCAAGGAAGTCCACGTCATTCAGTTAAGCGGCAAGCAATTGCTTTAAGACTTTCCGAAACAACAATACGGCGTATTTTGCTGAAGGACTTACATTTCCACCCATATAAGTTAGCAATTGTTCAAGAACTGACTGCTGAAGACTTTTTAAATCGTGTGAATTGTTGCAATCGACTTCTGGAACTTTTTGCTGATAATGTCTTGAACGGCTTAATTATGTCCGATGAAGCGCATTTTGAGTTATCGGGATGTGTAAACAAACAAAATGTTCGTTATTGGAGTTCAGAAAATCCCAGACAGCTCCATCAACGACCTCTGCATAGCCGCAAGGTAACTGTATGGTGCGGAGTGGCGCGATTCGGTATAATTGGTCCATATTTTTTTGAAGATGGTCTTGGAAATGCAATCACGGTCAATTCGCAACGATATGTGGAAATGTTGAACAACTTTTTGGAACCCGAGCTTCGTCGACAAAACATTGATATGAATACTGTATGGTTCCAACAGGATGGAGCAACTGCTCACACAGCACGAGCGTCAATAGCTCGACTACAAGAAATGTTTCCAGCAGCAGTAATTTCGCGGAATGGGAATGTTCCTTGGCCGGCACGGTCTACCGAACTGACCGTTTGTGATTATTGGCTATGGGGTTATCTGAAGAGCAAGGTGTATTTAAATAGACCGCAAACAATTCAGGAATTAAAAGAAAACATTCGCAATGAAATTCGTGCAATTCCTATGAATCTACTAGAGCGAGTAATGAGCAATTTGCAAAACCGCTTCGAACAGTGTGTACGCGGTGAAGGACATCACCTAAGCGGCATTATTTTCCATAAATAAAATGGCATGTAATATACTATCGATTACTTGTATGTGAAAATAAATATATTGTTACATAAATTTGTAGTTGAATACCAAAATTCGTCAGGTTCTCTTGGCGGACCCTGTACAACAGCATAGGTTAGAAATATTTTTGCCACCAATAACTTTAGAAGATTATAAAAACTCAGTTTTTCTGCTCTCCATGATTGCACGCTTACATTTTCTCATATTGGCGTCTATTGGGCTTTCCAATTATACATAAGTGTAAGTTCGTGATGTAATAAACCTCATTCAGATATTATCAAATTCCGAGCGCGAACTCAGCACATGCAGTTACACCAGTTGCGGGGTTGTGTTGTAGTATCGAGAGAGGTTAAAGTTCGCAGAGGGAGACATCGCTAAACCTTACATTTTTCACATATATTTTCCTACAGTTCGATAGTTACTTTCATGGGTATGCACATGCAATTCAGCCATAAAATGAATGTTCACGCACGTTCCATTATTCTTTATACTGAATGATTTAATTTTCTACAATGGTCTACTACAAGAGCTGCGCAGGAAAGTGCGAACATATGGCTGGCAATGGCGGAAAAGTATTTCTTTCTTTATACCGTTTTATTGAAGTGTGTTATCAGATAAGTTTACAGACCTTGCACGAGTGAAATTTTATGCCTCCTTGCTGATTGCGAAAGAATTAAAATCTTTATGCGTGTCTCAAATAATGTTTTATGTATGAATTTTTAAATTTAATAAAGCAATAAATCGAGCTGATTATAAGCATGTAATGATATTGAAATTTATGGAAATAGTTTCCAGTAATACAACTAATAGAACTTAATGGTACATTCGAGTTGCTTCAGATGCATACGTGTATTGGTTGATAATATTGGTAAGGTGACTTCAAAGGATTCTCAATGAAAGGAATGTTCTGATAAACATTACGTTACAAGAATTTTCCATTTGCTTTAAGATATCATTCGTTACAGGAAAGCTGGAAAAATTGGGTCTGGCTTGCCCCATAATATGTGGATTGTAGTATAAGGATTTCATGCAATAAGCGGTTTTCCTGAAATATATGATGCAGTGGATGGAGCAGTTCTAAATATAGACGTTCCCAGAATTAATGAGCTAGCTCATTTAAATCGCCACGGTTAACTCAACTATTTTAGGCCAAGTGTTCATGATGCACTGGTACTTTGTAATTGTATTTTTTTTTTTTTTTTTTTTTGCTTTCATGGGCAGGTTTAACCCCGTGAGGCAACTCGGCCTTAAGACCTATTGTGCCCCCATGATGTCTTAACCCTCTCGACCTGGTTGTACTCGAACAAACAGGTCCGCAATTTGGTCGAGAGTTAATTTGCTTATACTGGGTTCGTCCAATCGAGCGACCCCTAGACAGCTCCGTCTCTCCCTGTCCACTGCCGGGCAGTCGGCAAGGAGGTGCACACGAGTTTCTTCTGCTCTCCCACAGTTTCTACACAGGGGAGAGTCCACTCGCCCCATTCGGTGCAAATGCTTATTTAATGAGCAGTGGCCGGTTAGGACTCCCGTAAGAAGTCTCAGTCTGGCCCTGCTCATAGAGACTGCCTTGCGGAGTCTTTCGTCGCCCGGATAAAAGCCGAGCATTTTACAGTGTCTCACGCCGACTAGTCCATTCCAATAGGAGCGGTGACTAGCAGCGAGTTGAGATCTGACAAAGGCTTTGATACCGCCATAGGAACTCCCGCACGACGGTTCTGGACCGGTGAACGGTAGACCACTGGCGCCTCTAGCTAGTTTGTCAGCAATTTCGTTGCCGTTTGCAGTTTGCCCTTCTTCGGGATGAAGACCACCCTGGCCTCTCTCCAGCTGCTAGGTGTGTATCCTAGAGCTAAGGTTGCTCTTAGCAGGGTACATATAACTGGGGAAAGCGGTTCCAGGCCCTGTTGCAGCAGGGCCGGGAAAATGCCATCACTACCAGCCGATTTAAAGGGTTTAAAGGATTCGATTGCCCATCGAATTTTGGGTACTTGAATAACTTTCCGCGCAAGAATCCAGTCCTCCCTCCGTGCCTTAGGGCAGGTATCTGAGCTGACCTCAGTCCCATACATTCCCCCCCGAACTGGGTTTGAACGACCCTGGAGCCCGGAAAGTGCACCTCCAAGAGATGCTTGAGGACTTGCTCTTCATTCTCGGCTTTATCGCCATTGGGCTTACTGAGAGACCCAATCTTACAGGGCCCTTCCTTAGCAAGGACTTTTCGAATTCTGGAACAAAACTGTAATTGTACTTCGTTCCAGATAAAGGAAAATGGTTGGACACTTCATTCCAATGCTGTAATTTTTGGAGACTCCGTTTATTTCCTAAAAAAAGGTTGATTCTACTAAGCATCAATTAAATCTAGCCTAGAATAAATTAAACAGGGCTCACAAAAGACCAAGGAGGGTAATTAAAAATGCATTTGGCATTTTAAAAGTAAATTTTCTTGTATGAATAATCTATGGCGTCGATTCTGTTTTTCCTGCAAGTATTTTTAAATGTTATACGACTCTACGTAAGTAGTCTTTAGGCTTTCACGGCCGTCGTTGCTGGCTGCTCTTCACTTCTGAAGAAGATCACGACAAGATGATCGAAACGTCAAGTAATTTAAACTTTCTACACGGCAGAGAATCCGAGAACCGAAGAGCAGCCGACTCTACGTAATATCGAAAAAGATGATCAAGTTGCTGAAGGGTTTGGAGTACAAAATAGTAAAGATGTCCTAGATGATGATACATAGATTACATATCTAGTTACGTATGTCAAAAATTATTAATGTTATCGATTTCAATTTTGACTTATAGATACAGGCAGATAGCTTGTAACTTATAGATTTGTGACGGTTGTAATGTTTGTATTATAAGCCCCGTTAACGTACTCAGGTTTTGTAACTTACTTTTCATGGGATATGCAGTGTCTCCGAGTGATTTTTGCAACCTATCCATGAAATTTCATACTTAATAATTCTTGAAATGCTACTGATAACTTCTTTCGGGTTTCGTCATGTGTCAAAGCTTTCGCTCGACGTTTCGCGATTCATGCTGACAACTTCGTCAGAATAACTGAACTGATTTTCTATATATATGTCCTCCCTGATGAGTCTTTTCCCGTAAATCTTGGTGGTGGTTATTACTTGTATGTTTTCGAAGTCATTTTATGCCTAGTCTCGTGCATATGGTCTGCGACAACTGATCCATTTCACGTTTCTTCAAGGGATTTTGATGGAAAGATTTTAATAGGTGCTCTTCTGTCGATGTGTGCTCTGGTGTAACCCAACAGATTAATTAATTTACTCTGCTATTTACATAATGAGATCAAACGATGCTAATCCTGTCTAAACATATCAAAACGTATCAATTGATTTCTAAATATTTTAGTCGCTGCTGCATTGGTCGCAAATTCAGTTCGAATTTAATTAGTGTGACAGGCAGAATAGAGCAGAATTACCTTATCTTGCCCTAATTATAATAATCAAACCGTCAGTAATAACCAAACGCATGTAATCCTCGTGCATCGATAGCGCACTAGGGTATGGCGTCATTAGATCGTAAAAGTGCACTTTGCAAATTAGTTGACAACGTTAAATAGATTTCGCCGTACTTTGTACCTACAAACATACATCTAAACAACCGTTATAATTGCTCATTATGTAGACGGCGCCCTCATTTTGTGTGTAATATACTGATGAACCTGTGTGCTCATCAAACTGGTGCGCTACTATGTAACGTTCACTTATTTGTTATCCGGCGATTCGTTAGGTGAACGCTGGCCTCGATGTGTAAATATTTAACAAGCGAATTATACAACGTGGAACCGTTATGTTTGATAGATGCATTTGCTGTCACCTGGATGACTACGGCGTCGATCGTACAGGAAAACGCGTGCCTGCCACTGTGAATTATTGCGTGTGAGAGCGAAGCGGCTTCGCAAAATTAAATACGTTTGCATTAGCGAAATGGGTTCCGTTAACGATAATACTTGGTAATACCGATTACTGGTACTACCCAAACATCAGAATAATTCCGCCCAAAATAAACACTCATCCTGTTGAGTTACTGACAGTAATGCGAAGGGTTTTTAATTTTTGCTTGTTGTCGCTGTTTCAAATTCAAAATGTTTGATTTTCATTAGGTAAAGAGAGTGTCTGTGGGTAAAAAGAAATCAAATATATCGGGAACAAGAAAAACAAACAACAATTTCCTACAAAAATATTGGCGGGTTGCCTGTACCTCGGTGTTCCATTTATTAAAATTACGGGAAGAATTGGTATTTAACCTTTTTTTAAAGTAGAGTTTTAAAGAAAACAAAATGTGCTGTTCTCAAGTTTCGTTTTTTATTTTTGGAGAACAGAATTTTTTCTCCCTTAAAAAAAACAAACTGTTCTCCACACTTAATATTGAGTATTAATGATAAGTTAGCATTCACATGATTGGACTAATCGTTCCACTCATTACGGCCAGTAGGGCCTAATGTAGAGCGGATGCTATCTTTAAAGTTCCAACAAGTACAGCTTTCTGAGGTAGCTCAGAATTTTTCTTTGAGATTTTGAAAACCTCTTTTCTTTCACGACCTCTCGTCATGTGGTACCAGATATGCTCAACTGTCTCTTCGTCCTTCAAACACAGCCGGCATTCAGTCTCATGAGAAAGTCCAATTTCTTTCATTTCTGAGTTTGCAGTGACCTGTGAAGACAGAAACAATTACTTTGACATTTTTACGGTCCCGTTCAAGTAGTTCCTATGTTCTGACATGATTAAGTGAAATGCACTCTTCCGCATGTACCAAACCAGGACAGTTGATTAATTGTTTAGATACAAATTCTGGTACCTGGAAATGATCTGCAGTATCGTTTTGTTTTTTGCGAAAGTGTCTGCTTTCTTATCACCATGGATGAGTCAGTGCCCAGGTACCCAAATTAGGGTTGGTTAATAACCGTCCCCAATACATATAGTTTGTTTTTACAGCTCCAGATTAGCTGCGAGTTGCATCTATGTGCTAGTGCCATTTTTTATTGGTTTGTGTCTGATGATTTTATTGAAAATCTTTCTAGCATCTTTCAGTCTGAAAGATGTTGTCAAAGGTGGTAGTACTTTATAACTCTTGAATTCCTGCGCCAATACTGTTCTCTGTTTTCGAACTGTCCGTGAACCAGCAGGTGTCTGCTGGTTTTTAATTGCATCACCATTACTCTCTGTTGGGAAGGAGGCAGTGAAGCAAATATCTATTACTGACCGAGTATACATTCGATGGGATTGGGAACACACTGTCGGAAACGATCGATTCCAGCAGCCTGTTAGCGGCTGATTGATTCAATATATGCCATAAGCGACATGTAGTTAATTTGGTCTCATGTTTCACAATAATATCTAATGTCAACAATGCATATGGTTAGTTGCAGTGTGTGCTATTGTTTGTCTGTGTGTTACTAGGTGAAGCTGCAGGTTGTGGAATAAATCTTAACGATTTCTAAGCATTGACATCTAGTGACGTATAGTACCATCCTCACTCAACTTTTTCCTGAACTGCGAGGTTTTCTAATCTCCGGTAGTGGTTTCTTTCATGCCAAACATCGAATTGGTGCAGAATCTACCCTAGAAGAAGGAATTTTTGTTCACAATTAAAACCAAACAGCCTCGATTAGGATTCGAAGACCGAACATGCTATCCATTGTGCTCTATACTGAAATAAGCATAACTATACCTTTTTCTAGATAACACGCGTTTTATTAGAAAATTAAATTTTACATCATTAATGGGACATTATTCTGCTATATATTGCATATTGCCAATGCTTATTTCTAAATAAGAAAAAAGAAACAAATGGTCAAATGAAAAAAAAATATATATTTATTTATATTAGATTGTCATGGTCTCGGATTTAAGACTAATAATCCTACGTGCTGCCATGAACATCTTCGGAGAAACAAATTTGCTTCACGATTTTTAGTTTGCTTATCTAATTTTACAACGAATCCATCATGAAAAGGCATATTAATGATAGACAGTTTAAAAATAAATGACTTCAAAGATATTGCAAAAACAAACTCTTATGCATTAATAGATGATGTTTGTGTAAGCAAGTGAAAGATCACTGAAATAGAACAATGTGTTTCAAGTTGCATAGCATAAACATAGGCTCATTTTCGATATGCGTTTGAATTGAGACGATCAAAATTTTGGAGAAAACTATTTGGTAGTTGCCGATACACTATATATACATACAACCAAGTTGATTTGACATCGTTTTACAAATGAGGCGATCTAGTATTTATAGCTGGCATAGCATCCCATGCTTATTGTGGTTAATGTCAAAAACTCTTCCATGTTAAATAAAAAATGTAATGAGATAGATTACATTCACGTATTTTATTACATATCAGTTATATTTATTCGTAAATTATTAAATTTAAGAAAGCAAAGAAGAAATATTTTGTTATAGGGCATTTTCAAAATGCTGAAAGGAAAGTGGTCGTTCCTCCATCTGTATTTTCGTCGCATAAACCCGCAGTGCACACCGCACCGTCGTGTCTGAAAATCCTCCATCGGTTGGACGGGGGTTAGCTAATGCGCGCAAAAAATCCGCCACTGATTAACGATCGCCTGTTAAATTAAACTAATTTTACGACGACATTGATCCATTGCCAACTCCGTCGACACTTTATTTACATCTATTGTAAATAAATAGCTGTTGTGGTTCGCGTGTCGGTGAGCTTTTAAGGGTAATTCTTAAAGGGGTCCCCCGCTATCCCGTATCCTCGCTCCACCACCGCCGGGACGGGGTCGTTTTCCTGAAACATTTATTATAATCTCTCCACTTTACGTTTGCCCACTTTACGTTCGGTCTGGAGTGGAAAAATGACGTGATAAATGACACCGTTAGAACAAGTTCGGTTGTTTTTCTTGGAAATACGTTACGTGTTACATGTAACGGAGAAGAACTGTGAATATCTATGTGTACTCTGAATCCGTATGTCTGTTTGGATATTCTAAAACTCATGTAAAGTTCAACACCGAGAAAATTGGACTTTTAGACACGTTAAGTTTAATCGAGACAGTTACCCTAAACATATATTCCACCTACAATGCAAATAGGTATTGTATCTAACAGTGTTAGATATGCTTCTGGAATGTGGATGAAAAGAGACTTACAAATAAATACTTCTTTAATATATGATCTTAAAACAGTATTGCTGCAAAAATGGATGATGATAAACTAGGAAATTACACACAAATTATCACCATTTGTTCAATAGAAGCTAAAAGAGAGCTTAGCTATTTTTTGAATAGATGTAAGTCCTAAACATCAAATAATTTCATGTGAGGTACCGATTTGTCAGTGTTTACCCGTATTTTTAAACTCTGCTTTTATAAACTGTGATCATGAATGAATGGAGGCAAATATATTTACTTATCTAAATCTGTAAAGTGTCATTGCATGTGATATACAGATATGCTCAACTGAGAACTGACGTCGAAGTAACAGTTCTACAGGACTCTGAAGCTAAGGATAATGACTATCATTCTGAAGAGGACATAACACTGACTCAACTTCATCCTGGGGGAACTTTGCTTCCCATTGGTAATGGATTTGGTAGACCTCCAACAAAAAAGGTAAAGAACATTCTAGGTTCAAGAACCCCCCAAATAGATTTGTGGAAAAGACCTATTGCTCCAGTTCAAGAGCTTACACCTTTGAAATTATTTGAACTTTCTGACTCGGAGGTAGTCGATCTGCTAGTGACTTTCTTTAACATATATGCTTTCAAGAAATATGTTCAAGCTGGTGTAACCCGTAAAGAAATGCAATATTTTTTGAGCGATTATGTAGATGCTCCTAGAAGATACATGTATTGGGAAAACAGGAGTGACACCGACATTATCCTAGTTACAACAGCTATATCAAGAGATCGAATTTCTCATATTGTGAAAACACTGCATGTTTGTGATCTTCAGAAAGGGGGCAAGTAAGCTAAGCTTCAATTTGCTTCTTTTTTTAATGAAACATGGTATGTTTTTACATTTTACACAGCGCAAAATTCTACATCGATTGGTGTTGAAGTTTGTGTATGTATTTCAATTCTAATTTTCGAAACATTACTACAACACTTCTTGCATAAAATTAATGATGATATGTCAAAACTACCAGCTTTAAGCGATTGAAAGTGTTTCATCTACAAAAAACTTTGCACATTATTTTTAGATATTATGGAAATCTTCAAAGAAATTAATATTTTTTAAATGTTAATCAAAAACTAGTATAAATAAAACTTCTTAGATTCACGGACATCTCGATTTTTTTTATTTCTAAATTTGTTTTTCGAAATAAAAAACATTTTAACAGAACCCAGTCTTCGTCAGTGTGAACTTACGGTTAATAATGAAACTATCATCAAGAGTTAAAATGTAGTTAAAAAACGTGATAAAAGTAGTAATTAATTGCAAAAATGCATCATTATGAACATAGAGATACCACAAAACATGTTAAAATAAAGTTAAGGTAGCAAGTGAAACTGCCTTGTTGAAATATTAAGCCAGAATAAAAAGCAGACATCTCTAGTATTCCAAGGAGTTTTAGTTTAAAAAATAAAAGAGCTACAAAAAGCCAATTATAAAACTAGTATAGTGAGTGATTATCCTTTAAAGTACTGCAACTCTATTTACAATAACTATTTCATTTTTTCTTCGAGATTTACGTTATTTGCAACTGAATGTGAAGTAAATATGAAATATCATTAGTATTATTCAAGTTTGCTGATTTCTTTGGATTTATAAATGCTTTAATTAAGAAAATTATCTTAACAATTTGACAGGAACAATACTTATTGTTAGTGCACACGTGATTAGTTGTTTAACACTGCAAAGGCAACATTGGCAAATTAGTAGTTATCAGTGACACTTGTTAGTTGTCGTAGGTTATGGCTTGATAATATTTAGTAAGGATAGTAGGTATAATTAAACAGGCAAAATTGGAGACTACCTTCTGGCGTTAAGAGGATCACAATAAATCTGAAAAGTTCGTCGCGAAATAGATGATTATGGGCACCCCATTCCTAATTTACTTTAATCCAATAACTAAGAAATTAGTAATAATGAATTCCGATAATTTGAGTTCTGAAAATAATTCCGAAAAAAATTCTTAAGCTATAATAAATTTTATGCAAGAAGTGTTCATATTTATATATCAAATCCTCATATCAATGAGTGTAGATTTTTGTGCTTCATTTAACGCTGTAATAAAGAAACCAGTTCGCGTTTGAAGAAAGAAGTTTTGTTTTTTCAGAGGAAAACATATTTGAGATAAATTTTTGAACAGTCTCTATAAGATTTAGCGATTACAGCTGTAACACTAAATGTATATGATCTTGCAAAGTTGAAATCAGTGCCTTATATGTTGAAGGCGCTATCAAATTGGAAATATTTACCATAAATATATCACAGCTAATCAAGACTGTGTTTTTAGTCCCAATATAAAATTTCTACAGAAATTTTAAAGAGCCAGTTTGGTAGGACACTCTGTATATTATTATATTTGCAGTCACAACCTGAATTTACTATATATTTCAGATAGAGACCTTTTTTTTACTTCCAAAGCAAATATGCAACTTATCTAGAAATATATAATTTCGTAAGAGATATCTCAATGCTCGCTTTTGTTCTTAATTGAAAAACTTCAACGGGTTTTGAGTTATGCAAACAAAATATATCCAAATAAAGAAAAATTAGTTTATAATATCCTCACATTCCTGCCCAACTCGCACCCTATTTATTTTTCGAAATTCAGCTGGTATACGGCGCGGCGCACAGTACATAATAAAGAAGCATAATAACATTAAATATTAAATGAAGTATTATAAATATCCTATATTAAATTCTTTAGGGAAAAATTTAATAATGAACTGCTTCCGTAGGTGCGGAGGTATTATATAACATCACTTCTGTAGGGCAGGATATTACTTTGGAATTTTGTTTCTGCTTTAAACGTGGATTCTATTAAACGTAAGATGTAAAATTTCGCTCCCTTTAAGGTACAGTAGTTTAGCATAGGAAACAATTTTTAACAATTAACATTTATTATAAAAGTTTGAATATGGTTTTTGTGCTTAAAAGATTTATAAGTATATTTATTCGTCCAACAATAATATATGATACCTCTGAAGGAAGAACTCTATTTGGTATTTAACCGCTATTTATTTAGTATATACAATGGTGTTAGCAGAGTTTAGTGCAAAACGGAAAACGATGTCGCAGTAATTTATGTGACTTAGAACCAGCGAGTTGACTAATAATGTTTTCATTTCCTTATTAAAAACATGCCTTTCCAAACCCCCAGGCTCTTTGTCTCGTTGGCAACAGTTAGCGCAACACCACTTAACTCAACCAAAAAATTCTTTAACAAACAAGAACAACGAAATAAATAAAAATATCCACTCCTTGGAAGGGTTAAACCGCGAGTAATAATTTAATCTCTGCTGATTCTGGTTTGTTGTTCAGAAACCGCAATAGTATTCGATACATTGAAATATTTATATATACGACTATCGTCAGCGTAAAAGTGTGATTTGCAGTTTAAGGTGTGCAAACCCATCTCAGACGTATATATTCTATAGAACAGTGGACCCAAAATGGACCCCTGCAGTATCCCACAGGCAAACTGCTTGAAATCTATCCCGGAAGTAGTTATACAAAAGTGTAATAGCATTTTTGCTAAACTCTATGAAGTGCCACATAGACAGCAAATGTTAAATATCATTATATTGTGGAATGCTTTAGAAAATCAAACAATACCAAGGCTGCAGCTTGTTTCTTGTCTAGGCCCAGGAAAACATCGTCAGTAACGTTTGATGTGACCGTTGTACAACCATGATCAGGTCTGAAACCAGACTGCAGAAAAGAATAAATATTGTTAACACGTAAATGTTGCCTGTTCTACATATCTAATACGTTCTTCAGTATTTTGGAAAGTATAGGCAATACGTTTATTGGCCTAAGATTGCCGATTGAAGGCCTTTGGCTTCCATTTTCTTCACTATTTGTTTTCACTTTTTTTTTTGCCTTTTGCGGACCTTTCCTACTTGTATATGTTTACTCCACCTATATCCACTTTCACTTCTTCCACCCACTTTTTACTAATATTTAATAACCATAAGAATAACTTACAGAGAAATCTAAAGGTATTAAAGTAATTGGAGTTTCAAAAAAAAAAAACAATTTATCAATTTTAACAGTTACAGAGGTCACGAAAAGACACCATGTTAGAAATATAGAAATGAGAAACCAACTAAATATAAAGGATAATTTGATAATGAAATCCAGCAAAACTTGGATTTGAAATCTAACTAGATACAATGCTGAAAAGAACTTTTGCCATAACACCTCCAGGAGGAAAGATATTGTGTGTAATTTCTCAATTTCCTTTTTTACCCACCTTTGTCAAATTGCTACAGGAATGAATTGTGTCAAAATTCATTTATTACTCATACGGCACTGCCACTGGCTGCCTATAATTATATTTTTAAATTGTTATCTAAGGAATTTGTTCGTTATGATATAAAACAATAATCATAGGATTATATATTTCGTACCAGGGGAAAAATAACATTTATACAAGGTAAACAACTGATGGATACATTTAAAAGTTTATGTACGTATAAATATCAAATTTTCGAAAACCAGCGAATGGAAATAAGCCACAAGACCGCCGTTTTAATAAACGTAGAGCGGTACACAGCTCCATTCGTTTGAATAAAAGATTATGTTACCTTTCCCGAAACATACAAACAAAACTACACAGGTGTTCGTCGTGGCGAAATAAATTATTTTCATTTATGCGGCCTTAATACGAGCTAAATTAATATGGTCCACGTTTTATACGTTATTTTGTATATAAATCGCAACAGGGCGAATTACACACCTTAACAAAGATTTATCAAAATTCTGTTAGGCTATACGGCAAGCACCCCGGCTTCCATTTAGGTAATTTAGATTCTAATCATCGCACGCTCGTGCTTTTTTAAAATATACTGCTGTGTACTGAAAGTACCAACAAAAATGAAAAATGAAATTTTAAATTAGAAAAATTAAATTAGCTAGCTCAAATGATAACAATTTTTTATAAGGCGCAAAAGAACAATTAAACTCAGGGTTACTATCATGAAAAGTAAAATGTGGATGACTTTCTTTAAAACTCCAAAAAAATTTTAAAAGGTTTAATTAAAAATAAAAGAACAGTATTTTTGAATGACATAAAAATTCAATAATTTTATTATTTTAAAAAAAAAGAAAAAAAAAATTATTACAAACTTTGCAGAAAAAAAAACCTTGGACAAAAAGGTCCTGGTCTAAATCAAAACTGCTTTTGACTTTAAATTACAAAAGGACAATTCAAAATCCTTTTACAAAGCAACAGAAAACAAAAAGTTCAGGAAGATAATAATTTTTTTTTTCAATTCAATCCACGTGGTCTCAATATTAAAACAACTAAATTAAACGTGGAAAAAATCAAATAATTTATATAAATGAAAAATAAAAGCAAGCACAATGCTTTTATTCACCCAACCCAAGGTGATTAATTAAAAATTACAAATCAGAAAAATCAACAACGAACAAAAAATTAACTCTTTAAACTTAAAATATCTTCCTGCACGTAAAAATAATAACAGATCTTATATCTAAATTGTGCACACAAAAATACAATATCAATTATTATTAAATGAGTTCCGTGATGAACGAAATAAAATCAGAAACGTGAATTCAACACTCGAAATCAATAATCACAAAATGTCAACAATGAAATACAACTTTATATCTACTTACTTTCGTATCGATCAAGGAAATGAACTCACAAGGTTAAACAATCGTATAAGTATAAAAATCGCCGATGCGTGCGATGCAACGCACACAGATCTGTCCGCAAACGGACGAACTCGCAAAACAAAACAATGTCTATACAATACCAGTGAACGCAAAATGTACACCTGACTGAAATTAATATAAACAACTGAACAAAAAATAAACAAATTAAACAATCCAAAACATTAACTAAATCTTATTTGAAAATAAAACAATTTGAAATTTCTCGCAACATTGACAAACGCTTAACGGAATGAACAAAAAAAAACTGAATTTACAAAAACCCGGGGTGCCAGACCACAGCAATACGTAGTATTAAAATTTCTTTTGTCGTGTTTAATCGTCTTTTGGTGCTTACGAAAAGTAGAAACAAAAAAAATTACTTTTATCTCCACTTAGTTACAACAATTAGTATTGCTAAGTACAATGGAGCAAGTTCATTGTAATGTCTTCATTGTTTATCTTGGGTAAAATGGGAGATGCGTTCATGAATTATTAATTATTAATCTTAGATGTCACTCGCAAATGTTCAATTTTAATTAGGACAATTAAAATTGGAAAACGGTACCACATTATCCGAGATATAATTGTGCTGGAGTTGTGTATTTGTGTTTGACTTTCAGATTGCCTATTAATTATCTTGTTCTGTTGGTGGTTCAGCTCTCTTGTTACATATGTATATGTACCTTCAAGAGGAATATATAATGTCGGAATTATGAAAACTAACAGGGTTTCAGTTGGTAATTCAAATAATATATTTTATTTCCTCAAACGATATTTTATATAATATATTTAAAAGATTTCAAAATTATAATTCTATTGTTTCCACGACTTATTCTACATTATCTGTCATTAATTAAATACTAATTCAAAACTGCTTTTTCCTGAAAATCATAGTCTACTATCTATCAATCTCAAAAAAAAAATGCGAATGAAAAATTACGTTTCAAAGTAATCATTAACTCTATAGAATCTGATAGAGATAGGGTATATGATTACCAAATGCTAATTTTCCGATAGAGAGTTGAATTTCACTACTGAGAAGATAAACCTCATTTCCCTTTCTCTTCTCTAATTCACTTTTTAGCTTTCTAGCTGCTGTTACTTATCCTGCAAGAAGGTTCGAGCCCTCAAAATTATAGTTCATCCCTTCTTTAATGAGATTATATTATATCATTTTCTTTCATTCATGTATATCCTATACAAGGATAACCTTGTTTTTTTTTTACTTAGTTGCAATTTTTCTGAGCATTCCCAAACCATCTTAGAACTAAGTAAGTGTGATACCAGCGCAGCACTATTGGGGGCTATTCGACTATCAGACATTATTTGCTCAAGCTGCCGAAATATTTAATTCTCAGTTTCTATATTCCTATCCCAGTTCCCTTTGCCATTTTGGAGCTATCCATGGATTATTTGATGGCTGAACTGAATAGGACAGTTTAAAGGTATTATCCTGATTTCACTGGCTCTCGCAACTAAGCTTTGTGGGAAATTTCTTTCAGAAAGCTATTTTGGTTTGTTGGTGCATCGTCCAGGAGCAAGTTCCAGATTGTTTGCCACCTCAAAAACAGGGGATTGAGAAGTAAATCCTTTCCCGTTCACTGTACCTGTTATCTTTATTACTGTATAAATTGCCAAAACGTGGAGGATGCTGTCACGGTCTTAGTTGCCGTTGGGCAAGTTCTCATCGCTCCAGTTATATGCATACAGGCTATTTCTGTGCGCTTTGGAGAGGTTAGGCGTCGCGGAAACCAGGTTAGGTCTTCTGCCCCATGCCTTTGACCTACGCGCATCCAAATCAGCAGTTTTGGATTGCATCCCCAGATCTTTCCTGCAAGATTTGTGCACTCTACTAAAGCATTTTTGGTCTTGTTGCTTACTTTAAGTTCTTGCTGTCTATGTAAAGGCTACCATGGTAATCACTGGCTTCTAGCTGAACCATTTACGCCAGATAAATATGAAGCAGGATCAACCAGACAACATCTATGTAATTGTCGTCAGTGTCTATATAGAATCTTGCCCCTTGCATAATCTAGTATTGCCGTCAATGTTATTAGCTTTTCATCTCATATATCTCAACCCAACATGAACTTTTAACAATTACTTGCAACCACTTCCATTATTTCCGACATGAAATAAAAAAATAGAATTCTTTGTTATCGAATCAGTTATTTCCCTATGTAGAACAAAGAATGGATTCATTTCCCATTTGTACCGAATCTTTCCAATATTATCATTGTTGCAGATAAAGGTTTGCATTTATCGTGCAAAGCAAACATATCCATGGACTACAATGCATAGGTATTCACATACATATATATGTGCATATCTGGGAGGTTAGATGCACATAAAGGAAAATCTTCCAGTGCATGTCTACAACATACAAGAACTGGGAGAAGTTCTTGTTATCGATTCATCCTGGGGAAAAATAAAACCATAGATGTAACTGATGTTCTATACGGCATTGAAATGACATCGGCCTTTCATGTTGTGAAGTGGCCGATTCCAAAAGGAACCCACCACACCCGGCAGCAGAATTCAGATATAAATACACATCAACCAGATATCGCTGGGCCTTTGTGTGTTAGTACACATCGGGTTTTTACTCCCTAGGGCAGAGTCTGTATACATGTATGTATACATGTATATATGAATATACGACGTCTTTTATGTACAGGCGAAGATTAGATCCTTAATTACAGATGTTTCCTACAAAACTACTACAGAATTCAATGCTGCATAACCTAAAAATATTTCTACCAATGCAAAATGACAATAGTAAGTACATACGCATAATTGCTGGAGCAGACCACTTTCCGTGCGCGCCATGTGCGCCGGTATGGGAGTGTAATTCGTAATATACTAGAATATGCGATAGAATAGGGACGCAACATAAAGACATTTATTCTATCAGAAATAATTAAATATACATTTGGTTTTCTGCTATTAAAGTAATATGCAATACAATCATCCCCACATCGGCGCACATGGCGCGCACGGAAAGTGGTCTGCTCTAATAATTACACACATCGGCGAAAATTTTATTGACAATATTATTTTTAAAAATAGACATAATAGTTGTTTTTTGTATACTATTTTTTTCCGTGGAAAAATGACAAATGAAATATGTATGGTATTCAAAAGAAGTATGCATTTGGGACAGTTTATTTGGTACAAAATATTGTTAGGATGTTAAGTACAGTAAATATATGCTGAAGTAAGTAGTATTTGTTGACAACGTACATACAAAGAGCACGCCGTTTTCAATTTAATTCTATTACATAAGAAAATTACTACGTAAGATTATCGGTATATATTTTACCGAAAATATGACACCTTGGTTTTTATTATGATCGGTCAAGTATACCTTAAACCGATTTAATTTATACTAAGGGTTGTTTTATTACCTAGCCCTTCTTTTTAATATATCCCTTTTATCTAAAGCACTAAAGAAAATTAAACTGGTTGCATGGTTAAGTGAACATCGCCAAGACGATGCAGTATTCTCACTGTGGCGACGTATACATAAGATTGCGCCGAACATGGGAACTTTGAGAACTTCGAAAAGTGCTGTTTAAGTGTATTGAAAACTGCTCGTTTTCGGGGAACTTAAAAAAAAATAAGCTTGTGTAAATCTGTCCGGGCTGGAAGATTATCGAAGTGAAACATTCCTGATAAGTTGTTTCCGGTTCTGGCGGACGAATTTGTTCTATTCTTTTGATGCTCTTTTTTTCAGTTCTTTGAAAGTTTACTAAATTCTTTTTTGATTATTGGGTAAAAAAATAAAATTCCTGTTTTTGCAAATTCTTTAATAATAAATAATTACGACCGTTGGTTTTACATTAATAACACATCATCACTTATATTAAAAATTATTTAAAAAAAAATTCATTGAAATTACGAATCGATTAGAAAATAAAAAAGAAATCTATTAGACGGTGAAACAAATTTGAATGGCCGTAAATTACAAACATAATCTGTTGAACAAAACTTAGATTGTGGTCTTTGATTCAAAACACAATTGGGAATTTAAATAAAACTGCTATTTAGTAATCCGCTATCCCAGAATCTCCAACGATTCTATCATCATTTCCTATCAGGCGGAACCCTCAGTTCCTGGGGTCGCTGCCACATCTGGTGGTTGCTGTGAAGTTACGGTGGAACCTTCCCTAGCAGCACAAATCATCGGCTAATGATCGGCTTTATATAGGGCCGATATCCTGATGTCGGGTCGATATCAAAGATATTGTGCCGATATCGGCTTTCTACCAGTATACGATATCACTGCGATACAAAAGATCCATTATCGGTAAAATATCGGTTGAACGTTTGATGTATCGGCTGATCATCGGCTGGAAACTCAAGACATATATCAGGGCGATATCATTAATAATCGCCGCTGCGATATTGATAGAAATGAGGTATATGGATTTGACTATTGTAATTTTTTTGACGATAGGAAGTCGGCTAATATCCTAAATCTATACGGACTGGCTGATTGAAATATAACCGCATTACAAGAGCGTTCAGATATAAAATTTCAACGTTTGAGACATCAATTGTGAAATTAAAATTAATATCGACTATAAAACAGTTTTAGAAGGTGAAGCGATTGATAACTTAAGAATATGCAAATGCAATTTTCTAACTCCGCCGTGATTATAAAAATTGGCATCTAAACGCAATGTTTATGGGAGTTAGATCTACGCGCAATATCTTACTACCACCACCTACCACAATCCATCATAGCGTTCCTTATTGCAGTGTGAGCATGACGACCAGGTGGAGTGGTTGCCATTATTTATTTTGTCGCTGCATTATAGTAAACGTTGTGCACATTACAAAATGGGTTAATGAAGCTTATAAAGGTAAGGAAATTTTTATGAATAATGTTTTATGTATGTATCAAGTATATAATTTAATTTAATGATTAGTACTCATTTATTGTGTAAATATGCAGCGTTAACAAAATGGAAGACGCTTGTAAATTTCTTATTTTACGTGAAAGCATTGTTTCTACAATATGTGTAGCGTAAAAAACGTTTCGCATTAATAGAATAAAATAAATTACAAGCGTACTTCATACACTAAAGAAAAACACTTTTTTTTAGATACGTATGTGGTGCTTAATTGGGGGAAGTACGTTAAAGGAAGCATATATCTAATGTTAAAACAAGTCCTCTCGAAAAGTATTAATGTAAATTATTCATGAAAATAGAGACAATCCAAAGAAGCTTTTGATAAATTGGAAATATACATAGTATTTCTAGGTAATGTTACATGCATTATTATTTTATTTGTAACTCTATATCAAAACTGTTATTTTTATTTACAGAAGCAATTAGAGTCAAACAGCCGGATGGGACAGAGACGAATATCAATAGATGAGATGGGGGCAGAAAAGAAAGGAAGAAGAATATAACATCTTTAGCGAACGAATAATTTAGACGACTGGATTTTTTTTAGGTATTACTTTTTTGTTGTTATTGATTTGTTAAAAATTAAACTGTAACAAATGTTAAATTACTTTTCGTTTAAAATATGCACATATTGAGTTTGTTTTCGGTTTCATGTTTTCCTAGTTATTTTCAGTTTTTGTTTTTATTAATTATGTCGTTAAATATTTGTGTCAATTACTCATAAATAAACATATTAAGTATTTTTATATTAGTACTTTTTCTTGAAATTTATTGCTTTATTTACTTTCTATTACATAAAGTCTTTCCTTCATTATGTATATTATTTTATGCGCATAATATTCTATTTTGTCATGAATTATTATACACATAAAATGGTGGCAAACAATTTGAAAAACATTACATGTGCAATGTGATTATGAATCTGATGTATTTTTTCCGCATTGTTCAATATGAATATGACTATAGAGACTACCCCGAAATTAAATGTTCAAACACAAAGGTGTTATAGTGGGTGTCATTTCCAGTCGAACTAATCCTAGGTGTGATTATTATTCGATGCATAGTTTACGAATCATTTATTTTTTCTAAAAATCTTCCTTCATATAAACGTTCATTAAATTATCAACAAACAAAAGGGTACGACAATAAGAATGAAGTTATTTTTTAATGAAGTTAAATTGAAATTAAACATCGTGATATTATCAAAGGTACATTCTTTTGTTTAACGGCTTTGATATTTCAGAAGACGTTGATGGTTTCTAATTTCTTTCTAAATTCTAACATTACAAAAAAATAGGTACTGTTTTTGCCTATAATTTTATGAACGTTTTTTGTGGAAGATCTTTATAAAAATCGCAAAAACCTTATTAGAATTGAATAATCACATATGGGGCTAATTTGACTCGAAATTATACTCTTTATAACCCTTTTCCGTTTCCATCCACTATCGTGGATAGACAAACTACATACTTATATGTAGAAATTAGTCATCACACCAATATCGGTGCGATATCCCAGGACGACTAAAACTTTATCGGCGGAGCATAGAAAACGTTGGGTAAGTATCAATCATGTATCGGTCTACTGATGATATTGTATCTAATTTTAATTGTATTGATATCGGATAGGTATTGGAGTTTCGATATCGGATAGATGTTGGAATTTCGATATCGGATAAGTATTGGAATTTCGATATCGAACCAATATTGCAAAATGTTCACATTTTGTATCGGTATGATATCAGCGGCCGCTATAATTACGACATCGGTCAGCAATATCGGCGAAGCTTAGCCGATATCATGCCGATTCTTGTGCTGCTAGGGTTGATGGCCGTTATAATGCATATAATTACGGCCAATTCTCATACTATTGGGAATTAGTGACTAATGAGCTGGGGCTGTTTGTTAGACGCTTTACTTATGTAGCGACTAAATGAGCTCAGTGCTGCGATCTTGTGGAGCCTTCGGGTTTCTGAAGCTATTGCTATATGGTTTTCATCTTCCTAAATTTCGGTGGACGTAACACTGTCGAAATCAGCCCATGAATCAGTCGCTCCTCAGGTTCACTGAGGCACTCAGAAACGGTCTCGAGAGGAGAGAAACCATAGCGTCAGTTTTCTTTGACTTTCAACGTGCTTTTGACTCTGCCTGGCACAAAGGGCTGATCCATAAGTTGATTGTTTCTGGCCTGAATCCCACTCTGATCAGGTTGATCAGATCCTACCTTGAGCGCAGATCTTTCTGCGTTAGGACTGCCGGAGTACGCGATATCCTCGCCGGAGTACCGCAGGGATCGTTATTGGGGCCCGTTTCTTCCTGCTGTTTCTGACAGATCTCCCTCGAGAGCTTCGTTATATACGCTGATGACACCGTCATATACGTGATTATCAGGAGTGAGAGCCTAGCTTGTGGTCGCTTCCAGGCGGCCACAAACCACCTCGTTCGCTGGGCCTCTCGATGGAGACTGATGTTGAACGAATCCAAGTGCGTCGCAGTTGGATTCTCAAAGAAGAGACGTATTCCCCAGACACGTATCCGCGTGGGAAACGTCAGTTTACCGTGGAGCCAACAGGTTAAGTACCTAGGAGTCATTTTCGATAGACGTCTCGTCTGGACGAAGTAACGTAACGAGCTCAGGACTCGCTTTCTTGCTGCCCGCAACTCTCTGCTTCCCATGTTAGGTCGGGGGAGACCCCTCCACCTAGCCAACAAGTTATTGATTTTCAAATCAATACTAAGGCCGGTCCTGTCCACCGACAAATTTGAAGTTCCTCGAGGCACTTCAAAACAGGGCACTCAAGCTAATCTTGAGAGCCCCTTGGTTCGTTCAGAAGGAGCAGATTCATCGCAATCTGCAAATTCCACTCCTTCGTGATTTTCTGAAACAGAATCTAACCGCTGCCTGGGCGCGAACTCAAGACAGCGAGAACCCCTGCGTTTAGACGGTCGTTGTCCCTCAGGATCGTCCACCTCCTCTTGCTCGAGTCAGACGTCTAGCTGGTTTCCTTGAAACAGCTAACGACCGCCTTCTTTTTCAACAAATGAGACGAAATTATTCATTAATTTCATTTTTTCGAACTTAAACGATCATCCAACACCCCGATCTGTGTAATTTTAAATTACAACAATTCCCCACCCTAGATGAGAACTTCCGACCTTCGACCTTCGATGAATCAGTCCATGAAGATGAAATGATCCACCTGAGTCTGTTTGTTACGTGACCGGTAGTTTACTGTTTAGTATATACACGTCCACCAACAGTCGTGGGCTCAATGCTTCAAATTCATGGTTCTTTTGGATTTCTGGAGCCACCGCTATATAGTTGTCATCCTACTACAGTTTACGCCTCTGGTTCTATAGTCTTGAGATGTTTCCATGCTGCCAGCTCCAAGGTAGCAAGTAGCAAATCTTGCACATGATTAATTTCTTGGTTCCTCGAGTAACGTAGCGCTTTTCGTTGGCAGAATTACAATAGGAGTGATTGTTCAACGAGTGCTTACTCCTGAGTAACCCAGCCACCCCCTCCCCAAAGGGGGATAACTCAGGGCCAAGCACTCGTTGAACAAGGACCTAATTCAATATTAATATATATTAATAATTGTACCTATCTTGTTTACGTCGCTAGTCTAGAGCATGGTTTGGCAAAGGTAAGACTCAAGGAGTTAAAGTCAAATTTAACAACTTAATTAACAACCTCTTGTGGAGACTCTAAGTGGAGTAACCTCATGGAGTCTCTTACTGGAGAGTACTATTTCGGAGAGTTTCCTGACAGTGTACCGTATTTTAATTATATAAGCTAGCGCTATCCCCACTCCTGAACTCCGATTTGTGGCAATATTACGCCCTTTTTTTAAGGAATTGATAGTGAAGCAACGAAAAAAAAAACACTAATCTGTAGGTAAAAATAATTATAGAAACATGAATATTTATAGCTGGAAGGATCATTAGGAAACTAATTAATAGCCACACCACAATGAGTAAGTTTTCGATCTAATTCCAGTGTTCCATTCAACACCAAATGTATAATGGTTATATCCAGAAAAATTGATTATTTTGCTCGAGGCAATCCATGTTATTCTATTTTATTCTATTTATACTCAGCAATATTATGGTCAAAAAATAAAATATGTCGAGTTATAATAATTGCCATTCGAAGATTCCTATAGTTCGTAAAGAATTAAAACTTGTTAAACAGAAAGAAAAGCCAACTAGAAGTAGGCTATCAGAATTCATTTAGTTTCTGTTTTAGCAATTGCTTGTTACTGTTCTATTATTTTACGGATTACATCAGAAGTGCTTATATGGAGATGTTAATCTTCTCACAGTATATTTAGTTTAATGAAACAGGACACATTAGTTCTCGTCCACTAATTGCACCATCACGGCTAGACGCTCTAACTGAATTTTCAGGGTATCTGCGAAAGCCGTTCTATCATCAAAATAATGGTTTGCGTCTGATATCACGGATGAATTATTTTGATACCATTATTTCACACGAATTATCTGAAACGCTTGACGGTAGCTTGCGATATATTTTGATTATAATACAGTGATAACCAAAAACATAGGGAATTGTTCATTTTTAACGGTAATTTTGTAATAATAGCCATATGACAACACCAAAAGTAGTGGTGATAGTGTCATGTCATACGAAAACAACAATCAACAAGAAAAGAAATTAGGTCAACAATGAAATCAGGAAATGAATTTCAAAACTTAATAAGTTTCATATTTTGCAAAAGTAGATCCAAAATATTATATTTAATATCAAACAACAAACCTCATACCAATTGGAGTATTGTAAATAATTTACACAGTAATTGATGTTGCATAAAAATTCTCGGCCAAAACCTTCAATTATGTCTATAAAATGTTTAATGGCGGAATTTGTGAGTTCCTTGGGCCTTAATAGGTAAATTGTCTTATTTTTGAGATTATCTGAGTACTCACAATCTGTTCTTTCTTTCTTTTTCACAGATGCTCTTGAATAATCCTCTTTTTGAAATTACAAATTCTTCGGCTAGCCTGGTACTTTTCTGGAATTTCTTATACGTTGTTTTGGATGTCTGTATTCGACTCCTCTGGATATTAATCACTCGTCCAGATTTGTGTTATCTTGGATAAACTCGATATAGGAATCAACTTTTCAAAACAACCTTTCGCGGTTAGATTGCGCTCGGAACTCGTTCAGTTCAACCGACTTCGCGTAGTACCTTCGGAGAATTTTCCGGTGAAAAGTAACACCATAAAGCAGTGCACTTTGTTCAGTTATTGATCCTTTTTCATCAATTTTACATTAATTACTCTTTAATAAATCCAATTAAATCATCAATTTGAGAGTTAACTTTTCTATTTTCTCGCTAGATGTCAGCAACATGAGAGATATTAATATGTAATTTAAAAAATTCTGGAAATAAAATAAATAAAAAGAAACTAAAATGTAACTGCAACATGCTTTCATAAATAATGCTTCACCATTCTGCATGATTGTGTTTGTTAAATTTCGAAATTATGACATAAACATAACTAACTTATTTGTGATTTCTGAAGTAAATGTTTGTGTTTAATTTTGAAAGTTAAATATTGTTTTACTTTGTATAATATAATAATTAGGTTGCATTACATATATACTACCCCCCCCCCCCCCCCTTCACTCCCTACTGCTCTATGCGGCCGCCACGATACTAAACAGGACGAATGACTGATTATTGAAAAATCTGCCATAAATTTTCGGCGCTGTGGTTCGTACTTCTGGGTTGGCTAAAAAAGAAAGAACTGACAATTCTTTTAAAAAAATTGTCGTAATACAAAAAAGCTATAAAAAAAGAACATGTGCGTTAGTATTTCGAAGCACCCCAGGCGTAATTTTGAATACCTTTTTTTAGTTGCGCCATAAACCGTTCGCCCCCTAATTTTACGCGAATCTCCTCACTGTAGGACTCGCGTTTCGAGGAATCTCCGAGGGATGTATGCCGCGTTACAACTTTAGGTTTGCGAATTCAGTCGCGAATCAAGTAATAAACGTTCCTCCTACAACAAAACCTTCGGTTACAGGGTCGCCCGCCGCCCGTACCGGGGCATCAGTTAAGCGCGTCTCCCACGGATGCGAATCTTTTTCCATTCTCCTCCCCATCCTTCACCCGCGCCAGTAGACGTTTCCGGGTCCCTTCTGGGTACACTCCGTATCTTCGAGGCGCAGAGGAGCGGGAGATTTATGCCCGCTGTTTTATATTCATTGTCGTATTCCATTAGGGAAAAATTCCTCGCGGGTAGATAACTCCTGTCGGTGTGTTTCACATTAAGTTTTGCGGAAAATTATTATAAAAAGCGAAAGCGCTCGGATATGGAGAGTGCTGGAGAAATGGAGGCGACGACATCTCCAATTCTCCTATACCCTTATTTTCACTCAACTGGTGTATTATAATTCAGGCTAACGTCTGCATTGCTTATATTCCATATTCCTTGCTTGAACCAAAATCTCAATTATTCTGCTGGAAATATAGAAAATCTTAACACCTTTATTTTTAAGAGTGGGAAATTAATAATCTCTTCATGTCATTTTTGAAATTATTGAACAAAGTTTTGACTAGTCTCCCTTTCAAGCAGTCAGAAATTATAAATAAATGTTAATAATGTTAACTAAATAAAAACTCGAAATAAAATAACATGCGGCAGCAACGCTCCCGCCCATGGGAAAATCAATAAAAATAAACGGAATTAACAATTAATTCAAACTAAAATCAAAACTGGATACTGAAATGGATTTTGCCATGGAACAGCACGTTACAATTGGTCTTAGGGACTTTGGCATAGCCGGGACGATATTGCCAGGTTTCGGTATAATTGCTACCCTAATACTTCGCCAAGTTCTTGGTATGTAGCAAAAAGCAAGGCTATACTTAAATATATTACTTAAAGTCGCATACACTAGTTCTTTCGTCTTCTGTAGCATAATTGGATGAATGCCGTCTGGATCCGCGATTTATAGGGTTCAAATGAATGAATCGCTCATTTCACTTTTTCATCAAGTACTCTCCAAGAAGTGTGCCAGTTGATCTTGGAAACATTTCTATACTCCACCTCCTCCGAGATCTCGTGTGTTTTAGCAAATATAACAATGATGTATATTTTTGTATAATTACCAAAAATAATTTTAAAATAATTATTATAGTTTATAGTTTCCATATCTTCAAACGAAGAATTTGTAGTTTCTCGTGCGAGTGATGTTTAGAGTTATAAAGGGCTCAGTGATTATGTTCTCGTTCTAGCAAATTATCAGCGAGCAATATGACATTAAAATAATTTAATTAAGCCAAGCTCAGTAACGCGTGCGTTCGTGTGCTCGGATCCGACGACGACAATAATTAGCAATTATTTTTACAAGCGCGACGTCGCTAACGAAAAGCTCTTAAGAGACACGGATGAGCATGAAAAACAACCAGCGCGCGCAATTTCGCAACTCCGGATTCCGACATACAAAAGGTGAAGTTTTAATTTCAATTAACCGGCAGTGCGTGTTACTACAACTTAATACTAGGCATTACATCATTCGACCTAGGTGTCACCATATCTCGCGACTGTAGGTATGTTTCGGTGCGCGGGGAAAGCACTCGACGCCATTAAAGTGATGTATTATCGGGCAGGGCTTGCGATAACACGTCAGTTGCACCTACATACGTCTACTCTTATTCCTGTCTTCGGGTGCGAAATTGCATTGCGCGCCAAGGGCCAAGGTAGCGTAAATACCGCACCCGTTAATATGTAAGCGCCTACGACTGACAGTTTTAGCGTTAACGCCAGTTACAAGTCGTCGCTTTTATCTTTCGCCGGAAGCGCCGGTCCGTTATTCAAGTGGATACTTTCAAACAGCATTATGACGGGACACGCTACTAATTGTTTTAATGCATCCTCGGTAGCGGCGCAGCGGTAATAATGACGAAAAGTAAAGTTAAGAGAGCGTAACATAGAACCGTAAATTGCCATACGTTTGATGTATATCAGAATGGACGCGGAGGAGGTGGAATCTCACTTCGCTCGTTTGTTTTCAACAAACTGTCAAACGGTTTCATTCGTTTGACGATAATTGTTTGATTCTTTTCGCGGTAGTTGAAATACAAATAAATGAAAGAGAAAAGGTAATTTTGTTATTATGTGCTCAATTCGCACCTAATGCAATTTATTGAATTGGGTTGGTTCGTATTCGATTTAAACGCAGATCTTGAAAATATTCGAAAATTTTCCGCCCTTCATTGTCTGCGGATCAATCCTGCTAAAACACAGCTTATCCTTTTCGGCCCTAAAAAAGCACGTGAGACTACTAAGTCGTTGATTAACGTACAGGTTAGTAGTGAACTAGTAGCTCCTTCTACAGTTGTGAAGGACCTTGGTGTATACCTGGATGAGGATCTCCGGTTTGCTGTTAACACTACATTTCTGATAAGAAGATCATTTATTGCGTTAAAATCGGTTTATATAAACCGTAATATGTTTGATATGAACACCAAATCCATGCTGTGTGAGTCACTTGTAATGTCCAATTTCAACTATGGAGATGTTGTTTATTTGAATTGTCTCACTCAATATGATATCAGAAGGATACAGAGAGTTCAAAACTCATGTTTAAGATTTGTTTACTCCATACCGAGGAGAGTTGGAACCTCCCTCTGTATTCGAAACCATCAGATCCTCGATATGGAAAAGAGACGCCTTTTACACTTCACGCTCTTTTGCTGGAGAATTGCGAAATATAGGCAACCGGTGTACTTGTCTGATAGGTACCGATTCAGATATCAGGAACATAATATTCCTGTACGCCACACTCAATTGCTGACCGTCCCAAAGCACCGCCATGAGTTTTTTAAACGGAGCTTTTCATACAGCGCCGCTGTTACACTGAATAAATACATAATTTCAAGAGGGTATACTGCGTGCTCGGTTCCCTTACTTAAAAGAAAGTTAATACGGTTGTTATTAGAACTATAACTATGAGATTACCAACTTAACAATTACACGTGCACATATTGTTATACTGTAAGGCTGTATTTAATTACTTCTCATTTGCTTTTTTTTTTTTTTTATCTTTGTATTATTATTATAACTTTTCTGTTTTTATCTTTTGTATTATCTTTGTATTATTATTATCATTTTTCTGTTTCTCATTACTTAATGAGGCTGTAGGCAGAACACCACATGGTAATACAGTCTCTTTAGCACCATAAAATGTCATCTTTATACCTACATATATATATTTCATATGTATATGATCTGGCTCATGTGTTGCTAATAAATTCCTTTATTATTATTATATTAACGTAGGGGGAGGAGGGGGGCGCTTGCCGGAACGTAATATAGGCGACTAATGTGCAAATTAGAAAAAATACTGTAAAAAACGTGCGCCACAATGACTTGTGTTTTAAAATACTATTTTCTAATCCGATGCCATAATAACGCTTTTACCGCATCAAAAACGTTGCATTTATAACCTATAGATTATCTAGTTCATTTAGCTTTTCGTGGGTGGCCACTTGTATATGGCCATTTGTAATTCCAGTCTCAAAAAATCAAGATGGAGTCTATATTTTCAATGTACAATGTGTAGAATATGTAATTTTTTTGTCGTCAGTAAACAATAACTTTTTAGCCCGAAGGAACACAAAAAGTTCCGCGCAGCTTGTGAAATAGAAAACTTGTAACATATAGGTAACGTTTTAATTTCATAGGTAGTACATTTTTCAAAATAATTTAACAACTTCCTTATGTATTTAGCATCTAAATAAAACTGCATTATTTTGCTCTTGGATACCTTTTGATATTTTTTGCTTACAATAGAGATTTAAGAAAAAATGCAAACCGTTCACCAATTGCGGCCTGCTGACCGTCAAGTGAGGTCAAGTTACTCCCGTGCTCTGTTAAACCTGGTGCAAGAACAGGACGATTTTGTATTCAAAATCATGATGTCCTCGCCCATTTTCATTTAAGTGGTTATGTGAACAAACAGTATTTGCGTTTCTGGGGCACGGAGAATCCACATGAAATGCACGAGGAGCCACTGCATCCCCGCAAAGTGACTGTTTGGTGCGCTAATGATAAAGTGATTGGGCATTATTTGTTTGAGGACGCCGACGGCACCACCGTAACAGTAACTGATGAGCGCTACAGAAAGATGTTAAACGAGTATTTTTGTCGCAACTTGCTAAATTGGGTCTGGAACATTGTTGGTTCCAGCAGGACAGGGCAACCGCTCACACATGTCGGGCGACCATGGAGATTTTGAAACACCAATTTCCAGGCTGTATAATCTCCCGTTTTGGCGATTTCAACCGGCCGGCCAGATCGTCAGATCTGACGGCGCCAGACTTCTTCCTTTGGGGCTTTTTGTAATCTCGCGTTTACCAGAACAAACCACGAACTTTGCAAGTCTTGAAGGCCAACATTGAAGAAGAAATCCCCAATTTTGAGCGACATGTTTTGCGAGCAACAATTGAAAATGTCGTAAAACGAGCACAAATGTAATGTTATTTCTAACAAAATGACATTCCTTTTGCTCCGCCTTGTATCTGTGGAGTTAAACATGTTATTTTGACTTTCCATATATTGTTGAATCCTCGAAATATACTGTGGAGTTATCAGCTTTAAATTTGTTGTTTATTCATTCCAAATTTGAGGTTGTCGGTATGATCTTATATAATAACTTGTTGAGTTTTCAACCCCTAACAAAATTTCAGATATCTTTTTATTTTGTGGTTTGCTATGCCGTAATTATCAGTACCTCATTTTGCTATCTTTGATCGTCGATTAGTACATTAGACAAACATTAGTACAAAGACGTAAGGCCGACATCATCTTCCTTTATTTCCAGTCTCATAATCTCAAGGTTGCGTCTAGGAACCTTATTCTGTAGATAATTGGGTATATCTAACTCCGCAGTTTCTGGTTTTCATCTTACATACACGTATCCATATCATTTAAAATTATTGATACTAACCACGCAAATGATCTAATACTTTTGATTTAACCATTGTTCTTGTTCGCATTTCACAAGATGTGAACCTACTCCTTCACACAGTATATAAATATATGATGACAAAGGTCTGACACATCAGGCATTATCGGGAAGACACAAACACCGTTTCAGAGATGAAATTGACAAGTCACAATCCTCTCAGAGCTACCATATTGACGCCAGCAGACCTAAAGTTGAAATGTCGGATTTGAACGATCTTGTAAACTATGGAAACAGGGTAAGCACTCCATTATACCTTTGTTATCTTGTAATTATCTTTATGTATTTATTAATTTCGCTATTGTTTAGGTTTTTGGTTAATTAATACATTAAAACCATTTCTTTTATAAATTAGAAAGTACCTACTGCAATGTCATTTATGGTATTTCAAACCACTGATATACCCTTCCTCTTTGTGTCACCATAATGACAGCTTCAGGTCAATAATTACCCAGTGAGAAAGCACGAGGATAATGGGCGCAGAAGGGACACATCTTGGAGGTACACGAAATAGCACTTACCTCAAAAATTCTTCGGCAAACAACTTAATGATGTCAATGAGCGATTGTCCCACAGACGTCGATCGGTTCCTGATTCTGTTCACGCTGGAGCGTGGGCAAATTTACACGATACAAATCCTGAGACAATGGAAGAGAGCCAAAGTTAATTATAAGTTACAACAATGTGTATTGACTGTACACATTCTTCCTCATCGCAGTCGGTGCTGGAGTTGGAAATGCGAGTGAGCACTGAGGTTTCAGTTTCATGGTAACAATAGCAACTAGTTCACTTCCATATTAGTCAGAATAATTAAATTTTGTTTGCCAAGGGAAATTGTAGTAGGTATGCTTTTCATACGGATTTTAATTAAACACTAATTATTAGTTTAAATTTGAAGTAAACACAAACTTTACATAACCAAAGTTTTGTAAGAAATCTGTAATAAACATCTTCACTTCTTTACATCATACTTGCATAACGTGAATATAAATGTGTTAAAGTAACATTACTTCCATCAGAAATTAATAACAGTTTAACGCTGAACAATGGTGACACATACAATGCAAGCAGCTTGTGCTTATATCCTGGTTTAAATTATAACTTGACAATCTACAAAGCTATACCGAATAGCTCTCTGTGTGTCTATAACTTCCTGTCGTATGTGTGGAGTGGCATTTTTTTTTTTTTTCGTGAAAATAAACCACTACGACGACGCAAACATATTTCCTGTTTAAAATTAGATTTCCCGCTCGGTTGAATGGAGGCAGTATTGAATTTATTTGTCCCACTAGGAATCTCAGTGACCGAGACCTGCCTTACTTCTATGTTCTCACGCAGTTATTATTCTTTATAGTGCTATAAGTCCGCATTACGTATTAGATTACTTTCGCCCAAAATACACTCCGACGTACTTTTAATCAACCGTTTTCTCTTGTTAGCTATTCTCGTTAAGCGATTTATGACTACTTCGTTGTCATTGCGTTCACCCTACTCTCTAATTAAATCGGATGCGAAAGCTGGAAATTGTATACGAGTATCAGGTAGGATTAATAAAAAATTGTGGTTGTTAAGTAAAAAATAATGTCTGTTGCTTTGACTTAATATTTAATTCGGTTATGGCTCCGACAAGGATAAATCTAGAATGACATCCCCTCGTTTATTATCGTCATTAGAGGTTGAAGGAGCAATAGTCCAATCGAAATTTCACAACGGCATAAACTATTAGAAGAAACCAGATAACCAGATATGCCTCATGCAAATGAGTATTAATAAACCTCGACGAACAGGGGGAATAAGCTGAACCTTCGACCTGGGTGCCCTGCATTTTGTACCTAACTGTATTGTAACAGGGTTGAGGTACAGAAGCCGTTGCTCATCGCTGCCGAAGTGATCTATTGTGAAAGACCCCGATATAGATTATCCAATCAACCCCCGTACTTCCCGCAAACTGAAGTTTCCTTTGGTGCTGCCATTTCTATCATTTCAGAAGATGCTGTCTCTGTGCAAAACCCATACATATTAGTCTTGGCTTTACCCATCTTTACGAGATAATATCTCGAAATAATAGAATACCCACTAAGCAGGTCAGTAAGTAGCCTAAGTTCCGGTTTGCCGTGTCTTGTTGGTGTTTAGACTTGAGTTGACCAACCTTCTAGCTAGTATTGTCCAAAGGTATAACTCCAGAAGCATACAGCTTTCTTATTTTCCTCACCCTGTAGAGAAGTGCATCTATTGTCTTCTCCCAAACTAGAGATGGTCTCTTAACGGACGCCCAGAAAGGGTTTGTGGATGATCTAAAATAGCAGCAGACCCACAACTATATAGTCATTAGTAACAAAAGGGTGCTTAAATTATATAAAATGGAACATTTAATATCCAAGATTTTATATGTCATTGTCTTTAAGACTGCTGTTATTTCTATACCATATGGTTGATGCACAATACCTTTAATTTTCCTAAGAAAATATTTTAATATTCTTAAGCTATTTCAAAGTTCAATTCCACTCTAATGTGGTTTTTTCTTTAGGATTATAAGAAACTGACTTTATCTGCATATAAAAGATAGTAAACAATCAGTATTTTCAGGAGTCTGTTGGCAAAGAGATTTCTTAGAAGTCTCGAGTTCTTTCTGCTGTAAGTAAGTAAGTAATTTTATTGATTTGTAGAATCAAGATTGATTATAAAATCAGTCAAAATAAAACAAAAAAAAAATTATTAATCTAACAAAGCAAACATTGATAAATGAACCCAAACCACTACCAATTAGAAAAGAAAGAAAAACTAGAACGAAACAGTAATCTTAATGCTAAAAACAAAAACGAAAAGTTCAACATAATAAATATTCTTGCACGCGATAAAAAGCCCTCTCGATTAGAAATCGTTTAACATTATTTTCAAAACTCACAGTGGAAGCTTTTATTACATCAGGTAACTTGTTGTACAACCCTCTACCTAGTAGTTCAACATCTCGCTCGGTGACCTGCAACTCACATATTGTATACGAAAGTCATCAAGATGTCGCGTGTTATAATCATGTATGAGTTACGTTTCAGGTTCTTAACAACCTCAAAAAAAACTTTATTTCTTTTTAATTTTACAATTTTTATTTTTAAACACTTTTCTAACACTTTTAACTTTCACAATTTTTGACCAACACTTTGCTGCTACAACGAGTATAACAACCGGCGAGATCCGCGTATTGTTAGGAACTAATTCTAATGAGGAATTGATCCCCTTTTTATATTAGTATAATGCTGATCTTGCATTCTAGTTATCAGCGGCACGTGTGCTGACCTAGCGCCACGCGCATCCTGTAACTCCTCCACCGACAGTTGCAAGAGTACCGATTACAAAGAAGCGAACTCTTGCATCTCGGTTTGTTTACTCAGCACTGCACTATTTTTGCGTCTTCGCTTTAATATTTGATAAAGTTTAAATAAAATGATTGTTATTATTAACAATAGCACAATGCAGAGTATCACATTATTTGTTACATTTTTATTCGTTTGAGCAAGTTTGATAGAATCTATTAATTGTTCTTGTTCTTGAATTTTGCCAGATATATTGAAATATACAGGGTCTGTTAAATTTATTACCGGAATTTGTTTATGATATTCGCTAAGTTCTATCAGGCTTACTTCAACATCTGATACAGTTTTATAGTTTTTAATTACATAATTTTTAATTCTAAATTCACAATTATTAATGTTTTTGATTAAATAGGTGCCTTTAATAATCTTAGAATCGGAAAAATCTCCACATTTCCGAGTAATTTTGTTTTCTTGAGGACTTAGCACTAATTTCATGTTATTTTCCAAATTTCTAATTTCTAAGTCTCGTACTTGAAAAGCATGATAAAAGCAATTTTGATAATTATTGTTTAACTGTACAATATTAACTTCGCAAGGTGCGTTACTTGTGATTTCATTTTCAATTTCAAAATTACATAAATAGATTTTTTTTCGGCATTATGTCTTTCTTGTAGTAAATCCGTTTCTAGTTTTTCGTTGTTTACTTTGACATGGTATATAATTTTGTCTTCTTTCATGTCCCAATGAGTTGTTGTGTCGTAAATATGTGGTTCAATGAAAATTTGTACTTTTTGAGTATCAATTGCCAATTCTGTTATCGGGATTGTAGTTTCCGGTTCATCATTTATATCGCTGTGCAGTGAATCGCTAAATTGTTCTATGTCTTCCGGGGGTTCATCCATTCTGATGTCTTTATGGCCTATTCCTACTCCTCGTATTGTTCTTGGGATTTCTTCTTCATTCACTTCCTGTGTTGAAGGTCCGGGTTGTGGTTCTTCAGGTGGGTTATGTATTCTTAACTCGGCTAATTCCTCGGGGGGTAGTACTGATCTAAATATTTTTTTTATTTTTGTAGCAATATTGAATGTTGAACCCATTCAAAAGCTTTGCTGAAATCGCAAAATATAGAATTTCGGCCAAAATAGTATTGTAGAAAGCTATTGACGCTGTGGTAGTAGATTTATTTTTTCTGAAACCGTGTTGGTTTTCATTAAGGATATTGTATTTATGCAGAAAATGCTCCAGATGAGTCAGCATACAGTACTCAAATACTTTCGCAATGTTGGAGATTAAGCATATAGGTCTGTAGTTCGTACCACTATGACTATTTCCCCGTTTAAACTGGTACAACTTAAGGAACCTTAAAGCGATCTGGAAATATACCCAGCGCGAAGGATAAATTAATGAGATACGTTAATGGCTTTAATAATAATTCTGAAAATTCTTTCAAAATGCTAGCAGAAATGTCATCAGGGCCACTAGTGTGTTTGTTTTTAACTTTGCGCATTACTGAGGCCACTTCATTTTTAGTAAAAGAGAAAAGATACATAGTGTGTTCATTAGGGGTTATTTTGCTATCAATAGTAGCGTTAGGAACTGACTTGACTATTTCTATTGGGGCGTTATGCAATAAGTACTAAATGCCTCAGCTATCATATAAGGATCTTTTATTTCCTCGCCTTCATCTTCTAGCGAGATGTTCTTATGTGTGGAGCCGGTAGCGGTAAAGCCTCTAACAATCCGCCACATTTGTTATCTGATAAGCAGATAATGTTATCGTAATATTGCTTTTTGGTATCATTTACAAGAACTCTGTATCGAAACTTGCGTATTTCGTAAACAGGTGTTAAGTGAGAATAACGTTTTTGAAGTATAAATAAATCTTTGAGTTCATTGCTAGATTTGATAATTTCCGGAGTCATCCGGCTGTTTAAAGCAGTGATGTCCGTCCTCACTTTAGTAGATATCAACGGAACTGCCATGTTGTAATGGTATTGTAGGCTGTTTAGAAAACAGTTGACTTTATCCTCGAAAGATATGCATTGGTAAGTATCATGCCACGTCTCGTTTGACAAATAATAATAAAATTTCATTTTATTGCTTTCGCTAAAATAGCGTCTATCAACATTTAAAGGGACATTAGATACAATAGATACATATATGCCATAAATATTTTCATTTGATCTATTTCAAACTGAGGAAATTTTATAGAAAAAAGAGAGAAAGTAAAGAATATCTTGGTTTGAAAAGAGAAACAGGTAAATGTTATTTTGCTACTTTCGTCCAAAACTAGAATAGAAAGCATTAATCAGTATATATAAATACTAAAATTCTCTTTCAAATATTTGAATTGTGGAGTAGGTAACGTCCTTATTAAAATCAAATAAAAGCATAGTTAGTATAATTAAGGAAAACTAACACCAATTCCCAAAGCCTTAATTTCATATGATTCAATCTACCTACTATTTGCATATACTGTCGCGCCGTTGTCGTTAACTTTAATTCTCCCAGGTGCCTGCCACTTCAGCTATCTGCTCATGCATCGCGAACGACCCGGTATGACCTGCTAGCGGTGTCGCGTGCGTACGCATTGGACGGTTGAAGGATGAGGGAAAAATCACCAAATCCTCACGAGTAAAACGCCTCACCGCCTCGTACTCCTAATCGATCTTTGAACGTCACGAAACGCATTTGATTACTCGAAGGGAAGATCGTATCGCCGAAGAATTAATCGCTTAAACGTCGAATAAAATTTTTCAACGGGTTTCTCGAATTACAAAGCACTCCGACGAAGGAAGAAAATCCTGTGTATACCGTGAGAACGTTGATAGAGAGTGATGATTTCTTTGCATGTGTGCATCTTATAACATTCACACAAATAAATTTAGTGAATGAAAATATATTGTGTGGGTAAAATAAGTTGCCTAAGCTAACCGCAGTTTTGCGAAGGATTGTGTCAATTGTTTTTTCGACTATCACATTCGAAAGTACAACTTTATTGCATTCATTCGATTAGTAAAAATATTACCGGCTATGGCCCATAAAGTAAAAGGAAAAATATTTTATTTTATTTTGGCACTGTAATAGTGAAAGTGGTGGTATGCGCATGTGCGAAAATCTGTACCTTAGGATTGGTCTTGACAGATCCCATATTTATTTCTCCATACAGTCATTTATTTTGAATTTTCTGCGAGTTATGTTTGTTCATAAGTGAATTGACGATAACAAATTATGAAAATGTGACAATTACGGTGCTACAAAGACCAACATACTATCTCGTTCGATCACGCAATTTCTACATCACCGAGCATGGTTAGTGTGAATAGGAAATGAAAATGAGCGGCGTAGCGTGCGGTCCCTGCACAAGAAGTTCGGGCGAAAACAATAGAATTTGCGATTACAGTAGCTACAATACGAAAGAAGAGATTTATTAGCGGTGATACGAGAACGATTTCTGCGCGTTATAAGGACTACTAGCATTATAAGTAGTAATTAGCAAGTTTAGATATGCTTATGATGCTATTTAGACAATATGAACTATTAGCGATTTTGTTTTAGGCAGATGATAAGATTATGTGTGATATGTAGAGTGATTACTGAACGAAGATGCTTCTATAGGGACTATTAGCGATACCGTGTTTTGTAAATGATAAGACTGTGATATGTAACTATATTACGAAAAAACTTAACCTATAAAATTAAGACATTGTTGAGATAGGTATATGTAAGTCAGGTAAATAAATTTTAACATCAGTGGAAAATAAGCATTATCTTAGCGAGTGTACATGAAAACTATTATCACGAATTTAAAAGAAAAAGACATGCGATTTCTAGCGAGCTTTGATAATTTATGACAAACATGAATATCGTGTGTACAAAGGAACAGAAAATAATCTCAAGATTAGATTTGTAACCATTAAATTGGTTGTTCTATCTTTTATTCTTATAGTTATAATTATGAATATTTATAATTATGATTATTCAAACGCAAAATGGACGTTATCTGCTAAATTTTGTAGATGATTCACACGTATAAATTGTAGTGAGTATTGATCGCCTTGGAAAATCAGTTTTTTTTTTTTTTATGAATCATTTCGAGTCTTCCGAGGAAGTTAGTGGTTAATAGTAGCCGAAAATTACTTGTGCAGCGCTGGTGCAAAGTAACTTTATTGAACTAATTTGGTTGCTCACCCCGGTTCGCAATCCCCAAGCTCGTTTGATAAAGTCCTACTTTCTAGCCTTGCTTCGATAACTATTATCCAATACCGCTAGCACTGTTGGGTCTGCTGACAGTTAATTGATTGTAATTTGGTGCCTATCGATTTTTTAAGGTTGCGTATCTTTTCGTTGCCAATACAAATGAAAATCGTCAATAGTGAGATAGCGTAAATGCCACATAGGTGTAGCAGATTCAAAATGTTGGTACAAGCCTCAATTTAAACAAATCAGTAGAATAAAAGTTGGTTCTTCAACTGGTATTAATATAGGAAAATGTTTCGGTTGGTTGTATACTGAGAAGGGTTTATTGCATTTGTAAAATAATTAGTTACGTTGATATAGAGAGAATGTTAATTTGCAAATACACAAAAATTTGAGTTTAAATTGAGTAACCGTAGTTTCCTGCCGGCACGAAAACGGAGATTATATCCCTACACTAGGCTAACTTTTAGGGCAGGCCGATTTACAGCGATATCTAAAACAGAAGCTAAGCCGTGCCAACCCCTAGGCTGGCTAGGATCTGTAATTAAGAGGAAAGCGGAGTTTCTAAAATGTGCCTGTTTCTCGGTAAACGCAATAAATGGTCACGAATACGGCTGAGAGTAGTAGTCTCTTCTATATGATATATTTTAATTATATTCTTTATGATGTTCATATATTTACGTCAATATATGACTCCACATTTTAACATTCCTTTGACATTTTACACCTGACGATGGTTATACATTTTAATCGAAACCTGCGAAATGAAGATAAAATTACAATAATATACAGATTGGAGTTGATTATATTTGTTTATTCATTCATATTATTCACCACCAATCTTCGGACTTCATATACTAATTGAAGAAAATACCAGAAAGCAGTGCCGGAATAAATTCATGGCCTATTATGGAAATTGCCATACAGGCAGGGGTAACGAAGAGGGGGGAATAAGCACTATAGATGGAGTTGAGTTCTCATTTCCCAGGCGTCATCACCGCTAACTCGAAGTTTCGCATACATCGTTGATATATCACAACTTTATCTTTGATCGTCCGTCCAGTTCCCGGGAGTTAAACGTGTGCCACCTAGAGGACACAAGCCAAACTCTTGAACGTGCTAGAAGTGAGTAATGTAGTCACGGATCTACTTTGAATGGTTCGTGGACTGCTAGTGCTGGTGCACGGCTCGTTTGACTCCTGGGAGCTCTGTACTGCTAACTGAATGTGAATAAACCATATGTTAACGGTATTTGAAACTGCGAATTATTTAGCAGATTACTGAAACTTCTGGACTTTTGTGCAGTTTAAATCATTAATAAATAAATATATAAGAAATAAATTTAGTGAAACTACTTTTGCCTTTCACTATTACGGTTTAATATTTCTTCAAGTAGTTACATAATTGCCTTTAGGCTATGTAAGACTAAACTGTAGAGATTGGTAAAACTACTTCTCTATATTATATTAAACTTATTAAAGTATTCTTTTATTCTTAAACTTACCTTTTACTTAATAAAAAAACGATACAAACGGAGTTAAATGAGAAAAGGTTTCATGGGCATCGACTATTGTTTTCTCTTGCATAGATTATTAGTACTCCTCAATCTGTTTCTGTTGTCTTATCACAGTAATTTTTCCTTCTTGTACTCTTCTCTGCACATGTTGCTATAGAGTAAGCTGCATTATATTCTTTTGCAGAATGAAGATTCCCCTAGCAGATCTCACTCCACTCAAGAATACTCTGAATTTATGCCTCTAATGAGATAAATGCTGTTTTCTGCTAGATCCATTACCTAGCTGTAGATATTCATCCGTATATTATGTTGTTATTATGGGATCTTGCATGTTGAAATTTAGTTTACTTTTATCAGATAAACCTGTTTGTAGTTTTTTCTATTGCATTAGTAGTATATTTTCAACCCTTGATATGGTGTTCCAATCTTAGAATAGAAGTACGATATTATGGTAAGGTTAAAGGTATTTAACCCTAGAAAACGAGGATCTGCCCAACAATCATATAATTATAAATACAATAGAATTTTACTATGCGGGATGCCATAACTAACATATCAAAGGCTTCTATCATGGTGGTAAAAGTGCAGCACTGTGCAGCATTCAGTTTAGCCGTTTCATTTTCATGCAATGTCGTAACAGAAACAAAATATTTTACTACTTTCACTTCATATAAAGTCATACAAAAAAGATACTAAAGTACATTCACTTTGCTTGTATAGCGCAACAAAGTAAAACTAAAAATTATGTTCAGCGAAACGGGAGTGCCTCTCTCCGCATGGGCGTCGCTCTAACTTTAGATGTCGTCGAAGAAGTTGACTAAATACACGCTACCAACTTCCCCATACTTAGTTATAAACAAGTTTCGAAAATTCCCGGAGACAAGGCCCTCTGTCGGTTACTCGGTCGACCTTTTGTGGTCGCCAGACTTGAAAGCAACCCACGCGCTTGAAGCACGACTCACTGTAAAGAGCTTGAGAGTGTGCTTGTGGAAGGGTGTGTATTTTGTACGCTAAAAGGACGCTCCATTCCACGTTTCGAAATTATTCTGTATTTGCTGGGGCTAATTTAAGTCTGCGTATATGTCTGTTAGAAGTTTTAACTGTTGTAAGGAACATAGAAATCGCAATTAAATAAAGCCAAATTAATTAAGTTTTTGACTTTATAATCGACAGTGATGATATCAGAAATAATGCCAAGACTATAAGAGAAGCAGTAGGAATAAAAAATTACTTAACCAACACAAAAAATTGTTTTTTTACTAGAGCCATTTAAATTGATTTTTGAAAAAAACCGAAGTTACATTTTCAATACTGTAGAATAAATTAACTGACATCAGTTTTGGCCGGAATCGTTTGTTAGTCCTTATTTAAACTTTACAAGATAGAAATAATGATCGTTATTTTAATGATATATATATAATAACTTACATTTTGACACAGAACCCAGTCAGAAAAGGCGTAGATTGTCCTATGAATCGGAAATACAAGAGTATAAACAAATATTTAACGAAATTTTAGATACGGTAATCGTTCAGATAGAAGTGTGCAAGATACATTTCGTTTGTTTACTATAAGGAAGTCGATGACCTAAAACGTCGAAGCCAGTAAGTATTAAGAGCGTGCAATAATATTTGCAAGTATCTGTAGCCTTTGAAGAAGGGGACAAACTGCGGAAGAATGATTGAGGAATTAAAATCAAATAAAAAATACATAAGTGGTCTCAAGAACACCGTTTGGTCAAAAATAATGAAGTTATGCTAAAGAAACATTTACGTACTTAAGTTACTTAATATTATTTCGATTTTATATGGTTTTAAATATTCATCTACAATGATTAGAAACACGAGATTTAAGCAACCTCAAAAGAAAAAGTCCACTGGTAAAGAGTGAGGGAAACGTGCTTGTCACAGCACAGTGCTCCCTCTTCCCTTATTAGTTTGTTTACTGAAGCAATTGCATGTTGCGATGTATACCGTATTCGTGTTTGTAATTCTAGAAAGTTCAAAGCAATAAGAAATGATCATAAACCTAATCAAATATATTTAATCTTACTAATAATTGTGCAACTATTTATCATCAACGCTGAAGCCGTGTCAATTACGATTCTGTTAGCAATCATCTACAGTACGAGAGGTAACAAGGTATTTCGATTATTCCTATAGTCTAACAGCGCAGAGTTCTATACATAATTAGTCTATGCTCGCTGTGTACTGTGTACTAATATATCTGTCTACCTGTTGTTTAATACGAGATGTCATACCGAGTATCTCCGATAGCTGGTGCTGAATCAATAAGAGACCCAGTTTCTGTAACTGAGGAGAATAGACGTTCCATAAATTATCTGGTTCCATCTAGAGCGCCAAACATGCTGCAAGTGTCAATGCGGTACCTAACTAGATAGATGCCTTAATTAAGTGGTTCGTAAATTAATTTATCTGGAAATTCCAGAGGGAAAAGTCACATTTGATTGAGGGCTGCGTTTTATTCATTACAATTTCTTATTAGTAAATAGTAAAATTAAGTGATACATTATTTTGAATAAAAATTCTTATCAAATACAAGTAAATAAACGTAAATACAATTCTGAAACTTAACAAATTCTTATTAGGAGAAATATAAACTCAGTGAATTTAGGTATTAAATTATAAATAGGTATAACAACAGATGCAGTAAATAAAATATTATTAAAAAATAATTCGTTATCGTGATATTTATTCATCATTATTTCGCAAAATTCCATTCGACGGTAACAATAATCGGGTAAAAGTTCTTGAGATTTGCTAATTTTTTACCGCCGATATTTATTCTTATGTATCCCTCCCAAGTTAGGTACATTTTTGACTTCATATGTTCCCAGGTGTAGTGCGCTTGAGTAGCACCTGTGGTAGCACATAGCCTGACATGAATACCCTTGCATGAATACACCGTCATCCTTTGGCTTCTTTTGAAATTAAACGCTTTAATTAATTAATTCGCAATTTTAGGAAGAAGTAACGTATGTCACATAAGTTTTGAGAAAATTTTCGTCGGCGTAAAAATAACTGTAAATAACTTGCAATCTAGTAACCATGATAAACATATGTTCATTAATACTCAAACTTGTTATGACATTTCATAGATGTCAAATAATTTATCCAATTATGTCGTACAAACTTGAAATACGGAAAAGCATTTACAGCCTGGTTGGACATGTACCCAAGCAAGAAATTGTAAACATATTTTGGAATCAAAATATTTCAAAGACAACCATTAGACCATATAGAACAATTGCAGAATGTGAACAAGGTATACCATGCCTCAATTTACCAAAAAGCGGACGCCCCGCCAACCTAATCTGTGAAAGTGCAAAAGACCGCGTTGGAACGTCATGCCGAAAGTTATCCAGAAGATTTAATGTTTCTCATGAAACTGTAAGAAGGGTATTGAAAAGAAAAGGCCTAAAGTTTCGTAAAAGATGTAAATGTCCACGTTATACAGAGGACCAGTTACGAAGAATTCCAATGTGTTGTCGTAGATTACGCCGAACTCATTTTGCAAACAATAAAGTGATCATCATGGACGATGAAAAATATTTTACGTTCTCTCACTCAGAAATGAAAAGCAATGATGGTTTTTATACCGATAATATAGAAAATTGTGCAGATAATGTTAAATACAAAACCAAAAAAAAATTTGAAGATAAAATTCTAGTTTGGTGTGCCATATCGGAGAGACGAGTTTCACGACCTTATGTTGGGCATGTGAGGGGTGAGGCAGTTAATGTCAACATTTATACCGAAAGATGCCTACCGAAGTTGCTACAGTTTATTACTACGACTCATCCACGTGAAGAAATAATGTTTTGGCCGGACTTAGCAAGTTGCCATTATGCAAGAACGACTAGAACATGGTTAGAAGCTCACAACATACCCTTTGTGCCAAGAGCAGACAATCCGCCAAATGTGCCACAAGCTCGACCCATCGAAGATTTTTGGGGAATATTGGACAGAAAAGTGTATGATAATGGGTGGGAAGCTCAAAATGAAGCTCAACTAAGGCGAAGAATATATCAAAAGATAAGAGAAGTTGATATAAACATCGTCCAAAACATGATGGGACAAGTTAGACAAAAACTGCGTGCCATTGAGGACCATTGCCCTTTGTCATTAAGTCGCGTCTAAAAGTCGCGATAGTCAGCGATGGCTATCCAGCTAACCGCTTGGAGCCGGACCAGCTTACAGCTGTCCAAGACTCCTTGCTGGCAGCTTATGACGACATCCCAGAACAAGGACCCCAAGTCCGGTTCGTGAGGTGCACACACAGACCAGGTCACCTTATCGTGATCTGTGCTGATCAGGACAGCGTGCAGTGGCTCAAGGAAGTAGTTCCAACGCTCAGGCCTTGGGAGGGAGCAACTCTCAAGGCTCTGGAAGGCAAGGACATTCCAAGGCCGTGGATCTGCACAACGTTTGTACCTGACGAGAAAGGTGAAAAAGTACCGGCGGAGAAGATCCTAAGCCGTCTAAAGGTGGGAAATCGACGCCTTAACACAAGCCTTTGGACCGTTTGGAATTCCAACAAAGGAGACAAAGGCACATTGTGGACTTTCTCTGCAGATAAAGAGTCAGCAGAGGAATTAAAGAAACTGGACCTACAGCCGTACTTTGGCCTAGGAAAACTTAAATTCCGGGTCAAAGAAGGGCAGTCTGGAGTAGAGCAGACAGGCGAGGGAGACGCCACCTGCTCCAACGCGCCGACGGACCCCCAAGGTATTGCGCCCACGGGAACGGAAGCGGCAATGGACGCTGCCCCTCCGGAGAGCCAGTCTCCCGAAAGCGGAGTTAGTCCCCTCAGACGGCACCTTGCCACGAGGGTGGCTGCTCCAATGGAAGTTGACAAGGCTGCGGAGGATGAAGCCAACACAGAACCCTCTTCCTAGGGAAGAGGGGGATACAGGTCCTGCAGGCGAACCTCCAGCATGCAAAAGCTGCGTCAGCAACGCTTGTTAGGAGGTTCGACAACGAAAGTCTGGATGTGGCACTACTGCAGGAACCATGGCTAATAAAAGGAAAACCTGCAGGTTTAACACCACAGCAAGGTAAAGTATTATACAACCCTAGGTCCTTGAGGCCAAGAGCATGCATAGTACACAGCACGAGGGTTACTTGTACACTAATCCCGGTGCTTTGCACCGACGATGTGACTACAGGAATCCTTATGGCCAAGACGGAGGAAGGAACCAGAAGGTGGATCATCTGCTCGGCCTACTTCCCCGGCGAGGACAAGGAGTGCCCACCACCCATAATAAGTAGGATAGCTGCATATGGAGAGGAAAAGGGCCTCCAGGTGATAATAGGGAGCGACGCAAACGCTCACCATATAGCATGGGGGAGCACCAACACCAACGCACGAGGTGAGTCACTCATGCAATTTATTTTTTCAACAGGGTTGGAAGTAGCCAATGTAGGCACGGAGCCAACGTTCGTCACAAGATCCAGAGCGGAAGTGCTAGATGTTACGCTATGCTCAAGTAGGATGATTGACGCCATAAAGGAATGGCATGTGTCGGAGGAACCATCGTGTTCGGACCATCGACACATAAGATTTGACCTGAATGTTACTCTCACCGAGGTCAAGTACAGAAATCCAAGGGAGACAAACTGGCAAGGATATGTGATATCCCTCAGGGAGTCTCTCGAAGGAGGTACGGCACCGGTGAGAGAAATAGAAGGGCTAGAACTAGCGGCAGACCAAGTGCATGACGCCATTATGGCAGCATACACGGAAAACTGCCCAGAGAAAACAAGACGCTATAAGGGCGCCAAAACAGCGTGGTGGAACAAGAACTTAGAGAATTTGAGGGCCGAGGTTCGTAGGCTGTTCAACAAAGCCAAGTCCGACCACAGCTGGGACACCTATAAAAGTAAATTGACACAGTACAACAAAGAAATCCGCAAGGCAAAAAGGGACTCATGGAGGAAGTTTTGCGAGGAGCTGAACGAAGCTCCCGCTTGTTCACGAATCCATAAAGTTCTAGCCAAGGACGGTTGTGCTGCGACCGAGGTGGGCTTCATTAAAAGAATGGATGGAACCCACACAAGCACTCATAAAGAGAGCGTTGAGGAACTGTTAAAGGTTCACTTCCCGTCCGCAAAAATCCTGACTGGTGCTCGTGGGCCGGCCGTAGCAGATCATACGCCAGAGAGGCCAAAAAAACAAGACTGGAGGCTGGCCGCAGAAATCACGAGACCCACGAGAGTCAAGTGGGCGCTAAGCAGATTTTCGCCTTTCAAATCTGCAGGCACGGATGGAATATTCCCTGCCCTACTTCAGAACGGGATAGAGGTACTGATGCCACATCTCGTGAAAATATTCAAAGCTTGTTTAGCCTGGGGATACGTCCCAACTGCATGGCAAAAGGTGAAGGTGGTATACCTACCTAAGGTAGGCAAAGTATCCGACCAAACGCCAAAGTCATACAGACCAATAAGCCTATCCTCCTTTTTACTCAAAACTCTTGAAAGGTTGGTGGATAGGTATATAAGAGACACCGCACTGAGAGAACAGCCACTCAGTGACAGACAATACGCTTACCAACCGGGAAAGTCTACAGAGGTCGCTTTGGACGACCTCAACAGGCTAATTACTAAGTCTATAGAAGACAAAGAGATAGCCATGACGACTTTCCTGGACATCGAGGGAGCATTTAACAATGCCACCACTAACTCGCTCATTGGGGCATTGCGGAGAAGGGGTGTCGCGCCGAGGCTTCTACAGTGGGTAAGAGCCAGCCTGGAAAGAAGGATAATCACATCCACAATTGGCGAGGCTACCATTGAGGCAGAGGCAGGAGGGGGATGCCCGCAGGGTGGAGTTCTCTCTCCCCTGCTGTGGGCTACCCTGGTAGACGACCTAATCCGGAAGCTGACCGGCAAGGGATTCCATTGCCTTGGCTATGCTGACGACCTTACAATAGTCGTCAGAGGGCGGTTTCCAAAGGTTCTGGTGGAGCGTATGCAAACCGCTCTTAACACAGTGGACAAATGGTGTAAACAAGAGCGACTTTCAGTCAATGCTCAAAAAACACAGGCTGTCACGTTTACAAGAAAAAGAACGCTAGAAGGCTTACAGCCACTAGTGGTAGGAGGCGAACGAATTCCATATGTCAAAGAGGTGAAATACCTGGGGGTATGGTTTGATCAAAGGCACACATGGAATTCACATATCCAGAAATTGACCACCAAAGCCACCATCGCCCTGGGTAGATGTAGGAGGTTGTGTGGAAAGAATTGGGGCCTTAGCCCCAAGATGACTCTGTGGTTATACACAAGGGTAATTAGACCCATGTTAACGTACGGAGCAGTTGCATGGTGGCCAAAGGCGCGGCAGGCGGGGGCGGCCAAAGCGCTGGGTGGCGTGCAGAGGCTGGCGTGCCTATGCGCCACGGGGGCGTTGAGATCGACCCCTACCGCAGCGATTGAAGTAATTCTGAACCTGCCACCATTACATATCTTTGTACAAGGAGCCGCAAGGTCCACAGTACACAGACTCTTACATAGTCAAGTACCGATAAGTAAATCGCACGGGGCTGACTATAAAAAGCTGCTAGACGAACTCAAGGAGGCACCTCTTTTAGGATTGCCATGCGATGCCATGGTTCGTACCCCTAACCTAGATAGGAAATATCAGGTTATAATACCAGATAAGAAGGACTGGGAGGCAAGTGCCCCGGTAAGAGCGGACTCAAACTGGTTTACTGACGGCTCTAAAACGGACTACGGCGTTGGAGCCGGTATTTATTCTAAGAAGCCTAAAAAGGCTCTTTCGGTAACCTTCAGCAAAGACACGACGGTGTTCCAAGCTGAGGTTGCTGCAATTCATCACTGCGTCCGAGAGATAGAAAGATGTACCGAACCGGGTAAAAGCGTCGCTATCTTCTCTGACAGTCAGTCCACACTTAAAGCGATTAGCTCCGCAAGCGTGGACTCTAAGCTGATTTGGGACTGTGTAAGCGCCCTAAATGAGGTGGGCACCCAAAGGAAAGTAACCCTAGCCTGGGTCCCTAGCCACTCGGGCGTGAGAGGAAACGAGGCGGCGGACGAGCTAGCCAGGCGAGGTTCGTCAAGGCCATTCGTCGGAGCCGACCCCTCTTTCGGCACTACCAAATCGCAAATTAAAAAATCCATCAATGAATGGATATATAAACAGTCCAGAGAGTGGTGGCAAAAATCACCGGGACAATGGCAGGCAAAAGAGTTCCTAAAGGAGCAAAGGCCTGAACTAACGAGAGATCTACTAAATAAAGACAGGAAGACTGTCAAAATGATTGTAGGTCTGCTGACTGGTCACTGTAGACTGAATAGGCATATGTACAACATAGGCCTGGCAGATGATGCAACCTGCAGATACTGCCAAGAGGAGGAAGAAACACCAGTTCATGTGCTGTGTCAATGTGAAGGCCTGGCGAGGACAAGGTTTCTAGTAATGGGGGAGGTGAACCCCACAGCTAGTAGCTACATAAAGAAGCCGCTCTCAAAGATGATAGGCCTAATTAAGAGGGCAAAATTAGAGAGCGTCCTCTAGGAAAAAGGGGATCACAATAGATCTGAAAAGGTCGCGGTGAAATAGGTCGATAGGCCACCCCAATCCTAATCTAATCTAATCTAATCTAACCATGATAAACATATGTTCATTAATACTCAAACTTGTTATGACATTTCATAGATGTCAAATAATTTATCCAATTATGTCGTACAAACTTGAAATACGGAAAAGCATTTACAGCCTGGTTGGACATGTACCCAAGCAAGAAATTGTAAACATATTTTGGAATCAAAATATTTCAAAGACAACCATTAGACCATATAGAACAATTGCAGAATGTGAACAAGGTATACCATGCCTCAATTTACCAAAAAGCGGACGCCCCGCCAACCTAATCTGTGAAAGTGCAAAAGACCGCGTTGGAACGTCATGCCGAAAGTTATCCAGAAGATTTAATGTTTCTCATGAAACTGTAAGAAGGGTATTGAAAAGAAAAGGCCTAAAGTTTCGTAAAAGATGTAAATGTCCACGTTATACAGAGGACCAGTTACGAAGAATTCCAATGTGTTGTCGTAGATTACGCCGAACTCATTTTGCAAACAATAAAGTGATCATCATGGACGATGAAAAATATTTTACGTTCTCTCACTCAGAAATGAAAAGCAATGATGGTTTTTATACCGATAATATAGAAAATTGTGCAGATAATGTTAAATACAAAACCAAAAAAAAATTTGAAGATAAAATTCTAGTTTGGTGTGCCATATCGGAGAGACGAGTTTCACGACCTTATGTTGGGCATGTGAGGGGTGAGGCAGTTAATGTCAACATTTATACCGAAAGATGCCTACCGAAGTTGCTACAGTTTATTACTACGACTCATCCACGTGAAGAAATAATGTTTTGGCCGGACTTAGCAAGTTGCCATTATGCAAGAACGACTAGAACATGGTTAGAAGCTCACAACATACCCTTTGTGCCAAGAGCAGACAATCCGCCAAATGTGCCACAAGCTCGACCCATCGAAGATTTTTGGGGAATATTGGACAGAAAAGTGTATGATAATGGGTGGGAAGCTCAAAATGAAGCTCAACTAAGGCGAAGAATATATCAAAAGATAAGAGAAGTTGATATAAACATCGTCCAAAACATGATGGGACAAGTTAGACAAAAACTGCGTGCCATTGAGGACCATTGCCCTTTGTCATTATTTTAATTGTAGTTTTAATTAATTTAAATTACGTTGCACTTACTTTAAAGAATTCAATTATTTTTCCCAAAACTTATGTGACATGCGTTAATAGTTTCTCATTCAATGTTATTACCACAAATACAATTTGGATGTCCTTTTTTTCTAAAATAATAACATTAAGTAGCATATATAAGTAATTCAAATGAATTCAGATATCCATATATGACTCAGACTTCGACCTTAAAGCAAGTGCGATTAGATACATTTGTACATCACCCAATCTACTCTAGTCCATAGCAGAGCGTTTTTACTGAAAGAGTTATACACAGCACAGCTGGAGGATGCATAATTTATGGTTTCGAAGCAGCTGTCAACAGCATGTAAGACGTAGCGGGTTTACATTGTGATATATTCTCTTGTTGAGTTTTGCCCTTGCCTCGAGGGCTGTTAAGTCCGTACGCTACGCTCATACACATTGAGAGAAGGTTTTGTAGAAATACAAATACAAACGTAAGCAACTACAACAGCACCTATATACATAGATTTCGCGATGATTTGGGTGAAGCACCGAACAAAAGATTCGCCTCTCTGTTATACATATATAACAAGAGGAAACTATAGTCGCCGTATTATTTATTGCTTATCGTTTCACGTTATTTTTTTTTCTATTATTTTATCCGTGTTAGATGTGCCGTTGTTTTAGAATAATAGGAAAGCAGTTCAATCAATGAGAAAAATTGCTATCGTGTCCAATAGTCCGACTTCAATAACGATTGGAACTATTTTTAGTTTTTATTTTCTTCCTTATAAAACAATAACTCAATCGTTGCAGACTGAAACTATTCCAATTATATCGAAATGGAATTTACTATGAGCGGAAAAATGGTCGGATGTTGGCGAAAAAAGCTTCCAACTTTGCAGTTAGACAGTTTTGAATTATTTACTGCCGAAGTTCCTTCACTTAACGGAATGGAAAAGATAGAAATAGGAAGGTAAGTGGGTGTGTGTCATAGAAATGACCTCTAAGAAAAAATATTTTCCATTTTCTATATTCGCATCTCCCGTTTAGTGATGAAGAAAGTTAAAAATATTTGAATAATAAGTATGTTAATGCAACATTCCGTATTTCATGTGTAAATCATCAATAAAATAATAGACAAAACATTTCCATTTTCATCTAAAATTTATTATTGTAAAAAGCAAGTACCAAATATATTGAAATACTTTTTTAAGCATGCTAACCATGCTAAGCCCTCCGATGAACATCCGATTTTACTTATTCTGGACTACTACATTTCTCATATATCACTTGAAGGTAACCTCTTTTGCAGATCCAATCCAGAACATAATAATGCTGGGTTTGTTTTCCCATACAACGCATAGGCTATAACCTATGGATGTGATTTTTTTTTGCCCTCTTAAAAACTTTTACAATCAAGCATCAACAATGATCGTTGGAAAACCAAGTATTCCGACTATCGATAGAAATTTTAAACCAATACTTGGGGAGACATATGGTAAGGCAGCAACCGTCAATGACGCAGTAAAAGGATTTCGTGCGTGTGATATTGAACTGTTTGGCCCCTATATCTGCGGGGACAGTGACTTTGTACCAGCAGCTACAAGTGAAAGAAGCCATCAGCAAACTATAGATGTTTTTAACAATACCAATGCAATGGTAGGATTGGCACGGAAGTTGCTAATAAAAATACGGGCAGTTTAGACTCTTCATTAAATGGCAACTTTCCGTGGAGGCAGAATCCCTGCGTTTTTCACATATATGAAAAATAATGAAGAACTACTTCCACCACCTTTAAGAGTTGCAACGCTTCCCTCTGTAAACGGTAAACTATTTCCCTCTGAGCAAGAGGCACGCTCTAGTGGCTCAAACTCGAAATCTAACAGCTCATTTTGGAAAATAAATTCCTTACCAGCTAAATTAAATTAGATTAGGAATGGGGTGGATTTGTGACCTATTTCACAGCAAACTTTTCAGATCTATTGTGATCCCCTTTGTTCTAGAAGGCACCCTTTAACTTTGCCTTTTTAATTCGTCCTATGGTCTTTGAGAGTAGCTCCTTTATGTAGCTATTCGCTGCAGGATTTTCTACTTCCAGTACTAGAAACCTTGTCCTCGCCAGTTCCTCGCAATGGCTCAGCACATGAACTGGGGTTTTTTCCTCCTCTTGACAGAATAGCTTCCTCTACCAGGCCTCTGTTATACATGTACCTAGTTAGTTTACAAAGACTAGTCAACAGACCTACTACCACTTTGACAGTCTTCTTGTCTTTACTCAGCAGGTCTTTAGTTAACTCAGGTCTCTGTTCTCTTAAGAACTCTTTTGCCTGCCTTTGACCTGATCACTTGTGCCACCATTTCTTTGGCTTATTCTGTATCCATTCGTTGATGGACTTTTTAATTTTCGATTTAATAATACCGCAGAAAGGGCCGACTGCAACGAATGACCTTGACGAACCTCGTCTGGCAAAATCGTCCGCCTCCTCATTTGTCTTTACGCCCGTGTGGTTGGAAACCCAGGCAAATGTTGGTTCTCTTTGGGTGGAGGTGGGCATTTAAGTTTTGCATGAGAAAACCAGATGAAAGAAAGACAAATAGGAGAAAAATTAAGAAGGAAGTATCAAAATCTAATAAAAAGGCTGATTTATCATCCAAAACATCTCCCCGTTATTGTGTAATCTGCCACGAATCTTACACCAGCGCAAAACTGGATACAAGGGTCATGAATGATGTTACGGATATTGTTCCAATTACGGTGGCCAAGTAGAGTTTCTTTGTGATTTATGTATGTAGGCGCCATATTACTCCATTATGTTGGTCATCTTACACACACTATGGGATAAGATGACTGAAATACAATTATATTTAAGAAATATAAAAATATTTATAAAATCATATTTGCGAATAATCCGTCAACACAATATGTTATTGTGTTCCTAGGTCAGAACTTATTTTGTTGTTAAACTCCTCATCCTACCCCACCTTCACAACGCTCTGATGTATTCTGAAGACTGCAAAATACTGCCAAATACGGCCGAGAAAAGAAAAACAAATAAATTTGTTTACAATCGGCGATCGGTAAAACCCGGTCGTGTACGGAAATGTAGTACGGTTTTACAAATTAATATTTTGATTTTGCCAAATGTAGATCCACTCTAATCTTACCCTTGACTATAAAAATTGTTTTTGGTGTGTACTTAGACAATGGAACTTCACAAATGCAGTAGTATAGCAAAGACCTATAGCGGCTCCTATTCACAAGAATAAATGGTAACCATAAAGAAAGAACAACGTTTTTTCGTGTAACTCACCCCTTATCTCCAACTGTGTTTTCTAATTAACGAAATTAACACAAGCACACATTACCATCTCTATCTTTAGGCATATTTCGACGATCGGGAAGCTTAATCCGCAAATTGGTAGCCCAGTTTCTGAGCGTCCGTTAAAATTACGCGCGATGAATTTAAATTGCGAGCGATAACGCATGTCGGCGTGAAAAGAGAAAGTAATTACAATGGCGATGGACGACGGCGGACGGCGGCGCTGGAACAAAAAGAAACGTAAACTTTGCACACGGAACACAAAGTTAAATAGAAGTCTTAATTAATGAAGAAAATGACGGAGAAAATGCAAATGAAAAAAGTTTAATCTAATTTCTGAACGTGACCTAATATTTATGTTGCCGATCCTATCTCCTGGACCTTTTTTCTACCCGCGTTGCTCTAAATTTAAATTAATCTTAACCTCGAGATCGCGCTGTGCATTCGCAGGAGATTACAGACATTTTTTTTATGTGAATAATAGTCTTGTCTTGTGTTTGACGAAAATGAATATCGGATTTGGTTAGTGATTATCTCGCTTTAAATCTTCTCATCTATTTTGTTGCTTTATTATTCACGCTTTAACCACCCTTATAGCTTTCGCTAATTAAAGGGGGCATTGGCGAGCTATAAGTTGTTATTATGACTGAGTACGCAGGACGACTCAAAATTTTCACGTCTTAGCAATAGCTAAGAAATGTAGAAAACCCCAAGAGCTAATATAATGGAAAATCTTAAGCAAAAAGCATGAGCTACAGATGTACAGGTGTAAAATTGTAAAAGGATTTATAAAATTTCGGTCTCATTCTTAATTTCATTCTCACGAAAATTTTTTCAAAATTGCGGAAACCCCCCAAGACTTTTGAAGCGGAAATGTAGAGAAACCCATGCCGAGTAGCTTTTGATGCATCGTTCATATGATCGGAACGCTGCACGATGGTTGCCGGACGTCCAGAATCTCATACAGCTCGAAGTAGGAGATGAGATCAAACATTGGAGAGATAGCGTCACTTCACAACAATTTTCTGGGGAGAATGATTTTAACTGCTGCCTTAAATAGAAAAATAATAAATTGTCTTATATAAACAGATATCATTGGGGAAAGACTCCAAAACAAGTAGTCACGGCAAAAATACTGTACGGCATTGCATAAAATTACCCCAGAGAGTAATGTCTCTTACCAGGGGAAAACCTAAAATCCAAATCCTAAATTCCGAATCCAGATCCGAATAAGCCAAGAAGAAGTCCAAGAGAAGCTTCCGGATACTGCAAACACGAAGTCCTCACCTCGACTTTTACCTAAAAGAGACCCAAAAATATAGAAATCATCTCAGAAGCAATTCACGATTCCAAACATAGTCTTGTAACACTGACTATTATTCCCACTTTATTAATTCGCGCATATTAAGTCAATCTTCCTAATGAAGTGATTGAAGAATTTCTAATTATTGTAATTTTTAAGAAAGTGGGTTAGGAATTAAAAATTCTAATGAGATAAACGAGAAAGGTACCGAAAAATTAATTACGAAGTCAAAAGCTACGAGAGATACCATTTTTATTAATTGGTTTATTTCGTAGGTTTTGAAAAGTAATTCACTTTAGTAGACACTAGACAATGATATACTTTGTTTCGTTAATGTTTAAGCTCGAGTTCTCATATAGTTTAATTTTAAAATTAATTTTAATTATTTTTTTTTAACATTAATTCACAGGAATTTGTTATTTTATTGTTCATACTCAATGTATTTCTTTTACTTACAACACATCGTCTTCGGTTTAAAATCTGTTTGAGTTTTCTTGTTAAAATGTCCTTCATGATTTTAACATTCTGTGTGTCAGGAAATCACTGAATCGCAGGCAACCCAACAAATATATTTCACCGAAAGGTAAATTTAGCTCCTCCAAAGCTGTCAAAAGTCGTCAATTTCGCTGGCCCTTGGAGTGAATTACACATAATCACACCATGTAGGTATAGAGTACCTACATATGTATATCTAAGCTCAATTGCAACATCTCCAAATACCTCGTGGTTTATCATCTAGCATACTTTCAGATCATATTAGCTGGTCATTTATGTACTTATTAAATTCATATACAATATAATACATATGTCCAAGATTGTTCTTGAGTAACACTGGTGAATGTTGAAGTGTATATTTTTATATAGAGTTAAGGTTGTCAAAGTAGCTACGGTTGATCTCCCGCAAAGAAATCTGTGTTGACATGATGACAGAAAAAGTGTGGATATATAACGCCTCATACACAATCGACTTAAAAATTTTCCGAAATTTAGGTAAAGTATTTATTGGCCCGTACCTATTTGCAAATGCAATGTATTCCTGACAATTGATATCGTTTTGCGAACTATTTTGTTAAAGCTTTAATTTTGGTTCTGAATCTTCGAATGGAGACAAATTCTGCAATATGTAGTGGCGTTACGACCTTGATTATGGCTTCTACTTTTGTCTTCAGATATACCAATATTATCCCATAACTCATGGAAATATTTGTTCACATTCTTGCTATAATCACAAATTATAATAATTTCGGATTCCAATTATACTTAAGTTTGACAAAAAGTGATTGTGCACTAATGTGTGTGAATAAATTGATTCGATTTGAATTTTTTAATTGCTGCATTTGTGGACGTCTTTGATACAGCATTGTCTAAACATATGCCCTTTGACCTTAACTCTGAAATTGTGAACGGAAGATAGGTTTTGAACTCAGAAGAACTCCTCTGCGGTTGTTCTGCGATCTTTGGACAATTCTTGGTGTTTCCTGGATGGTAACAATGCTATGATGGGTCCAGGACGTGAAAATTTGATTACGAATTAAGATTTTCTCCTCTTCAAACAGGATGGAAGAATTCTATTCTTGTGCTCCTGTATGAGCACTGAATTTATATTGCATCGAACTCAAATATTCTCGATTTAATCCTAAGCGCAGGATGCGCTAATCAAGTTGGGGTACGTAGGGCACATGTAAACTGTCACTAGGTTTTTTAGTTAAACATGTCTAATTACCAAGCCAATTACACAAATGAAATTTGCGAAATATACCTAAACTACAGCATTCGATTTTTCTTTTTATGCAGAAACTGTGACTTCTTTGCCATAGGCTCCATTAGAATTCAGCGTGTTTTTACAAATTCCTAGTTTGGTTAGCCAGATTCCTTCCTTTTGGTTGCACCCTTCAATAACTTGTGCAATAAGCAATCATAACGCGTCACCTTGATTAGGGTTATGTGTAAAAGTTGCATTTCTCGATTTTACCAAAATGAAAGTTTCAATTGACAAAGAAAGTTATTTCATATCCTTTTTTACATTGTTCTGACATTCTCCAAGTCTTGTTACATTAAGGGCCGGTCTTTCAATCTCCTAATAAAGTTCCTAATAAAAGTTATTAGCCGAATAAATGAAACTGTCTTTCCACCAACTAATAAAAATTATGTAGGTAATAAGTCTATTCTCCTAAAATGTTATTGCGTGGTTGAAGTAGCCAGTAAGTATTATTAGAACCTTAATAAGGTTAGCAGAAGTCTTTAAATGTCACCAACACAATCAGAAAAGAAAAAAGTTTGAAATTGATTGAAATTATTATTATAAACGAGAAACTGGATATTTTTGAAGATTTCGCAGGGTTTGTGGAAGATGATTTGGCCAAGCTTGTTTAAATATTTAATCGTGACAGACAGTATAAATATTAGCAAGCCTCATATAAATTGTTTAAACAATTGGAATGATGAAGAATTTGTCAAAATATTTAGATTGTGGAAGTATTTGTATAGCGCTGTCATTTATTACTTGATGTAAAGCTTATGGGATATTACCAACATAAAGTAGGGTTGTGAATATACCGAATAACTATTAACCTAATAAATATTCGTTGAAAGACGGTCTGTTTTTATTTACCTAATATATCTTCCTTATACCTTATGAGCTAAATTGTTATTAGACACATTTATTAGCAGATTGAAATACCGGGACGACAGCTATTATTTATAGGGTTTATTGCTAACATTGTTCATTGTTAATATGTTTATTGTCAAAATTGTTTATCGTCAATATTGTTTATTGTTAACATTGTTCATTATTAACATTGTTTATTGTTAGTATTGTTTATTGTCAATATTGTTTATTTTTAACATTGTTCATTGTTAATATGGTTCATTGTTAATATTGTTTCTTGTCAATTTTGTTTATTGTTAACATTGTTCATTGTTAATATTGTTTTTTGGCAATATTGTTTATTGTTAACGTGGTTCATTGTTAATATTGTTTATTGTTGATATTGTTTATTGTTAACGTTTTTCTATTGTCAGTATTGTTTTTTGGCAAAATGGTTTATTGTCAATATTGTTTATTGTTAATATTGTTCATTGTCAATATTGTTTATTGTCTATACACTGTGTTTTGATAATCTAAACCTCTTGATAAATCACAATGAACTATTTTAACTAGATCGACCAAATCCCTTCCAAAAACAATTCTCGAAATCTTCAAACATATCTGGTTCATACATAATTCCAAACTTGAAAACATAACCCTCTTTGTTGTTTTGAGAACTTTCAGAGATTTTCGATGCGCTATTAAGCGTCTAATAATTCTTATTGGCTACTTCAAGCACTCAATAAGATATTAGGAGAATAAACCAATTTATTACCTACATAATTTTTATTAGTTGATGGAAGGACAGTTATTTCAAGTTCAGCTAATAACTTTTATTAGGAACTTTATTAGAAGTTTGAAATACGTGTCCTTAACCTAAAAATATTCTTTGAAAGACGGTCTGTTCTTATTTACCTAATAACTTATTAGCTAAATTGTTATTAGATACATTTATTAGGAGATTGAAAGACGGGCCCTAAAATTACTTATTGTTAGTTTAAAAATTCGTATTACAGATACGTTTTTGGCTTTGAGTATTGTATATAATTATTGGTATAAATTGTCATTACAAAATCATATGCTTCTTTAATTTTAATCTAATTTATATTTATTGTACGGTTTTGATTGAAGTTTTGGTTTATATCTTTTTACATTTGAAATATTTTATTATTTGTCCCATTTAATGTGTGATTCACTATTCTGCATGTACTTAAAATTTACGTTGTACCTACTTAGTATTCTCAAATGACTATCTTGTGTTCTTTTTAATTTTGTAACAAGCAATATCGTGCTAATGTGATTCTATCATAATTTATCTATCTACATTGGAAAGGGATTGGGGAAGAAACTTTGCTTTTAGCATGAATTACAGCTGACACAAGTCGACTTCGATCGTTATTAATGTGAACGCATTGGGGCAGTCTCCCTGCATTATCAAAATACAAAATTTACACCGAGATCTCCCCCACCCGCCTATTACTACGCGGAGTTTGTGTTTACCACTACTACGACGAGGCTCGCAAGCCGATAATAAATCAATCGCTATAAGCTTAACCGTTTCATGGATTTTGACGTTGAAAAACCGTCTGCCATTTAAGATTTAAGCCGGTGACGTGGATATATGCCTTTTAAATGACACCCATTCGTTTTTTTGTCCGCCCTCACCCTCTGCCGCTTTCATTCCGTCTGTTTGCGCACGTTTACCTAGTGCAACCGAGGCGTTATTTCGCATTCTCTTTGCTCCCTTTCGCGTGCGCGTCGAAATACGTGGAGTTTTTAACGATTTATAAATACTATTTGTCTTGACTGCACGCGCTGCTCTCCTCGGGGGATTCTGCGGGATACCCTTTTCCGAATGCTAATGAGACGTGTACAAATAGGCGAATAAGGTTGCCCGCTAACTTTATTAGCACTTGGATACATACATACATTTATACTCATTACGGCGACCTTCTCTTCAGTTTGTGCTCGTCTTCTCCGTGTTGTCTCGTGTATTCTATCATCAGCGTACTGGCGTCGAAATTTCCCCATTGGATAAACGCGAGCGCGGGTTACTGTACTATTGGAATTAGAAAACATGACGGCTCAGAATTATGCTCTTATTCCTATCGTTCTACTTTCACGTTTCCTATCTTTTTGTTCGCGTAGAAATACAGCAAATTATAATACCTATTATGTGACAGACGTAGATACAACTAAGTTTTTAGCAATTTTAAATTTACAGTAAATTATTAAAATAATGTGTGTAATCGGTAACACCTTCTCGACATAAAAATAGATAAATTAAGCAAGTATTCAATATTTTGATTTCCGTATCTACCGTCTAAAGCAAGAATGGAATTGTATTTAATAATTTCCGGATATCTTTTACGTCTGGAATATTACTGTAGTTTTGCAAGTAGGTACTTAGCTAATGAAATTTATATATATCAAGCTGCAAATTTACAATTTTATGATTACAGTATTTTAATGTAAAAGTAACTACATTCATATTATTAATCCTTTTGTTAAAATTCAAGTCTTCCTGCTACAGACATTTTTGACTGTAACTGGAATGTGTTTTTAACATTAGGTACATAGAATTAAGAAGGAAGACAAAAATATCAAAGCATTTGAATTTACTCAACAATAAAATCTAACTGGAGAAGATAAACAGCACTAAATGAATCCCTAAAGGTTTATTAACTCTAAGCCTACTATAAATAACAATAATATAAGAAAAAGTATATATATTTGCGACAAATTGGTATTACTTTACAAACTCAGACACAAACTTTTGGGAAGAAACAGTAATTAAAAAATTTCAACGTAACATACCATTTTTTCAATACGTGTCGATGTACCAATGAATATTCGATACTATGCCGGTCATGCGGACTTCTACATTCAATAATTTATATATTGTTGATGAATGTTAAAAAAAAGCAGTAATTCTTTATAATATGCTATATTTTAGGAACAAAGTAAAAAAAAAATTACTTAAAAATATCCCTAAAATGAGGTAAAATCCGTTTGTCCCAAAATAGGTATTTATAAATTTCTCGGTCGATAAGTAAGCGATCGGTTTTCGCGGGCTACGACGGTTAAAAATCGGTGACGGTGCTAAATTCGGCGCGGTAATTAACACTCTGGGAGCGCCAGAAACAATGCCGACGCAACGGCCAGAGCGAAGAAAAATCGGTAAAATGCCTACGTTACGCCAGTGGGCTCTGCCAAACCTACAATCAGGCTGGGAATAAGAAACTCGATGGATATCAGAAGCTATGTCGACACGCCAATCGGAGCGGACAGGAAGGATGTCTGTGTTGCGTCAGTAAGCTTTGCCAACGCTACCATCAGACCGGGAATAAGAAGCTCGACGTGTATCAAAAGCTATGCCCACACGCCAATCGGAGCGAACTGGGAGGGACTCTGGGACCGGACTGGACTCAACTCTTCCGTTAAGCGCGCGGCTTAAATACATTTGCGGTGGGGCTTGCGTGAATCGAGCACCGTCGGTGGTGACGATATTCGCATGACATTTCCGCACATTTCCGGCGCAATTTCCACAGTAGTGCGCTCGATTTGGTTCTCGAATTATTCACGTAACCCCACAGAAAATAGTCGCATGATCTTGGTGGGAGCACGACGCGTCGTGTTGGAACTACTTGTTTTGGTTTGTCCCTTCCAATTCGGGTAAAAAGGAACATGATGTTGTTGTTGTTACATACCTGTAGCATTTTCAAAAAGAGTAGGGTCCAATTACCTCGTCCAATCAAAGGCGCACCAGACAGTTGTTCATTGTGAATGCTGTTGAAGTATTATGCTAGGATTTTCATCTCCCTATATTTGCCCTATATTCTATTGACAAAGCCGTAGCGATGAAAATGTGTCTCAACCCTAAAGATGATACTTCTCACGAAATTCCCATCCACATTCAAGTTTTCCAACACCACAATCGGCAAAATCACAGTTGTAAATAATCACGTGGGAGTAGTTGTTGCGTTAGTCGCAGTTGTAAGAATTTGTTGCAAGATCCTTTTCGAAATGTTCAGATGGCGATCACTTACCGTAAAAATATTTTCGACAGATGTGTCTCTACATCCACATAAACCACTTTGCCAAAATTTTAAAATTTTTCAAAATTTTTCGACGAATATTGCCGTTCGTAATCTTCTATCTGCTTCTAAAGAAATTTCACGGTATTTGAAGTAAGTTGTGAAGATGATAACGCGTTGTTCGACAGCAAGGTGACTGATTTTCACTAACCGCATTGTGTGTAGATGAGAACTAAGCCATAGCTAAGCAAATGGACGAGTGGTCAACCAACTGGTACTGGCGCTATTGAAATCATGCATTCTTATTGGGGCACACATTATATTTATATTTTTAGCACAGCAAATCGCATTTATTGCAAAATATAACATTAACACAACATTCAATAACTGTCCTATCTTGCTCTTCTAGTTTTCAAGTACGTGGTGGGTTGTCTCAAGAATATTTTAATTTTCATAGTTATTATTATTTTAAATCTTTTAAAAACAGTAATAAAAATAAAATCGAAAACATTGTAGAATGGAAGGTTGACCATATTGTATAGATGAACGTAAACATCAACATCGCTGGAGTGTATAGAAAATATAACCCACTATGTTGCGCAGAGGAGATCAAATTCCGTATTTTATACTTTAAATTTAGTGCGGCACTAAACCTCCATAAGTGCCCGTAATCAAACTTTATTGATCTCCAATTATATATTCACCGAATAAATCCCGTGCACACACATAAAACCGCAAGTCAGTAAATAATCGCAGCTAATAAATATTTTACTTCGGATACGTCAAGGCGGAAAACCTTAAGGACTGAAAAGGAATCCATACCTTGCAGGAATTTACAGCTCGGAAAATGGCTCAAGTATTACTAAAAGTATCCGACAAGCAAGTCAACAGTAGGGCGTGTAATAAAAGAGATTTATTACCGAGAGCCTTCCAAGGACGACGTATACGTAATAACAGCATAAGTATAAAACTTGAGGAAAGGGGAAAGAGTTAGGTAAAAAGCTGGGCGACCTGTTAGAGTATATTTATTGTGTTTTTATGATTTCCTTAGGAGGATTGGTATGTCGCGGGTATAAGAGAGACTTATTCGCGGCGAATCTCGTTAAATATGACAGGTGAGCTATAAAAATATTGTATTTTCTTCATGGATGTGAAACCGTCGCATATTTGAAACGCGCTGCTTAGGCGCATGCATATATGTATGACGTGTCTCGTTCATATGTGTGTTAGATATATGCAATATTCACACACTTTTGCTTGGCAATTCAATATCGCTTTCTTATCAGTCAGACATATACCTCGACGGATGAGATATATGTAGATTACATATATGCGGTAAGCTCTTCCGGAATTTCTCCATATTTTGATGCTAGATACGTATTCCAACGTTGGTTATAGTTGGCATCGAAGTATCGCTGGCATTTCAATGAAAATCTGTACCTTACTTTCAAACATACCTATCGGAAATTGTTCAGTGAATTCAGGAATGTACTGAAAAATGATAAGTAAAGTTGCAGCGGAGAACGGCGAAGGTACGAAAATAAAGCCTTAGCTTTACGAAATATTGACAGAGGTGTGAAACAAATCATTAGAATTTATCTTAAAATGTGTTACGTTAATGTGTATACTTACGGACACCCAAAATGTCCGGTCTAATGCGTAGTCTAAACGCCTCGTGCAACTCGGGTGCATGGAACGGTGCCCTCACACTGTGACTTAGAGCGGACATTTTGGGTGTCCGTGGGTGTACCTCTATCTAGTAAACTGTCTGTATAACGAATGGGACAGCATATTTTATCATAAATTGTAAAAATACATAAGAATCATCATATCTGCCTTCTTCCGTAAAATTGAAGTAAACTATAATTTGTTATTTCCGGTACTCATGGTATTATAATATTTACTTTCTCTTGTTTTAAGGTAAGTACAATGTTAGGAATGTTATTAGGAATAGTTTTATCCACAGTAATTTTTCTCTTTCAATATATTCCGGTGTTGTGATATACACAGATCAGAGGAGGGTCAAATTCATACTGATAGTTTTGCTGACGCTTTCTTAGACGTCGGTGCAATATGTATTGCTTTGATTATGTCTACCAAGATATTGGTTTGGAGCCATCACTGAATATTCAGACAGGAGGTGGTCCAGTGTTTTCTCTTTTTGCCCGCACATACAACTTTTGACGTCTATCACCTGTTCCCGCACTACTCTTCTTCGGTATATTCTAGTACCAACAAGTTGGCCTTGGATTGCTGCGATAAATCCTTCTATTTCTGGGGTCACTGCGACCTTTTCAGATCTATTCTAATCCGCTTTGTCCTAGAAGGCGACCATTAAGCCTTCTTAATTAGGCTTATCGTTTTTGAGAACGACTCCTTTATGTAGCTATTCGCTCTGGGGTTTTCTACTCTCAGCACTTGAAACTTTGTCTTTGCTAGGCCTTCGCAATGGCACAGCACATACACTGGAGTTTCTTCCTCCTCTTGACAGAATCTGCAAATATCGCCCTCTGCCAGGTCTATGTTATACATATGCCTAATTAGACTACAGTGATCAGTTAACAAACCTACTATCATTTTGGCAATCTTTCTGGCTGTACTCAGTAGGTCTTTAGTAAACGCAGGCCTCTGTTCTCTTAAGAATTCTTTTGCCTGCCTTCGTTCTGTTTAGTTTTGTCACAATTCCTTGGACTTATTCTGTATCCATTTGTTGATGGACTCTTTAATTTGCGATTTGGTAATGCCGAAGATAGAGCTCCAACGAATGACTTTGACGAGCCTCGTCTGGCCAAATCGTCGGCCGCCTCATTTCTCTCTATAACCTGATATTTCCCATCCAGGTTAAATTCCTGAACTATGACATTACTTGACATCCCCATAAGGCCGCACCAACCTGCCGCACCTTTGGCTACCATACTACTGCTCTGTAAGTTATCATGGGTCTGATTACCCTTGGGTATAACCACAGAGTCATTTTGAGAGTGAGACACCACTTTCTTTTATACAATCTCCTGCACCTGCCTAGCTTAATAGCGGCTTTGCAGGTTGTGTTCTGGATATAGGTCTTCCATGTAAGTCTTTGGTTCAACCATACCCCAGGTCTTTTGCATTTTTACAATATAAAATTCTTTCACCACCTAACACTAGTGGTTGTAAACCTTATAGCATTATTTTTCGCGTAATCTTTAAAACATGCTCACCTTTCGATATAAAAAAGACCTAACAATTCTATTTTAAATTTTAAGGGAGGTGCAATAAAACTGCTTTCTATATTGCATAATTTTTCAAAGAGTCCTATTTGTTCTTTTCTAGATTTGTACAAATATAGCTTACACATTACAAGTGCCTTTGTTGTTTTGGAAATCAATTTGTTTTCATTATGCTACAAACCAAAGAATCTTTTTTATATCTACTCTTATGTTCTTATGAACCTTTGTATTTATATATTGGTTTGTAATTCTCTAACAATTTAGTATTTTTTATACTTAAAGAAACATATAGTTAAAATATTATTTTATCAGAACACCAAACACACCAATAACTTTTATCTACGAATACCTGTTGAAAGCAGCACTAGACAGCTTTTGACACAAAATAAGTTGACATTGACTACAATGCTACACTAGCGATTCTTTTTGGTTTACGCTAAAAAATGTGTAGAAATCCGAGAATTCATTTGCACAATTTTAAAAACTACGAGATTGGAGATGTTTTTATTTATACTTAAAGTTACTCCAGGTGTTTATCGTAAATTACTTTTATTCTTACACCGCCGTTAATTAGATAAATTTCTATTTCAACTTTTTACTTGTTAAGCAAGCGGTCGTTTTCAACATAGTACACCTTTAAAAGCCTCAAAAAATACAACGACGAAAACGTTTTTGGTCGAGTGTAGACTTAATCACTAACCCCATTTATTTTCTTACACTCGGCGGCACTGTACACCCGATGAAATCTCGCAGCAATAATGTTGAGTTGAAGGAAATGTAAATAAGGTTTGAAGAGATGCGGATGCTGTATTTTAACATGCACTCTCTTTCAAGTTTCCACTGCCACGTTCTGGAACTTGTTGATTATTTGAAAACAGTAGTTTTCAAGCTCAACGTGATATCTTTTTTGTATGTGGATACAATGCATTATAGGAGTCCAATATACTTAAAATAAAATTCTGCATATTAATCAAACAAATTCGGTAACAATAGAACTTCTATTACGTCAACTTTCACTCTTTCTATGGTGCCTGTTATGTTTTATTTCAAATATTCATACTTCAACTATCGTCACTCACCTTTAATTTCACAACCCACTAGCATTTTAACGCCGAAAAGGATTTCAGACCCTACCAGTTTTCATAAGAGAAAAGTTAAATCTCTACACAAACGAAGAGTACATATTGCAGATAAAACTTTATCTCGCCTCAATAAATAATCCACGCATAAAATTTCCAAAGCTATACATATTTAATAATCGGAATCCATTGTGGCGTACTCGCGAGTAACCGGCAGGTTGCCTTACAAAATTTATTACACTCCCGACATTTTTGGGCCGGTCGGAGGGGTTAACTTTCCGTTTCCTGTTTTCAAAACAATTTGCTCCGAAGTTATTCTAAACTCCGGCCGAGGGTTTAAAAGTTTCGGTGTACGGAAGAAGGAAGGTAGAAAGCGACGAGGTTCATCAATATCTGTCTGAAACTTCGTCATTCTCTTCTTGCACCGTCACCTTTTTCCTCGGCTACGGTATAATAGAGAAAAGGAGGTAAATTACAGAGTTTGAATTAAACAATATATTATTTACGCTTACGAGTCGTTTCTCTCTGAGTTATTTGCTTTTTTAGCATTTTGAAAGGTGTTGTTTGTGTAAGAAATATAAGATTTTAGCGTAAAGCGACAGAAGATATTTTTGGAAGAGCTTTTATTATAGTATGATCACCTTCAATGAATAATATTACGGAGAATGTATACATAAATATTAAATCAGGGTATGTAACGTGTGCCCGCGACTACGCAAGATACATAACAGGTATGTATCATCCATATATTCATGGATATCTGTATATATAACGTTGTGAATGTATTAGGGAGATTGCCTGTCCTCCAAATATTGATCCTGCTCCATGTACGTGTGCAGCTCGCACATACCCGGTTTCCACACGACGAGCGGGGATACAAGCTATTGTAACATTAGGTAGCACTTCTGCAATAATAATTATTTAAGACCGGTTGGCATGTTAGTGTCATTCGGAATGGTATACTGCAGTAGTATCTTATAATTGCGCTCGCAGATTCAGGGAGGATCCTGCAGCAAACACGATGCGGTGGCAGGTAATCTGTAGAAGGACGAAAATCTCCTTTTGAAATATGAATGTCGCGGACGAAACTGTTGCTATAAAATGGGTTTATTCGTGAATTTATCAGGATTTATGACGTTCTAGGAGAACGTGTTTTCCAGTTTCAATTTTTAATTGTCAACATTACTGTAACGTCACGGGTTATTTATCTCATAGGTGGGCGGTCCGCATTATTATATTTGATGCGAAACCACACCCTTCGTTTTTACAGATAACCCAACCTGCCCTTTTGATCATCGAGCCACCGCGGAGAAATGATCTTTTTGTTCGGTAGAGAGAACGAGATACGGTATCTAGGTTTTTTTTGCAATGGTTAGTTCCTTAAGCGAAATTTTGATTCATCTTACCAGCCAAAATATGGGCTTATTCTTTCCGTAATCAAAATATTAAAGGCACACTGATTTTATATAACACAAAGGGACTCGTTCGAACGGTTTTGAACACTTAACACAAAATCACTTCGCGAGGGAAAGCTTTTACTCCCTGTTCGAGTTTTTCCGAAATTTTGGGGAATTTTACAGAAGAAAACAAAAGAACTATTAAATTTAATTTAGAATTTAGATTCGCCCGGCAACGAAGGGGAACGCGAGCTTTCAAAAGCTGATTAGGACTCCACGAACTCAAAACTGACTAACTCCAACAACAATGTCAGGGTTTTTATAAACTAATATCCCGCCCGTTCTACTGAGACGGTAACTCGTTCTACTTCCCTCTACAAGAGGGCGCATCAATGTTGTTTTTTGTTATTTTTCTGAACTTCAAATGCCCTTTCGGACGGTATCGTGGGATTTGCCGATCAGCAAATTTGGCTTTAGCTAGATCAAGTGAAGATGAGGATAATACCGAGAATACATTACCACGTATTAGCGAAATTTAAACAACGTAGAACGTCTTTCCCCGTGGAAAGAAACTGTTACCGCAGATCCCACGGTACTTATCAACAGGTAATTTCTAGAAATGAAATTAAATCCTTTTAATCGTACTTAAAGAATTTCGAATTCTTACATTACGTTTTTATTTATTTATTTATTTATTTACAATAAACGAACAACAATACAATAGATACACATATACATAATGTATGTTGTGTATGTATATATCTGTAGCGTTGCTGCTCCTCCATCCCTCATCCTCGCCTCGGGAACTACTGTCTCGGGCTAACGGTGTTGAGGGCCTCCTTCTTTCTTCAAGTCGTGGTTAGGTTTTAACTATTAGTTTTTCTTCCTCAGAATCTGTTTTATTTCACTTTTAAATTTGTGGTACGGTAATTCTTTTATGTTTTTCGGTAATTTGTTGTACATTTTTATTGTTGTTGTATTTAGTTGTAGTTGTGGTGTTTATATATTTCGGATCTCAAGTGCGATACTCTGCGAGTTTTGTAGTCATGTATTTCTCTATTCATTTGTAATTTTATGTTAGTTTTAATTTCCTTATTTCTAATTTTGTGTAGAAATAATATGTTATTGAGGGTTATTATTCCTTGTATGTTTAGTTCTTTTGTTTTTTCATAAACATGTGTTGTTGGAGTTCTATAGTGTAACTTGTATATTATTTTTAGAGCTTTGTTTTGTTGTCGTTGTATTTTGGATAGATTTTTTGTTGTCGTGTTTCCCCAAATGTTTATTAGGTAGCTATTTTTTGCAGCGAATAGGGCATGGTATAGTGGTTTTTTAAGGGAAGTAGGTATTATATATTTAATTTTATTTAAAGCCGCAATTGTTCTTGCATTTTGTTCAATTAGTTTCTGTATATGTCGATCCCATTTCATGGTATTTTGTAATTGTAATCCTAAATATGTTGTTTCATTCACTTCCTTTAATTTCTGATTGTTTATTTGTATATTTATTACTTGCTTTTCCTTTTTTTTTACTATATATCATATATTCAGTTTTTGTTTCATTTATAGTTCGTAAATTATTAAAACACCATCTCTCCAAAATTTTGATATCTTCTTTAATTTTTGTTTCCATTGTTTTTGTACAGTGTCCGGAATAAAGTATACAGGTGTCGTCTGCATAAGCGTATAGTTTTCCATGGAATGGTTGCTCGAATAGATCATTTACGTATAATATGTAGAGAATTGGTGGCAGATTTCCCCCTTGTGGTATTCCGTATTCTGCAGTCATAGGTTCACTCATAGTGTTATTTACTTTTGTCCTTTGTTTTCTGTTGGTGATATAAGTTTTTATTAAGTTTAATTGTTTTCCCTCAAATCCGTAATATTGGAGTTTTTCAATTAATTTCTCTTTTGACACAGTATCGAATGCCTTCTTCATATCAATATATATAACTATTACTGTTTTTCTTTGACCTAGTTCATTTTGGATAGTGTTTGTTAGGTCGCATGCCGCTGACATTGTACTTGCTTTTGGCTGAAACGTGTTTTGACTGTAATTTATGATACTATTTTCTTGTACATGTTTCATTATTTGTTGGTGAATGCTTTTTTCGAGAATCTTATTTATTGTCGATAGCAAAGACATAGGTCTGTAATTTTCGGGTTTACTTACATCATTTTTCTTATGTATGGGTATTATTATTGTTGTTTTTAAGTAATCCGGGTAAGTACCTTCCTGGAGTGTTTTATTAATTAGGATGCTTATTATGGGTGCAATTTTAGTCATATTTTGTTTCATTATGTTATTTGTAATTTTATCAAACCCTGGAGCTTTGTTATTTTTTAGAGTTTTTATTATTTTTACAATTCCCTCTTCTGTGGTGTCTTCAAACTTGATTTGTGGTATATTTTTTCTTGTAGTGGTTGTCCGTGGTACTTTGTTGTGATTTTCTATTTGCTTCTGCGCTAATTTTTTCCCAATTGTACTAAAATACTTATTAATTTCATTTGCTAGTTCTTTGCTCTTTGTTGTAATTGTTCCATTTTCTTTTGTTATTCTTTGAATTGCACTATTTGGTTTTTGATTTTTGTTTATTTGTTCGTTTATTATTCTCCATATTTTGCTTGAATCTGCATAATGTTTTTTTATTAGCGCCTGGAAATATTGCTTTTTAGTCTCTTTAATTAGACGGTTTGTATATTGTTTCTGATTTCTATACTCAATCTTATAATTGTCATTCTGTGGGTGTTGCTTTTGCTTTTTCTGGAGTCTGTTTCTTTTTTTTATTTGTGTTATAATGTTTTCATCTATCCATGGACAGTTGTAGTTTCTCGGATTTTATATTCTTTTGGTTTTCTTCTATTATAGTTTGCATGCATTTCGACAATTCTTCTAGAGATGTTATCTTTTCAGAGATTATATTTTTTATTTCTATTGCTATTTGCTTATAGTCAGTCTTCAGGTATTCTACTATTTCATATTTTGGTTTATGTGTCAAATTGTTATTGATTTTAATCATGATAGCGTTGTGGTCTGATAAATCCGTTGATACGTGCGATATACTAGTGCATGTCCAACTTAAACAACTAAAAATACACGAGTTCATATTTATCTTCCTAACTCCGTCCGAAGAAGAATACTGCGCTCATAATTCCTTGCGATGTAATCTATCTCTCTTAAAAGTTATATGCTATATCGCTTGTGAATAGAGCTGCACACAGCTAATACAATTCTTGAGCTCTATTATCCGTCAAGTATAAGCAAAAAATTCCTAAATCACTAGTTTTCCATTTTTCGGAAAACTAGTGATTTAGAAAAGCCTTGTGTTAGTTGTGAACAACGTTAAGCAGTAAGGAAATGGCAAAAAACACTGCATAAAATATTTTTTCAATTGCTTTTTTATTGTATTTTTTCCCTACAAGAAACAAAAGCACTGATGAATTCGAAAGATTCAAACCACGTGCTGGAATTGGTGTTTTAGATTAGATACGGTCTCAACCCGAAACACAAGCATGGACCGAGCGCAAAACTCTACGTGTGATTTTTTTTGCGCAAAAAAGTTTCCACTAATTATCATATCTAGTGAAACAATTTCTTTTAACAAGAGGGCATAAACTTAATAGTTCATCAGCATACATAGCATTGTATGCGAATAACGCAAAACTTTGGACTAAATGTCGACTAAATTGCCGAGTTGATGGAGTGTTTCGATTTAATACACTTCAGAATATAACTACAGGTAAAATTATATAAAGGAGGATCATAGAATCAAGTGATTTGAAGCAAAAGCGGTGTCATCTAAAGGGATGACGCAAATTACCGACCTGCAACTAAAACTCGATGAATTCTGTTGGTATCGTTAGTACAGCAGCCGAATAACTTGGAGGATGCCACAAAGTTGACCGTATTAAACAAAAGCAGTAAGAAAAATATGTATCTATAGAGGATCCTGTTTTATTTTTCTTAAAGAATTTCTTAAATAACAAAAAGCGGAATCACTTTTGACTTTATATTCATAAGAAAAATTTATTCATGGAAAACAAATTTGGCGTACCTTTTATTTAGTATGCGTACAAAGTGTTTGCGTGTTGGATTGTAGGCCAAAATGGTGAGCTTTAATTATGACTAAATATATGACATATGAAAATCAGAATATAGCTTCTTCTCGAGTAGAAAGTAAAGCCATAGGTTCCGTGTCAATGCCATGTTTGGCAAATAAAGAATCCCTCCTTTGGATTTGGCAAAATTTCAGTGGGGATGGTGCAATACGTCAATAGATGTCAACACCGAGAAGTATAAATGTGTATTCCATTACCCAATGCTTCGCGCAGCTACAAACAAACAAACAAACAAATTGTTTGGGGCTATCAAATATCAAATCCGTTTGCAGGTTAATTCACTTGATACCTTCCTTTCCACGAACGTTACTTTATAATGGGATGCAAGCGCGGCTCGTGCTTACGTCAGTCGGAAGCTATGACATTCATCGAACTTATTCGTATAACTTTGTAACATATAAACATATAGAAACGTATTTGACGAGAGCATACGGGAACATATAGGATGTTACATTGCCAATATATGGTATGAATTGTATTTGTGATATGATACTTACTACTTTGGCAGGAAAGATCTCTAAACTATAATCGGAAAAATTGTTACACTCAAAAGTTGATTGATAAACATCAAGAAAATAGATCGGAAAAGTTCAAATTGTGAATAAAAGAATTCTAAATCCTGTTCTTCGTTTTAATTTAATACTCTAAAAGCTGAATAACTAATATTTATGGTTACCGACTGTAGTAAGTGCTGGTAAATACAGTAGCTCCGGAAATTGTTTATTAATTGGAATAAGAAAAAAATAAGGTTTACACACTAAGTTCCATATAATTTAATTCATACCTATTTATAGAAAGCAGAATTTGCTTCTATTAGACGTTTCTGATTAGTTCGAAAGCATTCTATACATGAATTTCACAAAATATTATAACTATAAGTATATACGCAGTTCCTGCTACTTACTAAAACCATATAGATATAAATATAGGCGTTTTACCTGCATCATCATTCATGTATAGCTCTCACATTGTTGAATGCCTCCACGCATACACAAATAGCACAATCTCCATATGCGCATATATGCCACTCACTTCAGTGCTGAAAAAGATTTATTTCATACCACGGGTTTATTTTATATCGTGCTACCGCTATGTCGATGAAATTTTAATATATAGGAGTACGCAGCAGAAAGCGTTCTGAAATATGTTACAAGGAAAAATTTTGGGCGGGAAATTGTTATGAAATAAATATTTGGGGGAGGTGAGACCGCCTTCTGGAATATTTAATTTTCTATGCAGTAGAAAGAAAGTAATAAAAATCGCGTTTCAAAAGAGCTTATACCAAGTGCGTTATAAACTGCAATGGAATAAAAAAGAAATTTGTGCTGTTATGTTCGTAGTATAGAAATGGTTTTATTTAATAACGTTTCCATCAGAAAACTTTTGGGGCAAACCCCGTCCCTTAGTTTTACATCTAAAATATTTTATTTTGAAGCAGATGGGAACCAAAAAATATAGAATAAATAATATATATAATAAATCTCCTTAAATGATGATTTTCTTTCGCGTTTTATGACCATGGATGTGGATTGAACCTAGACGAAACCTGAACAACCGAGTTTGAAGAAAAAATTCGCCAAAGGAAAGTTGATACCAAGATTTGCCATGTTTTTATAAAAAAATACGACGTATTTTAAATAAGCGGATTAGCGGCGGTGTCCTTTAGATGCAACAGCTTTGTCAGCGCGCCGTCTACAAGAGCAGTGGCAACATTGTACTGTGTCCGGGCGTGATGCTGTTGGCGCTCTTTTAGCGATATATAAAATTATGTACAGACGTTACTTATAGTGACATCTGGTATCAGTTCTATGAACAATTCTAGTCGCCCTATCTAGCTGATGGTCTGTTATGTTCTCTTGTCTGTGATTATACATACACAACACACACATATTCCAACATCGTATTAGAACTCATGCCGTGACTTCCTTGACAGTGAATTAGAATATCAGTTGGTGCTTATTTCTATCGCATCATAGTTCAAACGCCAACTCGTATTATATCAGAATTATTACAAAAATGTAATTAAAGTATGATAAAATTATAACGTTAATAGTTCAAAAGAAAATCGCTGCAACGTAATTTCTATACATATTTTATGATTTCATAATATTTAACGTACAATTAAATTTGTTATGTTTGTTCTATTTACCTTTAGCTCATTAATATATTACGGAGGCAAATATTCTAAATAGTTAATTGGAATTTTATGAAAACGTAATGGAATTTATGCTGTTGAATAATTATCACGCAACTACCCATAGTAAAATTAATTGCGCGTATTAACCACATAAATTCGAGTAACTATAGCTATGTAATTTTCGTAATAGATCAATAAATAAAATAGTTTGAAACATTTCAAAATCATTGTGTTATTATCAAATTAGGCAATATCTGCAATTTTACTGCTTACAAATGTTTTTATTTTAACTGAATATGACAATATAATTGAGGTAACTCTAAATAATATCATAGTAATTACTGATTCCCGTTTGAGATATTTGCAAAATTGTCCCGTCTTGGTATTCCCGATTTTAATCGAGTTAAATTTTCAAGCTCAATGAGTTATATACTTAATTGGTTTAATGGCGCCTTCGCTCCCTTTTCCGTAACAACTTTCCTGATTTTTTTCGCTTCATTTCATCTTATTTATTGCTGATTTTATCCACTTTCCCTCTTATTTTCTTCCTGCTCAAGATGGCATGAATTGTTCTGGAAAATTAGGTTGAATTAATAACTATTAGTCTTCAAAAGTCTTGCTATAAGCAGTAAATTATTGTGTACCTGGGATTCATCTGCTAAAATGTTTAATTCTATTATATGTTTCACTTTATTTTAGTTGTTATCGCTGGGCGCATTCAACGCAACTTCTGAAGTGTCCAATTTACAAGTAATTCTGATCTGTGTTTATCATATATATGGAGCAGCATTACTGACGAATAACCGAACTCTATCGTAACTGTTCTGAAACTATAAGTAAGAGTTATAATTTCCGCGTTAACTTTTCCGGTAAATAAGATCTTGTTTGGTGAAGCTTGTAGTAGAAGCAAGATTTCAACACCTGTATTTGTGATGCAATATCCTAAGATGTCTGTTTCCTTATCAACAGATTGGTATGTAATTATCCCTAGCTTCGATTGTATATCTACCATTATGCTTGAAAATCGTTTAGGCAAATAAATATCTGGTTGAAGCAAATTCTTCTGGAACATAACTATTATTAAATTTTTCTAAAATTGCTCTTAAAGCAAAGTTCCAAATTTTATGCAACACAGTATTTGCCACAACAAAAGCGTTGCATAGACTGTATAAATGATGCCTTTTATGGACTGTTTTTTGAATTTATTTCGTCAGAACCTCTGATGTCTTATATTAAACCTTCCCTTATTACATTTTGGTTCTTCTGAATTGTAAGGTGACATCTTTTCATTTTCTTTAGTTATCTGCCATACCACCCATCTTCATCCAGTCGTGTAAATTTTAATCAATATTAGACATTAATTTCTAGTGGCATGAATGAATATTTTATGCATTCGGGTATTATAATCTAGGGGTTATCTCCCATAATTTCCGGTAGAGGGTGACTGGGCTTAGGTATGACATACAACTTCCTACATAAGTGCTCATATAGAATCTAGCCTTTATGAATCGGAAAATAATGACCGTAGAACTGCCTGTCCTGGTCGATAGGAAAAGACCTCCCCTGATAAATGACCCCTCGGGTTTCCATTGTTAAATATATAGGAGGTAGAAATGCCGACCGTACATTAAACATTTGAACTTTACGCTTACAAGCGCCTCCACCATTTACTAGCTGGGCAGGAACAGTCAACTCCGACGCGTTATTTGTTAATTTCTATTTGCAAAGGACAATTTTGGATTAGGTAGAATTACGCTGTTTGCGGGCAAGTCTTCATGGTCAAGTGTTGCCCTTTGATATTTACCTAATTATTGGCGTAATCCGATTGGTATTTTGCGAGTAGCACTTCACACGCGCCCTGCTTCTTTCATATCGATTTTTGTATGGCCGACGGCTTCCTATGCGCATATAAATTATAAACGTTGATTTCTGTCGGATTGTGGAATATTACGGTGTGTGAATTGAAAGAGTTAATGATAAACCAAATCCATTTTTGTATATTTGAGCGGCATTCATTCAAAATAGCACTTTATTTGAAAAATAGCTGCTGTTAAGAGTTATTTTACTTCTTAAATTACTAAATTATTACTTAACCTAAAGTGCTCTCATGCAGTTTCGACTCTGCTTATATTAGCTACATCTTCGTCCCCTATTTGCGCAATAACATTACGAACTGTTACTGCCGCTTTTACTTCAATCGTTCTGTCATCAACTCGAATTCTCGCTTGCTACACGGCTCTTTGTATGCGTTCATCATTGATCGGACGCTGTTACTGCCAGATGTGCATTTCATATTCACCAAAGTGAAACGATATATAACCAAATAAACATCAACGAGCTGGATATGTCACAATACGAAGCGCACACAGCTTATGAAAGAGCATGATTAATGGATCGAAGTTCTTTTTCTATTGTTGGTGAAATTGCATTCGTCACATTTGAAGTGGAGATGGAGAAGTGACTGCTTTCTACGAACTTAAAATGTCTTTCTTCGAATATGCCGTTCTGTAATAAAATTGTACTTATGAAAAAATTATTCTAAATATCAGATTTATTTTTTATTTATTGCATGTTGTTAGCTTGCATTTATCTGCAAGTAGGCTCATATGTTTATTCAGATTTAGAGCATTCTGAATATATTTAGCTTAACGTTTCGATGGTTTTCCATTGACGGTAAAGCAGGAGGTGATGCGTTGGCCGTTCAATTCGTAGTTTAATTCGATAAAGTGTAAGTGCATTAATGTTGTACTATCGGATGTGGTAGCCGAAACTTGCTACGAAACTTGTAGATAATTCTTTATAGTTTTTATTAAATTCTTTTACTGAATCAACAATGTTTTTATTCTCCTTTCATACAGTCAGCGTCATCTATTGTATTCTCTTTATTCTTATTAATTCCATAGATATGCTACAACCCATATGTTAGATGGCATTAACAGTAAATTTACACTAAATTTACCCCACCACAGAGTTTTAAGTACACCGCAAACCAATCGGATGACTTATTGTCTTCAGTCGACCTCGGTACGTAGTGGGGTCATGCCACACTACTGAGCCACCGATTATTATTTTAATATAGCTTATTACACTTAAGTATCTTTATTGTGACTGTACTAGTTATTCGTTAGTGATGTTCTTATACTATATTGAATAAAAGAGACGTTATTTCAGTGAAATTTATTATCGAGTTAAATAAATCTGATGAACAAAGAAATAAATCTTCTGAAGATTCCCTCAGAGTAAGTAAGTTCTTTACTATCTTAGTTAGACAATAATAAGATTTCTAGAATATTAATCCAAACTAAAAACTCATATTTCTCGTTTTAATATCATAAATAGAATTCAAATCTCCCGCTAAATTCCCACCTTAAAACCAAGTATTATCAAATCAATGCCAACTTAAACCTCTCGCGAAATTTACCCACAGAAACAAATAACAACCTCACAGACCAAATTTACTAGATTCACTGTTATCATACGATAATATAACCTAACATGCCCTAAAAATCCATGGTTACCTGCTTTTTTGAATTACATACGAAATAAGTAAGTTTGTAGCTTAAATTTTAACATACGTTGACAAAATAAATACATAGATTAAAATACATCTACATAAATAATTTTATAGTTAATATTTGATTCTGTAGGTTCTGTGGCATGATATAACCTAGCAATATATGCACTTTTCTAAAAAGCATGCCTGTCTTTTACATTATACTTAAACGTTATTTATGCTTAAAATTTTTGATGATAATGCGTTAATCCTGGATAGTTTTTAGTCAAATTTAATAAAAATTTAGGGACATAAAAGATTTGCTCAATCCTAATTTTATACGAGTAGATGTCACTGTTTCACAGAAACTGTTATTTATTTTTGTAAATATATTCTAGAAGTTCATGTATATGCATGGTAGACATTGGTAGGTTATTCCATCTCTCAAGTAAGTCTTATATGATTCTCCAGAATTAATTGCAAACATAAAACGAATAATACGTTCTTGGATTAAAAACAAAATTCGCTCAGCAGATGTGCACCCCTAATCGTAATGGCATATGGCCATCTACTGTGAATTTTATTGTAATAAAATTATAATATTGTTTTTGGAAATAACTAGAAAATCAACAATATTATTTATAAAAGTAAGAAAAGTAGAGGGCGCAAAACACTACCATGTGGTACTCCTCTTTCTATAAGTACAACAAATGATGACTTAAAATAATTTGTGCTATATTGTATATATACCCTTAATTTCATACCAACTTAGTTTGGTCAACTTAATATCATGACCAACTTAAGCAAAGACGCAATTTAGGTCAGAATAAATTACTAAAATCTTTTCAGCTTCAAAGTTCTTACTAAATGTGCCTATAAAGCATGAATTCCAGTAACTGTTGAATTATTATATCGATAATCATGTTGCTGGTTAGATAGAATGTTGAGTTTGTTTAAATGTGAAAATAATCTAAGATCGCAACCCAAAAATGTTTGAGAAACTATGTGAAATTTTTGATAGATGGTAATTAATTATATCAAACCTTTTTTATATAACGTTAAAAGGACATATTTTTATTTTTTCCGGAAATTCACCTAATTTAAATGACAAATTCACTAAAATTATTAATGGTGCAACAGAGTATAAATCATGTGTTTTGAATCCCCTTGCTTATTAATTTTAATAAGCAAGTTTTGATAATAATTAAAATAGGACATATTTCATGGAACTGCATTGTACTGACAACATAATTATGCTGCCAGTGCAATTGCCATCAAGAAATATTCTTGAAGCTACATCATTAACCAATTCAATAAATATCCATTCAGGGTTTAAGCTACTTCAAAGTGATCCGATATCGTTTCTTCTCTATTTCCCAAAATAATGTTTTCATTTTACTTTACCAGATAATTAATTTATAACAAGATTTAATGCACCTTTGATTTGATGACGATGTAATTTTATTTGCAGATATAATAATTTATTTGAGTATTTTTTTCAATAGGCAAGAACATTCTTTTTTATTTTTTTAAAGCAAGACGCGCTTTTACAGAACATATAAATCCCTAATATTTTTATTCAATATAAGATTTTATCAAAGCATAGAATATTATTTTCACTAAATTCGCTTTAAAATATTCGAATTCTACAAAACTACATGTTGAAGAGAAAAATTGTTTCAGAGTATTGTAAAATTACATTAAAGATCGGGTAATTAACTTGTTTATGGTTATTTTAGAACTGTGGGAAGCAAGAAACAAGAGAGCATCAACTCATAAATTCATTATCGCCTGAAACAAAACTTATTACGTCTAAAGGATTGTTCTATTTATAATCAATAAATTCGAAAGAAATATGTAAATATTTATTACGACTATGGGCAAGTTCTATGCTGACGTGGCTACTTGTGTCTTTATTATAATGAATTGAAAGTGGAACGAAAGAAAAGGAATAGACGAATATGGATGCGATTCTATTCATGCAGACAACGTCGATTTTCGATATTGTAGAATGAATCAAATTTTGATGATATTTTGTACAAAAACTTTGTTAGGTCAAACAAGTCGACGTTCAGTTTGGCGTATTCGGTTAGTATTTCCCTATTTGTACTTGAAATAGTTTCCTTATTACAAGAAGATCATATTTTCAACAATGCAACACACAGCAAATATGAAAAATGTGCACGACTATCAAAAACAGTTGCGCAAGCGATAGTAAAGTGACACGAAAATAAAAATAAACATAATAGAAACAAATACATTTTATGGGAAATTTTCCAAATCATTGGATATATGGTATGGATGCAGTCGGCCATGCAAGCAATGTCTAGCTATGTTGAGCGATAAGCAAACACATTTCCGAAATAATCGCTGAAAATTGCATACCACATTAAAGGTTTAACTAATTAATTACCGCAAAAGTTGCCCGTACAATAAACAGCTTTTCGTCGGAAAAATTTGACAACTTTTTACGTGTTATGTTTTTATATGTAATGGTAAGCCGCCTTCAAGCTCTTTGTGTATAGGTAAGGTATATGAAAACCACTTTATTTTACCTTAGCATCGAAGACCTGCCATATTTTTATTTTAAATAAACTCAGCAGACTTATAAAATAAACCTTCATTATATCGCAACCACAAAAGACAGATCCGCCTTGCTTATTTAAACTTATATTCATAGTAGTTTACTTTTGCACACTGGCTTAACTTGTTCGCCTAAAATAAATAAACTTCTGTTTTGTGTAAGCAAAATAAGTAGCTTCAGTCTCATTTAATGAAGATAAACCGTTTGTTTTCGTCTGGGTAACATTTAATAATCGGATTTGGTGAACAATCTAAAGGACTCTGCGCTGTTACTACCTGTTTCTCTGAACATAAGGATTTAATGGAAAATTCAATAAAATTTCAAAACGCGTACAGAGATTTATACTCTCAAAACTTTACCTACTTCTTGCTTCCTAATCCGAAGAGAGCGCTATAAATACAAATCCAGTAGCGTTGCGGCGGATATAGTAGTAGCTAAAGTGCATAGTGGTCGGCGAGGAAAGACGGGAAACATCGCTTTTTGTTTGGGAAAGTTTCATTTCTTACACTGTGCAACACCTAGTAGGACGGTTAAAAGAAGGATTCTTCTAGAAGAAACTATCTGAATACAAATACTTGCGACATCACTTAAATGTACTATACACTGAGAAAAATACTGGTCGTTAAATCAATAAACTACATTTATAGAGTGGATTTTCATTGACATAACGAAATATTTCGTTCTTATGATAAAATATTATTTACGATTTCTAATTAAGTAATAACACTCACTTATCTACGGCCAAACGTAAATAGCACTACCAACTCATTTCAGAGTGCTGATCAAGTAGAGATAGCGGCGGAGCAGATTTATAACGCACAATTTCTGCATATCACAAGAATTGTCCACTAAAGGTGAAAAGAGATAACAGGCGTACGCCTTGGTAGAACGAAAACCTCAACCTCCGTAGAAAAGAAGTCAGAAACCTATTCAATCAGGCTAAAACATCTCGCAGCTGGCACCAATATAGGAATAATATCAGGCGCTAACGGAGTATAATAAGGAGATTAGAAGGGCCAAGAGAGAGTCATTGAGGGAGTTCTGTCGGAGATTGTCAAGTACACCTGACGCAGCAAGGATCCACAAGGTATACTCAAGAGAACCGGTGTAAACGCTAGGTTCGCTAAGGCGAACCGATGCAACATTTATGGACTCGGGAAATGAAAACATTAGAAAAGGTGTTAGAGGGTCGTTTCAGGGAAATAATTCTTCTAGATAGACCCCTTCGCATACATCAAATCGGCTCTTGTACTAAACAATCTTCTCTCCCGGATTTCGGACTCGCCCGAATCCAAGGAAATAGCCATGGCATTATTTTTGGTCGTAGAAGGAGCAATTGATAATGCAATCCCTCCATTTCTATGCAAGGCGGTTCTAGCGCGAGGTGTACAACCGATCATAGCAGCCTGGATTGTTGCTATGCTTACGAATAAGCCTGCGACACTAGGCGAGGAGAGAGTCAGATTCAGGCCGGACAGGGTGGGATTTTATCCCCACTATTCTGGTCATTACTTGTAGACAAGCTACTGGTTTTCATTGAAGCACTTGGAACTGAGGTGCAAGTCTATGTGGATGATATTGTGATACTTTTAAGAGGAGCCCTCCAACAGGTAATTAACGCCATTTCTAGCTGGTGCAGCAGGGAAGACCTCAGCATTAACCCCAAAAAAAAAAACTACGATGGTACCGTTTACCCGAAAGAGGACAGTAGAGCATATAGTTCAATCTATTATCCAAGGTGTGAAACTTAAATTTGCAGATAATATAAAATATCTATCCGTCCTATTTGACAAGACACTAATCTGGAATCCACATATATGGAAAAGATTACTCATAAGCCAAGCTTATCCTTATGGACTTTCCGAAGAATATATGGAAAATGTTGGGGGATATCCCCAAAGCTAATCCATTGGCTTTATGTGACGGTAGTACGTCCAACCATAACCTATGAAGCAATAGCATGGTGGCAGAAAGCACTGCAAGCCAGAGCCACAGAAAAACTTATATCTATACAAAGGGTTGCAAGTATCACGGAAGCAATTTCTTTTACCACGTCATTTACGTTGGATATTTTTTTGAAGCTACCACTCTTGCACATTCTTGTGGAAAGGGAGGCCAGATTAATTACTTTCCGTCTATGACACATTACGAATCAATCGACACATACTGATATCTGTGTGACTAACACGCTGCTGGAATCAGTCACTTCCGACAGGATGCTGGGAATGCTATCGGACATGATGTGTACTCGATCAATGATCGATACATACGTCACTACCTCCTTTCCAAACAGAGAGGAATTGAGATGTAACAAAAAACACTGTCGAAGGCTGGTGGTTTATGGTTCGAAAACAGAGAGGGGTGTTGATGCAGGAATATTCTGTCGTAATCCAAGAGTTAAAAAATATTACAACTTCGGACAACACACAACTCGAGGCTGATCTGGAGCTGTAAAACCATCGTAAACACAGTGGAGACGGCAAATAACCTATTCCTAATCTGGGTACCTGCGCACTCACTCATTCATGGCAACGATGGAGCAAACAGTCTTGCAAAAAAAAAGTGTTTCGGAGCATTTTCAGGGACCAGAACCTGCGGTTGACATAGTATCTACGGCAGCTAAACTGCAAATCAATTTATGGGCGCATCAGAAAGTGCTCCAACATTGGAACAATTGTCTTGGTATGGCACATGCGCAAAAGCGTATTTCGTTTAATTGTATGAGAACCCAGGAGCTACTAGAGCTTGATCATAAAAAATGTCAAAGTTATTGCTTCTTTCTTTAAAGGTTACTGTAAACTCAGAAATCACCTACACAGAATCGGACTCTCTAAAGAGGCTGAATGCCGGCTATGTTTGGAGAATGAAGAGACAGTTGAGCATGTCTTCTGCCACTGTCACGTGTGAAATTTTTGGAGACAGCATCATCTCGCAGGAAATTTTTCAGATCAGGAACTGAAAAAGATGGGATCCCAAATCGAAGATGGTACTAGTTGCAGTGGTCGTTGTGTGTGGACTTTTTCTCGGGAAATGAAACATAAACAACGTTCAATGTTGCCCATAATAGGAAAACTGAAATAAAATAATTAATTAAAATTAAGCGGTTTTGGAAATGAATTTGCAATTCTAATATAGTTCCTGGAAGTTGGCGCTCATTAACTGCATCCTTTATTGTGCTGGAAATAGAGCTTGTAAACCGCAATAATCTTTCGTTATACTCGAATAGGGGTACAGATACTTGGAAATCTTTAGAGAAAAAAATCTATTCTAAGTAAGCTCTTACATGCTCCGTTGGCTCACTCATCTTTCAAAATAAGCGACAGTTGCGCATGTACTGACGACACTTAGACACTACGCGAAGAATTAGCGACGACTAACTTAGGAGATTATAAATCAAGGGTACTAATTAATTTAGGCGAAACAAAGTGAACTGAGCCGCTAAAATGTAGGAAGACGCGTTAGGTCTGCTTACGGAAAACAAGATCGCCTAAGACGCTTTTGTTTCCTCGGAACGAAACATTACGGGACGTGAACAAATATAACAATGAGAGAAATGAAATATCCACTCTCGCGCGAATTTATATACTGACTGCGTAAAATATGGTGGCTGGTGCCTTAAGATGAATTGATAAGTGAGAATTTCCGCCCGCTTATAAAAGAGAGATAGGGAAAAAATAAGAAGATTACGGAGAGTATAAATTTGCGGTGGTGAGGTGTTCAAGCGTTGGTTGCTATTTTCGAGACGAGATATTGTAGATGTGTATTGGGAATGGAAAAAGTCTAGAAGGGAAGTTGACGTCCTCTTATCTGCTTTTTACTAGCAGTTTTCACATATTGGTGCGGATCAAATGATTTTCTGTGTTCAAAAAATGGCGAAACTACAACTTTATTTTGTGTATATGAAATTCGGTATCTTGTTATATTACATCGTTGTAGCTCTAGTTCTCACTTTATAAGCAAAAAGTTTTCTAAAATTCTATATTCAACAAAATATTATTGCAGTTTAAAATTCTGAAAAATAGGTTAGCCTTCAGGGTTAACTAAAGTAACAATCAATTCAATGAAATTTGATCAAGTTTTTCCTTATGAAGTGTCTGAGACAAAGTGGATTTTTATTTAATTTTCCTCGTTTTTCCTGTTCTTTTTTTACCTCAGCAGGAAATAAAAGCTAATTTAATTTTTTGTGAAATAAGTGCAAATTCTGATTTTTACTTGGTACACAGTAAAAAATTTCTGTAATAAAGGATTATTACTGTAAGGAAGTTTTTACAAAAAAATTACTGCAACTTTATAATTTCTCAAATAATCAAACAAAGTCTAAACTATTGATGTCAATTTTTGGCAGCTTTGAAATATACATGAAATGTACACTAAATTGACAACAATCATACTATACTATTGTAAATACGAATATGAACTGTAAATTCACAGTTGTACTGAAATTTTCTATCTCACCTGTAAAATTACAGCACCATTTCTGGCGTACAATTACCAGTAATGTTGCTGTAATCTTTTTTTACTATACAGTCAACTTATTGGCAGTTCGTTAGGAGTTAGGGTTGAGCAACTCTCAAGAAAATTAGTAAGTCTTTGCCGATAAACAACATTTTAGTGTTTTTCCCATAACAGATATTAATGACACCGGCCAGCAAACGAACAGCTCTTGTAGGTTTACCTTTTTATGCGGAGTTGATAGTTTAGTGACTTGCACGGTTAGCTATCAGCTGTAGGGTTTGCGATTAAAATCCCAGGTTTTCAGAGTGAGATCTCTCTGGATTTCCTAATACCTGCATCGAGTATAACGCGAAGCGCAACCTAATACTGCCCAGTCTTCGACTATCTGTATACTTATGTTTTGCTAAAATCGGTAGCTACTATACCGATTGATACAGATTTCATACGCGCTTCTTAGGTCATGAATTACGCCTTTCGTATGACACAGACACAACATAGATATACGATGCACGTATGTTGTCACTAGTAAAGCTCATTTTCATTGCCCTATGTAAAATAGGGACATGAGGTGTTCGGCTGTCGAGTTAGCCAGCTGATATCGTTTACTCTGAACCCGTGTTACTATTTCATATAACATATACTATATTCTTCCTATTTCAAGATATTTTCAGAAGCACCTATTTTCATAGACTGTAGGTGTTTTATTACCCTCAAATAGATAAATAAAAAAAAATACTTTTAATTTTAACTTATTTAAGAAAAAAATATTCTAAGCCATATTTATTAGCTACTCATTCATAGTATCGTTGTTTACAACGCATTTGAACGTTGTAAACAACGATACTATAAAAGTAGGTAGGTTGCGAGTTTTGAAGTTTTGTTAATTTGTAGTATTTTGTTAGTGGAAAGCGTCAACATTATTTATTTGCACCGAATATCGAGTGGTAGGCAGACAACTCTCCAATTTGATTCTTGAAGTGGCCATTGTCTCACCAAATTGCAGAAATACATACTTGTCGATAAACCTAAACATATTCTGACCATTCCCAAGGAAACACCTAATATGATGCCATCACTAGATGTATACGGCTTTCGTGTATGGAAAATATTCGTAAAAACTTTTTCAGATCAAGTTTTACTCCGTAATATATATCTATATTGATTTACATCAGCAGAATAACATAGGTTATAAAAATAACAATTTTTAGTTCGTCAATTGTGCTCTCTAAAATATCGTAATTTATTTTTAAATTCACTAAACCGGATTATTTCATTCATGCAGTAAAATGTACTTTTTCACATTGCGATGAAGGTACCTTACTTCTAAGTATATGATCCCCAGGGATCACTTCTGCGTATATTTTACCCATTCCCGTTTAACCATTACTCCGCAAGGGAGTGGGAGATAGTAGTAAGGACGGCAAAAAAACTGTTCCGCGCTGGTTTCATAGATTTATAGAAGGCGCATCTAGAGATATATAATTTTATCTTTTTTTATTCGCGACAACGGTGCAAATTACAAAAAATCGAAGATCATCCCGATTTAGGGGTACTTTTCACCCCTTAAACAAGGAGCTCCGCCAGAATGGAATGCGGGGAATGCGAGAAAACTCGGTAAGCAAAACTATTAGAATAGTGATTCGTTTAACCTTATTGAATACTTTTTGTATTCCAAAATTCTATCACTAATCCTTGCGGCAGGTAATATATTCAAACTGTTTAGTATTAAAATCTTTACAGTTCTTGTGAAAGATAAATATCGGATTAAAAATTAGATTAAAATAGGAGTGTAATAGCAGATTTAATATTTGGTGGAGCACCTGTATATTGTAGTTAAGGAGGAAAATGTAAATCCGTTCACTTTGAAGTACATGGCATTCATTAAAATGCTCCCACCTTTTTCACACTCGCTAGTTCAACCCTTTGTACCATTTCCGATCTCTACACTACGAAAAGCATCATAAAAACATCGGTGAGCGAGCACATCGAACGATGGCGATGGGTAAAGTTTTCATTTATTTTACAGTGTTTAGAACTCCTCCTTCCCCATCGTTAATGATTTTCATTCAACCTGATAACTATGCATTGTATTGGTTTCATTAGGGGTTCCCGGGTGCCTCGAATACGCAATCTTTGGCAGTTAAGCGAACTACCCGTCGCATACTGCACGATGGCACTCTTCCCTTATATTCGACTTTCCCCTTTGAGTACTTTCGATATTCTCCTTGTATACGCTTGGTAATGGGAACAGAACGGTGCGCAGCAACAAGAGTTCTAAGCGAGAATGTTCAAGATTATACTATTAGAGCTAGGATGAAACGTTTAAGATGAAGTGAGAAGTGCGCTACGAACATCCTGAAAATCATATCAGATAATGGAAGTAGTAAGTAGCAACTACCATCTATGTAGTTGCCGCCACTAGCAATAACGGGGGAGAAGTTTCGTTTGTTAGATGGAATTTTGAAAGTTCAAGCTGACAGTCAATGAGTTGCAATACTTGCCGAACTTTGCCAGACTAAAATTGTTAATTACCAGATGTCTGTAAAAGATATTGATTTCTTACAGCGAGACTAATTTAATTACACGCTAGGCTTTGCTAATTAAATTAAATTACATAATTATAATTTTTAATCCCAGGTATTAGCTGCACAGGTGAGCTGGTCGGTGTTGGTAAACACTTAAACTTTATACTATAGGACACATCTTCCTTATAAATATTTCAATATAAATATATCTAGTTCTTAATGAAGCGACTTTTTATCGTCAATTATGCTATTATGTTGATACAAGCTGGGCAATTTATAAATCACAAACAAACTAGATGCACTGATAGGAATTGATCTCAACATCGTTAGGACGTACTCGGATAATATGCATCTCAATCTGTAGCTGAGTAACATAATAAATAAATAAAATAAACACTAATAGTCAGCAGAAAATTACGTTCCACCCTTACCTTTGGAACAGGGTGGATTTTAATTTTATATAATATACAATATATAGTATGTAATATTTATTTGTAATTAAACCATTACAGAAACGTGTCAATAATAGTACCTAAACGTGTAGTGTTACTTACTGTAGAGTCAATATCTGTAAGTAAATAAATAGCTAAATAACTTTTTTTAAGAGAGGCGCGTTTAAAAAAAAAGAAAAAATTAAAAAAAAATTAAAAAAAAATTGAAAAATTTAGAAATTGCAAATTTTTTTAACCTGACGCGTAACGTCGAGTATAACGACAGCGAGACGCCCAGCGTCGAGAATTGTTTAAAGAGGGGCGCATTTAAAAAAAAAACATTTTTAAAATTAAGCAATTGCACATTTTTTCAACGTGACACGTACCGTCAAGTGTAATGACAGCGAGATGCACAGCATTGAGTATTTTTTAAAGAGATGTGCTTTTGAAAAAAAAAGGAAAACTTAAACAAAATTAAGAAAAATTTAAAAATTAAGAAAATGCAAATTTTTTTGCGTGACACGTCGAGTGAAACGACAGCGAGACGCGCAGCGTTGAGTCTTTTTTTAAAGAGAGGCGCGCTTGAAAATAAAGGAGAAATTAAGAAAAAATAAGAAAAAGTTAAAAATTAAGGAATTGCATTTTTTTTTAATCTGACTTGTAACGTCGAGAGTAGCGACAGCGAGACGCGCAGCGTTGAGTCTTTTTTTAAAGAGAGGCGCGCTTGAAAATAAAGGAGAAATTAAAAAAAATAAGAAAAAGTTAAAAATTAAGGAATTGCATTTTTTTAACCTGACTTGTAACGTCGAGTGTAAGGACAGCGAGACGCGCAGCATCGAGTGAGACATATTTAAAAAAAAAAGAAAGAATTAAGAAAAATGAATCTACAGGGTGTACCGACGATCGCAAACCAGTCACAGGTATAGACGGAGGTTAGTGGAGAGTTGTGCGGTATAGTCGGTCTGCTGAGTTGGGGCGTAATCCGTCATCCAACAGCAGATTAACTGGGTGGGTGAACGGTCCAAAATTTCTAGTTAGTATGTAGAAGAAGCTAAAAGAGTGTATAAACAAAATATATTAACAAATCCTCTAAAGAGGATTTGTTTCCACCACTAGCTTTGATACAAAATAACACTAAAACAATCATAAAACCAAGTATAAGAAAGTTTTAAGCAAAAGAAGCACCAATTTTTAAACATAGAAATCTTTCAAATGCCATAATAATAATTTTATGACCAAAATGCATCTTAAAAAGATTACTGCAAACATTTTTGTTGAACGTTATACAAAACGAAGAGTTGAAAAGGAAAATCACAATCTGTAAAAGTTTCCATTGAAAATTCCGAATTTAGACAGGAATTATCCTCCTCTTGAGGTATGACTTTAAGTTTTTACCAGTAAAATTATTCTTGGTTTTTGAAAATTATTATTCCTGCATCCCCAATTCCTTATACATTTGTCAGTTCACAGTATGTTGAAGATTAAAGAAGAAAATCCTTTTTTTAATTGAATATGTGAAGCAGTTAATGCTAGTACGACACCCCTGCAGAGCTAAATCTCCCTTCTAATCATCATTACAACCGCGAGAAAACGACCGGTTGTCGTAACTGACCAGAGGAAGATTTGAACTTGCGACGTCATGGCTAATAGCGGGCAAACCACTAGACTATCAGCCGGGTTAATGTCAATTAATGTTGCTAGCAACACGAATTTCTCATTCTAGAAATTATGGGATCGATATATAGGTACACTAGACAGCATAATTAATAATGAAGATTGATTAAGATATGTCATAAATATATCATCCCAAGGAGATTACAAAATATACGTGTAACATATTGTCCGAGGGGAAATTACGTAAGAGAAAAAAGATAAAAAGCTTAATGTGGACGAACATTAAGGTATATTAGAAGATATTAATACCCCAGCATGGCATGTTTCAGAAAACATTCATTGGATGTGGGGTAAATATACATATTCGGAGCAGCCCCTTGTTTAAGCTATCAAATGCAAATTATGTATCGGCTACACCGTTGTTGCAAACATACATCTTTGTTATGGCCAATTTAGGAAGCCGCTTTCTATTCCCGGTGTATTTATCTTACTCGCTAATCGCGGTTCGCTCGTTAATCATCCCCTGGAAAACATTCCCTACAGATAGACACCTTAACACATCCGGGATCTGCCCTATTCCCAATAGGCCACATATTTGTTTAGGCAGGTCTCAAGCAACGAAGGGAAATTGGTTAAGATATGATAGGCTCAATTATCCAGCATGCTTTCAGAACTTGTGCTCGGTTTGTGTAAAGTTACCGATATGCTAATTTCAGCACTAAAAATGGATAAAAAGTTGCGTGAGTTTCTTGATACCTTTTGTTTGCATATTCGAATTAAATTGCAAAATTTCGACGCAAAGTATTATGCCATGAAAGACAACGTGTTTTCCAAAATATTACTTTTCCAAGCTACTTTTTAAGTCTTATAATAAGCAGTAGAATATTCGCGCCATTAACGTCAGATAATCATTCTTAATGCTTGAAATAGTTGGTTTATGTTTAATGGAGCCAGAGGTTATGGAGCTTCTGCGCAGGCTCTAAAAGTAACATATATCCATTAGTAATAAAAAAACCTTTACTTTCAATACTAAACTTTAAAAAAACAATAAAAAAAATATGGTGGGAATACTTTTACACATTCATTTATATCTACATGATTCTTTTGTAGAGCTTCTGAGGCAAAAAAAGCTGTGGCTGTGATGATCTTTTAATAGGAATCCCAAAAACATATTTATCTTATATTGATCTTTGAGTTGTATTATATTCCATGCTTTATTTCTTTTGAGTTTTGAAGAGTATTGACAAAAAGTTGAGTTTAGATATACCACTGATCCAGAAAACATAATCAAATATGTGAAGATAGCTTGCACGAAAAAGTTTCCATTAAAATTTTCTTGTTTGATGAGTTCAAAAAGGTATTGCACATTTAGCAAGAATAACCTTCGCCATACCATTTAACAAAAAGACACCTGAAGTCTTTTGAATTCTTCTTCTAAGGCATTATCAATAACTTAATTTGTGGAATCAAGTAGCACTATGCGACTTGTTATGAAGCAATCTTACATTAATATTAATAAATATTTTCCGTCTTTTACAACGGATCTCCATTTGCTTAAAATTATGGAAAAGAATTACAATAGTCTTCATCTAGGACAGTGTAATAGCAAAACCAAAGACAGAACCGTATTCTACAGAGGAGAAATAACAGCTTTTAATAATTCAAGTCTCACAATAGTTTCATCTTTTCCTTGTTCGTCGTGAATTTCTCCGAAATAAAACTTAAGGTAGTTTTATTTTTAATTAGTTAAAGTGCCAGAAGTGCAAAGAATAAGGATGGTGATAATTTCTGAAGCTAACTAATTTATGGATGGTTGTGTAAGGAACGGATACTATTTTGTGTCACTGTGTTCACTTGTGTGAGAAGCGAACACTGTACCATACACCCCTATTATTTCTGATGTAGAGGGAAAAATATCCAATATTATATTTGTTTATATCGATGCAGCATTGGTGAATTTTATGCAATGGTTGTCCTCGTAATTTTGCTTCCTGAGATTATTTATATTTTCTTATTACAAAACATACGACACTCTGTTGCCGTTGGAATCCCTATTCCATTCGGAACCCCGGACACTACCCCGGTTAGCCCTACACCACTGTGTAATAGACGACAAAACGTTGGTGAAATGAAACGTTGAAATACAGTTTATCATGTACCAATTATATGTGTATGACTGTACTAGTAGTTAAGCAAAAATTTAAGTCACGTCGCGAAATTCTTGGCGCTGGGTTATAAAAATATCTCTGTGGTCAATTCTGAGCAATATATATATCGAACAGTTTGAGCAAATAGTAATACAAACACATCATCTAAAGCAAAAGCTGTGGCTTAGATACGTCGGCGACACCCTTGTCATATGCCCACATTGTGTAAATGCTCTGGTGCAATACCTTACACAAATTAACAGCATAGAACCTGCAATCAAGTTCACCATGGGATTGGAAAAGTAGAATGCCATACCATTCTTAGGTGTTCTAATCCAGAAAATCCATAAAAATCAGTGTATACAGGAAACGAACTTACACAGAGCAATACCTACATTATCAATCACATCACCTTCAACACATAAAAGTTAGATTTGCAAAGTGCCTGTATGACAGAGTCCGATTCAACTGACGCGAATAAAGAAATCCGATCTATCACCGACACATTCAGAATGAGTGGATATCCAGAAGATATGTTGTCTAAAGCAAGAAATCTGAGAAAACCGCGACCAGACAAGACATCCAAGTCAATTCCATACATAAAGGGCCGATTAGAAAAAAAAATAAGGCGGATAGGCAATCAATACGCCATCAGAACGGCTGGACAACAAACCAACGAACCAAAAGCTGTGTGTGCAGCATTCCATGTGAATGTGGACACTCATACAATGGTGAAACAAGCAGCCGTTCAAAATAAGAACGCAATAATACAAAAAGATCTGGTGGAAAGGAGAAACAGAGAAATCAAGATTGGCAGGGAACGCATGGGAAAAGAAGCGAGAATAGTTTGCGAAAATACTTCCATCCTATCTAAAGAAGACGGACAAATCAAAAGGAAATTAAAAGAAGCGGCGCCATCAGTACATCGGACCTGGAATTGAATAGGCTATGGATGCCGTTAGTGTTAGTCGGCAATCAGACGGGTTAAGAAGGTATAAACTGAATTCTAGAACCATCATAACATGGTACGAACAATAAAGAGTTCGTTCTTAAAGTCAACTAAACTATGATGAAACTTTCTGTAGAATCAGATTTTAAAAATTTCAATGATCAGCTTCTAAGGAAAGGGAAAAACACTGAGCTGAAAACTCATGCACACAAGTTAGCATAAATTTTATATAAATATAGGTTCCAAACTGTACATACTTATCTCCCGGAGAGGATACGCAACTCTCTCCCTCCCCTCCACCCATAGCCAACTGTGGAATTAACAAGTTATAGTTCCTATCAGATGATGACAAGCAAGAACCGCTGTCGAAATATTGAATTTCCAAGATCTAATAGAGGCAGACGATGGAAACAGTCAAAACAACAACTCATATTCTAAAAATTTAAGATTAATTTTGAATAAAGCTTTAAATTTGTGACATTATAGTCAGCATTTGTGTGGGCAATTTTTAGGGTATGCTTCATGATGCAAACAGACTCTTCATTACTCGAAGACAAGCCACTTTATTTATAGTATGCGTCGCAAGAATTCCTGCAGGAATGCTTTTAAGAGCCAAGGGTTATACACGCTCTATGATTTATGCGTATTTGAAACCGTATCTTTAGTTTACAAATATGAGAGAATGTTTTCCTTTAATAGTTGGTATAATTAATACCCTACTAGAATCAATGGTTATCTCCTACTCTACCCCCATAAAAAAGCTATTTTTCAAAGAATACCTGCCTACTATATGTAGGATGAAAGTTGTATAGTACATTGCCCATTTACCTTAATTAAAGAGGTTATAATGTAACTTTATTTAAGAAATATGTAAAACGGCATTTATTAATAAATATTAATTTTCGCTCAACTCGTGATTTCATGTTGAGTAGTTCTCATGAGTAATCATATTATATAAGTAAGCATTTTTAAGGTAATATTCGTGCTGCTGACTTGTTTCGATTTTTTTCAGTTTTGTTATGTATTCTTCTCGAGATAAGCTGGTATTATTATTGTTTGTTTCCTTGCTTTTCAGGTGGTTTATGTATGTATACATGAGCACAGTCAGATGCTACATAATTATTCTCTCCTTCCGAGTAATTCATAAATTCTCTAGGGATAAGTGTAAATTGATTTTTTACTTTTTACATTTAGATACATTTATTGTATTATTACATTAGCATATTCATATAAATTTATTTTCCTTACGGCTTTCGTAGTAGTTATAGTTGTAATAAGAATGAGAGCTATTTCCACTTTTACCAGAATGTGCGTTCGTTTAAGGTATTGGACAACTACGTACTTGATATTTATTTCAGTATCTTGTTTTTGCTGCTGATATATATATTTGTTGTTATTACTCTCTGTGGTTCCTTATTTATTAATATAACATGCGGCCGATTTTGTCTAACACCTCCTTCGAGATCCATTAATACTGATTTATGCCAACACAGTTTCTGTCTACTATTTTGTAAAATTACTTGGGCGCTATAACATTAATGAGAGATTGTTTTCCTTATCAATTTTGATTTATTATAAAAGCTAAAGAGACACGAACTGGCTTTGCTTCCAGTTTGCTTGAACTAACGAAGTACAGCTGCTTAATATGTGATATATTGTTTCTTAGAGAGATTTACACCAATTATTTCTAATACCAGTGTCATTTATCATGTATTCCACAATTTTTTGTTAGTGTGACTCCATCTTGAACTGATAGGCGTTTCTTAGCCCGCATACAGATAGATGTTTATCAATATCTAGGTTTTAGGTGTTGCTGAGTTGTGATACTTCCCATGAATGTTCTTTCACTTCCAAGTCTGTTTGAGAGTTTCTATGCTGACTATATCATGCGAGTTGTGCTTTGTCATATTAATAAGTGCACTAGGAAAACGAAATCTTTGTCGTTAATAAATATGCATTAATCGAAATAAATTATTTTTTTTTTAATAGTTGCAGAGAAATGTTCATTACATATTAAACAAAAAATTAATCAAATACTCTTTCAACAAGGAAATTATTTCCTTTGTGTACTTCAATATATAAACTGTAACAGAACATTTTATAAAAATATTTTATACAATTTGGCGTATACTCTTTTTGTCTGTCATTTCCGCAACAAGTATAATATTCTTTTCATATCCTCCGCCCTCTTTTGTGTAACCTTCGCATGTTTACAATCACTGAATTCAAACATATAGTCCACAGATCCGCACAAATGAACAAACGCCAATCGCATATTTTTCGTCCATGGCAAATATTAAACATACCGCACTGAAACTCGCCAGAATATGACTACGGAAAGCCCCAGCATGCAATTTATTCGATTCGCTAACCACATTCACACACACGTTGTAATAAAATGCACGATGCTGCACAGATATATACAATATATACGTAGTTGTTCGTGCTCATTTGACGGGGTCATGTGTCGAAAACTCGCTGTAATTACACCCAGCGGAAGTGGTTATGCGCTACTTCCATAACGGTGGGTACTTTGATGTAGGTAGGAATTGTACCGAATAAAAACCGACAATGTTACTCCCTAATGGAGTGAAGTGAAACAATGGTAGAAATAAAATTTTCGTTACTGTTTCTTTGTAAAGCAGACAATTCGTAGTAATTGTTTTATATGAATGTGGGTACTTTCACTTTTATCTTTGTTTAATATTAAAACATTTCTGACACAAAGACACTAAAGTACAACTGAAGTATACAATGCGTACAACGATAAAGTAATGACTAGAATGCGGTCGCAACAATTACATTTTGATTACAATTCCAATATGAATTGAAAAATGGAAGGCATTAAATGTTATATAAAATATTACAGCAGCCATTGTTAAAAATAACAATATTCTAAATTAGATTTTATATATAATTAACTGTACGAAAGGGAAAAAATTCTAACATACCTAAATTGAAATACCCTAATAGAATTTTTGATTGAAACATTTCTGGTTGAGATACCTAATTAGCAATTAGCGATTTTATGTATTGTTTCGGGACAGTAGGGATTAAAATAATAATGTGAAAAAGAATCCAAGGAATCGTTAATTGGTGGAGATGTTTTGTTAGGAATTGAAGGACCGATGACTAAATCGTTTTAAATATCTACTTTTTAAGAGCGCCGTGGCATATTTTCATCCTTTTCTTCCTTGCAAACGAATTCTGATTCTTATTAAAAAGAAATAATCAGCTCAATAGTAAGTACCTAACTTACAATTCGAAAAAGGCGTATTGGGAGATCTAAAAAAGTAATATTTCAGAAGAAGTTGCATAATTTCAAGAGCATGGAGACAATTTAGTCCTAAAGTTAAGCAATATATATTAAGGAGTTCCTTATTAGCAGAAATTGATGAAATATTGACCAAAAGGTCTGGTTGTTGTTATATTTTAATACTAAATTTTAATTTTCAGGTTATGACCCTCCCTCCCCCCCCCCCCCATATACTAAGTGATAATTTAATAAACATAGAATGATTGTGCTAAAGTGAGTGTAACCTACAGCGTTTGCATTTTAAGTGGAACAATGATTGTAGTTAGTTAATAGATATTCGTTGCTCATATTTTTACAAAGCGTGTTCTTTAATTTACATACCCTTCTTCTTAAATATTATTTAGTATCTTCCATGTATTGCAGTCTTCGTCTTACAAATGCTTTGGTTTTCTGTCGACTTAATAAATCCATATTATTGTCACTTTTATTAGGTTATTCAAAAGATTTATTAGTTTTTAAGAGTTTGTTACGTAAAATTTTAAGGTTATTAATAGTTTATGATTATTTTACTGCCATGAATTATTAATAAAATTCTTAGTTGGCTTCGCTTACGATAATTAGCTTATTTTAAACCATTTCTGCTCACAGAGAAAACGAGTTAATAAAAATAATGACAGTAAACTTTATAATACTTGGTATTACCTATAGTTACAGTACCTGGCCATACTATTAGATGCACTTGAATGTTTTCAGTTATTTCGACTGTTGACTTTATAACAATAATTATTTTGTTATAAAAATGTTTTATTATTTTAATTTGCAATCTTAGTAGCTAAACAAACGGAATAAAACTGATTTAAACAGTAAAATATGGGTATGTATTTTAAGGAAAAACTTCATTCGTATAAATTTTAGAAGAAAATCAATACGTGTCTGGAATCGTAACCCACGTATGCAGGAGACCGTTCAGAACTGCATTAGTAATATTCCACGACAAATTGAAGCGTTAATCGCCGCTAAAGATGACTCCACACCAAATATTGATTTTCTTCTAAAATTTACACGAATGAAGTTTTTCCTTAAAATACCTACATATATTTTACTGTTTAAATCAGTTTCAAGTGCGCCTAATAATACGGCCAGGGACTGTATAATACTGTGTGTAAAACTTTTAATACACAAAAAATATATTGATGATTACTGGATGTTAGACGATTTATTGCTGTCACTGAGAGAATACTGGGCGTTATGTTTCTAATACCTAGTCATACCTAATTTTTCTGTGCTGCTGAAGAGATAGCGATGAAATATATGCATCACAAAAAAAGATGCAAAATAAGTTTTACTCCAATCTTGATTAGAACCAAAAATATGCCACCTTAACGGGCTCATGGGTTATTGTTGTAATCATCATACCAGCAAAAGCAATGAAAGTAGAGCAGCTATCGCATTCCTAGTTATAACCGCCATTACCTGTTAGGGGGTCAAGAGTTTAGATGTGCGCTCCCTAGGAGACACAGACCAAACTTTCAATCTACAAGACGATTGCAGCGTGAGACGGTAATGCAGTAATCACTTCGATCGAGTACCTTCGGAATCGCTTCAGGTATCATTGAGAGCCCGACATATGATTTAAGTTAGGTTTTCTAATCGATATTTTGACGGTTTCCAGACTTATTTCTACCGTACTTCAGCGCCATCTGTCAAGAATCGAAAATCGTATTTTGATACGTAGAATCCGAATCTGTAATGAGAAATGGGAGTTTCTATTTAAGGTTTCAAAGTGACCGCCCGTCCCACCCGCTTAGGTTGGGGTGGGATGTCGTGTTTGATGTCCGTGGATAGATATTTGAAAGTGACTACAGGCAAGTTTCTTGTTCTTAGATTCAAAGTGTATTTTTCGGGATATTTGATCGCCCCGGAACTTTTGGGACCACGGTATATAGAACACCTTTGAATATGACGTTTGTTTCCTGTTAATTAGTTCCAGTGCATATTCGTTTATTATACATTTATATAATAAATATATACAGGGTTAGTAAAAAGTCCCGGAACGGTCGAATAACTTTGTTATTTGAAAATTATGATTTCTGAAATTTGGTATGGGGGTATAGTTAATATAAATGCATTTTATGCAATACAGTTAATATTTTTTTCACTTCCGGTTTAATCGGCAATACGTCCAACTGGAACGCCCAGATTTTTTTAACACTTTTGAATGCAAAATAAAAAACTACGTTCAGGAAGTATTAAGATGTTTATTTTTATTCACAAGAAAACAGTTAAAAAATTAAAAAAGTGTCCTAATACAGAAAAATCAAGATACCTGTCTATTCAGGTTGCGATTACAATAATTGTTCAAAATGCTCTCAATTTACAATTTGACAAAAATGTAAACGGTCAGTAAAATTTCTTATTGAATTTTGTATTTGTTCTGGAGTGATGCGATTGGCTTCTTGAACTATTCTCTCTTCCAATTGTTCAAGATTATGGGGACGATTTTTGTACACTTGACATTTCATGTGACCCCAAAAGAAAAAATCTAATGGCGAGAGATCTGGCGAACGTGCTGGCCATTGGATTGCTCCTCTACGTCCGATCCAACGTCCCGGAAAAATTTCATTCAAATAATCGCGGACATTATGGGCGAAATGGGGGGAGCTCCATCTTGTTGAAACCAAAAATGTGCATTAGGGTGATCACCTATGTTTGCATTTGGAAAGAGGGCCGCAAGTGCTGGAACAACCTCATTTCGCAATAAATTTAAGTAGACGTTGCCAGTTAAATTTCCTCTTATAAAAAATGGTCCTATGATGTTGTTTCCAACAAGACCAGCCCAGACATTCACCTTTTGAGGACGCTGTGTATGGACTTTTTCAATCCAATGCGGATTTTCAATTGACCAGTAGCGACAAATATGTCTGTTCACAGTGCCGTTGAGACAAAACGTTGCCCCATCTGAAAAAATGATGTGATCTAAAACATTAGGCTGCTGCTCGATCAATTCCGTCATTTTTTCGCAAAATTGTAGTCTACGATCTGGATCATCTTCGGTTAACTCATGGACGGGATACATTTTATAGGCTTTCATTCTTGCTGATTTAAGAATCGTATGAGCAGATTTTTGAGAGATCTCATGAATTTGACCTAATTCTGTTGTGGACACGTGATGATTTTCTTCCACTGTAAGTAACACATTCAAACTAGTTTCTTCATCTGTTGCTGTTAATGGACGTCCCCTTCTAGGTAAATCCTTCACCTGACGAAAGACTTCAAACTTTTGAATTGTTCGGCATACCGTACTTTTACTAATGTGACGATCCGGATAAACAGTATTAAACAAAATACGAACCTCTTCAAAAGAACGTTGACGATCACCGTACCCACGCATCATTAATATCTCAATTCGTTCTGATTCAGTAAGTTTTTCTGCCATTTTCAAATGTGTCAATGTTTAAAATAAGTAAATTTATAGCGATGCAAAAGTTAAAACGCTTTTAAAATTGTCAAATGTGACGGCAAAAAGAATGCAAACACTAAACAACAACTTTTTTCAAAGGTACCTTGATTTTTCTGTATTAGGACACTTTTTTAATTTTTTAACTGTTTTCTTGTGAATAAAAATAAACATCTTAATACTTCCTGAACGTAGTTTTTTATTTTGCATTCAAAAGTGTTAAAAAAATCTGGGCGTTCCATTTAAGAAAAAAAAGTTGGACGTATTGCCGATTAAACCGAAAGTGAAAAAAATATTAACTGTATTGCATAAAATGCATTTATATTAACTATACCCCCATGCCAAATTTCAGAAATCATAATTTTCAAATAACAAAGTTATTCGACCGTTCCGGGACTTTTTACTAACCCTGTACATATATTTATGCACTTGTTACACATTTCGATATTTACCAGTGCAATTTATTTATATTTATATTTAAATTCTTAGTGCTTTCGTTAATCCCTAAACTTTTGTAAGTCCGGCAGCAAAGTGTCGCTACTAGGATATCTCTTCAATACTCACCAATTACGGTCAAGTTGACTTTGGAATTCCTAGTCTGACCGATCCTAAAGTCCACTCTACATCTGTAGACGCCCTGATCGGTCTCTCGGATGTGGTCGACGCCGAGTTCCGCCGGCTGCTTCTCCGGCATGAAATACGCCCGGTTCGAGAATACGTTCTCGTCGGACCAGCGTTCGGCCAAATTGAAATCTCGATCTCTACCGTCCACGCTGCGAACAAACAAAAGATTTAGCGGTGGGAGTGGCGTTTAGGTTGCTCATGTGGCTGTGTGCATTGCACACACAAATGCAATCAATAACGCGATGGCAGCGAGGGAGAGCGGAAGGCGACCAACGCTTGACCCCAAAATCCGACGCAGATACGCGATTGAGAATTACACCCACTACATTACGTTGTACGGATAATCTTATACCGAGCACCGACTATCTGCTTGTGTGCATAGGTGAGATTACACGCTTGCTTTGATGCAACTCTGATAGTAATTGCGTTGTGATATTGGTGTGCTTGATTGGGATATTGCAGCTAATAACGTAGTTCTAATAAATGTCCAGTAGGACGGCTTTGATATTCAATTACTCGCAAAGACGGTGCAGAAGTATACAAATTTAGTTAGTTATTTGAACTACTCCCACTTGGTTCATTATACTGCCTCCTTTTGGCGGCGTCACTCATCTATAACCATATAGAGATTTTGAATAGAAGGATTAGACACAAATCATTAAAAATTTTCACTGACAGTCAAGCGGTGCTGACATTACTAGAGGCGCATAAATGCAACTCGAAGCTGATCTGCAGCTGTAAAACCACCGTAATTATAGTGGGGACAGTTAATAATCTATCCCTAATCTGGGTACCTGGGCACTCACTCATTCATGAGGAAGCAAACACTCTTGAGAAACTACACTCCGCCAAAAAAGTATCGCATAATTTAGTTTTGAATCATAAAAGTATCACATAATCTTTGTTTGTAGCATAAAGTTGTAAATATACTTTAATGCGCTCTAAGATATAATTTCTATGATTGTTTAAATAAAATACAGGCCAAATAAAAACAAGAACCCATACTTGAGATTTTTATTAAAACAAGAAATTATAATTTTGGAAAGAAAAATGTCATAACAGTAGCTTTTAATACTGAGTATTGCCACCTCTGGCTCTTATGACCGCTCGCATACGGTTTGGCAGAGATTCGATTAACCTCCGTATATAAGCCTGATCCAAATTCTCCCACTCGTCACGGAGAGCATTTGCTAGTCCATGCAGGTCCGCTGGGGCAACATTTTGGGTTCGTATCCGTCTGTGAAGGAGGTCCCACACGTGCTCGATAGGGTTCATGTCCGGACTTACCGCAGGCCAATCTAAAACTGGAATACCAACATCGTTAAGGTATTCCTGGACGATTATTGCAACATGCGGTCGTGCATTATCGTGCATTAACATGAATTCGTTTCCTATAATTGGCGCATATGGTACTACATGTTCTTCTAAAATGTCCGTTATATACCTGTGGGCAGTCAGTGTACCTCTGTCTACTGGTACTAACTCTGTACGACCTGTTAAACAGATGCCTCCCCAAACCATAATAGAGCCACCAGGGAAATTAGGTCTAGGTCTGATATTACACTGCGAATAGCGCTCACCGTCTCGTCTGTACACTGAGATACGCCTATCTGAGGTGTAAAGACCAAATCTTGACTCATCTGTGAAGAGTATATTGGCCCAGTCATTAATGTTCCAATTTACATGTTCTCTGGCAAACCTTAAGCGAACCACTCGGTGGTTCCTAGTGAGACGAGGGGCTGTTACAGCTACTCTAGCTCTTAATCCACTCTGTCGTAACCTATTCCGAATAGTTTGAGTACTCATACGAGTATTTCTGACTCTAGCCAAGTCGTTCTGCAATTGTCTCGCAGTTACATGTCTTCGACGTAATGCTTGTAGTAGTAAATAGCGGTCATCTTGGCGAGTAGAACATCTTGGACGACCTGGTACAGGTTTTCTACTGTAAATGCCTGTTTCCCTATATCTGGCTACGGCTCTAGAAACACTTGACTGATTGATGTTCATCAAATTAGCAACGTATGCTTGAGATCGTCCATCTTCGATTAAAGCAACTATAGCAGCCACTTGTTCTGAAGTTAAATTGCTCATTTTAGTTTTAAAAGCGTTGGTACAGAACTCTGACTTCGCACTTTAAAATTTGTCCGTGTAGGAAGACTTTCAATAAACAACTGAGCAAACCTTACACATATGCATTTTTCTAAATGTGTTCTTTTAGGAAAAAAATAAAGTAAAAACGTAAAAAAGTTCCATTATTTTGTTAGTGTTTTTATAGTTCACATACACGAGGCAAACTTTTTGTGAACGTATAAAAATATCTTGGTTCATAAATGCCCTTTTTTAGTTTATGCGATACTTTTTTGGCGGAGTGTATTACTTTAGTCTTGTATTACTCGCTCAGGTAAACGTTTATGTGCATTGTTCTATATATCTATTGTTCCTTCAAATTTAAATCACATTTTCGAATATGAAAGCACAAAATTTCTGAATGTTGAAACAAACTATAAACAAACCTTTAAAACGGTTACCGGGTTAAACCATTGTATTGTATTGTAACAAGGTTGAGGCACAGAAGCCTCTGCTCACCGCGACCGAAGCGATCTATTGTGAAAGACCATGATATGGAAATCCATAGCATGGGGGATGATTGGGAAATACCAATCAACCCCCATGCTTACCGCAAATCTGTGGCTTTTCTTTGGCGCAGCCATTTCTATCACTGCGGGAGATATTGTCTCTGTTCGTAGTGTAGCAGCCTTTCCTACACTACGATAGATGTTCGCTCCTTTCATTCTTTCCTTGAGGTTCTCTTGGACACAAACATCTATGGCATATATTTCTACCTGAAAGATGGTTGGGGTTTGCCCTAAGGCTATTGAGAAGCGGCACTACGGTGTACACCCCTTGTTCCATCTTGGATCCGTCTGTGTTTTTCTTTTGCCCTGTATTTTCGAAATAAAGCGACTTCTCAAAAATCATCAAAGAACGAAAAAATTCTCAAAATAGTTCAGGTAATAACTCCACCTGAACTATTTTAAGAATTTTTTCGTTCTTTGATGATTTTTGAGAAGTCGCTTTATTTCGAAAATACAGGGCAAAAGAAAAACACATACGGCAAAAATTGTCCTAGATACAATTTTTGCCGTATGTTTAATAAACACTCTGTATATCATCCTTACAAATTACTGATGTAGATTAGTCTAAGTTAGTAAACTATTTCTAGAAGCTAAAATTGTATTGTGGCTCCGTACGAAATCTACACTAGAGTCATTTTGAAGCTTTTTAAATGTTAGCACTTCACTAGTTTTTTTACCTTCAATATCCTTTCAACAAGGTATAGGGATAGTTGTAAGAAAATCAAAGAAAGCGTCGTGTAGAACCGCAACACTGCTAACGCAGTTTCGGAAGTTTACGCATCCTTTGTGCAACCAGCACGTCACGCTGTTACTAAAGTTAATAACTTTGGGCGCCCTACAGACTTTCTAACAAGTAGCCCTGCTGCTTTGAAATTACCTGACTATCAAAACAGCAACAATAACGATGTTAACAGAGTTTAACATTTGTTAGATTAGACTTGGCTTATCTAGAAACGAATCTAGAATTAGTTATCTATTCAAATAAATGCAAGCAGGAACGTTTATGTGTAATAAAGAAGAGATATGGGTTCCTTACATGTTCCTCCAATTTGCCCCAAATTCTCCTTAATAACATGCAGGCATCGTCCCCTATAGTTTTCAATTTTCCTCAGCGCCATTCACGATGTGGTGGCGTATATTCAATAAAATACTAAAGGCTGTGAAAAAGTCTCTCTCGCGTTACTTGCTCCCTCCGTAATTTGGTATCAGGTGGTTTACACCCTGTCGTCGTCATTTACGAAATATACACCCGAAAGCGTTCTTCAGGGCAGGATATTTGCTTTGTGCTATAAGCTTGATCGTAGTTTTCCGTGATCTCAACGGAAAGGTTGCCTGCATCGAGTAAATTACGCCACCAAGCCTCTTTCGAGCACGAACACCCAGATGCATTTTTCACTGCATTCTTCTATCCCAGAAGAGATATTTTATATCATTCGCCACTTAGCGTCAAGAATTCTATATCCTGAAACATAAGCAATTCAAGATTTATGATTTAAAATGTGTTTTCTGGTGGAAGATGGAACGTGGAAGATAATGTTGTTTTAGTGATGATCCTGATGTAACATTGCACAAGATCTCTTATCGGCTTAAAACGATAGATCACAGGTTTCAGTAAGAGTTTTAGTAGGTTTTGTGAATGGTTCAAGCTAAAATTTATGTAGATTATTAAAAATTGCCAATATATATTATTTATATATTCATAAAAAAACTAAAATATCATGTGTTTTAATTGCCAATAATTAAATATTTTAAAATACTAATACATATTTGCCGAATGCAAAATATATGTAGTGCCAGCTTTAACCTAATCATTTAATTTAATTACTCGGTTGGTGTTTTATGGCTTCAATATTAATTAATAGTAATTATTAGATTCGTCTCCAGCTGTACCTTATTAAGTCAACTCAAGCTACTTTACCTATCCTTGCTCATTGTTAGTACGTAATGTGTTATAAGTTGAGTTTATAAGTTTTGAGGCAATTAAAATCGCTCGAAATGGCCAATCTGATACTTGCACTATATATACCTTGCAAATGTCGCATGACCTCTAAATATTCGTTCATTATTTCTACTTATAAAAGTCATATCAAGTTGTGATATTTATATGCTATTTGGTTATGGTCCGCTTAGAGCACTGTTCAACAAAAATGCGCGTTGGAATTCTTTCCTTGAGTAAAATAACTAAACTACCTAATTTTGGGTCGTGAGAAAACAGATATGACATCATATTTTGTATGTCCTCTACTGTTTAAGATACACAATTTCAAATAGAAATACTAAAAATACAATTCGAAATTGAACCTTTCCTGAAAATAGCTAAACCACCCTAAATTTGGATCGATAATGTGACATTAGACATTATCAGTTTAGTTAAGATTAAATTCTGGATTTATAGATTAACTAACTTCAAATAAAAAGACTTATTCACGTGAGCATTTCATCTTGCTTGTCGCTTGTACTTCTATCCTGGGTCGTTCCTTGTCAGTCTCCAACAGTAGTTCAGAAGCAAAGATATGTTTCCTTTTCCTTGGTACTTTCGTTTCATTTGCGAAATATTCTGATGGAATCGCTCTCCATGTTCGTCACTTACAGCACTGTAGTTTTTACGGAAGAAGTCCAGGTAAGACTGTAGGAAAAGGAGTTTAAGTGACATTTTGCAGCCTAATTGATTGTACTTTTCCTGAAGATTATTCACAATTGCAACGTAGTGCTTAACTCTTGGATTTTCTAAGAAGCCAATCACGACATCGCTAAGTGCTTCTCATTCTGATTGAAGTTTTCATCTTTAAGGAGATAACGAATCTGCGGGCCAATGAAGATGGCCTTTATTAACTTTAACATCACTGACCTGCGAATAGTTCTCTAAGATGGTGAATAGCTTCTCCGCCCTGCTCCTGTCTTTACAAATTTTTATTAGTCCAAATTGTGTGTGTGGAGGGGCAAAGGAATTTTGCTTCTTTGAATCAGAGGATCATTTTTCTGTTCGGGGTAGGGATTTTCTCTTAGCGGCCAGAACTTTACCTTGGAGTGGGATGACCTGCCCGATTGTCCCGCTGGGACAGAAAACAACAGTACTTGGTGTATCTCAACTGCATGCCCAGCAACATTGCAATGAATTTTAAGTCTTCACAGATCTGCCACTGATGGTCGGTGTACTTTATTTCTGCCAGAGTTGGTTTCATATTTTCATTAGTTTCCTTTATGTGGATAGCATGATCTATAGGAATTGAAAGGAGGAAATTGCCATTGCGTAAAAGTATAATTTTTAAACTTAGCTTTGAAGAATCAATAAATACTAGTAGTCTCCAGTCCTTTGGATTGTCTTCCAAATGTAAAGCTGTCATCAAACCATTCACTTTACAGCAAGCAACAAGAGGTCCTTTCTGAAGTTCTGACTCCACAGTATTTTTTTGGTTGACAACCAAAAATTTCTGAAGAATTTTCAACGATTCAGGAGATCCACCTGAATCGGTTATAATAATAATTCATGCCTTTACATCCCCCAACAGTGCCGCCAATTACAGGGGGCATCGGCCGGCCATGAGTTATTATTACGCCTGCGCCCGTGGAGCGACTTAAGGTGTTTGTCTCTCAGCATTTGCCAAGGAGTGAGGAAAACCACGAAAGCCTCACTCTGAGAGCAGGCCCTGGGATTCGAACCCCGGACCCCGCGACTGATAGCCAAGCGCGCAAGTCACTGGACCATCAGCCACATATATCTGAGAACCAAGAACTAAATGACATTTTTAAATCTCATTTTCGTTTTTCCGATAATGAAATGAACCAGCAACAACTATTTTCAAGTCAGAAAGATTTTCACTGTTAACCAGTATAATTGGTGGAAGAATTATTATATAATTTGAATCCTATGGAAAATCCCGGGCATCTTATTTTGTAAAATCCCTGATTCAGTATACTCTTTAGACGATTCTGAATCTATTCTAGAAAAACAAATAATACCTTAGTCGGTTGAACCCAAACGGAAAAAATATACCTCAAAGGTTATAAAACATGAATATACAGCAGAACTGAAAATCCAAAAGAGCCCACCATTGGTGTTTTCGTGGCCGCCGTCAGCAACAATCATGGTTACTAGCACTGTCGTGTTATTGTTCTGTTAAACATCTCATAAATTTTATACAAAGCACTTAGGCGCTGACATTTAGCGTAGACTCAATTGAATTAAAATCAAATGAATATTTCCATTATTTCTAACTGGCTTTGATATATCGATGTAAAACAAATGAAAGCACGTTGCTTTTAACAAAGCAATTTAGAAGCACAGCTTATACCATCCAAAAATTTAAAAATTGGAAATTCGAAATTCTTTTCTTATCCCTGAAACTCGACTTTGTCAAAACTTAAATATAGAAATTCACAAATTAATTTCCATGCGATTAAGCAGAAACAAATTAGCGATGAAAATTCATTTCAAAATTTGAATTTTATCCCGTTATATCACCAGAAAAAGTTCTCAAAGAATAACTTTAATGTGAAATTTTGTGCGTTGCCAAATTATTAAGTATTTCGGAGCTTCTAACTGATGGGTAGCTTTCATTATTCGCGTATTCAACTGTTTATACAGTACAATAATAAAAAAAATAGATCGACTCTTACTATTTAGAATTAAGGCTTTTCAAAATGTGTTTCTGCCGGTAAAATCAAGTTAAAGAATGTATTTCCAGAAGTTCCTTTAATTATTGAACATGTATCTTTACTAGTTTTCTCCTGAAAATAATCTAAGTTTCGTTTCACTTTTAATTAGATCGGTTACAACTTTCCACATTTATATTTTAGATAAGACTTGTTATCCCCGGCATCTTCTAATATCGCGGTTTCGTTATGTATTTTCCTTGTACTGTGTTCTGTTCCTTATGCAAATTGATAAAATGAATCTCTTATTTAGAAAAAAAACCTAAACTTGTTGAAAATTATGTTGGAGGATTTTTTTAAGAGACAGAACTTTGTTGACCTTAACATAATCGAATTTGCTTGCTTCGTCGGCTTGTCGTAGCAGAACTGCCGATCGAACAAAAGCTATTTCTTTGACAAAATTCAATCTAAACTTTCGTGGTAGTTTAAACGAAATGCGAATTAGCCGGGATTCGAACGAGAAAGTATTTTAACGCGATCGACTATGTTGCGGCGTATTGAATCTCATCAGGATGGGATCGTTTGTTTATATTTAATATCCCATTCCGCTCAGCTAAAGGTGAATTCGATTAAAATTGCTAAGCAAGAGATGCATATGTAGTGGTTAGTTTTTCGCATGGATACTGGTGGTTGATTTAATTTTTTTTTGTTATATTTTAATCACACTTACTCATTTTGTTACACACAATTTTAAATTAAAATTAATATCTTCGTTATTAAATTCCTTACGACGAAATCTTCCCAGACATAACAAGAAAAAGCATAAGTGGCTACAACGGAACTTAATACTAATACAGAATAGTTATTTACGTAGCAAGGCGGGAAAGCAGTACTTCATCGAATGAGTTTAGAACCAAGGCGAGCAACCAAATGAGTTAAAGTTAAAGTTATTTTGCAGCCGTGGTGCATACAAAATTGTTCGGCTACCACTTACTACTTAAAGCGCGTTTCTACGGGTGGACCTGAGTCGAACGACGATTGAATCGAAAGCAAATTGAATATGTAATATGCTATTTTCGGTCTGATTGATCAAAATTTCGCCAAAAATCACAAGATTTATCTTTTAAATTCGGTGTAAAGTGCGTATGTTTTATATAAAATCGCTAAAATAATGCTTATTTCCCGCTGATATCGTCTAAACCAGAGGCTCCCAAATCTTTTTTTCTCGTAGACCACTTTGAAAGTCTTGCTGGTTCCGGTGGACCCCCTGCAGCTACATTTCTACCATATTCCCAAAACTCGACAAAAAATGTGAAGATTAGATCTAACTATGGAAATTTGCGTTGCGGCTAAGTTATTGGTTAATTAATTAATTGATTGTGCTGTGAGTGGATGTCAAAAAAGTAAAGTTGGCCAATCAAAAAAGTGATTCCATCCAACTTTACTCCTTTGACATCTACTCACAGTACAAGAAACGAATCAATTCTCACATATTTTATTTAGAAAACTCCCCGTTCGGAGTGGTAAAAATAAAAAGAAAGATAGTAGATATATTTCTCTGTGTTATATTTATTCAAATATGTAATCATTACACTATTAATTATTATTGTTATCATATTACAATGTAATATAATTAAAATTAAATATTAATAACGTAACGTAAATTCTACAGTGACAATCACAGAATAGTGATAATTTTAGTGGGAGGGATGTACTTGATGGATTGACAGCAAATTATCAATATTTGGCTTCAGTTTTGTTAAAAGGTTTGTAACGACACTAAAACTTTTCTCGACAAGATATGACGAGGGAAACGCTATCAAAAGCTTTCTCGCAATTCCCCACGGTCCAGGATATTTTTCGGGTATTTCTGCCTGCAGCCAAAATGTTTGACACTCTCTTTTAAATTTCACCTTCAGTTCCTCATTAGTGCTAAGCTCGAGTAGCTCCTCTTGTAATATCACATTTCTCCACTGATCCATGGCGGTATTTCCATCGTCAGAATATCTTCAAATCTGATTTTAAAGTAATCATGCAGGGCAATTAAATGTTGAACGTATGTGTGAATATCCTCATCAAGGCATTCTACCTGTGACAAGTTTGGAAACTGGGAAAATTCGCGCCGACTAATGTTTTGCTTCATAAATTTCAATTTTCCAAGCTGAAATTACACCCTTTGTTTTTATTAAATTGAAGCTGTCGCCTTGTAATTGTAAGTTAATTTCATTAAATTTTTTGAACAAATCTGTCAAATACGCGATGTCTGCTTTCAGGTTTTCGTTTAAATCTGGATCTTTACTTTCCAGAAACTCTAAAACTGATTCAAAAAGTGAGGAAAATCTTGTTAAACATGCACCTTTCGACAACCAGCGTACTTCAGTACGTAAGAGCAATCGTTGGAAGTCTTCATCATTTTCATCGCACAATTGGTCAAATAAACGCGTATTCAATTCATTGCTTCTTATTTTGTTAACTGCATTAACCACAAATTGAAGCGATTGGTGCAATTCAGCACTAAAATTTTTCGCTACTAGGTGTTGTCGGTGGATGACACAGTGAATTGCAGTTACCCCTGGTATAATTCTTTTAAGATGGCTTATAAACCCACGATATCTCCCGGGCAAGGCAGGAGCTCCATCTGTTGCCACCGAAATAACGTTTGTGAATGGACCAGATAAATTCTCGTGGACCCCCGCTTACGAATTGTGAACCCCCATTTTTTTGTCACGCCAACGTAGACCCCCGTCGAGTCTCCCGTGGACCCCTGGGGGTCCACCTGGACCACTTTGGGAATCACTTGACTAAACTATCCTAATGTTTGGTTAACATATGCTCTAGATATCCAATAATACGGCATTGTTCCATTAATTTTTAATTAATTTTTCTAAGTTACAAATATCCCAACAATGTCACAATTTTGTAGGTTAAGTTTCACATAATATAGTTACATATCGCACAATTTTATCATTTACAAAATACAATATCGCTAATAGTCCCTATAAACATCTCCGTTTTACTAATCACTCCACATATTGCACATAACGTTATCATTGACATAACACAGAATCGCTAATAGTTCATATATAACACCAAGTTCGTTTTCCGAATTACCATGCTAATAGTCCCGCACAGAAACCGTTGTCGTATCGCTTAGTAGGATCACCGCTAATAAATCTCTACATTCGTATTGTAGCTATTGTAATCGTAAACTCCATTATTTTCACCCTAATCAAGTTTGATGCTGCAAAAATTCCGTGATCGGTCGAGATAATATCCCTGTTGCCTCGTCGTAGTTGTACTATTTTTATCATTTATTATCTTCTATTCACGCATTTTTATCTACAGTGCTTTTTTACGGTCCGATCCGCTATTGATTGATTCGAGGGTCACTCTGAGTCGCTCATTAAAAAAAAGGTTGAGGACTCCTGTATTATAATATCCTTTAATCGTTTGGAAAGATGCACAAGAGGTTTTGCCAAAACATCCGTTCAGTTTTGAGAAATTAAAAGTGTAAAAACAAAAAAAAAAAAAAAAGATCCTATGAATACACTTCTCAGAAATTGTCGATCGCCGGTTACTTTATCTAATCTGTTGCCATAAATTCTAGCGTGATGATGTCCCTTTTGGAGGCGAAACCGGTCACGTGATTATTAAATTAAAGAATTTGCGAGAAATTAGACCATTTTTATAATATTTTCTTCTATATCTATTCCTCATTAGTTACTTTCTCATACTTTTTTTTCACTTCTATAGGTAACAAGAACATAATTCATAACTAATGATTTAACTTTACAAAACTGCAAGACAAAAAAAAATTATAGGTAAATAGTAAACAAAAGAGAGAAGTGTTTACCTCACACCCCCAAAAGCGGTCCATATTTTACGCAAACGGAATTCCTATCGAACAGATCGATCACGCGTTCGCCCGTTGAAGGCGACGACGAGAAGAGATAGGAAACTTTTAATTTTTGTACAGGTGATTAATGGATATTTAACGAGATACCGACAATGATATATAGGTGTGGCGTTTCGAAAATTGCGTCCACATTCGTCCATTATGCCTTAATATATCTGGCGCTGCGGTTATTTGTCAGCCGGTATTTATAACTCGGGCCCGTACACAAAAGGAGCGCATTCTTCTGCGGCACCTGAAACAAATTGCACCAATCTATAAAGTGCGTCCCTCGGAGATCGTCAAAACAATGGCCGGGAAGACGGCAGATGTGCACCCGCAAGATAAATATTATCTGTAAGAAAACTGCCGGTGTTTTCACGCTGAAATATCTACTAGGATTATATTCCCTCTTGTTATACATTCTTCGCAATTAAAATTATACCATTTATTCTTTGTGGATCCGGTACTGACATTGTAACAAAACGATTTTAATGCTTTGGTGCTGTTCCTTGTTTAGACAATAGTTTGAGTATTGTGTATGCATCTTGTTTTTTTGGATAGTGTGACTTATAAATGAAAAATCAATGATAATTCTACAAAACGTTTCGACATATTTTATTCCTGTCTTCTTTAATTGCTGCCAATATATAATAAAATATAATAATATCAGAAAGTAAGTATTTTAATATATTAACAATACTAAAAGGCATCCAAAAGCAGTACTATATTAGTAGCGTGGACGCCTCTAGCCGGTATATTTTGTTACAAGGGATCCGATCGTAGACCGCGAATAGGCGCCGGAGTATTTTTAGGAGGCCTGGTACTAGGGGTATCCCCGTTCGTCATTAAAAGCGGGAAAACGCGTAAACCTTTTTCGAAATTTCGATTTTTTAACGATTTTCGGTAACGGACCGACAATGCCCAAGGCCGATACCCGCGCGCCGGCGAGAAGGGTCGAATAATGTAATATTGCCGGTGATCAGCAGGAAGTCGTCCACCGAACATCAAAACATCGAAACCTTGAACGACGACGAATTTGGTGTGAAATGAGCACAAAGGGGATCGAAGAAATGGTAAAATATTATTAATTAACATTATAATTAATGTAATAACCATTATTCGGGAGACGTCGGTTATCAAGTATGTAAATTATAGATTGTGCTTTCTTCGATTGTTTTAGTGTTACAACGGAAAATAATGATGATACGGCAGGTGTAATTTCTAATTAAGAAAAATTAATATGCAGGGTGTACCGACGATCCCAAACCAATCACAGGTGTAGACGGGAGTTAGCGTTGAGTTGTGCGGTGTAGGGGGTCTGCTGCGGTGGGTCGTAATGGGGATCAAACCAACGACTGCGGGTCCTTTTACAAGTGGGAGGGGTTTAGCGGGTCTTCTGAGGTGGGTCGTAATCCGTTATCAAATCAACGACTGCGAGACGCAAAGCGTATAGTCTTTTTACAAGTGAGAGGCAGGAATTAAGAAAAAGTAATATACAGGGTGTACCGACGATCCAAAACCACAGGTGTGTACGACGGTTAGTGGACGGTGGTGCGGTTTAGCCGGTCCGCTGTTTTGGGACATAATCCATCATCAAACAACTATTTAATTGGCTGGGTAAACGGTCCGGAGTTTACTAGTTAGTTTATAAATAATTAAATTTATTTACTTATGTAAAATCTGAATATGTAAGGTAGGTAGTGGCACGTGTACGCAGAGGGACAAGTATAGGCATCTTCAAATGTTAACGGCTAAGGTTTATGTTGACGATCCAACAACAGAATTCGGAGCCCATTCAACACTTACTGCCGACAAAATGGGATAAGTTATGTTTCTGACTTTCACTATTGTTTTTCTTTTTATTATGTTGGACTGATTTGGTAAACTTTGTGATGTAACCTTAAAATGTTACTGCTAACTGGAATTACAGGATGGATCAGAGTGAATAGTAGTAAGTTTGCAAAAATAAATAAAAAATGGAGCAAGCGTACACTATCGTCGAGGGGTAAGTGTACGCGCTTTTCGGAACACGTATACTTGCCATTTTATTTAATATTGTATGGTATGCCAGCTTAAATTGTGTTTAGTTTCGGTGGACACTCATAGATGACGCCAAGCGACAACGAACCGAACAACTAAGTTCGGGTATTAAACAAGTGTATTAAGTTGTGTGCTCTGTACACAACGCGATTAATCCGAGAAAACATGGAGGTGGCCCGAGAAATTTCTAGCAATATTCGCGGTAGATTTAAATCATCGGTGCTGATTCTTTAAACCTCGATAATGTTTTAATCATCGAAAAGCTTTACATTCTACAGGAATTACGCCAGAAAAACAGAAGAAGTACCTCTGACAGACGAAGTTCTACATATATTGCGGCGGATTCTCACTAAAAATCATTCTATTAGAAATCCGAGAAATATTGTTTTTGTTTTAAAAAGTATTTATTCAATTTTATTAAAAACTATCGTCTTTTTTATGTAAAAAGTTTGCTTTGAATGCTTTGTGTCAGTGTATTCATTAGGTTTTCATACATGTAAGCGTAACTGTTTCAAACATTCACACAAGGTTTTGAAAGCAAATCAGATATCTATTTTTTTACATTGCGTGGTGCCCTGTATGCGTTCATTGTTCATAATTTACATCACAAAAAATCAAGGATTAGTATACAAGTAAACAACAGAGCTTTTATACAACCAACCAGTTAATTACATTCATTTGCGCTTTATAGAACGTAGCGATGTATTTGATGATATTGCCGAATAGAGCAGCTTTTGGCCTCATTTGCTGGATTAACTTTTATCGACTCTAACAAATTACCTGTTCGAAATAACCATTAACTCAATATACATTCGTATATACAGATCAGACTAGCCTATATGTTCACAACATACGCTACAGCTCTACTCTGGTTTCGCAAGAGAAATTGTGGTTTATTTGTCTTTTTCCCTTTTATCTTATCGGGTTTCCTTTTTCTTGTTTGTCTTTTGCTGGCGCTAGCCACCAGCGACGCATTCTGCATACCGCAGATATAAATCGCCATATTTACAAATGTATGTGGAGGTACATTTGTTTCTGTTCACGAATTTGGCAAGAGATAAATGCTATCATTACGTATGCAGATGATGCAGATATAAATAGCTTCAGTTTCGGATATTATGCTGACATTTACTTTTAGTTCACATATTATTCATCATTCTTTATTTTAGACTTTGTGAAATAGGTAATAATGTTTTGAAATTAATTTTCTTTTAATGTTTGGGACTCGCGCCTTCTTTGTCTGGCAAATGTTTTAAGGTTTTTAGTTTTTATAAATTAAGACGCATATGAACAATGTGAAAAATATTCGCTGTTCAAGTAAAGCACCTTGTGAGCCCATAACACGACAATATATTACTGAGAAAAGTTATTCAAAGGAATTGTAATCATATGTGTTGAGTAAATTGAACTTTCGTATACTATCGAAAATAAAAGCCAGCTTTCAGGAGAGCACTGATTCAAAAGAATTATAATCAGATGCGTTGAAATAATTGGACATTCACACTGTTGGGAATAGAAATCTTCTAAATTCATTCATAGCATGAAAATAATTTCAACTCATTTAAATACGAATGCCAAAAGATGGTGCCAGAATACTTTTGTGCAGTGCCGTGGGTGTACCCTCTCCGATACAGCACAAAAAGTCATGGTAAAATGTGTTTCTCAGTTTTATTCATTGACTATTACAAAGTTTTGAAATCACCTAAAGAAGGAAAATAGAAATTGTAGCCGAAACAGCTTGAGCAACAATTTCTAGTATAAATTAAATGAATTAGGAAATACAATAATTCTAACTTCATTTATCTATTACTATACTTATTGTTTTAGTTTTATTAAAACTAGGTATTCGGGACCGTTCACCCTGCCTATTAATTATACGTTTGATGACCGCTTACACCCCAACTCGGCAGAAAGCAAAAAGTCTGCGCTCCATCTAGAGTGCGCCGCTTACGCCCCAACTCGGCAGACCAGCCAAACCGCCCCACTCTCCGCTAACTCCCGTCTGCACCTGTGACTGGTTTGGGATCGTTGGTGCACCTTGTATATTCCTTTTTTTTTTAATTCTTGCCTCTAATTTGTAAAAAGACTCGACGCTTCGCGTCTCGCAGTCGTTTATTCCTTTTTCTTAATTCTTGCATCTCACTTGTAAAAAGACTCGAGTCGTTTATGTGTGTGATTGGTTTGGCATTGTCGGTGCATGCTCTATATATTCATTTTTCTTAATTAAAAATTACACACACTCTATGTACTTTATGCAATAATGCAATAATTTATAAAAGTGCTTACTCTCAAGTCAGTTTTGACTCATCAAACCACATTTCTGATCATTACCCATCCTTTGTTCATAAACTGGAAGCCAAGCCAAAACAAAGTGCTCGTGGGGTTTTAAATATCTTTGGACTTCGAGTGATGTCAGATTTTAAATGACCTTGTCTGTCTATTGGGTATACAATATTAGACGATCCAAGCCGTCGTAAATTGATGGTTTTCTTTAATCGTCCACCATTCAGTTCTAAATCAAAGATGTAGGTAATACGAACCGTTCTTCACAAATCGTGCATAAATAGAGTTCATGATTATGAAGCTATTGAATAAACTCTTTGATTAAGAGGCACATTTTAGTCGTTAGGTCAGGAGAAGTAATTAACACATTTACTAGAATGATTGTACACACAATATTTAGAATAAATAAAACAAGCATAAATTATTCAGTATACATCCAATAGTTCTAACTATCTCTTAAGCACCTTAAGACGCTAAACGTCACACTCAACTATTTAAAATAAACTTAAGGCTATTAATAATTTACCTATAGATTGGCGTCCCCAAATCTTCCCTGTACCACAGCACCAACGCGACTTGATCCTCAGGAGTCTGCGTGGATATATCGCATGGTAGATAAACAGCCTCTCCCGCAACCACTTCAATATGTACGATCGTCACTGCAACAAAAAAAAAACACTGCGATAAATACTGGTCGTTATTTCAATAATCTACATCTATTGAAATTTCATCGACAGAACGAAATGTTTCATTCTTATGATAAAATATTATTTACAATATATGATTAAGGTAACAACAAGACTCGTTAGTAAAATAAATACGTTCTCATTATTATAACAAATCATTTTACATTAGTCTAGTGGTAAAATTTGTTATAATAACTATCATCATAGACTCAGGCTAATTACTAAGTCTATAGAAGACAAAGAGATAGCCATGACGACTCTCCTGGACATCGAGGGAGCATTTAACAATGCTACCACTAATTCGCTCATCGGGGCATTACGGAGAAGGGGCGTCGCGCCGAGGCTTCTACAGTGGGTAAGAGCCAGCCTGGAAAGAAGGATAATCACATCCACAATTGGTGAGGCTACTATTGAGGCGGCGACGGGAGGGGGATGCCCGCAGGGTGGAGTTCTTTCTCCCCTGCTGTGGGCTACCCTGGTAGATGACCTAATCCGGAAGCTGACCGACAAGGGATTCTATTGCCTTGGGTATGCTGACGACCTTACAATAGTCGTCAGAGGGCGGTTTCCAAAGGTTCTGGTGGAGCGTATGCAAACCGCTCTTAACACAGTGGACAAATGGTGTAAACAAGAGCGACTATCAGTCAATGCTCAAAAAACACAGGCTGTCACGTTTACAAGAAAAAGAACGCTAGAAGGCTTACAGCCACTGGTGATAGGAGGCGAACGAATTCCATATGTCAAAGAGGCGAAATACCTGGGGGTATGGTTTGATCAAAGGCACACATGGAATTCACATATCCAGAAATTGACCAGCAAAGCCACCATCGCCCTGGGTAGGTGTAGGAGGCTGTGTGGAAAGAATTGGGGCCTTAGCCCCAAGATGACTCTGTGGTTGTACACAAGGGTAATTAGACCCATGTTAACGTACGGAGCAGTAGCATGGTGGCCAAAGGCGCGGCAGGCGGGGGCGGCCAAAGCGTTGGGTGGTGTGCAGAGGCTGCCGTGCCTGTGCGCCACGGGGGCGTTGAGATCGACCCTTACCACCGCGATTGAAGTAATTCTGAACCTGCCACCATTACATACCTTTGTACAAGGAGCCGCAAGGTCCACAGTACACAGACTCTTACATAGTCAAGTACCGACAAGTAAATCGCACGGGGCTGATTATAAAAAACTGCTAGACGAACTCAAGGAGGCACCTCTGTTAGGAATGCCATGTGATGCCATGGTTCGAACTCCTAACCTAGATAGGAAATATCAGGTTATAATACCAGATAAGAAGGACTGGGAGGCAAGTGCCCCGGTAAGAGCGGACTCAAACTGGTTTACTGACGGCTCTAAAACGGACTACGGCGTTGGAGCGGAGATATACTCTAAGAAGCCTAAAAAGGCTCTTTCGGTAAGCTTCAGCAAAGACACGACTGTGTTCGAAGCTGAGGTTGCTGCAATTAATCACTGTGCCGAGAGATAGAAAGATGTACCGAACCGGGTAAAAGCGTCGCTATCTTCTCTGACAGTCAGTCCACACTTAAAGCGATTAGCTCCTCAAGCGTGGACTCTAAGCTGATGTGGGACTGTGTAAGCGCCCTAAATGAGGTGGGCACCCAAAGGAAAGTAACCCTAGCCTGGGTCCCTAGCCACTTGGGGCGTGAGAGGAAATGAGGCGGCGGACGAGCTTCGTCAAGGCCATTCGTTGGAGCCGACCCCTCTTTCGGCACTACCAAATCGCAAATTAAAAAATCCATCAATGAATGGATATACACTCAGTCCAGAGAGTGGTGGCAAAAATCACCGGACAATGGCAGGCAAAAGAGTTCCTAAAGGAGCAAAGGCCTGAACTCACGAGAGATCTACTGAATAAAGACAGGAAGACAGTCAAAATAATTGTAGGTCTGCTGACTGGTCACTGTAGACTGAATAGGCATATGTACAACATAGGCCTGGCAGATGATGCAACCTGCAGATACTGCCAAGAGGAGGAAGAAACACCAGTTCATGTGCTGTGCCAATGTGAAGGCCTGGCAAGGACAAGGTTTCTATTAATGGGGGAGGAGAACCCCACAGCTAGTAGCTACATAAAGATGATAGGCCTAATTAAGAGGGCAAAATTAGAGAGCGTCCTCTAGGAAAAAAGGGGATCACAATAGGTCTGAAAAGGTCGCGGTGAAATAGGTCGATAGGCCACCCCAATCCTAATCTAATCTAATCTAATCATCATAGACTTAATAAATAATTTTATTGTTAATATGAACAGGAAATGAGTATGCGTTGTTATTTTTTTCGTACAATTTTCGTAAAATTATCACACCAACAAGGCATCATTAGCGTCGGTAGAATTCAAGCCCGTTGCTAATGCTACTTTTACTACCATCCAAATATAGTGCTAAATAAAGTTGCTTCAATCCTTCATCAACAATGAATTGAGTGAATGAAATTGCATCAGTGAGTTACGCTAACATAACAATAATTACTAAAATCCGTCAGGATTGTAAACAGCACGTTGAATCAACCACCTGCGATCAGCACATCAAAAAATAATGTTCATTGTATTGCTACCTTTATTCATTCTATCCCGTAAATTCGTACAAAAATGAATTTTTTCATTGTTTCAGAACCCATTTTCGGTTCAGTGAACGTTTTATTACAAAACGAATTTCGCTGCTAAAGGTAGAGTTGCCCCTTTGAAGTTCATTCGTCGAAACTACCTAAACCTACTTCATTAAATTTTCATAAAACATAATGCCACTATGTTTGAGTGGTGTCCACTTTCTGAGCGCGACGAACACGGCATGTGTAATCGCTTTCATCTGGCGAATTCGTGGTTGTTCCGCGACTTTGTACGTACGTACGAAGTTCCGTATGTATATAGTTTGTAGGGAGCGTTACCAGCCATAAAGGCCAAAGTTTCCACATGAAATTTATTTATGACATCAGAGAGGTCCTCGGATGGCGCCTCATTATATTATTCCGGCACCTAACGCGGTTAATCATGGCCAACCGGCGTCAATTACGCGGGCATGAATTTACATAATGTGGTTAGACACAGGAATTATTGAAATGTTCATATTCGTATGATAATAGAAACCGGTATTCGTATGTGCAATATAATTATGTTTTATAAATATAGGTAATTCCGTTGATTTAGTGCTTAATCAATATATAAAAATGTTATAGGCACAGTGAAAATTTTTAATTGATACAAAAGTTCTGTTACAGTATTTCGTATATTTGCTAAGTAATGTGCTTTATGTAAAGTTAATTAGTTATTTAATAATAATTATAATACATCTATTCCCTTGTATAAAATAGAGACACATGGAAACGCAAAGAAAACCAATTTATATATCTCGAGAGTCCAAAATAAAATAATCATTAACATCATTAACCATGTTTTGCTGAGCATATTTAATTTCATAATTGAAACTTCTAAAATTTAATACCTTCTGAAGTCAAAAAGGCAATGTATCCTGCTTTTAATTCTTTACAAAGCTTTTTTGTATCATATTTAAACGATATTGCAAAGGTATGAAGTTGTAATTTCTTGTGATATAATTATGTACATTATAGAATTTCCAATAACACACAATATCCGTTTTTAAGAAGTGAAAACTGGTTTTGTGGCTGGAGAGTTACACCATACAATAAGACTGTTCCTATATTATAAATTATTATTAACAACTATCGCCCAATGCCTATTCTTTCGGTTTTCTCTGCAGTCTTAACGCAAAACTCAGTTCCATAGATCGTAAAATGAATACTATCGGACTATATTTTGACTTAATAAAAGCTTTCGAAATGATTAATACTTCATACTTTTAGGAAAATTAGATAACCACGAGATTCGTGAGCTTATTCGTTCAAGGCGGTTGCACGCTTGTTTCAGAGTCTGCAGATCTGACTGTGGGTGTTCTTCAAGGTTCTGTTTTGGATCCTTTTCTTTTTTCTGGTCTATGTAAACGATTTGATTGATCTTTTGGGATCGATTTATCGTTTGTGGTGTAGCACTAATTAATTAACCATCAATTGTAATACTCGTAAAACTAAAATAATTAGGTTTGGTGTTGCCACAGAGCAATCCTTATACGCTCTTATATGTTCTAAAATGATACCTGAGTGGATTTCGGTCGAGTTTCGCGGTGTTACAATAAACAGTCCTCTAAAATTCGAGGAGAGCAAGACAACTGAATAAACCTGTTTTTGCAATTTACCATCTCCGTCAAGTCGTATGCGGTCAATCTCTTCTGAGTTACCGCATTTTATTTTGGGGTACACCTTCACAAATTACAAAAGTTTTTATTACTCAGGAGAGAATACTGATATCCATACATAGATGGTGTGTCAGCTAGAGTTTCTTGTAAAACGTACCTTATTGATTTCTATATTTTAACTTTGTATGTGTACAGACTCTTGGTTTTTCAAAGGACTAATAAACATTTATTTAATATGAATTCCGATATTTCATCTGCAATGAATACAGATATACTACAACGATCTAGATATGCAACTACGGCTTACGAAGAAGGGTGCTACAATATGACCATTGAGGTTTGTAATGCGTTACCTGGCAACATTCGCAGCATAAAGGATGATGCTGAATATTATAGGGCTGTTAAAACACATTTAATAAATAAATGTTGCTATTGTTTAAACCAACCTTTTACATTTTAATTATATAGTTTTATCAGTGATTATGGAGTAATAAATTTTAGATAAGTTTGAAATATCCATTTTGTCATTTATACCGTTTGTCTCTTTTTCTATATGGATCACTTCTAGAAAAAACATCTGGAAAAGCAGTTGTTTTACCTTGTTAATATGTTGGTGCTTTCAAAGTAAAATTTATGTTTTAAATTATTTTCATGTTTTTTTTTAGAGCTGTGAGATTACTTGATGATTTATCACCATGCAATCTGTAGTTAAAATATTGTTTAGCTTGGCTTATGTAGATCCCATTACAATCATTACACGGAATACTGTAAACAACATGGGTATTTTTTTCAACAGGTATTTTTTATTTTAATTTTGAGTGAAGAAATTTTATATTGTTATGATTTTTGTAAGCTAGTGTTACGTTAGAGTGAATGATTTAGTTTTTCCGATAGTGTATGGTACAGCACAGAATATGTTTTTTTTTTTTAATATGGCGATTATCTCTGGAGGGGAATTTTTTAAAATCTATGTTTAACAACTTTTTTTATAAACTCTCTAGGGTGATTTTCTATCGAAATTTACAACCATGCTGGAGTTTTCTGTTTTTCTGTTTTCGAAACCTATCCACACAAAATGTTTTAATATTAATAAATCACTTACTAAAGCCTATATATCGGCGAAGCGTAATATTTTTTAATTAAGCTTTTTTATTAGTCTTTCACAGTGGCTTAAAATTGTCCCAAAAGTGTTATTTTTCTCTGCCCGATCTAATGGTGCTGCATATATGTGAGCCTTACGCTACGTACATTTTTTTGTTTGTTTCTAAATCTTATATAACACCGCAAAAATTCTTTTCACAAAACATAAATCGTTTAGATTTTCAGATGATGATACCTTGAGTATCTGTACTACAAAACAAAAGACGACATTGCTGTTTCACGTGTAAATAGATGATGCAGTCCAGGAGAAAGAAAACAACAAGAAAACACAAAAAAATGTGATTAAGAAAGAAACAGATATACCAGAAAGAAATTGCTTTTCACGCTGCGGACCATCAGAATATTTATAGTGCTCAACCATACAGTCGTCTGCATCATTTCCGAATAACACTCAGTAATTTCTGAAGATACCGTTTCCGCCTGGTTTGGCGTACATCGTCTCTAATTTTCTTATGGCGCGTCCTCCACTTCTTCCCCTCGTTGTTGGCGAAAAATCCTTTATATGAAAAACCAGAAACAACATTTAATTCTATCACGTCGTATGTTAGTCCACCATCCGTGTAAAGGCGGCGCAGAAAATTGGAGCGGATGTTGCAGGCGTCCTTCTTACAATGTTACGATGGTAACACCCTGGTACACCGACTCGCGTCTCTTTCTCTTTCGGGAAAATTTACTTGACATGAACCGTTTTATTTTCGAAACAAAAAGAGAAACGGAATTGAGCTGCGGCAACTCGGAACTCCGTACAAAAGCGAATCGTTTTAAAACATTTATACATTGTATAGCGGATGGTAACATTCCTGATATCTCCTTCATTTAAATTTAATGTGCAACTAGCTTTCTGCCAGCGGCAACGTGATTCTACTTTAGATGCTAAAAGAACAGGAGGTTCAACTACACGTAAGCTTAGGTACATTATCTAATAACCCGAAGATGATAATGTAGGTATAACTAACTGATTTGCCGGAAACTATATATTTCATTGCCTTTGGGAATACGTCGTTTAAACGCTATTATCAGTATAAATAAAGACGCCGTAGTCTAAGCTGCGTCAAATATTTATTCTGCAACGGTCTCGTATGCTGGAATTCCCAGAAAATAAAAAAGTACCTGAGGAATTCTCATTTTTCGCGTAGCTTAGAGAGTATTTCCGCAGCTTTGCACAAAGGAGAATATAAATCCACGGTCTGGTTAGAAAAGGAATTACCGAATGTTTCCACTTGGAAATTCAGCAATAACGGTATCTAGCGTTTAGACATATGTTTGAAATCTTCAAAGAATAATTCGATTCTAAAGCTTTATATTGAAATATTTTATTATCAATAGTATAAGTATCAATATCTGAAAACAGTTAGGTACAACTTTGTAAAAACTGTTCGAATTGTTTTGAAGTCATTCAGTATTGTTTGTATTGTATAGTATGTACAATGCATTTAATTCGTGCATAATTTATACCAATAAGCAATACTTTGCTTGGTGGGCTCTTAGTTCCATTGCTTATTGCATGTTAACGTAATTTTGATGGTATCTACTGCATCTTGCTTTAAAAGAAATAATGTGAGATAATGTGTACACAATTGAATTGAATTATATAAATAAATAAATAATAATGTTATTCTATTTATTATTACACTCTATTATATCAAAGTATTGCCTAAGAAATTAAAAACTTTTTCCGATATACGTATTTTTCTCAAATTATTTAAAGCATTTTGACGTATACCTGTCGTTTATTTTTCTCATACCTATAATGGCTAAAAATCCGACCGAAAGTATTACACACCTTTTCCCTATAGCACACCAGGTAATATAGCATATTCCGGTTTTATTTAATCAATGACGCATGGGCTAAATTTATAAATAACCAATTTAACTTTGGAAATTGAGTAACACTATTAAGCCTGCGCTGGTTATCTTCAATCTAGGTAACTTGTTTGAAACACGATTATTAGGATTACAGGTAATTAAACTCAAAGCACAAAATTTATCTTCTCGGCTTGTTTCCAGTTTACCAAAACCCGTAGCATCCCTAATTATGTATTATCTAATCTTTAGAAAAACTAATTTTACGTTTAAATCTGAAATAATCAGTCGTACTTTTGTCGAAGTTGACATGAATTATTCTTATAATTAAAATATTCGCTTTTTTGGTGCCAATTAAAAAAGAAATGAGGTTTCAGTGGTTTTGTGCACAAGAAAAATGGAAATTGTGACAGCGTTTACCGCCCTTAAAATTGATGATACCAATAAATGGTATTTTACGTCAGAAGAGGTTGTTATTGCACAGGCACCAGATAATTCTTCCTCAGCAAATATTTCCAGCAATAAAATGTAACGATCACTGCCGTGTCACTTTCAGCATAGAAAGTATTCGTTTCTAAAGGATAGCAATTCTAATAAACTATTACCGAGTACCTGGTAATAAATTTGATAATTGGTAGCAGACTTTTGGTATTTTTTACTGCGTGCTAAAATTTTACGCGAGACTCTGAAATAAAATTTTGTGTGACATTGTTGCAAGCACAGCAAACATTGAAATAAAAATATAGGTGGCGAATAGCACCGTCTTCCGTTACTGAGGGTTATAAAATAAGATAACTGCTTTACCGGCATATCGCAATAAGAAAATCGTTTCGGCTTTGTTGATGTGTGCATCCTCATTGCGTCTTACTGAGGTACTTTCTCGATAAACTTCATTTTATGCGATAGTAACATTTACTGCTTTACCATGCCGGTTTTATTTAATTACTGTAAAAGTTTAAAAATACATCTGAGAGAGCTAGGGAAGAAAAATTGAAGACATTCAGTTCAACGTGAAACAACTGCACAACTCATTCTTTATGTAGCTCGGTCATAAACCGCAACGCAAATTGGAAAGGGATGTTTCGGTATACTCCGGCATGCATGTCAGTCGGGGGAAATAGTGCAGCTGAATTGCTTGCTTTATAATTCATGATTTTTGCATGTATTTGCTCCGTCGCATTTGCATCCGTTTTGGCAATGAAAAAGTTATTATTGCGTTGTATTGTTACGTTAATAACATTAATTATAATGAACGACTGATGACAACATTTGCTCATTAGGGTTTACATATAGTGGTTTTCAAATTATAAGAAACTAACTTTTAAATCCTTAATGCTTTTATTGCACCTCCTGTAGTAATACTCTTGAGAAGGGTACTGTTTACCTGCTTACACTATATGAATCGCCGGGCCGTATTAACTATGAATTACGGCCCCATTAAATAATAATAATTTTATTGTGCATTACCAACTAATTGTTAAGCTTCATATATCTAACTTATTATTTTTTGTAAATAAACCTAATGTATATTATTTATTATATATATTTAAAATTAAAATTGCGTTTTACTATTACCTTATAGTGCCGTAATTTATACTCAATCCGGCCCCTGCATTCATATGCTGCAAGCAGGCAACCCGTACCCTTTCAGTGAGGCGGGCAGGTAATTATCCCCACATAAGATGCAATAAAATCATTACAGGCTTAAAATGTTACTTTCTTCTATCTTGAAAAGAACTATACAGTAAAATGCTTCAACTTACATGGATCGAAACAATTTCTGGTACAGTACTTTCGTACTTTTGTCAAAGATTATACATATAGATTCATAAAGATTACGTTTAAACATTATTTTCAAATATATAGGTGGCCCAAAAAATTACACATCAGTATTGTGAGAATTTAAACGGAACCCTTCTGTACAAGTTAATAGTTTATATTCGTATATTTATCGTTATGTTTAGAGGTTTTATTTCTATGGTGACTGTGACAATTTTATTTATGATACAAAATGGTTTTGCCTTTTCGAGTTCGTATTTGCCTCATTCAGTGGTATTAGATTTAGATTAGATTTTAATATTGCCAATTAACAAATAAATGTTGTCTGACAGATAAAGATACAATAAACAAATACAATAAATAAATACAATAAATAAAAAGGAATCAATAAACACGTTCACAACGAGGAGACAGGTCAAAATTTAAAATTAATAAATTCGTCAAAAGAATAAAAAGGTTGTTTTAGTAATATTGCCTTCAATTTGCGTCGAGAACTTAATAGAGATGAAGGCAGTTTATTGAAAAAGGAGAAGCCTATGAAGTACAGAGAATTCCTACAGAGAGAGGAGTCAGTTTTCGGCAGATTAATACTATTACAGTTACGGATGTTGTAAGAATGAATGTCCGTTCGACAAGTATACCTGCTTCTATATTTATACACCATACTCACCGACTCATAGATAATTATTGAGTATAAAGTTAAAATTTTTTGGGAAACAAACAAGGGACGACAGTGGGCTGTGTTGTCCACTCCGCCAACCACCCGCACAGCTCTATTTTGTAATTTTAAGATTTCAAATAAATTCGTTGTAGTGGTGAAACCCGAACACAAAACACAATACCTCATGCGAGACTCAAATAGTGCAAAGTAAACTCTTCTCGCAGTATGCTCACCAAGATTTTGCCGAATAATTCTTAGAGCATAGCAGGCTGATAACAAGCCCTTCGACAACAGTTGAACATGCTCGGTCCATCTCAAGCCGGTGTCCACAGTTACACCCAAAAATCTAACATCAGTAGAAGCGGATAGAAGGCTGTCGTTAATAACAATATTAAGGCTCGTTTGTTGTTTATATAGTAAACTAGCTAGCCCGCGTTCCGCCTGGAACGCACCCCATTGAAAAAGTTGGTACGCCTAGCCCGCGATCCACCTTGGCCCGCGGTCACTATAGAAGATAAATACCCCTCAGGTAGCAATCCGCCCTTTCATCACGTAGAATAGATATGGGAATTTAGGATGAAGCTCAATTTTTTTTAAGTGTGGCTCTTTTCGAACAATTCGACGCTACGCGGTTTAATTAACTTTTGAAAACTCGCTAGAAATATATTTTTTATTTTTCTTAATTTTTTAATTTTTTTAATTTCAATTTTCTTTTTCAAATGCCCTCACTTTTTTAAAGAGAAGAGAGAACTCGACGCTACGCGTCTCCTTGAAAAAGATATGTAATTTTTTAATTTTCGAATCGTTCGCTGTTTTTTGGTTTTTTCTTTAAACGCGGTTTAACTTTGGAAAACTCCTAGCGGTAAATGTATTTCATTTTTTAATTTTTTTAATTTCAATTTTCCTATTCAAATGCCTTTCACTTTTAAACAGACTCGACGCTTCGCGTCTCGTCTTAGGGAACTCGACGCTACGCGTCTCGTTGGTAAAGATATGTAATTTCTTAATTTTTGAATTGTTCATTGTCTTTTGGTTTTTTCTTTAAACGGGGTTTAACTTTGGAAAACTCCTGGTGGTAAATATATTTAATTTTTTAATTTTTTAATTTCAATTTTCTTTTTCAAATGCCTTTCACTTTTAAACAGACTCGACGCTTCGCGTCTCGTCTTAGAGAACTCGACGCTACGCGTCTCGTTGAAAAAGATATGTAATTTATTAATTTTCGAATTGTTCATTGTTTTTTGGGTTTTTCTTTAAACGCGGTTTAACTTTAGAAAACTTCTGGCGGTAAATATATTTAATTTTTTCATTTTTCTTAATCTTTTAATTTTTTTAATTTCAATTTTCTTTTTCAAATGCCTTTCACTTTTAAACAGACTCGACGCTTCGCGTCTCGTTGAAAAAGATATGTAATTTCTTAATTTTCGAATTGTTCATTGTTTTTGGTTTTTTCTTTAAACGCGGTTTAACTTTAGAAAACTTCTGGCGGTAAATATATTTAATTTTTTAATTTTTTTTAATCTTTTAATTTTTTTAATTTCAATTTTCTTTTTCAAATGCCTTTCACTTTTAAACAGACTCGACGCTTCGCGTCTCGTTGAAAAAGATATGTAATTTCTTAATTTTGGAATTGTTCATTGTCTTTTGATTTTTCTTTAAACGCGGTTTAACTTTGGAAAACTCCTGGCGGTAAATATATTTAATCTTTTAATTTTTTTAATTTCAATTTTCTTTTTCAAATGCCTTTCACTTTTAAACAGACTCGACGCTTCGCGTCTCGTCTTAGAGAACTCGACGCTACGCGCCTCATTGAAAAAGATGTGTAATTTCTTAATTTTCGAATTGTTTGAATTTTCACGCTTCGTATTTTCCTTGCTCAAAAAAAACGCACACGCTGTATATATTTCAAATATTAAACGTGGAAATTACCAAAAATATTCGTATATGTGATACTTTAAATGAGTAATATACCGCACACACATAAATAATAAATTTTATCACGAATACAGCTCACAAACCCTCAATTTGGAATATTCTGGTCTGTTATTTCTTAATATTTGAATTAATTTTGCTTTTTTTTTCGAAACTCACTTAAAAAAACTCGAATCATACGCCGTAAATACAAAAAGATTAAAATAAAATGAAAAAGCAATTTAAAAAAATTACCACCAACTTGGGATTCGAACCGGGCACGTTCCCCGTTCGTAGCCGGCATTCGATGGGTTCACAGCATTACGCCAAACTCCCCGGTAGGAAGTGATGTTTAAAACGTGATTATAAACTATGGTTTATTTACCTTGACGTATACGTCTGACAGATGGATTATGATTTCGATCAAAACTGAACTAAAATAGGAGTTAATTTAAAAAATGTGGGTGCCAATAGCTAGATAGAGTGTACTTGCCTTTTTTAAGCTTCAAAATATTGTCAGAGTTTCCATTTGAATGATATTAACCTCTCCAATTGAGACGATGTGTACACTTTGGATTATACTTATACTTGGCATTTTAATGCGATTTTTCGCTTTGTTGACGGAGCTGATGTCAAAGTCTTTGTAAATTGTTAGTTTTCCGAACGACTTCGTGGCCCCATAAGCGACTATTCAGTGTAAAAGTGTGGATCTGACGTTTCAGAAATCGACCTAGAATTTACCACAGAACTGACCTAAAAGAGGGATTATTTTTAAAAATTGATGTACGAATAGCGATATAGAGGTGTACTTTCGGCTTTTCAAGCTCCAAATTCATCTGAGGGCTGGTGGATATTAACAGCGGCGGATCCGAATCCGAATGTGACAGCGTCCAAAATTCCATGTTATATCGCGATTAATAACACGTTTTCGCCCCCGTTTTTCTCGCTTTAGTGTCCACGATGCGTCTGTGATGACGATTACAAATTTCTCGAACCACTTTGCGCGTTTTTTTAACGAAATGCACGACGATGTAACGGACCTACATACTGTTGACACTGAAATTTATCGGCAACTGACGCACCTGTCAAAACGGTATGGGGCACTTTTTGCCAAAAACTTACTCCGACGCATTCGGTTATCGCGCGTTTTTTTACGTATTTCGCGCCGGTTTCTCGTCATTTTCCGATAAATGAGACTTCTCTGGTGACGTTCGGTGCGATACACGGGCGACTTCGTCGCCTTATTAACCACAGATCACCGTTCGAAATTGCGATATTTTGACAATTTGGACGCGTAATCTGACAATTCTCGTCGGCAATTTAGTGGGTATCAGTGGGCATTGGCTGCCCGTCGCCGAAATTCGGAGAAAATGTAAATTTCGAAAAAGATTTACGCGTTTTTCCGCTTTCAACAATGGAAAATGATTGGCGCGGCCGGGGGCGACGATCGATTCGCGCCTTTCAAAAATATCTCTTCTTTTACATAGCGCGCGTACGTGGAGAATATGCGTTGGAACCTTCCGGCAAGAGGCGTCTATAGCGGTAAATGGCGTACGTTCCACGGCCGCCTACATTGGCTGCCCGTTACCGAAATTCGGAGAAAATGGAAATTTCGAAAAAGATTTGCGCGTCTTTTCGCTTTCGACGACGGAAAGGGATACGCCTATGCAGCGCGAACGGGCGCGCTCCCTCTTTCCCCCCCTCTCCCCTCAATTAGCCCGTCCGTATAACGACGACAAATACCACCGATTTTTTTCGGGAGGCGTCTACAGCGCTAAATGGGGTACGCTCACATCTAGCGCTTTATTATTAGTACTAGCTAGCCCGCGTTCCGCCTGGAACGCACCCCATTGAAAAAGTTGGTACGCCTAGCCCGCGATCCACCTTGGCCCGCGGTCACTATAGAAGATAAATACCCCTCAGGTAGCAATCCGCCCTTTCATCACGTAGAATAGATATGGGAATTTAGGATGAAGCTCAATTTTTTTTAAGTGTGGCTCTTTTCGAACAATTCGACGCTACGCGGTTTAATTAACTTTCGAAAACTCGCTAGAAATATATTTTTTATTTTTCTTAATTTTTTAATTTTTTTAATTTCAATTTTCTTTTTCAAATGCCCTCACTTTTTTAAAGAGAAGAGAGAACTCGACGCTACGCGTCTCCTTGAAAAAGATATGTAATTTTTTAATTTTCGAATCGTTCGCTGTTTTTTGGTTTTTTCTTTAAACGCGGTTTAACTTTGGAAAACTCCTAGCGGTAAATGTATTTCATTTTTAATTTTTTTAATTTCAATTTTCCTATTCAAATGCCTTTCACTTTTAAACAGACTCGACGCTTCGCGTCTCGTCTTAGGGAACTCGACGCTACGCGTCTCGTTGGTAAAGATATGTAATTTCTTAATTTTTGAATTGTTCATTGTCTTTTGGTTTTTTCTTTAAACGGGGTTTAACTTTGGAAAACTCCTGGTGGTAAATATATTTAATTTTTTAATTTCAATTTTCTTTTTCAAATGCCTTTCACTTTTAAACAGACTCGACGCTTCGCGTCTCGTCTTAGAGAACTCGACGCTACGCGTCTCGTTGAAAAAGATATGTAATTTATTAATTTTCGAATTGTTCATTGTTTTTTGGGTTTTTCTTTAAACGCGGTTTAACTTTAGAAAACTTCTGGCGGTAAATATATTTAATTTTTTCATTTTTCTTAATCTTTTAATTTTTTTAATTTCAATTTTCTTTTTCAAATGCCTTTCACTTTTAAACAGACTCGACGCTTCGCGTCTCGTCTTAAAGAACTCGACGCTACGCGTCTCGTTGAAAAAGATATGTAATTTCTTAATTTTCGAATTGTTCATTGTTTTTTGGGTTTTTCTTTAAACGCGGTTTAACTTTAGAAAACTTCTGGCGGTAAATATATTTAATTTTTTCATTTTTCTTAATCTTTTAATTTTTTTAATTTCAATTTTCTTTTTCAAATGCCTTTCACTTTTAAACAGACTCGACGCTTCGCGTCTCGTCTTAGAGAACTCGACGCTACGCGTCTTGTTGAAAAAGATATGTAATTTATTAATTTTCGAATTGTTCATTGTTTTTTGGGTTTTTCTTTAAACGCGGTTTAACTTTAGAAAACTTCTGGCGGTAAATATATTTAATTTTTTCATTTTTCTTAATCTTTTAATTTTTTTAATTTCAATTTTCTTTTTCAAATGCCTTTCACTTTTAAACAGACTCGACGCTTCGCGTCTCGTCTTAGAGAACTCGACGCTACGCGTCTCGTTGAAAAAGATATGTAATTTATTAATTTTCGAATTGTTCATTGTTTTTTGGGTTTTTCTTTAAACGCGGTTTAACTTTAGAAAACTTCTGGCGGTAAATATATTTAATTTTTTCATTTTTCTTAATCTTTTAATTTTTTTAATTTCAATTTTCTTTTTCAAATGCCTTTCACTTTTAAACAGACTCGACGCTTCGCGTCTCGTCTTAGAGAACTCGACGCTACGCGCCTCATTGAAAAAGATGTGTAATTTCTTAATTTTCGAATTGTTTGAATTTTCACGCTTCGTATTTTCCTTGCTCAAAAAGACGCACACGCTGTATATATTTCAAATATTAAACGTGGAAATTACCAAAAATATTCGTATATGTGATACTTTAAATGAGTAATATACCGCACACACATAAATAATAAATTTTATCACGAATACAGCTCACAAACCCTCAATTTGGAATATTCTGGTCTGTTATTTCTTAATATTTGAATTAATTTTGCTTTTTTTTTCGAAACTCACTTAAAAAAACTCGAATCATACGCCGTAAATACAAAAAGATTAAAATAAAATGAAAAAGCAATTTAAAAAAATTACCACCAATTTGGGATGCGAACCGGGCACGTTCCCCGTTCGTAGCCGGCATTCGATGGGTTCACAGCATTACGCCAAACTCCCCGGTAGGAAGTGATGTTTAAAACGTGATTATAAACTATGGTTTATTTACCTTGACGTATACGTCTGACAGATGGATTATGATTTCGATCAAAACTGAACTAAAATAGGAGTTAATTTAAAAAATGTAGGTGCCAATAGCTAGATCGAGTGTACTTGCCTTTTTTAAGCTTCAAAATAATGTCAGAGTTTCCATTTGAATGATATTAACCTCTCCAATTGAGACGATGTGTACACTTTGGATTATACTTATACTTGGCATTTTAATGCGATTTTTCGCTTTGTTGACGGAGCTGATGTCAAAGTCTTTGTAAATTGTTAGTTTTCCGAACGACTTCGTGGCCCCATAAGCGACTATTCAGTGTAAAAGTGTGGATCTGACGTTTCAGAAATCGACCTAGAATTTACCACAGAACTGACCTAAAAGAGGGATTATTTTTAAAAATTGATGTACGAATAGCGATATAGAGGTGTACTTTCGGCTTTTCAAGCTCCAAATTCATCTGAGGGCTGCTGGATATTAACAGCGGCGGATCCGAATCCGAATGTGACAGCGTCCAAAATTCCATGTTATATCGCGATTAATAACACGTTTTCGCCCCCGTTTTTCTCGCTTTAGTGTCCACGATGCGTCTGTGATGACGATTACAAATTTCTCGAACCACTTTGCGCGTTTTTTTAACGAAATGCACGACGATGTAACGGACCTACATACTGTTGACACTGAAATTTATCGGCAACTGACGCACCTGTCAAAACGGTATGGGGCACTTTTTGCCAAAAACATACCCCGACGCATTCGGTTATCGCGCGTTCTTTTACGTATTTCGCGCCGGTTTCTCGTCATTTTCCGATAGATGAGACTTCTCTGGTGACGTTCGGTGCGATACACGGGCGACTTCGTCGCCTTATTAACCACAGATCACCGTTCGAAATTGCGATATTTTGACAATTCGGACGCGTAATCTGACAATTCTCCTAGGCAATTTAGTGGGTATCAGTGGGCATTGGCTGCCCGTCGCCGAAATTCGGAGAAAATGGAAATTTCGAAAAAGATTTACGCGTTTTTCCGCTTTCAACGATGGAAAGTGATCGGCGCGGCCGGGGGCGAGGATCGATTCGCGCCTTTCAAAAACATCTCTCCTTTTACATAGCGCGCGTACGTGGAGAATATGCGTTGGAACCTTCCGGCAAGAGGCGTCTATAGCGGTAAATGGCGTACGTTCCACGGCCGTCTACATTGGCTGCCCGTTACCGAAATTCGGAGAAAATGGAAATTTCGAAAAAGATTTGCGCGTCTTTTCGCTTTCGACGACGCAAAGGGATACGCCTATGCAGCGCGAACGGGCGCGCCCCATCTTCCCCCCCCTCTCCCCTCAATTAGCCCTTCCGTATAACGACGACAAATACCACCGATTTTTTTCGGGAGGCGTCTACAGCGCTAAATGGGGTACGCTCACATCTATCGCTTTATTATTAGTAACTAGAAAGCCGGTCGGGTTCACCCACCCAATTAATTAGTCGTTCGATGTCCACTGGCTGCACCAACTCTGCAGAAAGTAGAAAGCCAGCGCTCAACTTGCAACGCACCACTTGCGCCCCCACTCGGCAGACCAGCCGATCTGCTGTTGTGTTGACATTTGCGTCTGACTCGGCGAATGACAGATCTGTCAAAATGACATCGGGGATAACCATTTAAAACATACCGCTAAGGATTTATGTTTTGCGCGTTTTTAAAGCATGTTCGCTCCGGTTTTCTGCTCTTTTTAGTTAGAAGAGACTTCGCTGTTGGTCGATTGTCGATTTATCGGGCGAGTTGGCCGCCCTAGAAGGATCACTTTTCAGCCAAAGAATACATCTCTGTGGATCTGACGTTTTTCAAATAGACCTACAATTTACAACAGAAGTCGATTAGAATGCGCTAATTTATTAAGAATAGAGGCGTACCTACCGTATATCAAACTGCAAATTAATCTGAGAGCTTATAAATGTGCTCTCCTTAACATTAACAGCGGCAATTTCGATCCGAATATCATAGCTTCCTAAAGTGTTGATATATTCCGATTAATAACACACTTTCGCTTCGGCTTTCACTTCGTGCTTGGACATTTCACCAATTTTTCAAACCACCTTGTGGCTTTTCACTCCAAATTCATGTTTTAACGATCCGAAGACGTGCTGTCGTGTTGACATTTGCGGATCTGTCAAAATGACATCGGATAACCATGTAAAACATACTGCTAAGGATTTATATTTTGAGCGTTTCTTTCTGCATTTCGCTCCGGTTTTCTGCTCTTTTTAGTTAGAAGAGACTTCGGTGTTGGTCGATTGTCGGTCTCTCGAGCGAATTGGCCGCCCTAGAAGCACCACTTTTCAACGAAAGAATACATCTCTGTGGATCTGACGTTTTCCAAATAGACCTACAATTTACAACAGAAGTCGATTAGAATGCGGTAATTTGTTAAGAATGGAGGCGTACTTACCGGTTTTCAACCGTCAAATTTATCTGAGGGCTGCTGGATATTAACAGCGCGGATCCGAATGTGACAGCGTCCGAGATGCGATGTTTTATCGCGATTAATTACTCGTTTTCGCTTCCGTTTTTTCTCGCTTTGTGTCCACGATGCTTCTGTGATGACGATTACAAACTTCTCGAACCACATTGCGCGTTTTTTTTGTACGAAATGCACGACGATGTAACGGTCCTACATACTGTTGACAATGGAATTTATCGGCAACTGACGCATGTGTCAAAACGGTATAGGGCACTTTTTGCCAAAAACATACCCCGACGCATTCGGTTATCGCGCGTTCTTTTACGTATTTCGCGCCGGTTTCTCGTCATTTTCCGATAGATGAGACTTCCCTGCTGCCGTTCGGCGCGATACACGGGCGACTTCGTCGCCTTATTAATCACAGATCACCGTTCGAAATTGCGATATTTTGACAATTCGAACGCGTAATCTGACAATTCTCCTAGGCAATTTAGCGGGTATCAGTGGGCATTGGCTGCCCGTCGCCGAAATTCGGAGAAAATGGAAATTTCGAAAAAGATTTACGCGTTTTTCCGCTTTCAACAATGGAAAATGATCGGCGCGGCCGGGAGCGACGATCGATTCGCGCCTTTCAAAAACATCTCTTCTTTTACATAGCGCGCGTACGTGGAGAATATGCGTTGGAACCTTCCGGCAAGAGGCGTCTATAGCGGTAAATGGCGTACGTTCCACGGCCGTCTACATTGGCTGCCCGTTACCGAAATTCGGAGAAAATGGAAATTTCGAAAAAGATTTGCGCGTCTTTTCGCTTTCGACGACGGAAAGGGATACGCCTATGCAGAGCGAACGGGCGCGCCCCCTCTTTCGCCCCCGTTCCCCTCAATTAGCCCGTCCGTATAACGACGACAAATACCACCGAGTTTTTCAGGGGGTTCCGACACTACTCTTACCGGGCACGCCAAACGGATGCCTTTTATTAGTTATAACTAGAAAATCCGGCCGGTTCACCCACCCAATTAATTAGTCGTTCGATGTCCACTGGCTGCACCAACTCGATAGAAAGTAGAAGGTCAGCGTTCTACCTGGAACGCACCACTTGCGCCCCCACTCGGCAGACCAGCCAAACCGTACCATTCTCCGCTGACACGACATGCTTGCCATCATAACATTTATTGAGATACCAATCTATAGATTGTGGTTGTCGTTTACGCTTTTAATAGAATTAAACCTTTTATATTTTGAATTTTCAGTTTGTTTTGATTTCTATTTCGGTATTTTCAATTTTATTATTTTACTGTTCGCATATTGTTCTTCGTTTATGTGCTAGGGTTTTTAGTGTGGTATCGTTTTAAGTCATACTTACTTTTTGAAATGGTTTTATTAATTTTTAAATTATTCTTGCCGTTTTATAGAAATGGTTCTTAATATTTCGTGCTTAATATATTTTGTTTTGACTGTTGCAATCTAAATTGAAAATTGTTAAAATTGTTAATTTAGGTTTGAATTTTTTTATACTTATCACATACAAAATTGGTAGGAACATGTAATTACAAAAGATAATGTCGCCTTTACCATTATCAAATCCACGGACTAATATTTACTTTGAACAGTTTAGTGTTTTGATCGTAATTATAAATTAAATGTGTGTGTGTGTGTGTTAAATTAAATGGTATTGCAATTTTATGACACTCTATACGCATGTGCATACATTTCTCTGTATAAGATTTCATCGCGAATACAATTGCCAGATACTAAATTGTGAATATCTTGGACGCTATTGAATACGTGATAAATATTATTTAAATTATATATATAACTTGTGTTCTATGAAATATGATGTTAAAAAGTGAACTCGCTATCGATAAACATTCGATCAACTGAACGTGCCTAACATTAGGCAATGTTATTTACTTGTCAAACGTGACAGGAGAAATTCTGTTAGTGATTATTGTTATACTAAACTACTTTATGTATGATTATGGTTCTATATTTGACCTCTTAACTTTTGATAGTAATACTTGAAAAGCCCTTCGATGTTTTCACTTACCAATAGGTACCGAATTTTGTTTTTATATGTCTACGGTACACCGTTTGTCGACAAATGAGATTCCATTTTTACTTTTAGGATATTTTTACAGTAATATTTGATATAGTAAGTTATCAATGATTATATATCATGCGATACATATTGTATATATATATATAGAGAGATTGCTGTGCTTTTACCGAACCCAACCGCATCTAAATACCAACCTTGGTGCTGAATTTCAGAAGTGGCGCTGTAGTTTTGAAAATCGCTAGTGTGCCAGTGAATTATTGTACTTTTAGTTACATAACGGTGTATTTATCTGTGCTAAACGCATTTAGAAATCAATAAAATGAATATTTCGTATAGTAAGTTTGCGGTTTTCTTTCTTTTTCAATTAGAGTCCATCGAATTTTATATAAGATTAGTTTATGGTTATAGTCGCACGCTTCAGATTATAAAATACCTTCAGAGCGTTATGTGTATCGACCTCGTATGGGATATTGTGCTGGTGCGATAAGGAATTTTTTAATGACAGACACAATATACTGGTTCGTTTATAAATGCCTTTATTTATGAATTACTGGAATTCATAGTGAGTAATGTAGTTAACTACTCTTGAAATTAGCAAAATAGGAGAGAATGTGTCTAAATTTCCAGCTCCCATATACAGAAATGGTTCGACGGTTATGTAATTATAATAAATGATATTCTCGGTGCGACTGTCTGTGATGATGCCTGAAACAGACATTATTGGGTATTTCCACCTAAAAAGCCCTTATATACTGTAATGCCTACCGTAACGGGCAAGAATTTGTGTACTCTTTGTATGCCGCATACTTTTATTTCCTGTTTTTATTAATCCGTGTGGGGTACAGTAATTGAAAAATCCTTATCCACCATCTCTCTCGTAATAATGAATGGGTATCAATTGATTTCTTGTATATAACCTATCTAGCGACATGGCTTGGTATCTGAATGGGATAAATAACCTAAAAATATGAAAACGGTCGAAAATAATGATCTGATAACGCTGGAAAATAATATCACATCGTTCTTTCGGCCTTTAATAAGTACGAATGTAGGAGGGTCGTGTTTTGAAAGCCCAACAATTTTCACACAATCTAACAACAGTTGACAATTAAGTTTATGGCAGATGTAAATTTCAGTGTGTAAACAGCGCGGGTGGTGTTCGCCATTTTATCACACGACATGCTTGCCATCATAACATTTATTGAGCTACCAATGTATAGATTGTGGTCGTCGTTTACGCTTTTAATAGAATGAAACCTTTTATATTTTTTTTATAATTTGAATTTTCTGTTTGCTTTGGACTGTATTTTTGTCGTTTGTCAATTTATTATTTTAATTTTTCCATATTATTCTTCGTTTACGTGCTAGGGATTTTTAGTGTGCTAGGGTTTTTAGTCATACTTACTTTTTGAAATACTCTTATTAATTTTTAAATTATCCTTGCTGTTTTATAAGAATTGTTCTTATTTTTTGTCCTTAATATATATTGTTTTGTCTGTTGCAATCTAAATTGAACACTGTTAATCGTCCCTGTTTAGATATAGTTGATTAATGTTGTTATTGTTATATTTATTTTTATAAATCAAGTGTTCTGGATGTTTGTTAGAATCGGAAATAAGAGTTCGTTTGTTTATTTGTTATTAAACATAACAAAATGGATGGACCCGCCGATAACGACGCCCACGTAAGTATTGTATTCTTTCTTTCTTTTTATTATTTTTATTTTATGTATATGGAAATTATTCATTTAATGCGATAATGTCGTTTAGCTTTCGTTAATGTATAGTTTTGCAGTGGGCGTTTTTTTTTTTAAACGTAATGATTTATCTTTTCTGTTATATTCAGATTGCAAAGAAAATGGAGACATTAAATGTAGCGGAAGAGGCCGCGGCCCCGGCGGTGGAGGAACCGGCGCCTCCTCCACCGCCCAAACAGGGCGTTAAAAGAAAAAGGTAAGACGGTACATATATATTTCGTATCATTTTAATTTTTTTTTTTATCGCAGACCCTCGAAGAGCGATGAGCCTGTCCAGGCGGGCAAGAAAACGCTGACGTTTTCGCGGTGTACGGTTCATATTCACCAATATTAGTGATAATCACTAATATTGGCGAATATGAACCGTACATTCGTCGGTGTAATTCGTCGTTAAAATGTAAGTTTATCGACGTATGTATATTCTCATATGTATTTAATAAATTATGGTTTTTGTAATTTTTTTCAGATTAATAAATGGCGTTGTATATTTAATTTGTATTTTTATTTGTGAATGTTTTCGTTTTGATAAATCTTATTTGTATTTAAAATTTATTGAAAAACAATTGTACTTCTTCAAAGTTATTTGGATAATATAGCAGATTATACTTGTAAATATAATTTTAATGTTTTGATATTTTTTTTTCTACATATTGTTATTAATCTAACTGCTAGTCTAACATAATGATTTGCAGGCTTTGTTATAAGTCACGGGGTCGTGAGTTTAGTTTTCCTCAGAATTAACTATGATATTTGTTTCGCTTGGGAATTGGAATATTAATTAGGAATGTTTCGACCCTGTGGGGATGTCTCATAAGCATCCATCGTTTGGATATATTGAATTGAGTGAATTAGGTTGATGTTTTTTATTAAACGGTACTATTTATATTTAATCTGTAATATTTTCAATCTTCTTGTTTAATTTATTTCAAGTTGGAGCCATATTAATATTCTAAATTGCGTTGAAATGAAAAATTCCTTTCTTATACTGTCGCCATTAGTTGACGGTAATTATTTTCATAAATGCTATACTTAAGTGTAAAGTATTCGGTAAAATAGTAATAAAAACATGTGTTTTTGCAATATTTTTTTTATTAAAGTACTAATTACAATCGATTTAATAATAAGAAATTAATATAAGAGAGATATAAGTAATAAGGCTTTTTATTTCACTAATGAAATTAGTTATGATTGTAAGATTGAATTAGATATGAAATTATAAAGGGAAATGTTAACATATATTCATAGTTATTGAAAATTGACAATTGTATGTTAAATTTTAATATTATTACTAAACAGTATTATATACATTTGGTAATTCGGAAGAATTAATGCGATGAAAGTAATGTTTAAATGAATATATACATTGATTGAAGTAAGTATCATATATAGTTTATACAATATGAAATAAATAAATCGTCATTAAAAAGTACAATTTATAAAGGAGTTCTTAGATTAGTTTAGTTTTAAAATATACTTCACAAACATATAGAATGTAAATTGTTATGAATGTGATAAATTTTCGAAATTTAGATTATTTAGAAATTATACTTTTCTAATGTATTACATAATTATGGTAATGTTGATAATTTTTAGATTTAACAGTGTCAACAGAGATGATCAAATAATGTTCGATAAAATAGTTAATCATTATATATTATTATAGTTTGAAAGAAAGCGAACTACTATTTTAGGGAATATTATTTGTTAGTTACTACACATCATATATTGTGTTTGTTATATAACATTTACAATAAACAAACTTGCATTACCACGCTGACTGCCGTATAACTGGTATAATTTCCTCATGTGTTTTGTTTCTCAGATTTTATGAAATATTGTATGATTCGTCTTACATGAAATAAGATAACTATATAGTGTGGCGTAGGATCCACTGAAAATATAAATATTCGAACAGTCAACGTGTTAAAATTGTTATCGTTTACAATTGCTATACAAAAAAATCTAAGAAAAATATATTATAGTAATAACTTTTGAATGTTAAGATCTAGAAATATGTTTCTGAAAATAAGAAATAAATTTGTCATTGTCTGTAGGGAATAGTAATTTTTACCCAATTTAGCGTTCTCCTCTTTTCAATTTCGCAGGACTCGATTCTGTGGTTTTTTCTTTTTTATGAAGACCGTTTTTTCTTATTTTAAACTCAATTAGTTAGTGCTGTCTATTTTCTGATGTCATGTCGTCATTGTATCGATTTAAAGGTGAAGTAATACTTTTTTTTTCTGTTTGTTCTTTTTGTATTCAATACGGAGAATGTTGCAAGTTGCTTCTTTTGGTTATTCTTCTGTCGATTTGTAAGATTCCATCCAATGTGTTTTATCTCCTAATGCGTTGTCGTCATCGAACTGATCTAAAGGAAAAATAGTGTATAAATATATAACTGTAAGTTTTTTATTGAATGTTAAGATCTAGAAATATGTTTCTGAAAATAAGAAATAAATTTGTTATTGTCTGTTTAAAGGGAATAGGAATTTTTACCTAATTTAGCGTTCTCCTCTTTTGAATTTCGCAGGACTCGATTCTGTTATTTTTTCTTTTTTATGAAGACCGTTATTTTCTATTTTAAACTCAATTAGTTAGTGCTGTCTATTTTCTGATGCCGTGTCGTCATTGTATTGATTTAAAGGTGAAGTAATACTTTTTTTTTCTGTTTGTTCTTTTTGTATTCAATACGGAGAATGTTGCAAGTTGCTTCTTTTGGTTATTCTTCTGTCGATTTGTAAGATTCCATCCAATGTGTTTTATCTCCTAATGCGTTGTCGTCATCGAACTGATCTAAAGGAAAAATAGTGTATAAATATATATAACTGTCAGTTTTTTATTGAATGTATTTTTTTTTAATGTTAAGATGTAGAAATATGTTTCTGAAAATAAGAAATAAATTTGTCATTGTCTGTTTAAAGGGAATAGGAATTTTTACCTAATTTAGCGTTTTCCTCTTTTGAATTTCGCAGGACTCGATTATGTTGTTTTTTCTTTTTTATGAAGACCGTTTTTTTTTCTATTTAAAATTCAATTAGTTAGTGCTGTCTATTTTCTGATGCCGTGTCGTCATTGTATCGATTTAAAGGTGAAGTAATACTTTTTTTTTCTGTTTCTCTTTTTGTATTCAATACGGAGAATGTTGCAAGTTGCTTCTTTTGGTTATTCTTCTGTCGATTCGTAAGATTCCATCCAATGTGTTTTATCTCCTAATGCGTTGTCGTCATCGAACTGATCTAAATGAAAAATAGTGTATAAATATATATAACTGTCAGTCTTTTATTGAATGTATTTTTTTTAATGTGCATACGGATATAAATCAAACATTATATGGTGTATAATTTAAATTTTATTCACCTGTTTAAACGTTCCTGTTTGATATCGTGTGTAATTTTTTTGTTTTCGATATGTGTTGTGGTGCTTATTGGATTGGTATTTTTTTATATATTACATTTATTAATAATTCACGTAGGTATTTGAAATAACAATAATAATATTTGATATAAATACCGTAATTGTGTAAAATATCTATTAAGAGTGTGAAAGTTAATCATACCTCCAATCTATTTTTTTCCCGCTGCAGGCAAACCATGAAGTGTAATTTGTTGACTGCTTTACTTTTATGTGTTTCTTGTAGTATATGTCTGCGTTGAGGAATGGAAATAAATGTGATCCGATTTAGCATTATATATAGGATCTATGATATGAAATAAAATAAGATGTTATTAGTTTATTGACATTGGTTGTTTATGACACAGCTTACTCTCTGTGTTTGGCGATCAAAATACTGTTTCCATCACAATTAGTTGAGCGTTTTCCATATTTTGATATTGCAAAGAGTTTAAGTTAATTTTGATAAAATGAAAAGTTTACATTTACTTTGTAATAGTACAAAATTATTGAAGGTGTTTTTTTTTTTTTTACTCTGTTGTTAAATATATTTTTTTTTGTTATTGTTGAAAGTTTATCGCAATTTTTATAGTTTTTACAACTGATAAATAGTAAAATACGGTTTTTTTTTTTAATTTGAGTTTTTATATAGTTTACATTTTGAGATGTAGGTCAAAATGAAGATTTGTAATTTTTAATATTGCCATTATTTAATGAAAAATAATGTAACACCATGTGTGTGCGTGAATACACGGAGATCACGATTGCCTGCTCGTGCCAATAAAGGCCCGTTCCCTTTTCGGTGAAATTGCGTTTTTTTCCAACCACTCTTATCTAATTGCAAGATCGGAGGTTAGATTGCAATAGCTGGCGCACATTTTCTCACTATCTCTGGTGCACAATTGGAAAAATTCCAATATTCTTACATATTATATATATATATATATATATATATTACGGCTTTGAAAAATTACAAAATTTCGTCGTATACGATATTTCGCGTATACGATGCGTTGCTGTTTGCAACTAATCTGCCTTGATTTGTCGTCTCAGCGACAAAAACAAACACGTTACTGAACTTTCTAGCGCGCGAGAATGCAACGTAAAGTTGCCCGTGCTGAAAGACAGGATTCATTAAACAGATGCCTACCGTATCGAAAGTTTGGCCCTGTCCTTTGTTTATCGTAAGTGCGTACGCTGGTTTCACTGGGAACTGGCGTCGTCTTAGGATGAAAGGTAGTGTTACTTCTCCCTCGGACGTAAAGTCGACACGTGGGATGAAAATTCGCTTACCGGACAGTCGTCCATCTTTATCGAGTGCTTCTGCGTCGATATAATGGTCTCCTAGTTTCCTAATTAACAATCGTGTTCCGTTACAAAGATTATTTCGTAAGTCTAGATTTTTCAACAGCATAATTAGGCTAAGTTCCTTCAGACGTAAACGGCTGGGAGGAAAACCGGATGGATTCAGATTGTTCAAGAATTCCATGGTGAAGTTTTCAGCTTCATTTTCTCTCTCGGCAACGATTGAATCGGCGCCTACGTAGATCCGTTCGGGAGTACCTTGGATCGTATCCAACACCTTGTTGTTAATTTCTTGACAGCAATTGTTGAGCGGGCTCAAAATGGCCTTGTTCGGTACGTCTCCTGCTCGTACCTGACCGAAAACTTTGCGGATCAGTTCGTCTAAACTGTCCACCACACATCTGTCGGGGATTCGTATGATGCCTCGATTATTGGCTTGTGGAACTTCGTCAGCCTGTAACGTACCATTCCCCAGTCTATCTAACCACGAAATGAATTCTACTTCGTCGGGTTGCACTCGCATATTGATACGTAGTTTTAGTTCCTCGAAGAGTTGCCAGTGCTGGCTACTTTTGACGGAAGCCTGCACAATATTTGTTCGGTCACTTCCTATCACGATTGGCAGACATTGCTTGAAGTCGCCTCCGACAATTACAATCTTTCCGCCAAAAGGTCTATCATCCGCGCAAAGAAACCGAAGACTTTTCTCTACAGCGTCGAAAGCCAATCTACTGGCCATACTGACTTCGTCGAAAATTAAGAGCTTCGCTTCTCTAATAAACGCTGCTTCTGCCGACTGAAATCTAATGGATGACGTAGAAGTCTCCACTATGCGAAGCGGTAACCTGAAAGTACTATGCACCGTCTTGCCACTTCTCAATAGCGCTGAAGCCAGTCCTGTCCAAGCTACAGCTAGTGCCTTGAAGTTTCGTGCGTGTACGCACGTGATTAAGGTGTTGTACAGGAATGTCTTACCCGTACCGGCTGCACCACTTACGAAGAATAATCGTCTCCGTTCGGTATCGTCGTCCATGGCTCTGGTAACTAAGTCATAGACGTTACGTTGATCAACGTTGAGACGTTGTAACATGTGTTCGCTTTCACGTTGGATGTCCGCCATATCGATTGGACCGTCCTCCTCGGCCGGTTCGTAAGCGGGAAGATCTGGTAAACCAAAATCTGTTAATCTTTTACCACTCACCAAAAGGATCGATTGAATCCTTGTTAGAGCGGCGTTCTCGGCTTGTTCCTCGTCGAATCGTCGAAGAAAGTCTTCCATCATGTGGCGACGGAAGTTTTGCCATATTGCAGGAGGATCTTCAACCGTACCAAAAATCAGGATGTAGGCGAACATCCTTCGTAATTGGTTCGGCATCTCCCGCTGTGCCGCCTCGTTGAGGCTGCGGAACCATTCTCTGTCCTCTTGGAGTAGATTCCGTAGTCTGCAAGCTTCCAGGAACGTTTCGCACACTACTCCGTTCACGGTTTTAATATCATCAAACGACGTGGCACCTCTGATCTGTAACAGAAGCAGTCGAAGATAATATAATTCTCCATTGCGAATGGAAACGTTAAATATTCTCGGAACGATCGGTTTAGGCGTTCTTTGCCGTCGCTTCCAGCGTTTCGTGCCGTTGTCCCAGACATAATGCAGCGGGAATTCGCCGTATAGTAATTCTCTCGCCTCAGGTTCCCTTCTATTGGTTTCAAACCATTGAAGGAGACGCGTGGTCGGCTCAGCATTGGCTACGATTTGTTCTTCACCGTTACGGAAGAGAACCTGCTGCCTGCCTTCTAAATGAATTGGCAACCTGTTGAATTTAATTTAACAATCGATTAGTTTTATTTGCATAGAAAATGTAGCTATAAAATTAATGTACGCAAAAAGAATTGCATTATTATTATTATTGTAACGTTCAATATGTTACGGATGTTATCGTTAATAATATATCAGTGAAAATATAAATGTCGTGGTATTTGGTATCTATCCATTGTTTATATTTTTTTTTGTATTGTTTGAAATAATATAAATTCTATGATTAGGAATATGATGGTTTTTATAAAGAAATAATTGTTAGAAGGTAGTAGAAATAAATTTTTTTATTCTTTTAGGGGAATGACCGTAAAAATGTAATGTAAAGTTTTAAAAAAATTTTGTTTTATTCTGCGGTAATCCAAGATTAAATCAACAGCAACAACGCATATTTTTCTGTATGTTATATTTCGCGTAAAACTTTATAATTCACAATATCGTATTTGTTTTTTTTTTTATAATGTAAATTGAAATTTTTATTTGCATTATGAAATTGAGATTTTTTTTAACAATGATGATGTTGTGTCGGAAGTTTTGAACAATTCGAATAACCGAAACTTGTATGTGAGATTGTCATGGTAGTTTAACTGAGAAATTGATTAGCTATTGAAGGAAATATTGAAAGTGTTTGTAAGTGAAACTGTATCTGACCGTTATTGATTTCGTTTACGATTACAATATTTTGTTTTTAGATGATTATATCACTATAGACAAAATTTGGTTTGATTAATAATGATTGATATTTACAATCTCATTGCGATAAGTTTTTAATTAATTATTGTAACGGTTTCAAATTTATTTCGTATAATAATATTCCTTTTCCACGAATATTGGCACGTGTCAGTTCGAAGTGATAATTTTTTTTTTTTTTGTATCGATCGACATTGAAAATACAATTTCAAATTTGCAATATAGAAATGAATTTATGATTAATTTTTACTTGTTTTTACTTACTTAAGGCGAAATAAGCAATGGCAATAATGCTTACCTTTCCACATGGTGAGACATTTGATGGAAAGGTATGCTCAATAAATGCCACGAGGCTTCAGGCGCGGTAATGTAGCGCCCATTTAAATACGAATTAATTTCGTTATGTTCCAAAGCTCCGGCAGGATTTTGTTCCTCTATGCGGATCAAAGCTTGGTCTACGGACTTAAAAAAATATTTAAATAAATATTTTACACATCCAACGGTTGTGCATATCTCCACGTTGATATGCGTCCTGTATTTTAGCAGTAAATACGGGTTGTACGGCACAACGAATTCGTTTTCCACGTGGTGAACGGTATTATTCCTTCGGAGTTCTACCGTTCTGCCGTCCCTTCTCCGCCTATAGGTTACGCGCCCATTGCGAATATTAGTATTATTACAATAATACTTTGGAAACCTCCTAAAACAAACGCCATCTTGCATACATACAGCATTAGGATTATAAGCGCCACACGGGCTGTGCAAATTATGAGTAGCCACTAAATTTAGCAGATCCCCTTCAGCCGGGTCGGGTAGTTCGGCTGATATTAGTTGATCGATGCGGTCGGCATTTAGCGGTTGATCTTGTGGTCTTAACGTGATAAGAATGTGAGCGTGTGGTAACCCGCGCTTCTGAAACTCGATCACGCAAAGGTGGGCAATCGGCACGCCCATCACATGGCGTTGAACCAAATCCTCCATAAGCTGTTCCAGCTTCATCTGAAACACACGACAAATCAATAAAGGATGATTTGACGGCTCGTCATTGAGCGGAATGTTCTCTAGGATCTCCGGCCATTTCGGATTACACGTCATCGTTATAAATAACGACGGATAACCTACAACGTTTACTATAGCCATTGCATCTTGGTAGCGCTGCGCCTGAGATCGGGGACCCAAATTGAATGTCGATGGGAGAACGACTATTCTTCCAAAAGGTACGTCTCGATTCACAGCGGCGTTTCGCACGAAATCGGCCAGACCTTCGTACTCTTCAGCGCGCATCTGATCTTGATGCGTACGGAAGTACTGCAAGCGATTCGCTTCCACTTTCAGGTACGCACAAACCACAAATTTTTGCATTAGTTTTCCAGCGAACCTAAAAACATTGAATGCGCCCGCGTCGTCTCCGATGCGGTGCGCCAAAAGGTAAGCATAATATTGACATAGGCTTACGCGCGTCCGGTGTCGACCTGGGCGGTTGTCGTTCAGTGGAATGTCCATTCTCCATCCCAGTGCTCCGGTAGGAAAGAGTAGTGGAAAACTTAACGGATCGCAGTATTCGCTTTCCAAACTTATATCTCGGAATGCATTGTCCTCGTTCGTTAGGAAGACCTTCATTCTCGGATCGGGCATCTGAGCTTCGTTGCACTCGTAGATAGCCGCGACTTCGTTTACCTCGATGGGATCCATCTCTCTGGCGTGTCGGTCGCGCCGTTGAGCGACGAATTCGAGGTACACTCGGGGAAGGGGGCCTTCTGGATTCTGTCGTCTCTGTTCCTGGTAAACACGGTACAGATGTCGGTACTGCCTGGCGAAAGGATTGACATTGTGGAGAATGTCGCTCAACGTTCGCATCAAGTCGGGATGAACGTTGAAATGCGCAGCATCGTCCATCCTTTGACGGGCAGCCTCTTCGGGATTCAGGAAATACAATGGTCCACACCTGTAACGGTCCCGGTTGACATTCACATCGGTATAGTGATGATAGATCTGTCCTTGAATCGCATACACGTAAGGTCCTCTCCCAGGAAGATCTCTTAAGTTGGCCTGTACGCTGGCAAACTGAAAGCAATTATTGTATACAATAATATTCTTTTTAAATTCGCGGGACGAAACGTGTCGACCCGTGAACAGTTCTCGCAGTACTCGCGGGAACTCTTGTTGCGGTCGCGGAAGTGATACTGTACCGTTGGCGCAACACTTAGTGTAAACGCCTGCCGTTGTTCGCTCACGGACGAAAAACCTGGCGTGACAATGACGACATTCGCCTACCATCTGTCCAAGATGTACGACCTGACCTTGACGCCGTGTGGCCTCCAAGTATGTCGGTAGTTGTCCGTCGTTATTTCGCAGCCTTTCCACGTCCACTTGAACGTCTGCTTGCTCAATGACGTCCTGATTCCTGGCATTCGCCATTCTATTACGCCTCCTTTCGTCATTGAAGTCGATCGGTAGGGCGGCAATTTGAACTGGAGCGTACATGTCCAATCCTTCAGCATCGTCCCATTCGTTTTGGACCTCGTTCACGAAGATTCTTATCTCCTCGTCTAAATTTGGAGAATCTGCTCTCTGCTGAGATATGGCCATCGGTTCATCATTTGAAGGTACCTCCAAACGTTGACTGATGGCATTGTCGGGCAATTCCTGTTGTCCAGCATTGTCCTCGACTACCCTCCGTGGTCGTTTCGACGGCGGATTCGCTTCATCGTCATCTGACGAATCTGAAATATTTATTTATTATATAATATTTAATCATTTTAACTATATTCTGTTCCCGTAATGAATGTCGTTCATATTGCATCGTATAATAGAAAAAGATTCACAAATGTTAATCGATGATCGTATAATCGTAATGTTAGATTATGAAATTGTCATAGCAATAGCAACATACGTTTTGAATGTTTCTTTTGCGATTTCTATATTTATTCATATATAAGCAATAAGTCAGACTACATATGTAATATTGCATCGATGATCATTGCTGAAATTGCAGTGACAATATTGAAGGTTGTATTTTATAGTTAAATGTCATTAGCTCAGGTTCGTGTTTGCAATTTAAATTTTATTGGCTAAATAGAATATTTTCGCGTGTGTACTTTTGTCCCATTCATCAATCACTTTTAAATTGCATTTTTTGCGCATATCTTATGTAATGCTGCATTTGTCCATTGGATGTATGGCAAAATTAAGTAACCATAATAATGGATTGGCGGTGTATTTTTAGAAAAATTTATATAATTTGCATTATTTACGTTTACATTCACAGTTAACTTACCCGAATAGACCTGCGGTGGTTGTTGGATGTTCGCCGCAGGGAATGCGATCGGTATTTCTTCTGGAACTTGTTCTCGGGGCCTCTCATTGCCGATTCCAGAAGCGTTATTATCACTAATAACTACCGTCTGATCAAACATTCTAGTGATGCTGGATTCGCCATTCGTTGACGTATTTGGAACGATTGCGTTTTGAGCAACTTCCATTTCTACAACTACAACGTTGTCGTGCCGTTGTAGCTCTTGAGAGGCCGGGTCGTTCGCTGTACCTTAGATTGTTGAAGCATAAGAATTGTACATTTGAAAATGTTTTATATATATATATATTTTTTTTTTATTTAGTAATTCAATGATTATAAGAAACACATACAACGATTTTCCTTTTTCTGTGTTGGAAAACAAAAGTTTTAATTTTGAAAGAAGAAACCATTATCGATATTTGATTTATTTTTTATTGAGTGGTTTTTTTTTTAGTTACATACCATATATGCTACGAAAGAAAATGTTGAATTTTTACATGGTGTATTAATTGAAAAATACTAATTTCATTATATGTTAGGGTGAGGAAGTAAATCAAGTTTGATTTTTTTGTGTTTATAGAAAACTGTATCGTTCAACGTGGCAAATGTGTGCGATATAAGTCATGCTTTGACGTACAATACAGGGATGCTTATAGCGTGCAATCTCTTACCCAATATAGAAGTGCTGTTTTGGGTAATTAATTAGTTTTAGAACTGTTTCTTTCGAAATATTTTTTATTTGATTATTTAACATATGTATGAATTGAAATAAACGTTACTATATTAACATATATATATGTTTAATGTTTCAGGGGATATTTGAAAAGTATTTGCTATACGCCCAGTAAATAAACGCAAGTAAAATCATTTCAAAATACAATAACATTAGCAGAACATGGACCATTGAACAAATCACTTACTTCAAAAAAACGTAAATTGTTTTTAATAAAGCCACTGTATTGTTATTTGACGTAACATACAAAAATATTAATGGCATTAATTCCATATTTATATATATATGGATTTGTACTTTTGTATTAATTCGGCTCTTTATCTGATAGTTTATTCTTTTTTTGTGAAAAGTTTAAAGAAACTTGTAATCATTTGTAAACGTATTTAGAATTTATATGAAATCTAGTAGTATAATTTCTAATGTGAACAATGTTTTCTTGTTTGATGAAAATATCCTATTTAAATATTAAATTTTTTTTTTGAAAAGTGCTATTTCCAGGTTATCATCGACGCGATTTTCGCGTTTATTACGTGTGGTACTGGTAGTCTGAACGAACAGTTACTAAAAGTAACGGTGAAAATAGGCGCGAAATATGAACTTACATACTAAATTACCCAGCTGCCATCCCATTTACTTCCCTGAACCGCGTTGGTATGTGACTCGGCTAATCCAGCCTGTAATTTAAGCAACCATTTTAACTTGTAATTATCCAAGTCACACACCAACGCAGTTCAGGGAAGTAAATGTGGATGGCAGGTAGGTAATTTAGTATGTAAGTTTGTATTTCGCGCATATTTTCGGCGTTACTTTTAGTAACTTTTCGTTCAGACCACCAGTACCACACGTAATAGACGTCAAAATTGCGTCGAGGATACCTTGGATATAGTACTATTCAAACACCGTTTTTGGTACTTTCTTTTCATTGTTGCACATAATGAATGCTCCAATCCGACTTCATACCGAACATAAATCAAATGAAACAGTACATTTTTTGTAGCGATGACGCAATCAATGAACTTCTTTGCAACAGATCACAAATTGTCTGTGTAAATATCGTGAATATAGTTTGCAAAAGAAATCATCTTATTTGATAAATAGAAATGGAATAAAATGTATGTATTTCTATAACACATAACCTCTTCACATTTACATACATCTATGAGATAATAATGCACATCAAAAATATTAAAAGTAATTACCTTGTGTAGGTATTCCCTGTGTTCCTTGAGGCTGCCGTCGCCTATGGCCACTCGCCCAACGACCCTTTCGCGATGTTAATTTGCTCTTTCCTCTTTTCGGCATCGTACACAACTTCAACAAAGCGTATAAACAAACTTAAATATATTTGTTATATGATATGGGCATAAATACTTACGTGTAGTTTTATAGGAAACTATATTATTAATTATTAATAAATATATAGATCTGGTATTTTCGTTTAGTACCTATGCGTCGTAACAACACGTTGTAGGTATAAATATTTTAATAAATTTCAATTTGGTCGCGACCGACGCTATCAACTATAGCAGTCACTTGTTGAAAATTGACATAACGCCAGCTAAATAGATTTATAATATTCTCGGTGACAATACGCAAGCGTGTATCGTTGGTTGCATAAGACTACAGCAATGATCGAAACATGAACTTAAATGTCGTTTACTATTAATGAAAATTATGAGTAGATTTTTGAAATGTAAATGTAAAGAAATATGCTGAGGAAGTGTTTTACACATAACTCAAAATACTGTAAAATTATTTTTTGTGGTTGGTCTGCCTGATATGTCAACGGTCTTGTGTGAATAATAATAGGTTACTTGTAGTTCTGTCAAATGATATTGTCTCCGCGTAAACTCTAATACATACTGAAACGTTAGGTATTTTAATAGAGAGAATCCGATTCGATTCACATATGCATACATTTCACTATTAATAAACATTCGCGTACGCTTTTAACAACAGCTAATAGGTAAAAGATATCTAACCTCAGTTATCGTTTATTATAAACCAATGTGTTGTAGAAGAAAATCTAAGAAAATGTAAATGGGGCCATATATCCTGGCATCTGTATGATATAGTTTGCAGTTGATTGGTGTTGCTGTTTAAGTGGAAAGAATTATCGAGGAGGAGGTTCTGTCGTGTAGATTCTGTCACTGGAAAAATCTATTAAATCGTCTTGTTGTGCGTGTCTAAATTTCCAGCCCACGTTATGTGCGAATTGATGATATCCTTGGTGCCGCTGTCTGTGATGATCTCAATAAATTTTGGCAGTGCGAAGAAATATCGAAACATATTGCGGAAGTTATTTGCACATGATGTGCCAGTGAGAATATCTATAAATTCGTTGTGTTCATAAAATGTATTGATCGAGTGGTTGCAATAAAATCAGTGTGTGCAATTTTTATATTTGCACTTTAAAACGTAAACCTGAGCATTTAATGAGCGGCAGAACTAAAAATTGATAACTAAGAAATGTAACGACAATAGTGATAATATATAACTTTATTTCATCGATCTTTACAGAGAATCGCTAGATGTCTGTCAATTTGTTAAATATATAGAGAACCTGGTTTGACATTTCATATTTGACCTTGAAGAAACCGAAATGTCGTTGAGTTTTATCTATTAATATTGTGTGTTAAAAATGTTAAGAAAATCATCAGGGTGAACACCAATCCCAATCTATTACCATTAGATTTCTGAATATATGGGAAGATATTTTCAAAACCTTCGATCAATTTCAATTCCATCGAACAATATTCTCTCCATCGTAATTGTAATTTATAACTGGTAAGTGCGAAATTATAAGATATAGGTACTCATTCATTCGATAAAACTTGATTTATTAACGGACATGTTACATATGAAATAGCAGAGAGCGTGTCTAAACGGTTATGTGATACTTGCTGATATTCTTGGTGCGGCTGTCTGTGATGATGCCTGAAACACATATTATTACATACTTCCACCGAGAAACCCTTTATAAACTGTGATTATCACCTTTGAAAGTACACATCTATGAGGATATAACCTTTCCGATTGTTGGGATATGTATAGTCCAGATATCAAAAAATTTGTGAAATTTTGAGCATTTAGCTAGATATTTTGCTTTTTTTAGGTACTTAGGACCTTATTCTTGGTAAATTATTCATTTCTCGAACGATATCGCCCCCACAAAAGCCGCTTTTGAGCGTAAAAGTATGCATCTGACGTTCGGACACATCGATGTAGTATTTATATCGGTGGTGATCTTAAATTTAAAAATCGAGGTATTAATAGTAATATAGAGGTGTACTCGACCCTTTTTAAGCTTCAAAACATTGTCAGACCTTTCCAATCGGTTCAAATCCAACTTTAAAAGCGGCAATCATTCCACATGTAGTTAACCGATGACAGCCTGCCAGAAACGGTCTTATATCTCGGTAAATACGGGTGCCGGTCGCGTTTCGGACTCGATTCGCTAACTTTATACTTTTTAGAAGAGATGTGGCATATTTTTGGAAAGATTAAGGTCGTTTTTCTCATCGCAAACATCGCTTAAAGATCAGCGGTAAATTTGACATTTGCGTTCTAGGCGCCATATTTGACAATAAATGGAAATCGAACTGCGAAAACACGGGGTCATAATTTCGCTTCTCGCGCGGATATTTAAACATTCTCGCCCCTTTTTTCGGTCGATTATGAAAAAGGAAAGTCCCCTGCCGCTATTTCCGACATTGGTCGAGCACCCGGGCGCCGTTAAATGAGCGAATTTTCGCGACAAAGATTAGGCATTTTGACGGTCCGAGTGGGGTATTTTGACAAATTTTTCTGGGCAATTTAGCCGCATTGACTGTTCGTTACCCTAAATCGCGAAAAATGGAAATTTCGAAAAAGATTTACGCGTTTTCCCGCTTTCAACAATGGAAAGTGATGGGCGCGGCCGGGAGCGACGGTCGATTCGCGTCTTTCAAAAGCATCTCTCCTTTTAAGTAGTGCGCGTACGTTGAGAATATGCGTTCGAACCATCCGGCAAGAGGCGTCTATGGGGGTAAATGGCGTACGTTCCACGGCCGTCTACATTGGCTGCCCGTTACCGAAATTCGGAGAAAATGGAAATTTTAAAAAAGATTTGCGCGTTTTTTCGCTTTCGCCGATGATAAGAGAGGTCCGCGTTCAGCTCCCGTCGACATCGCGCGCCCCTAAAAATTCCTTCCCCTTTTAATCCGAGCCCCCTCTCGGAGCCTATCGATTGCGACTTTTTTCGGGAGGCGTACGTGCACTTAAACGGGGTACGCCAAACGGATGCCTTTTAGTATTATTAACTAGAAAATCCGGCCGGTTCACCCACCCAATTAATTAGTCGTTCGATGTCCACTGGCTGCACCAACTCTGCAGAAAGTAGAAAGCCAGCGCTCCACTTGCAACGCACCACTTGCGCCCCCACTCGGCAGACCAGCCGATCTGCTGTTGTGTTGACATTTGCGTCTGACTCGGCGAATGACAGATCTGTCAAGTCAAATGACATCGGATAATCATGTAAAACCTAGGTCCAACAAACAGATTAAAATATATAAAACTATAAAACGGTTTTTTTTTTTTTTTTTTTTTTTTTAGCTCCCAGTTGGGGATTCGAAACCGAATCCATTACCGTGTTTGATGAATAAGCACCGCGCGTCGCCAGTACGCTAATCTAGTCCATCAAAATCGATTCTAAATTACGGGTTTATATATTATTGTTTATGGGTAATTTGACATTTCACAGGAAAATACGGTAATTCATAATGTTAGCCCCTGATATTATTATAAATTCAAATTGCTAATTTATTGTATACTCACTCACGACATTGAAAATGTATTTAATGTACGCGCCACGTTCTGAAGTAGAAAATCGGTATTACGTTTTGCATATGCTTTCATAAATAAAAATTTTATGAGGTAACTAATTTAATGAAATACTTAAGAGGAACCCATGCAAGGTAAATAATTGTTGTTTTAATTATACTTGGTGAAAAATAAACATATATATATCTTATAGGGTAATTTCATACTGGTAATTACTTATTTACTAATGATTATAATACGAAAAATCCGATCTGTGTACACCAATGCATCTTTTAACAGTGAAGGTACGTTTGAAGAATTTGAAGATTTAGAGATTGCTATGCTCTCACCGATCACTTGGTGCTAAATTTCAGAAGTGCAGCTGTAATTTTGAAAATAGCTACTGTGCCAGTGAAGTATTGTACTTGTAGTTACATAACGATGTATTTATCTGTGCTAAACGCATTTCGAAATCAATATTTCGTGTAAGAAGTTTGCGCGTTTCTCTTTCTTTTGTTATTCGCGTTTCTTATTTAAACATTATACCCACAGTCTCTATTTTAATAATTAAATGTGAAATAATTGTCATCTATCCCCAGGGACACAGCATATGCAAATTTACCAAATTTGTATCAGTATGTAAATTTTATATTTTGCTAACTTTTATTATTCATGTCCAATATTATTATAAATTGCAATTGCTACTTTATTTTATATCCACTCACGATATGAAAATGCATTTAATGTACGCGCACGCGTGGACACACGCACACAGATGTAGTGTGCTGTCATAAGTTACATTAACTTCACTTTAGATTTGACAATACACACCAGTGTTCCCACTGCTATTACTTTCGTAACAGATCTATTACAATTGGCTCCACGCTATTAACATGTTACATTAAGCGAAAAATCTATTACGTTTTTCATATCGGAGGATGTTCTTTTATTTTGGCCTTAAAAATTATGATTACGCTGGAAAGAAAATCTATTATTAAAACTTCTCAGCGGTGGCAACACTGGTATAATATACTGTTTATTTGCTCTAGTTTGGTTATTCTATGGTCTAGATTGACAGTGTTAAACAACTCCGTTGTATTTGAAGATGTATTTTTAATGAAACTTGAAATTATAAGATTTACAAACGTCGTTAGCATTTCGTATATGCTTTTAACAACAGATGTACCAATATGATACAATAAGCAGTTATGAAAATGGAAGTATTTCTGATTGTTTGAAGGTAAAACATATCTAACCTCTGTTATCGTTTATTATAAACAAATGTGTTGTAGAAGAAACTCTAAGAAAATGTAAATGGGGCCATACATCCTGGCATCTGTATGATATAGTTTGCAGTTGATTGGTGTTGCTGTTTAAGTGGAAAGAATTATCGAGGAGGAGGTTCTGTCATGTAGATTCTGTCACTGGAAAAATCTATTAAATCGTCTTGTTGTGCGTGTCTAAATTTCCAGCCCACGTTATGTGCTAATTGATGATATCCTTGGTGCGGCTGTCTGTGATGATCTCAATAAATTTTGGCAGTGCGAAGAAATGTGGAAACATATTGCGGAAGTTATTTGCACATGATGTGCCAGTGAGAATATCTATAAATTCGTTGTGTTCATAAAATGTATTGATCGAGTGGTTTCAATAAAATCAGTGTGTGCAGTTTTTATATTTGAATACGTTCTGAAGTAGAAAATCGGTATTACGTTTTGGATATGCTTTCATAAATAAAAATCTTATGAGGTAACTAATTTTATGAGGTATTTAAGAGGAGCTGATGCAAGGTGCATAATTGTTGCTTTAATTAAACTTTGTGATAAATAAATGTATAATATATTAACAGCGGCAATTTCAGATCCGAATATCATAGCCTCCTAAAGTGTTGACATATTCCGATTAAAAACATGCTTTCGCTTCGGCTTTCACTTCGTGCTTGGACATTTCACCAATTTTTCAAACCACATTGTGACTTTTCACTCCAAATTCATGTTTTAACGATCCGAAGACGTGCTGTTGTGTTGACATTTGCGGATCTGTCAAAATGACATCGGATAACCATGTAAAACATACTGCTAAGGATTTATATTTTGAGCGTTTCTTTCTGCATTTCGCTCCGCTTTTCTGCTCTTTTTAGTTAGAAGAGACTTCGGTGTTGGTCGATTGTCGGTCTCTCGAGCGAATTGGCCGCCCTAGAAGTACAACTTTTCAACGAAAGAATACATCTCTGTGGATCTGACGTTTTTCAAATAGACCTACAATCTACAACAGAACTCGATTAGAATGCGGTGATTTATTAAGAAAAGAGGCGTACCTACCGTGTTTCAAACTTCAAATTAATCTGAGAGCTTATAAATGTGCTCTGCTTAATATGAACAGCGACAATTTCGGATACGAATATCATAGCTTCCCAAAGTGTTGATATATTCCGATTAATAACACACTTTCGCTTCAATTTTCACTTCGTGCTTGCACATTTCACCAATTTTTCAAACCACCTTGTGGCTTTTCACTCCAAATTCATGTTTTAACGATCCGAAGACGTGCTGTTGTGTTGACATTTGCGGATCTGTCAAAATGACATCGGATAACCATGTAAAACATACTGCTAAGGATTTATATGTTGAGCGTTTCTTTCTGCATTTCGCTCCGGTTTTCTGCTCTTTTTAGTTAGAAGAGACTTCGGTGTTGGTCGATTGTCGGTTTCTCGAGCGAATTGGCCGCCCTAGAAGCACCACTTTTCAACGAAAGAATATATCTCTGTGGATCTGACGTTTTCCAAATAGACCTACAATTTACAATAGAAGTCGATTAGAATGAGGTAATTTGTTAAGAATGGAGGCGTACTTACCGGTTTTCAAGCTTCCACTTTACCTGAGAGCCGTTTGATATTAACAGCGCGGATCCGGATCCGAATGTGACAGCGTCCGAGATGCGATGTTTTATCGCGATTAATTACCCGTTTTCGCTTCCGTTTTTTCTCGCTTTAGTGTCCACGATGCGTCTGTGATGACGATTACAAACTTCTCGAACCACATTGCGCGTTTTTTTTGTACGAAATGCACGACGATGTAACGGTCCTACATACTGTTGACATTGGAATTTATCGGCAACTGACGCATGTGTCAAAACGGTATAGGGCACTTTTTGCCAAAAACACACCCCGACGCATTCGGTTATCGCGCGTTCTTTTACGTATTTCGCGCCGGTTTCTCGTCATTTTCCGATAGATGAGACTTCCCTGCTGCCGTTCGGCGCGATACACAGGCGACTTCGTCGCCTTATTAATCGCAGATCACCGTTCGAAATTGCGATATTTTGACAATTCGGACGCGTAATCTGACAATTCTCCTAGGCAATTTAGTGGGTATCAGTGGGCATTGGCTGCCCGTCGCCGAAATTCGGAGAAAATGGAAATTTCGAAAAAGATTTACGCGTTTTCCCGCTTTCAACGATGGAAAGCGATCGGCGCGGCCGGGAGCGACGGTCGATTCGCGTCTTTCAAAAGCATCTCTCCTTTTAAGTAGTGCGCGTACGTTGAGAATATGCGTTGGAACCTTCCGCCAAGAGGCGCCTATAGGGGTAAATGGCGTACGTTCCACGGCCGTCTACATTGGCTGCCCGTTACCGAAATTCGGAGAAAATGGAAATTTTAAAAAAGATTTGCGCGTTTTTTCGCTTTCGCCGATGATAAGAGAGGTCCGCGTTCAGCTCCCGTCGACATCGGGCGCCCCTAAAAATTCCTTCCCCTTTTAGCCCGCTTCCCCTCTCGGAGCCTATCGATTGCGACTTTTTTCGGGAGGCGTACGGGCACTCAGATGGGGTACGCCAAACGGATGCCATTTAGTATTATTAACTAGAAAGCCGGTCCGGTTCACCCACCCAATTAATTAGTCGTTCGATGTCCACTGGCTGCACCAACTCTGCAGAAAGTAGAAAGCCAGCGCTCCACTTGCAACGCACCACTTGCGCCCCCACTCCGCAGACCAGCCGATCTGCTGTTGTGTTGACATTTGCGTCTCACTCGGCGAATGACAGATCTGTCAAGTCAAATGACATCGGATAATCATGTAAAACCTACCGCTAAGGATTTATGTTTTGCGCGTTTTTAAAGCATTTTCGCTCTGGTTTCCTGCTCTTTTCAGTTAGAAGAGGCTTCGGGGGCGATTAAAATATATATAAAACGGTTTTTTTTTTTTTTTAGCTCCCAGTTAGGGGATTCGAAACCGAATCCATTACCGTGTTTGATGAATAACCACCGCGCGTCGCCAGTACGCTAATCTAGTCCATCAGAATTGATTCTAAATTACGGGTTTATATATTATTGTTTATGTGTCATTTGACATTTCACAGGAAAATACGGTAATTCTGTATTTAACGTACGCGCACGCGTGGCCACACGCACACAGACGTACTATCGTCGCATAACCTGCTTCCAATGTTACAATTGACACAATTGTAGGTTTATTATTATCAGTCACGTTCTGAAGTAGAAAATCGGTGTTACGTTTTGTATGTTTTCATAAATGAAAATCTTAGGTAGGGAGACAATTATATTTGAAACTGTTGTATTTCTACTTAAAGATCGTTTATTATTGCAATTTGGAAACGATAATGTCGTTTTTACCATTATCAAATACACGTACAAATATTTACTTTCAATAGTTTAGTGCTTTTATCGTAATTATAAATTAAATGTAATGGTATTGCCATTTTATGACACTCTATACGCACGTGCATACATTTCTCTATATAAGATTTTATCGCGAATACAATTGCCAGATACTAAATTGTGAATATCTTGGACGCTATTGAATACGTTATAAATATTATTTAAATTATATATATAAATTTTGTTCTATCAAATATGATGTTAAATAGAAAATCCGGCCGGTTCACCCACCCAATTAATTAGTCGTTCGATGTCCACTGGCTGCACCAACTCTGCAGAAAGTAGAAAGCCAGCGCTCCACTTGCGCCCCCACTCGGCAGACCAGCCGATCCGAAGACGTGCTGTTGTGTTGACATTTGCGTCTGACTCGGCGAATGACAGATCTGTCCAAATGACATCGGGTAATCATGTAAAATATACTGCCAAGGATTTATATGTTTTGCGCGTTTTTAAAGCATTTTCGCTCTGGTTTCCTGCTCTTTTCAGTTAGAAGAGGCTTCGGAGGTCGAACAAACAGAGTAAAATATATAAAACGGTTTTTTTTTTTTTTTTTTTTTTTTTTTTTAGCTCCCAGTTGGGGATTCGAAACCGAATCCATTACCGTGTTTGATGAATAACCACCGCGCATCGCCAGTACGCTAATCCAGTCCATCAAAATCGATTCTAAATTACGGGTTTATATATTATTGTTTATGGGTAATTTGACATTTCACAGGAAAATACGGTAATTCATAATGTTAGCTCCCCGATATTATTATAAATTCAAATCGCTAATTTATTTTATACTCACTCACGACATTGAAAATGTATTTAATGTACGCGCCACGTTCTGAAGTAGAAAATCGGTATTACGTTTTGCATATGCTTTCATAAATAAAAATTTTATGAGGTAACTAATTTAAAGAAATATTTAAGAGGAACCGATGCAAGGTACATAATTGTTGTTTTAATTATACTTGGTGATAAATAAACATATATATATCTTATAGGGTAATTTCATACTGGTAATTACTTATTTGCTAAGGATTATAATACGAAAAATCCGATCTGTGTACACCAATGCATCTTTTAACAGTGAAGGTACGTTTGAAGAATTTGAAGATTTAGAGATTGCTGTGCTCTCACCGATCACTTGGTGCTAAATTTCAGAAGTGCAGCTGTAATTTTGAAAATAGCTAGTGTGCCAGTGAAGTATTGTACTTGTAGTTACATAACGATGTATTTATCTGTGGTAAACGCATTTCGAAATCAATATTTCGTGTAAGAAGTTTGCGCGTTTCTCTTTCTTTTGTTATTCGCGTTTCTTATTTAAACATTATACCCACAGTCTCTATTTTAATAATTAAATGTGAAATAATTGTCATCTATCCCCAGGGACACAGCATATGCAAAATTTACCAAATATCAGTATGTAAATTTTATATTTTGCTAACTTTTATTATTCATGTCCAATATTATTATAAATTGAAATTGATATATACCCACTCACGCAATGAAAATGTGTCAAGAATTAAACCTGGAAATTATCAAAAAATATGTAATTAACAAATTATATTTCTGTTGTTTTTTCTAAACTCCAGTATATTTTATTTATTTTGACATCGTTCGCCACGTTTTAGTTCAAATTTCTTTTTACAGACGTGTTAGGGGATGTTCAGAGAAGGTATGGAAAAAATATGAAAATGACAATATTTTTGTAATAATTTTTATAAACAATCAAAGCTGACCCTATCCATAAATTGTACGCGTCGCCGTATACTTTATTTATTTTGACATCGTTCGCCACGTTTTAGTTTAAATTTCTTTTTACAGACGTGTTAGGGGATGTTCAGAGAAGGTATAGAAAAAATATGAAAATGACAATATTTTTGTAATAATTTTTATAAACAATCAAACTGACCCTATCCATAAATTGCATAGCATAATTTCTACTGTGAACAATGTTTCATTGTTTGATAAAAATATTCTTTGTAAATATTTATTTTTTATTTATACATCCGTTCAACAGAACTTTTTCTTCATTTCGTTGTATCGTTAATAGAGTTGGCCTGTATCTGCTGTAGGATGAAGATTTATATAATTTCGAAATTGTTATTTTTTTTTGCGCTACAGCTCTATGTCTAGCGTAATTTTTAACTATTTGACATAAAGTGTAAAGATAATTTGTAAAAATACAATACGCTTTTAGATTTTATACGTAAATAACATGTTTTCGAATAAGAGTAAGGTTTCCTTGTTTAATTTTTTTTTTGTTTTGTATCTCTCAACAATAAAACCTTTTTTTTTCAATTTCACTCACTCTATGTCTTATATCAATCTCAAGACAGTAATAATTTCGTTAATAGAATCAACGTTATTTAATTTACTGTGAGTTGGGTCACTTGACTGTAGTAGTTGCTTATTTTTAATTGTAAAACGTTTAAAATTTTTTTTTTGTTTTATAGTCATATTATATCTGTGTGTTGTGTACAACTTGTTCCTTTTACACCTAAACACAATGAAATGGTTTACACAGCATTACTATAAGAATATTCATTCAAATATAACTTCTTTTTAATGGTCCATTCATGTACACATCAATCTAGCACTTATTATTTTTTTTTCGAATATGCGCTTCTTACTTTTTGTTTTATACGGTTTCTGTAACGATGACGCAATGAACTTCTTTGCAACAGTTCACAAATTGTCTATGTAAGTATCGCGTCTCATTGAAAAAGATGTGTAAGTTCGTAATTTTTGAATTGTTTGAATTTTCACGCTTCGTATTTTCCTTGCTTAAAAAATCGCACACACTGTATATATATTTTAAATATTGAACGTGGAAATTACCAAAAATATCCGTATATGTGATGCTTTAAATGAGTAATATACCGCACACACATAACGAACGAATACAGCTCACAAACCCTCATTTTGGAATATTCTGGTCTGTTATTTCTTAATATTTGAATTAATTTTGCCTTCTTTTTTCGAAACTCACTTAAAAAAAACTCGAGTCATACGCAGAACATACAAAAAGATTAAAATAAAATGAAAAAACAATTTAAAAAAATTAGCGCTAACTTCGGATTCGAACCGGGCCCGTTACCCGTTCATTGCCGGCATTCGATGGGTTCACCGCATTACGCCAAACTCCCCGGTAAAAAGTGATGTTTAAAATCTGATTATAAACTGTGGTTTATTTACCTTGACGTCTACATTTGACAAATGGATTATTATTACATGGAAACTGGACTAAAAAAAGCGGTTGATTTTAAAAATAGACGTACTAATAGCGATATAAAGATGTACTTGCCTTTCTTAAGCTTCAAAATAATGTCAGAGTTTCCTTTTGAATGATATTAACCTCTCCAATTGATATGATGTGTACACTTCGAATTATACTTATACTTGGCACTTTAATGCGATTTTTCGCTTTGCTGACGTACCTGAGGTCAAAGTCTTTGTAAATTGTTCCTTTTTCGAACGGCATCGCTGCCCCATAAACTACTATTCAGCGTAAAAGTGTGGATCTGACGTTTCAGAAATCGACCTAGAATTTACCACAAAACTGACCTAAAAGAGTGATTATTTTTAAAAATTGATGTACGAATACCTCTATACAGATGTACTTTCGGCTTTTCCAACTTCAAAATAATCTCAGACCTTTCCATTTGGCTCGAATGGAGCCTAAAATGCAGGTATGTATAGACATTTCGGCGAGCGATGACAGCCTGCCAGAAACGACCTTATATCTCGATAAATGACGAATTTCGGTCGCGGTTCGGACTCGACTCGCTAAGGTAACACTTTTTAGAAGAGATGTGGCATATTTTTCGAAAGATTAAGCTCGTTTTTCTCATCGCAAACATCGTTTAAAGATCAGCGGTAAATTTGACATTTGCGTTCTAGCGCCATATTAGACGGAATAAAGGAGAGTCGAAGTGGGAAAACGCGGGGTTATAATTTCGCTGCTGGCGCGAAAATTTCGCCATCTCGGGTCCAGTTTGAGTTCGATGGGGGCAAATGAGAGTCCCCTAATGGTATTTCCGACATCCGGCCGGCACCCGGGCGCCGTTAAATGAGCCAATTTTCGTGACAAAGATTAGGCATTTTGACGGTCCGAGTGGGGTATTTTGACAAATTTTTCTGGGCAATTTAGCCGCATTGACTGTTCGTTACCCTAAATCGCGAAAAATGGAAATTTCGAAAAAGATTTACGCGTTTTCCCGCTTTCAACGATGGAAAGTGATGGGCGCGGCCGGGAGCGTCGGTCGATTCGCGTCTTTCAAACGCATCTCTCCTTTTAAGTAGCGCGCGTACGTTGAGAATATGCGTTGGAACCTTCCGCCAAGAGGCGTCTATGGGGCTAAATGGCGTACGTTCCACGGCCGTCTACATTGGCTGCCCGTTACCGAAATTCGGAGAAAATGGAAATTTTAAAAAAGATTTGCGCGTTTTTTCGCTTTCGCCGATGGTAAGAGAGGTCCGCGTTAAGCTCCCGGGGCTTTTCGGCGCCCCTAAAAATTCCTTCCCCTTTTAGCCCGCTTCCCCTCTCGGAGCCTATCGATTGCGACTTTTTTCGGGAGGCGTACGCGCGCTCAGATGACGTCCGCTACTGTCTAGCACTTTAGTATTAATAACTAGAAAGCCGGTCCGGTTCACCCACCCAATTAATTAGTCGTTCGATGTCCACTGACTGCACCAACTCGATAGAAAGTAGAAAGCCCGCGCTCCACCTGGAACGCACCGCTTACGCACCAACTCCACAGACCAGCCAAACCGTACCACTTTCCGCTAACCACCGTCTACACCTGTGATTGTTTTGGGATCGTCGGTACACCCTGTATATTCCTCTTTTCTTAATTCTCGTCTCTCACTTGTAAAAAACCTGGACGCTTCGCGTCTCACTCGTATATTTGTGTGATTGGTTCGGGATCGTCGGTACACCCTGTATATTCCTTTTTTCTTAATTCTTGCCTGTCACTTGTAAAAAAACTGGACGCTTCGCGTCTCACTCGTATATTTGTGTGATTGGTTCGGGATCGTCGGTACACCCTGTATATTCCTTTTTTCTTAATTCTTGCCTGTCACTTGTAAAAAAACTGGACGCTTCGCGTCTCACTCGTATATTTGTGTGATTGGTTCGGGATCGTCGGTACACCCTGTATATTCCTTTTTTCTTAATTCTTGCCTGTCACTTGTAAAAAAACTGGGCGCTTCAAGTCTCACTCGTATATTTGTGTGATTGGTTCGGGATCGTCGGTACACTCTGTATATTCCTTCTTTCTTCATTCTTGCCTGTCACTTGTAAAAAAACTGAGCGCTTCGCGTCTCACCCGTATATTTGTGTGATTGGTTCGGGATCGTCGGTACACTCTGTATATTCCTTCTTTCTTCATTCTTTCCTGTCACTTGTAAAAAAACTGGACGCTTCGCGTCTCACCCGTATATTTGTGTGATTGGTTCGGGATCGTCGGTACACCCTGTATATTCCTTTTTTCTTAATTCTTGCCTGTCACTTGTAAAAAAACTGGACGCTTCGCGTCTCACTCGTATATTTGTGTGATTGGTTCGGGATCGTCGGTACACCCTGTATATTCCTTTTTTCTTAATTCTTGCCTGTCACTTGTAAAAAAACTGGACGCTTCGCGTCTCAGTCGAATATTTGTGTGACTGGTTTGGGATCGTCGGTACACCCTATATATTCCTTTTTTCTTAATTCTTGCCTGTCACTTGTAAAAAAACTGGACGCTTCGCGTCTCACTCGTATATTTGTGTGATTGGTTCGGGATCGTCGGTACACCCTGTATATTCCTTTTTTCTTAATTCTTGCCTGTCACTTGTAAAAAAAACTGGACGCTTCGCGTCTCACTCGTATATTTCTGTGATTGGTTCGGGATCGTCGGTACACCCTGTATATTCCTTTTTTCTTAATTCTTGCCTGTCACTTGTAAAAAAACTGGACGCTTCGCGTCTCAGTCGAATATTTGTGTGACTGGTTTGGGATCGTCGGTACACCCTATATATTCCTTTTTTCTTAATTCTTGCCTGTCACTTGTAAAAAAACTGGACGCTTCGCCTCTCAGTCGTATATTTGTGTGAATGGTTCGGGATCGTCGGTACACCCTGTATATTCCTTTTTTCTTAATTCTTGCCTGTCACTTGTAAAAAAACTGGACGCTTCGCCTCTCAGTCGTATATTTGTGTGATTGGTTCGGGATCGTCGGTACACCCTGTATATTCTTTTTTCTCAATTCTTGCCTTTTACTTGTAAAAAGACTCAACGCTTCGCGTCCCGCATTGATTTGTTTGTGTGATTGGTTTGGGACCGTCGGTACATCCTGTATATTAATTTTATCTTAGTTAAAAATTGCACATACTATATATATATAAACCTGCCAATTACCAGCCTGTATCTAGCGGCACAGTGAAAGAGACATATGCATAGGTAATGTGCAAAGTTTGACAAAATTGTATGAGTATATTAATTTTCTATAGTGGTAACTTTTATCTGGCCCTACTGTATACATAAAATTAATTTGTAAGTTGAACGAAATTTGTTGAAAAGGGAAAAAAATACGTTTGAATTTGTTCCGGTATATAAGATGCCTCTAAATTTTATGCATGAAAAACATATTTAGATTGTTTTTTGTTTTAATACGGCCCTGTATGTTATATTATTAATTATATAAAAAATACGTTTTAATTTGTTCCAATTTTTGTTCTAGTAATATAACTTGCATATGAATTTCGCGCACAATGTCGAAAGAAAATGTTTAAAAAGGTTAGCGCTAACTTCGGATTCGAGACCGGGCTTGTTACCCGTCCATAACCGACTATCTACTATCGTGGTAACTGTGAAATGATTCTAAAAACGGCTATATATATTATTCTTTAGGGGTAATTTAATGTTTCATATGGAAATACGGTAATTCATAATGTTAGCTGCCCGATATTATTATAAATTGAAATTGCTAATTTATTTTATATCCACTCACGACATGAAAATACATTTAATGTACGCGCACGCGTGGACACACGCACACAGATGTAGTGTGCTGTCATAAGTTACACTAACTTCACTTTAGATTTGACAATACATACCAGTGTTCCCACTGCTATTACTTTCGTAACAGATCTATTACAATTGGCTCCACGCTATTACCATGTTACATTAAGCGAAAAATCTATTACGTTTTTCATATCGGAGGATGTTCTTTTATTTTGGCCTTAAAAAATTATGATTACGCTGGAAAGAAAATCTATTATTAAAACTTCTCAGCGGTGGCAACACTGGTATAATATACTGTTTATTTGCAATTTGGTCTAGTTTGGTTATTCTATGGTCTAAATTGACAGTGTTAAACAATTCCGTTGTATGAAGATGTATTTTTAATGAAACTTGAAATTAAAAGATGTACAAACGTCGTTAGCATTTCGTATATGCTTTTAACAACAGATGTACCAATATGATACAATAAGCAGTTATCAAAATGGAAGTATTTCTGATTGTTTGAAGGTAAAACATATCTAACCTCTGTTATCGTTTATTATAAACCAATGTGTTGTAGAAGAAAATCTAAGAAAATGTAAATGGGGCCATACATCCTGGCATCTGTATGATATAGTTTGCAGTTGATTGGTGTTGCTGTTTAAGTGGAAAGAATTATCGAGGAGGAGGAGGTTCTGTCATGTAGATTCTGTCACTGGAAAAATCTATTAAATCGTCTTGTTGTGCGTGTCTAAATTTCCAGCCCACGTTATGTGCGAATTGATGATATCCTTGGTGCCGCTGTCTGTGATGATCTCAATAAATTTTGGCAGTGCGAAGAAATATCGAAACATATTGCGGAAGTTATTTGCACATGATGTGCCAGTGAGAATATCTATAAATTCGTTGTGTTCATAAAATGTATTGATCAAGTGGTTGCAATAAAATCAGTGTGTGCAATTTTTATATTTGAACTTTAAAACGTAAACCTGAGCATTTAATGAGCGGCAGAACTAAAAATTGATAACTAAGAAATGTAACGACAATAGCGATAATATATAACTTTATTTCATCGATCTTTACAGAGAATCGCTAGATGTCTGTCAATTTGTTAAATATATAGAGAACCTGGTTTGACATTTCATATTTGACCTTGACTTTTCACTGTAACTTGCCTCAAATAACGGTAATTTTTGAAAGAAACCGAAATGTCGTTGAGTTTTATCTATTAATATTGTGTGTTAAAAATGTTAAGAAAATCATCAGGGTGAACATCAATCCCAATCTATTACCATTAGATTTCTGAATATATGGGAAGATATTTTCAAAACCTTCGATCAATTTCAATTCCGTCGAACAATATTCTCTCCATCGTAATTGTAATTTATAACTGGTAAGTGCGAAATTATAAGATATAGGTACTCATTCATTCGATAAAACTTGATTTATTAACGGACATGTTACGTATGAAATAGCAGAGAGCGTGTCTAAACGGTTATGTGATACTTGCTGATATTCTTGGTGCGGCTGTCTGTGATGATGCCTGAAACACATATTATTGCATACTTCCACCGAGAAACCCTTTATAAACTGTGATTATCACCTTTGAAAGTACACATCTATGAGGATATAATCTTTCCGATTGTTGGGATATGTATAGTCCAGATATCAAAAAATTTGTGAAATTTTGAGCATTTAGCTAGATATTTTGCTTTTTTTAGGTACTTAGGACCTTATTCTTGGTAAATTATTCATTTCTCGAACGATATCGCCCCCACAAAAGCCGCTTTTGAGCGTAAAAGTATGCATCTGACGTTCGGACACATCGATGTAGTATTTATATCGGTGGTGATCTAAAATAGCGTTAATTTTAAAAATCGAGGTATTAATAGTAATATAGAGGTGTACTTGACCCTTTTTAAGCTTCAAAACATTGTCAGACCTTTCCAATCGGTTCAAATCCAACTTTAAAGGCGGCAATCATTCCACATGTAGTTAACCGATGACAGCCTGCCAGAAACGACCTTATATCTCGGTAAATGACGAGTGCCGGTCGCGTTTCGGACTCGATTCGCTAACTTTATACTTTTTCGAAGCGGTTTCGCATATTTTTCGAAAGATTAAGCTCGTTTTTCTCATCGCAAACATCGCTTAAAGATCAGCGGTAAATTTGACATTTGCGTTCTAGGCGCCATATTTGACAATAAATGGAAATCGAACTGCGAAAACACGGGGTCATAATTTCGCCTCTCGCGCGGATATTTAAACATTTTCGCCCCTTTTTTCGGTCGATTACGAAAAACGAAAGTCCCCCCAACCTATTTTCGACATTCGTGCGGCACCCGGGCGATTTTAAACGTGCTAATTTTCGCGATCGAAGTTGGGTATTTTGACCGATCGCGACGGGGAATGTGACATTTCTCCTAGGCAATTTAGCCGCATTGACTGTTCGTTACCCTAAATCGAGAAAAATGGAAATTTCGAAAAAGATTTGCGCGTTTTTTCGCTTTCAACGATGGAAAGTGATCGGCGCGGCCGGGGGCGAGGATCGATTTGCGTCTTTCAAAAATATCTCTCCTTTTACATAGCACGCGTACGTGGAGAATATGCGTTGGAACCATCCGGCAAGAGGCGTCTATGGGGCTAAATGGCGTACGTTCCACGGCTGCCTACATTGGCTGCCCGTTACCGTAAATCGAGAAAAATGGAAATTTCGAAAAAGATTTGCGCGTCTTTTCGCTTTCGATTACGAACGACACCCCGACTGTTCCCGTGCGACTATCGTTTCGCGCCTTTCAAAAATTTCTCTCCTTTTAGCCGGAGCCGGTACGTGGGGTGATTCCCGTAATAGTTTTTCAAGGGGTTCCGACACTACTCTTACGGGGTACTCCTTTTGGATGAACTTTATTATTATGACTAGAAAATCCGGCCGGTTCACCCACACTATTAATTTGTCGTTTGATGTCCGCTTACCGCACCAACTCGATAGAAAGTAGAAAGCCCGCGCTCCACCTGGAACGCACCGCTTACGCACCAACTCGACAGACCAGCCAGACCGTACCACTTTCCGCTAACCACCATCTACACCTGTGATTGGTTTGGGATCGTCGGTACACCCTGTATATTCCTTTTTTCTTAATTCTTGCCTGTCACTTGTGAAAAAACTGGGCGCTTCGCGTCTCACTCGTATATTTGTGTGATTGGTTCGGGATCGTCGGTACACCCTGTATATTCCTTTTTTCTTAATTCTTGCCTGTCTATTGTGAAAAAACTGGGCGCTTCGCGTCTCACTCGTATATTTCTGTAATTGGTTTGGGATCGTCGGTACACCCTGTATATTCCTTTTTTCTTAATTCTTGCCTGTCACTTGTGAAAAAACTGAGCGCTTCGCGTCTCACTCGTATATTTGTGTGATTGGTTCGGGATCGTCGGTACACCCTGTATATTCCTTTTTTCTTAATTCTTGCCTGTCACTTGTGAAAAAACTGGGCGCTTCGCGTCTCACTCGTATATTTGTGTGATTGGTTCGGGATCGTCGGTACACCCTGTATATTCCTTTTTTCTTAATTCTTGCCTGTCTATTGTGAAAAAACTGGGCGCTTCGCGTCTCACTCGTATATTTCTGTAATTGGTTTGGGATCGTCGGTACACCCTGTATATTCATTTTTTCTTAATTCTTGCCTGTCACTTGTGAAAAAACTGGGCGCTTCGCGTCTCACTCGTATATTTGTGTGATTGGTTCGGGATCGTCGGTACACCCTGTATATTCCTCTTTTCTTCATTCTTGCCTGTCACTTGTAAAAAGACTGGACGCTTCGCGTTTCAGTCGTATATTTGTGTGATTGGTTTGGGATCGTCGGTACACCCTGTATATTCCTTTTTTTTTAATTCTTGCCTGTCACTTATAAAAAGACTGGACGCTTCGCGTCTCACTCGTATATTTGTGTGATTGGATTAGGATCGTCGGTACACCCTGTATATTCCTTTTTTTCTTAATTCTTGCCTGTCACTTGTAAAAGGACTGGACGCTTCGCGTCTCAGTCGTATATTTGTGTGATTGGTTTGAGATCGTCGGTACACCCTGTATATTCCTTTTTTTTTAAATTCTTGTCTCTCACTCGTAAAAAGACTGAACGCTTCGCGTCTCAGTCGTATATTTGTGTGATTGGATTGGCATCGTCGGTACACCCTGTATATTAATTTTTTTGAATTAAACATTCCACACTCTGTATATATTTTAATAACGAAACGTGAAAATTTTCACCACCCTGTACATTCGTTTTGCCTGATTAAAAATTACACATTCTGTATATATAGTAATAAGAAAACGTGAAAATTGTCACCACCCTGTACATTCATTTTGCATGATTAAAAATTACACATTCTGTATATATTGTAATAACGAAACGTGAAAATTGACACCAACCTGTATATAATTTTTTTCGTAATGAATTATACACTGTAGATATTGTAACAGTAAAGCGTGAAAATTCTCACCACCCTGTATATTATTTTTTCGTAATTAATTGTACACTCTGTATATATTGTAATAATAAAGCGTGAAAATTCTCACCACCCTGTATATTACCGTCTACACTTGTGATTGGTTTGGGATCGTCGGTACACCCTGTATATTCCTGTTTTTATGAATTCTTGCCTGTCACTTGTAAATATATTGTATATTAAAAATTACACACATTGTATATATTTTAATAACAGAACGTGAAAATTACCACCCTGTATTTAGCGAAACAGTGAAAGTGACCCACACGTAATATGCAAAGTTTGACAAAATTGTATGAATATATAAATTTTCTATAGTGGTAACCTTTATCTGAACACTACTGTATATATAAAATTTTATTGCAAATACAATTGGCACTCATCAACATTTGAAATATCTCTGTTATTTTTTAATATTTTAATTAATTCATCTCTTTTTTCCAAACTCACATTAACTAACCCGAAATGAAAATATGAATGTCATTTGTACTTTTGTTTTAATTCGGCCCTTTATCTTATAGTTTTTTGTTTTTTTTTGAAATAAGTTGCAATAAATTTGTAATCATTTGTAAACGTTTTTAGAATTTATTCGAAATCTAATAGCATAATTTCTACTGTGAACAATGTTTCATTGTTTGATAAAAATATCCTTTGTAAATATTTATTTTTTATTTATACATCCGTTCAACAGAACTTTTTCTTCATTTCGTTGTATCGTTAATAGAGTTGGCCTGTATCTGCTGTAGGATGAAGATTTATATAATTTCGAAATTGTTATTTTTTTTGCGCTACAACTCTATGTCTAGCGTAATTTTTAACTATTTGACATAAAGTGTAAAGATAATTTGTAAAAATACAATACGCTTTTAGATTTTATACGTAAATAACATGAATAAGAGTAAGGTTTCCTTGTTTAATTTTTTGTTTGTTTTGTATCTCTCAACAATAAAACCGTTTTTTTTCAATTTCACTCACTCTATCTTATATAAATCTCAAGACAGTAATAATTTCGTTAATAGAATCAACGTTATTTAATTTACTGTGAGTTGGGTCACTTGACTGTAGTAGTTGCTTATTTTTAATTGTAAAACGTTTTAATTTTTTTTTTTTTAGTCATATTATATCTGTGTGTACAACTTGTTCCTTTTACACCTAAACACAATGAAATGGTTTACACAGCATTACTATAAGAATATTCATTCTAATATAACTTCCTTTTAATGGTCCATTCATGTACATATCAATCTAGCACTTATTATTTTTTGTCAAATATGCGCTTCTTACTTTCTGTTTTATACGGTTTTTATAACGATGACGCAATGAACTTCTTTGCAACAGTTCACAGATTGTCTATGTAAGTATCGCGTCTCATTGAAAAAGATGTGTAATTTCTTAATTTTTGAATTGTTTGAATTTTCACGCTTCGTATTTTCCTTGCTTAAAAAATCGCACACACTGTATATATATTTCAAATATTGAACGTGGAAATTACCAAAAATATTCGTATATGTGATACTTTAAATGAGTAATATACCGCACACACATAACGAACGAATACAGCTCACAAACCCTCATTTTGGAATATTCTGGTCTGTTATTTCTTAATATTTGAATTAATTTTGCCTTCTTTTTTCGAAACTCACTTAAAAAAAACTCGAGTCATACGCAGAACATACAAACAGTTTAAAATAAAATGAAAAAGCAATTTAAAAAAAGTACCACCAACTTACGATTCGAACCGGGCCCGTTACCTGTTCATAGCCGGCATTCGATGGGTTCACCGCATTATGCCAAACTCCCCGGTAAGAATTGGTATTTAAAATCTGATTATAAACTGTGGTCTATTTACCTTGATGTATACGTCTGACACCCTGTGATTTAATTATATTTGATCCATTGTATTATTATATTTGATCCATTGTATTATTATATTTGATACTATTGTAAATCAGTTAATATTGTATTTCTACTTAACGATCGTTTATTATTGCAATTTGGAAACGATAATGTCGTTTTTACCATTATCAAATACACGTACAAATATTTACTTTCAATAGTTTAGTGTTTTTATCGTAATTATAAATTAAATGTAATGGTATTGCCATTTTATGACACTCTATACGCACGTGCATACATTTCTCTATATAAGATTTTATCGCGAATACAATTGCCAGATACTAAATTGTGAATATCTTGGACGCTATTGAATACGTTATAAATATTATTTAAATTATATATATAAATTTTATTCTATCAAATATGATGTTAAAAAGTGTACTCGCTATTGATAAACATTCGATCAACTGAACGTACCTATCACCTATCGCTAGTTATGGAACACATCTAACATTAGACAATTTTATGTACATGTCAAACTTGACAGAAGAAATTCTGTTAGTGATTATAATTATACTAAGCTACTTTATGTATGATTATGATTCTATATTTGGCCTCTTAACTTTTGATAGTAATAATTGAAAAGCCCTTCGATGTTTCCACTTAACAATAGGCCCCGAATTTTGTTTTTATATGTCTACGCTACACCGTTTGTCGAGGTAATATTCTGTTATGGTTATTAGTACCTACTTATAACTAATGCGATTCAATTTTACTTTTAGGATATTTTTACAGTAATATTTGATACAGCAAGTTATCAATGATTATATATCCTGCGATACATATTGTATATATATATATAGAGAGCTTGCTGTGCTTTTACCGAACCCAACCCCATCTAAATACCAACCTTGGTGCTGAATTTCAGAAGTGCAGCTGTAGTTTTGAAAGTAGCTAGTGTGCCAGTGAAGTATTGTACTTGTAGTTACATGACGATGTATTTATCTGTGCTAAACGCATTTACAAATCAATAAAACCAATATTTCGTGTAATAAGATTGCGCGTTTCTCTTTCTTTTGATTACAGTGTATATAAGTTGAAGTATAATAAGTTGAAATTTATAACTGGTAAGTGGGAAATTATAAAATATACTCATTCATTTAGAAAAAATTTGATTTATTAACTGACGATGACAAATATCGGAAGATTAAGATCGCATGTTACGTTTGAGGTAAAGGTTTAATTTGTCTATATAAAGGGACACTATTTCCTCGTGATTGTGGGTTGGAGCTGCCGAATAGAGTAAAATAGTCTTGAATTTAATGCAATAGTGGAGACTGTGTCTATATTTCAAATTGTCGTACACAAAAATGACGTTTGGACAAATCGATGTAGTATTTATATCGGTGGTAATCTAAAAGTGGCGTTAATTTTAAAAATTGAGGTATTAATAGTAATATAAAGGTGTACTTGACCCTTTCTAAGCTTTAAAACATTCTTTGAAAGTACACATTTATCAAGTTTTCACCATTCCGATTGTTAGGATCTGTGTACTTCCGATATCAAGATCTATGTGGAATTTTAAGCATTTTGCCGGATATTTTGCCTTTTTGAGGTAGCTCGGGCTCTATTCTTCATAAATTGTTCCTTTTTCGAACGACATCGTCGCTCTATAGCAGCTTTTCAGCGTAAAATTGTGGAGGTGACGTTCGAAAAGATTGACCGATGATTTATATCAAAACTGCCCTAAAAGAGGGATTATTTTTAAAAGTTGATGTACGAATACCTGTATACAGATGTATTTTCGGCTTTTCAAGCTTCAAAATAATCTTAGACCTTTCAAATCGGCTCCAATGGAGCTTTAAATGCGGCTATCTGTAGACATTTAGGTTAGCGAGGACGGCTTGCCAGAAACGATCTTATATCTCGGTAAATGACGGGTGGTGGTCGCGTTTCGGACTGGATTCGCTAACTTTATACTTTTTAGAAGAGATGTGGCATATTTTTCGGAAGATTAAGGTCGTTTTTCTCATCGTAAACATCGCTTAAAGATCAGCGGTAAATGTGACATTTGCCGTTGTAGCCGCCATATTGTAAAATGAAAGGTAAACAAAGTGGGAAAACACGGGGTAATAATTCCGCTCCTGGCGCGGATATTTAAACATTTGCGCTCATTTTTTCGGTCGATTAAGAAAAATAAAAGTCCCCCGAACTTATTTCCGACATGGGTCCGGCACCCGGGCGATTTTAAAGGTGCGAATTTTCGCGACCAAAGTTGTGCATTTTACCGATCGCGACATGGAATGTGACAATTCTCGTCGGCCATTCTCCTCATTGTTGTCCGTTAGCGAAATTCTGAGAAAATGGAAATTTTAAAAAAGATTTGGGCGTTTTTTCGCTTTCGACGACGAACGAAGCCCCTACCGTTCAGATAGTACGACCGTTCCGCGTCCCCTAAAAATAATTCTCCCATTAACCGAATCGCCCCTATCGATCCTTTCGGGCTGCAACTTTTCCGAGAGGCGTACGTGCGCTTAGATGACGTCCGCTACTGTCTTAAACTTTAGTGTTATTAATTAATAAAAAATTTGGTTTTGCTAGCGTTAAGGACAATTTCGTTAGCATTAAACCACTCACAAATCCTGGAAATGTCGGCGTTGGTTATTCTTTCTAAGTCGTGATGATTCGAAGCGTGCCACGTAAGAGACGTAGCGTCGGCGAAGAGAACCGTGTGTGATCGCCGGGCTACATGGGCCAGGTCATTAATACATATTAAAAATAACGTTGGTCCCAGCACCGAGCCCTGCGGCACACCACACACGACCCCGCCAATCGCGGAATCAACGTTGTCATTGTCAGGCCGCAACCGTACAAATTGGCGGCGATCAGACAAGTACGAGCGGAACCAGTCATTAACTTTATCCCTAAAGCCGTACCCTTCAAATTTGCTCAAGTGAATGGGGAACACAGTCGAATGCTTTAGATAGGTCGCAAAAGATGGTGGCAGTCATCTGTTTTTGATTAACATTTTCGAAGATGTGATACAGAAAATTATAAAAGGCATTACTGGTTGACATTCCAGGCTTAAATCCGTACTGATAGGAGGAAAGCAAACCCTCAACCTCCAAAAATCTCCTAATTCTCAAATCAACAACCTTCTCGAACACCTTCGATAGGGTCGAGAGAACAGAGATCGGTCTGTAGTCCGACGACTCGAAGCCATCACCACCCTTATGTATAGGTGTAAATCTTGCGAGCTTTAAACACAATGAAAAGATAGCATTTGAAGTGAAAGATTAATTAAGTCAACAAGTAAATCTAAAGTCCGGGGTGGTAGTAAAAGTAAAATTATGAATGAATTATGAATGCAATCGACCATATTCCAATGCATTGAGAAGATGTTGTACTTTACATGGTTTGAAAGATGAGCCCTGTTCCGTAAAATCATTTCGTGAACTTCTTCGCGAATTTTAGGTAACTGGTTCAATTATCCATAAAAAGCGATCAGTACAAGAGGTGAGCTTGCTTGGATAAATTATATAATGGAATTGCACATTTTGTCGCAATAACTTTCGTCAACAATTTTGTAGGAAATTTTAACAGAAGTTATGCTCGTCCTTATATGTTCTACAATTTATTATTCTAAACTTTACAATTGTTTTCAAATTTACAACATTTATTTTTTCTGTTCGCAATGAAATTAATTTGAAACTTTAAAATTGCATTGTAAATTCCTAAAAAAAAAAAACACCGATAATGATGCCGCAGCTTTGAAAACCTCAATCAACTTCTACACAAATGCCCAAAACATAATCAATTCTCCAAAAAAATAATGTAGAATTTGGTAATAGTAGATTTACAATAATATACAAAACATGTTTGATGCTTCTTTATTTGACGTTTTGCCAACGTGGCACGTTGACTCTATTCCATTTTTTTTTATATTATTAACTGTAAGAAACTAAATAAAATAAAAAATCAACTCAAAATTATTCAAAAAAATCTTACCTTAATAGACTCTATTAAAAAAAAAACATTAGTATTTAAAAAGAAATATTTTGGCATTTATTAGTTTAAATTGAAATCAACATAATTCCAAAATTGTTTGTTAACAATGAATTTAAGTTTTTAAATTATATTTTTCCTTAAATTGATGTCATTTTCAATGATTATATTTAAAATGTACGATAAATACTAATATGTGGTGTTTTCAAGTTTTTACTTTTAGTAAGCAAAAAAAAAAATCAAAATCTATTTGTTGTGTTTGGAATGAAATTTTTAAGACATACTGGATTAGGCGTGTCTTCAAAATTCTTATTTATTTGATTTCTTGCAGTTTACAACATAAAAATTTGTTAAAGTCAACGAAAAGTCAAATAAAAAACTACCAAAAATATTTTGTGTATTCTATCCTCTATTACCACGAATAATTTAAATTACATTGAATTCACAAGGAAATTTGTTTGAGTGTAATTATGCGCTCATTTTGATTGGTTCTTCTCTACAGCACAATTATTTTCATTTGGCAGAAACCCCGCCTCCAAACGCAGCTTACGTCACGAGCTCGGAGAATATGTACAGTATTGCAGATACATATTACAATAAATATGAATTACATATTTTGTACGAATCGCAAAAATAGTGGGGGTGCGAATTATAACATTTCTCCATATTCCTTCGGGTGTGTCTCACTCCATTGAGGTCGCCCTCTTGCTATCACGTATCCGCCAGCTGAAACTAATTATCCTGTAGGTGTATCTTTTAAAATAGCCAAACTAACTAATTGCCTTTCCATTCCATGCAACTTAAAGGACTCCACGTTTAGTTAATGCGAACTCTTAGACAATTATTACATTTTCTGTTTCTTTTATTATTACTACCACTATAATACCACGGAACTAACTCATAATGATGAATTTACTCCCCGTATTCTATAATGCGGTAGTCATCTCAATTGCGCCCTTCGCTTTATAGAAGTTTTAATATGCGCCCAGCGCAAATTTCGCGCTCTTTTACACGAATTTATGCAACGTTAAATCATTTACATTTTGAAAACCAGAGGAAGTCCCGTCCCCGCTTCGTGATCGCATGTGAAATATTAAAATGGAGCAATTGTTCGCGAAACTATAAACTGGCGACCTCTGAATTTATAGTCCTCGAAAACGGGTACATGGTCGCGGGCATTTAAGGAATTTAAACGACTTAATTTTGATCCCCTAAGTTTTCCCTGACAACCGTGATTAAGAAAAATATTTGTCCTCCCGCCACCCTAAGCGATTTTTTCTCCCTTTTCACGGCCGTAATCCGGAACACCTCGGACACGTAAGCGAACAATTGAGAGCGAACGCAGTTAACGAGCCAAACGGCGCCACTAACGGTGAAGGGGCAGATATCTCTGTTCCTTTAATTAAAAAAGGCCATCTCCAGCGCCCGGTTACAGCACGAGAATTGGCTTATGGAGAATGCCAGGGTCGGGGATTTTGATTCCAGGATCGTATTTATGTGAAAGTCGAGGCGATCGTTTGGCAATAGCCCAATGTTTTCCTGCGGATGCAATAATTAATAACTTAAGAAACGCGACTTAGCGTGCAAGTAATTTATTACGCCAGCAGTTCGACGACGGAGAATGTCGCCATATTGGGAAGTAATATAAAAGATTTCACAGATATACTATCGACAAATGCTTTCGTGTGCACTCTCTAACCGAAAAATAGTAAAAACGCAAAAAATATAGTAGGAAATCTGTAAAACAAGTTGCATTGGAAAATAGCGAGCTGGCAAATATATTTGGTGAAGATATAACCATATTATCTTAATAGATCTTTTTTGAAAAACGAAGTATTACATTTGAAATATAGAATATGGTTTGACTGCCGGTAATAGAAGATAGATTCAATAGTGTTTCTTCTGTTAATCTATTAATTTTGTCTATTAATCCCAAAATGACTTGACAGCACAGAGCATACATTACTCGTCTATTAACTGGAACCTGTACGATAAATAGAAGAACAGTTGCTCTGTCACCTCTCAAATACACAAAGTTGAGATTGTTGTGAATTCTTAAATATTCTTTTACCAATAAAATCTACTATTTATTAACGAAAATCTATAAGAATTCCCAGGGAAGAAAAATCTTAAAAAGGCAGGTTGAATTACTCTAATAAACAATTACATTAAACCTTTAGATCTGAAAATTAACGTCTATAGTTTATAGGTTTATAATATAAATTAAAATAGATATTTTTAAAAATCACTTTAGAGAATATTAAGAAATAAAATCAGTAAAATAAACCGTATTAGTTAGAACAGGAGCGCCAACCTATTTCATTAAAATAGCATAAGAGTGTACATAACCTCATATTAATGTAAATGCAACGGAACAATTTATAGTAAAATTCCATTACCAAGACTATTAAATAATGTAATATGTTTCTCGTTGAAGGCTAAATATCTAATATACAGCCTCAATCTCTGCAAAGTAAACGGCGGGGATGTACATATACTCTCACCGTCTCCCACTCTACCTAACAGCGAGGTGTGGCAATGTAGTACGATAATAGCACGTGTAGACTGATCAGTGATCAGTATTATTAGTCAGTTCAAGTAAGTTGGTTGTCTAAGTTTTAAATACATATTTTTGCGCAAAATACCGCATTATTCTGTGGAGGAGAGAGCTGAGATGATGCGGTGGTATCACGCTGGCAATTCTTTTCAAAAGGTATGCGACTTGTTTGCAGCTAAATACCCCAACAGGGCTATTCCAAATAAAGCCACAAGTTTAAATTAAAAAATAAAACCGACAATACCGGTTCTGTCGAAAATTTAAAAACATCACTTCCAACTCGCAGAATTTTTAATAATAGGTACGTCCGTTTTAGTATGTGCTGCAGTTGAAATAAATTCGAATATGTCATCTGGCACTATTTCCCATTCTTCCGTTCAGCGAATACTCAAAGGAAATGGGTATCACAATTTTAAATGTTCTAAACACCAACAATTTTTTCAGGACGACGCATTTAAGCGTATGGTATTTTGTGAAAAGTTAAGTGATTTAATTAACCGAGATGCTAATTTGGTAAGCAATATTATTACCGATGAATCTTCTTTTCCTTTTTGGTTAGAAGTCACAATTTATCTGTGCCAACATGCTGGGCCAAGCAAAACGAGCACAGATATTTAAGTTCATCTAGTCAGCAACAGCGAAAAGTAAATGTTTGGGCAGGTTTGTTAAACAACAATATTATTGGGCCTTTTCTTATCAATGGCAATTTGAACGCAAATGCATATTTAGAATTACTGAACACCCACATTCTACCTACTGTACAGCAACTTCCCGACATAAATATGCAAAACATCTACTTTCAGCAAGATGGTTCCCCTGCACATAATGCAGTAGCTATCCGAAACTATTTAAGTGAACAGTTTCTTAACCGGTGGATCGGAACTCATTCTGAAAATATCAAATGGCCGCCACGTTCACCAGATTTACCTCCCCTCGATTTCTTTTACTGGGGTTATTAAAAGAAATAATTTATGGCAATGAAGACGTTAGACCAGTTAATGTAGAGTAGTTGCGCAATAAAATTGTTCAAATGTCAGATAACATTAGCTCAGAAATGTTGGAGAATGTGAGAATGAATTTCTACAACACATTAGGATATTGTTCAGACAAGGATGGGGGCATATTCGAACCTTTTGTTTGCAGATTCAATGATTTTTAAAAAATTAACGTTTATTTCATCTTATTATTAAGGTCCAGTAATTGGGTTTTGGAACCTTTGGTGTAACAATAACTATCACACTGACAAAAGTCAATGCTAGGTTTTTCCACTATCACCAAACAACAATAATTGTTGTTTGGTGATAGTGGAAAAACCTAGCATTGACTTTTGTCAGTGTGATAGTTATTATTAAGGCTTATTTTAGTTTTCTATTTTTTAAATTTATTTACCCAGAATTAAGTTTTATTTTTTCTTCGTTAAATTTATTATTTGCTTCTGAGGGTTTTGTTCTTCGTTCATTAGAATTACTTCAATTTTCTTGTCATGAGCAAAGACTATTTTTAAGTACATAATAGATACTATAAATTAATGTTTTACGCTTTCATTACACCTTTTGAGTTTTTAAGTACCTGTGTCCAAAGCAATACATAATTGCAATTTATTCATTTTCATAATAAAAATACAATACGTTTCAAAATTAACACATTTCTGTGCGTAGATTGAATAGGAAATCAACCGCTGCGCTCGCGCCAGTATTCGTTGTGAGCTATGAGTGGCTATGACGAATGACTGAATGTAGGAGAATACCTACTGCAGTAAGAAGAATGAGCGGGAAACGCACATGCGTGGTATAACCGTTGACTTTGCAGGGATTATGGCTGTATACAAATAAAAATGATTCTTTAAATCAAAGAAATATTTCTTTGCCGTTATTTAATAGAATCATTTCTTTCAGTTAAACCATATTTCATTTAGATAATACGTATTCCTTTCAATAAAGTATTATTGTTTTGAGTTGAAAGAAATATGTTTCGACTGAAAAAAGCGGTTCTTTTAAATAGCGGCAAAGATATATATCTTTGATTTAAAGAATCATTATCTCCATCATATCATCCATCAAAGAAAAAGGCCTCAAATAAAAGAAGTTTTTATCTAGTACATGATTCTCATGGCATTTTTCTTCAGAACAAAATTTCAGATAGTTTCAAGGTGAGTTTATGGATAATTCAGTTCAAATTGACTTGATAATTTAAAAATTAATTGAAATTTTGAAACTTTAAAAAAAGATCGTTACTAAATCTGTACTTGACACCGACAGAAACACGTCTGCCTTGTTTGGTGGTCTGAGGAAGAATGAATGAATGAAGCCGAGCCTCGTTTGAAAAAGATCTATCGTTGCTCAAGGCAAATTTACTTCGCGATTCGTCCGATTATTTTTGCTAACTATAAGAAATAAAATGTCCCGAGGACACTATAGTAATCCACCTGGAGAATAGGGGAGTAATTCGACAATTTAAAGCTAAATGGATCCAAACAAACATATATTTACTCGATATGATGCACAAATATTTATATAAAAGGCACTTAAGTTACATTTTGCATATTAACCTAACCTAACTAAAATGACATTAGTGCTTTTTCCATGTGACATTGGCTTACGCTAGTTTAATTCTCAAATAAATACAAACTTTGACGGCTAGGGTGTACAACCCAAAGCACGCGGTATTAAATATCCAAATGAGTTTCAAATAAGCAAGATTCTTAATCAATCTAAAATTACTATATACAAAGGTAACTTAATTAATTTCGAAAAGAAAATTGTGTATTCTAGATAGTTTAACATAACATCACATTAGCAGACACTATACGCAAAGTAGGACTGATTTCCGTACTTTACCAATAATAACCGCTAATATCATTGCAGAGAGTCGGCCATTGTGTCTCCCAACTTTGCGAGGCGAATGTCGATTAAATTCTACCGTCGGCGTCGCCTCGCCGGTAGTGTGTAGCCGTAATGCGCTCCAGATTACGCTCCAGGAACTTTATTCGCGACACAATCATATTGTCGTCAGGTAGAAACTTTCGGTTAGTTTAACTCATTTTCCGGAAAATTTACCAACACTCTTAGGCACCCACATCACCGCGTCGCTGTTCGCATGTAATTGCTTTTGTTAGACGACGACGCTCGGTGACGGTGACTGGTTAGCGGTAGTAGATAACTTCCACTGACAGTCGTCGGTAAAATTTCCTTTTCGGATGATAAATTCCCGACTTAATTGAATTACCTAATATATTGGAAACGCCGCCGTTATAATACTATATGCCTTCAGATATTTGAACGATTTGGGGAAGCGGAAGGGTCGACTATGCGCTAATGAAGGTCTTGTTATTTTTCCACCCAAGTTTTACCGATCCAATGCCCTTTTGGGTTACCCTCGTTCGCTTGATTTGATCCCCGTTATTATTACTACAGTTTAGCAATTAGTAGCATAATAAAATTGATATCAAGATGCCTAAATTACGACTTCTGTAACCGGCGCGGAAACTGTGGGTAACTCGCTTGTTGATATTAAAATAATTAATATTGAATAAATTTGGAGGGCACCTACCTTGATTGATACTGTTGCGCTGAACGCAAGCACTCTTAATCAAATAAGGCAAAAACTTCCTTTTCAAAAAGTTCTTTATTTTTATACGTTCAAACCTCACAAATTATTCATTATAGTTACCTTATTAACTAGGAAAGTTTAACCTTACTAAATAAATTTATCTGTAATAATAAACAAAAAACATTTGAACCGATGAAAAAGTTAAATAAAATTTGATTTAAATGGCAAAAGTGAATATGATATTCAGCCAGAATATTGATTAACCTTCCATGATGTCCCAGTCCCCACAAATGTTGTGTGATGATAAAAAACTAACTATAGAAATAACCGGCGCCTCCGCCACTATGTCACGGGGCCTAAAGGCTTTCTATGTATATTCGTTCCTAGATACTTAAAGACGTCCACTTCTTCTAAGTTATATATCTTACCTCTTTCTGCCTGTACCGTAATTCGCACCTTTTGAATTCTCTATCAGACCAGTTCATGTATTTCGTTTTTTTTTTTTTCATTTATTTTTAGTCCCATTTGTTGTGCAGCTGTTTCCAATTGTAGAATCGTCTCTGCTAATTCTGTCTTACTCCATGTTATTATGACTATATCGTCCGCGAATGCCAGTATTTGGTGTCGGTTATGGTATATTAGACCTCTTCTATTCATTCTCGCCTTCCTTATCGTATATTCCAATGCTAGATTGAATGGCAATGGAGACAAAGGATCACCCTGCCTTAGCCCATTTCTCACCTCAAATTCGTTTGTCAACTGATCTCCCACTTTTACCCTCGCTATTGTATCCTCCAGTGTCATTCTTGTTAACCTCAGTAGTTTACCTTTAACTCCCAGCTCCTCCATTGCTGTGTAAAGCTCTTGCCTGTTTATTCGGTTGTACGCTTGCTGGAAATCCACAAGGGCAACCCAGGTCTCAGCTTGAAGCTCAGGTGGTGTAAATATCTGGTCCACTACTGATCTTCCCTTTCTGAATCCGCTCTGATACTCTCCCAATTCTCTCTCCATTTTGAATGTTATTTTGTCTTGATGGCTGTTGCCATCACCTTATAACCCACATTCAGTAGCGCAATTCCTCTATAGTTCTTACAGTCTATTCTTTCCCCTTTGTTTTTGTATATCGGTATTACATCTGCTTCTCTCCAACTCCTTGGCATTTTTTCTTGGGTCCATATTTCGTCGATTAGGTTTTTGATGTTCTTAATTTCCTCTTCAATCTCCAGCACTGTTGGTGGGTTTGCCTCTGAATCTACTACCTCTTCTGGATGTTTCATATTTCGCTCCGCCCCTTCATCCTCATCATACTGGGGTAATGTTGTATTTAGCAGATTTTCAAAGTGGTTTTTCCACATTTCCATTATTAAAACAATTAATGTTAAATAAATTTTAAGGGTTGATCGACCCAGTTGCGCTGACCACAAGCCCTTTTAATTAATAACGCAACTACTTCCCGTAAAAAAAAAAACTCTTTTTTGTTACACGTTCATTTCCTAATTTATACCATTGCATCTGCTTTTATTCTTATTTGATTTGCGTCCACTCTTACTCACTTTTCAACATAGCGATTTTCCTGAGTGAACTTAGATTGGCCAACCTGTACAGCTTAACTTTGCATAAAAAATAGGTACTTAATATATTAATAATAATAATTTCGTGGCAATACTATATACGATATTCTGCGGCACAAAATTCGAACGCTCAAACTCAGTTAAGAGATTTTCATTTTTCCCTTATAAAACTTCAAGAAAATATTTTTTCTTTTTTTTTTGCCAAAGTTACTAAATCCATTTATCTTATTATCCGCGTTGTTAGAGATAAAAGTTATGACTCTCTAAGTATCAGAAGCGCGGAAGAGTTCCTGCAGTCCAATTATTTATTAAAGACACTCTCTCCTGACGGAAACTTGAAACTTTCTTTAAGAACGGAGTAGGATGTTTATTAAATTTTTTATTGTGATGAATTCTTTATCCAGTAGATACCGATATCAGAACAATTCCCACCTATTTTATTGATTTCTAAGATTTTATTTTGTTTTAATCGATAACTTTGAAGAAGTTATCAGGAGGTTCTATTTTGCGTGGGTTTTTTAATAGTTGTTTTAGAAATCTCATTAGAACGCAGGCAATTCGCTATAAATACGATCCGCAACTACAGTCGATACACTTTCTGTTGGCGAAGCCTCGCCCTCACACGCATCTTACGTCACCAGCTCGAAGAGACGGGCGGAACCCAGATGACGGGTGACGTACAGTACTGCAGTCATATGTTACAATAGAAACTAAATTCCGTATTTTGTAGGAATTGCGAAGATAGTAGGGCTATGTTCTCACGTACAAGTTTCTACATGTTTCTTCGGCTTTGTCTCACTGTATTAAACATCATCCAGGCGCACATCCACCAGATTAAAATGCTTGTGCTGTAGTGTAAACATGAGCGACTATCAGTTAGGGTACACACACACTGGAGCCTGCAGACTGTTTTACCCTTGTTTGCTATATCCTGCCGCAGCACAAAGGCAAGACTATTTAAGTTTGAGGTTCCGTTCACACCGATGGCTTTTGTCACAAGAACATCTTTGAAACTGTTGAGTGACATGATCATGATGTTATTTGATATTAGTTGAGATTGTCGGTACAATTTTGTGCGGGTTATAAATCGCACAAAAAGGGATCCAATGTGCGAGAGGCATAAATACTACCTAGTACCACTTTGCAAAAGTACGAAAGTAAAAACATCTATTAAAATATTTATAAGATTGCCACTTGATTATACAATCGCCAAAAAAACTTTTAACATTTTAAAGGTCGCGCTGAGATCTGAGAGATCCAACAAATGCAATTTTCCATATAACCGTAAAAGTGCGGCCTTTCCGTATTTTATTAGCGCTATCATTAGCATATCGACAAAGGATACATTGTCGGATCGACCTGTGGAATAGTCATAGTCGCTATATTATGAAGATTATCGACACCAACAAATAGATCAAGCTAATTATTCAGAAATGTCACATGGACGTCGTACACCAATCATCATTGTCAGGACCAATAGCAACGCGTTTATGATCGCTTGGTATAATTTGAATGTTCTTGCATTTTCGATTGTTTATTGTGGCCGTTTGGGATGAAACAATTAGAAAAAGTTTTTTTTTTTAATACATGTTTTATTACAATATACACTTATGATTTGTAGTCACTTTTTCACATTTAAATTTTTTGTCAAGTTTCCTATTCCGGCGTATTCACAATAAATTAAGAACATGAACCATTTTTACTTTCCTTAGTAGATCTCTCTTATTATGCAACTATTGTTAATTTTTACGTTAATGACCTTATTTTAAGATGTTTAATCGTCCTTGAAAATAAATTCACAAAACCGTAAACACCTCATGTAATTAGAAATAATCTTTCTTCTTTCGAATAGAAAAAGGAATTACAACAATTAGGTACACTCTATTTCAATTAAATTTTTATACCCCTAAAAAATAAAATTGAACCAATATTGCGGCTAAAAGTACGTTCGTTTCTGCTACGATTTAACATGTGTGCAGTGGATAATATGCCCATTCCATTTGGACAGTATAATATTCCATGTACATCCATTGCCTCGGGGTTTTTCGACCTGTACACAAGATCTGTAAGTTAATTTGTAGAATTTACCCAACTGGAAACATTACATTAGCTAATTTATAAAGGGTACTCCAACATACCAAGTCTGAGCCACCCTTCCACGTTACACCAGACACTTCCAAGCGTCATATCTTATCGCAGCCTGGGGCACTAAGTTATTCGCCTGTAAGACGGTGCTTACGACGAGAGCTCTAGCATTTATCCACCTGCTAATGTAGTTCTTCCGCCGAGTGAAAATTCTTAACATGCAAATTAGTCGAACTTTAGAGAGCGCGAATTGCCTGAGGTCGTTTCCATGTTCTTGTATTTGTCTGCAACTCCGGCTATTCGTGGAAGGTAAAGCAGCTTGTATTAATGCTCGCCCTCTATGTAATTTTAAACTCTCCAGAGTGCATAAATTTCGAATTTTGTAGTGTTGCAAACCGGTTGCAGAGGAAAAGAAATAATAAGAAGTCAGTCGAATGTTTTTCCTTTTTGTATTCTATAAAGGATATTAATAACATTTGACATTTAAGGAAGAATCACCAGAGAATGATACTAAGGAGATAGAGAACAAAACAGTAGTAGCAAAAACTAGTGGGCAAAATAAATCGAGTTTAGGGACAAACAATAGACATCGAAGGCAAACTTAGAGAAACGACAAAAAAAGAAGGGTGGGATAGCGAATACGAAAGCGTTAATTAAAACAATCGAAATTACTGTATGCGGCTCCTTTTCGTAGCTATCTGCTTTGGTATCTTCCAAGAATCTGCAAACAGCATCCTCTGCTATGCCTACGGTGCGCATACGTCTATTTCGTTTTGACTTACCACTTCGTCCTCATCTCCTCTCCTGTCTTTACTCAATAGGTTCTTTGCAGATCCAGGGTTCAGTACCTTTAAGAACTGTTTTACCTGTCTTTTTTTTTTGGACCATTGCCATAACTTTTTGGACTCCATTCAGTAATGGGCTTTGTTACAGTCTTGACAATCATAGTTTGACCAATACAGTACGCTATGGCTCCGGCGAACCAGGCTTACGTAACTTTCCTTTGGTAGCCCATCTCGTTTTGATGTAAATATCTATCCTTCTCCTTCCTCCTCATTGTTATCGTTATTGTTTGCAGATATGCATTGATACAACAGATATAGTGTCACAAGCTTCACTAGAAGCAAAGCTTACGCCAATCATCACTACGAGATGAATAACATATTTCTAAATAGCGTAAAGTTGGTAAGAGATCTGAGCGTACTGTTCGATGATCATTTAACTTTCTGAAGTCTCCTAGTGGATATTGTTTCAAGTGCTACGAAGGTACTCGGAGTCATGATACCTACATGTAGGGATTTCGAGACATCCGCGTCCATGAAGTCATTGTATTACACGTAGGCTCGTTCTCGTATTGAGTATGCTAGTGTAGTCTGGAATACGTTTAAAAGTGTCCGCAAGTTAGCTTCATAAAGAGAATCTGCGTAGGTATATTTCTCAAATACTAACAGTATAGAACAACTGGTGCTTATGCCGTGCCAGGTATTCTTACATAGCTTGGACTATTTTGTTAAGTATACAACGGTTGATAATAAACTTGAGCGTTTTCTTTATATTATACATGGTGTCATTTTGGTTCCTCGACGGTCGCTCGTGTTGCATCTCTTTGGTTCAATATTGTCTTGGCTAAACAGTTGATGCCTCTTATGATCCAGTGCCGCACAATTGCATAGAATGTGATGGGTTGTCTATGGTTGCTTTTTGCATAGTCTGCATTCAAAGTCTCCATTGTACAATCTTATCTTGTACTTGCTCCTTTGTCGGTGCATGTCCTAACATGGACCCAACAATTATCCGTAGCTGATTCCTACTTAAAAATAGTAGTTCTTCAGCTCTTCTCTGGCATGGTTTACTTATAAATTGCTAGCATTGCTCATGCCTGGGTATGTTTGCCCAGTGCCTCCTATTCAGTCTCCTATATGCCTTCGGGCCATTCTACTGCTTATTTCCAAAGCCGGTTCTGGTCCTTGGAGTTCTATTTGTGATTCACTTGGCGGAAGTATTTTAAATTGATTTTACAAATTATTAACAAAAAACTGCGTCTAACATCACCAGCTGCACTACAAAGTACCGGCGAGTATTTTCATATGAAATCCAGAAGAAAATACAGAAAATTATGGTCACCATCTTCCAGGAGTATTATTCAAAGAGTTAAAACATTTCTTGCAGTAAATAGAAAAGGAAAGAATTGAATGTGTTTGCAGGTTTTTCGGGTACCTTCAGATAGTGCTGCTTGAATGCACTACACATCTTGTACCCCAATACATATTTCAATGAATATTGACGGTTATCTTCATAGTTATTTGTTGTTATAGGCCCTGTTAAACAAATTGTTTCAATTCATTATAAGGTTTCTCCAATAAATGAATCTCTATTTCGAACGCTGTCAACTTTATTTGATTTTTTAAAAATATCATCGAAATTTTTTTGTTAAATTAATTTCGAATATCTGAAAAGTTTTAAATTTTGTTGTAGGGTATGTCAGATAACGATGATTTGTGTTGGGCAAAGGAATTCAAAAGTGTCATAATATACAGTATGTTCAATTTGCAAGTTGCATAAACCATATATGTTAAAATAATTTTGAATTATAAACCATTTAATTTTAGGTAACTTTGACTTAAAACATTTTTCGATTGTGATTGAATAGACGGCACACTCAGCATATTAAGGTTAAATATAAAATAAAAAACGTAGCCGTTCGCACCTAAAATAGGGCGGTGAATTTTTATTTTTAAATATTTATCCGATATAATATATTAAAAAGTATTTTACATATATTGACAATGCCTGGAAAAATCTTCTATTCTTTTTCTTTTAATTGTTGCCAAAATCTTGAATTTTGATGTTTGGATTCCGAGATTGATACTAGTACTTAGATACCGCTTAGTTGTTCCTACAAAATTAAAAAAAAAGGAATTGTTCTACGAAACTCTTGCTACATGTGTACATTATTAATTAATATATTAGCCTTATATAAGAAATATTTGAAAATATATATAAAATAAATATTAGCAAACCATATTTTAAAACAAGGTAATGTATGAAATTTAAAAACTCCTGCTCATAATATATCTATAAAAAATAACACATGAGCTTACATAATGAACTAGATACCAAAGTAAATGATTTAAGTCAATTCGATTTGGTAAAAGCACATTATAAATAAGTTTTGTCCAACATCAGTATTAGAGGCAAAACGTTTTGGTTATCATAATTTATTGCACTCCTGCTGACAGAGTTGCAACAGCGCATTAATGTGTGTTGTCCACATTTCTGTTCGACAATTTGTGAGAGTAAATCTCCCTGTCCAGGATCGCAATAGCAACAGCAGGAGATTTTTAATATAAACTTTTCCCAACAAATGATCAGCAATATACAACAATTACAGTGTATTGCGTCCGTCCTCTTCAGAATAATCACTAGCCTGCTGGAGAGATAAATCAAAGAACCATTGTAGGTTGTAAAAGAACATATTTACCTATCCTAAATAATTGGATTACCCGCGCTGTGAAATTATTTTAACTTCAGTAACATAATGAAAAATAAATCTTAGTGCAGTAGTCACTAACGTGACCTAAACAAAATAGGAGTAATAAATTCCAGGAGTGATTTCATTCGAAATGCCTCCTACCGAATTTTCAATTAACTTCGTATTCCCCTAACGTTAAGGGTGGAAAGTGAAAGGGACGGGCGGAAGCATTTCCGACGAAAGGTGACAAATTTAAAAGCTGATCATGTTTCACTAGTGATCCCAGCGCTTCCGACGATCCAGCAAAGGAAGGTTATTCGTGTGAACGTTGAAGTAGGGTAGGAGTGGTGGAAGGGCACGATTATAATTCTTAGAGCGAGTGAAGTGAAGGGATTTATAGGTGGTTAGTTTATATTAAAGGGATTTTGTGGCAGTCTTTTTAAACTACTTTATATTTTAATTGGTTTGTATAATATTATTATATGAATCCAATCTGTAATAATTATTTGTTTAATGCAGAATGCAGTTTTAAACAGAATTTGATGCTCAGAATTTTTATTATATTTATTTTGACCTATCAATAAATGTATATATCCTGTATTTGTCACATTAGAAACGAATTTATTCGAAATGATATTCTTCAAAATAATCTGGCGTTTGCAAAAGCTATAATACCTCTATATAAAAACGGCGAGGTATGTAAATGTCTTAAACAACTACTAACGGTTTTCCCCAAAATTTTTGAAAAAGTGGCTTGTAACCGATTGTATAACTTCTTTTTGTAAATTTAATTAATTTTCATAAACAAGGATTCATAGTATATGGTATCCAATTTTTCCTGTCAAAGAATTTCGACATTATAAGTCATCTCGAATCAATTCATAACAAAAAGCATCACGGTGTTAGAAGCACGGCTTTGTCTTATGCAGACAACAAAGCATTGAAGTCAACGTTTGTAGTATGAATGCTCATTCCAATAGCATTACAATTGACAGGAGTGTACTCAAGGCAGAACCAACATTTTTTTTATATATGGAAGATAGGGGTTCTATTTTTAAAATACTAAATTAAAATGTAATACACTTATACAAGTTACAAGAATTGTTATTTATGGGGGAGAATTAAATTTTTATAATATATAAATATTATTATACAAATGACACATCACAAACCCCACCGACAGCTAAGTAATTTTTTTTTTTATTGTTAGCATTCTTTTATTTAATATTTTTATTTATATATCTAAATTTTGTTACTTAAATTAATTTTGTTTGTTTATTTGGCCAAAAAATAAAATAAGTTTGTACCTGTAGTTTGTTGTAATGAATATCCACTTCATTATATTTTCCCACTGTCAAAACAATATGGTCTATTCCAATTCTGACACTAGTTGTACAGTTTGGTATATGTTGCAGATACTCATCTAATTTTACTTCCCAATGTGGTCCGATGAATAGTCGCCGTCACGATATTTTAAAATGACTTCCATTCGTACTAATTGGATTATAAGATTTATAAAACGTTTATAGTATTTGTCTATTTGAGGTATTCCGTGCTGTTTTAAATAATTAAATATTAATTATATAACAAATATAACTAAACATTAATAAAAAATCAATCCATAATTACTACACGAATAACTCATTAGTTTAAATGTGTAGTGTAATATTATAAAATGTAATTAAAACCCTTAGCCCCTTTTAAATTTTTTGGAATACGCCCCATTAGACAAATACTGCAAACAATCCTTATAATTTGATTAGTACGAATTGAGGTCACTTTAAAATATCGTGACGGCGGCTATATACTGGAATTACTCTTGTAATTCTTTTCCTAGACTGATATGATCCGATGTGTACTCTTCTTATAATTTTTTTTTTATATTATATCGGTTTTCCAAACATTTGTTTCACTATTTTATATAACTGTGTTTGCACATTCACTATTTATATGCCCAGTGTTTTATGTTATTATACAATTTTAACTTTAAGAAATATAATACGAAATCTTTATAATAATTTCTTGAGACAAATATTATTACTTAGTATATAGAATACAAAAAACTGCATATTAATTAAATTTTTATCTCCCTATACATTTTAAACAAAAACATATAAACCACAACAATATAATTCAACTTTTGGTATCCTACACATTTACCATACCTGGCATAAAGCCAACTACTTTAAACTGAAAGAGGTCTTAATATGCTAGTTCAAAGTTGTTAATAGCTTACCGCATGCGATTAAACAATAAAATAATATTCATTCGATTAAAAGAGCTGTGCATAACCTATTAGTACATCTTCAACTTCATAGCTTACAGAGTTCCTAGATTATAGTTACATATTTTTCTTGACGTTTGCCTTTGTTTGTTGCCATTCTAGATATAAAAAGAGCAATCAACTTTACTATTATTCCTATTATTATTTGGATTGATCTCAAAATATACTATGTTGTGGCAACTCCAATTAGGGCCAGTAAATAAACTGCGAAAGTTCTAAGTCCAAATCCTATATGAATTATCATAGGGGTTCCAACTTGCGGCTTTAACTCATGTACTACCCACCTATCCGTTATTGGGTAATGATATAAGTGGCTGTCAACAAAATGCTTCGAGCGGTTCCTAGAGGTGTGCAAAGAATTGTTCACGCTGTTAATACATGCCCATGTCATACAAGACATTTATTTATAGCTTGAAACAGCTTAATGATGTAAGTACGTGGTGTGTATGTTAGATTTCTGGTTAATTTCAGGATTAAGTTTTTTACTAGGGTACACCCATCTTATCTTTACCTCGACGGTGGTTCCGCCAATTGTGGACATAATAATTCTTTCTAGGCTAGGTCTTATCCATTCCAGAAAATTTAGCATGCCGCTTTTGTTCCGTAGAGCCACAAAAATTGATTTTGTGATAGCATTGTTGAATACCCTCTCATACCCAAGAGTGCTATAGCTATTTCTTTGTGTCCTACATATTTATTTGGAAGTTAGCGTGACATATTGCCGGTTACTCAGCACGTGTTCTCTTAACCTAGTATCTCTGATACACCTAGCTTCTCAAGGATATCAGTAACAGATAGGACAAGCTTATTGGTCTATATGGCTTTAGCATCTAATTAATCGAATTTCTTATATGCTTTACGTTCGTTTTTATCCTCACCTTTTGCCATGTACTTGGAACGTACCCCCAGGTAGTACATACTCTGAACGTTTGGAGTAATGTCGCAAACATTTCATTTTTGTCAGCTAATTTCAAGGACAAAAATCTGCTCCACTTAATTTCAATAAATCTCCCGATCTTTGTGACCAACTTCCAATCTTCTCATTTTGATGTTTTCTCGCGGACCTGCATTCTTTATAGATGCTTGCATTGGTTATAATTAGTATACATTTTAGTTTCTAATTAGTAATATTAGTGAAGATAGGTCTTATGGTAAAACAAAAAGATAAGGAAGTAGATAATATTGTTTTAAAGTTTAGTTAATTCGCCAGTCTAATTATGAACTATCAAATATAAAAAAAAAAATCTCAGTTCTTCTAAAAGGTGAGATATAAAGGAAGAAATTTCAGATGTTTGTGTATTATTGGTACAAGACAATCTTAAACATCATTCATTCTTCCAATTAAAATCCAGTGAGAAAATATTCGAAAATACAACTTTAAGGTGTGAATGCGCTGTAATTATTGCCTTCCTTGTTGTTTTCCAAGTGTACTCAACTCTAAATAGAAGAGAACGTACCCAATTTACATTCTGGTCCTAACGCTACTACTATCAACAAGTGTAAAGCCGTCAAAGCGTAATACGAATTAACATATTGTGTCCCGAGCACAAGAGGGCACGACGCAGGAATTTCTCCGACCCCGCTTGAAATATTCCTGAAATTAACCGATGCGTATAAATTGTGTACGTCTCATAATTTACCGCAACTTGGGTATAGCGTAGCAGTGCTGGCCGGATGTGATTCGGGTACGGAAAAAAAGGGTCTTTTGAAATTAAATTTGTCTGAATACTCGATTATGGGATTAGGGGTTCGGCTCGCCTCGCCGACTACCTTGGGAAAATAAAATAAATGAACACTTCTTTTCTCTGCCCTCCTAGTAAAAGGATTAATTTCGGGTTTCCATACTAATGACTCGTTCGTTCGGCCAGTGTGCAAAAAAAAGGAATAAGAAAATCCTTTAGGAACACCTAGATGGTTGATCTTAATTGGATTTTCCTCGAGAATGAAAGAAATATTTTCTTTCTAATTTAAGAATTATAGTTTGGTGCAATTCGAACTGCAGCTGTTGATGTAAAAGGTTATCAAAAATCAAATGCTATTAAAAGAAGGCAAAATAAATAAATATCTTTTTCTTCAAAAAAGGGAATGAAACACCAGAAAATTACCGTACCATATAAACTTATCAAATACATGCATATGTAAAATTTCGCGAAGGATGCTCGGATTTAGGTCGAGTAGATCAACAACAGACAATATTACACTCAAAAGGAAGCACCCAAACTGTCACTTATTGATTTGAATGAAATTTAGAACATGAATCTTGTAAATTCCCAATCTTTGTTTTAGGGTGACTTAAAAGCTTAGATCTACCCTTGAAGAATATGCATTCTTTTTCTTATATTTACTCGTAAATATAATCCCTTAGTACAAGAAGAACTCTGCATATATTAATCTATCAACTATAGCTTGGCATCCCAACATTCCTTTCAAATTCTAATGCTAGCTATAATTTCCGATGGGCCAATTTTCCAGTGTTATATAATGACCTAATTCACGTTGATTGTATATTTTTAGATAATTTGAAGGATATTAATATAGCAGTTACTTTCATCTACGATATTTCTCACGATTTCACTACTAAAAAAAAAGAGACCTCGCGCCGAGAAGAACAATGTTCCCACAACAATAACCCATACGACATTACCAAGTAAAACAACGAAAAGTACGCAGACCTTACAACATTGTTAGATACTGCAGAAGAAGTCTCAAACGGAACGTATTCTGCTCCGTATTCCAAGTTTACTTATTGTATAATTTACATGAAATTCCCATTTGGATTTGGGATCAAACAAGATATCCAAATATTTGACAGTTTTTTGGTTATTGACACTTGAAATATCTCTCATAATGAACACTACTGTTGTAGTCTTGTTCTCATGTAGGGACAATCGATTACTTGCACCTCGAGCGGGACTCTCCCCACGTCTAAGTCTACCGAATGACGAAATGGTTCAAATTTGGCTTCGAAAAGAGTTCTCTTACGAAGCTAAGCAATAAGAGAGAATGGGAAGGAGAATCCTCCGCCTACTCCTTCAAGGCAAATACCATTAAATGGTACGTGGATTGTTCCGAAACTGATAAAGGAACAGGTGCAGGGGTATTCTGACCAGGAACCAAATACTCAGAGCCAATGGGAACATACCCCAGTGTTTTCCAAGCGGAAGTTAATGCAATTGAAAGATGTGCTCAATTGAACATTGCAATTTTCACCGATAGCCAAGCAGCCATAATGCCACTGAGCTCTGATACTATCCGTTAGAAATTAGTCTGGGAATGTCTTGGTAGACTAAATAACCTAGGCAAAGGAAACATAATTGCGCTATGCTGGGTACCAGGACATACTGTTATCAGCGGCAACGAGGAAGCTAATCTATTAGCAAGAAGGACCGCTGCAACTTCGTTTATGGGACTAAAGCCGTTCTCCGGCATAGAAATGAGCACCTACAAAAAGAACTCGTAGACAGGGAGGAGAAGTTGAGAGCTTCCTTCTGGGAGAATCTCCCTGACCAGAGACATTTAAAGATATTCCTTGGAAATTACAATAAGAAGAGAGCAAAAACTATGCTAGAACCAAGTAAAGGGATAGGTCTGAACCAGAATAGCGACTGCAGGTATTGCGGGTCGGAAGATGAATCCTGATATCCAATTACACTGCTTTCGCAGAAACTCGTGCCAACCATCTTGACCAAGATGTCATAGACGAGGAAGAAATTTCTGTGCGCGCAAACCCTACCAGCTTATAACTGATGTAAGGGGCACAATAGATCAATAGGTCGCGGTGCAAGGTTACCCTAATTAGATCTAATTTAATCTAATCTTACCAGTACAGTAATATTGTCTGAAAATAATATAAATACTTTAGAAGCATGTTATGCGAAAAATCATTAATGTATATTAAAAATAGTGCGGGTCCCAATATAGACACCTAAACTAAGCGGGAAGTTCAGATGACATATTGCCACTTATTGCTAGATCTAATAGGCTTCCATGGTTTAGGTACCATTCTCTACAGATTACTTTAGATACGAAAGCATATCCTCCAATAATCTGGTAAGTATAACCATTTCCACGTTCTAAATAGAAAAAAAAGTTCTGATTGGTTCTGGTGGTGTATAGGCGATAGCCGAAACCACTTCTAATTTTGATATTTTTCTCATTTTTTTGTATCAATTTATGGACACATATGGCACATATAAATTTATCAAACCAATTTTTAGACTTCTGCCTACATTATATGCAAAAAATGTGTCTCTCCAAAAAGTCTCAATAAAACTTTAAAGTGGAAAATCGAAGTATGCCACATTACCATGAAGCTGCAAAATTTACGGTGCAGCAGGTTGGCCCCAAATATCCAATTGATGAAATATCGCTTTATTAACAACTTTTTCGGTAGGACCAGTGGTGTATGAACAATAGGTGTCAATCAATCCCGTATACCACTAACGACAATTAATGAATAGCGGTTTATTGCAAATTACACCTTTCTCAGCTCCTGTCTGGCTGACAACTTAGCATGCTCCTGTAATATGATACTTGGTTGGAATATAACAGTGGTAGAGACATTTGACATCTACCACCTAAGAAACTACGATAAATATTAAAAGCAGAATGCTAACTGGGCTCCAGTGCCAACTACCCTTGACTCCTCTAGATCAAGGCTTATCTTATGTTTGTTTTTTGTTTTTTGTTTTTTTTCTTTTAGTAAATCCAAGTGAATATTCCTTTGAGATTTAACAACCATGCAATCTATCTAATGAAGCAAGAAAGAAAAATCACACACACTCTGCTACGGCCTTAGATTTCCTAGCCAATAGTGGTGAAACATCGGCTCCTAACGGATAAATTATATATCCGGGCTTCCCTTTTCACAAAATATTTTAATGACATAAAAACATTCGCCTATATCTCTCAAAGCTCCTTACGAGGGAGAAAGTAACTTTATACCTATACAAAGAACGTTTTCAATTTGCCACTCAGATGAAATACCCAGTTTCTTGTTCCAATTTTCCGTAACATCAAAGACATTGCTTTAATCGTATTTATTAAAGTTTATTGAACGGTTGATTTAACTTTGTTACACAGTTGAAATAACGCTACGGGTGGGACTAAAGACGAGAGGTCGGAGGTCGTAGAATAAGGCGGCAGAGGGGAGTAATCTTTCGCGAATTTCCTGGAGAAGTTTGGAGAGTCAAAAATCGGCCTCCCGCCTTACAGTGTAAATCGAGCGAATTATGTTCCACGACGTAATGTTCCCTGCCCTTTCTCGTTCTTTACGAAAGGGAATTCTACCAAATAGCTGAAATATAATTATCACCGCCCTTGTCTGTTGTTTTGTATCAGGTGGAAGGTGAATAGGTTAATTTTATTCGAGTTAGACTGATGGAGGCTAATGAGGTAAATAGAAAGAATCTTTATTGAATGGCCTTAGTTTGTGTTTCTGTAGAGAGAAAATTACTTAACACATTTCAATAAGAATTCAAAGTATACACAGTTGAATATAAAGGAAGAAATAATCATTGCTCATTCACATTTTACAATGGTATGTTCAGGATTTGAAGAAGTTGTCAATAAGAGTTCCTTACAATAAAAAATTTATTTACAATAATTGTATTTATTGAAAATCTTTGATCGACATTTGCACCTAACACTGCTCTCACTTCAAGATTGTCTTACTAAAAAAGGATTTGCAGCTGCAAATCCAAGTTATTTTTATTAAAAAAGGTACTCAACAGGTACCTATATCGAATCGAATAATCTGATGTGACTGAATGCGGACTGTGGACGAAGAAAAAGAGAGATAATATGGCCTATCGATCTTAATTAGGACGCAATTAACTACGTGATTTTTGGGAAAGCCACATGCAAATTTTACTTAACAGAATTCTCTAGGACAATATCCATTCTAGAGTAGACGCAGAGGTTGTAGTGGACAGCATTATTTGTGAAATTATGGGGACACTACTTTATGTCAAACCAAACTAAACCATGGTTGTCGTACCATCTCACTACAATTAATGCTTTTTTGACAGCCGCATATGCAGAGCTGTTGCAATTCCTAAGATAAAATAGCTCCACTAACTAGTACAAGTAGTCTAAAAATGATTTTTGTTCGAAGTAGTAAGTAAGGAGTACTTTTAAAAAGTACTGAAAGTCATAAATAATTTACTTGAAATTAAACAGTCAAGTACCCAGTAGATAGGAATTACTTCTTTTAGTGGCTTTTCTAAACAAGTATAATTGTCCAGTACATTTTAGGCGAAGTACTGCGTGTAGTAAGTACCAGTACCTGCATTTTAAAAGTACTTGAAGTAAGTTACAAAGTAAAATAGTACTTGAGGCACATTTTTACTAGGAGTACCTCAAATCCGCTTAGATGTAGTATTGTCGATAGATTCTTCTTTGTTGAAATGGGCACAATACCACTTCTTTCTTCATCAGTGAATCTTGGAGTCGACCTGTAGATTTGACCATTTGATGTGCATGCTGACAAAGGTGGCACCCGCTCAAAGATATGTATTCTGATATGATCGTCTAGAACCTTTTTCAAGCGATTGTCACAGATTCTTTGGTTGACCTTCTGTGTTCCTCGGGTAGGCTTTTCGAGGTAGAAAGTTTTCTCCCAGAGAAGTGAGTTTCTAGAAGGAGGTGAAAACACCTTTTCAATTTCAGTAAAGCTTTAGTGCCATTCTTTGATCAACTTTGCCTTTCGTAAGATAGGACAAATAAGAGCCAAACCGCCACGGCCAGAGACCGCAGATGCGAGTGAAACGCCACAATGCTAAACATTCAATCACCGATACGGTAAACCACGGTTGCTGATGTATGTTATATCTATACAAAACAAATTGGAAATATGAAAATTGTGTCCAACTAAATCAAAAATTCCATGAATCACGTTAAAATGTTCGATAACGTCCGGCCGCTATTTTGTCACCTGTTTGTATATTATAAGGGCATAAATCTCCCGGAAAGGATTATTGCCTGTATTTTATCTGCCTATACAGCACATTTGTCACATATTAAACCCAATCCATTAGCGGAACGGGAACTAATTTGTTTTAGCCGGGGCATACACTATTTGAATTATAATTAATACATCAAGTTAATTAATTATTGGGGTGTACACGATAAATACAAGTTTCAGCAGATGGGGCTGACTAGCCTCCCTCACTATGGCCGCTACTACCATCATCATAACTTGTATGTATATCGTGTATGCACTCTACACAACACATAATGTACTTATTAATACATACATCGGTGTACCTACAAATGTAAGGCACCATTCTCCAGAATCGATAAATTAAAAACGACGTTTCCTAATGGGGTCAAAATGCGGTGTGGCCATTCTAGACCCATAATCGTAAATATAGACGGTTTAAAAATTCGACCATAAAATCGCGAAATTCATCGCCGCATTCAACTTTAAGGCTGTCGGACACATCTTGTACGGGGCATCAGAAAAGTTCTTGCTCGCCTGGTTGCCCACCTGAATTCTCGGTGTTTCCTGGATAAGATATATCGTTCAATTTGTGTTTTACATACAGCCGTAACATTTGAATATTTTCGCCATTCTTCTCGCGGTTTATTTCCGAATTACTCGGCAAGTTTGTTTTATGTGGCTGCTGTTAAATTTGTTTTTTTTTTTGTACGAAAATGGTGCCACGCTGGCGTTAATGGACGTTATCTCATAACTCTTACAGACGTTTCTTTAACGTATAGCCGTGGAATTCATTCCAAAAGTTTGTTTTGGTTTCAGGTGGATTACGAAATATCTTATTGCTTTATGCCAAATGCATATTCGTAATAATATTTTGTATTGTACATTGTATAAGTGGGTTCGAGTTACTACCTAAATGGAATGTAATTGCAGATATACTTATCTTCTTTATCAGACAAATATCACACTTAGTTGTTACCAGTTAGGAGGATTATTATTATAAGAATCCTTAACGACAAGAAGTTCATATGACGCGCAATTTTGATACAGGTTGTCTAAAGTTGCAAAAATTGGGATGTGCAGAAACTGGAAAGTAAGACGACATAATGCGTATTTCGAAACACCCAATATTTTACACAACCAAAATAGTATAAAGCAAATGAACAAACTTTTGTCAAAAACAGAGATATTTATAAAGTTATGCATACACGCCATTGTGTAGACTCAGCAGGAGCCTCACATACTACGAAGTTCTACGAGACGAATCCCAGATATAGAGCAATAATACTTTACAACAAATTACCTCAGTCAATAAAACATTTACAATCATTTGGAGAATTTAAATTCAAATTAAAGAAATTTGTTCTTGAAAAAAGCTATTACACTATAGAGGAATTTGTGGGATGTTAATTAAGGTACGTAGCTGTTTAGGATCATTATCTTTATTTAGTTGTTCTATTTTGTGTAATTTTATCATTGAACTCTAGAGTTTAAAACTGTATTTATTCTTGTTCTTTTTTGTGTAACTTTTATGTACTGATTTTTGGAATTTTAAATTGTATTACTTTTAGTAATTATTAATTTTCTGACTATGTCCATGTTCTTTTGAACCATGACATAAATAAATTATTATTATTACAACCAGTCCTTGCGGTCATAGCATTCTCTGAATAAAGGAAGAAACTCTCCAAAAGGTAATGTGATAACCCAGTAGAGATTGAAAATTGTTATACTAATAAGAGAGAATTGTCTGTATAATACATTTCCACATTCCTCAGTTTGTAAAGTACATAACGTGTAGGGGGCAATTAGGCAGATAAACTCGTTATATATGATTCCCAGTTAAAGCTATTATTCGGATGTAGACCCAAGAGTTTGGCGGTGATACGGCTATTTTAAATCATTTCCCGACTTGGTGTTGTATTTATGTGTGTAGTCATTCATGCCTAAATGATTACATATACAAGTAAGTATATACATGCATGGTAACATTATTAGATTAGATTAGGATTGGGGTGGCCTTGTGATCTTTCTATTTCACCGCAATCTTTTCAGATTTATAGTGATCCCCTTTGTCCTAGAATGCGCCAACTAATTTGTTTTTTTCAATTAGGCCTATCATCATTGAGAGCTGCTCCTTTATGTAGCTATTCGCTGTGAGGTTCTTTATTCCCATTACTAGAAACCTTGTCCTCGGCAGGCCCTCGCAATGGTGCAGAACATGAACTGGAGTTTCTTCCTCCTATATGGTCTATGTTATACATATGCCTATTTAGTCTAGAATGACCAGTCAACAGACCTACTATCATTGTGATAGTCTTCCTGTCTTTCCTCGGTAGGTATGTCTTTAGTAAACTCAAGCCTCTGTTCTCTTAAGAACCCTTTTGCTTGTCTTTGTCTGGTGACTTTTGGCACCATTCCGTGAACTTTTTCTGCGACCATTCGTTGATAGGCGTTATAAGAAAAGTCAAATGGATTACATGTAAAGCGTTTTGCGCGGTTGAGAATTGGACCTATGCTGACTAGAAGTGTTTTGTTAATTCTGATACAAGGAATAACTCTATGAAGTTATGCAACCCAACGAGGGGACACCCTGTATATTAAAAATGGTACGCGATCCAATATGGACCCCTGTGGAATACTAAACTGAACGGGAACACAGCACAGCACATGAACTTGAGTTTCTTCCTTCTCTTGACAGAACCTGCAAATAGCGCCCTCCGCCAGGCCTACGTTGTACATATGCCTATTTAGTCTACAATGACCAGTAAACAGACCTACTAGCATTTTGACAGTCTTCCTGCCTTTGATCGGTGCCTTTTTATTAATGCCTGCCTTTGGTCCTGGTGACTTTTGCCACCATTCCGTGAACTTTTTCTGTAACCATTCGTTGATAAGCGTTATGAGAAAAGTCAAATAGATTAAGTGTAAATAATATTATATATAAAATTAAGTTATTAAGCCCGGTTGATAGTTTCCATGGTTCAAATCTCACTCTACTCAATTACGATAACTGGTTTTTTCCAGGATCGTAATGATGATCAGGAGGGAAATTTGGCTCTGCGAGGATGCCTGACAATCATTTTAAATGCTTAGGCTTTATATACTTAAAACGAAATACGCAGAATTTATTTCACCTTCCAATATATACAAGTTGTTTTGAAAAAACTCCACATAATATCTGCACATATTACATTAAAAGAATCACGGACGTATGAACATATAGGTAGAGCTAATAATTGATTGCCTCATACCTACACGGGCTTAAAACCAATTTATCTAGGGCATAGTTTATAAAATGAAACAGCGGCGTGCATTTTACGTAAATCACGATAAATCTTACAAAAGGGAAAATAAACATTCATTTTCATCTGTTTCACTATCTGTGCAATTCCCTTTTACGTTTAAATATTCCTGCTAGTACTAACAAATAAACATAGCTACATGGCGCAAGCACAAAATGCACACATGCGGTATATGCTGTTGTGCAGTTCAGGTTTATGGAAAATAAACAGAACAATAGGAAACTTACGACTGCAACCTGAGTCGTTAATAACTGTGTGTGTTCTGTGTTATTTTAGGTAATTGCCACCACAGCTATTTACGTACGAACCTTTCCTCTGATAGTGCAAATGCTGGTGCTTATCGCGTAGACGGTCCGAGTTGTCCCTCTGCTGCATCGTCGCATACCCCGCTTTCTGTAAAGGTTGAACGCTGCGAGGGCCACCTATCGGCAGCTGCAAGTACTAGTAATATCCCTCTGCAGGAAACTAATTAGGCAATGGACGCGGTTATCAAAAACGGATGTGTAAATGAGCTGCACGAGTGGCAATTGGTACAGTTGGCCGTTTCCTGTTTAATTGGCCTGTTTTCCGCTTTGTTTTTGCTAATTTATGATAGTTCTGAACAAGAAATTCTAAATGATTTAGTTTTGGATCCTTTGTTATTGCCATTACTATACAAAAGGCAAATACAGTGCGATAGAAATTGTCTGGCCTAACCGATACTACTTTATTTCCCACGAAATCGATATCAATATTTACATTTACTATTTCGAATGCAGTTAGCCAACATAATACAGTAAAGTGCATCTACAGTGCCATTTTAAAAAAACTTGTTTAAAAATAAAAAAGTTACCCGTGGTACTGGCGACCGTTTTTCCTTCATAATTTTTTCGTTCATTAAAATTTTCATTTGTGTAAAGTTAAATGTGAAATATTAGATATATTTGTGTCCTTTTAGTCTTTCAGGTGAATATTATAAAGTTTGTCGGATATTTATTCTATTACACTTTTTAGAAGATGTTTGAACAATTGAAAAACGAAACCCCTATATAACTTTTGTTTATAAAAAATTAATTTGCAATTGTAAAAGCAGTCAAAATTCCTTGTTCTCACTTCACCACAAGCGTTGGCTGTGAACCAGTTTAATTTTATGTCATTTCAAACAGAATTCAATACAATAATACTATAAGTTTTAATGTAAAATTAAAAACCGTTTCTTAGATTTAACTTTGCACAAAAAAGTGAAGAGCGATGTGACGGTACATTTATGTCAAAGACTACATGTTTTACTGCGGATGTGAAAAACTTTGATTTAGTATTACCTTTCGCTAGCGCGGAGAACTATAGGATCGTCCCATCCTACGTTGCCGTTGGTATTCATGGATAAATATACATATAAATAACTTCGCTGTGGAATATACATCAACAAAAATAAAACTAAAAGCGCTGTCGCCTATTCTCATCGTTCTACCCCGTTTCTACGTATTTACATTAAAATTAAAAATGAAGTTACCGCCAGTGCCTAGGGCAGCGGAGAGAATCGCGATTGTTTTAATTTGCAAACAAAACGGACGAACCCACACCAACAAATAATAACCATAACGACAAATGTTTCGGTTCTCATACTTACTCTAGCATGTTAATTATGCAGACGTGTTTGTATACAACCCATTTTAAATATCTACAGCAAATGCAAATTCGGTTAGTATCATGCTATAAATTGTCTCATGCAAATTTGTGTTTCTTCTAGGTTGATTGCATAATAACATCGGCTGTTTAATAGCAGAACATTCACAAGAGTAAATGTGATCAACGTACATATGTACGAGCTAGCCAATCTGATAGATTCAAGTCGAAACCGATTACCCAACTTTTAGTTTGTGGTAAGACCGATTATGAAACCCTTTTCAAATAATGCCGAAGTCAACATATCGTATTCCGCTTTTTCGGTTATTTTACATCCGTACTTCGGAGATTTCATTCAATATCGTAATCCGTGAAATGAGACAAGGCTCGAAATAGACGTAAATCCTAACCTAAATATACACTTATATTGTATGTGTTTCCCGCTTTTATCGTAGGAAAAGAAGAGAGAATACCATCATCCGGTTCTCGAGACACTAAACCGGTTTTATATCCTGAATTATGGCCCGCCGACTATAACCCGACCTATCTATACTTCCAAATATTGGACGTTTACAACTTTTTTACGCGCATTTGACAACGTAAAAAATGCTCCCCTTAACGCAATACAGTCTTAATTTTTTTAAAGTGCTTCCGCAGTGTGAAAGTCCTGGGAGATTGACTTTCTAAAGCTGCTTCTGGAGTGGCGGTTCCGGTGCTTTCAATCTATGAAAACTTGGAAGACTGGAGTTAGTTTTCTAAGGATTTAAAGAAGCAAACGGTAATAAAAACTTTGTATTATTATTATTTTTTAATTCTGATTTGTTCCTTGCAGATCATCGCTTTCACACATATAAATCCCTGTCAGTTATAATTACGATCATCCTTATCATCTAGCTAGCAATGATCTGACGGTTTCATAAACAATTATCAGCGCTAGGAGTTCTTTTAATAGATACCAATTGCATTCTACTTTGGCCAAACGACTAATTGTACAGTAATTGTCATTTACGTAGCCTGGGATCCACTGGAGCGTGATTCCACAATAACAATGCAAAAAAATTGTTTCTTCCTTACCAACAGTATTAATTAACATCTACAATATAGAAAACAACTTAGTCACTGTTACATTTTGCAGTCTCTCATTTCATGAGAAATTACAGAAAATATGCTTACAATGCGCACATCTACGATAAATACACACAAGTAGTAGAAAACCTTACAAACTAGAAAAGTAAGTTAGTATTACAATCATTAAACAAAATAACTATAAGCATATTTTACAATGCTACTTAAACTATCGCTATTGATGTCGCAAGTATTAGATATTCTATTATAGTATTCACACATCAAATAAATAGGAGATCTACGCAAAACATTAGACCGATGCAAATCACAATAAAAAGTTTGGTGAAAACGTGAGTTTAACCTTAGAATACTAAAATGCAACTTGTGTAAAAGCCAAGAACAATCAATTCTACCACGAATCAGGTAAAATAGGAATTTAATTAAGCTAATAATTCGCCTTACATGTAAGGAATTAAAATTGAATATTGTTAAAAGTAGGCCATAATCAAACCATCTCGCTGGATACGTTCCTTCAGCTAAATAGTATAAAAATTTCAAAAATCGTCTTTGAACCGACTCGAGAGTATTAATATGTGTGGAATAAATTGGAAGCCAGATAATTACAGCATACGCTAACCTAGAGCGAATTAATGAATTGAACAAAGTGCTAAGTGTAGTAGTGTTTCGAACTGCGCAATTGCGGTAAATAAAGCTGTAGAGTTTAAAACGTCGACCAACAACATCTGAAACATGATTGGAGAAGGATAGTTTGGAATCAAATTAAATACCAAGATCACTAACAGAGTCAGTGGAAGCTAAAACACTACAGTCGATAGAGTAAGGGAACATTATACGATATTCAAAGACAGTCTAGGGTTATTGCACCACGAAAGTACTGTGTCAGTGTCACATATATATGGAGAGTCTCAACATCTACCACAGGGTTAATAGAAGCAAACAATTTGATATCGTCGGCAAACATCAACTTCTTAGACTGTATGTTGGTTCCTAGACCATTAATAAACATAAAAAATATCAAAAAATATACATAAAAAATAACAGAGGTCCTAAATTAGATCCCTGAGGAATGCCAGATGTAGGAATAATAAACTTAGAAATATAATTTCGGTATTTAACGCACTGTCTTCTATTCAGCAGGTTCACACTAAAAAAATTACACTTTTCCTACGGAAAATTCCTGTAATGTATAGGGTGAAATTACCAAAAATTTCGCAATTCATTTAGTGTGTAGGATTCCATTAATAACAACAAGGACTCAGAAAATCCAACTGCTTGTAACTTTCTAAAGAGCACGTAGTGATCAATTTGATCAATAGCCTTACAAAAATCCACATATATCACATCAACTTGACCCTTGTTTCCCCTCGTCTCAGAGACAAACTGTGTAAAGCAAGTTAAATTAGTCACAGTAGATCTATTACGCATAGAGCCATGTTGAAAGGGAGATATTAACTTATATATACAATTAAAATTATGCTTGTGTAAAATAGATTCAAAAGTTTTGGCAAAATTACATAATAACGATTGGGTCTGTACTTTTGAAGTTCTGATGTAATGACAACAAACTTTTAGTTTGTTACAGTCCATGCACTGGCTGTTCGCGGAAGCTCCGCCTACACGTGCATCTCACGTCACCAGCTCGAGGAATGAAGGAACAACGTACAGCACTGCAGATACGTATTACAATAAATACTGAAATTTTGTATGAATCCCGAAGATGGTTAAGATGGCTCTCACTTACAAATTATAACGTTTCACCATAATTTTTCATGTGCCTCACTGCATTAAGCACGTCCTCTTGCTATCGCGCTCGTCAGGTGAAAATGTTTGGACTGTACTTATGCTATTTATAAATAAGAATACTTACTAAATATCCTACTCGCAACGACTCCAAAAGGGGTTAAAACAAAACACATTTAGATAACCGAGCATGTGGGAAGGGGCATGTTGGACCTGCCGATCATATACCTGTATGGCATGGGAGTCCCTTTACGGTGTCTAGCGGCTAGGTGCGCACTTGAAATCAAAAAGCAAGACTTAGTCTGGTACACGGACGGATCTAAGACGGCTGATGGTGCTGGTGCAATGGTATACTCTCAGAAAGAGGGGCACAGCTACGCATTGGGGGAGTATATCTCTGTGTTTCAGACAGAGGTGTATGCTATCCTCAAAAACCTCATTTTGTTGCACTAATGTTGTCATATTTGTCTCTTTCCATTTAAGTGACTGTTTATCTAGTGATATAATTGGTTGATACCCTGTTTATAACTTTATCCGTTATAAATTTTTTGAAATATGCATGCTCATTTTAGATATCAGAAAGCAATGGCCTTTAATATCAAAGGTCAGCCATACCAAATAGCCGGTCACATTGTCTGCCTTTAAAAGCAACTTAACTACGTAATACAAATGGAAATCTGAGATATCGTATTAGTCTAGCTATCGCTAAACATTTGTCTACTCACAACTGAAATGGATCTGAAACATATATCAGTATACGTAAATATTGTGTGTTCAGTTTACGTCCGAATTGGAAGATTTATTCCGGGTATCCTTCCTGGGATACACTATTTGTATTCATCTCCGTGTCTGTGTTCTTATTACGGGAAATAACCTCCCGTTTTATCCGTCTCTGGTGAAATTGACGTCGGGACCTGATGTGTTATCGCCATGAAAGCTTATACATTGATGACAGTGCTCCACATTTCCTCTAAGAGTCACATATAATCTTAAGAAATGTACGGAGCAAATGGGTAAATAAAGAATGTGAAGTAGAATATACATTGGTGATTGGTCAAATAGAAACTATCACCTTAATAAGTGTCAAGCCAAGATATATACTTATGATTCATGACCAATGACCATGGCACAGATATCTACCGATTACCCATCATTTTCCAAAAGTTTTCTTCAAACAAATTTTTGCCTACCTAAAATATTTTACATTTCTTCTGCCGTTGATTATAAATTAAAAAAAATCCCAAGACACACCATTGCGAACAAATTACCATTGGCTTTGTAACGCAAACACTTGAACAATAACCTCCCACATATACCGACAAATAAAAATACATCAAAGTAATTTATTACCACAGAAGTTAGAAGTAAATCTCGACGGCCAATAAATAAAACACAGTGACCTGAATCGCTAGTGTAATATCCGTTTCAACGCGTTCCAGCTATTTATATCTGAGCGATATTAAATAAAAAAAAGACAGAGAAGAACCGCTTTGATTGAGTGTAAATAATGTTGATTGATGCGCTCGTCCGTCCATTTACATTGCTCGCGATTCTTCCATTCGTACTTTTCGTTTCTGCCTGCAATGTTCGGTTGGGTAATTATAGGTTCAGATCAGATAATCTCAGTTGACGGAATGGAAGGAACCAGTAGATTTTCAAAAACAAAAATATATCTTATTTGACTTGTCCTAATTAATACCATATAATTTTACAGCATTATTCGCAGCTATTGCAAATTGTTATGCGTTCATATCCGTTAAAATATACTTTTGTTTGCGAACAGTGTATTCTCTTCAAAAGTCATAATTATCAGAGAGCCAAATGCTCTGAAATACATAAATCACGTAATATGTCTACCCACAACAGAAAATGTTTTGCATTGATTCAGTTTCCGCTTTATACACTATTCTCGATAGTCTTTTAAAAATCAACTGGACATTTTCGAGGTAGGGTTTTTGAAGATACCAACTTTAGCTTCTTTTAAGTTTCGAGATATAAGTATCGCTGCTAAAAACTTAATGCCCTCTTTCCACCCTGTTGGGGAATTCTTTCTTAGATGCCTACGTTATAACAGCGAATGTGCCTTCCAAATTTTAGGTTCCTAAATTGAGCAATTTGGGCTGCCTGTTGGTGAGTCTGTGAGGATATGTACTAATTTCCTCTAGCACCTGTCAAGATCTACATCGAATAGTTTGGCTTCATTATGTGACAGGCAAATATGGTCATGCTATTGCCATTGTTCAGCTTTTGTTTCCATTGTTGAACCTGTTGCCTGTTGCCAGTAGTTCTCAAATAGCGTCGTTTTTGTGTGTTATTACAAAAATGGACTGCGCTTTTTAAAACACAAATCACAGATTCTTAGATAGATACATAGATAGATAGATATGTTTATTGTCATTCTACCAGTACTGGCAATAGACATTGTCATTATTATATAAATAATCATTCCCTATCTACCCTAAAAGCAGTAAGGGTGGTAATATTTCACATTCTCACTGGTTCCTAATAAACTTTTGCCAGTACTTTTTCTTTTGTGCCAAAACCTTTGCATCCCTCCAGTCTATACCTTTCCTCTTCAGAATGTCTCCCACCTCATTGCCCCACGTTTTCTTCGGCCTACCTCTCATTCTCTTTGCTTGTATCTTCCATTCCCATATTCTTTTTGCCTGCATCGAATTAGTCATCCTTTGTAGATGACCCCACCATCCAAGCTGCCGTCTTTCAATAAATTGTTGTACAGACTCAATTTCTAGTTCTCCACGTATAACTTAGTTTCTGATTTTGTCCAATTTCGTTGTTCCGCTAACCTTTCTTAGATACTTCATCTCTGCTGCACCAATTTTGCTCTTTTCTTGCTTCGTTAGCACCCGGAACTCGCACCCATATGTGAGAATCGATCGATAAACAGCTTTATATGCTTTCAACTTTGTTGACCATTATTTTAGTTTTCGACTTATTCATTTTCATTCCGTATTTCTCTAAAGTTTGCTTCCATATTTTTAGATTTTCTCTCAAGTCTTTTTCCGTTCCAGTTATTAACGCAACGTCATCAGCAAAGACGCACTCAGCGATACCGATTCTTTCGAGATTTTAAGATTTAGATAATCTTAAATAAATAAATAAATAAATATAATATAAAACACACTGATAAATCAATGAATTACAAATAAAAAAAAATACAAAAAAAAGACAACAATAGTGAAATATTTTTACACTGGGCGCCTCACATCATGTTGATGGAACTCCTCCAACGAGTATATTGGGTCCCAGAGCAGCAATGCTTTCAATGAGTGCCTAAAACGTCTATCCCTCTTCTCTTTTATATGGTCTGGCAACTTGTTATAATTACGGATAAGGTGATGATTTACTCCTGTTTGCGTTTTTTTATTCTATGGTAGGCTATACGATATTGATCAGCAAATCTGGTGTTGTAATTGTGCGTGTGGTTATTCGTTTTATGTTTATGCACGTATTCTGCACAAGCCATTAAATATAATGCAAGGATGATAAGTATATTTAATTTCAGAAATAGAGATCTACATGATTCTCGATTTGACACTCTGCATAAAACCCTTATTGCTACCTTTTGTTCTTTGAATACTTTTACAGATTGCTAAATATGTCGCCACAACAAAATTCCATAGGACGCTCTACTATGGAACATAGCATAGTTCCCCGACATCGCCATGTCTTGAGTTCCAATATCTAGCAGTCTATGAAGCGCATAGATAGTAGATGAAAGCTTACATACATAATTGGTCTATATGTTCTATAAAATTCAATTGACCCGATAGGTGGATTCCCAGGAAGCTGATTGAGGTTTCCTTATGAGGCCAAAATGTAAATGTAATTCTTTTGGTTTTATCGCTATTTAGTTGCAGTTTATTACTACTAAACCGCTCACGAGCCTCGCCCAATGCGTCTTCGCTGTCGGCTAGAAGCTGGTCTCTGCTTGAATGTGTTGACAGATGGAGGTGTAATCAGCAAACAGGTGCGTTACACCACTCTCGATACGATTGGGTGCATCGTTTATTTAAATTAAGAACAGTAAAGGCCCTAAAACAGATCCTCGAGGAACACCCATGCCTACAATGGCTACTTATGATGTCTGTCCATTCCAGCATACATCTTGGGTCCTCCCTGTTCCTCTCATTCCGTAGTGCCACAACTTTCCAAGCAAAATTTTGTGGTCTACTAGGTCGACCGCCTTACTCGAATCGCAGCAGACCAAAGCTGCTTTCTTATGGTCATCGAACGCATCCGTCACCTGCACCAAAATATCCGTCATTATAATTATGGTCGATTTACCTTCTGTGTATCCATGCTGATTTTTTAAAAGAATATTGTTCTTGTTAAAGAAATTTCATAATAACTAACTTAACTATTTACTGAAAGAAATATTCTGGCAAATTTATATTTCACCGAAATAATTGATGCACAATGAAAATGAAATTTGAGTATCCAATAACCTAGTGTTGTAGTGCAGGTATTGAGAAATGTTTTCTTGTTTCAAAAAAGAATATGGATACTTTACCATTGTTTATAGTCTTTATGTTTTTTTCTTCTAAATATGTGAACATGAGACCGGAAGAAGTGAAAAGAAATAATTGAGACTATAACAGCCAAACGCTTCTAAAAACTGTAGTTCTAAACTATATGTATAATTTTACTAGTTGTAAAAGAATATAATACACATAAACAATATATTAGGTGTATTATAGTATTGTATTCGTAAATTCAAAAAATGAGGTCAACATTGCATTATCCTTTAGTTACTTGCATCTGCAATAAAATAGAAAAAAAGACTTACCACATTTCCTTCCTCCAAACACAATTCAATCTCAACGAAAGGATCGCTCATATCTTTTACAAATCATATGTTTACCTAACCGCAAAACATTGGCTGTATGCACTCGGTAATGCTTTATTGTGAAACGTGCACCCAACCGCTGAACTTCTTGCTTAGAGCTCTAAAGATGTATTCAGTTTTGAGAAATTGAAAGCTTGATTAAAAAGTATTGATTCGGCAGCAGATGGACGATCTTTCTTTAGTATAAATTCCCAGTTCCCAGACTTCGGTTACTCTAAACGCCGGGAATTGTATGCAAGTGTATTTTTGATTTGCATAAAGTTCACGTCCTGATTTCACGAGGTACCAACGACTAACTTTCTTTCTCTTTTTGCTTCCAGATAAATGAAATTGGACAAGCGGAAATGAAAATTAAGAGGAGCACATCAACTTCCCGAAGGAGATCCGAATGGTTTGAGTATATACGTTTCGTGTAAGACTTTTTCATCTTGAACTTTGAAGTAGTATCGATATTCATGCCTTCTTAAACCAGTACTCAAATGTAAAATTTGTAAATACGTCATGCAAACGAAATGAGCTAGAATATACTGTTTCATATGGCTTAGTTTTCTCACCGAGGATAATTTATTTTGGTTGGAGGGAGCTAGCTTGCGCGACGAAACACTAAAGTTCTGAAAACCGCCGGGTGTATTTGAACAGTTGTAAACTCGATAGCGAAGAAGGAGTCAATGCCAATGTTTTTATTACGACCCATCCTCACAACAGGACCTTCAGCTACCGCTCAATCAATACATTTCCTACAAAGTCCCATGTTGCAGTAAATAATAGGAAACAAAACTTTTGTTACACACATTTGCAACAATTGCTTGCTGTTTGTACACTCCCTATAGCATGCAGACTTTTGAAAAAAAAATTGATGAAACTATTATAATGAAAAAGTCCTAGACTAGATCGTCGTTTCACTAAGCTAAGCCACTGAAGTTGCACACAAAATGTTCGCTGTATTTCAACTCTTTAAAGTAAAAGTCAAATGATTGGGGCTATTACTTTTAAAGAGTCGCTCTTTAAAGTAAGGAAAAATTTAGGAGGTAAAAAAACAAGCCAAATCATCTATACAAAAGGATTATGTTAAAGAAAAGAAATTGTGACAAAATATAAAAATGGGGTAGGTAAGTCAACAAGAAAAGAGAAAGAAATAATTGCAAATTAGGATGGGATAATAGACGACAAAGAGGAAATAACAATGGAAGAACTAATATATAAGAACTGGAACAATGGTAAATTAACTGGACAAATAACACAATGACTTGAACCCAAAATGGTGAAAAATGTGGTAGAAATAGGAAAGAGTGTTGTTGATTATGTCTCGCCTGTCGCATGCTCATGAGAACCAATAAGATTGAAACAGTACTGTCTATATCTGGCAATCACTCCCTACCTGTTCAACAACTGCTGTTTAAAGAAATTGCCACAAAAATGAAATAACATTAATCAGAACGTTAAAAACTAGGTATAATTCTCGTCTGGTGGCACATAATAAATACAATGAGACTTCTCTAAACTGAACAGTTCCGAGGCCGTCAGATGTGTCCATTGAAGAGGGGTACATAGAGCAGAAAGTCACCCCAGTGTTAATCTAATCTAATCACTTGAAATAGTAACTAAAAAAAGAAAATAGTATATTTAAAATATAAAATAAATCCAGGGTCAAGATGATGTTGTCTATACGGACCTTACTAAAGCTTTCGATCGCATCGATCATGGCATATTGTTGAGGAAGCTCCGTGAATTTGGTTTTAGCAATGCTCTTCTTGACTTGTTCGAATCGTACTTGTCTTATCGTCAGTTTCATGTATCGTACAATGGTACGATAGACATTACATCTATTGCTGACTGCTTACAACTCCAGAGGAGCCTTGAATCACTGTCCGATTGGTGTATACTTAATAGATTGGCCCTCAATGTCAATAAATGCCACGCACTAACCTTTACTAGAAAGAAAACTCACATTGTCTTTGCTTACAGTATTGACTCTACATCTCTTGCTCGTTGTAATAGGATTAGGGATCTGGGGGTCATTTTTGACGCTCAGCTTTCTTTCGTTGATCACGTTGCTGATGCTGTCGCCGCTGCAATTAGATCTCTTGGTTTCATCCTTCGTACTACGAAGTCTTTCACTGATTCATATGCCTTGAGGCTGCTGTATACCTCATTGGTTCGGTCCAAGCTGGAATACGCTGCAATTATTTGGCATCCTTTCTACGAAATATACAGGAAATCCATCGAAGGTGTGCAAAGAAGATTCTTGAAATACTTATGGTTTAAAGAAAAACATATATATCCACCTAGAGGCTTCTCTCAGGAAATTGTATTAAATACCTTTTCGATGCCATCGTTGGAACTTCGACGTGCAAATTCTTATCTGTTATTCATATATAAATTGCTGCATGGTAAAATTGACTCCTCTTACTTGCTGGGTAGATTGCCTTTCCATGTGCCTCGGGCCACTGCTCGTACCGTTCCCACGTTTTATACCATGCCAGCACGCACCAATCTTATGCTTTGCTCGTCGATAGTTCTGATGTGTAACGCCTACAATCGAATTAGTTGATATTGTGACATTTTCAATTGTACTATAAAACAGTTATTAGATGTTAACCGTGTTTCTTTTATAGCATTGTAGGTGAATGATTATTTACGTATTATATTTTGTATTGTATTTACATTCTCACACTACTGTCGTCTTCTGTATTTTGTAAATTGTCCTTTATTTGGTTTTCGAACTGTTGGATAATAAATATTACAATTATTATTATAAAAAAAATATGAACAATGTAGTAAGTACAGATTTTATAATGGCAAATATTTGGACAATTATTTCCATTAACTTTTCTCATCTCTACACCAGTTTCTTTTTCGCCAACATGTTACAGTAATATCCCTAAAGCTTTCTTTTTCCTTTTTCTCTTTTGAACCGCTGTACTAAACCATAAACAAAAGTTTAAAATTATCAACACGTTACCTATATAAAACGAATTGAATAATGTAAAACGGATAATTATAACACCGCAATTATCTGGTCAAACCAGATTCTAAATACTTATCCCCAAAACACAAAGTCACGGATAAGCTCATAGCAGCCGAGCCGCCGCGCCGCGCCGGTCAGTCATCTCTCTACAAGGGCTCTACAAGGCCGGCCATGTTAAATGTAATTTTATAGTGAGTTAATGTCGCGAACGTAATAGATATAAATTGTTCGCCTTTAATGCACGTTGATGAGACCTTCGAGCCTGGATGATTTTACGAGCTAGCGGAAGAACACGGAATGCGAACATCGTAAAAGGCGCATGCTAGAAACATTTATTGGATTTTGGTATGTCCGAGTTCGAGTTCGATTAGAGACAGATCGCAGTTTTATAGTGGGTAGATGCAATTTCGGAAGTAAATAACCAATTACGAGCACTTAGATTACTTCGTTTATTCTTTTGTTTAGGTCCGTCAGATTGGTTATCACACGTACGTTGTTACTGATTATAGTAATACGTCTTTATTGTGCAAAGTTAAACATGATCCTTAGATATGCTGCTATGTTACCTGCTTGAACATAGATTAAGCTACTTTTATACTTCTTTAGAAAATTTTTGTTTAGTTTTGTATTTTTGTTTACCATCTTTTGCGACCTATCTAAAGCATTTTACTGTGTTCTCCATTCATTTCTGCTGAGCAAACTTGAAAGGTACGGCTTCAGGGGTAAAGTTAATGACTGGTTCCGCTCGTACTTGCGTGTGTGGTGTGCCGCAGGGCTCGCTACTGGGACCAACTTTATTTTTAATATTTATTAATGACCTGGCGCATGTGGCCCGTCTATCACACACGGTTCCCTTCGTCGACGATACGTCTCTTACGTGGCGCGCTTCGAATCATCATGACTTAGAAAAAATAATCAACGCCGACATTTCCAGGATTTGTGAGTGGTTTAATGCTAACGAAATTGCCCTTAACACTAGCAAACCCAAATATTTACTAAATAAACAACAAACTAGCCTTAATATTGTTATTAAGGACAGTCTTCTATCGCCTTCTACTGATGTTAGATTTTTGGGTGTAACTGTGGATACCGGCTTGAGGTGGACCGAGCATGTTCAACTGTTATCGAAGGATTTGTCATCAGACTGCTATGCTCTAAGAATTATTCGGCAAAATCTTGGTGAGCATAGTGCGAGAAAGGTTTACTTTGCTCTATTAGAGTCTCGCATGAGGTATTGTGTTTCGTGTTGGGGTTTACAACTACAACAAATTTATTTGAAATCTTTAAATTACAAAGGAGAGCTGTGCGAGTGGTTAGCGGAGTGGATAACAGAACCCACTGCCGTCCCTTGTTTCTATCCCAAAATATTTTAACTTTATACTCATTAATTATCTATGAGTCAGTGAGTGTGGTGTATAAATATAGAAGCAGGTATACTTGTCGACACCCGTAACTGCAATAGTATTAATCTGCCGAAAACTGACTCCTCTCTCTGTAGAAATTCTCCGGACTTCATGGGCTTCTCATTTTTCAATAAACTACCTTCAATTTAACCATATTTCGACGCAAATTGAAGGTAATATTACTAAAACAACCTTTTTACGCTTTTGACGAATTTATGAATTTTAAATTTAGGCCTGTCTCCTCGTTGTAAACGTGTTTATTGATTCCTTTTTATTTATTGTATTTGATTATTATATCTGCCAGACAACATTTATTTGTTTATTGGCAATAGTAAATCTATCTATCTATCTATCTATCTTCAATTAATGGGGTAAATCTGGATAAAAAGCCATCTATCTCGCTTCTCCAGCTCCGTTGGTTACGGTTTTAATGGCTCGCTTTGTCGTAGGTGGTATACCAGACATATTCAGCTTGCTGACAAATAATTTTTGACTGTTGAAGTGATAGAGGTTTTCATAACAAAAAATCTTGCATTATTGCTAATGTTTCGTTATCCAAAAAACTTTTTAGGGTAGATTTTACAGCCGTGCTGTAAAATTAGCGCTGAACATTTTATTTCCATTTCATAGTTGAATTACCTTATCTTATTCTTCAATTTAAAATAAGAAGTTTTGAAAGTATTAACCAAATAATTTTATATTGCAGATATATTTAAAGAGAAATTGTGAATAGCAAAATCTCACCCTAAAAATAATTGGAGCGTTGGATACACATTTATCTTCATAGGCATATATTCGAGACACTGTTACAAAAATGTTAAGTTCGTCCGTCTACCACATTTTAATTCAAAATATGTACTACATAAACCTGAAACATCACCACTTTTCTACGACTTCTGTATACTGCACTATAATCTGAATAAATTTTCATGCCATTTATATGTCGGTAGAGTCTTGCAGATGAATGATAATAGTTCTTGTTAACTTCAGCGTTTAGGAGCTGCAACAGAAGCACCACTTGATAGAAACCGCAGATTTCATCAGTTATTCTTGACGTGCAATTAAAACAGTGGACGCAGTACCTACCCGCTCGGGAGCGAAGCGGCGTCGAAGTACGGAGTTGTAGTGGCACGGCATAATCATCTAGGCACTCATATTTCACGTAATATTAACTATGGGGTTGCATCTGGTTGCCTCGTTTCGGCTCTGAGACGCGAATCAAGACCGTAATAGTTAGTGTGCTCTAGCTGTAGCGTTGCACCGACAACGAAGAGATTTATGATGTTGTATCCTGTTAGATTCGTTGCCAAGAAGCGACACATAAGTGACGTATCATTTTCTTGAGTATGAACATGATAGAAGTTGAAGTCGTCTACTTCTTTTCGCATGGGATTTTCGATAAGAGACTTACTTGTGTTAGACGATGGATTTTAAACCTTAAATATAGGTTTCATTACGATAATTATTTGGATAAGAAATGTATCAAAACTATTCTGCTATTACATGGTTAGCAACAAAGCCGTTTTAAACTTTGCTTTAATTAGTTTGTGTTACTTTAAGCCTTGAATTTCTTTGAAGAACTCTAGAAGAATACACGTTTCCCAATATATTCAGCGGGCGGAGCAAGTAAGTGAAATACGTCTATATACAAACCATGCCTTGGAGAATAATTACTTGAATATATTTTCTTGGTATTGCATTGAATGCTTATTATTACATTTTCCAAACTCCATTAATTTTGTTATATTATAGAAAGGTATCATTTATTGCTAATATACAAAGAATCCAGGTAGGTATAAGAATATTCTTTCATTAGCATATTTTCGCTAAAATCACTTTTACTTCTTCTTGCATAATTTTGTCATTAGCAGGTCATAATAGATGACTTATCAACAGAAACACATACGTATATAGGCACATATAACAATAATTAGGAATAAAGGCACGTTAAATCCACATAAGTAAAAATTATAGGAAATGCATTAGTGCAGTAAAAATGCGTACAATGTGCAGCACGTGATTTTTCATAATATTCGCCTTAAACAAGTAATTCGGTGTTATCAGTTCGTTATGTAAAAGAACGACTTTATTTTCCTATTTTTTAATTATCTTGAAACTGGGAGCCATTACTGTATACAATTAGTTTCAATGCAAGTCGGCACCATTGAGGTAAAGTGGGGAAATACAATCACCCACAGAATTGAGTGAACATATAAAGATAGATAATTTTATTGTCAGAGATCTCCGATATTGACATTGTCATGGTTACAACAAAGGTTATAAAAAAGTATCTAGTAATTTTGGTGATAATAATGATAGGAACAATACAAACAAAACTATGGAAATAATGGAACAATACGACATAATAATAGACAGTCAACAAATTGAAAGCCGATTGATGGTCCCAGTGACTGAGTGAAATGCATTATGTAGTGGTGAGCGTTAGTTTAAATTATTTGTTAAAAATTACAAGATATTCAATCACGGAGTACACGCAGATAATAATAATGAAAACAATAGTAGTAGTAAAAATGACAATATTTAACAAATCGATCGGTGAGCACCAAGTCTAGATTATTTGTCAAAGATTACAAGAAATTCATCAATGGAATACACGCAGTGGTCCAGAAGAAGCCCACGCACTCTTTTTTTAAAAAGTTCAAGGTTTTGAATAGCCTTCAAATCGCTGGAAAGCACGTTGAACAGCCGGGTACCCATTGCCAGATGGCTGAGTCAAAGACAGTTTATTGCAAGAAGTCCTAAGCAGGTTGTTATGCCTAGTATTGTATGTATGGTAGTCTGCATTTTTTGGGATCTTATACTGGATTGAGTGAATGTACGAGAGAAGCTCCAGAATGTAGATACTTGGTAAAGGTAAAATCTTAAATTTGGTAAAGAACGTCCGACAAGTCTCGGTAGAATTTATATTAGCAATACTGCGTTTTTGGCTGATAAATACTCTGGAAGAGAAACTCGAGGAGCCCCAGAATATGATACCCTAAGAAAGTCTGGAATGAGCTTCGGCGTAATAGAAAGGCAAGACATGTTCGATACGCAGAATGTATTTTAAATTTCTAATTTGAAAACATATTTGATTGAGCCTAGATAGAAGGTGATTACAATGCTCTACCCACGTTAACTTTTCGTCGACATACACGCCCAGAAACCACACAGACGACCTCTGAGCAACCAGTACGCCATTAACATCAGCATCAAAAGCTTCCATTCTCGATCGAGCAGCGCGACATACTGTAAAGCCCGTCTTGGCAATATTCATATGAAGCCCATTGCACCCGAACCACTGGTCTAACAGGACCAGCAGGGAGACGACTCTCGCCCGCAATGTCCCAATACGACAATCAGAAATGACGGCCGAAGTATCATCAGCGTAAATGATTAGTGAGTGAATAAAATTAGTTATATCATTTATAAAAAATAAGAAAAGAACAGGACCAACGATCTATCCCTGCAGAACCCCCATCTTCGTAGGATTATATTTTATTATTAATATATTTGTTTTGTAATATTAGTATGTTTTTGGGTATTATTTATGTTTAACTATTTGATCTGCTAGAATATCATATAATTTTGTATATCATTAAATAAGTATGAGTGAGTAAAATTTATAGTTTAATTAAAAATCGGTTAGTGTCCACTCAATTCTGTCGGTGACTGTACGTCCCATATTTGTAAATATCTATAATAAATGGAAAATAAAACACATTTCATAAAAATTTTTTTTCTCTATTAGAATTATATGTATGTACCAACATATTATAAAAATAACAAAATATATAAGAAGCAAGCAGCTGCGAAAAAAAAAAACAATAATTTATTTAAAACGGAATTTGGACGTTTTCTCCTATACCTATGGTGCTAAAATATACAATTTATGTGTTATTTTTACCACAACTATTACAAATATTGCTATATTAGGTTTCATGCTGCCGATGATTACATTAGATCTAGTCGACTTTGGATTTTGTTGAATGGTAAAACAGGAGATCGTCTTCTTCAGAACTAGAAGGAAGGTTATTATTTTTCTTTCCCTTGTTTTTATTTTAGTTTTAGGATTTACAGTCTTCAGTAATTTTTTCTTTCCTGCTTGCGCTTTCGTATCCTTTCATTTTGTTGCTTATTAACCACTTTCTTTCCTGCAAGAATCCTTCTTTTCGCTCTATTTTTCTGGAGATGTCACCTTCAAAGAGCCCTGTTTTCTTTTTGACATCTGCATAGAAATTGTAGGAGTTGGGTTAGTTTCCCTCAAATATTTAGATGGCGAATCGTTCTCTTTTCAATTTTTTAGTTAGATTCGGATACTGCAGCACAAAACAGCATGTCATGAAAACAAATATTTATTTGACAATTGTCAAATTGTTACTAAAAATAGATATAATATTACTACGTGCAACCTTTGAAGATTGCTGCTTAGCCATTGAATTATAAAGAAATGTCGTTTTCTAAGTTGTAGACATATTCTATGCTTGTAGCATATTTTCAATGTTTTGAAAACGGGTGCGTTCTGAACGCGTTTTCTAGTGCAAGAACGTCTTTGCAGTTTACTATTCCGAATAAAGAAACAAACTACATATAACCATTGCATAATTTGATTGATTGTGAACAATGAAAAATCTTTAAACACATCTCCAGATGGTATATTGCACAGCGAAAAAAAAAAACAAGGAAAAATTTCTTTGCCGATATCAAGAGAAACTATAAATGAAAGAGAAATATTTCTTTGGGGGAATAAATGTCAAATAAAAATCCTTTGCATTTATTAATTTATTGTGTTTGAATACTACATGTTTCAGCACGGGGCTGCCATCTTCAGCTATTAAAGAACGTCAAAATATATATAAAAAATATAAAAACAAATGTATATGTATATAGTAGTAAACACATCAAATTAATGAAACTGAATCGAAAAGATTTTATTTGACATTCATTCTTTCGATTATTACTCCATTCTACTAAAAATAATATATTTCCTTGTCTTAAAGAATTATTTTTCCTGTGTGTATGCAAATAGGCTACCGCATTACATAGTATAACGCATAAACAAGTCAGTTATCAACATGCGTTGAGATGGTAGAATTAAACACATATTCAAGTAATCATTAGTTTTATTTGTAGCATTGTTTCATACGAAGGCAGCACAAGTATGTAATTAATACTACGGACATTCGCATATTGGAATACAGTGTCCTGTACAGTTTCTAGCATAACCTTTTATACAGTAGCACGCGTCATTGCATCTTATGTTAATTATAGGACAAGTTTGTCCTAAAGTCGCGCATGTTGTTTGGCAAGCACTACCGCACTGATATTCTTCAAAAGGCCTCTTGCATTCTATAGGCGTTTGGCTTGCTGTAAAATAAATAAATATTAAAGCATTTCATGTTCTGCGAAAAGTGAAATAAAGGATATTGAAAATTTTAAGTGCAGATATATACACGAGTCTCAATATCTAATTATTGTTAGCAGTGAAACATATAACAGCATTGTTCGCAAAGGCAGTCCCTAACAGTTTCTTACTAGTCATTTCATTTAAGTAGTAAAATAATCAAAATTCTTAACATGACTGAAATGGTCCAACAAAAATGACTACTTTGTGATTAATTTGATTGTACTGCGAACAAGCCCGACAATAGAAGAAATAACACTACGTTACACCGATATTCCACCAAACGAAAAGGGCAAAAACAAAACAGATGCTCTTGAAAAACACAACTGCTGCTTTTTACAAACTTTTTTAAAACTTTAACTTTAAGCAACTTTCTCTGTTGTGTTTCTAATATTCTGAACAAAGGCACCATGATGAGAATGTTTCTATATATGTATGAGTTTACATTCGATTAGTGGAAATAGTTATGCCGCCTTTTCTAATTTTAACTTATTTTTGTTTTAATATTCTTATAAATTTTTAATATATTTATAGAAAAAAGAAGAAAATAGATTCAGGAATTTGTATTTTCATATTGGATTTCTGATCGAATGCTACATGCATATGTATAATGTAAATAATATTTTACTCACCTGCTAAAGACACGATAACAACAACAAGAAATGCAACTCCAAATAACTTCAACATTTTTGATTATAGTTCAGTGTGTTATCACAATTCTATTATCCTGACACGGTTAACACATTCGTTATTTATATAACTTGTTGCAATAACAATTAATGTAGGTGGGGATGGATGTATATCTGCATTTGTAGTGTAAAGAAATCGTTCTGCAAGTATAGCTGTCCATAAAAAAAAGTGGGTAAACGTGTAACAAGTGTTATTCATATTTATATATGAGAATTTATTTTTTACCTTACCAATTTATTTAATTTTCAAATTAGTAGTAATATAAATAAAGTTATAAAGAAAGGAAGTCTATTTTTAATTACGAGTTGAAAAACAAAAAAAAAAATATATTAGTTATTAGTTTAATGAGTTAAGCAAAATCTAGCAAACCGTGTAAACACGTCGCTTATCAATATACTTTGACTAGGTAGCAACAAAGGAAAAACAGTTAAACACACGTTCAACTAATCATTTCTTTTATTTATAGAATTGTTTCATAGTAGCACAACATAGTCTGCCATACATAATAATAAACATCTATCTATCTACAATTTCTAGCATCTCTTATAGAGTAGCATGCATAATTGCTTCTTATATCTGTTAATTATACTTGTAGGCGAAATTTTTCAAAGTTTCTACATCCTTCATAATGTCTGTTGCACACTAAAGGCGGAACGAGCGTTTGGTTTGGTGTGAAATAAATGAATATCAACACATATCATTTTTTGGGAAATTCATAATTTTAACTGAAAAGATATGTGCAAATCCTAATACCTGTCCAGAACAAAGGAAATACTTACAGAGTTTCTGAACTTGAAACATATAACAATTAAAAAACCCGTACCTTGTTTGTAATACAATTTGAGCAACTGTTTTTATAGTATTTTTACGATCTAGTATCTCGAATAGTATGAATTTAATAATTGAAGACAAAGACACAGTTATTTTGTGGCGAATATTTTTATTTTTATATGGCAAAATGCCATTTCCAGTGAAAAGACAATATAATATACTAAGTGTTCTTTGAAAGTGGCTCACTGTCTACTTATGAGATAATTCTAAAAGAATTGTTTGTTTCGCTCATTTCAATATAACGTTAGGCACTATCCAAGTTCAATATTTTTAAAGTTTTTTTGTGCGCCATCTAGTGAAATGTTCTTAAAGAAAGACCAGACCGTGGCAGCCGTCTGCAACCGTCATCACAGTCAACTTGTTAATGTCAAACTAATTTCTTTTTCCCTATCAAACTGTTAATATTTAATTTAAAATAAAAAGTCGAGGATACAGTTGCTTTAGTACCGTAACTTTTGTCTTTAATCAAAGCCTGTAGTTGTTGTGGCATCTACAAACTAGATTTGTTAGGTAATACCTTCCGGAGAATATTTTCCCAAACTTTCATTACTTCATTGCAGTACCTTCAAAAATAGGCGAAGAGTTGTAAAAAGAAACTGAACTTAGAACTAGAGCTTATTTTATTTGTTGCGATCTCTTCTCTAGTCGGCATTGGGTGAAGCGCGCGAGCCCAGCAAATTTGCCACAGACGTCTTTGTTGGCATGACAACCGCCGTTGACAGGTATGCGGCCGTCATACGCTTAGCGTATTTTTTTTTTTTTTTTGATTTGAGTTCTTTTTCTCACTTTAGTTGTGTTACTTCGTTTTAATTTTTCTCTTTGTTTTGTCTTTCTTTATTATTTTATTATGTATTCTTATTTATGTTAGAATTTGCATAGATATTTTTGTTTTGCTACCTTCAAGAATGATTATTCTTTTCTTTACATTGTATGTTTTATTATTACTTTATTTTGTTTATTTTGACGTATGTTATACACTTGTGTGTCTTACAACAAAATAAATATTATTATTATTATTATTATTTCAGTCCACAGATTTCAATAGGATTTAGATCTGGTGGCACATTATGCACATATTAACCAACACTTAGATGTCGCGAACAGAATTATGCAAAAAGAAATATTCACCACAATACCAAGCAAGTTCCACACTATTTACGAGTTGTGTGGCAGTTGGAAATATTCGAAATTCTATATTCATTAACCCTGTTAGCGGCTAGATGAAATATTTTAGCATACTTACGAAAATTTTGAACGCTTCCGTTTGAAAACTCAGGATTCCGCAGATCTGCTATACTGAGATAATAACATTGAATTCTAATCGGTTTTGTGCTTTTTGAAAAAATGAATCACGAAGCTACCATATTTCCACAGAAATAAGTTAAATATTTTGACTGTACATATGTACATACATTACTGGGCATATCTAACCTTGCACAGTAGGTATTGCAACATTATATTATCCCTTTTAAATTAGTACTTAAAACGTAAATGATCAAAATCTATAAACAAATCAATTCTCAATATACTTTAAATAAACGACAATAAAGGAACAAACAACTACTGAACTAAATACCCATACAAGTAATCTTTAGTTTTATTCAAACCATTGCTTCATATAAAGTCAATATAACTATTTATATGTAACTAATTCTATGGGCACTCTGATATCGGAATACACTTTCCTTTACAGTTCCTAGCATAACCTTTTATACAGTAGCATGCATCATTGCACCTTTTGTTAACTATAGGACATGTTTTTTCCAATGTTGCGCATGTTGTTTGGCAAGCACTGCCACAATTATATTCTTCAAATGGTCTGTTGCATTTTATAGGAGGAGAAGGTGTTTGGCTTGCTGTAAAATAAATAAATTCACTACTTCAACTGCAGAGATATAGATACATATAAATTTTAAAGAAAAAAAAGTATCTAACAGTGTTGGCCTTCATTGCCCTTTGTGTTTTATTCAAATAATTATCTGAATGACATTTTTTATCTATTACTATTAGACCATTCAAAGAAGTGATTCGAAACTATTTCAATAAAAACGTATTTAATTAAAACGTTATATAAATAAAGCATTATTAGAGTGATTGTTTGATTAATTAAACTGTAATATAACTCAAATAATTTATTATAGAATAACTACTGAAATAAATTTAATTCAGATGTATGCACACATTATTTGAGTAAAACTATTTATTTGAATAAAAAATGAAATATTTATTATTGAATGCTAGAATAATAAATACAAGGATTATCTATTATTTTTGCATAACAATAGGATTTGTTATTCTAAATATTTTTTTCCATTTTGATAATAAAAAATCACGACTCTAGTAAAGGCAATGCAAACAACATCAGATATTCCATTTTTAAGAATTGAAATCAATTGAATAATTTATAGAAAGAGGAAAAAGAACTATTTGAAAGTGTTCTTATTATATACTTTTGGTCTGAAAGTGCATAACATACCTAGTATAAATAATATTTTACTTACATGCTAAAGATACAACAACAAGAATAAGGAATGCAAATACAGGTAACTTCAACATGTTTGTTTAATATTCAGCGTTTTATTACAACTCGAATGTTCTAGTAAGGCTACACTCTTCACTTATATACTCTACAGTGCAACTAACAGGAGATAAACTTAGTAAATATTTTTTATACGTCGGGAAACGAAATGCAATCAAGTAAATGTCAAAATATTTTTTTTTACTTCGACAAATTTTTTTATAGCCTTGCAGCACTGCGACCGCACAATTGTAAGTATGCATACTTAGTTAAATAACATAAATAAATGCACGGCAAACAAACAAAAATTGTCTTAAACTCGATGCAGTGGTAGAAGTAATTATTCAAACCAAGTTCTTTATCTCAAAACAACGGTGTTTATACTGTTCATACTAAATATTTCCCTGTTTAAAAAAAGAAATTATATTTAGGTATTTGACATAAAGAATACTTGAGGAACAGAAAACTTTCTGTCCCTGCATACCTTGATATATTTTTATACAGGTAGTAAAACTGAAAAACATCTACAAATACACGGTATTCTGGGAGTAAATATTTTTCAGTATTTTTATTTCAAATATATATAAATATTTATGTAACTGACGCAAGTAAGCGTTGTTGTTTGCTGTATTGTTAATGTATATGGTGACACATTTTTGTTGGTTTTAATCTAGGGGGAAATAACGTTAACCATAGGTATTTCTGTTACAACAGTATTTTAATTAGCGATTTACAACTTTGTTCGAGACATACAATTTTCTAATAGTTACATAAATGTAGATGTATACACACACATATACACCAGTGGCGTAGCAAGAAATCGCCCCTCCTCCCGCAGAGTTTGGTCTGGGCCCCTTAGTATGTATTTTTAAAATATACGATATTTTATTTTTAAGGATATGCCTATGCCTCAGATGACTGCTCCCCTATCGTGGCGGGATTGCGGGGGTGCAATTTACGCCACTGATATACACATGGACAACAACATTAATAACTATGGACATTCCTCTATTGGAATACAGGTACCCGTAGTGTCCCTTGCATAGCCTGTAATGCAATAACAGCGGTCATTGCATCTAAAATTAATATAAGGGCAGGGTTTTCCAAGACGCTCGCATGTTCTTTGGCAAGCACTTCCACATGCATATTCTTCGAATGGTCTGGTACATTCTATAGGCGATTTCATAACAGCTGAAATGTAATATAATATAATATACAAAACTTGTAGACAATATTTTAAAATTTAAATAATAATTCTATTGAATACCACTCAGAGTCATCTGTGATGCTCTTTACAAATTCAGAAATAAAGCAAACCCCAATTTGCAGGTGGCCCTGGCGATATATCTTTCCCCCCTCTCAAATGATTTCACTCCCTTGCAGCTTAATACGAAGATTTAAATTTATTTAGTAACTCATGGGACGTGAGAGGACCATATTGCCGTTATCAAAGCTCTTTACAACTCTCAATATAGGTACCATTTAATATCAAAGAATCTATTATCATTAAGTGATGTTTTCTTATACGTTATTTCGAATAAAAGACTGTTTGGCAAAATATGACAAAAATAAGTTTTCTACATATACTCTTAGGTGAGTAGGATCATTTACTTTATAAAAGTCACTATAATATAGATTTCTGTTATCTCATTTAAGACTAAGAACTTAAATCTGTCGTCTTATAAACATAAATAAATTCAAATTTCCCACCAAACAACATTTCATGAGTCTAATGCGCCTACGCATGAAAAGAAAATATACTGACAGGAAATTCATATACAAATACCTAAAGAATCGTAACCAACCTCAAATATAAATTTAATTAAATAAATAGGACAATTAATCAACAAATATTTAACCTTGAAATACCGTATTTCGAAATAAAAAGTTCAAAAGGATGATAATATCGTTTACTACATGTACAAATAACTCCTTCAAACTTTCCTTGTGTAATATATATTTCTTTAATATTTATGAAAACATATAATATATATGATAAGTACAAATATATAACTAGCAAAGTTGTTAACTATGGGCATTGCTCTATTGGAATGCATGTTCCTTCATTATCCCTAGCATAGTTTGTAATACAGTAGCAACCGTCATTACATCTAAAGTTAACTATAGGACAGGGTTCTCCAAGATGTTCACATGTTCTTTTCGAACGGTCTATTACATTCTAGAGGTACGTTAAAACTTGCTGAAATATAAATTTTACCATAAACAAGTTAACTATTCTTATTGATAATTATAATTTAAATTTTATTGAGGTAAAATTGATTAATTATATAAAATTTACAAGTTTTCCGGCAATTAGCCTTCAATTATTTTAATATGTAACATTGATATGATAATAATATCGTGTAGCAAAATTATTGCTCATATGTCTGGTTCGCGACTATTCCGCAAATTAAAATTGACCTTGTACGACTAATGACCGGTATTTGAATTATAATTATGCTAATGAGTAATGATAATCATATATAAGATGAAATTATTACGGGGAATATAATTTTTCTCACCTGCCAAAGAACAAGCTGCAAGTAGTAAAAGTATAAAACCAGAAAACTTCAACATCTTTATATAAATACGTACTGATATGCAGCCAAAATGAATATTACTGCTGGGAGGTCAGTATACCCATTATTTATATATGCATTACTATATTGACAAGGATGATGCGCGGGATTTTGGCTTTCCCCGTTTACATTCGCTTCTGCTAACATTTTGAGGAATTGTTTATGATTAAACATGTTTTATTCTTAGATATTGCAAAAATCACACTCCGAATTTTTTAGAGATGTTTTTTGTTTATAAACTGATACCAAGTGAATGTCGAATTAACGGTACCAATTTAGAATTCGTTGTCAGTTTATTAGATAAGAGTTAGCAACAGCTTCAACTTCACCTTAAAGCATGCTATAGGTGGATATACACATCTAGAATATTATATAGCTTTATGTCGAAACTTTCTTTATTATGATCCCACTCTATTTACAGGCAAAATTATTACCAGCATTACCCATATGTTAAACGTTTTAAAACATCAATTCAACTTAAATCCGCCATACCGTCTTAAGCATCTCACATACATCAAGTTCCCGCACTTAAACGCTAGATGGGAGATTTAGTACCGAATTAAACGAAAACTATTGACGAATAAAATTTTACGGTATAGGAAATATAAGGTGCAATAGCGTGTAAATAGAGTATTGGGTCGTAAAATTGAAACGTTCGGGAAGTGAAATAAGATAAGTCGTATTAAAGCTCTTAAAACTAAAATAATATCCCTTGTTTGATCGGTGTTATACTTTTAAGAGGGTTTAATGTACGAATAAATAATATAGAATCTATGGCAATGGTGAAAATCAAAAACATATAAAGTGTAGTAAGCCAGAATATCTGTTAATTTTTGTGGATTCAATTTGAAGGTATAAAATTCAAAATTCCGACTTTAAAAATTTCTGAAATACAACATGATGATTTTCAATTACAAATAATTTCCTTTTACCAGCATGTTGTTTAATATAATATATAATATAAATTTTGAGGCACTTTTGTGTTTTTAAAATACTAAGGTTCTGCATACCTGATCTTATTGTTAGATTAAGCTGATTTCTCTGAGAAGGAGAATTTTTTATAAAGAGAATAACTTTTGTCATAAAACTAAGAATAAAAACAACTTTCTTTTTGTTACATTGTAGACTGTATAACAAAGCTATTAGCATTACCTTTAATTAATCGAAAATTCGCTCTAGTGCAGAAGTGTTTTTGATATTCGAACGTACAATGAGGCTATTCTTCAAGCCTTGCTTATTATTACTTCTGAACTAACATAAAAAAAGCAGGACACTATGTAAGACATTTTTAAAATTCGGTAGTATGACAGGACCTCGTGTAAACATTCAGAATTGGAGAGGTTGAATATGAAAAACAATTTAAGTAATAAAGGTCTTATAACATTTCTAATATACCAAAGGCCAGTTATAGTTATGCACTCTTAAGTATGCTTCTATTTTCCAGGCAATGTACAAGTGAAAATAATAGAAAGGATACTACAAATAAACGAATTCCTATTTATTTTATTAACCAGGCAGGACTAAGGGCTCTATCAAGTCAGTAAGTGACATCGGAGCTAGTATGGGAGTGCCCCGATGAACTATGGGAACTGACACTACGATACAGGGCAGATGAACCGAGGACAATGAGAAAACGAATGAACTCGCTCGTCGAGGAGCAAAAATGCCACTCCAAAAACCAGAACCGGCTTTGGATATAAGCAAAAGCATGGTCCGAAGCCGTATATGAGACTGGATGGGAGAGGAACATAGGAAGCACTGGGCAAACATACGCAGGCATGAACAATGCAAACAATTTATGGGCAAGGCATGTCAGAGAAGGGCTGAAGGCACACAAAAGAACACCTATACAAGATAGGGATGTTTAAAGGAGACCTTGACTGCAAATATAAAAAGGAACCAGAGACAACTCAACGCATGTGCAATTGTAAAGCGCTGGGTTATAAAAGGCATTAACTGTTTGGACAAGGAAAAGTTGAATCAAAGAAATACAGATTTCTCTATGCTAGGGACCTGTACAGTCCCTTACAGGGCACTATCAATAATTAATTAGATATATACTGGCATGTCTATATGTACTTACAAGTATTGATTTTAATATTATTTTTGCAATTGAATTTATAAATTGGTAGTGTTATTATATCACAGATTCAGGCCACATTTTATCCCCGCTGCTATGGTCACTACTTGCAGGCGATCTTCATTCATTGAAGAGCTTCGAGTTCGTCGAAGGCTATACAGAGGAATGGGTGGGGGGAACAAATGATTAACACCATTTGTAGTTCGTACAACAGTGAAAATCTGACTATTAACCTGGACAAAACCACAATAGTTACTCTCCCCAGGAAAAGTAAAGCGGAGCAATTGGTATCATCCGCTATCTAAGGTGTGAAATTTGCAGATTAAGTAAAATATCTAGCTAACCTATTTGATAAAACAATCTGCGATTAGATCTTGAAGTTATCTTCCAAAATTTGTAGTTTCTGCCACTACTAGAAAGCGATAGATGGTGGCTAAAGGTGCAACCAGCCAGGACTATAGCAGAACTTACATCTATATAAAGTATTGTAAGTGTAACAATTACAGCAGCAATATTTTCTTCACGCTATTAGCATTAACAACTTTTGTAAACCTCGCAGACGCGGCTGGAAACAGTCATTTCCGACAGTATGCTTAGAATGCCCCGCAGGACTCGACCCATGACCCAATATTCCCAAATTCCTGGTCAGAATCAAGGATCTGCTTGAAGTTCTTCCAAAAGTGTCAAAGTAATTGCTTCTGTTTTCACAGCTACCTGCTGACTCAGAGAGCACTTATGCAGAATCGAAATTCCTAGTAACACTGAATGTCGGCTCAATTTATAGGTCTACCAGAGAGTTGAGCGGATCCTCTGTCACTATCCTGCCGCGACAAGAATCTAGAGTGTGATATTTAGTAAGGTCGTCCTCTTCCTAGAAAACTTGCAGAAGATCTCATTCAGAAAAATTCTTAGCTACCCCAAGAGCCGGAACTTGTTCGTTGAACTTTAAGGTAACATCCGTAGATGGAACGATTAAACAAATCATACAAATGCTATCTTTTTCCTTCAATACAGAGTAGTATCTACAAATTGCAAATGCAGTAGTCGTTAAACCATTATTCAGCGGTCCGACGGCTGGTGTATACGTTACTGGGCAGCTCTGTAAATGATAGAATTTCTTCGTAACTTCGATCATTATCAGAGCCCTCCTAGCTGTTATTAATTGTGATTGTAGTAAGTGTGCAAAGTTATTTTTTGATCACAGTTAGCCACTTTAAACCATAATATTTATCAAAATAATTACAAAAATATCCTTGCAAGTACAACAATTCTATATTTATGTCTGTAAACTCGCTTGCAACAAGCAAAAACACATTCCGAACACATTTTTCAGCTGAAAAGTCATTAATTGCCACATAACTCTACACAATTTTGTTTTTATTATCTTATCTAAATCGTAACGTTTCAATTCACGTCCACCTATCTACGTTTTATTCGACAGTAGCGGGCGAATTCAACAAACGAAAACTCGAATTGAGGGGCGGTATTTCGGTATCGCGTCACGTACGGTAGCAGTACACACGTCCGAGATAAATTACGTTTAAGCTTTTAAATTTCGACGCAAACGTGTGCACGACAGTGACATAAAGCTCGTCGTCCGCTTCCTCCCTCCGCGGTCCGACAACCTCGTTTCGAATGTCTGCTCTCCTCTTATCGGCGCATAACCCGCTCGTTGCCGCTGCTGTCTCGTGATTACTTTTGGGGGCCGGACCGCTGCGACACGATGTAGTAGAGCTTCGAATTTCAAATAATAGGGGACCGCCACCGCGGCGCGATCGCCGTCGGTCATAGCACGCACGCAAGAATATAATTTGATTTGAAGCGCGCGGTAATTCTGCGGATTGAGTGTAGGAGACGGTTGTGAATGCGTGTATAATTAATATCGGGATCAGTATGTACGTTCACCACTAATTTGTCTCCCTCTTATGGTCAGCCTGACGCGCACGTGTCCGGCAGTATCATCTGCTTTATCAATTCGATATGCTGACCTCTATACAGGGTCACAGGGCGACATTCATAAAATTTAGAAAGAATGGTTAGAGGTTCAGTTGCCCTCCGAAAAGTTCTAGAGTTCCCAATCAGGTTTATAAATAGTTCTAGCATTTTAAGTAGTCAAGACGCTATTTCAAAAAATGGCCAACCAACATCGAAAAATCTGCGACTTCCATGTGCCAGAACTTTTTTTATTTCCATTCGAATCCCTTAGAGCTATAAGAATGATTTATAGAAGTTCGAGGTCTATCGGAACTCTAAAGAATATGACCGGTAAACAATTCATTCATAAATAAATAAATAAATAAATAAATAAATAATTAAATAAATAAATAAATAAATAAATAATTTACTTATTTGACGTAACATGACTCACATGTATACTGAGAGAGAAACATAACATACGTACATTTTATGTGTTAGAGGAAGAGAGCATTTCATGAGAGGTGTTGCAATGAACAGTACATTCTTGGATCTATATATTTATACGTCTATACAAGCGTAGTCAAATATTCTCGTTCCAGTCTTTAATTAAAGAATAGTTTATATTATTGTAATATACTTTGATCGGTATCACAATAAAAAAATAAGCAATTATATTATTTAATGTTAGTTTTCATTATAATTTAATATGTCTCTAGAATTTGTAACCATAATCATTATATTCTCTAAATCTTTTAGTGCAGCAAATTTGTAAATATAAAAAGAAAACGATTACTAACAGTTACTAAAAATATTTTTATAATATACAGCCTGTTAAAAAAAGGTTGTCGGATATTTTACCCAATTATAGTACTGGTGGAAATAAACAAAAAAGTCTTAGCCAACATGGGTCCGCAATTCAACTGTTTTTGACATATAGTCGATTGCATATTTTAAAATAAAAAAAAAACATTTTTCGGGTTTGAGAATAGTTCCCTTTGTCAAACAACTGATTGTGACTTAAAATTAGTTCAGTCAGACATCTGTCATCAGATTATTTATCATTTGCGTCAATTTTTTTTTGTTCTCAAATTATGCATAAGTACACAAATGCAGAAATGGCCGATATGCATTTTATGTACGGTCGTGCGAATGGTAATGCCACTCAAGCACGGCGTATGTATGCCGAAGAATTTCCAAATCGGTTGTTACCGAGTGATAAGATTTTCTCAAGACTTCATATCCGGCTGTCCGAAACTGGTTCATTTAAAATTAATGGTGGTTCTGGTAGACCTAGATCAGTTTCTTCTCCCGCAGTAGAATTAGATATTTTGAGACGGGTAGAAGACAACCCGAATATTAGCACCCGAAGACTTGCCGCAGAACTGAACGTCAGTCATCCTCTCATTTGGAGAATTCTGCGGGATCAGCAGCTCTATCCCTACCACATTCAACGCGTGCAAGTTCTTGCTCCTCTCGATTATGATGCACGTAGGGTTTTTTGTCATTGGGTTTTACGAAAGCTGGCAGAAACTCCTAATTTTGCGACTCAGATTTTATTTAGTGACGAGGCTGGGTTTACAAGAGACGGAATATTCAATTTTCATAACAATCACGTCTGGGCAGATGAAAATCCCCATGCTGTTGTTGAACTGCATCACCAAAACCGTTTTTCGCTAAATGTTTGGCTTGCTATTTTTGGAGACTGTTTAATTGGTCCAGTATTTCTCCCTAATCGTTTAACGGGACAAGTATACTTGGATTTTTTAAGAAATGAATTACCCGTTTTGTTGGAAGACCTGCCACTTTTTAACAGATTAAATATGTGGTTTATGCACGATGGAGCTCCTGCGCATTTTTCCATCGTAGTTAGAAATTTCTTAAATCAAGATTACAACGAGAGATGGATAGGACGGGTGGACCAACTGCATGGCCACCTAGGTCCCCTGACCTGACACCTCTAGACTTCTATGTTTGGGGGCATCTAAAACAATTAGTGTACGCACGATCTGTAAACAATTTGGAAGAACTCATGCAACGAATCGTAAATTGTTGGGAGGAAATTCGGAGGACTCCAGGAATTTTCGAAAGATTGCGTCGATCTTTCATAAGAAGGTGTGAAGCGTGTTTAGAAATGAACGGTGGACATGTAGAACAATTTCTTTAGTTTTACTTTAGATAAACATTTGTTTAATTTACATTGCGATCAGAATTTCTTTGAAAATTTTTATCCTACTAAAACAATATGCAATCCACTATATGTCAAAAACAGTTGAACTGCGGACCCATGTTGACTAAGACTTTTTTGTGTATTTCCACCAGTACTACAATTGGGTAAAATATCCGACAACCTTTTTTTAACACACTGTATAATATTTAAGAAGTCCTGCGCTGAAAGATACCTACATTCTTAGATTTACATGTATCTATCTACCTATATTGCGTAACATTTACACATGACCCAATAATTTTTATTTAAATATTCTAATCTAATATTAAAATAACATACCTTTACAGTACGCAGAGTTTGTATTTTATCTTCCACATTTGCAACAAATATGATTTGATAATTTAGAATTCCCATGTTATGCAAGCCTACTCGTCGCTCTCTTTATAACATCGTAACTATACACCATGTTACTACCTGACGATTAGATTGAAGCCTATACGTTAGATAAGAATGCATTACATATGATGATGATGTATGCGAATAATGTTCTGACTTGCCGCATCCCCTCCGCGGAACTCTGAGTCATCCCCAAGTTTGAGCGGTATTTCTATAGAAGTAAGAGCTACAGCCATTTTAACGTTAATTTCGAATCAGTTGCACTCCCACGAGAGCACCCGCATGGTGTGTCAACATTAGAGTCCCGTGAGGATTCGAGCTCCCAGATGTTTAAAACTTCGGGCGCTCTCACCTGGGGGTAGCACAACCGGGCGTCATCTGCAGGATTGCGCTTCAAAGCTGGTCAATCAGAAGACGGACAGAAGGCACATGGTCACGATATACAGCAGTGGGTGGGGATAAAATGTACTTTCAGACCCCTATATTATTTCCTATTGGATTTCGGCTCAGTACTGTTCTAGCTTAGCTATTAGAGTTTTACGTAACATCTTATGAGTTCTATCAATACCGTGTAACACTCAAACGGATACGATAAAGGATTAAACAGTTCCAGCGAATTTGTGTATCAATAATAGTAAAGTGAGCCCTCATTGTTTTATTTCCGCTTCAATTGCTTGGAATCCTAAGAATAATTTATGGAACTCGTCCGGGGTTAGTAGTTGTTTCTTGTCTTCCGATCACCCTATGTGTTTTCATTGTTATGAGTGTGTATGTTTACCGATTTCCTTTGTCATCCGATATCTTTGGTGTTACGAACTGTCCAAACATAACCTCTCCTGGATTTTAGCGGCTCTCTTCTTTTTTCGTCCATTTTCATACCACGCGCCATGTTTCTCTAGATCAATTTTATGATGAATATAATGTTCGCGGAAAATCTTACGTAAAATATTTTCTTCAATTTCTTATGCTTTGTTTATGACTGCTGGAATTCGGTTGGATATTGACACAGTTTGTTGTTAGAATTTGCATCTTTTAGAAGCAAATCTACTCAAAATTTGTTCTACTTTGCCTCTAAATTTTGATAATGTCCCTTGCGAGTTGTTCCTTCATATCGGTTTAATTTTATGCCATATTAGACACACAAGATCTGACCACTACGGGGTGCAATAGTTTATTAATTCGGGATTATTGTTTCGGATATCCATGGGTTTCGAAAACTAGTGCAGCACGAGTGATGGAATATGTTATGTGTCTATTAATATGTTACACCGCACGCATAGCTTTTTTTATGTAATTGGTCACCAAACCATTTTTCGTTTTACCCCCACGACAGGTTGCCACATTCTATTGAAAAATACAACATTAAGCTGCAAGAACAGACAGAAACATTTTTTTTTTGTTAGTATTTCGCAGCATTTACAGCACCATAAATAAATTCAAAATATTGTAACCCATGCAGCCCCAAATCATTATGTCTCTAGGAAATATTAGAGCATACTTTAACAATTCCTATGGAAAGCTTCATTTAGTGCAAAACAAGAGTTTACAGTAATCAGTAACACATATGTAGGTAGAATTTTAATTCGTCGATAAAAATTACTCTATAGACCAACTTTTTGTTTTTCCATCAATAGTGAGTCATACGAAATACTTATAAATTTTTATATGCTTTCAAAACACAATGCGCTAATTGTAAGTCAAGAAGACGAAAAATTGATTGTTCGTTTTTTCGTAAATCGTAATAAAATAAAAAAATATTTTAAATTTTTTAAATCGGTTTAATCTTCTCTCCATTTGTCTTTATCTTTTCATTTTTAACAGTCTTCCCATATTGTATAGCCTAAGAGATAGCGTCCTTGTTATTAACACCAAAGTTTTAAAAGTAAAAGCGCTTACCTGCACATTGAATAATTTCTAGTGTTCACAACAAATCTATGCAGAAACAATACGAACCCTCTCATAGATGAAAACATCGTTACACAGGAACTAACATTACTATGTTACCTTTTAAAGAAGAGCTGAAAAGCCCATTACCAGACGTCGGAATCCGTCCTTTAAGCCTCGGCAGCTAAAAGTCAGATGTAGATGTTATTGCATAAACACATTACTAGCTGGCAACACAGGAATGTACTCAAAACATAATGCAAGCGTCTCGAAGTTCGACAAATGTTATTATGCCCCCTCTATCATAGCAGACGGGTCCGAATGGACCACGTTCTACTTAATTCCGTCAACTCGCACGACGGTAAATTGTATGTGGGTGGTTATAAAAGGATTTGGAAACACTTCCTTGCAGCAAATGGAAACTAATTTAACTGAATGGCAATAGGTGAACTCCACTGTGGTATAGCTTAATAAATCTGAAGCCTAAAGTTGAAGGAGGAATGGATCTAATTTATTCAAGGGAAAGGTAAAGTAGGCGATTTTTTAGAAAGCGTTAAAACACGATAATTTTACTTTTATCGAAGTTTATTGGATCTGTTTATAAGCCGTTATTTGAAAATGACGTTCTACTTTGATATTTTCTTCTTCTTTTTTTGTTATGATTTATTTTATTTTTATTTGTGCTTTTGGTTTTTTTTTCTTTTTTAGTCCGACGTTTCATCAATGCGTACAATTCAGAAATGTAAAATAAAAAATGCAATTATGATTTTAAAATTTTAAGTTATTGTTCTTAAGTGCTCCAAAACACAAGAAAAAATATCAGCTCCAAAATAAATGCGCAATGTCTCCAAAATTTCACCCACATGCCAGTGTTTATCAAATTTTTAACGGGGTAGGTCTTATATAATTGCAAGAAGTGTTACTACCTCTGCTGTAAATCTTACAATTTATTGTTTTTTTTAGAAATAACCATCGATAACTTCTGCCATTTCTTTTTTTCTTCAGAAAACAGCCTGTATTTTGTAAGAACGGTAAGAAAAAGACCAATAGTGTATGATATCATCGTATCTGGAAAAAAAGCGGAGAATTTATTTTTGAAAAAATGTCATTGTCATTCATGTTTTTCGTCATATATAAACAAAATTGATATATTTCAGCATTTTTTAAAGAAAATACTTAACAACGAAGTTATAAATATAGCCCGTTCTTTATCGATACCCTATACAGGCTGTCCCACTGAACTGGCCCCTTAGAATTTTTTGAAATATCAGTTGGAACTTGATTTTGAAACTTACAGAGTAGTCATGGCCGATTATGATCTATTTAAAGAAAGTATATTTTCAGCGTAATAGCCCATACGGTATACAGGATATTGATATCAACTTTCTTATTTTAAATGGAACAAATATTTACTAGACATTAAAATACCATACTGATGTGGATTCAAGTACATGGCCATAGGCATTAATCGCAGTACCAATAACTATATATTTCTATACAAGCTATTCAGAAAGTCATGTCCAATATGGATGCTTTTAACCTAAAAACACTTTTTTTGAACGTGTTTTTCATTGCAAAACTGAAGGTAGCCCGAAATTCTCCATCGATCAGTATAAAGATTTACTATACCTATTCCTGGTAATTTTTTAAATATTAAAACTTATTTCATAAATTTACCAGAAATATGCTAAAGTTATCCTAGATTTAAGCAAGTAAAACTGATTTTTTTTATTCAGAACACCCTATATGCAATCTTTCAAAATGATATCGCTTCTTGCTTTCATTTGTAGTAATACATGAAGTATTTCTTGTGACTAGTTTCCTTATTATTTAATTTACAACGACATTAATTATTGGATATTAAAAAGCTATAAGTATTATTAGAAGTTGCAAACGAACATATTGTTCACATCACTTAAGAGGCATTTAAATCTTTTGTAAATTATTTGAGAAAAAGTACTATGAATATGGAAAATACGACAAACTTGGAAAATTGTACAAATGAAGATATTTAGGTTTATTTTATCAACTACCGCATCCGGAAGTACAATCTTACTACACTCATTTGATGATAGAAAGCGCCGCTTTTCCAAATTAAACTGAGAATTGAATTATCAACGCACCACTACCGTTACTTTACCGTCCATGGACGGTAGAGAACAGTAAGTACATACCGAGTTGAACTACCAACGCGTCACTTCCGTGTCCTACCGTAGTAAAGGTTCTAAATTTTTACTGGGTTTAGTTGTCAAAACTACTGTCAAACAATCTGTTACTCAAATATGTCTCATCTGTATTCTGAACACTACAAATGTAAGTAAATTGATTCCAGTTTTGGTAATCATGTGGTAGAAAAAGTATTGTACGCACCACGGCTAGAAAGTGTAGTTGCTTGCATCGGCTAGCATCTCTAAACTCATTCGATAATATCATGCATAAATAACTATTATATCCATGGAGAGTTTGACAATAATTTTGGTCGGACGTTTCGAATATGTAACGATAGATACCTGCGCTTAACTTAAAATTCAAGAAAATAGAAGGCAATTTCATCCACCACGGAAATAGGAAACGAATGAAACCGGTCCAAAACAATGAAAATTGATGCACAATTTTGAAATATGGTATACAGAATGTTCTAAAATCAGTTTTATTTGCTTAAAACTAGCAGCTTTGGCATATCTCTAGCCGTTTTATGAAATAAGTGTTAATATTTCCAATACTGCGCTGCATTCATTTCTGCAACGAAAAAACAAGACGTTGTATTTAATAGACACGGTTCTTTTTAGTTTAAAAGTACCCAAATTAAACATGACTTTCTGAACACCCTGTATAGGTTTTTCTGGTTACTGATACCGCGATTAATGCCTATGACCATATGCTTGCATCCACATTAGTATGGTATCTCGATGTCCAAAACCTTATAATATGCTTAATTTTATTGAAAAGAGTGCAAACGTCAAAATTTTGACAAAATTGCAAATACCTCAAAACTATTACAATTCAAAAAGTTGATATCAATAATATGTGCATGGGATGAACTATACAGCTAAAAATTTTCAATAAATCATAGTATCCCACGACTACGCTGCAAGTTTCTGAATAAATATCCAAAGGAATACCGAAAAAATTTAATGAGGCGGTTCGGTGGAACAGCCTGTATATTTAATAAATATCCTCAATCTCAATTGCGGCCAAGCTCTCTTCCAAAGACTGCATGTAGATATATTAAATGTTCACCAATGATACAACGATATTTCAGTCATTCTCTTACAATGACTAAATAAGAAAAAACTGAGTATCAGGATAAAAGTGTGTATATTGTAAGAAAATGTAGAACTGACACACTGTCCAATCTTCCTGATATATCACTTCTGAAAGTTATATCTTATTTACAACGGCAAACTAAGAAAAATCGAGACGTTGTTCGTGATGTTCACACTCACAACCACTTAGGAAGTTCAAGTCAGAAAAGCTTCTTATGCAATTTTCACTGTGGTATCGCTTATTTGTGCAGTGGAGTATAAACAGGTCGCTGCCGCCCACCATCGCCAGTGGAGAAGACGTTAAAGGAACGGGAAACTGGAAAACATCGAGGTAAGCATGGGAAGAAGCCTTCGACCGGAAAGGAGGATAAAGAAGTGACGAAATCAAATACAGAACGTCGGCCGTAGAGGCATATACACACAAACATTATTCGCGCTCGTCAATTCGATACAGTTTATATCCGGCGCTTCTGGGTGATTGATTGCGAACTCCCGACTAGGACCGCCGATGCCGTGCCGTTTTAACGTGAGCCGCCATTCCAATTCGTCAATTTGCAAAAGCTATAAATGCCGCTTGTACCCGCGCCCGCCCGGTGAAAGTTCACTAGGTTAATTGCTTTATTTTCGAACGATAATTTTGCGGTTATAGATTTCGCACCTACGCCTACGCGATTGTGCTTGATTGAAGCCATGCTGACATACTCTTTACTCGATTTAAAAGTCAAATAATATAGAACATAAATATAAAACAAAAATAATAAGCCAATAGTATTAACATTTGAAAAAGTAATCATGAAAAGACTACTGAAGCTATGTATTAGTAATTTTCTCGTATGAATGTACTCTAAACGCACAACTATATTATCCGCGCTTTCAATCTAGTAGATACACCTTCTGAATAAGAAATGTGAGATGATAATGTTTTCTAACTGCTCCACAAAAGTTTTAGCTAATGAGGGACTTATGGGCTTTAATAAACACACAAAAAGGTGTGGTGGTATTTGAAAACTTAAGATTTTCATATTTTATTACTTTTTTTAAGTTCAGTTGGTATTCAATGTGTTTGATACGGTTTATAATACCTTTTATAATAATTAAACTCTCATTAAATGCACAGCTGAGTCTGCAACGACAAAAAAAAAATTATGTGTAAATTTGTGGTTTACCGTCAACATAGCAAAGATGTATACATAAGTATATTTTAAATATTCCGAACAAATAATTGATTTGCCCCAGTCTAAGGCCAAATCATTTCAGTAACTTTTGAAGGATAAAGTTAATCTATATTCAGAAATTCCTGTACTGAGCCGGACCAAATCAAATAAATAACTTTTAGAACATTGATCATTGTTTTTGTCATAACATCAGATAACTAATGCTTTGGCTTCCTAATGTCATTCTGTTTAAGCTACATCGTGTGATGACAGCATTCCTGATCTTGGTGCTGGTATATTGAATTCACTTCTTATTGATAATTTTAATGTTGAAGTTGTCCATGTAGGAATTAGATCGTTACAGAACACAATAGCGGCCATGGATTTGACTAAAAGAACTACTCCGAACAGCTCCGGGACAACTCATATATACCACATATACGGTTGACAGAACAGCTCCAGGGCAGTAAAACGGCCAAATCGTAAGTCATTAACCAGTACAGTATGGGCACACATTGTATCCAACGTCTTTAATAAAAGATTGTGCTGCTGTTATTATGATTTTTAATCTGGCACTCAGGAATAAGCACTTTGCCTAATGCTGGAAAACTTTAGGAGTTACGCCGATGTTCAGGACAGGATGCATGGACGATTAATTATGTCAATCATCTGTAAAGTATTTGAATTTTTATTATTAGAATATATTTATTATCATGTTTTTCCTTATTTATCTTCAGTTCAGCATGTTTCTAATAAAGGCAAATCCACTAGGTATTACAAATTTGTGGACTTTTGCCAATTATGTATTAAGATCTATGGACTCGCGTAGGTTCAGGTTGATTCAATTTACACTGACTTCTCTAAAGCGTTTGGTCAAGTGCAATATGCTATAATACTTATTGTTAGAAAAATAAAAATAAAATTTGAATGCTTCCAGTGTAGTCGACTTGCTTAAGACTTACCTCAATGGCAGATTTGGGTTTGTAGAATGTTGCAGATATCAGTCTTTCTATTATTTAAATTCAAGTGGGCTACGTCAAGGCTCTATGTTGAGGCCCCTCTTATTTTTTATTTTTATTGATGATGCCATCAATTGCGTTTCATCCAAATGCTTCTTCTTTGTAGAAGATCTTAAACTATTATATCTATGGAAGACTGAGAATGGTTGCAGAGAGATATATTCTGTTGACAATTGAAGTAGATTGAACCATTTTAATCTTAATATTTGCAAGTGCAAAGTTGTATTATTTAGATGCAGCTTAGTTCCATTAACTTTTAACTATTCTATTGGCGTACTAAGATATGCAAGAGCTGTAGAGTAGTAATAGGCACAAGATATCCGACTACTACGCGCTACACCAAATTTAAATTAATTCGTGGATTTCCATTTTCAACCGAAGAAATTAAATTGATGTAGCGCATGGTTATCAGATATCTTGTATCTATTCTATTGGCGAGAAAACACTGCTAAGATGGTAATAACATGTGTCATCGTGGTATTGGATAAGGATACCGCACCACGTGCTTACGCTTCAAACATTGTGATTATCTACTTCTGCATCCACTTTGGAATTTCGCGTGACCAATAAAATTATGACGATTTACATCACCATCATTTTTAAATGTTGCTTGTGTTGATGTTTGTCAAAGCTACTTGTCTTTTTCATGGTCCATTGCAAGGAATGTACTGAAATTTTAATAAATGAGTAAATAATGGTTAATATCTCGGAAACGACTACAAATAAGCATATCAATCATGAATACTTATCGACGCAGATATCATTTTTGCATCGAATTCTATAATTAGAAATGCAATGCTGCATTTAAAAAAAAATGAATTTTCTAAGATTAAAAGTGTCGATGTTCACCATCGATTTATGTTCATTCTGTATAAAATGTAGTGGTTTCTATGACAGTATTTGATATGCACGAGTATTTTTGTTATACTGTAACAAAATGAGACTATTATCTCTGATGGTTTATGAAATACGGAATATCATGGAAGGAGGTGCAAATATCAGAATTTTTACAAAATGGTGAATATCTTAAAACCTTTAGTAAAAATTATATTCAAATAATCTGTAGAATTAATTGAGGTGAGTCCATTTAAAATAAGAAAATTGCTATGGAATTCCAGAAATTAAAAATGTTTTCAGAAGATTCTTCAGGTACGGTTTGTTATTAAATTTTCTGTCGCATGAGTCTAGCTGCCATAGATCGTAAGAAAAAGATAGTGAACGGGTGATTTGAAACACCATGAATATTGTTTTGCAATAATTGCAGTAACTCAAAACTGAGTCAGTATAAAATATCTGAAAAACAAATTTGTAAGAAAAAATGGGATATCTTACAACTTCTTGAAAAAAAAAACAATAATTAAAGAAAGTACTGCTCGTGTTCATGTCATTTGTTATTATTGTCATTATTTTGCAAGCATAAATAAATAGCAAAACCCAAAATGCAGCTGTAATAAATAATATAAAAATGTTCCCATATGTGTACACTGTATATATTGAATAGCGTTGGGCGTATTTCATCTCTTGTCGTAATCCTGCAGATGTTTCGAAAACAATTTGGTATTGCCGATGATGGATTCAAACGTTGTGTATAGTTTATTACCCGAAACATTTGTTTTTCAATTATAAAGAAATTTTATTGCGTTTTGTAATGTAATGGGTTTTCCTCCCCACCAACATCTAACAGTATATCTTCTTTTGTGCTTGAACTGTTGATTATTAAAGTTTCCCAACACTTGCTAATTAGGAAACAAATAAGGCTCGAATGAACATCCACCCTAACATTCTCAATATGGATTTTCTTATTACATAAAGGCTTACATGTTTACAAGGTTTCCTCCAACTCAAGAACCGTGCACTCTCGCCCTAAAATCTTGCCATTAAAGACTCCAGCGGTAATCCGAAATCCACCTCCACGTCGTGAATATTAAAATTCTTATCGGGTACGAGCACCACGCTCCCTATACACTTTCAATACACAGCTAAATTAGCGTTGAGCCGATGTAAAACTTAAGTCGCGCGTCTCTCCGACTCCAATTACGGACTATTTGTTATCTTGTTGGTGCAACGCACCGCTTCTACCAGGTGATCAACCTCGCGTTTCCTCCGATTCGACGGTGCTCTGTTTATTTCCCGTACGTACCTACCTAACCGACGACGTCTTAATAATGTAGGGTGCTTTACACGCTTAATTTGGACGAATTTCCGTCTGTAATCCGGGATTACCGAAGTCAGAAGTTGGTGGTAGCTGCGATACCCGGTTCGTATGTATATACGTATTACATACCGGGTTTGTGTATATATAGGTATATCTGTGAGAGGTGGAATCTGAGTGGTGGAAGTAACGCGGTCGTGATGGTAATGGCGGCGATGGAAGCAACGTCAGATCCTCCGGACTAAAAGCGACTATCACTAGGCGGATGACACTAATTTGTCTGAAATGCTTCGAAGTTATCTTCTGAGGTTTATTCGGGTGACCCTTAACTTAAGGGATGCTTCCTATTTACGGTGTATTTTACCGGATATATACAACGAGGGTTTTTTTTTTAGTGTACTCGGAATATCTTTTAACATGTATACCTAAATTAAGGCGTTTCCATTTCCCAGAACCTATTGAGCGTTATTAAATTAGGGATACGCTGTACAATGCAAAAAATTACAGTAATTTTACTATAGTAAATCGAAAATATTACATGAAATAACGTTGTGAATTTACTACGATAAATCATGTAAACCTTGTTTTACCTGTTTTTTTCAGTATATTTGAGATGGAAAGAGAAGTTTCGGTAAAATTTATAGTTATTTCATGTACTTTTAAGATGTAATAAAAATGAAAAGAAAAAATACCGTGAAAAACATGTAATATTTTGTGATTGCTACTAAAATTTACTTAATAATGTAAACGTGACAAATTTTTCAGGTAATTATTGCACATTAAATGTAATTTTACCAACATTTATTAATTTTACAGAAAGAAAAAACGAAATCTAAAAATATCCTCAAAAGAAATCTTATTAAAGAGACAAAAATTATTTTTGTTGTCGTTTAGGTGGGGAGTTCAATAAATTATGCACTGCTCAAACGATTCTTAATTTATTTCACCAATAAAACCTACCTAATGGCAAGATTCATAAAACATAGCCGCCATAACTACTCCTATAACCGCATGTACGTATGAAGGTATACGTTGTACATAAGCAAAAGCGCAAATTCCCCGGGGGGGAAATTTAAAAATTCACATACGACTACTACATTTTTATGTTATTTTTAGTCTTCAAGAGGGTAGGTACTAAAGTATTGTAATGTAATATCATCTCTACATATTATATGTATATACCTATTCATCCAACAAAAGTCTGCGCATACATATTCGTTTAAATATAAAACACTATAGGTAGGATTTCGTGAGTAAAAGTATATATATATGCACAATATTCTTTGAAAGTTATTTTACTGGAATATTTGGGTAAAATTACCTTCAAATGCACAACATTCATACGCCGCAATGTGATTGGTTATTGGGTTATTTGCCTGTGCGCGTAGGTAATTCTAATCAGTTGTTCAAGTGATTATTGGCTCGATCATATCACGTGGCGATGTAAATTGTGCTGACGCATAAACAATCGCAAGTTGGGGTGATCATTCCTGTTTGTGTGTTCCCTCAAGCATTGTAAAAGAATTAGGTAATATGCTTTTATAAAAATACTCCTTTTAATATATTTTCACATGTGGTTAATACAGCAATTCTTTTTTTCTTTAAATATTTCACCGATTTTACTTATTGTTAGTACTTTGAAGGGTATTCTGATTCATGATGGAACAGACGCCAATATTAAACATAACCTAATGTTTTCATAAATTATTTATTGCTCCATGAATATAAACACAAATTGATTAAAAATTTCACTATTATCCACGATTCACCGTTAAAATTAAAACGAATGCTAAACTGTTACAGCTTATTTACTTGAAACAAAACCTTTAATACATTACTTTTATAAAGAAATAATGTATTTATATTTATAATAATTGCATCTCAGGATGCTCCCGGTGTAGAGAACTATGAAAACCTATCTTACATGTAATTTTACTAGAATTTTTTTTCAAACGTGATCCTCATATTCGGTTAATACCGTGGGCAATTAATGAAAGCTAGCAATCTCTTTAAATTCATTCCTTTCTGCTATTTTCTAAACAGAGGTTAAGCTGTTTAGAAAATAGCAGAAAGGAATTCTCTATTAAATCGTAGTAAATATTTTATTATTTCTTTTTTAGATAAGAACGATAAATTAAAATATAATAAACGTGTCTGGACACATACATGATTAATTTCTAATGTGCCTTTCATCCTGGGATATATAAGTGAAACCAGTTTAAGTAAATAATAAACCCTTTATTTGCATTTATAACAATTAGATAAATTGGAATAGACATATTTCACATATTATATGTGTCCAGGTCTCTTTCTTTATTTTGAGAGCATGTGTAACAACGTCACCTTGCTTTTTCAACTTGCGCCATCTGGTCAAGCAAGCATGCTATTGCTTCATTTACTGGTGCTTCCCACTGACTTTGTTTACTTCTGTTTCTCTTTGCGCTTCAGTTATCAAACCTTCGCTCAATTCAAACAGAAATCTCTTTGAAAGATATCTTCTTTACTCATTTCGTTTCATAATGTAAGACACGGCTGTTCATACAGTAACTAGTGGGAATCTGAAAAACCACTTTTTTCACCATTTTAGAGTTTTACCATCTATAACTTTAAGAAATCCTGACATTTGATTGTCCACGTCAACTACGCCCATGTAATTATTGTAGAAGGCAATTGCTGCAGGATATGTTACATCAATTCTTTTACCGTCGTTGCCTTTACGTAACACTGTAGTGATATCATTGTAAACCAATTACATAGTACTAACATCTCCTTAGTATCTTGCCTTTTCACTGCAAACACACCTGATTATGTACATAAGTTTTACATTTATAAACAATCTATCGAAAACTAAAACTATACACTTATCTTTTATTGTTTCAGCTAACTTATAAATGATCCTTTCTCCAAATGTACTTTCCTGATTTTCAGCTTATCGTCTGCAGTAATAATAATAATAATATATTTATCCTTTAGACCAAAGTGGTACAAAAAAGCACATGGTGGTATAGGATAAGTGTTAAGTGTAGTAAAGGATTTTACACATGATTATCTGGACAGCCACAATCGACATTTACCCCAACTTAGAGTAAAACTCAGTTAATGAGTAGAAACAGTTAACAACAAGAAATTTTCTTAATTCATATTTGAAGGGTTTTATATTTAAATGTTTAATGAAAGGGAGAAGTACATTATATAATTTGATGCCAGTATACACTGGATTATTTTCAAACAGCGTTAATCGATGTGTTGGAATGGCGAAATTGTCCGCACTCCTAGTAGAATATTCGTGGAAATTCTTGTTGAGTGGAATGGACTTACTATTGACCCTTGGCAATTGACTACTGTCTATATCTGACAATTGTATTGCGAAATTCATAAACACCGTTTTATCGACATTCAATTTTAAGTGGTTCGTGAAAAACCAGTTTACAAATATATCTATATTGTTCTGCATATTTGTTTGAAGTTCAACAGCGTTTGAACCAAATTGCGGAAACCAGTCGTCGGCGTACATAGTAAAAGTACCCGCGTAATTTATATTAATCATTAATAAACAGAAGAAATAATAAAGGCCCCAATATCGAACCATGTGGTACACCTGAAAGTATGGGTAGTTCTTGTGATTTAATACTTTTTATCACCACTATTTGCTTTCTATTTGTCAAGTATGAAGTCAACCAACGATGTATGACGCCCCTCACTCCGTAGTAATTCAATTTTCTTAACAGTAGTTCATGATTGACAAGGTCGAAAGCCTTGGAGAGGTCCATATATAAACCACAGCATTTCCATATCCTATATAAAACCAAATACTGCGTCAGATATTACCTATACTTTTTTATATCTCGTTGCACAGGTTTCAGCAGATTCTGCTTCAAAGCAGATTTTGGTTTAAGTTTCGTTTAAGTTTCACGTGAAATATCAGATCACAAAAACGTGCCGTGCTGGCTGAAGTTTTGTGATATTATTTATTTGTTTTTTTGTGTGTGAAAATGTTCCGTGTATGGTCTGAGGTGGGTTAATATATATGCAAGTGTCCGTTATCATACAAAAACCGAATGTGAATTAATTGGACGTGGTACGATGTTAAAAGGAACGATTCTCCGAAAAGAACGAACTTCCCACCACTAATTTCCATATGATTCATTTCGGGTTCCAAAATATTTTAAAAATTAGATAAACATATCAACTGAACCCGTAAAAAGGCAGAATTAATTTTTCTTACAGCATACATATAAAGGACACAGCAGGAATACACATTTCACAGTCTGGAACCTATCAGACCGACTCTAAAAAGTGAAATATGACCAACGGTTCAGAAGTTCACCACAAAGGATTATTATATTAACAGCTTACCTTTCTATAACTGCCACACCTTTGTCACAAAATGCTTTAGTGGTTAAACATAATACGGCCGGTAATAATTAGGCTCGGTAATGGAATTGACTTTAAAACGAGAACTTCGTATAAGTCATTCGAATGATTACTGCATGCTAGAAAGAAATTATTCCAATCAATATGTACACCTTGGTGAATCTACAATATTTAGTGTGGTGCATATGAGCGGGGTATCTAACCTGGCCGAATTTCGACCAAGATATGGTTGTATGCTAGTAACGTGACAGTAGATATTTTAGATACCATAAGTTGGTGCTAATCGCAGGGCGCACAAAAGCATATTGAGTCATACGTGTGGTATAACTCTCTTTCTAATATCTACCCCAATCGACTCTCAAAATAGTTTATTTTGGGTGTACTACTAGTTCAGGTAAAGTCAGAACAGGAATGTATGCTCTCCCATCCTTATAACTATGTTTACCTAATTCGTCAAGAAAGTCATGAGCCTAAATTCCGCAAATGGCCTTTAATCCGACACAGATCGAGAGTTACGAATTTTAATCTTAGTTCAATCACGGTTTTCATTATATCAACCGTAATCGGATGCATACCAAGTGTTTTTGTTGCTGGATAGATTTTAATACACTCATAGAATTCGTCATAATAACTATATGCTTGTAGTCGATCGACAATCCGTATTTCAACGCTTCCAAAATTACAACATCCTCGGCTACACTGGATGGCGCTCTTTGAACGAGGTTTTTCCTACCAGATTTTTAAAATTATTAATTCTTTACCGTGTGATTATCGTCTGCTGACTGTACCTGCCTTTAAGGTATACTGCAGTACTTATTTGCAGCAACTGTTTCTAAATAGTTATGGATGTTGAACATTACTGTTTGCTAGTTTTTTTTTTCTTATTTGTTAATTAATATACTTATTTATACACAATTAATTAATGGTCCCGCAATTTTATAGATTTTTATAATAATATTAATAATATATATATATTCAGAATGCCAATCTAACATTGGTTTGAATCGTCATATAAAAACAAAAACATATAAAGCAATTAAAGCAATTGTATAAAAAGTCATTTAAAACACATAATATATCACAAATATAAAAATAACTACACAAAAATAAACACAAAGTCTATTCATTTACGTATTCGCTAATGGTATAGAATGCCGTCTCCAATAACATCTGTTTCACGCGCTGTTTAAAAAGTTTAGAGCAACCAATTGACCGTACGTATTATAGAGTTTTAATGTTAATTTGTGTTGTGGAATTGTCATAATATTTAATTGTCTAGTTTTGTGCGAATGTATTGTTTTATACGATTCAAAATCATTTATGTGTTCCTTAATGTATGTTACTGCTTTGTAAATAATAATGCAGGGGAAGGTCAGTATTTTTTTATTTTTAAATGTTTCTCTACAACTGCCTCTATAAGGTAGGTGGAAAATCAATCGTATAAAACGTTTCTGTAGAATAAAAACTCTTTCCCAGTTGGTGGCCACACCCCAGATAACGACATTGTAGGAAAGCACTGAGTACACCAATGAATAATAAAAGTTTAGTAAATCCTGCTGTTTTAGGACATTTTTTAATTGTAACATTGCATAATAGGTTTTGTTTAATTTTTTACATACATTATCTAGCTGGTTTTCCCAGCTGAGATTTTTATCTAATATTACACCTAGAACAGATGCATTGTCAGTAAAATTTTTGTTTATATTTTTGATAGGCTTCCGTATATGAAAATTAATAATTTTTGTTTTTTGTTCATTTAAAATCAGTCTGTTTTTACTACACCAGCCCGTCACACTTCTTGAATTGTTCTTTCAATTTTGTAATTAATGTCATCTAACGCAGTGGCCTTTACAATTACGGAAATATCGTCAGCAAATAAAATAGCGAGCCCGCAAGTTATTCTTTCCGGCAGATCATTGATTAGTAATAAGAATAACAATGGACCTAAAACTGAGCCCTGCGGAACACCTACATCAATGTCAAATTTAGGTGACTGTTCATTTCCCAATTTAACCACTAGTTTTCTGCATTCTAAAAACGATAATAGCCAATCTAATGGAAGCCCTCTAAATCCCATGGCATACAGTTTCATCGCCAAAACAGTACTATCTACGCAATCGAACGCGCATGTGAGATCAAAGAAAATACCGGCTACGTAATTATTTGCATCCAGAGCAGTGTAAATACACTCCAAACTATGAAAGAGTGCGGTCTCAGTTGACATTTGTTTTACGAATCCATGTTGGCTCGGGTGCAATATTCTATGTTTATCAAGAAAGTCGGTTATCTGATCAGAGACAATTTTCTCAATGACTTTTGAAAACGAGCTCAGTATAGAAACAGGTCTATAATTTACAATATTAGAGGGAGCATCTCGCATCTCGTTTGTACACGGGTATAACCGAAGCAGTTTTTAAATCTGATGGAAATTTTCCTGTTTCAAAAGATTTGTTGATTACGTGGGATAAAACATCTGAAATATCCGAACTTATTAATTTTAATGAGTAGTTGCTAATTTCATCAAAACTAGAAGATTTTTTGTTTTTTAATTTATTTATACAACTAACTATGTCATGGATACTAATTGGTGCCAAAAAAAATGTATTGTTATACATACTCGTATATTGCATTGCCTTTTTAATTTATTCACAGAATTTAATTCTAATTTAGTTTTACGCAAAATGAATCTTTCCAATATTTTCCTTTTGCTCAGGACGTGAAGGAATAACAAGTATTCGTTATGTGCTTGATTCACATCCTACGCTCTTCTTTTTCCTCAATAAATATGATGTATGTTTTGTCCTGCTCTGTATTTATGTATCTATTGGTTAAAAAAGAAAATAAATATATTTATATTATATGCTTTCGATGTGTAGTAACTCTTTCCTATTTAAAATTTTTCCTAAACTCGCTACTATAGTAAGCTTTGGTCGTGATATCGATTACTTCCGGAGAGGATTTTATGCTGCTGTTATTTTTTTGTTAAATTTCTTCTGCAATGTTTTCCATTCCCCACTTCCGAAAGCACCTCTTGTTTAACTTGAATCCAAGCCAATACATCCTTCTTTCAAAATATACAATTGATTAATTTCGCTTATAATGTATTTTTTAGTTAGACTTAGTTTTCCTTATTTCACTTACGGCAAAATCTTTTGTAAACAGACGCCAGCATATTAAAAAATAAAAAAAAAATAATTTCCCAAAAAATATCTCTTAAAATGATCTGGTGCAGGAACATTAATTTCCAGGAACCAACGTTAAGAATGCACAACCTTGTCGCGCCGGGATGATTAATATACTCATTTGCTTTTTTCTCCCCCTTTTTAATACGGCCCAATTTGAATAGCGCCCTACACAAAACAACCATAAATAATGTCGACGGACGCAACGGAATGGAGTCGTGGACAGGAAATACATCGTCCGCAAAAAGTAATGATAAAATAATTGTGCAGGTAAACTAATGCCTACCGGCTTAACTACGGGACTTCTAGCACATACATATACGCACACTACAACAATGGTAATGCTACCTCCAGCTATGGAATCCGACGGCAAAACATCGGAAGGTTTATTCATGCGTAATGCAATTCCGTTATCAATTAATCTCCTTGTGTTTGCGTTAGCTCTGGACGATATATTACGTTAACACCTGCGGTAGGCAGCCTAATGATGTTGTATTACTGCTGTATGGAATGGATATCAGTAGTATTACCGCCCTTTTTGCGACCATGAACTGAAGTGAAAACCAACCGTGATTTATTGGGTAATTATTTTGCTGTGGTTTTGCAGTTCCCCGTTATTTATGGTTTTTCTTCATAATTATTACGCATAAGTTGAAAACTCATTTGCATCACGTGGTGGAATAGATCAAGTGCTGAATGAATTCTGTTAATATCCTTCAACGTTACACGCACGTGATATATTGATGGCGTTAATGAAATCATATAAATTAGGCTGTACGCTTTAGAATGTATTTTACTAAAGCGACATGTCATTTATCAGAAAGAGAAACGTCAGCATGCCCGCGTCAACTCGATAGTGCAAATGGCTCGCAGCACCAGGGCAGCAAAAAAGCAACTAAATCCAATATTGCGCCAAACAGGGAATACTACCCAAAAAAGTCATTTAATGCCTTGAAAAACAGTTTTTGTCATTGTTTCGTATTATGGCGAAAAAAAGTTATGCAGAATGGCGTTATACAAATTTTCTAATTTTAGTACCTACCTAACATACTAGCGTACTGTGAACGGAAAAGAAGTGTTTTACCTGAGACGAAATTGACAAAATCAAGGCCGATCGTTCTGAAATTTTCATAACTTTTCATTTTGAATAACTTCCTAGTAACACTTTGGCATGCTGCTAACCGAAAAGCTACTTTACCTGAAACCAAACTAGTTTTTGCTCAACCATAAAAGCCTGCTTAAAATTAAGAATTCGGAAATAAACTAAGAATAAGTTGGAGAGCAAGCAGAGCGTATTTCCCAAATATGAAATTTCAATTCAATGTCTTTTATCCAATATACCTATCATGAACTCAATCCGGACACACCTGCAAATGCGAAAATACGGATATTTCTATTTTTGCGTGCAAAGGGCAAGTTCCAAATTAATTAGGTCCGATTCACAAATACAATAAACAGACGTTATTAACAAGAGTCTCCCTAAAGTATCCTTACTGGACATGGTCTTTCTGAAATTAAAATTTTTGAAAACGGCGTATGAAAATTGGTTAGGAGGCGACTAATAATCTTCCACATCAGAACGGCTGCATACTCTGGAACCGTCCTAAATCGAAAAACATGGTAATTAATACTACGGATAGCCGTAAAAGCAGATTTGGTAAATTAAGCTCGAAATGGAAAATTAAAGTGCTGTTTTTTTCAAATGTAGTACTTCCGTATGTGTTCTGATACACGGAAAAACCGGTTTAATTTAGTTTAAATATTTGCTTAACCTAACTAAATTATTTATTACCCTAAAGCAGGCGAATCAACATAAAGGAAAAAATTGGTTGCCCACATAAAAAAATATAATTCTTTTAGGACCGGTACTTCAATCTCCTAATTTATAACAATTTAGCTAATATACAGGGTACCCTTGTGTCGACCACATTTTTAATTTTTTTATTTTTTAATGTCAAAATATTGTGAAGCATTGAGCGATAGGCCGCTAAAAGCACTGCGTTGTTATTCTATGATTTGATCGAAATCGGAATTTTCGAGTTGCCAGTGTTTCCTTGCAAGACAAAAAGATTTTAATATAAAAATTTGATTTTTTAATATAAGAACTTGTACTTTGTTACTAAAGTATGAAATATATGCATTTATATTTGTGATGTTAAAGATATCGTGCTTACGTAATAGGTAACAATTAATTATGTGTTTTCAAAAAACAGAGTAGTAAGTGAAGAAGGTTAATTACAATTAATATTGACACGCATTTTTTGTACAAAACGGCAGAATTTCATACAATTTCATGGCAAAACTAAAGGTATGTTCATACCTATTTGAATACCCAAAGAAAAATAGTAACTGTTCGTTTACATAAATGACTCTGAATTAAAGATGTCAGTTTTTAAAGTGAAATAAAATTCAATTCCGAAACGTAAGAAGTACCTATGTATAAAAACTATAAACCGACATTACCCAAATAATTAAACAAAAGAATAAATATTATATTAAAACAGGTTAAAAGAAAAATGAAAAACAAATAGTTAAAGCTAAATTCCTCCTAAATAGCACTGTCATTTGACCTTATATTCGTTATAACAAAAATCCAAAAGAAAAGTGAAAAAATCTAGTGGAATAACAGTGTTATTCCACTAGTGATTTGGTGAAGAGCATATCTTCCAAGGTTTACCTTAGCCGAAAACACTAGGTTTAACACTGCTCTTTACTTGTTTTCTACTGAAGATGGCAACTTAGTTGCCGAAATACGTATTTAGATTTGTTATCTTTAATTTTTGTGGTACTGAATAACAGTGTTATTCCACTAGTGATTTTGTGAAGAGCATATCTTCCAAGGTTTACCTTAGCCGAAAACACTAGGTTTAACACTGCTCTTTACTTGTTTTCTACTGAAGATCGCAACTTAGTTGCCGAAATACGTATTTAGATTTGTTATCTTTAATTTTTGTGGTAAGGGATTTTTTCACTTTTCTTTTGGATTTTTGTTATAGTTTTCAAGCCACAGTCTCCACCCATCACAGGACTTATATTCGTTAATTTATTGTGGAAAACACTTTCGTAACGTGATCACACTTTGTTCCATTATAAAATCATATCGTTCTTGTGGGAAAACCTTTTACGTTATCAACTTCATCTTATGTGCGTGCCGTCCTATTTTCATTTTCGTTCACCGCGGAAACTCCACCGATGATTTACCAAGTCTCTTCGCGAGTATATGTACAACGTAGTACAGGCAACAAGCCCCGTTATTATCAAAAACCCAGTCTCCAGCAACCGGCCCTCGGTTCATCACATTAATTCGACTAACCTCCAGCGAGGCGCAGTCCTCAAAGGAGGCATCCCGAAATTTGAAACACATTTCTCGCGTGGTAGTTTAAATTTATTCAAAATAAATTAGACCGCTCGGTAATCAAATTGTCCCCGAAAAATCCGCCCTTGACGCACACAAAGGACGGCCCGCAGGCAGGCCGGGCAACAGACGAGAACAGCTACTATTACTATACGAACATCCGACAATTTCCCGGAATATATATTTTCTCGGTTAACCTTCCGAGGGGGATCGCACTTTGACGAATTACGTGGTGCAGGTTCGCCTTATATCTCCTCCAGTATATACAGGTTGATTCATGGAACCCATATATTAAAAGCTTTTAAAGCAACGATATCTTGATCTTTAAATCTAGGTTGTGGAACATCCTGTATAATTTTGTGTCAACAGAAAAACTCTCCACCTTTTACAGTATAGCGTTTACATCCCGTTAATAGGTACCGTCAGCGTCGTTCAGAGTTCGGACACAGTTTATCGTTTCCATTTTATCTGGTTGGCGCGGCTTGTTTCCTATTTTTACCCCTGATGAATCTATATTTGATTGCAAACTAATTTATTCCACCTCTCTGCAAACATATTCTAGCCAAAATTTAAGTGTAGTAGTGAAATCTTATGCAGGTGGCCTCGTGTGCTCGAAAATGAATCTAAAGGAAAGAAATAAAACAAATTAATCACTTATTGAGTAGGATAATTGAATGGTACTCAGTGCTTCAGTATTCAGTATTTCAATCTCCTAATAGAAGTTATTAGTTGAATAACTAAAATAACCTTACACTTTTCCAATACCTATTAGTTGAATTATTACTAGATACTCTTAATAGGAGACTGAAATATCGGCCCTAAATCTAATACACTATTATCTAATTTTCGTAGGAAATTGTCTGTTTTAAGTTTACCAATACTTTGATATTTATAAATGTCCGTGCATTCAAAATCAATTATACACATTCACATTACAAACTAAGATGTAATAATGCGACAGAGTTAACTCTTTTGGATCCAAATTATTTAAGAAAAAAAATATATGTTTAGCGCAAACTGCTGCACAACGTGACGACAGCTATTTACTTACATTGAATAATATTCTATTCTATTCTATTCTATTCTATTCTACTTATTTCCCCTACATTAATTTTTATTAATATGGTAAATCATATTATCAAAATAAGATTTGATTATTAAAAAAAAAAAAATGTCCAGATAGACGAAATATTAAAGAAAAAGCAACCCGTAGCATATTAAAAAATGCAACATTTGAAAACACGCCGTGTAATGAGCATTTAATGAAATTTTTTATCAGAAGAATTGGCAAAAAATAAACCCATACATTTCAAATTAAACATCTTACTCAATAAGTGAATTTGTTTTATTTTGTCGTTTAGATATAATCTTCAACGATTTTTAATTGCCACTAATACATCTATCAATTTCTCAGTACAAGAGGCCACCTGCACAAGATCCACAACGCTTAATTTTTTTGGCTAGGATGTATTTATAGGCAGAAAAAGAAATAGTACCAATCGAAATTCGAAATATTCCCTGTAAATGACCAATTATTCAACCTACTTTATATTTTTGATGACTTCCGGTTTAGCTGAAAGTAAGAACAAATTCAAAATTTTGAATTTACTGTACGGGGTGTATATTTTTGAAAATTCGGATTCTGCGTAATTTTCTGAGTCTCAAGATATGTGACTTAGTTTCTGTTTCCATTGTTACTAAAATGTTTCAATGTGTGTGCCGCGAATACACTAAGAATCTTCCCAGCTCTCAATATAATCCCTAGAAACTGCAAATGCTGCATTCTTTTGTTTTATACGCCTACTAGAACGTGACAAATTACGATCTGACAGTTTTCTCATAAAAGCGATCTTCTTTAAATGCAACCTCAGAAGTTGTCAGCCTTTTTTGCTTTCCCTATTCACAGGCACATCTGACCATGGTCTCCGTAAACACCGCAGTCTGAAGGTTTATTGTGCTAAAGGGTCGTCGGCCTTAATTTTAGAGAGAAATTCTTTGGTATAATCTCAAATTATAATAATAATACTTGGGACTTGAATTAGAAGTTATTTTTTTATAGATTAAAAATGTGAATATATCCATACATGTTCTTGTACTAAAATTGTATTCCGTTTCTCATAATTAACTGGCGGTAGTAATTCTTGTGTGTCTCACTGCTTTATCGTAATTATTTCACAAGACTTTTATCAATATTTCCTTAATATCTATCTCTAAGTGGTCGTGTTTACTTGTTATATTCATTATCTACCAGTTACTTTGTTGTTACTATTCTTTATTAATTATAATGTCGTTCACTTAAATGTATTCTAGAAATGAAAAAGTTTGTATAAACCATCCTAAGTTACATCTTTATAATATCGATAGATTTTGTAAGTAAACATGCTTTTAATTTGTGGCTAATTTCGAAGGAATGCTTTTGTAGCCCGCAAATTTATATCGTCATAGCTATCCCTCAATTAGTTTAGTAGCAGTTAATTCTACCAACGGCCGACTTTTTTAGGAAACTGAATATAATTTTAATACATACATACTTATATAGCTTTTAGAATATATTTAAAAGTTTCAATCTACAGAGAAATAACTTTTAAATCATATGCCAAGAATTTGGTATAATTGGAATCGCCAAAAATGTCTCTTTAAAATTAAGGTTGACGACGCATAAGGTTGCATTTAACAAGAACAGATTTTATGAAAAAACTGTCAGAGTGTACTTTGTCAAGTTCTAGTAGGCGTATAACACAAAAGAGGGTAAGATTTGTAGTTTCTACATACCTACTATGTTGAAAGATAGGAAGATTTTTAGCGGATTGGAAATACAAAATTGTAATAATCAAGGAAAGAACAACTAACAAATCATATGCCTTCAGACTTGCTCTTATTTCCGGTAAAACCGGAAGTGATAAAAAATTATAAAATAGGTTGAATAGTTGGAAATTTACAGTATATAGAACATTCCGAATTTTATAAAAAAAAATATCTATAATTAAAAAAGTTATGGGCCGGAACCTGTGAGCTGGGACACCCGATATGTTGCAAAATTATTATCTTGGGCAAAACATTCATGGCGTACATCTCGTTACGAAGATCTAGCTTAAATTTTATTTTCGCACGATGAGAACGTCGTGCCACCTGATACGTGAAATTGATAAATTGAGATATTCTTTGAGCGTACGCGAGCGATTCTTTTGTGAATGGCTAAGAATATGTTATAAAGGTAACGAGGCAACTACTGGTAAATGTGCTGAAGGAGCACTTGGATAAAGGTACATACCTGCTATGTGAAGAAGAATATCGATTTTTTCAATACATTCGAGTCGAGTTTATTCGAAACATCTGCAAGGCGAGGCATTCTATCACGTGAAATACATGGAAATTTTTAGTGAATATGATGCCATAGATGTAATACGAAACTCCTGATAGAGAGTATAAGAGCGCGTGGATATGTATGTAGGTATTATGTAAATTTTTCCAAAGTCTTCAACTGGATAACTAGTGACATCATTATTTTCTTTCAGTTTGTTTTGCTGGATGAAATAGAAGTAAACATAAAATACAGAAGTGACTCCGCCAAAAACGAATATGCATAATTTCAAATTCATTCAAAAAAAAAATATTTGGAATAATACTATTAATAAGTAGAAGGGAATTCCAAGTTCACAAATTTCAAGATGCAACTGTAAACCTAATTTCTACTCTCCAGTGATGTTAGTTTACGTGCCAAAGACACCTGTAACGTGACATCCACTGTTTCACTTCCCATTAGAGAAGAAAACGTATTCACAATTAAACAATAAACCATCTCAGCCAACATGCCAAGTAGTTCACCCAGCGACATAGTTGATTGATATACTTAAAACCTGTTCTATGTCGTAAATGTTCTGTTATCGTCTGAGCATCGTCTTGACTTTTGCGAATGGGTTTAATTATGTTTTATCTTCGGAGGAATGTTCCTTTTGAAAAAATGGTTTTTTTAACAGACACAACTTTCATTCTTACAGTGATGAAAATCTGCATTTCTTCAAGATTCTAAACCACCAACACCAATAGTCTTTTAACGTATGGGAAGGAATCGTGGGGTTCAATGTAATAGCCACTTATATTTTTAATGGTAACCTTGATGAACAACAATTTCGAAGATTTCTGCATTATCGCCTCCAAGAGCATTTGGAAAATATTCTTTTAGCTGTAAGAGAAAGAATGTGGCTACAATTAGATGGTGCCCCTGCACATTGTTATGCTAACGTTCGAAAGCAGCTGCATGTTCTTCTTCCAAACAAGTTGATAGGAAGAGGTGTCTTACAAAATTGGCCAGCCAGGTCTCCGGTTTTGACTTGTATGGATTTTCTTTTTGTGGAGATATATTAAAGATATAATATATGATACAGATCCGAGTACTCTAGAAAATATGAAAGAACGGATAATAGGAGCTTTCCAGACTATTACCCCAGATATGTTAACAAACGTACATCAATCATTTAAAAAGCGAATCCATTTGTGTGTTGAGAGGGACGATCGTCATTTTGAACATATGAATTAGAAAAATTATTCACTGTGTTTGTTTTAATTTTTTTTTATCGTTCATGATTATTATTGCATATATGTATATCTTTTTCATTTGTTTTTTTTGTGCAAAAATTACATTAGTTCAAGAATTTACTTTAGTTAATATACTTAAAGTATTTATTAAAATTCCTGGAAACCCTGAAATATGTTTACAATTTCTTCTAAAGATAAACAGTTGGTATCGTGGGTGTTGCGGTCGTGGGACTTGCGGTCAAGTAGATTTTTAATTACATGCAGTGGGATTTGCGGTCAATTTTATTTTCGCAGTGGGACTTGCGGTCACTTCATTGTATATGTAATAACAACAAATCTGAATATTTTGAAATGGGTTTGTAATTATATTCTAATTATTATTTACGCAGGTAATAGGTAAATTATGGTAAACACGAGAAATTTGTCAGGAATTTCTGAGATTTTTTGCAATACCGAAGGAAAGGAAGCATTAAAGTCACACAAGCGATTTTTCATGGATGGGACTTTTAAAAGCTGTGCAAAGCAATATAAACAGCTGTACACCATCCACGTCGATTTTGGAAGCTCGTCGACCGAAATCAAAATTGTTCCTGTACTTTTTGCACTTCTGTGTAATAAATCGTGCGCAACCTACACAAAACAATTCCAAATAATTAAAAAGGCAACATCCTGGAACCCTCATACTGTATCAGTGGATTTCGAGCAAGCAGCTATTTCGTCTTTGAAAACAATCTACCCCACCGTCGCCATACAGAGGTGCAACTTCCACTTTAATCAGGCTTTATGGCGAAAAATTCAAGAATTGGGATTGGTTAAAGCCTACAAAGAAGACGGTGCAACCAGAAACCATCTGCGTATGTGTGCAGGATTATCATATATTCCAATTGATAATATTGACGAAGGTTGGATAACAATTCAAGAAAGCACACCAATTGACGAAAAACTTACATTATTCTACGACTACTTTGTTGAACAGTGGCTCGAAAATCCCACAATAAAGCAAGAAGAATGGAATTGCTCCGAAGCTTTACACAGAACGAACAATGCGGTTGAAGGGTGGAATCGAAGACTAAATTCGATTGTAAGTCGACCACATCCAAACCTATACGCATTGATAAAAATATTAAAAACAGAAGCCAGCCATAGCTCGTTTTTAATGAAACGATGTGACTTACATTTACACGCAACAAAACGGCGCAAGGTGTACGTAAAAGTGGATGAAAGAATTGAAAAGTGTTTGGAAGGTTTTAAACAGACAAGAGACACAAAAAGATGTCAATCAACATTGGCATACATCGCAAAATTCGAATAAGCAAAAATTGGTAAATACCTATATATGTATATAGTAGTCGATAGTACAGTTTTAGTGCGACAACGGCCGAAAACGCCAACTTTTAAACACGCCAGTATTCAACTGCCAGTCCTAAGCCTGGATTAAAGTGTGAAGGAAAGTTGTACTTTTCTCTTTTTCCTACTATATAATAATTATGCAATTGTATATCATTTTTTATACGTGCATATACAATGAGGTGACCGCAAGTCCCACTTCATGTAATTAAAAATCGACTTGACCGCAAGTGCCACAACCGCAACTCCCACTGACTCAAACAGTTGACTGCTGTCAAATAATGGTTAATTGTTTATACATGCTTAGTAACTATGTCTAAGCCAACTGAACTTAAATAAAATATATATGAATGTATAGTCATCGAAAAAAAAAAATGCTAACCACGAGAAAACTATTCATATTAGGTATAGGGAATCCTAATATATAATTTAAAATAATCCAAAATTACAGTCCCTGATCACAATATTAGGGCCACCTTGAAAATTTTGATAGTTTATATCATCAACTTGCATTATCAGTATGCTGCAAAGGATTAAGGATATGATCAAGGCAAAGGGTGGAATAACAAAATACAGATATGCTCATATGTATTAGACACCTATATTTTTTGCGAATAATCCAAGTAAGGTGAGTACAAAATAAAAGTCTTAATTTAATTTAAATGCGTTATAAATAGTATTTTAATAAAGAATCTCTCAGTTGCAATACGTACTGTTTTTCAGTGCGTAAAGAATTGATGTCTCATAAACGTGAACATACATAAAAATTTAATAGATCTAGAAAAAGTATCTATAAAAACTGTTGTAAAATCATAAAAACGAATACTTAAACACATTAAATTAACTGCCAAAGATGTAATGCCAAAACAGTCACAACATTCCTTAGTAATAGAGAGCAATATGTTTCCGTTAATTTTAATTTAGAAGGCTACATTGAAATGATTACCTCGACACGTTTAAAGAATGAATTAGGTGTCCCGCAGGGGTCGGTACAAGGCCCGATTCTTTTTTTATTTTATATAAATGATGTAGAGAATATTGTTGTAGATGCGGGCGTCAACTTTAGTTTTTATGCGGATGACACGACCATAATTTTGCTTGACAGAGTTCGAGATGTGTTGAAGCATAGGTGCAATGATTTATTGGACAAGCTGGAGACCTAGCTATGCAACCATGGTCTATTGCTTAATAAAAATAAAACTGATTTCGTAGTTTTTCATAATTATCAGAGGGTTGCTCCATCACTGAATCTTCGGGTGGATGATGATTTAATCGCACAAGCGGATAAAAGTAAATTCCTGGGGTTAGTGCTAGATCAGAATTTAAATTGGAAAGGTCATTGTGAACAACTAGTTGCTAAATTAAACTCCTTGCCATACCTTTTCGGTAACGTGAGATACGTACTAACACCAGAACAACTTGTGACGATCTATTGTGCTTTAGTTGAATCTAGATTATTATGTTTTTGGGGCGACTCAACATTAGCGGAAAATGTTTTCATTGCGCAGAAGCGCATTTTAAGAATAATTGCAGAAGTGGGTACAACGCATTCGTGTAGGAACATATTTAAAGACTACAAAATATTAACACTCTACAAGTTTATATATTTTGGAAATGTGTGTGTATGTTTTTAAAAATATGGACAAATTTGTTAGAAATGGCGACGTCCACCATTACAAGACAAGATCGTATGAGGATTTTCGCATTCTTTTTGCTAGATTAAATGTAATCAAGAAGTCACCAGAATGTATAGGTTTAAAATTATTTAATGCTTTACCTGTCCGGATTAAGGATTGCGAAAATATCAAAAAATTTAAAACATCTATAAAAGATTATTTATCTAAAGGTGCTTTTTATACATTGGACGAATATGTGTAGACATATATATTTTTATTTCTTAGTTTTTATTTTTATTTTAATATTATAATTGTATAATGTACCTATATGATGAAACCTATACATGTTTCTCATGTCTTAATTATTATTATTATAATATATCGCGTGTACACATCATTTTCTTATACTTTGCAATAAATTTATGTCTTTAAATTATTGATTGGTTTCAATATTTGGCCCTAATATTATGGCCAGTGACTGTACACATACAAAGGCTATTGATAACCCAGCCTGTATAATAAGCTTATGAAATTGATAAATTTCAGTATACTTTTTTAAGTTATTATTTTTGGACCAAGTTTGACATTGTAGAACATAGAATAGTTATTAATTTACATATGAAAGAGATCAAATAGGCCGACTCTTCGTTATTGTACTGCTTTGACACTGTAAATTGTGGAACCAATGATATATTTATATGAGTCCTGGAGCAGTTATGCGATGTAGAAAACTTGTAGGTAAATACAAATCTCTCTGTCGAAATTACAGCATAACAATATACTGTGGTACTACAAACGAAGACAACGTACAATGGCTGTGGAATGGGCAAACTGCATGCAGTAGCGACGGTAAGGTGCGAACCACCAACCGTGTCGAATTCATCTCGTCATGTCTACCTTACACGAAATTAAATTAGCTGCTAACCCGGGTCTGTCATATATCGCATGCCAATTTCCTTCATCGACCTTCCCTTACTCCAACTTCACCTTACACTACTGCTACCTGTTTCACACGGGGTGTGATGTATTACTTGTTTCAGAGTGTTCATACTACCCAATTGTTTGCAGATGCTATTACCCTAGGGTTTAATAATATCCATAAATGACTAGAAGGAGGGTCCGTGCAACTTGATAATATATATAATCTTGTTTTATTACATTTCGCCCGGGAACCAAATGGAATACATTATACACGGGGAATAATTAAACCTAACCCGTTCAACTTTGCCTTGACTTAATTTTTATTTATGATTTTAGGTGGAACGCCCTCTAAACTACGGGAGTGGAACGTCCATACAAGTGGTTCCAGTGTAGGGGCGACTCGGAGACCTGAAGGGGCCAACCCCAACATGCATTCGTGTAGATGCATGTTGGGGTTGTAGTATACAGGAATAATGGCTTATAATCTTCTTGCGGTTTCAGTTGGAGCAATTTGTTGCATTTACGTTCTACACCAAGTGGTTGTTCGGCCAAATATGTACAAGCATACATCGTACTTCTAACAATCGTTAGATTGACTACAGAAAAATTAAATACGTGAGGATCTCTTCAATGAAAACCTTGCTTACTTAACAGATAAAAGTTTTTAAATGTCTGAAATTTATTTGTTAATAAGTCAATTTTTTGTTATTGTGATTGTGTTTACTTAAAATGAAAACTGGAAACCAGCTTGAACAGAATTTGTATTTGACCAGTGAATTCGATTAGAGCAAATAAGTGCAAGGAATTTCCCAAAATTTTTAACTTTTATTGTGAAAAAAATATATAAACTATATTCGTAATTATTAATAATTTCCAATATTTGCACTAAAACTATTTATTCTTGCTTAAAGTCGTGATATTAGAATACGTAAAGAAATCACGTTAACTGTTCTACCACCATTTTGTACTTTATAAATTTAGCTTACCGAGAACTTTCTGGCCCCTTCAGAATGTATACGTTTCCCTTACCTGAAACAAAAGCGAAAAGAAGAGATTGTATTAGTAACAAGGTCTTAAAATCCGACGGACAAAGGCACAAAAATAAAACGGCATAACGAGGAAAATAACAGCAGCAGTTTGTATTTTTGTGAATTTATTTCCGGTTGTTTCGAAGAAATTCGCCTGCAACGTTCACGGTCTTGTACCCGGTTTTAAATTAAGCACGGCGAGGAAAAGGAAAAGAAAAAAGAAAAAGATGGAGTGGGAGGAGACCCCGACCGCGTTTCATTTGTACACTACGGAATTGCAAACGACGCGGAAAATCAAAGAACAAAATCTTTTTAAGTTCGGAAAGGAACTTCGTGCCTACGAAGATAACTTTACGTTTGAGGATTGAATCATTTAAAAAAAAAAACTGACAATAGCAGTATTTTATCAAATTGCAACCGTGTCGAAACTTCTCAGCAGTAGTTAACAATTCTGCAGCAATCTCTCGTAAATTAGATCTGTTACACTGTAGTAACCAAGATTTCTCCTCAGGATATGCTTTAGTGGCACCCACGCGGTGCACAAGATAGATAAATCAAAACCACGTAGACATGGATGAATATTAATATATGTATGTCGTCATGACAAAGACATATTAGCGAAGTCAAACGCAATCTTATTTGGAAGTTAATTTTCAATGTTAATCCAGCCTAAGCGGAAATGCCTCTCGGTGGTTGAAATTTGAAGATAGTTTGCGCAGGAACCGACTGAATTTGCATAGCAAACAAGTTAATTATAAGTATTCGAGTCGCTGCTGTATGATAGCGCCGCTGAAAACGTCACCACATGAAAATTTTGAAAATCAAATAAAGCAGTAAGGAGAGGACGGGAGATTAGCAGCGCCCAATCTAAAATAAATGTTGTTCATACGCTACGAGCATGAACCGCAGATATATTACTTTAATCACCCATTCTTTGGTATTTATTTGTTAAGATTTTAAATGTATAGGTTTCGCAAAAGATTTGTGCAGCCTGTACGTTTGATTTAACTGTAGAAATGAACCAAAATCAAATAGGTTAAAAATTAATATTACAACAATGACTATTTAAAATATGGTTTCACCATCATAAAACAACAGATCACTTATTGATATAGATACAATGAAATAGAAACAAACAGAAAAATAAGAAAAGTTTAAAACAAAGGGAAACCATTTGTTGTATGAGAGTTGTTTCGCCTGGAACTTGAATTAAAAATAAAAAAATTTGAATAAAAGAGATTAACTTTACATGTAAACTGAGTAAAATTCGCTCAGCGCTCAGAAGGCGAGTAATTAGAATAGCCAAAAACAAAAAACATTGTGACGATGAAAAAACCGAAACTAAAGAGCAATATGAAACGCATAAAAGAACTCATACAACAGGCTAAAATAGGGCCATAAGTAAAACTATGTTTAGATCTGGATAATGACAAGAAAGAGATACAAACTAGTGATGAGACAGCTTAAAGACACTGTCCAACATCACTTTGGAAACAAAAATGTTATTTGTTAAAATATTAGAAAGTAATGGGTCAATGAATACTTCTGCGGTACACCAACTAAATAATTATACAAAAAGTAAGGTAGATATATAAATAGTTTACTGTTTACACACATAAAACAGTAGTTATAATAATAATAAATAATAATAATATATTTATTTGCTCAACAGCAAAACGCCAATAACAGGACAAAAATAATATATGTAATATCTAATGTAGTGCTACAATTTCTAAACTAAATACTTTGGTGGAGGGTTCGCCTGGGTATATCACGGAGTTGCTGATGCCTAGGGGCATGGTTCACGATAGGGATCTGCGACATGTCGCTTGCCTGACTGTGCAGCAACATCGCTATACAATATTCACTAGATCTTTTTCCTACGCATCTGCTAAGTACTACAATGCCATCCCTCACAACTTTAAAAATTTCAGTGTCACTTCCTTCAGGCAGCACGTAAAAAAACTGTTCCTGCAGAGGCAGACACCTCACGTTGGCTGAATGTATGTATGCATTTTAGTTATTACTTAGTACTTGAACAGGTTTCTTTCTTTCTATCTCTGTAAATCAAATTTTGTTTTTAACGCCATTTATTTAAACTTTTACAATGTATACCCTAGGTTGAGTAGAACAGCATTGCTGGACTTCGCCTGTGATTGGATTTGTAAAAATTGTTTTCATTTCCAATAAAGACCATTTATTATTATTATTATTATTATTATTATAAAGTATATCAAAATATGTATGAGATATTAGAAAAGGAATCAAAACAAAAATTAATATAAATCACGAAGTGAAATTAAAAAAAAAAATAATCAAGCAAATATTAAACAAAGAAATTCTGAGATAATCCATTAGCGTTGACTGCCATATGTGTAAGTGGGCCACGTCTGAGTACCGGGTGATTCAGTAAGGGTGGCGACCGGCTGTATCTCGGAAACTGCTATGCCTAGAGCTTCGGGACAAAAAAATTCATAACCAATGTGGCCACCAGAAATATCCGAAAATTATTTTCATGTTCGAAATTTTACCGCTAGGGGGCGTATCTGCTATGTTCAATCATAAAATCAATATTATCTCAGAAAATTGCAGATTGAGCTATAGTTTTGAATGGACCGTTCGAAAGCGGAGTTGATGTCCCATTATTTTGTTTAATGATTTTTTTTCATATCTGCCATAATAAGGAGCGGGGACGCCAATCAATTGTTCAATATGTAAATTTTAATATCTCCTGAACCATTCAACCAATCTGAAAATTTTTGGACTCGTTCGATTGAGTATTTCCTGGGTTTTTTCTAGAAAAATTGTCGTTCTAGCATTTAGTTTGAAATAGGTAAACTACAGGGTGTTTTCTGTAGTGATAACATATTTTGGTGAATTTCAAGAAAAAATTAAATGTAACCGTGCTATATAATTACCAGTGTCGCAAGCTAAATTAAATTGTTGAAATTTCAGTGAAAACCGCATCTTAATATCTCTATCCGTTCTCGATTTATCGCCAAAAGAATGAAATTTGTAACAAAAATCAACTGCGGCCATGAAAGTAGGCGACGCGACGTATGGTTTCCATGGAAACTACGAAACTATCAGATTGTTTATTGCTTATATCAGCTAAAAATAGTCAAAACTGAATGGAATACATTATTAACGAGAATAATAACAGCAAAAAGAAGATATCTAACCAAAAATTTTAATTATAAATGTTCGGAATGTCTACCATCACTGGCAACCCACAAATTGAGTCTGTTACTTGTGGATAATACACTCGCGTCTACCTCGGCAATGGAAATATTTCTGACGGCTTCTCGAATTCTTTGTTTCATATTATCAGGTGTTGTTGGGCGGTCTTTATATACTATATCTTCAAGTCTACTCCATGAATAAAAATCAATTACTGTGAGATCGGGGGACATCGGCGGCCAAGAAAAAATGCTACCCCAGTCTATACATTCATTTGGGAACCGGTTATTTAAAAATGCCTGGACACTTCGCGCATAATGCGCCGGGAAACCATCCTGCTGAATCCACATACCCATTCTTGTCTCCAGGGAACTATCTTCGAGCAATAAAGGCAATATATTTTCCAAAAAATAGCCACACCATTTAAACGCTGTTCAATAAAGTAAGGACCAATAATTTTCCCCCAAAAATTCACACCAAACATTAACACGCCAACGATTTTGAAATTGAACTTCGCGTAACCAGTGAGGATTGCTTTCTGACCAATAGCGCATGCTGCATGGTCAAAATCGCCATCCTTTAATTCTTGATGTAAGATGACATGGTAAGGATGAAACTTACGATAACGATAGTAACAGACTCAATTTGTGGGTGGCCAGTGATGGTAAACATTCCGAACATTTATAATTAAAATTTTTGGTTAGATACTTTCTTTTTGCTGTTATTATTCTCGTTAATAATTTATTCCATTCAGTTTTGACTATTTTTAGCTGATATAAGCAATAAACAATCTGATAGTTTCGTAGTTTCCATGGAAACCATCCGTCGCGTCCGCTACTTTCATGGCCGCAATTGATTTTTGTTACAAATTTCATTCTTTTGGCGATAAATCGAGAACGGATAGAGATATTAATTTGCGGTTTTCACTAAAATTTCAACAATTTAATTTAGCTTGCGACACTGGTAAGTATATAGCACGGTTACATTTAATTTTTTCTTGAAATTCACTAAAATATGTTATCACTACAGAAAACACCCTGTAGTTTACCTATTTCAAACTAAATGCTAGAACGACAATTTTTCTAGAAAAAACCCATGAAATGCTCAATCGAACGAGTCCAAAAATTTTCAGATTGGTTGAATGGTTCAGGAGATATTAAAATTTACATATTGAACAATTGATTGGCTTCCCCGCTCCTTATTATGGCAGATATGACAAAAAGTCATTAAACAAAATAATGCGACATCAACTCAGCTTTCGAACGGTCCATTCAAAACTATAGCTCAACCTGCAATTTTCTGAGATAATACTGATTTTATGATTGAACATAGCAGATACGCCCCCTAGCGGTAAAATTTCGAACATGAAAATAATTTTCGGATATTTCTGGTGGCCACATTGGTTATGAATTTTTTTGTCCCGAAGCTCTCGGCATAGCAGTTTCCGAGATACAGCCGGTCGCCACCCTTACTGAATCACCCGGTACATTTGACCGTGCAAAAAGTATTTTAATGGCATCAAAAGAACGAGGCAGCACAAAATTAATTTGCGAAAGCACAGCAGGGCAGTCAACATTCTGACGAACAAACTCCCCAAAAATCTAGCACTTGCACTCATCCTTCTGCTCTCCAGAGAAGTGAAATTATGCTTAGTCAGTAAATGATCATATTCTACTCCACGTGGTGGATAGACACGGTCAATTTTAAATGATAAATATTTGAGAAAACGTTTTTGATGTTTCTCAATTGCCAATTTTTTGACAGTATAGTGTGTACCTATACCAGACCAGTGAGACATATTCGAGCTTAGTTCTAACAACAGTGTTAAATAAAGTTTTCAGAACAGTAGATTCCGTAAACAACCTGCAAGAGCGACTCAAAAATCCCAAACACCTGGCAGCAGAGTTAACAGCTTCCTTAATGTGATAGTTAAATGTCAAGGCCGAATCAAAATGTACCCCTTAGATCTTCATAATTTGAATGTCGAGGAATTAGTATACCATCAATAGCGTAAGGATACAATATAAAAGTACTGCATTTAACATAGGATACAATGGCGCATTTGTTCACATTAAGCTGTAGTTTATTCTGATCGCACCAGTGCCTTATAGTATCTACTTTGTTTTGAATTAGAACACAGTCCGATATAGTTGAAACCCTGAAAAATATTTTCAGATCAACGGCATAAGCAGCGAAATTGCAATCATGTGAAGTTAATAAATCATTAACGTAAATATTAAATAAAAGGGGACCCAGATGGGATCCTTGCGGGACACCTGCAGTGACAACAAACGAAGCAGAACTAAAGCCGTTATAAGAAACATAGCAAGTACGATTACATAAATACGATTCTATAAAATCCGTAACTTGAGACGTAAAACCATAGTTTGATAACTTCGCAACCAACAAGGTATAGTTAATGGTGTCGAAAGCTTTCGCAAAATCAGTATAACTAACATCGACTTGTTGACGATTATCCAGAGTATCACTAATAAACTGTGTCACTTCAATGAAATTTATTGTGGTTGATCTTCCAGGCATGAAACCGTGTTGATTAGTTGAATTTATGTTGAGCGTATGTCCATTCAGCACGTTATATCTTTCTATTTTGCCCAAATCCATCCCAGACTTCATATGCCGTTATATTATGGGCTTCCTCGACTTCTTTTTCTGATGTATTTATTACTCAAAACCGCATCATCTCCTGTAAAGCGAATATAAAAAATCGGAGGGTGTGAAATCTGGTGATCTAGGTGGCCAGTAAATTAGACCTCTATATGAAATCCATTTAGGACCATAAAGCTCATTTAAAAAACCTTTGCTAGAAGTACCCTAAACCCCCGAATCTCATCACAATTGGCCCAGCCTGGACATAAATACCGATTCCAATGCTAAAAGGGCCAAGGCGTCGTTCTCGTTGTATCACCTTTTCTTCTGGCTAAGAATATCTGCGCAAGTTTGCGTGCACCATCATCAGCAATGTCGACCTTCGGAAACCGTTCTTGAAAATTTGCTATTAAGTACTGCAGCTGGTAGCTGTCTTCACCTGTATCGTAGCATTGAATCAAATAGACTCTTTGCTGTAATGTTGAAAGATAGGCAATAATGTTACACTTTGAAAATTACCTAAACTATCTGTCATAAAAGCTTTGTCTATTTAGATTTTATTGCTGAATTCAGTACTTATCGTTTTTATGTAACTTCGAAAACACGTACTGACTTATTTCTCATGATACGCAGTAGCTACACATAAAGTAATGTTGAATTATGGGGTTTGAAAACAAAGAAAATTTGTTATTAAAACTGATTTTTTTCTGAGGAAACAAAAGTTATTTTTTTTTATATAACTCAATCGGGGGACATACTGCATATACGTTCCGTTCCTTTTCTGTTAAAAATGTTAGCTTTAGCTACAAAAAAAAGGCACTGAAATCGCTCTTTTCCAATTGCTTCCTCAAAAGTTATAATAAGATATAAAACTTGTACGCACCATATCGCTAACAAAGAATAACCGTCCAATAAATTCGGAATAGATAGATACACGCCACACATAAAGGAAATAAATCTGAAGAAATAACTTAGAGGGATCGACTAGTTACAACTTCCTCAAGATTTTTCCATGCCCTTCCAAGTTTGATGGCATCCCCTTCGCACGAGTGCCCGGACTTCGGTCGCAAACAGCGTTTACTGCGTCTCCTTATTTCGACAAACCCGCACCCGCATATTCATAAAAGAGAGGAGACCGCGACAAACTTTGCCACCAATCTAACCGAAACAATTTGCTTTAGACCCTCTTAGCCGGGCGTTGCTCGTCTTCGTATACTGCCTGCATATACATTTTCGGGCCACTATTGATTTCCTCAACTTCATCCCACAGTCTGTTTCTGAATTACATGCATAACTTTAACACGTATTCCTACGCACGCATATGTGTGTATTACACACAGATGCTTTAAATCAAACAATACAATGAATTCTATTAACAAAGTTTTGTATGGAAGCAATATGTAGTACTTCACCTAAAATGGGTGAAACTATTGCAAAACTGTTCGCGCATTAACGAGTGAATAAGTTTCTATGATTAAACTAAATATGCCATATGCGGATCATGTAAGAATATTCGAAATACTCACACAAATCTCTATAGGGCTTAATAAAGGAAACTATGCCAGTGGATCTAGCAATAAATGTATACAAGACAAGAAAGGTGTTTCGAAACAAGAAACAAGAAAATAACAAATGTTGCAAAGAAAAATGATACCATTTTGAATGTACATAGGAAAATAAAACAGAGCGGATAACTGTAGAAAACAGATGTCACCTCGTTTTCAAGTGTTGTAATCTACCGCAAACTACTAAATTAAAAATTAGAGACGCAACTACCGGATCCTGCAGAGCCTTTATTTCGACAATAAGAATAACTTATCTTTCATAGAAAAATCTTGGTTCAATTGAAGAAAGGAAAACTTATATATTGACCAAAACGTAGTTAGAATTACCAAAAGTTACCGCCCAGCATGCCTGGGGTATTTGGAGTGGAGAAAAGCTTAAATATTAAACAAGAAAAAAAAAGAATAGATGACACCGAGTGCTCGTGTGTATATTATAAATATACATTTTTTACACACTCAATTAATCTTTGACACCATGTATTCGATAGCACATAGGGATTCGATTTCAATGTATGTTCATAAGCAATAAAGGTATCTCCCAGTCAGCTCTGGCTGTTGTGTCGGCAAAGCTTGTGATATACGCCGAGTTTCTTATTCTCAGTCAGATTGTAGCGCTGGCAAAGCTTTCTGGTGTAATACAGTCATTTTTTCCGTCCGTTCTAACTAATGTGTCGAGCTTCTGATACAGCCCGAGCTTCTTATTCCCGGTCTGATTGTAGCGCTGGCAAAGCTTTCTAGTCTAACACTGGCATTTTATCGATTTTCTCCGTGCAACGACGTGAATAAGACGCAACATCGTTTAAACCGCCACGAGGTTGTAATTCACCGTTTGACAACTGGTCGTCGCTCAGCGCCGCCGAACGAACTTGGAGCGAACCTCCTCTTTCAATTTACGAGGATCAACGCATAAGTAATAAGCGGTAAATATCAGTACACCGAAGCACAGTGCGCGAGTTTCTGCAGCCAAAAAAACATCTGATGTAGAGGAAGATAAATAAAATGGATGGTTAAGAATTTCAGACTTTAAATCAAGTAAACTGGTCAAACCACGAGAAAGACATCTAACTTCCATATGAAGTAGTAAAGAAATGTGGAGATTCCAAAGTCTTCACACAGTGCTTGAAATAGACGAGAGCTTGTTGCTCGCGATTGAATAAAACTTGCAATTTTTACAACGTCGGTTAGAACACTTTCTAATCAAATACGTTACCTTACGTACAATCAACTACATTTTAGGATGCCAGTAGATATGAACCTGCCAGAACCTATTACCTCTGTCATATCGTCTTGTGATAGCAAAAGATAGCAACAGTTCTAAGGAAGGCTCAGCGCCATGCGGTGTCCTAACACATAACGTAGTCTAGTTTACAGATGTACATGCCAGTGCTGGTATATGAATACAGCAATGGGTCTATTCAATACTGTCCTTGATCTTCTTTAATCGCGCTGCAAGACCAGAAAACTTTTCCGTGATCAATTTTGCGTCATCTGTGAACATCCCTGAGCAGTTTATTCCATTTTCTTCAAAGTAGCCATTGATCGTATCAAAAAATTGCTTCTTCTGTTGCTGTAGATTTTAAAGTTGTTGCAAGTAATACATTTTGTTCAAGTTGGATCGCGAAATGGTTCAATTTTATTCTTCTCAGAAGCCAAATCATTGATTCTCAGCGATACTTACTGTATTGTTTGCCAAGGGAATCAGGTCAATTTTCTTCGCCGCCTTTTCTCCAAGCATGCACTTATTGATGTGAGAGAGTATGTTGACTACATAGCCATTTCAATTTTTTTTTTTTCGAACCCCATCCATAAAGCACGCGCATCACGGATTGGGAATCGATGGTCTGCAGGAAAAGTTGCAGGGCAGGATTTACAATATTCTAGAATCTCAAATCAAAGGCAGTGCTGGCTGGAGTGACGACTACTCTGCATGGCCTTGAAAGCTGTTTCATATCATAAAAACCCAGGATAACAGATAACCGTTTAGTGTGATAACCATAAGTGATATGAAACTATAAAATGTTGCAGATGAATATGTTTGAATTTATTGCTTCTAAGAACCTAACATAGAAATTATATATAGCTATATATTAAATACAAAAGCAAAATGAGCACAAAATATTAGGGAATCAAACAAAATATTAATTCTGGATTCACAAAGGTAATTAATTTACATTCTTTAAGCACAAGTATCATTTGATTTTGGCTGATTTAAAATATAAATTTGTATGTGCATTGTTGGATACTGTTTCAATATTATTGATGAATATTTATTATGCTAGTAGTACTATATTTTCTTCTAACGGTATGCCCGTATTTAATCTTGAGGAAATTAAAATCAAATAGGCCTAAGCCTTCTGTAAGCTGGAAATTTTGTAGAAGAAAAAACGGAAACATCCAATGAACGCTTTTAATACAACCCGGAAGAGAAATTTTAGAAACCGGTAGGCTTTTCTTCTCAGTCGTTCTCTCATCTACAGTATCTCAGATTTAATCCATCAACCGGAGAGACGACCGTGAGCAACGATCGCTTTATATCCTTAGATTCGCCGAGATTTGTTTACATAATTTATGAAAAGGGCCAGCTATGCTTAGCAGTGGCACTGACGGAAGGCAACAGCTCCCAACATTCTCGCGCAGCCTAGTAGTACGTGGCGGCCATTAACTCTTCGGAAAGTAATAAATCATCATCTTTCCAGCCCTTCACCGGAGTGACACATATGTAGCTCCCACTGAAGTGTCAAATGGCGTAGTATTTTATCCCACCTGTTAGTTTGGTATATTTGTTATCTTATTTCGGAAAAGGCATCCAAACTGCATATACCGAAAAGCCATAAAATAGAAACGTTAAAAGAGAACACGTGTCGTAGTCATAGTCATTCGACACCCGAATGCGACGCTTGCCTTTGCTCTACGTTTTATTCTCTCATTTTCAAGAGCTACGTAATTCGAATGCGAATATCCGCCTTTGGAGCGAATAGAAGCCCAGTGGTGCGTGTGAAATGTAATACGAGCAACCAAATTGGAATCTCACATATCCAAATATGAGATGCGCTTGTATACAATTTCCAAGAAGATTACATATACAATATTGAACAAAATTCAGTTGTATGCTTCAATAATCATAGAATTATTTTGGAGAGATAGACATAAATTACTTAAGTTTTTTTTTAAAAAAGGCTTTACTCCGATATGCCGTTGAAAAGTATCCCTAAATCTATAAACCTGAAATTAAGATGAAGGAGTACTATTGTCACATATTTTTCAAATGGTAAAAATTAGTTTAAAAGATTCCACTTCATTCAAATATTTGCATAAAAGTAGAACAATAATATTTTTCTTCAAAATCTTATTTTCTTGTCCAGTAACCATTTTAGTATTTTTTCTTGGTTTTTAGGTCATTTTAATAATATTATTGCTAACACTTTAGATATACGACAACGTTTCGGTTATTATCAACCTTTTTCAAGTGCATTAATAAAAAATTATAACACATTGTATAAAATGAGAATTTTACATTAGAAATAAACTCTTTTCTTTTATAAATTATAAAATCATATTTTTTGTTTTTAATAGGAAAATTGTTAAAAAATATGTTCCATTTTCATATTAAAAACAAAAAAATAATAATAACTCCAATGTTAGTGGAAATTCATGCTTTTTTTATATGTTTCTAAGTTATTTAAAATTGGACGTTTCGACGGTATTTTCTGTCTTCATCAGTTGAAACTTCCACAAAGCATATATTTAAAATTACATAATTTATATTAAAAATAGTTCAATCATAAAAAAACACACCTCATTCTCAATAAAATTACAAATAAAAGTGATAATAAAAGGAAGAACTCAGTTTGTAAAATTAAATAATAATACTTCATCTCCGCTAAATCTAAAACGGGGCGTTCCGCAGGACAGCATTTTGAGCCTGATTTTGTTTTCCCTGTATACTTCCCTATTTGTAAACCATCTGCGTTATACTAAAGCACATTTCTATGCAGGCGATTGTCAAATACACTACTCTTTCAAGGCCTCGGAGTGGGCTGCGGCGGTCGATCGAATTAATGCAGATTTAAATGTTCTGCATCAGGTTTCAACTGCGTATGCCATGCGGGTTAACTCCGTAAAATCCCAGGTTTTAATCGTTGGAACTAATCAGCAACGCAATATGCAGGGAAACTTAATCAATATTACTATGAACAATATTACCTTACCTATAGTCGATGGCGCTAGAAACCTGGGCTTGATGATGGGCAATACGCTTCGTTTTCGGGCACACATTTCAAAATGTTTGCAGTCATCCTACGCGGCCCTAAGGAAACTTTATCCCTTCCGGAGAACACTGAATAAATTTATTAAAAAGAGATTGTGCGACTCATACGTTCTCTATCGTCTCACCTACTGTGTCGAAGTGTATCACCCATGTATAGATCAGGAAACAGCCTACAAGATTCAGAAGCTTCAGAACGCGTGTCTGAGGTATATTAATGGAATTAGAAAGTACGACCATGTCTCGCACAAATTGAGGGAAACGTTGTGGTTAAATATGAAAAATCGTAGAGAGTTGCAGTGTACATACTCTGGCCACCACCACTCTTCACAGTACAACCCTGTGTGAAAGATCATTTACATTTAATATTTACAAAAAATATAACGACACTCCTATGAATTTCAAATCTCATGGAATCGGCCTATTTAAAGCAAAACTTCGCACATTTCTGTTGGGTGCCCAGTTGGATTGATGTGCGTCCCCCTACCCCTCCTTCCGCTTTTATTACGTTATTTATCCCTCATACCCACGTTTGAGTAAAGTGCAGGTACTTTAAATCTACATACTATAAATCTACATACTGTTAATTATTAATTTTTTTTTATGTAACAATATTGAACACATGCAGAATTTTAGTTTTAGGTTATAAATAGGCATTTTTGTTTTATTTCATTTTATTGTTTCTTTTGTTATATAGCGTTAGTTAAAGCAGTTATAGACTGAATCTCGCCCTAAGATTGTTTGTAGTGTCCATTGTTCTTTTATTAATTATTGTATTTCTTTTATTTGTTTTTTCTCTTGTAATTGATACTACAACAATAAAGATGATTTATTATTATTATAATTAGTTGAAAACTTGATTAAAAATAAATATATAACAGTAAACTTGAGTGTAGTCATTATAAAAGGAAAAGATAGATGTAAAAAACACTTTTAGAAACAAAAATCATTCTCTTTTATATTTTCCTCTTAAGCTATAACTAATTCTGCATCTAGTCGCGTTAGTTCCACATTTTCTGGAGTACTAAAAATGTCCCAAATATTTTTAGTACCCTAAATATATTTTTTTGCTGTTATTCCTTGTCAGACTCGCCCATAGAGACAAATCAAGAATATATACATTCTGGTCTTCGTTATGCTTTGTGGTATGTTATGTTATAAAATGGAAATAATGATTATATTGTTAATTTTTTTTTTATCAGAGATTTACATACCAACGAATAACGTAAAGAAAGGAACCAACCTTATTAGAAAAGTTGAGGTTAAAATATTCTGCCCATATATTTTGCATTCCCTTAAGCTCAGTTACATTTCTCTTATGTAATGGAACCTTCAAAGCAATGTTGGTTTAGCTATAAACTTTAGGAGAAAATCATTTTATCTAGACTATAATGCGACCAGGGTGTCATTAGAACAACAATACGCATTATATCTATTATTTGCTTATTTACATCCTCATCTTTTATTTTAATTTTTAATTCTCAACCTTAAACATAACTTAGAATTAAAGTATCTTCAGCTGTTTTGAAAAAATATTTACCTGTATGCGAGAAAATAACTTTTCTAGAAGTTTATATTAGAAATTTATTACTGCATTTCTTTCTTGATTTATATTACATCTTATTTAGAATAACAATATATCCGAAAAAAATTATATTTTGAATACCTAATATTATTATTAATGCTAGATAAGGAGTACATCCACCTTCTTAGCAAATACTATTGGGTTATATTGTGAAACAGTTAAGGCAGTTAATACTAAGAAATCTACTATTGGTTAAATTCAATCGGTATCTCATTTACGCAAATAAAATATTCATTGATTAGACGTATTTGCATTCACCTAGATTGGAGTTAAGCGGTTTTAGTTGCTTGGAGCGAAGGGCAACGATAGAAAGCGACTGCCATTGGATCCGGCTAAATAACTCCAATTTGCGGGCATGGAGTTATTTGCAAAATCCCCTACTTAGCTATTCACTTTCGGTTTTCCCTTCAGATCGAGTTTTCAAGCCAAAGTGGATGTTCGAATGAGATCAATAGTTCTGTGTTTAGCCGAGAAGAAGAAGTTGAATACGTAGCGAATGTTTGAAGTCGCCTTCGAGTAATTGAGATGCTTTTATTAGGAGCTGATTTTCTACATTCGATTGCTCAACTGGTTTCGCTCTTGTCGAAGCTTAGTTGTGTTCAGCTATTGGGAACGTCTTTAAAAATAGGTGTACTCAGGCTGGAATGGTGTAATAAATGACAATTAAAAAGGTATATTTTGCAGTAATTCTTTTTGAGTCTTACAAAACATTCAATACAGCATTGCACGTGTATTATATCGCTCCGTTCTTTTCCCTTTTTTAAACACGAAATTCGTAACATAATTTCGCGAGCTTTATATCGTCTATAAGCTAATTTTGTTATCTTTAGAGTGGTGTTAATGTTTCAGTGCCTTTGTGTCTCATTTGGGAGTGTTCGGAGGTTAGTTAGGACATTAGCAAGGTAGATCTTTATTTCTTGTTGTTTTTTATTTTTTTTCCGCCTTTATTTTTAGTTATATATTTTCGTATTTTACTTCTTATCATACCTATCCTTTTCTATTCTGCGGCCTTCTTGTGTTGTTTCTGGTGAGTCACGAAGACGGGCCCCTTCGTGTGAAATTTGTGTCCTTTGTCTATCTCCTTCGACCTATTGTTTCTTTCCCTTATGATGGCTGCTTTTTGTTTAATTTGCAATCTGGACTTACAACCTGTTAATGAGATTGCATGTGATTTTTGCAAAAGATATTTGCATTCCACATGCGCTGGTATATCGAGACACGAAGCGTCTGTAATTAGAAGTAAAGAGCGTAAACTGTCATACAACTGCCCTTCATGCTCGGATTTTAAGATCCAATTCTCCAAGTTACATGAAATATCAAATATAGTGAGGGCTCTTCAGGTTGATTTGCAGTCTCTAAGAGAGCAAGTACAATCGCTAAATGATAAGGTGAAAGACAAATCCTCTTTGCCTGCTGACGATCATTTCATGGAAGAAGTCATCCACGAAATAAATGACCGTAAGGAACGCGAATGCAATATCATAATCTACAACCTTACTGAACCCTCCTCATCTGAGAAAGCTCAACGACTGATGGATGAAAAAGCTTTAATAACGGCCACTCTTCTGAAGTTTAATACTGATCGCAATGTAGAAATTAAGAATACTCTTCGCCTGGGCACTTTCAAACCCGGCGTTAACCGTCCGGTTAGAGTGACTTTGTCTAACAGAAGTGATGTCTTGGGGATTTTGAAAGCCAAGAAAAATAGACCTTTGGCACCCATTTCAATTTCGGCGGATTTAACGGTGAAGCAGCGCGAATATCTAAAAAGGCTTCGAGCTGAGTTGAGCGAGATTAATGAGCAAGGTCATAATAAAACCATTAGATATGTAAACGGTTTTCCACGAATTGTGGACTCAAAAAACTAAGACCACCGTCTAGCAATGATAACTGTCTAACCGTTTACTATCAGAACGTGCGGGGCTTACGTACAAAATTACATGATGTTTACTTGGAATCATTTAATCTTAATTGTGATATTATTATGTTAACTGAAACATGGCTACATGATTCGATATCTAACAGTGAATTATTTCGTTCGGATTACTGCATATACCGTAAGGATAGAGATTTGTCAACCAGCGCAAAGCGGCGGGGCGGCGGCGTCCTGATTGCTGTGCGTTCCGACTTGTCGTCTTCTTTAGTTAGTGTACCGCATAATGGTTGCGAAGAATTATTTGTGTCCGTATTAATCGAGAATAATGAATATGTTTTTGGAAGCGTCTATTTACCACCCGATGCTGGTCCAGATGCTTATTACCATCATGTTTCTTCCCTGGATTTCCTGCTGACGCGTTGTCCGAATTCCAATTTTTGTATTGCCGGTGATTACAACATGCCTGATATAACGTGGCATATCAACGACGATGGACTACTTCCCGTTAGTGCTGGTGCTGCTTCGTGGGAATCAGAAGTTTGCGATTCCATTACTTTCTTAGGTTTACTTCAATTAAATAGTGTACTAAATTATAACAACGTTACTCTAGACTTAGTTTTTTCTACATCGAACGATATCTGTGTTAGAGGAAGCGATGTTGATTTAATGTCTCCCGATTTGCATCACCCAAGTCTAACAATAGAAATTCCCATAAATTCGACTTCTATCTGCGTGAATAATAACAGTGGCTGGAGACTCAACTTTAAAAAAGCGCCTTATCAAGTTATCAATGATTACTTTTCTACTCTAAATTGGTTTAATATTTTCAATAATCACGATATCAATCAATCTGTAACTATTTTTAATGAAATTATATACAATGCTTTCGATATGTTTATACCTAAATATTATATTAACAGTGGAAATTATCCCAGTTGGTTCTCTATAGAAACCAAACTGCTGATAAAAAAGAAGAACAATGCATTCAAAAATTATAGACGTAACCGTAACAGTGGATCAGCCTTGAACACTTACAAAAAATTGCGCACTGCTTCTAAATTTAGTATTTCAAAAGACTATAAAAACTACCTCTCCTTTACGCAAAATAATGTACATCTCAACCCTAAAATTTTTTGGAACTTTATAAACAATAAACGTAGAACAAATGGCTTACCGAGGACAATGTTTTATAATAGTAATTCTTCAGACGATCTGAATGTTATATGTAACATGTTTGCTACTTATTTTGAATCTGTTTACTCTATTCACTCTAATTTAGTCACAAATTTAAATGTTATGCACTACTGTAATTCTAACTTAATCTTTAACGTTGATTTAACTACCGACACTATCTTTCAAAAACTATCAACTCTATCCAACTCGTTCTTTTCCGGCCCTGACGAAATACCACCTTCTTTCTTGAAACATTGCAGTCCATCATTAGCTTTACCTATTTCATTACTTTATAATATATCACTAACTTGTGCAACTTTTCCTCAACAATGGAAATCAGCATTTGTAATACCGTTGTTTAAATCTGGGAATCGGTCGGACATTCAAAACTACCGTCCAATCAGTGCTTTACCAGTCTTGGGTAAAGTTTTAGAGTCTATTGTGGCTGATACAATTATATCTTTATTCTCCAGCAATATAATACCAGAGCAACATGGTTTTATGCACGGCCGTAGTACCGAAACTAACCTTTTACTTTATCATAATTTTATTTTGAAATCCTTAGAAAATGGCTGCCAGGTAGATTCAATCTACACCGACCTTAGCAAAGCCTTCGACCGAGTCGACCATCAACATTTGTTAAACAAACTTCAATCTTACGGTATCACTGGTAAGCTCTGGCTCTGGTTGCGGTCATATTTGTTGGATCGGTCGCAATGCGTGCGATTGGGTACCACTACGTCTAAATGCATTTATGTAACGTCGGGTGTACCACAGGGCAGTCACCTTGGTCCAATTTTATTTTTACTTTTTATCAATGACATAAAATATTATATAAACTATTCGAGGTTTCTCCTTTTTGCCGATGATCTCAAATTATTTGTCAATATTTCCTCTCTGTCAGATTGTCTGAAACTTCAATTGGATTTTGATGGTGTTTTGACCTGGTGCCGTGACAACAATATGTTACTTAATATCGATAAATGTAAAATAATTACCTTTACTAAAAAGAAAAAAGATATCATTTACCACTCATACAAAACCGAAACAACGATACTGAATCGCGTTTACCAAGTGAAGGATCTGGGCGTGCTTTTCGATAGTGGTTTGGCATTTAATTTACATATTGATGATATCACTTGTAGAGCACTTAAATTATGTGGCTTTATTAAACGTCAGACTAAAGATTTTACGAATATTATTGGAGTAATATCCTTGTTCCAAAGCCTAGTACGCTCCATTTTAGAATATTGTTCCATTATATGGAATCCGAACACGACGTTTCATTCTGAAAAAATCGAAAGAGCTCAGCGTAAGTTTGTTAATTATATTCTTTTTAAATTAAATATTGACAAAAATTTATATAGTTACCCTGAACGTTTAACATTACTAAATTTAGAGGCTTTGTCTGCTCGCCGCAAGATTTCTTTACTTAAATTTGGCTATAAATGCTTAAATAATATGATAGACTGTCCAGAATTGCTATCTTTATTTTCCCTTCGCGTTCCAATTGCTAATACCAGAAATACCGATTCATTTTCCTTGGAATTTCATAGAACTTCCTATGGCTATAATTGCCCTTTGAACATGGTTGCCAGAGAATTGAACGAGTTTTCTAAACATTCAGATATTTTCAATATAAAATTTATTGAGTTTATAAAACTTATTAAAACTCATTTACGTTAATGTTTTGAAGGAAGGGGAAGAAAAAAAAAGAGAGAAATATATTAATATGTTTTTCTTTTTGTTTATTATATTGAATTTGTTTTTTTTTTTTTTTTGTTTTTTTTCCTCGTTTGTAGTTTTTGGTTTTTACATTTAGTTAACAGGCTATTTGCAACAGTTATAATTTAGTTTGGATATAGCTTAATTGTATTTTCTTTATATGTATGCTGTTTATGTAATTATGTATATGTGACCCTTGTAGGTATATCCTGTCGGTCATAGGTAAATAAATAAATAAATAAATAAATAAAATTAACGGCATCACCACCAATATTACCATCAAACTTGCTGCGTTTAAGTCCTTTCTCAAACTACAAGAAAGCAAATCTCTCACTATTAAATTAAAACATACGAAGAATCTAACTTCAAACGAAATCAGATTTTCACACATCAGAGTCAATGTCGATTGTGTCCTGCCAGGTACGGACAGCGCTGTTTCGTGCTATTAGCAACTCATCAGCGTACCACAGGCAAGGCACAACCGACACCTCTCCCGTGCTGCGGTATATGCACCGTAAGCAAGCTAAAGAGAATGACAGCGCTGTCCGTACCTGGCAGGACACAATCGACATTGACTCTGATGTGTGAAAATCTGATTTCGTTTGAAGTTAGATTCTTCGTATATTTTAGGTTACACGCTTTTCGTGTAAGTGCTGCACCCTAGTGGTCATTGGCTTACTGTGTAAGCCTACTCTTGCAGTGTTCTGTATGCTGTGCATAGACCTGCGGAGGACGCTGGGCATCTATACACTTGTTGTATAGATGTCGTTGTAGTCATGTCATTCTCATTAAATTAAAATATATCTTATCAGTTTAGGTAAGCCAATAAATCCTGTATCAAATTAATGATAAAGAAAACTGAACAAGATGGAACGTCTACTCCTATTCCCCCAAGCTGTGTAACGCAGGACACTACACTTAGGCACATATTGAAGTAGAATCACACAAACACGTTTTTATTATCTCAAATGAGATAAACCTCCATGTATTTAGGAAAAAGAGAGAATGTTATTATTGTACGTCAAAATTTAAACCAAAATTTTAAATAACAATTTTTTAACCAATTTTAACCAATAGCAACATAATAAAGAACAAAAATGTAAAAAAGTTTCTGGATACGGTATCGTGTTGCGCATAATTCCTCGTTACAATATTATTTTAACGCCAAAGTTCTCCAGGGTTACGATCGGGATGAACGCAACAAGCGTAACATTGAAATCGTGTTTTAATCAAGAATTTATTACCATAAAATGTGTGTAAAAATTTGAAACAATGACAAAAACAGATGAGTAACAAAAACATATGCATGTGCAATCGATAATATAGACAAATATTCGCAGGGCTTTGGAGCGCTTTCAAATTTAGACGCGGAATTTTAAAGGTTTAATTCTGGTGATAACGTGAAATGAAAATCTATACACGGCCGCCAGGAAAAACACGCCGACGGTTTTAACCTACAAATTCAAATGTTATATTGGGCCAAAGAGCTGCGCCGGCACTGACCTTACTAAACGAGAATGAAGAAATAAATCTCTGCGTGCATCAGAAATCTGCGCCGATACGACTGTCAGAGCCAGGAAGGCTGGTAGAAAGTCTACGTTGAGTCACGAAAGCTGTGCCGACACTACCGAGCTATGGGAATATCAATCAAAAGAAGTACTATTAATGATTAATTAACGATAAAATGGATTTTATCAAAGTATCCAAAACACAAACCAACTCCCTACCAATCCAATGCCTATCCCCGCTACATCCAAGGTATTACCGACGCGAAGAATTCTATCTAAACACAACATAAAAACCGTTTTTACACCTAATTACAAACTTTCAGATTCCTTTCCTATTAAACATGGTAATTCTCTCGAAGCTCCTGGTGTTTACCGAATTCTATGTTCGTGCGCCAGTGTTTACAGTGGTGAAACAAAGCGTTCGTGTCGCAGGGTATGAGCGTTGTACTGGAGTGTTGCGCGTAATTCGGTCTGCACTTGCTGAGCATAGACTGGAGACTGGTCACCAAATCCATTTCAACCCTTTCCAAATTCTATCCCGAAATTGGGGGGGCACATTGACATATCATTACAGCACAGAATGCGATAATATTCATGTCAACATTGTGTCGTCGTTTGTTTTAGTTTTATTGTAACACCCAATTAGAAAAAATTCTTTCCGAAGCATCCCCGAGTCCAACAGAATCCCGTGCGCCTATAAACGTAACCTATTTATTATATTTCTTGTTCATTCAAACAATTGTATCGTAATATGAAATCAAAAAGGAACACCTACATAAATTGCAGCCTCCCTGTACTTTCCAAAAAGAAAGATTGTGGCTACCAGCAGAAACCCGCAGTTACATACGTTTCATTTGCTTTAATGTTCAACGTGTGTAGTAGTTGAAAAAAAAAAAAAGTTAGCCGATTTGGCTTTACAGAGGAGGGTAAGCCACGAAGCGTAACCGCAACCGTGTTGATATAATAAGTGCATCAACTAGAGGGCCCGCTCCGACGTTGGGGAATTAATTCGACCGGGTAGGTACACAGCTGCGCTTAATCCGCCGATATTGATGGGGTATCGTCGGAAAAGGGCTAAGGGCCACATCCGTGTTTGTAGTGGTGGCATCAGAAGCGGTTGGGCGTGACTGCTCGCATCCTCTTCGCTCTGTGTAACGCAGATTCGGAAACCCGTATTTATGGAAAGCCGATGACGATGGGAGGGAAAGTAATCGTCGACGATCGCGATTCGGATGCAGTAAGCCGTGGGGAAACGGCACTAGCGTTTGAACGCTTTAAATTTATTCCTGTCCGACTGTATCGGATTGTAACAGCAACACTGGCGTCATATACTACCAACTTTTTTAATTTGGTTCTGCAGTTGGAGGTAGTTCGAATTAGAGTGACGTAGATTCATATTGGTATTTGCTTCGAAGCGTGTAGGCATAGCAGAAGAGCAGTAAAACAATACTTAAAGAATTTGTTTTCCAACATCGTTAAATGGAATTTCTGTATTACGAATTATATAGCGAAAATATTGGCAATTTTCTATGTCACAAAATTTAAAAAAAAATTATTTTATGGATTACGTAGTGGATGATGGTTTTATTGAAAAGTTGAATAACAATTAACTCTCCAAATAGCTCTCCAGATAACTGTAATTTGTCTGTAACTGTATATGGTGTCGAGAGGAACTATAGTAGGTGTACTTTCATTAGTAGTATATTGCTTAAGATTGAACGAACGAAGAGCAAACGATCAAGTCGACAACCTAGTAACGGACACCTCACATCTCCATTTCAATATATGAACATCTAAAATAATTTCTTAAATATATTATTACGAAACTGTAGATATTTTTTTTAGAATTTTATTAAATTGATTTTTAATTAACTCAACACTGTTTTATTTACATTCAGACATGCAGCGTCCTCTATTTAAGATAAAAAGACTCCACAAATAAGCTATGCATCAATACCTAGATGACACTATAGCACAAAATTGTATGAATACCTTTCCCTCTCCCTGTTTCGAGCACACCGCATACCAATCGTCTACTATCTATTCTTCAGTAACTCCTGGGGCATGGGGGGGTGTAGTGCTCTAGACAACCTATGATTATTACCTTAAGTTGACTTGTTATAATCTTAGTTTCTTTATTAAGTGCTATTTTATTTCTTCAGTTGTGATGTTATTATGTTATAGTGAATAAAACCAAATTTTTAATACATAACTTTGTTTATTTTGAGTTAATAAAAATTTAATAACAATTAAGATGAAAATTCTCTCTCTCAGGGTAAGTAGTAAGTTCAAATACTATTTAAATTACACAAAAATAAGATTCCTTGAATCTTAATCCAAACTAATCTCAATATATCTTGTTTAAAAATCAAAATTGAATTTAAATCTCCCGCTATACTATCGCGTATTGTCAAACACCTTATTACAACAGCAAACGTTTGTTTACATCAACGAAAATCCCTAATAAATCACTGACATCAAATCATTCTAACCTCAGAATTTAATTACGTTCTGAACGCCGGTTATAAGTTCGAAAGATGAATAAAGGCTTACTTTTAAAGTACGATAAACAGCTCCATGATACTCCAATACTGATTCTCGTTCTGCAATAATCTTTCTAGCTCCAAACCTGCGTTATCGATGTCTCAGCCACCCAAAGTTGTATCTCAGTCCCTCGATTGTGGCTCTAGGAATAGAAAACACGTCCCCCAATTCTTTGAAATTAATGGATTACCATCATTTTTACACAACACACACAACACCTCATCCTTGGCAAGTAAATCTTTAGTTAAATGACTCTTATAATTATTTAAATTTTGAAATTTCTAGATGTTTTTGAAAATACAACCAACTCAGGAAAATATCGAAAAAGAAGTCCTCTACAATTGTTTTAAACAAACATTCATATCTCCTAGGCATTAAGATCCCATCAACGATGAAAGAGAATCGTTTCCAACGATACGACAACCTTAAGTGAACCCACGTTCATACGATCAGCGAAGGAACTTTCACCTATAAAATTCCATGGAAACGTGCCCTTTTAAAATTATATGCGATATAGTGAGTATTTAGTTTGAATTTTTACAATAAATTTACAAAATAGTTACATACATAAATTAAAAATACATTTTATTTCAATAACAAACGTTTGATCTTGTATGCTGTTGATTTTAGGTAGGTTAGGTAATTTGATATCATAGCAATATATATTCAGTAATACATACGCATACAGATAGTTATAGATTTGGCAACCGCGACTAGTGTAAAAATCGTTACGTTTAACGGGTGCAGTTAAGACATTGTTGTAGAATGTAGTAGGTGCGAAAATATTAAGATTCAAATAAAATTTCGCAACTTTTCTATTGTATTTATTAGCAGAAAGCCCGCGTTCCACAACGCACCCTCTAGAGAAAGTGGATACGCCTGGTTCTCGGTCTGCTTAGACCGCACCCTCTAGAGAAGGTGCCTACCCTTTAGGTAGCAGCTCGCTTTTTAATCGCATAGAATTAATATGGAAATTTAGGAAATATATAGATTATATAAATTTATAAAAAATAAATATACTTCAATCTATAATTTGTTTCTAAAAAATAAAACATGTAAACTGTTATTAAATTAAAATTTTCACAAATAAGAAATTCGCATTTATGAATTTTTCTTAATTTTTGTCTTTTTTTTAATTTTTTGTTTCTCTCTTCAAAATGTCAGATTAATATTTTTAGAAAATAAGAAATTACAATTTTGAATTTTTTTTTGGTTTCTTATTTTTTTTTTATTTTTTCGGACGTGCCTCACTTTAATAATGACTCTCGTCATAACGTCAAATTTGACGCAAAAATCTTTTCATATAAAAATATCGTCCAAATTTCCGACTTTTTTCGTGGATTTTCCAAATATTTTCTTGCATACAAACCTTGTCCTGACAATTACGAACAAAAAAAAAACTGCACGGCTAATTCACGGTCTAAGCAGACTGTAATAGAATAATGAAGACCGCGCTTCACATTTTCCAGGCTTTGAACGTAAGAAGTATGGAATCTTTGTGGAGTCAAATCTCAAAAGATAATTTCGAGCAACTTTAACATGGAAAGATATACACATATGCTCACATGTATTAGACACCTATATTTTTTTTGCGAATAATCAAAGTAAGATGTGTACAAAATAAAACTCTTAATTAATTTAAATGCGTTATAAATAGTATTTTAATAAAGAATCTTAACAATTTCTCCCAATTCTGTAAGATTTTAATACAGTTGCAATACTTTTTTCAGTGCATAAAAAACTGACGTCTCAGAAACGTAAACATGCATAAAAATTTAATAGATTCAGGAAGTATCTATAAAAACTGGAAATTAATGGTAAATCATAGAGATATTGACATAGAGATGACATTTGGGCATAGATGTATGTATAAACTCAGTAACACATTTAATCCAAGTAGAAAAGTAAAAAAAAATACAGCTACTATTTTGTACTCACGTTACTTTGATTATTCGCAAAAAATATAAGTGTCTAATACGTCTGAGCATATCTGTACTTATTTACCGGGATTTCCAAAAGGTAGGGATGCTTTAGCTAGTAAATGAAGTGAAAGACACAAAAAAGCAGAGACCTTAGTAGTAATGCTGACAGTATCATCTATTAAAATATTTTTTCCATATATTTCTGCCAAGAAAAAAAAAACCACATGGAATGTATTTCGTAATAAACTAAACCGAAATTTCAAATTTACTCTTCCGATATAATACAATAAATTCTTGTAAACTATTTGAAAAGAACCTTTTAAACAAGCGATATGCTATGATATCAAATTACCTAACCTACCTAAAATTAACAGCATACAGCAACAAACGTTTGTTATTGAAATAAATTGTATTTTTAATTTATGTATGTAACTATTTTGTAAATTTATTGTAAAAATTCAAACTAAACACTCACTATATCGCATATAATTTTAAAAGGGCACGTTTCCATGGATTTTTTAGGTAAAGTTCCTTCGCTGATCGTACGAACGTGGGTTCACTTAAGGTTGTCGTATCGTTGGAAACGATTCTCTTTACAATTGTAAAGGACTTCTTTTTCGATATTTTCCTGAGTTGGTTGTATTTTCAAAAACATCTAGAAATTTCAAAATTTAAATAAATATAAGAGTCATTTATCTTAAGATTTACTTGCCAAGAATGAAGTGTTGTGTGTGTTGTGTAAAAATGATGGTAATCCATTAATTTCGAAGAATTGGGAGGCGTATTTTCTATTCCTGGAGCCACAATCGAAGGGTTTCGATACAACTTTGGTGGCTGAGACAACGATAACGCAGATTTGGAGCTGAGGGATTGTTACAGAACTGGAGTCAGTGTTTGGAATGTAAAGGAGCTGTTTATCGTACTTAAAAGTAAGCGTTTATTCATCTTTCGAACTTATAACCGGCGGTCAGAACGTAATTAAATTCTGAGGTTAGAATGATTTGATAACAGTGATTTTCTAGGGAGTTTTGATGTAAACAAACGTTTGCTGTTGTAGTAAGGTTTTTGACAATGCGCGATTGTATGACGGGAGGTTAGCGGGAGTTTTGAATTCAATTTTGATATTTAAACAAGATATTTTGAGATTAGTTTGGATTAAGATTCAAGGAATCTTATTTTTGTATAATTTAAATAGTAATTGAACTTACTTACCCTGAGAGAGAGAGAATATTTCATCTTAATTGTTATTCAATTTTTATTAACTCAAAATAAACAAAGTTATGTATAAAAAATTGTTCTATTCACTATAACATAATAACATCACAACTAAATAACTAAAATAGCACTTATTAAAGAAACAAGGATTATAACAAGTCAATTAAGCTATAATATACTTCTTTGTTTGACGAACTACAGTCTGTCACGTCCCAAGTGTTACTGAGGAAATATTAGTATCACCCGATTGGTATGCTGTATACTCAAAACAGGTAGAGGGGAAGTTTTTCATTCACTTGTGTGCTATAGTGGCATCTAGGTATTGATGCATAGCTTATCTGTGGAGTTTTTTATCTTAAATAGAGGACGCTGCATGTCTGATTGTTAATAAAACAGTGTTGAGTTAATTTAAAATCAATTTAATAAAATTTAAATAAAATATCTACAGTTTCGTAGTAGATATTACTCTTCGTAAGACCAAATCTAACCACTACCTCATGTACCTACCGTACACCGCATATTACATACAATGATCAAAGTTATATGAATGGTATTGTTTGTTCAACGTTGACTCTTCGTTTGGGTACAACCGCAATAATTTCCGCATTCGTTTTTATACTTTTGTAATTCGGTTACGCCCTTCTGATCTGCGTTCCTGTTCGCAAAATAATTGGAACCGAGTGCGTTTTCATTTTTATTTTCCGTGACGGCGGGCTTAATATGCTGACCGGGGTCTAAATACAATTTTACGGTTGTAATTTAATTATTCGCCATAGCATTCTGCGATGTGGTGTATACGTATGCAAGTACGTACGTTTGAGATATGTAACGTTCAGTGAGGAAAACAAAAACAACAAAAAAAAAATGTGGAAAATGTACGAATGTAATCGTATAATTTTGTAAAGTGTGAAAGGGTATGTTTAAAATAGGATTAAGCTCATTTGGGCTGGTGGATGTTGGAAAAAAATATATGCGGTATATTGTTTTGTGATAGAAAAGTGAGTTTTTTTTAGTTTTAGTACAGCTAATTTCTTTTGGGAAAAAAAACATTACTTTTACGGATATTGAAATCTATTCTCCCAATTATTACCTTTAAAATCAACGAAACTATTTTTTAGCTCTATACCGGTGACCAATTCTACTCATCCCTTATTTCACAGGTGTTCCAAATTTATTGAAAATCAATTCTCAAATTTGCTGATATAGGTATGGAAAACTATTTCGCCAAATATCTCTTTAGTTTTTGGTGTAATATCTAAAGTATCCAAATTTGTACGCGAATACTGCGAACATTTTATTTGATCGCTATCCAATGCCAGCCTAATATGGCAAATGCTGAATCAGAGCGCATGATTGTCTTTGGTAGATTAGACTTCGGAAAATATAGCACATATAAGTATCACAACAGAAAACAGTATGCACATTACTCAATTGTGCCAATGCTGACGATTTGTTTGGCAAGTTGCATCTTATCTTACATAGCTATATGAATTTTACTATAGCATCATTTTCCTGCACATTATACATGTTCCATCACTCCGACGATCGCAGGCAGAAATCGAATATCTGTGCAACTGCAATAGCAACATGATATTATCACATTCTTACATTTGAAAATGCAGTGGCACCATAATCCACGCCCGAGCGCACAACCATACTGAACGATAATATCAATATGCGACGAAGAGATCACAACCCTAACGCAGGGATTAACACTAGCAGAATTTTGATCTTTGTAGTTATCGCAAAATGTTGATATGTAAAATTAATTCTTAGAATGTGCGCATGCGCAATCGTGAGTAAATTCTTAATTCCCTCCTACATACACATACAATTGAAACCACATCCAATAGTTAATATCTGCAATATTATTCACAAATATTTTATATGCTAATTTAATCAAAAAGTATCACATATTATTGTCATTCCTTATACAATACAGGTTTAAATACAGTTTGCATACAAACAATTCCACTTAATTTTATTCATCACCATACAGATATACCGTCGATTCCAGTAGATAATATGAATTCTGAATTCCCTTGTTTTCGTCGAAATTTTCCAAGGTACTCCCTCTCTACAGGGTATTCATTAAACATACGGCAAAAACTAAGAAGTTATTTCCTTAACTATTCTAAAAATATTTTGTCCTTTGGTAATTTTTGAGAAGTTGCTTTGTTTCGAAGATACAGTGCAAACAATTTTCGGCAAAACCAATTTTGATATTTTCAACATTTACGTGTAGCCGAAATTTTTATTTCATATATTAATATTCATTCGATACTTTTGTATGGTGTAATTTGTGAAGATGCGTTATTATCTCTTAACAGCATTTAGATTTCTAAGAACAGCTGTTTTATCTACAAAGAACAAGTACGTGCAGAGATCGAAAAAAAACATCAGTTTAAACGTGGATTTAATTTGAATAGGTCTATACGTCTCGTGATTGACCATTCTGTATCTGTCGAATTTGTTTCAGCTGATGAACGTTTGGTTTTTGTTATTGAAAGTTAAACTTTTGATAGTGAAGTTCTCTATCATGAATTTCTACAAGAACGCCGAGATGACTGGCACGCATTTAATGTATGGACTTGCTGATGGCAATTCAAACTAGGCGCTCGTACCGGGAACAATTTTCTAACGGTAACGTTCTTGATAGAAAAAAGTGGAAAGAGACTGTGCTAAACATGATAGAGGAAGGTCCAGATACTTTTACTCGAAAAGTTACAAATATAGTAAATGTAAGTAACGGAACTGTTTGGAAAATTCTTACGGAAAATTTCTTGGTTAATAGTTCGGGCATTTCGCTACCGCAGTTTCTGGAAGATGCAGCATTGGCAACAAGAAATGTAATGTGGTTTATGCACACAATAACATGCGGAGACCGCTGAATTAGTCGAGCTGGACCTCACTTATGGCCTGCCTCCTGATCCCTTAAAATGCAGAAATAAAAGAGTTTGTAATCCAAAATGAGCTTGTTGAAATACAATAATGATATTATGATGCTTAGGTGTTAATTGCCTCATTAAATTCCAAAAAGATGATAATGCACCACAGTATAGGCAACTTTTCAACATTTCGACAACACATCTCGTTGCAACCATGCTGCGGTATGAGTTTACTTTCTAATAATTACATGGCCGTTATTAAAGTTCGTAATTACGACTACCTACCAAGGCTATGATCCGACTGAACTCCCATTCGAATATCGTCGATGTTAAAGTAGTACAAGTTGTTAGTAACTAACGATCTCAAAACTGCAAACATTGCATGTATAGATAAGAGAAACTTCCTCTACCAATGTTTCCTACTAGTAAAGAGCTTGCTGAATATTCTGCTCTCTCTTTCATATATTCTTCCTCTCTGAACTGTGAATTAAAATAAAACAGACAGTTATAATAAATAATATTAACAACAGTGTTTTGGACTAAAAAGAAAAAACGTAATGCAAATGACGTCGCATCGATTTTCCTTGAGTAAATAATTGTTTTGCTATTACTGCTAGCGAATGATCCTCGTCGTTATGAAATACATCCCTTCGTACAAACTAGAACACAATATCCATCCATTTGAGGTATCTTTTAACGATTTATGTTAAAGAAGCCATCCCATTAGTATGGGTTTATGCATACGCGTAATTCGAAGCATCGTTTCCTGTGATCAAAAGAAACCTAGAAATTCAACAATCGAAGACACAAGAAGCGAGACCTTGAGGTAAGCGCGAATGAAGAAGATCGGGGAGTTCATTGTGGGCCTGTGAGGGTTGGTTCAGATCGTTCTCATTTTATTAACATAGTGAAAAGTTAAAAAAGTGTTTTTAATTTAAGACAATTTCCCCCAAAATGAACAGAGTGAACAGTATCATGTACAATACATACACCCCTAGTGGTTATACGCGAGAAGTGGTGGAGGCGCCGGATATCCGTACAAAGATACTACACCCATAGCTGAAGAAAAATCTGAAGAAGTGCCGACATTTATTGCTTCAGTAAGTAATGTGGTGGAGATGCAAGAGACGGATGAAAAAATTTAATATCTTTGACAAGTGGTAACAAGCCCAAACTTTGAAGGCCCTGGAGTATAGAAATGACACTAACAACTCATTTCAGATTTTAAATTTTTTAACATTTGCACTTCCATTTCTCGAATGTTAGTACATCATTTTTGTCTGCACCTTCCCCATCCAGACCGATGAGTTTTTGTATATTGTGGAAATATCAGACCTTAGTCAGTAGTTACTTGCCAACCGAGAGAGTACAGGACAAGTGGTGGAGACGTCAAATTCTTGTATCTTAATTATTTATAGATGTCTTTTCAAATTTACATTGCTTTTTAATCAGTATTTCATTAACCACTAACATTTATATTTTATTTAATTAAGAGTAGATTGTAGGTAACACAAAAAGGACGCTGTTTTGGGAGATAAACAATTTGAGTTAGAGATTCAATTAGATCAGAGCACCTTTGGAAGCACCTGAGGATAAAACAATACATCTTCAAACGCCACCACCTCCAGTACAGCCAATACATCTTAATCCCTTAACCCCACAGTTACTGAAAAAAAGCCACAGGTAGCGTCGCCAAAATCCGAAGAGAGTTTTAATAAATTCGCCGCCGCAACAACCACAAAATCATATATTTACAGTAAATAATAAAACTTTGATAGCACAATTTTTCAAATTAATGATTTACGGCAAATTTATTAATTTTCTTTTTAATCGCGCCTCGCTTTAACAGAACTCGGCGTCTCGCAGTATGCAATTTTTTTAATTTATTGATTTTTTAAATAATATTTTAATCGCACCTCGCTTAGAACTCGACACTCCATGTCTCGCTGTGAAGAATTTTTTTTTATTTTTAATTTTTTTCTAAAGTTTCTATTTTTTTTTTCAACGCGTTTCGCTTTGGAAAACTCGATGTTACGCATCTCGTTTTAGAAGAACTCAGCGCTACGCGTCTCGCTGTTAGCCATCTTTTTTATTCTTTATTTCTATGATTTATTAATTTTAATTCGCTAAAAAATATATTCATCAGCGAAGTTTTTGTCGGTACTATAAAATGATTAACATAGTCTGCTCATAATTCTGAACTGAAGATGTGGTTAAACAGTAAGAAATATAATGTTAATACAACTCCAACTTTTAGTACCGAGAGGTCGATTCCTATAATTTATAAAATTTACACTGCGGATAAAGTTAAATATAACAATAATATATTTGTTATACTTAGCAAATAAATTAGTAAAATTTATTTTTAAAATTCTTCCTTCTCGGTCAATTTGTTAACTTAACAACCTAAGTTGTCATATTAACTGAATTATAAGTAAAATATAATTTTAAAGTTTAACAAAAAACCGTTTTGTCAATGTAACTAAAAAAAATGTGTTAATATTAACTAGAAGTAAGTTACTATAAGCATTTTGTTAAATTGTAGACAAGTTAACAAAACACTTTTTACTGTGTACGAAACTGGTCACGATTTTATTTAATGGAATATGTGCAGTTAGGAGTAAGGACCCTGATTTATTATTTTTTGTTGATAATGACTTCACAGAGAATCAAACACCGAATACTTACTTTCTTACGTGTATAAAAATCCAAACTCGTCCTTGAGTCAAAAATGTAGAGAGAAACAGAATGTCATGTGACGATTTTAACCGTATGGCTCTTAAAGAAGAGCTTTTGCGTAAAATATACGCGATATACGCATACACCAGTTTTAGAATGTAGTAGTAGATATAGGAGTGCGCATACCAGTGAACGTCTTCGCCGCATAGGTATGAGTAATATGCCGCCGTCGGAATGCGGACAAGTAAGGAAACCTCTAAATCTAATATTCAGCGTGTATACGCGCATCTATAACAAATCGAATCCCTCTCTGCAAATATTTAATAACAACGAGACGAGCGCGATAGGATAGACGCACAATGGAGGAATCTTTATTTGTCCTGTATAACGTCGGTTTCGTTCAGTATCGTTGATTCTATATACCTTTGACATGCCGCGATATAATACGGGTAGAATCCAGCGTTTTCTCTGATGTATTACACACTTTTCCCCCGCCCGCTACGGTCTGTTTGCTATCTGCGTCGAAACAATGTTATGTATATTACATACACATGGGGCGCTCAAGCTATATTTAAACCTAGACAGGTAATCTATCTGCGTTTTCGCGAGTGTTGTATTAGTTCCGGTTTCGTATGTTGAACAATGTTATCTCCTAATCGTGTTTTATGCCCAGTGCCATTCGTCACCTTTGTCACTGCAGTTATAAAAAGTAGGCAAGCAGGAAAATGATACTAATCACAATTAGTGTCAAAATAAACAATAAGAATCATCATCAAAATAACTTTTACTGCTTTTTTGATTATACCAGTTGTCCGCCTGCGTCCGTATTATAGCGATCCTGTAGGGTAAGCGAGATACACAGAGGTATCCGTGCATTAGAACGGTAAAGAAGTATACGGAATATTCGACTGGATTACATTGGCATATTGCTATGATGCACTTGTATTTGCCAAGAAATCCACATTTCTACGCTGTCGCCGCACAGGTGCGAGAGCCGTCGCTCGTACACGTGGTTGTCAGATGCATTTTATATTTCGTCGGGAGAACTACTCGCTCGTACTATTTAATAAAACGCGTTGTTGGTAGGTAGATAACGGTCATTTTAAAAATGGAGTACTATACGCCGGAGCAAAAACTCTTCATGATTAAACACTTTTACGGTGGTAATTCCGCGGAAGTAACTCGGGATTTATTTGCAGCTAATTTCCCCGAAAGTCAAATTCCCAATGCAAGCACCATTCGTAGGACCGTTAATCGATTTGAAACTACATTTTCTTTAGTAAATAATAAAAATAAAGTTGTTCCGGATAAGAATGTAAGCGATATAGAAATTCGAGTATGTGCTTTAGTTGAAGTAAATCCCACTATGTCATCTCGACAAATTGCTCGCGAATTAGGTATCTCTAAAACAACGGTTCATAAGATTTTACGTACTAATAAATATCGTTCATACAAATTTACAAGTACACAAGTACTTCTTCCCGATGATTATTATCGCCGAATGGAATTTTGCGAAAGAATGATAAATAAATATCACGATAAACAATTTTTTTTTAACAACGTATTGTTCACAGATGAAAAAACATTTTACCTACACGGGCATCATAACCGTGCAGTTTGTCGTTACTGGTCGCGTAAAAATCTACATTTAAATATACCAACGCGAACGCAGTATCTACAGAAGCTAAATGTATGGGCAGGTATCATTGGAAATCATATAATTGGGCCTTTTTTCATTGACGGTAATTTAAACGGAAATGGATACCTACAGTTACTTGAACATAATATTATTCCGGCAATACGGGAGCGATTTAATATAAATGAAGTTTAGTTTCAGCAAGATGGTTGCCCAGCACACAATACACGCATTGTAACAAACTTTATAAACGCGGTTTTTGAAAACAGATGGATCGGTAACTCGGCCCCTATTAAATGGCCAGCGCGGTTCCCTGATCTAGCTCCAATCGATTTCTTTTTATGGCCCTTTTTACATAATACAATATACGGATACGGTGATCAACGGCCATCAAACCTAGAGGAACTGCGCGCGAGAATTATTAAAATCAGTAATACTGTCACAGCAGATATGTTAACAAATGTTCGTCGGAATTTTTATGATCGGTTGGGTTACTGTTCTTATCAAGAGGGAGGTTTATTTGAACGCTTAATAAATTAATTTACTTCAAATTTTATTATTGTTTAAGAATAATATTCTCTTTTAGCTAATTGCAGGTTTATTGCAATGTTGAATACAATTCTGTTTTAAGAATTAAATATTTTATTTTCCATTATTTTATTATAGTTGCGTTTTTAGATTTTATACTTGTTGAACAATATTATTTTAGTTTTTATTTTAAAGTTTAGGAGTTCTGATTATTTATTTTTGATTTTTTATGTTGTTTATGAGGCTGTGATGAATTACTTCACTGACATGTTATCAGTGATTATCTGATGCTTTAAACAACTAAAAATATTTACTTATATCGGGAACACACTACCTCTAACAGTGCTTTTTATTTTTCAGGAATAGTATTTTCTACCACATGTAATGTTATTAATCACTTATGCTATAACATAGAACTCTAAAAGACTTTGATTTGCCTATATGCCCCAATACATTTATACGTGTAACTTATAATACGTCCGCTATGGCTTGTAAATACCATCCGCGTGCCGCTAAGTAGGCGTGGCAATTCAAGGTCGCACGCCCACTTATAGTCGACCAGTAGTTACTAATACATGCATCGTGCTATGAACGGTTGCCACACTGTATATAAGAGAACTCAAATGGTTGGTGGATAAAATACTTACAAAGTTTAAAAGAAGAATATAAAATGAATAAATTTATTTAATGATTTCACAATGTAAAAAGTGCACTATATGCATACAAAAGTAAGTTTATATTCACTACAGATCTAGTAAGACATCAGCGAACGTAATAATTTATTGACCGATTATGTAAGACAATCTAAGGTGCACACACGTCAAAGGAAACCCGAAAAGTAAAGCATAAAGGTTTCGAAGCTAACAATGACTCTTAATCAACAAAATACAACCTAAGAAATTACTCTATAATCAAAATACACATTCTGAATAAAACAATATAATAAATACAGCTCAATTACTGAAGAACAATTCAATAATAACTATACAGCTAAAATATAAGTAAAATAAGTAGAAAAAGGAAGGAACAAAACAGAAATGCCTTTAATATATCAAAGAAAGCAGAAAACAAAAAAAAAGTAATTAACAAAGAATCTTTAATACTTACAATCGCAATTCAAGGTCAACGTACGGAAAATAATTATTCTATCCGAAGGTGTAAAGCAACTAAAATAACAATAATTTTTTTACTGTTCTCCTCATTGATACTTGAGATATTCGTATGCGGTTTTTTTCTAATGAGTAGATAAATTACTGTAAACTCTAATAGCTAATCCTTTGAAATCCTTGAATCGTAGGCTAGTCACCGTCATCCTGAAAAAAATAACATGCAGTTCGTTTTTAGTTCTAATATATGCTTATGTATGTGTATTTATTTTATTGCTATGATACCCTTATAACAACCCCATACAATCTTTAAGTATATATGTATTTTTATTTTTCAGTGAAAAATTTGTTTTTAAGTTTTGCCAATCTGCTTATTTTTTTTTAAATAGGACTCTACTATTCGATAGAGCACCTTCTTCTCTTTACCATAATATTTTTTTTTTTAACGTAACCATAAAATCCTTATCCCTGTTCGGTCAACTTACTTATCTGCTGACCCCTGTAACTTCCTGATTGGCTAGCCTGAATGTTAGCCAACCCGCTTTCCTGTTTCAATCGCTTCCTCAGTCGACTTGGATAATCGCTGCGTCCGTGTTTGCTGCTCTTAGTTAGAAAGATGACGTCTCGCTAATTTTAAAAAATTTTAACTTTGTGTGATTTTAAATCATCGTATGGTCTTTTCACTTTTTAACATGCAATTTGGAAGATTTATGAAACCATTCTACTGTTTTGGATTGTTAACGACCTACTCTCACGTGAGTTATATTTCTTGAATTTGTGAGTTTTTATTGCCTCATTAAATTGTAAACTTACAGTGTCATCCTGATGAAGCAGTAATAAAAACTACGAAAGCTTCATTTAACAGTGATTTGAGTTTTTCTATGGAATCTTTGACCGGTTTACCGAATATTAGTGCTTAACCTCATTACAAATAAAGCTTTATTTATATTATATTTTGAAGTTATGTTTGTATGCTTATCACTGCTTCTATAGTGTATTATCATAAAGTATCTAGTTCTGTTTCATAGTCAGTATTAAACAGAACATAATACGATCATTGTTTTCGTAATGCCAACAGCCATAACAGAGCAAAAAGTAATTTGTTACAATTTGCAAATCCTAGAATTAAAAAATAATTTTTATTGTTAAACATTGTTATCTCAATCTAATTGGCAATGAGGTAATAAATTTTCACACATAAAAAATAAAACAATTACTATTTGAATTTGTAATAATCGATAAAAAAATGTTTTATGCACAAAGATCGTTTGCAACATCCAAATCTTATAATGGCCGGTGCTCCACAGATATTACAACTTAATAAAAAACCAAAAGTGTTGTAAAACATTCCGGACGTTCTTGAAGGTATATCAACCGTATGAATCAAATCGATATATCTTGGTGAATAAAATTGAAATTGTATTAGGCCTTGCATCCGTAATATGTTGTCTCATTGAACAACAAATGATGATAAAGCAATAATTGATAACTGACGAACGAATTGCTTTCAGAAGCGCAAAGAATTAACGTCTGCAGGTTGTATGATACCAGTGGTACCCTTTGGGATTGTTTTTATTGAAACTGGCCGAGCAAGTGGTACAGCATCTTCCACAACTACAAGGTTTTGATCTGACCATGAGTCTGTTAGTAAGTGGGTCTGTTTGTATGCATCATACTACTTTTCTATATTCTAATACAACAAAGTATTGTTAATTTAAATAAAATGCGACATTAAATTTAATTCCAAAAATATGAAGAGAAATAGTCCTCTGTAGAGGTGTATAAAATAGACGATAACTTCCTGAAATAGATATTTAGAAAAAAATCCAAAAACCCATAACTTTTTTTTCTTCAGGTAGTTTAAAGATTAAAAAAGGAAAAATTAAATTTAGGGTGTACAAGAGCAGGGGTGAAAAATAAAACTTTTTTGAACCCTGTTCTTTTAGCCGATTTCGATGTCTCTTCTGAAATACTGGAGAAAATGTGATTTTGCCGGTTACTTTGAGCCTCCCTTACACTCCTTAAAACCAAAAGCGGGACATTCAAAAAATAAGTGTCAAATATTTTTCGGTGTTCTACATTCCTACCAAATTTTATCAAAATCGGAGAGATGCACTTGGATGTCTTTCCTTGTCCGTTAGTCCTTGCGTACTTTGTAAATGTTAGACGATGAATGAATATGAGAACACTAAGACAATCTAATTCCGCACCCTTCTTATATTTTAGTGTATTGGAGTATAAGAATATTTAGTCTATATTAAACCACAATGTTCTACAATTTATTATATTTTCCACTTGTACTTATTACTTTATGATTATTGTACCTAATTGGATTTTGTGATTTTACATGTCGTTCTCTTTATTTTTGTCAATCAATATCACTATTGATAAAAAATCGTCGGCAGAAGTTTTGAACCCGTGGTACTTTACAGAACCAACAAAACACTGATTCACATACCAAGGTTGGAGTTTCTTCTGTTGAGTTGAAAATCTAAAGTTGAAAATGTGTCCACCTTGTTGTTGCTCCAACGTTTTCAATTGTCGACACAATTTTATTTTTGTTTTCTTTTCGTTTCTATTCTAATAAAGATACTGTACATCTTTTCTACTACTTGAATTAATGATGGAAAAAAGATCATTAATATCGCTGCTGTGAATTTACATTCTCATTCAGGAAGATGACAAAAAGGGAACAAGAAGAGCGGTAGCACAAACAAATAAATAATGGAGCTGCTGAAGGAGCCCAGTAATAAATTGTCGCGTTTCACGCACAGGCACAACAGGAACCACTTCAGTCGCGACCATCGCCGCCTCCTTGACTCCCCCGCCCTCCACTCCTCCCCGAACGTCACCCAAAGTAAACGTAAACCGGAGGAGTTCATAAATTAACTAATTTGTACGTCGCGTGTATACACTAAATTTACCCTGCGCACTTTATATCATCGGCGATAACTCATATTCCGCCAACGTACGGCTCATATACAACTTGGAGAGCCGATTTCGTATATTCCGGATGGATCGCAACCAGTCGAAATGATAACGTAATTAGTTTACGAGAATCAATGTCTAGCATGTGTCGAACGGCGTGTTAGCGTGAATTGGTTCGTGTATCACCCTTCGCTTCTCGCAGCCTGCACCGCCATCGCTAACCACCACCACATATATTTCGTAATGTTTCTCCCCTGCGATATAACGTGGGACACGTACGCCACTGTGGCTACCTCGAAAGCTCGAAAACGGCGGCGACTGATTGCCGTGCGTGACCGGCATTAAAGCGACAATTTTCACGACGATTAACTCTAAATTAAACTGTGGAACTTGAAAGGTTGATTGGAAAGTATTTTTATGGGTGCCTTTTTCTTTTCTCTCCTTTCTGGTCGATTCTGTGTGTTGGAGGGTGATTTCATTCCACTTCATATTTCTTTGGTTCATATAACTGCGACTTGAGATGTGAAAGGCTTCAACATTTCCGTATCGGGTAATTCACACATTTAATAGACTGTTGAAATTAATTGAGAAACTTGGCAAGTTTAAAGATTGTTCTGCAAAACTTATGTACATGTATAACTTTATGACCAGAACGAGGGTACCTTTCCTTGCTGTTTAGATATCTTTCTCTGTCAAGCAGCAAACAGTTAGCAGAGGGGCACTATGGTGCTAAATTGCCAATTTTGTGACAAATCATATATTTTTGTAAAAAATTATTTAAAACGAAAAATCCTGAAAATGTATAGTTTTTTGAGAAAATATATAAATGAAATAATATACTGTAAATAACGTTGTATAACAAGTGTTGATACATATTTGATTAAAGACAAGTTCCACTCCACAAGACTTTTATTGCAGATGACCGGTTTTGAGAAGGGGCTCACATCATCAGATCTATAATTATAATAAAGTAATTCCTAAATATAAATTTGAACAAAAATATACATAGAATCTGCGCTCAAAGGAAAGTCGAAATTATGAATATAAAATCATCAAAATGCAACTTATAACAGGAAAAGTATAACAAATTCAAAGAACTGAATTGGAATGAATAGTAAAAGGTCGACTGACAACATGGTAAAAATGAATTAGACAAAATGGTGAACAAGCATAAACTCAAATAACCCGCTGGATCTTTCTCGTTGCTTTGAGGAACGCTCAAATACTACATCCCAAAGGCCTGGAGAGATACTAGGGTTGTGTTCATTCCGAAACCTGGGAAGGACACATACTACCATCCGAAATCATTCAGACCAATTAGTCTTAGTTAGAGATGGCAAACAATCCCTCAACTCACTGGCACAGGATCACACGGTGTCGCTGATTTGGGTGCCGGGACACGAGGATATAAAAGGCAACATAATAGCTGACGAACTAGCCAAGGAGGACTCCAAGAGCCACTTCATAGGTCCAGAGCCCGTATGTGGGATTACAAGGGATTCTGCTAAAAGGGAGATCTGGACCTGGCTGGACAATGCAAGCATAAACAAATGGAGGACGACAAAAGGTCAACTCCAAGCTAAACCGCTAATAGGGGATGGGGATGCCAAGTTCTCTGGTAACCTACTTAGACGCAGCAAGAAAGAAGTTAAAACCATTACTGGGTTGGTAACTGGACACTGTCCCCTGAAGAAGCATCTTTGCAACACAGGCCGAGTAAGCGAACCGTGGTGCAGAAGATGTGAGCTACAGGAGGAAACGAGTTTACATGTACTGGACTAAAGGTGTCCCCCCAACTTAGAGAAAAATCAATTAAAATTATTATATTAAAATTTACAATTCCTGTTTGACAGAAAATATAGTAACAATTTCTAGTATTGTACGAAATTTTACAATAACGCAGTTTGATGTGTAGTATATACCAATGCAGTTAATTACTCTTCGGTACGATCGGTTTAATACCAGCAATTAAAAACGTTTATTCATTATCTACAACTGTTCATAGCCAAGTTTTATATCTAAATAGTAGGAGTACCATGATACTTATAATTGGTTTAGCTGCATAAGAAATTGTCGTAAAGATGGCGCTACCCTTGTTTTATAACCGTTAGCATTTTTACTCAATGTAAATTGTATTTGGTAAATGCGGATATATAATATTTATTTGATGTATACATAAGGTACCGTGGTTGACAATCACCCACAGTACGAGAATTACGAGATGCTTCCACACCGGTACTCGGCAGTTAACGGCCGGTCTGATTCCCGCAATCATCCCCAATGCGATGGCAATTCGCGCGTGGTCAGGGGCTAATAAAATTATACGCAACTATATTAATGATCGCAACAGCGTAGTTGATTTGTATGCAAAATTTTGTTGATAAAATTTATTACAGAAGTTTATAATATTTTGGTAGATTGATTGCAGGTTTTACCACTGTACTATTTGGGTACTATTTGCAACAAGTGACCTGTATGTTATGCTACTTTATTATATAAGTTATGTCTATACATAAATCAATTTTGTAGTAAATTTTAATAGAAGTTGTGCTCGCCCCTGTATATTCTACAAATTTATTGTACTAAACTTAACAATAATTTTAAAATTTACGTTTTTTTTTTTTCTCTGCACTGGCCATTAACTTGTGCGCAGTATCATCAAGGTGCATATCCAAATGCCGATGAAGAAATTTCTTGTACAGATGTACTGCCTGATTTTTTCTAAAACATTGTTCAACTAACTTTGCGAAATAAATTTTTCCTGACAATGGGTACAAATGGCGTTACATACGATGCAACACCCTATTTTAGTTACCAGCTAATCTAACAATGTCTAAGGAGGCTTAGTCATAAACTGATTAGACAATTTTTCGTAGACAGTAACCTAAATCGTAATTGCTTTTTGCAGTTTCTCTAAAAAAAAAAGTATAAGTCACACTTAATATCCAAAGAAAGTTAACACTTTTAAGTAGATATGTACCCCCGCATTTATCCTCTACTCTGCGCTATGCAAAGTATCAAACCAGATGTTCTATGTGGGTATGATGAGGGTAATGATATACGGCAATCTGAAAAATCAATTATGTCCTCTATTGTTGCTATTTTTACAGCTGACCGTCCAATCCGCTTTCTTTTAAATTCCTGCAGGATGTCAGGTTTGGTAACTCTCGCGCAATTTAGTTGCGGAGTGCAGTGCAATTTCATACTGTACTCCACAACCACCCCACCTCCATTCTTCCTTTGCTATTTTAAATCTACTCTCAATTACTATTTAAATTTACCGTGGCCTGATAAGATCCCTCTTAATATGTGAATATTATTTTTACTTTGATTGATGCATTCTGGCTGCTATTTCCAGATTCTTTTGAGATTTTCCCAACAACACGACAACAATTCTTCAAGATACTTTATGTAAAAACACGAATATGAATAAAAAGTAAGAATTCTTAACCAAAATAACACAGTTGATGGTGATGTGGAATTTTCCAAGAATCCAAATGAAAAACTTAGTGGGATTACAGTTTATAGTTTAGCTGTTAAAGATAGGTACGGTAGCTAGGTGAGACACTCAACATTACTGTCTGGCTGTATTGATTAACACATCAGCCTTTTCGTACTCCGCTGCACAAACCAATCTTCTATACTTACGTTTACGTATTTTGGCAAATATTCTTCCAGGTTTTATGTTTGTCAATTGTGTAGCCCAACAATTGCCACACTTAAAACCCAGAGGAAGATTTACCCTGAACCATATATATAATTAATCCTACGCTCTGCATTCGTAAATAGCTTCTGCAGGAATCGAGTTACATCCGCCTTGCTGATTTCCGATTAAAACAACGTAGTATGTGACAGATTCCCAAAATCATCTCAAAATTGCAAAAATTGAAGATTCGAAACCTGTCATAAAATATATACACTCCGCCAAAAAAGTATCGCATAATTTAGTTTTGAATCATAAAAGTATCGCATAATCTTTGTTTGTAGCATAAAGTTGTAAATATACTTTAATGCGCTCTAAGATATAATTTCTATGATTGTTTAAATAAAATACAGGCCAAATAAAAACAAGAACTCATACTTGAGATTTTTATTAAAACAAGAAATTATAATTTTGAAAAGAAAAATGTCATAACAGTAGCTTTTAATACTGAGTATTGCCACCTCTGGCTCTTATGACCGCTCGCATACGGTTTGGCAGAGATTCGATTAACCTCCGTATATAAGCCTGATCCAAATTCTCCCACTCGTCACGGAGAGCATTTGCTAGTCCATGCAGGTCCGCTGGGGCAACATTTTGGGTTCGTATCCGTCTGTGAAGGAGGTCCCACACGTGCTCGATAGGGTTCATGTCCGAACTTACCGCAGGCCAATCTAAAACTGGAATACCAACATCGTTAAGGTATTCCTGGAGGATTATTGCAACATGCGGTCGTGCATTAACATGAATTCGTTTCCTATAATTGGCGCATATGGTACTACATGTTCTTCAAAATGTCCGTTATATACCTGTGGGCAGTCAGTGTACCTCTGTCTACTGGTACTAACTCTGTACGACCTGTTAAACAGATGCCTCCCCAAACCATAATAGAGCCACCAGCGAAATTAGATCTAGGTCTGATATTACACTGCGAATAGCGCTCACCGTCTCGTCTGTACACTGAGATACGCCTATCTGATGTGTAAAGACCAAATCTTGACTCATCTGTGAAGAGTATATTGGCCCAGTTATTAATGTTCCAATTTACATGTTCTCTGGCAAACCTTAAGCGAGCCACTCGGTGGTTCCTAGTGAGACGAGGGGCTGTTACAGCTACTCTAGCTCTTAATCCACTCTGTCGTAACCTATTCCGAATAGTTTGAGTACTCACACGAGTATTTCTGACTCTAGCCAAGTCGTTCTGCAATTGTCTCGCAGTTACATGTCTTCGACGTAATGCTTGTAGTAGTAAATAGCGGTCATCTTGGCGAGTAGAACATCTTGGACGACCTGGTACAGGTCTTCTACTGTAAAGGCCTGTTTCCCTATATCTGGTTACGGCTCTAGAAACACTTGACTGATTGATGTTCATCAAATTAGCAACGTATGCTTGAGATCGTCCATCTTCGATTAAAGCAACTATAGCAGCCACTTGTTCTGAAGTTAAATTGCTCATTTTAGTTTTAAAAGCGTTGGTACAGAACTCTGACTTCGCACTTTAAAATTTGTCCGTATAGGAAGACTTTCAATAAACAACTGAACAAACCTTACACATATGTATTTTTCTAAATGTGTTCTTTTAGAGAAAAAAAAAGTAAAAACGCTAAGTTCCATTATTTTGTTAGTGTTTTTATAGTTCACATACACGAGGCAAACTTTTTGTGAACGTATAAAAATATCTTGGTTCCTAAATGCCCTTTTTTAGTTTATGCGATACTTTTTTGGCGGAGTGTATATTTCAGTAGGTAATGAAGCTAACTTCCATATCCAGTACGTCATATTTCATTTTTACATTACTATAAAGAGTTATAAAGCCACAAAGTGAACACATAGGCGATATGAAAATATCGCCAGGTGGAGAGTCAATATTGTGCTCACGAATTTCCGAAAACATTGAAAGTGATATGTAATTGAATAGGGTATTCTAGGGATTTTTTAACGTAATCATAATATTTTAAGTAACTGACTTGGTTAATGTACAAATAATGAATGAATGCAGCAATGTTCGGCTTAACAATATAAAAACTGAATTTCGTATTAAGATAGTGGGGTTATATTCTCATATGCGAGTTATAACTTTTCTTCATATTTCTGCGGGTGTGTCTCACTCCATTGAGCACGCCCTCTTTCCATCGAGGCATCCGCCAGTTGAAAATGCATGGTCTGTAGTAGACTATCTTATAAAGACTTTATTACACCTTTTACTTTGTTGGCACCCTAAAGAGAATATTTAACAACAGAGTATGATTTGATCCTTTTTTAATGATTTTCTTTACAAATTTCCTTAAAGTAAATAGGTGCAATAAGTCTATCTACTTGGATTTTGAGTATATTTGCCAGCTAATAAATATAGACGTATATGATATTTTCTAAATTTTCACACACTATCTTAGGTAGTAAGTTCCAGATTTCACTAAACTGGAACATAAATAAAAAGGTTATAGAATTTTGAGATGTTATTCATCGACCTGTCCCACTGTGCAATGGTAATAAAACGTTTTTAATATTTTATACCCCGTGCATAAATGAAATTTGGGTTGCCCAATTGTAAATTGTAGCTTCAACATATAAATTTATTCAATGGTGACCTAGAAATCATATAAAAATGATTTTATATCCAATATAAGCACGTCTTGTTTGTTAGGGATACAACTCCTTCACAATATTAAGTAAATATGCATTGAAAACCAATGGGAATGCTTAACTGTTTCCTCAAGTCGCAAAACGATATAGTCGCGGTGGTACGTTAAAAAATAAACTTAAAAAAATAAATCCCCGGTGTGGAATAAAAACAACGCCAATATGTTCTATATTGCCATCTCAATTTTCAAACGTATCCTTATCACAATATTATCATTACCTCATCGACCGTAAAGCCATCGTATAAGTAAATCCCATTTCGCGAGATCCAGCCCATCCATTTATCTTTTATGTGTGTTAGAAAGAGCTTCGCGGAGAAAATCGGCAAATATTTGCCCTATTAATTTCTCTCCGGTGTTTGAAATAACAGCGACGTACTAACGTTAACCATCAGAGACATTCCGCATGCAAATTATTGAATTTCAACTATCGACGCTCGTTCCATAAAAGCTGGTATAGCTAACTCGCTGGAGGACGTCATCGATCCCGTTCGCCAGCCCTCGCCAACTTCGGCTCGTCTCCATGCAATAGAAAACCGATGCTCGCCGCCGGTAATGCGCCAGGTCTAATGGAAAACCCTGAGCTCATATTGGCGAAATGACGACGTTGCCGTGGTGTGTTGTTTTGATCTACACGACCGCACTCAATTAGAGCATTTTGGGAAAAACAGGTCCACGAAATCGATACGCAAACTGAACGACTTTTTTTCTATTGCTGAATACGTTAGAGTTATAATTTTTTCCTTTAGTCCTACTGCCTTTGAAAGTATGAATGTGGTTTTTATACTTCGGGTACATATAGAAGCTCACCAATTAAGAGAAACAAAGAAGCCACTTCCTGTGATTCTTTTCAGAAAATGGAGGCCTTTTGTTACTATCGTGCTAGCAAATTTTGGTGCAGAACTTTAGATTAAAAAAGAGCATGTGAATATTCCAGCCTTTGCATTTATTTTTGGAGCATCCTCTTATACTATACCTTTAATGGAAAAGGGCACAAAATATTTGTACTTCTTCGCATAAGGAATTATGGTTACTATTTTTTATTAGAAAATAATCGTTACTTTGACTAAAATAACGAATACTGATTAGCAAATATTGTACTTACATTTTGTACTCGCAACACTAGCTATTATTCGCGGAATAATCTGTACCTTATTATTCGAGTATTCGCTACTCGCTACTATTACTAACGATTATTAGAGGAATCAAGAGAAATTATTTGTTGTTCATGTCATTTATCAGGGCATTTACGGTTGAAATGAAACGCTAATATTCGCACATTTTTTTCTATATAGTAGTGTACATTATAACGATTAACACTACTATTGTCTCGTCAGAAAACCAATTGACAGATGTAAAATCTTAATTGACATTCATAATATTTATTATATGATGGACGTTTTTCCGCTAAAATTATTTTCTCGAAGTTATTAATGCATCTCAGTGTGTACCTATGACATGAATAAAATTGATATATTCCCGAAACTTTATTTACAGTTGTCTGAGATGCTTCAATAATAATACTTAAGTATCTACTGCTAATGCGCGAGGTTTCTCGTGTATGTAGCAGTATTTCTAATTCCTTTTCATCTGTAAAAACAGTCCAATTTTTGTCGCTTTTTGCACAACCTAATGGTAAATCTCGCCCTGGATAACACATTTGATAAATTCGTGCTGCTGGTAAGCAATTACTTGGAGCGTTTCCAAGGCGATATATGCCACATCAGAAAAATCCAATTTCAATAAATAAACCAACAAGTAAATAATACCAAAATCAAATAGTTTGAAAGAAATAGTGAAAAATAGCAAATGATATCAGAATTACAAGAAGCATATTTATTAATTGTTTAACATTTAAGTAATTTTATGTAATTTTTCATAAAAAATTAATTATCTCATAAACTATAAATGACTAGTATAGCACATGCTGAGTAAAACTTTTAAATCTTCTTTGGAACTATAAAATTTCACAAAAAAAATACAGGCTGTTGCATTAAATATAAACAAGTTTTCAGCAATGAAAGTTTTCCCAATGCAACCATGTATATTTACGATTGTACATATATACGTTTTTATTGCTCACCTGTTTTTGTCATTGCACATACTTGATGTCCTTCACACCTGTTTTATGGTAATAAACTGTTGATTTAAAAAACGCTTTCACTACTTAAATTGTTGCGCGCACACCGATCGTAACCCTGGATTCCTCGCTCTCACACCAACAGCTACCACTATGGGGTTCAAACATTATTGTAACTGCCTTTTATGACGCAAAACCCGCTAATCAGATCTACACGCGACATTTCGTTTGACAGCTGATTCGTACAGCGCCGCCGTGCAGCTCCAAGGCGAGTCCGAGATTTGCACATACAGAGGTCAACGTAAAACTAATAAATAAGGTAGCAATAAGTAAGTGAAACATAAAGCAGACGGTAGTAAGAACAGCACAACAGTAAAACGTTGTTACAATTCCTCACAGGCCATAGTTATTTACATTAGAGTGCTGTAGGTGTCATTTACAGCGCGATCGGAAGACGAGTGCCTGAAAGGGGTGGAGTGCTGTTAATGACCTAACGCACGATATTTGTTTTAGATTTTTTTGACTGGGAAAATATTTAGAAAATTTTTGGTTAAGAAAAAATATGCTAATGTAGTATTATGATGTACCAGTCGGTAGATGTGGATTGGTACAACTGCAATTTAACATATCGACTCGGGCTTATAGATCTATGTAAAAGTCAATGTTTTTATGATGATTTTTCGATAATAACAATTGAAACAGAATTAAAAATATTGTCAGTTTTGTACGTCAAACAGCAATATGCACAACAAGTTGTTGACCGACCATTTCAATAAAAACTTCTGCCTAAGCGGCTCGGTGTGTCCGGCACCCTGGGGAGGTAGCACAATGGGCCCGGTAAGAGTGGCCTAAGTGCATGTGTTCACACCACCTTCCCCGACCTGAACTTTTACCTTTTACTGTACTAGGGTGGAAAAATTAACCTACTGTTGCATTGGCTGACAGATATTGCTATAATTACAGTTGGCCAGGACAAAATAGTTATTTACATTATACCTGACGAAGTCAAAATAGTTATTTACATTAGAGTGCGGTAGGTGTCATTTACAGCGCGAGAACAGTTTCAAGCAATGGGCCGACGACGAGTGCCTGAAAGAGTTCGGACTCTCTAAATAACCTAACGTACGATATTTGTATTAATTTTTGGAGAGTTACCTAATATATGAACTGTGTCATATAAAAAGCTCACCTGTACATACCTTAATGTTTTAATATCAAGATTGTCCAAAAATGATTGGTGATAAGGATTAAATAATTAAAGTAAAAAGTTCATCCTAATATGTATTTTAATTTATTTTTTAAATCTATGCACTACATACTCAACACGGCGCATCTTCAGGTGGATCACTTTTTTTTTTCAAAAAGTATAATTCCAAACAAATCATTAAAATATAAAATCTGAACTATAACATTTACAGAACATACTAACAAATTAAAATTATAATTATGGTATGCTAAACAGAACAATAGGAAACAATGTAATAATACTGCCTATGTTAGCATACCACGTGTAGTTGATATTATGGTGTTTCCTTGATTTTTGAAAAAAATTTTATTCACATGAACGGGGTCAACACGGCGGAAACATATAGTGGATAGATTAAAAAAAAAATGAAATACAGATTGGAATGCATTTATTACTTCAATTATTTAATAAATGCTTTAAGATATTTTCTTATATATCAAAACAGCTTCGGATGCAACGTTTCATTTGAAAGCTATGCTCATATAATCATTCAACATAAATTAAGCTTCAATAGCAATCCTTTCAACTGACACCTTCGAAGCTAATGCGTAATATGTGAACCAATTAAACGAAACACAATTATTTCTAATAAAACACCATTACATCTGCAAATTTTTTATAATCTTATCTGCAGCGCTGACAAGCAATAAGTCAGAGCAAATTAATAAACGCAAGAAGTACGGAATGAACATTTTCCGATAATTGTGATTAATGGCAGCGCACACACATATATCAAACGCGCGGATAGTTTTAAATGAAGACTTAAATGGAGCAAATTTTGTTATTAAAGTCGCTAAGTCTCGACTACCCTCTGGAGTTGCATTATGTATGGCCACTGCATCGCACTGGCTGATCCAAAACTTTCCCTATTAAACGGAAATTAGTACCCGTGGGTTAGGATCTTTTCATTCCTTGAGTAATGGCAGGCGGTAATTATAGCGTAGTTACGAAAGTTGCCGCGAAAAATATATATTTCTTCTTCGTGACAGTTCTGGCAGTGTAACTAGCGAATGCTGGGTAATTTACATTTCATTAGTCTAATTTGCAGATATCAAGCAACCTGTTCCGATTTTTCTGAGCGATAAACAAAAAGTTCCTGAAGGTAAATGTGAGTTGGATTTGGCAATTATTCTTTTTGTATTACCATTTTACAGTACTCCGCCTCGCCATAACCTTTGAAGTGATTGTGATTAGGAAATAATGTTTAGGAGTGGAGTCACTCATATGTGGATACTTCTAACTATTTTGGCAGTTTTTTTTTCCAATAATTTATTGTAATGTCAATTTATCAAGTTTCGTCAAGCCCGAAAACTTCTAAGTATGCACTTCTGCGGTAAAACCCTGATTTTAAATGTTCAATCTTCCGCAGCTTGTAGTCGTCAATAAAGTTTCTAGCCGTATACCTCATCCTCGTCTTCTGGTAAAATCAATTGCCAGTGCTGAACAAGAACATATGAAAGTTTTCGTCTAGACATCTAGCAGGAGAAATTTCAAATCTTTATTATTTTATATGATACGTGTTCCTTTTACATAAGTGAAGCCTGTAAGCAGTTATGAGGTGCAGCCAAATTTCATGATACCATATTCATATGTCTTTATTTAAAAGAAAACGAATATTATATTTATTGCTGTCAACAACTTTGCGCGCGAATGCAATATCGTTGCAAAACTTTTTATTACATTTAAGAAAGAATACTTACTGTCTGTTGCATTTGCAGTAACCAGTGATACATGAAGGTATTTCTATATTTCAATTTGTCTTTTGCAATATCTAATAATAATAATATAATAAGAAAGGAACATTTGACGGTAAGAGTAATAAATGAAAGTACTAGAAGGATATCTGTCTAGGAAAGGTGTTCCATTTCTCACAGAATCCCTACAATATATCTTCCAACTTCACATCTAATCCCGGAAATGAAATTTCGATATTTAATAATTGATTCTAGAGTCCGGGTTCTTACGCTGCGATTGCCATCTCGCTACAATACAGGCTCATTCCCCTCCGTTCGAGACGGTGGAAAAAAGTTATTAGATCTATATAGATATACCTAAAATATATCTGGGACTTGGTCGTGACGTCGTTTCAAGTTATACGTGTGCAACCACTTTTCGATTATCTAGGAGCGATATATTACACATGTCAGATTGCATCTTTGTTTGTGACTAGCTACCCACAACTAACTATATACTGTCGAGACAGCGGGAGTTTCGCCTTGAGCTGTGGCAACTCCGGGACAGCCGAAGGAGGGACTTCAGCTCGCTGGGTGATTTCCTTTGAAATCGATCCAACTTCGGCCTGTATGTGTTTCGACTTGTTGTGTCATGTTTATGTGTGTGCGCGGACGATGAGGTAGCGGGTGTATGTGAGCTGGGGTGTGCATCAAAGGGTCGTCACAAATCAGCTTCGCTTACAAAATCCATCACGGCACGCTAATAATTTATAGTTCGTTTGATTGACCTAAGCAACGGGCGGAGCAAACCCACGGTCGCAGTCTATTTTGTTGTGAAACGTAATAAACGGCTCCGTGTCAAAGCGGTCGATGCATTCGGTACCGCCGGATTGAGCAGTCAAGCGGTTATGGCGCTTTGAGACTGTATTCATGCACGCAGGAAGCTAAACGCTAGGGATCCTACTCGATTATTCAGTGTGTGTGGTTGAATGTCTGATGGACACGGCAATGCCAAAGACGGCGTTTAAATCCCTGTTAGCTAGAAAATTACCTGAATGCCAAATCATGAGATAAGGATATATCCCTAAACAAATCCCTCCCTACATTGAAAGATAATAGAGTCAAAGCAATGTGTAAGAGTCTGAACTTAGCAGAATGCAAACAAGGACGAAAAAAAAAAAACACCTTTTGGCAGTGGTATCTACACATACATTTTTTTAGGCGACCTTTTCATAAAAATTATAAACTTTTTATTTATGTTTTATTTATATGATTATTTATAGCAACTGAAGAATTGTACATTTTTACAATTGAAGTGATTTCGGTATGTACCTACACATTTATTATATGTACAAAAAATTTGTGCACGTTTTGATGTTGCTGCAGCAGTAATTTTATCTTGAGTATGTTCATTATCCTTGCTATTTAAAATCTTATTAGCAATTGACAATTTATTGGAGAAGAAGTCTCCAATATAATTTTCAGCTACCATTGAAGACCGCCACCCTCCATGACGTTTCAAAGTTAATATATCAACACCTGTGTCAACTAACAAAGATGATGAAGTCCTTCTAAAGCAATGTCGTATATAGCTGCTTGTATTAGGACGTATGCATGTTTGGATGTTGTTGCTGGGCGAAGCGGAGTGTGGAATACACCTTGACACTTCTAAGCACTGAGATCTGTTTGACGTATTGTACCAACCCCATTGAAATTTTGCCGAACCCGAAGGAGTTTCAACCTCCAATAGGGATTTTTTACGTGCCAAACATCCGTTGACACGGGATCTACGGCTTTACTTCATATCCGAGAAAAAGACATGTTCTGATTTTTATCCGCAATTAAAGATTAAGATTTACATAAGTATTCGGTAATAATGCTTAGCACATTAACACAAGTATGTAGTCCAACCACTTGATTGCAGAATTTCCCGTTTCGATAATTAAGAAAAAAACGTTTTTCTGATTTATGTGAGGTTTTGTAGGTCTCAGATTTGCGAATTTGCGGTTTTGCAACGCACTCACTTCAGTGCAAATTTCATCTGTTACTGTAAACATTCTTAGTCTGTTTGTTTTTTAATCATTTTAATTGTAATGATATCATTTCTGTTATTCTATATCATCAATGTAAACCACTGCGAGACGCGAAGCGTCGAGTCTTTAAACAAGTGAGAGGCAAGAATTAAAAAAAAGGAACATACACGGTGTACCGATGATCCCAAACCAATCACACAAACAAAAGACTGCGAGACGCGAAGCGTCGAGTCTTTTTACAAGTGAGAGGCCAGAATTGAGAAAAAGTAAAACACAGGGTGTACCGACGATCCCAAACCAATTACACAAATAAACCACTGCGAGACGCAAAGCGTCGAGTCTTTTAACAAGTGAGAGGCAAGAATTAAACAAAATATATACAGGGTGTACCGATGATCCCAAACCGATCACACAAACGAAAGACTGCGAGACGCGAAGCGTCGAGTCTTTTTACAAGTGAGAGGCAATAATTAAAAAAAAGGAATATACAGAGTGTAGCGACGATCCCAAACCAGTCACAGGTGTAGACGGGAGTTAGCGGAGAGTGGTGCGGTTTAACTGGTCTGGCGAATTGGGACGTAAGTGTTGCGTTCTAGGTGGAGCGCAGACTTTCTGCTTTCTGCTGGGTTGGGGCGTAAGTGTTGCGTTCCAGGTGGAACGCGGACTTTCTACTCTCTGCAGAGTTGTGGGCGGTAAGCGGTCATCTAGCGACTATTTAATAGGCCTGATGAACGGGCCCGAATATCTAGTCAGTGTTACTATTTCGCATAACTAATGTTATTATTAACGTGTTACATATTAAAATTTATAGCATACATTTTCGTTGAAATTTTAATCTTTGATTTAACGTTAATATTTTACTTTGTTCACATTCGACAATGTTAATAGATAAATATTGTATATCATTTACGTCAAGTTTCAAAAGTATATACCTATATAAAAAGATGTGGTTTACAATGAATGTGTAAATTTTGGCTGCAAGAAAGCTATGGACCGGCTGAAACGTCCCTGTAGTCATAATAAAAATATAGTTAACAAAAATTCTTTGCTCAAATATGCGGTTTTATTTTGAATTATAGAATTCTGACATTTTCTCGGCCGGAAATGCTACTAATAGTTAGCTAGATGAGGTCGTAATAGCCGAACTTTCAGACAGTTTGTCCCTTTTTTAAAGAGATAAATATCCTTATGCTAAGAAAATATGTTTTTTTGGTATCAAGGGGTCTGCATGGGATTTCATTAGCACCGAGTGTAAGCAAAAGGAATCTATTTTTATTACTTAAAAGTGAAAGACACGGAATCAAAATACAGTAAAGTAACATGAAATGAAAAAGTAAATATTATATATCAACTATTTTGAAAAACTACAGTAAAAAAGAAAAATATTGAGATATTTTATACGGACAAAAGCGATAGTTTATGTAATAAATAATTTTAGCTGAGCTTTGGAGTGTAGCTTATTGCATATCTAATCTTATATTACTGTAATTCTTTATTCTAGCTCGAAGTTAAATAAAAACATTTCAAGAGAGGATACAATGAAATCCAGTTTAGTAACATACATGCCAACGGAATGCAACATATGAACATGTTATGTAAACTTTTTCCGTGCCATGTATTATTTACCGACCGCCTTTTGTGTTTGTCACGTTTGATTGATGAGATGATACGTGTTTTTTCATAGTAGCGAATACATGTCACAATAGAGACGATACTAAATGCCAATGCTAAATTTTTTAATGCAAATACAGAGCAGAAAGCATTAGATTTACATTTAATAGTGTTGGATACGATCTGATCGAGTCAATAGCGGAAAGATGCATTCTCTCTCATTTGGTGGGAAAGATACATTGATGAATTAACGAAGCACGTATAAAATGGGCATAGAAGTTATCGATATACAGCAAAATAATTCACCTTTCTTATACAGAAGATACCACCTCTACCGTAAACAGAAGCATGCGATTCTTGCACTTAACGATGTATACAACTGTTTGTAGTTAAGATGGCTTATGCGGTATATAGATAGCAAAAGCTTTAGAAATAGCATACAGTGGTTCTGATATCAATCTCAAAACACTTACTTAGAGAGAAAAGGTTCAAATATATCAGTGAACTTTAAGCAAATCAAACATGTACCTGCTATTAACGTGAAAATAAGCCATGTGACTATCTTCGCATATGCAAATCGGCAGATAGGCAAGCATTAAACATCTATAAAATACCTTTTCGACAAACATGCAAAATAGCTTTAAATTACTTGTTACGATTTAATAGATTTATATATTTGTAACCGGTGTAGAATTTATTCCTACAGCTTGCTATGAAGCCTAATAATATTGAAGTGGTTAATGATAATTTATAATTTTGCTTTGAGCTATCATCTGGGTTTATACTGCAAAATTATATATTTTTAATAATTGTTTCGAACTTAACTTTTTTTTGTAACTATTAGTTACAAAATACATTTTAGAACTGTTGAGATTTATACAACCAACCATACGTTCCCCTCTAGGTCTTTTAAAGGCAGTGAATCTATTGAATTTTTCTGAGTGTTCTATAGTGTTTGACTAGTAGTTTTCCCTGTTCTACTTTTCCAATTTACGCAAACAATTGGCAAAAAAAAAAACTTTTTTATTTCAATGTAGTGCTTTGTGTAACTATACATTATAGTTTGGAGCAATGCTTTGCTGTTTTCCAAAAACTAAAAATAAACAATTTTTATATTTTAAACTTAAACATCATTCTCTCCTTAACTTCACAACTTTAAACCACGTTTTTAACAATTTCAATGTTCTGACTTTAATAATTTCAAATCTAAGACTTTCTAATGTTACTTGGCTACTTCTAAAACCTAAATTGTAAGTAACTTTGGTTTTTGTTAAGTAAAGAACGGTTACTTATTTTAACTGTTGTTGAGTGTAGCATCTCCTGATGAAGTTATTAAATAATAAAGAAAAGTTGAGAATGAATAATTGAATTCCTTATTTACAATAGACCGCTAAACTGATAGCAACTTATTCACTTATATGTACCTATATATGTATATTGTTACGTACTGTTGATAAATCTTTTAAATTCTCAATTAAATTTTATTAAGTAAGCAACTGTTCAATTCTACTAAAGATCACCCAGAGTCGTCTGTAATGCTCTCAACAACTTCAGAGATAAACCAAATCTCAAATGATAGGGGGCAATCATTGGTAATTTCGCCTCACTCTAATGGTTTTACCTCCACCCTTAACGAATAGAAGCGGACGTACCCTCGGGACGTGAAAGGGGTAGCTATATATCAGTCTGGCCAATACTTCTTATAACACCCAACATAGCATCTAACATTTAAGTATCATTAATGTGATGCTATAGTTATTAATTAGTGATGTTTTTCTATACGTTAATTCAAATAAAAGACTAAATTACAAGTGAAATTAATTTATTGGAGTTAGTTTTTAAAAAGTAACAAAGAAATAAACCTTCCATAGATATTTTCAGGGGAGTAGAATCATTTACTATATAAGATATACTATTATAAAGCTTTCTATTATCTCAATTCAGACTAAATATATTATTTATATTTGTGGATTTAAAAACATAAGTAAAATTCAACTTCCGAACAATCAAAGCGCCAACTCAATGGACACATAAAACTGACAAGTAGCACGTAAACAGAATCATGACCAACCTCACATATTCAAAATCACTAGGTTTTATAATTTAATACATCAACAAAAATCTAACAGTGAAATCTCTTGTACGTAATACAAACATTAGATAGATGCTCCAATATAAATTTATGTTCAATAAATCATTTCAGCTCCCATGAAATGTATTAAACGCCAGAGAATCCTACAGCCAGAATTGCCTCGAATGTTTCGAATTTCAGACTGATAAATAAAACAATTTTTAGATACAGATTTCGAAAAACTACCATACAGGAAAATCGAATAAGAATGCCCTTCTCCCATTTGTTTTCAACAAACTCATATTTCCAAGACGAAACTAGCCCGGCAACCCCCAAATAAAATATCGTTCCGTACGATACGATTGAATTAAAATTCCCAGCGTTAAACATTCATCGAAAGACACAAACATAACATCAAAACCATAGCAGCAACGCATTAATTAAATCTATGGGATCGAGTAAGTTATTAGTCGGAATTTTACATTCATTTACATAATTAAGTAAATAAAAATTAAAAATAGACTTGTTAACACAATTCTTATTGTATCCTCTGGGTTTTATTAAACATAATCCACATAAAATAACATAGCATTTTATCTACATATAAAAGAATCCTATGTGTTTTGTAATTTTATGCGTAACGAACCTACGTTTCACCATATGTTTTAAGTGTAATTAAAGCTTTTGAAGTTAATTGAAGAAGGCTGTGTGAATCGTTCGTTTCAGATTAAGCTTGTCAAATAAAGTGTTTCTTTTGTGATCAACAAAAACACAGAATACTAGAATAGGCGCCCTCAAGTAATGATGGCAGTGATATTAACAATTCATTCCGAAAGTTATAGTTTTGGTCAATATCGCAGCCAATCCCATGAAGAGATATACATATTTGTTGTTTTTTCCTCATTGCTTTTAGCTTCAGATTCGACGTTGACATACGGCGCGCAAATGTTGGTGATAAAACGAGCACTTTGGTTCGCACATACAGACGCACAGCATCCACTGCAATATTTTTCATTTAAATCTGTTTCTGTAAAAGTTATATATTACGATGCCATCGGACGCCGCTATATCGAAAGCCCAACAGCGACAGAGAAATGGTCCGGTCGACGCGTCAGACGCAGATGGAGGCGATCGTGGGAGGAACCGCTACAGAGAAAAAAACCTATAAATTCAAATGTGTTCATCGGGTGTCTGCGACCTCGAGGCGCGGATGGTAAAATTTTTCGGAAATCGGCCGACGGCTAACGTCCGACGTGAAAATTCTTCCGAACAATATCCCCGTTATTTTTCATATTTCCTTCGTCGACCTCAATATTGTCGACGTCACAACTTTAGCTCGTCCAGCCAAACGTGTGTGTATAGCTTCAATATACCCCAGCCTTCCTATATTTCGATTATAGGGAGATAAAATGTAGATAATGATATTTTTTCACAACAAAATCTAACAATATGTAGAAAGTGTTTTTTTTTGTCTTCATGCACAATTCTTTTCTAAATAGTGGGAAATGTGTGTATGCGCGGTGATTAAAAAGTAACTGTAATTGATGGGGTGCGGATAAACTCGCTACTTTATTTTGTTTAATCAATGTTTACAGATTTTGTCTTGGAACTCTTTTATTATATATCCCCGATTAATGAATATTTGCCATAATACTAATTGTGCAATAGAATTTAACTGTACATATATAATACAGTACTATTTTTAATATTTATTGCGGTACGTTATATACATGACACATTTATCTATTAACAATTTTATAAAAACATTATACAAGGTGGAGCAAAAGTAATTTCATAACGTAAATTTTTGTAAGAAATAAAAAATATTAGGCTCTGTTTTAACGGAAAGTTATTTGAAAGTGTAAAATTGATGGCGATGATATTGGTCAAATGACTACCTCCTGAGTCGATCCACATTTGTGCTCGTTTTACGACATCTTCAATTGTTGCTCGCAAAACATGCCCCCAAATGGGTGATTTGTTCTTCAATGTTGGCTTTTAAGACTTGCAAAGTTTGCGGTTTGTTCTGGTAAACGCGAGATTTTAAAAAGCCCTTAAGAAAGAAATCTGGCGCCGTCAGATCTGACAATCTTGCCAGCCAATGCAAATCGCTAAAACGGGAGATTACAAGACCCGCTGTTTCAAAATCTCCATTATTGCCCGAGCTGTGCAAGCGGTTGCTCCATCCTACCGGAACCAATACTGCTCGAGACCCAATTCAGCAAGTTGCTACAAAAAAAAAATTGTTTAACATCTCTCTACAGCGCGTTACGGCGGTACCGTGGGCGTCCTCAAAAAAATAAGGGCCGATTACTTTTTTACTGCAAATGCCGCACCAAACACTTACTTTGAGGGGATGCAGTGGCTCGTCGTACATTTCATGTGGATTCTCCGTGCCCCAGAAACGCAAAATGGACTTGGGCGCTCATTATGATTTTGCATACGAAATTATCCCCAGCGGTAATAGGTGATAAACGTCTTAAAGGAAAGCTTCTGAAGGATATTTTTGAATATTAATCACATACTGAATTATATTGTTAAGTATTTTGTGGGTGATGACGCGCCTGATTTAAGTTTCTGTTGAATTGGGTCAACTTGTTTCTTACCAAATTGGTATAATAATAATAATAATAATAATAATAATAATAATAATATTCATTTATTTCCAACAGGCAAAGAGCCCAAGTACAGGAAATATACAATAAAGCTTATAAATTATGTTACAAGCGCAATTGCCACTTCCTAACAGAATAATTATTTACTTAAATTTATTAATTCCTAAATTTTAAATAATAATGCACCTAATAAATCAAAGCAAACAGTAAAAAGAAAAAAAAAAAAAAAAAAAAGCGAAAACTAAATCTCATAATATAACACATAGTGCTTACTCATCAGTGACTTCTGTGCATATCACAAAAAATTTTTCTAATTTCGGCAAATGAGCTGCAGTGTATGTCGCAAAGATTACAAATTAAATTAAAATTTTTGCACATCAAAGATATTGGTGATCTTAATAATACATTTGTTTTACTAACCGGACAATAAAAGCTGTGTTGATGACGAGCCGCTAATCTAGGTATTTTAAAACAAATACGATCTAACAGAAAGGTACAGTCGATGATATTATTTAATATGTTATACAGTAATTTAATGCACGAGATGTTGCGCCGAGTCTCAAGCGATGTAAAATCAAATCTCAACAACATGTTATTATAGTCGTAACCTCTCTCAGGGTATATTCCATCCACGATAAACATTAGGTACTTTAGGAATCTCCTCTGTACAATTTCGATATTTTGTATGTGTACGTTATAAATTGGGTACCAGATTATTGAACCATACTCTAACTTAGATCTGATTAAGGAGTTATATAATGTTATAAGACAGTTCGTATTGGTGAAATCTCTGCAATTTCTATAAATGAAACCATATATCTGATGTGCACTTTTTACAATCCCATTAATGTGTTCCACAAAGGTAAGTTGGGTATCAAAGGTAATTCCTAGGTCTTTTATGATATTACATCGTTCGAGTACTGTATTTGATGCGACGTAGTCATGATTTACGATATTTTGCTTGCGAGTGTAGGTCATAGCCTTACATTTATCGATGTTCAATTTCAAGTGATTAGCGTCACACCATGAAATTATAGAGTCCAAGTCTCTTTGCAACAAAAGGCAATCGTTCAACGACTCGATGTTACAAAAGAGTTTCATGTCGTCTGCATAAAGTAAAGCTTCGCATTGCAGCAAGTCAGTAATATCGTTTATAAACATTATAAAAAGCAGCGGACCAAGGTTGGACCCCTGTGGTACACCTGACGTAGGAGTTATTATCTTAGACCTAATTCCACGAAATTCAACATACTGCATCCTATCAAGTAGATATGATCTGCAAACATCCAGCAAACCGGGTGCAACTCCCAGTCTTTGTAATTTGCTGAGCAGAATGAAGTGATCAATCTGGTCAAAGGCCTTTTGAAAATCAGTGTAGATTACGTCCACTTGTCCTTGTTTGTCTAGGGCCTCAGATACATATTGTGTAAAGCAGCATAAATTAGTAATTGTGGAACGCTTGCTTACAAATCCATGTTGCACAGTGGAAATATTTTGTAGTGAATAAGAGATGGTATTATATAAAATGGTTTCAAATATTTTTGAGAAATTGCATAATATAGATATTGGTCTATAATTTTCGATATTACTGCGATCGCCCTTTTTAAAAACGGGACAAATCCTTGAGATCTTCCATACACTTGGAAATATATGTTGATGAATGATAGTATTAAATATATGGTGGAGAGGTTGAACAAAAGCCGCGGCACAATCCCGAAGTAGAAAGCTGGGTACGCCATCAGGACCAGTTAATAAATTATCCTTGGATTTCTGCAATGCAGATAATATCTCTTCCTCTGAGATATGAGAAATGCTGATATTTGTTGAGTTGGGAATATCTGAGTTGCGAGGATTTTGCAAACAGTTTGATGCAAGGTAAGTACTGTTGAAAAAATCTGCAAAAGCATTTACAATTTGTGAAGAGGTGTCTAATTCGGAAAGGCCATATTTCATAACACCCGGTATTCTGCTAGTTTTACGTTTAGAATTAATGTAGGACCATAACTTTTTTGGTTCGAGATATAGCTGCTGCTGTACATCAGCAATATAAGATCTGTAAGCATTCTCAATTAAGGCTTTGCAGGTTGAGCGCAAATGTTTAAATTTTTCGGAGTAGTATTCAATTCTGTATTTTTTATAGTTTTTGTGTGCGGTATGCTTATCACGTAAACATTGAATAATATTTCTATCATACCAAGGCGGATAGGATCGCTTAAACGTTCTTTTTGTATATCTTGGTACTGTATCTTGAAATATGCCAAACAAAATTTCATAGAAAGCATCACATATACAGTCAATGTTCTTAGCATTTAAAACAGGTGTCCAATCAACATTCGACAACATATAATACATCAACGGAAAATTAGCCTTACCGAAATTATAGCCATAATTGTCAGAGTCTTCCTTAAAATAGTGTTCATTTAATATCAAGCCATCAAGTGATATGCTTATTGCTGGATGATGTTGATCTTCTGAGACTAGCGGAGACTCTTCCTTTTCAACAGTGCAAATTAGATTGGAGAGTACTAGGTCAAGTAGTCGACCATTTGCGTTAACTACGTTATTATACTGACTGAGATTACAGAAGTTTTGGAAGTTAACAAGTAGAGTTTTAAAGTTATCTACAGAATGCGCATTGTAAAAAGGTACATTAAAATCTCCTACAATAATAAGATTTTTATCTACAAACAAATCACTACGCTCAATAGCTAACAAAAATTCTTGATATTCTTCAAGCGGCAAAGATACAGGAATATAAACAACAATTATATAAAGCTTGAAAAAATTTTTCATTGAGATTTTGCAGCCAACAATATCAATTAAATTAACCGAATTTCTAATATTAGTTAAATCTATCAAACTGCAGTCAAAATTATCCTTTACGGCAATAAGTACACCGCCACCCCTCGAAACATTATGGGCAACAAAATTCCTGTCAAATCTAAAGACGGTGTAATTATTTGGAAAAAGTTCGGTAATTAATACATCATCTCTTAGCCATGTTTCCGATAAACATATAATTTCAAATTGATTTGCTAAAACAGTGTTGTAAAAACTAGAAACTTGAGTATTCAAGCCACGAACGTTCTGATAATAGATGTTTATATTGTACTTGGGCTGATTATCTAGTTTAAAGTAACTATCGTGGGAACGCCCCGAACATATTTAATCTTAATATTTTTTTCACCACGAGCCATTCTTTCGTTGAGCTGCTGTTTCAACTTCTTGTAATTATTTATTTGGCGTGGAGTTTTATCGGATGAGATCGAAATACCTGGAAATCTGGGATTGTCTTTCAATTTGCTGGAGTTTCTAATAACAGTATGAACATCACTCTCGCTCCTCATCACAACTTTCACAGGACGAGACCTCCCGCTCGCAGAGGAGAGCCGACCGATTCTGAAAGAACGAACTCCCGCTGTGTCCAACGATGGAGCGATGGTATTCAGAACTGCTGGCACATCCAAAGTCTGGGTGTCCCCGCTCGAGTCCGCCGGGTTTTCTGGAAGTCCAAATATCACTATATTGAATCTTCTCTTCTGCCGTTCCTCAAGCTCCGCGAGGACCTCCTCGAATTCAATACCCTGATCCTTAGATGATAACTGCTCATGAAATGCATTCTCAATAGATGTCAATTTATCGTTAAACTCCTTTCGCATATCCATCAAGGCACCCGAGAAGTCCGTCCTTAATGACTCTATCAATGATTTAAAATCTTTAAATTGAGACATATTATTGTTGCATGTATTGCAAACAATTCTAATTGCACGCGATTTAGCTCTGGTCATAACAACATCTCCCTCGGTCAAACCAACGCAAGTCGTATGTATTGAGTTTTGGCAACCGTCACAACAAATTGATGAGGACGGAGCCTTAATTAAAGTTGAACAGTTAGCACATGTACTCATTCTGCAGCGAATGTACACAAACAGGTAGCGATTAGGAGATACACAGGGATACACACTTCACGCTGAGGTGCCCTTCACAGCGACTTCAAGAAAAAAAGACAATACACAGGGTAAACTAGGCAACGGATAGGTTAATAATAAGAGAACAGAGGCAATATTCAAAGTACAAAAATTATTTACCAGACTGTATAGAGCAAATATAAATTTAACAGGCATAAATTCAAAAGAAGCGGAAGGAATAAGTGCAGCGCAAAAAGTATTCGTAAGAAAGCTAAGAACAGCGTTACTAGTTGAATACTATTCCATATTGGTTAAAATTCAGCTTAATTATGAACCAATTATTAAGTTAATAGCAGAATGATGTAGAGTACATAAATGCCTACCTGACAGTAGAAAAATTTTATAATAAAACGAATTATAAACCACTAAAAACTTGAGTAAAGCACAGAGCAAAAAGAATTGCAGATAATCGCACTTGTACATATATATATATATATATATATAATGAACACAATGCAGTTTTGCAAGAAGGGATTTGCTTTTGTCCATAGGTATTAACGTAAAGAAAATACGTTTATTCTTCTTGGCAGCGACAGTATGACTTTTGACTTGTTGAAAGATAATGCTTTTAGAAAAGCAACATATTTCTAGAATTTATGTCAAGTTGATAGTATTAGTGGAATATATTATGTCTCGTATCAACATTAAAAATTTTGTTGCACTTAAGCCCACATTTTTGTTTGTACAACATACCCAAATTTATTTTTTGCTATCATTATCTTTCCAGTTCGTGATAAATAACTTTCACCTTTTGCTCTTAAAAATGCAGACTTTGTTTTCTTCCAATTTCTTGGATTCCTGTTCGTTTTTCGGAAGGTTTACTTTATTATTTCAAATATTTTTTGTTTTGCACGACGAATTTTTGTCGTATCCTTTGGGCGATTTGGACTTGTCATTATATCATTATCAGTTTCGAACAGTTTGTCCTAATTTTTAATTTTTCCGTTCTTGCAAATTATGTCTTTAGTTACATCAGAAATTATTATCATTTATACAAAATAAATTATTATAATTTTAACCCAAAATTCGCACAATACAGTGGCTTATTGATTAGGTTGAATATAGAAATATCTCCAATATCTCAAAAATGCGACATACACCTTTATCCACTTACTCGTACTGATAATTGAAAGGAATTTTAGACGTAAGCGTCAGTGTGTACTATTTAACTGGCATCTTCATATTTCTTTTTTTTTTTTAACGTTCACGGGTTATTTACCTGATAGGTGGGTGGTCCGCTTTATTATATTTGATGCGAAACCACACCCTTCGTTTTTACAGATAACCTAACCTGCCCTTTTGATCATCGAGCCACCGGCACCGCGGGGAAATAATCTTTTTGTTCAGTAGCGGTTGGTTTGAGTACTTAGCCAAAGATATCTCCACCACGGTGTTATTTCTCGATCCTTCGGAACAGGTCGCTACTTGTCTAGAGATTGTCAAAATTTCCCTTACTCTCGTAGTCTTTCTTCTTGAGGGCTCCTCTCCGGAACACTTATTGGGGTTTAGTAATTTTAACAAATATATTGCCAAAAACAAACATGAAAATAAAACAAATGAGATACAGTATCCAGGTCTTTTGGAATGCCAAAATGTGGACTTATTCTTCCCGTAATCCAAATACTAAAGTCACACTAATTTTATATAACACAAAGGGACTCGTTCGGACGGTTTTTAACACTTAACACAAAATCACTTCGCGAGGGAAAGCTTTTGCTTCCTGCTCGAGTTTTTCCGAAATTTTGGAGGATTTTACAGAATCACAAAGAAAACAAAAGAATTATTAAATTTAATTTAAAATTTAGTTTCGCCCGGTAACGAAGGGGAACGCGAGCTTTTCAAAAACTGATTCGGACTCCACGAACTCAGAACTGACTAACTCCAACAACAATGTCAGAGTTTTTATAAACTAATGTCCCGCCCGTTCTACTAAGACGGTAACTCGTTCTACTTCTCTCCACAAGAGGGCGCATAAATGCTGTTTTTTGTTATTTCTCTGAACTTCAAATGCTCTTTCGGACGGTATCGTGGGATTTGCTGATCAGCAAAATTAGCTTTAGGTAAACCCGGTGAAGATAAGGATAATACCGAGAATTCATTATCATGTATTAGCGAAATTTGAACAACGTAGAACGTCTTTCACGTGGAAAGAAACTGTTAGCGCAGATCGCACGGTACTTATCAGCAGCAAGTTTCAAGAAGAATTTCGAATTCTTACAAAAGCATTCCTTGATTCTATACTCCTGCTTTCCAATTTTTTACTACACTACCTTAAGTTTTCTCCATTTCTTGGTTTTGTATCTTAATTTTATACAATTACTATTTTTCCTTTCTATAAGAAAAAAAGAAGCCCTGCAATTTGTTGTCCTCCTATTTATATTAGAACTGCTAGTCAGAAGAAGCCAAACACAGAATTCCATTCATATGGACATAGATGGGTGGCGGTCAATCAAAATCAAATTTTCTTGCCGAACGTATTTCTCCTACAAGAAAAACTACGCATTTTAAAAGGAAACGGCTCAAGAAAACAGGATAATCTGAGTTATTTGCAACGAACGTAGGCTATATGTATCTCTAGGGAATTAACGTGAAAGAAATAGATATAAGAAATGTTTTATTGTGGAATATTTCTTAAAGATATTTGTTTGACTTTCAAGTATTATATGAAGATGTTTCCACCTTTGATGTTTGTTCTTTAGAATGCAGCAGTATGTTAATATAACACATCGCAGTAGTCCCAAAAGATGATGATTGTTTACCTTGCTTTCACAACTCTTTAACAACAAAATTGTATCATCTAAATCCCGATTGAAGCTACAACTTCTCAGAATGGAGAGCACAAAGTACCTTCTAATACGCTTGATGAAGTTCCTTAGTCATTAGCTAGGTGTCGTGTTCCGCCAGGTCTATCGTCCTCGTTCATCTTCTCAAAAGAAACTTTATTGATGAAGATTGCCCTGGCGCGTGTGTGTACCGTACATTAAAAGGAGATATTTCCAAAAGGGAAAGGAATTAATAATGGGCTGCTTTTCTCCTTTCGTTCCGTCTCTAATTCTGCGAGGCACGCCAACTTTGGCCTAAGACGGATTAAGCCTTCACTAAACACATGTTCGTGCCGCCGCGTTCCTCTCAGAATTTCATCCGACGGCAAATTACTACGAAATAAATTAAGGGATCCAAGGAGTGGAGAGACACAAAACAAATAGAACATACACAAACGCATCAAGGAAACGTCTTCGCGTAGCGACGCATTCACGACGACTTGAATTCTTACGATGAGTAACACATAGAAATCGAGTGGGCTGTAAACGGATTTTAAGCACAAGAGGTCTTCTTGTGATGTATCCACTAAGGTACATATTGAGCATGGCAGTATCTTAGTTAATAATTGGATTAAAGTCGTGTTACTTTGTTGAAATGCAGAGATAGAATACCTTTTTCAAACATCTTAATTTCTTAAGTCAACCTCGGAACGAGGGAGGAATATTACTCTTGATTTAAAGTTTCATTAAGGTACTTGTTATCACAACAATGATTTATATATAAATATGTGAATAATTGTGTGACTTGTTAAGCAGATTTACTAAATAAAACAGTGATTTTACCAATAAACAGAAGTTACTTATTAACAAAATATCTAAGAGTTCCCAGGAACATAAGTTCTAAAAAGGTGGATTCACTTACTCTAATAGACAATAAAATAAAACATTTTAGCAACAGATCCGGAAATTATTCTTTTAAATTTCTAAATTTACCCAAAATTTATTGGGTCAAGATTTCAAATACCCTGCGGATAGTTTATATTTTATATGTCGATAAAATAGATATCTTTAAAAATCACTTTAGAATAGAATAGAACTTTATTTAGCAATAGCTAATATTAGTACATGTAATTTACATTAATATTTATCTATAACATACTTAATAACTAATCTCTTAAATGTATTTAGATTTTCACTATCTTTTATAAAGCCTGGTAACTCATTGTATAATGCGATACCACCAACAAAAATACTATTAGTTGTTTTTTCCCTATTATATGGTTGTATGAAAAAGTTGTTAGTATTCCTCGTATAATGGTTGTGAATTTCACCAACATATTGTATCCTATTTCCTAAATACTCGGGTACACTACCCAACTTAATTTTATGAATAAAAATTAATGTCCTATAAGTTACTAGCTGGTTAACATTCATGATATTTAACGTATTCAACATAGTGTCTATTGGCGTATATCGGTTACATTTCAAAATTACCCGCATCGCTCTGTTTTGGACTTTTTGTAGTTGTTGTAATTCACCTTTATTCAGCATCCACAAAACAGTTGAACAAAATTGTTTAAGGAAACATTAAATAAGAAAAATCACTAAAATAAACCGTATCGGACTAGACTAAACATGTGTAATTAAGTTTTTTTTTTTTTAAGAATTTATTCATGTTTACCACGCAAAGTATCGTCTCCGTTCGCGCACGCCTCTGCCTCCGAGTTGTGATTTCGGCGCCGACAAAGCCCTCTGCTACGACGCAGCATCGTCCCTCCGAGTTGTGATTTTGGTGCCGGCAAATCTTTCTGGCACGAAACAGCACCGTCCCTGCGAGTCGTGATTTCGGTGCCAGCAAAACTCTCTGGCACATAGCGGCACCGTCCCTCGGAGTTGTGATTTCGGTGCCGGCAAAACTCTCTGGCACGAAGCAGCACCGTTCCTCGAAGTTGTGATTTCGGTGCCGGCAAAGTCCTTGAGCGCCCCGTCGCAACTAGGACTTTAAAACCGCCCGCTTACATTTGACCTGGTTCGGTATACTACTCGCTTTATTTAAATTGTTGGAATTCAGTGATTATCATTTCGCGGCTAAATTCAAAAGCGGTCCGACGTTCGCAAATATTTATTTACACTTACTCATACGATTGTATATATTTGTTTATTTTTGTCACTCACCTGTTTTTCTGTCATTTAGCGGTTCTCATTGTCATTTGCACCTATTTTTAAGAAATAAATTCTTGATTAAATCCACGTTTTAACTGTTTAAATTGTTGCGTACACCCTGATCAGAACCCTGGGTACCCCGCACTTACACGCACAGCTACTGTTATGGGGTAAAACTATATTATTGTAATGACAAGCGCAACCACTGACCGATTCTACGCTCGGCATGAAGCAAAATCACGCGTGAAAGTTTAGTGTACAGGGATCGTCGTAAAAGCAAAGAGGCTAAAAGGTAATCATTAGCGAACCTTTAAGAGTAAAGTAAGATCAAATTTGAAAATAAGTAAGCAAGTAAAATAGTCGTTACATACACTACTAGCATTTACTGGCAACCTCATTCACCAAATTATCGTGTTTATTGAGATTTGGACAATCTATACATATATAGTATAACCTCCCAGACCTCCTTTTCTGAAGAGTCGTGAAAATAACATTTCTATTGCTCATTATTTTGTTTAAATGTGACATGAAAATTAATTTGGTGACTCCTGTTCAGTGTGACATTGGTGCAGAATTTTAACAGTGAGATTTCACTTCTTCTTTTTTAAATGTTAGAAGCCGCTTTTTCTCTGTAAAGAACTCGCCTTCGCTGTCACGTTTGTTGTTAGGGTTTATTATACGATTCACTTTTTTCTTTGGCTGATACTAGCAATAAATTTTTAACGTGCGACAAAAGGAAAAACGAACATTTACCTTACTCTTGCTCTCCGTTGCACCATTCCCTTTGGCGCCTTCTCTCCACTTCACTCGAGAGCAGATAAGTATGAATAGGAGACCAGGGCGACAAAAAGACTCCTACACGGGACGTAAAATATGGCCGCACGCTATACCGGGGGCGCACTCCGTATAACTCGATAATGTGAACTTAACCGAGGATCCCCGTCTGAGGTCGAAGTAGGCCATAACTCTTACGCTTACGAATCCCGCGCTCGAGTTTCACTGTTTGCAGATAAAATCTCCGTGAAATATGTCTTATTAAATTTGTATTTACCCTCAAATTCATATAAATTTTCCTCGAGTTCGAGTTTGGAGGGACGTTCGATAATCTGCAGCGTAGTGGAGCTCGGAATTTCGGACGATCTAGTATGCATATGCCCACAATTTTTCTCGGGAAGTATAATGGGCCATCGTACATCCAATATTTATCCTATCAGCACGGTTCCATCGCAACATTAAAGTAAATTTTCGAAAAGTATCGATCCCAAGGCACTGTCCGACTGACATAAAAAATTGAAAGTACCAACAAGGAGAAGCATAAATATCAAGCAAAATTATTATGATGGTAAGAGCCGAAATTGCGTCAATGTTTTCATTTCAATTCATCCTAATATTATCAGCTGTGACATCTATTATGTTCCCACTGCGATCCCCGAAAATTTGATAGTACAAAACTAACCAACTACCAATTTAGTTTTGATAACTGACTCCCGTATTTGCAGCCCGTAAAAGCTAAAGGCGAATGATTAGTTCTGCTCGAACAAACTTTAGTTAACTACGCAAATTTCAAGGTGCAGTGATCAAATTGACACATTAGAATTTTAGGTCTGGAATAAGTTGTAGTATGCTGTAACGCCAACAAATATTTTATTTTATTTACACATGCTCTCTTTCCCACTTGTAATAATAGAAGTCACGATATAAGTTACACTCTTTAACAATAACTATAAATATAATATCTATAAACATAATTAAGGGTGCAAACGGAGAGACTTGTCGAGTCGATCATTGCAAAAGTTGCGTCAGCCTGTAATCCAACTTTGTCTAAATTGGCCGCTCATAAACATTCGGCGTACTGGTGGACGCCAGAAATTGCTGAGCAGCGCGCACGACCATAAATCAGGAGGTGGCCAATGCGAGAACTGTGGAATACAGATATGCAAGAAAAATGAGGCGTGCGATAAATCAAAGCAAAGCACGTTTCTGGAAGCAGATGAGTGCGAATGTGGTTCCAAACCTTGATGACTTGGACATAAGGTCACCCGTAGACTCGGAGCCATGAGGCCGCCGGCGATTCTGGATGTCGTTAGGATGTAACGTATTATGCAAGTGCAAGTTGATTTTACACCATTGAATGAAAATGAACTGAAGATAAGAGATAAGATCTCAAATGAAGTTTTTAAAATGGTTTTTAAGCCTCGACCGGACTTATTATTGGATATGTTTAATGAGTGTTTGGCGGCATACTCGAAGCCAATTTTGATTTCGACAAGTCATATCGACCGCTAATGCACTACGATAAGTTTCGGAAGTCATAATTAGAGTAGAGCGTCATAACAATTTTTCGAGTAGTTTAGCTGTCCTTCTTGTGGCAATTGATGTGAAAATGCTTTTTATTCGGGTAGATGGTTTGATATTCGGTAGGCGCTAGAGAATTAGTTTCGTATACTGCAATGTATTTTACGACTCCTGAAATGCTACTTACGGGATCGCTCGATATACAACACAAATGAGGGTCAAAGGAGCTATAAGGGGACATTCGGTATTTTCCAGGGAACCATCTTGCGGTCAGACCTTCCGAGCGTTCTATATTACGGGCTCCTGATGACTGAAATGCCTGAGGAGATAATGTTGGCCGAGCTGATGGCAACGTGTTGCTCATCATTGCACGAGATGTTGAGCTGGTCCAATTGAAACTAAATCTGCCAATGAAAAGGTTGAAAGGTCGATTCTTAGATGGAAGAACATGATTTAACATTGGCGCAAAATAAAACAGATTCTCTTTAAGAAGAGAATCAAGAACATCATAGCCCGGCGAGTTGGGAAAGTGAAAGTAACAACGAGCTCTGTGGTTGAATACCTTGGTAATATCATAAGATACCCAAATGATTTTTCGCCTGAGATTCTCCGTACTGAAGCCAAAGCAACGAAAATGACTGCTGACCTAAGTACATTAATGACCAACACTAGAAGTTCTCTTTTCAGCAGAAGGAGATTATTGATGACTGCTGTGACATCAGTGCTGGATCAGAGATGTGGGCGGACGTGCTTGGTAAACAGTTATATCGAAAGAGGCTAGCTCGAGGGCTGCGCGGTAGGTGATTTCAGCTTGCTGTACCGCTTCGAAATTTGCTCTTCTGGTGGTTGAAGGAATTATCCCTATGGCTCTGCTTGCCATCGAGTGTTCCTCAAGAGGGGTAATTTCGAAAACGGTAGGATAGCTATCGAAAGAGATACCGCACGGGCGAGATGGCAGCTATTGTGGCAAGAGGATAAAAGTGCAGATTGGAGTCGCAATATTAATTCCGCACATCCGTATCTGGATTTTGAGATAGCATGGCAAAATGGGCTTTTTCCTTGCTCAATTCTGAACTTACCATGGATACTTCAAATCTTATATTCATTGAACAGGTAAGATACAATTTGGAATATGCCTATACCACCATAGAGAAAGATATGACTTTCAGCTCATTCTCTTTAGCTGCCATGGATGGGCGGAATGGAGAAGTAATCTTGAGGTAGAGATTGGAGAAATTTCGCTAGAATAAATTGCACAAAAAAGTATAAGAGCGATGACACCTGAACTAGTGTAACAGTGTATGTCTATTCATTGCGAGAGCAATAGACATCTATTCGAACCAGACCCAATTTGAAGTGCTGTGGTAAGTGGTGCCAGTCTAGTGTTCTGGGAGAACAAAGAGATGCTTTAGCTGGTAGTCATCTTTGAGCAAATCCATCTTGTAGCGCGTAAATGCATTTATACTTATTGTTGCAGGGAAACAATTGCGTTCTTCAGGCTCAGTCAGGTGAAAACGTCGTGGAAGACTGCTATTCAAAATCCCGGGATAAAACCAACTATATATCGATATAACGGTACGTCTTCTTTAGGATAGCCAAATTGTTCAAAATAACTCTAGCAAAATGATCGGCAGAAAAATCTTGAGTACCAAAAATCACACAGAAGTGTTATGCCATTCGGTAAATGGGTGGTACACCACAATTGCGTGTTTGGATGATTTCCCGATATGGGCCCACAATAAATTCTCTTCCGTAGATGCTCTTTCGAGGTGCCCCGCCATCGAACTATATAATAATAATAATAATAATAATAATAAAGTTTATTGGCTTCATAATACAATACAGTTAAAACAAAAAAGGTAGTAAAAATAACTAACAAGAATCTAATGAAAGCCAAAAAGACTAAATCGCTGCAGTACATGTAATTTTGGCTGGCGGATTGGTGGGTCCTCCAGTAATCTTGGTGTAAACATAATTTAAAATTTAAACCCATGTTGACGCATGTACGAATCCTACTATTATTTTTACATTTAAATCTTTTACCGAAACTGCGGAGGTTAGACCTTTGTACGCAGCCATGCTGAACTGCACATATGCACATTTATATGACTGCGAAGGTGTTGTAGGTGGTTATCGAAATAATTACTAAAGAAAATATAGCTTTCCATAAAAATAAAAAATTGAAACTAGTTCCGGGAATGTGTAATAACCTCTTTCCTTAATTCTTTATCTCTGGTAGTTTTCATTCCGCCGACTTTCCGAGAATTAAATCAATACACTGATTGATTTAAATTGAAAATTGTTACGAAGAGGAAATAGTGCTGTTTTTTTTTAATTTGAATAACACTTTGTACATACATATTACTGATTTGTCTTTCAATTTTCCGGAATATGGAACTGGATTCGTTTGCTTAACCAATAAATAGAACAACTAGTAGAACCCCCAACTTCCCGTTTAACTCTGATCCATAGTGTTTTAAGCACGCGCCACTACAACGAACGTCAAGCGAGTAAGAACCCATTTTCGGTATTGACCCAACTCATTCGCAAGAAAGTACTCGTAGTCCCAATATAACGACCGAAGAATGCAAATTGACCATAAAACCAGAAATATGAGCACCGGCTCGCCATGGCAGCGTACGGCTCATTTATTTCGTTTGTTTGCCATCATGTAGGTGGAAATGTTTTTCGGGCGAAATTAAATTTTATATTTATCGGGCAGATATTCAAATTAGGAGATTATTTTATCTTTTTTTTGCGTCTGTAACGCTCGATTGCGAGAGGGAGCTATTATCTCTTACGTAGTGTGCGCCGGGTATTCCGTTGGGGAAATCGAGAATGGAAATTTGTTGTGTTAGAATGAAATTCGAATATCGAAAGTGCTTTTGGAGGATTATACTCTGTTGAACGATCAAATGTATATGAGATATATTGGGGAAAATCGCTAAAGTTTATATATAATGTATTAGGTACATATGTAAAATAATACGCTTTCATAAAGCTTTGAAAAACCTTAGAATGTGATTAGCTTTAGCTTGTATGTCGTCGGTTGAGTAATTTAATATCTTCTGCATAGCAATAAAAAAGAGTAGCAAAAATATACTTTAAAACATTACATCACATAAATTCTTAAATCAATATTAAATTTCATTTACCCCTAAATAAGCATAACAATTGAAGACAGAATGGATAAAGGACTTATATAACAAAAATTGAATTTCCAGAAAATTGAAATCGCGTGTTCTCTGTTATATGCAATTAATAGAACATAAAGCTTTCGTTGATACAAATACCTTGCAAAATAATTAGTTTCTTTGTATTTTAATGTAATTTTATATTCACTGGTTGTTTGTCGTTCCAATAGTATTTGACCCCAGAATTGTAGCTGTTTGTATGAGTGCGGAATATCCAGGGTTCTGTTCAAGGTGTGCGCAGCCATTAAACGACTTGAAAGTGTGTTTTTAATTAAATAAAGTAGGCGCAACTGACAACGAGAGCTGTACAACGACAAAAAAATCGACGAATGACTAAAACACATGTATGTATAATCGTAAATATAAACAAATTTTTGCCGCATGTTGAACCGCTTTTAGATTTAGTCTGGAAATGTGAATTACCCAATTTAGACAATAAAATAAAACGAGTAAAAATTATATACTGAACCAGATCAAAAATACACGGGCGGTGCAAGTTGGTACGTTGGTGTCGTGCTAGAGAGCCGGTACAGAAATCACAGCCCGAAGGGTAGTGCTGCGTCGTGCGAGGGAGCTTTGCCGGCACCGAAATCACAGCTCGGCGGGTCGGGACAGTCTGCGTCGTGCCGGTAGCTTTATTGGCAATTAATGATACATTAATTATCAGCGTGAAATTGAAGCTGAAATGAATTTTCCCACAAAATAGCAGGTTACAAGCCCACAAGAGTAGAAGTATAAATCACCCCCGATATCTTTGCAGCTCTAGTGCAAGATATGACAATATTATTTAAATATATATGTGAGGTTACGAATTTAATCTTTTTTGTAAAGTGTGAAAAGAATTAGGTACATTTAGTTTTTTCTAAATTCAAGGAAAGACCGTTTGCACGGCACCAATTGTACATTTTACTTATCATGATTTCAGCGGCACGAGCACTATCCTTTTTATTAGTAACATTAAGTAAAGTTGTGTCATCTGCATAACAAACAACATTATAATCGCACAAAAAACTGACAACATTATCCAAAAACAACGAAAATAGAGTCAGCCCTAAAACTGATCTTCGAGGCAGGCCATTGCAGTTGGGTATGAGTGAAGACGGACTTCTATAGTATATTGTTAATTGTTATCTCCACAAATTGTATTTTGCTCAGAAAAGATTTTAACCAGTCGCTAACTTTACACCGTAATCCAATGGAATTCAGTTATTAAGTAATAACTAATAATTGACGCAATCGAAAGCTTTCGATAAGTCACAGTAATTTCTTTTCGATGTTATTTATTATAGGACTGTGTATGTCTAAAAAAGCAGAAATTGTTGATTTTCCGACTCTAAATCCATGTTGCGATTGAGATAACAAATTATTTTTTTCTAAGAAACTGTCGATTCTTTTTAACATGGCATATTCGCTTAATTTTGTCAACTATAAGCAATTCTAAAAGATATAGTATAGTATAGACTCGTAAATACTGTACCTATTCCCTTTGGGCTATTCTCTAATTGGACTGCATCGATCGTCTTAACTTTGTCAAATATCTGCTTCCAACGTTCTTACGACGAACTTGGGTAGGTTTCTTTCCAATTTAGTTTTCCTACAGGCGTTCTTATATATTAATTAGGTACTTGCGAAATGAGAGATGAGTTCAAAAGCATCTCACTTTCCTAAGTTTTGTCGCAGCGTTTCGGAAACTAAACTCCTTCGCCTTGATAGTTTTTCCTACCATACAAAATAAAAAAAATCCGCACTATAAATTTCTCCGCACTACTCTTTCCTGGTGGAGTTTAAAGCTCGGCGCTATTTTTACAAGTTGCCTTTAATGTGCAGGAGTAGCAATAGTATATAGGATGGTGCTCACTTCGACCGTGAATTTAATGCTTTTCGTTATTGTGCCATTAATGCCGAGCATTCATTTCGCGCCCTGTTTGAAAATCCTCGAATTGAGTTTTATGTTTTTTTTATGTGTTCGATTGTCGCAGGTAGCTGGGTTCTTACCTCTGTTAAAATCGACGGACCGTTGCTCTTTATTATGTTATTTCAGCAATAGTTCAAATAGTTTTTCCGAAGATGGGCAGTCAGTGTTTGATCCAATAGAATAGAATAGAATATTTATTTAATAACACGAAATTTGTGAGATTTACACTTTATTAGTCGGATGTTAAATTGACAGCTGTTTCGCCGTACAACGGCTTCGTCAGGAAATATACAATACTATAAACTAAAACTACACATGCGCACAGCCTCGTAGTTTTACAAACAACCGTTACAAAACATCAGTATTTAAAAAAGTGCCTACGGTTTTTGGCTCTACACAAACATAATTAAAATCAAAACTGGTAATAACAAATTTAAATTTTTAGAAACATTTACATTTGAAGTCTATAAGAGGAATAAATTTAATAATGGAGAATGATTAAGGTCTAATTTATCATTAAGTAAATCATCTGAAAATTTAAATTTATTAATTTCAACTGCTTCTAATAAATCTAATTTTTTACTCTTGTTTTCTACATGAAGAATTTTAAAATTATTATTAAAACTATGGTTTTCTCTAATTAAATGATTGGAATACGACGAATCATTTTTTTTATATTTAAATGAGTACAAATGCTCTGAAATACGTTTTTTGATTACCAGTTTTGATTTTAATTATGTTTGTGTAGAGCCAAAAACCGTAGGCACATTTTTTAAATACTGATGTTTCGTAACGGTTGTTTGTAAAAATAGGAGGCTGTGCGCATGTGTAGTTTTAGTTTATAGTATTGTATATTTTCTGACGAAGCCGTTGTACGGCGAAACAGCTGTCAATTTAACATCCGACTAATAAAGTGTAAATCTCACAAATTTCGTGTTATTAATTAATATGGATTCACATCAAGTAAACGCCGAATCTATTAGAATATTTATTATAGACTATGCCCCATACGTGGCATTATCAACGTCATGTTACAAAAATAATAAAATCATAAATATGTATAAAATCAACACATAAATTCCATTGGCAAATATTACAAACAAACATACGCATAAATAAATAAAAAAGAAACAAAAGAACCAATTAGTATTTTCAAAATACATGTCACTTAAAATTAAAAGTGTTAAGAAACTCTTCAATGTTGTAACACTCCCGATCTAGCAAAATATTTTTTATTTTTAGCTTGAATAGTTTGGTGTTAAGACTCTTCATTCAGGCATGCGATTATAGAGCTTTATTACTAGATAGTTAAAAGGTGTTTGGGCTCTGTTCAGTCTGTGGTAAGGGACCACGTACTCGTACCTAGTGCGGGTGTTGTCTGCATGCAGGTGAGATATATTTGTGTTTTTGTTGTGCACGTACGCAACACACTCGAGAATATACAGTGATGAGATGGTAAGTCTCCTGCCCTGTTTAAACAACGTTCAACATGATATTCTAGAAGTAACGTTAGTTCTAATTGAGGTTCTAGTTGTTTTCCTTTGTTTCACGAATACTTTATGGGTGTGCATAGAATGATCCCATATCAATATACCATAAGCTGTACCTCAATCATCCTCTGTATTGCGTACAAAACGACAGTTGCCTTGTCAGACCCTCCACGTCCTATAGCACAAGTCACCGGATATATAGAGTCCCAGGAAGTATACCGTTTCTCTTTGTAAGGAATAGTTTAGAGTAACATTTTGTATTTCTTCGTGGTTTAAGCGTAATCGATTGCTTCTAAACCGTTCGTCCGCTTCCCTAAATGCCAATTCCGCTGCTTGTTCCAGATTCACAACATTACCTTGCCCCGTTAACAATGTCGTGTGATCGGCGAACAAGCACTCTGGTTCATACTGTATATTGCTTGGCAAGGCGCGAGCAAACTGTCCGAGTTTGTAGAATCCCCAAAGAAGAACTTAGTTACGAGTAATTTATCAGCAAGTACGGGAAATACCACAGAGCACGTCGCGACATAACGACGGAGATTCAAGAGGGGGATTGTCACCATATTTAAGAAGCTTGGTGGTGTGCACGATCTCCGAAACTAAGGCCAGTAAGGTGTATGGCCCTTTTGCGTGGGCGTCGATATCACCGCCAAACTTAAAGTCCCTCGAGGCACTTCAAAACAGGAGATTCAGGCTAATCTAGGAGCCCCTTGGTTCGTTCGGAACGAGCAGATTCATCGAGACCTGTAAATTCCACTCCTACGAGACTTTCTTAAGCGGACTCTGCCCGCTGCCTGGGCTCGAGCCCAAGACAGCGAAAACCTCTGTGTTCAGGCGGTCGTCGTTCCTCAGGATCGTCCACCTCCTCTCACTCGAATCAGACGTCCAGCTGGTTTCATTGAATAACAGCTTACGCCTAGTGCCGTGATGACCGCTTTCTTTTCACCAAACGAGATGCAATTATTCAAATAATTTATTTTTCGATACAAAGATGATGATCCAACCCCCGATTAGAGTAATATAATTATTAAATTTTTTTCCAACACACCCCGCGGCTTGATCGCGTCGCTCTATTAGAGATGAAAAGAGATGTTGCCCACCCTAGATGAGAAGTTCTGATCTTCGGCGATCTTCGATGCCCGGACATTGAGTTCGGCAAGAAACTATACTTGCCGGGAAAGAAATGGCCTTTGTTTGTCTGATGACCAAAGAGACCTCCATTGGTAAGCCGAGTTACCGATCGTTGTGGGACAGCCTGATAAGTTTAAGGGGGGAGCTATTAGCCCTGGGGATCAATAAGATCAGAGTACCAAAATTAGGCTGTGGTTTGGATGGCTTGAATTGGAGGCCATGAGAAGCATGTTCGAAGAAATTGGCCAGAAAATACAGAAATAGAATTCCTTGTGTGTTGCTGCAACCTGCGGTTAGCAGAAGCAAGCCGACGAACGGTCGTGTGTTATTTCTTGCAGAGCTCGTTCTGTAGAAAAGGGGAGAGATGTCCGTACCTTCACTGAGGCGGTAGTTCCTGTTCATAGATCTATGGAAGCGGAAGTGTTACGAGCGCCAGTTTACTTTGTGCGCTTACAGATGGCGCCAACGGTCAATGGATCGAGTAACAAAGTTCACATTCGGAATGATTATCTATAAACAACTCGTAAATATAAGAATCCAAATGAATGCGAGAGGCGAGATGACTCGAAAATATTCTAGAAGTGGTCGCGCGGTATTTAAATACGACGAGGCGATTAGTCAGTTGTAATGAAGCAGCGATATTGGTCAAATCGAAGCGAGGAATACGGTGAATTGCAAGCGGAAAGGTAAGTTTAAATAAATACACAGTGAAAGTAAATAAGTGAATAGTTATTTATAACAAAAATCCCAAAAGAAAGGTGAAAAATCCCTTACCACAAAATTAGATAACAAATCTAAATACGTATTTCGGCAACCAAGTTGCCATCTTCAGTAGAAACAAGTGAAGAGCAGTGTTAAACATAGTGTTTTCGGCTAAGGTAAACTTGTGTTATTCCACTAGTGATTTGGTGAAGAGCATATCTTCCAAGGTTTACCTTAGCCGAAAACACTATGTTTAACACTGCTCTTCACTTGTTTTTACTGAAGATGGCAACTTAGTTGCCGAAATACGTATTTAGATTTGTTATCTAATTTTGTGGTAAAGGATTTTTCACCTTTCTTTTGGGATTTTTGTTATAGTTTTCAAGCCACAGTCTCCACCCAACACAGAATAGTTATTTAGTTAAATTTTATTAATAATTAGTGATTAATTAGTTTGTGTTTTATTTGACTTTGTTTAATTTTTAAATCGACTTTAACTATGCAAATGAATTAATTTCGTTTAATATATCGCCGGTGTTATTTCTTTGGACTTTTGGACGACAGGGTTTTAATCAGCGAAAAACGTTACAATATTTTATGATACAGTTTCTTCTGTATGTTTTAGAAGTAGGTGCCTTCTAATCGGTATAAATTGGACAATTCCTTGTCTATACATATATAATAAAATGATATGAAACTTTACTGAATTTAAGAGAGAATTATGTAGAGAATATACAATAAGCCGCACTGATTGAGAGAATATTGTTTGGAATTGTAATACTAATTTAAAATAAATAAAACTAGAAGTACAATTGGATCAAGTTTATATATGTAAATTTGGAAGATTATCTTTAATACTGGCTCATTAGAAACCTATTACTGCTATTAAACAGGTTCATATTACCAATTTAATTTAATTAAGCACTGTAATGCATCTTTTCATGCCCGTAATTACTGACGAAAGGTTATTCTTTTGCTAGATCTCCTCCGCACTCCGAAATCTACATATTTTGCATAACTTACATTAACGTACACTGACTGCACACTATGCTATTGTTGTGTAATTAGTGCCGTGCGTGAAAACTTTTGTTCCTGATTAAAATTTGTTTTTAATTAAAACTTGAATTAACGACATATCCCAGTTGGCTGACTGGTTCCATCTCCGTACTGCAACTACACGTACCACCTTAATAATACTGTAACGCCAAGTTCGCCCTGTACGCATCCGGTCGTTAAAATAGTACAAATAGTTACCGAGAAAGTTTCAATTGTCTTTGTAAAGTTGGGAAAGGAAAGCGTCTCTTTGCACGATCGCAATTTGTCTCAACGCTAAAATTTATAATACCGCCGCTGTGTTCTTAAGTACGACGTGATGTTAAATTCGAGAGCCTCATTTCCCGAAAATATTTTATCGTAGTGGATATAAATTATTAATTAAATTCGCTTGAAGATTAACTAACTTTCTATATAAAAGTAAATTTAAATGACTTCCGCATTTAATTGAAACATCCCCATCTAATTCAGACATTACAGATAGATAAGCGAACCGACGTAGGCCTGTCTCGGGCAATAATACGATATGAGAGATGAGGATTCAGCTTCGAACCTTTGGAAAATTAAATCATCTAGAGCGATGGACGCCCAGAACAACGGAATATGTTGTTTTAGGGTTAGATGAGATAATAAGATAATCGGGTTTCTAGAGGAAGGAGTGGTCTTGCTCGTTCTCCTTCTCTACCACGCTCGGTAAAACAAACGAGGTTTAATACGATTATTGAGATAAAGGGTGAAATATTGCTTATTGTGGTGAAAAACGTATCCATAACGGTATGTTCCGAGACAATGATACCCCAATGGTATTTTCTTACCGGAAAGGTTGCCCTCCATATATCATTTTATAGAACGTGAATGTTATGTTTTGGTATTTTCATGGTAGGAGACCAAAATTATTTAGCTACTGTAATAGAAGAGACCTTATTGTATTATACAATGTGATTGATTTTATGTGTCCAAGTATATAATTCATTAACTGCGAGATATAGAAACAGCATTTATTAAACCAAATACTGTACATTAAATGATTAATAATACTACATAGTAGCAGTAGAAAATGATACAAAAACAAGAGTGTCACAAAACAAGTATATTTTTAAATGAGATAGTGGATTATTTTTAGGTCTTAATAAAATAAACAAATTATGTTTTAAAGTTTCATTTTACGTTATTCTATCTACGTACGTTAATGTTTAACGCTATCTTACAATTTTAAGATGTTCTGTGGTTAATGTTGTAACGACGCTTTTTTCCGGGTTTCTGGTTCGGTGCTGATGGTATTTACCGCTTTAATCCCTTGCTTATGGACTTTCAATTACTTACTTGCAACGTTTATTTCTGTAGTGTGTAACAGGCGTAAACGACATGGAAAATATACAGCACAAAAAAAAACAATTGTAAGCATATCTAAATATGCACAGTTATGAATTGTCTGTATTACGCCAGTCAGCTTTGCCAGCGCTGCGATCAGACCGGGAATAAGAGCCTCGACGCATATCAGAAGCGTTGCCGACACAACAGTCAGAGCGGACGGAAAAATTGTCTGTGTTACGCCAGTGAACATTGCAAGCGCCACAATCACACAGGGAATAAGAAGCTCGACTGTATCAGAAGCTTTGCCGACACAACAATCAGAGCGGGCTGGTATGGAGTCGGGATATCTCTCTGCCTACTTGTGCTAAGCGCGCGGTTTAAATAAAATTTATTAACCAAATAAAAATTCGATGAAATAGAATAGCATGCGGTAGCAACGCTGCCACCCATTTGAAAATCAATCAAAATAAAAGGAATTAATAATTAATTCAAAATAAACTTAAAACTGGACACTATAATGGATTTTCCCATGGAACAGCATGTTACAAAGTTATTAAATCGACAAAAAAAAGTAAAGTCAACTCGTAAGCAAACACACAAGTAATACTAATGTAACAAACAGTAAGTTAAACTCTGCTTTGCTCGAAGTGTCCACCATGATTCTGAACACAGAGTTACGCTCTTCTTAATAAATTTCTACCCGCTTTTCGTGATATCTGAGGAGTTAGTTTCCTATAAGCCTGTGTAATTTAATTTATTCAAGTTTCTACTCCTACTATTTAATTAGCAAGCATTTAATGTACAGTAATAAATGATTTTTTTTCTACCTCTCGTAATCAAATATTATATATTAGACACATACTGTATACAGTGTATTTCAGTATAGGGTACACATACGTACAAAAGGTATAATGAGCTAAACATTTTTGAATTTCATTTTATGATTGTTGAATTAAGCTCTACTTCATTTTCTTTTACTAGTCTTCCATTTTGTTATCAAGCAAAATCATTTTACCCTATAGGATTTAAGATCAATCTTTAAAAAGAACTGTAAAATTTCTTTTGAAAAAATTCAGACACATATTTAGTTCTATCCCTCAATTGCTGTAATAAGGCATAGAATTCTTTTTCTCTGTTCTTTTATTCACATTATTGTCAAGTAAGTACCCAACTTCAATTTGCAATTAAACAAAGATTTGTAACTATGTTGAATATTTTATCTGAATCTTATATCTGTTCGCTCATACTAACAACTTCAGTTTACTTTGGAACGAGAAGCAAAAGTTTTACTTTATTCTAACATATTACGAAACACCTTCCCCATAGTAATCTTGCGAAATTGAGAAAATAAAACCCAAGTTACCGACATTAAATTATATATGAGGTCACTACTTTCTTTCTCTGACATTACAGTCGATTTAAAATTCTATGAGTTTCACACTTCAACCAAGTTCTGCAGTTTCCGAACTTTTATTGCTTTATATCTATATTTTAAACGGATGAAACTTTGCCTTAGCGTATGGAAACAATTATTATGCACGAAGTTTCTATCTACAAAAGACTGCCAGAAAAAAAAAGCAGAGAAAAGAGTTGTTGAGTTGTGTTGAATGGTGGAAATTTCTCTAAATACTGTAAATTTCCATTGTGGTAAATATGGAGTTAAAAATTTTCTTTGGGGATAAGTACGTGACTTTTGCTATATTATTATTGCTATAATTTCCGTTAATATCATGAATCAGATGCGCATTCTCAATTTAAATCTTTACTAAAGAAATTTCCAAAAACAATTGAAACATTCAATTTTAGGTTTAGATCAATAATCAAGTAACACTAAACTGTTATTCCTTTTAGTAGATTTTTGTGAAGCATATTTTATATATCTATTTCTTATTTATACTTGACAGATTTAGTGTTCTTCCATTGTACCAGTGCGCGATTATCTGGAATTTAGTTTCAAGATTATAGCCATAATGCTATTCAAGTTGTAAGATTTCCATTACCCTTAAACCTAATGTTCAATTTTAAATTGAAAGCTTACGAGCACTCTAAATGAGAATAATGTCTTCTTAATCTGTCAATAATGTAGCAGAGAAGGTAAAGTGCATCATTTTTAAACTTGTGCTTCAAGCAAAAACGCGAATAACCAGTTTTTGAGGTAATAGTTCGAAAAACTCCAAAATCTAGCACTCTGATATTTATTGGGATAAACACTACTCTACTGTAGGATGAATTTTATATTACCTCAACTGTTGCTCACTACTTCGGCCACAGAGTTTTTTGGGTTTTTATGTAAGCGCTTGCATAAGCAACGCCATAATATTATTGGCGAAAAAAGTCGGTTTCATAAATGTGTATCCACAATTATTTGTCTTACTTGTTTTGTAAGCATTCGTTTTTCCACTGGATACTTATTAAAGAATCAAAACCACTTTTTCTTAAATATAAGGTTAGAACCTCATGCAATTGTGTATGCTACACAAAATTTTCTCTTGCGGCTAGTTCATCTTCCGCTATCCTCAAAGACTACTCTTGTTAATTTAAGCCAACTCTTTCTGCACTAATAGAAACGATTATTTAAGCCAAGGAAATAATTTTTTTAAGTATATTTCTTTGGTCCAAAGCACTAATGTTTACACTCAAAAAACCTGATGGGAAATATTTATCCTTCTGATTATTGAAAATAAAGCATGCTCGGTCACTTTGAAAGAATTTATCATTAAATCAAAACGACCTTTGCCCATGAAACAAATCTCATAATGGCTTTACACGTAGAAGAAGCCTATTTGCTTACCATCAAAGAAAGATTTACTTTGATTAAAAAACGAACAAGGACAAAACAATATGGAATTATGTAATTCACCAATTTGGTTTAAAAGTCACTACTACACAATCTTAGTCACTAATTAGTAAACAGAGATGGCAGCACAGGATACTCATACACCTTCCGAATACCCAATAAAGCCTGTAATCCTGATGATTTCTTTATGCCTTTTACATCATACCGTTCTGTACATGAAGGAAACGATGCACCAAAAAATTAACAGCAGTTAGTTTATGCCTCCATGAATGATTAGAGTCTTCTGATATAAATTTATTAGTTCTAGTGCGTTTCCTACATACATCGTTGTCTAATTTATTATTTTTATTCTTATCACTAACATGTCGGAGAAAACATTTCTATTGTTTGTTTGCTCTTCATAGGTAAATTTAATACAGTGAAAGATTTAACCTTTCAAGAAAATCAGCATTGAGTATTTACTAGTGGAAAATAATACTTTGCATCAAACATATTTTTTTCCAAATCAATAGCATCTTTCACTGACGAAAAGGCAATTGGTAACTACTTCTCTGCTTTTATATTGGTATGAAAAAAGCTATGGCGAAATTTTTCATATACGTTGGACAAACTAAAAGATCAATTAAAACTAACAATAAAGTGCTTGTCTTAAAGTGATAAAGATTTCCAGACTTTCCATACCTTCCGTTTTCTTCTTTCGGAATTACCAAATTGCAAGTTAGAAAGTTCATCAACAAATCATTCATCAACACAGTAAGTCTAAAGGGCGGTAGCAAAAACCGCCTAGACAACGCTTAGGGATTTTAACTCGCGACCACATGACTGATAGCCAAGCGTGCAAGTCACTAGACCATTAGCCGAGCAAAAAAAAGAACAAATACCTTAATTTACTTAAAACCTATTGAGTGAAAACACTAGAGTGTCAAGGATCCTTTCTCCTTTTGTACTTCCTTAAAAAAATCCAGGCATGTTTGTTTGCGTCAAAATTGGACTTTCGCCTGATTTTCAAATGTATTCATTACATTTTCTACACTATGATAAATTTTATACACTTCTTAGCCTATAGCAAAACAGATTATCTTGTACTGCCAGGAAAACTAAATGAACATGTTAACTATATACGATGGTAAAATGTTACCAGAAGATGTATTTACACACTTTGATCTGTTAGGCATATATATGGGCTGAGCCCTCATGTTCCAAGAGGAAATTGCGGCAACCCCTAAATTAGAAACACAAGAGTTAGATTTAAATAAGACGCGTATTTCTCGATGTTAATTACCGAGAGCACTTTGTACTAATTAACAGTCATATTAAACGTTTAACGCATACCCCGTTAGCGACTGTGACATTCGTTCAACACCTCCGCGTGCCTGCGGAATATCGTTTCGAGTCACGCCGTTTGAGTAATCCTGCCACTTCAAGCGGCGTAAATGTCACTTATTGTTAGTCAGAAACGAACTCGCATCCCTTATTCTAGAAACCTTGTTTCGGCACCCTTTTCCCATCCCCATTAGCGCGTGCTGTTTCGCTTTTACCGCCTTCGTTTATAAATTGTATGAATTTACACTGAAACTTACTTGCCTGCCGAGTCGAGCTTTAACAACAACTCTAAAGTGGTGAGACTGAAAGGAGAATCGAGAGGGCTGATAAAAAATGATGATAGGGTTTTAAATTTTATAAACGTAAAATTCCTTTAGCGAAAGTTAATGTTTACCAAAATCCCCTTAGAAGTTAATGGATGGTTTACCTAACACCTAACACAGCAGATTTTTCTTGGATTATGCATAGTATGTAAACCAATCGTAAAAGAGAACGCAATATATTTTGTTTCTGACGTAGTGAATTGCTTTCGAATTCTCTAGGGGCGTTCATCATCTTATCGCCGCCCAGCAACTTGTCAAATAAATCAAAAAAACAATTTAAAGAGTAAGTGGAAAATGATTCTCTTTTGCTCTCCCTTCGAGGGAAATAATTATTTTGGTTCCAACTGCCAGGTTTAAACACACATTTTTTTGCTGATTTTATAGAGCTATCTTTCAAATTGTTAAACGTTTGTAAAAGCAACTGAAAGAGATGCTAATCCAGTAGAAAAAACTAAATAGAGGTGGATTATTTAAATACGGCAATTGAATCAGCAGTTGAAAGTAAATCTATAGAAAATATATAAGTGTTTAACTTTATTTGTTCTTAGTTACGAAACTAACGATGTTGTTATGTCAAAATAATATTTTACAAAATGTTAGGAACAAAATCCGATGTTTACGAAAAGAAAAACAAATACCATCTGTATAAAACAACAATGGTACAAACAAGTTTAATCGATAATAAATATGAGATTGCAGTTACATATAAAATTGTAAAAATTATGGTAATTTTCATAAAAAATTTCAAAGACAAGTTAGTCTTATTTCCTGGTGCGGTTGAATTACACTAAAAAATATTAATTAAAGGATATTTTAAGCTTTGTTGCATAGTAATAATAGCAATCTTCATTACTCAATTTAATTTTTTATTCCTAATAATTATAAAACATGTTTATTGTCTTTAAATAAATGCTTTTCTGCTTTAACTGTAATTTTTAATATGAGGAAATTTTCTATATTAAAAATTTTACCTCGTGTCGGGCTTGAACCAGGCAACCTTGCCTGGTTTAAGAGTTCAAAGTTTGATATTGAGTCTCATGAATAATGTGAAAGCATTTGCTTAAAGTAACCAGTAAAAGCAAGCAAAATCTGCTAAGGAAAAACGTTTGCTTTGTTTCTAATGAATAATGATTAGATGATTATATTAGTTACATTTGCTATACTTTAACAAGTCCTTTATTACTACTATTAAAGGATTTAATTTAGTCGGCAAACAAATGAATGTCGGATATCTGGAGAAAGAGCAACGATATGAGTTCTGAAGAAGAAAGTAGTACCTGCGTGTGAAATTTGTACATTTACTTCAATAGTACAAAGCAATATTAGAAAAGTCACAAGTAACAACTATAAAAAAGCGAAGAAGAATGTCCTGATTGCCTGATTTGCTTCAACTGTCAACAACTTTCAACGTCTTTCCTTCTTCAAAAAATTATTGTATCCCATTTGTTGTGGTATTCGGAGTTTTCTATAAGGAATCACTAAACGGGACTCTAATCAATACCCTACATCCGTCAAAGGCAAAGCTCTTTGTGTGTTGTGTGGCATATCACCCCAAATTGAAGAATTTTTCCACATTCTGCAGTCATGTGTGGAAGCGGGTAATTACATATCTACAGTTGCAAATTTGTTTTGTACGTCGCAATTTGCTTATTCATTAATGCTGCCATTAACACCCCTGTCGGTATATATGCTCATTTCCAAACTTCGAATGCGGATACATGCACAATTCAAAACTCCAATTATGGCTGGAAAACTATAAACTTGCTACCATAGCTGATGTACTTCACGCATGTGCTCATTGGACGATAGAAACTTCCACACGCCGTTTTGTTAACCGATTTCAAAGGTGTACATCAAAAATCTGTCATTTTTTGGAAAGGTAATGATGCACCCCTTGTGCTTGATAAATTTTCTCAGAAAAAAGCGAGATTGGCTAACCAATGCACATTTGCTTCGGTGAAATAAATGAAGTTGTCTAAAATCGTGTGTTAATGTTTCTAGATGTTTTTGATATCATTTGACCACTCATCGAATAATTAAAAATGCCATATTACCGCACAGCTCCAATTCACCTAACGTGAAGTTTGTGACTGATGTGTCTTCAAAATAGAGAAGGATTTGCTTTAGACCAAAAGATAAACAAAACGCTTATGATGGGGCATATAATTTTCTTTCGCAAGTTAAGTAAAATGCTCCAAAAATATTTTTCATATACTTCAAAAGTTTTGCTTTAAAAATGTGATGTAAAGGCTACGTTTTATCATGAGACCAATTATTTTCTTTCATTATTTCAAAAATTACTTCTTTATTCGATTTTTAATGCATGTCTGTTACTTGTTAAGTTGACGACTAAATTACTGTATCCTTAACAAACTATTTTTGGTTCTATTTTTGGTAGACTATCTTAAAAATAAATCTAAATCTGAATAAAACATTTAACAAAAGCATAGGGCTCTCATATCATGACTACGATAACGCCACTAACAAAAGGGGGAAATGAACTTTCTCTGTGTTGACATCCGTTCGTTATTCGCCTTCGCCAATGTACCTTCTCCTTTATCCGTCTTCAATGTCGGGAATTTAATCGTGCGAGGTATTAAATTACTGGTAGCGTACGTTCTGTGTGGAAACGTCAAGACGGAATTAGTCTTCGGCAAGAAATGAAATTTGAAAATAGCAGAAAATGGTGTGTTCCGACGCCAAACGAGAGGAAAGTATCAGGTGAAGCCAGTGACATGGGATCAAAGGGGGTCTAACCTTTTGTACGTGACATATGCCTTGCTGCTGAGCTATACATCTTTTCGGCTATGCGGTCGATATTATTTATTTGTAGATAAATCCTTGCTGTAAAGTATTTTTTCCGTTTCCTGGGCCTCTTTATGTATATGTAGTAGCGAAAGGTAAGTATGATAATATCGAATTGATTCTGTGGATGTCTAGATGAACATATTTTTTTAGTGGTACTAATTATTGATTAAATAATCATAGAATACTGTCAAAAACAATAGCTCACCAGTTATATTTTTTCTCTGAATTTATCGTTAATTAATACAATCTTTATATTATTTATTTATTTAAACAACATAGTAACATACAGGAAACAAATCCTTGATTATGATATTTTGTTATCTAATGCAAAAAGTACACATTTAAGCAAATGACAAATGCTGTAGGTAATTTTCAAAGCTACATAAGGAAATGTACTGTATACCAGTATGTACCTCGGAATAGATAATAGACTTGGCGTTTATGAGGAACAACTGCTTAGAAATATCAAGTATTTCAATGGATTGATAATAGTTACTGTAACGCTTCCAAATTCTAGTTATTGGAGACAGAAAGTTCATATCAATATGCATATTTGGAGTCGGACGTATGCTATAGTGAGTAGCTAAAAAGAGACAATAAAATTGTGTTATCAAGAAAGTTATTAAATGTTTTAAATAAAATATATAGCATTGCCAAATCTCGGCTATATTTTAAGTGAGGTAAGGAAAATTCTTTTCATAAAAGTAATAAGATTCAAAAAGTCGATTCCTCCCATATTTCATGTACTACAGGAATTTACGAATCTTATTCTGCACTCTCTAAATCACATCTACAACTTTTTTTTTCCAGTTGAAAACCTAACAGAACACGTAAATTCCAATTTCGTACGAACTAAATTAATCTGCAGAAATTAATGGTATATGTTTAGAAAAACGAAGAGCTGGATCGAAAAGAATTCCAAGATCTCTTATTACTGTTTCACGAGGTAAAAGTGAATTTTTCAATTTATAATCATATGTAACAGACAAAGCTTTTCTCGTAAACGATACTATATAGCATTTGTCAATATTCAATGACAACTTTTTCATTTAACACTATACTGAATGATTCTATTTTTGCAAAAGCATGGCATCAACAGCGCAGTCCACTTTTTTCAACAACTCAACGGCGAACAGTAGACATCTGCAGCTATGCATCACAATGTGTGAACCGTTAATAAATAACAGAAATAATAATGGGCCCACATTACTTCCCCGTAGGACATCGGAACTGTCTGGAAACTAAGATGAAAAAGCACCATTAAAAGAACACATACATTTTATTGCTTAAGTGCGAAGCCAATAGAAGTAATAATTTATTAGAAAAACCAAAGGTTTTAGGTTTACAATGAAGAATGTCATGATCGACCCAATCAAACCTGGTAGGCTGGAGACCTCATATCTATCGCTTTCGAAATGTCATGCGTAAACTCAACAAATTAATTGCAACCGAATGTCCTCTCAGAAAGCCATGCTGCTCATCAGCTGTTCTTGATTATACCTGTATATATATTGCTACGAAACTTGTAGATATTTTATAATAATTTATTATAAAATGATTTAAATTAATTCAACACTGTTTTATTAACATTACATACATGCAGCGTACTCTATTAAAGATAATTTACTCCACAGATATGCTATGCCTTAATATTTAGATGCCACTGTAGCACACAAGTGCATGAAATCTTCCCCTCTACCTGTTTTTGAGTACACTGCAAACCAATCGGATGATATATTATCTTCAGTAAATCTTGGGACGTGGGGGAGTATGTTGCTCTAAACAAGCCTCCGGTTATCACCTTAATTGACTTGTTATACTCTTTGTCTTTTACTGAAACTGTACTAGTCATTCGTTTGTGATGTTCTTATATTATAGTGATTAAAAAAGGAACAATATTGTTTAGATGAAACTTATTTATTTCGGTTTAAATAATTGTGATGGAGAAAGAAATGAATCTTCTAAAGATTATCTCAGGTAAGTAGGTTCTTTACTAATTAAGTTGTACAAAAATAAGATTTCTAGAATCTTAATCCAAACTAATAACTCAATATATCTTGTTTAAATATCAAAATAGAATTCTAATTCCCCGCTAAATTCCCGTCATAAAATCAAATAATTTAAACATGCCAACACAAAACCTTTACAGCATCAAAACGTCTGCTTACATCAAATGTCCCTAGAAATCCACTGTTATCAAAGATAAACTAACCTCACATTCATTTACGCTCTTAACGCCGGTTATAAATTCAAAAGATGAATAATCTCTTACTTCAAGTACGACAAACTGGTCCCTTATACTCCAAATACTGATTTCAACTCTGCAACAATCTTTCCAGCTCCCAATTAGTTTTCCAACGATGTCTCAGCTACTAAACTCGAATGAAACTCTTCACTCGGCCCCAGGATTAGAAATACGCCACCCAAATCTTCGAAATCACTGGATTTCCATCATCTTGGCACTACATACGCAATACTTTCATTCTTGTAAGTAAATTTTAAGTTAAATGACTCTTATTGTGATTTAAATTTATAAATTTCTAGATGTTATTCGAAAATACCACCAACTCCGGAAAATACCGAACAAGAAGTCCTCACAATTGTTTTCAACAACTTTTATATCTCCTAGGCAAAAAGGACCCCAGCAACGATGAAAGAATATCGTTTCCAACGATACGATCAATTAAATTAACCAACGTTCCGACGATCAGCGAAGGAAATTTTATACCTAAGAATCCATGGAAACGTACCCTTTTTAATTAGATACGATATAGTAAGTGTTTAGTTTAGATTTTTACAATATGTTTACAAAATAGATAAATACATAACTCGTAATACATTTATCTACATAATTTAATAATCAACGTATGATGCTGTAAGTTGCAGAGGTTAGGTATTGCATGAGATATCATAGCAATAATTTTTATACAAAAATTGCTGAAAAATGTTTATTATGGAAGACATAGCAGAGACTGGCTGATAGTTTGATATTAAATTTTTATCTCTGGTTTTGAATATAGGTACAACTTTAGACAGCTCCCCCACATCGGAAAAAACGCGCTTGCTCGCGATGAGTTGAACATATATTTAAGAAAACAAATCAATTTTTAATTTTAAAGGTACACTTTCTGAATGAAATTTGAAACATTGATTCATGTAAGCGTAGCACAAAATTCATGATCTTTTTTAAATTGAACACTATGTATATTTTTTTATTTTTTAAGTATCCTTAATGCAGTGATTTTAACAACCTATAACACTTACGACCTAAGTGGTTGAGTACTTGTCCATTTACTTGTTGACAATAACCTAATCTATAGTAAAACTTTTCTCTAACTTTTTCTAAAACTTGAGGCCATTTCTGTTTGTAATTTTTGTTTGAGACGTGTTCGCGCAGTTTTCATAAAACTCCACGATAAAATAAAAAATAATTTTATTCCGAAGTATTTACCACACTGTATATGCGGGAATATCATCTACACCTACCAACCTTTCAGGCTCCATCACCCATGCCCGAAGACTTATGTAGACGATCCACTGTAAAGGCTGGAAAAATAAGAAGCGATGCCCTGAGCTACTTCGTCACTGCTGGAAAACACTAAATCATTCATTTCATTACATTGAAGGCTTCGCCTCTAACTTATTGCTTACAGCCACGCAATAATTTCTACTTCTAAGTACAGCAAAACAAAATTTGGCTATTGAGAAGCAGTAGAGGCCTTCCATTTAACTTTTAAAAACTAATCTATTAGGACTGTTCCTCTTTAATGTTTGCCGCTGCCGTTGGTAGCTCTGTTCAAATATCACTTAGGCGACGTCGCTGGCAATTCAGTCGAAATTTTAATCGACGTCCTTAATAATTTAAATGCCTTTTAAATAAGCCTTCGTTGCCTTTATGATGTAAATTTCGATTCCATCCGTCGTCCAACGTACAGCTATCTCAATTTAAAGGCGAAAGGTGAAAAAAAGAATAATACGAGCGACCGGCTTCTGTATTAACTATGGGAACAAAGATTTATTCAAACGTTCCTCTTTAGGAAAATAAAAACATTTTCCCTTGATTACGGACGATCCAAGAACGGGAAGAAATGATAAATAAATGAGATACCCTTTTAGTCAGGTTTTGAATATCCTTTCGCGAATGTATCGGAGGGGCGAATAAAAGGAACCGAATAGGGGGATCCCATTTTAAAGAATTCCGTCGAACAGCGCCCTCGGCGTTTCCGAATCTATATCACGTAAGCTAATAGAATCACGTACTAAAGACCTGCGTTCCAGATTCGAGCAGATGATGGCGCAGAGGAAATCGTTTCGGCGTCGTGGCCTCGAGGATCGGTTCTGGCTTTTGGTTGTTCTGGAGGACCGTCGTCGTATATTTTTCAAATTAAATTCAAAGCCAATTACCGAACATCAGTGTTTAATAATGGTAAAGCCGCGTTTTCGTTTTGTATAAAAGGTAATATCGTCACGCCTAATGAATATAATGAAAATTCCGAGTGAGAGGGAATGATGGGATGAGAGTTAAATGGATTTACCGGATCCCCATTAAAAGGTATTTCTTGCATTCACGCTCGGGTCGCCGAGAATGATATAAATTTAGAAGGACGGTGTATCCTCAACCAGGTAGGTGAAATTTTAGCCTCTATTATTTAGATAAGAAAGAAACAAGCCATACATGCTCCTCTTATCTTTAATCAGGTTAATTCAATCTTAAATAATATCTAAATTCCTCATAAAAACAATAGTTCAATGCACGATTAGAATAAATTTAAACAATTGCGTAAAGAAATAAAAAATTACTAAAATTTTATACACATATGTATGACACATACAGATTCCTAACGTGATAAGTAATATTACTGGCGATTCACTATGGTGATTCAATAGGTGATTTACTACCAAACAGTATAAAAGTTTCTCTTTCACAAAATAACATGCACAATTGTAAGTTGAAGAATTTTGTCGATTGTATAAAATGAATTGCTCTTTACATATAACATTAATTCTCCTTTAAATTTTGAAACAGGCCGACATTGTTTTAGAGCAGAGGGTAATCGATTGTAGAATATTATGGCCCTGTATCGGGTACCTGTTTCGTAGAGGTGGGTACGATGTTTTGGTACGCATAGATCGCTGCGATGCCTTGTCAACATGCTCTCCGAAATATCGCTGTTTCTAATGAATAAAGCACTATGTTTTCTATAAAACATAAGTATTTCATATATGTATAGTGACGCTAATGGCAATATTGCTAGTTGTTTAAATATAGGTCGACATGATGATCTTGCACTTGCTTTGACTATGCATCTAATTATTTTGTTTTGATAAAGAAACAGCTTTGCAACGTAAAAGGGACGAACTATAAAAAAATATACAATAAAATAACGGAGGCGTGATTCAACATAAGCATAGTAGAATGACTTTAGGAAACACAGATTAATGCAACTTCGCAAAATTCTACCGCCATAAAGTGCAGAAGAAAGTTTGGTTTCGATACCCGCGCAGTGTTCTTTATATTTTAAACAAGAATTGACCGTTAATCCTAAAAAATTGTAATTAGGTAACTCGGGTATGGCTTTTTACGCTATGCTACGGTCATCGTCGGTAATAGTACGGATACGTATCAGACCGGTCTTATCGCAATTCAGAGTCAAGCAATTTCTTCTGCAGTACGTTACCATGTCGGAAATAACACCTCTCAAAGAACCCGAAAGCTCCGAGATTCGCGAATCGGCGACGACGCAACTTGTATCGTCCGCGAATTGGGACAAAACACCCGGTGTTACAGCAGCAAAAAGGTCGTTTACATAAATAAGAATCATCGTGGGTCCCAACACCGACTCTTGGAGAACGCCGGTTGTAACAGTAATCACTCTCGAGAAGAACGGCTTTAGGATGCTGTGTGCATCATCTCCTAAACATACCGTTGTTTTGCGGCCCGATAGATATTGTTTAACGCTGTTAGGCTTCAAAAAAGTGCCCGTTTTCCTTGCCGGTGAGTATATTTCAGCCGCCTGAACTTTTCGAGAAAATTACATAAATTAGACAAACAATAAAACAAACAATATTATTTATGGTGTTCACCTACTGTTCTATCTTTTCTTCACAGTGAGTCTAAGTTTTTGAAAATCGATTGACATTCACTAAAATTACAGGGACCTCTGTGTAAAAATGTATGCTTCTCCCACCAGTTTACAATAGGTGAAATATTAAAGTCATATGAACCAAACTTATAGATCATCACGAGCTAGTTATTTTTCATTTATCTTTCACCAACCTTAATGAAGGAAAATGATTAGAAAGAATAAAAAATGTAAAAACAAAACAAATGACGCCATCTTGCGGAACTTTAGGAACTTAAAAATATTTTTACTAGTACAATTTTTTCCCCTCAGCTCTAGGACCAACTGTTACCGAGACATGACCGTCGGTACCCTTAATGAATTAACATGTAATTAATGGAGACTATCAAGAAAGTATAATCGGCGAGAGGCACACATGCGTAATAGAACCGTTTTCTTTGCTGAGATTATGCCTATTTACATTCTCTTTTCTTATTATTGGGTGCAGATTCTGGCAAATAAACTCGTGGTTGTTTCATTACGTTTCCTTATAATACGGTCCATAAGCGCTATAAATAGAACTGAAGTCACTTTCCCACATTTCCTTAGTCAAAATATATTCGGCAACCCCAACCAGTTGTATCTAAATGTTATATCTGCACGCAAGTTCGCCATAAAATCGGGCTTAATGAGTTTCAGATTTCGCGATATATTTAAAAGGGTCGTGGATGTGCCGAAAGACAGGTTTGAATGTCTACATGCATACACATGGTAGCGACTTGCATATGTACTAGGCAGAAGGAAGCAATGAATTTGATTTATCGCCAGCCCAGCCGTCAGACTGGTGAAATACATCGTTCCCGGACGCCCTAAAAGCTTGTTGCTCGAAGATGCCCAAATGTGCCATTTACTTAATTCATAATACATCTTACGAGCGACCGGTATACGTCTGGTTAAGGAAGATAAAACGTCAAGGACACTCGCCTCCAGAGAAAAACATCGCCGTCGCCGCCACCATAATCGCGTTCGTCCTCTTCCAGCGCTCGCATCGCCATCCTTTCTCTTCTGCGCCGTTATTTGTGAGCCCCTTTTTACGCCGTCAAATAAAATTATTATCTAGCGACCAACCCTTTCTCGATTATAGTGGTGGTTTTGGGATATTTTGCGAAAGGGTGAGACCGCACGATCATTATTCATCTTATAATGAGCAATTTTCGGTGTAGAGCAAAAAAGAAAATATAATGATAATATCACGTTGCAATCGATGACGCCTAATAATGATAATAATGTACAAAATGCCGCTGATACGCTGCAATAAATGTACTGGCTGGTAATAAATCATTCGAGATTATCACACGCCGACGGCAAATAAATTCGGTATTAGTTACTAGATATATTTTACGTGATTTAGATCGTATTGCTAAATAATAGTGAGTTGGTTTGATTCATTGGTTTTTAACATTTATTTTATATAAATAAAAATTCTTGAGCATATAAATCTGTGTTTAAAATCTATCAGCTGACAGCTTCTTGCATAATGTAGATACGACCGGCAAAATATTGCCCTCAATTAAAAAGTTCTACATATTGAAATCTTGTTCAGCTTTTAGCTTACAAGGGATCATAGGGAAGTGTCCCGCACCGATTTTAATGAAACCTGGAGAATATCTTCACATTGTCGAAATCAAATTTGTATTTATTCATAATGGAGTGATCTGCCAGTGTTGTTTTAGCATTGTTGCGGTCACGGTCTAATTCATGTTGTCTTATCCTCTTTGTCAAGTATTGAGAAGTTTTACTACAATAAGGAGAGATTTTTATTTTATTAGGAAATTCTTTAAATAAGGGAACCAATTTTAAGGTCAACTCGTTGATTAACACAGGAAGAAATCGTTTTTAATTTGAACAGTTTGGCTGTCTTCCCAGTAATTCATTCACTTAGGTCCTAACACAGTACAGCCTGTACTACCACTCTCTTCTAATGTGTAGTACCTATGTATTTGATATAGACTTAACTCAAAAAATAATGACATAAAGAGAATAAATCATAAGAGAAGGTACACTGGTGGTATCTAATCTTAGGACACGCATCCAGCCCCGAATCTTTTCGTTGCTATAGCTGTCTCTCTCATCCCCCCTCGTCTAAGCGGGACTGGAGCAAGAGATGGCAATAGCTACGGAAGGGTTTGCCTCGATGCGTTTCCTAAGATTAGATACCACCAGTGTACATCTCCTTTAAGATTTGTATGCCCGCGACGACCGCAGACGATAAAAACACTTAATAAGACGGTGAGTTATTATTATGATTGTTTGAAGGAATAAATTTGTAGAAGCCGTTGCTTCTACTGTATACAAAAAACATTTTAAGGTTGAGTTTTGTTAATACGGATGTATAAAATAATTTATCATGCCCGTTTCACATAATGCATAATTTAGTATAAAATTTAGTATCAAATTTGATTTTAAATTTAAGAGAAACTTTATTCGTGTGTCATACATAAAAATAATTACATTCGAAAGTTATATTAAATAGTATGGAATATTTCGAAACTAATGAAATTACATTAAACTAAAAATTCAGTACGAAAGCCAGATTAGTATTGGGAGGTGAAAATATAACGTTCCCATGCTGTTTGTGAAAACAAATTGAAATTTCTTGAATTACTATGAAAGTTTACTTATAGTAATAATGATTTGATCATAAATTAATGAATTAATATAAACTTTTGAAGGAATTTGGGATGAGGTCATTGATAACTGCTTATTTAAAACATATGTATTTAATTATTACTAAGTATATGCGACGTTTCGTTGTTGTTTCACAACTTTATCAAGCATAAACTTTGTCTCAAGTTTTCTTATCCTCTTCAAAGAGGTGAGTGTGAAAACATAAGTATAAATACAAATTAATATCAAGTAAAAGGTGCTAAATTCTAAGCTACGCTATAAGTGAGACACAATTGCGGCTTAATTTAAAAAACTGTGTCAAAATTTATTGAAATGGATAAATTTTATTACAACGAACTAGTCCGAATCGAACATATCTGAACTTTTAGATTATCTATCTGTTTTCAAGCCGCGTGTCTACATGTGTGTATAGCCTTCTTAAAATACATAAAAACTGTATGATTCCTTTCATATTTCTTTGCCAGAAATATTTAAAATTTTTTAAAAACAGCATATTCAGTAAGAGTGACAATTACAAACAAAATCATTAAATTAATTCAAAATTTCTATTCTTACAGTTAGTAATTAAACTCTCACTTTATTGTTAAATTTATAGTTAAATTCCATTTATTGAAGGTTGTAAATAACTATTCAAAAGTTTAAGTAAGGTGTAATGCAATGATCTACCCAATTGCATTATTATAAATTACATTAAGATCTTTAATGCCATTTCTATGATTAATACTATTTTTATGTTTTTTTTTTATATTACACGTTTCTTTGATTAATCTGTTTTTATAGTTATGTTCTGTGTCTAAAATTTTTACTTCGTTGAAATTAATTAATTTATTACCTTTATTACAGTCTATTTTATTAAGATGGTTTATTTTCTATTCCAATGATAGGTGATACAATGTGGAAAACATACCATATTTCTTACATCAATCATACTATTTCCTTCTTGGGAAACCCATTGCATGTTCGCAATCTTCATCGTATTCACTTGGTGGTTCAACAAATTGGGGCGACTGTAGACCAGCCAAGTCTTCAAATTCTAGTGCAACATCGGTTTCAAATGCAAAGGATGTCTGTTCTTGAGTTCTTACAATGAGATTCCTTAAAACATCGTATAACTATTGTGTTATAGGTGTAACAGCAATATTTGCAGCAAGGAATGTTGTATGTAACAAATCCAGAACATTCGCAATGTTGCTTCTGATGACTTCAACAATTACTGTTCAACGACCAAATGATGAAACGCAGTCGTCATTAATAAACGCTGAACTACAACTCCTAATTTCTCTTGCTCTATAGTATATACGCATTTAGAAAGGAGACAAGGATTAATGGCACACAAGATAACCTAATAGATCAAATTCATGTATAATTAATCGAAAAGATACATATTAATTTTTTTTTAGAATTTTTTCACATATCTACATGAAATACGTAGGTACAAAAATCTTTTCTATAAATTGAGTTATTTAGTGGCATGTTTAACATAAAATTGTACGTAATCGCTCGTATTTCTTTTGGCAAATGAAATTTTTTAAATTTGAAATAAGCATGTAATAGGTTGTTGCCGGTAAACAATAATTGAGAGAGAGAAACTATTGTCGCTGTCCTTTAGTACTATTAAAACAATGAAATACATATTTGTCTTAACTTTTTTGACATGTCTTTTAGTGCCGGAGATATTAAAGCAAATGGAGAAAGGCAGTGTTGCTGATATAACGCTCCACATTCCGAAAATAGGCGATTTGCAGCTAAAAAAGTCGCACTTACACTAGATCGTATATAAACTCACCAAGTTTCATTAAAATTAATGAGGGATAGTTTGTTACCTAAATTTCCGACACCGAAAGTGACGGTAGAACACCGAGAAAAACCGCGAGGCAAGAAATCAAAATAAAAACAGAAAAGGTGATGCACTTGCGCTTTACAAACCTTCGAATAAGTGAGTTGATATTCGGCAATCATGCAGGGTGCCAGCCGGCTCGTCGGCGAGGGAGTGGGTTGATAGAAACACAAACCCAAGATGGATAAAAATTTCGACGCCACCTACTTAGCATTACTTATCCTGTCATGCCCCCAAGATAAGCAGGAATCCAAGGTGTTAAATGAATATTGAGGGGTAAAGCAGTTGGCAAAACACATACACAAAAAAATAAAAGGATAGATTTACTGATAGAGCAGTTAAACTTTTATTAATAAATTCTAACATAAAATAACGGGGAAAATGTTGGTATTATTGCCATAGAATTCAAATAATAAGTATGATACTCTGTATCAGTAACCGTTATTAACGACTATTAAAAATAAGAATGAAATATTGAACAAAAATAACAGACAATCCTGCGATAGGACTCGAACACCGAACGCTTTGGCCAACGCAATCAGTTCACACACGTCATATAAAGAAAATTCTTACGCTAAGAGTTAATTTAAATTCAAGAAAATTTTACAGTTACAAAAAAATAAACTACTAAAATAAAGCTAAATATTTGACTTGATTATACTAGCGGTGAATAATTCACCCTGGATATTACAGGCCGATATTTAATCGGTTGATGTTTTAAATAAATATTCTGAATTCGTTAAAAACAAATGAAAGGATATATGAATACTACAGTTAAACTATTGTACTGAACTAGTAACACCCTGCGATCCTTGATATAATATAAATAATTTCCAGATTTGTTGAATAAAACATTAAAAAAAGAAAACTAAGTGATCGGGGTAGTTATTTACTAATGAAAGTTTTAAACGCGGACAAAATTTACAAATAAAAAGAAAACGTGCAACTTAGCTTTTGTTCTCAATCAGCTGTTACTGGACATGGAGATCCCCTCCTATCCGAACAGATCGTAGTCTCTGGGCAGACTCGGTAATACCCGAAGCAGACGGTCCACTGAATTTCCAAAGCGGTAGGCTCTCCGAAGGACTAAACAAGTCGCAGAAGTCCTCAGCCGCACGTGAGTGTTCAAATTCTCACATAAAACGAAGGTAAAATTCCAGGGTTCCAAAAATGATGAGAATATAAAGACCTCGTTAAGTAACGAGCTTTTACAACGAAGAGAAGAAAGGAACATATATGGCGTTGCAGACGCGTGGGTTCTCAAATTATATCTCGAATTATCGAATTCATCTGCCGTGGTAATCACAAAAATTCCACACTAAACTCAAGCGAAGATACGGCCAATGATTATTTCAAGCAATCTTCCAATAAAATCCACAGATGTGTGAAAATATCCAAAATTTCCAAAGATAGGATTATGTACTCGTGAGAACGCGTCTCCACCAACCACCAAGATGAAACAGGAACAGGAAGCCGGAAGGGAGAGTACGTCACACAACCAATCAGAAAACAGAAAAATAAAATAAGAAAACGGACATAGAGGTGCCCTCTAACGTCGAAAAGATGTAAACACAGAATAGGGCAGATCTGAATGGAACACGATCGATCGACAAATCGATACGTGGGAATCGATAATACCGGTAAGTGCAGATCAAACAGACCTAGCCTTGAAAAGAAAACGTCAACTGTCAAAACAGAGGAATTGAAGGGAATTTACTAAAATTGAAAGAAATTAAACGAAAATCTAAGACCGTTTTAAGTATAAGAAAATATCTGTAAGTAAATGAGACTAAAAGATACAAATTCTAGCTAAGCCGCACTAACATGGGAAAGAAAACACAATTTGAAAGAAAAAAAATAAAACGATAATGTTAACGTTGTGGAAAAACAAGACGAAAATAAGGTTGCAAAAGCTTGTCGAAAAGACTAGCGGAAAACTAATTCGAGGTAGGCGAAGCAAAAAAACCGTAACAAGTTGCCTGTGTTGCCTTTTCGGTGGTGGGATTCTGTGCATATCTGTAGTCTGTAGTCTGTGTCACTCTTTCTGTTTAATTTGCGACTAAAATATAAATCAAGGAACCTGCGACTATGGCGATGGATATAATACTGCAAGGAATTATATTTATGGGGATGAACAACTTCCGGTACCTGCTTTGTTTTCTACCCAGAAATTATAATTATTTGCTAAAGTATACCAAAGGGAATACATTTTAGCTTTGTTGATGTGGCTGTATTCCCTCAGTGCCACTTTTTATATTTGGAATTTTAAGTATGCAAAGAAGTGAAGCAAAAGAAGTAAAACGAAACAAACTCTCACCCCTAGCCCGTACCCTCTCTCTTAAAACAACTTTTTTTTATATCCTTCATAAAATTGATCCGGGAAAAAGCACGAGCAGCTCCGGTAACGATCCCCCCAAAAAAAAATAATTTATTCCTCTACACCAAACTTATTCACCGAACACATTGATAAAAGCACCTCGGCGTCGTTTTCTTTCCCACTCCCATTCTTCTACTACAACTTCGAGCCGAGTTGAAGAAGGTAAGTACGCGTGGTTTCTTCGTGGACAAGTCGTTCGCCTCGATAGCCTAAACTCAGATTAAATTTCTCATTCCTTTCACTTAAGGTTCACGAACAATATTTTTCTCTCCTCGTTTTTAATTAAAGGGAAGTCGTTCCTTGGTTGTTTTAAGGCGTTCTAGGTTCACGGAGACAGCTGCGAGTAAAGGAAAGAGGTCGGGCGTTGGATGCATTGATGATGAAAACGGATTAGGGTACATTTAATTTGCGCCCCCCAAGAAGAGGACGGTGTAATATTGAGATTTATGCGTTGGATGATGGAAAATACTTAGGGAAGTATAAAATTAAATATTACGAGATAATTTAAATTTCGTGGGTGTTGACAAAATTTACTAATTAAAATTATCATTATGAAAACCTCTTTGAGACATAAAATTAAATTAACGAAACAATTATTAAAACATTCAATAGCTAAAGGGCTTTAATATCATTTTACAGTCTATACACTTGTAAAGAGTAAATTTGCTTTTCAGTCATATACTAATTAATAAAGTCGGAAATATCAGAAATATATTTTGCCTCTGGCTGCTCTTCGGTTCTCGGGTTCTCTGCCGTGTAGAAAACTTGAATTGCTTGAGGTTTCGATCACATTGTCCTGATCTTCTTCAGAAGTGAAGTGACTAGTTTATCCTGATCCTGGGTTAATATATCGCCGTGTGTCCTTCGGTGCGTAACCGTGCCGCTCTGTCGAGGCGTGTCCGTTGCTCTCCGTTGGGATGTGAATAATGATTTCCAGATACTTGGTAATTGTAGTCCGTCTTCTCTGTGGATATTGTTCGGATTCTTCTGTATTTCCATAGCTTCTCTGTACAATCTTCTCCAGTAATGTGGTTCCGCTGCTAGTTTACTGCATTTGCCAAACCTCAACAAACAACACAATCAAATACAATTTACCATGGAATTCGAAGAAGATGGCTCCTTACCTTTTCTGGACGTGCTACTCAAGAGGAAAGAGAACCAAACACTGGGACACCAGGTTTACCGAAAACCGACCAACACGCTATCTTAATGCAAATTCTCACCATCACCCAGCACAAAATCGAGGAATCTTAAACACATTAGTGCATAGGGCTAAGACGATGTCAGGTGAAGAACACCTTGAAGCCGAACTCCAACATCTCAAGAACACACTACGACAAAACGACTAGAGACTCAAAGACATTACAGCTACCATCAACAAACAACTAAAACAACAGGAAGAAACAACAACCACTACTGGAACGACTTGTCTGCCATACATCAAAGAATGCCCTGATCAAATCGGAAGAAAGCTGCGCAAAAACAACATCAAAGTAATCTTCAATGCTCCAGAAAAACTATCCACAAAATTACCTTCACCGAAAGATTGTACCTAGCCGTTCAAAAATCCAGGAGTCTACGAGATACCCTGCACTTGTGGAAGGGTATACATTAGACAAACAGGCAGAAACATCAATATCAGGTTAAAAGAACATATGGGAGATACAAAGTATGAATACACGGCCAAATCAGCAGTAGCAGAACACTCAACAAACACGAAACACGGAATCAACTTTGACTGTTTCCATCGTCTGTTGGATTGTACAGTACCAATGTCAGCAGTAGAACCGCTGCCGAAACGTTGGATTTCCATAATTCAACAGACGATGGAGAACAGTTCAAACACCAACTCATAATTTCTAATCCATCGTCAAGAATTTCACGTCATAAATTAAATGTATTCCGATTTCCAGCCTCAGAATAGTCTGTTGTTACCTGAGATTATTTTATTATGTCTAGCAAGCTCTTTAACTGTACACCTATAATAGAAAATCATAGTAACCCCTCCCAACTTGATCTACGCTTGTACAGTATCCCCTCCACAATTAAATAAACTGTTTTTATTCAGAATTTTGATAATATGTTTCTAATTACTCTTTACCTTTAAAAGTAATACGTAATTCTTCAATATGTCAGCGATAAATCAACTAAATGCCCGCTAATAGAAAATAATATATATCTAGCTGGCATGGGTAGGATAGATTTGACATTTTAAAAGAAGTACGACCATTTTCGGAAGGGTGAGCGCGGTTGGTCCCTTCAAATTAAGTTTATTCGTCTCTATTGAATAGGTTTCCATTACATTTTCTTCAGGAACGCATTTCAAAAAGAAGCCAAAAAAGAAATAATAAAATTTTACAAGCACGGAAAGACCTCATCGACTAGCATCAAAGTTGCGGTCCTTCGGAATTTTACAGGATCCAATAAATGAAATCCGGAAGTCTTTATTTTTTTGTTGTATTCAGCGCATATTAACATTGTCAACTAAGATTTTTAATTTTTCCCTTTTTTCCCCTCAATTAAACATTATTCTTTCCAAGTTTCAGTATTTTCCTCATGCACTAGCTGCGATTTTTCCCATAACTGCTGAACAGCTCAACGAAAAAATTCTTCGGTTTTCGGCTTTAAACTTCGGAAACCAAACCTGGAATTGTGCGGCTTCACTATTTTCAACAAAATAATTAAACGGAGCCATAGGCTTTTCGTTTTAAACTATCAAAGCTTATTTTTATTCCTTTAAAACAAAAAAGAATTTTTAATCCAAAAACTCCTCATTATGCAAGAGGCAAAATATATTACATCCAACATCGCCCAGCCGGTTCAGCATAATGTAAACATTTCTCATAATATTACAAAATTATTTCAAGGTAACTATTTTCTATAACATCTATGATTACAGACATCTTTAGGCAATTTCAGAGGAACAACTATATTCAAATTAACATAATGTAATTCAATTGCAGTGTGTTTCCTCAGAGTATGCTACCGTTTTAATAATAGGAACCATTGGTGAGAAAACCTAAGGATTTCTTAAGCACCAGGAATCCTTATCGACGATAACGTCTATCAATTTCGTAATTAATTACTTGTATTCAACGGCCTTTTATACGAGTACATATGCAACCCATCCAACTCCTGTCTTCCTCCGTAACGTAACCTTTGTTTTAAATTAATTCATTATCCTGAAATTCCATTTAAATTTAAATGGCGCATCTCTGCCACTTTGGAACTTCTCATAGCTATTGCTGCAAGAAGTGAGCCCCTAGAGATTGCTATTGCAGAACTCCCCTGCTTTTTACGTAGTTTGTTTAACAATCGATATAAGAGCGGAAAGTTTGTAAACCCTATTACTGACGTATTGTTACTAACTTCACTATTAAATACGATTAAAAACTTAATAAGTAGTTCTATTGTAAGTATCTCTTTTTATTCTACCAGAAAATTATACTGTTTTATTTCCAGTCAATATAGTTACAGGAGGTGCAAAAATATTGAAGTGTATGGATATTTTTATTTACATCATGATTTATGACCATCACATGCTGAAGAAAATTGCCTTTTATACGGACCACATGTGAAAGGCGTTATTGTGAATGAGCTGTGGTTTATATGTACCTGGTACATGCTATTCTAATAATATATTTGGTTGACAGTCTTTGTAAACGCTGCAAAGTTTTGACTTTTTATATTTAATCTACGGATTCATACCAGAAAATCTTTAGCACATACTAACCTATAAAGATCGATGGCCGAATGATCGTTACAATCTTCTGTGTAAGTCAGATATTAATCTTTTCTAGTGTGGAATTGGTGGAGGATCTAATCAACAAGATGATATTGTCAGCAAAAAGAAACACCCTATTCTCAAACATAGAAGGTAAGTTACTTACATATAGTAAAAAAAGAATTCATCTTAATATTGAGCCCTGTGGTATTCTGTTATTCATCATAGGCTGCTTTATTTCCATCTGTTCATAATCGGCAATATCGCAGAAACGTTAATCTGTGGGGTGTAGTATTATCCGACTCAATAACTGATCCGTGTCTTTTTTTTGACTTTGCTGTTATTTAGACATTCTGAACAATTTCGTTCTAGAAGAAATTGAAGCACTTTCCCACAATTACAGGGAATTGAATTTTCAATACGATTAATGTTCTGCTCTTTTCAGAATTGAGATAGTAGTTGACTTCACGGTTTGTATGTAAGTGGGCTGAGATGTATAGCTAACATCTCCCATCACCTCGAACATCCATTTAAAGCTACAGACTACACGAAAATACCACGAAACTCGTATAATATAAGTAGATTATCCACAATATAATATCTTAAATAATACGTAATTTTCATAAAGAATTTCGAAGAAGAGTGGAATTAAGTGTTAGGGTGAACGTTTGTATTATGTTAAATCCTTTTCTTTCTTTGGTTAGAGTCTCTGTTAGTACTTATTTTTTTGGAGTTGCAGTTACACGGTTGTGAGGGAAAATAAAGCGGCATACGGCCTGGCCAAACAAGTATCGCTGCAGCTGATCTTTTCCTTCGGAATAATCCAATCATAGCTGGCAAAGTCGATCAATAAATGGATAGGCAATGTCTCAGCAACGGTGGCAGAAATCATCTAGGTAAAGACTAGCAAAGCAATTCTTAATTACACAAAGAAAAGGCCTGAATTTAAAAAGCACGTACTGGGTAAACATAGGAATTATGTCACAATGATAGTAGGACTGTTGATCAGTTACTGTAGGCTAATTAGACATATTCATAACATAAACTGCCTGCCAGAAAACGCTTCACAGGGGCGTATTTGGCCGATCTAGCTGGCCAAAATTATTTCTGACAATCACCCTTTATCGAATTATTCATTGGTTGACATTCTTCGTCGAGGAATGGCTCACTAGCTGTTAAAGATGTTAAGCTGCTCGGTTCTGCTGACAGCAACATATCGACTGTCTCTTTTAAAGAGGGAGATGATCGCTTCACTCGCTTTGGTATTATACAATTTAGAAGGGGATCGGAAGTTAGCAGTAATTTATTCAAAATATTGCATGCTTTTCTTGAAAACTTTCTTGCAAAATTTTCACGGTACTTCCAAAAGTGCTTATTCCTCGCTTCAATGCTTCAGACAATTCTCCAACCGGTAATAAACAATTTTCTATTACCGTAGCACCATGAATTAATACTTTATGGAAAGTTGGGCTCATTGGATGCCGAGGATATAATTTAACGTAAAGCCTTTAAACATAACACGCTCCTTCATCTTTGGTAATACAAATGACCCTTTTAACCAGTCTTCATTCTTTTCCAGAAGTCTGCTTGTTGTTTTATAATTCCGTTTTTAAGTATGAAAACTTGTGCCTTATTTCACTAATCACTTTCTCTTCAAAATCGTCATACTTCACAAGATAATTTTTCAGATATTCCAATCTTTGGTGTATATCTGGCAAATCTTGGCTTTGGATAACGTGAAATAACTCTTCACGAGTTAGTATTTTCACCCCTAACGGTCCTTGAACAAAATAATTATCAAACAAATAACAAGCAACAATGTCAGCTTTAAGGATGCATATGCGTTCTCTCGGACTAAAAGGCGTATATTCTAAAAGCGGGTGCAAAGAGGCGGCTAATTTCTGAACTACCACCTAGCGAATATAGTTACTTTTCCATCCATATAAAATTAAAGGCCCGGACGGATCCTGACTCCGCATCTTATGAAAATGTGCAGGATAATTTCGAAGAACTGAAACTGTGAAATATGAATATACACTTATCTGCTTCAATAGGATCCATTAGTAGATAAAAATGCTCACCGCAAGAACTATTAGCCACCGAACAAACGCAATACAAATAATTCACTATTTATCGCAAAATTTGCAAAGACCAATTGGGGTAATACGGGGGGCGCGTGCGCTTAAGTACATACCAGGGAGGGTGAGGGATAGGGTTAATTATGTGTAGGTAGGTCTTATCACCCCCCCCCCCCTCCTACCTGCGCCAAAAGTGTAAATTGTAAAATTATTATTACTTTTGGCCAGCTAGATTGGCCAAATACCCCACTGTGCGCTGGTCGCAGATTCTGCTAACAGGTAAAAGAAACTCTAGTCCGATGAGATGGCCTGGTAGATAGTTAATAATAATAATAATAATAATAATAATAATAGCCTTTATTGTCCAACAGAACAAGATTCCATTAATAGGACAAATAATAGAAAATAAAACTAAAAACGAAAACAAATGTGTGAGTGTACAGTAATATAACAAAATCAAAATCAATTAAACTTATACAAAAATTAAAGAACTATAACTACTTAATGATAATGAAAAAAAAAAAAACTAAAATAAACAGAAAAAGTATTGAGAGATAAGGCATTACAATTAAGTTGACAAATGGAAGGGATCAGTGAGCATCAAATTTGCGTTTCTGTACATATGGCTAAGCGGGGCCTTGTAAAGGACATTGGTGCGAGCTTTCGTTGATATAAATAATGTGAACGACCTGGAGTTGTATGTTGGTACGTTGAAAGGAACTTGACTAAGTAACGACGGTGAATCAACTCCACCACCAACTAACTTTAAAAGAAATCTGCCACTAGCTTCATTTCTTCGGTGGGAAAGAGAATGAAAATCATGTCTGCGCAGTGAAACAGCATAATCAGTGCCACGAGCGGGATAACAGCCATCTAGTTTAAACGAAATATATTTGAGGAATCTCTTGTGGACCCGTTCAACAAAAAGCTGCTGGTGTAGATAGTGAGGATACCACACAACAGAGGCATACTCCAGTTTGGTCAACACCAACGTATAAAATAACACTTTGAGTGTCAGGTTCAGTGAATCAGGAATCCCAGAGACGCTGAAGCCGACAAGTATAAATAAGTAATACGAGGCATGAAACTTAATTGTGCATCAAAAACCACCCCAAGATCTCTAAATTGCGCAACTCTGGAAATGTCAGTCCCGCTGACACTATAAGAAAAAATACGTTAAAAATAGTTACGTAAAGATGGCGCTCTCATGATAGGTCTAAACAAGAAGGCTGCTTTTCTTGTAGATTTTACAGGTTTCAAAACAAGCAAAAACTTTTATACTCCTAAACTTACCTATCCAGTAACACGCTATATACAGTAAAATATTTGAATTTTTCCATTTACGCTTTCTCAACGAAAGTATATTTTTATGTAATGCACCTTTTATTACGAATATCACAGTGCTCTAATTCTGCGTCGACGTCCTTACCAACGTTCCAAAAACGTTATAGTGTTGATGAGAAATATTTTACATTGCTCATAAACCATAGTAGGCACCGTCTCACCATATTACGAGATTTCTCCGTGAAAAAGAGAAAGAAATAAAGGGAAAAGTGGTAGACCCTGGTAATTTTCTAAAAGCAATAACTGGTGTTACTATTAACGGACACATTTACTCGCGATTTATGCCATCATAAAGCTATCACCAGTACGTAATAAACCATTAAATGGACGTCTCTTAATAACGAGGTTCATATTCTTCGGTATTTACCTGGGTGGTAGATGTGATCGATAATGAAAATTAAAAATAACGATTCACTAAATTAGATTCATGCACTTTCTATGTGTGTTGCGTCTTCGAGACACCTTTCTTTATCAGTGTTATAAACAGTGGGGGTGCGGGGGCATTAGCTACCCTTTCTTTCTCTTATACACATTCTAGGAATGCTGAATACTGAGAAGCGTTGTTAATTTCCCGCTAAACGAAAGTATTTTCAATCGTATGCTAATAGGTGTCGCTATTGTTCACCAACGAAGACGCAACTTGTTACTTAATTAAAGTTTTCTTTCCGATTGCGTCGTCCTCGTCCTGGATGATCGTTTTAGCGTCGCAATTAAAAACGAAGCAACCGTAGCGCGAGCGGCAATTAAATACTCGAGCAACTGCCATTCGCTCCCTCTCCTCCAACCCATTCTTTCGACAGATTAGAATATAATCGAAGCGGCGATTCTGCAAACTTAACGGCATAATCTTGGAAGGTTTAAAATTGTTTTTTTTTCTGGCTTCTTTTGTTTCTATCTTCCTTACTCCCGTTAACTCAATTTGGTCGGGGGAATGCCACGACCCTGTTTTCCTGTTCTCTCTGCGCTGTTTTCCACGGTAAACGGCCCCGGCGAAAGGATTAACTCGTTGTATTAAAGTTCCATTACAAAGGGTCCGGGATGGTTTTGCGGATTTTACGGCAGTCACCAGGCGATTCTCGGCTTCATAGAAAAGTCCGGGAAAATTTATATTGTGCCGAAATGCAAGCGCTGTTACTGCTATTAAAAACAAGAAAAGAATCCATTAGTAGTCCTTAATTTACAATATTTTTATTAGAAACAGCTTGAGAGAAAGTGTTTGCACTTGCATTCCTAGGTAACTGGACTAGGTAAAATGGAATGGAACATACAATTAATGTGTTCTGAAATATTTACTGTAGATACTATTTTTATCAAGCTTTGTTCCTCTTTCTTTTAAATGCAGCTCTACTTCACTACATTAACGTAAGTAAATACTGCTTTCATCAAAGTTTAGGCTACTCACTGTAGCGCCCCACAAACTAAAAAGATTTGGCATTCTCGTCACATTAATGTTTGGAGTCTGGTTCCTTTTAACCACCCTCACCCGAAAATCCTGGTGAAGAAATTCATTCCGAACATAACAAGATGCTTTGGTAATGCCCTTGAATATAGGATACTTAGAATTAATTGTAATTGCTCTTTTGAGTCGACCGCCACTAACCTCTCTGATAACAAGTCCGCACTTAAGTTCCGCAAGCGTTGACTCCAAACTGGTTTGGGGTGACGCAAGCAACCTAAGCGAAATAACTACCTAAAGCGAAGGGGAATAAGATGGCACGTGCGTTGGACAGATTGATATTGATGACTAAAGACAGGAAATACTTTAAAATAGTAGTTGGTCTTGTAATAGGCCACTGGTAACTAAATACGCATATGCACAGCACAGGTCTGGCGGAGGATGATATATGTAGATTCAGTCAATAGGAAAGGAAATCCCAATTTATGTTCTGTGACAATGCGCTGACTTAGCAATGACAATGTTCCACTAATGCGCTCGGAGAACAACACAGCAGATAGCTAAACTAATGGAGCCGATCTCAATGACAACAGATAATTAAGAAGGAATATCAGAGCTGATTTTCTAAAATAAAGTGAATCATAACACTTCTGAAAAGGCCGCGAAAAAACAGCACCCTATATCCACTCCAATCCTAATCTAATCCCTTTAGTACAGCCCCAGAGCTGAAACTCATGTATCTATACCAGTTGAAGCACCTAAAGTTAGAAAAGAATATCGGTGAAGATTCTCAGTTAACCCGGCCAGAAGCGACAGAAATGTTAAGTGGGCAGGGTTATTGGCCTATTTCTCGAATATTAGGTTTCGAGAGGGTCATTTATATTTGAAGAAAAGCATACCTACGTAATACTGACTTACCAATTACGTTATTGTGCTGTAACATGACTGAGGCACAGAAATCTCAGCTCACCGCAACCACAGCGATAGATTCATATTTACATATCTGAGGGTTTTCTTTTGTGCTTCTATTTTTATCACTTCGGGAGGTATTGTTTCCTGTTCGGAATGTAGCAGCCTTTGCAATGTCAGGCGTTTGCACTAGCAAAGTAGGTAGTTCGCAGTCTGGGTTTCGCATTCGCAAAACCGACACACAGCAGTTTTCACCCATCTTCTTGAGATGATATCTCAGAAGGCAGTCAGTAAGTAACCTTACTTCTGATTTGTTGAGTCTGAACAAGTTTTTGTTAGTATTTTAGCTACGAATTGTCCAGAAGTTTGACTACAGAGGAATATCGCTTTCGCGTGTTCCCATTTTTGGAGGTCACCTCTAATCTCGCGGTCAGCGTGGCTTGGCTATCAGTGCACATATAAATGTTAACTCCATTAATATCTTTCTTGAGGTTTTCTTGCTCACAAACATCTAATGCTAATATTTCTGCCTGAGAGATGGTTACAATTTGTCCTAGAGCTACTGAGAACCAGTAGTTTCGGCCCAAACACTCCAATTCCTTGTTTCATCTTGGATCCATTTATAAACCACAAATTTTAGACGCCGTGTGCCTTATTCATCTCGATTTGGAATCAGTACTTTGAATGGTTACATAAATGTGGCATTTCTAGTGACCTTACCTCTGATTTGAGGTCGTGCTGGACTGCGAGGTGCCATATAAGGTCTTCATCTTTAAAGTTGTGTATCAACTTTAGTCTATGTGCATTGAGGATCGTCATCGTCCTAACATGCAGATGAAGAGGTGTGCCGTGTAGTATTACTTCCATAGTTGTTGTTGTGTAGGTGCGCTTTGCCCCTGTAATTCCCAAGCAAACCATTCTCTGTAGTTTTCGCAATTTAGTTTAGTAGTGGCAACAAGACGGTTCCCGGGTCACAATGGGACAATTGTGCGAAATTACCTGCGAGTTCTTCACAATAGAATATATAAAATTGATACACCAAATAACATTACACAACTTTCAGATTAACTCTAGACTACCTTCCATGTAATTCCTAAAATAACTACACAAAGGACAGTCCAGAATGCCGGAAATCGTGCGCAGTTAAGAACAAATAAAAATAGATAATTATTTGATCATTTAGTGTGTAGTTCTCGATTTATTGTGTTTTGTTTCCTATTCCTGTAATTCGCTATCACGCCCAAGGATAATAAGAAAGTTAATGATGCTCGAAGAGAATTGAAACGTCGTACAAAAATATAGAGTAACTATTAGATAGAAGATTGAGAATGGTCTTGCGAATGTGTATTTAATTTTCTTCTGCAAGATCAAATAAAGATAACAGAGGTGAAAAAGAAAAATGAGCTGTTTTTTGTTTTCTTTTCCAGATTATTGATCTCACCTTGACATCTTCAGTAATAACCGAGATCTATTTTTAGGGTCGAAAATGAATCACTTAAGAATATACTTAATATTTCGCTACTACTAAATTATTAAATGGACGGATATATTACAAAATACAAAATTTCGGTAGCTACTTTTTGCGGAATTTATCCGTTTATTTTAGTTACATTATAACTTAGTGATTGAAACTGTACAGTTCCAACATATTTGGTGCATATTCCCTTCCAAAATGAATATGCACTATTTATTCCAGCTATACCTGCCTTCGTACACAGAAACATGTTCGACGAATGCATTCCATTATCATAAATATGTATGTACATATATTACGTCAATATCTCGTCGAACGTAAACGATAAGCACCGTTTCCCGCACTCCTTCTTCAAATCCAGAAGTTATTTCCTTGAACCGGCGTCATTATTGCCCGAAAGTGCTTTCTTTGTTCTATTCGGGGCGTAGCCTTCGATCCACCTTCCTCCGCTCTCTTCTACCACTACATTGTGTACTTCCCTCGTCATTTCTCGTGTCAGAAACGCGACGCATCGACTGTGAATTTTCCGTGCTTGCGGGGTCTCGCACTTTCTGCGACACGTACGCCCGTAAATTTGAGTATATAAAAGTGAAGAATGTTTCTGGCAAGGAGGATGGCTTTCGAACATTCTTACCTCCAGTACATTCTCTGCAGCGTTTTATTTCGTGTGCATACGAGTGTACGTATTCACGTTCATGTATTTTTCAAGCGATACTATTCGGAGTTTCGTTTTTTTAGCACGCACCTGTCATTTTAAATAAATAATTTGCGTCTTCCTCTTTTTACTTGTTTTTTCCAGCAGCGCGTGGTTCTCAAGTATATCGCACGCTTTTAGGGAAGGCGAGTACGTGCTTGGAAAGGTGACAAGAACAGTGGTAGTTGTTTAAAACTTTGACAGAAAAGACTTGGCGTGTCTTTTTAATAGAGAGAATAGAAATAAATCGTGTATACGTTTATCATAAGGTTTTGAAATTTTTCTGTCATAAATTTTTTTTCAACTTTCATAAATCGGATATTGCGATTATGAATACGAAAACTGCTATGAATATGAATACGAATTATATTCACATTTCTAGTTGATTTGGTTATGTATGATTTTCATTGAAAATCATGTTTTTTTTATGATTTTCACCTGTTTCTAGAGCATATTACTCGACTCATAGTGGTCAAGATCATCTCTCTCTATAGCCTCATTGTTTTTTCACGCTGAATACTAAGAACTATAGTTGAAATAGCAGACGAAAGGAAAAACTAAAAAATAAAAACAGAATTAGGTATGTTTTCATTAATATTCCCTGTTGGTAAAATTTTTTATTAGATTCATTTCTTATTCATGTATTTTTTATTTTTTGCAAGTGCTTAGACTCCAACCAAGATGTAGATATGCTTTCACATAAAATTGCACAAAATATGCCATTCAATATTTGTAGAACCCAAGAATGGCTCATTAAAAAACTAACAATAATAATTTTATAGTTGATGAAAGTTTTGATTGGTTGGAATTGGTATTAATAATTAAATGTTCTGTCCAATCATTTATTTTTAAAAAATCCTGTGTCTACCGGTTTCGGCTTATTGCCATCTTCTGGACACACAGTACGTCTAAAAGGAACTAGGTGTTACGTCAAATAAATTTGTATAGGTATACATTAATATTAAGAATTTTCAAATTACTATAACATATAGACGACGCACAAGAAAATTACAAAACACTACAAAACAGGTTAAAATTATTTGGTGTTCGCAAATGGACTGAGTCCATTTGCGAACTCATCACGATAACCTTTAAGTTTTAAATAATTTTAACCTGTTTTGTAGTGTTTTGTAATTTTCTTGTGCGTCGTCTATATGTTATAGTAATTTGAAAATTCTTAATATTAATGTATACCTATACAAATTTATTTGACGTAGCACCTAGTTCCTTTTAGACGTACTGTGTGTCCTGAAGATGGCAATAAGCCGAAACCGGTAGACACAGGATTTTTTAAACATAAATGATTGGACAGAACATTTAATTATTAATACCAATAATAATTTTCATTAAGATTTTTATAAAAATAATAATATTGATGATCTAATAGTATTAAGCAGTTGCTTAAATGCTTTAAAATTAGAGCGAAAATCATAATTAAAATGTAAATATGGTCAAAAACATTTTATTGATAATCCGACTTCAGCATCACATTCAACATGGAAAAGCCACGATATTCATGCTCGTTCTGATTTTTAAAAACCATTTTGACCACTGTGGGGCGATTAACATTTTCTAAATTCCGGTGAAAATCATAAAAAACATATAATTTTCAGATTTTCGATGAAAATCACTAAGAAATGTGAATATGATTGTTTTGGTATTCATAACAGTATCCTTATTTAAGATCACAATTTCCGGTTTAAGACTTTATTAAAAATCATATTTATGAATATGAATACGCCCATCTCTGCAACTAGTCGATTATATATGTAAGTATAAAACAAACATTTATTTTACTTCAATACAATATTTAATTCGTTTCCAAAAAGTAAGAGCAGATTGTAAAGATTGATCTTGAATTACAATTGGTGTTTCTTTCGCTATTCACAGTTTCTGTTTTACCTGTACTTCTACCTATAGTTAGTTTACACTTCTACAATTAAATATGAGCAATATTTTCCAAAATAAATAAGTGGGTTCATTTGCATTGCACGCAGTATTTACGTCATCAGAACAGCAACAAATTTTAGTCCAACAAGCGAAGAGTTTAGTTCACGAGAGTTCCTAAACTTATTGATAAATTAATCAATAGTCAATATTTAGTGTGTATGTATATTAGTTAGGTGGTAATAAAATATAATCAATGGGTTTTGAATTTAGGAACTCTCCATCTCTGCCTGTCGAAGAATGTAGCAATATTCATTTCGGCCTTAAAACCTTTGAAAAGAGAGAGTGATCGTAAAGCACGGTTAAAAGTCGAGCATTGCCACTTTCGACAAACGTAATTGCAGATAAACTGCTGTAATTCGATATGTCCGCCGCTGGTGGTCGTCTTTTTTTCTCTAGGTACTTCAGATACATTTTAAATTAACGCAAAGGGACGAGAAAATAGGCTCACTTTCACATAAAACGGACAATATCATTGTATATACAGAACATTCTCACATAGTCACCAGAAGAGTACGAACCAAATATACACATAGTTAAGAACAACAATTTTTACTTTTCATTCACCTACACTACGCTGATGTCATAAGAAAAAATAGTTACGTACATACATTAGTTACATATCATCAAAAGCTACATAATCTCATAACACTGTCCATTTCATATACATAACCTGCTTGATACAAGTTCACATATAGAACTTCCACTTTTCTTAAACCGTTTTATCTTTGTGTTATGCGCTTATTATTTAGCAATTTGTTGCTATTGCTTTTACAAGGTTGCCAATTTAGTAGCTTCTCAGCACTCCTTGGCAATGCGTACTTTTGCCACTAAGGGCACCAATTTGTGGTCAACTTTATTTTATACAAATAATTAAAAAGTCGCAGTTTATTTACGACACAACATATTTTTATTGATTTTAATGTAAAAATCGCCGACTTTTTAAAAAAAAAGAACAGAAAAAGTAATAAAACCTGAAAAAGAATCTGTTGCCTATAATTTATTTAAAAGCACTACACTAAAAAAAAAACCGTTTCTTTTCAATTATTTGCTTAAGTTATTAAAGTAGAACAGAGAAACCCACATAAAGATGTTTATATTTCAATCTATTTTCAGTACGTAGCTTAAGTATATAGCGCAAGTGTGAGTTTTACACTTTTGTTCTTTTATTAAATTTTTTTTTTGTATCCCTAAGTCGCACAAATATAAAAAAAAGGATCCCTTAAACCAGTGAAACAATTTTTTAAGCATAAATCTTTGTTTCAAAGCTATGTTGTAGGTACATAAACCAAATTTGGATTTGGTATGTAACCTATACTAATTGCTTAGATGTACGACATATTTAAGCGATATAGTTTCTTCATGTTTCATTTAGCAGTTTGTTGGTCATCTTTCACTCCACTATTCTCGAAAAATTGTCTGAAGAAGACCGTTACACAATTATTAACTATGTACACCAACGGACACCCAAAATGTGCGGTTTAAGTCACAGTATAAGCGCAACGTTCCATGCACTCGAGTTGCACGCGGCGTTTAGACTACGCATTAGAGCGGACATTTTGGGTGTACATAGCAATATAAGATTTTCATAAAAATTAACTGTACGTATTAACTAGTTCTTATTTATATCACAGTGATAAATCCGAAATTCTTGCATTTTTAGTGTATCACCACAATTAGCAAGCTGGTTTCATCATGAAAGAGATTAAAAAATTAAATCTTACATAAAAGTCACTGATGAGTCAATCAGATTTTAATGATTCTTCCTACTTCGAACAATACAAGAAATAAAATCAATATATTTTTAGCAACAAAATACTTTTGAAAACATAATTTTGTTGCTTTTTGGTAACTTTTTAGTAACATTTTAAAAATATATCAGAATATTTAAAGAACCACGACTATTGGAGCATTAATTTGAAAACATGAGCGTACGTGTTTTAAATTAAACGAATGGAAACAGAATAACTAGGAATGGACACATCACATTTGAGTAACTGTTATTTTAGGATCATTTAAAACGTCGTTAGAATTATATAACAATAGAGCAAATAAGCTTGTCAGTACATGTTTTTGGAAGTAAATACCACTGAAAGCTTTTATGGATTCTTTTAGACATTCCATACTAAAGTCATTTAAATTGACTTTAGATAAGTACCATGCTACAAGAAACACCAAAGATTAATTTTATGTAATCTTTACAGGTTTAAAGAAACTTAAAATATTTAAGTTTCAATGTACATATACGTACAATTTAAATCTAAAAGTATACGCACAGTTTACATACTTTTTTTGGTTTTGTCAAAAAGAAAAATGTAAAGTACAGCGATACCTTCAGTACCCATCTGATGCGATTTGCCCATCACTAGTAACAATACAGCTTTCCTTATGCTACAATTAACTTCATATTTTCACATCCAACGTTTTTACATATACCTGTGCAGTGTACACGAAGAGAAATGCAAATTAAAACAAGGTAAATTTAATTTTTGTTCTCTTCCATATAAATATTAATCCCCAGCATTTCATTCAATATTAAAAATCGATAGAAATATTTCCCGAGGTCATCCCGCATTTGTGTAGAGTTTTAAATCGCTTTACACATTTATATAAATATTTATGGGAATAAAAAGTTGGTTGGAGTTCGAATTATGCCCGGTACAGCTGCCTGTCAACAGTTGATATAATTTTGATATAATGGCAGGAACGTGTTTTAAAATATAACAGCACCTACAATTAGTATTTAAATGGAATCAATGTGATTTTAATGAAATAGGTTAAATCTTTGAATAAAAAAGTTTCTTACATATTTGGTACCACGATAAAAAATTTGGAAACAGAGTAATAGAAATATATCCATAATTTATACGTTACCGGTAATATTGGAAGAGAAGTTAAATTAGATTTGTTTAGGTAAACCTATATTTACCAGAACCTTCGTGTGGAGTTTAGTGTAGATAAAAAAATTCTTAGTGAAACAATTTTTAAAATGTTTCAATTATTGAATTAAATACTGCTAATTGTGAGTGCGTTAGGTTTGAAGCAATCACGTTTAGTGTTAGCATTTAATAGTTAGGATAGAGATGCAAACAAAACTCTCGAAAGGTAATCAAGAATATTTCCTATCTATTTACAAATAAGAACTGCAGAGAAACTGAAACAATGCGTTTAAAATGCTAATTTCATCACTTTTCAGATTATTACTAATTTTCTTGTATTATTTACTTCCCCAGTTTTTCTACATAGGTAATTTGTTTGTAAATATTTTAGTTACAGCTGCGATAAATGTAGAAAAAAATATTTAGATTATTTGTATCTGCGTGTATTTGAAATTAAGATGGAAATATAAAAATAGAGATACAAGAGTAATACAGCACTTTCTAATATGTCGCTTTTAAATTACTATTTATAAGCCAGGATTCTTGTATTGTATTGTATTTAATTGATAGCTGGTGGAATCCATTTGAATTCTTTCATGCAACTCTCAAACAGTTCTTGTCAGCACAATGCTGCATGGTAGGTACAAGAGATCAAAGAAATTTAGAAGAAAGGAATATAAATTAAATTACGAATACAATAAACGATTTCCTTAACTTGGTTATTTAACAACTACGCTATATTCACTTCAGTATCTACTTGATATGAATTTGTATGAAGGTGATATGATTATGTTTAAAGGTAATTAGTGGCAGCTTGTTTAAATTTAGCACTCATATTACTTCGCTTGCTATTAAATTTATCATTTTAGTTACATTGGAAAATTCCTCTGGCTTTTAATGATGTTCAGGTTTAGTTTCAACTGTCAATTTCGTAGTTTGATTGATGAGTAGGTAGCTATATGCGTTACGTTTTCTTTTTATCAATATACAGTTGAATTATTGATTGATTCTAGAAAGCTAACTTAGTGTTATTAAGTACTACCATTCCCCATATTTAACTTTACTTACGTAGAACTCGCTTCGGTAAACATTTCATCTTCATTTTTTTACAACAATGCTTATAAAATTATATTATTATATATATTATTATTGCAATTGTTTCCATAACCTTGCTTGGTGAATTATTCTGAAACTCAGGGGTAATAAATTGGCCCAAATTTATTTATTTGTAAAAATAACTGCTAATAACAGCTCAGGTCCGGAATCTTACGAGTGATTTATTAATATGCAATACTTCCTTATTTTTATTATTGATTGCAATAGCTAATTCTTACAATTGTATATTAAACTTTATTAACAAATCAGATAAGGTAAGTAGGTTCACATGCTATATACACAGTCAAATACAAACACTATATCCAATACTCGAGACCAAGTTATAAATACATATTAATAAAATTCAAATTTCCTACAAATATACGAAATATATTGAAATTTCTGTATGCTCAAAAAACATCCATCTATATTAAATCATACCGAGATGACTGTCACCAATTGTCAAAATGACAGCCAAAAATAACCCGAAATATAACGACCCTTCCACGTATTTTTAATTTAAATATTAAACAAAATTAGAATATCCTTGCTTCTTATTGGAACTTCAACACAATACTCCGAAGAAATATGTTCCAGTCAAAGTCTAGAAAAGAAAGAAGAGAGAAGAAGAAGAAAGTCATGATGGTAGAAAATAAACTTGAGATCCACACCTGTTTATGGATACCAGTTTGGTTACTTTGTTGTATCTGCAGAGAAATAATAAATAAGTACATGCTACAATTGGAATCGCTAAGAATGTCTCTTTCAAATTAGGACTGAGGACCCATGAGGTTGCATTTAAAAATAAAACACTTTTTATGAAAAGCTGTTAGATTGTACTTTGTCACGTCCAAAGTAGGCGTATAAAACAAAAGAGTTTAACATTTGTAATTTCTAGGTGTTATGTTGACAATTGGGGAAGATTTTTAGCGTATTCGCAGCACTCTAGATTCAAAGGTAAAAATCCAAATTTTGGTAACCATGGAAACGAAAACTAACAGATCATGTTTTCAGAAAATTACCCAGAATCCAAATATGTAAAAATATACAGGATGTTCCATTTAAAATATTAAATTTGTTCTTATTTCCGGTAAAGTCGGAAGTGATAAAAAATTGTAAAATAAGTTGAATAATTGGTTTACAGTAAAAGGTACATTCGGGATTTTATAAAAAGCTATCTATAATATAAAAATTACGGTCCGGGACCTATGAGCTAGGACACCCGGTATAGGCACCGAATGAAATAAAAACAAAACAGCTTTTTTGCGCCTCCGGTCAGAAACACTGTTTTTGCATTACTTTAAATAGGCCGGAAACATACCATTCTCCGGTCTAGGCTGGCAAAACATCACTAAAAGTTGGCAACACTAGATTCAAATTACTGACATTTCTGTGATTAATTATTGTAGATTCGATGACAGGTGGCAGAATTTTCGTTACACAATCTCTTAAATAATTCAAATTCTTTCCAATTCAATTTTTGAAAGATTTTACAAGTAATAACTTGTTGCACAAGCTGTGTGAGATGCGCTGGGGTCTCCATTGCCCTTATTGTGTCTGAATATCAATATGCACCAAAACTAACCAAGAAAATTAAAACGTCAAAATACTAAGGTATCTTAATTCTGATTTCAAACTCAAATGTCAGACGTAACATGTATTGCCAACCTGTACTGTTAACGCGCTAGCGTCAATTTTTTTATTATTATTTTCAATAAAATTAAGATTTGTCGACGCAAAAAGTAGTGTGTAACACACGGCCAGAAACTCTCTTGCGAGTATTCGCACTTGTACTGTAACAAACCGTACTCACACTCGCAAAACTATAGTTTCTGGCCTAGTGATACAAATAACTATTCGGAGATATCTAGTTAGTCATGCGGTTTATCCAAAACATAAAGCGTACATTCAATTCAGCTAGTAAAACTGCAACTCTTCAAATTTGATCGTCTTCCAAGATTCCCATAAAAACTTATCCTGTGTAAGCTTATTTATCTTAACATGTTTCATCCAACTCATGTATTATTTGTTTCTTGCTATATTTGTGACTGTTTAAAGTAAATATATATGTCCATCTATCTAATAAATTTAATAGCAGGATACATGGCAAGCATCACTAAACATAGTTGCTCGAATGAGAAAGTTACCTTTCTTGCGAGGTTGTACCGTGACAATGTTAAATCATTTTGGCCGAAGGTATAGTATGATTAACATTTACCCCACTTGGGAATTAAGACTTATGAGTCGTTCGTTCCCTTATTACTTTAGCATAGGTTATTAGCTTATTTTCATTTAATGGGAACATTTATTGGATATCAATCTAATATGGCATTCCTTACATCAATGGATGTAAAGTGAACTGCAATCGACGCTTAGCTTTTCTTGACGCTTTTGATTTTATATCTTCAGCATCCTTACCCACCAGCTACCTAAATATCCGCTCCTCGCGACAAAATGTGCCCTACGGCCTTTATTAAACTCAAAGGATATTAATTCTTGAACTAGTTTAGTTCTCCCCATCGAGCCACTCACCACCCGCCGTCCGTTAGACAGTGTGACAGTGCCACCGCCACGAAGGTAGAAACTAAATTTAGTAGTCAGACGCGAGCAAGGGGTATACGAACGGTGTTATTAAATCATTCCCGGAACATAATTTGCAAGGGGTCCTTCGGTGCAGCTCCGCCGCGTGCGAACATTTTCCACGGCTGTGGCACACAGTTCGCACACAGGTAAGCGATTATTTCGGAAAGGTATGTGTTGAGAGTTCAGTAAATGAATGGGACGTCGCGGCAGCAGTAGCGAGACGCTTCGGTTAGTGTTCAAAGCTTCTAATTTGGAGAGTTGAGTAATAGGGATTATAGCTAAGAATTATATAATAAGCGGGTCCACCCTGGTGCACTTAATATGCTAACGGATCTACGCGTCGTAATGCAACTGCACTATCCCGTGACAATTCTGAGAGTCAGGTGCGGATGTTGAGGGAATTTACATTTAATTTAATTTATTTGGTAATAATGGAAACTCCTTCACCGACCGCAAGTGCAGTTCCAGTTGTTAACAATATTGTAATTGATATGATTGCATAGCCAGAATAGAACATAGCTATAGCCGTTTTTGTAGCCAGAATGAGAAGTGAACTGGACAAGGTATTTGAACGAATAAAAACAAGTCAATGAAATACAGATCTGGTATAAACGAAGACAAATCTAAATATTTAGAGATGAGAATTTGAATACCTCGGAGTAACACTAATAAATAAGAGCCAAGAAGATGGAGAAATAGATAGGAGGCCAGGCAAGAAAAGCAAACCATGAGGAACTTTATTTGAAGTGATGAGGTCTAAGATAATATTCGTATGAATCAAGCTAAGGATCTATACAACGATAATAAGACCCACGGTATTACATGGATGCGAAACAAGGATATTAAATAAAGAAAATTATAGGAAAGTGCAGATTTGGAAAGGGAGAATTGTTTGCGAGAGTTTTGGAGGACTTAGAGATGGAATGGAGAATGGGAATAACGAATAAATGCAAAGATGTATGTACATCTTCTTTTTTTTTTGGCATAATACAAATATTTAAAAAAATTTCTTTGAATAGACTCGATTAATGCTACATATTTCTGATATGAAAGCGCCCATACAATACAACAGTATTGAAGTTTACTGCGAACTAACATTGTATATAATGCTGTGCACAGACGCGCCATCTATTAGCGGAATGTATAATTAAAGGAGCATTACAGGTTTTTCTTATTCTATTTGTTTCAATGCATTATATTCATTTTTACTTATCATTTAATCTCTTTCTTTGACGATCCCATGCATTTGAACAACGAAATTTGCTTGGTTTTAACTAGCCAAAACACTACACTACACTACACAACATCACGCCAAGGGATATCACGTCAGAAGCAGTTGCAGTACTTGCGTCACCAGCTGGATGGCAAACAGGAATGCGGGACATTTGATACAGTACACAGGCACATATTCGAGCAGAAACACATCAAAATTTAAAGTGAAGTAAGCTGAGTATTTTGGTTGGGAAGGAGATAAAAAACAAACAGGGGAGTGACTTTGAAAGTTTATGGAATCAGTCAAGATAATTTTAACAAAAAAGAAAAAGAACCTAAAGTGAATGAAAAGAAAAGATATTAAGGGAAGAGAAGGAGCAGAACGAAGCAGTTGCGTAAAGGAGAAACAAGGAGAAACAGAAAATAGAGAAAAAGAACCTAAAGTTAATGAAAAGAAAAGATATTAAGGAAAGAAAAGAAGCAGGAGGAAGCAGTGGCGTAAAGGAGAAACAAGGCAAATCAGAATATTAAAGGATATTAAAGAAGAGAGGGTGGAACACTGACATACACTTACACAGAAAGGGTAGTTTAAGGTATTTACGTTCTTACTATAATTATAAACCAAGTTCTTGTTATTATTCATATACTAGTTGTCGTTATTAAATATTTATTCTCTTACATTTTGATATTTTTATATTTGACTTGACATTAAAAATTAAAATTTGACAATTCGTCATAACTGACATTTTCCAAAGTTGCCCGGCTTAAGTCGACTGACTTATCAAAGAACCTAAATTTAAATATAATTTTTTTTAATACATTTTGACATTTGTAACACTGCAATAATTAAACTTCTCGGTATTTACTGGGAAGCCATTATTCGAGCACCAGCCAGCAAGTGTATTGAGTTCGTGCTACAACGCCACGCAATGCTCAAGATCGTTCATGAGAATAAAAATCTTGAGGTCATCAGCATAAAGTACGCATCCGGCATTAAATTGATTATATACCTACATCATAATTAAATATAATTAACCGAAGTGGTCCAAAATTCGAACCTTGAAGTACACCACCGTGAGCTGTATACATATTCGATTGTATGCCTTAGTATTCCACATATAACTGGCGATCAGACAAATAACCTAGCAATAACATAATTAAATCAGGAGGCAAACCAACATTTTCTGGTTTGGATAGAATAATATGGTGCTGTACATGGTCGTTGTAAACAATACAATTTAACTTTGATAATTAATAAAAAAGAAGAATTTGAATACAATTTAATAACAAGAATATAAACATAATCTGAAAATCCACCGATATTAACAATAATAATCGATAATGTGCACGTATTAAGTGTTAGCAGAACCAAGATTTAATTTAATTTTCTCCTTCTAAAAGCCGCATTTGATCTCCAGAAAACAGAAAAGTAAATTCTCTTAATTCTAGGGTATCCCCGTGTTTATTAAACTACAATGTCCAATAACCAGATGTGATATGAAGCACCTGCGTATTTTATTTGGGAGTCACGACAATAGATACAAATTGCAATTGAAATTACGACGTCGTTCGCCGACGTCTTATATTACACCTCAATTAAATGCGCAATCTACGAACGCCGTAGTTGATACTGAGTACTTAGGAATTGTCGGGCGTGTCGTATGAGATTGCGCCAGGCGTAGTAAAACTTTTAATAGACGGATCTCGACCTAAAACTTTTACGTCACCCTGCCACGTACCCGGAATTAGTTTCATGAATGTATTAGTGTTACTGTTTGTTCAATGACAAGGAACGAGGGAGCATGTTAAAAGATTAAAATAAATAACTCAATTGAACTCCACATGATCGCTAAGTTATGAGGTTGGCAAATATTTTGAACATGGTGCTTCGATACGTTGAAGGCAGCTGGCGAGGTAATTGATTCACAATTTAAAAATGCTTACCCAGAAACTAGAATATTATTAAAATATCATTCGGAAACTAGATTTTGAGAAAAATGAGTAATACTCGTGCATGGTAGTCACTCTGGATTTCTTTAAAATGATAGTTAGGAGTTCTGCGTTATCTGAACGTCTATACTAGTGTATTTACGGGTTAAGTCCAGAGCTTGCTTGCGATAATGCATCATAAAAAGAACAAACCATCATAATTCCTAGACCACATCAATTCACAACACCAAGCTATTAAGTTTGCCACAAAAGTGGAAAAAAATATGAAGGTGTGTCCCTTTTGGAAGAATGCTAAAGGAAATAAACGAAAATAAACTAGAACACATAGTGTGTAGAAAACATCAAAACCCTTCATCGCCTGATGCAAAAAAATACTGCAAATAAACGTCTTACTATGCACAACTGGAAGCATTAATGACAAGCAACGTCTTGTCAATGAGAAAATACAGCATCTTAAAGTGACACTAAAGAATACATTATCCTGGGTACCCAGCCATATGGGTTTGAAAAGCAATGTTGCCGCAGAACTGGTCAGACAAAGATTGTTAAGACCCTTAATTGGAGCTGTTCTTTCCTTAGGCATGCCTGTGTCACAGGCAAAGAAATCCAGTAATAATAGAAATACTATCGATGTGTAAAAATTGAAAGGATTAAATAGTGGCTAGTGGGAGAGTATATACACAAAACTGAGAACAGAATCAACTTAAATCAAATAATCAACCAAATCCTGCTTGCAAGTATTGCAGGAACAAGCTCTCTTTGATAAGAAGGAAAAATTTTAAGAAATTGCTTCGCGGAGTGTCCGTTGCAGGGATCACATGTCGCTCACTTTTCCAAGAATACCCCTGGATTCAAAGTTGTTGCCAGGGCCTCATGTTAAGGTCATTGCGCCGCCTGTCTACTCTGAGATTTCCTTACTTCGCATTTTTGCCACGATGGAGGGAAAATCTTCTAAAGACTTACGTCGCCGGGGTTAAAAAAAAAAACTTTATCATTTATTAAGTTCGAATTCTCTCAATTCATTGAAGCTCATCCAGCTCTGCGGTTGCCGCTATTGTTGCATTTTTTTATTAGCGTTGATATTCCCTGTTATATGTGTGGTCTTTATTCTTTGCGGACTACATTTTGGACATTCAAATAGGGTATGCTTTACAGGGCCTTTTCCCCGCAGTGTGCGCACATGTCCGACTTCGACACTTTAAGCAGTACAGATACACTTAAAAACATGCATGCTCTGTTAGTATTTGAGACAAAAAGAAGCACACCTCTCTGTCTCCTGCTTAGCCATGGCCTCAGGTTCTTAATCAGCCTTCTCTCCCACACTGCAGTGGCGTCTCCTCCTCCCCTTTGCTCCTGTCATTCGCCTTTTACTTTAGTCTCCTTTGTCTCTAGAGTGTCTAACTCCACTACACTGTAAAAAAATTTCTAGTAAAATTACATGTAAAATCGTTGGTAACAAAGTTGCCTACGATATTACAGGTAAATTTACTTCATCCAGTAAAATTGCTATCTACCAGTAAATTTCATACACTGATGTATTTTTCAGTTGTTCTGTAAAATTCATATGTAATATTTATATAAATTGTATATTTACCGAACAGTCAAGTAATTTTGGCATGTAATTTTACAACGAAGGCAGGTAAAAATACTAAGAAGGTGAATATTACAGGTGTAAATATACATTGCACAGAAAATTCCCTTGCATGTGTGATTTTGATTACAACCTTATTACTTTTTACAGCATACTGTAACTCGAATTAAATTCCTGTTTAGAGTGCCGATGATTCCAATATAAATTTGGTAACATTGAGGAATATAAATTGTATAATTTTACTTAGACATCACCATTAATATTCCGTAATGTTATCAAATACACATATGGATATCACAGGCTAGTATAAATAGTAATTTAATTAAAGGCAAAGTATCATTACTATAGGATTATAAAACATAATAAGTACTAAAACAATAAAATTCTTAGTTATTAGACAATTTTGTTGCAGCTTCAGAACTTGCAAAACGTCAATGTTGTTGAGTTATAGGAATAAAACTAATAGTGTTTTCTACTTATTGCACTTTACGCGTGGAGTATATCTATCTCCCTTACTAATATTATGTATTAAAATAAGATGGAAATACAATCAGTGGATAAAAGTGCAGTAAGTCGAAAACGCTATAAGAATAAGCAAATACATATTTTATTAATCTTCAGTAGAATAAAAAATATAAATTTCCTTTATCTGACATTTAATGGCTATTTCCGAACCAAATGCTATCAAATTCATTGAATTTTGCTCTGAAACAAAAAAAGAGAAACAAATGTTACTTCCATTATATTATTATATGTATATATCAGTAAATAGATCAAATGAAATTAATGTAAATAGGTACCTACAGCTTGTGCACGAATAAATATTCCACTACAAGAAGGAAAAGATAAATATAATTTTTACTTATCCCAACACCCAATTGATGAATAATCATTAAAAACGACTACTGAATTATTACAGCCAAGTTATCTTTAAAAAGTCTCTTATACATTATACAAAAACGAATACAAATTGCATCATAGGTTTTCACAGTTCTCTACACCGGGAGCAAGATCCTGAGATGCAATTACTGTAAATATAAATGCATTATTTCTTTACAAAAGTAATGTATTAAAGGTTTTGTTTTAAGTAAATAAGCTATAACAGTTTAGCATTCGTTTTAATTTTAACAGTGAATCGTGAATAATAGTGAAATTTTTAATCAATTTGTGTTTATATTCATGGAGCAATAAATAATTTATGAAAACATTAGGTTATGTTTAATATTGGCGTGTGTTCCATCATGAATCAGAATACCCTCCAAAGTATTAACAATAAGTAAAATCGGTGAAATATTTAAAGCAAAAAAGAATTGCTGTATTAACCACATGTGAAAATATATTAAAATGAGTATTTTTATAAAAGCATCTTACCTAATTCTTTTGCAATGCTTGAGGCAGCACACAAACAGGAACAATCACCCCAACTTGCGATTGTTTATGCGTCACCATAACTGACTAGAATTAACTACGCGCACAGGCAAATAACCCAATAACCAATCACATTGCGGCGTATGAATTTTGTGCATTTGAAGGTAATTTTACCCAAATATTCCAGTAAATTTTAGTAGCAATCGCAAAATATTACATGTTTTTTACGGTATTTTTTCTTTTCATTTTTATTACATCTTAAAAGTACATGAAATAACTGTAAATTTTACCGAAACTTCTCTTTCCATCTCAAATATCCTGGAAAAAACAGGTAAAATAAGGTTTACATGATTTATCGTAGTAAATTCACAACGTTATTTCATGTAATATTTCCGATTTACTATAGTAAAATTACTGTAATTTTTTGCAGTGTAGCTGTACTAGTTCCGTTCTTCATCGCCAGTACTTGGTTTTCTGTCACTAGATTTATCTGTGGTCTCCTCGTTAGGGCTAGAAGGCCCACGGTGGAGACCGTCCTATATGCTCTTTTATTAATAGAGCTGCTCTCTTTTGCACCCATAATAAATTTTACATACACATTTGGCATTAAATGTCTGAGATATTTAACGGCTTGGTTGCTTTTTCAGCAGCTCCTTGCTTGGCCTATCGTCATATTTCTATTCAGCTGCACTCTAAGATAGTCTAGAGCCAGTTGACTCTGAATATGATTGTTGGGCGGGCAATAATTGCCTCCCCGTGATAGGAAAAACTGTTTCGGTCTTGCAAGGTGCCAATTTCAGACCTTTCTCATGCAACTACTCCATGATGTTGTGAAGCACGTGTTGTGGCACCACTCCCATCACGGCTGTAGACTTCCCCTCTCTGAAGTCGTGCTGCCTGGGACGAGGCCAGAAAATGAAAGGTTTTATCAAAAAAAATATGGCGTCCATTAAGATTAAAGAAGTTGATACGAATATCTCAAAAGCCACCATTTTGAACCTTTGAACAACAATTTTAAGTTTGTCTTATCAAACACAGTAACTTTTACATACAACTTTTTCTCGTGCCTCTCATACTTACGCAGATATCTCACATACAAGAAAATGACAGTATTTTAGTTTTTTCTAAATAACTTCTGACGGGTTACACATTTTAAGCTTTCTCAAATGAATTTGAATTGAGCGTATAAAACTGCAAAACATTGCCCATTTAACCAAATTTCTATCTTCAACAATCAGAAAGTTACTCATACAATCCCACTCAATTTGGGACACACGATATTGAAACGATTAAAATAACACAATATGTGAGTTTCAAATAAAATCTGTTCGAGTATTGAAATATTCATTAATTTATAATATAGACTCCAGGAAAATATGTACGATACGACACATTTGGTAAATGGTCAGCAGTCACGATTTGTTATTTAAATCTCGACTTCAGTGCTCGTGTGATCGAGGGTTTTTAGGGACAAATATGAAACTTCAGAAAACTACACAGAAGTTCCTTGTTAAATCACAAGATCGGTCAATTATGGTCAACAGAAAAGGGGGTGATACAACCAGAAAATAACCTGTGCAAGACCGTCAATATTACACGGGCGGTATGGTAACCAGTGCTGACCTGGAGACAGAAAACACTGGGTTATCACATCACTATGACGTTCGCCATTTATCGTTCAAGAAGTTTGCTTCTCTTCAAAAAAAGAAACATTCGGTGCTTCATATGGACCGTAATGTAATGCACAACTAAAGAGTAATACGCTGTATTTGTTGTTTGGATATTAACAAAGCTATTGATGTCATAATTGCTAAAAATGATTATATCCACATTCACATCGGCATTTACACTTTGTTGTTCACTGGTCCAATAGATGAACGCTCCTCGGTGTACATGGTTTATTTATAGAAACTATTGAGTCAATTAGAGTTAGTAAGCATGGAGGTGCGAATTCTTTGTGAGAATACGATGAGGCGTTCTTGTGCACTATGATGAACTGGGGTTCGTGGACTTTGAGCCATATCAGTGCCAACTGCCGTGATGTTTTGGTCTGAACGGCCATTACAAGTTCGTGTCGTGTGTTTCATAACTACAGTGGAACCAGACTTTCGAATTTTGGGATTATCCTTTTTATAGTTGATAAATTTGGAGCAATATTTCTACCAAAAAATTGGACGCACTTTACGAGCCGTAGGAACCAAATCTTCGCAGTTTTGAAAATGATGTTTGACAATAAGGATGCGTAGTTTGATCGTTATCTCTATGTTTACGATTTCGTACCTATATGTCTTTTATAGATCTGGTAAATCATGACTAGAGCAGACCACTTTCCGTGCGCGCCATGTGCGCCGATGTGGGGATGACTGTATTGCATATTACTTTAATAGCAGAAAACCAAATGTATATTTAATTATTTCTGATAGAATAAATGTCTTTACTTCTATACTTATATCGGTAACAAGCTCATGTTGCGTCCCTATTCTATCGCATATTCTAGTATATTACGAATTACACTCCCATACCGGCGCACATGGCGCACACGGAAAGTGGACCGCTCTAAACATGACAATTAAAATATCGTTCAATTTAAATCTTGCGCTCTTATTGTGGCACTCTTTATTTATATTACATGAGTGTACACGACTTGGCAACTCCTTGGGTACTGGGTACATTAAACTGCTTGTATATCATAAGCATTGCAACCTGAATAATGGGCCAAAATTGTAAAAAAATAAAACCACTAAAAAAGATTTACATTTATTATTAAAAAGATATCACCGATTAAGAAGATAATTCAACTATTAAATACGCGCATAAAAAAAAAAAACAAAAACGCCGAGATCGGGGACATTGAAAGAAGCACTAAACGTTTTTTCGTCTCTTAAATCCAACCGCTGCCCTTAACGACGACTCCTCCACCCGCTACTAAAGGGAGAGAAAGATAGATCCGCCAAAAAAGTCGTACTAATAAATCATGTTTTCGTAGGCGGCAGATTCGTATATTCCGACAAATGCGGTTGAGTTTTTTTTTTCGTCTTGGAAGTGCTTGCCGATAAAAAATTACCGAACACCGAGTTCTGGCAGTTCGCCGCGTGGGACTCGGTCATTATATTTAAACTAGTTTCGAAAATAAAGCTATTTATACGTTTCCCGGTGATTGAATTATCTTATCGCGGTGACAATTTTTAAAAGGAACATCCGATAGCTCTTCTCTGATGATTATGCGTACGCAGGGTAATTTATTCCGGGAGATTTTTCAGTTTAACTCCCTAGCGAGTGGATGGATCGGGCTGGGCCAGTGAACCATGTTTCCGCTTTGCACTGCAACGAGAAAGGTGAATTTGAAAATAACAACATTAAAGCATACACACGAATTGGAAAACACGATGGAGAAAGTGAATTTATAATAGAACTAGGGTATGGAAGACCTGAAAACTAACAGTGTGTACTTTTTCAATTCTTTTTATTTTCGCTATCAATAAGGCTAAATAAATAGCATAATAATTACTTCTTCTGTTTGTCCTATGATACCCTTTTGCCCTTGGAAGTAAGAAGAACGCATCACGGAAACTAAAAACACGAAAACCTTTTAGTATGTCTTACCTATTTACGAAGTCTCAATCACGCGGGTTGAATTTGAATTAGGTTGTATAACTTATTTAGGTGCTGAAGCGTACGAGCTGTGGAAGCGGCAGGTTTAGCAAAAACAACTCCGGTAACGTGCACACATTTGTAATACGTATAGATATATAAATGTATTGCTATGATATTTTTTACTAAATATGAATTATCCAACGAATTGGCTACTATTAAAACGTATTTTACTTAGGTTTTTTTGATGTTTTATATAACTGTATCATCGTATTATATTTTTGTAAATTCGGACTACCAACTTTAGATTTTAGTTAATGTAACCTTGGATATAGCAATGTATTTGTATTTTCTCAAACTGGTTTTCGTCGTTGGGAATCTTTAATTCGTGCCTATCTGTGGCAACGACAAGGTATTTCCAGATTAAATATTTGTTAATTATCTATCAAATTATTTAGTGAATTTTAGTAATTTGTATGTTTGAGATTGGTATCAATTCTTTGGAATAATTTATATATGTTTTTCCAATTAGTATATTTCATTTTCATGCATTGGCACATTGACTTATAAAAGGCTGTTTGTTGGGATTTTGGTGGAAAATTTGAATATATTTAATATATTTGAAACGACTGGATTAAGTTCTTAGTCTGAATTAAGATAAGATAAATCTTTAATGTTGTGATTTTTATATAGTAAATGAACCTACTCACCTGAGATTATATGTAGAAAGGTTATTTCTTTGTCACATTTTCGTTGGAATCACAATAACAAATAAACTTAGAATCATCTGTTAATTTGTCTTTTATTTGTGAATTTATTAAAGAGTATCACAGATGATTCTGAGTGGTATTTAATTGAATTAAACAGTTATTAATTTGTAAAAAAAATATAATTAAAATTTACAAATATTGTCTGGAAGTTGGTAGCAGTATATTAGATTTCTAAACGAAATATATCCCATTTGGAGTATTGATCTGCTTGTTTAACTTTTCATTATTGCGATCAGACTATATTTATTTTCTTTTAAATTCATTCCTTTATATTTTTCTGTTGACTTACAAATTCGTTCAAAAATATGGGAGCTTGTAATGTAGACAATTTTCTGTGTAGTATACAAAATGCAGTACGATATATTAAAATGATATTTACAACGAATTGTTCATATATATTAAGTGAAAAGTAGGAAAGCGGACGAATGTATGCTCAGGCGAATGTATGCATGTATGTGTGATTCGTTCGAGTAGTAGTTCGAGCAATATCTGCTTACGTTTAAAGTATTTGTAATACGGAAGCAGCCGGGAGAAGAGCATTAAGTTGGCAGAGTTAAAAAAAAAGACTATACATTGCTCGATTCTGCAACAGTATTTCAGAGCGGCTCTGGTATTTAAGTATCGCAAATGAATAGCTTAATAATGTTCGTTTTACGTATTTACAGTCTCGCTAAATATCAAGATTCTATGGGTAATATAAGGAGCTTAGTTCTCTGTAAATAACTTGCACATTTCAACTAGGTTCAATGCATAGGCTGTTCCAGTGTCAAGTAGCCAAACTTAGAGTAAAGAACTTTACCTAATTCTGAGGTTCATTAGTTCACAAACGGCTCATTCTAATACCGTTTATAAGGCCAACATTATTCTCACTGCAATACAAATGAACAAAAAGAAATTTTTAAACAGAAAATGGCAATGATGAAAATCGCATGGATTTTGTCCAATACTCGTGCGCCCGACATTCATCTCAGCACCAAGAGCTCTTGAACGACTATACCATAAACGCTAATTAACATGACTTCTAACAACTGACTACATCAGTAAGGAAGACAATAAATGCTGTTTATAAATAAATCAAAAAACATTCTAATAAAATAAACAGATTCTCAGAAGCAATCGCTTGAAAATGTGGAAATATTAATTTAAACCTTTTGAAATAACAGTACTAAATTTAAAATTCGTATAATAAAAACTGTCCTAGCTAAAAAATTAGAAATAACGCAAAAACTATTCTAAAACTTAAATAATGTATTACTTTCCAGAACTAAATCAAAAAAGATATTTCACTGGGCAAGTTTAAATAAATAATATTGTAAATAAAAGGACTATTTATGGTATTACGTGTTCAAAATTATCTCCAAATGGAAATAATATATATATTCTATCGTAGAAGTTTCTGTGAACATTTGAAATTGTTTCAGCAACATGGGTAAGCCAACTGAATTTTCATCAAAAGTAATCCCTAAAACTTTAGCTGAAGATACAAATGTTGAGTAATTATTGTTTAAAACCAAACCGTTTAGTGTATATTTGCTACTATTTTGAAATAAAATTAAATTGTTATTTTCTTGTATTGAAGATTAGTTTGTGTAAGAATCTCTGTACAGTCATGAAAGTTGAACTGGCCAAATCCGCATGAGTTGATAAACTAATGGATGATAAAAGGCAATTAGGAAAGTCATTTATATAAATTAGAAAAGCGTAGGTCCTAATATCGATTCTTGGGGCACCCCAATATTACACAACAACAGGGTTTAATTTTGATATTGAAATAATAACAAAGGTAAGTTCGTATTCCAATCCTTTTTATTTTAATATCTTTTATTGCGACATGTTTCGGTCTGTTAGACCATCTTCTGGCAACTATAAGACGAAAAATATATTTTGTTATAAATTATACATTGATTTTACATTTAAAATTTTAAAAATTTTTTCTTAAAAATTAAAATTTATATAATCTGATTTGATAATAGAAAAATATTATTTTATGTTTATATAGTTTACTAATATCTTTTAATTTAAATTGAAATCAAAAAACCTAAAAATTTAAATTTTAACAGCATAACAGAGTATTAAACAGAGTATAAAAGATATTAAAATAAAAAGGATTGGAATACGAACTTACTTTTGTTATTATTTCAATATCAAAATACATTACACCAATCCCCTGGGACACTATAGATAACAGGGTTTAAGTTTTAAGTTATTTTATAACATGCTTTTGTTGTACATTGCTATTACAAATGCTTCAAGTGTTTTATGCCACTGTAATATAATATACACGTATTCAAAGTCAACAGTTTTTTAGCTTACACTAGTTAGTTACACACTGAAGTTAATTAAATTGAGACAGAAAATATGAAAAAGTTTAAATGTACCTAGTTGAAATAAAAAGATGTTGGCAGTTTTACCGATAAGAATATTATTACACAGAATTGTTATTGCCCCGTTTGAAAGTTTCAAATATTCAATTTTAATTAAAAAAGCCGCCCGTTTCTTTTGTATTTAACTACTTGAAAGGGCTCTTTCGAAATACGCAGATATTCATCCCAAAGCATAAAAAGGTTAGCCGTCCGCTTAGTCCGGAAGTACCGTATCGTATCCGAAGAGAAAATTGAACGTAAATGCTTAAGGCGTTTTGTAAAATTGAACGCGCGCTTCTAACTAATAACCGGGCACACTGCCGGAATATCCACCTCGGCGTGCTCGTCTCGAAAAAGAAATGTTTGAAACAGTACTTTATGTCGCCATAAAACGGGGAAAAATGCCCGGTTTCGAATGATGGAACGAACGCCCGGATATGTAACAATTTTATTTTCTTAATATTTCCCTCGAGAATAATATCCGGGGACGAACGGTCGCATATGTGTTTTACTGTTCCGTTGCATTGTTTTTGAGCAATAAAATTAGATATTGATTTTGCGTCCCGACAGGAGAGGTTGCTTTAATGTAATCTATGGGTATACGGGCATATGTTTTGTGTACTCTTTTTTTTGATTTCTCGACAAGGATCGCAAATAAACGTGCTATGGAAAATAGCGGTGTATCGCTTGGTTCAGTATAGTATCATATTGAGAAACGAAGATTGGCAAGTTGATCCTGTAATTCAAACAACAAGCTTACTATTAATGATAGGGTAATGGGAACTTGTCTGACAGGAGCTATCGAGGTAGTACTAAAGCTTACTCCTCTCCAGATTTTGGTGGAGGGCCTAGCCAAAAGGACCACATGCAGAATGATCGGGAAAGCTGACCAAATCTGAGACATATTCTGGGACAATATGCCCAAAAAATCTTGTGCAAGAATTTACCATAAAGACTAAACAATACCATCTTAAAACTCAACAGAAATGCCATTATACGGTGCACGGATGGCTACAAAACGACGGAAGGAGCTGGATTAGAGATATATGGGCCTAGAACCAAATATTTCGAAGGATTGGGCATACATTCCAGTATCTTCCAGGCGAAAACACACTATTGAAAGATGCGTTCAGTTCGAAATTAATTAGCGGTGAGCTCAAATATAAACAGCTCCAAGATGGTTTGCGAGAATCTAGGAAAACTAAACGAGCTGGGAAAAAGGAACAAGGCAACTCTTCTATGGGTTCTGGGCCACACGATTTATCAGTCTTTGTAAACCGTCTATATTATAAACTATTAGTACCGTATCTTCAACATATCTTCACAAAACCATCTTCTGTTTCTAGGAAAGCCACTTGAAATAATTTTTTGGAGTACGTTAGATAACAATGGTAGCACCAATGTAGTCTTTAAAAAATAAAACTGAAGGAATTTATTTTATAAAAAGTGGTACAGTAATCAAAAACGCACATTTTAAAAATAATTTGTAGTATACAGGGTGATGCCCTAAAGCGGGGCACATTCAACATTTTTTTCTAAACGAAAGCCCTGTATATGTTTTGTATTTTCTTATATGCTTTAAATTGTGTTTTCAACGATGCCTGGGTTTTTGGTTTTGAGTGACGCATTGTTGAGTTATTAACGAAAATTAAAAAAAAATGGTCGTTACAAGGTTTACCATACTAATTTCATGGGAAAGTATTACGATTAGCTAAGACATAACTATTTAGTAAATATGCAGCCAAGGGATGTGTTGAACGTACAAAATGATTAAACATTAATTTTATTATACAGGGTATTTGTTACGATGCAGCCAATTTGGCGATTGTCAAAGAGCGTTTCCTGAATTTTTTCAAATGGAACACCCCGTATATTATTACATTTTTGGAATGGCCCGTTAATTGCGCTTAATTTTGTTAATAATGTCCTATACCCAAATCCAATAATTTCATAGTTACTTAGGCATTACTGATATCTTAAGTTTCTGCCTTTAATATTGTCATTGTATTATTTATTAATTGGATTAGTTGGTACGTAGTTTTCTTACACATTTGTTATTTGTCACATATTATTATTACGATTTTTAGTTAAGTCAATATGCAGTTTGAAAGAAACGAACTCGTTGACATGATTTTTATTATGGGATCTGCCCAAACAAATTGTTTATTAACTCAGAGAATTTATGCGCAAACATATTCTGACAGAAGACATCCTTCAGTTACAACTTTGGAAAGACTTAAGGAAAGATTCGTTAGAACAGGAAATGTGAGTTATGAAAAGTGTGAAAGGAGAAAGAGGACAAGTGACGATGGTAAATTGAATGTCTTGTTATCAGTAATTGAGAAGCCCTCTACTAGTTCGACTAAAATAGCAACAGAAACTAATGTACCACGATCTACTGTTAGCAAGATTTTAAAAAATCATAAATATCATGACTACAGTATATCTTTTTATCAAGAACTGTTGGCGGCTGATTTAGATACTAGAAGGACATTTTGCGAACGGGGATTAGAAATTGAAAGGAAAACACCTAACTTCTTTCAAAAAGTATTGTTTACTGACGAATCCACCTTTACTCAGAGTGATAGCTCAAACCGTCATAATCTTCATACTTATGCAACAGAAAACCCAAGAATATTAAGAGCGGTTGATAAGAAGAGGCGATGGACTGTAAATGTTTGGGGTGGTATTATGGGTAATTTTATAATTGAACCACATTTCTTTAATGGACATCTTAATGGTGCACAATATTTGAATTTCTTGCAATATTACTTGCCTCGGCTTCTGCAAAACGTTCCTCCAGTTCTAAGGGAAAATATGTGGTTCCAGCACGACGGTGCTCCAGCACATTTTGCACTAGATGTCCGACAACATTTGAATCAAGCATTCGAAGATAGATGGATCGGCCGCGGTGGTCCTATTTAATAATATATGGGGTGTTTCACTTGAAAAAATTCAGGAAACGCTCTTTTAAAATCTCCAAATTGACTGCATCGTAACAAATACTCTGTATAATAAAATTAATGTTTAATCATTTTGTATGTTCAACACATCCCTTGGCTGCATACTTACTAAATAATTATGTCTTAGCTAATCGTAATACTTTCCCATGGAATTAGTATGGCAAACCTTGTACCGACAATTTTTTTTTGAATTTTCGTTGATAACTCAACAATGCGTCACTAGAAATCAAAAACCAGGGTATTGTTGAAAACACAATTTAAAGCAGATAACAAAACATAAAAGATAAGTTTCGTTTAAAAAAAAAAATTTTGATTGTGCCCCGCTTTAGGACATCACCCTAGGACATACTTCAAATTATTTGATTACTGTACCACTTTTCATAAAATAAATTCCTTCAGTTTTATTTTTTAAAGACTATATTGGACTTTAACGCACTAATGAGCAACGCTGTATATCCCTGGCGCACTCCTCCTTTTAGTATTTTTTGTTATTATTCTTCTGATAATTGATTTTTCAGTCGCACTGTGGCCTTCCTTTCAAAGTACACATAATTCTTTGTCATCTACCCCACTTTGACGTAAAATTTCCGGGAGTTTTGTATGTTGAACTTTATCAAAAGCATTTTCAAAGTTCATGAAACACATAAAGATATAAATAAAAAGAGTCTACCCGTGAAGGTAAGATGTCTTCTAGCCTCCACATCAGAAATAGCAAAGTTATCAAGCAGTAGCAGAGTACAAGTACGGCCGTCGCCGACCAGAATGCGCCCCACACATTAATTAATGCATAAATCAAATAAACAAAGGGGAAGGTACGAGTGAATGCCGAATAACTTTTTATAGAATTGGAATTTTTAAATGATTTTTTCAGTGTAATGAGATTAAATATAAGGGATTTGGATTATATAAAAGAGAACAAGATTAAATATAAAATACGTCGCGCACTGATCCGGAACTCGGCGAATGCGAAAGAAACTACTTGCGATTAAAAACTACAACAAATTTCGATATTTTGTGCTTTCATACGTTTATAGGATCTATATAGACATTCATATTACCAAATTTCTCAAAATATTTGAATATATTTTAGAAAATTTCTCAATACGAGTGATATGCAGCAAACCCGTTTTGATTAAGAAACAGTCAAGATAATTTTTGGTCATTAATTAAATGTAAAAGGACACTTCATTAAGAAAAATAATACATATAATTTTGAAATATAGATAACATGAATATATAAATCATCATATTTTATATTTCGTTCAGTATTACAAAATTTTTCATCATACATCATTTTACACGTTTTGACGTTTTATCATTTTTGTGAATTCAAATCATTGACGTCTTTTGCCTGAAGATGCTCGATTAACGAGTAAAACATTTCGCAAAAGAATATTAAGTAAATAAATGTAGATTTGACAGAACTAAACTCGTTTTATTATATAAGTATTGATATTAAAATTAATAAATTACTACTTAAATCGAAAAATAACTTAAAGCAATAGTTTTTTATCATCTTCATGTAAATCGAGCGCTTTTGGTTTTTGTTTCACACGAAATTTGTCTATAATTCTAAATACGTATTTCTTAAGTATATTTAAAAGAAAAACGTGGCATATATATGCCTGTATTAGTTAAATTTTTTGTTCATGGAAATCCGAGCTCACAAAAAATTGTATGTCCCTACGTGAAGAGATGCTATTCATAACAAATTGAATTTGTGCGTCACTGAGATTTATCTTACCAAAAAATGTAAACTAAGAAGGCATTCCGCAGGTTTCCGCACCTGAAAATGACTTTAATCTTTAGTTAGAAGTCTACAGGATATTTCAAAACCATTGTCGACACGGCGCTCGATGGCGCCCAAAAGTTGTGCCCTATTTAAATTTTAAAAGCTAATTTTGTATCTTCTTCCAAGATTTTCATTTGTTAATTATAATGAGGGGGTGAGCGACTCCATTCAACGGGAATACTATTGAATATAAACATAAATAAACAAATTTATATTAAATTTTGTGCAGTAAATAGGGACATAAGGCTATAAGTGTTACGGCAGAAATACTAGACCGATCAATTATCGACATTATTTCTCTGATTGTAAATCATGTATAGCAAAATTTGATATGCTTTTGTTATAAATATAGTAGCAGACTATTAAGAAAGACATACTGAAAATAAAAACATGTTTAGAGAAAATAAAAATTATAGGTTTTTTCCTCTCATTGACCACTGTGTGGCGTACTGATGAGAACTAATAAGTTCGAAACAGTACTGTCCATGTCTGGTGTTACACACTCGGCAATCACTCCTACCTTCACGTTTGTTCACATAAAGATATCTTGATTAATATCATACACTCTTGGTATCAAAACCTGTATACTAAATAGTACATCCTTTACTCCTTTGCTTTCTTCGTTATTCTGTTATTTAGTCGTTTCATTTCGAATATGACATTTGCTGCTTTTCCTGATTGGTACATACTACATACCTTCCACATTCCAATCTTGTTCTCGCTGTAAATTTTCAGGGTATCAGTTAAGCGGTGCTTTGGATTGAGAATCGTCGATTTCGTATTTTGACTCTATTGCGGTATCCTGGAGAAAATCTATTAATAAGTCAGGTAGTTCTCCATTGCTCTCCTGATTTTGTCAACTTGGCAACTAAACACTATTTTGCATAATGTGACATATAGCATAAAAAGAAAAGATAGCTATTACAGGGATATGTCAAAGTTGACTTCAAACCATCTTTGTGAAAAACACTCCAACTTTCCTTTCTAAGGAGTTCTAAGATTACTAACTCGCACTCCTGTCATGTAAATGCGCACGTACATTATGAGACCCTACCGCAATCAATTTTCCATCCTCGTCTCGTCTTCTTATCATTTGCGGAATTTTCTCTACGACCTACCGCACGGCAATCTAATATTGATTGCCTGTCGAGCGTATTACGGCACCAAGTTTTCAGAACGTGCGAGATATGCGATGACACGAGACAGGAACACACACAATGTAGAATCTAGGCAGCTACGCCGCGTCGTGTCGTTCAAACGGTAGATATATCTCTTCTTGGTTTAGAAATCTATTAATTTTTTGTATTAACGACCAGAGAAGGGCACATTTTAAATCTTCGACCGCTGGAGGAAAACGCGAAACCTCTTTTTAAAACGCAAATTACCCACTTCACGGAATTATTTTTGAGGCGAGTACTACGCCAATTTAATTACCTAATACTCTTGCTGTTCCTTCTTACCGTTCCTTTTTTCTTTTGCTCTTCGCTTCATTACCGTTAGAATGTTTTAATTCCCCGTCGGTTGCCCGGCTTCCTTCGTCTTTTTTTCTATTCGCATTTTTTTCTTATTAAAAATCCCACCGTTTGAGAGCATTACCGCTAAAATGTTTCCTGTCGTGGCTGGTTTCCTTTTATGAGGGAGAGCAAAGGAATTTACTTCCGCTGGAATAAATAATTATTGCTATGACGAACGACGAATGAAGGAGACGTGCCCGAGAAATCGATTTACGAGATAAATTTTATGAGATAGAACTAGTCAACTCAGTAGATCAAACAGTGAAGAATAGATACGTTTTTTATATGATCTTCTTTAAGGTGTATCTTCTACTGAGGTAGATAATGGAGGAAGATACCATAAACTGCGACTTTAAGCTATCAATGCTCTGCCATATTTACATGAGAATAATTTTATTACAATATTTTCTACTACATTCGCTAATGATTATACAGCCTGTACAAGGATTTAATAAACTGTTGCTAACTTTGTTATTATTAAAGCCATAAATTCGGTTAAATTAGGAAAGATTCAACGTTTTAAGTACTGATTAAAATGCAATTAACAAAAGAAAAGAATTGATGTAGCGTTTTTGAAATGATTTATTCTCTTTCAAAATTGCATCCTGTGCATTTTTAAATTTTTGGACACACATAAATTTACAATATAAAACTATTAATGCTCAATATCCCTAGAAAGATTATTAATTTGTATTAATCATTCTATTGCAGATTTTAATTTAAGACTATAATACAATTCTCCAAAGATATTGTCGTATTCTTTTAGGTATTGAATTTACAAGTTCAAGGGATTATTTTAAAGTTTTACCATAAATTTGCCCTTTTCCGGTTTCTTTACTTCGTTATTTATTCAGTTAGTTATATATTTATTATGTAATTTTTTGTTTCAACGAGTCGTACTCCTAAAGAGAAATGTGATATAGTTCAGATCTCCTCGACATAACAAAATTTTGTATGGTTATCGTCGAATGCTTCCAGATAAGGTGTTACCAGCTATAGGCAACACTATAAATAGACACTTATGACAATATAGTTAGCTCTAAACTACGATAGCTATGTTAAAAACGTAATTGATCAACATACAAAAATGTATTTTGATACTCACACCACAGATTCTATTATAGAGGTTGCTTCCGAACTTGAGATTAGTAGACACAGTTTACTATATTCCAACAAAAACACAATGAAGCAGTAACATAAGCACTATGTATATCTACATAACACAAAATGCACTAAATATACCTAATAATCCATACGAATAATTACTAAAGTACCCTTTCCTAACCACAGTTAGGATCCGTATAAAATAAACCTTATCAGAAATATTGCCTAATAGGAATGTTTTTATATTTACCAGGTGAAAATTGGTTAAATTCTCAAAATAATAGCTGAGATTAAGCAATCTTTGTATATGGTCCTTTCGGATATAAAATCTAAATGAGTCGTAGCAATTGACTCATTTTTCAAATGGTTTCACACAAAACTTCAACAAAAAAAAAAAGACAATTTGGAAAGCTAAATCGAAACTACCAAACCATTACAATGAACCAAATACTAAGACATTATTGTTATCTAAAAACGCAGAACGGTTTGCCAAAATCACGATGTAAAGAATGGATTAGACTGATCTTTTACAGTCTGGTCTTTCACACTACCTCTTACAGTTTATTTAAATTCATTTGAATTTATTTATTTCCAATCTACATTTCTTCTTAATTCTGCTTCTCCTACCTCGCCAATCCATATTTTTCTGGGTATATCCTGCATTTTTCTTTTCCAGGTGTTGTATTGAAAACCTCCTAAGCGTTATTGTTTTATAGCATGTTTTTATACTTATCCAAACGATTCTTCTTCTATATTTTCCTTGACTGGCTTTATTTCTAATAGGCCCCTAATAGTTGCAAAATCATCTTCCTCAATTCTTTTGTTGAACCCTTACAGTGTCTGTCTGTTTATCAATGTCCAATTTTCTAAGCTATATTGAATAACGTAATGCAGGGATTTTCTTTTAGGATTTATCAAAATAATCTGTTTCGGTGCATGTTTCTTAAAGCTGTTATACTTCAAAAACGTAATTTCATATTTGTACCGATTCTTCTTTATCTCCGTGTATAGTGGTATTATTTTCGATTCTAAAAATAGCATCTGCGCATACTTCCAAATATCAGTCTCTCATTCGTCAATCAATGACTCGCTCGCATTTAGTTGCCACGCACCCTCTAATTGGGCGTTCGACGTCACGTTATCGCAAGGTGGGTTTGTTGTCATACCGAGGCTATATAGGGACGCTGCAGTTCTCCCGCGTAAGTTTTTCTCATGCCCGACGCCAGGTCGACGTTCGATCACCGATAAAAGCAACCATTTCTACACCTATAAGGCAGCGGCAGCATGCACATGAGCCTTGTGCTGATTTTTGGAGATTAGAAAAAGTATTTCATCGATCGTTGTGGTTTCTTTTTTTGTGATTTGAGAATTTCGATGGACGAAAAACGTATATAGTACGGATATCAACGTTGTCTTTTTCTCCGGTCCTGATCGACGCCATCCGCCCTTGGAAACCTCGCCCTCCAAGAAGAAATTCTCCCCCGATTACTCAAGATTTAATATTTAATAAATTTCTCTAAATTACATATATTCTATTCTTTTTTTTTATTTTTATCATTCAGCAAAAGTAACTGCAAGTACCGTCCCTTCCTTTTCCCTATTTGTTATTCTGGGTTATAGCAAAACCAGGCGACACCAAGATGCACGTAACTAAACCAGTGGCGCTCAAACAACATCGGTAGCGAAGGTACTATCCCGAGCTCAGCAATGCCTTACCTAGTGGGTTTCACCGAACAATAAAAGATTAAAAGTGTTTTATTTATCCCTTCCCCCACCTCTCTTGGTACATTGCTTGAATGATTTTTGTTTTCTATTTTGTTTTCTTTCATTTCTAAGTTAATTCAAAATAACAGTCACCTTTTTTTTATAAGAAATAGTCTGATGCTCGAAAATAGCTACGTTTTTATGAAATTTTAATACACGCCCTGGGGTACGTAGCAATGCTTTAAAGATTGACGCCCTTGTACAGGATTACGAAAGGCAATCAAAAATCTGGAAATTAAGAAATATCACTACAATACTGAAAAACCACCGTAAAAAGGTGATCTTTCGGGTTGCCGTAATATTTGGAAATGTTATCTCACTAGAGCAATACACATTCACAGACTAAACATAACAATTCTATACATTCGTAAAGGTGTTTCGACAGCGCTCCTGGATCCTTTCAATGGCAAACGAAATTGATGAAACGTGTTAAATTCTAAATGCGTGCCGATATCTCCCACCTCGAACCTATTTTATTGGATCGACTGCCCATTTTCGCTTCAGGTATGCAAAAAAGAACCCCAAATACGCCCAGACGTTTCACACATACACAGGCACACACGAGGGCGTGTTGTCCATTCAATATTTAAATGGTCATAAATTATACATAGATTTTCAGGTCGCGTGCACCATGGAAGGACATGCATGCCTAACAAGTTACCTGTCCTGAGGGAGGTAATTGATTTCCTCCTGCGAATGTGTGAGTGGTGCGTACCATACACAGACAGGCAGACAGTGGATTGGACGTAAGAGACTTTCGTTGTTAGTACCCGTAGGGTGTACTCTACTACACCGGGGACCTAGGAAAACTCGCGAAAACATAATGGAAGCGACTACGACATTCCATTTTCCTTCTACTCCTCCCATAGATCCTTTTTCCACTCCCTTACGCACATATGGACGTTTCTCCGAGCCCTAGGGGTGGATTTGCCACCGTTCCCGCTGTCCGCTGGCACCAGGAAGGGTGTATAGAAGGAAGTATATACCGACATAGCGTACAGGTTTGCCCTGGCAATCAATAAACTGATAATAATAAACAGACCAATACAAATAGAATGCTTTAGTCCGTGACTGGATATGCGGGTACCGATATAATGAGCACCCATTCACTTGATATATGAAAGTTATTCAATTGAAGAGAGTTTTCCCCCGTTGTTGCCCGCCAGATTGCCGTTCGTTGTTCCCTCTTGATCGAAACGTGTAAATAATCAGCGTGTGCGAGCGATTATTTTTTAGTGGTAGTGCGCTTGAGGCGAAATTGAATTTATTTCGGGGTATGACACGGTAAACGATGGGATAATAATGGGATACGGAATTAATGGTATAGATCAAAGGGGGAACGCCGAAAGGAACGAGGTACACTAATGCGGGCGTCGTTATTATCTGCTAACGGATGGGGCTAATTATGTTTCCTCATTTCCAAAAGGAAATTGTAGTAAGCACATTTCGTGAGAACAACATTCTATGATAAACAATTCATTTATTTCTAAATATTCCCGAAATAATTAACTGAACAAGTAATTTATCGGGAAAGAATCCTTACTCTTTGGGTGTAAACAATTAGAACTGAGAAAAACATAAAAAAAAATGTAACGTTTATTATATATATATATATATGTTCTCTAATCAGGAAAGCTAAACGTAGGTTGACAGGAAACAGTGGCGGCGCGTGGACTTTTATTTTGGGAGTGCACATGTGGGTAGGTACCAGGGAGTCCGGTTTTGAAAATTAACCTTCAAAACTCGCATTTTAGAGCAGTTTGTGACGTTCTTTCGCCTTATCTTGGGACAATATTCAGAAAAGGGCTTAGCGCAAAAATCCGAAATTGTTAGTTCTGTTTTTTATACAGAACAGTCACATCATAAACGAACAAAAATGACTTACACTAAAAATTGTTTGAAAAATTGATAAGACCTTTAAATATACCAGGATTTATCGAATCATTTCCTTCGTAATGGCCACGTAATGCTAATTCGAAAGCACCACAAAATTTAATACAGTTTATAATTTTCGATAAAATGTATCTGTTCTTTTTTACTTGCTCATTATGTTTCTCGATATTCAGTCGGTACGCACTGTTTAATTGTTGTCGAATATCTTGTTTACCTAATAAATTAAAACCTAATTTAGCAGAGAGGTGTGTCTTGGAACTTTGATGTTTTTTAATTTTTTCTTTTAAATGGATTAAATCCTTGACACCGGATGTGGTCCATTCTGTTTGAACATCACCAGCAAATAATAAACGCGGAAAACAATAAAGACTGTTACTAATTTCACAACCACATAACCAGGCGGCTTTTTCACAAGTGTCTATCTTAAAGGTTCTTTTATAATGGCGTGTTTTACATTTTGTTACATGTGTGATCGATAAATTCGGTTTTGGACGACCGACACTTTTGATTTTTTGTTTTTCTTCTAATGTCAGCGAAGAAAAACGAATTGTTTTTAAATATTGTACGCTAGTGCAAATCGAATTCTCCAAATTATCCGCCATAATTGCGGGCGAATACAACAAAAGTAGTTTCCCGGTTCCCGGTATACAACACCACACTAACAGACGACCGTACACAAACTAAATATGTACATATGGTAGCTAAGTACTGAGGACTATTACGGGAGGTGTGGGTGTGCGAGGGGTAGCTGCTGCTCCAATCACGGGCCAGTTAGAGAGAGCAGTGTACGAGCCGCATTACGCATGTTCGCGCCTGGAGTCTGAACCGAACATCGGAAATGAAAAATAAAATTAAATATCCAATAGAAAACGTTAGGTTTACGTCAAACACAAAATAAATTCCTTTAAATGAAGATATTAGTTGGAGGTACACGTGCACATGTGCACTTATTGAGAAGCCGCCACTGACAGGAAAGACAATATTATGTAATGCATAAACCTATAATATGAACAACTGTTTAATCTTAAATACCACGAATGAGTTTGCAGTGTTAATTAATCAAAACTTTATTGAACAGCCTTTATACTGCATTAGGCAAAAACTGATCCAATCACACCTATTAAGGATTGCTTCGTTTGGTTATATTAACAGGCGTATATTACATTATAAAGAAAAACAATTTCTACGACTATTTAAAGGGACATTTCAACATTCCTTGACTGTTTACATAATTTTATCACATTATTAACTCAATCATTAGATGAGTAACTTAACAACGGATTCGTTTTATTTCACAATCTAACAACGCCATCCAAGAGAGGATATATTCTTTTCTTTCCTGCCCAATTTGACAAATAAGTTTCTTTGAGATTTTCCTTTTTAATATCAGTATACAGCATGTCCTAATGATTCATAACAAAAGTGGCTGAGGGAAACCCAATGGTAATACTTTGAAATTCCAAACACGACCGATAGAGGGCGCAGTTGCTAGGTTCAACAGTAACCTTTAATTCGCTCATGAAGTTTGCCGAATTAATTATAACTTTAATTGCCTTATTAAATATCTTTCTTAATTACGCATCACTTTAGTCAAAAACGTGTTATCGCATTGTGAGTTATAAGTGTAGTAGACTTCATAGAACCATGAAAAACTAAATTCACTCAAACTTCTTCAGCTCTTACCCAAATTAAAAAAAAAAAGAGAAACGTGGGCTTGTCTGCATGAGCATTTAGTATTATTTTAAGTATTAAATGTAGATACCAGATGGCGCATTCCAAAACTGTATGAGTTTTCTGAATGACATCAAGAAAACCAAATCTAACAACGCTATCTATGCTATAATCTATGCTATTCCTCTGCTAGACAATTTTCTATACATCAAAACCTTATTTGGCCATTAATCTGGAGAAATCTAGCAGTTTTATGATTTAACTAGTAATATCTAATCAAATCACAAATAAAACAATATTTAACAACAAATACCTAAAACAATGTAGTATTATTACCAATGAAACTAAGCAATAATTTACATTTGTTGTAAAAGTTCAAAATTAATGCCGTTATAATTTATACGCAGTTGTAGTCTGCGACAAGTGTTATTAAATAAAATGTTTTCCATATTGGCAAACTTAAATTACATTATTTGTACAAAGATAATTATATGATATTGATATCCGCTCTCTTAAAGCAATAATATTCAAAGCGAATGTAGTTTAAATACAAAACAATTTCTTCTTACTTACCGATCAGTGTTGGCGTCCCACAAGGATCAGTCTTGGGGCCATTATTATTTTCATTGTTTATAAACGACATAGTTGATTTTGTCAGTGATTTTGCTGTAGTGTGCTATGCAGATGACATTACTGTTATTGTTTCAGACAAAGACATTGATGTTAAAGCTACTGCAAATTTGATTTTGGATAAATTATTCAACTGGTTTTGTGCTAATAAATTATCATTAAATTTTAACAAAACAAAATATATTCTATTTCATACTGTTCAAAAAAAGATAAATAACTTTTTAAATTTACAGATTTCAAATAATATAGTAAAGTCCACTGATTCAGCACTCTTTTTAGGAATGACTTTTACTTCCACCTTAAACTGGAATACGCACTGCCAGCAACTAATAAGTAAGCTAAACAGATCAATTTTTAAGCTAAAATCTTTAAAGAGTGTAGTTGAATTAGACAATTCAAAGATGAATTCCAAAGTCATCTAACATATGGAATTCTTCTATGGGGTTCTTCGTCCGCAGCGATGAAAGTTTTCCTTAAACAGATGTCGGCTGTTAGATGCATTGCAGGAGTTAGTGAAGTCACCTCATGCAGGACTTATTTCAAATCCTTGAAAATTTTAACTCTTTCTGAATTGTATATATTGGAATCCAGCTTATATATTCACAAGTATTAACATATTTTCATGAACAAACATAATAATGTACATAGTTACAATATCAGAAATCCACAAATACATTCAATAAGACATAATTTAAACTTAACCGCCAAAAGTGTAGATATCTAGAAATTATAATAAACGAAACTTGGGAACAATGCCAAACAAATGCCAGTTTTTTCTTTTAAATCCGGTTATGGTAAATGGTTAAATGTAGGTAAGTTAGCACATTATCATCGGGTTCTTGAAAAATAATCTTCGGTGTTATGGGCTACCTTCGACATCGCTCGAGGAATCCTTGGATACCTTCAAAACCACTCGGATAATCGTCGGTCCCGTTCGAAACCACTTAAGGTTGAATATCTTCGGAATAACTTCGGGTACCATTAGGTATTTTCAGAATCACTTCGGATACGATCGGGTGCCTTCCCAATCGCTTCAGGTATCATTGACAGATTGAACACATGATTTAGTTAGTTTTAAAATCGATAATTTGATGGTTTCCAGACTTCGCCTCCGAACTTCATAAAAATCTTTGTTGCAAATTTTCACGCCATCTATCAAGAACCAAAAAAAAAATTTTCAAACAAAACTCATATTTTGATACGTAGAAATCGAATCTGCAATAAAAAAAAAATGGGAATTTCCATGTGGATTTCAAAGTTGCTGCATCCCACAACTTGAGAGCGGGTGGAGGATCGTGTTTGGCGTCCTTGGCAAGACTTTTGAAAACAATTAAATGGTTTTTTTGTTTTTTGATTCGATCAGGATTTATCGAGATATTTGACCGTCCCGGAACTTTTGGGACACCAAGTATATTACTGTAGCTACATGTCTAAAAATTTGTTTCATTTACATTATCCTTCCCTCTTTTTCTATAGCATCTAATGGTTCACCGTTTATGTTGAGACCTTCGCTGGTTAGACTGAGTGACGGCGTTAACATGAACACTACTACCTCTCCTAAGTTGGCTGAAGCACTCGAATCGAAGAACGAAGTAATGGTAGGAAGGTTTGAAAGAATTCTAAAAGATAAGAAAGTATTCTCGATTTTGATTTGGTTACATACAGATAATATCAGAGATCAAGATTTAAAAATTGCTCTATCTATTGCATTATTCAACACCACATAAAGTAAACCATCCACTACCTAGTATTACAAGTATTTCAAATCCGAGAAAAGACTACATGACTTATGCAAGTTACATATATATATATATATATAGTCTTGATTGATATTTTTGCGACTGGCTAATGTTAGTCTGTAGGAATCGTAGTGGGTTGCAGTCTAGGAGCGGAAAAAATTCAAAAACAACAAACAACTAAACATAATATTAATTATGAGGATGCAAAAATCATGGATTTCGAACAGAATTACAATAAACGTCTTTTTTTAGAAATGTATCACATTCAAACTAATAGTAATTCTATGAATAAAAAAACTGACACCTCAAACTTAAGTAATATATATTCTCACTTAATTAATATGAAATCTTAAACAAATTATTTACGCTAAACAAATTCTGTCCTTGTTTTTTGTATCCACATGAGTTTTTGTTCGTTTTTCCTCCTCTCTACACATCTTAGAATAACATATATTAAAAATAACATTTGCGAAGTTTTCGGTTCTAGTTTTAGTTTGTCTCGTGTATGTGTCGTTTGTTCGTATACTTTTATATGTAAATTGCAATTTAAAATAATTTTAACTTCAAGTTTCTTTTTAATTTAATTTACAATAGTTTCAAAAAAGTATTATTAGCAACATTATTAACGATAAATTAAGGAATGAGCCAACCTTTAAAAAAAACTTAACTAATTATGTAAGTTTATAACTTAATTTTTAAACCTTTTTTCAACAAATTTTAACATGTACAATTATTATAGCCCTGAAGAAGTCAATAAAAATGAAATTGATGAAAGCTTGGATAAATTATAAATGAGTTTTTGAATTTTTTCCGCTCCTAGACTGCAACCCACTACGATTCCTACAGACTATATATATATATATATATAATCACAAAAAATTTATTAACGACCGTACTCTATTAATATTAAGTAAATTATTGGGTAAGCGGTCTGTTATAAAAAAACGATCTATTTGTTAATGTTCCTCTATATTTCGTCATTTATTTATAACTTCTTCGGGAGGATTGCTTTAACTAAGATCAGGTTACATTTAGAATTGAATATAAAACAAACATATTACACTAAATTTACAAACGACATGTTAAAAGTAACAGCACAACACTTGTTCAGCTGTTACTTTTAACATGTCGTTTGTAAATTTAGTGTAATATGTTTGTTTTATATTCAATTCTAAATGTAACCTGATCTTAGTTAAAGCAATCCTCCCGAAGAAGTTATAAATAAATGACGAAATATAGAGGAACATTAACAAATAGATCGTTTTTTTATAACAGACCGCTTACCCAATAATTTACTTAATATTATATATATATATATATATATATATAGGTATGCATTGCTCGTACAGCTTTTTCAAACTTGAACGACCTATAATACCATTTGAAACGTTTCCAACCAATAATGTAAATGGCCCAAATTCCTAGGGGCCATTCAGCGATAAATTATGAATTCTCCATTCTCACAATTACATTTCAAGTAACAGTGGGCATAACGGAATTTTACGATATTCTTGGACAAATATCGCCCTCAATCAGCACGTTTTTATTATTCGAATACCGAGAAACGGCTATCGATTTCCTAGGCTCATAAATATATTACTCCCTAGTACATGACAGGCGTAAATCTGCATTTCGCGGAATTGTTTGTGGGCTAGCGGTGCAATAACCGTCCGAGGAATGTTAACTTTTAATGATAATTGATCTGGTGATTGTGTGTGGTGTACTGAAAGTTAAAATGGTTGGTATTGTGATTCTTGGTAGCTAACTTAGGTTCCTTAAGGGACATGAAAGGGATTAATGTAGGGGAGCCATAAGATAAGCTAATAAAAATTAGATAAACACCCACTACACGTTTCAATTAACTAATCCAATCACAGTAATAACTATTAGGCTATGAATAATATACATGGATAGCGCAGCCGAATATCATAGATATTGCACTGATGATTAGTTGAGTTTACCTTTGCTAGCAATAACCCATTATCGGTAGCGGATAAACACATGCAATTTGGCCCGATAATGCCTCTAAAACTGGCGAGCCGATACAAAACCATTACTGGATCCAACAGCCCGAGATTGAGTTGAGTATAAGCTGTACTCACAAGATTAGGCGAAATACCTATCCTAGCACAGCATAGTTACGGTCTACCCGCTTCTGTGCATAGATACAAATGCAATCTCATCAAAACAGGATATTTACTCAGATAGGTACTTAATACAATATACGCATTATAGCTTCTATACACGTTAGTGATCTATGCATATGTAGTAGTGAAGAAAATGAGTAGTCGGTAGAATAAATTATAAGAAAATTTTGCGAATTTCTTATATCAGGTGAAAGAGTATAGTAAACCGGCTTTCTTGCTGTTAGTTTTTTAATAACATTAAGTTATGTATTTTATTATTAAAAATAACAGATATTCTATATTATTAAACAAGTTTTTGGTAAAAGCAAAAAGATTTTACTAAATACTTCATTTCCAATTAGTACTGCCGCTTGCAATTAGTAAACTTACTACATACATCAGTTCCACAGCGCAAGGGCAACTACTCCATAATATATTTGCCGAAATATTCTACTTGTTTCGCTAGCAACCAGTTAGTTCTTCATTAAAACTATCTCGCTCCATGAAATTTTATACATGAAATATGTGCATCCGCACATCGTTCACATAATTAAAATAATTTGCGCTGGCGAACAGTACATTTGTAAATACCTCATGTCCATATGTAATTGCATTAAAAAGTTGTTAAATTTAAAAATTAAATGATATTAGAGGAATGTTCATTAACAACCGTCCGATTGAAGGATTCATTTGTAACAATATGTAGGTTTATAAGTATTATGGGAATATCTACAGTTTATTCTAAATAATGTATGTTTTCTTGAGAGTTTTTAAGGCGCAGCTAAAATACGGAAACAAGTGATGATCAAATGCAATATATTCTCCAATTAACTCAGAATAAGATTAATAGGTTTGGTATGAATTTACAATGAGGTATCGGCATTAGTCTGTACTAATAACAGGAATAAATGCTTAAATGCTCCGTATCTAATTATCTCAAGCAGAAACAAAAAAACATTAAATCACTATTATTTTAAAATCACACAAAGGAATTAAGTCAAATAGATATATTGTTTAGGCAAAATAAACATTTCTAGCGCCTGTTTCTTTAATATAAACAATTTTGCTTTAAATTGCCGAAATATTCCTTAATACTAGTGTCGTTTGTGTATATAATGATGTTAAAGCGTGGACATTTTTGGCAGGTCATTTACAAATACTATAAGTAATAGAGGTCCAATTACTGAGCCTCGTGAACCCCTCTTGTAATACGCAATGGTGTCGAAGTTTTCCCTTTTACTTTCACGACTTGCCGACGAGAATCTAGATATGTTTAAATCCAGTGCAATATTTGGCATAACTTTTCTAATAAGATTTTATGATCAACTAGATGAAACGCCTTGCTTAGGTCCATAAATACTCCAACATACTTCTATTCGTCATTAATTTTATCATACACTAGACTTATAAATTACAGCAGCGCAGTCTGAGTGGATCCTACAACGAGAAAGCCATGCTAAGCGGCGCTCAAAATATTGTGGTGCACCAAAAGGAAACGATCCTTCCACATACAATTCTCTCCATTATTTTTGAAATAGGTGAAATCAGCGAAATAGGTCTGTGATTCTGCATTTTCCTCTTGTCAACTTTTCTGTGAACAGGTGTAATCTTTGAAACTTTTAAACATTTATGCGAAATTCCATCAATGTTTAATTTATAAAGTTAGAAGAGTTACCAGGTACAATATGTTTTGTTTTGAAACATTATTAGTGATATTATCCATGCCATGTGAATTAGACGACTTCAGTAGCATGATGGAAAAGGCTACATCTGACACATATACAACATCCTTATAAAAAGATAAGCTGTTACTTACAGAAGCACATGGATTGTTGCCGCTAAAAGGACAAACTCGTTGCTGCAGTTGCTGTTTTTAAATGCTTTGAGAATAATTGTATTACAAAAATGTATCAATTGCAACAGATGAGGCAAAAACTATGTTAGGTTCGGAAAAGGGATTTGTTGAAATTGAAAAAACCAAAATTAATATTGCTATCAAATATTTATTATTCCTAGAGAAGAGAAAATATTTTCGAAGAAATTCTACAAACATGTTCTCTCTTCATGAATGTTGTATACCTATATATTTAATTATATAACTTTCTACTATTGAAAAAAACGTTCCTACGAAGCGACTTTCAGATACCTATACAGGGTGTTTTGAAACATCGTTTAAAGATTTTAAGGGCATGTAGTACGATCGAAAATAAGGTTAAAAGTCATAATAAACATATGTCCACAAATTAACTGTTTACGAGATAACAGCGATTTTATCGCAAATGCAGAATAAGTTTGCTTTAGCGGTTTTTATTAAGATGTTATTGTATTTTAACATAAAATAGATTATAACTAAAGAAGGTGTTCAAAATGACGTCCTTCCATTTCGACACAGGATCTACATCTGCTTTCAAAGGAAGCGCGCACTCTTTCAAAAAACAAGGGTTTTTCTCGTATTATCTGGCAACAGTGTTCTATTCGTTGGCGCAACTCTAGAAGATCGTTTATCGGTGTTGCGTACACTAAACTTTTCAAATAACCCCAGATACTAAAGTCCAACGGGTTTAGATCGGGAGACCTTGGAGGCCAAGCAATGGGACCTGCTCGCCCTATCCATCTCCCAGGAAATTCATTGTCAAGATGTTCCCTAACAGCACGCGTAAATTGCGGTGGAGCTCGATCTTGCATAAACCAGAGGTTCAGTCTTAGATTTATAGGTAAATCTTCCAAAAGTTCAGGTAAAGTATTTTCCAAGAACTCGAGGTATGCAGGATCTGTTAAGCGTTGTGGCAAAACAATCGGTCCTAACAACCGTTCCCCTATCATGCCTAACCAGATGTTTAGAGAGCAACGTTGCTGGTGCCGAGCTTCAACGGTAGCATGAGAATTCCCGTCACACCAAACGCGATTGTTGTGGAAATTAAATAATCCATTTTTAGTAAAACCAGCTTCATCAGTGAAAAGGATGTTATCAGCGAAATCTGGCCGATCAGCAGCTGTTCGCAAAAACCACTCACAGAAAGCCCTTCTCGCTTGATAATCCGGAGCAGTAAGGGCTTGTACCCGTTGGATATGGTAGGGGTATAGGAGTTGCTCATGAAGAGTTCTCCAAACAAGATTGCTGCTTACACCCACTTGAGTCGAAATTCTTCTAATACTAGTTTCGGGATTTTCATCAATAATATTCAAAATTCGATCTTCTATCTGTGGAGTACATGCTAATCTCTGCCGTCCAGTATCAGAAGACCGCTTCTCAAACGAACCAGTTTCTCTTAGTCGTTGAAACACCGTCTGAAACATCACATGCAAAGGCAGTTGGCGATCAGGAAAAGTTTCAGCATAGAAGCGACGTGCTTGTAAAGAATTCCCATTAGCACGACCGTACATGAACACCATATCGCTCATTTCAGCATTAGAATACGCAACCATTGTAATTGCTACAAATTGCACAAAACGTCAAATTAAACTGTCATAAAACAATAGCTGATAAGCACCTGTTTACTGGGATATGTTATATCCATGTACTACTAGGAACACTCGCTGTTATCTCGTAAACGGTTGATTTGTGAACATATGTTTATTATGACTTTTAACCTTATTTTCGATCGTACTACATGCCCTTAAAATCTTTAAACGATGTTTCAAAACACCCTGTATATAGGAGGGAGATTTGAGTCACAATTTGTGAAGATGCTTGCGGTGCTTTTAAGTATTTTTGAGGGTAACTAAAAGTGAATTTGGCTCTTTGGTCTCTAAAGTTTGCCGATATCTAGCTTATAGAATAATTTATTTCTTAATATTAACTTTTATATATAATCATTTTAACGAAATCCTATAAAAAGAAAAAACGGCGACTGTTTTAAAGTGTATCAAAGTTTGTATCAAACTCTTCACCGATTAGATATTAAAAATATTTTGTACAAAGTATATTGCAGATATGTAAGGCAGATAGGTCCGCAGCTTTGCTTCGGTGTTTCAATTAATTCATCTCTCCTGTTTCCCCTGAATCGATTAGGGATTGTCTATCGTGTGCAACTAAGTTAAACTATTTAATTATTTCCATCCGTACTCGTTTCGTTTCTGATTTTCCAAGCCGGTGCATGCCAGCAATAAAAATCTCTGAATAAAGGACGAACTTTCTTGCCGTATGAGTTCCGTTGTCCGTTCGGAGAAATATTACAGGCGAGTTAAGTCTAATTCCTCTATATCTTCGAGCCCTCCCACTACCGGAGTTTCCGAAGAAGAAGAAACAAGGAACAAGTAAGTAATCGGGCGCGTACTATAGTCTTGTTAAACATTAAAACAGAAACGAAACTTGGAACGAGTTATTAAATTTGACTGGCGTTCCGTTTGCTTTCGTCTAAGTACTTCAGTTAATTACATTCGTAAAGTAATGAAAATAACAATGCAGGAAATAATTAAACGAACGAAGTTAAATAGGGCGGCGAACGGAGTTAATAGCGCTTCAATTTTTCTTTATTATGAAAAACTGGAGTACTTCGCGTTTGAAAAAAAGAAAATAATTAACTGTCTAAATACCGCGTATTTTCCATTTACGTAAATTGGCTTCCTTTCTGAATCAAGTGTTTTTGGAGTGTAATGTTTTTTTTTTCTTTTTTAATAATGGCTGCGTTAATTATCAAGTCAAAATTAAGATTTCACTACAGAACAACCTGACTTAAGTTTTTGAAATGAAACTTTTCTTTATCTAGTTATCTAGTTGATTTATTTAAAATTCCTACAAGGCGAGAGTTCGTGTTTCTAAAGCAGAATTCGTTGCAACATTAAATAGTACATAGTAAAGGATAATTACTGTAAAGATGATAGGATATGGTTAGTAGTATTTACAGAGAAAAATATCCAGACAAGATATCCATTTAGAGGAAAGAGCTTCTGAAAAAAAATAATGCCAAGATTTATTGAAACAGGAAGCGCTATTCACAAAAAAAAAAAATGCAAAGGAACAAAAATAGCAACAAATGAAGAAAATGAGCTAAACGTTTTGTTGTCAGTTTACATAAGCCAAAGAAATATAAGTAATAACACAGGTATAACACTTCTCGATATAAAAATACAATGTCAGTTTTACCGGCATCTGCAATAAAACAAAACAAACAAAATTATTATAGAATATACATAGGCTGGCGATTATATCTATTGCCAAACAATGCATCGCTATAATTCGTTACTTGAAAAAAATCTACTGTTTTCTGGAAAAGCATTATCTTTATGAGTAAAGGAAACCAACTTAATAAAAAATATTTTAGTTGCCTCTTTAATATATTTTTTCTTTGCTAGCGTTTCCCTCCTAGAAACACTTAACAGAAATTAATTTAGTGATTAACTAAACCAGCTCTCACCAAGGAATAAGTATGAAAAATTAAACCAGGACATGTAGGTTAACTTTTAGTTTTATTACCATTCAATTTAACAATTGGATACAATTTGCTTAACATTTGATCACACTGTAAGTTTAATCAATACTCTAGGTAGACATTACACAGGTCGTTTAAAAATATCTCCCTGATATTTTGTTAGTAATTGTTAAGCAGTTGGTAGTGCTATAGAAAATGGGGTGAGTAAAGTGAGAAAATGAGCGTCTGCATCATGAAAATCGCTGTAAATGTTTTTAAATTTAGTTAATAACTTCAGTTACTATATTATTTTGACTAATTAATGTATTCTAATAATTACTTCGAATAATGAGAGTGTTTTCAACCAATAAACTATTACTTATGAATAAACTTGCTTTGTTCATAATGAGGACGCGTGGGTTGGAACAAACTCATTTAAAATTCAGGAATTTGATTTTCGGAAAAACGCTCGGAGATGTTAATTTTTATTTTTTGCTGCGGGTTTATTTTTATGATAAATTCCTGTATACAGTATGGGCCAAAAGAAAAGTTACTACCACCAACTACATTTTTTTAAATAGAAACACTAATTTTTCATCTCATTTTTAAATTCTGCATCGATTTCTAAGTAAGTTTCATATGCAATATCCTATACCAAAACTCAACAGTTATCGAGAAATTTACGATTAATTTTTTTCATTTGAAGACGCTTGGGTTGATTGGAAAAACAATTTCATTTATTTAAAATCAGGGATTTGTCATTTGGAAAAACGCTCGGACACATCGCTTTTTATTATCTAACTTTTTATTTGGCTGCGGGTTATTTTATGATAAATTCATGAATACAGTATGGCTCAAAAAATAAGTTACGTTCACCAACTACATTTTTTCAAATAGAAACACTAATTTTATATCTCATTTTTCAATTCTGCATTGAATTCTAACCTAAAAAAAATGAGATAGAAAATTAGTGCTTCTATTTGAAAAAATTCCATATCCTACCATCATCAGAATTTATATTCGTTGCTTCTCAGTTAATTCTTTCAAACTTTGCAACTGCACTTGACAATTACTTATTTTACAAGATATGGTTCCAACAGGATGGAGCATCCCCACGGGGGCGCGTGAATTCGACGCGACAAATTGGACGTGCGAAAACTGGTCGCCGTCAATTAGACGCGCGACAATTCGACGCATGCGACAATTCGACGCATGCGACAACTGGACGCGCGACGATAAAGAAGTTATAGTGGCTTTCAGTTTGTACTTGTTGCTTTTCATACGCGTATCATATAATTAATTTTTGTTTCAAGAGTAAACACATTATGGAATATATGATAATACGATATTAATTACAGTATATCTCTATTATACCAACCGTATTCACTCTTCTACCGAATAAATCTCAGGCAACCTACGTCCGATTTCTTGAAGCATTAAACACAATTAAACCAAATCTTCGACCAGTGTCAATTATGGTAGATTTCGAGCGAGCTGCGATAAATGCTTTTATGCAACAGTTTCCGCAATCGACGATACGAGGATGTTTTTCCACTTATCTCAGTGTGTATGGAGGCAAATACAGCAAGCAGGATTGCAAGGCAGGTATAGTGAAGATCCTGAATTTGCATTACAACTGCGACTATTGTCAGCTTTAGCTTTCGTCCCACCAAATGATGTTAATGACGCTTATGAACAGCTTCTTGGCAGCGATTTTTAAAGATAATCCAAACAACAGTTGATTATGTCAGAGCCCAAAAGTTAAGATGACCTAAATTTATTTTCAATCTATCATTGCGTACTAGTGTGTTTCCGACAATATGGAAGATCTCCAGAATCTCTCCTGTTCCTAAAACCGGTGATAACACTATAATAAACCGATATCGCTTTTGTGTGCTGTTTCTAAAGTCACAAAATGAATTTATTATCATGTCAAATCGTATCTGTGCTCTTTCCAACACGGTTTTTAATTTTTTTGCGATATCTATCTGATGCGTTAGCGAAAAACATGCGGGTGGGTATTATTTACGCGAATTTGTTAAATGTGAGTTTAGTCGCAACTTGCTTTCGTTTTTTGCATCTTACTTGGGAGAGGGAGGAGGTATTAGTATGTAATATTGCTCTAGCTGATACATTCAGGGCTTTCTCAGGAGTACCGCCGGGTTATAATCTGAGACCTCTACTGTTTGTTTCATTAATTAATGACCTGTCTAAATGTTTATTTGCGTCTAAATGCTTGCTCTTTGCCGATGATTTAAAGATTTTCAATAAGGTAGGATCAGTTGAGGACTGTTATAATCTACAAATGGATCTGAATAGTGTAGTTGCCTGGGAATTGGCCAATTAACTCTCTTTTAATGTTGAAAGGTGTTATATTATGAATTTTACTCGATACGAAAACGTAAATTGATACCAGTACCATTTGGACGGCGCGGCGTATATTTGTCGTGCCTAACTCGGACCAGGGATTTTGATGTAAGGATTAATTATTATTAACTCGATTATGAATACACATTCGCAATTGTCAGGAGCTTCATAATTTGAACGTTATTAAACAATTTGATTATGCCTTTCTAAGGTCACGGCTAGAACTTTCGTGTGTCGTGTGGCATCCCTATCATTTATGCCTCAGTCTGAGGATTGAAAGGTTTTCTATCTAGCGTGTATGTCGTATGGGCGTTTCCTGCAGATTTGTGCCTTTATTCTTTGGGGATTATAGAGGATGTAAGCAATAATTGTCGGCTATATATCTATTTAAATCAGTAAACAACCACATTTATGATATCCACTAGGTAAATACAGGACTGTCAGATATACAAAAGCAAAGGATTTTTTTTTTTTTAATTTGATCGGTATCGACAAAAACAATCCAACTCATGCGAATAACGCACTTGTTATTTGGTACAAAGCCTAGTAGATTCGGAATTCCTCTGCTCTACATAAAAGTACACACATAAAAATTATTGGGGCTCCCGTGGACTTTTACTGGAACGTTATACCATCATTCCGCGCAGTCATAAATCTTCGTTCGCGGTAAAAGCAAAAATGTACCCACGCGGGCGTAACCAAACATTGGCAGGGTGAAATTAAGATTTACGTTCATTACATTGTCCGCGATCGACGATTGTACCGAGGTACCAGTTCGGCGCGGATTTGACGCGTTGTCCGGGACGCGATGGTAATTTTTGTTGAATTATTGCTTGGTGTCGGCGAAAGAGGGCGTTCGCTCGTGATATATTTTTAGTTTTAAGGCGTGTGTAGTCATGCAACGTAACTGGCACAGTTTTGTGATGCACGGAGATGACATCAATTTATTTTTTACTTCGGTAAAAAGAAAGCATTAAAAGAAGTGTTAATGAAATCAATTTAATATTAATTTTATTACTATATATAGTAATAATAAATATAATAATAACTAAAAATATATTCGCATCACAACCACAACACCAAAAAAAAGCAAGAATATGCTTTGCAAGTTAAATAAAGAAATGTAACGGGCCTGTAACGAAATAGCTTAAATAATTAAATGGATTTAGAAGTTTAGAATAGTAATGTTGCTGCTGAATTTGATTTTAAAAAAAAAATCATTTCTCAAAAATGAGAAATTTTATGCATAAATTTCAATTTTTTTTTCTAACCCCAGAGTGACTAGGCACCCATCTCAGCGTAATGCTGTGATATTCCGTCAATTCTTCAAGCTTCCTATAGCAACCCCAGTACCACTTCGGAAGCAAATTTGAAGCTTGGCTGTCAGAGAAAATTTCGACCGATCCATTCCCATGCGGGCAGTTTAAGATGCTCTCTGCGCAGGTCTGGATGGCTATTACTTGAGCTTGAAAGATGGAAGTGGAGCCCCCTAAACCGATGGCTTCGCCATTAGATTCTCCATCTCTCCAGATCCCAATGCTTGTGCCATTCGGCGTCTTCGAGGCATCCACAAACCAGCGATGAGAACATCGCCTTGGTCTGTGGATGTACGCTTTGGAGGTCTCACTGTTGGAAATATCCACGAAGTATTTCCTAGTGAAGCTCAAGACAGGCGGAATCTTGTCCGCCCTAGTGGACAGAGGCACTGTCTGTTCGATGTAGTTGAAAATGCTGGTATGGTCTCCAGTTTTGCCAGAGAAACCTTTACGCCCGCTACATTTTACTCTGTAAGCTGCCAGGGTAGCTTCTGACCGCAACACCAACTGAAGCGGAGGAAGCCCAAGAATGGTCTCCATGGCCGCAGTCGGCGTCGAGGACATGGCTCCCGTGATGCCTAGGCAGGCAAACCTTTGGACCTTACTGAGCGCGTTTACCGCGTAGCCCAGGCTAGTCTTATGTCACTAGACTAACGAGGTATAGGTTATGGAAGGTACAATGACCTTCCTGTACAGCCAGTGCACCATTGCAAGTTTCAGCCCCAACGTTGTACCAAACATTCTTCTGCAGGCCCATAAGGCCTTTGTGGCTTTGTTCGACACTTGTTCCAGGTGAGATTTGTACGTCAGTTTTTCGTCACACCTAGGTATTTAACCTCACTAGATACCACCATCTTCGAGCCGAAGATGGCTGGACACTGTAGTTTCCTCCTCCAAGTAAACGGAACCGTAAGAGATGATGGTGGATAAAGTTTGATATACGATAGCGATGAAAGTGGATTTGCACTCGAAGCAACCCGAGTCCGATTTTCATGCTATTCTCCCTTCATTGCTTTTGGCTGATCCTACCACAATAAATCATGATCCCCGCCAAGGTGGCATTTTTCGGTTTTAATTGTATTTAGGCATTTCTTCTTTGATCCTATGTTACGTGCAGCTTTCTTCTTTCCTGATTTCCTCTACTATGTTTGCGGTGTCGCTGTTTTCGCGCTCTCGTGATGTGATTCTACGTAGCTTAAGCGGCAATTTGTCACTCTCTTCTGGCCGTGAGAGAACGGACGATCAGTTTTAGGGTTCCGCTCTGTTACTTTGTAAATTAATTTTTCTGCTTGGGAGAGATACTCGTTTTTTGGGGCTATATTAGTACAGAGTCTTACAGGTTTATTGTGCAGTTAAGCTCTTATTTCACCTTTATTTCTCTTTAATAATTATAATTTACGGTTTTGCGCTTATTTACCGGGCAAATAATTTTGGAAAACCTGGGCGATTTGATTCATTTCAAGACGCATGCCCATTTGAAGCCCCTATTTACTTCTTGTTTAATAAAGCTATTTTACCCCATTTATTCTTCGAGCGCCTCCTTCCTTTCTCTCGAGATGGTTACTCTTTTGAACATTTCCTGCGCGTTCCGGTGTGTTGAAGCGAAAAAATCTCTTTCGTCCCACGACCAAGAAGGAATTTTTTCGCTTAAGTTAGTTAAGGAGGCTGTGTACTGTAGTGGGTGGCGCCCTCCAGTCAGTCTGCAATTACATCCTGCGAGTGGTAAGCTCGAGTTTAGTCTACCTGACCTGAACGATCGTCTGCGAATGAGCATAGCGGCCACAGTCATTCTTCCTTTCACGCCTTCAACCTTCTGCGTACCAGAGGGTGCCCAAGTCTCGAATACAGATAGATCTACATTGAGGGATTGGGATATCTTCTCATCTTACTTGACCCCTGTATATTTTTATTTACATATTCCTATTGACTGGACGTAGCAATTCAAATCAAGATTTATTAGATGTGTAATTAAACATGAACCTTCGAGTAAGCACGTGGATATATATTTTATGACATTTCTAAATTGTACATAGAAAACTAAGTAGATAATTTTTTTTTAAGGCTTGCCATGCCTAATTCTTATAGTTTATGAGATATTTCGATTTCTTTCAAAATGCAATAGTGCGAGAAAAGTCCAGTATGCCAAACATGTCTTAATTCAGAAAAGTGATACAAAAACCGTAAATAGTAGATACTTTGGCTGATTGAACGCGCTATTAAACGTTGTCTAGTAGTCTATAGGTCGTTCAAGTACGTATATAGGGCAAACTTTGTAAACTTCACTCGTGCATAACTTTATTATTTTAAATGGAACAGCTTTTATATCTTTATGTTGGTAGAACAAACCAATATTGGAACTCTCTATATGTCTATCTTCACCAGTTTTTAAGTTATTTACGTTTTATAGGTGATCCAAGTGGATTAAATTTGATTACCAGAAGCCACGGCGTTCCCACTGTTACATCCTATGTAGAAGAATGAATCATATTTTGTTAAGGCGCCTTTTTTGAGAAATAAGAAAAAGAGAAAGTATTAAGAAAATGGGGTATATGGGGTACCCTGTCCCCGATTATTAGCTTCTTGCGAAGATAGGTTCCAGCATCTATGGGACCATGTAATCAACTGCAAATTATGTTAAAAAAGTTTTTTTATTTCATTTATAATTTCGGAGATATTCCTAAAAATTAAAAAATCGCGCAAACTTTGGAGGGGACTGTACACCTAAATGAGGCGCTCCGCGGCAGAAAAAAAAATTGCGTAGTGCTTCTACCATGGTACTCTCTCAGTCTGCAAGATTTTATAGGAATCGAAATTTGACAGTTTCCGGTGTTCCCTTGTTAGCTGAATACTCGTTTAATATCACTCACATAATACCTCTTGTTTCTTTTTTGTGATAAAAGAATCTCTTAATGTTTAGATAAGTTCATACCATCCCTGTCTGCTTCCCAGCTAGTCGAGAAGAAGGCAGACATTCACGTTCCACCGAGAATTATTAAAATAACAGCATCTGGAGCCCTATAGAGATGATCTACGAAATTCGACGCAGCTACTACATATCTCGAAAACGGAAAGATATTTTCTTGAAATATTAACTTCTTTTTTTCCTACATATTTCCAGATACGTTATATATACATAACGGTTATATATGTTTGCATGTATATACAGGAAGGACAAATCCTTTGTTAGGAAAGTGGAGACGGGAAATCTTTCTCGGAGGTAAAATAAGATTTGCGCCGTTGTTGTTGCCTGACGAATCGCATATCGCAGCCGGGCAGAGCAAAAAAAAAGTCCCAATACGACCCGAAAATTTTCCTAATAATACCGAAAGAAAGCGGAGCCAAGACAAGCGAGCGTAATGAAAACAAATATGTTGTGTTTAGCTTTTGACGGACTGACGTTGGAAAATCCAATTCCGCTTGTGGTTGGTTATCTTTTTGTCGACAGTACGTTAGACAACTGGGATTTTATGATATTTCATTCGAGGTTGCTAATACTTTTTATTATCGTTCCTTCTTCAAAGGAAAAAGATTCAAAAATTGATCGAACAGAAAGTTGACTGTCTGGATGTGTGACTGTATTTATACCAAGCAGACTGAAAAAAAAAAGACTAATTCTAGTAGTTGTAAAATAAAACATTCAAAGTTGCATTCACAGAAATGCTTTGTAATTAACAGAACCCAGTACCGTAGTTTTAGTGTTCCATTTCAAACTGATTAAAATAGTACAGTGTTTGGATCTCGAAATGTCTTTCTTGTTCGCAATGCCAAGTATGTGAACCTTAAAGGAAATAACATACGTAGAGATTCAGCGCCAGATATTCGTAACACACTACAAAATTTTACTAATTCAGGACAACTGTTTCGGAAATTCGTAATTTTCCATCGTCAAACGAAGACCGAATTAATTAAGAAAAAGATATAAATAATATTTAAAGATGCTTCGTCATCCCTACTTTAAACCCTAAGTTTTTCAACGCCTACATTGACATGCTAAATACCAAGAACTCAACGGAGTATGTAGCTAAGAAGGATCCACTAATCAACACCGAATTGTCCAGAGCAGCATATTCCCGATTTAATAAACTGAAACTTGAACTATTGAAAAATGTAACATCTCCGAGAGAATTAGACGCTTACGAAACCATGTAGATATATAAAGAAAGACTAACAATTTATGTTTCAGATGATTCAATGAATTATTAGGATCTGCAGTTAAATATTTGGAGCAGACGTTGCTAACGCTATTTGTCTTTAAAATATTGTCTGTATTTAATTGACGTGTGAAAATGTGCATGCGATAGTTTTGAAAGTGGGTTTGCATTCGAAGTGACGGCGATGACGCCTGCTAGGCAGAAACTCGAGTTCATTTCATTTAGTGCTATTTCCCTTTCATTGCTTTTGGTGCTATGGCGATTGCAACAATAGACCATGAGCCCCACCATGGTAGCATATTTCGGTTCTAAAACGTATCTTGTTAAAAAGGTGGAGATCAGTAATTATTTTGCATCTATATCCAATTTTTCCATTCTGTTTGTGAATGCTTGAGATCATTTATTTTTATTTTCAATAGACCTGTAAGAATCGAGCGTCATTTTCAAATAACCGTTCACAGACATAATAGACTTAGATAGGGTGATGGATGAGCTGATTCAATTGTTTCTCGTCGCTTTATCCATCTGTCAGAGAAGGAGCCCCCATCCACTTCGAAAAAAAAAATGCATGGGTAAGACACATTGTCTAGTTCAGCTAAACAAATTGTAAGTCTATTGGATTGTGGCATCGTTTAATCATTAGGCTATATTTTAATAGTCCAAAGGATTCAGATTAAGTAAGGCATCAAGTTGAAAGCGACTAGAGAACATCACACCAAAAAGGAAACAAAAATTCAGCTGAAACGCCAGCTAGTACAAAATTTTTAAGAGAGGACATTTAACAAGAACTGTTATTATTTCAGCTTCACATCTTAAATAAAACAACCCTGTGCATCTTGTATTTTCTTTTTTGGAAAAAATAAATTTTATTTCCATTTATCAAAATAAATTATGACGTCATAACCAAAAAACCAGAAAATGAAATAATAAAATAACTTAGTAGTAGTAAAATATTTTTTCTTTCAAAAATTTGTCATAAAAATCTATAATGCCAAACGGTTAACTCATCCCTTGAGACAAATTCCCATTGAAACAGGAATTCTTGCAAAGGCCGCAACAGTACAACAGATTACTATCAAAACCAATTCTTGGCGTATGTTTTTTTTTTAATTTTGTAGGCTCCTCAAATAATCTGAATTTATAAAAAACTTTAAATAAAATTTCGTGACCTATTCACACCCAATTAAACATAATTTTTTTTTCATTAATCATTGCATTGAGTAACATGGGTCACCATAAAACACTGCCGTGATTAATTCTATTTACACAAATATCTTAAAGAATTGAACATGCAGTATCTAAATATATACAAAAACGTGCCATCTAAGATGAACTCTTCCAACAACATTACAGTTTCTTGGCCTTTAATATCCTGTTCCTTTTACCTATTTAAGAGCACCAGGTAATCCAGGTACCTGGCCTTTTGATGGAAATAATTTTTAGGTCCATTCCTGATTCGCCAAAAATTGTCTGCCATCTTTCATAAAGAGCTTCGCATTGGTAGAGGATGGAGTATATGATCTGTATCATCCCACTATACAGTATCCCATTGGCATCTCCTTTAATGAACTTAATTTTCTGTAGATATTCTTTCAATTCGCAGTATCCTATTATGCGAGAATGATCCCTGATTTTGTAGTTCCTCCGTCGCCTTTTTTGAAGATTTTTTAAAAGATGGTTTTTCAGGATTTTATTGTTCGAGTATATACAGATATAATCCCTGCAAAGTCAACGGTTATACCACGCATGTGCGTCTCCTGCTCATTCTTCTTACTATAGTAGGTATTACCCTACATTCATTTATTCGTCATAGCCACTCATAGCTCACAACGAATACTGGCGCGAGCGCAGCGGTTGCTTTGCTATTCAATCTACACGCAGAAATGTGTTAATTTTTAGTGATCATGAAACGTATTGTATTTTTATTATGAAAATGAATAAATTGCAATATATATTGCTTTGGACACAGGTACTTAAAAACTCAAAAAGTGTAATGAAAGCGTAAAACTGTAATTTATAGTATCTATTATGTACTTAAAAATAGTCTTTGCTCATAACAAGAAAATTAAAGTAATTCTAATGAACGAAGAACAAAACCCTCATAAAGAATAATAAATTTAATGAAGGAAAAATAAAACTTAATTCTGAGTAAATAATTTTAAAAATGAAAACCTAAAAGTAACTCTTAATAATAAATTAAATAAACTTTAACACCAGCTCGGTTACTATTCTATTCGTAGTAGTAATAAATAAAGAAATATAAAGTTAGGGTTTGTTCATGACAGGGAAATCAAATCTTGGATTTCCCTGTCATGATAATAATGAATTTAGGGCAAAACCCTCAAAAAGAAATAGTAAATTTAATGAAGGACAAATAAAAATTTTTTTCATTGAATCTTCAAACAAAAGGTTCAAATATGCCCCCATCCTTGGTTAAACAATATCCTAATGTGTTGTAGAAATTCATGCTAACATTCTCCACCATTTCTGGGCTAATGTTGTTTGACATTTGAACAATTTTATTGCGCAACTACTCTACATTAACTGGTCTAACGTCTTCATTGCCATAAATTACTTCTTTTAAATAACCCCAGTAAAAGAAATCGACGAGAGATAAATCTGGTGAACGTGGCGGCCGTTTGATATTTTCAGAATGAGTTCCGATCCACCGGTTAGGAAACTGTTCACTTAAATAGTTTCGGACAGCCACTGCATTATGTGCAGGGCAACCATCTTGCTGAAAGTAAATGTTTTGCATATTTATGTCGGGAAGTTACTGTACAGTAGGTAAAATGTGGGTGGTCAGTAATTCTAAATATGCATTTGCGTTCAAATTGCCATTGATAAAAAAAGGCCCAATAATATGGTTGTTTAACAAACCTGCCCAAACATTTACTTTTTAATGTTTTCCCTTGTGTTCATTTTTATTTTTTATTTTTTATTGGAATATATTGGTATATATATACAATATGTACGTGGCTAATGGCTTTTCTTTTTTGCTTGGCCCAGTATGTTGTCACAGATAAATTGTGACTTCTAACCAAAGGAAAAGAAGATTCACCGGTAAAGATAACATTCTTTACCAAATTAGCATCTCGGTTAATTAAATCACTTAACTTTTCACAAAATACCATACGCTTAAATGCATCGCCCTGAAATAATTGTTGGCGTTTAGAATATTTAAAATTGTGATATCCATTTGCTTTGAGTATTCGCTGAACAGAAAAACGGCATATGTCTAAATCATTGGAAATAGTGCCAGATGACATATTCGAATTTATTTCAACTGCAGCGCATACTGAAATGGATGTATTATTAGAAATTCTGCGTGTTGGAAGTCATGTTTTTAAATTTTAGACCGAACCGGTATTGTCGGTTTTATTTTTTAATTTAAAAATTGTGGCTTTATTTGGAATAGGTCTGTTGGGGTATTTAGCTGCAAAGAATTGCCAGCGTGATACCACCGTATCATCTCAGCTCTCTCCTCCACAGTATAACGCGGCATTTTGCGCAAAAATATGTGTTTAAAACTTAGACAACCAACTTACTTGAACTGTCTACACGGGCTATTATCGTAGTACAGCGCCACACCGCGCTGTTAGGTAGAGTGAAAGACGGGGGAGTTATGTACTTCCCCGCCGTTTACTTTGCAGAGATTGAGGCTGTATAGCGCTTCCTTTAGGCCAACTCCTTACATGCTGTGCTTTTGAACATTTCTAAGACCGATTCTGAGCCTCTTCTTTTTTTGTTAGTCAATATTTTATTTTATAGAAAGTCCATTAGCCCTATTAAAACTTTTGCACTGAAAATGTATAATTTATTGCCCCATTTAACAAAGTATTTTTTTTCCTTTTCTAGCAAGAACGACGCTCTTGCTTCACGACGACGTGTACTTCTACAGTATCGCTACAGCAATTAAGCAGACCCGTACGGCCATCTTGCAAAAAAAAAAGTTTCATATCCACCCTTTATCGCCAGCCTACCTAAAGAGCCTACCTACTGCGATGAAACGGGACCGCTTCACTTTGACGTTATTAATAATTAATTTACTGCTTTCGCGTAATACTTGAAATGACAACAAAACTTTTTTAATTAGAAAGCCTGCCTCTCTATCTGCGGCCGTCCGAAAGGAACTTCACGGTAAACTGATTAAGGAAACGATCGGAGAAGCGTTTAGGTTTGGAACGGTAATTTACAATTTGACACACCCCAGCCAAACTGCAATGTAGGAGACGAATTAAAATTTTCGGTATACCGATTGGAGGTGGCGACGGCATTAGCATATTCCTCCTCGTTTGCAATGACGACAATCAGGAAATCGTCGACCTCCGAACAGACGCCGGCTAACTGCCGTCACTGCGTAGTCGGTAGTACGGCGCCTCCACCAATCATTATTTAATATTCTCGCTGGCGTTTGATATGCTAATTCCCGCGTGATTCAAAGGATCTCCGATGTGCGCGCCGAATATCGAGGGCGATATCTTCGTGCTGCTACTGACTCTATCCCCAATGTGGTCCCCTGGATCAATGGAAATCGTTATCCATTAGTTGCCGTATGGTTCTTTTTTCCCTCTTCGGCAACCTGTTTTCTATATTATCCAATATTTTCCCTTCTTTTTTCTGGTGAATATATTTTTCGAGTAATTGCGTATTTGAAAGTATAATGACGAAAAATGTTGAAAATGAAAGGAAAAGTCCCTACCCTAGTTACGAGATGCAAACAATGATGATGTGAATGTCACGTTTAGATTTTTATATGAATTTTTTATATTATCTAAATTGCTCGCGTGAAATGTTTATTTTTATTTATTAAGATTTCGATGGCACTCATTTTTACCATACGTTTTAATAAACGCAAAAGATTTCCGACACACGATTTAATTCGGAACGATTATTTCGGAAACTCCTGGATTTTCATTTTAGACCGAAAACCGAATTAAGAAAAACTTACGATGTCTAAACATACTTCGTTAGTTCTACTCTAAAACCTATATTTGCAAGTACTTTCTTCTACGCCTACTTGACCTGCGAAGTTCCAAAAACGCAGAGAAAAGTGTATAACAAAACAAGGGAATATATTTACCCCAATAAATCAATCTACACCGAGTTGTGCAGAGGGGAATATTCCCGACTTAATAGATTGTTAGTCTCTCCTTATGTCCATGGTTTAGTAAGCGTCTAATTCTTTCGAAGATGTTACATTTTTCAATAGTTCAAAGTTCTAAAAGTTAATTTTATGGCCTGTATCATTAATATGTTGTGCAATGCTAGAAGAATCAAGTCTTCCACAGCGATAATGCCGCATGTGTTCTCTAAATCTGGTTCCGATAGCACACTTTGTTTGTCCAACACAATTTTTTTGCGCCTCCATCCAGAAACATTGATTTTGCATTACTTTAAATCGGACATACCATTCTCCGTTCTAGGTCGGCAGAAAGATTACTAAAGGTTGGCAACATATATATTCGGATTACTGACATTTCTGTGATTAATTGTAGATTCGATCACAGACAATGACAGATGACATTTTGTTACACAATTTCTTGATTAATTCACATTCTTTCCAATCCAATTTTCGGAAGATTTTACAGGTAATAAATTGTTAATAACTTGTTGTAGAACCTCTGTAGTATGAGCTGAAGCCTCCATTGCCCTTATTATTGTTGAATATGTATCAACCCTACCAAGAAAATTAAAATGTCAAAATAATAAGGTAACTTAGGTAACCCTGATTGCAAATTCAAAATTCATATGTATTGCCAACCTGTACTGTTAACTCCCTAGCTTCAATTCTTTTTATTATTTTCAACAAAATTAATATTTATCGGCGCAAAAACTAAAATGTAACACACGGCCAGAAACTCTTTTGCAAGTATTCGCACTTGTGCTCATACTAGTAACTATTATTTCTGGCCTAGTGATACAAATAACTATTATTGCAGTCCATGCATCCTATTTTCTAAATTGGATATAATAAATAATAATTTATAATTTTTGGAACTGCATCGTTGTGATTGGAGGTTTTCCTTAAAAATTATTCGAACAAAAGAGAAAAGGTATTTTGTGCTAGAAATTGCGGCGATTTTTATGACCTTCATAAAGCACTTCTTTGCATCCATATATCGTTAGCCTTAAAAAATAGCTTAATTGATAAGAATTCACAGAAATTAAGAAGATTTAGTCTAAATTCTACAGAGCTCCAACAACAATAAAATTCATTATATTTATTTTTTCTTAATTCATGTTAAGGGTCAGGATCTTTTCTTTAAGCTAGAGGACGATAGCATAAATAGTTTTAAAGTATCTTAAAAGAGAGCCATACAACTGAAGTACGCTACCGAAAAATGACTTGTCTCGCCTAAAACATGCTGTGAATCGCAGTTGATATTATCATTATATTATTTGAGGGTACATAATTGTACGTTTTGTACGGACAGCTCAATAGGTGGTTAGATATTTTGCACATCAACTTCTTAGGAAGGTCTCACAGTAGTCTTTCCACGTTAAATTAGAGTTGAAAATAACTACTAACAATCTTACGATTTTAGTACTAATTGTAAGCACAATATCATTGTGTAAATATAAATTATGATACGCATTGTCTATTGGTGCAACACCAACCACACACAACATTTGTTATATGATAGATTTGGTGGGTAGCCGCATTTTCCCATAATTTCTTTTTGTCTGGAGAAACATGCGTTATGCACAACCATGCAGAAGTCATACATGGCCAATGTGGGCCTCCAAACAAAGTCTATCCACTAAAAACCCCGTTTCCTGTCTCTCCCAAAAGTACGCCACTAGAACCGCCGGAGTATCTACATCGGCTGACGTACAGGTGCCAAATTATTCCACTGAGTGTTTCACATCGATGCCTGTCTTGCCCATGAAGGAAAGCGAGGTGCTTGATGATTTCATGATTTCCGCTATCATACGACGAATAGTCTGCCAATCATCCATAGAGCTTATCATGATGCTAATCATGTTGTCTACCCTAATCGCATCACCGATCTCGATGGTCCCACCTGGCACAGAGGAAAATCGTGTGCTCCATCATAGCAAACTTCCCCACAGTATATGCAAGTCTTTCTTGAACCTCATCGCATATGCACCGATAAAAAGTATGGACATATCCACATGAGCTAATTATCTTCATATTAATGTATTTTGTAATCCTCAATTTCAGATTTAACCATCAAATTCACCCAACCTAAAAATTTATCAAAATAACCTAAATTGGTTTTCTTTCACGCCTATACAGTACTCTTTTGGGCATGTGTACACTTTCATATGCAAGTAGTTGCTTTTTAATCCAGAATAAGCCCACTTGTGTCTTCAAATTTCCCTTCCTCTCCAGATTATTTGATTAAATTTCCACTCAGCAATTATTCACCGGGACACTCTCCAAAAGTAAATACATCCGTACGTCCAGAACCAACATACATATGTGCTGTTGCAATTATCAGAGTACATGAAGGTGCATAATTGATGCAACTCGGTTTGCCTCACGTTACACTATAGTGTTGTAATGCTAAAGTGGCAATTTAGATTACGACAATGTAACCAGTCTAAGCGCATTGTTAGCTCCAACTCGTATTTAATGAAATTTACTTGCCATCCAATCCAATTTATTATCTCGCATCCCAAACTACCGTTACCTTCCACCGTCATCGAACCTTGAATGTTAAGCATTTTTGATTGTTTAACAATGTATTTGGAGTATCTCTTCCACTTATGGAATATATACACGTTATCAATATTATCGGAATAATGAAACGGAAAGGTACATACCACTGCTGAGGAAGTTCTGCAATCGTTTTGCTTTTATCGGGTTTGAATTTTTACAAGTGCAGCCCTAGATCATCCGCTTGTCTAAATTAGATATTGCAAGCCAATAATTTTGTCGAAAACAATATAAAAGAACAGGAAAAGATAAAATAAATTCGCTCGCACACACAAAACTTTTCATATCATCCTTGATACAAACAAGAAAAACCGAGAAATTTTATTGAAAATTCTTTCGACCTAAAAAAGATACGCACCAGTTCCCTTCTCTTTAGTATAAATAAATGTCTCTGCTTATCGCACAATGGCATTATTCCCCGTGCATAAAAAGACATCTAAACAATAGGCTTCATCGGTTCCGCAAATTGTGAAAAGGGCGAGAGATAAGGAAACTTATGTTCGTCTTCCCTCCGGCCTAAAATATGTATGTAAGTAAAACTTTGAATAATGTGTTTTGCCATGCCTTCGAACTTTCCCTCATAAATCTCTCTTTCCTGTTTAGCAGTGGTACGCCGCGCCAACCAGAAGAGAAGAAGAACTTGTAAATCTAAAAATATACGCGTCACCACTCACGAGGATTTTGAAGACTGTTTTTTATCCGTGTCCCAGCATGTCACGCGATTACGCAATTTCCCGCGTATTGAGGAAAATGTTAGTCAACACCTTCTTATGCATAACATGCGCAAAGTTATGAATATATGTATATAAATTGATTTGTGCATGTAGTAATGAGAAATTTGGTTTACCAATGATGTGTTGATTTCAAGCGAGCGTAATTTGCAAATGGAAATTCGCTATTTGAAAAATGATGAGCTTTTCAACAGTTCGAGTTAGTTTATTTTAGTAACATGAGAGCTGTTTGTCATCGTTATAGACACAAGTACAATTAATTAATCAAATTAGAAACTTTCAATGTAGCTTCAAATAACATTCCCAGCATTCGGTAAATAACTTTGTCGATTGGGAAATCGCAATAATATATCTGCCTAGCAAATATTGACATTTATAATTATGCTTTCATACAACCCAATCCACCAAAACCATGAAAACAAAGAGAAAAAATGAACAACCCTCAGCACCAAGTGAGGAAGGCAAAATAAGGACAAGTAATGCAATATTTTGTGTAATTTGAACGCTATTCATTTTTCTTACTTTCTACTGCACAGCGTATTGTCGAAACAGATATATATTAAGAAGCAATTTGGTGTCGAGACAGCTTTGAAATACTTAAACCCATATCCTGTATGCTATTCTTAGGCAAAAATATACCGTTCCAAAGTCGTAAGCGCGGAACGAGGAACTGTCACGACTAAGGCAGAAAATTCGCAAACTTTATAAAAAAGCAAAGGAAAAGAGATGAGTAAGAGACCTACAAGAACGTTCGCTAAGTGCAACCGAGCCTTTAAGAAAGTTGAGAAGGAAATATGAAATCTATAAAATATTCTAATTTTCTCGCAAATTATTCTCATTCATTCACTGATGCACGTAATCCGAAGATCAGGAGTAATATATATTTTAATGGATCAGCTAAACCGATACACAGTATCAATATGAAAACGCCACGGTAACACAAAGGGACCCCCCAGAACAGACATAACTCTTTGTCCGTTGACTTAAAGTGATTTATAGTGCTGTTGTTTTTATATTTTGCTGGAACCCCTAATGGGGGATTTATAGCTTTTTTTTGTAAAACGTAGAAGGATGTAGATGGACATAATGCGGAACGTATGGCATCCACATTTCCAAGTGATAATCACCGATTCTAATGAAACTTGGCGCATGCAAAGTACTTTAACTACATAATTATTCACCTACACGGCTATCAAAGAAGTACTGTTAACATCTAAAAATTGTTGCACAAAACAAGTGAATGTAACATATTCATTCAGTATTTCGATTAAAGGCTTTACACGCTAGAACCATCGCAACGAAGAGCGAAAGCGTTAGCGAAGAATAATGGTATAAAAAGTCGGAATTGTTGTAACATTTCATATTTTTTATTAATATTGCAATCACAAGTTTTGAAATAATATATTTATTAAGAACTTTTATACGATACTGTATATAACGTAATTTCTGTTTTGCACGTAAGTATACTTGTCTGCTGTCAGGCTTACCATTTCATTTCAGGTTAGGCAATTCAACTTGTCGATTTTTGTTAACATTTAAAAAATTAAAAGATAGTTGACTCTGATTTGTGTATTAAGGTAAGAGATCATAGCTCTGTTATTTCATTTTTTACTTTGGCCAATTTCTATTAAGATTGGGCCCAAAGAAAATCTAGGCCAAAGTAGAGTACCTGTAATAAAATGGTTATATTTAAATAATTAGAAATATGATTTAATTTCAACGTAATTATGAGGTTCAACCAGTAAGAAATGAACTTAGAAATTTTTCCGATTTGGAAATTTTTTGTATGAAGAACAATATTAATGGAATTTCACAAATGTTACCCACTCTTCAACATCAAGCATATTTTTAACCATCTTCATGAAGAACATTTAACTTTATCACATTTTTTAACCACCTTTGCTAAGAAGATTTACCGGTCCAGAGGACATTTTACATTTTTTGAAGATTAAATATCACTGATAAGAAGGTTTCCTGATTCCAAGGAGCATTTTACACCCAACAGTTCCCTGTCGCAACTGGGCGTATATGTGCGAATACCTTTCCGCAGCGAACGGCTTCTTGGAGGCGAGAGATTAGCATCAAGTAAACTGCTTTAGTGACTGCAACACTGTATATCTTTCTTTAACCCATAAGTACTTCAAAAACGTTTCTTCATACCCACAATGCACTCCTTCTATATGTAGGTATATCACGGCACGGATGTCAAATGACCAAACTAATGAGGTATACAGCAGTTTCAATGCATATGGATCAGCGAAGGACTTCGTAGCGCGAAGTATGAAACCAAGAGATGTAGCTGCGGCAGACACAGTATCTCTATGTGCTCAACGAAGGAAACCTGAGCATCACAAATCACCCCAAGGTCCTTTATTTCAACGAGCAAAAGATGTAGAGTCAATATTATAATTAACGATAATATGATTTTTCTTTCTAATAAAAGTAAGCGCGTGGCATTTTTTGAAGGGCCAATCTATTTAGCATACATCAGTGGGACAGTGATTCAAGGTTGAATTTTAAGCAGTCAACAACAGATGTAACGTTGGCATATATTTTATAATCGTCAGCGAACATGAGAATGTTGCAGTCCACTGCCTCCAGAAGATCATGTGTATCAACACAAAAGATACAACCAACGACCCAAATTGGAACCTCGAGGGATATCTGATGTAATAATTTAGCAACCAAATCTGAAGCCATTGTGGGACGAAGAGAGAGGTATGACTGGAATAAGGTAAGAAGATTGCTGAAACCAAATGCACGGAGCTTCTTCAACAATATTTCGTAATCTATGCAATCAAAACTTTAGAAAGGTCCGCATGAACAACATCGACGTTCGATATTGGGTGTCCAATATCTCTATTGTGTATTGCATAAAGTGGCAGAGATTGATAATGGTCGATCTTCCGTCCATAAGGCCATGCTGCGATGTCGATATATAATTGGTAGTTGAAAAGGAAACATGCTTATATATTACTATTCCAAAGATTTTAGTTATGGGAGACAAAATCGAAATGGGGCGATAATTGCTAACATCAGACATCACCTCCTTTAAAAAGTCGCGTAGGTCTTCGCGTACCTCAAAGTAGACAGAAAGGTATAAGTTTTTAGGGTCAGTTTTAAGATAGCAGGCAGACGATGAATCAGAATGCGAGCGCAATCCTTAAACGCAACGTCCTGGCCGCCGAAACAACATCTTGGTAAGATACTTCACTCACAACAACATGATGCGTAAAAGAGCAACTTTATCAACATAGGAAAGTGTAGCTGAAGATTGGAAGACATTGAAACAGTGAAAGTTATCAAGAAAATGCATCAGCAATTTGTTGGGGGGTATCTAATCGCTCACCATCAGGAATCATTACACCATTACAAAAAGTTGCGGTACGCCTGGTGAATCTGGGATTTAATCTAAGTGCGAAGTCTCTTAAAGTTCTCCAAATCTATAAGATTTTTGGTTCTTTTATATATATTATGAAAGCGATACTTTTCTCCGCCTCGACGATGGCGCTCTATATTGCCGAGATATCAGCTCTATGAAATTGACAGTTTTTCTGAGTTTTATCAACTGGAAATTTTACATTTGCGACATCTAAGCAATTGAAAAATGTTTGTTTTTTTATAATAACAATGTAAATCGTAAAACACTCTAAAAGTCGTCGGAGTGAGGCGAACCACCCATGAGACGAAACAACACTAAAATCTTGAAATACTTATGTGAAGTTTTCCTCCAGAAGATATTTTCGCGGCTTAAGAGTGTAAAAGTTTAATTCAAATTATAGCAGATATATTAATGTATTAATATATCTGCTTTATCTAAAACGCACAACGTGTAACAACTCAAAGAGAAACCTGCCATACGAAATACAAATTCATACCTATTACATCCGCTTCTTCAGACGCTATAATTAGTCGTTATGGCGTGAAAGAGGGATGCAGGACTCCTGCGTCAAAGTAAACAAATAATAATTTGGAGTGGAAAGCGAACGTTCCGAGGCAGCCGAGCGTGCACGAGTGTCAGCGAATATTATTAGCTTAATGGCAAATATTTAGAAAGTGCGCAGAAACGAAGGCTAGGCGACTACACGGTGTTTGTTTTCGTGATAATAATGAACATCTTGACGGGATGACGCCATATTAAAGCGTAAATTGAAATTTGCCACCGACGACAATGTATTCAACGCACTAATGACCTAAACCTATTTGTTCTCCAAACAAATCTATATTTAATTAAAATCGATTTACAATAGAAATTTTAAATGACTTAGATCAAACAATATTCTTCAAAATGCCAATACAAGCGAATAAATTTTATGATTAAGTTAACAAAAATTTGGCCATAATTCGGTTTGCAGTAAAATCCAGTCAAACAAAATTCATTATGTGAATATGCGTATTGCGTTTTCAGTGCTTACGAGAGTACCAGCGATAAAATGCTCGTGTTTAAAGTGCACAAATGATTATCAAGTGGCTTTAACAAATGTTAGCGTGAACTTTACAATGGGTTATAAACTTGTGGAATATATTTCCGATAGTTGTGCATATATTTTTTTAAAGCCACTTCTAACAATAGAAAGAAGACATTCTTTCACTGTCTGCTGCTATTGATTTATCAAGTACAGGTCATAAAATGAATAAATGTCAGCAGAATTTACTCCTGTAATGGCAGATATTAATTCTACCCCACAGGCAAAATCATAAGGGATTTACCATACTATTAACGTGATTTTCTTTGTAATACATTTTCTGGCACTGTGGCTTTTTGTTTTGAGCGAACTAAATGAAAATAGTTTTCTGAATAATAATAATAATAATAATATAAGAATTCTCAAACAAGTAAATAGAAAAAAAACAGAATTTGTAAGAAAATGTGAGTGAACAAAATGAATTTAAATCAATCTAATATTAAATTATTAATAGAATTGTGAAATATGTCCTCATAACGCATATCACCAGATCGACACATAGTGAATAAACGGGAATGTTGTAATAAGTTAGTACGAAAAAATGGAAACGTGAAGGTAGGGCAAGAACGACAGGAAATGCGGGGAACAAAGAAATTTATTTTAGAAAGAAGAGAAAGGCAATCAGGTATTCCATGGATTATCTTTCACACTGACTTGGCTCCGTGTGCTTTCCGTCTGCTTTCCAATGATGTCACGCCATGCCTTGTCGAATGCAAACTATAGTCGACTCCTCTCTCCGGGTATGTGTTGTCCAGTTTAGGGCCGGTCTTTCAATCTCCTAATAAATGTATCTAATAACAATTTAGCTAATAAGTTATTAGATAAATAAGAACAGACCATCTTTCAACGAATATTTTTAGGTTAAGGACACGTACTTTAAACTTCTAATAAAGTTCCTAATAAAAGTTATTAGCTGAAACTGAAATAACTGTCTTTCCATAAACTACCTAATAAAAATTATGTAGGTAATAAATTGGTTTATTCTCCTAATATCTTATTGAGTGCTTGAAGTAGCCAATAAGAGTTATTAGATGCTTAATAGCGTATCGAAAATCTATGAAAGTTGTTAAAACAACAAAGAAGATTATGTTTTCAAGTTTGAAATTATTTATGAACCAGACATGTTTGAAAATTTCTAGAATTGTTTTTGGAAGCGATTTGATCAATCTATTTAAAATTCATCTTGATTAATCAAGCGGTTTAGATTATCAAAACACAATGTATAGACAACAGATAATATTCACAATGAACAGTATTAACAATAAACAATATTGACAATAAACCATATTAACAATAAATAATTTTGCCAAAAAACAATACTGACAATAAAAAATGATGACAATAAACAATATTAACAATGAACAACGTTAACAATAAACAATATTAACAATGAACAATGTTAACAATAAACAATATTGACAATCAACAATTTTGACAATAAACAATATTAACAATGAACAATGTTAAAAATAAACAATATTAACAATAAACAACATTAACAATGAACAATGTTAACAATAAACAATATTGACAATAAACAATATTAACAATGAACCACGTTAACAATAATGCTAAAAAACAATATTAACAATGAACAATGTTAACAATGAACAATATTAACAATGAACAATGTTAACAATAAACCCCATAAATAATATGTCGTATTATTTCAGTTATTCGGCTAATAACTTTTATTAGGAACTTTATTAGGAGATTGAAAGACCGGCCCTTAAAGGAAAGATATTTTAAAAAGCGGCGTTGAACCTTTTCAATAGATAGCTGTAGATAAGTATAGTGTGGTGACCATATAACAGAAGCATACTCAAGTTTTCTAACAACGTAGGTGGAATACAAAGGTTTTACTAAAGATATATTGTTGAAGAATTCCGATGCGCATAATATAAAACCCAGTGTTTTAGACGCAGCAATGGATAAGTTAGTAATGTGTGGCACAAAAGAAAGACGAGAGTCAAATAAAACACCAAGATCCTGTGTTAAAGCGTTGCCGTCTATTTCATACACAGAGTCAAGAAAATTTACTTTCCTGGTATAGCAAACAAATGAACATTTACTGACATTCAACTTCCATTTAAATACGAAACACCATTTGGTTATAGTATCTAGATTTCGTTGTAGATGCAATACATCATTCCATGTTTTGATGGATAGGTAAATCTTCAAATCATCATCGTACGCAAGCACTGGGCAGGATAAGGAACCAAGCAAATCATTGAATGAATAAGACAAATAGAAGGGGCCCTAGATAAGACCCTTGAAGTACTCCTGATGAAGGACAACCATTGTAAAAAATATAATTGATTCTCTTTATCAGATAAGATTGTAAAAGCGATGATAATGACAAACTTAATCCATACGTTGACAGTACTTGTAATAAGATACCATGGTCAATGACGTCGAACGCTTTACTAAAGTCTGTATATATTACATCAACCTGATTTCGTAATTGACAATAGATTTGTTACTGTAAACCTACCACGAATAAAACCATGTTGATACGGAGATATATAAGGCTTTGTGTTATAATACAAGCAAGAGTAAATAATGCTTTCAAAAACTTTCGCAAAATTTGATAAAATAGATGTGGGTCTATAATTATCTATACATGACTTGTCATCTTTTTTAAAAAACTGGAACAACTCTAGCAGATTTCCAAGCTGCAGGAAAAGTACATGAATCAATTGACCTCTAAACCTAAAAAAAAAGATAGTTGCAAAATTTATTAATTCTCATGGGTGTAAGCACTTTTCAAAGGATTCCGCAAGTGGTTTTTTTTTATTCTCTTTTTATTTGAAGCCATTAGCAGTCTGGAAAGAAATGTTTCTACAGTTTTCGGCTGCATTAAGAATCGTACAAGGAATTTCTGAGTTTGCTTTCGTGGCAATGACAAGATCCCAGAAACGTCTTAGGTTAGTGAAATTTACAAATCTGACATAAATTTAGTGCGCGACAGTTACAACTTTTGATTTAATTTTCACCGGTAATGTTTTAAAGCAATTCAAACCAGTTAAGATTTCCATATCTTTCATATCTGGAGGAAGTGACGTCAACTTTTATAGAGTCATAAACTTCGTTAACTTAATAATCCGAATTTAAAGAATTGATTATTAGGAATTTCACCACAATGATTCCCCATGGACGATAAAGCACTTAGTTTCTCAAAATGATCGCGAAATAAATACTTCGAGAATGATGACTGCTATCTTGCTTGACTAAAATAGAAAATGTACACGTTTTCAGAAGCGAGAATCGTGTCATGAGTAAATTTCTATTTATATAACGGTCGCAATACTCCCACGCCATACATATTTGTCTTAAATTTCAGTATTCATTTCATGTAAGTCTAATATTACCCCCTTGAATGTGTTGATACGAATGTTTTTGTAAAATAAGTTTATAAGCGAAACGTGATGCGAATGCATGATATCAGTACCGTATATTGAACAGATAAATTCCCGTCGGGTATAGTCGAACCGAGTCACCCGCTCCTGCCGTTCTGTAATATACGTGTAACTACCGGGGCTATTCGGGAACTCAAATATTAATAGAACAAATTTGGTAAAGGGACGTGATAGTTATTACAGTCGATAATTACCAGTTGATACGTTCAATTTCCCGTTTATACAACATTCTCATTTGTTTACTTATTTATAGATTCGTTAACTAAAAATTATGTGCTATTGTAAATCATGTTTTACGCTCACCATATACTGATATTAAAATAAATGATGTCTATTGAAACACAGCATAGGATTTGTTTGACTATAATATGTATCAATCTGTATTTATACACGTAATTGAATAGGCACATACAATACAAAGGCCTGTACATACAGTGTGGCAACCGTTCATAACACGATGCATGTATTAGTAACTACTGGTCGACTATAAATGGGCGTGCCACCTTGAATTGCCACGCCTACTTAGCGGCACGCGGATGGCATTTACAAACAATAGCGGACGTATTATAAGTTACACATATAAATGTATTGGGGCATATAGGCAAATCAAAGTCTTTTAGAGTTCTATGTTATAGCATAAGTGATTAATAACATTACATGTGGTAGAAAATACTATTCCTGAAAAATAAAAAGCACTGTTAGAGGTAGTATGTTCCCGATATAAGTAAATATTTTTAGTTGTTTGAAGCATCAGATAATCACTGATAACATGTCAGTGACGTAATTCATCACAGCCTCATAAACAACATAAAAAAACCAAATTAAATAATCAGAACTCCTAAACTTTAAAATAAAAACTAAAATAATATTGTTCAACAAGTATAAAATCTAAAAACGCAACTATAATAAAATAATGGAACATAAAATATTTTATTCTTAAAACAGAATTGTATTCAACATTGCAATAAACCTGCAATTAGCTAAAAGAGAATATTATTCTTAAACAATAATAAAATTTGAAGTAAATTAATTTATTAAGTGTTCAAATAAACCTCCCTCTTGATAAGAACAGTAACCTAACGGATTATAAACATTCCGACGAACATTTGTTAACATATCTGCTGTGACAGTATTACTGATTTCAATAATTCTCGCGCGCAGTTCCTCTAGGTTTGATGGCCGTTGATCACCGTATCCGTATATTGTATTATCTAAAAAGGGCCATAAAAAGAAATCGATTGGAGCTAGATCAGGGGACCGCGCTGGCCATTTAATAGGGCCCGAGTTACCGATCCATCTGTTTTGAAAAACCGCGTTTATATAGTTTGTTACAATGCGTGTATTGTGTGCTGGGCAACCATCTTGCTGAAACCAAACTTCATTTATATTAAATCGCTCCCGTATTGCCGGAATAATATTATTTTCAAGTAACTGTAGGTATCCATTTCCGTTTAAATTACCGTCAATGAAAAAAGGCCCAATTATATGATTTCCAATGATACCTGCCCATACATTTAGCTTCTGTGGATACTGAGTTCGCGTTGGTATATTTAAATGTAGATTTTTACGCCACCAGTAACGACAAACTGCGCGGTTATGATGCCCGTGTAGGTAAAATGTTTTTTCATCTGTGCACAATACGTTCTTAAAAAAAAATTGGTTATCGTGATATTTATTTATCATCTTTCGCAAAATTCCATTCGGCGATAATAATCATCGGGAAGAAGTACTTGTGAACTTGTAAATTTGTATGAACGATATTTATTAGTACGTAAATTCTTATGAACCGTTGTTTTAGAGATACCTAATTCGCGAGCAATTTGTCGAGATGACATAGTGGGATTTACTTCAATTAAAGCACATACTCGAATTTCTATATCGCTTACATTCTTATCCGGAACAACTTTTTTTATTATTTACTAAAGAAAATGTAGTTTCAAATCGATTAACGGTCCTACAAATGGTGCTTGCATTGGGAATTTGACTTTCGGGGAAATTAGCTGCAAATAAATCCCGAGTTACTTCCGCGGAATTACCACCGTAAAAGTGTTTAATCATGAAGAGTTTTTGCTCCGGCGTATAGTACTCCATTTTTAAAATAACCGTTATCTACCTACCAACAACGCGTTTTATTAAATAGTACGAGCGAGTAGTTCTCCCGACGAAATATAAAATGCATCTGACACGCACGTGTGCGAGCGACGGCTCTCGCACCTGTGCGGCGACAGCGTAGAAATGTGGATTTCTTGTCAAATACGAGTGCATCATAGCAATAAGCTAATGTAATCCAGTCGAATATTCCGTATACTTCTTTACCGTTCTAATGCACTGATACCTCTGTGTATCTCGCTTACACTACAGGATCGCTATAATGCGGACGCAGGCGGACAATTGGTATACATGCAACTCTGGAATGGAATAATCAGTATTTATTTATGAATAGACAGGCAATAGTTTATGGCTTTACCAAAAACTAATACTAAATAAAAATCCATCATACATGAATATGTAATAATAATAGTAGTAATAGTGAAAATAACAAGACGAAATATTAAAGAATAGGCATGTTAATTATGAACATTGATTACTAAATAGGACGGAGAACCAAGAAGAAGACTCTAAGCAAGATATCAAAAATATGAATCAGTACAATATCTGAAATATCTTCATCTTGTCTGACCGTTGTGATCTATGATTAGTTTATAATTTTCTTGGGGTTTACTCGGCCTGTAGATTTAGTTGGAAGTAAAACTATTTTTTAGCTCATTTTTTCTTTATTACGTTTCGGGAATTTTGTTTTTCTCCTTTTTCAAATAACATAAACCATCTACATCTTCTACCATTCAAATTTTTTCTAATAAATTTTACAAATTATTAAATATCTTTAATGTTCATATTTTCCTTTTATACACTACCTGCCAAAAATGAGGGATTACTGCGGAAATTACAAGAAACTAACTTGTGAAACTAAAGATATATTCAAAGGAAAACATATTTTGTTATAAAACAAACATTTGTTTTTTATAAAATACAAGAATATTTATAATAAAAACATAGAAACGAATAATATTTATTATTTTATTATTCTAAGTAACCTTTGCACTGTACAATTTTGTTGCAAATTTTTGGCAATCTTGAGACTACTTTCTGGAGCATACCTACTGGTATAGTTTGCCAAGCATTCACTAATTATTCCCAGAGTTGCTTCTGGGATGTTGGACAGCGGTCTCGTACATTGTGTCTAACATGAGTGTCTAACTCATCCCACAACAATCGATGGAATTAATGGCGGGCGATTGCGGCGGCCAAACCATATTTATGAGGACACCCTCTCTTTCTTTTTCTTGCAGATAATTTTTAGAAAGTGCGGGAGGTGTGCTTGGGATCATTGTCCTGCTGGAAGTAAAACCCTTCACCAATTAATCTTACTCCCGAAGGAATAGCGTCGTGCTCCAAAATGCCTCGATCATTTTCCTTTTTCAAAATTCCTTCAATTCGCCAGCTCTCCTTCTAACAAAAGTGCGCCGATTACTACCGAATATGCTTACGAATTTGCTTTCCGTCCATAGCACCTTTCACCATATCCATGTCCCAATCTTTATGCTGTTTGGCCCATTCCAATCGATTCTTACGGTTTGGAGGTCGTACAAAAGGTGCAAAGCCGGTATGTATATAAAAATCGATTTAGTGACTTAAGTCGACCTATATTGTTAATTGTTCTGAATTAGAACATATTTGTAGCTTTAAAAATCGACAAATTAGCAAAATCATCGCAAATAGGGAGTTTTAACATCCTTCAAACTCTCATTGTTACATCTACCTGAGCTATGTCTTTATATAGATTTCTTGAGACGTTAAATTTCAATCAAATTCGCACAGTAGCACTGATGAGCCTTTAAAAGGCGAAACACGTGTTTGCTAATAGCGATTGATTGCAATACATTTTTCACTTGTATTATTACTGCGCAACAAGCGCAAGTTAGTGGCTTAAGCCGACCTATATTATTAATTGTTCTGAATTATAAAATATTTGTAGGCTTAAAACCGAAAAGTTATAAGAGTTATAAGATTCGCCTAGAAAACGTACAGCGTAATTTTCTTAAATTTACATATTTCCGAACCCGTAGTGAGTACCTTCACAGAGCAAGGCTATCCTCAAAGCTCACTCTTAGAAATGTTTAAAACACAATCTCTAGAAACGATCTATATAGGGGCTCAAATTTTTGTTTCATGTTGTTCGCAGTTTTATCTCATGCCCCCATATATTAAATAAAATGTCATTTGTTGTATCTAGGCGATTAGCACAATGTCCTTTTTTATATCGCCACCCCTCGCCCAAATCTCCTATTTGTGAAACCTGTGCTCAATGCAGATACTTTGTCTTTATTGTTTTGTTTTGCAATTATAGTTATGTAAATGGTAATTGTATTTATGGGTACATTTGTACTTATAGATATTTGTATACCATATATGTATGTCTATGTTAGTTACTATGTACATATAGACTTTGTCCTTTTTTGGTGGAACTACTGTTGGGTAATAAACTTAATTATTATTATATTACCGTTGATACTAACACAACAACAACAAGCGCACACATAATGCACTTTTTCCTTTTACTGAAAATGAATTGACTATAGTAATGCAAAAATCAAAAATAAACGCACAAGTGCCCCCGATGACATATTGGCTAGTATCTTGAACTTATCTCGTTAATTTATCCTTTACCTTGAGAATATTCCCGAATTGCCTTTCCGCCGTTGTACCAAATCACAAAAAATGCAGTCGACATACTGCTGAAAATTATAGACCCATATCTTTGATTTTCAACGTTGCAAAAATTTTTGAATATTGTATGCTGGATCGTCTGGAAGATTCCTACAACATTCTCAATGATAATCAACATGGCTTTAGAAAATATAAATCTACAACCCCATTTTTGAGCGAAATTGCCACTAAAAGATATCCAATATCGATTTTCTGTGATTTCACTAAAACGTTTGATAAAACGTTCTATATTGCTATCAAAACTCCATCAGTATGACATCAGAGGATATGCAGTAAATGGATTTATTTCTTACTTATGCAGACGATTACAGAAACAAGTTAAGTATAAAAACCTAAAAGTTGAGCTACATATTTTTATTCCATAGTGTTCCACAGGGCTCCGTTCTGAGTCCTTTGCCTTCTAACATGTATACTAATGATATATTCAACTTTGTGTCTGATTGACTGTTATGCATGCACACAGATGACACCACTATATTCATCACATGAGACACATTATCAGATGCGGAGACTGCAAATATAATTGCTGTCAGTACCTTCACTAAATTCATATGCCGCCTACCTGCACATGCTAAAGAAAAAAAAAGATATTCTTGCGTTCTTGAACTATTTTGGTCGGTTCTCACTTATCACAGCATTCATGATATGAATAGTAAATTTATAAAGTCTTGGTTAAGGGCAGTGCAACGTACATTAGGTCCAAAAAATCGAAGATCCTCGATTATTGCACTGTCATTAAGTTTCTATTTACATCATACATAATACATTATACAACTCAATGCATGTTTTTTTGACAAAAATACTCAAAGCTGTGACAGTGATAAAACTGCACACTTTCAAACATCTTATATTACAAACTCATTTGTTCAGTTTTACTACTGCTGATGATAGCTTTGCTATTGTGAAGTTTGTGATAAGGTGTTTGAAAGTGTATAGCATTTTTGTTTTGCAGAGTGATGTCGCTGATCCTAGTTCGACCTTTTAAATTGGAGGTATTATAAGAGTACAAGTACAATTCTCTCAGTTTAGAACTTTTTATATGTTATCAATTCGTTCACAAGGATTTAAACGGGTCGGCGAATAATTGTTTTTTAATAACCTATTTCAGCAAAAAAGTATATCTCATCTAAAATTCAAATTACTTCGCATAAATATCCAAATGGAGCTGGGATGCTACTGCCGCATTGAAGGGTCACCAGTCAGTCAATCCTTGAGGATAATCGATGGAGCGTTAAGGGCGGGAGGGATTGCAGTAGAAAATATGAGTCCATCAGCGAAGTACCGCAGTTTCCGAATAGCACCATCAATCCCGATACACGTTTAAAAGGACGTGGCAAAAGGGTCATCTCCAGCTAACTTGTTATCTTACCGCCTCCGGAAACTTTTTATTGGAATGTCAATCACGGCGACGCGACGGCCACTCGTCCTAGCCGCCTGGTCTACTACGTAGGCAAGATATCGTCTATATGTGTGACCGCAGTACGAGTGGAAAGGCTCGTTTTCCGCTCGTACCTCATAGAGAAGGACCAGCGCTGGCAGCACGACGTTTTCCTTCCTTACATCCGTCGCGGCATGTAACACCCGAGGCACTAACAACGTCGTTTCCCTCACGGTGACAACAAAGGAATGGGGGGAACGCCTATGATTGATTTCCCTTTTTTGTCAGACGCTTTTTCTCCGACGCTAGTGCCAGCAGTACTTTGGCGACGTAATGTATATACGGCAGAGAGAAAAAATCACGGCCCTTATTTACTGGATGACTGAATGTTAGCGGGCAGGGGCAAACCGCTTACGTAGAGCTTACGTCAATAATTCTTTCATGCTCCGTCTCATCGCTGCTGGAGAATTTTTCCCGGATTCCGTGTCGAGATTTTCAGAATTTAGTGACGACACTCTAAGCACGTACGGAAAGATAGCATCAGAATGAATGACGATTCATTTATTAAATTATTGTTATCGAACGTTGTGACATATTACCAGTTCCTTTCGCTCTTTATAGCAATAACAATAAGACGTATATCATGCAGTAAATACATATATACCCTGTAATTTCTGTCACAGAAACATAGATTTTACTCGGCGCCTCCACCATTTCTTTAAATTTGATTATTATGTAGCGTAACAAGACATTCCATGTATAACTTCATCGGTATTGATACTGTAGTATTATTATTAATAATAATATTTTTTCAGTGGGAGGAAAAGCACCTTCGGGTAACCAACCCAGTGTGTGGAACTTTCACCCACTAAAAAACTTCCCGGGCAAGATTCTACCTCGGTATCGTTTGTCACATTCCGTCGGGGTGGTGGGCCATGTCCATCCATTTCCTGATTTTGGTGAATAGAATCGTTTTTGCGAAGGTGGAGACCTTCTGCCATGTGTTTCGGTCTCGAAACATCGTCTCGATCAGGTTTGCCGGCGTTAGTACTCCGATGTCCTGCTCCAGCTGATCTCTGTGCGGTTTACACCTTGAACATTCAAAGAATGTATGGCGAGCATCGTCACAGTCGCTCTCTTGATACAGACAGGAGGCACTGTCCACCTTCCCCACTTTACGTAGGTACCTGAAAGTACCTGTGCCTTGTAAGTATCTGATTGAGGTAATAATCTACCTCTCCGTGATCTCTGTTCACCCAGACTAAGAGATCCCCAACAACTTCGCTGTCCACCTGCCTTTGATTTCCAACTCCCTTCGCTCCTAACCCAAAGCCGCATGGTGCGCCTTCTCAGCCTGACCAGATAGATTTTCCGTCCCTCTTCGGCCAGGAGGTCTATAGGAACCACTCCTGCTATAACCAGGGGCGGTGCCTCCGATAATGTTCTGTTGGAGCTTGCTATTCACAAAGCTCCTCTCTTCTGGACCGCGGTCATACTCTTGCGGTACTTCCCCTTTTGGAGCGCATCCGCCCAAATCTCACTTACATACAGTAGGGTGGATTCAGACATAAAAAGCAGTCGTTTACTTGCGGATGGCCCACCGACGTTGGCCATTAGCCGGCTGAGTTGAGTGACCTTCTGGGCCGCTTTGTTTGCAGCAAAGCAGATGTGATCCCAGTACTTCATATGGCAATCCAGATATACTCCCAGGTATCTTACAGACTCCGATGTTGTGATTGTTTCTGTGGCGACCTGAAGTGGTATCTGTAAAGGATTCCTACGTCCCCGTCCTCCGAGTCAGAAGCGAGAATCACAGCTGCGATATCGTCAGCGTAGCCAACCAGGTAGGTATCCGAAGGCATCTCAATACTGAGGATATCATCGTAGGAGATTTTCCACAGGTCCGGACCCAGGATCAATCCAAAAGGTGAAAGTGATTTTCAGGGCGTCGAGAAACATCTCACCTGGCGCTGTTGAAGGTGTTCTTGGCATCCAAAGTAACAAGCGTCACTACCCCCAGGATGCGTTTATTCCTGCGCTGTTGAGTGTGGTAGGTATCCACTATTCGCAATAGGGTATTACGCCATTCCGATCCTGAATTTTATCGAAAAAAACTTGGGGATTCTTTTTCTTCCATCTTTTAACCAATAATGGTTACTCAACAAAGATGACGGACAGTGGCATACTGATCTCAACAATCGTGAAGTACATTACATCAAGTTCACATTACTATCTTGTATTCAGGTACTATTGGCCTTAATAGAACAGCACTGTTCAAGAAGGGAATCGAATAATGTGTAAGTGTGTCTTATAGGATGTTGCTTCCTTGTGTGCTTTGAGTACCTCCACCAAATCTGCTCGCAGTTCAAATGCATCGAGCTTCGGTAAGATCCTTCCATACCGCGCAATTTCAAACGGTTTAGAGAAGTCACCATAGATCGTATCAAATTGAGCCAGCTCATTCAAGACACTAGAAATAAAATGAGTAAAAGACCACGGATTAGTAGCGGTTTATCTTCCTTTGATAAAATCGCGTTGATTGATCGAGATTTGGCTGATAGCATGGTTAGAAATTGGTTTAGAGGTCATTACCACAAAGAGTCTCGTAAAGTTACAAATAAGGAATATCGGCCTATAGCTCTTGGTTTCGTTCGCCTTAAAGATAAGTGCAACCTCGGTGTGCTTCCAGCAATTATTGTGCTTTATTTTAAAGATGTTTAATGACTGGTGCATTCGAAAATATATATCGCTAGGATGACAACTTTAAATATCAAAAATTTAAACAACTTTTAGGAAATGGTAAAAATCGTCGTTGTATAAATTCACAGAATTTCTTGCATCGGCGGAGCTTATGCATATTAAATCCCCTGAAAAATAAACAGTATATAACAGTAGTCATGTTTTTATAATGGAATGGGTCGAATGGAAAATACAATTGGCCTGTCGGCGGTAACTCACAACATTGGAGTAAATGTTCTGCCGAATACGGATTAAATAACTGAAGCATTATATTATATGTTTTAAATTGTTATCGGTTTTGTTTGGATGAATTGAGTTTATTATTTTTAGAAGCTATTTTAATACGTAGTATTTTAAATTACAAAATCTTATCTACGATTCTAATAAGAAATTGCACGTTGCTGTAAATTATGTTCTATGATAAGAAAATGTATAAAATATGATGTGTTTATATGTGTGAAATATAATTAAAAATTTAAATTCTAAAATTACTTTTGTTAGTACATTTAAGTATTTTCTTTTCAGAATGATCCAAGAATTACTAAAACAAGCAGCTATCAAATTTACAGAATGGAATTTCTATAAATCTTTAACAATGAGAAGTAGGTATAGATGTAGTAAAAGAAAAAATATACGTAAGGTGATCTCTTTTTAATTAGGTGATTCAAAGCAATGTTATGTCGAGAACCATATTGTAGTATTTCTATCGTTCGCTGGACATCAAACCGTATCATTTAAGGTCGTAACGTATTATTTTAACTTATCGATAGGCCATTGAATGATCTAACAAAAATATAACACATTCCAGGTGTCATAGCATTTTTTTTTTTTTAGTTAACAATTCCGTAGCTCGCGTAAAATTTACCTACAAAACACAAAATTATTCTATAATAGAATTCAACATTTTCGTCGTACCGTTCCGGATGTAGGATTTCTGGGATATAGAAAACGCATTTAGTATGAGAGCTGGGATGTGCAATGAATTACAAGTTACAAACATTGTTCATTCACTGGTGCTTTTACCTTATTTAGTGCCAGATCCACCGTTATTTTCTTATAGAAAATAATTTGTATCGTCGTTGACACTTCATATTATACCTTATATACAGTGTGTTAAAAAAAGGTTGTCGGATATTTTACCCAATTGTAGTACTGATGGAAATAAACAAAAAAGTCTTAGTCAACATGGGTCCGCAATTCAACTGTTTTTGACATATAGTCGATTGCATATTGTTTTAGTAGGATAAAAATTTTCAAAGAAAGTCTGATCGCAATGTAAATTAAACAAACGTTTATTTAAAGTAAAACTAAAGAAATTGTTCTACATGTCCTCCGTTCATTTCTAAGCACGCTTCACACCTTCTTATGAAAGATCGACGCAATCTTTCGAAAATTCCTGGAGTCCTCCGAATTTCCTCGCAACAATTTACGATTCGTTGCCTGAGTTCTTCCAAATTGTTTACAGATCGTGCGTACACTAATTGTTTTAGATGCCCCCAAACATAGAAGTCTAGAGGTGTCAGGTCAGGGGACCTAGGAGGCCATGCAGTTGGTCCACCCCGTCCTATCCATCTCTCGTTGTAATCTTGATTTAAGAAATTTCTAACTACGATGGAAAAATGCGCTCCATCGTGCATAAACCACATATTTAATCTGTTAAAAAGTGGCACGTCTTCCAACAAAACGGGTAATTCATTTCTTAAAAAATCCAAGTATACTTGTCCCGTTAAACGATTAGGGACAAATCTGGACCAATTAAACAGTCTCCAAAAATAGCAAGCCAAACATTTAGCGAAAAACGGTTTTGGTGATGCAGTTCAACAACAGCATGGGGATTTTCATCCGCCCAGACGTGATTGTTATGAAAATTGAATATTCCGTCTCTTGTAAACCCAGCCTCGTCACTAAATAAAATCTGAGTCGCAAAATTAGGAGTTTCTGCCAGCTTTCGTAAAACCCAATGACAAAAAACCCTACGTGCATCATAATCGAGAGGAGCAAGAACTTGCACGCGTTGAATGTGGTCGGGATAGAGCTGCTGTTCCCGCAGAATTCTCCAAATGAGAGGATGACTGACGTTCAGTTTTGCGGCAAGTCTTCGGGTGCTAATATTTGGGTTGTCTTCTACCCGTCTCAAAATATCTAATTCTACTGCGGGAGAAGAAACTGATCTAGGTCTACCAGAACCACCATTAATTTTAAATGAACCAGTTTCGGACAGCCGGATATGAAGTCTTGAGAAAATCTTATCACTCGATAACAACCGATTTGGAAATTCTTCGGCATACACACGTCGTGCTTCAGTGGCATTACCATTCGCACGACCGTACATAAAATGCATATCGGCCATTTCTGCATTTGTGTACTTATGCATAATTTGAGAACAAAAAAAAATTACGCAAATGATAAATAATCTGATGACAGATGTCTCACTGAACTAATATTAAGTCACAATCAGTTGTTTGACATAGGAAACTATTCTCAAAACCGAAAAATGTTTTTTTTTATTTTAAAATATGCAATCGACTATATGTCAAAACAGTTGAATTGCGGACCCATGTTGACTAAGACTTTTTTGTTTATTTCCACCAGTACTATAATTGGGTAAAATATCCGACAACCTTTTTTTAACAGGCTGTATATATATTCTTTTGTTATACCAACGATTCTGCCAGCGGATGTTCAGTATAGCTTTAAAAAATGTATGGTAATCGTTACAAATTTCTTTAATTCTAGCGAAAATTCTCTTAAGTAATGTCAGTAAAATGTAATTTAAGTCAGGAACTATTCCAATTACTTCCGTATCAATAAACCCCTTGGAGAAAGTTCTGTTCCCAGCTCGAACCAAATTAATATTTAATACCCTTAGGTGTGCAGCGATTTTCCGTATCGTTTGCCCTCCTAGTGACTTATATAAACTCAGGCGGCCTCTCCTTAATTTATTTCTAGTCCTCCCCGCTTCCCTTGCTCGGTCTTCTTGTTACAATAACGACAACTATCACACTCAACGCCCCTAACACGGATCTCCACGGTACAAATTGAACAATGTTGGAATTAGAGAAGCCCTTGACGAAATCCCCGCGCCACTAGGCGAGCGAACTGCGTCTCTTTACCCCTAGCCCAACTCTCTGTGTTTAATCCCTGCTGTTTTTTGATACCTCGCCTTCTATTCGGAGTCGAAGATAGTTTTTCCGGATGAAATTTGCTGCCGAGGTTAAGTGCGGTTGGTGGCTGACGATGCCAAGCGGTAGGTTCATTATATACAGAACAATTCAAACGGTGAAGAGGATATACATTATGCAAGAAGATGTAGGGGTTAAGCACACTATTTTGTAGGATTTGGAAGTATACTCTGGTTCTTAAGCCAAACTAATATGTTTCATAACTGCTTTAAGATGAGGTTAAAATTAAAAGGAAATTAATTAATTAATAATAATAGTAATAACAATAATAATAATAAAGCCTTTTGTTTATTGCAATAACAATTACAACAATGGTCAAATAAATACAAGTATACATGTATTGTAGGTATATAGGTAAATAACATTACACAAACATACAAACATTAATACAATTAATAAAATCATTCCATGGGGTATTCCAGAAATTCATCAAGACTGTAAAGAGTTTGATTTAATAAAAAGTTTTTTAATTTTCTTGCAACTATCTTGCTCGAAAGGTATTTCATGGTTTCAGGCAACGAGTTTAAAATTTTAATACACTAGTCGGCGTGTCTCTGTGTGGCTTGTACTCTATGAATTTATGTCTTTGGTTGCGTCTTTTGGCGTGTTAGGTAACTATGTGTGTCATCGTTTCTAGTAGGTATGCTTTTTCTAATTGGAACAAATATATTTTGCTAGGGAGAATATAGACAAACCAGGAATGGTAAGAATCTGCTGGTCTACAAACGATTGTCTACAAAAGTCATCTCTTCTTGCTTCGGATGATACCCCAGAATTGTATTCCATAGGCCGCTACGCTATAAAAATTTGCAAAGTGAGCGACTTTTGATGCAAGATGTGACTTTGTGCGCTAAATCTTCCAAGTGGGAAGACCACGTCAGCTTGCTCTCCAGCGTTATTCCTGAAATTTTTATTTTATTGGTTTCATCTTTCTTGTTTAATGAACAGTATAGATGTTGTGTTTTATCTGAGTTTAAGTTTAATTTATTGGATTGAAACCATGTTGCTGCTTCTTCCGTAATTAGCATAATTTTTTATGTCAACCTAGTTTTGGTTCACTCTGGAATATCCCATAAAGTAAAGTGGGAGAAGGGTATTTTGGGAAAATTGGCGGTCAACTCGTTTTAAAATGCACCTAGATACCTATTGGATAGAGCAGATATTACAATTTTGTTACAATGTACATTTATAATGTACCAGTAACCAGCGCCTATAACGCAACCTAGAGTTTCAAATCCCACCAATCTAAATTCAGCTACTAAAAAAGAGATCCTGCATTCCTATTAAAAATCTGATAACTATTAATATTTTGGAATATATTTTAAAGTTCATAAAGAAAAGATATATGCAATTATTTTCTAATTCTTAAAACTTGTTATTGGCGCAAATGTACACTTAATATTTGCATTACATGCGTTTTTGTTTTGAGGTGCTGTTATAGGCTTTATTTATCTTTATATACCAAAGTTTTAGCGCAATTTTTACAGTAAACTTGACAAAGCTAAAAAAGTGAAGTTCCCACACCAATTAATTAAACCAACAAATTAATAAAAAAATAAAATTCAAATTATTAACAACCACATCATGCTGATTGCAAACAAAAAACAAAATGAAATTATATAAACTGAAACTGAAAGCTCTCAAAATAAATCTACTGTAACCACCAACGCTCGTTAAATACAGTAAATAAAGAGCAAAAATTCCATATATAGGGTGTAAATTAAACAACGCTTCAAATTGCGAACTTCGGAAGATCATTAAAAAATAATACAATTATCTTCAAGCGAGAAAGTTCCAATATTTTAGGAAACTGACAAGGAGTAGGCAAGAACTGCGAAACACGAAATTAAATGAGTCATATATCATTTGAAAGAGGGAGTTAAGAGTAGAAAAACTGTAAATGGGTTTGAGTGCATGGGCCTTAATTTTTGAGATATGAAGAATTTTATTTAAAAAAATTAACACTTGTAGCTTAAGAACAGTTATATGTTTACGACTGATTAGTGTATGTGTAGCCCAATTAGTAGAGGGCACGAATTACGAATTTTACCAGGAAGTGGAATAGGTTCGAGCCCATCTTAGGGACATTATTTTTCTATTATCAGTATTCATTTTTTTTTATTTTTATTCGTAATATATGTGATTACTAATAATCACTAATAACATATACAACTTTCACACACAACATTGAAAAAAAAAACAATTATAATACAGTGCAATAATTATTTATTAATAAATAAAAGAAAGAAAATGAGGTACAAAATCGTCGCACCCAAGCGAACTTTTGTAGATATTTTGTATGTTAATAGTTCCTTGGTTTTCTAGCTCTTTTTTGTAAATAATAGTAATGAAAATAATATATCAAAAAATATCAAATTTTATAATAAAGATACAGTCGAAGCTCTATATAGTGAAAGAGTAAAATGCACGTCGAAATTTCACTATAGACAGATTTTCACTATAGACAGATGATTGATAATTTACCGCTATGTATGTAATAAATTTAGGGAGTATGTACATACAAACCCGTGCAGAAAAATAGCAATTTTAGGGTATTCGACTTTATTGTTGATATTTCTTACAATAGTTGTAAATACTAGTGTTAGGTATATTTAACAAGTAAATTTGCTGCAGAATAAGTTAAGATATGAGAACAAAAAAATTCCTCCATTAAAAGAAAAAATATATTCCAAATAGAAATAAATTAGCGAATTCTGATTTTCATTAAGCAAATGTATACAAATAGTGATGTAAAAAAAACGTTTTTTTTTAATCTCATTTATTTTCTTTAGGAAAATAATCAGTGATATTCTTCTGAACACTATTACTAAAAAGAAATTTATGTTCAATAAAAGTTTCACATTTATTTAAATAATGAAACATTTCGTCCGGGACATCATCTTCATATTGCAGAGCAGCTCTTACGACAGCTAATGCTTCTTTAACTTGTTTTCTGGACGGTTTAGTAGTGCAATCTTCCCTTTCGTCTTCCTCCTCAGGTTCTTCCACTCTCTTGATCGTGTCTACAATTTCTTCATCACTGGGAAGTTCGGCAACGACAACGTCGTTGTCAATATCTATAAACTCTTCTAATGAAAAACTATGATCTACTCTGCCAGAACTTTGTAGAACTGACCATTGTCTCTTAAGGGAAGCCAAATCAATTTCGTCTACGTCTTCCCATTGACTTGCCTCACTATTCGTCACAAATCCTGCTTTTGAAAAACAATTGCTAATTGTTTTCTTACTAACGTCCTCACTCCAAACTTTCGTTAGTTCCGTGATGCACTCTCGTAAGGTTATTAATTTGTTAATTGATATGTTCTCGTCAATCGCACTAACAATTTTGCGAATTATCCGCGCTCGGTAATGAACTTTGAAATTCTTAATAATTCCCTGATCCATAGGTTGTAATTTTGATGTCATGTTTGGTGGGAAAAAGACAAGTTCTATGTTTGTTAAAGTTTTACTTAAAGCAACTGGATGAGCAGGACAGTTATCGATAAACATTGCAATTTTACGCTTCTGTGCTTTCATTTTTCTATCTATCCCTTTGATCCAGTTTTCAAATATCGCTCCTGTCATCCACGCCTTTTTGTTATGGGTATAGTCCAGACCTAGCGATTTGAAACCTTTTGTAATAAAACAAGTTAGTTAATAGTTTTACCTTTTTTTTTCTCAAGTAATGAAACTACATTCGCAAGAATACAGTAATTAAATTGCTTAAACACTTCAAATGCTTCTAAACTCTGGAAGATGACTGCTCAGCGTTGTCCAAACGTCGGCACAGCCTCATACTTGATGGTACCGGCGTGCCACCTACATGTCCTTCCACGATAGTGGGCTGCTGGGCTGCCACAACTTTTCCAATCAGAACTCACGATCCTTGATCGACTGCTCATCGCTAGTACCGGTCCCGTCTTTGAAACATTACGCCAGCAGGATACAATCTGAGCGTGTTTACACAAAACACTCGGTGTAATAAATATTATGATACTCAACCAATAATATTAAGTAATAATTAATGTACCTAGAATTTTGAGTAATAAGTAACACACCCAATAATTAATACTCCCAGTATATTGTATAATATGGACCCTAACCAATATGTAATAACTTTAAACTTTTCATATATTGAAGAATATGGTACATAGCCAAAATGTAAGAATCTTTACTTTTAATATATTGAATAATTAGGAAGACAACCAATATGGAACACAACCATTGTGTAATAATTTATTCTTTTAATATATCGAACAATATGGTACACAGCCAATATGGAACACAACCATTATGTAATAATTAATTCTTTTAATATATGGAACAATATGGTACACAGCCAATGTGGAACAATATGGTACACAGCCAATATGGAACAATATGGTACACAGCCAATGTGGAACAATATGGTACACAGCCAATATGGAACAATATGGTACACAGCCAATATGGAACACAACCATTATGTAATAATTAATTCTTTTAATACATGGAACAATATGGTACACAGCCAATGTGGAACAATATGGTACACAGCCATTGTGGAACAATATGGTACACAGCCAAGATGTTCGTAAATATTTAAGTAGGTAAATTCATGTAAAACAATTGTATATTAATTTATGACTTGTCAAACAAGAGTGTCAAAAAGCCATTTCGACAACATAATTATTAAAATATACTAATACATGCCAGATCGTCAAATGTGTAATGTTTGATACACACCGCCTTAGTTAATAAATAAATACACCAATATTTGATGAAACACACATGTCACACATTCAACTAAAAGATGCGCCTACAACATGCAACAATTCATATATATATACAATATTGAATAATTAGATACCCAGCTGTAATTGTCAGTAACTCTAACGTACCTACTTGTACTATTCTCCCTAAGAAACTCACACTCCGGTGGCGACACTAAATATTTTCTCTCCTCAGGAAATGCACGCGTCTCGACCTCGTGACAGCACTCACTTACTTGCACTCTTCTTTTTTTTCGTTGTCACTGTCACCTATATGTATATCATAAGCCTACTTCAAAACGTTTATTAAAATGTAGAACAAACCCTCGCCATTTTAATACATTTCCATTTACTAACAAAATAACAAACTTAACCAAAAAGACAACAATAAAAGAATCCCTAACACTTTTAAACATCTAGGATTCTTGCTCTTACCAATTAAAAGCAATTTTAATTTTTCAGTCCCATCCATGTTAGCTCCTATTAAAACTGTTACCCTTTCTTTCCCGGTTTTAACACCGAAACACTTGTCATTTTTAAATGCATGAGTTTGATTCGGTAAGCATTTAAAAAATAATCCTGTTTCATCACAATTGAAAAGGTCTTTCGGCTGATACTTCTGCAAAAGTCTTTTCAAAACATTTTCTATCCAAACGTCACAGTCATCTTGATTGACACTTGCGCTTTCACCCGAAATTGTTTTATATACGATACCATTGCGATTTTTCCATGACTGCAGCCACCCATCACTAGCATGGAAATTGTCACAACCAAATTCTTTGGCAAATTGAAGAGCCTTCTCCTTAATTAAATTTCCAGCGATTGGCACATTTTGTGTTCGCGTGACTTGAAACCACCGAAGAAAAAATATCAAATTTTATAATAAAGATATGTATATGTAAAACTTTTCGGTTTTAACAAACCGAATACTAATCAGGTTATAAATCCATTAACGTGCTATATACACGCTTTCTTTCTTAAGTTACAAGCATTAATAGTTTTTTAACATTGTCTAAAATTAAAAAAAAAAAAGAAAAAGAACAGCACAGAAAAGTGCTTAAAACTTGTTAAAGATTAATCGCATAGAAGTTGCTCGGTATTAATTTTCTAACCAACTCATTTTTTTTTATTGCATTCCCAGAGGTTTTACTTTTCTATGTTGTTCCATATTTTTTTTAATGTCATAATATTTATAGCTACATATAATTACATTATATATTCTTTACAAATTTTCGAAGGAAATCAATTTTGTAACTGTAAATTATAGAATAGTAGTAATGAGGTTACATTATAATAAAGAACCTATAAGAGAAAATGCATTAGAGTTACTTCTTTGTTTCTATGTGTTAAGAAATACTGATGATTGTGAAGCAAAACTCTTACTTTATCACAAATAGGTACTAAGATAAGAATAGAATTGTCGGTTAGTATATGATACAAAAAGCCAAGAGGCTGCAATGTTTATGAAATCCATAATTTCATCAGTGATGCGATTTCTTTTTCGGATAGATATCGCACTACACGACGATTTGAAATTTTATATTCTTTCATAAATCTGACACCCACCTGGAAGATGCAACAAATTGAAAAATGCAATTATTTTTTGTATCCTCATAAAATTCGGCAACGGCAGCCATAACCCACATCTGCAATTGCCATCTTGTAACAAGCTGTTGTACTGCGTGTTTCAACAAATTGATTATAAACATTCTTTTTAATCCGGAATACTTTGTCACTATATGTACCACCTGCCAAAGCATTTCCAAAGTTCACGTGTGCGACGATGTCGTACCTCATTTTCTTTCTTTTATTTATTAATAAATAATTATTGCATTGTATTATAATTGGTTTTTTTTTTCCAATGTTGTATGTGAAAGTTGTATATGTTGTTAGTGATTATTAGTAATCACATATATTACGAATAAAAATTTAAAAAAATGAATACTGATATTAGAAAAATAATGTCCCTAAGATGGGCTCGAACCTATTCCACTTTCTGGTAAAATTCGTAATTCGTGCCCTCTACCGCCCTCTACTAATTGGGCTACACATACACTAATCAGTTGTAAACATATAACTGTTCTTAAGCTACAAGCGTTAATGTTTTTAAATAAAATTCTTCATATCTCAAAAATTAAGGCCCATGCACTCAAACCCGTTTACAGTTTTTCTACTCTTAACTCCCTCTTTCAAATGATATATGACTCATTTAATTTCGTGTTTCGCAGTTCTTGCCTACTCCTTGTGAGATATAAATTTTTACCCTTAAATATTGCTTTACTACCGCTGGTATTACAACGACACAGTGTTTCTGTCTTCATTAGTGTAATTCTGATTGTCAACTGTGAAGTTGACAACAAAAGTATGGAAATATTAAGCGGCCGTCTTTTTAATCGGTTTTTCCGGTCGGTCAAAACGGATAAAGTATTTGAATTGTAAAGTGCACGTACATAAATACAGTGTTTTTCTCAGTATGCGTATCAGTGACTACCAAGCTGTAGGGTTTGAAAAACGAAATTACATTCATTAGGCAGAGATAAAAAACGGTTAAATTTAGTTTAGTGATTTATATTACCCTTAAAAATTTGTCCCGACATTTAGAAAACATCCTGTATTGGATCCTAGCAAACAAATTTCTTAAGAAACTAAACAATATCAAGCGTTTTCGCACAGATGCATAAGATATTCATGCAGCTTTCAACATGCACTGTAAATTCGATACTATCCATCAATCGCGTTTACTCAGAGAATATGCAAGCTAGGGGAACAGGGCTGGTACCACACTTGTTATCTCTACCCCCGGTAAATTTATTCCTATAATTTCCACCGCCTTCTGTTTAGTAGCAATAATAAACATATAATAATAATAGAAATGAGATTTTGAGCTATACTTAAATAATGATGTAATAGATAAATGCGTTTAAAGATACATGTTGCTAGGGGATTACATGTGAATATATTCTGCTCTCTTTATTTCAGGCGCCTTTTGGCTAGGGGATAGAAAATCTTGGAATTTTTAAGGGAGAAACAGAAAACGGCAATTTATACTAGTTGATAGGTCCTAAGTGATTTCAAATTGTTGTTCTTCCTTTGTAAGTTTCTTATTATTTTATCAAAGGTGTTAGGTACTTACAATACTCGAGAAATCTTTCTGTATTTCTTTCTATTAAAATAATTTGTGTAATTTGTTTACAACTAAAACGGTCATTTTTGTTTAATGTTACATTCGTTATAATTTGTTTGCTCGTCCCTTTTGTTTTAGAACCGTAACGTTAATCATACTACTACCCGTTTAGACAGAAAATTGTATTTTAATGAATATATTAGCAATTTTTATTACAGGTATTAATCTACAAAAAAGCTTCGTGGATCCCGTAATAAAGGTTTTGAAAATTAGACGTCCCTTTTTTTTTGTTTTCTCTTTGTTCTCTGCTGCTTCGGCCTAAATTATTTACCCCGAGGTACGGCTGAAAAGCAAATACAATAATGAAACGCAAAAAGAGTTCGACGGATGTAAACAAATTCTAATCAATGAAGGTGCATTAGCACAAAATTAAAATACAAAGGATATCATTCTAATTAATATTTATCTCGGATACCTCGACGGTATTAGCTTGACGAATGGTTTCTCCCTATTTCTCTCTCGCTTTCTGATTTTTTTTTTTACTAAATAGCCGTCCGCTTAAAATAACAAACGACATACCATAAAGCACCGGTATTTCGGGTGGAAGCAATTAGCACCCATCTGCTGTCACTTTCATTCCAGCTCGTACCAGTTGTCGCAAAAGCACTTCGCTTAATTGTATACTGGTGGAATGAAGTTAACATTAAAATTTCCCTAGATAGTTTCAAGGTACTTTCTGGATAGATTGTTTGCGTTAGTAAAATGAGCCAATAAGCCAGGTTTCAAATGTCGTGTATTATTCATTCACCATTAAGTCTTGCTGCATATACGCGTACAAAAAAAAAACAACTTTTAACTATTCTAAACTGAAAAGGGTTATTGAACTGGTATATCATTCAGAGTGTCTATTCTATGAACTGCTTTTACTGGCGATAAAAGGGAGCATGAAATGAAGTTGACGTTGACTTTATGGAATATGAAAACTGAAAGACGCTATGTAGATTGCTTGAAGACTATTGAGCGGCATTTCAATGCTGGCGCATTAGAGACGAGTCAAAGTTATTTACATTTCTAACAATAAAAGACATCTCTTGAAATGGTTAAAAAAAAACACTTTGAATAAACTTACTTAAAACGCCCTGTTATTTATTGCATGCAAGTAGTATACCTAATTCAAAAGCAAAATGATATGCAAACAAAAAAAAAACTGCTTGATATCAAAAACTTGGAAGCTGATTGTACATATATACACAAACTGTCGATAAAGCAATATACAGTATTCATAACTTTATGATTAAATAATTTTTTGACAAACACTTCTTTTTCAATACATTCCTTAGCATTATACAATTTGTTTACAAAATCTGTCATATATTTAATAACTTCATTGATATGTTGTATTGCATCCCTGTGGTATCTTATAGCTGGCTCTACAGATGATCCAACTTCTTGCCTTTCATTTTCCTTATTTTCTTCTTCTTCCTGACTTTCTTCTGTGCGTAGAAAATCAGTTGCAGAGTTTAGCGTGTAATGAGTTGTTAGGGTCTCATCCATTCTGATGTATTGCTCAGCTTTATCACTACAATTGTTTTGCTGGTTGAGTGTAGAAATTTGTGCGATGCTTTCTTGCGCTTCCTCAAGAATAGATTCGACGTTATTCATTTGAAAAAATCCTGTTTTGACGAAACCCTTTATTATATCTGATCTCAATAAATTTACAGATTTGGAAATCCAGTTTACGGCGTTCAAAACACTAACTGACTTTGCCAGATGGTAGGAGCTCTCCGTTGTGTTCAAATTAGCCATTAGAGATTGCATTGGTAAGCGCCTGTAATGAGTTTTCATTGTGTAAATAATGCCTTGGTCCATTGGCTGTGTAATACTAGTATAGTATTAGGAGGAAACCAAGCAAGAGTTCGACAATTGAATCTTTTGATGGCAAGGTGCATTATCGAGAAATAATAATACGTTCCTCTTTTGGTTCTTCATTGTAGTGTTAAACATATTTAACCATTCTTCCATTATTGCACTTGTCATCCAAGATTTTCTATTGCTTCGCCAAATTTTGGTAGTTTACTTAAATCTAAATTTTTAAAGCAGCGCGGTTTACAAGCGTTGCCAATAACTAAAGGTTTCTCCATATCACCATTCATGTTTCCGCATAAAAATACGGTCAGCCTATTTTTAGACATTTTTTCTCCACTACAATTCTCACCACGCAATGCTAACGATTTGGATGGCATAGCCCGGAAAAAATAGGCCCATTTCGTCACCATTAAAAATGTTTTATGCACTATAATTAATAATTAAATTTTTTAGTTTTTCATTCCATTCTAAAACTGTAGTATAGAGAAACATACATGCCGCTGGATCTCTCCATTACTAACAATAAGTGTGAATCAACACAAAAAACAATTGAGGATATTCCGGTAAAAAAAGTGTTAAGTACCAAAATGGTATAGTTTAAAATATTGCCGCAACTAGGTTCTGTGCTCCACCCCTTGTTATGTAGAAAAGATTTAAGTACCAATAAAGAATGTTAGAGATACAGTTTATCATAAGAGGTGTCGCCGAAGTAAGCGCCTATACAAGTTTAAGTTGAAAGGTGCAAAGTACCAGTTGGTGTTTAATCGTGTGGTAGGCATTAGATAAGAGAAAAAGTGTTTGGGGTTATGGGTCTCAAGGAGAAAATAAACGAAGACGAGGTAGTGGCAGATTTGGAGATGAAAATAAAACAAAGAGAGCTTCTAGAAAAAGCAAATTTATTTAATCACTTAATTGTGAGATTTTAGCAGTTACGAGCTTTCTACCGGAAGGCTCTCAATTAGTTAATATCAACTCCTATAAATACTGATGTCAAAGAATCATTGCACATATATAGCAGTGTTTTAATGTCTATAATAAACGGCTAGATTTGATATTATAATATCAATTTATTTCAGATATTTACAAATTCATAGATTGTATCTTAATATCTCCAAATGTAAAACAATGATATTTTCAAGCAAGGGATGGTCCACTATGTGCGATTACTGCCTTGAAAATGAAATAATTGGTCGAATTTTGACTTAAAATTGCTCCTCTCATTACATCTAACTGCAATGTCTTCAAATGCAAACAAAATATTAAATTTTATCTTACGGTCGCCTAAACGTTTCCATCTAAATGCAATGTATAGTCTTTTTAATTCTCTTGTAAGATCTAGATTTGAATATTAGTCTGGCATCCAAGGCTTGGAAAACACGCGAAGAAAGTTTTTAAAGTACATTTCTTTTCAAACAACTGAAGATCAACTTTTAAATATGGTTAATTTCCACTCTCCGGTAACTAGACGTTCTGTGGAAGCGCTAACATTTATATTCTTCATTATTAACGGAAATATTTACTACCCCTGAATACTTGAAGAACTTACTTAAAACTGTTTCTAGTTCTGAGAGGATCACCTGATATCAATCTACGTTCTGTCACCCTACTAATGTACTATTAGGTCTTATCTGCGAACTTGTGCATCTGATATTTTTTATTGTACCGTGGCAGCTTTAGGTCGTGCCTTTTTGTCACTAAACCGATATGTAAAATTACGACTTCAATGTCGCCATAGTATAACGTATCGAATTTCATTGTTGTCCATGTTGTGGCGCTAGCACTCATGCTGAAAGCTCAGGTGAGAAGCACAGGTTAAAAGCTTATGCTAAAAGCACAGGCTGAAAGCCCATGCTGATTGTTCAGACTGAAAGTTCAAGTTGAAAGCTTGGGCTGAGAAATGATACTGACAATTTATGCTAAAAACCCATGCTACAAACTCTTACTAAAAGTTAATGCTGAAGGTTCAAAGTGGAAGCTCTTGCTGAAAGCTCATACCGACGAGTTAAGCACGAATTAAAACGATGTTGAGTTCTAGAAGTGTTTATTAAGATACATGTTAAAAAAATCTGTTCTTAATCACTAATAACCATTAGGTAATGTTGGTACTAAGACCGTTTGCACGTCAACTGCTAATTATATAAATATATTCCTTATATAAGACGACTACAGATAAAACTCATTTAATTAACGCCTATGTTCCTTCATTCGTTCACTTTTAGAAAAAAAAATTATCTGTTTAGAAGGTATATTTTGATTCAACAATTATTTATTTAAACAAACACAAACTATTCAGTTTACAAAATGTATGCATATACACAAAAAAAATTGCGACACGTATAGCAAGCGTTGCCATGCATTGTTTTTCCGCCTTCATTCTTCATCCGAGCATAGGAGATGGTGCACTCTTCTCGAACTAACGGTATCGAAGGCTTCGTTGGTTTGGTCGTTTGGACCTTCCTACATGTTGTACTGCCTGTATACCTCAATCCTTATCTTGCTTTTAAATTTAACGTGTTTTAGTGTCTTTAGTTTATTGTATGTTATGATCGCATCAGGTGTGGGAAATTTTTCATATTTGTAACTCGTGTTTTTTTCTTAGGTGTGAATGCCTTCGTGTTTTGTGTGTGTGTATTTCTGTATTAGGTGTGAATTTGCAATCAGTTTTCTTTAATTTGTTGTCGATTTTGTGTATTGTAAGGAGATTTCTGAATGTTATTAATTGTTGTAAATTTAGTTCTTGCGTCTTCTCGTAAAAGTCCTTTGATGGTGTCCATTTGCCCATGTTATACAGTGTCTTAGTATCTTGTTCTACTGTCTTTGTGGTTTATTTAAATTTTGCTTAGTTGTACGGCTCCATATGTTTATTCAATTGCTAATATGGGACGTAAATGTGCTGTGATACACAGACTTCTTCAGATATTCTGGTACTATGTCTTTAGTTTTCTGCATTCCTGCTATAATCATGGTGTTTCTTTTTATCAATTTTTTTACGTGGGTATCCCATTTTAGGTCATTTTGTATGGTTAATCCTAGATATTTTATTTGGCAGGTTTGAGTTATGGTTTCTGTTTTAATCTTGATCTTAAAAGTGGCTTTATATGTTATTTTTTGTAAATACCATGTACTCTGTTTTGTTCTCATTTATCGTTATTAGATTATTATAGCACCAATTTTCTATTTTTTTCCACATCTTCTATAATGTGTTGCTGCAGCTGTTCGCCGTTCTTGCTTGAGCAAACGATGCATACATCATCTGCGTATGCATATATTTCTCCGTGGATCTTCAAATTAAAAATGTCATTTGTATAGGCTATGTACAATACCGGTGGTATATTCCCTCCTTGGGAATATTAATGGGTAATTTTCTTGCAATTCTATTTCTTATTTTTCTTCCTTACCACGTAAGACATTAAAGTAATTTGATCTTAACAATTTAACAAAAATAATACCTATTGCAATGATTAGCAGTAAGAACATTACGCTATTGAAAGCATGTATACTCGATTCTGCTTCTAACGGGTGAGGCAGAATAACGAGCGATTTTTAAAAAGCTGTAAAAAACAAGAAAATCAATATTTAGGAATAAATTTATTATTTTCTTAAAGAACATAAAAAAGCATTAATTATTTTATTTTTTTAAAATAACTCCGGAAAGATGACGTCCGTTCAGGCGTACACATTCTGCCAATCGTGTTTTGAAACTATTCATAACATTTTGCAGCATTGCTAGGGGAATGTTTTCCACTTCCTGTCGGATCCGTTCTTCCAAGGCCTGAATTGTTTGTGGTGGGTTATCTTGAGACACTTTACTTTTTAAGTACCCCCACAAGAAAAAGTCGCACGGTGTGAGGTCCGGTGAACAGGAAGGCCAAGTGATGTCCCCATATCGAGAAATCACATGATTTGGAAATAATCTGTTAACAACATTCATGCTTACTCTCGCTGTATGGGAGGTTGCTCCGTCTTGTTGAAATGTTACCTCGTTAACTTCGTAGCGTGCAAGCTGTGGTTCAAAAAAGTTTTCCAACATGTCGGCGTATCTTTGTGAGTTTACTGTCACAGCATTGCCACGAGCATCTTCAAAAAAGTGAGGCCCTATGATCCCCGATGAAGACATAGCGCACCACACGGTAACTTTTGTGGAGTGAAGGGGTTGTTGATGCATTTGTCTAGGAGTTACGTCACTCCAGTATCTAAAGTTCTGTTTATTGACGTAACCGAACAAATGGAAATGGGCTTCGTCACTCATCCATAAGTTGTTTAAAATTTCTTCATCTTGATTAATTAAATCTGAATCGTTGTCGACTCACATAATTCGTGCCTTTAAGAGCCTGCACAATTTGGATTTTGTATGGATTAAGATGGAGATCCATGCGTAATATTCGTCTGACGGTTCGGTTTGAAATCCCAAGTGTAGTGCTATGCCGGCGAGCTGAACGACGCGGGCTTCGCTCGATCGCAGTTCTTACATGCTCGATATTTTCGGGCGTACGCACCGATTTTGGCCGACCAGGCTTCTTTTTTATCGTTGACGAAGTTTCCTCAAAGTTCCTAACCCATTTTTTAATGGCACAGGCAGACGGCACTGGTTGATTGCGATTAACGTTAAAATGATTTCGAAAGGCACGACGCGCGCGTATGTAAGAATTACCATTTTGATAAAACGCCTTAACAGCATACGCGCGCTGCTGAGGGGTCCAACGATCCATTGTTACTAAATGCTAATATCAAGGAAACATGGCCGATAGCGTCCCTACCACCTCCGAATGACACAGCGCGAATCGCAGGCTTTTTAAAATCGCTCGTTATTCTGCCCCACCCTGATAAGTTCAATTTTCAGTTTACTCTTAATGCTATATAAAGTTTTGTATTAGGCACTTTATTATCAATTTCATAATGGCAGTTCCAAATCTATTATTACAGTTCCTTTATATATTTTTTTTATTTATATAATTACTGCAACTTTGTATCAGTTTAGTTACATTTGACACCAACTATATTTACCGGTTTGCTCAACTAATTGTACGCTACAATTACTGTGTTCTGTCAACATGGTCTCACACAAACGATCCCATAAATAAATATCTTGCCTAAATATGATACATTTATGATTACTTACCGCTCGTTCCTTATTTCTCCAAATTCAACAACAACTTAAGACTTATTTGTGCAATGAATCGTTCACTTGCATTAGTATGCAATGAACATAGTAATATTGAAAACAATGGGTATCTATTATCGGCATTTAATGAGTACACATAAATTTGGCTTGCATTTGATAGCACTGTATTACAATTTGACGTTCGATTCGATAGGTATTTTCGATGAGCAATTTGAAGTAAAGTTTACCCTCTAGATTTAAATGTATGGACTTTAGTTTATCTATTAATTCAATGGGCATAATAACAGAGGTATACGTAGTATGTTTTGTAGCGAGGAGTAATGAATCAAATAACTGTTTAACTTTAAATATCATTACATCAATTTGCTATATTTATCGATATTTACATTGTTTGTATATTATTATAATTATCTGGTTGTTTAGTAAAGTATTAAATTAGAGTTCATCACAATGATTTCTCATTACTTGCATGTTTTTTTTAAATTATTTGTCGTATTTTCTATTAAGACGAGTTGACCATTGAGAAAACGTTGTTAAAATTACTTTGGGTTTTAACAAGTTGCTTAATGTTGCTTTCATATCTTTCCCCATCTGACGCGTCTAAGCCACCTGTTATAATTTTAAGAATTAAACCTAAAATGTTTACAGCACCATGTATAGAGATTTTCTTATTTAATCCTGTAGAATTTAGTAAATTGTTAATTTCAGGCATTTTTCGATTTTTGATTATTGACACATGTCTAGTTTCAAAACTTACGTTTTTGTTTTTGATTTTTTGTATTAGAGTTACATCTTGCTCCCTGCATCGATTAACGGATATTATAAATTTACTATAGTTTCCAGTTACTATTAATTTACAATAATTATTAATATTATTTGCTAAATCTAATTAAAAGGCAATAATCTTAGATGTTTTTGTATCTGGATCGCTTTTCCGGATCATCGGAAAATGAAGATTATTCCGCATCTGTAACATATTGTCTTTAACACATACCGTATTGTCTGAATTAATCTTTGTGATTGCAATACAGGTTTTGATTTAGATTGAAAGCTATTTAAGTGGCAAAAAGCCGTTTGCCACTTAAATAGCAGAAATGTATTACCCTTTTTTTGGCATTTATTGGTACGAAAAACCGTTTTCAGCTGTAGTGGTAGCAAAAGAAACGTGCTCTATCATTAATTGAGCAAAGGATTAGCGATCTGGTCGAAAAATGCAAGTTCATCCGTCGCATTCATCTTTTTGTGCATATTTAAATTTTGTAAGTTTTGTTTTTGTTTTTGCTTTACCCGTTAAAAGAGCTATAAGGGCGCGATTTATAAAGGAGACTATTGAAAAAAAGTTTGGAAGCCGATGACTAATTAAATACATATTGATTGAACTAACTTTCTATTCCAGTATATTAGAGCACTAGCAATGTATTTTATTTAAATTTTATAAGGTTTCGATTAAGTACTGTCGATAGTTGTCTCAAATGTATCTGAATGTCTCCTTTTCCATTCAGCAATGATGACACGAATACATGCTGTACCATATAGAGTACGTAGTAAACCGACCTCGCCTGCCGCTCAAGCTGGCTGAGAGATGATTCAATTTGATAGGCAAACGCGGTCGAAGTCCTGGCTTCGACTGCCGCTCCCAACGAATTAAACCGCGATCAATTAAACTCTGATTAATCGATATTGTAGTGCACGCACCTGAGGAGTTTAAGTGGATTGTCGTGTCTAGTAATGAACTTTGATGGACACGGGTCAAGTGGCGGTAGATACTCGAACCAGCGCCGGCTTCAATAGCCGCACGAAGTCATACACAATTGTCGGCGATCCGCGGGATTACGGTTAGAACGTTAACGATCGTATGCACGTGGTTGGTGGTGCGACGCGACGTACATATTTTCATGGCGAATAAACCGAACTGTATAGGCTTTAGTATCGGGTTCTCTTGAGGGTCGAGCCGTACTGATTCGTATTCTTTCATTCTATACCTGTTGTATGCGAGCTTCACAAATTCTAAATAGGGGATTTACTTATATTAGATTACTAATACTTTTTTCGTTCGATCTAATACCTAAAACAGGCATGAGTAATGTTAGTCCTGAAATGATAATGTTACGTTGTGAGGTGGGCTCAGAAGGTAAAGCAATCGCTTTTTAAAGGATCAGTTAGCAGTTATAACTAGGAGTATTCATATATACGAGATAGGGAATAATGACACTATGATATCACGGTAAGAAGTACCCGTAAAATGCTACGATCTAGGACTTGCATGATTTACGCTGGGACATCTAGTATTGAGAAAAGAACTTACGAATACAAAACGCCCGGTGCTTCCCCAGACACATCTATTAATAACAAATTTAATTACTAGGAGAACTGTTTCTTTGTCTGTTTATAAACTGCCTCCCTAATAATTTGTTTGTTCGATTCATTTATATAAAACATTGTAAGAGGCACATTTCTTACTACTTTCTCATTCGGCATTGTCTTCTTCTTTTGCCATTGATTTGAAATGTATATGAATATGCCTAGAAAGTATTCTTTATGCACGTATGAAGGTACTTTTACAAACTATCTATTCTGCTGATAAGAAATATATAGTTAGGTAATTAAGATAGTAAATAAAAAAAGGTAGTACCGTATTTTCGCGCATATAACTTGCGGTGATTTTATGTTCTTAGAAGAGGCGTATTAAATAAGAGCGCGGCTTGTAAAAAAAAATGCAACAGAACGAGCAATATATCGTATTTATATTTAAGTACATGTATAAGCCGTAGGTTATATTATAACGTGCCGTTCCATGGCAAAATCTATTTGAGTGTCAAGTTTTAAGTTTAGTTTGAATTAATCAGTAATTCCTTTTATTTTGATTGATTTTCCCACGGGCGAATGCGTTGCTACCGAATGTTATTTTATTTCATCGAGTTTTTAGTTGATTGATATTGTGACGGTGCCCGATTCACTAAGGGTCGCGATCGCGTCAGGGGAACCGCAAGTGTATTTAAGCCGCGCTTTTAGCACAAGGAGAGAGTTCCCGATCTGAGTGTGGCGCTGGCAAAGCTCACTGGCGTAACACAGATATTTTTCCCGTTTGCTCTGACTGTTGTGTCCGCAAAACTTCTGATATACGTCGAGCTTCTTGTTCCCGATCTGATTGTAGCGCCGGCAAAGCTTACTGGCGTAACACAGGCATTTTACTGATTTTTCTGCAGTTTGGCCGTTGCGTCGGCACAGCTTCTGACGGTCCCAGTGTTGTATTTACAGTCATTACCCTACGTAGAGTATAGCGTCGTCACCGATATCTAACCATCATAGCGCGTGGAAACCGTTCGCGTACTATTCGACCGGCCCCCGTACATAGATTGTCGCTTTATGATATTAATCGAAACACAGCTATTACACCCCGCGTTTAGATTTCCAAAGGAGGCACTAAAGATTAAGCGGTAAATACCATAAGAACCGAATCAGAAACCCGGAAAGTAAACGTCGTTACAATATATTATATGGATTTACCTTTTATACAGAAATTTGAAACTTATGGGAGAGTATATATATTATAAATAAAAGAAATCTATTAATATGTGAAAATAAGGAAGAGTAACAACATATATTAATTTAATTTATTTATACCTATGTATATTTAATATTTACTAAAATAGTTTACAGTTATGAAAGTACCTTATCTGAAAATTATATTTTTAGGGAATTTTATTTTTACCTAAAACAAGGAAGATGTGCTTATAAGTTTTTGCCTATTGCTCAAACATCTGCTGCGGTTACGACCGAACATAATAGGTAAGAATTCAATTGAATTCACACATGTTCATAATTGTACTACAATTGTATAGTTTTTATAGATATGTTAAAATGTATATTAATACTTTGCACTGCAGTCTGCTCACATTTAAAACAAAATGTTAATTATTTCATGGATCTTAATTATTTTCCTGGAAATCTTTAGAATCAAATTTGCAAACTACATACGTTTTTTTATATTATTATTTATTTATTAGAACTATACGTTTTTTGACCTTTATATAGTTTTGGTGTTTGTTTAGGCAGTTTTTTTCTTTTATTAGGAGTTACCTAAATCAAGGGTAAAGTTTAAAAGCAGGGCAATACATTCTGTATTGTATCCGAACTTCCCTTTGGGATTTTGTGCGGTAGCTCACAAGCATGTGTTTTATTCTTATTTTTGACTTTATTTATATTTTCTTACTCTGTAGAGTTATTGGGCAAAATAAAGGCTATTATTATTATTATTATTATATTAAGTAACTATGAATGGATTAATTGAGATTTAGAATTAAATATACGTACCTATCAAATTTAAATAAGCGTTTGGTGTTTATTTAACATTCGTTATGTTTTTATTTTCGGCGACGTTTTTGATAATTCATCCAAATCGGATATTTCGTTAGAAAATGTGTTACAATAAAATGACAAAACAACATTTACAAAAACAACAAACAACGCCTGATGTAAAATAACAAACAAATCCAAATAATCTGACGGGCTGAATAAAAATAATAAAACAAATGTTGAATAAACCCCAAATTCCTATTAAAATTTATTATATTATTATTTCATATTAAATATTCAATTAATCCATTGATAATTAGAACTATACATAATGTGCTGACTAAACAGGATGTCTTTCAGTCAAAAGGCCAAACTTAACATATAGTTCTCTTGACATAATTCTGAAAAAGAAAATTTCATGAACCTTAGTCCGTAAATGACTCGCTTCCATGAAATAGAATCGAAAGGGTTAATATAAGTGGGTAGTTGTATTAGCGAGAGAATAATATATCCGATATGAAACATGATATGACGTAAGTACATAATGTGCATTTCATATCCTAAATTAACTATCACTGACTATTAAATGAAATAAAAAAATCATTATTTTTACATATAAAATCCCAAATCTACCATACTCCGTCCTCAAAGGGCCGATCAATAATCTAATCGAGTTAGAATATTTATGTATTTACCTTGTTCATAGCTTATAAATAATAAAATAACAAAAAAAAATATATTACCAACACAGAAATTATATTTTCATCCTATTTAATTGGATTTCAATATAATTTAAGGAAACATTTTGGAATAATTTATGTATGTGCTTAGGAAGGAAAAACACCCAGGTTAACTAATGGAAATAGAATTGTTTGTCTCAAGACGCAAAGGGATTTGTCAGAAAAGTAATTAAGAAGTTGTTCGGGCGGACTAAGATATAGTAGAAGTTCTGAGAGGGAATTCTTTATAGATTAAAGAAGAGCCGAGGCAGTATATTGCGTTCACTTCACTAGACGAAAAATTTAGACAATGGACTTTTTTTTATGACAGTTACATTTATCAAATAGAACTTATTTAAAACAAAACACTAAAAAATATGCGTACATATTTGTAATTGAGTTGGTTCATACATAATAGAACCTGTAAAAGGCATATGCGTCGTTCAATAAAAGCAAAATGCTGATTGTATTTTGTCAGAAACAGAATACTGCATATTGACGGTTGTATAGAAATAAAGGGAAATTGATATTATGTGTTGTTTTGTACATAGAAAGAATTTATTATAATGACATAAACAAACCTGGCTAGACAATTAAATATTAAGGAACAAAAGAAAAAGATGCTTCTGGCACGGAAAATACGTCTTTTAAAACTACTTAAATGGAAAAAGTGTATATACTTTTAAATATTATATTCAGTTAAAAATTTAATTTTATGTTTAAAGTTGAAATTCTAAAGTTCACATAAATGACAACTTCTGTCTATTTAAGTTCGAGTTTTATTATGCCTATATATATATATATTTGAACAGCCGTGTTGAAACGTAATGCTCTCATTTATTAAATAGAAACCCTTTCGCCAAATATTTTATTACTTTAATGTACTCTGAAATAGAATGAAAAAAATTAGATACATATTTATTCTGGAAATTAGCGTAACGCTATAAGACTGCCCAGGCTTTCGAGTTCTCTTTTAGTGTTAATTTTCTCACATGTATATTTCATAACGGAGTAAAAAGCGATTGTTATTACTTGTATCATCAAAAAAAGAAACGCATTACAAAGCTTACATTAAATTTATATTTTCTCATATGCTTCAAGCATGGAAATGTGTTTTTTTTATTATTTAACATGCGTATATACGACACCTGTATGAATAAAAAGCAAAAGCAGCAGAATTGCCTATTCTTGTTCCTGATAAATTAATTTAGACTCCAAAAAGGTCTACAAACCTTTTTCGTTAAATCCAACCTAGAAATTGCTCTCACTTCAAGTGTGTTAAAAATGCTTTAGGAAAACTTAAAGAGAAGTACATAAACACCAATCAAAACTCACTGCAACAAGCGCTTGACCAATGTTAAATCAGGTTCGACAAGGCTAGTGTAGCCCTGCATCTGGGCAGAGACAACACTTATATCGGCTATGAGAGCCAATGGAGAAACATGGGGGTTAAGATCAGATATGATGTTTTGGACATACATGACGGTGGTCAAACCCATGATCACTTATGCATCTCTGGTATGGTGGATAAAGATGCAGCAGCAAACTGCTATAACTGAACTAGCAAAATACTTAGCAAAAGGCTTACGTGTTTTGGAATAATAGGAGCGATATGGATTACCCCGTACGTTAGCAATGGAATGTATCCTAAGTCTCCCTCCTCTCCATGTAGTAATAGTGGGCGAGGCAAAAATGGGGTACCTTGCAAGAAATACCAATTGGCAGATATGCAGGATTGAGACACAACACTATTGTCCATCATGGAAAGCAATCTTTTGGAAATGAATCGATTTCAAGGATAAGCTGGACTTTATCCAACCACAGAGACGGACTCCGTCAACTGATCTAGTGTATATAGACGGATCAGAAATCGAGAATGCCAATGGAACTGAAATTTACAGAGAGGTGTGAAATATATGATTGATTGCATTTCCACTAAAAAAAAATATGCTTTTCAAGCCAAAGTACACGCATTACTGCATTGTACAACAGAAATCAATAAGAAGACTCATAAAAACAAACGGATCTGTACTATACCATTAAAGAAGAAGAGTATAGGAATAGTAAAGCTTAGTAGAATTATCTTCGCATAGTAGCAGGTCACCACCAGGACATTGTGCACTCAAAGGAAATCTACAGAAAATCGTGATCAACACTAAGATACCCAAAGGACAGAAATCTCATACCACATTCTGTGTGAATGTGAGACTCTAGAAACAAAAAGACAGGCTACTTTTAGCAAGCCAAGAATGAACCCAGAAGACTATTTCTTTGAACCAGCCAAGGACCTGTGCAAGTTAATACTGATGACCAGGACATCGGAATTGCTAGCATACTTTAGTAGGTAAGGAAAATGGGGGATACAATACAAAAAGCCAAGTGGTTTAAGTGTTTCCGGAGTCTTTATGTCGGATGGCTCTCACAAAAAAGAAAGCCCTGGATCTGCGTGCTTAATAAAGTACCCAATGTAAAACTAGTTAAGAGTATACACTATGTGAAGAACTAAATGCGAATTTAGGTGACGTAGGAGAAAAGGAGACAATCTAACAACATAGTACTGATTCGTATTGTACAATTTGTTTAACCATAATTTTCGATTTTTATTTTATTGTGCAGTGTTATTGTCTTTTTACTTATAATAAAATGTATGTAACTGTGGTACCACTCTAATTCGCACTTAACTCTGAATATGGCGTACATTATTATGAAGGTATGAAAATTTATATAAATAAACATGTTTTAATGATAATGGTAATATCAAGCAAATGATATCGAGCGGTGTTGTATTAGCAAACAATGCTTGATTTTCGGGTAAAAAAACGCGTCTTGAAACTGCTTCTGGCAGACGTTTCGTGCGCAAATCTCCGGAGCTGCTACTTTTGTGGCTTTTGACCTGAATTAACACATGAGAATACGAAATCCACTTGTAAATTTATATTTTAATAAATGCAGATTAAGAACATTCAAATTCTGGCGTTTAATGTTCCTTAAGTCAAACGAAAAGAATTGAAAAAATAGACGATTCGGTCATGAATTAAGCATGATAATTATCAATTATGACCATGATCACTGATCATATCACCTTAGGTACATTTTACAATAGTTTTATTGTAGTTAAAGGTGCTTCCAGTACAGTGGAGTGTCCATTAAAATAAAAGCTACTTGATATTGACTTCCAAATTTTTTGAAACCCTGTCTTCATGGTGGAAGTTAAATCTTTCTACGTTTAAAACAAAATATATGTGGATACTACTGGAAATGTCTGATTGTAAACGATCCTGTTTTTTCGGAGAGAGTTTAGTTCTGAAATACGAATTAGTCCAAATCTGTAAACCGTATCGACCGATAAGGAAACCCAATTAGCAATAAATCTATTTTCAATCGACAAGATGAATAGTTCCAATGGAACTCAATCCCATAAAAAGATATCTATGCTCACAATATAATTGACAATTAGTGGAATGTTTGTTGAATTTTAGTGGATTATCAGAAGAGTAAATAAGTTGTAAAATGCAGGGTTTTCTAAAAACAATACCAGAGAAATGAAACAAGCAAGACTAAGTTTTATCAATATCTATCCAAATTTCCGATTTGCAACATCTATATATATTTTGTACCAAGAACTTAATTGTGATAATGAGCTACCCTGATACGTGAATTCCAGAATAAATATATGTGACGAAATAGCGAGCACTTTTAAAATTTGATAGGGTTTAGCGGTTTGTAAACTTACAGGATTGAATTATGTAAAATAACGGCTTCCATTTCGGTTGACAAACGGTTTTCAGAGGTAAAAGTAGCGCTTAAATATCCTGAATAAATATAATTTTCTATCAATGGGATAACGAAGCATGTTTAGATATTATTTTATTTTTCTTAGGTGATTCGGTCTTCGGTTGAAAATTGAAATTCACGATTTTCCGAAACAATTGTCCCGAATTAATTTAAAATTGATGTAGCGCAGAGTGATCGGATATCTTGTGTCCAAGTTTAGTCTATATTCCTTTAAAAATACTAAATATCCGTGCGTATAAACAATTATTATAAACTCTGACAAGAAATAATAATCAAAGTACTAAAAACATGGAACTATCAAAGGTTACACACTTTCAAATACCTCACCTCAAACTACAGTACACTGGTCGCACGTTTCAATAGCAAAACTATCACCATCTGCAGTAAAACTAAACTAAATAACTACACTAAAACTATCCTAATTTATATCTAAAAGACATGGTCATGGTCACTATACTAGGAAGTTTTAGTGCAGTTATTCAGTTCAATTTCACGGCTGCTATAGCTTTGCTGTTCAAACATGCGTTTAGTGTAGTGGTAAGCTATGTATGTATGTGTGATTAGGGTGATAGTACACTGCGACCTAAAAGATCTATTGTGTCCCCTCTTCTCGCTGTATTTACATCTGGCCGTCCAGTCTGATTCCTTTCAAGAAGTGCAGAATGTCCGAAGGCCCCAGATTAGGTAACTCTCCCTCTTCGATTTCACATGCTCCCAGGTGCAGCGCCCTTGAGTTGCACAGTGCAACACAGTTTGTGAGTAGATGAATGGACGTTTCGTCCTGTTCCCCACAAAATCTACATTCGGCTTCGTTCGCTATTCCAAGCCTGCCTAGATGTCCGTTCAGTTTACAATGGCCTGTAAGGATCCCTGTCAATATCCGAATATTATTTTTACTCAGGTTGAGGCATTCTGCAAATCTTTTCTGGTTATAGGTACCCAGAAGAGTTTTAGCTTGCCTCATTCCCTGGAGATTCTCCCAGTATTTGGATTTTCTCTGCTCTACTTCATTTTTCAGTTTCTCCAGTGTTATGCTGCTACTTATCCCACAAAAAGGTTCTGGCCCTACAAAAGGTGTTCTAGCCCCTCTCTTAGCGAGATTATCTGTTATTTCGTTTCCTTCCACTCCCGTGTGTCCCGGAACCCACAAAAGTAGTGGGAAGCTAAAGTGTGTAGTGTTATCAGTGCCAAAATCTATTTCAAAAGTTAATTTAATCTCTTGAAACATTTTGTCAGTCGAATCCGGTATCTTACATAATTTTATAGGGTCCACAAGTCACCCGTGTTTCATTAAATTCTGGAACTGCAGCTCTGGTGCTTTTCCTTATTAGTAACTAACTGCAGATATCAAATTCCAAATCACGTTCTCATTATACTGCAGGTCACATATCACTGCATTATTGCACCATAATTTGCAAGCTAGTGTATTAATTGGTGCTTAATTATCTTTAAGTTAGTTGCAGCTGGTATCTGTATGATAAGTATGTCCGTTTTGATAGATGAATTGAACACACTTACAACATATCCTGATAACGTTTCTACCATAAGAATTATTTTCCTTTGTTTTTTGAGCATGATTGATATTTATTTAATGCTTATGAATATTGAACAGTGAATAACGGAAATAAAACTCCCAATCTTATTGATTTTCTTACGCCTATTCCCAATAATACATATTGTTCGCATAACACTGTTACACATAAGTATATTATAATACGTTTATGTTATCTATACAGGGTTTTCCTCGGTAGCCGTTCGTTAGAAGTTTTCGAGGTTAGAAAAAACCTGGAACTCTGAATTTTTGGAATCCGGGGCTATTCAAGATTCTCTTTCATTTCAAAATATTTTCAGGGTCTTACCACTTCCGGTTATACCGGAAGTCGCCATAAACTTTCTTATTTTAAATGGAACACCCTGTATATTATTTCATTTTTAAATTCCTGAGAAAATTTTATGATGAGTTCTAATAGGTTTCCCTATACCTATTTTCAACTGCTACTTAGATATCTTGATTTTTTTTTAAATTTTGAAAGATGTAGCGTTATTTGCAACACAGTATCTTTTGCCCATTTTCGACTGGTAATAAACACTTCTAGGGTAGATGGAAGCACAAGAATGACACTTTCGAAATCCACATTGACAATTGATTTGTCGCATACAGCGTGTCCAAAACTGCATGACCAATTACAAAATCTTCAAAGTTGAAAAAGTTCTTTTTTTCAAATAGAACACCCTGTATATTATTAGATGATCGCATGCAGAATTTAATTCTGCATCGATTCGCTATGACTTTTCCTATATCTATTTACAACGGTTTTCTTGTTATTCCATATTTTTTACTAAAATCTAATAAAACTACAAACTCGTATCCAGTAAGCATTGATTATAAGAGGAATTAGAACAAGTGACTTGACAGTTGTTGATTTTATGTCAAAGTAGTACAATTCTATTTTGCTAATTCTATGAAATACAGTTAATAATGGAGAATATTGAAGAATATTCGAATAATGATCTGCTAAATTTGTTTTATACGCACGGTGAATGTGAACGAATTATCAGACGCACATGTAGATTATTTAGCGAGCGATATCCGGACTTACCACCAATCGAAAGTGTCATTCTTGTGCTTCCATCTACCCTAGTAGTGTTTATTACCAGTCGAAAAAGGGCAAAGGATACTGTGTTGCAAATACCGCTACATCTTTCAAAATTTTAAAAAAAAATCAGGATATCTAAGTAGGAGTTGAAAATAGGTATAGGGAAACCTATTAGAACTCATCATAAAATTTTCTCAGGAATTTAAAAATGAAATAATATACAGGGTGTTCCATTTAAAATAAGAAAGTTTATGGCGACTTCCGGTATAACCGGAAGTGGTAAGACCCCGAAAATATTTTGAAATGAAAGAGAATCTTGAATAGCCCCGGATTCCAAAAATTCAGAGTTCCAGGTTTTTTCTAACCTCGGAAACTTCTAACGAACGGCTACCGTGGAAAACCCTGTAGGTATGTCACATATTTCTAGTTTAGTTATTTTATCTACATTTTATTGCTTCCTCTTATAGGAAAAATAACATATTATCCTAGACATTTTAAAAGAAGAAAATAAAGAGAATGTTTTTACATTAACTATGTACAACCATTGATAAATTGATAGTTCACTTTTATGGAAAATTTTAGTACTATGTATATTTGTTTGTAAATTAATATTATCTGAATTTATTAAATTGATACCGCCTCTTTTCTGCCTATAAACATACTCTTACCAAATAAAATTGAAGTAAAATAATGAGGCCGTCTGCACGTGTTTGTGCGCTCGGGAAAGAATACATTTGGTTAGAGATAAGAAATCTTTTGATCTATCTATAGGAAAAATTACAGAAAATAAACTTCACACTCATTGCATTGGATATTTAAAACATGTGGCTTCGTTTATTTTTTAATTATGTAATAAAATGTCACAGTTTTTAAATAAAGTGAGCAACATTTATTATTTGATGTATCAAATATTTAATGATCTCATTCTAATTAGACGCGGTGTTATAAAATGTGAAATATACTTACTGTGTTTTTTTTTTATACGCTAGGCGTTATTTTAGTTTAATAAATCGTCTTTCTGGATGTTGCTTTAAGACATCAAGTGCTATTTTTATATCATGCTTTTATATATCAGTAGCCATTTAGAGGAAACAAATGTTATACTTTGAGGAGCAGAAATATTAAGGTTTTCATTCAAAATAAATAAATAAATATCTGTCATCACTTTGTGTAGTAGTTTAGGATAAACAATTTCTTTACACAATTGTGTACATTATTTAATTTCATAATTAGTAATTAATTATAATTAATGTAAAGTATGTATATACAGCGGTTGTATTAAGAATATATCTTCCTAATCATTATTATTAATCACTGGACCGAGCACGGAGAAAAGATACTATGATTTTTTCGAGTACAACTACAACGACAAAATCTCTCGAGTACATTTCTACAAGTACATCGCTTCACAAGGATTCGTAATTTTCGAGTACTTATGTACTTGTACATTACGAGTACAATCAATATAACTTTTGTTTGTAGATTAAACGCGTAGATAAAAATGTCGTAAATCTAAAAAAAAATAATATATTGCAGTGAGACGGAACAAACAACTGCACGCTCGATTTCTAGGCCAATAAGCTTTCTGGACCTTATAGAGCGGGTGAGTAGTTCGCTATAAGAGTCCAAAATTGTTACGAAAAATAATACATTGAATGACTCATGAATTTATCAATGGTACAACTATTTAACTGCTAATATGTTTATCGTGAAAAGTTATTGGTATACATTCACTTCGTTCGGCCTTTGTTCGATTTTTGTGCAAATCCTTTTCCGGTACACCAATGATCATTCTCCTATTCACGCCAATAGTCCTCGTGTCTGTTAAGATTTATTCCAATGTTTGATAATCATTTCCAATGAAATAATGTGAAAGACGAATATCGTAATATGGGCGAGTATTTAGATATTAAAAATATCTAAACATCTTTTTCTACCTACACATATAATCCGCTCAAATATGTATAAACTTCTTACGTGTCCCAATACTAATTTTAACCAACCAACGATAGGGCGCGTTATCTGTAATACGTTCACATATCAGCGCCCATTAATTGTAATTATGTCAGAATAACATCTGCCGGAATAATTTATGGACGTTACTAATGCGAAGGACCCCATAAGCTATGTCCCTGTTCATATTACGTATATAGATAGAATTGAAATTAAATAAATAGGAATTTATTATTTATCTAAAGCAAAGGGTATTAATAATACATAACAGTATAGTAGAACCTTTGTTATATATGTGTATATATGTGCGGATGTTATTAATGCTACCCCTTCTCAAGCCTTGACGTGAAGTTTATACATTAGCAACGGATTTCTATCGTGTTTAGTAGTGTAGTGTTATGTTTAGTAAGTAATTTCCATAAAACCATTATCATATACCGCCCACTAGATAAGAATAATCGATATATGTTGTGTAATAAGGTGACGGTGTAAGCCACAGCTCCACTATGAAGCCATAAATGTTATCAATCATCTCATGAATGTAGAAGGATCACCTCCATGTCATGTAGAGGGCTGTGACATGCAGAGATTTTATTTAACCTATAGAAGCGGTGTATTTCTTGTGAGACTTCTCGATGGTATCGATCAAATATGTATTTAGGACGGTATATCGAAAATTAATGGACATTTTTATTATAAGGTTACCTATACAACGATTCCGGATGTTGCCTTATCCTTTCCGTCTGTTACTTAATTTTACCTTGAAATAATTTTCGTATTAATGAACAATAATGTAAGCAACACACAGCTCTTCACCTGCTGCCAATTCTGTTCGAATAACCGAGTTTTATGCCTAATCAATTGCTGTGCGATTGTAGTGAAAAGAACAAGGGACAAGAAATCATCAAATATATTGCTATATTCTCTCTTTATATTGTTACACTTTGCATTGAATCGAAAATGACATTGATTTCAATAATTCATTTCGCTTTTTTTAATCATAGACAACATCAGCGATATAAACGTTATTTTGAAGGCAATTTTAAATTCATTCTCTTTACTTTTAATCTGGCAACCGCAATTACGACTTTAGAAAAACCGTTACGTCACTTAGCGGTTCCTTTTCGCGCGGGAGTATTTAACTTACGCGCCACAAAATTTAAACTCGCTTATTTTAAATTCATTCATTTAAGCGCCAAACTCTTTGACGCTTCGTTTTTTATGATCCTTTGTGCATCTGTTGACTTTGCTATTGGTTCATCCTTTTTTGTACCTACTTACCGAGCCTTTATAAGGGCTCTGCACGCTACGCGCGCTCTCTGTTCCAGTTCAGTTAATTTGCCGTTGTGACGGACTCGTTTTGACTCGAAAACACAGAAACCACGTGCTGTCCATTCAGCTTCGAGGCCCCCTTGTCTTCAAGCTACAGCTAAGTAATCTCTGTTCTCTTCAGTTAATTTTGCCGTCGTAACGGACCTGTTTTTAACTCGAAACACAGAAACCACGTGCTGTCCAGCATACACGAAAGCTTCGAAGTCTCTTATTTTCAAGCTACAGCTAAGTACTCCTATTTAAAACGTATCTATCGCTTTCTTTTATTTTATTTCATTACTGTTGCTATTTATACTTTTAACTTGTAATTGCCAGTAACTTTGCTCTCACTAGCAGTCATTTACTATTCACTGATAGAAACGGATTAATTGCGTCACTTTTAAATTAATCTCAGGAATTCGGCTACCACGTGCTATTCCTTCTTTTGTCTTAATTCTAATATCAGAATACAGCAACCACGTGCTGTTCTTTTTACATTAATCTTAACACCAGAAGTCAGCAACCACGTGGCCAGTTTTTCTTTTTTTTTCTTTTTTTTTTTATTATTACAATAAAGTTATCGTTACGTTTTGGATCTTTCTTTTTTTATTAATCATTACAGCGACTCCAAGCGTCATACTCGTGTGTACCGCTTTTCTTACTAAGTTGCATCAGGTGGAGCACACACTGCGTCCGCACGCCACGCACACCTTATCGTAACAATATTTTCTCCGTACGAGCCACTTTTAAATTTTCTTTTAAATATACGAAAATTTTACGTTATAAAAGTATACAAAATGTAATTTTATTTTCTTTTAGAAATAAACTTTCAAATAAATTAAATATGTTTTTATATCCCAGCATCACCTTCAGATTTATCGAGTTACAAGTAATGAAGTAGCTCCATATTAAGAAAAGGAACTACTTCTTAAGGACATTTCTAGATCTGATGCGCCGGCCTCACTTAGATTTCCGCATATAACAAGACAGTTCCCTTATTTCTTTAGTCAGCCTCGGGACGTGTGGGAAGTATTACTCCTGATTTAAATGTTTCATTAACCCACTTGTTATCTATAATTATCTGTGTGAATACTATTGTCGTCTACGTGATCTGTTAAACAGAATTACTAAATAAAAGAGTAATCCATTAATAGAAATCTATAAGAATTCTCAGGTAGGTAAATTCTTTAGAAGGTATGTTCAATTTCTCTATTAAACAATTACTAAATCTTTAGATTCGGAAATTGTCGTCTTAAATTTATAAATTTACCCAAAATTCGTTAAATCATAATTTCAAATACTTCGTAAATATTTTCACAAATGTCGATGAAATAGATATTTTTAAAAATCTTGTTAAAAAAACATTAGGAAAAAGAATCACAGAAATAACCCATATCCGACTAGATACAACAAGGAGCACCAACCTATTTCATTCAAATTTCAGTAGAGCGCGCAATAGTTATAATTCTAACAGCACATTTATCTAGTGTGTGCATGTGACCCAGTGATACTAGCTAGAAGTAGAAGAAACATTATAGAGTTAGCGAAAAGGCTTGAAAAGCGGCGAAACAAGTCCGTCTTGTTCGGTGGTCTGAAGAAGAATGACCAGTACAGCAAGATAGCAACTCTTTCGATTGTTACGCCAACTGTAAGAAATTAAAAATCAGGAAAATTAATTCCCGGATTTACAAAAACACAGCAAAAACAATTTACACATTTCTCTTAGATCTAGAATAAATATTTGCGCTATTATTTGAAATAGCTTTAAAATTAAAATAAAATACTAATTTTGATGGTTAGTGTAGGACACCCAATGTACCTAGTTGTAAAACTGCTAGCTGTATGCAACAAAACAGAAACTATTATAACGGTTGAGTTTTTAAATACGCAAAATTTTTAATCAATTTAAAGTTATTATATACACAATTATAAACCTAGTGAAAATGATTAATAAATAATTTGAATAAATAACATAACAATATGTATACATATTGCTACGAAACTTATAGATAATTCTTTATAATTTTTATTAATAATTGTATTGAGGAGGTCGATACTTGGTGAAAATTCATATTAAAATGAAGAAAACTTCTTATTTTCACAAACTTTATTTTATACGACGCGTTTCGCTAAAATAATAATAATAATTATTAGGTATCCACCTGACGAAGCTAACGTTTAGCGAAACGCGTCGTATAAAATAAAGTTTGTGAAAATAAGAAGTTTTCTTCATTTTAATTTTTATTAACTTTCAAATTAATTCAACACTGTTTTATTCTCCTTTCATACAGTCAGCGTCATCTATTGTATTCTCATTTACTCCACAGATATGCTACACCCCATATGTAAGATGGCATTAACAGTACACAGGTACACAAATGTATCCCTCCACAGTGTTTTGGGTACACCGCAAACAAATCGGATGATTTATTATTTTCAGTCAACCTTGGTACGTCGTGAGGTCATGTTACACCACTGAGCCTCCGATTATTATTTTTATATACCTGATATACACTTAAATATCTTTACTGTGACTGTACTAGTTCTTCGTTCGTGATGTTCTTATAATACAGTGAATAAAAGAGATGTTACTTCAAAGAACTTTATTTATTTCGAGTTAAATAAATCTGATGAACAAAGAAGTGAATCTTCTAAAGATTCCCTCAGGGTAAGTAAGTTCTTTACTATCTTAGTTCTACAATAATAGGATTTCTAGAATCTTAATCCAAACTAAATACTCATATTTCTCGTTTTAATATCATACATAGAATTCAAATCTCCCGCTAAATTCCCGTCATAAAATCAAGCAATATCAAATAATGCCAACTTAAACCGCTCGTTAAATTAACCCATAGAATCAAATAACAACCTTACATACCAAATCCACTGATTTCACTGTAATATAACCTAACATTCCTTTTACGCTTTTGACGCCAGTTATAGATTCAAAAGATGATAAAATCGCTTACTCCAAGTACGAAAACTGCTCTATTATAATCCAAATATTAATTGCTTGCAACTCCACAACAATCATTTCAGCTTCCAAATGGTGTTCCACCGATCTCACAGCAAATAGATTCGAACAAAACTCTTCAATCGGCCCCAGATTAGATGAATGCCACCCCAAATCTCGAAATCACTGGATTTCCATCATCTTGGCACTACACACGCAATACTCTCATTCTTGTAAGTAAATTTGAAAAGTTATGGACTTAATATTGTGATAGAAATTTAAAAATTCTAGATAATAATTCGAAAAGCAACTACACTCAGGAAAAACCGAAAAAGAAGTCCCTCACATTTGTTTTCAACAACTTGATATCTCCTAGGCAAAAAGGACCCCAGCAACGATGATAGATATCGTTTCCAACGATACGGTAGCATATGAAACCCACGTCGAACATTCATCGAAGGAACACATACGTCCTAAAAATCCATGGTTACCTGCCCTTTTTTTTAATTAGATACGAAATAAGTAAGTTTTTAGTTTAAATTTTAACATATGTTGACAAAATAAATAAATAGTTCAAATTACATTTACATAAATAATTTTTTAGTTGATATTTGATTCTGTGGGTTCTGTGGCATGATATATCATAGCAGTATATACATATACAACTTTTAGTTATTTTTATGCCCACTTTTTGATTTACGTTGCTTATGCTTATTACTGTTTATATTAAAAGAGAAAAATTGATTAATTTTAGGTTGCAGTGAAGAATGTTCTTGGCAATGCGAACGAACTTAGCGAAAGCGTTGTTGGGATGTATTTTCAGCTTTACATAACTATTAGAGACGTAACATTGCGTGTTACTAATATTATTGTACATAGAAAATGACCGTTATTAAATTTATATAACCTACACTTATTAGTCATCCTTTGGGTATTAAGTACTTAATGTTAGTACCTATAGGTTTCCTATAATCTATAAATTCATCTTTGGTAATTCAACGATTATGCAGTGACACTTAATAGTAGCAAGCAAATCACTAAGTACGTATTTAATTTTAAATACATACATATTTTAAATTGGTCATATACACCTTTAATGTTTTTTTTTTGTCTAACTGTAAAGTTTTTTACTACAAATAATGTCAACCCAAAATATAACAGAAGCAATATGGCATGGCAATTTAATTAATGTGCACAACGGAACCATTTTCATTACTTTCCAAAATATTTCGTAATTTAGTAACCTCTAATACCGCAATTTAGTAGAAAATATGTAAAGTAATTTTGTATTTTAATACGATCACGCCTAAACTCGGCGCTGCCGCCGAATTAAATTCCCCGAGAAAACAGCCTGCCCATCATCATCCACCCTATGTACATACAATTTGTTACCTAAAGCCCACCGTCGCCATCACCTGTAAATTTCGTGCGTTGTCTGTCCTTGCCCTAAATTAATATTCACACCGCGAAACATCACCTGCGATTATAATCTTCTACGCAGCAACAGGGCCATAAAATTCTGTTTTTGGACGACGCAATTTTATAACTGTCGTAAAGAGGGAATATATTAATCTGCTCCCCGCTGCCTTGTCGCTGTTGCGTCCACATTCCCGAGGATGCCCGGGATGGAAGCCCCTATTATCACTTTTTTACGAAATAAAGAAAACATGCCTATAAAAAGCGGTCACATAAGCCAATTTTCCGTCGGCTACTGCCGTAATTACTAAGACTAAATTGTTTCCATAGGCATTAGTGCGGTTATTTACTAAAGTGCATAAATTTTAAACTAAAATATTTTGGGATGATGGATGCGGCTGCGCGTTTCTTTACTATAGTCCAAGTGTTAGTAGATTTTTTGTCTTAATTCGTTGACGAATATTTTTTCAGCTGAAGCTAATGCAATTGTGGAGGCTCTTGAGTATGTAAAGTACCTGGATGTCGAAAAACTGGCTGTTATGATGGACACTCTGAGTTTTTTACAAGACTTACGAAAAAGGAAATGGTTTTCAAAACTGCATCCATTGGTGTTGGATGTTCTATTGAGCTGTGCTGAATTGGAGGGGCAACACAAGACAGTTAAGCTCTTTTGGGTGAAAGCTGACGTTGGTGTAATTGAGGATTGTTTGGCTCGGGAGTCAATAGGCAACGGTGAAGCTATACATAAAACTGTTTACATGAGGGAGGTTACTGCTAAAATTCGATGTCATTTCCTTCGCGAAAAAATGGGAGGAGAGATGGCGTACAATATGCAAAGAAAACCCCACATAGTACACCAAAATTCACCCCTCTGTTTTCCACTCCCGTTGGGATAGTGGTCGCATGGTTTATCGCTATTTTTCTTCCACGATCACTAGGACGAAATTTGGGGGCAGTTGTTTTCCAGCACATCTCTATAGATTAAAGATAATTGGTTTTCCTGCTTGCTCGAGTGGTTACGAATTAGCTGACTTGAACCATTTGTTCATTGGATACCCAAAATATGAGTTAGAACGACGTGAGCTGATTGCCGGTTTACTAAAATATAAAGTAACTTTTCCAACAGCTGTAATACCTATTCTGCAATGCAATGATATTGAAGCTTATAAAATACTAATGAATTTTATCAAGAAATGTGGAATTCAAATTTAATATTAAGTCTTGGTATTAATGTTATATTTTGTTAGTTAATGTGGCTGATGGGCTATGATCCCTTAAACGCCAAAAATAATAAAAAAATAATATTTTGGGATTACTTATTTAAAGTACCTAAGTAAAAGAATAACTTCCTTATCATAATGATTTGGAAGCTAATGAGATGGGAGCGAACATCCTTCTTAAATAACTACACTAAACAATAGGTTTCGCCCAAAGTCAGTAACATACGAGATGTGTCTATAAAATTCGGTGAGTGATAGAATAAACATATAAAAAAAAAATGCAGATTGGAAATATCTTTATTGGCCCTCGAAGAAGTCGCGACCTGACACAACATGCTCTTGACAGCTTCCCCTGAACCGTTTTCAAAACGGCTGTCACATAGTCCTGAATTTCCTTGACGTCCGCAAACAACGGAATTTACTGAGTGCACCGACTACTAATTGGCTGATTTTCTTGATGCGTGTTAACTTATGGTTGCCTGACTTGGTTGGCCAAGGTTACGCAGAAGCAAGCGATTATAAAACTCATAAAGATTCAGATTCTTGCTCACTTGTGTATCACTGGAGCAGTAGAAAGCTCACTCAATGGCCACTACGGAAACCATGTCAAACCATCATGTTTATGGCAAGGAAAACACAAGAATGTGGGTAGATAGATCGAGCTATAATGAAAAATATAGATCCCAGGGTACTCCTGAGCATATTAAAGTAACAACCATAATCACAAATCTTGTGAGCATGGACAATGATACTTAAATCCCTCTCTGAAGCCTTCAAGCTTGCCTTGAGTAGGATGATTGGGAAACTAAACCGAAATCAAAACTAGTATCTTATCTAATCTTATATGATAGTCAAGCGACCATTAGGACACTGTTATTCTCTCAGATTATCTTTAAATTACTTAATTACTTTTGGAATGCCTGCAAAGCCTAAGATCCCTGGCTAAACATCCCAAAATTTGGAGAGTAAAGGCATGACAAGCAGTGAGATTGCAAACCAAATTGCAAGTAAGGGATCTGATACAATTTTCACAGGAACTGAGTCAGATCTGGCAATAATCAAATCTGCAATACGCGATACAGTTGGTGAGTGGATTACGGGAAAGCACCAACTCTACTGAAATGATAAACATCATGCTGACTCTCAACTGAACACAGCTTAGAATGACAAGTAGTCTGTGAGCAAGACATATGGGAGCTTAGGAGAATATCTACACAGAAAAGGAGTCTTTAAAGATGAACTTACATATAGACTCTGTAAGGAGGAAGAAAAAACAGCCTGCCATGTTATTTTTGAGTGCGTTGCATTAAATTGACATTGTTAAAGGCAATGAGCTCTTCGACAAAATTGCCGAAAATTTTATTTTCCAGTTAAAAGGACTAACTTATTGGTGTAAGGAGTAATGCTATAGACTTATTGATTGTAATATGAAGAGATAAATAAGAACCTTGTATAAACTGTACTTGCATAAACCTCAATAGCTCAATTAATAATTTCTTTTAAACTATTTATCAACGTTGCCTGATCAAGAATTCCATTTAAAATAAATGCATCTAAACACGCAAACTTTTACCTTAATTTACATAGTTTACTTAGTGAAACAATAAGATAATAGAAGACCCCAGGATAATTCATTGCCCTTTTAATGTAACCCCGGTAATAATAATAATAATTTGAATGTAATTTCGTGCTGTGGTAACGTACAACCGGCCGAGCTTCCTCGTACCGTGTCAATTTACATTGCAAATAGGACGATGGAGAAGGGCAATTTCTAAGCCTCGCATGTTGATAGTTTCTGAACTGATTGGATCTGAGTCAAGTCATGTAAATGTCCACATTACCACAATTTCACCATTGTGATTGTTATTGGGAGTAGGTCATAACGCATATAGATGCCCCTCTATGAGGGTTTGCCAAATGGTTCTGTGCAGATATCTAGGGAAATAAGATTTAATCCTATTACGTCAAATCTTAAAATAAATTCTATTTTCTTTGAAATATATACGTGTTTAAAATTGCAATTCACACTGCCTCTTATTTAATTCTATTGATTCATGGATAAGAATTGAAAATTAGTTGATATCCTTCTTTGGTTGAACAACCAAAGATATTGTTATTTAATTTATCTCACAGGTCATTACAAACACAGAAATGAATTCACTTTCAGAATTAAATACAAACATTTACCTATGGAATCACAAATATGTTAGCAATTTTAAATATCAGAGAGAAAAGTCATATTTTCAAAATTATTACAAACACAATCAAGCAGAATTGTCAATTATTATTTTATTAAAGCATGTTGAAGTTACATTTTAGTTTTCTTTTCATTCCTTTAACTTGTTAAATGTTTCAGTATTTAATAAATAATTTAAATATATGTCAAGTTGGTGACATGTAGCGAGAAAAATAGAAACGATAACACTTATCATTTTGTTTAGAGAACTGTAATCTGAATTGTCAAACAAATTTCTAATTAATTGATTTATTAAACCTAGTCATTAAAATTAGTGAAAAAAAACAATATTTGAGCAATTTGAACAGTTTAATTAGGCTACGTTATACTGGAAGATTCTCCGAAGGTCCTGCATGACGTCAGTTGAGAGATCGAGTTCCGAACCCAATTCAATAGCTTAAAATTGTTTGGGATGTCCAAGTTATCTATAGGAAAAGCAAAAAAGAGCTTTGTCGAAATTTTTGAGTAGGGAGATAAAAAAATAGCGTGGGTAGATAGACGCGTAAAAATGTGTGTTATTAAAAAGTTAAGATAAAGAATCATCAAGAAAAGTCTATTTTTTTTTTAATAATAATATAACTTTATTGTCCAACAGATTATCAATCCAAATAAAGAACAAAAATACAGATATATTGTGCAGCAAAAAATATCATACCCGACAAAAACAAACCAAAAAAACAAAAAAGACAAGTGTAGTTAACTTGCACAAAAGAAAAACAAATCAAAATTATTTTAAATATATTTTACATGCATGTATATCAGATAACGAACTGTTGTTTATATCACAGTGGTGTGAAATAATATTAAAGTTACGCGTCATAACTACTAACGGAGAATGAAATGCAGAGTTAATTGTTACGGTTGGTATATAAAATGTGGAACCTAGTCGCGCAGAAGTTCTTGGAATCAAGAATTTTAGCTGTGATAACAGGTAAGTACTGTCAATGTTATTGTGCAGAAGATTGTATAAAAATTTTATGCTGATAATTTTTCGTCTCATTTCTAGAGATTCAAAGTTGAATGTTTGAAGCAGCACATTATAATCAAACCCCCTAGGAGGGCAAATGGAGAATTCCATCCGGGTGGAATAATTTCTGAATACTTTACCCATAAATTATTTTAATTCATTTAGTTCAAAATCTAGAAGTACAAATAGGTCAATTGACTTAAATTTGCTTAGTTTACATTTGAAACAGAGCTCGAGAAAAATAATTATAGGTTAAGAGGATTATTGGCTGTTAAAAGAATTAATTTTAGAGTTTTTCCAATTTGAATCGAATTGCGAACATGATAATCTATTATTGTTGTTTATTTACTTATTTTTTTTAATATAATCTGTTGATTTTATCTGAATCTTTGTGGTTTTCTTGATAATAACCATTCAGGTTTATAACTCATCATAGATATATCGACACACCAGTTTTTGGCGGTAAGAATCCGTTACCAACAGATTATTGCATTCTTTTAATCGTAAATTTGGATGACGATCAACTTAAATATGTTCCCAAATAAGGCGGCAACAAATCTGAGCTTAAACTTAAAATTTTCAAATTACGTAGCGCATTCTCGTATCGTTCAGTCGAACCTCATCAACGCCCTGACATAAAATCCTTTATTCATTTTTTAATTTTGTTATTCAAGAGCCTTATTTTTATTATATTACAATATAAACATTTAGCGTCTAATTCAACTACACTGGCTTGATTTGTATTGAATAAACTTAATCGTTTCTCATAGCAGACAAACGTAACCGAAAAGTTAAAAGGAGAGCTGGGAAAACATGCAAAGAGCTACGACACGGTAATCTCTTGCCCATGAATCATTAATCAAAGTAATTAAGCTTTTAGCAGCTACGTTCTTCTATAACCTTCTACGCTGCGAGCAGAGTTCAATAATAATCTTTGGAAGTTCGTAATTTTACTAATTAAACTTAATAAATCATTTAATCAACGTCCTAAAAGAAACTACTTACAATTGAAAAATTAACCAAATATTCAGATTTTCATTTTCGGTAGAACACGCCCCAATTACTGCTACATCGACCAACCAAACTGCTACTAAAGGAAGAGATTTTCCCGACGGAAATAATTAAATACCGCATTTAAGCATGTAATTATAACCGAAAGCGTAACTCCTAAACTACTGTAAAACTAGAAATGACCCGAACTTTACTCGCGAAACTTAAGCAATATCTAGTGGCGACAAACTATTTACCCAGGAATGCTAGAAGGTAGTGCCCGCTCTCCGATTATATTAAAGTTTAAACGTGGCAATAAAAACTTTACATGTCCGTAAGGCTGTCATCAGAATTCCGGTAATTTATTCATTGCCTTCCGACATTACCACTATGATATCTTGTTTTACGGGCGACGATGAACATTTCTGCTGAGGGTTCTAAAACAAATTTAGCTTGTGACTTAGACGGTGTGGAAGTATGCAAGAGCATATCAAGAATTAAGGCGGATATTTCTTGTTCAATTTCATTTAAATTTCTCAATTGAAATACCGACTTGACAAATAATATACAAATAGATTACTGGTGATATATTAAAATGAATGATTTATAGAAATTGACAAAACGGTTGTCTAATATAACATTGCAGCAAAATCGGGAATAAATATATAGTTTTCAAAAGGAACGACACTGTCTATATCATTAAATGTTTGTTACGGGAATTGTGGAATAATTATTACCTATGAATGCCTACCGTACAGCAAAAATCTATAGTCTCACAGGAATATGTGCCGGAGCAATTTGTAATATTTATACTGCAAAACCAAATTTCTAAGTAAGGTATTGCATCAAATAAAAAAAATTACAAGCTGCAATATATTTAAAATTAATATTTGGTAACCTGAAACTCTTTAGTAGATGCCGCGCCATCATGTTTTCTTTTTTTTTTTTCTTGAATTTTAACAAGAGTTTAATTACCCATCATTTGAAAGCTATTTACTTCGAAAATAAAAAAAAGTACATGATTATTTTATCTTGTTGTGAAACAATAAAGGAACGGCAGTAAAAAAGTATCACATATCTGAATAATAAAGATCTTTATTTTTAAGTAATATGAAGAAAGCTTTAGTTTTTTTTGTTGTTGTTATTGTCAAAAGAAAATTGTTTTTCTAAGCCAATTATTTTGTGTTTGCCGTGTTATATTTCTATAGGATAATTGAAATTGTTATGGAATGTCTACGTTAAATAAAATAAAATCGAATAATGCCAAACAACTAAGAGATCGTAAAAAAATTCTTACGCAAGCTTGTTATTTCTTTAATATTTTTCATTCATATACATTCAATCAGTAAATCAATACTACCTGAAACAAAACAATGCCTATGGGAACATAGAAAGCACGAAGAATCGCCCAAGTTCTATATAAAAATCCAACTAAGTAGTGATAATATTATAGGCGATTTATTTAATGTTTTCATTCAGCATCCACCGCACAACTATTTGCTCTTATTTATCATAATAATCATGAATGTCAAAAATAAATATGTTAAGCTGGTGCAGAAAAAGGGATTTTAACCGTAGAGTACATTTGACGGGAATAGTGACTAAGATATTTAAAATTAATGAGAGCTTTATAAATACTATATTTTCTTTCTATTGGAAATAGGAAATTAAACAAGTGAGTAGTGTCGTTACGTTTGAGAACTACGATGTTGTTTCAAAGTTGTTCCATGTAAAGATTTTGTTACCAACATAATATGGAAAAAGGTAAGTCTCGAGGTTAATAGGTAACCTCTAACAACATTAATACATATTGTAAACTAAATGAGTAGATCATCTATCCATTTTTTTATACATGGCGCTTTTAAAAGCACTTACCTAGCTAGACCACAGACCTGATAGACTGCCAATGAACCGTATGCGCATCGCTACGGCGCACCATCAAAAGACTAAAGGACATCTTGGAACACAGACGTCATTATATGCATCATGTTTCATGTAGCGTCATGCTTACGTTAGTTTTTTTAGGAAGTATTTGCGTTAAGTGACGTTAAGTTTTTTGCAAGTTGTTACTGATGTTACCTGACCTTGCAGTTTGATTGTTTTATTTACTTTCTTTGCTTTATTCTTTCAGGGACTGTTTGGAATATTATACATTATTAACCCGATGTTTTTGTTTTACGTGTAAGTTTATGGTGTAAGTATGCATATTATAGCATTAACAATTGGGCTTATATGACAATTAATCCAGGTAGTTTTTTCTAAAGAAAAGTGATGCCGCCGTGTCGTGTAAAATCCTGCAAAAGTTATAGTTACAAAGATGATGGAGAACTAACTTTTCATATGTAAGTTGCAGAATAATGCCATAGCTTAAAAATATTCTGAAATTATGATAACACATAGTTTTTTATGTGAAATAATTTTTTGTAGAATACCCAAACATTGTTGTGTGGATTACTGTTACAGGGGGTACAATAAATCCCTATAAATCACCCTTTACTACATTTCCTCGAAAAGGATTTTGATAGAACGGGACAGATTGTGCGAATTAAAGAGGGAGTTATTCCAACATTGAATTTGGACAAAGAAAATCTAAAAAAGTATATTTTTATTTAGAATCACTTGATATTCCTGAAAACAAAGGGTAGAGGTAAATAAATGATGTATAACAAATATATTTCTTTAAATTTTCTTCACTATTTCTTAGGTAAATTAATCTGCCCATCAAAGGAGGTACGATATATTTGCCAGTTCACCGAAAAACAAATTCAGAAAGTAATGGTCTTGACAGGAAACAAGATTCCACAAGAAGAAAACTTTTTAACGACTTTTGTTTATTTACTATCAAGTCGTGTTCCCCAATGTTTGTTGATATCTCACCTCTGGAAGAAACTCATGTTTCAATTTTAAGTAAAACCATAATATCGTCTTATAGCAAAATTTCAAAAATTTCAAAAATCAATAAGGAAGGAATCAAGTAAACTAATATTATTTAATCATCAATCAAGTATACAACACCTACTGCAGTATATTATTTACTCCTAAAGACAACATACAATGTTGGATTGTTATGACAAATCGTGAAGATATCATTAAACTTGTATTAGATTTTTCCTACGTATTTTTATATGGCGTTGAAAGACATTTTTTCTTATCTCTTATTAAACCTGAGAACGAATGAAGTATATGTCACCAGTTCATCGTAAGTTTAGAAACTGTCTATAGTTCTAAGTTGTCCACAACTTTAATAAAAAAAAACAATGCCATATAAAATACATAGGATAAAATCTAACATATGCTGCTAATTATCATTACAAATTGCAAGTGCTATTAAAATTTATTGATATCCTTAACTTTATCTATTTGAATATCCCCCCTGGTATCGACGTCATTGATGACGTTTGTGTTCCAATATGGCGCACATCAATTGATGGCAGTTTTTAGTTCAATATCAGCACTCTATCATCTCTATGAGCTAGAGGTATACTGTAGGTACTATAACTGTATAAATCAGCTACTGCTATTCCACTAAACCCTAAACCAAAACAACATAATTTACAAATAAAAAGAAATGCCTAAGTTAACCTAACCTAATCTCTGCAATGCTCGACCATTGGAAGCTATTTTAAATCGAAAGAGAAACAGAAGAAAGAAAATAAAAAAATCTATAAATGAACATTATTTAATCATCAATTAGAGAGTTTTGCATACTGCTGGTGTGCAAACAAACATTGTGGAATAGCATATCTAAAAATAATCATACATCATCTGCAAATGGCTGTAGCCCAAATAGATGGCATATGAAAAGGAGCGCTTAAATAAAGTTGTTCTATACCACGGCGATGTAATGATATTCTTATTCCTATTCTGCACATCAGTACGGGACAGAATCTTCTTGTAAAGGTAAGGCAGAATAGCAGATAAATCATATAGCTTATGGGACATTTGTTCATATTTGCGGATACCAAATTTATACCTCAAGCAAGAATTCAGGACCTTTTGCATATGGCACCCATCAAACATATCCAAACACTGCTCATAAAGTGGTGATGCATAGTTAAGAAACGAGAATACAAGACTTTCGCGCAACATTGTTTTAGTCTTCATATCAAACAAAGATGGGTACAGACATAATACTTCTAATTTAGCACTTAACATGTTTATGATGTAGGTATATGTGACCTCTAGAACCAAAAAAATTATCTGTAATGAGGTAAGAAACAAGTGGTACACTGAAGGGGATGCCCTGATTTCCTGAATAGTAATCTGACAGCTTTAGCCGTGTTGATAAATAACGCATGGTCACAAGAAAACGTGATTATGCGCATTAAATCATCATTGAGTTGACTCAATGCTAAAGGAAGGTCATCAATGGTGAAGTTTCCGTATATCTGGGTGTCGTGAAAGCATAGTTTGTTTCAAATTATAAAAAGCTAGCTTTTAGCTCTGCAAAATTGTTTTACTGTACCCTGCAGTGGAAGTATTACGGCCCGTTTAACGGTTCGATTACCATTTACGTTAACAAGTCGATTTAACCCGTAGAGGTAAAGTTTTAAAAATTATAGTAGGGGTTTATACATCTAATATTTTTTAGTTTATTTATCATTTATTGTCAGAGTTTCTTGCTATATACATAGCTGCTGTATATTATTTATCATATATTTAAAATTAAAATCGCATTTTACTGTTATAATATATGGCTATAATTTACAGTCAATACATTCCTGGATTCATATACTGCAGCGAGTACAATAAAAGCATTAAAGAGATCAACAGTTTCTTATAATTTAAAAAGCACTATACTCCCCTAGAATTCCACAATTCTGATCCTTGATGACAGAAAACCGACATCAAAAGCAACTAGTCTCGTATACGAAAATTTCAGTTATCAATTTCTGGAGCGCTAACCAAACATGTCAACGTAAGATGAACAATAAAGCACCCCGCAGAGTTCGTGCACGTTAGGTTACAATGAAACATGAAAACTGGGACCCGAGAGAATTGATCGGCGACGATAATATAACTTCTTCTTATTTATGGCGCACTTAATTTTCCCTCAGGGGGGCTCGAATCCGAAACTACATATCATAAATCCATGCGACAATGGGACGTAAAAGCATTGTTCTTGATTAACAGATTAGTAGGAATACAATGAGAATAGAGAAATACGTTTCCGGTTGTAATAGTGTCGTTATCTCTTAATAGAATGAAGTGAACATATTATTTAGAAACAAGGATAAAATATACACATATAAACACTATGTGATTATATTATAGTGTTATAGCACTGTTATAGAGTGTTGGTCTAGGAGTTTTCTTTTAGTCGACCACTTGTTGACAAGTTTGGAACAAATTGAGGAGTTTTGATTTGTGAGGGATGCTTTTTACTTGGGGTACTACAAACAGTCACATGACGGAATAATCGCAGTCAACCCACTACCAATTCGGTGACGGACAAGTTTACATTACATTTTTCTCATTTTTCGTTTTCAAAAGCTTTCTTTCAATGCTAAAGTTTATGTTTAAATTTGGTTTAGCACATCTTCATATTTAATTTGATAGCTACGAAATATGAACTAAAAAGGCAAGTCTGTTACTACTTATTTTATGTGTAAATCTATAGAACTGAAAAATTTTAATGTAATGTGAAATTGCCAGATATCATTTTGAAATTATTTATCCTTGTTTTCCAGCAAGTAACAAATGAAAAAGGAAAACTACTAACCAGCTATAAACATTTCCTTTTTTGGACAAATCTAAAATAAGCAAGGAAACAAGAGATAATCCAGAATTCCAAAATTTTGTTGAATTACGGTACCAAATATTGCGAAAAGACTATAGTCAAATCACAGAGCTTGTGGCAGCCGAGTGGCTGAAGGCCGCACATATCTTTAAGACAACCGATTTTCTGCAAAACTCGATTATTCAACATTTCGTAAGTCAATAGGTACGACTAAAACACTCTAGAAGAGTCGGTTGGAAGAAAGTAACAAGACTTTTCTTCTTTGCATTATTATAAGATTCTGTAACTGCAGGTACATATTCTAGCAGCTCTGTACTCTATTTACATATCTCGTTCAAAATGCCTTGGCGCACCCTATCTCAGACTTACTTCATAAAAAGAAAGACTTCAATATTAGAAGAAGCACAATTGAATAATAACCACAATATGTAAATATCTAATTTATCTATATTGAATTATTATTTTCCAAACAGCTTTGCTCCAGTAAAGCTGACTGACTGCAGAAATAATGGTCAATTGCTTTGGCATATACAATGCAACAGTGAACCTCACCAAGGTTATTCTCAAGAACGCAAAGAACAATATCAAATCTGATTAGAAACTTCCCTACACTTATTTTCATTTCCTTTTGTTTCAAAGAAGATAACTTATTATGATCCATATGGTAAAAGTAAATTGGGCCAGGATATGATCTTTCAAACGTTTTTCTTTACGTCCATGAATTTGCTATCTCTCCATATCGAAACCCAAAGAATGTTTTTGCGGAAGCATTCAGTGCAAAACAGAGCCAAGTGTACAAGGAAGAGAAAGCGGAAAATGAAGGATGCGAACAAGATAATTGATTCTTTATTAGAACAATGCAAGTTATTTTTCTATAAAACGAATTTCCAATTACTTGCTGCGATAGACAATAAATTAGATGTAAAGTACTGGTTGAGCAAAGGAACTAGAATCAATTATCGCTAATTTCAAAATATTGTTTGACCTATTTCTGGTACTTGAAATAATTTGAATTAAGAAAACATGAAATTTATGTCGATCTATAATTAAACCTAATTTAATTTCAACAAAGAAAATTTCAAAAATCAATTTTATAACGAACGACTGCCGTCCTCAGCAATCCTCTACAAAAAAAGGTCAAAAGGATCATCAGTAAATTATTATAATGAAAAATTCATTTCAGTTCACTTAAATTTCGATTCTACTGTATCCTAGTTATAATTTGTTTTATATATGTATAAAACTTTTGCTTCTAAGTTAATTTCCTTACACGATAGTCGTATAAAGTTCTCCATTTACTAAGCACCGACGGATGTCTAACTTGTAATTTGCCACCATTGGGTTCAATTTACCTCATACTACGAAAGCAAACACGCTATTTTTCTTCTAGGAAATCGATGTAATTAGTTAGTGCAGCACTAACTTTTATAGCAGTTATTTCTATTGATTTATAGTATCATCGCTAACTTCGTAATTATGTACCATTTTATGTAAATTCTCATAGGAATATTCCTTATTTTGTATTATATATATGCCAGGCGAAATTTTACGTCACGTGGCTTGCACATACTTTATGATAATAATAGTCTTTCATATTACAGACATTTGAGATTGTGTCAATAATACTCTGTATTTAAATCTGCAATTTAGGTTTAAGTTGACACATTCTCAAATGTCGGTAATATTAAAGACTTCCCAATTATTAACACAAAGGATGTACGGGGGCGTACGTAGCTGTATCAAGAGGAAACAGAGCTAAACCGTTTCCTCACCATACCATTAATCAGAGAAGCGGCGATGTATACAGCAGCTATTATTAAGCAATACCGCCAAAGATGATATTCCAACGACTAACATAGCAAGATAAGCAAGTAACTAAGTGAACTGTTGGTGCGATCTCAATTATTCATTTAGAAACCTGGCAGTCGCTAAGCGATCCATTAGAGCATTTTAACAATAAATCAAAACACATCTTCTTCAGTCTTGGTAGTGTGTTTGTGCATCATTTAAGCTCTTTGCCAAATTATTGAATACTCGTTGAATGGAATGTGCTTGCAGAAGCGAAGCACTGCAGAAAAGGCCAGAAAATTAGAAGGCCATGAATAACTGTAACCATTAATGGCAATGTATTCACACCGCCAAGTATTATTCAAACAACAGCAATAAGAAACACGTAGCAAGATCTAGTAGTATCATTTTTAGGGCTAAATAATTATCACTATTATTATAGATTTTTTAAAAAACGCTCAAACCTAGAACTTCTGTGCAAACTTTGACGAAACCAGAAGAAATGGCAATAGTCTAAAGTTTGTGAGAGAACATTTGAGTTCGTAAAAAAGTGCCACAGACGCAAGTGCAATTGATGTAGGAGCTGATTTATTATATGCGATGCCAAATGGTTCAGGGAAACCTATCCAATTTGCATATTAACTTTAAGCCAATTCGGAAAGTTCGGACTTCAAATTTTGAATATCACATGGGTTCTCCTAATGATGGCAACATGTGGAAAATTTCTCTACATGTAGGGATTTCTTTTTGTTTGATAAATAAGGAAAATCAAAGGGAAATATCAGGAAGTCGAAAAAAACTAGAATCTAGATTTTTTAATTTTTCACTAAAATATTTGCATTCTGCAATTGGTAATATTGATCCATGTAACCATAACCTCTAGTGAGGTTTTAGGTCTAGGCTCAAATATTTTCGATTCTCCTTGTGATGATTCTGTTTGCGGTTAAAAGAAAATGGCAAATGTCTTTTTTGTGTTAACAGTGACAACAACAGTGAAAAAAATGGGCAAGGCAAATCAAAGAAATACTAATATTGTAAAAAAAGGTTCGTCAAAATTGATTTTGCAATGAAAAATTTCAAGGGTAGTTAGAGAAAGTTCCAAATGATATTCATAATTCCGGATGCAATGCTTGAAATATTAGAAACAATATAAATTTGAAGCTCCGCCACTGAATATAAACGGGAAAAAGAAACAACTCACCCGGAGATGAATTTATCACCAATATAACCCGATATACGTCCGTACATATATGCAGCTATCTGTTGAATTTAGTTTACTCGAGCGTACATTCATTCGTATACATACATATATATCGGGAAAGCCATTCGCGTGGATGGTACTACGGCACGTTATGAGCTCATGAACGGGAACGCGATTGCCAGAAAATCTCTGCACACTCGGCGAAGCGTTCCCGCTGATGATTTAAGCTAAAGAAATGCCGATAACGACGTCATAAAAATGCCGTCCAATCGATGCGTGCCTATATGTTTCTTTATTTTCCTTTTTTTTCGTTTTTGATGTTTTTTTTTTTGGGTTGACTGATATCGAGACGCGCTTACGTTTTGTGTCAATAGCCGGGTAGCGCGGTATACTTTACTACGCGTTAATAGTTTATGGTTGAATCGTGCTACGATTTCCCGATAGATAACGACTCGATCACGCAAATCCGCGAGCTTGTACACAACTTTTAGGTTTATTTTCTGATCGTGAAAGCGTAAACATCGGTTTCATGTATAATATATTATGATCGGTTCGGATTTACATTACTGCGTCGAAGTTGTTTGCCTTTTGTATTAAATCTAGCATGTTTGAAGATATTATAAATGGTATTGGGCATTACCAGTACTTTTAACCATTGATGGTCCGCCCATTATCGATAATAAGCTAGTCCAATTTTAATTATTTTCCTTATTTTCCAAAACAAAACGAAACTTTAGAAAATTAAATTATCGATGGTGCCTATCACTAACAAAATTTTCTTCGGGTACATTTGATGAGGTGCGAGTTTTACTTATGGATATCCTCTCCCTGAATTTGAAAATCAAGGTTAACTTCTTTTTAAGAAACAGTTTTGATGATATTGTGGATTTTCATTTCTTTGACCTCTTTTCACTTTAAGAACCAAATCTAGATATATCCGATTTGATCGTTCTTTGTATCAAATCAAGGCCATTGAAATGGTGAACAAATACATATAATGGAATCTATAATTGGTCAAGCGGTTCAAAAGATATCGTTGAAAACAATCGTCCAGATGCGCTATTCCCTTTAACTAACATGCCGAGCCAACGTGGCAAGCGCAGTATTGTCAGGTGACATCTTTCAGTTCTGCAAATTTACAGTGAAAATAGTAAAAATCCGCATGGTCGGATTAGTTGTGTGCACTTTAGCCTATTGTAGAGTGGAGGTTACCTTAAAGTTCAGCAAAGTTCAGGTCCTTGAGGTAACTCCGAATATTGTTGAATGAGATCTTCTTTTAGGTATTTCATAGAAAGGTGAACCTTCCCAAAGATCATATACCTGATTCTTATGGCAACAAGGCAGGGACGGAAGATGTGCTGAACTATCTCTTCGTCCAAGTTGGCACACAGTCCCATCAGAAACTCCGATTCTGTGCAGATACTTTCTAAGTCGAAATGATCACTTTGACACTTTTCAAGTTAGTCAAGTTCAAATAGTTCTTTGGTACTGACATTATCAGTTAATTCGCACTTCTTCGCATGTACAAGCCAGGACAATTATTCCACTTTTGCAGTACTTTCTGATGAAACCCAGACATTGATTTCTGTGCAGCTACATTAAGTGGCAGATTCTGATCCTTGGAATTGCTCCATAGCACGCTTTCTCGCAGAAAAATCTGCTTCCTCATTTCTATAAATGAATGGATGCGTAGATTAGAGACAGATTATCGAAGAGCTTTTTACAGCTCTAGATCAGCTTCAAATTGTCTAGAAAATCGTTGTGCATTGTTCAAGGTGGTAGTATTTTCCAATTCTTGGATTCGTTCGCCTACATCCTACTCTGTTTACGAATTGTTCGTAAACCACTAGGTATCAATCTGCATTAGTGTTTCTTTGTTGAATTTTTCCTTTCCTCTTTCTTTGGAAAGGAGCTAGTGACGTATGTATCGATCACTGGTCGCATCCACAAATCATGTTCGATATGGCATTCCCGGAATGTTGTCCCGATTCCAACATCTTATTGATCATGGACACAAGTGGCGACTGATTCGCTGTGTGCCAAACACGGAATTTAGTTAATCTGGCATCGCTTTCTACAACTATGCAAGGGGATGTGGTAGATCCAGAATAGCTTCTAGTGCCAATGATGGGAAAGAAAATATTGGTCTTGTGATTCGCATACATGCAATCTTTTATATGAATGGCACACTACCACTATAACATAAAGCCAAAAGAGAACGTTTGGGGATAGCCACCATGGTTCTCTCATATCTTTTTGACAAGTCCATAAGGATAGCCGTATAAATATTTTTTTTAATAGATCTAAGATGCTTAGATATTTTGTAATATTTGAAGATACAAGTTTCACACCTTGAATGGTGGGTAGTGAATATACTACAGTACATCAATAGATGTCAGTGCCTAGTAGTGTGAAGATCCATTTCACAACAAATACCGAACAAAGAAATAAGTGGAGAAATCAGAAAAGTCTAAGAGCTGATTGAATTATTGACGATAAATATCGCTTAATTCAGAAATAATCTAATACGAAACTGCTAATATATCATACAATAGAAGTTTATGGTACAAATTCTACACACCTTTTCCGCTCAATTTTACCAATAATGCGTGGTATTCCGTCCTTAAGGTCATTAGTTGATGTCGGATGGCTAAAATATGAGTAAGACCTGAGGAAACCCCACAACTAAAATAGCATGACACGACATCACGTGATCTCGGCGGCGAACTTTGGTTGCTATTGCATGAAATGGCACGGTCAGGAAATTTCTCTTGCAATAAGTGCGTGGCTTCGCGTGTTGTGTGACGGATTGACCCGTTTTACTGAAACCACATATTGTTCAGAACCAAGTCGATCAATGCAGACCACAAAACTCTCTTGTCTTGTTATAGTAACGACCACCACTAATTGTAAATGAAACTGCAACGTCAGCTTTCACTTCGAAGAAATACGGTCGAATAACTTCGTCATCGTACGTTCCACTTTTTGTGTTTAAATTATTTTCCCAAAGAGTTTTATAGGCTAAACATGACAATTCTGGGTATTTACACTCGTATTCAATTGAAAGTTTACTTCATCCGAAGTAGGAACTAATGTTCATTCCTTGATTTTGCATTACTTAGTTGATAAATGCAAACCGTTGCATATAATTCACTAGCTTTGTTTCCTAAGTTAGCTAGACCTTATATGTGTAAAGATTTAAGATAAGGAACTTTCTCTAAAATTCAGATTTTATTCAGAAGACATTGGTCTTCTAAATAAACGCTCTTCAATTATAGATGAATATTTTTGTTTATTGCTTAAGGTAACAATAAGTAATGCAAAATAACTTTGCATTGTTTCGCCAAAACTACAAGTATCTTTTAAATACCAAACCAAATACAATGTGTACCTTTCTTTGTACATGTACGTTATATTATTATTAATTCTAACACGAAAAAAAAGAAAAGCTTACTACCTCACTTCGTAACTTTAACAAGCGAACTCCGCTTCTCTCGTAATATAAATTACGCACCTTACATAGTATACTCCGCGAAAGTTTTTAATATGAAACCTTGCCTAATTGACTATGGTTACATTGTGTATATAACGTGCAGCTGTGCTTCGTTGAGTTTCCTTAAAATTTTCCCTCTAACATGTCAGAGGGAAAGTTTGAAGATTAACGCGAACAAGATGCCTCTCTTTCCCGCGAGGATGCAGCCGAACGAGAACAAGACGAGAGGTAGCACATTGAGTGAGTCGCAGCTATAGTCATCATTATCTCAAATAATTTATTACTACAACGCCCAACGTGCTGATCATATCGCAGAAATATAGGGTACTTTTTGTGTTTTAGACAATATCTCTCCTTATACAGGCAATAAAGTTTTATTGTATTCTTGTTAGATAAGGAGGTAAACAGAAAACTTGCTATTTTCAATGTATTCTTGGCTGCAATTGCCTTTGTAAGCGTCTCTTTCAGCGCGTTAGTTATAAAATTAATTTTGTTTTGTGAAAACGCTTGTATTGGATACTATAACGCTGAGCAGGTGCAAAGATTCATTAATTTAGTTACCTGAAAGACACACTTCGGTTTGACAATTTATTCTTATTATTACATTATACATATATTATTCTTATATCTACAATATCTTAAAGGTAAACAAATTTCAATATGAACTAATTAACTATTTTTTTATTAAAAGGTCGTGAATATACGTATTTCAATTACTAAATTGAATATCAAGCACCAATTTTGCAGGTAATCGGGTCTTCTTGGACAATAAGAAGCGATAAACGTATACAAAATAGACCAGAAAATAAGTAGATCATGCAACTATTACAATGTCACATCAAAAATAGTTGTTGTGTTCTTTTGTGGTAGATGCCGCTTTCAATCCGTAAATGAGTTTATTTATGATACTAAATCAGCTTAAAACCCTTATTTTAAACCCGTTCTCAAATTATCGACATTAATTACGGTGTTCCTTCTTGGGAATTAGTAGCTTTACATGGATCTCCAATTTATTTATTGTTCCTTTTGGAACGTACAGTGCATGTCACTTAGCAGCAAGCAGACTTGGTCAGGCAAAATACTGCGTCTATTAGTTAGTAATGATATTTATTGATTGTGCACACATTTAAGTAAATATAATTGTTATTTTGTATGTATATTTAATTCAGAATGATGATCAAATCTTTCTCCATGTTTACCCGTTTGATTATAGTGTCGACGTATCATTAACCATCATGCAAGTTCCTTCAAACAAAATGTATTTGGATAGGAAATCCTCGAACACTACAGAAAAAAAGAAATGGGGAAATCCAAAAAAGTTTAAAATACCAACATATCGAACATATGCCGCCAATATTTTGTTAGCATAGATATATTTCGTTTAGGGTTATATTTTTACTTAGAAAGTAACACAGAGAAGGGTCCCACTACGATTTTAATGAAACTTGGAACCAGGATAATTTTCTTAACTGCTAAATCGCCCGTTTTTAGAGGATGGAAGGCTTTATCGCCAACGCTACCCTTCGCTATTTGCTTTAATATCTTCGAAACAATAAGTCATATCAAAAAAGATGTTAAGACATATATTTAACTGTCTTAGTAGTACTAAAGGACAACGATAATAGTTTCCCTCTCACAATTATTATTTACCGGCAACAACCTCCACATTTCAGATTTATGAATGAAAAATTGAAAATCTTTATTTATTAAAAAATACAAGAGGTTATATACAATTTATCCGTATATGCCACAAAATAACTCATTCTATAAAAAGAAACCACGTATTTAATATACATATGTATATTTATACTAGTCTTTAATGTAGATATATAATATTTATAAATAACAAAAGTGCTATAGATTTATTATTTTCAAATTTAATTCATGTTATTATTAGACAAATTATTTAATATTATATGCCAATCTATTTACTACCCATATCAATGTGTAACTTTCCTGCACATATTCATATCAAATAAACACATACTGATACGATAATCAAATTCTATTGTCACATTTGTTTCAAATGCAAAGAATACCTTGAGCTCTTACAATGATATTCCCTTAAAGCATCGTTTAACTCCTGTTCTTCACGTGTTATAGATGTAACAGCGATATTTGCAGCAAGATTTGTTGTATGTAACAAATTCAGAATATTACCAATATTGATTCTCATGACTTCAACAATTACTGTTCAACAACCAAACAGTGTAACGTAGTCGTCATCAATAAAAATGAAATGCAACTCTTAGCTTTTCTAGTATGTCTATATGTATGTATTTTGCCTTATCATTAATTTTACAAAAATTAATAAATTATTAAAAATTAATTAATTATTGCTCATAAAAGTTCTGCTTCACATATAAATCAATAATCAAAATTAAAATTTATCAAATATTGGGTGATATACGAGGAAAATGAAAAATATTGATTTATGCTGACGAGTAAATTGCTTTTAAGTTTAATATTAAAGAAAATGTCATTTAAAAGTATTTTCAGAAATTAAAAATTATGGGGTCAAAGTTAGATTCATCTAATAACTGATTAATGAATTATTAGTTATAAAAAGGAAAACTAACTGGTTTAGCATTTCTTGGATTATTTATTGCATAAGACCCTGTCAAACGTACAATGCTCGTTCCTCTTCGCAAAGTAGTTGGGAGATCTACGAACTTTACCAGGCCTACAAGGTCTCCGGACGTAATCCCTATAGACTTCTTCTTACAGAGATACTTGAAGCAAAAAGTATACCTTACAAGACCATTTAAAAATGTTGATCATCTACAGAAAACAATTAGGGAAGCATGTGACGGTATAACTCCGGCTGTTATTGGAATTGTAATAAAAGAATTTTCTCAAAGAACAATTACCTGGTGGATATGAAGAGCCACATGGGCAATCGGGAAGAGTTAAATGGTTTTAATTAGGTATTTATTCTTGATAATTCCTGCGAAATCCAGTTTATCCAAGTTTATCAAATTTCCCATGAGAAGGTGAGTGATGTGATCAGCAATTGCATTTATTTTTAATTTTTAATTTGTGATTTGTCTTAAGCAAAAAATAATCCAACAAATGCTAAATTATTGAGTATTTCTTTTAAATTTAAATTTGTTAATTAGCTAGTAAAAGGCCAAAAATATTTACAAAGGAGGTAAATTTTGAATTTAAATCCCCTGAGGTAAATACATCATTCCATTACTCCCTCATCAGAAAATATTGAAATTTGTTTCATTAACAAAATACCTTTTCTGAATAGTATTAAGTATTTTTTGAGATTTTAAATAATTATCAGAGATTCAAAGGTCAACAATGTTATGATCAGAGATATAGGTGGCATTAACTGAGGTATAGATATCACTATCTCTAACATTAGTAAAAATGTTGTGGATAAGAGGACTAGAAGTATTCGTAATTCGAGTATATTCATGAACAGACATTTTTAAGCCATAAGATGCCATAACATTTGTTAATAGCCGTTGTTCGTGAGATGATATTTTGAAATTAATGTTAAAATTACCGCAAATAAAAAAATATTATCATTCATGATGACGTCATCCAACATCATAGTAAGATATTTTATAAACTCACCAAAGTTTGATTGCGGTGGATGGTAAACATTGATAATAGTATAAGCTGGTTTATTAATTTTGCAACACATACCACATATTTCAAACACATTTTCAACTGCAAATTTTGAAAGATGTAAGGCCTGAAAGTTTAGATGATTTTTAATGAAAATACAGCTGCCACCTCCATTTTTATTAGATCTGCAAAAATAGTTAGCTAGAGTATAGTTCTTTAAACGTGTATACTGTATTTGAAAATTTTTTTACCAAGTTTCGGTCAGACAAATGAAATAACTATTATATTTATATAACAACACGCTCAACTCGTCTATCTTTGGACCCAAAGAACGAATGTTCAACAAAAAAATAAAACTGCTAAAATTACTAGTTACAATAGTCCCCTTCGGTAATTGCTATTCAATATTATAACATGTAATTGATCTAGATTTTCCTAACAATTTATTAAAACATGAACATATATTATCATGGGCACCATGATCTGTAGAATACTTAGTTTTGTATTTATTATTACTGTCGACACAGTTCATACATTTTAAATTATCAGAGCCGCATTCCCGCAGCGAATGATCGGCAGCACACTTTGGGCATTTAATTGAAAACTTACAATCTCTACTGATGTGACCATACCTTGAGCACTTAAAGCAACGCATTATATGAAACGATTCTCTCTTTTCAGTATATAAAATTTTTTCAAATTTGTACAAAATATGGGGTGGCGAGTTGTTGCCACCAAAGAATAACTGTGAAAGGGAAACTATTGTCACTATCCTTTAGTATCACTAAGCAGTCTTAACTTTTTTGGAATATCTTAGGGTTTCGGAGATATTAAAGCGAATAGTGAAGGGTAGTGTTGCCGCTAGAGCGCTTTAGCCACCGAAAACGGGCGATTTAGCAGCTAAGAAAGTTATCGTTGTTCTTACATTAAATCAGTCTATAAACCCACCAAATTTACCAAAATCCCCGTGTTTCCTTGTTACCCTAATATCAGAAACCTTATTTTAAAACTTGTGTTTTTAAGCTTTACTCACGCTTTACGCTAACACTACGTAATACTTAAACTCTTAGAACAGTCTACTTCTGCAATAATCTTAAGTATAATAGCTTTGCTCGTATAGGAAGTTAATTGTAATGAAGATTATTATTTCGATTGAAGCATTTACTATTTTATGTGTATGTAACCAGCGCGGAGAATTACAAAATATAATTTTGTTCAACATATCATCGAAGCATTTATCACATCAGTAATATAGAGATAGTAGCGAATGGCGTTCAAGCTACCTGTAATTTGTTTCTGGATCCATAGATATTTAAGGACTAATTTACAACTCTAACACCCTAACCTCAAATTTTACTAGATAGTTTCAAAACAGAAAAAAAGACAACCTCAAAACGTTATTCCATTGCGTACTATAAGAACAAGAAGAAAAAAACATTCAACTATTAGAAACAGTACCCCGATTATGAGAGGTATGGAAGAAAACAAAAGCAGAAACGAATGAAACTAGCATTAAGAAAGGTGTAAGATTCTAAAATGGACAAAGTAACACATTGCGGCATTTATTGTACTGATAAATAAAAATAACACTCTGGATTTGTTATAACTATTCTTAGTATTGTGTTCGTAGTTAGCGTACGTTTGTCTAGTAATTACAAAGATTTTTTTTTATTCATAGTGTAATCCTGAAAAATAAGTAAGTGCAGTTCCATTTTCGCTGCTGATTTGAAAATATTAGTTGCAATTTTCAAAAGAAATAGACGACCGACATTATTACGCCCTAAGAAAAAATTATTACCGGATGTACGGAATTAGAGCGCCCCCGTTGTAGCGTCGCGAAGATTCAGTTGGAGAATCCAAAAAGCCGAAAGCCCTAGAGACTATCAAAAGTCTATTAAAGAACCTCCGCGTCCAGGGGTCGCTACATTATTACACGACCCTATATAGAGGCGTTCGCCGAACCTCGAGGAAATTGATCGAAAATGGTTTGTTGTAATTTGTACCAAATTTAATTCAGAAATAAAAAAAAAAAAAAACTTACCGTCTTTTCCTTGTTTCGCAACTCCGCTGACAGTTTGGGCAGATAGAAAGAAGATCAGCAGAGCGAAGGAATCCCAGACTCTCTCGTAAATTCCGAACATCGCGGCGAGATCCACCCAGACTAGCATATTATTAAATCACACAGTGAACACACTATTACAAGCTTTGCCCTGTTTCTGCAATGTCATCGCTAAGAGGTGATTAAATGTTTGTTTTGACGACTACGCGGAAGTTAAAGTTGCGACGCCCTGTCAGATGAAGTGTCGCATATTCTGCTTGCTTTCTTTCACTGTATATATCCTTCACTCTCACAATCAGTTGATGTCGAGGAAAACACTTTTACACAGAGTTAAGCGCGCGCTTCAATTATTTATTAGGAAAGTTTTGTCGTACAGTCCACTAAAGCGCTAAATATCTTCAACGCGATCTACGCAGTGATGTATGTCTTACCAAACATAACACAAATTAAATTGTATATTACACGCACGTTAAAATTTCAGCAGCATTGCATTATTTGCACGACATCACTGTCTCGAGCATCGTGGATGCAAAACACGCGGTGCGCTTCCAACCGAAAGAACTTCCGATCCCTCGCCGATAGATCGGCACGACGGAAAATCGATCTGGGGGATGAAAATGCGGACAAGTTTTCCGTCACAGCACCCTTGATACTGGCGCTACTCGGGGCTGGTCGCACTAGCGCCACCAAACGCCGAATGCGGCGCGCATGCTTTTTCATAGGCTCCGTAGTCGGTTATATGTAGCAGATAGTACCTGTAGTATGTATTGCAACAATCGGATTTTACTTCTGAAAAGTGCAGAACTGTTTCGCAGCTTTAACAGAAATGTACTCTCAATCTTAAGGAGAAAAAAATGCACCGAACGAGGTAAAAGGAAACTAACTCGTCCGTCTGGTGTCCGCCCTGCTAATGGGCCCCTAGTGTAAATGATTTAGTCTTTTTCTTCATAGTCGAAACCGTGCAGCAGGCGCTATCTTCGGCCAAAAGCCCCTGAGATATTGTAAAACTTTTTCCGGACGTAATGCGAGTATATTAATTCGAGAGTTGCAAAAACTTTTCCTTTAAACATTTTGCTTGTTTTTGCAGGCAGCCATCGCTGTTGGAATGTTTTCTCGACGACTTTCTGAGAATCAATTATTATTTTTAGTTAAATCATAAATCTGGATCGCGGTAGAGTGAATGTCAAAAAAGTAATATAAAGGAATGCAATTGCATAAAATGAAATAACAATTTATTAAATGGCCTTGATTTAAAACTAGCAAGTAAACCCTAGACGAAATTAAAGTTTGTTTTAAATCGCAATAACTACAACATAAGTTTCAAATTTACTTCTAATCAGTACTTACCAATGAGACCTCTAGTATGGAGCCTTGTGGCATTCCTGAGTATATAATACATCTATCTCTTAAATCCGTATCTAACAGAACATACTATACTATACATTTATTAACAATATTACATCGTCAAGAAGACTATATCACAGATTGTGTTCTTCCTACAAACTTGCGACTGGATTGATCTTTACCCTCCGTGGTCAATATAATTTGTAGGGCATGAGATATTGCCATTATTGCAATTTTTATTTTAGACGATATTTCTATGTACTAATAATTCTGATTACACTTTTGACGAGTGTATGTAAGCAATAGTATTTAATTATACATAGAGTTTATGCTTTATAGCATCTAGCATTTTTATTGTTCATTGCTTTTTTACTGACGTTTTCTTGAATTGTATATGTTTCTTTTGGAAATAAATTGTATTATTATTATTATTAACTAACAGATAGAAAACATTTTTATCAAGGGCGTTATTATCTGGTTGAATATTTAAACGAAATTTGGTTTGAAGAAGTACATTGGCTGGGTACGATATTATTAAGAAATGTACCAAAAAAAGTAAGAAATTCTGTGTTGGATATTACAACTTACAAAAAGTAGAAATCTCGGAAGGAGTGTTTGCAGATGATATCGTTATAGTTGCCGAAAACGAGACAGATTTGCAACACAATATTAATGTATGGTATAAAGAACTTGAACAAAATGGAATGAAGTTAAACATAAACAAAACAAAAGTGATGGCCATAGGAAATGAAAACAGAACTTAAAATAGAGATTGAAGGAGAGAATATACAACAAGTTAATACTTTCAAATACCTAGGAGTGACACTAGACGAAAATGGAACACAAGAAGCAGAAATAAACGAAAGGGTTGAAAAAACAATGAAACTGTACTAAACTATGCAAAATAAATTCATAAATAAAAAAGAAATATCACAAAAAACCAAAGTTAAAGTATTTAAATCAATTATTAGACCCGTTCTAACTTACGGCTGCGAATCATGGATACTAAATGAAAAACAAAAAAGTCGAAATGAAGTTCCTGAGAAGAGTTCGAGGAGTTACGAAGAGAGACAAAATCAGAAGCATAGATATAAGAAAAGACCTAAACATACAATCAACTTTAGAATTTATAGAAGAAAAGCAGTTAGAATGGTGGGGACATCTATTGAGGATGGAAGCATCGAGGCCAGTGAGAAAGATATGGGAGGCGAGAATACAAAAAAATAGGAAGCCGGGAAGACCTAGGCAAACTTGGGACGATGTGATAGGGAAAATTTTACAGAAAAAAAACAAAGAATGGGTAGAAGCGAAGAAGATGGCAGAAAATAGAAGAGAATGGAAGAGGTTCGTCCATACCTGAAAAGAAAAGAAATATTCCTACACCTTAATTGAGGTAGAAGGAGTTATTGATTATATATATATATATATACATTGGCTGGGTATACAGCCAGGCAAGATCAAAATGAAATTCCCTTTTTACTACCTAAGCTTGCGCAATCAAATTATTGTTTCTTCCGAGATAACTTGGAATAGTGAGACAAGCGAAAACTACACAAAGGCATATTAAAACGTGAATAATAATTTACAAATTTAAGATGGAATACGAACGATTAAGAAAGGATCTTAATTGACAACTACGTGTTAAAAAGTGAGCTTAAGACAGTATTTCTTATTTCTAACATATCGAGAAAAACAATTCTATTGTTTATTTCCTCTTCATGGGTAAACTTAATGAATGGAAATTTTGAATTCAGATTTTCCAGAAAATCCTTGGTTTGAGCTTTTACTAGTATCGAAGACACGAACAATATCGCTGTGTTAGGGTTAGATACTAACTCAAATACGTGGAAAATATGCCAAAGTGTTCTTAAGGTCAGCTTCAAATTTATCCATAAACAAATTAGCTATGAAAGAAGATAAGCGAAGTTACCCTTTCCCGTTCCTTCTGTTTGCTGGCTAAAGGTACCATTGATTTAGAAGAAAATCATGCAAAGTTTCGCCAAAGAAATGAAACTCAATCAATCTCATCATTGCCTTACCGGTGACCCTACAAGAATTCTTATAATTGTAAGTAAACCAAAGTGATATCAACAGGTAAGATAAAATAAGATAAAGTTTATTAATGCAATTTTACCATTACATCCATTATCAGAGTAGGAATGTTTACTTGTATACTATACAATAGTCAAAAAGAAAAATATACAGGCTGGCTCAGCACATTCGCGTCGGTTTATATACGAAAAGCGACGTAGTATTTTCAAAATATTTTGATTAGGAATTATATGGATTCGTAAGGAGCATATCTTAAAATTGGTACAGAGTGACCGAAAAAATTACACATCAATGTTATGAAAATTTAAATGGAACACTGTCTTACATATTTAAGCTAGATATTTTAAATAGGCTAGACATATATAGCACTAGACTTGACAATTAAATTAAAATAATGCTTAAAAATACATACAGGGTGAATAAAAACCTACTTTTCATTTTCTCTATCTCTTCTAGTTTCTTAATAATTTAGAATTTTCTATTTCAAATACCAATGCCTGGCCATTTTTTTTTTAAAGAAGGCTTGGAAGAAGCAGCGGTTATTATTTATCACAAACAAAAATCATTTGACAGTTTCACAACTTGTCAATAAGAGGGCAATCGTTGTATAAGGCTATTTAAAAACACATTTTAATTATTTACAATAAGATATTACTCTCGAGAATAGAGGATTGATATGATTTTAATAATTGTGGAGTGTAAAGAAAATTGCTTGCTAGCATCTAAGATTTGTGCTAAAAATATACTAACAGACGTCATCCGATACGCGTTCGTTAGAAAATTTGCTGTAATTTCAAAGTGTATCTTAGAAAAAGCAGAGCAATGGAGAGCGCGCCATATTCCTGGAACTTATAAGGGACAATTTACCAAATTCACAGACGGAAGTTTTTTTACTGATATTAGGGGGTTGTTATGTAATTTAGTTCCCCGGCAGTCTCCAGATCTTTGTGTAAAAGCAAGTCTATGGTATGACACCCCTAAGTCATCTCGGCTGCTTGTTGCATGGTGGTGGTGCTCACAATTTAAAGCAAATATTTTTTGTTTAACTCTTGGAATGCGATCTGCAACTTTCATTGTAACTTAGGTTGCATAAAATTTAAATTGCTTTCTTTTGCAGCACAAATACCCAAACTGCCTCCGTCGACACTCCCCAAAAGAGAATATTATATGACATGGAAACATAAGAAGTATACTATCATGGCTACCTCGTTGATGCTTGTGAGTTTGATCCTTTTCAGGGCATATAATAATCCCCGGGAACTCCTCATCAGACGACGTGCCACCGACTGTAAAAAATTTAATGGTATTTGTTTTTTCTAGGTTTACTTTTACAACGTCCTGCGTTTACCACAACTTTCTCGGACTCTTCGCGTAATATCCAAGAATTGTCGACGCGTATCAGCAACGAAGTGTCATTCCCGTATAGACACACCTCGCGCGCGCCGATGTTGGATGGAAGGTCGTTGACATATATCACGAAGAGCAAGGGCCCTAGAATGAACCCTTGAGGCACACCATACTTAACTTCTCCAAGAAGAGACTGTGTCTGGTTCCGCCCTGGCAGTTTCCTCTGATTGGGAAGTTTGTTTGGTCCTTCTACTTGGTTCTAAGTATATTTATGGCATTTTGCCAATGATATTTTCAAGTTTCTTGTTTTATTTCTGGCAGTAAAAGAAGATGCTATTGACGGTGTCTTTGTCTCCACAGAACAAACAACGATTCGAATCCTTCAGTTTAAAATTCTAGTTTATCCTCCTATGTGTTTTAAAAATCAATGTGTACATTTATAATTTCTTGGTTTACTGAGTTCTTTCTATCAGTGTGTCTAAATGACATTAAAAATTCGTTTCAGTAACACACCTATACAAAAAGAATCAACTTCCCCAAAAAATCAGTGACTATTAGAAAATGATGATGTAAGTATAATATTTAGAGAAAAATATCAACATAATCAATTAAAAGTTTGCAGCAAACATCGTCGAATTTAATAATACGAATCCGAGCACGCTATTACAAAAACGTTTCGAAAACTTTTTTATCCGCTTCTACGTAAGCCTCAATTTCCTTGATTATAAATATCGAGATCGTCGGCACTGGCACTGGTACTGTAAAACACGAAGGAAGAAAAGCTTTTGAAGTACGCTAACAACACAATCCTATACACAAAATATTTCGGAACTTCCATCAAACAAAATGTGACTCGAATGTGTAGGAAGGAGTGAGGTTCTAGTTTTGTACGGTACTATCGAGTTTACAGTTGAACCGAAGCGAAACTGCGATCGACGTGCTGTTACTAGATAGGAAAGAGCCAGTTAAAAGAACGATGTCGGAACCGTAGAAGTGTGGAAGGCGAAGAAAAGCGCATCCTTTAAAGCGGTCTGGCGTATGCTTTATTTTTTTAGTTTTGTGGAATTGCATGCAGGCTTCAAACGGCGAGGCACAATTTCCCGGTTGTTATTTATCTAATTAGATCTAGAGAAGAAGTATTTGTGCCACAAATTCTCCTGCACAAACATGCATATAATTTTAGGGAAGACAAAAGATGTATGAATTTATCTCCTTTGTCAATATGAAAATAGATAAGGAGTTGAAAGCAGATGTGTTAAACTAGTTTACGGGAAATTAAGTATACTTTTTTAAAGAATTAATGCATTTCCTGCTAATCACTGTAATTAAATTACAAGACAAATTTTATACTAAAAATTTTACCTCGTGTAAGATTTTAACCCCAAAAAAGCCCCGCCAGAGAAGGCCCTGGAGGGGTTTTAGTCGGAGTTGCGCCCGACACTTCCAGGACACAGCGAAACCGTGTCTTGGGGCCAAGCGGTTTTCCCTCACCAAAAAAAAAAAAAATACATCGTATTGTGACGATTAAAGATTTCCGCATTTGAAAAATAACAGTCATCAGACCAGATGACAAGTCTTCTAAAAAGATTCGTTGATTCCCATTTGCTATAGATTCCACTGGCAAAACGTTACACGGCGCTTGGCATCTCTTAAAATACAAATTTTGCAAAAATCATGATCATATCCATATTGATGGTGCCTCTGTTGTAGCAAATAAGTTAGAGAATCTGAATTTTATTCTCCTTTTCTTCAATAACAAAGAAATCTGAATGTGCAATTATGAAAAAAATCCCAAAGTTGATACTGCATAACTTTGTTAAATTTTAACAATTATAAAATCGTAACTTTAGGTTCACACGATGTCCAACTAAAACAGGCTGGTTCTAAAATAAATTTACTTAAATCGGCTTATTTTGGTCTAAGGACTATGTGATAGATTTTTGTAAAAACCTTTTTACAGACACCTTGTGGATTTTCCTACCTATTGATACTAGAAATTATTGTAGATGCTTAGAAAGGGATTTATAGCATAAAAGCAAGCGTGTTGAGATGTTTAGACGTATATTCTAAGGTAGTAGTGGAGTTTCTCATATCCTTCTCTATTTCTCCCTTAGCAGCGGATGACAAAATCTTCTTACCGTCGCGTAGTCGTTTCTATCCAAAAGATCCAACCTGAAATGCATACGCAACATCGTAGATTTCTTCTTTAAACAGCGTTGACAATATCGGACCACCAATGTGTAAACCGTAGCCTAAAGAGATTTCGTAGGATTTAGTCGGCTGCTGCACAAGACGGCGGTCACTAAATAAAATGAAAAAGCAAGTAGGGAAAATGGTAAAGTAATCAATGAAAGGTGTATAATGTAATCTAAATATTTCATAATACTCATGACATAAATGGCATAAACCAGAAAAATCAAACCAAAATATATAATCGTAGAAAACGCGTGTTCAAACAAGGGTACGATTTAATAGTCAACCCGAATTTCTCATTTAAATTATAAAGACCGAACAGAAATCAATATGCCGAACGCGAGCATATATAAAGGAAAAAGATAAAAAAAACGTAAAATGTTAAAAAAGAGATTCTTTCTGCGAATACTTTTAATTAATTCGTTGGGATTCGTTAACCTTAACAGATAAATTAATATGTACAGAAGGAATCTTCCGCTTTCACTTTGATAAATATTTTAACTTCTTTCGGATCCTCCACTTCTGTTTTCTCGGGATTAATTCCACGCCAATTCGAAACTGTAAATTTGTATTTTCGTATTGACATTAATCGCAATATCGACCCTAGGGCAACATTTCTTTAAAGGTTGCAGACGGGTTAGCATAATGAAAAAGGCCGTTGATTATACAGTGTACAGTGTACTTTGAAGATCGATATTTCGACAACGATTGGTGATGTTATTAGACACTATATTTATCCTACACGAGTACACCAGCAACAGGCAAATCAGATTTCGATAAAACTAGACAAACTGAAGTACTACCCATACAAAAACAATAGAATATTTTTATAAATGGTTACGCAATTAGGTCTTTTTTTAGTATTATTAATAATCATCTTCAGGTAAACTACAAACGAAATTTAGGGCAGCTTTCAAAGTCAAATTGCACCCACTAAAGTTGAAGTTGCACTGCAACAGAGAGTGTTCTTGAGTAACATTCCGTGGGGTGTATGAAATGACAGAGTTTTATCAGGATCTGCAATGTACATTTAATGATAATAATAATAATAACAATATATCTTTATTCCAATATGTATACAAAAACGGAATGAATAGAAAATAATGAATAAAAAAAAAACGTATTGAAATCCTGAGGGGTTTCAAGTTTAAAACCTGATGTTCAATTGCCCCCCCTAACAAATCAATACATTACAGCAGAAGTAAAAACCCATAAAAAAAACAGAAAAACAATAATGACCTAAAGCTATCGTGAACAAGAGTTTTGAATTTTTTGTATACGTTGCTTAGAAGCAACATCAAGACAAGGAAATATCAAAGGAATGCAACAATTGAACTGCGATAATACCAAGGCATCACATAATAATATTTTAGTTTTCTTATCAATAACCGATTTATGAGGATACAAAAGTCTTAAGGCAGAGTACGAGCGCTGGGCACATTTAGAAATGTAGGTTCTAAAGCGTAGTTGTGAATCCAAATACAGTCCAAGATTTTTAACTTCATCAACAACATGCAACACATCGTTATTAATCTTAACTTGAATAGCTTTTTTCAAATCATTTTTGCGACAACCAAATACTATTACAGACAATTTCTGGGAATTCAAAACGAAAAAATGATTTGTGGATGTTTCTAGCAACAATTGTAAATCTTCATTAATTAATAATACAGCAGTATCCAACTCATAAGGGAAAAAAAATAGTAGACCTGCGTATCATCTGCGTACATATCTACATGTTTTCAGTGATAGCATCATAGAAGAAGTATAAATTGCAAATAATAGAGGACCAAGAATAGAGCCGCACTTACATAAGCGAAATCCGACAATTTATCCTGTATTTTCACACGCTGAAACCTGTCTGACAAATATTGTTCAAAAAAATTAATAGAAGAGTCCTCAAGACCAATATACTTCAAGATTAATAAAAGCAGCCGATGATCTACGGTATCAAACGGTAATCCAAAAGTACCAAAATAATAATTTTTCCCTTATCCGTTTCTCATATAATATCATCAACTAAATTAGTCAAACCTGTAACACAACTATGATTAGACCGAAATCCGGATTGAAAAGTAGGCAAGATATTATTAATGCCTAAGTATGATTTCAACTGTCTTTCAACAACCCTCTCAAGTATTTTAGAAAAAGCAGCAAGAATGCTAATAGGACGCAAATCCTTATATTCCGCAACATTGCCAGTTTCTGGTATTAGTACAATTAATGCCGTTTTCCGACACCTTGGAAAGACACCCTCTAATAGACAAAAATTAATATGTGTGATAATTGGTACGATACACGGACAACACATTCTAATAAATTCAATACTAAACCCATCAATTCCACTAATGTTGGATGATATACTGCAAATAATGCCTGAGATTTCACTCTGATCGAGACTGATTTCGTGAGTTTCCATTGTAAGTAATATTATAACATACTATACATTATTTTGTAAGAAAATAAAAGCATCTTTTATCCGAGATATTTAAAAATTTAGAAAAATGCAGTATACAGAGATCGAGCATTCTGCAGCTAAAAAAAGTTGTATTGTTGTTATACCAAAGTAATCTTGTATAACTTTGTTGAAACATGAATTGGGCCGCTGTTAAAGATCTAACGGATTTTAAAGTATCTGAATTTTTACTAAATTGTTCGGCAAGAATTATAAACTAAATATTAGCAAGTTTCTTTATTTTTGTAATATCATGGTTAAACCTCGCTTTTATGGGGCTTATTAAACTAAAAAATTTAGTTATATTAAAAAAGAATCTGTGTTGTCAATCCTGATTAAATACAAATGAGAAAAACAATTGAATCAAGCGTTCGGGAATTAATATGAATATTTTTTTTAATTTCAACATCCTATATTTTCCCTAATATTTAATAGCACCCCGTTATATGTGATATAAACCCGTAGATTTACATTTTAACGCTGAAGCATATTTTGTAATAATTTTGTTAAATAACAATTCTGTTTGTTTTATATTTAGGTCACCATTGATCTATCGGTATTCAGTCTACCAAAAAGTAAACGAGACTATTTATATTAAAATATGATATTTTCCATAAAATACAATTTGAGGTTGAATTTTTAATGCTCTCGCCAAATACAAAAAATTGTCATGAAGAACGAATAATGAAAAACCCGATGGTATTTCAAATAATTAATTTACTTTTATTTTGTCTCTAAATTATTGTACAAAACGTTTTTGCTTTCGACAACGTAAATTTACATTGATTTTATGATTTATTAAAGCATTTAGCTATGAAATTTTTACCATATAGCTGTTATTTGGACTCTATAGGAAGAGAGATAGGCTCAATGATATGTAGTAATGTGGATGGGTTTTTATTACATGTTCATGAAAGCAATCGTGTAAAATTATTTAATATCTCAATGTAAATGAAACCCACAAAAATTATAGTGTGTGCGATACTCAGAAGTTCTTCGCCTAGCCTATAATACAAGTGCAACTGCTTTAGATATCTTCTTAGCTGCATTATTTAATTGTAGGTGCTGGAATCTACTACTGGAATCTGTATATATGCTTCAAATAAACATAGAGTTTTTATATTGGGATCGCAAAAGCTACGTGGCTACAAAAAACGTACAACCTAAATAACAATTAAGCTAATAGCTGTTTTGGATTATGAAAGTTACTAACTTATTATTTCTATTCCACTACTACCTGAAGCCACTCTTTACTTATACTGAATAGAATAGGACATAATAAGGTGCTTCGCCAATACCACGCAACACTTCGTTTTGATCTCTGAAAGGTAGCAACACTGGAATTACTGATAGTGTATCGCATTTTTTGGTCTACACTACGTTAACGTAAGTTTCATGACGGCTCAAATAGCACTTTGTTGTCCAAGAATAGCATTTGTATCCAACCAATAGAAATATATTTAAATGCAGCTGATAGTTTAATGGTTTGCACGCCTGGCTATCAGTCATGTGGTCGCGGGTTTAAATGCAATTCTAGTCATTTGCAGTAATCGGTATTTTTCCAAAGTCCTAATGATGTTTGCGAAAAATATTTGGCTCTGCGGGAATGCCTGATAGCCAAAAGAAAAAAGATCAGAGGTCAATCTATGTGCATGTAGAGATAATTGGCATCGTTTGCTTTCGAAAACTGCCAGTTCTCCATCTTACCTTATGGATGGCCTTTATTTTACTGCCAGCATAAGTTGCTACATTTATTGTTCTGGTTGTTGGCAAATCGACTGTTTACAAGGTCCTAGCTTGCTTCCTGCGAAACATCAAAGTGAATGAGTTGCATTCATTTCCCTGCTGCAAAAGGTGGTATACAGGGTATCTTATTAATTATGGAAAAAGTTTCAAGGTTGACCTGTGGCCTACCGTCGACCTACGTTGTTGTAGAAATAGCTCGATAATTTAGCATATCCTTTCGAATTTAATGATATTGCCGGCCTTGATTCCCTCCTTCTTTCACCTCATATTAATAATTATTCATAGGGCAGCTGGATAATTCTTGACCCAAAATATAACGGTTTAACCCAAACCGTTTTCATAAGCTATTCTTCCTAACCGTAATCCATGGTTTTAAAAAAAAAATATGGGAATAAGCAAGAATTGAAAAGAACAAATCAACACTGAGGATTCATCATTAAAACAATTGCGATTAGTTGGATCTGGATTATTGACAAAGGTGTAGTAGAGTAATATATTATACCTTCCGCATTCAATTTTCATTGAAAAGTTTAGATTAGATACTATTAATCAGGAAGAAGGTAGTTGAGTAATTTAACAATTTATTGTATATGAATAGCATGTCAAAATGTTTCTGAGAATTAAATTTATAGATAGATAGATAGAATTTTTTCATCCAAGCGACACAAAAAGTGTATAGGAGTGTATAGGTAATATACAAGGTTTAAAAGCATCAAATAAAGTCTGTTGCAATCATAGTAGTTTTTTTGTGAAAATTGCACATCCTAACGACTTTTCAATTGGTGACATGCATCAGAAAATCATCGAAGGCAACCTGCTCTTCAAAGGTCTTTGCAGTTATTATATTCGAACAGGCGACAATCTTATCATATAATTTTAAAATTCTTTACGGGAGAGTAAGATAAAATTTTAGTCGTACCAGTGAAGAATCGAAAGAATTTGCACAATTTATTACGAGTAAAACAAATATAAAATTCATTTTAGTAATAAAGCTATTTTCATATGTAGAGCAGTTTCTAGTTTGTGAAATTGGTCCTATTGAATTAATTGCTAATTTAAACGATCATGCACATTTGCGCTTTCTTTACCTTAAGCTTTTTAATAAGTTGAAATAGTTGCCATGAAACCAAAGAGAGGATATGTGATTTATCACTATTACGCAATTTTTAACCGACCAACTTGATAGGGCATAAGCAACTGGACGTTTTATATACCGACCTATCTAATGCTTTCGACACAATTGATCACTGATTACTGCTGCATAGATTAATTTCATTTGGAATGAGTCCTGCTTTCAGTCGCTTAATATCATCGTATGTAACTGATAGAACCAAGTATGTATACTTCAGTGGATTTAGGTCAGAAGAATATGCTTCCCGTTCGGGAGTTCCTCAAGGATATAACCTCGGTCCCCTACTTTTTGTTGCCTACATTATTGATCTCCTTAATACTCTTCACTGCTTAGTTTTAGCTTATGCGGATGATGTTAAAATTTATAGAGGTATTGATTCTGCAGAGGATCCTGAATTAATGATTTTTTCTACTTTTCAAGTACCTACAAAAGAAGTTGTTTATTCGCAGTATCAGTATCAGTATTAAAAGCAATCAGTCTGTGACTTTCAAACTGCTAAAATTTTAAAACTACAACTGTTGACAGCAATGAAATTTTACATACTTTACTATTTATTAAATATTATATTAATATGATGTTCACACATCATCACAATGAGTTTATTACAAGATAATTAGAGTACAACTCGTACATAATTTAATAATCCTATTTTTATTCTGAGAATAAACGCACAATAGAGGTAATTAGATATTTTCACTGAAGCAGGGGCGGAATTATTAAACCATATTAACACTTATTAAAAGGTTTTCCATCTCCATTCTACGGTTGCGTCGTTTTGTCCTAGCATTCTTCTGCTGTTAGTTTTAATGAAAGCACGTTCTCATCAGAGACGCTTTAATATGTAGCAGCATTCTAATTAACTCGCAACTTGAACTGCGCTTGTTTCAGTTCGTTATTAAGGTGGTGCGGTGCCAGCACGCACTTCAAACGATTGAACCACAAATAAATACAAATATTCGTTAGCGCGGTTCGTTGCTCGCTCCATGTTCGGCTCGTTTGGGAAAATCTGGTGCGGATAGGCAATTAATTAAATTATGGGACCCTCTATCGGAAAGTGGAGGCAATAAATGCCGTTGGCAGTTTTATACTGTACAAAATATAGAAACATTGTACCGTTAGCATTAAGCCTATTTCAAGTTGTCTGTATTTATACCAAGAAAATATAAAAATATAATATTTATAATTCACGTTGAAATGACCTTTTCAATGTAATGAGATTAATATTAGGTACCTATAGAAAATAATATATTGTCGAAGGAAATACAAGAAATAAAATCTCAGAATTTGCAAGAAGCAGTGCTGTCAGTATTGCCCCAGGAACTCACGTCACGTCTGTCGTTTTAAATTTAGCAAGCAGACAACGAAGTATAAAATAATTTAGGTATCAAACCAAACACATAAACTAATAATTTACAGAAATGGAAAACTAAAACAATTCAACCTTGTCAGCTCTTGCAATAAACCCGCTTCACATATGCAATACAACTCCAATTGGTTTTATTTGTGGTAAATCAACGGAATTGGTTATATTTCAATTTTTGGATAGTGTTGGGAATACAACAGATAAAGATCAAAGGGCAATAGGTACATACATATATTTCGAAATCCTTTGATGTTATTGATCACCTCTTGTTTAAAAAAACTTACGCTTTGGGAATGCGCGGAAACATACTGGAACTTGTTAAATCATACTTAAATTCAAGATCTCAAAAAGTCTCCATTACAACGATCACCAAGGAAAGACAAAGAATTTCAAACCTCCGCAAATACGATCCGTGGAGGTATTCCTCAAGGCACCGTACTAGACCTTATCCTATATACAGGCTGTCCCTGAAATAAGAGTACAACGTATTAAAAATGGGAAGCCCTAATTTTATTACACCTTTTATCTAAACTAATTTTTCCAAAATTCCCACGCATACGTGAGGAAAAAAATGGCAAAGATATTTATTAAATATCCGTCACGCCACTGGTATTTGAGACACTACACTTCTAACCAACGAAGGTAGGGCAGGCAACACGCGACGTATAACTACGCTCTGAGTCTCAGTCTGTCTGGATCCTTACGCATGAACACATCGGATATGGCTTTTACCACACGCGAGTTGTTCGATATGATTTATGTCTACGGCGAAGCAGGAGGAAGTTGTCGAAGAACTCTACGTATCTACCGGCAGCGATACCCCAATCGTAGAACCCCGTCTTACACGTGTATAAAGGATACCGTGTTTAGATTAAGAGAAACTGGTCGATTGCTACCAAATTACGAAGGTCGCGGACGTGAAAGACCACGTCGAATTTTACGAGCCGAAGAAGAATTGCTGGATATTGTGAACAGAAATGCAGGTGTAAGTACACGTGATGCTGCAGGGCAAGTGGGGGTGTCACGCAGTACGGCACACCGCATTTTTCGAAGAAACTTGTTACACCCGTATCACATTCAACGTGTGCAGGAACTTACTGAAAATGATGGTCCTCCGCGAATTCGATTTTGCACCTGGTGTCGTGAACGTCTAGCAGAAAATGTTAACTTTTCTGCAAACGTTTTGTTCACAGATGAATGCTGTTTTACCAGAAATGGTATTATGAACCTCCATAATACTCATCATTGGGCAGATGCTAATCCGCAAGTGACCCGACAACATCGGTTTCAGCATCGCTTTTCGGTCAACGTCTGGGCAGGTATTATAGGTGACTCTCTCCTAGGGCCGTATGTGCTGCCTCAGCGGCTCAATGCGGAAACTTATTTAAATTTCTTAGACAACGTTTTGCCGGACTTTCTGGACGATGTGCCGCTTGACATACGCAGAAGGATGTGGTTTATGCACGACGGAGCGCCAGCACATTTTTCCCGAAGGGTACGTGAGTTTTTAAATGTAACATATCCCAGATGGATTGGACGAGGAGGTCCCACTGCGTGGCCTCCTCGCAGTCCAGATTTAAATCCACTGGATTTTTTTTTGTGGGGTTACATGAAAACTCTTGTCTACAGTGCTGGTGATATCGAAACTGCAGAAGACCTACGTCAAAGAATTTTTAATGCAGCACAGCGCATTAGACAAGAAGCACCTTTTCAACGGGTTCGTGAGAACTATTTACGTCGTATAGATGCATGTTTGCTAGCTGAAGGAGGACACTTCGAACATTTTATTTAACACTTCTCCTGTTTCGCCGGTTTGCAAACCGGTTCTTTTCAGAACCAACAATTGATTATGAAAGAGAAAAAAAGAAATAGTTACGCACATTACCTTCGTCACATCAAATATCAACTTTTAACAATGATGTTTATTTCAGACAGCTGTCATTGATCAGATTACGCACAAGTGAATAGAGTTATTCATTAATAGATTCCACATTTTACTTTCAATATCTTCTTTGAAATTTGCTTTAAATTTCGCGTACGTAATAATATTGGAGTCGTTGACTCGTATCAGCTGCATACAATGATTATCTGTATATCACAGCTGTATTTACAAATGACCTTAAGATATAGTATAAACACAGATAGTGGATCCATGGGCGGCACATTCGTGACGTTTCAATGAGTTTTTAATTGTATATTCGATATTGCAATTGGCGTACGAATTTTTGGATACTTATTCAGTATAATTTGGGTTTCCCATTTTTAATATTTTGTACTCTTATTTCAGAGACACCCTGTATAATATGTGATATGGACCTAACTATAGCCCAGAATCCAGCGAGCACATCTTCCAGTTTGCTGATGGTACATCACATCCATAGAGGGTTTGGTAAATGCATCTAGACTTGTCACAAAACCCAACGAAGAAATATTTAAGTTGTGCGAACATAATGGTTTAGAATTGAACAGCTCAAAAATAAGACTAATGCTAATGCTAATGTATTTTAATAATAAATATCTCCACAGCACCTACGCCAACTTATATGGTATGTCAGTTCTTAGTGGTGACAATTTTAAATTCCTTGGAGAAACAATTGATGATGAATTGCACTGGGAATATCATACTCAAGGTCTTTAAATTCCTGTTGCCATGTTAAACTACGACAGTATGCTGTGATGTCAACTTTAACAACTTATTGCTATGCGAATGTCTTCTTCCGCTTAAGCTATTATTCAACCTTGCCCAGGCCAGGCTACCATTTCATACGCTAACAGTATTGGGGAGTGCAACGGCATCCCATAAGCAGCAACCAGAACAACGTAAAATTTTCTAAAAACTGGACAATTTTAAAGATATAATTTAGCTTGGAGTATACTGAAAACAAAATTAAGAAAAAGAAAACTTTATTATTAAAAAAAAATTAATATTGATTGATTTTGTTCATAAGTTTTACAGTTCTGACAAATCAAAGATCGAATAGAATGCTGCGTGCACAAAAATCTTCTGCCCATAAAGCACTGCTGTCTTGATTTTTGACCTCTTTTTTTTGGCTGCAGAGGTAGCAACGACCTTAAGTTTTTTCTGCAGGTACTTCTGGTACACCTTTTACTTGTTGTAGCTCGGACAAAACGCCTTTACTTCCAACTCGATTTTGGAAACTTTGACTTTCACACTTGATGCACATTGATTCCATCAATATCGACGATTGCCATAGGCCGTGTATTATTTATCCGTTGTGTTGTATATTGTTGTGCCATTTTGTCTCCTGCCTTTTGTTTTGTTATAGTTTAAAATGATGACATGGTTTGTAATTTTTGTTCTCTCCATTTACCTTATCGCCTGAGTGTTCACATGAAACTAATACTGCTGCCCTATTTTTCTTAGGAACGCACGAACGACACTAGGGTACGATTCTTTCTGAAGGGAAACATCTTAGTATTTGTGCTTATGGACGTAGTTCTTCTAGAAAGAATTGGTTATTACCTTTAACTGTACCACAGAAAAAAATTCCTAAAAAATTCTTTTTCCCCCCAATTTGTCTGCCAACTAAAGACTTGTGAAAAAATTATCAATTGTAGCATCGTAACCTAATTCAGTAATTCCAAAAACTTAGCTGTCCTTGACATTTTTCGGGCTTACCATTTACCTTACCTAGAAAATAGTTCACATATACCTCTGGCTGTGGTTAAACTCAAACGTTAATTACGAACACAAAAAAACAAAAAGGAAAACAAAATGAGCCAAATCGGTCGAACTGTTCAAGTTTCAAGTAATCCTCCGTCACACATTTGGCAACAGAGTCGGTTCCTCCAACAAGTTATAAGAGAAATGACTTAATATACTTCATTATTGTGTTATACGATGACGAATGCATAAAATAATTCAATATTTCATTTTCATATTTGAGAGTAAAATCAATTCAAAAATGGTTAAATTCAAATTATGTATGTCTTAAAGACGTCATAACTGTTTCAACTAATACAAAACTAGTGATTTTTGGGTACGTCCAGTGTTTATGTGCCATTAATATGATTATTTAATATTTGTGTTTATATTCATAGTTTATATTTGACATGAACTGTCACATTGTAATATATCGTCCAAGTATTAAGCATTAGATCGTATAAAACTGCAGAGGTAAGTTTTTTTGGTTTTCTGAGACCATTATTGTCTATAGGTTTTATTCAAATATGTCATTTTAAACAGACAGCGTGTATTAGATCCTGACTTTTAAATAACTATTGAGCAAAATTTGCTATCCGAAACCAAGCTGTACGTCTTGCACAATCCAATGTTTCTCCCTATTTTCGCTTGTATTGCTTTAAACTGGTAGGAAACATTTCTTCGACATTACTTAAAACAATATTACAGCAGCCAGACAGCAACAAAAGTATATGATGTGAATAAATTGTAAAAACACAATGTCACAATTAAAAGCTTTACACATTAACTGACAGCATGAATTAAAGATAGCTAAAGTTATACCACTATAAAAGAAAGGCAATATAAATGATCCTGAATGTTATAGGCCAATTTCTATTTTACCCATAATTTCTAAAGTGTTTGAAGAACTCTTAAAGAATAGATTACTGGATTATTTTATAAGTCATTGTTCTGCAAGGAACAATACGGATATTTACAAAATAAGTCAACGATATTTGCTATTTGTGAATTAATCGATACAGTTATCAGCAGTTTCGATGGGAAAGAAAAAGTGTTTGCAACAATGTTAGACTTATCTAAAGCATTTGACTGTGTGTTTCACAAAATCTTAATTGAAAAACTTGAATTTGACGGCATAAGAGGTGATTCTCTAAAAATGTTCCAATCTTACCTTAGCAACCGAAAGCAAATAGTGATGATTGACAATAAACGTTCAAAAGAACAATACATGGACTGTGGAGTACCACAAGGATCTAAATTAGGACCGATATTTTTCCTTATCTATGTCAATGATTTGTGCGCTAGTCTTCAGGTTTGCCAGGCGATTCTGTTTGCCGATGATACGACCTTGGTATTTAAAGCAAAAACAGCAGAGGATTTGGCGGAGTTGGAGTCGATGGGCAAGTTGGAGGCGGAAAAATGGTTTAGTGCTAATAAATTAAAATTAAATGAAAATAAAATCCAAAACATAATGTTTGAGACGCGACGGGTTCAGATAAGTTCGACAAAAATGTTGGGCGTGCATATCGACTCCAACTTAAGTTGGACCACTCGTATAAGTTACTTATGTAATAAATTAAACACAACCGTTTACCAGATCCGGAAGCGCAAGCAGGTCACCGACTCTCCAGTCACCGAACGTAAAATCGCTAATTTTTTAATAGCAGGAACAGTTATGACGTTTTCAAAAAATATACGTTTTTAAACTTGTTTTCTATAAAAATACTAATCTCACAAACAAGAAAACTATAAATCCATAGTTATTGAAACTTCATTCAACATCTTTCGAATAAAGACATAAAAAAATGGTTCCCAAACCTACTGATTTTTATTTATATAGATTAATATTATGTCAGGATTTATACGATAATCACAATCAGGAAAGGCGTAAACAATCAAATTAATTTTAATTGAACAGAACACACACATTGCCGCCTGCATAGTAACTAAATCTGTATGTAAGTACTTCAATTATTCGTGCAACTGAAATTTGTCATTGGATTAATCGAAATATAATACCATTGTGTATAATATTCATTATTATTAGTAATATTACTGTTAGTATTTGTATTCTGCGCTATAATACCCATCTAACAAAATAATCACTTACTCCGGTAAGGATTGCCAAAAATCCTTATCAGATTTAACTAACAATTTCCATCAAAAACTACCTAATATCATTGTGAGCCGATCGGCACAAATATGTGCAAAAAACAATACGTAGGTATTTCAATAAATCCTCATTTCGGTGCCGTGTTGTTTTGTTTCGCAACCTTTGTTCTCGAAAACAACCGCAGATGGTTGAATTTTAAATAATCTTTATGTGCCAAAAATGAAAAATGTTAATTGACTGCGTTACAGGCGGATGCCGGATTTTCATTATTAAAGTATTTTCCAGTTTTTATTTTCAGTCAGTTACGATTTATGGCCCCGCAATTTTTTACCATTCACCGTGGAGAGTTATTTCGACAAATGACGAATCAAACAAAACCGATCCCGCGCGGCTAAAAAAAACTATTGACGGAAAATTGGCGGTGATAAATTTCATATTTTGCTTTCTACAAAGAGTACTATGACCTTTCGATTTATCCTTTTAATGGGACATTTCGGTGGCTATTAGGAGCTACGTGGATGGAATCAACAAAACTGACTTCCACACGTTACCTGGGAACTGTAAAAAAATTCAATGGGTATTTTATTACTGCTATTGATGCCTCCCACAACGTAAATATTATTCATTATCCGTCAGTGGTGATTTCGATTTTTGCTGGTTTTATTTTTTCGTTAAACGAATATGTCGACAATGTATGTGGATTGAAAATGAATCGACTATATTATTTATTATTTTGATGAGTGCCAAATATTTTGCAAAAGTGATAAAAACCAATAATAATAATCTATAGCGTAATATATATGATTTAGCATTCAGGAATTTTTAATACTTCAAATTCGAAGGAAAGCAATAAAATGAAAAAGATTGGGAAGACATTAATTTAGTTTTTCTGGAGGTTCCCCTAAAGAATCGCCCGCCGCATGAATCTCTCCTTAAATTTATTTGTACCAAATAGTATCCGATATATGTACTTCTTAAATTTTACTATCAAAAGTGATTTTGTAACGAGATTCTTCTTCCCTCTCTTTACTACTTTACCTGCGTGCTTTCAATTACTTATTGTCTTTTAAAGCTTATTACTTTTGCGTTGACCCCTGTATGTCAAGAATCTCCTCGTGCGGAGATTAGTTGCGTGGCTACGCGACAGCGCTTGCTGCCTAATTGTCAAGCAGAAAGCCACGATCTCGTGGCGGTTTAAACGATGCTCCGTCTTATTCACGCCGTTACAATAATGTTTCAACACCAGAGTGATAGTTGTGAGTGTGAGAGCGGGGTATTCTAGGGTTCTGAATGAGGTGCGCAACAATTTAAACAGTGAAAGTATATTATAAGTCAAATATTTATTTCCGTAAAACAATTGTGAAAGGCATCGAATTAATACAGCGATAAAGAAAGGTGAGTGACAAAACATATGCATGTAAAGTGGTAAATAGATATAATAATATGTACAATCGTAAACAAATACACATTCGTGGGGCTTCGGAAACGGTTTTAAAATTTACACGCGAAATCTAATGACTTTAAATAAAATGAAACATAAAACATAAAATATAAAACATAAAATTCACTATGAATTAATCTCTGCGTGCATCGGAAAACTATGCCAACAGCCAGAGCTGAGAAAACTGGTAAAATGCTTACGTAACACCAGAAAAGCTAACCAGCGGACAGGCCAGGAATAACTGGAATGAGGAACTCGGCATATATCAGAAAGCTATGCCAACACAACAGCCAGAGCGCAGAAAACTGGTAAAATGCCTGCGTTACACCAGAAAAGCTGTGTCGGCACTAACGGACAGGCTGGGAATAATTAGAATGAGGAAGTCGGCGTGTATCAGAAAGCTATGCCAAAACAGCAGCCAGAGTTAGCTGGGAGAAACCTAGGAACTCAACTGAATACCTGTGCTAAGTGCGCGATTTATATACACTACAGCGATCCCTCACGCGGTCGTGATGGTGGGAGTAGAGCGTGCGTGAACAAACACCGTCTTCAGAGACGATACTCGCGTCGTGAACAAGAATAAATAAATAAAAAAACTTCCTGAAACAAAATAACATACGGTAATAACGTTACCGCCTATGGGAAAATCAATCAAAAGAAAAACAACTAATGATGAATTCACGGTAAACTCATAATTGACACTAAAATGAATGTTCTCAAAGAACGGGCACGTTACAATTTTACTTTTTCAACTAGGCAATTAATAGTTAGTTACATTACAATGCGGAAGTGTAGTAACTGTCAAGTGAGAAGAAATGCAGTGCGCGATACCGCACTAACGCGGTAAAATGAACCTACTATTACAAAAGTTATTTATTAACAAAATATCTAAGAATTCCCAGGGATATATGTTCTTAAAAAGGTGGGTTCACTTACTCTAATAAACAATAAAGTAAAGGGAACAAAACGGACAATTGAAAGTCATAAGACTTAAGTACAACACAGAAGCATTGATATGAAGTACAAGTGAGAGGCAAGAATTGAGAGAAAGGAATATACAGGGTGTACCGACGATCCCAAACCAGTCACAGGTGTAGACTAGTAGACTAGTCTGCCGAGTTGGGACCTAAGTGGTGCGTTCTGGGTGGCGCGCAGACTTTCTACTTTCTGCTGGTTTGGGGTGTAAGTGGTGCGTTGCAGGTGGAACGCGGACTTTCTGCTTCCTGCAGAGTTGGGGCGGTAAGCGGTCATCGAACGACTATTTAATACGCCGGGTGAATGGGTCTGAATATGCGATAAATGATGCGAACATTTACATTCCATACAGAAACAAATTTAAAGCTAATTTCGAGGAAATTAATTTGCAGATTTACTAATACAGGTACATAAATTACATCTTTTTCTATTTTTTTCTTAAAACTAGTATAGCTTCTTATATGATAATTTTGAAGGCTAGGGTATTTAAATAAGAAAATTCTAATCAATTTAAAATTAATGTATACAGAATTATTATAACTCAAGTAAAATTGATAAATAAATAATTTACGTAAATACCATAACAATATGTATCCAATTAAAATTTTCTAAATTTCCCTGCTTAACACAGCCCATTTAAACAACCAGAAATAAACTGAATAAATTATAAATAAGCATTTAATTAGAAATTATCAAAATATAAGGAAAATATGAAAAACATTTCAGGCAGGTTACCTTATATTTGTATAAACCGTCCTATGTAACCAAGATTTCTGAGAATCAAAGATACGAATCACACGCATACTATCAATCTGTAATGAGCATAACTTTGATATAACCAGTAAATTTGCTGAAATCTCATCCTTTTTTTATTTCTATGGATACAACTAAAGTGAAAAGCAAATAATTATTTTCTGAAAAGCTACAATTATTTGTAGCATGCCCTCAAACAATTTAAACAGGGTTCTTTTCAATGTAATTTAACTAATCGCAGGTGCTGTTGTACCCGCTATCGATTGTCCAAATTACATTTTGTCCACTTCAAAGAGTGCCGTCCTGTTTAACGTTGCGAAGTTTATTAATTATTTCGGGGTTTTATTCGTGCCCGCTTGCGTATTCAGTACCGCGAACAGCCGTACTGGACGTTATACTCTGGTGTTGGTTGATTCTCTGTCTTTTTTTTTTTTTTTTAACAGGCTGGCTAACCGTCGTCGTTGCCGCCACCCCCACGAAAATTCGGTTAGCCGGAAAACTGAACGTAATCAATTTGCGTCAATAATTATATTGTCACTTCTGAATTAGAAACTGCGCCGCACCGCAAAAACGGAAGTATGAAAATCGAATTCCGAGACCGTAATTGGTTTCCCTTCGCGCTGAAATATTAATATAATTTTCGCGCACCACCTACTCCACGAACATTCGTTCTCGATTAAATGCGAATTATTTATTTGTGACGGAATGTATATCGTGCTTGCGGGCGCTCCCCTTGATGGCGGATCTGGGATTTGGGGATTTTAGAGCGAGTAAAAATTAACTTGGAACAACATAAAATGGAGATTGTTGAGGTGTGCAGAATGTGTGATAACCCATAAATGTGTAAAATCTAAAGTTATATTTATGCGCATAAAAATAAATTAATTAAATTTGATGTTGTCCGCTAAATAAACTTTCATTACTTGCTATTTTTGAATTGTTATTTATAGGGCTACATAGTTAAATATTGATAATCTAATCAAAATCCGTATTGTTAAAACTTGCAAGCGTTGTTATATCTATCACTAAAAACTGCCCTAACTAACAATAAGCGGTAATGACTATTAATTAATCTGTATGAAGGTATAGACCCCAGTGACTTTTACCTAAAAATACTCCATTTTAAGTATCTGAAAAATTAATTAATATCACTAATTTATATTACCTTGTCTTTTAAAATCCTAAAACATTATGGAACGTATGTTTTATTAGTTTTTTCACAAAATACAGTATATTTTTACAACATATTTTACCTATTTTCAGGATATTTAATCCTTATTTTCATTCCACATATCTGATATAAAATTAAAACAGAACCTTAGCTAAAATTGGACTAGGATTTAAAAGCATGCTCTTCAAAATTCAACATAAATGAACCAAATTTAGTAAAATATTATCTACTGAAATTCAGCAGATTTAACTATAATTGTTAAATAAATAATAGCTACAGTAGGTGTATTTTCAGCTGGCGGATGCGCGATGGCAACGTGTTCTTGCTCTCTCAATGGAAAGAGATACACCTAAAGAAATATGGAGAAACGTTATAAATCGCAAGTGAGAAGAGAAGAGACTTTGTCATTTCTTGATATAAAAATGGCATGCACATTCTGCTTGTATTTAGCAACATTCTCCAACGAGAGCTTTCAGTCATCTTTTCTTAGTTTTCACTTCTTGGCAATTAATATTGAAATCAATGTCTTGTCTCTGAAGAAGCACCTCAAGAAATAGTTATCTATACTTCCAAGTAGTTACTAATTCCAACCTCAACCACACCAAATAGAGTAAAATTGGGGAATATGCCAACATAAATTCCAAAGGCTCACATCCTGACAATCAATCAACTCAGTCCCAATGTGAAGATAGCACCTGAGAGCTTAGATATACAGGCTGTCCCAACGATGCGAGGACGGAAGATTGCTCATGAACTAAGTTCTAAGTTTTCTAAGAATGAATGGTAAGACTATGTTCTTGGTTTTTCCGGCCATTAAATAATAATATATATACATAAAACTTAAGGAGTACAACATTGCGATTTATTTCAAACCTTTTTCTATTGCATATAGAATAAATTAATTATTGCAAAAATGACATCAAAATTGTAAAAACTTATCAAATAAACAAGATTGTAATTACAATTTTAATGTCAGTTTTGCAATGATTTATAATTTTTTATGTAAATATACTACTAAGTTATTTTATATGAACTATGAAACCCGAAGAATTGTGACTATTTAAATTGAATTTACTTGGTTTATATAAGTGTTTTTATTTTATATCTACTTAACAATGTAAAATTCTAACTAATAACTTACCTGATCGTTTTGATTTAATTAATGTAACCGTAACTATAGATATGACGGGGTATTCGTATTTGTCAAACTAGTGTTCGTCGTTGGGAATTTTTAATTCAGTCGTAACTGTTGCAACACATTTCTATTTGAGGTTGCCGGGTGAGTTTTGCCTTGGAAATGTAGAGTTTGTTGAAGAGAAATTGGAGAAGGATCTTCTTTTTTTATTTCCTGAGAGTATAGCATCTTTCCGAAACATTTTATCTAGAAATTTGTTTATTTTTTACTTTGAATGATAGTAGAACGTGTTTGGTGCAAAGACGATATGTATCCAGGTTTTTTTGTAGTTTGGAGCCGTCCTTGATTTAATCCTGGAGTTTTGAAGAGTAACTTTCGAGGTAACATTCCGGCTGTAAGTTTTCTACTGGCGTTTTGATATACTTCATGGGAGCTGAAATGGTTTATGTAACACGGAATTTATATTGGAGGAGTTGTTTGTACAAGCAGTAAGCGATCTTATCATCCTTTTGAACTTTTAACTTCGAAAATACCTACAAGATATTTCAAGGTTAGATGTTGTGATTAATTGACATTTTATATTGTGAAATTTAGTAATTTGTATGTTTGAGGTTGGTCATGATTTGAGTATTGGTGTACGTGTTTCTTATCAGTGTTTTTTATGTTCATTGAGTTGGCGCATTGACGTATGAAAGTTCATATAGTGGGATATTTGGTGAAAAATTTGAATTTCACTTATATTTATAAATCGACAGATTCAAGTTCTTTGTCTGAATTGAGATAGTAGAAATCTTTATAATAGTGGTTTTTATATAGTAAATGAACCTACTTACTTGGTATCTGTAGAAGGCTTATTTCTTTTGTTACGTTTTTGACCCTAACTCAAATAAATTGTATACCATTTATAAAACCGTTTTTATTTAATATAAGGTATAGAAGGTTACTGAATAATTTACATGAACCTTCATGACGTCAAGTAACCAGCGATCAGCATGGTAAAATTACCATGCAAATTTTATCAGTGTACCGTTAGAGACTAGAACAAATTTCTGTAATATTTTTAACCCTTGTAATGTGCCGACAATTAGGTAGATATGAAATAAAACTATGATGAAAATGCAGTTCATATTGACGTAAGCTCTTAAAATAAGTTTTTCAAATAGCAACAATGCATCCTAGTTCACTAATTGGAAGGTAAACTTTGTAAGGGCTGTGTGTAATTATCTCTGATACAGTACCACTGTACTATTAACACTATAATTGTAACATACATTCAGAATAAGTTTGTATAAAGCCAATGTCATCGCCAGAGAAGTGCCTTTGCGTTTAGACATGTCTAACCTCTGCACTATTTGCGTATGCGCGTGCGCATCACGTGATCCAAGACACGCTTTATTATTGTCACTTTTTGTCTTTGTCTTCTTACATTACAACCTTTAAATTTATAAAGCAATGCATGGAGAAAGAGAGCAAGGAATATTAAGTGATTTATTTTGGTATGTCCAATAATTACCCTTAGTGTATACTAGAATTGTAACGTGGTCTATTTTTTGCCTCTATCGGCTTGGTTAATTCTTAATGCCCTTTAATAGTTACAGATTTTGAGAACCCGTTATAGGTACAACAGCAATTCCTCCCTTGTTTCTATCTTTAAATAATAAAAGATGTAAATTGTGACTAGAGAAACAGTTCTTTATTGTGTAATGACTTGCAGCGACTGTGAACAAGTCTTATGAAATGAGAAAATAAATTTACTTACATGCAGTTAAAATTAAAGTAATTCTTATAAACCGCGGTTTGTAAAAGTTGTTACCTTAATGCATAACAATATTATCGTTTAGTAAGTTAATTAACTTGACATGCAGGGGTGCTTCAAATTTATATGTAAAAATAAAATTGACATGTTAAAATACGTATTTCAAAAAACAAAAATTACTCAATAATGTACTCCTACATACAGTTTGTAAAAGCTGTCAACATTACGATACAAAAACTGTAAATTTACATTACCGTCTGCATTAATACAAAAATTATTGATTTTTACATTTATAAATATGTATTTAGAACGTTACAATAACAGTCACAAATAGTACAGTATCAGGTTACCCGATTCGGTATAATTTCATGTTTTACTATACAAATTTCATACTAAAACTACTGTATTGCAACCACAATAAGAATTCTTTATTGTGACCGATTTCAATACACGAGTTTCCACGAACGGAACGATCTAAACGCTCATAATAGTCACCGTAATTGCTCGACTACCTACTTATTCTGCCTCTCCTTTTATGCACGCACCAGATGCATAACGGACTAAGTATGACTTTCCTTGAGGAAATAAAGATTGCCATGCAAAGAGCGCTCGCGCTTTCATGCGCCGCCAAGCAGAAACTAATTGTCTCCGTTTAAATTAGCACGCGAACTATTCGTGTTCGCACGCATTCCTTGCAAGTAATTTTATTTCGTCCGCAATCAAAAGCGGTTGCTTATCGATTTTTAAATTTATAGCCGCGAGCACAAAGCTTCGAGTCTCATATGCGTTTTAGAAATCCACTGGGCATGAAATTAACATAAAATGCTAGAAATTTCCTCCGCCTGATATGCGAACAATTTTTCATCGTTACGTGAGAAGCGTTAAAGTTTAAGTGTTTAGCATGTGTTTTGATTTTCAGTAGCTGGATAATTACCCGATAATTATTCATCATTAATAGAAACAATAGAGACGCGCAAGGTCAAATTTCATGAGAAGGGATCGTACCCCAGCATTATGTGCCTGTGGAGCACTGCATGACTGCTATCAATTCCCATCTCCTGTTTCCCTCGCTTTCTGTATTCCTATCCGATTCTCTCTCTTCCTTCAACGTTCTATCTCTGTTGCTTCAAACCAGGTCGATGGCGATGTAGCCCCGCTAACGCTAATTATAAAATTAATTAGCTTTCTGGGAGGTATAAGTAAATACCGTTCCCAACTTTCGCTTTTTATTTTTCGAAAAAAAGGGCTGTATGGCTACTATTTGTTATGTTAAATTAATTACATTTAAGCTTTGTTTCATTCATTCATTGGTTAATTATAAAAACAATTTTTCAGTCCCCCGATCGGTTAATGTTCGTGACCAAACAATGCCGCAGCCTACTACCCGTTGAATGCCGAACACAATGCGCGTAAACGGAACACGACAGAAGCTTATTATGCGCCGGGTCACGATTGCACGTTAAATTCAATACAGCGAGTTTCCTTTCAGCATTTCTCCAATAATAGAAACTGTGTTCATGATTAACCATAGGTATACATTTTGGTGGAGGTGCTGGACAAGCATGACAATACAAAGAATAGTTCTACGATTAATGAGGTTGAGGAAGATAAACGTAGTGTGAGTTTCGTGCATTTGAACACTACGTGTTATTATGTGACGTTATATAATAACAAACTATCATTATTTAAAAGAAAAATATAAAGTAATCGTATATTACATATCGAAGCGGAAAGTGGTTCATTACCATCCAGTGATTAGAAAGTTCACCGAAACGCGAATGCATAAGTTTTTGGAAAATTCTAAGGACACTGACTACAAAACCATTGCATAACGAATGCTAAAGAAAAGAAGAAAAGATTTCATAAAAAAAAAAGAGTAAACCCATATTTATCTACAAATATAAGAAACAATATTTTTAGTTGTAAGAAATTACAATATATTTATTTCATTGTTATAATTTATTCTTATTATGCAAAAATACTATACATGATGAGAGGTTGCGGAAATCATTTTTAGAATTTGTGATCTTTACAACAAATGTAGCTGGTGACAATTGTTGTAAAAGTTATGTTATTTCTTTCGAATGCTGGAAGCGTAATGTTAAAAACAGGGCACTAAGTTAAGAAACGTTTTCTTAATATGTTACACTTACCATGCGTAGTGCATGGAATACATCGCATTGCAGAACTCATTGGTGAACAATTTCCCGATGTTAATTCTTTAGTTAACTCATTTAAAAAGATTTTGCTAAAAGCAGCAACCAGGGTAAGAGTTATATAAAGAAATGTGTCCAAATATACCTTTGCCACCAGAACCTGTACAAACAACACAACTTTGATATTTTAAAACCTTTTGTTTTAACATTAAAACAAGATGCTGTAACAGTACAAGCAATCATTTTAAACGAAAATTTGGTTAAACCATTATAATTTATTAATAAACATTTTCCTATTGTAACGAAAACAAAGTTTTTAGAAACAAAAGAATTACCATTTGAAACATTAGAATCTCAACTTAACCATTTAAAAAGTATCGAGTGGGGAAAAGATACAAAACAAAATTACTACGGTATTGGGAAGAAATGCAGACTATATACTACTAAAATAATTTTACTGCACAAAATTAAAATTCATGTTTAAAATATAAGGATTTAGTTGCATATTTCTGGTATTATCTGATTATCAATATTGCTTGAGAAGAGAGGCGATACGCTGTTTTGATTTAATTTGCTTGATAGAAGATTCTCATGGTTTAATGAATTGTTTTGTCTACTAGGGTCCTTTCTTGTAGCATCGCTTATCAGATCAAAACTAATATGATATTGTTTCATCGACTTAATGTTTTGTTAAGACTTTATTTCTTTTTGACACGGCAACGATCGAATCATCGCGAAACGTACACATCCAACATACGGCGGTAAGCGCTATAAAAAGTAAGTAATCAACCCAACGGACAAGACGACGCTTTAATCAAATACAAACAAATGAACAATCGTCGAGGGAATTTCATTTCAAATCAAAGCCAACGCCAAAATGTAGAGTAAACAAAGGAAAGGCTGCTCTATAATTACCACCGTTCCGTTTGTATTCCGTGTAGTATCGGTAAAAAATAAAATACACCAGCATTCACCGTTCGCATACCTGTATTGCTCACCCGACAAACAAAAAGATAAATAAACAGAATCGCGGAGATAAATGCGACACCGACTTCCGTATAGCAGGTCATATATGAACTATAGGTATTTTGCTTTCGCCTCTCTTTGTCTGTTCCTCTTTTTCTGATTGTGCAGTAGCAATGACAGCAAGAATTGTATTCAGTGGAAACACTGCCTTTCTCGAAAATTCCCGTATGACTATTTATTCAATGAAAAAAGTGACAGGCTATAATTTTAAGCATTTCGATGCACATTATCACAAAACTATATTGTAGTAGGTGCATGTGTCAACAGCGTTTCTTATAAATTTAAACTTAAACTTTTCCCAACAAATTTTTACTTGAACAAGATTTATTACAACGATTATTAAGTCGGACACAGGTTGATTTGGTCGACATGCAAAACCCAAGTTGATCATGGCTTTAAGTTTATCTTAGTCTTGGTAAAATTAAAGAAATGCCGCTGCTTTATACATATTTACTGTCATTTTGAATTAATGTATTCTCAATATTCTTTATTTTAATTTATGTACAGTGACATAATTTAATTAAATTGTTCAATTGGTATTATCCAGTGATGGGTGGAGACTGTGGCTTGAAAACTATAACAAAAATCCAAAAGAAAAAATGAAAAAATCCCTTACCTCAAAAATTTTTGTGTGATTTTTGTTACAATTGGTATTAGTTTGGATTTTAATTGTTTTCACTTGTATTTATTTGTAATTTTGATTCGTAGCTTGAAAAAGACGCTGGTTATACATTGAAACGTTGCAACAATGACCTAAGTTAAATGAAACCACAAAAATTTTTGTGGTAAGGGATTTTTTCATTTTTTCTTTTGGATTTTTGTTACAATTGGTGTTAGTTTGGACTTTAATTGTTTTCACTGGTATTTATTTGTAATTTTGATTCGTAGCTTGGAAAAGACGTTGGTTATACCACAGATACGTGTTATACATTGAAACGTTGCAACAATGACCTAAGTTAAATAAAATAACTATCTCAATTTGGTCATTTATTTAATTTTATCAATTTATCAATCAGAACGCCTAATTTTTATTGATTTATCATAGGTAGTCTATCAAGACTACTTGGCAAAATGTTTCCTTTTACGAGCTCTAAAAGCTAAAACTGCTGAAGAAGTTTAATATTACTTACACGATATGTTTACTACCTGCGAAACGCGAAACACCATGAATTCTTCAATCAGATTATGAAAGCGAATTTGCCAATACAATAATTGAGGATTTAACATAGCACAAAATAGCCAGAGCCAAGGCGCTGTTGAGAGAGCAAATCAAGATAAAAATCTTGCACTTCATACCAAGTGTAGAATATCCCCTTACAAGACAATGTTTGGAATTGAACCTAGAGTCAGTTCATCTTTAGAGAACACCTCCTCAGGTCGAAAACAGGAACAAAAGGAGAGCAACTATTAAGATTTGTTTAAACCTATTAATTCAAAATTTTTCGAATTTTGTATAGAATGTTGAGCTGCAACAAAGCATATTATGTTCTAAATTTATAGTTTCCTTTTTTCAAAATCTACTTAAGTCTATCTATTTTGAGTGTATTGTCCTTGTGGAAATTAATGTCAGATATCACAAATTTCAAATATTGTGTTTCTAGAAAGTCATTAAAATATTACATATGTTGTTTCTAAAATAAGAAATTCACATAGCAAAAATTCCTCTTCAAGTGTTAGGTTTTAATTTATTAAAATATTAAAGTATGTTGTGCAACATACAAAATACCACCCATCGATACAGAGCCGAACAAACAGAAACAAAAATACGATTAAGTCTTAGTAAGTAGTATCCTGAATATCAATTAACAGCCCAGTAGTTTATCACGACCAAGAGTCTTTTGGTGCCGAGCAACACCGCTTTTCCAGTTAGCGGTCCATCCGTGGTGCCATCAGAAACGAGTCAATGAATTCTAATTAGCAGGGCGTTATGATATATGGCGAAATGGTGCAGCCGGAAGTCGAATTCCCTATCTCTTTACTTATTCCATTTCTTAGCGGGACGATTAAGTGGGTGTTCCGGGAAGCTGGAGAGATTTACGCAAACAACGCTTTTTCGTCGACGTTGGTCGTTACCATGGCAACGGTATCGGCGACACGACGCGCAGAAAAGAAATCCACTTAACTGACGTGTCCTTAATAATTATCGACAAACGTTCGTTTGCTTTAGTGGTAGTACTAAGAACTATCGACAACCTATTTTATCGACAGCAACAAAATAATATTTTCTAGAATAAATGTAAGTTGCACCGGCACTCTAAAGAATAAAACTTCTGGCCACCATAGAAAGGATTAGATCCCACCCAAACCTCGCTGTGTATGCAAACACATAGAGAAAAAAAATTCTCACAATCAGATTCTTGCCTACATTCTAAAAACTAAATAACTTAATCTGCGATGCGTTACCATAATATGTATAATATTTTGAACAAACAAAATACTCATGGCATACCTAAACTATTTGTGTCATAATCTATATTTATATCACTGATTTTCAAATATATACTGTGCGCATTTCCTTTTGAAAAATAATGTGTCCAGGGAAGTGTAAAGAGGGGGAGGTCATTATACGACTTGAAAATATGGTAGGAGGAGCTCCTTTCATAACGAGCAGTTCTATTTTTTGTATTTTTGTATGTGTCTTCGAAATTGTATTTTATTGTACAGATAGAAAGATTTTTTGCTATTACTTATTTTATGAAAAAATACCGAAGATTGTATTCTCCTACGATTCATCATAGACAACCAGTGAGGCGCTTCGAACTTATAGGACACAGAATCAAATTTCGTTATACCAAAAATCAATCTAATGCAACAATAGGTGATGGCGTCTAAGGCCAAATGATAAATTGGAGCACAGTAATTATGACAATGGGTAAAAAAGGATAAAATCTATATTGGTGATGTTTTCAAGGTTTTATATCGACCCCAGTAAGCGTCATGCTAAAGATAGAAAGATTATTTAAACAACAATTTTCGAATATGTTACATTTGATATGTTATGCGCACACACTAGGCTGCCGAGAATTTTCTGGATGTAAATTCCTTAAAAATTTAGTTAAAAAAATTATTCAAAGCGCCATTGTAATGAGAATCCCTATACAACGAAGTAGTACTTCCAGAGTCTGTCACTACACAGTGGAGCACTTCGTTATAGGCTGCATTCGTTTATTATGCAACAGTTTGAAATAGTTTATTTCTAAATTAAACGATAATGCTGTTGCAGAAAGGATTTGCGGTTACAATTACAATGTATTGAGACCAGTTTTAGAGAAATACCAGATACCATAACAATGTTAAAGACTAGCGGTTTAAAATTGTCAACCGCTCTCGAAAAATCTGATGTTCGAAAAACAAATTTGAAAAGCGTAAAGTAGTTACCATAAGGTCAGTTGCAAGACAAAATTAATGCCATTATGACAAGAAATCCACATTTTTAAATATTACAACAAATATCGAAAAAGTGAATTTTCTGACACTCTAGTGCAATTTTCTACCCTGGTTCCCTATTATACATCTGCACCAATACTAGTGGCGCTGTGGAAAGATCCTCCTTAAGTGTTAAATATGTGTTAACATCGCAATAAAACTAATTTAGGTAAATAGAAATAGAAAAATACTTTATTTCTATTCTATTTGAGGTTGCCGGATGAGTTTTGCCCTGGAAATGTGGAGTTTGTTGAAAAGAAATGGGAGAAGGGTCTTCTTTTAAAAATACTTTATTTCTTTGCGTCGAACGACAATCAGTGCTAGGTCTGGGTGTTGCTTTTGCGCACTTTACGTATTATTTTCGAATATGTTCGACCATAGTGTGTGTCGACAGCACAACACTGATTTGGCTCTTTCTCCATAGATCGTGTTAATGACCTTGCCGCGTGTTTCTGGCGAGAATTAAGTTTCGCAGCTACTTAAACAGTTTTGCGCCGCTCTGTGGTCGATTTAGTGGCGCAAAAACACCACTTAATTAATTGTATACTTGCTTACATTATTCGAACTAGACATCAGTTATAATTATGATAATGGTAGAAACTAAAAGTGATTGTTTATTCAACTACTTTATATTGCTTTAGCTTGCGAATATAATTCCCTACTTTCTATTAACGATTTTCTCTGCACAACAAGAATGTTAATTTTGATTTCAAATAGAATTTTTCAATTATTCCCTCCTACTCCCTCTTCCTTCAAAATGCATATCTCATACTTTTCACGATCGTACGCAACACGAACCCGACCATTGTTTGCAGTTATTTTCCATTGAACGTTGCGCACTTAAAACACAGACCTGTCACCGGGGGCCATCGCAGTTTCTACTATAAATAATACCGCTGTATTTCCGCCGGAGGTTTATTCACTGAACTAAAATTAGTCGTGCAGCACTCTCGTCTGCCTGGAACAACAGAATTAAGTCCAGGGGAATATATTGCTATGATATTGAAATTATGCCAAGAATTGAATACCATAAAATTTTTATTTAAATACTAAATTAAATTTTATTAATTGTATAGAATGTTTTATATTATTATAATGTTGTATAGTATTTGTGTAAAAATCTAGTACTCACTTTGTAGTAGAGTTATAATATAACTATAGGGATGCGGCTGTAGATTTATTTCTTTCAAGCTGGTGATTGTATGTCGCGTTTGCGTTCCCATAACATTTTACTATCACCGTTAAAATATGGATGCTGGTGTACGGTTTCCTTAATCGGACTGGTAATTGTATGTCGAAGGAGGCGCGGGTGAGGGGTGCGTTACCATTTCACTTAATCGTCATAATGTATTAATCGGGGTTGTTAAGGGGTTTTCTATGGCATTGTTGGTTGTTGATAAAATAAAAGGAGGAACTGTCTTCTTCTTATTATTATGTCCCTTAGGAAGCGCACATCTAAACTCTTGATTCCCCAATAGGTGATGGTAGATAAAGCTTCAAATGCGATAGCGATAAAAGAGGGTTTGCACACGAAGTAACGCTGATGACGCCTGGTAAGCAAAAACTTGAATCCCTTTCTGGTAGCTATTGCCCTTTCATTGTTGTCGCTGGTATGGTGATTCCAACACTGGATCGTGAGCGCGGGGCTCATGCTCTAGTGTTAGCGTCACAGGTGGTGATTTTAAGAAATCAAAAAATGCGGTTTTAAAAAAATAAACTACTTTAATATTGAAGCAGTACAACTATCTTTGGATGTTCATGAAATCGAACGACGTAGATTGTTGTCTGTGAGACAAATGCAAATTTTGCTTCTTTGTTCAATAGCGGTACTTAAGAAAAGCAGCAGGAACAATATTTCGGGTCGTATAATAAACAGTAGAGTAGCTATAAATGTTGCTAACCCATTTATGGCGTCAAAATAGTTGAATTCGAGTTTAATTACAGCAGGCCGTCAATACGGTAACTTGACACTGTCGTAACTTTACGTTATTTAGTAAATTAAAAAGAAATGCTAAAAAACGATCGATTTCATTTTAAACACTGTTTGTGTGCCATTTGTTTTTTTTCCCAGCAGAAATAATTCCATTTTTTTCTTTTCGATGACGATGAGGTCGCAAAGTACAAAGCTTATTTCTGACAGAAATAATTTTAAAACCTAGAACGAACATATATACACTCCGCCAAAAAAGTATCGCATAAACTAAAAAAGGGCATTTATGAACCAAGATATTTTTATACGTTCACAAAAAGTTTGCCTCGTGTATGTGAACTATAAAAACACTAACAAAATAATGGAACTTAGCGTTTTTACTTTTTTTTTTTTCTAAAAGAACACATTTAGAAAAATGCATATGTGTAAGGTTTGTTCAGTTGTTTATTGAAAGTCTTCCTATACGGACAAATTTTAAAGTGCGAAGTCAGAGTTCTGTACCAACGCTTTTAAAACTAAAATGAGCAATTTAACTTCAGAACAAGTGGCTGCTATAGTTGCTTTAATCGAAGATGAACGATCTCAAGCATACGTTGCTAATTTGATGAACATCAATCAGTCAAGTGTTTCTAGAGCCGTAGCCAGATATAGGGAAACAGGCATTTACAGTAGAAGACCTGTACCAGGTCGTCCAAGATATTCTACTCGCCAAGATGACCGCTATTTACTACTACAAGCATTACGTCGAAGACATGTAACTGCGAGACAATTGCAGAACGACTTGGCTAGAGTCAGAAATACTCGTGTGAGTACTCAAACTATTCGGAATAGGTTACGACAGAGTGGATTAAGAGCTAGAGTAGCTGTAACAGCCCCTCGTCTCACTAGGAACCACCGAGTGGCTCGCTTAAGGTTTGCCAGAGAACATGTAAATTGGAACATTAATGACTGGCCCAATATACTCTTCACAGATGAGTCAAGATTTGGTCTTTACACCTCAGATAGGCGTATCTCAGTGTACAGACGAGACGGTGAGCGCTATTCGCAGTGTAATATCAGACCTAGACCTAATTTCGCTGGTGGCTCTATTATGGTTTGGGGAGGCATCTGTTTAACAGGTCGTACAGAGTTAGTACCAGTAGACAGAGGCACACTGACTGCCCACAGGTATATAACGGACATTTTAGAAGAACATGTAGTACCATATGCGCCAATTATAGGAAACGAATTCATGTTAATGCACGATAATGCACGACCGCATGTTGCAATAATCGTCCAGGAATACCTTAACGATGTTGGTATTCCAGTTTTAGATTGGCCTGCGGTAAGTCCGGACATGAACCCTATCGAGCACGTGTGGGACCTCCTTCACAGACGGATACGAACCCAAAATGTTGCCCCAGCGGACCTGCATGGACTAGCAAATGCTCTCCGTGACGAGTGGGAGAATTTGGATCAGGCTTATATACGGAGGTTAATCGAATCTCTGCCAAACCGTATGCGAGCGGTCATAAGAGCCAGAGGTGGCAATACTCAGTATTAAAATCTACTGTTATGACATTTTTCTTTCCAAAATTATCATTTCTTGTTTTAATAAAAATCTCAAGTATGAGTTCTTGTTTTTATTTGGCCTGTATTTTATTTAAACAATCATAGAAATTATATCTTAGAGCGCATTAAAGTATATTTACAACTTTATGCTACAAACAAAGATTATGCGATACTTTTATGATTCAAAACTAAATTATGCGATACTTTTTTGGCGGAGTGTATATAACACTTCTTAAAACTTTTTTGAACTTATTATCCGTACATCCTGAGTTCCAGATTCGAGCAATTCAACTGCCTAACTCCGTTACATGCACAGGCGTCTCGGTAACAAAGCTAATATTATTTTTTTTCTTTTGAACTCACTTCGTGTAGGGTCATCATGCGTCCCAAACCAGAATAAAAACTTACGAGATTAATTGATCTTAATGTTGTACTTTTATGGACAAAACCAATAGAGCATCTTTGATAAAAAGGCAATAAAAGCATAGCTATTAATGATTGACGATAAAATGGAGCTAGAGAGGCAATAGCGAAACATTTTAAAATATTTAGGCATGTAGCTGCAGAATTTAGTGAATAGCTTAGTAATTTTTATGCACTAATCGTAAATTTTCTTGGTGAATTTTTACATCAAAGTAATTTTACTCGCACATGTAAAATACCTGTACGGTTTCAGGGTAATATAATTGCCCCAAAACCGTACAGGAATTTTACCAAATCTTCGTTAGAGTGTACCATTGTTTATATATAAGCCACAATTTTTCTACAACCTTTAATTAAGTTTAGGAACTTTCTTATTACTGGCTTCTATAATATGCATGTATGCAAATTCCTTAAAAATGAAAAAAAAAATACAATATGTCTCTCGATTGAATTACAAAGGGAAAGAAAGATTAATATTTTATTTATCACTCTTAATAATAAGTTTCACATGTCTTTAAACCATGAGACCCAGTATTACTACCAGCGAGTAGCTACTGCGTGCGAAGAAAAACGTGTTTTAGAACTTAGATAAAAACATTAAGCTAAAAACAAAATATATTTATTTAAATAAAGTAGGAAAGGTTACAGAAAAAAAGAAAAAGATATTGAACAAAAAACATTTATTTAAATAAAGTAGAGAAGGCTACAAAGAAAAAACGAAAAAGACATTGAAACGATAACACAAGGCTTCTTTCAATTAAAGCACCGCCTTTATTGGAACACAGCGCAATTGGAATTCTGAACTCTTTATAGCTTTTGCGTATTTCTGAAGTTCGTAAGTTAATGACTGTATTACTGCCTGTATTGTGTGCTTTAAATGTTCCACGTTGTATTGCAGTTGTTTACCATAAACAAGTTGCTTAAGCTTTCACGACAGATAAAAATTTAAAATTGACAGATCTGGACTGCGGGGTACCCATGAATTAAGACTATTCTTCTCTATCAATTCTGCTCCAAACTGGAAAGCTATCCAGTCTGGTACAGTTATGGAATTATGAACTGGACAGTCATCATGTTGGAAATATGCAGAGTTTCCAAAAATCAGTGATAGTTCGTTAAATTTATCACTAAAAAAATAGTCAAATAAGTATCTCGATTTAAATGTTGACAAAACAATAAGTCCAATTATACCGTGGTTGCATATTTGCCGTCCCGCCGGCTTCCTAAGATCTGTTTTTGAGACATTTCAAATTGTGTTAGACTAGGGGCCTCGTTAGCTCAATTGGTAGTGTCGCGCGCCCGGCAAGCGGGAGGTGCCCGGTTCAAATCCGACACGAGGTAAAAAAAAATTTTTAACATAGAAAATTTCCTCATATTAAAAATTATAGTTAAAGCAGAAAAGCATTTATTTAATTATACCGCGGTAAGTGTGCAGTTACAATGACATTTTTAAAATATTAACTTCGGTTAGGAGGAATTCAATGTAGATTTATTTCACTCCAATACCTGCAGTGCAGTGAAACCACAGTGCAATTTTGTGGAAAACGTAGATTCGTCCGAAAACACTATCAATTTGTAGAAGTTTAATTTCCATTCCACAAACAAAAAATCAGACATTTAGCCTCATCACCTATTTCCAGAGTTTGTCTAAACTTCGGTTTAAAAGCCATAATTTTGTTATCTTTAAAGATTCCTAGCAAGAGGGATTTACTAATTTCTAGCTGTAATGCTTTTCTCCTGTGAGATGTTCGTAGACTTTTTTCAATATATCGATTGCAATGTTAAAAAAGTCGTTTTCGTTGTATTCTTTTTTTCTCTCATGAGAAATATGGACCACAAAAATCGTTCTTAAAATTTTGCTATTACTGCACGGTAGTTATTGAATAAAATAGATTCGATGCTGCAATATTAACACTGCTGCTCTGCTAATATTACTATTGTTCCAAAAAAAGCTACGCAATAATGTAACTCTTTGAAAACTATCTAAACTGCCTGTCGTCAAGGCTTTGCCTATTCAGGTTGTATTGCTGAATTTAGCACTTAACGTTTTTACCTAAAGTTTCTTTTTTTGAGAAACCAAAAATTATTTTCTTTCCTGTTTGTAACTCAATCGGGCGACACATTGTATATATGCGAACTGCATGCCACAATGCGAATGGCCTTGAGCACAAACTAAATAATTATTAAGAAGACTGTTGTTACTGGCAAATTTCTCGCAAGCGGCATTATTTTAGTAAGTTTCTCTCTAAAACACTGTACATATTATTTCCGCGCCCGCACAAAAACTCCTTTTGATCTCGGGTGTTTGTAGAAATTCTCTTATGCGTTAGATTCGTCTATACCCACATACGTTATTTTTGAATAGTGGCTGGGATGGTAGTCGGCGAGCAGCTTTTTGCGTTTTATTTTCTGTTTAAAAGCTTCTTTAATTAGAACGGCCAGAGTTTTCGACTATGACAAAAAATATTAGCTCCATACGCTGCTCCCGCCGTCGCGTCGGTTGTTAATTAAAATATTCTAGGAGAGTGTAAAATTTTATTTCAGGGCTTTTTCATATTTTTTTTTTTTAAAGAGGAGTATTATTCTCTTTGTATATACAGAAGCGAAGAGAAGAACTGCTCTAATTAAATCATGGTCACTATCAACTCAGCAGAAAAGAATCTTTCTTCTTCAGTGTATTGAATTTAAATTTATATTTTAATCTTGTACTGCTTACAATACATTACCAGTATATTAAATAAGAAAATGGAAATATAAATTTGCGACCTTTAGGAGCAAGTAGCAAAAAAGAAACCTATATAAAAGTCGTTCTTTCATGAAAATCTGCTTAAAGAAGTTTTGAAGCATCTCTGTTCGGTTTAGAAATACAGACAGACTTATGGCGAAAATTCAATCACTTGTAGTATTACTACTGACAATATATAACTGATATAAATGTTTGATTTTCGTTCTTAACCAATAATTTTTAATAAATATAACAATTCGAATTTTTAATATAGAAATATAATTAATTGTTATTTAATAATGAATTACCATGAGTTTTGAGCCTTGAAAAAGATGGGAAAAATCATAAAAACCCATCGAAACGTCGGATAAGCAGTTAATGTTTTATTAAATTAATACACGGTACAAACATCAAGAATTGTTTTATTTCCAGATATAAATAACATTAAATTTAATTTTGACGTGTTACAGCCCAAATCAATGAATCTAAAACTAATTCTACCAGTTTTGTATCAGTTTCCTATGCAGTTGATGGTATTTATTGTACTCTATCGTCCATGGACGAAAGTAATGGTAAAGTAATGGAAGTGATGCTTTGAGCGTACAATTCATAGTTCAATTCGATAAAGTGGTGCTTTCTATCTTCGAATGAGTGTAGCAAGAGTGTATTTTCGGATGTGGTAGCCGAAGAAAAATACTTTTAACTAAACTTACTTTTAAATCAAATTGTTTATGATTAAGTTATATATTACTATACTCCACCCTCCTTAAATATGCCCGTATTAACAATTTTAGTTTACTTTTTGATTAATATGGGTGTAAAGAATAGTTATAAATATCATATAAAATGTACTTTTACTTTCCGAAATTAAAATAAATTAAACATGTTTTAATATCCATATGCATCTCCTTTGGATTTGTAAAATTGAAAGCAAAGAAAGAACATTAGATCGACGTCAATAGATGGTCCTGAATCTCGACGATGTGTCTAGAAACAAAACCGTTGCTTCACTAGAGGAGGTCGCTAGATGTTAACCCCAGTTTTGATCCCGGCTTTGTCAGTTGAAGACCCCTTGGAGTACTTTTGTAAAATATTAGCTATAGATGGCCAAGCGTTTATTTTTTTTACTATTTGTTAAAGTTTACAGTGGTTGGTAGTCTCGCTTAAATACACTTGAATACGAGGTAGGTTTACGAGATTCTAGTTGAGTAGTACAAAAATTCAGTGTTAGTATGCGGAAGGACCATGGTTCAAATCACGACGGAGTCGAAGCTGTCTTTTTTTTCATTTAATTTTTTTATGTAATGGTTTTAAGCTAAATATTAATTTATGATATTTAAACACATTTTATTAATTGTGTATGGTAATCATCGGATTACGGTTAATTCCTTAGGTTAAAATAAACAATAAGGGATGATACAGATGTTGTCTTCCAAAGTGGAGAGCAATCATTGGATCATTTATGTGTGATCTTCATAGATAGCATGTTTTGTGAAAATCATTTTAATAATAATATTTTGTATTAATATTTACTTTGGGGGAAATGCTTGTATAGTGTTATTATTAATTTTAATGAATAAATTAATCGTTATTCTATTACCATTCAATGCTATTAACTGAAATGCTTTTATTTCTGATTAATTTATTTTCTGACAAACCTAATATTATGGGCACTCTGTGTAAATTGAACGTTCTAATATTTAACTTGAAACGATTATAATAATTGAAAACAATAAAAAAGAAAGATGGACACCGTCGGGATTTGAACCGCTGTTCTTCCACATACTAACACTAAGCTTTACCAATACGCCACTAGAAGTTTGTAACCCTATCTCGTATCCGAGTGTATTTAAGCGAGACTATCAACAACTGCAAACTTTAGAAAATCGTAAAAAATAAAAGCCTGGCAATCTATGGTTAACATTTTGCAAAAGTATTCCAAGGGGTCCCCACTACCAACTGAGAAAGTCATGATCAAAACTAGCACCTCCTTTTGTTAGATTCTTGCATATATCTTATTTAGTATCCCCGAAGCCGTGCGTGAAAACTACTCTAGAATTAGTGTTCCATCAAAACGTTTGCTATCATAAGTAATCGGATGTGGGTTAATAGATAATTCAATTCAAATTGAGGTAAAAATTATATAAAATATTGTAGGTTTCATCGTAAGATATGGTATTTGGAAATATTAATTGAAATTCTGAACCTTAACAAAGAAAAAACCGTTACTAAATTTGCAATTAACTCTGATAGATACAGGTCCTTCTTAGTCGGTGGTCTGAGGAAGAATAACCAGTGCTTTGTTTGAAAAATGACACTAGTGATGTGGTAGATATATAACATACCTTTACTGCACTAATATTTCAACACATTTAATCATCAAGGCACTTCGGTATTCCTTTTATAGTACCAGCAGTAGTGAAACAGTATTTAAGAGTAATTCTAAAAATACATATAGATAATTGCATTATTTCTTAATTATCTGTTTATTTTTAAACTCTGTTACATTACATTCCATTAATAACCATTCTATATATTAGACAGACTTTTAGCAAATATTTTGTTTGTACAATAACACAAAATTACGGAAAAAAGGCTGTTTACCGAACAAGCAAAATTGATATACCTAAAATGAAAGGGAAACAGTACCATTTTTATGCCTCCGAAACAACACATGCAATAACCTATTAAATTCGTATATTGATTTTTGCAACAAAGCCTCCCAATTCGAGCCATGCACATTTAACGGGGGCAGCGTATCTTTATTATATAAATATTGACAGTAAGCAAACGTCAAAGCGAAATAATATTGTTAAAATTGAATTCGCGATATATCTACGCGCGCTTGTGCTCGTACACGAACGCAATTTACCGTCGATTGTTACTTTATGTTTAATTAAAGTACACAAATTGAATCATGTTTCGGATTTGCCTTATTGCATAATTGAATAGAGCCGTCGTTCGTTGCGCCATGACGGAGGGGTGTACGTGATTAAGTAAGGTATATTTAATTGCATATTCTAGGCAGAGCATACCGCGGTCAAACTTACTCCGAATAACTACGGCTAACTAAGAGTTTTGCATAAACCCATTTGCTGGTACACTGAAGAGCTACTCTTATTAGGAAAATGCGACGTATGAATGTATATAGCTATGTATGAGGATGTTGCTCCTTTCCCGTCTTACAAAATCCAGATAACTAGTTTCGAAGCTGTGTTATTATGTTGATTTCACGTTCGCTGCATAAGTTTAATATAACGTGTTTGTATGTTGTAGTACAACAGCATGTCTTTATTAGCATATATGTATGTATTTACATTTGCAGACTAATATTTATTCTGTTTACCAAAAAAGAAATCTATGCTAATGCTCATTAGCAATAAACCTATGAATGGAAGTGTGTGGAAAACATAGTCGGCCATAACTTCATAAAAGGACATTTTTTTCAGCGATTATAACACTAAACACAGTTATTTTTTAAAATAAATACTCTACAGCAGTTTTTTCTTTTTTTGAATTTCGAAATTATAATCATAATGCTCTCATGAGAGATGACGCTAGATTAAGGAACAATAAAAGAAATCAGGATATCAGTAAAGCAGTACCCAAGCAGCATAATTAAAGTACGTAGGACTAAATAAGATGTTCAAAAAGTTCTCCATAATAATTAATTCATAAGATACACCTTCCTAAAACTGCATTTTTTACTTTTCTGATTGAACATTAAGCGAAAGCTTCAAGCGCGGCTTCTTTAAAGCCATCTACCATCTGATGCGACTTTCGATACACCCTGTCTTCCATAATATACAGGATTTTCCACGGTAGCCGTTCGTTAGAAGTTTCCGAGGTTAGAAAAAACCTGGAACTCTGAATTTTTTGAATCCGGGGCTATTCAAGATTCTCTTTCATTTTAAAATATTTTCAGGGTCTTACCACTTCCGGTTATACCGGAACTTTTTCAACTTTGAAGATTTTGTAATTGGTCATACAGTTTTGGCCACCTTGTATGCGACAAATCAATTGTCAATGTGGATTTCGAAAGTGTCATTCTTGTGCTTCCATCTAACCTAGAAGTGTTTATTTCCAGTCGAAAATGGGCAAAAGATACTGTGTTGCAAATAACGCTACATCTTTCAAAATTTTCAAAAAAAATCAAGATATCTAAGTAGCAGTTGAAAATAGGTATAGGGAAACCTATTAGAACTCATCATAAAATTTTCTCAGGAATTTAAAAATGAAATAATATACAGGGTGATCCATTTAAAATAAGAACGTTTATTGCGACTTCCGGCATAACCGGAAGTGGTAAGACCCTGAAAATATTTTAAAATGAAAGAGGATCTTGAATAGCCCGGGATTCCAAAAATTCAGAGTTCCAGGTTTTTTCTAACCTCGGAAACTTCTAACAAACGGCTACCGTGGAAAACCCTGTATATTAATGATTTAAGTCATGAATTCAGTTGTCCAACTTGTTGTTCGTTGATGATTTGAAGTTATGTCACAATCAACACCTCTTTTGACTGCGATTATTACCAGCGCCAACTTGATATCTTTAAATCTTCAATGTGAACAAGTGCAAAGTTGTCACATTACACTCATAAGACTCTTCCAATAAACCTCCCACATGCAGATAGTTTCTGGTCTTCTTGCATATGCTAGCAATTATATTTCTTAATTTACTATTTATTCCTCTTTTTCTAAAGCTATTTCATATCATATACCGTTATTCTCTTTTAATGTCTGTCAAAGCCATCAGGTATAAGTTTATATTATTGATGTTTTGCTAATATATTATACTGTACGCCTTTTCTTTCCTAACACCGTACTGTAACTCTTTGAGTTGTGCTTCAGTTAGGTATATGTGTGTAGATATTGTATTGTTACGATCAGGTGTGCGTGGCGTGCAGACGCAATGTGTGCTCCACCTGATGCAACTTAGTAAAAAAAGCGGTACACACGAGTATGACGCTTGGAGTCGCTGTAATGATTAATAACAAAAAGAAAGATCCAAAACGTAACGATAACTTTATTGTAATAATAAAAAAAAAAGAAAAAAAAAGAAAAGCTGGCCACGTGGTTGCTGACTTCTGGTGTTAAGATTAATGTAAAAAGAACAGCACGTGGTTGCTGTATTCTGATATTAAAATTAAGGCAAAAAGAAGGAATAGCACGTGGTAGCCGAATTCCTGAGATTAATTTAAAAGTGACGCAATTAATCCGTTTCTATAAGTGAATAGTAAATGACTTCTAGTGAGAGCAAAGTTACTGGCAATTACAAGTTAAAAGTATAAATAGCAACAGTAATGAAATAAAATAAAGGAAAGCGATAGATACGTTTTAAATAGGATTACTTAGCTGTAGCTTGAAGTTGAGTTCGAAGTTTTTGTGTATGCTGGAGGGCAGCACGTGGTTTCTGTGTTTCGAGTTAAAAAAAGGTCGTTGCGACGGCAAAATTAACTGAAGAGAACAGAGATTACTTAGCTGTAGCTTGAAAGAAGGGGGCTTCGAAGCTGAAATGGACAGCACGTGGTTTCTGTGTTTTCGAGTCAAAACGAGTCCGTCACAACGGCAAATTAACTGAACTGGAACAGAGAGCGCGCGTAGCGTGCAAAGCCCTTATAAAGGCTCGGTAAGTAGGTACAAAAAAAAAGGATGAACCAATAGCAACGTCCAGTGATGCACAAAGGATCATAAAAGACGAAGCGTCTAAGAGGTTTGCGCGTAAATGAATGAATTTAAAATAAGCGAATTTAAATTTCGTGGCGCGTAAGTTAAATATTTCCGCGCGAAAAGGAACCGCTAAGTGACGTAACGGTTTTTCTAAAGTCGTAATTGCAATTGCCAGATTAAAAGTAAAGAGAATAAATTTAAAATTGTCTTCAAAATAACGTTTATATCGCTGATGTTGTCTATGATTAAAAAAGCGAAATGAATTATTGAAATCAAAGTCATTTTCGATTCAATCAAAGTGTAACAATATTATACATGTTTTTATTACTTACCGGGCTTTCAATGTCCAATTTATGCAGTACTTAAATTATACTCAATATTTCGCTTCACAGTTCACCGATTTCGGCATGATGTATGTACAATCCGGAATACACAAAACGTATTGTGGCAAATATGTACGTTAGCATATGCATCCGCATGTTGTACGTACGCATTTACGCATATATCTATTATAAAAGTAGGTATATCCGGTTTACCATATCCGGAATTCGCAAAGCGGAAAGCACGAATACAACTAATGACTATGAACAGGAGCGGGCGAATAGAGGTAGACGGCTCTGCGGGCATCAAACTCATTAATACAGCAGTGATTACGTGATAGATTTATTTTTACGTATATAGGCTAATAGGGAAATATTAAGGGTAACGGAGCGAACGGCGGCGATGCAATAGTCGGACGCTGCAGCGTGTACGGAAGGTATTTTATTGGAAATATTTACCGCGCTGGAACGAGGCGACGCGACGGGTAAATTTAATTAATGTATTCGCACGGAAATTTGCCAAAATGACGATGTACACGGCTTCACTAATGCGATATTCTGATAAACGTTCCAGCAAATATAAGCAACGCGGCCAATTAATACCGATTATAATGAAACTAATTGGAGGCGACAAAAAGACACGATGAATGCAGTCAAAATGTCAAATGTTATTTTAAAACTTCTATAAAGAGTTCATTTTATGAAACATTAGTAGAACAATGTGAAAGAATAGCGAAACACGACACACTAATAATAGTAGGAGATTTCAATGGAAAAATAGGACAAGAAGAATACTGGGAGAATGTAGCTGGAAAAGAAACAATACATGAGATAACAAACAATAACGGAGCGAGATTATGCAATATGGCAGCAGAAATGGACTTAATGATAGCAAGCACAAAGTTCAAACACAAAAGGGAGCACAAGATAACGTGGACATTCCCCGAACAACTAAGAGGCAACCAAATTGATCATGTATTAATAACAAAAAAAAGAGAAAAGATGATTCATGATGTCAGATCATTTAGAGGAACGAGTGTAGATACAGACCATCTTCTAGTAATTGCAAAAGTAAAATTAAGGGTAGTAAACGATAAAAAGATGAAAATAACTAAAAAGAAATGGAATATACATAATTTAAAAGAGAAGAAAGTTTAAGAAATTACCAGAGGGAAATAGAAAAAATGTTAGAAAAACAGAAGATACACGAAGACATAGAAGAGGAATGGGGTTTTGGGAAGAAAAACGAAGGAAGTTAAAAATGAGTGGTTTGACAAAGAATGTGAAGCAATAATTGAAGCAAAAAGGACAGCAAGAATAAAGTGGATAAAAACAAGAAAAGAAGAAGATTACAAAATATATAGCCAGATAAGGAAAGAATGTACAAAACTGATAAAAGTCAAGAAACAAAAATGGATAAATGAAATAATGCAGGAAATAGAAGCAGATAATAAGAATAATAGTAAGCTCTACCAGCGTATAAGAAAGCAGAAGAGAAGAAAGAATACAATGGTTAACATAGGCAAGAAGGAGTGGGAAGAATATATGAAACACATATCGAAAATAGAAGATGAAGATACTAATGAAGAAATTATGGAGGAGAACATAAGAACAGAAGAAGTAGAAGAGCCATCAATAAATGAATTTTATGAAGTAATAAATGGCCTGAAGAATGGAAAAGCAGCAGGGCCTGATGAAATTTGCAATGAAATGATAAAGAGCGCAGGAGAAGAAATGAGGGAAAGACTATACAGACTGATGTTGCAAATATGGAGGACAGAATCAATGCCGGCAGAATGGAAAATAGGATATGTAGTGCCCATACCAAAGAAAGGAGATCTAACAAACTGTCAAAACTACAGAAGAATAACGTTACTGAACACAGCGTACAAAATATTAACATCAATAATTTTAAGAAGATTAAAAACATATTCAGAAAGCAGTATAGGAGAACACCAGAATGGATTTAGGAAAGAAAAGTCAACAATAGACGCTATACATCTATTAACCCAAGTGATAGAAAAATGCTATGAAAATGACATCGAGTTGCATGTATTGTTTATAGATTTCAGAGAAGCTTTTGATAGTTTAAAAAGAAACATGATAGTTAAAGATGCAAGAGCACTGGGAATACCTGAAAAACTGGTAAGATTGATACAAATGACGATAGAAGAATCAAAAGCAGCAGTACTTACATATGAAGGGATAACACAGGAGGTAGAAATTACAAGAGGTGTGAGACAAGGTGATGGGCTGTCAGCGACCCTGTTTAATATAGCGATAGAAGGAGCAATAAAAGGGAGTAAGGCCACGGGAAATATAATAACAAAATCCGTTCAAATAATAGCATATGCAGATGACATCGCGGTGATATCGAGGAGTAAGAAAAACCTAGAAGAGACGACAGCAAAACTATTATATGAAGCAAGCAAAAGAGGACTGCAGATTAACCAGCAAAAGACAAAATACATGAAAATAAGTAGAGCAGAGAGAGAAGATATACATTTAAAGATCAAAATAGGAGAGCATGAATATGAAGAAGTGAAATCATTCAAATATCTCGGAGTCATTATAAACAACAGAAATGAGAAAAGTATGGAAATTATGCATAGAATACAATCCGGATACAATGCGTATTACAAATATAGAGATATCATGAAAAATAGAATTATAAGCAAGAGGACGAAACTAAGTGTATATAAAACTGTAATAAGACCAGTAGTAGTGTACGCAGCTGAAGCAATGTGTCTAACGAATAAGGAAGAAGAACAGTTAAAAGTGTTTGAACGAAAAATAATTAGAAAAAATTTTGGGCCCAAGAAAGAGGACGACGAAAACTACAGAAGACTGATGAACTTTGAAATAGAGAATATTCTAGAGGAAGAAAATATAGTGAGAACAATAAAATCAAAACGAATAAGGTGGCATGGACACGTAAACAGAAAGAGTAAAGGAACAATAATACGAAAGATAATGGAGTGGAAACCCAAGGATTCCAGGCCCAGGGGAAGACCAAAAAGTAGATGGGAGGATCAAGTAGTGAGTGATATAAAAAAGATGGGTGTAAACGGATGGAGAGGCAGGATGAAGGACCGGAAGGAATGGAAAAAAGTCGCGGATGAAGCAAAGAAGCATAGCAGCCTATAGATAATAAGAAGAATGAAAGGCGGAGTGACCCACCGCTTTAATACCGAAGGGGTTTCAAGAGCTTTTAGCGGTTTCAGTTCCGAAAGGAACGTATAACCTAATATATATATATATATATAGATGTTGGTTCTAGAAAAACGAGCGGAAAACCTCAATAAACGAGACGACTCTCAACGACTCCCGACCATCTGGAGAACGGCGCTATCACATCATCGTGAAACATCAACGACTCTGCAAGAACAGAATACAGCGGCAAAGAAAAATACCGGTTCAACTCCGACCATCCCAGTCCCAGTCATGACGGCGGACAACGTAGCACTACCACCGAGCGTGCCAGTTACTCGAAGCCGCGCCCGGATTGGTCGAGCGCCTCGACCAATCACGGACGCGGAACAGAGTATAAAAGAGAGCGCCCGAGCAGCAAGCGACAGCACTACCGTACCAGACCCGATACGAAGAAGCTCCAGAAGAAGATGAATGCGATTTCATCGAAACGTCGAGATAACCGTCCTTTTAAGGACAAAACATCAACGCGGGATACCCGAGAACCAACATCTACATTCTACACCCGCGAAAACATCCGTATTTGCATATATATATATATATATATATATATATATATATATATATATATATATATATAAAGAGTTCAAACATATTTTGTCGAATTGCCAGGAATAGAAACTATAGTTTTGTAGATGCTAATATCGTCTAATAAATCGATATTTTAAGATAACAAGAAGGAGGTTGCTGAAAAAATCGCTATTTTTTGTGTAAGATTGGAAGTTAAAAACTTAAAAGGAAATGAAAATATCGGGACAACCGATATTCCTATATGTATAAGGTCGTTTTATCATACTTTGGAAATGTAAAGTTGACCGATTTTAATGGCTAAAAATAATACAGAGAACTTCAAATCACTCGCCCGCTAAGGTTTTCTAGATATCTATTACAGCTAAATTAATGCAACAAAAATTCTAATAACAAAACATCATCTGAGGATTCACTTAAGAATATTTTTATATTTTTATTTTTCGTATCTGGTGCATGGGCTTCGGCTTGAGAATTATATCTTGGCACTTCTAGCATAGACATATATTGATGCATTGTACCACTTCCACTAAAATTTTGCCGAACCTGGAGATTCTCTAATTTCCGGTAGGAATTTCTTACGTGCTAAACTCGCAATGACCCGAGTCTTATACGACTTTACTTCCTATCCGAGAAGAAGGCATGTTCTGAATTTTATCCATGATCAAAAGTCAACCACTTTGGCCTGAGATTCAACCAACATCTATCGAGTGAATAGCAAACATTCAAGCTATTCAATCACCGACTAACATCTATAACCTCAATTTACCATCCCCACCTATTTTTTGTCGAATCTGGAGGTAGAGGGATTTATGACGTGCGAAACATCGCATTAACACAGGACAAACTAAAAACTAAATCGTCTTGGCTAGGAATCGAACATAGTGAAAAGTAAACGTGCAAACCATTCAACTAGCCTCAGGGTTCCAATTGCTAGTAGCTTCTTTTTTTTAATTGAAATGATGTTTTTCTTTCAAGATATCCAACTTGACAAAAAATGCATGTAAAATTTGATAATAATGTTATCAGTATTTCACACCTGGAATTTCCCTTGAGATGAAGTTTACTTATCAATTTCTTTTCGAACATTACTTTAGTTGCAACAGTTTGCGGGAAAAACTTAATGGAGGAGTGATCTCAAACACCTTTACCTTCGTAGCTATACAGAATTAATCAAACACTCTTATTACTTTTGTTGCTAAATTAAAGTTGCCGCATTTTCAAATTCTCAATAGAACGATACGAACATCTCATATAATTATTATTCTCTTTGAAACCAATCTGGCTAGATATCCTGGCCAATGTTATTTTCTTGTAGTATAAGTTTTTATAATAGAAGTTTAGAGGAAGTTTATTACACCTAATTGCATCATTTAAATTTCTACACTAACAAAAACGCTCCTCAAGTGGACTGTAAACTTTGAATTAAAAAAAAATACTAATATATTATAGGCTCATATTGTAATATAATTCTAAATAGCTGGTATCAGTTTAATTTATACATAGTCGATCATATACATATATCTAGACCTGTAAAACATATTGGAGACGACTAACTACCAATACCTAATATAGGTACCTTACTCATCCGGGATGTGAGAAACAGCTTCCCTCGTAAAAAAGTGTGTTGCGGACTTATTCCAAGGACCAGCATGTGACATTGGCATAGCACCTATGGTAGTTAAACAGTAACCTGGAGCAACAATGGAACACTTATCCTGAAGCATTCAAAGGAGTGCATTTCATCTAATCATGTCAAAGCGAATTACTTACACCTGACAGCCAAAGTGTCAAAGTAATTGTTTCTCTTTTTACAAGTCATTGTCGACTTGTAATGTATATATACATATATAATCCACGCTTTGTCTACTTATAGGTTTAAGGCTGCTGTTGGTCAACTGCTGTACAAACTTGGACCATTCTTTCTTGTTTTTCGTCATTATCTCTGCTTCATTCCAGGTCACTCCTCTCTTATTTTAAACGTTGGCTATTTCTTTGTTCAATGCCTTCTTAGGCCTACCTTGTTTTTTGCGTTTCAGTGTTTTCGTCTACCATATGATATTTTACTTGTCTCTTCTCTATCATCCGCCCTAAATGATAGAACCATTTGAGCTGATTTCGTTTAATTATTGTTACGGTTTTTTTTTCTTCACCTACCTTGTGTTGTACTCGGCCAGTCTTTTCGACAAGCTTTCATATCTTTATTTTTCCTTTTCTTTCTGCCTACTAACTTCAGAGATGCCTCTATGTTTTGTTTCTCCTCATCGGGTATCGTTATCGTTTCATTTTGGTTCTTTCAATTTGTGCTTTCTTCTCTCTTGCTTGCTAGAATTTGAGAATCTTCAGTTCATCACCTTCAGATTTTGTATTGTTTCACTTAATTTCGGTCCTTGTTTCTGTTTTATTTCATTTTAGTAAATCATTCTCTATGTTTTGACAGTTGTTCAGTTTTTAAGGTTAGTTCTGTCTGTATCACATTCATCTGTTTATAGATTTCTAGGCATCGATTTTCTATTGATTGCTTTCTGTTAGATCTTCATATTTTGTGTTCACATCTTTTCGACGTTAGATGGCACCTCTTGTCCGTTGTCAGTTTTCGATTTTAATTTCCTATTTTCCGATTGGTTGTGTGACGTATTCTCCCGTTTGGTTTCCTGTTTCCGGCATCATCATCTTCGTTTTTTGATCTTGAAAAATGGTGTAGACGTGTTCTCAAGAGTAAATTCTTCCTGTTTTTGGAATTTCGGATATTTTCTCACATATGTGGATTTAAATGGAAGTTTACCGAAAATAATCATCGGCCGTATCTTCGCTTATGTTTGGTGTGGAATTGATGTGATTATCACGGCTGATGGATTCGATTAATTCGAGATAATTTGAGAACCCACGCGTCTGCAACGCCATTTTGAAATTTTCTTCGCTACATTGGAAAAGCCCGTTACTACCGAGGTTTTATCGTCGCATTATTTTTGGAGTTTTGGAATTTCAACTTCGTTTTACGTGAGGATCCGAATACCCACGCTTGGCTGAGATTTTCTGCGGCTTTCTTTGTTCCTGCACCGCCCTTGGGGAATTCAACGGACCTCCCGCTTCCGTTTTCTTACTGAGTCGAGCCCGTGTCATGATTCAATCGGATAGGACATCACATCCAAGCCCCGTAACAACCGTTTGAGGGACACAAGCTAAGTTGCACGTTATATTTTTCTTTATTACTAAAGTCTATCTGCGAATAAAACGTTCTTTCTTAAATAACTACCCCGATCAATTAGCTTCTTTTTTTTATGTTTTAGTCAACAATTCTAGAAATTTCGTAAGTTATAGATCGGAGGGTATAATTGAAACAGTGTATCAGATTAGCATTTTAATATATATTATAACATCAACCGATTAATTATCGGCATGTGATATACAGGGTGAACTATTCACCGCTGGCACATTTAATTCAAATTTTTAACTTTGTTTCAATCAATTATTTTTCTGTAACTCTAAAACTTTTCAAAATTTAATTTTAATTCATAGGATAAGTTTTCCTTTATAATATTTTGATGTATAAACTGATTGCGTTGGCCATAGCGTTCGGTGTTGGAGTCCTATCGTAGGGCTATTTGTCATAACTTTTTCTGTATTTAAAATTGCATATTTTTTTTACATTCAATATTTACTTGCAATAAACGTTTAAACGAGTTACTTTTAAATCCGTCTTTGTGTTTTTTTGTATTGACTTGCAAACTGCTTTACCCCTTGGTACTCTTTAACACCTTGGATTCCTGCTTATCTAGGGGGCATGACAGGGTAAGTAAACCTAAGCAGGTGGCGCCGAAATTTTTGTTCCATCTTGGGTTTGTTCGTTCAACCCACTCCCTCGCCGACGAGCCGGCTGGCACCCTGCATGATTGTCAAATATCAACCCACTGAGTCTAAGGTTTGTAAAGTGGTAGCGCAACAACTTTTTGGTCTTCTTTTTGATTTCACTCGGTCACTTTCGGTGCCGAAAATTTTAGGTAACATTATATCTGTTATTGCGTCCCGTCGTTTCTTATTTTATCCATTCTGGTTATTGCTTTCACTTTTCTTAAGTATCTCATGTTTGTCTTTTTTACCTATTTGTTAATACCAACGATTCGCAATCAGTATTGGGCGGAATATTGTTTTGTATACTGAGATGTTTGTTCTTCTACCTATTTCTCTCTTCCTAATAAAGGTGTTTCCTAAGGCACGACTTATAAAGTATCTACACAAAATCAAATTCTCTGATTAGATTGAATGCTGACTATGTTTATAGGCAGGAGAGACGGTTGCATACATCTTCTGCTACTGCTCTGCCGCGAAGAGAATCAAGTATGCGATCTTTTGGAAGATTAACTTCCTCGTAGGGAACCTAAAGAAGATTTCATTCAAAAATATTCTGAACTGCCGCAAGTCATTTCAATTCATTTCAATCAAATTTTACCAATACTTGTCCCAAACCAGGATGACAATGGATGAGGAGAATAGTATCAAATTCATTAAAAGATCAGATGAAAAAATCTTATTAAAGGATCTCTAAAAGATACCTCACTAATCTAACGCTAATCTATTTGTATTCTACTTAATAACTCATTATCAAATTATTGTAATTTTCGAAGAAATTTTCTACTGGGGGAGTATTGTGAAGGCATCTAAAGGCATAAAATCTAGCTGTAAACAACAGCATCCATGACATATCTTTGAATTGCAAGGATAAGGTATACCCATAAATACCTAGAAATACTGCCGTCGATCAACTTTGATTGGAGGCGAAATTAGGCAGTGGCATAAGAATACGTCGAGGGGTATAATAATCAGATTCGCATACGTGTCTTATCATGACCCTGAACTGCAACGAATCACACACTAACTTATAAGCTTATATCTATAGCAAGCTCATACTTCAATCTAAATGAAACAAGAAATAGTACAAAAAGCCAAAACGCTGCAATGTTTTCGAAGATACTATGCCAAGGGCTCCTCCAAAGAAAAAAATGCTACGAATAGGCACTCTATATTTATTGAATGTCCTGCCTTTTTATTTGAGTAAAAATGATAAACAAGCGAACAAATACCGACCCTATTTACCTTTACCATTTCCAAACAATCCCTTCGTTTTTTTGCACATTTCGTGAAAATATGTATCTACCAAATTTTTTTTTTCTGCGACAATAAAATTGTGAGTCCAACTCACAGGATAAAAAAATTCCACCATACCGATAAAGTAGCATAAATCGAATCCACTTTCATGCATTAAACACCAGACGAAAATCTACAAAATGAATAATTCTTTTGATGTGAATCCTGAATCCTCGTCGGAGATCGCAACAAGTGTTTCTTCCTTACCTATCGCCCCAGAAAGAAAGTACTATCCTTGTGTAAAATATCAAAGAAGGAACGACAGAAGTAGAACATTCATCCGTTCCTACACTGTTCCGAGGCCCGGAGGCGGACAAATCGTGTTTATCAACGATTCCGGAGGAAATATGATATTGTTAAAGTCATTAAAGAGAAAGGTTGACAGCTTCGGAGAAGGAGATGGTGAAGGCCCCGTTAGAGGGCTGCGACAGCGACAAACGAAACTGTCATTTGAATGTTCCCTCACGCATACTATTGAATCCGTGGCCTACGGCGATCCATTCCGAGGCATCTGGAATTGAAGAGGAGGGTTAGGACGGATTGGCTTAGAAAGAAGGGAAGATATCAGATACACATGCCAAACGTCTTGCTTCATTACTATCGGCGCTATACTACCGTTACCACTGCGTCCAGTGGCGCACAACTTTCTTTGTAACACAATCCTACAAAACTAAAGAAGGAAATCTTAAATTATGTTGTATGAAAACAATTGCTGGAGAACGATATGACAGCGTAAGTTTTTGCTTTATTTTTACAGTGTCAATAAAATAAGCTATGGTCATAACTTCGTGATGAAGTAATTAAAAAAGAATACAGTGAAACACGTCAATTTTATTTTTGCGAAAGGCACTAGTTGAGGAAATTGATATTTTTCTATTAATTTTTGTTTTCGTCATTCAGTTTTCTAAATTGCAATAGCATATCTTTCCAACAGAAATAAATTTTTTATTCTCCTCCGAGTAGAATGATATCCTACATTTTCTTAAGGTTTACAAAATAAAATAATTTTAAGATCTACAAAGGAAGTAATAAAACTTCTAGCAACTGTTTAAAATAATCCCTAATGAAAATTTAGCACTAACTGACATTTTGAATGGGTTAGAAGATCATTTCGGGGAGTTTTCGTTTTGAACTTCATGTCCTAGGTAATTTAAATTATTTGATTTATGATCAAATAATACCACAAAAAGGTTCAATAGATTATTAGATCAATTGAATAAGATGCCATTCCTCATCCACAAATTTCGTTCCAATAGCTTCAAACCCTTTCTCCTTTTTTATGTGAATGCTTCTTAACATTACCTTTCCTAAGAGTTAGATGAGTCGACGAGTCATCGTCAGATCCATCAGCTGATCTAAATCTACTAAATTCCTAGCTGAAGGCTTATTTGCAAATGAAAAGTCAAGTAACTCAGTGATCTCAACCATTTCAAAACAAAATGGATAATATCGGTTTAGAGCTAAGTGAGCAATTCGTCCAAAGTGTTTACATAAGTTTTTTTATAAGTATCTTTTTTTTACATTTACTGGAAGTGCAAATATGTCTCCACACACTGTCATCATACTCGGAAAGAGGGGAGAATTTATATCCATTGGAAAGAACATGTAATTATCATTTAAAATAACTACGTCATGTTTGGAAACGAGAAAAAAATATTTTTTGTGAACTAATATTTCAACATTCTTTGAAAAAATCACTCAATAACGGAGTTATTAATACTGCGCGCTACTTTATGGATAATAGAAACTAGTAATCTTGAATATTATTTGGAACTTATATTAATACTAAAAGTTTAATATGTCAATTATTATTTTTCGTTTCACGCATTTGACAATGCAAATAATATCTGCACGGTATTTGTATAGTAACTACAATAGGAAGCAATAAAACATTTTACTTTATTTTATCAAATTCCGATAATAGATGCGTGTGGTCACTTTATAATTACCCCATTCAAAAACCTTAACAGGGTTAACCGCTTTTAGCAGAGTGGACCCTTCTCTGATAGCTCTTTCATTTAATTTTGATTATTATAATCCCCAATTTAACCTCTTGTGCTAATTATATTTCATGCCAGGGCACCATTTTAACGCCTGTTTTATCTCCGGATACTCTCTCTGCACGCCATACGTTTTATTTTAACATCATATTTTCAATTGCACATTCTTGTCTTAAACCCTTAAAAGTTTCAACTTCTTCTCAGAAAAGAACTGTCAAAGTATCTAGATGATCATTCGTCATTAATTCCAAACGACAAGAGTATTTAATATAATATTATCTTCATAGATTTGAAGTGACACGTGTATTGAATTTCTACACCAATTTTTAGCCCGCCTTTTAAGCTAGTTCAAGCAATATTTTGTTCGGTGAATCAAATGAATAGATGAATAGATATTTTAATTATATTTTATTTACCAAATATTGGTATGCAGTAAACCGTTTGATTCGATAATCAAATCACTGAGGGGCAGAGGAATTGTGAAAACTTGTTGTAGATAGATCAATTCCACGGACGAGACACTCAAACACAATGGGCACTATGTCCTGGGATATGCTGATAATCTCGCTATCATCACCAGAGGCAATTTCATTACTACAGTCAGAGATCGAATGCAAGAGTCTCTGAATCTGATTTTAAAACGGGCGAAACGCAAGGGCTCATATATTAGGCCAAGCAAAGCAAAAATTACAGTGTTTACAGAAATATAAATGAAAATAATGATACAATATCTCGAGCTCATCTCTGACTCGAGACTCACCTGGAATCAACATTTAGGAAACAAACTCTGAGCACTCTATCAGCAAAACGCACTCAAGAAATTGAGTCCCGAAGCAGATATGCTATATTGAATTTATGGTGCGCTGGTGGAATCGATCTTTAAATACACGACTTTGGTGTGGCGACTAAAGGCTCTAGAGATAAGCGGAACGACTCAACTGAACAAGGTCCAAAAGCTTGTGTGCATAAGTATAATAGAGCCGATGCGGACTACATCTACTGCAGTCGTGGAATCCATTTTGGCGTTGTCACCGCTTCACTTAATGATCCAGGGTGAGGCCAGAATGGGTGCGTGCAGGCTGAGGTGTATAGTGAAAAGTCTATATATGAAAATGGATTGCATATCAAAACGATACCGTCTTAGGAATCTATTACAAATAATCATTCCAGACAGGAATGAATGGAGTAACGGAGTGCAAAATGTCAGACAGCAGACAGTACCTATATGCCTGGTATGCAGACAGGCCAAACCAGAATTGACTTTGAGAACATTCCATATAGGAAAATTAATGGGAGAAGGGCATAGGAAGGACTGGACAATCATACCTAGGCTTGAACATCGCAAGCAATTTATAGAAATCACTGCCAAGGATACGCTGAAGAACTACAGCTTTTAAGTGGGAATAAGCTACAGATAATTGTGGGGTTCAAGTCGAGACATGCACAAACAAAGAAGCACCCACACAGCATAGCATAGCGGACTATTTTAAAGATCTGGTCTGAGATCTCTGCAGTCTATCAAATAGATTTACGACGGGTAAATACCTCTGTTGTGGAGGCGTTTTTTCTACAATGTATTATTGTATTAATATAACAAAATAACATATGGGAGAACTGAAGAAATATAAGAAATCTTTAAAGCGCAATGGAATAACATAATCTAAAACTCCATGAGCCCTACGCCACTGACTACCATTACTTGCTTTCGTCGTCGCCTACCCCTTTTAAAACTAAGAACAAGGGTAAAGGATCAAGCAAAAGGGACGAGCCACCGCATTCAATATCTTTGTATGTATTAAATGTATCCCTTATCTATTCTGGTCGGTACGGATGTGCCCGCTTTCTGAACTTTATGTTTGTTGTCGATTGCGAGGGCCTAGTCTCCCAACTACTACATGTGTACGGGCCCGCAGTATCCGAACCATAGAGCTACTTACTTTTCGCACGATTTCCATATAGCCCCCTTTCCTTTCCGTCCTCGACTTTTTGCCTACGCACCGAATCTTAATGCACCGCGAGTTTATCGTGCGCAAAAGATTCCTCCATCGTTTGGAACACTTCGAATTGTAAAGGCTGGTACACACTACGACCACATTTACTTTATCTGAACATATGTAGGTCAACCGTCATGAGGCATTGAGATTACTGCATGCATTATTCATTATCTTACGTTAACTTAACGTATTTTGCAGGATTTGAGAGGGAGTCCATCAAATTGGAAAGAAACTTCATGTTGTATATACAGGCAATCAACGGCCAATTCATTCGTTAATGCCACATATGTTGTAAAAGGTAACTTTGTGCGTAATTTTCTAGAAAAAAAATATGTTTTGACAATCCGCTCGCGTCCTACTTTTATAGAATCGTTGGTACTATAAAAGTAGACCACAAGTTTGAAGTGCTATTACTTCGCAGTATTTTGTAGTGGAAAGCGATAACTTTAATCGAAATAATATTATTCGTTTGCTAATAGCTACATATAACTATAAAAACACAATTAACTAGAAGTAGTCGGCGCGGCGTGGAATAGAGAAACACAGTCAGCATGTTACAACCATGATAGAAGTACTGGCCGATCACTGCAGATTGACTACGTATATCTTCAACACAAGTGCGGCAGAAGGTATCAGTTGCAAATTGCATCATTGGAAATCCTACCAAGACCAAGTAGAGGTGCCCCAATTCAATATTTTGTGTAATAATGCGTTTTGGCAAAGACAATGTGTCTACTACTTGATTCGGAGAACTCCAGTGTGGATAGCTGCGTAGAAACGCCGTTCTACGTTGAGTTTAAATAAGAAAGAAAGATCAGAAAGCATCTTCTAGGGCCCAGAAATCATCATAGATCTGAAAATATAGATATAATAATACCTACATCACAATTGTGGAGTCAAAAATTGGTAACACATTGGGCAAAAAATATAAAGATAAATGAGAACGTGAACGAACTATGATCTTATTGCTTAGGAAGCAATTTCAAGTGAGAACGTACCAACAGGTGCACGAAATAATACTCGAAATGCGTTAAATTATGTATCGCGTGGCCTATGAGACTAAAATCACTTGTAATGCGCTGGCTCTTGGCGAATTGGCAGAGAATTTGCTACAAATACATTCTCGCATAATTTGTCACTAGCGGCACGTGCATTACACACATAATCCAATAACGACTTACTACACATACGCGCATATTTCACATGTCGCAAGCACAACTCTCGTGTTACCAGACAGATAGGGAGTGAATATTATTGATTGCTAACAGAATAACAAACGTTTTATCGAGTCGGGTGTATAATAATTCACCGCAGTAGTAGTGGTAGTACTATACAGGGTTTTCCACGGTAGCCGTTCGTTAGAAGGTTCCGAGGTTAGAAAAAACCTGGAACTCTGAATTTTTGGAATCCGGGGCTATTCAAGATTCTCTTTCATTTTAAAATATTTTCAGGGTCTTACCACTTCCGGTTATCATAGCGAATCGATGCAGAACTAAATTCTGCATCTGATCATCCAATAATATACAGGGTGTTCCATTTGAAAAAAAGAACTTTTTCAACTTTTTACAAGATTTTGTAATTGGTCATGTAGTTTTGGACAACCTGTATGCGACAAATCAATTGTCAATGTGGATTTCGAAAGTGTCATTCTTGTGCTTCCATCTACCCTAGAAGTGTTCATTACCAGTCGGAAATGGGCAAAAGATACTGTGTTGTAAATAACGCTACATCTTTCAAAATTTTCAAAAAAATCAAGATATCTAAGTAGCAGTTGAAAATAGGTATAGGGAAACCTATTAGAACTCATCATAACATTTTCTCAGGAATTTAAAAATGAAATAATATACAGGCTGTTCCATTTAAAATAAGAAAGTTTATGGCGACGTCTGGTATAACCAGAAGTAGTAAGACCCTGAAAATATTTTAAAATGAAAGAGAATCTTGAATAGCCCCGGATTCCAAAAGTTCTTTCTTTGAAATAATATTTTTTTAGTGCTTACTCTTTTCAGTTTAGAGTTGAGGGTTTTATTATATGCATCAAGGAGAATCAACGGAAAACAATATGTATGGGTTTACAATTTGTGAACTTTTCATTTTGTTGTCGTCACGCACATACGCAAAACAGCTAATTTTTTAACTTACTTACACCTCCTATGGACCAAATGTAATTAGTTTCGTTTGTTTCTTGCTTAAAGTTTACGTATGCAGCACAACTTTTCTTAAACCGAGTAAGTTCCGTACAGTAACAAAGACACGTACCGATTGCAGCATGCAATAATAATACATTGGCAAGTCCTGCGATGTGGAAAATTTATCCTTGAACTGTTCCTATTTGAAGCCCAGAGACGATAAAATTCAAGACAGTCAAACTTTGTAGCACACCTCTGTAGCCACATATGTGTATATCCATTTATTACACCTTTTAGAATATCAGAATCATGACAACAAGAATATGCTTCCCTTATTCGATCGCTCATTCTCTAAGGTTTTACAATTTACAAGATCTCTGAAAACCTCTATAAAATCAAATCGATTCATTTTACTAACAATAGCGTTGCACCCATATATAAAGGCAAAAAATCAGAAAAAGGATCTGTCGATCCATACTATAATTTCTTTGAAGGCACTACATTAAAAAAATGTTCTTTTTTCAATTGTTTGCTTAATTTAACAAAGTAAAACAGGGAAAGCGATGCAACCAGTCATACACTATTTAAATAAAAGAATATGTTAATCGAGCCAATGCATTAATGTATTACAAAACGAATCAACACCTTTTCTTTCTTTTAATCCTTCTTTATACGGAAAGAAAACAGTTGTTTCTAAAAAAGAAAAAAGCCGACCACCAGGAGACACTCCTTTAAAAACGCCCTTTCTTTAAATGTTTGCGTTTTCCCGGTTCTTTTAAAAGTCGAGAAAAGAAGAAGAAAAAGCAACGGACAAGTTCGTGTGACATTTCGCACTTTTTTATTCTGACAAAGGGATGTAAACGCGGGCGACGAACTAAAACAATAAAACCGTTGAATTAATGCCGCGTACCGTTCTTGAGCGTTTAATTAAAACCGCAAATAGAACTTGGTTCGTAGCGGTTTTATAATATACTCGGAATTATATTAACTTTGCTATTAGATACCGTTTTCTCGCTTAATCAATGGGACTTGTACCGTACGCCTTGTGAGCTCGTTTCGCTCGAATATCTTTGTCCCACATAAAGTTGTAATTTGGGAAGATATGCTATGCATTTCTCTATTAAATTTTATGTAAGTAAGTTATGTTTCTACATATTATGTAACCTATTGTAGTATATATAATTGTGAATACCACAGTTGTAATATTGTTTTCAAACAGCCTTGCAGTAAAATTGGTATTGTCTATTATCAAATATATTTATATTTAATGTTTTAATATTTTGTGTTCGATTTGTATACCTATCCCTTCAATTTTAGTTTCTATAAATTGTCATATTCAGGGGCGGATTAATTTTATTTGCACTGATCGACAATTGACTACGTGTTGCAGTCCTTTTCAAACTAATTATTCTTTTTCGACGAATGTGATAGACAGTTGTGATGGTGGTCGCTTTGGCAAGATGGCGTCCAAGTGATTACAAAATTTAGAAAAAATCGGGAGAGCCAAATCCATCTTTCCTGATTTTCTCTTTTCATTCAGTATTATATATTCTTTTATCTATGAACGACAAACATTCGTTTTTTCTTTGCTAGTCGAACTTCGTTATTCACGCCATGTGACAAGCAGCACTATTAAAAACTCGTACCAGCACGCAATTCTAAGTGAGCAGTGATGCAGCAGCGAATACAGCTAGTACTATCAATTATTTTGGCGTACGCGTGACTAACTGCTGTTAAACTATATAATTTAACACTATCCCGAATGCAGGTTTCTACTCTGGAATACCCGGATCGCCATATGAACATATTATTATAGTGCCGTACACTGACAGACGACACAGTCGTTGTGAGTTACTGTCTTTGGGTAGCAATCGTGGTGGTTGTATTACGTAGCTATAGTATTACCGCTATCTATATACCACCTGTATGCCGGGCGAATGATATTCGATCCAACTAAACAAGTTGGCTATCAATCAATAATGCGAAACAAGGGTCTTGAACATGTATATATTTGCCTAGGTACTGTAAGCTATGTCCTCTACACAATCAAAATGTGTCAAAATCCAGGAAATTGATTTTGAACATTACGTAGATCAGTTTATATATTACAAATAAAAAAGAACCAAGTACAGTGCCTTACGGCACACCCTACCTCATAATACTACCATATGAGTAAGCTGTTTGAGGATAGTTTCTGTTCGATTTGATGGATAGTCAGTAAACCCCAACAGTCAATTTTTTTAATCAATTGATCGGCATGCAATAATATATTAATTTCTTTTTCTTTTATAGATTATATTTCTCGGAAGACCTGCTTATTTTCAAACTATAGAATAGAAAATACCAAGGCACCCAGCCAATTATTCTCACAAAAGATCAACCTAACCGCTCACCGCTAAAATTACAGCCGCAGGTATACGAGACGAATTCGTTTAATTGCCCCCAATTTCCGCATTGCGGGAAAAGGCGCTCGTCCCGTATCTGAGGGATTCTGTGTGTTAATCAGATTGTCAATATAAGGGTGCAAGGTAATTTGTCTGCGTTTAAAAATATTTGGTGCTCGCCCCGGAAAATGTTTCCGTAGCCTTTGCGTCATCAGGCTAGCACCATTTCCCGTATTCATTGAGCTTTTGAGTATTTTTTAAGGGAATCAGATAAGGATTTACGACGTAGAGATTGGGAAATTTTAATTTTCTGGAAGGCGCCGCAAAATATCTGCAATACGTATAAGAGCTTACGCTTAAGAGAACGAAACTGGAATAGAAGGAAGCGAAAAAAGAATACTGATAAAATTTCAATCAAAGAACGCCAAATTGACCGATCTCTTCTTAGGGAAACTCTTAAATGTTGTAACACTGTGGTCACCTCATAAATAAAAACACTAACCTATACACCAAAATCCATTATCTTATACTATACAATAAATTACGTGCCCTACATGCAAAAAAAAAAATAATTTTATTTATTACAAAATATTCAGATTGTTCTTTTTTGAACTCTTTGAATTTCTTAAATCAACATTAGTAAAGCTCCTTAATCACTGGACCTCTGCAAATTGTTTAATTTTATTGAAAAAAAAAGTGCAAACGACACAAAAGATGGTAAAACTTCCCTAGATGTATAAAAATTATACCACCCTTTGTGCAGGAAATGCTATTCGTTGGAATAGAAATGCGATCTTTAAGTAGATTATACATGACTACAGATACAGCTAAACTGCAAGTTTCAAAGTCAGGTTTCTACTAACTGGAAGAATTCAAATAAATCAAATAAGCCAACTTGATGGGATAAGAGCTGTATGTTCCTTTACTGATGTAGACGGGGGTTAGCGGAGAATGGTGCGGTCTGGCTGGTCTGTCGAGTTGGGGCGTAAGCGCAGCGTTTCAGGTGGAGCGCGGGCCTTCTACTTTCTCTCGGGTTGGGGCGGTAAGCGGTCATCAAACGATTATTTAGTTTGGCCGGGTGAACGGGTCCGATTTTCTAGTTTGATTTCTAAATTTGTTCCGTTCGAATATAGGTATGCACACCATTTATCATATGTATATACAATGTGTCCATTTGCAATACAAATGGACACACTGTATTTGTGTGTTTAATTTTTGTTTGGTCACTATGGTATCTTCGGGGCATTTTATCTCTCACAGTTATTTGAAACAATTGAAGTAGCTGCTGGGCAGCTTGTTTTCAGAAAACACAGTTATTTTTCAAATTTTCAAACGAGACTTGGCTTCACTCTCCCACAAACCACCAAACAAGTCAATCGTATTCTATCATTCCAAATTTAGTAACGATTTTTTTTAAGTTTCAAAATCTCAAGTAATGTTTTAAATTATCAAGTCTAATAGTATAAGTATCCTATAACATACTCATATAAAATTGATAAAACCTATCCCCCGATTTACCTGAAGAATCCTGTATCGAAGAAAAATCCCTTGAAGATACTGTCTCCAACCAGAAGTTGTCCTGTTACCTGGAAATACAATTCCTTGGATGATCCTATCCTGAGGAAATATTGCCTGAAACGTCCAATTATTACACGGAGAAAAAAAGATGTTACCACGTATTATAAATATAATGAATGATATTAACTCAAGGACAACAATACGTTATCTAGTACCCAGTATTCATCCATGTATTACTGTTTATTAGGAAGATGGTACGCTCTAATATAATTATAATACAACCAACTATAAAGTTAGTTGTCCCTATTGTTACTATCTATTTTTCTCAGTGTAGGTATGTATTGTTCACAAGAATAAGAAACTCCCTATTTAAATTATTTTGTTAATTTACGAAAATATTCCCTTAACTGTGAGGTTATATTTCGTTGCTATACGCGCTAGAATGTAATTTGAATAAATTAAGTTGGTGCCCTTGGTATTTGATACAGCTTGTTGGGGTTACTTGTAATAATTTGCTTTCTTAAAGTTTTCCTAACAACATTTGTAACATATATATTTATATTATATGCTAAGTATCCAATGAGCGTTATAGGTGAAGGTTAGAATAGAGTAATAAAACTCGTTCTTTCGTTCATCTAATATTTATTATTTGATAACTAGTTTCGGCTAAAAGCCAGCTTCAAATCAACGTCAAAAAGGTAAAATTATCGATTATCAGATAAAAAACATCGAACATGAAAAATAAAATTAAAATTAAACGGACACCATCAATTATATAAACAAATTAAATAAATTCAAGTATAAGAAAAAGAAAAAGAGAAACTTTTAACATAGAACGACAATGATACAAATGATTGATGAATCATTCTCTTTTTCTTTTTCTTATACTTGAATTTATTTAATTTGTTTATATAATTGATGGTGTCCGTTTAATTTTAATTTTATTTTTCATGGTTCGATGTTTTTTATCTGATAATCGACAATTTTACCCTACCTAGAGCAGCATACCTAGCTAAAGTCGTCGGGATGACAAATTTAGGTAGAATTTACTACCTCCATTCCTGTAGGAACCTATCTGGGGCAAGCTTATCATATCCTGGAAACGTTCTCGAGAGTCAGACCCCTCTGTTAGTGGGGATCCATTTTGTTACACTTTGCATTGAACCGAAAATGACATTGATTTCAATAATTCATTTCGCTTTTTTTAATCATAGACAACATCAGCGATATAAACGTTATTTTGAAGGCAAATTTCAACTTCATTCTCTTTACTTTTAATCTGGCAATTGCAATTACGACTTTAGAAAAACCGTTACGTCACTTAGCGGTTCCTTTTCGCGCGGGAGCATTAACTTACGCGCCACGAAATTTAAACTTGCTTATTTTAAATTCATTCATTTACGCGCCAACTTCTTAGACGCGTCGTCTTTTATGATCCTTTGTGCCTCACTGGACACTGCTATTGGTTCATCCTTTTTTGTACCTACTTACCGAGCCTTTAAAAGGGCTGTGCACGCTAAACGCGGTCTCTGTCCCAACTCTCTGTTCCTCGGTTCGCGTTCAGTTAATTTGCCGTCGTGACGTACTCGTTTTGACTCGAAAGCATAGATGCCACGTGCTCCCCACAGCTTCCGAAACCCCATTGTTTCAAGCTAGAGCTCAGTACACTCTGTTCTCTTCAGTTAATTCCGCCGTCGCAACGATCCTTTTTAACTCGAAACCCAGGAAACCACGGGACAGCAGCATACACAAAAAGCGTCGAACTCAGCTTCACGCTACAGCTAAGTACTACTATTTAAAACGTATCAATCGCTCTCTTTTATTTTATTTCATTACTGTTGCTATTTATATACTTTTAACTTGTAATTGCCAGTAACTTTGCTGTCATTTACATATTTACTTACAGAAACGGGTTAATTGCGTCACTTTTAAATTAACCACGTGCTATTCCTTCTTTTGTCTTAATTTTGATATCAGAATACAGCAAACACGTGTTGCTTTCTTTTACATTGATCTTAACCTCAAAAATCAGCAACCACGTGGCCAGTTTTTTTCTTTTTTCTTTTTTTTTATTATTACAATAAAGTTCTCGTTACGTTTTGGATCTTTCTTTGTTTTATTAATCATTACAGCGACTCCAAGCGTCATACTCGTGTGTACCGCTCTTTTTTACCAAGTTACATCAGGTGTAGCACACACTGCGTCCGCACACCCCACCGCACGCCTGACCGTAACTTACTGACCGACTTATTTTAAATTCATTCATTTACGCGCAAACCTCTTAGACGCTTCGTCTTTTATGATCCTTTGTGCATCACTGGACGTTGCTATTGGTTCATCCTTTTTTTTGTACCTACTTACCGAGCCTTTATAAGGGCTTTGCACGCTACGCGCGCTCTCTGTTCCAGTTCAGTTAATTTGCCGTTGTGACGGACTCGTTTTGACTCGAAAACACAGAAACCACGTGCTGTCCATTTCAGCTTCGAAGCCCCCTTCTTTCAAGCTACAGCTAAGTAATCTCTGTTCTCTTCAGTTAATTTTGCCGTCGCAACGACCTTTTTTTAACTCGAAACACAGAAACCACGTGCTGCCCTCCAGCATACACAAAAGCTTCGAACTCAACGTCAAGCTACAGCTAAGTAATCCTATTTAAAACGTATCTATCGCTTTCCTTTATTTTATTTCATTACTGTTGCTATTTATACTTTTAACTTGTAATTGCCAGTAACTTTGCTCTCACTAGCAGTCATTTACTATTCACTTATAGAAACGGATTAATTGCGTCACTTTTAAATTAATCTCAGGAATTCGGCTACCACGTGCTATTCCTTCTTTTTGCCTTAATTTTAATATCAGAATACAGCAACCACGTGCTGTTCTTTTTACATTAATCTTAACACCAGAAGTCAGCAACCACGTGGCCAGCTTTTCTTTTTTTTTCTTTTTTTTTTATTATTACAATAAAGTTATCGTTACGTTTTGGATCTTTCTTTGTTTTATTAATCATTACAGCGACTCCAAGCGTCATACTCGTGTGTACCGCTCTTTTTTACCAAGTTACATCAGGTGTAGCACACACTGCGTCCGCACACCCCACCGCACGCCTGACCGTAACAATTGGCGCCCAACACGTGGGGCAATTTCGTAACAATTGGCGCCCAACACGTGGGGCAATTCCGTATCAATTTGATTACTTGGAATTTGATAAAGTAAAGAAGGCGATGCTGGAATATTACAAACATATTTAATTTATTTGAAGGTTTATTTCTGAAAGTGAGAATACTTTTTATATAACGTTTTATTACGTTAAAGTTACCAATATTTGTAAGTTAAGTAAAGGTAAAAATTATTAGTATAGACATTAATTAAAGGGAGAATATATTAGTCACGTCTATCGTCAGACGCTAGTCGCATACATACTGTTGTTTATTTCGTGATTCTCTAATCTCCTTCTTATTGTACATATCAAAACGCAATTTTTTTTGTCAAGCTAACATTTCTTAAGAGAATAAATAAAATTATAGAGTGGACAAAAATACCTATAAGTACCTCTATAAAGAGTATTACACCTAATATGGGTCATTATAAAGAACCTAAATCAAATATTAATAAGAATATAAATACTATAGACATGGAAGGATAATGCATGTAAATTCGGTTGTAAAATTGGCCACTTAACACGTAACCAAACAATGAACAATGAGCCTAATAACAGGTAAACATTATAAGAGTATACGGTGTTCCTACATTATTTATGCAAACGCATGAACTCTGATATGCAACTAAAGTAAACAGTCATATATACAGTGGGTCGTAATGGCCGTAACATTAACGACTACGGGAGCTTGAGCGTATACGTACGTGGCTTTTACAGAGTAGGCAGAATTCATTTGGCCCGTGAAGAGAAAGGGGCGCGGCAATTTCCCCAAATTCTTATTTCGCAGTTGTTTATCGTTAATGGCGCGAGCAGCGAAAAATATACACATCGTACGTTAGCTTTACGCCCGCGAAATGTACCGAAGAAAAATAAAGCCACGTGCAGGAGATTGTACGATAGGCGCCGCGCCCGCAACGGATATTAAATATTTAAAACGAGAACGTGATGAATAGTAATTGCCTCCTTGTTGGCCTCTGTGAAATTATTATTCGGTTTTAATGTTGCGCGCGTTTTTATCCCATTAAACGGTAAGCTGGAATCGCCGGTAATTGAAATGTGGCCATTTCTTCTGCCCTCGTCCGACCCCGGTGCCATTCCGGATTGCCGCGCGTAAAATATTTGCTCACGGCTTTGCAAATTGCCGAAGAATTAAATGGTACTTTTTTGGAATTACCGACGGATTTCACGGTGAACGTACATATCCGTATTTGCCCCCATTTTCAGTATAGGACGAGTATAAATGTTCCGGAGCTTTGTTTCCTGTCAGCGTTTGTGTAACTATCGATTTGAAGAACCCTTCAACCATTTTTTTTATTCATAGCTGCTAGCGCTCGAATGGGTACTTCATTAGTAATAACAGCTTTTATCTACTGTTGACCAATGACCATTTATGTTTACGAATACAACATATACAAATCGTTTTCTAGTCAAAGAAGTAGATTTCTTTTTATTTTTACTTTGGAAAATAGAAGTCTTTGCTCCATATGCTTATATATTTTGCACTCATAATAATACTCATACAATATTCGAATATTATCCGCTACTTCCTAGAGCACTCGCTATTTGTAAAACCAGTATTCACTCTGCTTTTGGAGTATTCGCTGCTTTACGCGAAGCATTCCATATCCTAGATACTTACCTGTATCTATAATCCTTAAAAAAAATAAGAGAAATTTAAATTTTAAATGTTCTATTTCTACTCATGTACTTAACAAACTCTGACGGGCGTAAAAACATGTTGGATTCAATTTATTTATATAGCATTTCCTTCTAAGGAGAACCTATTCATAAAAGAGGAAATGTTTTTTGAAAAAGAAGTTCCGTAAAATGCTCTGCGTTGTAAATATTTGCCATATATATCCCGCACGAATTGCTCTATTCTACTCCCCTCAATATAACCATTAACTATTAATTGCTCCAGATATTAGCAGAAGTAGTCCTCAATTTTGGCAAAAGCCGACGGCCACAGAACTCTGGCAACTGCGTTTATTTTGAAATCTTCTTCCTCGTTTCATCCTCAACTTGCACAGCCTTGCAATCCAAGTAGCCTGGATTGATACCTAATTTTTTCAGAACTCGGCATCTAGAATTGTTTTGTCCTCCTTACCAAATCTCATGGTATAATCCCTAATTTCTTCATGTCCAGTCAGAAACTGCGTCATGTAATAATCTAACTTTCGGAATTTGCATGATTGCCACATCTGGATCTCAGGTAACATTTTTTCATATACTATATGATGGTAAAGCCTTACTTACGCTACCTAGGTGTGGCGGACAAAGATGAGCCGAAATAGTGTTGTTCAAAAATTAAGCTAAGTGCAAAGACTTGCCTGCTTAGGTACAACAGGGGCTATGCGTAGCACACCCACGGCAGCTATGGAAGCACTTTTAGGCTTGCCACCTTCACATCTAGTGATACAAGGAGAGACCACAGACATTTATCAATAACGCACATGTGAGAGTAGACATTCTGGAGATGCTGACCGATCACGTGCCGACACGACATTGGTATAAGAGCCCCTATACGATTTTAATACCAGATTGGCGGGAAAGGGCTATAAGCATGCAAGACACCAGAGGACAGGACTTGGGCCTGGTATACTAATGGATCTAAGACTGCTAATGGTTCCAGGGCGGGGATATTCTCTCAAAATGTCACAGTTACGCACTTGGGATGTATACCTCTGTGTTTCAGACACAGTTCTATGCTTTCCTGCAGTGCGCTGCAAAGAATGAATGAGAAATCGGTGTACAGTAGACGAATTCCCATTGTATTTGACAGCCAAGCAGCACTAAAAGCTCTATCAAGTCGGAAAGTGTCGTCTCAGCTAGCGATGGATTGCCATGGCGAACTAGTAGAACTATCTGACCGGAACGGTGTATGTCTGATCTGGGTACCAGGGCATTAGGGAATTGAGAGCAATGAAAAGGCTGACGAACTCGACAAAAATGTACGGACCGTTTTTTGGGCTTAACAAACTAAACGGCTCGAAAAAATATACAAGTGTTCATGTTGTTCAGCCGAATCCAGCTGAACAACATGAACACTGGAGGAATCCTCCTGATTAAATACATGACAAAACCTTTATAGGAAATCCATGCACATCCTATGTGACTACGAAGTATTAGAGCCCAGGAGACAAGATTTATTTGGGAAACCGAAAGGGTACTCAGAGGTGTACCGCACCCGCTCAATGAAGGACCTGTACAACTTAGTAGAGGGGACCATCATTTTGGAGTGCGTTGTATGAAATACGGACATAGCAAATCAATGCTTTTCGAGGATCATGAGTCGGACGTGTTAGGATTGAAAAAAATAAGATATCGGTGTTTCCGTGCGCCCCTTATTCGATAAAATGACCACCAACTTGAAACTTCGTTATGAAGGCTGTCGAGGAGGTGCACATTTAGAACATGCAATAAAGTCTAAATAATATGTTAAAAAAAAATAAAAGAATTATAAGTTCAGAACTGTTTATTTCTGGCCTTACAGTTTTAGATATTCACATAGCAAATTTTACGTTTTTATTGGTGAGAATAACGGCTGGTAATAATATAAATCAAAGTTAACGTTTTGCCATTATCCAGCTGCGTCTAAATCATGTTAAAGCAACTTCTTTCAATATATCTAAAAATCGATACAGCATGTTCCAGCGTATGCGGAGCATTAATCAACTATTATTATTAGAATATGCGGTAGAATTAAATAAAGTATGACAAATTCGCGAGATTACTGCACTACGGTGATGCCATTATTGCACTTTCCAAGGCGAATACTAGGAGAGCGTTTATTATTATATATGCTGGCCATTACGCCAAGCTTTTCACCGGAACTATCCGCTACCACTGCGCCCCTTGCTGTTCTCACCGGAAAACTACACATCTCTTGTGCTCAAATTCACGTTGTACATAACGATTACGGACATCAGTGGCGGTGTACACAGCATGAACATAATGCGGTCACTTAAATAATGTCACCTTAAAATGGAACATTACTATTATTGTTAATCCTTTATGTCCTAAATGTTTTCAGTACGATTTTCTTCAAAAAAGGGTAAATAATATTTGCCGCACTGAGAAAAGTAGATAATAAAAGTAGCGACAACAAACTTTAATTAGTTGCATTACAATTATACTAGAAAATTCTTTTTCTACGTTAGCCATATGTATTTTATGAAATTTATAACAACTATTAGTATCAATTTAAATTAACTGAATTTCTAAATTTTAAATAAATGTTAATATTAGCAGGTCTTCAATATAAGTACGTTTTCAATCACATGTTAGTAATTACTAAGGCAATTAATTGTGAATTGGATAAGCATATAAATGGTTATGCTTTATCAAACACAAAAGATAGAAACAGTGTTTCTGGATTGAATTCAAGACGTTTGGATATATTTTGCTCAGGAACTCAGTTATAGATATCTTCAGCATAGATGAAAATTCAAATATCAATAGATACAAGAAACGCCGATTTTAATTTTAAATAAATATATCGTTCGAATGGAATACATGTTCGCTGGAATCTCTATTTCGGCTGAAACAATAAAACCAGGTCTGTATACCTCTGTGATCAATGAGCAAGTAAATCATTTAAAAGGTCATGCCTAAGAAAATATCACCTAGTTGCGCCTGCAATTGTTCTCGATGACATAAATGAAATTACCTCAATCTGAACTGGCAATTTGGAGGAAAAACACCATGATACCGAAAAATGAAGATCTCTGCAAAAATATGGAAAGCAAGTGAGTGCTTTAAGAATTCTCGACTATTACAAAGGTCTTGGCTTTTAATTCAGCTGCGGTTATTTATGGTAAACGGTGGCTGTTTCCCTGACTGTAATAATGATTAAGAGGAAAATTTTAATCTGCAGAGCTGCTTGATAAGCATCAAATAGCTTGCGTTTTCTCTATCCTATTAAAAAAGAAAGCTGGAAGATTACAAAGAAAAAGTTTTCGATGTAATTCGCTACATAAAATAAACCAAATTAATTCTAGGTATTTTGCAAAATCTTTACAATATTAAAATAAATAAGTTGAAACTAGCTTTGAGAATTTGTAACACCCTATATTTTTGTAAATAATTTTACAAAATTTACGCAATCAGAAAATCTCGCTCTAGTATCTTTGGTAGTTTTGTACTAAATTCCGCAGACACAGTAATAGCGCATCCGTTATGTACCCATGTCCATGGATGGTAAAGTAACGGAAGTGATGTGTTGACAGTTCAATTGATGTCAATTTATAGTTCAAAGTAATATGGTTGCACTTTCGGATGGGGTTTTCGAAAAAAAACTATTTTCGTCGCAGATAAAGCACCCTTTTCCAGTCATAGTACGCCAAAGTGTTACTAAGTAAAGTTGTTCAGATTGAAAGGTTTGACCACAAGCAAATTTTAAAAATAGTTAATCATGTTCGAAATAATATTCATTGATACGGAACTTCATCAAATATGGCAGACCATTTACATTAGCAACAAAAATAGTTTTTACATCACTATCAAAGTCGACTTCTTTCTCAAACAATCAAAATATATTAAAAATTAGTCTTTAACCAAGTGGCGCTAAACCCCAGTAAATAAGCAACTAAATCAATTTGTTTTTATCTTTTATAAGAGTCGTTTTTCCTATCTGAGGACATACGGTTTATCGGGTATCTCAAAAGCAAGGAGGTGATCAAATATCTCGAGAAATACACATCGAATTGAAAAACAAAAAAAGCATTTCTTTAATCATTTTCAAATATCTATCCAAGGATACAAAACATGATCTCCATCCCCACATCCAGGAGATGGGACGGACGGCAACTTTGAAGTCTTAAACGAAATCTCCCATTTTTCATTACATATTCGAATTCTACCTATCAAAGTCGGAAAGTTTAGTCTAAAACATTTTTTACAATACTTGATAGATGACGCTGAAATTGGCAAGAAATAATTTTTGTGAAGTTGTAAAAAGATGGCTGAAGTCATAATATCAATTAAAAAGACTAACTAAACCATGTGTTCAGGCTCTCAGTGGTACCAGAAGCGATTCCGAAAATACCTAATCATACCGAAAGTTATTTCGAAGGTATTCAACCGTACCTTAAGTGGTTTCGAACGTAACCGGCGATTCTCCGAGTGGTTTTGAGGGTACCCAAAGATTCCTCGAGTGATGTTGAAGGTAGCCCATAATACCAAAGATGATTTTTTTCTAGAACTTGATGATGATATTTTAGCGTAACTACATAGCGTAGTTAAGGTACGGTTGAATACCTTCGGATACGTAGAATCTGTATAAAAAAATGTACCCCTGTAGTTGGGGGTGGAGAATCGTGTTAGTGTTCTTGGATAGATTTTTGAAAAACAATTTAATGGCGCCCTTACACCGCCCTTCGGCTGATACAGATGATATGTATTTATTTACAGGGTGTTACAATAATCACAGAATGACGTAAGTTTTGCTTATTTGATAAAATTTCAGAATTATCATCAAATATTATGCACAAAAGTGATTAACATAATTATATAGGTGTCCACAAAATTATGAACTTTTACATATTTCTTTATGCTAATGAGATACTCTATATATTAGTTTGTGATTGCATTGTATGCTGAAAACCAGTGTAAAATTATAGACGCTAAATGCCTATATGTGATATTTGAGTTTTCGAATTATATGGGTTTGAATTTAGGATATACCACTTTCTGACAGGGGATAAGCAGAAGAAAATAGATACTTTGTGTATACAGATTACACACTGTATACACAAAGTATCGACAGATTACGATTTCAATTTCCATTCGTCAAAAATAAAGTACTATCATTATTAGTATTCGTGCTGTTAGTGTATATAAGAAAACTAACTATGTATTTACTGAACTGATGTTACCCTCTTAAATTTCCTTCTTAGAGATCGATCGTCACTTGAACCAATTCAAAAGTCATTATTTTAGATAAACTAAATTTGGGTCGAATTTCAAAGGCAAATGCACTCCCTAAAGCTGAAGTTTCGCTGCAACGCAGAGCGTCTTTGAGTAACACTCCATGCATGGAGTCTACAAACTGACAAAGTTTCATCATATCTTCGATTTAGAATTCGTAACATTTCCTTGTAAGATTTTGTCTTCGTATTTTTGGATCACTTCAAATTGTTCAAATATGTTTAATTTGCTTGATTTTGTGGATACATGAAATAATGGTTCCTGGATTACTATTACACTAATTTATTATAACCATCACTGTTTTTAAATAATTAACCATTTAATTATAAACTAAAATAAACAGTTTTAAAAATAAATGTCACGTATCCCGTAGATAATAAAAATTTCTTACAGAAGTCATGGTTTTGTAATAAACTGTTTTATATAGATAAATAAAATAAAGTATCCTGGAATTAAAGATAGTTTCAAAGTTAATAAAAATTGTGCACGTCCAATTTTCTTATCTAAATTATAATCTTCTGCCATCTTATTGATTTTGACGTAGAAACCAGCGCAATATGTCCCAAGTTAGAAAATACGAAAACCGTATTATATTGTTAAACGCAGTGCAAACATGTAAGGCATAAAGTCCCAACAGAAGCGAACGGACCTGAGAAGGAAATATACATTTTCTGCTTATATAGCTCGTGATACGTTGCCGATATCTTCGAAGTTTTGCGCGGAAGTACAAATAAAATAGCAAAACCAACGGCACGTGAGGGGAATTGCGCCCGCGAAATTCAATTTTCTATAAATTATAGATTGTGGGAGATCATAGCGGCCGATCGTATCCGCCTCTATCAATTTGTCGGACAATAGATGATCATCAATGCACACTTTACAAGTTATCAACCCCGGCCCGATTGGCTGCGGCGGCAACACACAATACGGCCGCGGTCGTTTCCTCCGTTCTAAAATTCCTTTATTTGGCAGCGATAGCCTTATATATAATATCGAATAATGCAGCGGTTTTTATTATTCCTTTATCTGGAGACGGGAAAAGTTTCCCATCGCGCATAAAAAATTGCGTCTGACAGGGATATCTTACTAAATAGATTCTAAGTTTAAGTGTTCCCTTTGTGTCCGTGCCAAGCGGGCGGGCCGGTTCGAGCTTTGGACTGATCTCCGGGTTCATCTGATATATCTTTTGCATTTGGTAGGGCGTACGACCGACAAACGAGAATAATTGAATTTCCAACTTTTAATATTGTTTTTCCGTTGTTTCCCTTATCGCTTATTTGTTTTTAGGTGAGTATTAGGTGTTTTCCGTCTCGCATTTCTCTTTTTGTTTGTTTGTTTGTTTGTTTCTGCAAAATCTACACGTGCGTCGAACGTTCCGAACCTTTCGATATTCCATCCTAATTTAATCTGCTTACATTTCTTTCAAAGTTTGCTTAATGTAGGTGGATAATAAATATACATATAATGTCTATTTAACTTGCTCACATTTGTTGCTGCAGAGAACTTTCCGGTAAAACTTAATAATTTTTATCTCCTTATTCCAATTAAAAGGTGAAGAAACACCATCGAACCTATTCCTCCACCAAAATTGTCACACAAATTAAAGCTAATTGGCGCCAACTGAAATGTGTTTCCATTAACGATGTAAGATTTTGTTACTTTTCATTACTTGTACCTAATCGTCACTTTCGTTGTTTATATTCGTTACTTTGAATTCATAAGTTTCATAGTGCCTTCAACAAAATTACTGTGCCAGTAATAGTTACAATCGGACCTCGACACTAGCCGGTATTTCGTTACTTTCGCTACTTTCGTTACTTTAGTTACATTCGATCAACTTAACTAATCACTAATCCTAACCCCTTCTATTCTATTTCTTTGTTTTACTAAACTATAAAGGCTAGAATTTAAAGGTCCTACATCTGAATTTATTAAAATGTTTTCGTTTTTATATATTTCCGTATCTCCATAACAATTAAGTTTTATATAGCGATTTACATTTTTAACTACTTATATTGTCAACTTTATAATTGTCTTGAAGCATGTGTAGAGCACACTAGATTTGTCGAATCTTCCAAATTTAAAATAAGCCGAATGCTCCTTGTAACGAGTTTTGATTGATCTTTTAGTTTGCCCAATATATACTTGATCACAACCTCTACAAGATATTTTATAAATTCCTGATTGATGTTGTACTAAATGGTTTCTTTCATGTAGGGCTACCCACACGAGAATATTTGTCCATGTGCAAGAAAACTGCTTTTTCATTGTATATACTAGTATTTAACAGCGACCTCTGGAGACGAAGAATTTTTGTAAGGGCGTACAAAAATTCTGTACGTAAAGAATGTATACCTTATTTCATACATAGTTCTGCAATATTATTATAGCGCTATTATCAACATTAAATAAGGTTCTAGAAAAACATATACACAAACAACTATCACAACACCTAAAAGAACAAAACATAATAAGTAAGAGACATTACGCATTCAAGAAACAGTGCGGCACGTCGTCTGCTGCTACGGATCTGTTAAATAATATTAAACAAAATCTAGAAGACAAAAACACAGTAGTAGCAATATTCAAAATCAACAAAATATTCAGCAAAATATAGACACATACATGCGGAAAATAGAACAATGTTGCCAGAACAACTTAATAACAATCAACGAAGCAAAAACAGAATATATGACATTCACAAGAAAGACTTTCCCGCCAAATTTTAATATATGCATCAACAATCAAAAAATAACAGAAGTACAGAAAGTAAAGTACCTAGGGCTAACAATACAGCAAAACTTGAAATGGGACAAACACGTAGACACACTAGCAAATAAAAATATCCAAACATTAGCCGCAATACGTAAAATAAAAAACATCATACCTCAGCATATGAAAAAATCTATTTATCATAGCCCATTTACGTCACATATGAGCTATCTAATCAACGTTTGGGGAGAAACTACTGAGAAAATCTGAACAGACTACAAATACAACAGAACAAAATTTTAAAAACAATATACTATATAAACAAAAGAACACCAACTACTCAACTATACAACCAAATTGGAGAACTAACAGTAAAACAGTTAATACAACAAAAGAATCTACTACTACTACTGTACAAAATTGAAAATAACATGATAAGAACTGATATCAAACTTAGAAAAAACAAACAAGTGCACGAACACCACACAAGAAGAACGTTACGAAGGCTTTGAAAGGTGATATGCTTTACAGAGTACTATTAAGTGGGAATTAACTAGCTGCTCAAGACCTTCAACGTTCCCAAAAGTTTAATTATACAGGCGAAATATAAATGTAACTGGTCTCCATATTTTGACAACAGCTGATCGAAGTTATTAACCTTGTTAATATTTCCTTTTTCGCAAATTGTGTGTTTTTCGACTATTGAGGCATTTATCACGTTATCCTTAGGAACAAGTGTTTCCCAGATGTTCTATTCGCCATGGTTTCATATGGTTAATCAATTTTTATCATATTTGTTTTTTTCGATATAGTTTTGAATTATGGTTTTTGGACCATTTAGTTTAGAGCAGTTCCTCGAAATTCCAGAGCAGCCAATTTATCACAAAGCAGCCCATGATCCACCGATAACAAAATAAAATTAAAGAAAAAATTATAAAAACCAGTTGTTTCAAATATATTTGGCTAAGCACTCACTTAAATATCTACACAAAATTATCAACTATGTACTCATTGCTATACCGTACCCTAAAAGATTATCATTACTAAAAAAGGAAGATAGAAAGCAGAATATGGTTGATCTTAATATAATTTCAAACTTCGTTGACGTAAATATTCAGTTTTATCGGCAAATCAAAAGGAGCTGCAAAAAATCTGTTATAGGTATATTCCATTAGCGCACCAGCGTTATCCAAATCCCGCTTTACCGACCTCCCGAATCCATTTTACGAACTATTAGGGGGTGACACGGGCGCACATCCGTAAGAAAATCCGAAAATTTCGCCGCCCCGATAATTGAATCCGCCCGACAACACGCTCAGCGCATAAATTCTGTTGCAGTGCGTAATATCCGGCATAATTAAATATCGTCTGCAGCGATAGCGTATAACAATTTGCGGTGTCTAAAGAGTCAAACGCGCACGCCTTCGCGCTGACGGCGAAATTTTAATATCGGTTTTTATCACCGTCGCGCTCTCTACCAGACGAGCGAAGAAAAAGGTTTCCAAAGCGACGTGTCGAGAGTTTGTCGCGCGGTTCGTGATTTTAGCGTATGGGGTCGGAATCGGGGACGAATGTCGCTGCGAGAATAACTGACGTCCCGAGGACGTACGCCGAGATTTCATAAAATGTGTCTCTTTTGTATGACGTTAGCTGCATTATTAACAACTGAAAATTCGTAAGTTTCCCCACGTAGGCCCGAGAATGCACGGTTCGTATGCGTGAATAAAGACAGTTGATGTGATGGAAGTAACAAAAGCGAAAGAAAAGTAATAAAATTTCAGTTTCTCCCATAGCCGTTGAAATTTTACTTGATAGTTATTTCATTACACTTCTCACTATAGCCATTGCTATAACCTTCAAGAGCGAACGATATCAGATGATCAACTCGACAGCCGCGAAATTGACCGCTCACGTATCCATTTCAAGATATAGACCTATTAAAATGACTTCTACGATTAACGACATACGTGCGTAGGATGTCTTTGTTGTGTCGGTACTAGAGCTACCTTATTCGCGTGTATACGTACAGTACGTACCTGTACCAACATTTTTCGAATGTCACGTATCCGAACTATACGAGTATCTAAAGTACGTACCGTACGTGTATTGTTAATTCACGTGAAATCCGTACGCAAGAGTTCCTTTCTTTCTAGAAATCGACGAACGGATATTCACGTACCGTACGTGAATTACAAAAGTACGTGTAGTCCGTGTTTGAATGCGCGTGAAGTTAGATGTCCGTGTTTTATGACGTGAATTATAAGGATTAAGAACGTTCGGGTACACGGGTACTTCAATTCATGTCTCTAAATAGTGTCTCTAGTCGGTACCAATCGGTATAGTAGCTATGCGCGTCCCGTAACTAGTTCACTTCTTCAAATTCTTAACGTGAAATACACACATACATTTCAGGGTTCCACTAGAACACCCTATTCTTACGGAAACGTGGCTCTTTCACAACAATAGTACTGGATATGTTCATATAAAATCAATCTTGCTCATCATCCAGAACTACCATCAGAACTACCGTCTAAACCAAAATCTGAATCTGTAAATGAAATGAAATCAAAAAGGAAAAAACATAACGCACTCTATAAATTTTAAATGAAGAAAAAAATATATAAGAATAAAAAGCATTCTTCTCTATTAAACATCTCTTATTCAAGTTACTACAGACCTCTGTTAATTAGTCATCTAATCTATATGAGTCTGCGAAAACATCAAGACAATGGCTTTGTAGCACAATGATATTACTGGAGCAAATTTTTACTGATTTTTAATGATATCTAGGCAACGAAAAGTGAATATTAACACTGTTGTGTATCGAAATTAATCACACACTATTTTACCGAGTTTAGTTATTTATTAAAAATCGAAGAATACATCAACATAAAATCATGCTTACAAAACAAATAACACAATAAATGCACGAAAAACACACTAACAGCATTTATCAGAATAAAATAGGGTGTGTTCTTTTACTTTGCATGCACTATTTATGTACGTCACGAGAACAACAACAAATTGTAGCACAATGAGCAATTCTAAAGTTTACAATCTGAGCTCTTCGTACTTTATTGTCGCTACATACGTAGAGGACGGCTAATCATAGTTGCATCTCCCTCAGACCAAATACAATTTGTTATTCATTTATACAGTACAATCTTCCATATTTCTTAAAACAGTAGCCAAACACATATAATGATTGCAGCATCTGATAAAGCGTTATCTTGGAGGACGTCCGATACCTAAGGCTAATAACACTGGGCAACAAATTTTCGAAAAGTTCATGCTTCCAAGCTGAAAATAGTCATTTCTTAATGAATTCAATGTGCTGAACACGAAAATGACTAAGAAAAAGCTGAATTGGCTACGGGTTTTCTGTAATATGTACGCATATTTCAGAAAAAGTGTACTTATGTCAATATTATAATACATGGTAAGAAAACATTTACGCATATTTCAGAAAAAGTGTACTTATGTCAATATTATAATACATGGTAAGAAAACATTAGTCTGCTTCTGGCTTTCGACTTCTTTTGGCCTGCCGTTTGTAGTGGACTTGTGGAGCATCTCTACTGATTGTCCAACAATAGTTAGCTAGCATTGACGTAGACCATTTTTTTTTCGTAATTTCTCACTAAATTGCATTACATTATGCAATAGCATCTATACAATGGACAAAACGTCAATATCTCTGGAACGTGAGCCAATCAACTTTTTTCTATGTGATATTCGTGTTCAGCACGTTGAATTCATTCAGGATTGGGTACTTTCACCTAAGAAGCAATTTCACTGTTGACCAGTGTAATGAATCACTTTTGTTGGTCTCTGGCACCAACCATTCCAGCTAGTCACTAGCGTACCATCAAAACACCATAGACACAAAGTATCATATTAAAGATTACAATTAATGTCATTAAGAAAATCTACCATAAGTTTAACTGTATTCATATCCAGATTTAGAAATTTTATAAATTACAGCAGGGAAAGCCATGCAACTAGATGACTCTTAATTGTCAAATCGGCCAAATTTAACATGAAACTACCAGGCATTGTATCTACCTCCCACCATTTTTTTTTCCATCAAATCATATCTGCACGAACTATAGTAACAAAATTAGAGATATTAGAAACATGATAGAATTCGTTCAATATAAATGTGCGAAATACAACAGAAATAATACAATACAAATAATAAACGATATTATAAATAAATTGTATAAATAAAGTATAAATAAAATAAACACAATAATAGATAAACATCCATAAGATAGATTCACACTTTAAAAACAGATGGCGCTTGGCTAAACAAAAAACTTTGAAATTATAAATGTTCCGGGATACTAGATGTTCTTACATCGTTGTTTTAAATAGTCTGTCACATTTTTCGCCAGGGCATTGTAGAGTTTCACTGCCATGTTTTGTTTTTTGCCGAGAATAGCGTCGCGTTGTAGGATACATCTTGGCGCTTCTGGGCACTTCTAGGCACTCACTGAAGTTTTTCCGAACCCGGAAGCGTTCCAATCACCGCGCTCCGGTAGGAATTTCTTATGTGCCAACATCGCACTAGCATGAGACCTACGGTTTTTCTTCCTATTTGAAAAGAAGGCATGTTCTGATTTTTGTCCACAATTAAACATCAACCATTCCAGCCTGGGATCGAGCCGGCTTCCATCGTGTGAGAGACAAACATGTAAGACGTTCAACCACAGATACGGCTTCATTGAAGGGCAATTTGCCTCTTCACCTACAATTTTTCTCATGTTTCGAATTGATAATTTCGTAAAAAAGAAATAAGGAAAGTTGTCTATGATTTTAGAATCCGAAAATTACAAATCCCCATTTCATAATCCTGAAATTTGAACGCAAGATTTTTTTAATGAAAAATATGTGCTTTTTCAAGCTTAAGAGAAAACTGAAAACCACATCTTTCTAACATTCAGAGGATTTCTTAAGAATATCACAAGAATTGTTTTTACAGTTTAATTTATCAGAAAGAAATAAATATTTTAGTTTTTTATTCAAACTGATTTTCGGCTGATTGTTGAAAATGTAAAAAATAAGGTTTTTGACCAACTTCACAATCCAAGTTCAGACCACATGATTTCGACATATACATATATGCAGCAGAATTTTTAAAGTGGATGTCACGGATCGGATAAGCTGGATTCAATCCAATCTCGGTGAACTGATCTGGTTTACGGACGATCAAAAGTCGCAAGTGTTCTTGAAGCAGAGACATACGCAATATTGCATCGTGCAACGGAAATCAATCAGAGGACTTATAAAAATAATCTGCATTGCAGCAGACAACTAGTGAACCCCAGAATACCATCAAGGCTGGTTTGAGAATGCGTTCGAGAACTGAACAGCAATAAAGTTGCTTTACTTTGGATGCCCAGACATTCGAAAATCGAAGTAAACGAAAAAGGCGACAAGTTGGCAAGAAAGGGAGCATCGCTTTGATTTACACGTTCAGAATCTTTTCTAGAAGTGCCCAAAAATGCAGTAAGGAGTTGGGTCCAGAAGAAACACGAAGAATACTGGAACTACAAAACCAGGGTTAACCATGGAAAGAGCTCAATCAAAGCACCATCAGAGATGAAGAGTAAGTCTTCGCATAGTAGCAGATCTTCTAACAGGACATTGTGCACTGAAAGGACACCTACAGAAAGTGGGGATCAACACGGCAGATACCCAATGCGGACTGTGTAATAGAATGACAATAATAAATAATTTAATGCTTCAAGAGACAATACTGGGAACAAATTTATCCTTATAAAAGGAAACATGATTATGTCACAAGTCATTCCATAAAATTAGCGTCGACATTACACTCCCATAGAATTTAACAATAATGGCGTTCACGAACAACGTCGCCGCGATATCTTACGCATCTAAATAACTGAGTTCCCATTAGGTGTTTCCTCCTTTTTCACTTTCTCGCCATTGTAGACGGCCGACAAGTGAAAATATGAATCGACTGGTAGGGTCGCAGAGGGAGGAATCAGATAAATGTAACGATCCGTCCGTTCTCTAGTAAGAATACCCGCTGCATAATGGAAACGGTCACCAGTCGAGTCGAAGGGCTCTCAGTGTGGCGAGTAAATCGAAAAAAAAAAGGATAGTAGACGGAAGTAAACTTGCCCGCCACCACTATTGTGTCCGGTATATTAGTGAAAGCGATAAAGAGGTCGGCTAATATCGATGATTATCAAACAGATGGATTGTTAGCGTGCGCCGCCGAACTGGCCGACACCAAGCCGCTATTACGATCCCTGCTATCTGATCCCGGCCGTGGTGGGGACAGTCGTCATTTATTTTTTTGCACTCTAGCTCGTCGTTCTACATCTATCCCGTTCGCTCAGCCGCGTGGATACTCCTCGAATTTGTGCAGATAGGGAAATTAATGACGCAGATAATGAGTTTTCTTTTTGCGCTGCCCGAATCAATACCGGCATTACATTTCCGGTTTGTGTCCCACTTTAAAATGCGACAACGATCGCCCAGTTAACAGCGTACGTAGGTACATTATAGGAGATTGGTTTCTATTAGGGATATTTAGTGACGCCAGTAAATGAAGCTAACTGGAGTTTGGGCAATATTCTAACAGCAGAGAGTTAAAATTTTCAAGGATTTGAAATAAGTTCTGCATGAGGTGAGTTGACTAACTCCTGAAATGGAACAGCCGACTTCTGCTTAACGAAAACAGTCATCGCTATGCACCCGTAACCTCGTAAAAGAATTCCATACGTTAGATGGCTTTAGAATTCAGCGTGTTATATCATTTTTAAACTGCGTAATTTATAACGTGCCGTTCCATGGAAAAATCTATTTCAGTATCCAGTTTTGATTTTGGTTTGAATTAATCATTAATTTCGTTTATTTTAATTGATTTTTCCATGGGCGGTAGTGTTGCTGCCGCATGTTATTTTATTTCGAGTTTCTATTTAGTTAATTTTGTTTACGACGCGAATGTCGTCCCCGCCGATGGTGCCCGATTCACGCAAGCCCGACTCCCACCATCACGACCGCATAGGGGCAACCGCGAGTGTATTTAAACCTCGCGCTTAACGCAAGAGTCCAGTCCAGTCCGGTCCCCGAATCCCTCACAGTCCGCTCCGATTGGCGTGTCGGCGTAGCTTCTGACACCCTCCGAGTTTCGTAATTCCGGTGTGATCGTAGCGTTGCCAAAGCTTACTGACGTAACACGGACATCTTTCCCGGCCGCTCCGATTGGCGTGTCGGCATAGCTTCTGATACCCATCGAGCCTCCTATTCCCGGCCTGATTGTAGCGCTGGCAGAGCCCACTAGCGTAACACAGGCATTTTACCGATTTGTTCGCCGCTGTGGCTGTTGCGTCGGCATTGTTGGCGCTTCCAGAGTGTTAATTACAGTGATTACCGTATCGCCAAGTTCAGCACCGTCACCGATATCTAACCGTCGTAGCCCGCGAAAACCAATCGCATACTTATTGACCGACCCCCGTACAAAGATTTTAGGCTTACGTTATTAACCGAAACATAGCTATTAGATTCCGCGTTCAGTTTTCAAAGCGTTACCGAAGCCCAGTAAATGTTTTAAAGTTCACCACTGTACATATTTATGTAAGCTTGCGAGTGTACTTGGTTTGTTTACTTACCTTTTTTTTGCTTTATATTTTCCATACACTTGTTACTTAGAAATAGACGTTTGATTTATGATGCACTTTCACTGTTTCGTTGCGTAGACCGAACCCTGAACTTTCTTCGACTTATTGCTACCATTCGGAGTTAACACTTTATTGTATCGACGAAGATATTACGCAACACCATTCAAACCTCACTTTTTGCACAGCCGTGAGTGAGGATCTTCCCGATATATATCCATGTTGAGATTTTTCAGTATGTCATATTTTTCTAAACAGAAAACCTACTAATCTGTTCTTAAGTACGGCAATCGCAATATAGTCCCTTATATATTGGGTATTGCGCTGAATTTGCACTACATAAGTATATATGATATTTTTACAATTTAATTACGAAAAATTCACTAATGGTTATTTACATTAGAGTGGGTATATACGGCAATATATACGAGATGTAGTTTGTCTTAAGAAAATCTAGTATAATGCATGAATATTTATTTTGAAAATACCATCTCTTCGCATAATAACGCTTATGATACAGTTAGTGTTTGCGAAACCGTTAGATACTTACGTCTTTATTTACACTTTTGACAGGGCAACGTCTCACCCCTTTACCAGATATAATTGAAAAGTTCAAGAACGTTTGTACTCATTGAGAAAAAGCTGTAAATTAAATGCAAATTTGCGATGGTTACTACAAGACAGCCAAAATTCTTTTATATTATTTAGATAACATTTACCTGAAAATATCAAAACTGCATATTTATTATTTTCTCAGAGTATCTTCCTGAGAAGACTAAAATATAGCAAAGTAGTTCTCGCGCACAAAGGAATGCGTGGAAGCTCTAGAGAATTATCATACTGTTTCATTTATATCCGGTATCTTGAAGGTCATGAAGGGCATGAAGAATTCCAGTCTGCATTTTTGAGTTGACCAGATATTCTGCTTTCCTTTCAACATGGATTTCCGAAGGGAAGGAACGTTGTTAGCAAAGTTTTGGATACTTATAATCAACACGATAATGTCGGCTATGGACATTAAGGTTATGCCGTTGTTACTGCTTGTTAATTTGCCCCAGGCTTATAACACCGTCAACCAAAACATTTTTATTTTTTTTTTGAGTACATAAAGCATAAGCATTTTGAAATACTTCTCAGTACGCTGTTATCGTATTAACCGGAGCGAGATTCGAACCATGGACCTCACGACTGATAGTCAAGTGTGCAAGCCACTAGACTATCTGCCGGGCAATGAAAACGTTAAACAAATTATGGAATATGCGTTGCCTGTATAGCAAGGATATGATTATAGCTCTACCTTTCCAGAAGGCCCAGTGCATGATAGTTAATAGTGATATGTCGGAAAGTTTACCTATTTTGTCCGGGCTGCCACAAGAACGGATTTTAGGTTTTAGGTACCTTACTATTCCTACTGTACATGAATGGTTTGCGTTAGTAGCTGGAAAATCAACTGACTTTCATAGATGATAATAGGTTACTAATAACAGGTAATAGTTACTCGGAAATTTTATTTAAATTAAAGATCTAAATATCAACGTCAGGAGACTAGGACATCGTCAAAAAGTCTAAGCATAAATATCAATAGAACGAAGACGATTATGCTTGCAAACATGCTATACTGAACACATTTTATTTAAACGATTCTAAAGTAGCCGAGACTTCTTCTGGGTTTAAATTAAAATAGCAACAACATATGCATTGTGTTCAAAGCTAGTAAAACGAATTTTTCCCACAAACGTTCGGCGTGCCTTTGTTATATAAAAATATGCGACAGAATCATGTAAACTATTCCTATAGTTTTTGCATTTAAAATGTTAGGAATAATGAAGTACCGGCTTTATATAAAATATTAATATATACGTATTCCAATACGCCTAAATCACAGAGTTCCAGTTACATTACATATTACTGTGCAAAAAGCACCCAACATCTGGGCATTAAAGGCAGGCACACTACAATGTGTGTAGGTTTTACAATGTATCATTAAAAGCTTTTAAAACAACTCACGTAGAAGGCCATATATGTACATATATGGATTTAATTAGTTTTCGTTTCATATGTCCATTAAAATTTACCTACAAGGTAAAGTTTGCTTATTAGTAATTTTATATAAAAATGTTCATATATGTGTCTGTATTAAATTTATTTTATACAGCTATCTATCTATCTATCCATCCCAAGAATTAGTGGTGAGCTAACCAGTTAAAGAAACATTTGATAACACTAAATGAATCGGAATCAATTATTTTCAAGGAATTTAGTTCTTTGTCAAAATTGACTTAGAAATGCATTTGCTCCCACCAGTTATAACCGTAAAGCAAGAAAATTAAACAAACAAATATGATGTTTCGGCTCAGAGATCCATATTCTTTTAAATTTGGAATGTTCATCTGAATAAATTACAGCTTAATGTGAACAAATGTGCCATTGTATCCTATGTTAAATGCAATACTTTTATAATGTATCTCTACGCTATTGATGGTATACTAATTCTTCGACATTCAAATTATAAAGATCTAGGGGTACATTTTGATTCGGCCTTGACATTTAACTATCACATTAAAGAAGTTGTTAACTCTGCTGCCAGGTGTTTGGGATTTTTGATTCGCTCTTGCAGGTTGTTTAGAGAATCTACTGTTCTGAAAACTTTATTTAACACTGTTGTCAGACCTAAGCTCGAATATGCCTCACTGGTCTGGTATCCGCACTATACTGTCCAAAAATTGGCAATTGAGAAACCTCAAAAACGTTTTCTCAAATATTTATCTTTTAAAATTGACCGTGCCTATCCACCACGTGGAGTAGAATATGATTATTTACTGATTAGGCATAATTTCACTTCGTGTTGACTCCATTTATCTGCTCTCACCCATTTTACTAGTAATTTGTTTTCACGGTAGCACTCTACCAACGTGGGCGATTATCCAATTATCGCCTTAATCAATTGCTTTTGATTTAATACCCCATTTTCAACCGTGAATCAAAATTTCCGTATTGAAAAATTCGATTTAACTCAAACAGCGAGCAGTCTTTATCTCCTTTAATAAATTGCCATCCCAACGTAATATCACTCCAATATGCTTTAGAAAGGAAACTAAAGTATCTCTCCGCGGTTATTACAATTTGCATGAGATATCAATTTGGGTGATATATAATTCATGCATTCTCCTCCGCGAGAGGTTCAGAGGTTCGCCCAAGTTTGGCGACGCGCGAGCCGAGGTGATTTCACAAAGAAAATTGAAAACTTGGTCGATTTTATGTTGTCCGTGTAAGCTATACGGGCTTCCGTAAGTCGTTCTCCATTCCCTAGAGACTACATGCTCGGTAGGACATATTATGGCGAAAACTTTCGTACTAATTTATCAGACTCCGAAATCAATAATTTCATTCGAGATGCACTCGGTGTGCTAGGCCAAGGCGGTCTACGTATAGATACGTACGAATTACGAGGCACTATTATAATGGAGAAGTTAGAGGTGAAGTTCATTGGTCGATATCTTCGGAAACTGAATTATTTGTTCTTCCGGCGTTATGGTAAGGATATGTCAAACACTCTAGATTTTATCACCAACGGTTTTGCTGATAGAATTTATTGAAGGATTACACGGAAACCAATGCACAATTATAGTTTGCTAAAAATAGTGTACAAACCCGTTTGCTTACTTGTTTATTTATAACGATACTCTGCATTCGTTTTCTAAGTAACATGTCATGGACCATCCATTTCGAGACTGAAAAATTTCTAGAGTGCACATCAGCTAATAGTAAAACAATGTTTTCCAGGTAATCAAATATTGAAAGCTATGCATCACTGGGAACGTGCAAGTGCTATTAGTTTTCCCTGCAGCGAACAATCTACACCTGACAAGTTCATAAATTAATAATAACTAGATTCCGGAATAAGGATTGCTCTTTTTAGAGTAGTAGATAGTTTTTGCAATCCACTCTTCCCGTTTGGGCTGGTAGTAACTACTAACTCCGGTTCCGTTTACAATTAGTAGTTTTACAAACGATACAGTGATACATGTTTCCTCATATTTCTATCAAAATTAATTCCTCATTATGCCTTTCTGTGTTATTTCTGTCATATGTCCTATAAAATGTAAAGATTTTTTTTAACAAATATACAGATCATTTTTCTTGGAAAATTATCTAACATATTTCGATCCCGTTACAAAATTATCTTATTTCTTAATTAATATATATATATATATATATATATATATATGCATTATTAATATGCAGCCTAATAGTAATAGTGTGCCGATATCGGACACATTCCTTTGAGCACTTGATTTTGATTTGACTTTCGCCAAACCCAACTGTTTCCATGCTACTTTAAATATTGGAGTTCTTTCTGAAAAAAAAAAATTACGTTTACCATTAATAATTCAACATTGTACAAAATAACGCATTTCTTTGTAAGATTATATTTCTACAATGTTCGTCTTATTGAGTTGAGGTTTGTACACGACTCCAAAGATAGCAATTTCAAACAATGATTATAATCTTAACCTCTCCACCCTCTCTTTCAGATTCATAATTTTGCTTATCATTCATAAATTTATGGCTTTTCAAATCCTATCAGATATCAATTGACCAAATTTTCTAAAACCGCTACTTTGTAATCACATGCAACAGATGGAGAAAACGTAAAGAAAATATTCAGTTGCGTCCAGATCCAAACTAAACACGTCCTTATCCATTTCGTCTTCACCAAACCGCTTAACAAAATATGTAAACATACCATATGCAAGCATTAGAGTTGTGTTAGATAATCTAATTTTGAATGACTGCAACCAGATCAAACTTGAATGCCTTTTGGGAGTCTTCTATGCCATTGGAACTTCACAGTTTCGGTTCCTATCTGCTTACATTGCCACACATTCATTGAATTTCCTCTGGCTCCAGCACGAGTGTTAGTAAATTCATCCCGTCCCTATACTAAAGAATAAGAATCGCTTTTGTAATAACTTTCAAAATTTAAATGAGCAAAGTTTTGCTGGCAGATGCTACCCGTATAAGTGTGTATTTTTTTGTGTGCTAGTTTATATTTCTTTAACTGAAGTACTTTGCACAATGTCGAGCTCCATACAATATAATACTGTGCAATTACTCTGCACATCACAGATCTTTTGCTACTTCCGTTAGGTAGTATTCTCATAAGCTCGACTATTCTTTCTGCAACAATTTCCTCTTTCCTAAATTCGTGCAAAAGTTCTATTATCATCAACTATTATTCTCAGATATTTTAGTTTCTTTGGATCTTGTTCTTACTCCAGTTAAGTTAAAAGTATGTAGTTCTACTTTCGTTTCCACTATCATCACTACAGTTTTTCTTAACCACCCTCGTTAATGTATCATCATTTATCCAATTTGTTCTGAACATTGATTTGCATTATGTTGAAATATCATTCATAGTTCCTATAATACGTTGTCAGCAAATAATCAGCAGTGACAGCATCTACTGTCGAGCTTTGATAAAAAAGATCATCATATATGGTGTCCCGCACAGTTAATCCCAGCGCAGAGCACTGCGGCGCTCCATTTCATTTTATTATAGTTAGCCATCGTCAAGCCATCTTTTTTCTATGCTTTCAACTACTTACAATGATATGTAATATTTTAAAATTCTCTTACCACGAAGTTCTTTAATAATAATTAAAGAATTACTGAAAGCATTTCATTAGTTATTAGAACATGCAATTTACCATCATGTTCTTGCATAATTTTATTTCAATGAAAACCACATTGCTCTTTATATAATCCACTTCCTCCACCTTCCAATTCATGGCCGAGAACCGCTCAATTGCTCTGAAGACTTTCAATTTTTTAAAACTCATACAATCTTTGTTATTTATTATTTCTCCACGAGTACCTGTAACTTTAACAATCGATTCATAACTGCAAGAACCACTTAGTAACAAACAGCTAGCAATTTTTTTTATGGTTCATGATGGAATTTTATCAATAGTAGGTGCCTTCCCACATGTTATGCTCTGTGGCCGCACTTCCTAGATCTATGATCATAAAAACCTTTCTATTGGTTTCAATATTTTCCTTTGCCCATCCCTCCTTTCTAGATTGAGAAGGTTCACGAATGATATCCTTTTTGCAACAATTTTATACCTATACATCAATTCGTATATCACAGTCAACTTCATCACATAGGCTCTTCTCCAATACCAGTAACCTCAGTTTTGCAAGTTTTATATGCATCCCTCATATCTACAAATACATTATTTTTTTTTAGGATTGTGTCAACCCGAAGCCCGACTACATTCGACCTACAGCGGGGTGGAATTTACACCATGTAAACCTTAAGCCAATTACAATCTACAGCGGAAACAGGTATGAACGCCGTGTCCTCCCATAAGCCTACTACGATCTACAGTTGAAACTGTATCTAAACCTTGTCAACCTGTAGGCCGAATTCAAAGTCCGCCTCGATTTCTGACAAACTCTGAAGTCAAGTGCATGAATCGAATTGAGAGTGCGTAAAGGCATTATTTACCCGGGCATCGGCACAAAATGAATTTGAAACTTCAAATTACTTGGTAAATTTGTCCAGGTGAAGTCACAGTGCCGAAACCAGAGGAAACTCAATAAACTGAAACATAATAAATTTACCAAATTAAAACCTGCCTCTACATTAAATGTTACTTATTAATGAATCATCAAGTCACACAGTTTAGTGTTAATTTTATTATATTCTACAAATAGCTGATTCATCCTTCCTAACTGTTATACTCACATGGCATTAGTTTATTCTGTTTTATTTCTCAAGCGATGATGACAACTCTCATCAGGCTCTGGCATTTCGCAAGTTAATCGCCTCGTACTCGGCTCACAGAACATATCGTACGATACCCGGGATTTATCTAAATAATTGTATTTCCTAATCGCCATCGCCGACTGCGATATACAGAGAAACATTTGCAGGGAACGATCTCCCCGATCCACCGACAAAACAGCACACGATTCCACGTCCCATCCTGCCTGCCCGAACTAACATCTGCTGGTCTCCGGATGGGCCGACGCGTTCGCTAACTACCTCTTTTCGCAGGCTAATTGAAAAATAATTCTTGGTTTTTATTACAGTTAATAAAATACTTCACGCTTAATTGCGTTTTCATTGCGAACGTTTTGTTTTTGACTGTTCCTTAGATATATCTAGCTGGTATTTTCGGAGTATAATCAAAAACGATGCTATAAAATGTCTATAATGGGTGTACCCTAAGATTGTTTTTGTTTTTCAGAGTAGTGTAATAAGTGTAATAATTGAATAATTTCCACGCTAGTTTTGAGAGGAAAGCTTTGATTTGGAATGTGAGATGGACTATGGCACGAGGACGACATCCACGATAACGGGTACTTGGGAAGACCATGCAGCCGATGACGTCAGAATGCGTTCAGGTTTTTTTCCTATGCACGATATCCTTGGCCAGCATTATTTTTTAAGTGCGTAGTTGCAAGTGTCTTTTGAGTTGTTTTCTCAGCGGTTTTTGAACTGTTTTGTTACTGCTCTCCATTGTGCTAGTTTTCAATTTTAAGGTTATGCGTCTTATAGGTTTGAAGTTCTACATTATAAACAGAATAGTTCATCTCCAAAGTCAACCTCTTTGAGTCATATGTTAGCACGTATCGATTTACTGCTTTGTCAGCAGTTTCCAGTTATAGGTAAGGACAATTAGGTACCCCGACAGATATAAAAACTTTGAATCGACGTTAATCTTTTAAAGGCCGCATGGTATAATACTTCATATATCTTGCCGTTGACCAGTAATCATTTTCAGAAGGCAAATTGTGATAGCCACTAATTAGAAGTAAGCCAAGAAATTGCCGGAGTTGTTCTTCAGATAAGCTGAATAATTGGTGGTTTTTATCTCGCCGGGCATAAAGTTCCGTTTGCTCTCGTATAAAAGCAATAATCTCCGAAGTAAAAAATAAGAAAAATATTTCGTAATACGATTTGCCGCTATGTTCTTCCCTTACTTTAGGAGGTTCACCAACCTCTTTTGTAATTCCAACTCTTTCCGTTTTCTCCCATACACCTATTCTTGGTGCCGCTATTTCTTCTTCTTCTTCTTCAGAAAACTCACTTGCATGCACTTCTATTTCTCCTGGAACATCCTGCGGCAGGTTGTGCATATCCATAACTTCATCGTCATCTATTTCTTCATCGCTTGGAATGTTTTGATCTCCGGAGATCGATGGTAAAATACTATATCAACTAAGTTTTGAGAGGACGAAGCCTCTATATCTTCAACAGCATTACTTAGGAATCTGTAGTTTCTAACAGACGATCTAACATGCAATAAACACTTACAATAATTGATTTTGTAACAGCATAAATTATTTGTACATACCCATAGAATTGACAAATTGTCTCGAAATGTGTACATTTGATAATATTAATAGAAATATGAAAGATGTAAATTGATAAAAATCAACTACGGTTCGTCTTATATGTAAATAAATAACCGGAAATGATTTTCCTATATCCGTTTTCATTCAAAAGAATATAGAAGTCATGTTCCCAAAAAGGGAACGTTGGCCTTTAAGTGGTTAATCTCTCTAGTGGTTTATAGTTGCTATTTAGGATTTATTGTGCTCTTCTGTATCACTGTGCGTTTCTTTTTTTTATTGTCGTACCTATACAATTATGAAAAAATCAATGGTGTAATAAAATCATTAAAATGTGGAATATACTGATGAAAAGCGCTGAAAATATTGAGGAAAAGGTAATGTCATCACAGGTGTTCGTCTCCCCCAACCATAACTAACTTCGGGGCTATCTGCGGTGGAGAAACTTCGAAAATGGTTCCGTACCGTCATAGTTTACCTGCTATTAAAGTTTCAGCGATATAAAGCTTTCTTTTTGCGTTCGTTTTCTACCTAATTTTAAAAGAGTAACGAATAATTGGATGACATTAGAAATGGAATCACCGTCAAAAAACTTCAAGGTAGTTTAAACCAGGGAGAAGTATTCCGTGCGTTAATCTGGATTGAATCCCAGCAAAATAAACAATCTAGAACTTGGATGCATACACTTTAGTATGGATTAATAACTTCGTTGTTGCACGACAATGGCTTTCCCACAGGAAATTATCCACGCCTAATTAAATACTCATATCCAACGTTTTAGCGCGAGTGCAAAACAAAACAATGTAATTAAAACTGACAGCTGTGCACTGTACACAACAACTTTATCTAGAACAAACAGCACTTTTTTTCTCTTGCCGTAATAGTGAACAAAAATCAGATTACCGCTTCTCGTCATACTTTTTACCTCACCTTTGCATAATAAAAGCAGGCTAGTAGGGAATTTCAGAAGAAATATCTTTACATTTGACCTAAAATAACCAACCAAAGATCCGAAAAATTGCGGTCTTAAAACATAGAATGAGCGAGTCGTAAAAGAAAAAGTTTTTACGATAACTTTTATATTTACTTCTGTTCGTGTTTTTAACGCTTATCTGCGCCCTATAGCTAACTAGTTTTATCAGTACTTCTGCCTTAATATACTAATGACCTGTACATAAACCTCAGTTACCGCATTTTACGACCTAAAAGCGAATTAATTAAAGAGCGCAAGGAGCTGCACGCAACCCATCAGCGATTACGGATTTATAGTCGACGCATCAATCATCAATATACCCACCACGTGATTTACGTTACGTTTTATTCGGGCGGACCGCTATCGGAGACGAATTGATTTTGTATAAATTTGAAGGGCAGAGAGTGGCTAGTTCCGGAACGGAATCGCCAGCGCTATCTGGACACGGGACATTCGTCTAAACTTCGATAGCGTAATCAATGTATAATCTAGTGAATCACTAGCGCAACGTATATCCTTTTTAGGCCGGTGATTAACTGCTCTTACCCGCTACCTCTACAGTGTCTGGGTACTACAGATAATTTTACAGAGGATAAACGGACTAATGGATGTGCGTGCTAGCTGTCCATCAGGTTCTATTTACGGTGACAGACAAATCCTATTGGAATTTGCGTATGGTTTGCCATAATTAGCTTAGACACCCTATCAGTTATAAAACATCAAAAAATTGTGAATTATAGAAGTGAGCTGAATTTAGTGTAGTACTAAGTAAATATAAAGCTACACGAACCATGATATATAGCATTTAGCAGCTACCTTTTTTGATATGATATACTGAAAATCGTTTACAAATATAATGGCACAGGCCTTGACACATACATTCAATCAAGCTGTTTATCCAAATAACAGAGGTATTCCTGTAAATAAAATAATGTAATTACTAATGACTATAGAATAGCAATAATTCCAACGTTTGTTGAAGTTTTTGAAATGGCATCAAAACAGGGCGCTAAACTTTTTAAACAAACATAACCCTTTTCAGAGCAGCGCCATGACTACCGCGTTGTCATGTTGCGAAATCCGCTTTAAAATCTGTATTATTTGTGATATACATGAATGGCATCTCTCCACGAATTACTTGAACATCATAAAATAAAATAAAATAAGGGTCGAGATGTAAATACAAACGGGTACTTCAAAGCACAAAGGATATGGTATGCATAAAAGGAACTAACAATAAAACAAGTAAATAAGCCACTGTAAAATAAGTAACATAACAATAATGTTATTCTCACCAAGAATACTCTAAACTTTGGTTACAAATCCCCTCACTTCCTTTGCCAATCTATTATACAAGAGAATCCGAATTAAAAGTGCTATGTTATTTTATGTGTATTATGTATAATGAAACCCACAAAATCCATGAAATCAAAGTTATGTTATATAAGTCTATTTTTATTTTTATCTACTTAATTATTATTATATACTTGTTCGCATAGATCTAATTAATGCTGTTGCTATGGTTTTGATAGTATGTTTGTGTCTTTTGATGAATGCTCGACTTTGGAAATTTTAATTCAGTCGTATCGTAGGACACGATATCTATTTGGGGGTTGCCGGGCTAGTTTCGTCTTGGAAATATGAGTTTGTTGAAAACAAATGGGAGGAGAGACTTCTTTTTCGATTTTCCTGAGAGCATAGTCGCTTTTCGAAACCTTTATCTAGAAATTGTTTTATTTATTAGTATGAAATTCTAGAAGTACTGTAATTCACTCACTTTGGATAAGAGTACTACGTGTTTTTTGCAAAGATGACGTGTATCTAGTTATTTGGTGATTTGGAGTGGTCCTTAGTCGAATTCCGGGGTTCCGAAGATCAAGATTCGGCTGTAGGATTCTGCTAGCGTCTTGGTACACTTCATGGGAGCTGAAATGATTTATTGAACATGGAATTTATATTGGAGGAGTTATTCGTACCAGCAGTAAGCGATTCTATCATGCTTTAAACTTATAATCTTTGTATTACGTACAAGAGATTTCAAGGTTAAATTTTTGTTTATGTATTGAATTGTAAAACCTAGTGATTTTGAATATGTGAGGTTGATCATGATTCTGTGGGCCCCATTTAAGTACTAGTTGTCAGTTTTGTATGTTCATTGAGTTGGCGCATTGACTAACAATGTAAGTCTTGTAAGTCTGGAAGTAATGTTGTTGGAAATTCGGCGGGAAATTTGAATTTTACTTATATTTATAAATCGACAGATTTAAATTCCTGGTCTGAATTGAAATAATAGAAATCTTTATAACGGTGGTTCTTATACAGTGAATGAATTTACTCACCTGGGAGTATCTGTAGAAGGTTTATTTCATTACATTTTTTTTTAATTTCACTAGTAATTTGTCTTTTTATTTAAATAACGTATAGAAAAACATCACTAATTAATAACTATACAATCACATTAAAGGTAGTTAAATATTAGATGTTATATTGGGTATTATAAGGAGTCTTGACCAGAGGGATATATACTCCTTCCATGTCCCGCAGGTTATTGAATAATTTAGTATATCTTCCTATTCGTTAAGAGTGGATGTGAAACCATTGGAGTGAAAGAATCGCAGTAGATCAACTTTATTTTTACTCCAGATGGATTCTGATCACTTAAATAATAGAACCAAAGACAACCAAACACATTATGCAGCTGTACGGCGTTGGATTACAACATTGCTCTTTATCATTTGAGATCTGGTTTATCTCTGAAGTTGTTGAGAGTATTACAGATGACTCTGGATGGAGTTCAGTAAAGAATCGCAGTAAATCAACTTTATTTTTAATCCGGATGGATTCTGATCACTTGAATAATAGAACCAGAGACAACCAAACACATTATGCAGCTGTACGGCGTTGGATTACAAGATTGATGGATTCATAGCAAGTCTAAATAGATTAGTTGATGGAAAAGAATGTAAGTCTGAAATTATAAAATCAAGAGGACCCTCCGGCCAAAGGCAGGGGTCTGTCAACATGGTATCGGTATTATAGTGGACGCCAGACACAGCTTCTGTATAGAAGAGTAATCCTCAATTTGTGTTCTAAACCACTGCGGTAATCTAGAAAGGGCAATACTTTCAATACTGATTTAGGAGACCCAAAGAGCAAGCAGCTATGTATAAGGATCGCTCTCAAAGATGATAGGTCTTATGAGAAAAGCAAAATGAAAAAGCGTATTCTAGTACAAAAAAAAATAAACCTCAAAATATCGTGTGAAAGTAGACCGAGTCACGCCAATCCTAATCTACTCCAAGCTGGAATTAAAGCGATGCTCCACGCTAGAAACAATTGCGCCATTTGACAGAGGATACTGGCGCAAACAAATTGATGCTGCAACACGATCAGAATAAAACACAATAACTCTGTTGAAAGCTGCGGTGTAACCTGTGTGACTAATGTCAGATGCGTGTCCGAAGAAAGGAAAAAAGCAAAAAAGAACAATAACAATTTACTACTGCAGTAATTTGGACTACATACTAGCTGAAGAAAATAAGAGTTAACGACAAGCCGACTGTCTATTAAAATACATAGGATACATAGTTACATAGTAGAAATTCCACAATTACGGCTCTTTTACAAATAGAACATAGTTATAACTCAACCTTTTGAAGATAAAATCAGCGCTTTCAGTTATTTGCCTTGATACATTAAATAGCTTCAAATACTAAATATCAGTTACAACCCCGCCTGTTCAGTCCTTCGAATACTTGTACCAATACAAAATAATCAGTAACAGCCGGAAGTGAATTTTTATAATAAAAATAACATTTATTTGACAGATGATCCATTAAAGTGTCATTGTGTCTAGTAGCGTCATTTTTCGTACCTTTATCACACCATTGTATTTACACTAGATATAAGCATAACAGTATTTAAATAGAAGAAATTATCTTGAACTATTTTATATCAAGAGGACAGAATTTATTTTTGTGCGATCAGTATGCATTATCATTGAACTCAACGTAAGATTAGCCACTTTCGTTGTTGAAATGAAATTAAAAATGTAATTTATTAGAACGCAAACATTGCTTTAATATTTTATTTACCAAAATATCGTGCTTTAAGAAAATCAATAGCTTTCAAAGCAGTTCTAATTGCAAGTCAAGATTTACGTCCAAAATCTGTTCTCATTAGGCCACTAGATATTTTTTGCCGTTTTTCTCGGTTCCAGGACAAGCCTGACATCCCACGCTTAAGCAACATTTTCTTTCCTGTGCGAATCTTCTCCCTTTCATTTTCTTGAATCGGTGACTTCAGGAAAAAAATGTCCGCCTAACTTTAATAACACTTATCCAGTCATTCTTAATGCGATAAATCTTTCTATGGTTGCGGCAAAAACTACATCAGATCGGAAGAGATCAATCAGTACGAATTGGTGTTTAAGCCTTTTTTAATTGGAGATGAGAAAATAACATTTGTACAGTTCGACACTTAATAAATTTGTTTCAATCTGCAGTAATTTAAGGACAGTGTAATGATGATAAATGATCGATTTATAAAGATTTTTTACGAGTATTTCTTTCTAGTAATACCATTACTATGTATTACTATGTATGTATTTAAGTAACCAACTTGATACATACATACAGATCGATAAAATAACACGTCATTTATATAACTTCTTTAATCGTTGAAATAAATCTTTTATTTTTATAAACAGGATTAGTTGACGATGTTTTGCACGAAGACTTTAAAGCGAAAGCATTACAAAGTTCTGACAGTCACTAGAACTTTGATACTAACATGTATTTGAAATCAATTTTTGATTTTGCGTCTTGTACTAAACAGCAAATTATTGCCAAGAGCATCGCTGAGTACGTTTTCTTGATTGTTGGTGTTGTATCTTATGTTCTGCGAACCGCAACGAAATTTTACTAAAAGCGGCTCGGCTATAAATTTTCGTTCTTAAGGAAGGCGAATGTTTTCTAAATTTTTAATCGCGCAGAACACGACGCCTCAGTTTTGGACTCGGTGCGGATATAATTAGACCCAAAGCGGGCGGGATATAATATGATATATGGTACTTAAATGTCTTTCTGGGTGTTAAATTGCACTTCACACGCAACGTTGGCAAATAAATTCCGACAAGCTACTCGGCACGCGATTTATATAAATTAGCGAAGTGTGCTTTACACCTCTCGACGTAACCCAGAGAGGATTTTCTGATAGGAACATCACGTACGGAGTTCTTCGATTAATTTAAGTAATTAACATAAAAAGCAAGGCGCACTTGATGTTCAGTCGACAGAAAAATATTCGATACGAAGTTTGTCGTTCCCAGAATTCGACTTGCAAGCTGAAAATAAATAGTAGCCGAGGTGTAACTGAAAACGAGTACAGTGTCAATATTATTATTTTTTATTTTTAACAATAGTGATATATTCTCTCCTTAATATTTGCCCATACTAACAATTTTTAATTTTCTTTCAAATATAGGTTTTTTCAGTCAACCTTGGAAAGTGGAGGACTCTTCGTGGTTTTCAAAGAAACTCTGAAAACAATCCTCCCTAGCTTGAGAAATGCTCAGTACTAGTTCTTGTCAATGACCAAGAAGGAAACCCAAACAATGAAGAAGACCGTGTAGATTTCATGTTTTTATTTTATCTCTACAGATTTGTTTTAACATTCTCTATCGATCCCCATGGATTTCATGGATAATCTTCTTCTAAAGAATCCATGACGGCATGGATGCCTTTGCCTTAAGTTAAGTTTTTCTTGATCTGCTCTTGATTCAGTGTTTCTTCCAGATGGCATTTGTTTCACCGCATCTCCAATTGGGTTTCCTCGAGGTCGGTGGTGGTGTTTTAGAACAAGGTCTTTTGTTTTCTCGATACTCTCCTTATTGCCTTTAGTGGTCTTGGCTTTGTTGTTCTTATTTTCTTTGCAGTCTGGCTTGCACCTTCCGCTAGACTGGTTTACCTGTAGTAGGTTATCGGTCATCCGAGCCAGATGAAATCTGTTTTTCTAATGAGTTTGATGCTTCTTCCTCTCCTTCTTCCTCATTCTGGCTTGAGACATGCATTAATGGAGTCTAATTGTATGCTTAATATAATAACAAAAACTTTGCATAAATAATTATTAAATATGAAGTTTAAATGATAAAAATAAAGTAATTTTTAATCTGCCCAATCAATTTAATAATTTCGATTATTAAATTTAATATTGGCTGCCTAATTGCGGCCATTGATGGGCATCTTCAGAGCCGTTGTTAATTCAGAAAGCAAAAACTAAATTAGAACAGTGTAACAAATGAGACCAACCGTTGCTCTGAAGATGCCCCTCTATGGTCGAAACTAGTCAAGCCGATATCAAATTTAATTAATTTAAATTATTAAATTGATTGGGTAGATTAAACATTCTTTAATTATCCTTTAAACTTCATATTATTACCGAATTTAGACTCAACTGTGAACTATTAAATACTTATTGAATGCAACATTTTTGAAATTATCTGTTGTAAAGCAGTCTGCTAAATTATAGGTGTTAAATAACAATGATATGGATGTACAACTAAGAAATATGAAATTACCAGTAATTACGGTAAATATTATTGGGCTAGTGCCTCTTTTATCCTTTTCTTGCTACACGCAAGGGTCATTTCGCTGTTTGTTTTGTGCGAATATTTTGCAGACTATCAGTGCTCGTTATTACATCAATGTGATAAATGGTTTGTAATGGCTATCAAATTTGTTAGTTGTCCGAAACTAGAGCAGATACAAATGGACCAACAAACAACGTTACAGTTCTTTTTTACATCTGCGTGCGTGACTGTAATGGATATCCTTGTCTGACAAAAATATATGTACTCCGTGAAAAAAAAGCAATGATCAGTATACATTGTTTATATATTACTATGTAGGCGTATTAAATATTAAAAGATACTGTGATAAAACAACAGTTAAAAATACATAGGTAAAAATAATAGAATTAAATTGAATGGTTGCATTAACATAATTGCTAAAAACACTAAATTTTACTTCAATACCTTCAAATAACCAAAAACTTAGATAATTTGGTATTCCTATAGTACCTAGCGAACACACGGTTTTGACCTTCCCTACTATTTCCACTTTTGAAATCAATTTATTCAGGATATAAAAGTAAATTTTACTAAAGAATTAATAATAAAAAAACAAAAATGATACAAAATAAAACATAAATCCTGTGGGAACGGATAAACATGAATGTGAATCAATGTGCAAACATTGACTGCTTTGCTGAACACCAACAATATATAAATGAAACGATATGAATTTATTGTAGTTATTAAAATTTTACTTAAACTATGATCGATAAATATTTTGTTCTTGTAAACTAAAATAATGTTCTCTTAATTTCAGAAGATGTTACGTTAACTAAATTGCTAGTAAAATGGTCCAACATCAATATCAATTTAGAGATCTCTTCATATGGTTTCCAATACTTGTATTTTGTTAGGTATATTCGACAAAACTAATATTATTACAATTATAATTTCACAATAGTAAAAAAGGTATAAACGTTGCGTTAAACGCAAAATTTAAGGTAAATGGTTCTCAAACAATTAAATTAATGAATTTGCTTTGTTTTGATGAGGAGGGACGATTAAGAAAGAACCTTTTTCCCGTTGGATCTCCTGTCGTAGGATCGGAAATTTGGTCTTTGGGATTGCAAATTTTCTCTGGTTCCGGAATTGAAAAGATATGGATTTCATACCCAGAAATCTTTATTATTAGGTAAAACATCTTTCAATAGGTAGGTTTAACAATAAGCAGGGTCACGAAGTGTACGTACATCATTAGGTTATGATGTTAATATAAGAATTTGAGGTTAGGTTTTAAAAAATTATTTTCTGCCTTCTCTAGAAAAAAAATTCTATTTTAGAGCAATATGCAGAGCGGATCATGACAAGAATAGTTTGATTATACAAGCATAAAGTCGGAGAGTGACTCTATCAAAATTATAGTAGGCAAACAGCTTTCATTGCGCTTAACCAGTACATAAAGTAGAAAAGAACAATTCCTCACCGACATGTTAAGGCACCACAACGCAAGCAACGTATGGTAGACAGTATTAAAGCCAAATCAAAAACAAAAAATGCTTTTGTATTTTCAGTGTTTGAAGATTATTGTGAAATTACAATAAATCAATTCATTTGTAAACTGCCCAAACTAACCATTTTAAGAAGAGGTCTATTTTAAGGAATAAGGTGTTAAGGGGTTAAAGATTTTAAACTAGAAACCGTTGTTTTTCCAATAATTCTCTTTGATTATCTGCTAGAATTAAAGTCTTCGTTATATTTTATCTCGATTGGCCCTCAGTAAAGGCAATTTGGTTTCTATTGGCGAAATAAGTCGATGTCCCGATTCAGCCCAAACCCGGAATCATTCGAGACAGACGTATTTTTCTTTTTGTTTAAGGGAAGGCCTTCAAACTAATCTGGTACCCATTACTAGTAGATACCTTTCCAGTGCTCACTAAATTTGAAGTTAATATCGTTTAAATGAAGTTTCTGGACATGTTCGCTAATAACTTAGCAAACATGTTCAGAAACTGATCCGATTCACCCTAGTTAACGGTAACTCTGGACTGGTATGATTTCCTGATAAGTTTGGTTTTGAGATTGTTGTATAGAATTATCTCAATCAGATTCTCAGAATGGATGCAAATTTTGTATCAATCTTCTTATATCAAATATCATCCTTTTTATCTTTTTTTAGGAGCACGATGAGTCCTCTGTCTTATGGTTTCTTTATTTACACCTACAAACGATGCTCTAACTCTGACTCAACAAATCTGACTCAGAGCTTTTCTCAACATTCTCCGCGCAATCAATTCGCTTGCATTCTAGCGTTCATGCGGTTCAACAGTTGAAAATATTCGCACTCTCTTTGTGCATTCATGTTCAAAATTTGCAATACTAATCCTTATTTTTTAAATTGAAACTTTTAATTATAAATAAATGATATTTTGTGACCTTTTTTACATTTATTTTACATCTGCGAAATCATTCTATACCAGAACTTATCATTTTCAGTTTTGACAAATATGTGATGATTATATGCAGCTATTTACACTAGAGTGCGGTAGGCGTCATTTACAGTGCGACAACTCAATTCCAGAAAGAGTTAGAGAGCTGTAAATCACCTAGAGCACGACACCTTTAATAAATTTGGTGGCTGAGAAAATATTTAGAAAATTTTATTTAGAACAATATGCTTGCTCTGTGGAGGTGGTTTGGTACCACTGCATTTTGACAGTAGAGTTGTCATGTAAAAGTGAATGTTAGTTATGATGATTTTTTGATAATAACAATTAAAACAGCAATAAAAGATACCGGCACCAGGGTCGGTAAAATTAACCTACCGTTGGATTGGTTGACAGGTAATGCTATGTACACAATTGACGAGACAAATAAATTATTTTCAACTATTTTTTGTGCCGATAGGTGGCGACCATCCGTAAATTGCTTCGTTTTAATATTAATTTTACTTAATTCTTTTGGAATCTTGATTAATTTTCTTTTAAAATGGCATGCTATCTTTTTCAAATATTTTGTCATTTATTATTCTTCTTTTTTTTGAAACAAATTCCTACGTGACATTTTAAATAAAATTCATCAAAAACCTCCCAAATAATATTGTTTTTTTTTTTTAATCTTCATATTCCTAAATTGAGCGGGTAAATTTTTTAATAATGCGATCCTATCACAATACTAACAATACTGTATTTACAACTAATTAACTTAAGTATTATCTGTGTAATTTCACTTTAATTTGTATTTCAGTTTAATTATGTGTTCCATTATTATTTTATGTCGAGTATTTGGGCCTTATTTGTTGCGTAAATAAATAACTAATTATTATTATCAATATTTACTGGTCTGGCATTTATTCTCTATAACTCTTGCAAGTATAAATTTAGTTCTTTTACAATATCTTTAAAATAATTTTGTTCCGCATATAGCTCCCAGCCGAAACCATTTACCGTCAGTGTTTGCCTTCCACAATGGATTTTCAGATGAAAAAGGAAATTGAAATTCGACGCCTTGAACTCCACTCCTATCCCCATGCCACCTACTGTAATAAAATACCACGTCACTGTCAAGCTGAGCTGATCAAACAGCCGGGCACTAATTACAGATCAAGTGTCGGAGGTCGGAATCTTTTGGGGCACTCGATAGCCTTGTATTAGCGGATCAAGGACCCGATCACGATAATAACGGCTTCCCGTGAACAGCGTGACAGGGATGCCGGCGTCGCCTCCGCCAACGACTTGACTAACTCCGGTCGGTAAATATGCGAACCAGGCGAGGTTGACTTCCTACAATACCGGGGAGATTTTCCACGTTGTTATTTGAGTCGCGTCGGTGAATTCTTCTGAGTCCTCGACTTCCCCTATTTCCAAGTAAGTATTTCCTAGTATTAATTCCACTTAATAAGAAATATGAAGCCTCTTCGCTGAGTAAGATAGGTTCAAAAGACGATTAAATAATAAAAAGGACTAAGAAAAGAAATATTTTTATATACAACTATAAATTAATACTGTATTCCACTATTTGAGAACGGATGGGAACTTGTTTTAACATAGAGAGCATCACAATATCGTGTGTGTGTTCGAATTGAGAGAAATTACTGATTTAATGATATTGGTTATTATTAATGTATACTTTCTATCATTTATTTGATATGGAGTACAAAAACCAGAAAACTTTACAATAGAAAGGACAATTATAAACACATATAACGAAAACATACAGCTATTTTCAAACGAATCTAGTTTTTAGTGCATTCACGGTAAGTATTTTGGAATGAAAACAAAAGTCAAAATTTTAACAACCAAACATATATTTTCGGAATCAGAACATGTGAAATTCAAATATGCTAGAACTTATAATGCAATTTTCTTACAGTGTGAAAAGGAGACCACTCCAACCCAAAAACCGCCTAAGAAAACGAGGGAAGAAGTAGGGAAAATCACCACTTCTAGCTCTACAGGAGGCAGCTATGCAATGGCTGTCAAGAAGAAGAGAGTTGCCATCCTGCCAAAAGCGTTCCCTGAGACTACCCTCAGTGCGGACGAACAAACGGCAGTTGAAGAGGCAATTGTGGAGGAGATGTTTGCTGGATGGGAGCATAAGACCCAATTCGCAGGCATCCACTTTAGGCCTGGGCTAATCCTGGTTGAATGTGATTCACCATATTCGGCAGAGTGGCTTCGCCTAAAAGTGCCAAACCTAAAGCACTGGAAGGGAGTACAGCTCACGACGTGCAAGGGAGACGACATCCCATCTTTGCACACCGCAACCCTGTTTCTCCCTAGAAGTCAGGGACAAACCTCTGAGAAGCTTCTAGGACTCATAGAAGCACAGAACGATGAGCTAAGGACTAACCTATGGAACGTCCTTAGCCTGAAAGATGAAGGTAAGGGCCAGCTCTTGAGGGTGGGAATTGACCAAATTTCCTACCAGACCATCAAGAGCAAAGGGTACACCATCCACTATAGGTTTGGGAAAATACCCGTTCATGGGCTCAGGAAGCAGCAGGAGGAGCATAAGGGAGAACCCATCCCTAGCACTTCCAAGGAGGTAAAACCAGAAAGTGATGTGGAGAGCACTGGCAGTCTCCACATTTCAGACCTATATCGCGGAGAATCTGCATCCGATACGATGGAGGTCGAGGAGCTAGATGAGAACGCAGAAGGGGACAAAACCCTTACGGACGCAGAAGAAGGGGACAAGACCCTTTCCGGTAAGGACGACACCCTTACCGATAACTAGGGAGCAGCGAGATGGCGGGCATCAATATCGCCCAAGTGAACGTCCACCACGCCAAGGGAGCATCTGCTGTAATCTCCAGGACGTTCACCAAACAACATCTCAGTATGGCGTTAATCCAAGAACCCTGGATTTTCAGGAACCAGGTAAGAGGACTTGCCTGCAAAGGCAGTAAAGTAATCTATGATAGTAATAGTAGTATACCTAGAGCATGTATTCTAGTTAGAGACAATATTGACTATGTTTGTTCTCCAGAATTCGTGACGAGAGACCTTGCCTCAATTCGAGCATACCTCGAATTTAGGGGGAAGCGTCAGGAAATCGTAATAGCTTCTTGCTACTTCGATGGAGATGGGCTTGCACCACCTCCCGAACTGCAGAGGCTTGTAGAACTCTGCCGGAAGAAGAGGACGCCACTACTCATAGGATGCGACGCTAACGCACACAACACTGTTTGGGGAAGCAAGGACACCAATCAGAGAGGTGAGAAACTGTTAGAATATATTATTAGTAACGATCTTCTCGTACACAATGTAGGGAATACCCCCACTTTTGTAACGAGGGTAAGGGAGGAAGTGTTAGACATCACATTAAGTACATTGAACCTGAAAGATCTGTTAAAAGACTGGAAGGTATCAAGTGAACCCTCTCTTTCTGACCACAGGATAATCCTGTTCAGATTAGAGGCGGATATTTCGGAGCGACCACTCAGGAGGAATCCCAGGAAAACAGATTGGGACAAGTATAATACCAACCTAAGTAGCAGCCTATCGCGGATCGAAACCAGAAGGGCCAGACACCATCTGGACTTGGAGAATGATCTCAAAGAAGTGAATAAGGCAATACTGGATGCATACGAATCAAGTTGTCCTATTCAACAGAATAAACGCTGTAGGGACGCGTCTTGGTGGAATGGACATCTGTCAATGTTAAGATCCGATACACGGAGGCTCTTTAATAGGGCCAAGTGCACCGGAGATTGGCAGAGTTACGCCGAGAAGCTTACCTCCTACAATAAAGCCATTAGGAAAGCAAAACGTGATAGTTTCAGGAAGTTTTGTGAGGATATCGACTCAACACCTGCTGCCGCAAGACTACACAAGGTATTGGCAAAGGGCAGGGTCGATACAGGAGTGGCACTAAGGAAAGCTGATGGAAGCTTTACTGACAGTGAGGAAGAACGAGCTCTCCTCCTTCTAGAAACTCACTTTCCTGAAGGAAAAACAGTCACCTCGGAAAACCTACAGGAGGAGCACAGAAGACCAACCAAGGAAGCTACAATAATGGCCAAGCACATATGTAGTAGCGAACGGCTGAAATGGGCCATAAACACCTTTCAGCCCTTCAAGACACCAGGAGTAGATGGGATCTTTCCAGCGCTACTTCAGAAAGGGCAGGACGTAATCCTACCACACGTAATTCGGATTAGCCGGAATAGCTTAGAAATGGGATACATACCAGAAGTCTGGAGAAGGGCCAAAGTTACTTTTATACCAAAAGTAGGGAAGAAGGATACTACACATCCGAAATCTCAAAGACCTATCAGCCTAACATCATTTGTTTTGAAAACAGTGGAAAAGGCGGTAGATAATTACATCAGGACAGATATCCTGGAGCAGGTGCCTTTGCACCCCTGTCAGCACGCCTATCAAATGGGCAAATCCACTGAGACTGCATTAGTGGAGCTGACAGATCAAATCCAGGATGCACTGACGAATAAAGAAACTGTAGTGTGCGCCTTTCTAGATATAGAGGGCGCTTTTGACAATACTCCGCACGAGGCCGTCAAGAAAGCATTAATTGAAAGAGGAGTAGACGGCGCGACGTCCAGATGGCTGTCGCAGCTGCTTTCTACTAGATCAGTGGAAATGGAGGTGGGAAGCAAAACCATCTCGATCAACACGACCAGAGGATGTCCACAAGGGGGAGTTACTTCCCCACTCATGTGGAGCCTGACAGTAGATGAACTTCTATGGAGGCTGACTAATCTAGGCATACCATGTCAAGGGTATGCTGATGATATAGTCATATTTGCAAGAGGAAAGTTTGAGAATATCCTTTGCGACATAGTTCAAAGAGGACTCAATACTACGAAAAGGTGGTGCCAATCAGTGGGCCTCAACATCAACGCCACTAAGACTACCTTAATAGCATTCACAAGGAAAAGAGAACCCAGCCTCAAGACCATAAATATAGATGGGCAAGACATAGACTGGAAGAAGGAGGTGAAATATCTAGGACTCATAATACTGGATAATAAGCTTCTGTGGAATAAGCATGAGCTTGAAGTAACTAACAAGGCAAAGAAGGCTCTAATGGTCTGTAGAAACTTTGCAGGAAACAACTGGGGTTGCAACCCAAAAATACTGCTCTGGATGTACACAGCAATCGTGAGACCAATGATCACTTATGGGGCAGTGGCTTGGAGCAAGAGAACTAATCTGGCCATTGCGAGAGCTAATCTCTCTAAAGTGCAAAGATTAGCATGTGTATGCATAACTGGCGCAATGAGAACCTGCCCAACAGCAGCTATTGAAGTGGTACTAAATCTCACTCCTCTTCACATTTTTGTGGAGAGCATAGCTAAAAGGACCACACGTAGGATGATCAGGGAAGGGACGGCTAGGCATAGGCCTCAGCCTCCTACAGGTGACCAAATCTGGGACATGCCCCGAGATGACATGCCAAGGAAGTTCAACTTTGTGAAAGATTTTACCACAAAGCTTAGCACTAAGAGTGAATGGGATAGAGATACCATTTCGAAACTCAATAGAAATGCCATTAAATGGTACACAGATGGCTCCAAAACGGCAGATGGAACTGGAATAGGGATATCTTGGCCTAGAACCAAATATTTCGAAAGCTTGGGGATGTACCCAAGTATCTTCCAGGCGGAAATACACGCTATTGAAAGATGTGTCCAGGTCAATATTGACAGAAGCTATGAAAAGCAGGAGATTATCATAATATCTGATAGTCAAGCAGCCATTAGGGCGCTGAGGTCAAACATAATCAGCTCCAAAATGGTTTGGGAGTGTCTACAAAAACTAAACGAGCTAGGCAAAAAGGACAAGGTAACCCTTTTGTGGGTTCCGGGACACACGGGAGTGGAAGGAAACGAAATAACAGATAATCTCGCTAAGAGAGGGGCTAGAACACCTTTTGTAGGGCCAGAACCTTTTTGTGGGATAAGTAGCAGCATAACACTGGAGAAACTGGAAAATGAAGTAGAGCAGAGAAAATCCAAATACTGGGAGAATCTCCAGGGAATGAGGCAAGCTAAAACTCTTCTGGGTACCTATAACCAGAAGAGATCTGCAGAATGCATCAACCTGAGTAAAAATAATATTCGGATATTGACAGGGATCCTTACAGGCCATTGTAAACTGAACGGACATCTAAGCAGGCTTGGAATAGCGAAGGAAGCCGAATGTAGATTTTGTGGGGAACAGGACGAAACGTCCATTCATCTACTCACAACCTGTGTTGCACTGTGCAACTCAAGGGCGCTGCACCTGGGACCATGTGAAATCGAAGAAGGAGAGTTACCTAATCTGGGGCCTTCGGACATTCTGCACTTCTTGAAAGGAATCAGACTGGACGGCCAGCTGTAAATACAGCGAGAAGAGGGGACACAATAGATCTTTTAGGTCGCAGTGTACTATCACCCTAATATCACACATACATACATACATACAGTGTGAAATCATTAAATAAATGCTTTTCTGCTATGACTGTAATTTTAATATAAAAATTGCCACATATTACAATTACAGTTACAGCAGAAAAGCATTTACAGTGTGTTTTATTTGAGCCGATATATTCTAAAAAATGAAAACCAAAAGGAATACAATTAATTGTGTTTGCAATTAGAAATAAATGAATCGGCAGGTTGAATCGATAAAGAAATAAATATCTACAGTTAAATAATTCAATAAATAGTTAAACCGTTGAAAATTGAATTCCCTCAAATCGTACAATGAGAGAAAGTCAAACAAAACTCTTTGTTGAAGTCTTTTTCGGCAATAAATTCAAACCTTTAAAAGAGCTATTTTGCTTGTGCTGATGGCTGTTATTACTCCTTCGACTTATTGTGTATCCTTCCGTTGATCAACTTTGTTACTTGCGATTTAGTAACACCAGAAATCAGCTCCTGTGGTAGTTCTGAGACAAAAAAATCTACGCTAAACCTTGTGTATAACCTCCCTGCCTTTGATCTTAATTGGCATCCCCTTTTACAGAGAATTCCACCACAATGGAGCTCACACAATGACTTACAACAATATTACTTAAGACTACCTAAAATATTAAAAATAATAATTTCGTGGCATAACAGCTGGCTGTCCAAGCGTTCACTTCGTCTCGCCATGTTTATTTACATGAAACAGATAAAATCTGTGAAGAATGTGAAACTGGTGATGAACAAGATGCTCGTTTTGGTGAACATAACTTAATTTATTTTCTCAACACATATTTTTATATTGTTCCACATATAATTTAGGACTACACTTATATCAAGATAGGTCAAACCTTTACTTAATACCTATCCACGAGAGCACGTTCTATCTACAAATTAATGAAGTATGTTTAGACTCCTTACAATTTCATTAAGTTTCCAGTTGTTACTCTGGACGCCTGCGTCGTCACGTAATCCGATTTCCACTTTTAGATCGTCGCTTCAAGTCTTAATTAAACGAAGAGATAATATCCGATTAAAAACAAAAAACAAGCAAAATGGAGAATAAAGTTACAACACCAGCTGGAAAAAAAAAAGTCAAAAAGAATACATTCTTAAAATTGTTATTTCACCAAGATAACGGTAGAGGTATCCGGATTGGACTGCGTATTAAGACAGTGCAGCGTGTAAAAGAGTTAAGTGCTAATGACGAAGGGAAACTGAAACGCTTGTGGGTGAAGAGAACTTGACTCGGTATAATATCGCCCCTGCTGCTACTAAGAATGACTGCAAAAGCAAAAGGAAGAGCTTGGGTTACGTCAAGTCAGCAAAACGACTCTAATTCCCGCGGTGCAATAATAGTACTGTTATTAACAAACTTGCTCTTGTTTTAGTTGCGTGTAGTTCCAGAGCGTTGGTATCATCGTCTGAGGCCTAACGTTAACGCGACAATATTCAGAATGAGAGTTTAATATTTAATACGAAGTAATCTCTCATGCACGATGTCGAAGTGAGGGGGTCTACATTAAGTTTATCAAATTTCCAAGTGACATATACGGTCTATATTCGAATTTTCACGAAATTACCTTTCTCGTCTGATCGATAGGGATTGTCAAGTTCGTGGAACGTGCTGAAATAATAACTAGATCTATTAAACCCAGATAGAAAATTAATCTAAATTTACTTTATATCCGAGAATGATCGTTTGTATTAGTCTGCTAAGGAAAAGGGCTCTTTTCTTCATAGTAAGTGCTCAAAGCAGAATAGCATACTTGAATGGAGAATAAAACTTGCGGCAAGCGCATATCATCTACATAAAAAAACTGACAGTTGTTGAAGCTGTAATACAAGCACGTAGATATCGTACGTTTCAGAATGCTGACTACTACTTAGAAAGATTTTTTGCGGATTCAATGTATTCATCATGTATAATTCAATTTTTTTGTAACCAAGGAAACGAAAACTAGCAAATTAAGAATATGTAGAATGCAGAGATATGTGCAATTATTTTGCTGCAAATATTTACTTTGGAGGGGTGAAACAACCATTCGAAAATTCGCGCATTTTCAACATTATCGATGTAGTTTCAGTACAAAAATTATATATAAAATAGCTACGTTTAAGTCTAGCGTTCAATGACTGTATGAAATGAATTCAATATTTGTTTGGGTTTTTGTAATTGATGTACTAGAAATATGGATGTATCCTCAGGAGTCAGTGGGAGTTGCGGTTGTGGGACTTGCGGTCAAGTAGATTTTTAATTACATGAAGTGGGACTTGCGGTCAATTTTATTTTCGCAGTGGGACTCATTGTATATGCACGTATAAAAAATGATATACAATTGCATAATTATTATATAGTAGGAAAAAGAGAAAAGTACAACTTTCCTTCACACTTTAATCCAGGCTTAGGACTGGCAGTTGAATACTGGCGTGTTTAAAAGTTGGCGTTTTCGGCCGTTGTCACACTAAAACTGTACTATCGACTACTATATACATAGATAGGTATTTACCAATTTTTGCTTATTCGAATTTTGCGATGTATGCCAATGTTGATAGACATTTTTTTATGTCTCTTGTCTGTTTAAAACCTTCCAAACACTTTTCAATTCTTTCATCCACTTTTACGTACACCTTGCGCCGTTTCGTTGCCTGTAAATGTAAGTCACATCGTTTCATTAAAAACGAGCTATGGCTGGCTTCTGTTTTTAATATTTTTATCAATGCGTATAGGTTTGGATGTGGTCGACTTACAATCGAATTTAGTCTTCGATTCCACCCTTCAACCGCATTGTTCGTTCTGTGTAAAGCTTCGGAGCAATTCCATTCTTCTTGCTTTATTGTGGGATTTTCGAGCCACTGTTCAACAAAGTAGTCGTAGAATAATGTAAGTTTTTCGTCAATTGGTGTGCTTTCTTGAATTGTTATCCAACCTTTGTCAATATTATCAATTGGAATATATGATAATGCTGCACACATACGCAGATGGTTTCTGGTTGCACCGTCTTCTTTGTAGGCTTTAACCAATCCCAATTCTTGAATTTTTCGCCATAAAGCCTGATTAAAGTTTAAGTTGCACCCCTGTATGGCGACGGTAGGGTAGATTGTTTTCAAAGACGAAATAGCTGCTTGCTCGAAATCCACTGATATAGTATGAGGGTTCCAGGATGTTGCCTTTTTAATTATTTGGAATAGTTTTGTGTAGGTTGCGCACGATTTATTACACAGAAGTGCAAAAAGTACAGGAACAATTTTGATTTCGGTCGACAAATTTCTTGTGTTTACCATAATTTACCTATTACCTGCGTAAATAATAATTAGAATATAATTACAAACCCATTTCAAAATATTCAGATTTGTTGTTATTACATATACAATGAAGTGACCGCGAAAATAAAATTGACCGCAAATCCCACTGCATGTAATTAAAAATCTACTTGACCGCAAGTCCCACGACCGCAACACCCACGATACCATCCTCAGGAAATAAATTTTAATGGTACTGAATCATCAAGCAATCTAACTAGTAATTGGACGACACCATCCCAGTGCTTATTCCTTGTCCCTTCTAAAGATATTAATATATTAAACGGAATAGAATGAACTATATTCTTATTTATTCTATTTAACTTTTTAATGTTTATTTATAAACTCGGGATGGCACTACTTATTTTCACGCTATTTTTTGACGTCAAAATGGAACACATATTTAAAGAAAAATAATGTTGACAAAAATACTGAAAACTGTGGCACTGATCACACTACACACTGTCAAACACCACTAAACAGTTTAGTGTTACTGCTGATGATAGCTTAGCTTTTGAAGCGTGCATCCATTTAGTAAAATCTGCGGTAAGGTGCTTGAAAGCATGTTATCTAGCAGTATCTTAAATCACAAGTGTCACAATGACGTTTATGTCATTCGAGTAAAAGTTTGAATAACGAACCGCACAGCGGTGAGTGATTCAATATACGAGCATTTCAAGTCATTATAACACGAGTTTTTACAGTATTTTTTTCTAATTTGCACATTAATCGCCCATATTACATTCCGGCAACTGATAAAATTCATCCAACCCATAGAAACACTTTAAGCCCGAGCCAAAACTCTCGATGTGACATCGACTTCAATTTAGGAGGTAGGTGATTGTAAATTTTATTACCAACATGTAAATAAGACCGACGGTACATGGGCGATCTCAAACGCTCCGAACGAATGAAATTAGGGTATCTTGTGTCGTAACCACGAACATCCGCATTACTTAAAAACTTATTATTTGAATGAAAATGGGGTGTTACCACAAGAATATATTGTAATTGTAAACGGTTAGTATTTATTGATAATGCGTAGAGCCCATTTCTATAGAAGCAAAATCGGTTTTAGATTACTTTCTAAAGCCCAAATTAGTAGACCATAAGTAATCTGTGAATTAATATAAGCGAGGTAAATATTTATTAAAGTCTGGATATTACACATCTTTTTCATTTTGACCAACACATAAAGGGATTTTTTCAATTTTGAAATAACAACAGTCATATGCATATCCCATTTTAATTTATTATCTAAAGTAATACCCAGCACTGTACAGCTCAAAACTGACACTAATCCAACGGCACCAATGTCAATTCGTAATTGCTCGTCTGTATCAAAGAAAACTGTATTTGATTTTTCAATATTTAAAGCTAATTTATTGTTGTTAAACCAGCAGACCAAACTTTGAAGAACGCCAGAGCAATTACTGAGAAGCTCACGCATGTTGGTGCCAGTAACCGCCACATTAGTGTCGTCGGCGTATAATGTAACAGATCCAGGAATATTTATAGGTAAGTCATTTATAAAGATAACGAACAATAGTGGACCCAAAATAGGGCCCTGCGGAACTGCCGAAACTTCATTGAGCAGACCACTAGTAAAACGATGGATCCACCCAAAACAACCAATATTAAATTTTTATATTTTATAACACCTCTGGACAACGGGGGAGAAAATTATTATTTTTTAATGTACTGTGTGAAGAAAATAAATTTAATTAATGTTTAAGAGAAAATCATGCACCTCTCCCACTCCGGTGTTAAAAGAAATTAATTTTATATTTTAAAAAAATCACCATCTCTCCGGGATTAACAAATAACACTTTTATTATTTAAACCATTTTTAATTCTGCCTTTCCCGAAGGTGTTATAAGAAATATAAATTTCATAAATAAAAAATAAATTATTACGAACCTGCACTAACTTGTAAGCGTCCCCAACAGTCCCCAGATTCTATTCCAATCTCTGCTTCTATTCATGGAATCGCTTAACATAGCGCTGCCTCCAAGGACTGCAGTGAATAAGCTCCACTCACACAGAACCACTTTAAATTAAGTAAAAAGTTCTATTAATAATAATAAATGAATTTATTATTATTAATAGAACATTTTTGGCATTCAGTCACGTAGTCAGGCCCAGTCCGAACAATATTTGTTCATTCCTTCTCACACTTAACCACGTAGTACAATAGAAGAAAAAAAAACATAATAAGCGTAGGAACCAAAATGACAAAATTATGTGAGGAAATGAAAACGAGAAAAAATAAATCTATGCTATTTAATGCCTACATATAGCGATACTACTATTCTAAACTTAAACCTAAGACCGATGACCCAGTACATGGAGGCAGTTTCTTTTACTAAAGAAAAAAAGAAAACTACTATATAACAGTATTTGTGCATATTAGAATACACGATTACCGCTGGGAGAAACAACTACTAAGTTTATTTTTAAAGTCAGCTATACTAGCATTGTTTAGTTCATTTGGGATGGCATTGTCCATTCTATAGATGGAAAAAGTAAAGCTTCTCTAATAACGCGTAGTGCAGTGGAGGGGCGGTGAAATCAACCTTCAGAACCGAGTAGTCAAGATGTGAACATCGGTCCGAAATTTTATTTTACTGTATAAATATATTCTTAGGGCCCATTGAGAATTTGTCACATAATAGGAATTTGGTATTAATTGTAAGTATTGCTTGTGGTTGTAAGAAAATACATTTGCTGTAATTTATATGTTTTCCGTAAGTTATAGTTATGCATTCATAACACGAAATACGAAACCATGACAAAAATTCGCTGTACTGACCGTTGAAAAACCTAAACTGCATATTACACTAGCGTTTCTAACAAAAGTTAGTCTCCCTCTCTGTGTGTGTCCCACACAAATATTTTACATTGAAAAATAAACTGAACGCGAATAAGGTATTACAAATACATTTGCGATTCCTTAGAAAGAACTAAGAGAAAGGAATTTTAATATAATATTATTGTAATACATTCTTCTAAAAGAATGTTTTTGATATAACGACCCAGAAATTCTTTTGTAGTTTTTTTTAATTTGTTTTTTTTTTTGTTTTTTTCTTCAAGAATGGTATAACAAATTTACTCCAACTCCATTATTAACCCTGCAGCAGTTTCTATGTTTTAGAGATGTAGTTCAGTGTAGGCTTCAATAAGCAAAGTTGTTAATGATACCATTCCAGGGTTAAATACATGCATGCAACTTCCACAACGGGCTAAAACTTCATTTTTCTTAATTTTTCTTTGTTTCCCGGAAATACATATGTAGACGGAAAGAAATACGAGGTTCAATTTCGATACACCATCGATAGTTCCCTCGGGTCCACTTGCCCAAGTTGTTAGAATCGAGCGAGTTAAAATTTTACGGTTATTCTTCAACACCTTTGTTTTTTAATTATTTTCAAATTTATAACTCCATATAGAGTAATTTTAAATTAATTAAGAAGTTTTCTTATTTAAAAAAAAAATGCGTACCGATATAACTTGTAGCTAGGTTCATTTATATACTTTAGAACCGTTTCACAATCGTATAGGGTGAGTACCTACACTGTCAAAGTTTGTATTTATTTGAAAATTAAAATAACCCATTTCAGATAGAAATTCTATAGATTTGAGATAGAATGTAAAATATGATTTATATACCGGTATTTTTGTAAATCCGGGAATTAATTTCTTGAATTTTAGCTTAATATATGTACTGTGTTCGCTTTGTACATCAATGCTTGTGTGTTGTATTTGGGTCTTTTATTTGTCTTGTGTCGATATTCCCCTCAATTAGTAAGTGTAAATAGGTAGTGACCAGAGTTAGACGATTATTCTCCAAACGAGGTTTAAGTTCGTTCTTCCTCAGACCATCGAATAAGACAACCGTGTTTCTGTCGTCCCAAATTTAATAACGATTATTATTTCAGTTCCTAAACTTCAACTAATGTTTTAAATGATCAAGTTCGATGATATATCCTATAACGCATCACATTATTGTTACCTGATTCTGAATTTACCTACATAAAACCTACCGTTTAAATTACCTGAGATCATGTTTTTGAAGAAATCCCACAAACACCCGGTTTCTATCCACTTTGGGGCCATATCCTTGCATTCCGACCTGAAGAACGATTCCTCCATGAAAAATATTACTTTATTTAATAATGCTTATAATGATAGCTTCGTATAGCATGTTCGTTGAATTTACGTAAATGTTAGGTTAGGGTTCATGTATGCACGCCTTTATGGATTTTGAATGAAATAAGTTGATGCGACTGTATTTATATCTAATATGGCTTATTGGTGTGATTTCTAGTATTTTTGTTACTTAATGTTTTCTTAAAGTGATCTTTTAAGGATATCTATTTTAAAGACGTTTGTTAAAATCTTTTGCGGAATAATTGAAATTATGATTCAAAAAACTTTCGGTTCGAAAAATTTAATAATTGAACCTACCTTTGATTTTATTAAATTGCGGGGTACATTTACACTTTTCGGTGAAAATCTAACACGGTTTCCTCTTAATCTTAAAAGATGAAATTGAAATTCCTCTCTGTGTACCTTCATATAAAATCTATTCCTTGATATCCGAAGTATCAACAGGTAACCTACACATAAACCAAGCTTTTCAAGTGATCCCTCAACTTTAATTTTAGAACTTTATATTTTTTGTAAAGTTTTCTTTATGAAATAAAGAATGTATTATTATTATTATTATTATTATTATTATTAATAGCTTCAATAATTTAAAACGCAATTTAATATCAGGATCACAAGTACACTAATGAAAATGTTCACAGCAATTGCAGGAATTTAAATTGAATACAGTCTTTTATTTTTCCTCTCGTTCTACCTCGCTATACGTCTATACCGCAATCGTTAATTACGGTCTCCCAATTACCATAAATTATATTTTTATTTTCCCGTTTCTAATTAGTGCGCCCACAAATATTAATTAACCATTAAATAAGGCCACCGCGAGAGGGCGCACCTACAATCACGATAACAAACCGTAGTAGTCGCGACTCAACAGAGCAAGGCGGCAAATGAGAGAATAAAGAATCGAAAAATGCGACGACGATGCGACGTTGACATTTGGTAGATAGCGACGAATGACCGCCTAAAAGGGAAACGGAAACTCCGAGACGGCTGCTGGCGTGCAAAGCACGTGACCCGCCTCGCAATAATCGTTTGGGCCCGGGAAGCTGTTCTCCTCTAAACTGCGACCGATTGTGATTGTAGAAAATTAGTTTAAATTGCTCGTTGATTGAGAATTTCCAACCCCATCCAGCTCCTACATAAATAGAGGCGCCGTTTAAGTTGTTGAATATGAGCAATTAAATTACAACAATTGGTTTAACTTCTAAGATGCTTTTCTAGATTCACCAATGAGGGTTCATCGAACACGCTTTAGCGCCGCTCGAGTTACTAAATATTTCTTTGTTGTTAACATATTGTTGGCTTAAAGTGGATAATTAATCCATTCGATTATAAAATAAGAGGCCTAATGGATAAAAATTTAGCAATTGCTTGACTAGCAAATACGAGTGAAAGCCATTGTTAAATCTTCACATGAATAAATTGTTTAAGCCAGTGCTACCTTTCTTACAACCATATAGCAGTTGTTTATTCAACAGGTCTCTACCTGTAAAGTTGGACAGTGTCAACTTACTCTTTCAGCTTACAGACATTTCTTGCAGTCCCGCATTTGCAATAGAGATTGTAACGACGTTTATTTCGATTCTGGTTCGGTGTAGTGATATTTACTGCTTACTCTTTAATGTCTTGCTTACGGGCTTTCTATTACTTACTTACTTTTAAAATGCTTATTACTTATGCGTTGGTCTCCGTAAGGGTTCAGTCTTACTCCAGAGGAGGTTCAGCCCAACCACGTTCGTCGGCGCTGACAGTACGACCAGTCGTCAAACGGTGACTTACAATCTCGTGGCGGTTTATACGGTGTAGCGTCTTATTCACGCCGTTACAATAACATTTTAACCCTAAGGTGGTAGCTATGAGTCTGAGTGCAGGGATGTTCGGGGTTCTAGATCAAATTACGCAGCAAAACAGCAAAAGTGTATTATAAATCAAACATTTATTTTCATGCAACTGGTGTGAAAGACATTGAATATATACAGCGAAAAAAAGGTAAGTGTCAAAACATATGCATGTACAGTCATGAACATACATAAATATATATACAATGACGAACAATAAAACATTTACGGGACTTCAGTAACGCGAAATCTAGACGCGATATCTAACGGCTTTGTTTCGGTTAACAACAGAAAAGGATAATCTGTATACGGGGGCCTATGACGGGTTAGATATCGGTGACGGCGCTAAACTCTCGATACGGTCATGATTGTAAATAAAACCCTGGGAGCGTCAGAAAGCTGTGCCAACGCAACGGCCAGAGCGGAGAAAATGGGTAAAATGCCTGTGTTACACCAGAAAATCTTTGCCTGCGTTAACAAGCAGTTCGGGAATAATTGAAATGAAAAGGTCGGCGTGTATCAACAGAGCTGTGCCGACACATCAACCGGAGCGGACGAAGAAAATGCATGCGTTACACCAGCTTTGCCACGGCTAACAACCAGACCGGGAATAAGAAGCTCGGCGTGTATCAGAGAAGCTTTGCCGATACATCAGCCAGAGCGGACTGGGAGGTACCCAGGAACCCGGGAACTCTTTACTTGTGCTAAACGCGCAGTCTAGAAACAAGAAATTGACAAGCAGTTAATGTTGTTGGGAAACACAGATTCGCAAAGACTATTTATTTTCTTCATCTATACTAATTCAGTGAATTAAATATGAAACTAGTATTTATATTCTATCTATTTTTTTCCTCTATGGGCATGCCGGTTTTTCTTATGTGGGATCAAATAATTCGAACTACATTTTTACGTTTCGAAATTCAAAAAAATTATGACGTAGCACCTCTTAGGCCGCATAAGCAGAGGAATTATACAGATAATGAATTTTGAAAAAGGAGAAAATACAATTCCGAAACATAAAAATGCAGTTTGAATTACTTGATCTCATACCGGGTGTCCAACCTAAGATGCAACGGTTCCTAGCCAATTTATTATTGCCTTTTTGAAAAAAATTTTCAAATAAATGTTGCCTCGAATCATATTCTACGTATGCTAAAATTGGTTTCAGTAATGGCGGACTTCCGGTTGTACCGGAAGTAGATACTAACTTTATTATTTTAAATGGAACACCCTGTATATTATTGCAGTTTTGGATTCCTTGTTAAATTTAAATAACAATACGTTAGAGATACATTGGGGCTAAGTTGTACCGTTTCCGAATTACATGACGTTTTTCGAAAAAAATGACATTTGCAGTGTCTTCGGTGTTTGGAAATACCTCAGGAAATACGAAAGTTAGAAAGATGCGGTTTTCGGTTTTCGCTTAACCATGAAACAGCACACGTCATTTATTTTAAAATTGTTGCGTTTAAATTACAGCGTTATTAAATAGGGATCTGTAATTTTGGAACTCTAAAATCATAGATAACTTGATTTTTTTAAATTGAACGGTATAGCAATTTTTACATAAATGGATGTAAAATTTAATTTTCTTTCGATTTTATACGGGTATCATTGTGTCTATCTCCAACGGTTTTATAGATATTCGCGATTTTTCAGTTTCTCACGATAGATACGTATTGCGAAGCGCCGCCGTCGGCCACCTTCCCTTCGCATTTCACCAGGCTTGGGACTGGCATGCTTAGAAAATGGCCAACAGAACACAATAGGACCATTTGAATCAAACAAAATTGTCTAAAAGATACTTGAGATGTTTAAAGCGGCATCTTTAAAGTCAACGTAAGCTTGAAAAACAAACCAGGTATCTAACCGTTATTAGTGTTCCAAGTGTCAGAACTGACATTCAGAGTACTGTTTGGAAACATGATAATTAAAGATGTTGCTTACTTAAGAAGAATTAGTAGATATGGTTTTCGTTCTCGGTGAATGTTACAGAAACGCTTTGTTAGCGTCAAGAGTTCACGCACAGTATTACCCATGTAGAAAGAATCCAGAAAGGAGGGCATTTCTGCCGCTACTGGGTAGATTTGTAAGTACTGGATCAGTAGCACATACACAACGGAACCGCAATAACTCCGTACTTACGGATGAAAATCAGTTGCAAGGTGCGATTTCTTCTCATGGGGTTTCATTGAAAATAAGCTTTATGAGACGCCACCAACAACCCCTGATGATATGCGCCATCGTATTTTAAGAGCGTTTCAAGAAGTCTCACCAAAAATACTCAGAAATGCTCAAAAGTGTTTGCAAGAGCGATTTCGATTATGTAGTGCCGAAAACGGACAGCATTTTGAACATTTAATATAATAGTGTTGTACAAATTCTCTCTACAATGACAACATTAGCGTTTAAAGTGTAGCCTGCTGCGAGCAAGATGCTCGAAGTGTACGTACGCCATACATTGGATAGAGTAATGTAGTTTGAAAAATGTGCTGATTTATTGATATTCCAGTAATGTCATGTTTTCTTTTATCTTTGCTATGTTTGCTTGTTTCTGGTCCTATTGTGTTCTGTTGGCCACTTTCTAAGCATGCCAGTATTATTGCTGCCAGTCCCAAGCCTGGTGAAATGCGAGGGGAAGGTGGCCAGCGGCGGCGCTTCGCAATACGTATCTATCGTGAGAAACTGAAAAATTGCGAATATCTCCAAAACCGTTGGAGATAGACACAATGATACCCGTATAAAATCGAAAGAAAATTAAATTTTATATCCATTTATGTAAAAATTGCTATACCGTTCAATTTAAAAAAATCGAGTTATCCATGATTTGAGAGTTCGAAAATTACAGATCCCTATTTAATAACGCTGTAATTTAAACGCAACAATTTTAAAATAAAAGACGTGCACTGTTTCATGGTTAAGCGAAAACCGAAAACCGCATCTTTCTAACTTTCGCATTTCCTGAGGTATTTCCAAACACCGAAGACACTGCAAATGTCATTTTTTTCGAAGAACGTCATGTAATTCGCAAACGGTACAACTTAGCCCCAATGTATCCCTAACGTATTGTTATTTAAATTTAACAAGGAATCCAAAAGTGCAATAATATACAGGGTGTTCTATTTAAAATAATAAAGTTAGTATCTACTTCCGGTACAACCGGAAGTCCGCCATTTCTGAAACTAATTTTAACATGTGTAGAATATGATTCGAGGCAACATTTATTTGAAATATTTTTTCAAAAAGACAATAATAAATCGGCTAGGGACCGTTGCATCTTAGGCTGGACACCCGGTATATGCGTTGTTTGAGTCCGTCTTTATGCTTCTTGCGCTTAGATTTGAATTATTAATACTTTTTGCTTATGATTTTTTATTTATCGGGTTAACGTTATTAATGGTGCTGGAGATAGAACAGCGGTTTAAGCTTTAAGCAGCTGATCCTGCACCTTTTGGCATGTTGGTTGAATTTTTAGCATTTACTTACTTATTTTTATACTATGTTTGATGCCAATAAACCGTTATTGTTATTATTACTATTATTATATAAGGAAAACCGTATTCTACCCTAGACACATGTCGAATCAATCATGACAAACTCATGTCTATTTGGCGTACAAGTGAAAGCAACCAATATTCCCTTGGTATTTTTACAACATAATAAAGAAAACAATGAGTGAAAACAGTAAAACAAGCAATAAAATAGAAACCGCAAATTTTTTTTTATTCAGACAAATTTTGCTTATGCAACGATTTTTTAATAACGAAACCCGTTTTATCAAGGCAACGCATTTTCTTTGTATATTTAAGCTATGACGATAAATAATAGAACACATAAAAATAGAAAAACTGTTAGATTTCTCAAACTACCCTGCCACAGGTTGTAAATGTACAAAAACAAATTACAAAAAAACAACAATGGAAACATGTGTGTTCGTATTGAATTTGTGCAAATATGTAGGTGTATCCTACCTACACATATGTGTGTCCTTTGTAACATAGATTCCGGTAAAAGGGATATCGAAAAAGCTATTGAAAACGCAATGTTTATCATTCATCTATTTCGGATCGACCTGCAACAGAGTTACGTACGCGCTTGTTTGTGGAAGTAAATTAAAACTAAAAGAATGAAATGAAATGAAAAATAACTTTTGCGACATTATTTTCGTATTTTTCAATATTCAATATTTTTTTTTTCAAATGGTTTAAAAGTAACGCAATCCTCGCCGCAATAAATTATCGAATAATGGCATAAAAATCCTTGATAAATGTCACATAACACCGAACATCACCTATTAAAACCCTTTCGCACAACCCGGCCGACTGAATGAAGAATCCAATACGGATTGAACGAAAGCAAACATTACACAAAACGACGACCGACCATCGGCAAAATAGGAAGAGGACAGGACAAAAACTCAATTCCGTTAAAATCACTTTTACCGCATCAGCATGCAGGCAATATCGCCGAAAAAATTCGTCAGTTGTTATTTCCACGTTCGTGACTCCGTGTTCGTTCCGCTCCCAACTCCGTTGTCGGACCAGAATCCGTCGTCTTGTCGGGCCGTGGAGTGTTGTCGGGTCAGCGCATTAGAATTCTCAACGGGATCGCATGCAGATCGCGGGGACCTCCTTTGAAGTAATAATAATGTTGTACCGGGTGATTCAGTAAGGGTGGCGACCGGCTGTATCTCGGAAACTGCTATGCCTAGAGCTTCGGGACAAAAAAATTCATAACCAATGTGGCCACCAGAAATATCCGAAAATTATTTTCATGTTCGAAATTTTACCGCTAGGTGGCATATCTGCTATGTTCAATCATAAAATCAGTATTATCTCAGAAAATTGCAGGTTGAGCTATAGTTTTGAATGGACCGTTCGAAAGCTGAGTTGATGTCGCATTATTTTGTTTAATGACTTTTTTTCATATCTGCCATAATAAGGAGCGGGGAAGCCAATCCATTGTTCAATATGTAAATTTTAATATCTCCTGAACCATTCAACCAATCTGAAAATTTTTGGACTCGCTCGATTGAGCATTTCTTGGGTTTTTTCTAGAAAAATTGTCGTTCTAGCATTTAGTTTGAAATAGGTAAACTACAGGGTGTTTTCTGTAGTGATAACATATTTTGGTGAATTTCAAGAAAAAATTTAATGTAACCGTGCTATATACTTACCAGTGTCGCAAGCTAAATTAAATTGTTGAAATTTCAGTGAAAACCGCATCTTAATATCTCTATCCGTTCTCGATTTATCGCCAAAAGAATGAAATTTGTAACAAAAATCAACTGCGGCCATGAAAGTAGCGGACGCGACGGATGGTTTCCATGGAAACTACGAAACTATCAGATTGTTTATTGCTTATATCAGCTAAAAATAGTCAAAACTGAATGGAATAAATTATTAACGAGAATAATAACAGCAAAAAGAAAATATCTAACCAAAAATTTTAATTATAAATGTTCGGAATGTTTACCATCACTGGCCACCCACAAATTGAGTCTATTACTATCGTTATCGTAAGTTTCATCCTTACCATATCATCTTACATCAAGAATTAAAGGATGGCGATTTTGACCATGCAGCATGCGCTATTGGTCAGAAAGCAATCCTCACTGGTTACGCGAAGTTCAATTTCAAAATCGTTGGCGTGTTAATGTTTGGTGTGAATTTTTGCGGGAAAATTATTGGTCCTTACTTTTTTGAACAGCGTTTAAATGGTGTGGCTATTTTTTGGAAAATATATTGCCTTTATTGTTCGAAGATAGTTCCCTGGAGACAAGAATGGGTATGTGGATTCAGCAGGATGGTTTCCCGGCGCATTATGCGCGAAGTGTCCAGGCATTTTTAAATAACCGGTTCCCAAATGAATGTATAGACTGGGGTAGCATTTTTTCTTGGCCGCCGATGTCCCCCGATCTCACAGTAATTGATTTTTATTCATGGAGTAGACTTAAAGATATAGTATATAAAGACCGCCCAACAACACCTGATAATATGAAACAAAGAATTCGAGAAGCCGTCAGAAATATTTCCATTGCCGAGGTAGACGCGAGTGTATTATCCACAAGTAACAGACTCAATTTGTGGGTTGCGAGTGATGGTAGACATTCCGAACATTTATAATTAAAATTTTTGGTTAGATATCTTCTTTTTGCTGTTATTATTCTCGTTAATAATGTATTCCATTCAGTTTTGACTATTTTTAGCTGATATAAGCAATAAACAATCTGATAGTTTCGCAGTTTCCATGGAAACCATACGTCGCGTCGCCTACTTTCATGGCCGCAGTTGATTTTTATTACAAATTTCATTCTTTTGGCGATAAATCGAGAACGGATAGAGATATTAAGATGCGGTTTTCACTGAAATTTCAACAATTTAATTTAGCTTGCGACACTGGTAATTATATAGCACGGTTACATTTAATTTTTTCTTGAAATTCACCAAAATATGTTATCACTACAGAAAACACCCTGTAGTTTACCTATTTCAAACTAAATGCTAGAACGACAATTTTTCTAGAAAAAACCCAGGAAATACTCAATCGAACGAGTCCAAAAATTTTCAGATTGGTTGAATGGTTCAGGAGATATTAAAATTTACATATTGAACAATTGATTGGCTTCCCCGCTCCTTATTATGGCAGATACGAAAAAAAGTCATTAAACAAAATAATAGGACATCAACTCAGCTTTCGAACGGTCCATTCAAAACTATAGTTTAATCTGCAATTTTCTGAGATAATACTAATTTTATGATTGAACATAGCAGATACGCCCCCTAGCGGTAAAATTTCGAACATGAAAATAATTTTCGGATATTTCTGGTGGCCACATTGGTTATGAATTTTTTTGTCCCGAAGCTCTAGGCATAGCAGTTTCCGAGATACAGCCGGTCGCCACCCTTACTGAATCACCCGGTACATATCGGCAGATACGCTCCGTATTTCTCCTTTTCGCCCGATCTTCGGATAAATCTCATCGGGTGCTTACCATACGTCTATAATGGGAAATATTCATCTCGCACACTGAACAAAGTAAAAGGGATGAAACCTCAAAGTCATCTGCAAGGTAGGAAATTGTGTATTGATCGTCTATGTTTATCATTTACTAATTATACTATGTAGCACCAATAGAATGTCGTAACCCAATCTTTGGCGGCGGTTGTCAACCACTGTCTCGAGGAAACAACTTTTCATATAGAATGAAAGTGACAAAAAGTGGTGCCCATTTATAAAAAAGCGATATGATTACAGACTAATATCTGTGTTACCGGCTTTCTTAAACATTTTGAGACTAGTTACATTTTTTGCAAAGCAAAAAATATTCACACCCACCCAATACGGATACAGAAGTGGAAAAGCCACAATAACGACATTAGCCAAGTCCGTGGAAGAGATCTTAAGCCTACACAAGATCACCAGGAGCCTGCGGAAATAATTTTATGTGATCTAAGCAAAACCTTTGACTGAGGGAGACGGCATACAAATTATTGGCATATCTTGAGGATAGCAAGCAAGTGGTGGAGTGAAATCACATATATCGAAATATGCAGCGAATAACTTGTGGAGTCCCACAAGAGTCAATCCTACGTCCAATACTTTTTATAATATTCATCAACGATCTCGCTGCCAAAATAACAGGCAGTGTGTCTCTACCATGACGAAACCTTTTTCGTGATGAGGAGTGATAGTTACAATTTGAGAGACAGTATTAAAGAAGAGCTCTTGTCGGACACCAAAACCTAGTGTGATGCTAATGAAATAAAAATTAATAAAAAAGAACCAGAGCTACTTGCTTTTGCAGCGGCCACGATGGTCTTAGTTAGTCAGAGCATTTATCAAACAAGTTTTTGTGCAAGCGCAGAAAGTGACAGGTGTAGAGGTAAAGAGATATAATATCCACATATTACCATTTGAGTATGAACCTCGCAACAACTCGTAAGTAATCATACTTTGTTCTACAATAGTGTGCAATACACTATTAACTAGATTGTGCAAATTAGACCAATCGGTAGACCAAAAACATATTCGATTCCAAGAGATTCCAGCATGATTCTTGTGTGGTTTTAATGCTCAAGTATCCAGTTTACGAAAATAAAAATCTTCCTTCGATTTTTTTTTATTGTTTTTAAAAATATCAACTTTTTAAGATTCGACCATCAGAGTCTTGAGATGGGATTTTTTCACAGAGCGCCAGCGACACCTGAACAAACAACGAAGACTCGAACTTTTGAATTTTGTTTTGTCAAGATAGAAAACCCACGGAGTTAGGGACGAAGTATTAAAAAAGATTAAGCCAAATTATATCTTTATTTTTTTCAACAATTGACGAACGTTGGTTTAATCTCACGGTAAAATTAAGGTGTTTATTGAAACTTTCTCGGATCGGCTTTAACAAGGATCTTGAATTCAGCATTTCGTGTGTAATACCAACAAAAACTGAACTCCAAGGACGTGCCGAAGAAGAATTGAAAGTATGTTGTTATAAAACAAAACAAAAATCTTCGAGACTCAGGAAAACGTGATGCTCCAGTCTGTAGCTTCGTCTAGTCAAGCAGTAACTGACATTAAAAAAGCACTGTAGCTTCCAAAAGCTAAACCAGTTTACACTCCCGAAGAAGCATTAGCTTTGTTTGTGGATTATAGGTTAACTGAGAATTTTATACCTTGATTGGAAAACTGCAAAAAGGATGGGGTGTCTATTGTACCCACCTTATTATAGACTGCAAAAAAAAAAACAAAGAAGAACAATAGCAGAATTGCCTCTGCAGGTTATCCTGGATGTAACTGTTGAAAAACTATGTGTTGCCCAGGAGCCACCACTTCTGTCTTTGATTGAAGAATGGCGCGTTGTCTTGCCTATATGATCGTTTTACAAATTTGGTTGCCTTTCTAGACACTATCCGAATTCTTCGTTTAAACTGTGTCATCCAGCTCTATGATACTTTAAAATATTTTAAAGCAACTTTAGCATTGCCCTCTAATGCCTCATGGCGAATATCTATATCGGGATTAGTTACGTTACCATTAGTAGATTGTTCCTTCTCCCTGTAAATATTTTCTCCACCTACATATATAAATGCCTAATAGTTCTTCCTTTTTTAAATTTGAATTGTACGGAATCTATAAACAGTTTTATTGGTTTGCCCGATCCCCAAAATTCGACGGCCTTTATCTTATAATCGGGGTCTATGTTATCATCTTTCAGTCCACATATTTCTTCATATTCTTCTTCAACATCATCTAACTGAAATGGTGAAGATAGCTTACTTTCATCTGCAATCTTCGTGGCATGTGGACAAAACACATCTTCAAGTTGTCGATTTCAAACACAAAGTTTCGCGAACACTCGTACCAATTATACTTGCATCATTGCATCATGTAATTTTACTTTACGCGAATCAGCAAACGAATACGGAAACACTACTTATAGATTAATATATACCATCTTGCCACTTTTGATTAAACTAACTAAAACACTACGAACTGAACAACACTTCAAATCCGCAGCCTACAAGAATTGAGAACAAGGAATATACATGGTGTACCGACAATCCCAAATTAATCACAGGTGTAAACCGGGGTTAGCGGAGAGTGGTGCGGTCTGGCTGGTTCGTCGACTTGGGGCGTAAGCAGTGCGTTCCAGGTGGAGCGCGGGCTTTCTACTTTCTGCAGGGTTGGAGCGGTAAGCGGTCATAAACGACTATTTAGTTTGGCCGGGTGAACGGGCCCGATTGTCTAGTTAAACTAACTAAAACACTACGAATTGAACAATACTTCAAACCCGCAGTCTACTTCTATAGTAGCCTTGTTTCTGACGTTTGGCAATCACGTCGTACACAAGGCTGCTATAAAAGTAGGGTACAGATATATATAATATTCCTTTTTAAGAAAATGCACTATGTAGCTACACGGAAATTTGGGCGAAGTTTACGAACTCAATTTATATAAGATGCTAGAAGGATTTGATGGGTTTATTTCAGAACGTGTATCTACATGCTTTGCGCGTTCCGATGAAATCAATAGTACATACGATTATTAAAATTGTTTGGTAGTTTTAATTTTTTTGAGGGTAGACACACTCCATGGGTTATACACGTGACAAGTTTCAATTCGATCGGTGAATATCACTTCGCAACATTGCATTGGTAGGGGCTTCAATTCGCGATTTCCACTCGCAATTTACCTTTTAAATAAAAATATTTTAAAATGTTACACTAACGCATATATGAAAAAATTACAGAGCATTGGCTCAATTTATAAATCATAAATCTATGGTTTGTAGCCATCAGTCCGAAGTTATAATAGTAAAATTATTTGTCAATTGCAACAACAATCGAGTGCTATTAACACAGTATACGGAAATCTATAAATATCCGGTATAGCCGGCAAAATAATGTACAATTTATAATTTACGTACAATCAAATTGGAAATAACGAGCGCTCTCTACAGAACAATTGTATATCATTTATTGACGACACGGGAAATATTAAAAATTACGTCCCCCAATCAAATCGCACCGTAATTTATAATAGTCATTTCCAAATTATTAATTTACAACCGCGACGCTGTAAGAAATTAAATCATTATTCTGAATGAGGAAGTGAAAAATTTTTCCATGGACGAACGTTAGATGGCGCCCCCCAAAGTGTAATGGAAGGTAATTGAATGATAACTAATTTACCGTTTAGTTCGTTTGAAGTGCTCGCGCTGCGCGGACGACTACGGAAGTTTGATAACTTTCGAGATCACTTTTCAATTTTAAATTTAAAAGTTTTATATTTCGACCCCCGGAAAGTATTTGAAGTCTTTCGGTGAGGAATCTCCTTCCTGCTTTCCCCCGGAGGCATTTTCGCTTCGCCCAAAAAAGAAATTCAATTAACTTGATGATGGAGGCTATTCGCCCCCTTTTCCGGCGAACCCTGAAAATATTCGCAGCAACGCGGATATTTCGAATTGACTGGAGATAGGTGATTGTAACTTTCAATCTGGCAAGTAAGAAGTAATGCCGAAATAAATTCTGCTGGAGCGTTATATTGACACAATGATGGTTTTCCGATGAACTAAAGATTCAGACAAAAGATACCTTTATCAATACAATAATCTCCTTCAATTTGATATTCAATGTTATCCTAAAATGAAAAAAAAAACACGTGGCGTTAATAGCTAGATAATAAGAGGAACTAGGAGAAAATAGACACAGGATTAATTGCTACATTCTAGAATAGTAAAGCAAGTAGTAGAAACTAAATTTCAAATGAATTAATAATGGCATACCAACGAGAATCAAGACGGGGAGAGTCCAAGCGGCATACTAATAAAAGCAGAAGATGGAAGAAAACCTTAAAACACCCAAAAGTCTAATGCAGCAGATATGCTGACTTTAACACGGTTGCTTAAATTTTGTTTCAAATCCTATTTAGCTGGTGCTGCCACTAATTTAACAACTTTAATGTCTATTCAAAAGGATGATTTCTTAACATTTGGTTGTATTGTTTACTCATTAATCTATAATATAACAAATAAAATCTATCCACACTAACACTAGCACAATAATAAACAAAACTATGTACCCATTTATCGCCCCTCTGTGACTAGAACTGGTGACGTCTCGGAAACTACAATAGCTATGCGAATTTTTGTTTTTTTCATTAAACGAAAGTGACAATTAGGGTGTATTTTGAAAACCCAAATTAAAGGTGAATTCCAACAATCGGAGCACAGGAAAGTTCTGGAGTCAAATCTCTGGAAAACTCGTTACTAAAAGGTTGGTCAACCCTAGACTAAGTACAAACGAAAACCTATTAAAACTCAGCAGCTCGGAACTAAGGTTGCTTACCAGACATTGTCTCCTGAAATACCATGTCAAAAAGCTGGGTAAAGCCAAGACTCACATGTGTCGATATTGCGAATGCAAAATCGAGACTCCAAAATTGCAGAGGTCTGACAGCGCAAAGGCTGCGAACTGGATACAACACCTCCCGAAGTGATGAAAATGGCAACACCAAAGAACTAATTGAACAATTGAATCCGTGCATATTTCTAGAGCGGGTCAGGGTCTAAAACCTGCTTCATGGACATTACTTAGTGGGACAAGTAATATCTACATTTGTAACACTAAATTTTATAAATAAAATTTGATGAGCAACAGTCATTATTAACAGACGCGTTTCGCCTTACCAAGACTCATTAGTGCTACTGGATCACTTAGAAATAGCTTGACAATATAAGATGAGATTTCCATTCTTGAATCTCATACATACTCTTTCCGCTGTGACCAGTATACATATGAGCTTCTCATATGATGCAACAGCCTTGCAGTAGCATTGATGAACCATTCTAAGCCGAAACGCGTCTGCTAACAATGACTGTTACTTATCAAATTTTATTTGATTAATTTGCGTTAATTATAAACGCAAATTTAGTGGCCTACTCTCGATTTACAATATCGTGTCCTTGTTTAGAAACATGTTGTAGAAATAGTTTGACAATAGAGCATAATAACTGTATGAATGTAATGAAATTTCCATCCTTAATTCTGATGCATACTAAATTTTATGTTGCTATATGCGCCAGATTCCAATATTTTAGCTTTTGACACTTGCAAACTGAAATTGTTAGCGGAGAACTAGTCTTCAAGGCGTTTTAATAAAACTTTAATTAAAAATTCTTGTGGAGCTGTTTCCCTCACTTTTTCGAGTTCACTAATTGCCACTATACTTTTTTGTTTAATTGATAATTTATCCAATCTATTAGCCATTTATGACTCATATAGTTAATAGTTCAAGATCCATTAATACACAAATAATGTGATATTTCTGATCTAGATCGTTTATTATTTCTTCAAGTACTTAATGGTTCAAGTTATTCAACGTTCCATGAGGTGTCCATTCTGATTTAAATGTAAAATATCAAACTTCTCTAACATTTCTATATTCATTTCATATTAGAGATATTGATCCGTAATTTTTGTAATATGTTTTTTCCTCATTTTTTTTGTATCAACTTTATGACACTATATTCCAGAGCCCCCAGGATATAAGCTATTTCGAAACAAATTATTTATTGTCAAAGGAAGATAGAATTTAATCTAATCCGGTTTAACGCAATTTCGTTGCTTTTTATATGTCTGCGTCGAGGTTGAAATATTTATTTTAGGTGCTATGTTCTAATGCAATAAAATTTTATTTTTACGTAATAGTAACTTAAAACATAGAATTTTAGAAACTTTCCTTTTATATGCTCTCTTGAACGTAAATCACAATGTCGAGAGCTAAAATTATAATAAATTCAAAAATTCATGCTGTAAGACAACTTAAAAAGAAATTAAACTTGCACGAAAAAGAAAAGCGAAATTTACCATAAGCTCAGACAAAGGTTTACGGGGTTTCGGCTATTCGCAACCGAATGTGGATTTCTTAAGATAAATTGTATCGAAATAATCGAACAACGCATCAATAAGCAGATAAATATAATATATTTGAGTCATGAAAGGTTCCAGCAAATACACAAAATAGCGTAAAAGATTACAACAGGTGTTATATATAATCTACGATTTGAAACTAATAGATTCTGTATAAATAGCAATAAAGGGTGTGTAAGATTAAAAAAAGGCACGCACATCTGCCTAAAATTATACTGAACTTATCCTAACTTAACCAATAACAGCGCTAGTAACGTGATTTTACAAGAAAAAAGTAAAACTAAAATAAGAAACGTGGATATTTTGTTGTTTTGGGGGCTACAGTATTAATTTTTTAAGATGTTCTGTATTTACTATGATCGTTGTTAGTTGTGTACGCTTCTTGTAATCGACGTGGTCTATGTCTTATTGCCAATTATAAACGCAATATATATTTATTTATTTAGGTATATATTTAAAGAAATTACTCCGATCAGCTGGCATCTGGCTTTGACCGGCAAACGCTTGCGTTTGTTCAGGGTTTGTACGCTTTTTCTATAGTCCACCACAAAGCACATTTATGACAATACCGGGGAATTTACGGTTACAAAAAGAAAATTCTAAATGATTTAAATACAGCGTCCTGAATTTGGTTTAGGAATTCTAAATTTAATTAACTATACTTAACCTTTTGTTACGTGAGATTGTCCACTTTATTTCGTGATTAAAAGTCTCACGAGTAAATAAAAGAATAAAAAGAAAAGGTACTTCACGTGAAGGCGTAAAAGTTCAAATTTACCGCTTTTCCCTCTTCGTGTAGCGATCAATTGAACATGCGGAGCGCGCAGGGTGTGCCGTGCGCGGGGGAATAAACCTTGGTAGCACGTGATCCAAAACGGTGGTAAGTTTAACGGATATGGGCCTGGCTGGTGCGATGATGGACACGAAAAGCTGCCTTTCGGACAAGCCGACTCCGGACCTGATTATGTGTGTCGTAGTCAAGTAATATGCCTAGAGCAAAGGAGCAGGCCGAAGCGGGTACTGACGGACTTGGTGCTAGAAAGAGGTTGGGGCGTCCTCGCACACTTAATCCAGATACTATGAGATGCGTTGTCTCAAACAATAAGGCTAACCACTAAGTCCGCTTCGAACCCTCTCTAGCGCGTTCAACAAGAAAATGGTGACCGACGCAATTCAAGAAATAGACATACTCTTGACCAGAAGATATCGGAGCAGTGACGATAACTAATACTGGATAGCGCTATAGGGTTTAAAATTGAATTTAGGAAAATGAAAATAAATACAGCAATGTAAAACTAAATGCGACGATCGCCATTCCACGGTGACAACTGTATATATCTGGCACTCCCTTTAAGGGGTCGTGTCTTAACAGGAAAGAGGCGAATCCTTTTTTATTTAAAAACCCTCTTGAATTTTCATCAAGGAACCCCCTCAAATTGTTCGCACTTATTCATTTATACCCGATATAATGTACTCCTACATTGTTTTGTCACCAATATTCTTTTGCAATTTAGGGTGCATTCCTAATACGGTATATTAATTATACGTCTGCAATTTCTTCCAGGATAATTTTGTTTATGTGTATATTCCTGTGACTATACTTTTGTGGCGCCGCACAGTGGATCGAAGTTGGGGGCAAAAACCTGACATAGCGTAAAAAAGCCAACGTTCCAGAATCATAATGAAATGTGTATAAGTGTATAGTAAAATAAGCTTTAGATATTGAAATCACAGTACACACAAGTAGATTCACGGAAAATCGAACAGAAGCAAGTCTGAAAGTACATATGTTCGGAGATGTTACGCTAAGATGTATTTCGACCGTCCTCAACTACTAAAATCTTCGGAATTAGAAACGATACGAAACTGCAATTTGCTCAGATTATACACTAACTATGTGTTATTTAACCTGCAAAGTATTAGCAAATCATATTTGGAACTAACTATACAATTACTATTTCTTGAAGATGGTGTTCTATGACTTTAAATTTTAAATTCTATTAGCCTTTTAAAAAAATGCCCAAATTTGCCAGCAAAAAGGATAATTGTTTTGCCATCTAGGATCATTCTAGTACTTGCTCCAGCGCTTTCAGATGCTACTTCGCTAAACTTTTCGAAAAAAGACGTTTTGTTTATTGCATTACCGTTTCTAGCATTCTCATAAATGCATGTTAATTAATATTTCTATCACAAATTTGTTAAGTTATGCGATTTAAGTGACGCAACATTCTATGTATTTTTCATAATCTCTTAGTTCTCGGATTAAAAAAGGATATAAACCAATTAGCAAATTATGAATATCGATCATATACCTACATTATGAGATCGAATATGCTACTTCTTTAATATTCGCTGCACTTATTGTATCGTTGTCATTGTTATAATATTAAGTTAAAATTGTGAAATGTGCTGTGTTAGCTTATAATAATCGATTAATAGAAGATAAACAAAATGAGGTATCTTTCTTCATATGCTTATGTATGTTTGAATTCTTCGGTTCGCCTACACATTCTGAGAGTTGGTTTGTGGCTAATATGTATACAATTTATGTTTTACCATAAGTGCACATAAACAGGGAGATTATCTATATCATTATAATAAATGTGTCAATGTACCTACTGATTTAAGCTAATAAAAGTATCACAGAAAATTACCACATCTACTCGCATAGTAAAGATATGTGGAGGAACAATACAACATATTCTAATTGTAAGTGAACTGACATTTGACTCAAAATGGTGATTCGACGGTAGTTCTGGGCTAAATCCATAAAAACAAACATTTACAAATACATACTGTGGCAAACGATACAAGCATGTTTATATCTAGCTATAACAGCTTCAATAACCATCCTAGATGCAAATGTAATCAGAAGATTCGCGATAATCTTACAAGTGATTACTACAAATTTATAAATGCACTATATGCTAGCTCCCATACATTGCATGGCGCAGATATCATTCAACATGTTACTTCCTATAGGCAAACTTTCAGAAGAAGCTGCTGAAGCTCGAAATAAAAACCTTAAAAAATAGCAGAAAATGTAGCCGTTGAGCTACTAACGAAGATATTTTGAAAAGACTACTTATCACATTCGATCAATATATTTCCCATTCAAGACGAAAATTAAACGAACATACAAGAAGTGAGTTATTACCAGAAGCTGTAGAATTATTAATTCTTCGCCGGCAAAATTAAAAATTGTGTTAAGTGAAAATTAGGTACTGCCACTGTTTATCAACGACCTGTTATCAAGAGAGGTGAACGAATTGTTTTACTATACACAAAAACGTTTACAACAATGTTTAGAAGAAATTTCTATTAAAAATAGAGATACATAATTTTACATTATATATGCTCTTTATCTCTGTTTTAATAGTGTTGACACATTTAATTTATTAAGATACCAAAGCCCATGTTTCTATCTTAAACGTATTTAGTGATCACAATGTTTTCCTGTTGCATAATCTTGTAGTCTACATTATAAGTTCCATCACACAGAAACAGCTACGAAACTTGTATCTATATCAATAAATACGCTATTTCTTCGATTTATGCAGTCTCAAATATTATATACTTTTAGCTTCATTTTCATAAACAAGTGGTGACGGTAGAACAATATTTTTTTACTCGATGTAATGTACAACCTTACCTATTCGACAAAATTTTCTTTCGTTGATCAACATTAAGTTTTAGGTAAGTTATTACCATTTCAGTCAATGTCCGCTTTTTACCGCCTTTCGATCCACTGTGCGCCGTACAGCTTGCCGTGTAGTGGTGTACCTAGAATCCGTCGTCGGCTATGTGCGACAGTGCCCATTAATTGTAACTGCCGAACGGCCACCGAATACTTTTCCCTGCTACTTGCTTAGTTCCCGTTCCTAATTATATTCTATTTATTTACCATTTACGACGATTTTATGTTTCGTCTTAAATATGAGAAATCCAACACATTTGCGACACAGAGGACATAATTTATTCTTTTCACTATTGTGCAAAGTAATTACTTTTGTAACATTCTAACATTGTAAAAACATGTGAGTTAATCTTAAAGATATATGGTTGGCTGTTGTATCGACAAAACAGTAGATAATAGCTTACTTCTCTCTACTTTAACTTTAGATGCGTGCAATAACTCATCCTGCCGTTTCCGTCATCCAGTACGTGACATAAGATACACACAATCCGAGGAGTCCTGTACTTTAGCAGTACTGTTCTGCTAAAGTACACGACAAGCGTAAAAACATCTGAAATATTTGCGGTACTTACTGGCGTAGGATGTAGGGAAATCTTTTCTGTACGCGACCTTCTTTTATTCGCCAGCTAGTGTGCGTTACTGCAACGCATAAACGAAACACGAGAACTCCCGCAGTTCGGCTCTCAACCGTGGCAGGGTTGGCGTTGAAATAAAAGTTTCGGGAAGAGAGAACATAAAGACAGCTCTTTTAGGGACTCACTTCTCTAGGACGGTAACACATTTTATTCGTATACACCACCCGCGGCAATGAAGTGGAAAAGAAAACTGTGGTGAACTGTTGTGTTATATAAGATTTTTGTTTTATTTGTTTTTAGATGTATCTACGGGAAGATGATATTGGATTTTGAAGCAATTGTTTGCAATCCAATAAAATAGGAAATATATACGTCCATTTAATGAGTGTGCAATACTTCCAAAATACATATTATTTTATAAACGCTCACTGAATAATTTAAGCTGCGTAATAAACAATTTACACTTAATTACAAAACACGCAGCAAAATAAACAAATGGTTTAAATTACAGCATTTAATGAGCCAATATTAAACGTTAAATTATTATTGGTGCATTTATTGATCAATACCGAAGGTAAATGTAAATAGGCCAGTGGAAGCCTTAGGCTTATTTATTTTATGCATCAAACGTTAATGCATTCCCCAGTTACGGCTTTAGATTTTAATTAAGGTGGAAAGGTATCATTTATCATAGCTGGAACAATTAATCAGCGTTGTAACAATGCTCCCCTTTCACTGACTTTCAAATCGGTGGCGGGCTTAACAGTACGCGTTCTACCTTTACAGTGAGATTAATCTGTAGACAGGGTTCATAACTAAGGTAAATTAATATTTATAGGCGAAGTGCATTGTTATTTTTGTTGTCGTGTGAATTCTGAATTTGTAATTCAGATTGAAATAAAATTTTAAGACTATTTTTGAACAAAAAAATATTCAAGAAATTAATGCATAGATTCTAGCGAGGTTAAATGTGCTAATAATGCTTTTGTTTTGTAGAAGATAATTAGCAAAATTTTAACAACGTAATTATAAACATTAATTTGTTTGATATAAATTTGCCTGAAAGAAAAAGACGGTCTTCCAAAGATACTCTTGAAATTTATTTGCAACTTAAGACTAAAAACACTTTTTAACGATACTGCAAATTATGCAAATTACATTCCGCGATAAAATAAATGATGAAAACTATTCGAATTCGGTTGCTCATATAATTTTTAAAAATCAAATTCATTGGTTTTAGTATTGAAGACGAAGCGTTAAGAATGTTTGCTAAATAAGAACGACTACCAGTCAACGTTCAAGAAATGCAAATTTTCAATTTCAAGAGTAAAAGGGCAGTTGAATCTTTAAAACCATTAGTATTTGAAGAGGAACGGATTATATATGTCAAAGAAGCCAAATACAGTGGGATATCATTAGATTAGACTTGCATAGAATAGAGATGGTGTAGAAGAAATTAAAGTCCCAGGATGATGCAACAAGGGGTTGTGGAACTACCAAGCCAAAGAGAGGCAAAACAATTCTTAGAAAAATAAAAGCGTGAATTTGCTAAAAACAAAAACCGAAGAGTAAGAACAAGCAAATCGCTACACCCAAAGTAGAACTACTATCCTGCCAATATAGACTAAACAGGCATAGACATAATATCACGGACATGCAAGAGAATGCTATTTACAGATTCTGCCTAGAGGAAAAAGGAATTTCAAATTTCTGTTCTCCAGTTCTGTGTTAATACGATGGCTTGTCGAAAATAAAGTTTCTGCTACTGGACTTTGAGAACCCCACATAGCAAAATAAATGAGTCACTCTCAAGCATGATAGGTGTAATCGCAATATATCTGCATAGATTGCGCTGATATAGTCTACCTATGTGGCCACCCAAATTCTAATCTAATTTAGCTCGAATAAATTCATTTGTTTATGATAGAAATCATAGGCGACTGGATTATTTTTGGATTTTTCAAACGCACGACCATAAGCACTTTTTTTTCGTTTTTCTCGAAAACGAATAAAAATAAGAAAATTTTACAGGACACATAATTTGATCGCTTTTGAATACTCTATTGAATAAAAATTATTTCGTGTCTCTACTATAGACAGCAAAAAAAATTATGTTAATTTTCATAATGGTCATGCGTGTTTCATTCACTCCGCTATTAGTATTTTCTTGAAATTTTCTCAAAGCATTCGCTCAATAATACTAACTGGCTATGCCAAATCTTATTAAAATCGCATAAGCCGTTTTGAATTTATAATAAAGAAACGATTTCAAAATTTTAACTTCAAGGCCGCATAGCGCCCAAACTAAGCGACTTTGGACTAAGGTAAGTTTACTTAAATCGGCTTATTTTGGTCTAAGGAGTATGTGGTAGGCGTGTGTAAAGACCTTTTACATATACCTTATATGATGCTGATAAGTAAAGTAATCAAATAAGAAAAATAGTCAGAAAAGTAACCTTTAGCGAGTTGAGATTAACGCTGTATGGTATACAGTCAAGTAATAAATCTTGTATAGATTTGCAGATATTGCACATTACGTAAACTAACATATTTAAATTACACATGTGCATTTCATAACCGCTACTACGAAATAATTTAAAAGAGAGAGGTTTTAACATCTACAGAAACTAAATTAGTACATTGAATATTAAAGCGCAAAATTTTCTGCTGCTGTAATTTCAACTCAACAAGAGAAGTGCACAGGTGGAATTCCAATTTGTTTATGCACCTGTACGTACAACACGCAGCGTTTACCCGACGCTGGATTTGACACTAGCTATCCGTCGGTGGATAAAATAAACAAGCTCGGAAGAACTGCAGTTTTCACGCTTATGGGGGATGCACACGAGTCTGCATATTTTATCCCTGCACATACATACATAACGCAGTTTCCTCGCGAGCACAATGAAATGAATCAAATTCCGCCAGACGTGTAAGGATGGGTACATACCCACGCCGAGGAGATATGCAAACAGTTCCGCCGAAGTAGACGTAAATTTGATCCTGAATTTTTCCGTTATGAATATCTGAAATCGACAGATATTATTTATAAAAGCGGAGAATTGAAGTCACGGTTAGTTGGAGATATCCGTTCCTTCCTTTTGGCGCACTTTAAAGGTGATGAACCACGATTATTTTTTTTTTTTAGATTTACATAAAATGACGAAATTTAGACGGAATGTATAATCTACATCTTTTTAGCAATTTCAAATCACTTATCATTTTCTTAATCAGTTGTTTCCATCTAAGAAAATATTTACATGGATGAATTAAGTAGTAAATTTAGTTTATTAACGAGAAAAGCAAACGGCGATGTACTTACTGCAGAGAAACTGTTAGCTGGTATTGTAAAGCAAGTTCAGACAAGAAATAAGTTTATTGACCCTAGCAGCACAAGAATCGGCATGATATCGGCTAAGCTTCGCCGATATTGCTGACCGATGTCGTAATTATAGCGGCCGCTGATATCATACCGATACAAAATGTGAACATTTTGCAATATTGGTTCGATATCGAAATTCCAATACTTATCCGATATCGAAATTCCAACATCTATCCGATATCGAAACTCCAATACCTATCCGATATCAATACAATTAAAATTAGATACAATATCATCAGTAGACCGATACATGATTGATACTTACCCAATGTTTTCTATGCTCTGCCGATAAAGTTTTAGTCGTCCTGGGATATCGCACCGATATTGGTGTGATGACTAATTTCTACATATAAGTATGTAGTTTGTCTATCCACGATAGTGGATATTTATACATGCTGTCCCAAAAGTAGTTCCCGAAACGGAAAAGGGTTATAAAGAGTATAATTTCGAGTCAAATTAGCCCCATATGTGATTATTCAATTCTAATAAGGTTTTTGCGAGTTTTATAAAGATCTTCCACAAAAAACGTTCATAAAATTATAGGCAAAAACAGTATTTTTTTGTAATGTTAGAATTTAGAAAGAAATTAGAAACCATCAACGTCTTCTGAAATATCAAAGCCGTTAAACAAAAGGATGTACCTTTGATAATATCACAATGTTTAATTTCAATTTAACTTCATTAAAAAAATAACTTCATTCTTATTGTCGTACTCTTTTGTTTGTTGATAATTTAATGAACGTTTATATGAAGGAAGATTTTTAGAAAAAATAAATGATTCGTAAACTATGCATCGAATAATAATCACACCTAGGATTAGTTCGACTGGAAATGACACCTACTATAACACCTTTGTGTTTGAACATTTAATTTCGGGGCAGTCTCTATAGTCATATTCATATTGATAATAATAATAATGTTTTTCAAATTATTTGCCACCATTTTCTGTGAATAATAATTCCTGACAAAATAGAATATTATGCGCATAAAATAATATACATAATGAAGGAAAGACTTTATGTAATAGAAAGTAAATAAAGCAATAAATTTCAAGAAAAAGTACTAATATAAAAATACTTAATATGTTTATTTATGAGTAATTGACACAAATATTTAAGGACATAATTAATAAAAACAAAAACTGAAAATAACTAGGAAAACATGAAACCGAAAACAAACTCAATATGTGCATATTTTAAACGAAAAGTAATTTAACATTTGTTACAGTTTAATTTTTTACAAATCAATAACAACAAAAATTCTAAGTAATCCCTAAAAAAATCCAGTCGTCTAAATTATTCGTTCGCTAAAGACGTTATATTCTTCTTCCTTTCTTTTCTGCCCCCATCTCATCTATTGATATTCGTCTCTGTCCCATCCGGCTGTTTGACTCTAATTGCTTCTGTAAATAAAAATAACAGTTTTGATATAGAGTTACAAATAAAATAATAATGCATGTAACATTACCTAGAAATACTATGCATATTTCCAATTTATCAAAAGCTTCTTTAGATTGTCTCTATTTTCATGAATAATTTACATTAATACTTTTCGAGAGGATTTGTTTTAACATTAGATACATATATGCTTCCTTTAACGTACTTCCCCCAATTAAGCACCACATACGTATCTAAAAAAAAGTGTTTTTCTTTAGTGTATATATTCACATATTGTAGAAACAATGCTTTCACGTAAAATAAGAAATTTACAAGCGTCTTCCATTTTGTTAACGCTGCATATTTATACAATAAATGAGTACTAATCATTAAATTAAATTATATACTTGGTACATACATAAAACATTATTCATAAAAATTTCCTTACCTTTATAAGCTTCATTAATCCATTTTGTAATGTGCACAACGCTTACTATAATGCAGCGAAAAAATAAATAATGGCAACCACTTCACCTGGTCGTCATGCTCACACTGCAATAAGGAACGCTATGATTGATTGTGGTAGGTGGTGGTGGTAAGATATTGCGCGTAGATCTAACTCCCATAAACATTGCGTTTAGATGCCAATTTTTATAATCACGGCTGAGTTAGAAAATTGCATTTGCATATTCTTAAGTTATAAATCGCTTCATCTTCTAAAACTGTTTTATATTCGATATTAATTTTAATTTCACAATTGATGTCTCAAACGTTGAAATTTTATATCTGAACGCTCTTGTAATGCGGTTATATTTCAATCAACCAGTCCGTATAGATTTAGGATATTAGCCGACTTCCTATCGTCAAAAAAATGACAATAGTCAAATCCATATACCTCATTTCTATCAATATCGCAGCGGCGTTTATTAATGATATCGCTCTGATATATGTCTTGAGTTTCCAGCCGATGATCAGCCGATACATCAAACGTTAAACCGATATTTTACCGATAATGGATCTTTTGTATCGCAGTGATATCGTATACTGGTAGAAAGTCGATATCGGCACAATATCTTTGATATCGACCCGACATCAGGATATCGGCCCTATATAAAGCCGATCATTAGCCGATGATTTGTGCTGCTAGGGGATAGACGGAAGAAGTCGGCGTAGTAAAGAAAACCCCCATATAGAAAAGGGGGACAATGGTCAGAGCGAACAGGGATAAAAAAAACGTTGAGAAGGCAGCAAAACACAATATCCATACCCCTGAAAGATCAAAATTCAAGAAAATCATTGAGGAAGCAAAAGTATTAACCTGGAAAAAGTTACTCAATAAGGTTGACAACGACATTTCGGGCATTGGATACAAAATGCTGACCAAGAAATGTAAAACGAGATCCACTATAGTTATGATTGATAAGAACCAGCTCAAGATTGCGAATGCACATTTCATCACACATAAAATGCATGAATGGTCCAGGTTTGAAATTGAAGAGGGAGGAATACCACTGTTCACATTCAGGGAACTTAGGCAGGATACAAGTAAAATCAAAAAACGGAGTTCCAGAACCAGATGAACTACGGTAATTATTAAAACCATTGCAACACTAAAAATGAAAGCAGCACGAGACAAGAAAAAAACAGAGTATCGTCTTATCTGTATCCTTAATGCACTAAGAAAGCTGCTTGCACAGTTACTACTCATAGGTTTGGGACCACAAATAGAACTACATGGTGGCCTTGCAGCAAAACAATACAGCTTCGGGGGGAGAAAATCCACAACTACCGCATTAGTGAGAATAAAAGACATACTAGACGAAATAAAGCTGATGCCGCAAGCAAAAGTTATTATCGGCGCAAAAGAAAGTAGCACTGTTAATAACAACGGCATATAGGACAGTCCTCTACCGTGGTATTTCCAGTGCTAGCGAAGATACCGGTAGATCTAGTGACAAAAAAAAAAAGTACTGACGATGAAGAACCGAACCAGCAGGGCGACTATAGAGAGTAAAATGAAAGACGCATAACAGGAGCAATTGGAAAGAGAAACAACTGCACAAGGATGCTGATAAAAGATATTTGACCGTGGCTAAGGACGATACTAACAGGGCATGGGTGCCTTGAAGCATATCTCCACCGTTTTAAACTGTCAGAAACTCATGGAAAGACCTTTTTCAAAGGACTATCAAAACAAGAAGAAGGAGGAACTACTAACGCTTGGTAGGAATCATTTTCGCACAGTAGCAGGTCTAAGACACCTACAGGAAACGGAGATCAGCATGGCAGACACACACTGCAGACTGTGTAATGGAATGAGAGAAACTGCATAGTGCATCCTCTGTGGTAGACAATTTGTGGTAAGCCAAAAATGAACCCAGAGAATAATTTCGATCACCCAGCAGAGACCTATACAGACTAGTATCAAAATATTGGAATGGTTAGCATAGTTTAATAGGTAAAGGAAATCGGAGGTATAATACAAAAAGCTAAAAGGCTACAAAGTTTCCGAAGACTTTATGTCAGACGGCTCCCACAACAAAAAAAGAATCTGAATAAATTCAAATTATTTAATTTAATTCTTTTTTTGGAGACGTTATCTTTCTTGAGATATACAACTAGCCACTCGATCAAGTATGCTTCGTGAGCGCTTATAACTTAGTTAAAATTAAAAAATAATGAATGCCATAACAAAAATGACAGTGCCAACAAACGAGCTTAATTGACAGTGAGAATAGCTTGCTTTCTCACTGTCAATTAAGCAAATTGTCTCAAATTATAGTTCGTTATAAAAAAAAGACTTAAACTAACTTATATAAAATACATCAGCAGTTGATGGTGAACGGACACGCTAGAGAACGGTATCAGATGACTGATGACACAAAACGGGCAAAATAGCTGGGATGACGGTGATCATTGATCGGAACCCAGAAACGACAACAGCAAATTCCGTAATACGTACTGCTGTGTACTGAATGTACCAACAAAAATGCCAAATGAAATTTAAAAATGAAAAATTAAATTAGCTAGCTCAAATAATCAAAATTTTTTATAAGGCGCAAAAGAACAATTAAACTCAGGATTACTATCATGAAAAGTAAAATGTGGGTGAAAGAAATCTGACTTTCTTTTATACTCAATAAAAAATATTAAAAGGTTTAATTAAAAATAAACGAACAGTATTTTGAATGACATAAAAATTCAATAATTTTATAATTTTAAAAAAAAAAAAGAAAAAAAATTACTTACAAACTTTGCAGAAAAAAAAACCTTGGACAAACAGGTCCTGGTCTAAATCAAAACTGCATTTGACTTTAAATTACAAAAGGACAATTCAAAATCCTTTTACAAAGCAACAGAAAACAAAAAGTTCAGGAAAATAATAATTTTTTTTCAATTTAATCCACGTGGTCTCAATATTAAAACAACTAAATTAAACGTGGAAAATTCAAGTAATTTATATAAATGGAAAATAAAAGCAAGCACAATGCTTTTGTTCACCCAACCCAAGGTGATTAATAAATAATTACAAATCAGAAAAAATTAAAAACGAACAAAAAAAATTAACTCTTTAAACTTAAAATATCTTCCTGCACCTAAAAATAATAACAGATCTTATATCTAAATTGGGTACACAAAAATACAATATCAATTATTATTAAATGAGTTCCGTGATGAACGAAATAAAATCAGAAACGTGAATTCAAAACTTGAAATCAATAATCACAAAATGTCCGCAATGAAATACAACTTTATATATCTACTTACTTTCGTATCGATCAAGGAACTGAACTCACAAGGTTAAACAATCGTATAAGTATAAAAATCTCAGATGCGTGCGATGCAACGCACACAGATCTGTCCGCAAACGGACGAACACGCAAAACAAAACAATATATATACAATACCAGTGAATGCAAAATGTACACCTGACTGAAATTAATATAAACAACTGAACAAAAAAATAAACAAATTAAACAATCCAAAACATTAACTAAATCTTATTTGAAAATAAAACAATTTGAAATTTCTCGCAACATTGACAAACGCTTAACGGAATGAACAAAAAACAAACTGAATTTACAAAAACCCGGGGTGCCAGACCACAGCAGTACGTATTCTAATCGATCGGCTAAACTTCAGAAAGAACTCCAACCAAAAGGTATGATCGTTGAGAATGATCTTCTTTACCAATAAAGTGCACTCAAAATGCTATTCCAGCCGGTAGATTATGGTATAGAAATGTTGTGTTGTTTCAGCGATCAAACGTCGTTGAATCGATGAGGGATGAGTGCGTAGTACCCTCGCGCCCAGCGCGTAACCTCCTTATATAGCCTTCGCAAAATGATAACCACCCCAAACGGTGACGAGAGCATCTTGAACCAATGAAATGTTAGGGTTGGAAAAATACCGGCAAATGATTGTATGTATTGACGAAAAATATTTCGAAATGTGCAAAACAACGAAACATCAATTTTTAGAAATGATATAATTCTCCGTAAAAAAATAAATTTGATACAATTGTAAAATAAAGATTTTTAGCATGTGCCAGCCACTTCCGTTTACCTAGAACTTTCTCATATGACAAGCGTTGCCAGTTTTTCCAAATACGTTCGGAGCAAATTTTAGCGCCCCCATTACAATCGATTGCAACAGTGGATTCAATGCAATTATCGTTTTGAAAGTTGCGGTTGCGAACTTAATCGAGTTACCTTATAATCGACACTAAACTTTATCACCGGAAAGCGTGTCCAGTTGTCGGTTTGCGCTAATTAAAACAGCGTTCGTCGATCACCTACCAACTCCTCGACCAGTCCCGTTTGTCCATTCATAGTCGAAACAGCGTCAGCGATGATTTAAATTAATCCCGATACGTGCCATCGAACACGTCACAAATACTGTAATTATGTGTGTGTTTAGTTAGGAATAATTACATATGTTATACGCTAGTTAATTGGTAATTGCAAACGGGAAATAGAATAAATACCTATCGTATTTGTTGTTTTAAGACAACAAGCAAAATATTAATGATTTAATTGAAAACAGCAAAAATAGTGATGAATTTAGTATTGTTAATTAAATTATTTTCTATGTAGATCAAATATGAAAGTAATAACTAAGGTACACAATTTTTTTACAACCTGTAGAACATAGACGTATATAATACGATGGTTTAAAAAAAACATACTTTTATTATAAGGTATTATAAGAAAACCTGAGGGAGAAGAAATAATGCAGTTCGCCGAGATAATATCAGACGGAATGTATAAGACAAAAACAAATATCTTATAACTTAATAAAAAATAACAACCTACAATATCTATCAAAAGTATGGTTTCATTAATTACACTAAGATAAATTTGATGAACAGAATAGGATAAACTAAATGCTAAAATAACACCTCCACCGCGATTTCCTTCAATAATATTAAATTTACTGTCCTGTCTAAAAACATTATATGTACAAGCAAAAATCTCACTATTCAGCATCTCGTCTGAAAGCCAACTTTCAGTAATACACACAATATCTATTTTATCCCTGCTAATGCAAACAAAAAAGTCAAAAACCTTGTTCCTTAAGCCAGTAATTGGGTTGTGGAACCTTTGGTGTAACAATAACTATCACACTGACAAAAGTCAATGCTAGGTTTTCCACTATCACCAAACAACAATGCACAATCTCTCGACGCGCGTTTCGCTAATCAAGTTAGCATCGTCAGGAGATGATTAACAGTCGCACTGTTAATCATCTCCTGATGATGCTAACTTCGTTAGCGAAACGCGCGTCGAGAGATTGTGCATTGTTGTTTGGTGATAGTGGAGAACCTAGCATTGACTTTTGTCAGTGTGATAGTTGTTGTTCCTTAAGGTTCTAACATGACATTTGGATAATAGGTGAAGAATTCTCTGCTGGGCAGAGCTAGTTTAAAGATAAGGATGATACAGTAGTAGGCATTCGTTGAAAGTATTTAATTTTAATATTAGTATCACCATCAGCCACACGTGTATCCAATTCCTTTGTAATGGTTTTAAAATATTCAGTTTGCCGCTTTGTTTTGTCCAATGAGATACGAATGTGCTGAAGTTCCACGGACTCCTTGAGACGTGTCGCATTCCTGGTATGCTTGGTATACCCACTACGTAAAAAAGAAGACCACAGTCAATGTGGAAACTATTGAGTATAGCACTCTTAGATAAAGTGTATAAGATTTTAGCAATTGTACTAAGAAATAGATTTAATGAAGTAATAGAAACACATGTAGGCGAATATCAGAGCAGCCGAAAAAACCGCTCAGTAATGAACCAAATCTTTACTTTAAAGCAAATTGCGAATAATACTGTGCATCAGAATTTACCTCTATATATAGATTTCAGGCATGTTTATGATAATATTAAAAGAAAAAAGCTGTATAGCACTATGACGGATTTAGGGGTAAACAGCAAGCTTATGAACTGGTTAAAAATATCATTAAAAAGTGTAGAGTACTAGTAAATGGGCATACATCAGAAAAATTTCAAGTGAGAAATGAATTGATGCAAAGAGATTCGCTCTGAACTATATTGTTCAATATCATAGTGGGGACGAGAGTTAGACCGAATGATATTAAAACACAAGGAACGGTGGAGATTTTGACGTATACAGATGATGTATGTATGATGATGAAACGTATTCCAAGCAAAAAATATCGCAAGAAGTACCAAGGTTAGGATATATCATAGTATTGCACGATCGGTAGTTGTGTATGGATCGAAAGTATGGAAACTAAACCAAAGGGAAGAGGATATGCTTGAAGTCTGGGAAAGGAGAATCCTAAAGAGAATCTACGTAGGCATGAAGGAGGTAAAGGTTGAATGCGGAATTAGACGGCACGTGGTGAGAATGACGGAGGACAGAACTGTGAAACAGACATTGCAGGGAGGCATAACGGGGAAAAGAGGCAGAGGAAGGCTGCGGACCAAATGAATTGAGGTAGTGAAAGGGGATCTACGGAGACTCGCAGTGAAAAACAGGAAATTGGAAAGACATGAGACATGCCATTATGTCATGGGCCACTCTGGCCTGTAGTGCTGTTTATATACATACGTATATAACCATTTTATTGTTATTGACTTGTGGCATTTTGACGCAATTTATTTGGGACTATTGGTAATTCTTTAGGCGATTTTGATTTTACGTAAACTGTTAATCCGGCTTTTGTTCGGATTTGGGGCCAACTGCTTCTGCAGCTAGAACAGTCAATTCACTCAGCTTCAATTATAAGACGAATTTTGTCAACTTCTTTTGTTGACGACATTTTTTTCTTGACTTTTCCCATAAATTAGCTACAGAAACGTAGTGAATGGACCAAACTCGAATCAAATAATCGGTAGAAATCGTCACCGCTAATCCAATAGTTAACATCTTTAATTAATTATTCTTTTTTCCATTTTACTTCTTGGATCGTGCTGTTTATTTTAAATATAAACTTCTACCACTGGAACATAAATTTAAAATATTTTAGACAAAGTATTTCCAAGTCTTCGCTTCATTCTGTCGTTTTCGTATTTCCTTGTTGTACATTTATACTTTACGAAAGCTGTTTCATCTTAATTAAAATCCCAAAAAGTAAAAGAGATCTTTAAAAATATTCGAATGCATATTAATGATGAAGAAATTCGAAAGAAAATAAAAAGCGCGCCTCTCGAGTTTCACGTTACCGTGTTTGTTTTCGATACATTTAAAATATGCAAAATATTCAGCAACTTTCTGATTGAGCGTAAACGCAGTAATCGGAGAGCTTAATTAAGCGATGTAGCCGAGCCGTCTTTTCATCATTTGGTGGTGGAGGGAGTATTTATAAAATCAATATTTGTTTTCGCCCGGGTGCACCAAAAAAAAAACACTCTATTTTGTCCAGAAAAGGAAGGAAGAGAGAGCGTAACAGATTCCGTCCGGACGATGTACCTACTTCGAGCAGTATTAATGACGTCAAAATAATCCGAGAATCCCAGTAAAATTAATTTTATTGTATCGATTTTATGAGCGCGAAATGAGGGAATAATACGCAGAGGAACCCTGGCTGGAACAGCGAACACAAAACAATACCTACGACAAACCGAATGTTAATAATTAAATCGCGCTATGTAATTAATAAAATTACCCATTCGAATAACTGCAGGCAATAGAATCAAATTATATGCATTGGTTAAATTATATTATCGTGACACAGATCTATATTTTCCGCATTCATTATTTACGAAACGAATTTGCGTATGAAGTGATTGAAGCGCCCTATTCAATTGGGCACAATTGGCATATATTCAAATCAAAAATGATTTTAGTATCATGCGTGACTGAATAATTATACTTTACAAAAAGCTAATGAATTTTTGACAATTTAAAGTAACATTATTAACACGCAATTCACACACAAAGTAGATACACCAGCAGCGGTCGTAAGCCGATGGGTGTATGCAACAGGCCTTTGTATGCATGCGGAGTGCCAAATGCTGTGCAAATATCGAATCCTGGACGGTTAAATTTGCATGACAGAAAGCTTGAGACGCGATAGTGATGAAAGTGGGTTTGCACTCGGGGTAACGCTGATGACGTATGGGAGGTAGAAACACGAGTGCGTTTCTAGTGCTCATTGCCGATTTGGTGATTCCACCAATAGATCATGCCACGCCATGGGATCATTTTTCGATTCCTCGGTACACTAAAAAGAATCATTTAGTCACTTAAACAAAAAGTAATTCTCTGCCCCATCCTCGATGTTAAAAATATTACATCTTTATTTATTACAAAGAATTTGATGATATAATAATAAATAATAATAATAATAATTTATTAGGTACTGTGACACATTTGTGTATGTAACAAGTCAACAAAAATACAGCAAAAGAAGAAAAAAAAATAAACAGAAATTGATGAAAATGACCAATTTAACTAAGAATTAACAAAAATTATGCTGCTTCAAGAGAGTAGTTACAGTTTTTCGAAAATCTCTATAGGAATTGCCAATACGTATTTATCAACCCGCAGATTTTATTAAAAATTTTAATACCTAAATTTTCGAGACCCAAGCAAGTTGCTAAATGCAACGTACATTCCTATGCAAATCATTTCTAGTCCTGGTATCATGTCTGTGTATGTCAGCGTTTGTTTTAAGTTTTAATCTATTTTTATGTATATAACATACTTCCAAGATATATAAACTTGGCAGAGGTAACATTTGATATTTTGCAAAAATCGGTCGGCATGAATCAGAAGTTCTAGCACCAGCAATAGCCCTGACAATCGCTTTCTGCGCCAAGGCAACCACCTAGGAATGGAGGTATGCAGCCCACAGTACAATAGCATACTGAATTCTTGGCTGAATTTCCGCATAATATAAAGTTATTAATGTACTGGTAGATACACACGATTTTAAGCTACGGAAAAGAAAAGTTTTGGCAGAAATTTTTTTGACTAGTGCATCACAATATTCTTTCCAATTGAGTTTCTGATTTAGTATAACGCCCAAAAATGTAGTAGATTCACTCCGAGATAGGGAATAATCGTGCAGCTGCAAAGATTATCTTTCGATATACCTCTGCCGAGTATGAAATACCAAAAATTTAGTTTTTTCAAGACTCATGACCAAACCACATGTACAAACTTTCCAGTAAATTGTTTGCCAACTGTGTAGTATCTTTATACTGGGTTGTAATCAATAAGAATCAGATAGGAAAAGGGCAATATCGTTGATGTACATATTGAACAAAACTGGTCCAAGTACAGCCACCTGCGGTACCCCGCTTGCTACTGGTAAGCAATGTTGTCGATAGTAGGTTACGATCTTGGTTAAGAAACGTGATTTTTACAAACTGTACTCTATTTTTTAAATACGAAGGAAACCATTCATAAACATTACCTCTAATAGCATACGCATATAATATAATTTATCCAGTAACTTATTATGCTGAACACGATCAAAAGCCTTCTGTAAATCACAAAAAATCCCAAAAGGTGCGGCACGTTTTTCTATGTGTTGTAATATCTTGTCGTAATACTCAATTAGTGCTGTGGACGTCGATTTTCCTTTCGCGAAACCATGTTGGCTGTGGGAAATAATGTCATATTTTTATATAAAAGAATTCAGACGATCCAACATACAATATTCCACGATCTTACAAAAAACAGAAGTTAACGCTATAGGTCTATAGTTGGACATACATATCAACATTTATTGCTGAAAAACGCTTTCTTTTGTTGTACGAGACCTCTGACATGGAATCTTCGGAAGCCCTGCAGCCTCTTGAATTTTGTACTTTATCTCCCAATTAACCATTTAAATCATATCAGCCATTTGAAAATCGAAATAATCCTTTGGATTTATTTTTGGTTTGCCAAAAATTGTGCCAAAAATTTTTGCGTCCAAAGCAAAACGCACAAGATGCGGCATGCGATCTCTGCCATCCTATTACACAGTGCAATATTTACAGTCAATGCTACTTAAATTTGGCCGCCTTGCCAATGCTGGGTTTTAACGGAAGCTATAGTAAAATAAAATAAATAAAAAAGAGTGTTTCAATATCTAAAGTACATCTACTGTCATTGTGTAAAAGAAAAGTAAGAGTAAGTAAGAAAACAATGGTAAACACTGCCTTTACTTTAAGTAAAGAAATATTTGCTGCCCCTACAATTTTGCCACCCTGGGCTATAGCCTTTTCAGCCCACAGTCTGCAGTGGGTACCTAAAATGTTGGTCCCAATTGTTTCGTCAAAGGATCTGCTACTCTTCTTTGAGGGTCCCTTAATAAGGGTCTTTCCATGAATTTGCCTGGTTGGGTTATTCCAGCGTTTATTGTGTCTATTTTTGGAGCTAAATCCTTACCTGCTTTCGCGCTGTGATTATATACTCTTATAGCAGGTTCTGGATTTATATATGAAGCCGATAATCCGTTTCTTGCTAACTCAAAGACTTTTCTATTCTCTTCGATTGCCGAATGTCCATGGACACACAGTAAAGTGATTTAATTGGTGCCTTTAAGCTATTCAATTCTCGAAGACATTCCCAAACATGTCTTTATTGTGTCTTAAGCGTCATTGATTTTTTTTTTATGTAGTTGATAAAGCCTAAGCAGCAAATGTTTACCAGGTATACCTGCAGAGCCAAATCTCTCTCATAATCATCATTACGACCGCGGAAACACCGATTATCGTAATTGACTAGAATGACATTTGTACCCTAGACCTCACGACTGACACCCAAGTGTGGAAGCCGCTAGGCTATCAATCACAGTATCGCCTGCCTGTTTGTAATACAGATCCTCCTGTTTTATTTTATAAGTGTTATTTGATTGACTTTTTTTCACATTATAAATATTGTGTATGCTTACTTGAAAAACCATGAAATATTTCCCTAGTGAAAATGTGATTGTTGTATTTTTCACCTCACTGTATATTCCAGTTCCTGTCTCGTTCTCGGTTTTTTGCTTATTCGACCAATTATTTTCTCGTAACGTCCATATGATGAACAATATTATTGTGCCTCAATCCTGTACATCTGTCTCTTGCTATTTCTTGCAATCGGAGAAGAAGAGATAAAGAGAAATTTAGGAGGGCAATCCATTACTGCTGCAGTCTCCATTGTTGCTGTTATTGCCAAACACGCAGGCTTCTATATCATTCTGAGTACAGTCATTGCCGTTTGCTGTTGTACCTTTATCCATCATAGCAGAGATATGTAAGTGATTATGGTTCTGACCAGAGTATATTCAAAGCATCATATTTGGCCTTAACCCTCCATATACACCCTAATTTAAACAACAACAACCTACTACTGAAGGTGGCTCTAATTTCGCTCGAAAAAATATCTTTAGTGACAAAACTCACTTTTAGATGAACGGCCTTCATCCTAAAAAAGTTGCTGCTTGCTCATCAAAAATTGGGCTTCCCTAGTAGGTATGTACACTATAACAAAATAGCGGTAGCCATTTATCCCATGTTTTTTTTTACAAATAATCTCCTCAAATGTACTTCAAATCAAACCAAAAACTAAAACTATATCATTTGCATAACTTGTTTTATTTCAGTCCAAGGATCAAACACTCTTATTAGAAGATCCATAACCATTTTTAGTTTTATACTTCAGAAGATTTGAACAAAACACAATTTTCCTTGGCATTAAGTTAACGAATAGCCAAGAATATGTTATACAGCGTTGCTCATTAGTGCGTCAAAGTCCAATATAGTCTTTAAAAAATAAAACTGAAGGAATTTATTTTATGAAAAGTGGTACAGTAACCAAACACGCATATTTTAAAAATATTTTGAAGTATACAGGCTGATGCCCAAAAGCGGGACACATTCAGAAAAAAAAATTTTTTTAACGAGACGCCCTGTATATTTTTTATGTTTTCTTATCTGCTTTAAATTGTGTTTTCAACGATCCCCGGGTTTTTGGTTTTGAGTGACGCATTGTTGAGTTATTAACGAAAATTAAAGAAAAAATGGTCGTGACAAGGTTTACCATACTAATTCCATGCGACAGTATTACGATTAGCTAAGACAAAATTATTTAGTAAGTATGCAGCCAAGGGATGTGTTGAACGTACAAAATGATTAACCATTAATTTTGTTATACAGGGGATTTGTTACGATGCAGTCAATTTGGCGATTGTCAAAGAGCGTTTCCTGAATTATTTCAAATGGAACACCTAGTATATTATTAAATTTTTGGAATGGCCAGTTAATTGCGCTTAATTTTTATTAATAATGTCCTATACCCTGTAATGGTCATTTTTATTTGAGCAGCGGTGTATACAGTATTATCATGTGCTTGCAATTTAATTTTTAAATATCTGATTTCATATTTTTAAAAGTTAAGTAATTTCACTTAACGTTTATAAGTTTAAAATAATTTAAGTTAGTATTAGTTGTTTGCGGTTTTGTTTAATATTTCTTTGGATTATTGTAAATAATAATTTTTTGCGCGAAGGTTCAAGGCGGACGTATCCGCATAGAAATTCGTTCTTTTCGGCCCTGGTTATTGTAAAGTGCGGACAGTTTAGTGCAAAGCTTAAAAGATCTAGGTAACGAATTAAAATTAATTATATATTTTCTAGTAAACTCACATTTTTAAATCACATAATAATAAGCTTTTTTATTTTTGCATATTCTATTATTTTAAACTATATTTTACAATTGTTAATATTAATATGTCACATTTTTTACGAAGAGCACATGGTAATTACTTATTACGATTTTAGGTTTTTTTTTTACTTGTTCCTTTATCTTTGGGATTTGGTTGCTGATTTTTGCTTCTTGCGATTTAATGAGACCTGGAAATAGTCCTGTATTAAGTATATGAGGAATTTATTGTATTACCCGGAGATTGGTTGGAAACTTTAATTTAAATCCATGTGGAGCTGAACTTCATATTTTCAAAATTTACTGGACCCCGTACATATTATAAGGTGAAGAATATCCACCAGGAGTACTTGGGTGAGCCACCACTTTTTATGGACCGTTCCTAAATATATCCATCAAATCGTCAAATCAAGGAACGTGGACGTTTGCCGATATACGGGAACGTATAGCTTGCAGCTTGCACACATCTACCGAGGTAGGATTGCTCCATATTATTTTATTTCGTCGCATAATACCATCGCAGGACATTTCCATTAGTTTGTCTCATTTGTTTATATTTGCCTTGTTATATATTTATTAATCGTTTGTTTGTTTATTTTGTAATTATTAAGACTTTGTTTGTTATTTTGTTACACGGTGCTGTGCATATATTTATTACTTTAGCATTTGTAATACTCATCAGTAATTATTAGTTACCTAAAAGAAATTTAATAGTGTTAATTATTTTCAACCTTAATTCAGTCATTTACACATTTTCATTAGTTCTTCAAACGACACCACTTATGTACTTTTATAGTACATCTTCATTATTATTTAATTTATCATAACTACCTGACGTGCCAATTGGTACCTATATTATTTGTGCATTCTTGTACCTTAAACACCTTAGGTGAATATTTATTTTGGTGGGGGGATGACAGCTGTTATCGCGTCGCCGAGTGAAATCTGAAAGGATAACAAACGTTAGTACCTTTATTAATTAAACAATAATATAGAGCCAATTCATTGAAATACTTACCTTTGTATTTTAAGTTTAGTATCACTCATCATCTTTATGTTTATTGATGTACGTCAACTCATTGCATTTGATTGTTAAGTACTAACTTATATTTTTAATTGTTTTTACGTTTATAATTATTTGTAAGTTAAATATAATTTGTTTTGCGTTTCACGCTGTTTATTAAACTATTTTCAATATTTACACATTTACATAATTTATATATTTATTATAAAAGCAACTTTAACATTATTTTCATTAAATTTTATTTCGAACGAAGTTCGTGTTTTTGTTGTTTGCTGAATCCTGGCTTCCTCGCTGTTGGCCACAGCTGGCGCCCTTTTAAAAAGAATAAAAATTAAGAACCCACGCCCTTGCTCACGGTTCACGAGCGGCCGGACCATCACTCAAATTTTTGCTGGATTATCTGGCAAGTTCTAGTGTGACAACCCAAACCCAATAATTTCAAAGTTATTTTCAATTTTTCTTTACAAACCGCTAATTATTTGTTTTCGATTCGATCTAGTGTGCTTACCTATCGGGCAAACGCTTTGACAAACAACAGCTGTTACTTAGGCATTAGTGATTTCTTAAATTTCTGCCTGTAATATTGTCATTGTATTATTTATTAATTGAATTAGTTAGTACGTAGTTTTCTTGCACATTTGTTATTTGTCACATATTATTATTACGATTTTTAGTTAAGTCAATATGCAGTTTGAAAGAAACGAACTCGTTGACATAATTTTTATTATGGGATCTGCCCAAAAAAATTGTTTATTAACTCAGCGAATTTATGCGCAAACATATCCTGACAGAAGACAACTTTCAGTTACAAGTTTGGAGAGACTTAAGGAAAGATTCGTTGGAACAGGAAATGTGAGTTATGAGCAGTGTGAAAGGAGAAAGAGAATAAGTGACGAAGATAAATTGAATGTCTTGTTATCAGTAATTGAGAAGCCCTCTACTAGTTCGACTAAAATAGCAACAGAAACTAATGTACCACGATCTACTGTTAGCAAGATTTTAAATGCATTGGAAAAAAACATTTAATTGGTCTTCCAACAACTTCGATTTGTTAATCTGCACTAAATGAAACTCATTCGCAGTAACTTTTTTCTTAGAACTTCTACGAACTTTCCTGAAATATGCCAACCTACATACATCAATTATTTCGTATTAGTAAAGCGGCAGCTGAGAATGATTGTGACAAATAGTAGCCCATTATTTAAATAGTAATTAGGTAACGAGGTAGGCATCTCGCAGGAATGCGTACCTCATCATACTCATCGACTGATTAAATTTAAATAAGGTAGACCACTACATTCAGCCGCACGAGGCCAACTCTAAGGAGACACACAAACAAGCAGAAACCCACAATCAAAGCAGCAATCCTGCTCCTGATAATTTCATCCTTAATGGAAATCTTAATTAATCATGGCGATGGCAGCATTTTGAAGTAATCAATTAATTATTGAACCGCTTAATTATCAACAGTTTCACTTGCTTCCCTGATTTATTCACGGCTGTGAGATTGATAAGCATTAATTTGCCATATATTCGAAGTGTAGCAGTTTCGGCAACTACTCCGCTGGTATACACTTTGTGAAAGATCATGCTGCGACCGATACTTTGACCTCAAGGTCGTAGTAGTGGGAATGTTATTGCTAATGCTCATTTAGGATAAATTTATACCATAGAATCGGAGCAATTAAACGCGTTCTGCTTCAAAACAATGTGCAGGCAGATTGTCAATTTGATAGAGGCGTTACTGTACCCGAGAAAGTGTTTACTTGATATTTCTCTTTTAAAGGGCCGTTTCTTCTCACCATAGTTCTGCAAATAAATCGTCATTCTATTTAGATAATAATCCGCCTTAAAACAGTTCGTGTGTAGCCATCACCGTGAAATACAGCAAAAAGAACATAAACAAAATACTTAAAACAACTACTTGATGTATAAACGTCTGTAAACCCTGTACTGCAAATACAGTGTTAAATAAATAGGTATTTATTAATCATCTATGTTTATTCATACAAACACGCCGAGCAGTTCACGCTTGTGTTCATGCAAACTAATGATTCTGGATAACAACAATTTGCATAATAAATATGCATGTAGTTTGCAGCATATGGTAATGACTGAACTTACATTAAAAGCCTCAGAGGTTTGTAGAAAATGGCCGCTATAACTTCTAAAGTAGTTGCAATACAAAAATTGTAGAATTAAGTATTGGGTGTAAATCATATTTTTGTCACAACCAAAATTCTTTTTACTATTTGATTCTTAAATGGGACCATCTTATACTTTACTATTCACGAAAGTTTGACAAAGTTTATCAGTTATAAAAGCACTAATATTTATACTGATTTCTAAGATAAATTTGTGAAATGTAATTTTATGTACCTGTATTCTTTGTAAATCCGAGAATTAATTTTTGAAAGTTTGTTTCGTATTGAATATCGTTTGAATGTTTGCACTATTCGTCGTATGCATGTGTGTATACCTGTCTGTATTTGTGTCGATTGTTTTCTTGTTAACATTCCCCTCAAATTAGTTAGTAACTAGAGCAGTATCCGGGGCATCTCATTGTTGTACAGTTGGAAAAAACAGTCAAGGGCAGCTCTTTCGAAAAGACAGTTATTTTTTCAAACGTTTGGGCCATTTCCACCAGAACACCACTGGGAACAGACGTGCTCTACCGTTCCAAACTTAGTAACGATTTTTATTGTTTCAAAAGTCAGAACGTTTTAAATATTCAGTCCAACAGTTATATCCTGAAATAATCTCATATTAAATTACCTCATTTTGAACTAAACTACCCATAAATTCACCTTTAAGTATCTGAGGTTCTGTTTTGAAGAAATCTCACGAAGAATCAGTTCCTATTCATTTGGGGCCCTATCTCTTTGATTCCGACCTCATGGGCAAATTTGAATTGATATATTTGCTGTATTAATCCTCACACGAGAAATTTCACCTTATTCAATGGTTCTTATAATTAAATAATAAAATTTTCGTCGTATTTATGTAAATGTTAGGTTAGAATTATAGATATTGCATGCTAATATGAATTTTTGAATGAAAGAAGTCGGCAGACTTTGTATAATCTATCTCAGATGGTCTTTTTCTTTTTCTATGTCTTCTTGAGTGATAGTAAAGATATCTATTTTATCAACACTTGTAAAAATATTCGTGGGATATTTGAAATTTTGATTTAAGGAATTTTTAGTGAATTTATGTATTTTAGAAAGTAATTTCTGGTTTTAAATGGGGTGTACCGCAATCAATGGATACCACGCCGGAGACTTCAATATATTAGCACATGTCCTTTAGATATGCTTCCAATAGATAGCAGATAATATCCCGCATTCTATAGTAGAAGATCCAACAACAACAATCTATAGCCCAGTGTATCAAAAGCACTGCTTGGATCATAGCACGTCAATTGAAGGTATTCATCTTTATCCATTTCCGCCATTATCGCATTCATTACTACTAGTTGATCAATTCTTACGAAAACTATGTTGACCACTAGTAATTAAATTGTCTTTATTTATTTAATCTGTCAGCAACAACATTCCCAAAAATCTTGGAAATTGCAGGCAATTTCTCACATCCTCAGTATTTCCTCTTTTATAACGGGTGAATCATTTAACCTGGAATTTTGTAATATCTCGAAAAATAGACATCGTACAGAAAAATTTGCCGAATCTAAGTTTTAATATTTCCAATCCTGACACCCTCTGTGGGCGGGCCGGGGATGAAATTTGAAATAGGAACCAATATTTTTTGTCCCTGATTCGGATTCTACGGCGAAAACTACTGCTGTGTACTGAAGGTACCAACAAAAATGCAAAATGAAATTAATATAAACAACTGAACAACTGACAAAGACTAATTGGAATGAACAAGAAAAAGAAACTGAATTTACGAAAACCGGGGTGCCAGACCACAGCACTACGTACGATTTTTCCGAAATTTGTTTTCGATTCGTCACAGATGACGTAATCGCAAAAGAATGGAACAGAAATGTTAGTGATATCGAAATTCAAGTTTGTGCATTAGCGGAATTAAATCCTACTTTGACCTCTAGACAAATAACTGGCAAATGTAATAATAGTACAACAACTGTTTTTTAAACCTTTTACATAAGAACGAACATCGATCATACAAAATTAGCACATCTCAAGAACTTTTACCCGATAATTGTTACCGTCGAATGGAATTTTGCGAAATAATGATGAATAACACAATAACGAATTATTTTTGAATATTTTATTTACCGATTGAAAAACATTTTACGTCCATGGGTATCATAATCGCGCAAATGTTCATTATTGGTCGCGTAAAAAACTATATTATAATACATCAACGCGAATGCAGTTTCCACAAAAATGGAAGGAAATTTAAATGGCAATAAGTATTTAGAATCACATTATATTTTATAATTTCTACAGATGTTTTACACCTGATGATGACTCTAAAGTCGAAACATATAGTGTGAGGATCCTAAAATATATTAAAAATTGGATAGAATACTTTTCTCTTATTTATTTCATATTAAGATACAATAATGATATATACTTTTTTTTACTAAATTTCGTAATTTTTTGCAAAACAAAAAATAATTATAACTGAAATCATAACTATTTTATAAAAGAAAGAAATCCCGATATTTTATCCAGAAAATAGGTGAGGAGGTACCCACTTTTATTGAATAGCATTAATTATTAAATAGTCTGAGTCTTACTATTTCTCCTGTAGTTTCAATCTTTGTCTCTCCGACGAAAAAGAGGAGAAACCACGACGATTTTCCAAATGATTTTTATTTCGTTTTCCTTACCCTATAACGATCTACGTTCGTTAAATTTCATTTAAGCGAAACGCTTTAGCGGTAAAGCAGCAGTTTTTCTTTTTTTTTCTTTTGGTTCCTGAATGTAACGACAAAAAGAACGTTATTTTAACGGTCCCTCCTTTATTTCACACGTCGTCGTTGAAACTGCCGGCGGTTTTCTCCCGGTCTATGCCACTATCAGCGTTTTGAACAATAATTGTGTGTCTTTTTTCTTCCTCTGAGCTCCTGATTAGATTTGTGCCGGAGAGAGCTTTCAAATTGGTGAACGCGCTGACCGAAGCTTGACTCAATTTTGGCTACAACAAACAATTTATATACGCCGCACTTAAAATGTACTGCATACATAATTAAACCTGACTCATGTACTAGTGGCATGCAAGTGAATATTGTGACATAAGCCAAGAAACGCAAATACATTACGCTCAAATAAATACACATGACTATAACATATCAGTGAAATATTACAATGTTGTACTTCAAAAATTTTTGTTATAGTTACTACAATATAAAACTCCATACAATAACCGATCCTTTTTTCTAGTACCAGTGACATATGATGAAATAAAAACCATAATTCCAAGAATTCAGCCGAAAAATACGCTAGATGTTTATAGAATTAATACGAAAAGAGTGAAAAATATGCGCAAATTATTTAATTGAACCTCTTATCGATCTCATAAATACATGCTTTCAACAAGGAACAGTAACAAACAATATGAAAATATCCGTATACAAACCGGGCATCCTACAAATCCCAGAAACTACAGGCCTACCAATATCCCACACATATTTTGTAAACATACTTGCCAACAACCATTTGGATTTCGCAAATATTGATCTACAATGGGCGCAATTATGACAGCTCTAAATTTTATTTGGGGCTCCCTGGTAGATGAGGTGTCTTGGGTGTCTTCGTATTTTCTCTCTTCGTCAACGACATCTCACAGTATGTTTCAAATCAACAATATGCTGACGACACGACCCTCTTGTGCAGGTGCTCAAATGTTGAACATACTTGAGGTAAAATTGATGCTCTCTCTTGTTACGGTTGCATTTTTATCGAACGCGTTTTTTGATCTATTTGGTGAATTAATAATTGTATGGTTTTGCTGGCGCCATCTGTTAGTCGTTTGCATCGCCATGGAAGCACTTTGCAATTCCGTTGTCGTTTCCTGTTTGCCCTAGGTGGTTTTCACCTTGACAGAACGCCGTGAATTTCTGTTCCTGCTTCCGGATTCCGTAGAAAACGTTTATGTAGGAAGTAAATCAGTAAGAAGCAAATAAGTAAAAGTACAAAGGCAACTATATAAGGCAGGGTTTTAAACAGTACTTACATATGGGAGTGAATCATAAGTATTAATTGACAGTTAAAGAAGTAGACTTCAGGCAATTGATATGAAATATTTGGGAAGTGTAAATGAGATAAAAAATGAAATTATCAAAGAAGACCTAAATATAGAACTATTAACAAAGACAATAGGGAAGAAAGAAGAAAGGCATAAAATTTAAAATTGAAAACGTGGAAATAGTGCCAAAAAAGTCTGTAAAATTCCTGGGAATCTACCTGGATGCGCGTTGCAGCTTTGCCGAACATTTCAAAAAGACTACCGAGAAGGTAGCAGAAAGAGATGGAAGACTCACGCGCCTGATGGCAAGAATTGGAGGTCCTAGCAGCGGAAAAAGTGTTGTATAACTTGAATGGTGCATTCCATAGTTCTGTATGGTGCCCCAAAATGGGCAGACACGTTAAAGGTTGAGCGAAACCGCCACATGCTAGAGAAAGCACAACGCACGACGCTTTTGAGAATCACATCAGCATACAGAACTGTTTCCACCATAGCTTTGCAGGTGGTTTCTGGAGTACCTCCCATAGATCTATTAGCATGTGAGCGGAAAAGAACGTATGATTACGGAAACAAAAAAGCACAGGAGAAGTTGACCGTGGAAATGTGGCAGGACAGGTGAAGCAGCAATAACGCAAAAGGGCAGTGGACTAAGGTACTTATACAAGACATTGGGAAATGGCTCTACTGTAAATATCGGATTGTTGATTATTACCTTGTACAAGCCTTGATATGACATTGAATTTTAAAATCGTATTTAAGACGCATAGGTAAAACGGAAAACGACAGATGTATCTGCTGTGATGTACTTGACACTGCCTGAACACATAGTTTTTGAGTGTGACCGATGGGCCTTGGAAAGAGCAGCTGCCGAAGAAAAAACGAAATTAAATCTAACGGCTAACAATATGATTAATACGATGACAAAGACTGAAAAACTTTGCAAGCAATCCACACCATGATCAGGACGATTATGAAAATAAAAGACTGTGAAGTGAGACTGCAGCCGTAAGAGAAGTTCTAAGGGTGCACGGTACTTTAATGATGCAGATGTCTGTAAGGACGATTCCGTGAAGTGCTAAGAGAGTCGAGGTGGTTTTAGTGTGTATACAAGATTTTCTGGCGGGAGGGCAAGAGGTAGTCTGGCTCCCCTTACGTCCATAAAAGATTTCCACCTGAAAAAAAGGGGAGTAGGAGAACTTCAAATTGAATAATTTGGTCATTTAATCTGACTGGAAGAGGAAAAACGTAAAAGCTAAAAAAATCAACACTCACTTATAGGGAGTCGTAGCTGAACCTATACATTTTTAGTTATTTACCATTTTGGAGGTAAATATTAAATACAAGGAACCAAAAATGTGATGTAATGATCACACACACAAGGTGCTTGCACTTATTAGTTACCGTGATCATTACAAGTGCAAGCACCTTATCAGCTAGTTAAGGCGCCATTTTAGTCATTAATTACACATGTTTTTTACCTAGAAATAAAGTATTCTATTGTGTTTGAATTCTATCCAAAACTGTTAACACAAAATACAAGAAAAACGTGAAAATACTAATGTAATGAAGGAAACGTTACGATAGCGTTAAACATTCACCGTTTCTACTGTCAAAAAATGCCCGAATCTATCCACCGAGCATGTAGCAATAAAATTTTTATCTGACGGGTTTTTTTTGGCATGCGGTTTTTTATGCGATGCCATACTATATAGCCGTTCCGGAAAAAATGGCTGTACAATATTTTCTGCTCAAAAATGACTTCACATAGACATTTACTCCCGTGTTCATTTAAAAGTATCCCCAAATTCTATCTAAACATCATAAACTTTTAAGTTTATGAATCGTAAAAAGTCAGTGAAAGAGAAATTTTGCGGGCAGGGGCCGGGCGGGACGGAAGAACGGTATCGTAAAAAATGGCGAGTTTGAAGGCCCTATATTTACCATATAACACAGTGCGAACGAAATAATTTCATTTGCGAAAAGTACAACCGTTTCTATTTACTAATGAATAAAACCGAAGTCAAAAAGACTACCTTCCCTAAAAATAGAATATGAATCTATACAGAGACTTGCTTATATTAGAGTTATTTGTTTAGATTCCCATTTGAAACATTATACACTCCGCCAAAAAAGTATCGCATAAACTAAAAAAGGGCATTTATGAACCAAGATATTTTTATACGTTCACAAAAAGTTTGCCTCATGTATGTGAACTATAAAAACACTAACAAAATAATGGAACTTAGCGTTTTTACTTTTTTTTTTCTAAAAGAACACATTTAGAAAAATGCATATGTGTAAGGTTTGTTCAGTTGTTTATTGAAAGTCTTCCTATACGGACAAATTTTAAAGTGCGAAGTCAGAGTTCTGTACCAACGCTTTTAAAACTAAAATGAGCAATTTAACTTCAGAACAAGTGGCTGCTATAGTTGCTTTAATCGAAGATGGACGATCTCAAGCATACGTTGCTAATTTGATGAACATCAATCAGTCAAGTGTTTCTAGAGCCGTAGCCAGATATAGGGAAAAAGGCATTTACAGTAGAAGACCTGTACCAGGTCGTCCAAGATGTTCTACTCGCCAAGATGACCGCTATTTACTACTACAAGCATTACGTCGAAGACATGTAACTGCGAGACAATTGCAGAACGACTTGGCTAGAGTCAGAAATACTCGTGTGAGTACTCAAACTATTCGGAATAGGTTACGACAGAGTGGATTAAGAGCTAGAGTAGCTGTAACAGCCCCTCGTCTCACTAGGAACCACCGAGTGGCTCGCTTAAGGTTTGCCAGAGAACATGTAAATTGGAACATTAATGACTGGGCCAATATACTCTTCACAGATGAGTCAAGATTTGGTCTTTACACCTCAGATAGGCGTATCTCAGTGTACAGACGAGACGGTGAGCGCTATTCGCAGTGTAATATCAGACCTAGACCTAATTTCGCTGGTGGCTCTATTATGGTTTGGGGAGGCATCTGTTTAACAGGTCGTACAGAGTTAGTACCAGTAGACAGAGGTACACTGACTGCCCACAGGTATATAACGGAAATTTTAGAAGAACATGTAGTACCATATGCGCCAATTATAGGAAACGAATTCATGTTAATGCACGATAATGCACGACCGCATGTTGCAATAATCGTCCAGGAATACCTTAACGATGTTGGTATTCCAGTTTTAGATTGGCCTGCGGTAAGTCCGGACATGAACCCTATCGAGCACGTGTGGGACCTCCTTCACAGACGGATACGAACCCAAAATGTTGCCCCAGCGGACCTGCATGGACTAGAAATTGCTCTCCGTGACGAGTGGGAGAATTTGGATCAGGCTTATATACGGAGGTTAATCGAATCTCTGCCAAACCGTATGCGAGCGGTCATAAGAGCCAGAGGTGGCAATACTCAGTATTTCTTTCCAAAATTATAATTTCTTGTTTTAATAAAAATCTCAAGTATGAGTTCTTGTTTTTATTTGACCTGTATTTTATTTAAACAATCATAGAAATTATATCTTAGAGCGCATTAAAGTATATTTACAACTTTATGCTACAAACAAAGATTATGCGATACTTTTATGATTCAAAACTAAATTATGCGATACTTTTTTGGCGGAGTGTACTTTCTCTTGTTTTAATTCAATAAACTTCGTTTATCTTGCCCTTCAGCACTTGGCGAACGATCTAGTACAAGTATTCAGGCTTTATTCAACAAATCAGCAGTTCAAACACGTCTCTAACTGCTTACATGACGCACGTACTTCTTTCCACTCTAAAATGATGTACACGAGCAGAATAGCCTTTCACTTTTCAAGGAAAGTGATTTATTTTCTTTTGGGAGGGCAAAATATAATTTTTTGAAGTGGAGACTTTAGAAAAACGCCGTTTAGTTATAGAAAAATTGTTTCTGCCTTTCTTACTAGGTGAAGTCTTTATATTATCTACCCAACTGTAGGGAAACGTATTTAAGAAACAAAAAATGTTTTATTTAAAAACCGCATTGAGCGCCTGCAATCACTCTTCCGAAAAAATGTGTCATCCTTTCAAGCACCTTGTTTTGAATTTAGGGACGACAATTAGGTGCCAAGTGAAAAATGAATATGCCATCTCCAAAAAGTACCTTTTAGGCCTGATGAGCATTCTTCTAAGCAGCATATTTTTTCGTTTTACAATTTTGAGATCTTTATGTTGAATGACCGTCTTTCATATATGCAATTAACAATGTCTCTCCTGCCTCTGAAAACACTGTAGCCATCAGTCGTTCCAATAAAAACTGCGTTCTTTCTTTTTCTGTGATTGAGGTCTCCAACCGCAGCTAAACTTTCGTAGTGACGTGAATCATGTTTGATATGCCGGGGACTCCAATCGACCAAACCACGCCATCAAAACTCCATGTTTTCAAAAAATCATAGACCGATGGTATCACCAATATGGTACTGAGACTTCCTCCTGAAGCACGGTCGAATTACGGCTCCCCAGCTCAAACATTTTTCTGTGGACTGCGAACACGCTAAAATTTTGACCATCCGGAGAGGAATCCCCGCTTCCCTCAGAGTTATCACCCGAGCGGTTTACGTAATGTTTCGAAAGTAGCCGAGCCGATTTTCCTCGATTAGCTCAACGATATATTTCGGGTGATCTAAGACCAACAGTTCGGTTTCCGAGATGAACTGCTCCTGCTCAAATCCACTGGCACAATTTAGAACAGCCTTGAGAGCAGAGGAACCACCCTCGCGGTTCCTTTGGTTATCAACGTGTCTCTAACGCTATTTACAAGGAAGGGCTCACCTACCTAGTTGATGGTTTCTAGTATGAAGCCTTTCTGATCAGGCTGATAATGTACTACTTTAAATGCAAAGTCTTCTGCGAGTCCGATCCGATTCTTTTGATATCATTGCCGGAGTAAAACAGCGATTAATATTGGGGCCACGATTTTTCTTGTTGTTTCTAACTGATTTTCCTCGAGAGCCTGGAATAAACCTTGCTGACGACGCTGCCGTGTAAGCAAGGATCTTGTGCGGCCTTTCAGAGTACTACAAATTGCCTGCAGCGCTGGGTATCTCGTTAGAAACTAAAGTTAAACGAATCTAAATGCAAGAGATCTGATCTGAGGAATCGAATCTACATGGGGAATTGTTTGGCAATCTTGAATGAAAAAGGTTATGCAGCTAAAACTACACTGATTGTAAGCTCATAACTCGGTATCTTGCTGCCGACAACTCGTTGTTCCCCATTCTATGGCACAGAAATCTTCCACCTAACCAACAAATTACTCATCTATAGCGCAATCCTGAAACCTGCCCTTAACTACAACGCTTTTCCGTTGACTTCGATGACCCCTCTAGGCTGAAATCCGTTGAGGTACTCAGAACAGGACACTAAGGTTGATCTTAAAATTTTTGAGTTACCTACTTCCAGTTGTAACAAAGCAATAACACTTTTTCATGTTTTGTAGAAAAAAACAGAAGTACAGTGGATTGACTAGCAGAGGTTGCCAATGTCAGTAACACATTCTGATATGTTTGAATTATTGTTTCCAAAACATATAGCAAAGCATTAATTTTACATAAATAAACTTTACAAACGTTTTATTGTAGAATCCAACCTAAATTGAAATGGTGACATTCCACATGAAATGTTTCCTTTTTAATATTTACCACAAAAAGAATTTCTCATCAACTTAAGAATCATCGGTTATGATCATGATTATTATACGCATAAACGGGTGCAAGTAATGTATTACTTTTATAATTCTTTAAAATAGAATGACTACTCTCAAATCATTTAAAAATCCATACGCCTAATTAAATATTTATAAATGAAAAACCGAAACACTTGTGGCACATTCAAATGACTTAAGTCTTATTTTACAAAATAGATAGAAATTTTCTAAAGCTCAAAATTACTTTTCTTAATGAACTTATTGTTGCACTAATCTAGCTAATGATATTATGGTGAGTGAATGATAGACCCTGTATATTATAACCACTGATGATTTAAACAAAATCATGGAAAAAGATAGACCGTATTTGATGATAGGTGTTTTGGAAAGACAATGTTCTTTGATTTTAATATTTTTTACCATCTTAGTAAGCACAAAATGTATGCATAATTTGGCAATGATGAACATTTACTCAACTCTTTATATTTCTTGTACTATTTTAGAAAACCTGACACAACTTCATCGACATGGTGAAAAAAAAACAATAACACTTCCAGCTTTATTAAAACTTTTGCCGTTATTCCATACAGGAACCAACCAACTTTTTTATGAAAACTATATAACATTGCATGAAAAAGCCCTCCGATCCATAAAAACAACGAACTAAAAGCCATGACAACCCATAATTTACGATACGAGTTCGACAGTTATGGTCATAGTAGCGGTATCAATAACAGCTACCTGATATATTTTCTGTCGCTTCTAGTGAAGCTGAAATACTACCTGAGATACGTCTGCATATACAAGCGCTCTCAAAACATATTCCATGTTTGCAAAAATCGTAACATACATACATCGAAATACATATTTGTACGTGAATGTATATGTAAACTTTGTTGCTGATATTCCTACAATAAGTTTCTAGAAGAAGTAAATACATACCAGCTTACGTTCATATATCATACATATTTGCTGCATAGAAAATAAACACTTCTGGGGAATAGAAGGCGAAGTACTAAATTTACAAGGAATTTAAATATGAAATATGTTTAGTTAAGACATACGAAACTTGAAACTACATAGGTATACTTTGAGATATAAGCCTTTTGTGGGAAGTGATCTACAACTTTTATTTATTAAAAAAAAAAGACATTGAGCTTCCTATTTCTTAAATTTGTCTTCTATGCAACCGGAAATCTAGAGGCTTATTCAATACATTCATGAGCTGGGAGCGTTTACATGTATATGTACTGTGCGAGCAACACTGTTTACCGAAGGGTACTGCAGTATAGACAATATCCAACGTGTTTAAATTTTATGAGGGAAACGGTTCAGATTATCCCTTGTGCAACGTAATAGTTGGTAGATTAGAGCCGCTACGTTAGCAGAATAACCTTGCCGGCACCGCTAACTTGATCCCGTTCGCTTTTTTATTTTATACAATTTTTCGCAAATGCGCTTAACTCGGTTAAAACTAATGGAAATTGAATCGGCTTTCGCTCCAACGTTACCATCGTTTCGTATTTTGTATTATATTTCTAATAAACTATGGCGATTCTAAAAGCCGGATGTATTTATTCACAGAATAAAACAAAATAATAAAAGGCGCCGGAAAGTGAATCTAACGACGTTTTTGATAATGAGGATAAAAATTCAAATGTAATTCTTAAGTTAACATGTTATATAGTTTATTACAAATAAAGTCAGTCCCCAGCATTCGAGTATGTGTTGTGACAAGGCCACTGCAAACGATAATAAATAATACTCGGCCCATGGTCGATGGATTCTCCACTATCCTTCTTCCAGCCGGAAATGAGTAAAGACAACGAAACCACACTTAAGGTAGACAGAGATAACTAGTTAATGAAATAGTGACGACAAACTTTATAATATTGGATTGGCGGCAATAATTTCATACTGATAAATAAATAAATTTTTAGATAAATGTTTTGAAAAGCTCCTATACTCTCAGGAAAATCGAGATAGGAGCCATTTGTTTTCAACAAACTCCAATTTCCAAGACAAAACTAGCCCGGCAACTTCCAAATAAAATATGGTTACTACAGATACCTGTGAATTAAAATTTCCAACGTCGAAAATTCATCGAAAGACACAAACATACCATCAAAATCATAGCAACAAAGCATTCATTACATCTATGCGATCAAGTAAGTTATTAATCGGAATTTTACATTAATTGTGCTCTCTAAAAATACCGTTTATGCCTTTCGAAATTGTGCCCTGCCTGGCCCTGCGCTTTTTCAAAAAACTTCCCGTCAATTTGAAAATGATTTACACATATGCATAGGGAAGTTAGTCTTTTATATTCTGCGATTTTGACATTATACAGAGTTTATAATTTATAAGAATATGTGGATTGCCTAAAAGTGATGAAATTGACAGATATCGTAAATCTCATTAATTTGTGATTTAATTCATAACTTAATTTTATAATTCGTTAAAACTGAATCTTGATGATATTATCCTACATTTTCTAGACACAATGTATACTCAAAGAAATCAGCACTAATAGATTTATGACGGCTGATTCAAATCACGGCTGAAAACAAAATGGTCGGCATTAATCTCTTACTTAATATATTAGTAACATCCCTCCTTAATAAGATAAGATTTGACAGAGAATTGGAGTTCATTCAACGGTGGAGATTTACAATGATTACTTCTATGGATGTACTTCGATATCTAAAGAAAGTTCAATATAAACATTATGTATGAGAATCCACTACTTTAACTTCAATTGAAACTATCGACAAAACAATTATTAAATCACCTTTTTACAAAATATCGAACGCCGTAGGCGGAATTTTTGAAGAGCACAATATGAACACATGTTCTACTTCGCGAAACTTTCAAGTAACCCGAAGGATAAACCGAATGACAGTAAATGTTCGGGTTTTTATAAAATAGAATGCGGGGACTGCAATAAAGTTTATGTTGGACAAACAAAGCGTGCAATTGGAACCAAATTTGAAAACCACATAGCGTATTATCGCTATGGGACTCTTGAATCATCTAGCATTGCACAACATATAAATGATACAGGCCATAAGATTAATATTGAGCACCTTGAATTATTGAAAAATGTTACATCTTCAAAGGATTTAGACGCTCACGAAACTATGTATATGAGGAAAGAGTTTAACAATTTATTGAATCGGGAACATGCGGCTCTGCACCATTCGGTGTTGATTGATTTATTAGCGTAAACATATATAGTTACACACTTCTTTCTGAGTTCTTGGAATTTCGTAGATCAAGTAGGCGTATAAGAGAGCTCTTGTAGATATGGGTTTTATAGTAAGGATAACGGAGCATGTTTAGATATTACATCTTTTTCTTAGTTCATTCGATGCTTCGTTGAAAATGCAAAACCACGAATTTCCGAAACAATTGTCCCGAATTAATAAAATCGTGTAGTGATCGGATATCTTTTGTGTTTATATTTGGTTACTCTATTTTAAAGATATTAATATTACAGTTACTTTTCTTGCGCAAAATTGTCTTCTTTCTTTACACAATATCCGTAAAGCGTTTGAGATGGAACGGCAGAATAGTGTAGGGAATAAAAGGATTCCTCGGAATCCATCAGCGATTCGTTTGTTTTTGACAGGCGCGGGCGTGAGATATCCGGAAATATCCGTTTTTAATATTTCCCTCCACAACCGAAGGAAAAATATTTCGAGATCCTCCGCTCGAGCATTATAATCTTCTTGTCCAAATCTCATTCACTTCCATTCTAAACAGTTTATATTCCCGCGTTGCGTCTACCGCGAAAGAGAATTCTGAGTGGATCGGGGAAAGAGAGAATAAAGGAAGGAGGCAGTTTTCTGTATCGGATAGAAAGTGCGGTTCGCGTCGCTCCTACGATATTCCCTTGTATTGTTTTCGCCCATGCGGTGCCGGGTTTTCAAAATAACACTAATAAAACCAAATCGCAGATAATCCGATGAGATAAAAGTTTAACGAATTTACAAAGCCGTTTCAGTTTTGTTTTGCGATTTTAATCCGTGCGCTTCATTCTTCGAATTTTATGGAAATTCAGCTGCGCTTTCCTGGTGTACAGTTCGGACTGCAAACGATTGCCTCTGATGATGGAATGGATAATTTAGACAGATGGACTGGCAGGCAGAAGCCGGTTGGATTGCAATCGGTAAAATGAGCTAAGCTTTCCGCGTCTAGTTATCAAGAATTTAGTTTTTGGAAATAAACACGAAGATAAACACATTACTATAAAATAAGATCCATGGGAAACGTAGAAGAATTTAAAGAGAGGTATATTTAAAAAAAAAGTAGAATTGTAATTTATTCAATTTTGTTTTATCCAAGTGATCGTATTTTTTGTACGTTACACTCGAACATACGATTATTGCAATAACAGGATAATTGCCGTACCCACTGAAAGGGCGTGCGAATGGTTACTATAGTTCAGTTGCTTTCCTTTTGTTTATACAACGACATCAATTTAACTTTTTTACATTAACTATTAAAAATAATCTAAGGATTTCATGTACTTACATCATGTTTCTAGCCGGATTAAGGCTATTGTTTTGTTGCAGTTGCCGGCAGTTATTTTATATTTAGTTTGCTATTTATTATTTGTCAAACATTTATTGAGCATATATACAGTAAAACCTCTCCTAACGTACACCGCTCTCCAACGGACAGCCTTCCTAACGGACAATCTTAAAACGTTCCGGGTCAGAAATATGTGAGTGGTCCATTTATCGTTGCCCCCTCAAAATTTGGAAGCAGTTAGTTTTATGAAAAAAAGTTTCAAGTAGAAGTTTTAATACAAGAAGACCTGATGATTACACAGTCATAGCCCTAGGAGAGCGCGTGAAGGTCATACGAAGGTAAAGATTTTTTTTAATGGTTAAACATGATATTTTTTTAACAAATTATGAAAAAAGATCTAACAGTGGTAACACAGAACAAATTTATTTCAATTTTATCATTTATTAATTAATATTTCTGGTGTTGGAAGTATGATTTAGAAATTAATGCTATTGTATTATAATCTCTTAATGATTTACACATAAACTGTTATTTCTATAGTAGAAGGTTATTTTGTTATTTTCACTTAAAATTAAAACATGTAATAAAGATGTGGGAAGCACTGCAAGTTTATTTTATACCCGGTTTTTAAATCCAAACCCTGCATGAAATTTGTCTTTGACAGTTATTTAAGTTTTTTCTGGAATATCTTCTTTAATGTTAACTTTAGGTCGTATAGGTTTCGGTACTTTTCTCTTCTACTCACTGTTAGACCCTTTTTCAGAATTTGTTAAAAAAAATTGCCTTGTTCTATTTAAAAAAAAAAACAACTTAACCTTCGTATGACCTTCACGTGCTCTCCTAGAGCTATGACTTTGTAACCATTAGGTAGGTTTCTTCTTGGATTAAAACTTTTTTTTTGATAAAACTAACTGCTTCTAAATTCTAAGATGGAAGGGGGGCGGCACAATAAATGGACCACCTGGTATAGTGGCTAGTCACCCCAAAAGGGGTATTGCCGCTTCTAAAGCTTTCTAGATCTGGGAAAACTGCAGTGTAGATCAATCCCCATTCTCTTCTGCCTATATTTTCTTGCATATGCCTCTCCATTTATTCAGTCTCTGGTCTTCTCCTGCCATCTTTATATACCAGCTCTACCTAGGTTGGTCTTCACCTCTTGTAGCCATGTAGATTAGATTAGATTAGATTAGATTAGATCTAATTAGGGTAACCTTGCACCGCGACCTGTTGATCTATTGTTCCCCCCTACATCAGCTGTAAGCTGCTAGGGTTTGCCCGCACTTATAGCTCCCCATCCAGTCTAAGAATTTAATAAATTGCAATACTGTGATGGTTTCAAAGAGGGTATTTCTCCCTCCTCTATGACATCTTTGCCAAGATGGTTGGCACGAGTTTCTGTGATAGCAGTGCAGTTGGATATTAGGTGTTCTGGACTTTCACCTTTCGCCCCACAAAACCTGCAATCGCTATTCTGTTTCAGACCTTTCCTTATCATGTGTTCCCCCAGGTGACAATGCCCTGTAAGAAAACCTGCAAAGATGCGTAGTCCGTTTCTGCTTAATTCTAGCAGGGTCTTTGCTCTTTTCTTACTGTAATTTCAAAGAAATATCTTGGAATGTCTCAGACGAGAGAGATTCTCCCAGAGGAAAGCTCTGAACTTCTCCTCCATGTCTTTGAGTTCTTTTTTGTAGGTGCTCATCCCTATGCCGCAGAACGGCTCTGGTCCCACAAACGAAATTGTGGCGGCCTTGCTAATAGATTAGCTTCCTCGTTGCCGCTGATTCCAGTATGTCCTGGTACCCACCATAGTGCAACTGTGTAGCCATGTAACACCGGGTCTGCCACGGCTTTTTCTTCTTCCTGGTTGCCATTCCAGTATATTATAGATTGTGGTCTTGTTTCCAACTCTCCATGACCCAATCATCTTGCTCTCTGTTGTTTTATTTTTCATACCATGTTTATATTTTCCAACTCTTTTGCTACCTCATTATTTGTTCTGCCCTTATATTCATTATTGTCAGTTTTTATCGAGCATAGTATTTTCCGTTCTTGTATTCTCAGATCTTCCTCTTGCTTCTTTGTCATCGTTATTGTTTCTGCAGCGTCCATGATTGCTGGTTGTATTACCGTTTTATAAATTCTCATTTTTGTTTTTCTCTCCAATATGTTACTTTTTAATAGTCCTTTAGTTGCTTTGTAGGTTTTGTTCATATTCATTATTCTTTCCTTTATTTATGCATCCCTGCTGCCATCGTTCGTTACGAATACTCCTAAGTATTCAAATGTGTTTATCACTTCAAATGTATAGTTTCCGATTTTAATAGTGCCACACCTATGTTCCTGTTTCCCACTTAGTCTCATCATTTTTGTTTTTTCTAGATTTATTTCCAACCCCATTTTGTCATCCTCCCTAATTATTTCCTGTAGTATTTTTTTGATTATCTCACGCTTTTTTTTAATAATTACAATGTCGTCAGCATACGCCACTCCCTGTTCTGCCCTTGTTCTTTTTGTTCCTTTATCTATTTTTCTTGATACATATTCCAATGCCAGGTTAAATAATGTCGCCGACAGTGAGTTACTCTGCCTTACTCCTTTATTTATTCCAAATTCTTCAGTCTCTTCCTTTTGCGTCTTTATAATTGGTCATGTATTTAACAATGTCATTTGTATTAATGTTCGTAATTTGAGTTTTATTCCTAGTTTATTTAATGCTACCATAAGTTTTTTTTTTCTTTTAAAGGAGTCGAATGCTTGTTTATAGTCAAATTAATTATTTGAGGAAATATTGTTTTCAAAATCTCTTGAAACGACAACTAAAGATGTCCTTTTTCTTCTCTACACTTTAGCACTTTTTCAGCAGATGATGGCCTTCCTTGGGAAGATGTTATTGAAATATGTTTTGACGGAGCCCAAGCCGATAGAATTGGCTAAGAAAAATTACCGTGAAATAATTGGTTTCCACTGTATCATCCACAATTTAGGCGGATCCTAAATATGATAATCCACAAAAGGGCAGAATACACAAAAATAAGAGCAACCCTAATATGCATTCAAGAGTTAAATATCAATCTTAATTTATCTTATTATATAAGTATGATATTTACATTGTGCCTAAATAAACACAATACTTTATTACTTTATGTGTTCGAACTTGTTTAATTCAGTAATAATAAATCAGATGTTACAACATATTCTCCTGTAGGTATTACCTATTTTATTATAATGGCCCGACATTAATTACGCAACACGCGTACGAGTAATTTAAATGGACGTACGTACGTAACCCAAATATACCACATAAATATACCAGAAACGTATGGGACACACATTTTATAACTACGATAATTAGTAGTGGTGCCTGTATTTATCGTAAAACCGCATTATATATATTACTTGGTGGACGTACGCCGATGAATGTAAAAATATCGACGTTAATGCCCATAATGAGATTTTAATTTTCTCCCAGCGGTGCTTCACTAAAATGTACGCATGTAAATCAAACGATAAATTACCTGTATTAATCAGAACTATTTCTATTTAACATGTGTTTATATAATGTAGGATAAAATTATATGTTGATAATATAAACTGTAAATGCTTATATTTGTCATAGTAAACTGCGAGTTTCTAACTAAAAAGCGAATTAAAAAGGAATAGGAAGATACTATTGTCAGTGCTAAAATACATACAAAGATGTGTAATATTATTCTTTCACAAAGGAGGTAGCAAAAGTTTGAGCACTTTGAGGTAATTTGTATCATGTATCTAAGCAAAACATGCTGTTAAAAAAAAAATTAGTTATAAATATGAAACAGTTGTGTTTCTTTCACTTACTCGCGTGTCTTGATTGTTTAATCAAGCTATATTTATTATATAATAGTTATTTGTATCACTAGGCCAGAAACTATAGTTTTGCGAGTGTGAGTACCGTTTGTGCGAATACTCGCAAAAGAGTTTCTGGCCGTGTGTTACACACTATTTTTTGCGTCGACAAATCTTAATTTTATTGAAAATAATAACAAAAAAATTGACGCTAGGGTGTTAACATTACAGGTTGTCAATACATGTTACGTCTGACATTTAAGTTTGAAACCAGGATTAAGATACCTTAGTATTTTGAGGTTTTAATTTTCTTGGTTAGTTTTGGTACATATTGATATTCATCAATAATAAGGGCAATGGAGACCCCAGCTCGTATTACACAGGTTGTGCAACAAGTTATTAACAATTTATTACTTGTAAAATCTTCCTAAAATTGAATTGGATAGAATTTGAATTATTTAAGAGATTGTGTAACAAAAATTCTGTCATCTATCATCGAATCTACAATTAATCACAGCAATGTCAGTAATTTGAATATAGTGTTGCCAACTTTTAATTCTCTTTTGCCGGCCTAGGCCGGAGAATGGTAAGTTTCCGGCCGATTTATAGTAATGCAAAATCAGTGTTTCTGGACGGAGGCGCAAAAATGTATTTAACAGCATTGAACAGATTTGATCGTAGGTAAGATAAATCACCAAGTCACATCTTTAGGTTTATACATCCTCTATTAAGAATTCCTTGCTGTCTAAACCCTTAGTGTATTCCACCTGGTGCTATTACCGGACACATTCTGTTATACTCGTATCATGTTTCAAACAGTACAGGCGTTCCTTTGTCATGACGTATCCTAACGTTTATTCGTAGCTGATTCCTACTTAAAAATAGTAGTTCGTCAACTCTTTTCTAGAAAAACTTGTCAATAAATTGCTTGCCATGCTCGTGCATAAGATTGTTTACCCAAGAGTTCCAATACTCTTCTCACATTCGGTGTTGTTAAGGTTTATATTTATATTATTTGTAAATATTATTCATGTTTAATTAGGTTTTACTACAATTACTATTTAGGAATTTCCACCCTTTTATCTTAAGCTCTTCCCTCGCGTATTTCCCCAGCAATAAACTTACCTTTCTTTACCTGAAGCCCCTTACTCAAGAAACCGCCCTCTCCGTCATTTTATTACTTATTATTGTTTGCTATTTGTATAATTCATTATTTACCCCCACTTAATTAGGTTTTAGGAACTATTTATACTCAATATTGTTACTGGAACAGAGAGTCCGAACTTATAGATTGTACAGTGAACATCGTGTTAGTTAGTTTTAATAAATATTCTTAAAAACAAAACCACAACTTTTAATTAAGTCAATGAAGTGAAAACTCCAGCCACAAAACTCTACAGGTGTTCTATGTGGTTTCAGGGCTCTTCGCTACTGTCGATAGTGTTCTGGTATTTAAATCCGATCTGCCGTCTTTTGTTCTGTCAGCTCCCACAATGTCTCAATGCCCTCCCATCTAATTCTTCCTTCGCACATTGCAAAATAGTATGCACCTCTACCAGAAGGAGAGATGCTTGGTGAGATGATTTATATTCCTGCGCCAGTGCCTCAGCAGGTTTGAACCGCACTGTACACCAGACATTCCTCTGCTTTCTGAAATAGTAAACCACTACGATTGCTTGGAATGAATTCTTGAAGTCGTATTGATTTAGGCTCCATTTGTACACCTACTATGTTTTTCCGTATACTTGGCGTGTAACCTGATTTGTAGATAATCCTAACCATTTTATATTTTTTAGCCTAATACTGGAAATGATGTGACGATATTGTCAGAAGGACTTTCATGGTTGCAGTAGATGTAGAACGCATCACACTTGTTATACCTATATGTACCTTATTAACTTGAATCGTTGCTCTTATCTAAGCCACCATACTAAAGCAGCGTATTTGAAGATTTGTATAAATGTAGCATATCTGGTTTGAGACCTAATTTTTTATCATGCTTGCACCCTTCTTGGTAATATTTTCTCACTACTCAAATAATTCTCAAATCACCAGTTATAACCAGATATTACATATGTTATGTATAAATACATTTAAATTTAGAGCCCCACAAACGGGGATTTTTGCTTTGCTTGGAATAATCCGCAGGTCCTCCAATTTCACCCATGCTTATACCAGATTTAGAGAAGAGGACGGTCGAAATACACTTTTACCGTAACATCTCCGAACATGTACTTTCAGGCTTGCTTCTGTTCGATATTCCGTCAACCTACTTGTTTGTACTGTGATTTCCATATCTAATGCTTATTTTACTATACACTTATACACATTTTATTATGATTCTGGAAGATTGACTTTTTTACGCTGTCAGATTTTCAACCAACTTCGATTGATTGTGCGGCGGGGCGCTGGCGGACTCTCAAGTTTGAGAGATATCTGTGCCCCCGTAATAGTTAGGACTGATTTGACGCCAAATTTGGCCGAGAACAGGTGTAGTAAGATTGAAGGAGATAAAATGTGAATTGAGACCCCTTTGTTAATTCTTGTGAGATTTTGGCGCCGAACTCCCATAGTTTGCTTACAAGAAACCTTTTAGACCAACAATATTTTGTCCTACCGAACCAAAATAACATACTGGAACTCAACTGATGTTTTTTTCATTTTCGTTAGACCGGAACCGGACTAGAATCAATATTTTATTTGGATCTGCGTTCATGTGTAAAACCAAAAACTGCTTATTCTATTAAAAAGAAAGGTTCCAATAGGTTGTGCATGAATGAAATCAGATAATCATGCCCTATATCATACAGTCAAAACCAGTTATGATTTGCATTTAAAATAAACAAGTTTGTGCGGAAATCTCAAAATGTTTCAAAGTTATACGACTACGAAATCCCAATGATTAGCACATTAATTGGAACACTTGTACATTTCCTAATGGTAAAATTAAAGTGGAAACCTACATCCGCTTGCTTGGGGATTGCAATTTGTCGATATATTGTCGAGGATACATCTTCGCGCATGTATTTGCGGATACATGGCACTGAAATTATTAATTCCGCGACCATCATAATTACTAACAAAGTTCTAATCTCATCCGTTAAAAGGAAGATGTACGTTTAAGCGATGCCGCCGTACAAGTTTGATAACGCAGAATTAGAAGCTTGCAGAACTTCTGCGAGCTTAGAGTTTGGTGTTTAACACGTGTCGAATTTATTACAAAGTGTAACGTCGAATGACAGTCGCAGCGATCGTTAAATTCCTCCACGATTTTAGTAGCATAGCAGTAGTTGCGTTAACCGTTCCTGATAACTACGTAAAGAGCCGGTGCGGCGTTAGATGCTAACGCTAATACAGGTAATTGGGCGTGCGGGTAAATCGCCTAACTAATTTTAGTAGTTTATACCGAATGCAGCAGCGACGATAATTGCACAAATAAGCTCCGAGAGGAGGTGGTTAGGTAATTCATCCGAAAGATGATCGTACACTCACGGAAAAGTCGCGAATAAATTCTAATTGGAAGCAAGAACATACAGCCTAAATATTTATACGGCGAAGACTAATGTTCTAACTCGTCGAGTGCCGTCGTGCTACTTGATATTGTATAATTTCCTACGTTTTACCGGACGTGACGGGAATAATTACGTGAATTAATTTGTTAATTGCCAGGCGGAATAAAGTGCTGACATTTCATTTGGGACGCGAGAGTCTTATCGAGCAAATTGTCTCTGTCAACATGGAAATTATACCGAGCACGATTTCATACGTATGTGCCTGCATTTCAATGAAAATGGAAGAACGACTAATGTACATATTTTTACCTCCAAAATTTTAATGACCACAGCTTTTGAGTCACAGAGTTTTGTAACAGTACTGTTTTAATTCCCATGATATATGTGTTTTATAACCTTTCCAGCGGTTATTATTACAATTAGTCGCCTCTACGTTTCATATCGTTAACTCCGAGTTTAGAGTAAAACAGGAAAAAAAATTGACTACCTAGTTTATTTTCGTTCACATTGTTACTATCCTCGGAATTTTTAACACCCACTATACATCACTAATATATAATGTGTATCAAAAACTACGCACCAAATGGCATTCTTTTTATTACGGACTTATTACAACCATGCAGACAGTCTGAACAACTTTTAAAATCAACTTCAGACTCAAAAATGATGGAGGTTCAGGAGTAAAGTGTCCTTACTTTTCCAGAGAAGGGAAAATGTTCAACGAATACACTTCTTACAGTATGAAATCACTAAATAACTGCTTTCCTGCTAATCACGGTAATTAATATGAGGCAATTTTTATTTTAAAAATTTTACCTCGTGTAGGACTTGAACCCGACATCTCCCATCAGCAACCATCCGGTAAATGGGAGATGGGTTCAAATCATACACGAGGTAAAATTTTTAATATAAAAATTGACTCATATTAACTACAGGGATTAGCAGGAACGCATTTATTTATACCTGTTAAATCGAGATTTCTTGATAATTCCCGACAACTCTGACATGCGCGTATATATCTAGATATGCTCGTGATTACTTGGTAATTATTAACTGCATATCTGTATTTTGACATACATACCGGCTGTCCAGCCTAAGATGCAACGGTCCCTAGCCGATTTATTATTGTCTTTTTGAAAAAATGTTTCAAATAAATGTTGCCTCGAATCATATTCTACACATGTTAAAATTAGTTTCAGAAATGGCGGACTTCCGGTTGTACCGGAAGTAACCATTAACTTTATTATTTTAAATGGAACACCCTGTATATTATTGCACTTTTGGACTTGTTAAATTTAAATAACAATACGTTAGGAATACATTGGGGCTAAGTTGTACCGTTTCCGAATTACATGACGTTTTTCGAAAAAAAATTACATTTGCAGTGTCTTCGGTGTTTGGAAATACGAAATTTAGAAAGATTCGGTTTCTGGTTTTCGCTTAACCATGAAACAGCACACGTCTTTTATTTTAAAATTGTTGCGTTTAAATTACAGCGTTATTAAATAGGGATCTGTAATTTTCGAACTCTAAAATCATGGATCACTTAATTTTTTTAAATTGAACGGTATAGCAATTTTTACATAAATGGATGTAAAATTGAATTTTCTTTCGATTTTATATGGGTATTATTGTGTCTATCTGGGTTTTGGAGATATTCGCAATTTTTCAGTTTCTCACGATAGATACGTATTGCAAAGCGCCGGCCACCTTCCGCTTGCATTTCACCAGGCTTGGGACTGGCAGCAATAATACTGGCATGCTTAGAAAGTGACCAACAGAACACAATACGACCATTTGAAACAAACAAAATGGTCTAAACGATACTTGAGATGTTTAAAGCGGCATCTTTAAAGTCAACGCAAGCTTGAAAAACAAACTAGGTATCTAACCGTTATTAGTGTTCCAAGTGTCAGAACTGACATTCAGAGTACTGTATGGTAACATAATAATTAAAGACGTCGAATAATATACAGGGTGTTCCATTTAAAATAATAAAGTTAGTATCTACTTCCGTCCGCCATTACTGAAAAGTTTAGCATATGTAGAATATGATTCGAGGCAACATTTATTTGTAAATTTTTTTCAAAAAGGCAATAATAAATTGGCTAGGGAAAAATTAAGTTTTTTTTTTATTTTTACGATAGGAGGCTGTGGCCCCATGCTCAAGTATAACTGTTAATTTTGAGCAACTTTTCTTAATAATACTTTGCTCTTTTTCGAAAAATAAGGGTTATTTACCCTTAAGCCCTTTTTATTTCTAGGTGCCTAACCCTGTATACGGAAGAACCTAACTTTCCGCATTATTACAACTTTTCAAAAGTGCATTTCTTCACACACGTTGTATATTTTATTCAATAATATAGCAAGGTGCGGCAGTGTATTGTTGTTACCTTGTTGACTTGATACATACTTTATTATCTTTTATTTCGTAGAAGATAAACTTACCAGCAGAAACAAGAAAAATAAACAGATTCCTCGCATTTCAAAGGGAAGCCCAAGCTTTACTTCAGCGTTGCTAATGTCGGACAAGCTTTCAGCGCACGACATATTTCCTACATCCATCTTGCGATTTGAATAATTTTTCTGCTTCTGGTGACAATAAAAACCTACTTTCACATGAAAGAAAAAAATATGTATAATAAAAGATGCAGTTCTAGACGTCTGACTTGGTTAAAGCAAGTAGTATTTCTGAAAATATATTTTTTTTAATTTGAATCCTTACTTATACATAAACAGAAAAATATAATATGAGATGCATGCGGCGAAAAATTGCTGTATCTAATTATAAAACCTTAAGTAAAGTAGTTATCTAACTACTTTACTTAAGGTAAAAAAAAGTGTTTTAGTTATCTAACTAAAACACTTTTTTTTTAAATATGAGAAATGTTTAGGTGTTGAAGCCTTAAATGAATATTAAACTGTAATGGCTAACTCAATGTAATTCAGTGTATCAAAAAAGCAAGAAATAAGATCTGTATTAACATAAATATTCGTTTTATACCTCAACACCTGAATTTTTATTTTCAATTTTGCGTTTATGTATGCAGCTCCTAAATATGCAGTGTGAGTGACGTTGGTTCTTTTTTAAATGCAAATATTATTTTTCTTTTTTATTTTGGTCACTCATTCAGCTGCTAAAATGACAACATTTTGACACCTTACATAAAAGAATGTTGACTTTTTTATTATTGTATAATTTTTAGCACTAACAGCATTTTCCCTATTTTGCTGTCCCATTCAGTTGTCGAAGCAAAAATATGTGCTTTGGCAACTTACATAAAGATCAATATAAATTTTCTTACAGTTTTTAAAAATTTTAACTTGATTTCATACCACATTAGTGTTTGTGGTCGTTTCATATCAATGTTTGAATTGTATTTGAGACTTATGACTTTCAATTGTCCATTTTATTCTCCTGAAATTTAGTAAGTAACTAAAGCAGTATCCGGGGCATCTCATTGTTACCATTGTAGAAAACAGTCGAAGGTAGCTCTTCCGAAAGAATAGTTTATTTTTCAAAAGAACGAGACAGACGACGTGCTCTATTGTTCCAAATTTTAACAAGAATTTTTTTTTGTTTCAAATTTCATTAACTTTATTTTAGTTTATTAAATTCAACACTTATATCCTGAAATATTCTCATATTAAATTACCTCATTTTTAACTGAACTATGCATACCCCCTTAAGTACCCGAGGTCCTGCTTTGAAGAAATCCTTGTAGATAATTTTTTAAATTTTCAACTAAATTTTACTAAACACCACCCAGAGTCATCTGTAATGCTCCCAATAACTTCAAAGATCTCAAATGATAGAGGGCAATTCCACTTCCCCCTATCGGTTTCACGTATACCCTTAACTAATAGGAAGATTCGAAGATTATTATTCAGTAACACTTGGGATGGGACGGAGTATATGTCGCTCTGGCTAATACTGCTTATAGTACCAATATAGCATATAACATTTAAGTATCTTTAATGTAATTGTATAGTTATTAATTAGTGATGTTCTTCTATACGTTAAATTAAATAAAACAGTGAATAATAAGTGAAATTAATTTATTGTAGTTAACAAAGAAATAAATCTTCTAAAGATTTGCTCAGAGTAAGTAGACTCTTTTACTAAATAAATACACTATTATAAGATTTCTATAATCTTAAACCAGACTAATAACTTATATTTGTCGTTTTAAAAACATAAATAAAATTCAAATCTCTCGCCGAATTCCCATCATATAATCATTCAAATTAATCAATGCGCCAACTCAAAAAACGCTCGTAAGAATAACACACAGAATCATGACCAACCTCACAATATATCAAAATTTACTAGGTTTTACGTATTATAAATCAACACAATCCTAACCTTGAAATTTCTTGTTATATGCCGATTATGAGTACAAAAGATGATAAAATCGCTTACTGCCGGTACAGAAAACTGCTCCAGTATAAATTCCATATTCAATAAATCATTTCAGGCCCCACAGCCAAAACTGCCTAGAATGTTATTCTTCAAAACCCCAAGATTAGCCAACCCAAATCTCGAAATAACTGGATACCCATCTTCTTAGCACAATATACGTAATACTCTCATCCAAGTAAGTAATTACAGCACTTTTGTTTAAATTTCATAGTGAGAAGTATACTCCCATTTGTTTACAACAAACTCAATATTTCCTAGACGAAAGTATCTCGGCAACTACCAAAAAGATATCGTTTGCAACGATACGACAGAAATACACATTTCATAAAACCATCGTTAAAGGCATTAATTGAAATTGATACGATACAAGTAAGTTGTTAGTCGGAATTTTACATAAATTACATAAAGAAATAGATAAAAATACACTTATATAACAATTTTGATTGTCATCGATTCTGTAAGTTTCGTTTAGCATAATCACATAGTATAACATAGCAATATCTATGTATAATATATCTGCTCTATAGGGTGTGGGTCCAAAGAAGGAAGGAAAATGCATCATTTAAGAACACAAGTTGATTATCTAGTCTAATATTGTCTAATAAAATCTAAAAGGAATAATTTTATTATTTATAGCATTTATAGATTTGGTTTGAGACCAAATATTATGCAAATCTGCAGGTGCAACACTGTACCTCTTTCCGGTACTACGATGCACTCGTAGAAATGTAACTCCACCAAACCGATCTAAACCGTCGATTCCATTACAAATTTATTAACTGCTTTAGCACGTCGACTCCGCTCTCTAGGACCGATAATTAATCGGTGCAAGTTTTCCGAAGGGCACCGAGTAGCGAAATTTATAGCGCGTCGATCCCGGAGCAAGCGCATGAATTGCAAATTCTAATTGACCCACACACGGCGACGCGTCGACCTCCCTCCGTCCGGTTAGTAATTGATTTATTCCCGAAACAACACACCTATTGCATACAAGAACCGGTGGGCGTTATCGGGCTACTTATGAACGCTCCATTAAATCAAGTCTTGCGTATACACACAAAACCCTAACCATACACACGCCGGTTTGCGCCCCGGGGGAAAATATGAACGGCACAGACGAACAGGGAACCAATGAAAGGAAGAAAAGAACGCAGATATCGGCGTTTCTTTGCGGATGTTGTTGAATTTTGACGACATGGTGCGAAACGGATGCGGTAGTACGTGCTACTGAAAGCAAACGACCTCACAGCAAATAAATCGAAGCATTATGAGAAGGTCAAAGAACGCGATATGGGGAGGTTCTTAGAATTAGAACTCAAAATTAAAATTTACTAGACATACTTGCAGGTCCCATTTGCAATGAATAGACTATAAATAGGTAATAAATTACTCAAAATTGTACTCAAGTGCTAGGTACGCAGATTCATAAATATGTACGTGTGCACATCACTACTGTTGCCTCAAAAAGATAGAATTCAACATTGGAGTTCTCTAAACAAAACTGTTACATCAATGTTTTTCTTGTAGCACCTAAAACTACGTTGATAGAAAGGTTTCTTTAAACCAAAGAAGTATTTATAAGGCATACTTACTTCATGAGGTTTTGTCCCCTCTCTTATGGTGCCTAGTTGTGGACGGGCTACTGGGGATGCTCAGTGAGGAAGGACATAGGGTACTGTGGAACGCAGTGGACTTAGTCATTATTGTGCGAGGCAGGCATAACACCACGGTCAGAGAACAGCTGCAGGAGACTCTGAACATGATTGGTAAATGGAGTTGTAAGGACTGAACTGCAGTGCCGATAAGACCAACATCGTGGCCTTTATCCGCCGACGAAAGCAAGAAGGATGGAATCCGCTAACGTTGAAGACGGTTAAATAGAGATATTGGGAGAGCTAAAGTACCTTGGAGTAACGTTAGATTCCAAACCTACCTGGAATCGACATTTGGATAGAATTACCAAGAAAGCAGTGAGGGCATTAACATTCGTCAAACGCTTATATAGGCTGAATTACAACCTCGTGGCGATTTAAACGGTGTTTCGTCTTATTCACGCCGTTACCATAAAGTTTTAACCCCAAAGTGGTAACTATGAATCTAAGTGCAGGGTTCAGGGTTCTAGACTGATTACGCAACGAAACAGTGAAAGTATATCATGAATCAAACGTTTATTTCTATACAACAAGTGTAAATATAAACAGCAAAAAAAAAGGTAAATTTCAAAACATGTACAATTGTGAGCATACATAAATATGTACAGTGACGAACATTTAAAACATTCGCGGGGCTTTGGTAACGCTTTTGAAATCTAAACGCGGAAACTAATGGTTTCGTTTTGGTTAACAGCATAATATGACAATCTATATTCGGGGGTCGGTCCAAAAGTACGCGGACGGTTTTCACGGTCAGATATCGGTGACGGCGCTAAACTCTGCGGTACCGGAATGACTTTGTAAATAAAACCCGTCAGAAGCTGTGCAAACGCAGCGGCCAGAGCAGAAAAAATCGGTAAAATGCCTGTGTTACGCCAGTGAGCTTTGCCAGCGCTACAATCAGACTGGGAATAAGAAGCTCGAAGTGCATCAGAAGCTTTGCCGACACAACAGCTAGACCGGATTAGAAGATACTCGACAACTCTCTCTCTGCTTGTACTAAGCGCGTTAATTTAAAATAAACTTAAAACTTGTCCCCAAAATGGATTTTCTCGTGAAATGGTTAGAAGTTTCACATAAGTACACTATTGCTCATCGAAAAAATGTTTGACTAATAGAAAAACTGCAAAATCGTATAATTGCGCCACAGCCGATAATTTTGAATTTACAACTAGCATGCCATCTGGTGCACTATGCCATCGTAGGCTACTTTTCCTAATATAATAATAAATATTTTTCATTCATTCAAATAAGGTATTTTGTTGGAGTTAGTGTTAACGAACGGTAGGTAGTGTTGAGTTAATTCTTTTTTCTTTGAATTAGTATAACTTTATGTTTTGCTCAATTCTATTAGAAATTTTGTTAATACAATTATTGGAAATGGGAGATAGGACGAAATAATACAGACAATTCACTTTAAACAACTCGGTACATTTATTAACTTGCACCTTGCACACGGAAGACAACCCGTTCTATTCAAGTTACTAAAACTGGCTGTGTATTCAACTTATATTCTAATCCCTTTCGTAGGTTCTACATATATACCACTTAACATATTTGCTTGTCTGGGCCTCACGACCAAACATATAAACACAGACCGAACGGCTCCAAGGGATGGGGTCAGGTCACATATCTCAGATTATTTTTTGTGCTAAACGATACAACGTATCGTTACTTTTCCAACAACAATAATATTTTTACAATAAAATGAAATCGTTTGCTCGCGCAATACAATTTTTTCTCTCAGTGTACAGTGTGATCTGTTGAATTCATTATTATTATACCTCCGCTAATAGCAAATAGAACTATACGAAGAATCTAATTTCAAATGAAATCAGATTTTCACACATCAGAGTCAATGTCGATTGTGTCCTGCCAGGTACGGACAGCGCTGTTTCGTGCTTATTAGCAACTCATCAGCGTACCATAGGCAAGGCACAATCGACACCTCTCCCGTGCTGCGGTATAATATCTATACACTTGTTGTATAGATGTCGTTGTAGTCATGTCATTCTCTTTAGCAAATAGAACTTACGGATGATATTACATTTTATTTTACATTATCAAACTACTTTATTTTTAAATACTAGTAATTTAAAAGTAGGTAAAGCTTTAAATTTCACTATAATCTTATAAACACATTTTACTTTATGATAAGGTTCATACATTAACACAATTATGTAAGTACAATACAAGTATTTTGATCACTTTTTATACATTTAAATCCAACACCTGATAGTGTGTTGTTCGTATGTTTGTGTTAATTTAAATAAAATCTAATTTCCTTTCTTTATAATCACATTGATGCAAGCTCTTTACTGAGGTAATCCCACATAAAATCAAAGACATTTTAGTTTCCTATACCGTTGACCGTTTCATGTAGTTCAAAGGACGATATTTGAAAACGTCGCTGTTCAATTTCGACCGTAACGAATGTCAGACGAGATGACTTTTTGTTAACATTTGCATGTAACATGAACGGTAGTAACTCAAAGACGGTCGCCATCCCTGACGATGCGCTACGTTTAAGATGATCGCAAGATTTTCTATCTTCTCCGCGGGTTTCGAATGGCGTGCTCCTTTTACGCCAAAGAAAATCTGACTCGGGCGTAGGCAGGAAAGCACACACAAAGCAATCTAATTCGGTTAGAGCCTGCCTTTACTACGGGAACGAAAACGTCGTGGATATTTCCTCTTCTCCGTCTTTGAAAAAAGAATTTAATTAGCAGCGACGAATTATACGTAGCTAACAATCAGAGTGGGAATATTTGTAAAAACAAATTCCGACTTTAATTAGTTTTAAATCTCTTAAAAACGTCGGGATCACGTGCCAACCTTAGAGTCGGCACGCAACGATAGGTATGAGGAACGAATTTGGAAGAACAAAAAAGAATATTAAAATGCTAAATTGAGAATGATGGTCGCCCGTAATGTAGGGGAATATGATGGCATATCTGTTTTCGAGCGAGACCGCATTGGCATTAATTCGTTTTACCGGAACGAATTTCGCGTTAACACGAAATCGATCATTCACTAATTCCGTTTCGATACCCATTAGTCAGTCGGTGGAAGGACTGAGCGTGGGACACACATATATGGATATGGTAAATGTACCGTGTGCACATAAACAATCATCTACGTAATACATCGAGAACATGCTTTTTTTCCTGACCCTGGATAAGAACATTAATCGAATTAGCGGAGATGGAAAACAAATGGGGGAAGTTTTTAATGGAAATGATGATGATAATGATTTATCAGGCATAATATGGTCACAGATACTACACAAAAACAAACACGAATTATATTCTTTTGAATTTACCAGAAAGTTTTATTAAATTGGTATAAAATACCTACGTTTTAATAATTAGGTACCTACATAAAATTATGACTCGAGAGTCTAGAATATCTTTCTCTATCATAGTATTATAATATTAAAGATATCAGTTTTACATTACCATGCCTTGTTCACGGCCTTGCACGGCCCTCCAACAGGCGTAGGAAAAAATAAAACAAGAACGATAACCAAATTCAACTTTACTCCGGTTTTGCAACGAACGCTTCGAACTCACCTGCGCTACAAGGGAATACAGGATTACCCGAAATACCACATAATCACTGGTTTTATTTTGCTCACATAAGATAAAGACCTTATTATCTTATCCTGAAGCATATCCGCCAAAGTAAGTTCCCGCCACAAATAAAGGGTAAAACCTAGAGGAAAGTTTTTTTTGCCTGCGGGATCAAAGCCCATATCGCATCAGGTACAGTAAAGGTTATGTTAGATATTTAATGAATATCCGAATGGGTTTCTTTGGAATATAACCGAAACACCCACATCACAGTCTGGGGCCTATGAGACTGACTAATAAATACACATTACAGCAATTCGTACAACGCCAACGGTAAAATAGATTAACATATAAGGTAATACTTTACGATGGGATATTCCCTTCGGATAAACTAAATTACTATTTCCATTTCATTTAATAAGATCCACTAGTGTATAATCGATCCTCAGCGCACTCTGCAATCGGTCCCTGAGACCCTCCCAGTCGGCTCCGGTTGGCGTGTCGGCATAGCCTCTGACACCCGTCGACCTTCGTAATCCCGGTCTGATCGTAGCGTTGGCAAAGCTTACTGGCGTAACACAGACATCTTTCTCGTCTGCTTCTATTGGCGTGTCGGCATAGTCTCTGATAGCCATCGAGCTTCTTATTCCCTGCCTGATTGTAGCGCTTGATCAACAATTTCATATTCTAAAACATCATTCGATCTCAGGTCATTTAATAATTTTAATGAAATCTAAAACAATTGGATGGATACAGGAGGAATGTTTTTGTTGTTGTAACGAGTGTAAGACACCTATGATAATCAGGTGTTTTTAGGTAGTGGTCAAGTCGTATTTCAGTGCCTCTAGAATCGCCACAACTTCAGTCGCATAAATGCTGGTTTCAGAATCCAATTTATATTTTATATGGAGATTTTCCTGGTCAGCACAGAATGCACAGCCATATTCATTTACATTCTTAAACTCATATATATATGAGTAGTGTGTCATATTATGTTTTTACAATTGTTTGTCGTGTTTCTCTTGTATGGAGGGAAAGATATGTTAATATGTTCATGGTACGCAAAATATGAGATGTTATCTATTCTAGATTGTCGCATATGTGAGTGACAGTTAGGTGTACACTCGTGGATTTTAGGAATAACTAAATCACAAATCAGCACAAAACTATCACCAAACAATGGCATACTCAAATTTTGAAAATTTAAAAGTGAACGCCCAGTCTCAAGTTGGTTCGCTCATCTTTAATCGTGAATATTTCGAGAATAAAAAGAGCACAATTTTTTTACTTTGCAGCACAAATTAGCACAAAACCATGGCATGGTCAAATTTAGAAAAATCAAAGGTGTGGCAGCCAATTTGACGGACCTGGTAACTTCTACTGTACACGTAATCATTAGAAGATGCTGCCACCACGATAAATAAATTATATATTATACTATATAAAAAACGATCACTAATGACTTCCTCCATTATTTGAATCCTATACGAAAACTCTAAGGTGTAAAGATTGTTTTGCGAAACAAATGTTTACCACTAGAAGTTCATGTATATGAAGTGAGTTTCCATATCTTCGAAGAATACTTTGGAAATTTACGAGTTATGCAAATTGAGCGAACCTTCCCAGTAACATAAGAATTCCGTGCGGGAGTGCATCGCAACGCGCTCGCTTAGTGAATATATTAAAACAAATTTCGCACACGCTCGCAACTACCATAACAGAACAGATTACACGACGACTCCTCCGCGCGTGTTGCCAAATAGCTCTCCGAAAGCATTATATTTAAGTAAGCATAGATTTCACAGGCAATTGAACAGCAACTTCGCCCGCCTGCATATTGCATTACGCCTCCTCGTCGTCGTGCACTAAATCCTTCCGTCTCTTCGCTCTGTCTTCCGTCTGACCGCCCCTTTTTTCCGCTTCCTTAAAAGGGGAACGGGCAGGCGACGACACGCCAACGCAGTCAGTCATTACCGGGAGAGCCGGGGCTCCTCGAGATTGAAGAATTTTCGGTACCAGTTTGTGCGGAAATATCTCGGCGAAGTTCGAGCGCGAAAACTTACGAGTGCCCCGGAAAAAGCGGTGCGCGAATAAAAATTGGAAGTACGCAAATAGCGAGAGTTCCGTCGGGGCTTCTCTCTCGCCCTATTTCCTTTTAAATTTGTTCTAGTGTGAAGGGAGTTTGATGTGTTGAAATTTGTTTAGCGGTGGAACGTACTTCGGAAACTATGGCTTATTAGATTTTCGGGATTGACGTTGAATATCTTTACTTGAACTATTTGTATCGAACGAAGTAAATAACCGTAATACAGAAATTAGATAGTTCCACGTATTACTAAAAATACCTCGTAAATAACGCATTTTTGTCGTAGATTAAACGTTCATTTTGTTACATTAGATTTACCATGGGTGGAAGCATTTTGACTGTAGCTAAAAACGATTACTTATGCAAATCAATATTCTCGCTCTTTTCAAGCATGTATGAATGTGTTGGATATAGACTGGTAGTTGCTTCTTAAATCCAAATGAATTATCAATGATGATTTTTTCAAGGAATCGCACAAGTGAATTTTTAAAAACTAAGCCCGAAGCGTTGCAGCTCTTTAAAAAAAAACAAATTGGATTTTATTCTTTTTAATATTTCATCGTTTAAGTCCGATGCTTTATATGTGTCTAATGGTGACGTTTCACATAATTTCTTCATTATTATTCAATAAATATATTTACTTTTTTTCTATATATTTCATGAAAAAGATTATACAAATTTCACATATATCGAAGTTGACGCAAATCAATATGATTAATCCATCGCATGAAAGATGCAAGATAATAAACTTGGCGAAAAATTCTCTGCACCCTAGCTTCATATCCAAGCCATAAAATTAAGAAGCGTATCACGTGACGTCTGTATGTACATTTAGCATCTCAACGGATTAAATGTCACTACAATTAAAGTGGGAGACAATGCCGTCTAGCAGTCTAAACTTCGCTGCAATAGCAAATGTCAAAGGATTCATCTTCTTAATGCCGCGCCAAACATTCGACAAACATTTTTCATCTTGGTGAGACAGCGTCGCATCGCGTCTTCGTAATAAGCGATTAGCGTTATCTCAGGTAAATGCAGCCGAAGTTGCAGATGGAGCACTTCATCATCTCCGTTCGAGAACTTGTCGGGTCTTTGCAATAAGTCACTGCAATTAGCCGAAGAGTTTTCGGCCGCCTAGCGCGTGATCCGCGAACTAAATGCGCGTTTTATTTTGTGGAGGGAAGATCATGGCTGTCGCAGTGATTAATGTCGTCCAGTGTCTTTAATGTATACTGGCAAACTTATAAGCTGCACACTTCCTAGAATTAAAAACACAAACGAGAAAAAAGAGAATTGAAGAAAACATAAGATAAAATCTATATATGGACAACAAATCAACAATTCAGCGACTGTAGAAAACAAACACTAAATTGAAGATTGATATAAAATCAAAAACAACTTTTGCACATAAAGCTTCGTTGAGGTATGAATCGGATAATCAAAATCAATATAAAATGTTTAAAATATCTACGAATGCATATTCAAAAAACAATTTAATAAATATTTATTAAAACACCATATAAATATGTATGAATATATAGTAGTAAATAAACATATTTGCTGAAAGGTATCGACCGTACTTTGTTAGGGGTAAAATTAATTTTTGAATTTTTGAACTATTCTCATTAAAATAATGATTTGTGATTTCAATAATTCTTTCATTTGGTTACAATTGTATTAGAATTGAATCCCTACCTCCTAATAAAGAATAAAGATTTAAATTATAGACTTTAATTCTGTTAAAAGATAACTTTTCTTATTGCTGATTTACTTTCTCATGATGTCAGAAACAAATTGCCCAATATTGAAGTCACAAGTATTTAATTTATGGTTCTTTATTTTTGTAGCGATTTTTAGATTATACTTGGAAGTTTAGTGGACTTTTGGCTTGGCTTATAAAACTTAGATTAATTATGAGTAAAGTGTTTCCATTTTAGATGCACTGAATTCAATTACTATTGCAAGGCCCATGTGGATGATACTTGTATTATATACACAGGTAAGTACAACCAACAGATCCAGAGAAATACAGATGAAGATATGCAGAAAATTGAACAAATGTATCATAACAACTTAATTATAATTAACGAAACAAGAACTGAATATATTCACAAACAACTTTGATATTACATAATGGAACTTGGTGTTTTTTTGTACTTTACAGCAAATAAAATCATCACAACAAAAAAACTAAACCACACCTGTATTCCAATCGATGTAGAATTTTACGCTACATTTAATCCTAGAATAGAAAAATATCATGTTCCATTTGAAAAATGATCTGTTAGTATAAAATGTGAAGTGGTAGGTTGATTTAATGGCCAAAATTGTGCAATATTAATTTATGCATTTATCTTAGATTAACTGCAACATTTCAGCGCCCAACATGCGCTTTTTCTTCATGAAAATAGGAATATACAGGGTGTACCGACGATCCCAAACCAATCACACAAATATACGACTGCGAGATGCGAAACGTCGAGTATTTTTACAAGTGAGAGGCAATAATTAAGAACAAGGAATATACAGGCTGTTCCGACGATCCCAAACCAATCACACAAATATACGACTGCGGGACGCGAAGCGTCGAGTCTTTTTACAGGTGAGAAGCAATAATTAAGAACAAGGAATACACAGGCTGTTCCGACGATCACAAACCAATCACACAAATATACGACTGCGGGACGCGAAGCTTCAAGTCTTTTTACAAGTGAGGGGCAAGAATTAAGAACAAGGAATATACTGGTGTAAACGGGGGTTAGCGGAGACTGGTGCGGTCTGGCTGGTCTGCCGAGTTGGGACGGTAAGCGGTGCGTTCCAGGTGGAACGCGGGCTTTCTACTTTTTGCAGAGTTGGGACGGTAAGCGGTCATCAAACGACTATATAGTCTGGCCGGGTGAACGGGCCCGATTTTATAGAAGTATAAAAAATTAAATTTTATCTTTGTCGAGCAGTAAATAAAACTTACTTAGTAAAAATTCTCTTAATTTAAAAACCAGACCCTTACTCTGCAGAGCCGAACTCCTTCCTAATCATCCATGTGACCCCGGAAAAAACCGGTTATCGTCATTGACCGGAGTGAGGTTTGAACCCTGGTCCTGACGACTTATAGTCTTGCGTGCAAGCCACTAAACTACAGCGGGGTAATATAATGATAATAAGACTCGCGGTTTGATTAATATAAGGAAAGTACTTTATTTCCGTAGCATTCCTCTCAAAGAAAAAACCGAAATTTTGGTTTTATTTTATATTAGCATGAAATACTCGCATACTTCAAACTTCATCTGACAATATTACTGGAGAGATTTTATAAGATTTATCGATCTCATATTATAACAACAATAAACGCAGAGAAAATGGATATCCGTTTTGCCCCCCTTTGGAATATGGAAAATACATTCGATTAGATAAGGATTCCTCGCTTAAATTGATTACAAAAAGTATTTGCTTTATACTTGGGCGCCTTCCTTGGGATATGGGAAATAAGTATCTGGAGGATTCGACGACGCCGAAGTTCATGTATCTAAAGAAGGGAATGGATGGCGGAAGGCAATTTCAAAGGGGCGCAATAAATTTCACGGCTTTGAACTTCCGCACGGGGAATGCATAAAATAATTTAATAGCAGATGTGAAAACGGAGAGTGTTAACGACAAAAAGGGAATCTGAATAACCTCGCGAAGACCCGGGGATGTACATTCAACATCGATAAAGTGTCCGCGCCCCTGAGTTATGAGTTTTTAATATCGACGCTAATACCCCGAACTGGGGCGGGCGGTTTGCTCTTTCTTCTTCGGCGACCTACTCCCTGTAGGGCCAACTAAGGCAAATCCAGCACCCCATCTCGAAAGTTCATTCGATATTTTACAGACTCTAAAACACTTGATAAATTCTGAAATAGTTCCGGGCATTCTTTTCTCGTAGCGCCGACTGGCAATTTATCAAAGCGTATGATGCATGAGTTTTCAAAGATGAATCTTGCACGCTTTACTGGAGAAAATTATTCTGTGTTCGGCACCTTCGGTTTCGAGACTCATAATCGAACCTAGATCGACGCAAAGTCAATATACCAACCGACAGAATTAATTATTGTCAGGCGGAATTTCTGTATGTCAATCATATCAACAAAATCGACCTAGATGATTATTAAACTAGCATCAGTAAATTCCTTGGATGTTCGCATTACAAATCCCAAAGCCGTTGACGCAGATTTATAGAAATCTTCTATATGTGGGACGAAGCTGAAGAACGAATCAAATAGTATGCAAAGATCTCGCATGGAGCTTCTTGCAGCTATGGGTATGCCATTTATCGTTTAATCTCTAGTATTTCTTCTTATGATTGATACGTTAAAGCAATTATTAATATTAAGTTTTAGCATATTATTTCCACACCAAGTATATATTTTATCTAGATTGCTTTGGAGTATGGCAACATCAGTAAGGTGTTTTAAGTTATCTGCATACGCCAGTGCTGGACAATCGAGTAAAGACAGTAAAGCACCTATATGCAATACGAAGAGTAAAGCGTCTAAATTGGACCCTTGAGGCACTCCCGAAGTAACTTATGACAGAAATGCGTTGATGTTTACCAAACATTAATGGAGGAACACGCTATATTGTTCTTATGTTTACATCTGAATGAATCCTCTAAATTAGTCCAATAGTCATGCACATCCATTCTCATTGCAGTGGTTAATTTGATTACATTTTGGGATAATATACTGAGCGTCAAACACTTTCCTATCAGTTCCCAACATTATTTTAATTTAAAACTTAGTCTCTAGCAATCCAGTATTATGTGGTTTTATAAAGAGAGAATACAAATATCTGCTAACAAACGTCAATTTACACCTAAATTGCATGCTTTCCACCGTTAGCCAAGAATGAGCCTGTAAAAATTTTATGTACACACATCTAGTGGGATATAAAAATTTTACAACTGACAAATGTCCGCGTGTCAACGAAATTACGTGCAGTAGCGTCATATTTGTGTTTGCGTCTCTACTAGATGCCGTCTCGAATACACGCTCTTAAGTTGCACAGCGCTCAAGGGGCATCGGGTAAGTAACTGCTTTGTTAGCATCTAATGGAAATCTATGACCTCTATTGTAAAAACGTGCATGTGCGAAGTAAGGCAAGGACAAATTCCTCCATTCATCTAAATGAAAACCGAGCACGCACATACGCGCATAAGGAAGGTGTATTTACGCGTGTTTGCGTATGTGTAGTTACCAAGTTTAATCCTGAAATGATAAATACGCAGTCTTTTTACTTTTTTCCTTCATAACAAATATGATAGACAAATTATATTTGCAGCCTAGCATTGCAGCTACTTTCTATTTGGTGGAGGCGCCGGGCCGCTACCGGATCTTATTTTATTTCGTTAAGTTTTTATTTATTTATTCTCGTTTACGACGCGAAGTCGCCCCCACAGAGGGTGTCCGATCACGCACGTTCAACTCCCACCATCGCGACCGCGTGGGGGAAACCCAACTGTGTTTCAACCGCGCTTAGTACAAGTAAGAGAGAGTCCCTAATTCCTTAAGTACCACCCAAACTGCTCTGGCCGATGTGTCCGCAAAGCTTTTCTGACACACGCCGAGCTTCTAATTCCCGGTCTGATTGTAGCGCTGGCAAAGCTTTCTGGTGTAACACAGGCATTTTCCCAGTCCGCTCTGGCTGATGTGTTGGCACAGCTATTCTGATACACGCCGGGCTCCTTGTTTCAATTATGCCTGGGCTAATTGTAGCGCTGACAAAGCTTTCTGATGTAACATAGGCATTTTACCGGTTTTCTCCGCTCTGGCCATTGCGTTGGCACAGCTTTCTGACGTTTCCAGGGTTTTACTTCATCATTCCCGTACCGCAAAGTTTAGCGCGGTCACCGATATCTAACCCATCATAGTCTGTGAAAACCGTCCCCGTACTTTTCGACCGACTCCTGTATACTTCGTTTTATATTGTTAACCGAAAAAAAGCCATTAGATTTCCGCGAATGTATTAATGTTCGTTTTTTACGTAATTTAACCGTGAACATCCCCGCACTCACAGCTACCACTTTGGGGTTAAAATTTTATTTTAACGGCGTGAATAAGACGCAACACCATTTAAACCACCATGAGGTTGTAATTCACCGTTTGACAATTGGCCATACTATCAGCGTCGCCGAACGTACTCAGGGCGAACCTTAAATTATTTCTTTTGCTAATATTTATTCACTCCGTTTCGTCACTAGATTATCGACTTTTACAAGTGTACTGGAAAATGCTATTCTATTCTATTTTGGTAAGTTTAAGGGAAATAATCTTGCCGATCTTTGGAACACGTACGCAAGAATAACACAATTGAGACTATGAAAGTAGACTGCATTGAAAGATGCAATAGCGACGGCATAAATTACTATGTTACTTGGTCACCATAGAAGATCACATATAGGCTCGAAAGTTTAGAAAATCGTCACTTCTGGCACCCAACAATAATCGTCTTTATTTTCAGAGTGCGCATAAGGCTTTGAAAGCTATCTGTTCTATTTTAGCGACCGTAAACCGCTGTTTCGTCCATTGTTATGCGTATTCGTTCGATGTAGATCCGTTCGCATGCATAGATACGCATAAAGAACTCAGCGATACCCAAGAAACTAATCCAATTGTGAGAACGTTTGCAGAAGGGGAAGGGCATCTCGAAAGAAAGGGAAAAAAAAGTAAAACAGCGAAAAGAAATCATATTTCCATTCAGGTTTTCCCTGCATGCACTTAAAAGGCTCCGGAAACCCGTTCATGAATAATTCAACGATACTTTTCCGTGTAAGTACAATTCCAGACATTCTTGGAAGAGAAGGAGGGCTGTTCCGGTCGCGAGAAAGAAAACAACTGAAAGGGAACGGATAAATGGTTAACAGGCGTCTCATCTGACCAGTTAAACGTGCACCGAAGCACACCCGTGGGAACTATATATTAGCAAATATACACAAACTGAAGTACAAAATACTTGGGAGAGCGTGCATCTTTTGCAAGAACAGACGTATCTGGGACGGTTCAGGTCTCGTAGAATTTATGGCCGTATATTGATGAAATATACTTTACGAGAATACATGCATATCGTATAGACAAGGATAGATCTTGAATAACATTAGCTCCTTCGTATTCGGAACAAAAAGAATGAAACGCAGTCTTTAAAATTTATCCATTATTGGTACCAACAGTTTTTTTTTTGTTGTAAGCGTCTGGCATGTGGGTCTCCAAAGCTATTAAAACTTTTTTCATCAAATTATACTAGCCATTCTAAAATCGTAGCACTCTGTACTAATCTGTATAAGCCTCTATCTCGCTGATCCGCATAATCTTCTGCAATCATTTTTGGTTTTCCAAAAATTGTCCATCCGTTTGAGTCCAGAGCTTCACATTCATACAGGATGGGATACGCGGTCTTAGTCACCTCAGCCTACAGTTGTTATGTGCCAAAAAATTCAAGCTCAACAAAAAAATTCACAAATTATAAACTTTACAATATATAACGGTGATGCTAACTTATCGACTTTTTATTTCCTTTGGTTTCCTAATATTCGGTGACACACTGTATCATATGATTGGATTCATATGAACTAATATCATCCCCAAGAGATGGCCTTCCACATGACAAACAGTATCCCTCAATCACTTGAGGTTTTTTGAAATCTGAAGATACTCATTCTTGTCTGTCTTATTGACAGCAAGTAAGTAGAGCAGAAAGGTCTAGAAAGCGTTTCACTACCGTTGCAGGTAAAACATCTATTGCTCCTGCTGAATTTAGCTATAGGAGTTTGCTGCGGCACGTTTATCCGCCATAGCAGATATGTATGAGTCTAACCATCCTGATCTATGTTCAATATATCATCAGAAATCAAAACCATTATGTAGAATGTTTAAACCTTAGTCCAGATTGAAGGGAAAGATTAAACCTGATTCGGGACGACTATGTTTGATCTTTTGTCGCAGAAACTGAAATATAACCAGCACCAATATAAAAATATGTGTATCTAAATTATGAAAATTGTCCAGCATTTTTATTGTTTAATTTCCCATATGCAGTAAATAGAAATCTGGAAAAACATACCCAACATATTGCAAAATTTCCGTATAAATATATAAAATTTCTCTCTACTCTCGATGACCCCATATTGGTTTCGAACGATTAAAACTCAAATTCCCAATCAGCAGCATGTAAAATAGATTATCCCCAAAGCGAGCTTTGTAATTGCCGAACAAACTGGGATTTAAGTTTCATCCAATCGTTGATTACATCCGGTACTGTTATCGAAACGAGTTTAAAATAATTTCTGTGTTGTAGAAAGCGTCAAATTTATCACATAAATTCGTTACATGTTTTGATGTACATCATATTCTGGTGATAAAAACACTGTAAGTTGTAAATCAGTCACACTTTCTCGTTTCTCACAGGCATCAGGTATAAATATATGTGCATTATTATATGTATTGCTATAGATATCAAAAGTAAGACTGATAATCATTTACTAGATGCTATTATTAAGTTATTTTATAATTTGTATACCAAAACTGAAACAACTCATTATGAAAATTGAGTGCGATGAAAAATATATTAGTCAGACGCGCATTTCATTCTGTTGAAGAATTTCTTAAACCGAACTTATCTTGAGAGTTTTAACATGTTTTTATTATATGTATGTTTGATTTGTCTTCTGTGTATATACAGGATCACAACTTCCGGAAACGTTCCATTATACCGGAAGTCGATACCAATTTTCTTATTTTAAATGCAATCGTACGTTTTTTCTTATTTCAATGAATTCTACAGATTATTTGAATACAATTTTAACTAAAGTTCATTATTTCCAAATTTAACCGTTTTTGAGATTTTGTTAAAATTTTGATACTTACATCTGCTTCTATTGTATTTTGTATTTCATAAACCATTGGAGGTAATGGTCTCATGTTTTACGGCATAAGAAAAATAGTACATTATATGTATTTCTAATTGGAGTTCTTTTTTCGTCGGTAGTAGCGGCTTTATGTAAAGTTAATTAAAATGAAACTTCTTCTAACGTTTCGACAACTATATTTGTCTTACTCATAACTTATCTATAAAGAAGTACTACAATTAAGAAGAGGTTATTGATGAAAATGTATATAATACGGACTACAGCTGGTTATAAAGTTATATACTTACATTGAAACGTCATAATAAAAAATCAAAAATAAAAACTAGGCCGAAAATCGATGTGTTAAATTTTGAAGATACTTAATTATAAATTTGATGACATAATTTTATGAGATATATATGATTACTTGTAACTAGTAAGTAAGATTTTAAATTACAAAGTTTGTTTTCGTTGTTACATTGGTGAGGGTTTCACAAGTAATGCTTAAGTATACGAACATATTTGCCGTTCCTGTCAACACATACGGTTACTTTTTATTGGTTGCAAAAGAATTAACATGTGTAGGTAAATAGATAAGTGAAAATACAGTGATATTGGAAACTAAAAGTCGGGATAATACATAGGGGTGGTAAAAATAATAAAACAGAATAGTTGAATTGGTTGAAACATGTTACAGGATGGAGTAATAAATTTTGGATAGGTTTTCAATGTCCGATCTGTCATTTACAGCGTTACTATGTTTTTTTATACGTATTGATTCAATTATATTTCTGGCTTTGTTGTTAATTTCTTTATCTAAAATTTTGACTTCATTAAAGTTAAATGTGTGGCCTGTGTTCAGGGTGTGTTTTTTTAGTGCTGTGATATTTTGTTGGTATTTGTGTCCCTTTATTCGTTCGTTTAGATGTTGTGAAGTTGTGAAGTCCAATGTATGTTCCATTACAGTTATTACACGGAATGGTGTAGACTACATGTGTTTGTTTGTTTAATGGGACTTTGTCTTTTAAGTTGGTGTAGCAGCCTTTTAGGGTATTGAAGTTTTTGTGAGCAACTTTGATATGATAAGCAGCTAGAATTTTACCGATTTTTTCTGACAAATGTTGGGTGTAGGGTACAACTACATATTTGTTTGACGGTTGCGGGTTGTGGATCTGTCTATGGTATTTGGTTCTATTGTATTGTCTGTGAAGTCTGTTTTTAATAATTTTGTTAATGAAGTAAACCGGATAACTGTTTTTTTGTAATGTGATTTTTAGCTCTTTAACTACACTCCGCCAAAAAAGTATCGCATAAACTAAAAAAGGGCATTTATGAACCAAGATATTTTTATACGTTCACAAAAAGTTTGCCTCGTGTATGTGAACTATAAAAACACTAACAAAATAATGGAACTTAGCGTTTTTACTTTATTTTTTTCCTAAAAGAACACATTTAGAAAAATGCATATGTGTAAGGTTTGCTCAGTTGTTTATTGAAAGTCTTCCTATACGGACAAATTTTAAAGTGCGAAGTCAGAGTTCTGTACCAACGCTTTTAAAACTAAAATGAGCAATTTAACTTCAGAACAAGTGGCTGCTATAGTTGCTTTAATCGAAGATGGACGATCTCAAGCATACGTTGCTAATTTGATGAACATCAATCAGTCAAGTGTTTCTAGAGCCGTAGCCAGATATAGGGAAACAGGCATTTACAGTAGAAGACCTGTACCAGGTCGTCCAAGATGTTCTACTCGCCAAGATGACCGCTATTTACTACTACAAGCATTACGTCGAAGACATGTAACTGCGAGACAATTGCAGAACGACTTGGCTAGAGTCAGAAATACTCGTGTGAGTACTCAAACTATTCGGAATAGGTTACTACAGAGTGGATTAAGAGCTAGAGTAGCTGTAACAGCCCCTCGTCTCACTAGGAACCACCGAGTGGCTCGCTTAAGGTTTGCCAGAGAACATGTAAATTGGAACATAAATGACTGGGCCAATATACTCTTCACAGATGAGTCAAGATTTGGTCTTTACAGCTCAGATAGGCGTATCTCAGTGTACAGACGAGACGGTGAGCGCTATTCGCAGTGTAATATCAGACCTAGACCTAATTTCGCTGGTGGCTCTATTATGGTTTGGGGAGGCATTTGTTTAACAGGTCGTACAGAGTTAGTACCAGTAGACAGAGGTACACTGACTGCCCACAGGTATATAACGGACATTTTAGAAGAACATGTAGTACCATATGCGCCAATTATAGGAAACGAATTCATGGTAATGCACGATAATGCACGACCGCATGTTGCAATAATCGTCCAGGAATACCTTAACGATGTTGGTATTCCAGTTTTAGATTGGCCTGCGGTAAGTCCGGACATGAACCCTATCGAGCACGTGTGGGACCTCCTTCACAGACGGATACGAACCCAAAATGTTGCCTCAGCGGACCTGCATGGACTAGAAAATGCTCTCCGTGACGAGTGGGAGAATTTGGATCAGGCTTATATACGGAGGTTAATCGAATCTCTGCCAAACCGTATGCGAGCGGTCATAAGAGCCAGAGGTGGCAATACTCAGTATTAAAAGCTACTGTTATGACATTTTTCTTTCCAAAATTATAATTTCTTGTTTTAATAAAAATCTCAAGTATGAGTTCTTTGTTTTATTTGGCCTGTATTTTATTTAAACAATCATAGAAATTATATCTTAGAGCGCATTAAAGTATATTTACAACTTTATGCTACAAACAAAGATTATGCGATACTTTTATGATTCAAAACTAAATTATGCGATACTTTTTTGGCGGAGTGTATTTTGGGTCTAAAGCATGGGCTTGTGAGTTGTAGTGCTCTGTCTATGAGAGCTATGACGACATTCTTTTTGTGCGAGAGTGGCTGAATTGATTTGAAGTTAACAAATCTTCCGGATGAAGTGGGTTTATGAAAGATCTTTGTGAGAATTTTGTTGTTTTTACGGATTAGAGTCATGTCGAGGAAATTGATAGTGTTCTGTTGTTCTGTTTCTAGAGTAAATTTTAATTTGGGGTGATAACTGTTGAATTGTTTAAGAAAGTATTGAATTTTATTTTCTGGTATACATGCAATACAATCATCTACGTACCGTTTAAAGAATTTAGGTTTGAATTTGAGACCGTTTATGATGTTTGTTTCTAGGGTACTATTTGTGCAATGACGCTTGATATTGGTGAACCCATCGCGTAACCATCATTTTGTTTATAAAAGACATTTTCAAATTGGAAATAAGTTGTGGAAAGAGTAAGTTTTAGTGCTTCTAAAAAGCTATTTAGCGGTAATTCGGTAAAATCCTGCAAGGTATCCCAGTGCTTTTCTACTATTTCTAAATTTCTGAATTTAAAAACCACCTCCAAACTTTATCAGAAATACATTTTTTAAAAACAAAAAATAAACAGAAAAACTAACTACCGTCTACACCTGTGATTGGTTTGGGATCGTCGGTACACCCAGTACCGGATTTACCACATGGGCAACATGGGCACATGCCCAGGGCGGCAAATTTCAAGGGCGGCAAAATTTTGGAGAATTTAATATTTGATATCTATTTGCACGGCGCGTTGTCATCATCATGGTTGCAAACAGACAAAGAGGGCAGACAGCAGTGTGCGCGGGTGCGTGTATCAGCGTCTACTTGCGCGTGGCGGACGCTGGTGATGGGGCGTGGTGAGGGAAGGGGGAGTCAATGGCAATGATGGTACGTTTGTTAACTCTGTTTCAAAGAATAATACAAATAATAACGAGGATGCTGCTGAACAACCAAGCACTTCAAATAAATGTTTGGAAGAGCAAATAAACAACTTTTCAGAAGCAGATTTATCTGATGAAGTATGCTTGCCCAAGTCATCAAAAACTAATATTTCTATAATAAGCAACGATCCCTTTTATTGGGAAATAAATAACGAGACTAAAGATTATTTTGCTAAAAATGGTTTTAATCAAAATAGAGATAAAGGGTTTGAAAATTCCAAGAGAATTTATCCTGAAGCAAATAGATTGTTAACACAGAATTTGTTTCAAAGAAAGCCTGCAAACGGTAAAATAGTCAACCGCGATTTTCTTGTTTACTCGCCCAGTCAAGGTACTTTATTTTGTGGCCCTTGTAAATTGTTTGGCGAACTGTCACCTCAGTTTACTGATTTAGGCTTTAGTGATTGCAAAGATGCTAGCCAGCGTATAAAAGAACACGAAAATTCTGCTGGCCATTTGGATTGTGTCCTAGCTTACAAAAGGAGAGGTGAAGAATCAGGCAGGATAGATCAACAGCTTCTGTCGCAAACCAAAGAAGAAGAAAAATACTGGAAAAATGTTCTACAAAGAGTTGTGGCTGTTATAAAAAAACTAGCATCCCGCGGCCTTGCATTTAGAGGTGATGATGAAGTCTTTGGTTCTGCGAACAATGGCAACTTCATGATGTGCCTAGAATAAATATCAGAATTTGATCCATAGCAAGATACGGAAATCCAGGTCAAGGTCATTCTTCTTACTTATCGTCAACGATTTGTGACGAGTTATTAGAGGTGATGGGGAAAACCGTTATAAACAAAGTTCTTCAAGAAGTTAAGGATTCAAAATACTTTTCAATTATTGTGGATTCTACTCCTGACATTTCCCACACTGATCAGCTGAGCTTTATACTGCGGTACGTTCAGGAAAGTGGCGAACCCATAGAGCGGTTTTTAGAGTTCTCAGGGAATTGTGGTCATAAAAGTAAAGAACTAGCTGAGGTAGTTTTTAAATTTTTAAAAGATAATGGATTGGACATTCAAAACTGCCGTGGACAGTCTTTTGATAATGCATCTAATATGTCTGGTGCATATTCCGGTTTGCAAGCCAGACTAAAAGAAGCGAATCCTTTAATATTTTATGTGCCTTGCTCGGCCCATTCCCTAAATTTAGTAGGATCCAGTGCTGCTGAATGCTGCAAACTTTCCAAAGATTTCTTTGCACTTTTGCAAGTTTTGTACTTTTTTGCTGCGTCGATTCGCCGGTGGACAATTCTTCAATCTTATTTTAATTCAAAAGGTCTTTCTCTGAAAACTCTCAGCAACACAAGATGGTCAGCAAGAAAGGAGGCTTGTAAAAGCTTAAACACGAACTACAAAGCCATATACAAGCCCTTGAACATATTATTCATGACGAAGAGGAAACAAAAACTACCCAAAATCAAGCTAAAGGCATCTTTAGAAATCTTACAAGAGGAGAAATAACCTTCATGTCAGTATTATGGGGAGTGCTTCTTGATAAATTTAACTCTATCAGTGAGAAAATTCAATCTCCAAAAATGAACGTTGCAACTGTCGTCCAACTTTACAATTCCCTTGTTTCATTTGTTGAAGAAAATACAACAATGTTCAATTTTTACAAGAACTCTGGGGAAAACAAGTTGAAGACTGTTCTTCTTGAAGTGAAATCTACAACAGAACAAAGACCCCAAAGGACAAGAAAACGAAAAAGGTTCTTTGATGAAGATGAGACTGATGAGAGTGAAGATGACAAAGAGAAGGATGAACAAGATGATACCAATTCAGATGTAGGTACCAAATTTAAAGAAAGTTTTGACCTTATCCTCAGTAAACTGCTCACTGATTTAAAGAAAAGAGTGAAAGTTTACAACGATTTTTCAAACAGATTTTCGTTTCTAACAAATTTATCTGAGATGAATCCAGAAGAAATAAAAACTGCTGCTTCAAATCTTCAACAAATTTATGAAGTTGATATAGAAGAATCGCCTTTTGTCATGGAGTGCATTCACCTTAAAGGTTTGTTGCATCAGGAGACTTTTAATGAGGATGAACCTTTGACATTGTCCAGACTGCACAAGTTCCTAGTGTCAAAAAATCTCTGCACTCCTGCTACAAACTGTTCAGCAGAGAGATCATTCTCTACTCTCAAAAGGGTCAAGAACTACTTACGTTCCACCACCACACAAAAGCGACTGAACTTTCTTGCGGTTTTAGCAATTGAAAAAGATTTAACAACAAGTTTAGAGTTTGACGATGTAATTTCTGAATTTGTCAAGAAGAAAGCTAGACGTGTAAAGTTTCATTAAAATTCAAAAATGTAGATTGTAGATGTATTCTAATTAGCAACTCATGTTCTTTTTCTTGATAATAATGTTATAAATAAAACTCAAACTTGTAATAAATTATATTCCTGTTTCATTTAAAATACCCTAGAGAAAAAAAATTACACCCACAAAAAATCCATGGAACTAAAGTTAATAAATAATAAAAAAATTAAAGTTAGTTAATATATTTCAATACTCAGAAGCTATAGGTAAATGAAGTGAAAAATACGGAAACAAATTTTACAAAAAATTAACTAAATAATAACTAACCAAATTAACTAAATAATAATTTTCTAAATGTTATTATTAGTTATAACAAGTTGTATTATATATCATCGTGCTGTGAGAGGGGGAGGGTTGAGGGGCGGCAGCTTGTCATATGCCCATGGGCGGAGAAAACGTAAATCCGGCGATGGGTACACCCTGTATATATTGTAATAATTAAACGTGAAATTGTCACCCTGTATATTCATTTGTCTTAATTAGAAATTACACATAATGTATCATCATTATTTTCCGTTGTAACACTAAAACAATCGAAGGAAACACAAAATTCTTATCTGTTTTAGATATCCGTCAACTATCGATAATTTACATACTTGGTAACCGACGTCTTCCGAATAATGGTTATTGCATTAATTATAATGTTAATGTTTTAGCATTTCTTGGATCCCCTTTATGTTTATTTCACACCAAATTCGTCGTCGTTCAAGGTATTGATGTGTTGATGTGTTGATGTTCGGTACACGACTACCTGCTGGCCTATCACCGGCAATATTACATAATCGGACTCTTCTCGCTCGGTCTTGGGCATATTGGTCCGTTACCGAAAATCGTAAAAAATCCAAATTTCGGAAAAGATTTACGCGTTCTCCCGGTTTTAACGACGAACGGGAATACCCCTAGTACCAGACGACCGCCGCGCCTTAAAAATACTCTAGCGCCTATTCGCGGTCTACGATCGGATCCCTTGTAACAAAATATACCGGCTAGAAATAGCGTACTGCTTTTGGAAGCCTTTTAGTATTGTTAATATAATGTTACTCTTGAAAAAATTGAATTTGCTAAGTTTAAAGGTGTCGAAGTTGACCATCGATTTATGAACACTCTGTATAAAATATAGTGGTTTCTATGACAATATTTGGTATAAACGACAATCTTTCTTACGCCGTAACAAAATGGGACCATCACATCTAATGGTTTATAAAATAAAGAATATTGTAGAAGGAGATGCAAATGTCAAAATTTTGACAAAATCATGAATATCTCAAAAACGGTTAAATTTGGAAATAGTGAACTTTAGTTAAAATTGTATTAAAATAATGTGTAGAATTCACTGAAGTAAAAAAGAAGAAAACATATGATTCTATTTAAAATATGAAAATTGCTATCGGTATAATGGAACGTTTCCGGAAGTTGAAAATATTGAAAAAAAGAGGATTCTTCAGGTACGGTTTTGTTATTAAATTTTTTGCACATGAGTCTAGCAGGATAGAAGAAGCTAGTAGAGGAGTGGTCTGAAACACCCTGTACAATGTACAATGTCTTTTTACTGCATTAATATTGTGAGTAATTTTTATTATACTTATCCATATTACATATGTTGTCTCTATCTATCTAAAAGTGTGTTGTCCATGAATATTTTAACGATCTTCCGCTTTGGCTGGTTATTTCTTTAATCTTCTCTGCTTTTTATCTACTACGGAATAATATAGATATGGCAGCTAAATGTTGAAGAAGACGTCAATTTTGCAAAAAAAAAAATCTGATGCATTATCATATTAAAAAACATATAGGTAAAAGCAGTACACAAATTCCAAATATACTGTCGAAATCTGTCTTCCAATGGGAATAAAGGCTCCCTCTCCAATTAAAGTACAACGCGTCAAAAATCCCCATCGGGATAGTCCGCGATGCGTCGATATAGGAAAAAGTTTCTCGTTTACATTTAATTTGCATTCGGTTCCTATTTAAAAGCAGTCGGTTAATTATGGAGGAGCGTGTGCGCATCGACGGTTCGAAAATGACGCTATGTGGGCGCCGCGTAGTCCCGCTACTACCGATCCGTTCGCGCGTGAAGGCAGAAGATGTACAAACAAAAACGTTAATTTTAACGACATTAACGTGTGATGGATCTGATTAACGCTTGGACAGTTTTTAACGCGCGCACGTATGTACATACGTACGCATCAACTACCGTACGTGTACGTTCGGAGCTTAATTTGTGGATTGAAGCGTACGGCCGGAAATTGTAACTAAAGCGCCGGAATTCGAGCGATTTGCGTGTGAAGGAGATACACATTCGCGCGTAGTGTAGGCTGTAATTCAAACACGTCAGTAAATTTTGTGGTCCGATTATTTTCGATATCGAAATCGTTGCTGAATCGAATTAAACAATAACAACAAATGAATTCGAAATGTTCAATTTTGATGAGATTCCGTATTTTAAAGTAAAATGTAACGAAGTTCAATCTAAACCATGCGTACGATACAACACAACATATCATCTCTTTATCTTCCATTCACGTAGGATGTGCTATGCGGTCTCTGTCATTCTATATCACATAGTTTGCATAGGGTACCTTCAGTGTTCATTCCCATTTTCTATAGGCGTAATTTCAGTGGATAATGTCTTGTTAGGTAGACTGCTACTATGCGAAAATGATTCCTTACTCTTCTTCTTTCATAGTGCCTTGAGAAAGGTTTTCCATGAATTTACCTGATTGTGTTGTTTCAATGTTCTTTGTGTGTCTCTTGGACCCAACTCCTTACATGTTCCCGTACTGCATTTTTGGACGCTCCTCGAAAAGGCTTATAAATGAAGCCGATGATCCCTCTCTTGCCAACTCCTCGACTTTTTTGTTTCCTCCGATTCCCAAATGTCTGGGCATCCACCGTAAAATAACCTTACTGAGGTCTGCTAGTATTCAGTTCTCGAATGCTTTCACCAACCAGTCTTGATTGTATACCAGGGTTCACTGATGCCCTCAGTATCGTTTTCCTAATGAGGTTGTCATCATTGTGTTTCTTACTTCACTGTAAACTCCAGCTTCAATCTCATTCTCCCAGCTGTAAATCAAATCAGTTCACCAAACTTGTTTCTGTAATTGGATTGATTCCAGTTTATCCGATCCGTTATTTCCACCTCGAAATGTCTATTAAATATATAGATATGTCGAAATGATATGATCTGATCTCATTCCCAAAAAACTTGCATTTCACATGATGGACACTATTGTTGTATCCTCATCCTGCATATCTGCATCAATCTGAAATACTCCATTCTTGCCTCCTTCATTATCATCAAAAGGAGAGGAGGTAGGTTTAGGAGGCATTCCATTGCCCCTGTGGGAATAGTCCTTATTGCTTCTGTTATTCCTAAACACACAAACCTCTGTATCTTGCTGAGTTCAGTTATAGCAGTTTACTATTGTATGTTTGTTTGCCATACCAGAGATGCATAAGTGATCATGAGTCTCACCAGCGTCATGTATGTCCAACACATCATATTTAGTCTTAACCATCACGTTTTTTCCATGAAGTCTTCTAGCCAACGTAAGTGTTGTCTCCGCCCTGGTTTTAATTCTCTGAAGCTATCACACCAAGATATTTGTGATCGTTTTGAAGGGACTAATATTTAGGTACTCCTCTTCGGTCCATTCTTGAACAACTTGTAGAGCGTTCTGCATGTTGTCTCCCACTACGTTGTTGAATTTACCCCGGGTCAAAGTGACAATATCATCTGGGTATCCCAAAGCTGTATGCCCTTCGTTGCCCAGTTCTAGAAAAATATATTGTATTACAGAAATTATCATAAAGATGGCGCTACCTCTTATTTCACTGTTGCCTATTGCATTATACATTATAATAATCTGCATTAGCGGTTTTGCATCAAATAAAAATAATACTCTGTGAGGTAATTTTGTCTATATTTAAAGCATAATATGTTTATCTTTCAGTGATTAAATATCTACTATTATAACGTTTATACTTGTGCCAATAATTTTGGAGGTACCTTTCCGGCTATTTTTATAAATAAGCTAAGTATTATTTATCAAGATTGAAGTACCATTGTATACTCTACGTTACACATGATGTAAATAAACGTTAGAGAAATGTTTTGAATCAGGAATAATCAAATAAATAATTCAGATAAGGAAACAGAGTGCGATATGACAGCTATTTGGTATTATTCACTGGTGTCAGACCATGCTCCTCCCGAGTGAGAAATGCGGGGTCGGAATACCACACGCGGTCGTTTGAAATTGGCGACGTCTTGTCATTGTCTTCGGATACTAGGGGTTCCTTTTGTTTACTTAGACCGTTACACATCTAGCGGTCTCGAGATAATATATTTACGCATATCTCGTATTAATTTGCCTGTCCCATTGTTACAAGAAAGAGGTCCATTTATTGTTCCGTTGTTCTTGGAGTTAGGTAGGTATGCAGATAAATTGTGAGCACTCCTACAATTCCACTTACGTCTATTTCCAGATTCTGTTATGTCAAATCTTGTCATATAATCATAACAAGTAGGTATGTGTCAACCAAAATCGACTTAGCAAAAGTGTTGTTATTCGAACGAATGTTAATTCTTTCTTCTTTTGTAGCTGTTTATTAAATGTAAACTTAGATGTGCACATTTCTTTTGGAAATGATTAGCACTAATTTATTAAAACAATTTATAAACGTAACTATAGTGACATTAATATAATTTATTGATATCTCAGAAGCGGTGTAACGTGCCGTTCCATGGGAAAATCTATTTCAGTATCCAATTGTGATTTTAGTTTGAATTAATCGTTAATTCCGTTTATTTTGATTGATTTTTGCATGGGCGGTAGCGTTGCTACCGCATGTTATTTTATTTCCAGTTTTTATTTAGTTAATATTGTTATATATACCGACGGTGCCCGATTCACACAAGCTCGACTCCCACTATCGCGACCGCGTGGGGGAACCGCGAGTGTATCTAAGCCGCGCGCTTAACACAAGCAGTCAGGTCAAGTCCTGTCCCCGAATCATTCCCAGTCCGCTCCGATTAGCATGTCGGCATAGCTTCTGACACCCGTCAAGCTTCGTAATCCTGGTCTGATGGTAGCGTTGGCAAAGCCTGCTGACGTAACACAGACATCTTTCCGTCCGCTCCGATTGGCCTATGGGAATAGCTTCTCATACCCATCGAGCCTCTTATTCCCGGCCTGTTTGTAGTGCTCGCAGAGCCCACTGACGTAACGCAGCATTTTACCGATCTTTTCGCCGCTGTGGCTATTGCGTCGGCAAAAATGAGTCGCATTTTTGCCTTAATGAGCCAAAGTGTGGAAAGGACCCGCAGAAAGATACGCTCCAGTATTGACGAGCGACTTCCGTTTGGAGGTAGGTTATGGTTTTGGCAGGAATTACTCCACAAGCACGCACAGAGTTTATCTTTATATAGAATGAATTCCTGATAGCTCATAGGTATATACTGGGTGTTCTAGGAGATCGTGTTATGCCCTTTATGATCAGTACAAGCGACCATTGCATTTTCATGCAAGATAATGCTAGACCTCACGTAGCCAAAGGTGTCAGAGAATACCTGCATAAAGTGGGAATTGCTTAATTGGCCGGCCATTAGTCCGGACATGAACCCCATCGAACATTTATAGGATAAGTTAGGACTATGTATCCGAAGGCATATACCAACTCCAAGAACTGCCCAAGAGCTCACAGAGTTGCTATTGCAAGAATGGGATAATATCGATCAGAATATGACACTTCACTTAATTAACAGTACACTTTGTCGACTTCAAGCAGTTATTAACGCAAGAGGAGGGTATACACGTCATTAATCATAAGTTCTTTTCTAATTGTTTTTGTTCCATTTTAGTCCTAACAATAAAAACTCGAATTTCGTTTAAAATAGAAATTTGTTACTCTTTCAGAATAAATTATGAAACCAAAAATACGCTTAGTGATTCAACATTCATATTTTAATTTAATCTACAATATACAATTGTTTGTAATTTGCAGATATAAGGTTAAAAGGGAAAATTCCAAAAATACTTTTTTTTTTTTCTTTGTAAAATACATTTCTTGCAAAAGAAAAAACAATATAAGTCCAACAAACATTTTACTTTATTATGTTTCGTACCTTTTAAATATAATATATAGAATATTATTGTAACTTCTTGCTAAAACTTAACACACACGTACTTAAGAGCAGGTTCACTGTTAGACAAAGATAATGGCGTAGAGCGCAGCCGGTTTTTTGCGTAATTTTTGTACTATGCATAGGGTAAGTGAAGCTCGATATATATTCATTGGGAGTTATGTACATTTATGGATGTGTATTATTAGCGCCATCTTCAGATATGCTACTAAATAACCGATATTTCGAATCCTTTCTTTAATTTTTTTGTTTTTGTTGAATTTCTAGCGGATCGTAAAAAATCCAGTTCTCCTACATAAACACAACCACGCCGCTGCCGTATGCATTTATTAATACTATACGTGTCCTGAAGCTCGGATAGGTTTTACAGCGTGCCGTGCACATGCATAAAATATCGACACCGGGCTAGCCGAGCACTTTTGTACGTTATACGAGGCTGGTCACGAGCCGGCGTCGGTGAGGACACCCCGAAAGGAAATATAAACATTAAGATGTTACGCGCATTAGATTCCCCATGAAACAATGAACATCTACGGCTTCTAGATCCTTTTCGCGTTTACGACCGGTAATTAATTATTAAGGTGGGTTCGCGGACGGCCGTTAAACCGACACGTCGTCCTCCGACGTATCGCTTTCGCGTCGTTTTACGTCGAATTTGCGACGCGCTGCGTTCGGTGGCGACGTTGCGTATATATGGCAAAAGTGTGGTCATAAATGCCGCACACAGTAGCTAATAATACTTAATAAAAAGAACGTAAACGAGCAATTAACGGGCCTTTTCGTTACTTTTACGGTGAATTATCGCATGTAACACGTGCTAATCCTGTTTTAGGGTGACACAACGAGCAGCTAGAGATTTCATTATTGTAGATATAAACCTTCTACGATACTCACGACACTATGAGCGTTGTTTATTCTTCATACATTAACGAAAGGCTGATATCATGAAAATACTCCGTCTATTATGTTATATGATGCATTTTTTTAATTTAAACACATTACCTGTTTAAATGCACCTGCTCATTTTTCCATTGCCACATTTATTTCTTCGTAATACGTTTCTAACGTGAAAACCTGAAAAATCGGCAATATTCCCAAAACCGTTGCAGATAGACACAATTATACCTATAAAATCCAAAGAAACTGACATTTTAAAAAGCTTTTATTTTCTTTAAAAATATCAATAAATACAAAAACACATACACAGGTTTAACTACAGAACGAACGTTGCTATTCCTATGTTTTAATACAACGAAACACGCTTTGTATTTATTTATGCGAACAAGCGGCAAGCAGCGAGCCGCTTCGAAATTGGTTGACGGTTTGTAGGCCCCCACAGAGAAGAGAATGAATACACTATTTTGAGAAGCTTGCTTTGCGTCGTCTATACATATGTACCATGTAAAACTATGCAGGCAGTACCGATAAAAAAATTCCCGTAAAAATAGAGCTAGGATAATAGGAGGGACATTTGAAATTATCGATAGCACGAGCTTGAAGTAACCATCAAGGTCAAAAAAGAAACCTAAAGTGCAGAAAAAACTGGAGATGCAACCGAAAAATTCCGCTACGCCGCCATGGTACACACATAGAGAATTCCTTGTTCAGTTCAGAGAGTAGCAGATTTTTTCTGACTTTGGATAAAGCTTTTGATGGAGTATACCTATAGAAAAAGGTAGTAGTCACACGTCTCCAAATAATAGGTGTTGTGAGGGAAAAATTGAAAATTATGTACCAAAAAAAATACAAATTACATCAGACAAGTAATGTGCAGTCAGATCATTTTACAGTGAATGAAGAGAAACGAGAACATGAAAGAAGAAACCTTTTTGGCGGAGAAATAATAAATAAGTTGTGGCCGAAACGTGATCAGACCATAGAGATGATAGAGTGCTGATATTGAACTCAAAACCGCCACCAATTGAAATGCGCCATATTGGAACACAAACGTCATCAATGACGTCGATACCATGGCGAATATTCAAATAAATAAAGTTAAGCAATTTGTAATGATAATTAGTAGCATATGTTAGATTTTATCCTAGGTATTTTATATGGCATTGTTTTTTTTTTATTAAAGTTCTGGACAACTTAGAACTAGGCGGTTTCTAAACTTACAATGAAGTGGTAACATATACTTCATTCGTTCTCAGGTTTAAAAGACAGAAAGGAAAAAAATTTCTTTCAACGCCATATAAAAATACGTAAGAAAAATCTAATACAAGTTTCATGAGATCTTCAGGACTTGTCATAACAATCCAACATTGTATGTTGTCTTCAGGAGTAAATAATATACTGCAGTACTTGTTGTATAATTTATTGTTGATTAAATAATATTAGTTTACTTAATTCCTTCCTTATTGATTTTCCTTGTATTTTTTCTGTAAACTTCTTCGCTAAATTATGAAATCTAGTTTTGCTATAAGACGATATTATGGTTTTACTTAAAATTGAAACATGAGTTTCTTTCAGAGGTGACATATGACGGGATAAACTAGAAGAAATGTTTTGGGGAACATGACTTGATAGTAAATAAACAAAAGTCGTTAGGAAGTTTTCTTCTTGTGGAATCTTGTTTCCTGTCAAGACCATTACTTTCCGAATTTGTTTTTCGGTGAACTGGCAAATATATCGTACCTCCTTTGATGGGCAGATTAATTTACCTAAGAAATAGTGAAGAAAATTTAAAGAAATATATATGTCATATATCATTTATTTACCTCTTCCCTTTGTTTTCAGGAATATTAAGTAATTCTAAATAAAAATATACTTTTTTAGATTTTCTTTGTCCGAATTCATTGTTGGAAAATACTCCCTCTTTAATTCGCACAGTCTGTTCCGTTCTATCAAATTCCTTTCCGAGGAAATCTAGTGAACAAACATATGCACGCTTATTTTTGCAGGGATTTATGGTACCCCCGTAACAGTTATCCACACAACAATGTTTGGGCATTCTACAAAAAATTATTTCACATAGAAAAGTATTATCATAATTTCAGAATATTTTTAAGCGTTGGCATTATTCTGCAACTTACATAGGAAAAGTTAGTTCTCCGTCATCTTTATAACTATGACTTTTGCAGGATTTTACACGACACGATGGTATCACTTTTTTTTAGGAAAAACTACCTGGATTAATTGTCATATAAGCCCAATTGTTTAATGCTATAATATGCATACTTACACCACAGCCTTACACGTAAAACAAAAATATCGGGTGAATAATGTATAATTTTGAAACAGTCCGTGAAAGAATAAAGCAAAGAAAGTAAATAAAACAATCAAACTGCAAGGTTAGGTAACATCAGTAACACTTGTCAACTTGCAAAAAACCTAACTTAACGCAAATACTTCCTGAAAAAAACTAACGTAAGCATGACGCTACATGAAACATGACGCATATAATGACGTCTGTGTTCCAAGATGTCCTTTAGTCTTTTAATGGTGCGCCGTAGCGATGCGCATACGGTTCATTGGCAGTCAATCAGGTCTGTGGATCAGATGTTTTTAATTTCTCTCTACAAGAATAAATAAGAATGCTCGAGGTTGGAAAAAAAAGGTTTTTTAGTTTCTTGAAAGAAACCTGTGTAATTTGCCCACAAATCTACTTTGTCTTCCGTTTCATAACAAACACGAAATTTAGCAACTTTTTCAAATATAGATCCACTCTCTTATTTCCAATAGTATGCGAAATCTATTTCAGTAATTGATATTTTTTTATATTTAAAATTTTGCACTAATAATTTCTATTGCGTAAACAATTTATATAAAAAAAATAATTATACTTTACCACAATAATTTCTCGCAATTTTGTTTATCAATAAAAAATTCTAAATGAAATTATTGGAGCAACTAGAAAACAAAATATTCAGTAGCGTTCAATTCTTAATTAGAAACTCACTAACATTTTAGCACGACAAATATGAATAATTCTCTTAATTTCGTTTGATTCGACCTTATCTACATACCTATCATTAACCAATAACATTACGTGACATTCCCGGGGGTATCGGTTATGCTCGAAGCTATTAAGTACGGTGTAAAGTCACTTCAAAACATGGAGCATCCTACATACGTATTCAGGATGCGTGTCATTGATTTCCGGGCCAAAGCTCGATTTTATCGTTCGCTCAAATCACAGAGGCCCTCTACGATCCACTTCAAAGCGAACTCCATTGTACGTATGCAGCTTATAAAGAGTATTGGATCGGGTGCATTGTTCTTCAGTTACCACTTGGGCAAGTTGAGGCGCCTCCGAGGTATTATCTTTCTTTGGACCGTTCCGCTGACATATTTTAAATCTAATATACAAGAAAGACGCTTTCTTACACAGATAAAAGGAAAAAGATAGTTGACTACGTAAATAACTATCTATTATACAGACATATTTTCGCAATAGGTATGAAATCAAAACAGAATATCTGTATGCTGATTGTACTATCAGTGATAGGAGAGTGAGACTTTTTGTACGTATATAATACATCATTGTATATTTTGTAAAATTATTTACATTTATGTACAGCTTTCAACTCTTTTATTTTAAATGGATTACTATATTTTTTAGTAATTATTTCGATGACCACCTTTGCAGTGATATTGTTATGTGCACTTCTGACAACAAACACTGTCACTTTTTATGTTTCAAGGTGCAACGTAAAAATATATACAAGGTGCTAAATATGTCGTGGTATATTTATCGATATTCAAACGTTTTTTTTTTTCGCTTTTTTTTTAATTGAAACCATATTTTTCGGTATTGTCAACAAATTCCTTGTAGAATCACCTTCAAAATGGTACAAATGTATGTATATGTTTAATAATAGCAATTTACCTCTATTCGTTTGTTGTTTTTATGTAAATTGTTTAAACTATTCATAAAGTAACAAAAAGAAACCGTACGTAATACAAAACTATGTTATTATTTTATTTTTTACACCTTGGATGCTAAAATATGTCTCCATTCTGCTCTATGCATATTCTCAACCGCTTCTGAATGGACTTCCTTACATTTTCAGTCATATTGTCCTCGTTCGAGAAGAAAAACATTTCTTATGGTCTGCTGCATGTTTTCTGCCATTGTAGGGGGTGTCATGCATACGATGCAAGGGACAAAGGGCGAAATCTGGCGATCGAGGTGGCTAGCTTATCCATTCCTATTAGTAAATATCCAATCTAGGTGCACTCTTGCAACAGCTTTGTAATGTGCAGCTCCACCATCGTGTTGGTACCAGAATCTGTCCATGAAGTTACTGGTAGACCTCCGAATACTATCTATTGGTAAATTATTTTGGAAGTTCCTATAAATTTCGCAATTTAAAATATTGTCAAAGAAAAATTGACCAATATTTTCTAAGATGCCCTCCGAAGTGTTAATATTTCATTTGTGTTTATATAAAATAGACTGCACAAAATGAGGATTATAGTAGTATGAAATTTTCCGGTTCATTATTCGAGAATCGGTAAATATTGCTTCATCTGTCAAAAGCACATAATCTAGAAAATTTTCATCTAGGCTGCAAAAGCAACCATTCACAATACACAAATTTCTTTTGAAACTCCATGTGTAGTAAGCCATGATAAAAAAGATTAATTTTATACGGGTGAAACTTATGATCTTAATTCTCCTCGTGATAATGGTAGCAATTCTATAAAAAACGACTTTATCAGAAAAATTTAAGCAGAGAATTGTTGTTTTGTTAGATTATTAGTTTTTGTTTAAAAATCATGGCCAACTAACCATATTGGGTGTCCCACATATTGAATATTGTAAACATAAAAAAAATGTAATCTCTACGAAAATACTGGAAATAAGTATTTCGTTGTTGGTACCATTCTGAAGGTAATTTGTTGATAATATCAAAAAAATCGAAAGAAAAGCATTTGAGTATCGATAAATGTGCCACGACATATTTAACACCCTGTATATATTTTTACCTTACACCACCTTGAAACATCTAAAATGTTAGTCGCCAAATTTTTAACAGCAGAATAACGCACGACACTACCACCGTGTTTAGGGTAAAATCTCAGAAGTCTTAACTGTCAAAGTTTCGACAAAATTTGCAATATAGCCTAAACTGATAGTCGGAAGTGCACAATAACCATTTATCTTTGCTAAGATGATTTCGACGATCGAAATAATTCTATTTAAAAAAAAAATGTTGACAGTAGCTCTGCATATTTGTATAGTATTTTAAAACACAAGTGTCACAATAACGTTTATGTAATGCGAGTACAAGTTTGATTAACCAGCCGCGTAGCGGCGAGTGATTCAATGTAGGAGCATTACAAAGTCATCGAGACACAAGTTTTTTACAGTATTTTTTCTAATTTGCACATTAATCGCCCACATTACATTCCGGTAAGCGTCTCACCAGTGCGTTAATATCTCATTACAGCACAGTGTGCGGTAATAACCATTTCAGCACTGCGTCGTCGTTTGTTTTAGCTTTATTGTAACATCCGATTAGAAAAAATAATTTTTTCTAACTGGATGTTGCAATAAAGCTAAACAAAAGACGACGCAGTGCTTATATGAATATTACAGCACACTGTGCTGTAATGAGATATTAACGCACTAGTGGGGAACTCTTGCCGGAACGTAATATAGGCGATTAATGTGCAAAGTAGAAAAAATACTGTAAAAAACGTATGCCACAATGACTTGTAATGCTCGTACTTTGAATCTCTCGCATTAAATAAACGTCATTGTTACACTTGTGTTTTAAAATACTATTACAACATGTGTATTGATATTACTGTCTACATATAGAAAATCTCGCTTTCCTATCTCTAATAGTGTTCGTGCACTAATGGCGCACATGATACTTACTAATTGGTCCTTATGGCATTTACAAAACATAAATATTAACGATAAAAGTTACACGGATGTAGCCTGCATCCTAATCAGGAATAATATTAAGTATATGTGTGTTTCAGAATTTATGACTCGGGACCTGACAGCCGTCATGGTACACCTCGATATTGGGGGAAAAAACCGAGCCATTGTCATTGCCTCCGCATACTTCGCCAACGACGGGACAACACCACCGCCTTCAGAAGTGAGAGAGCTGGTGAGGTATTGCAGCAGGAAGAACCTGCCGCTGATAGTAGGCTGCGACGCGAATGCACACCACGTCATGTGGGGAAGCAGTGACGTCAATGAAAGAGGTAAGTCCCTTTTAGAATTTTTATTAGCTTGTAACCTCCAAATCCTCAATGTGGGCAAAGAACCAACGTTTGTTACAAGGGTAAGGAAGGAAGTACTAGATGTGACATTTAGCAGCTTTAGTCTGAGTAGTATGGTTAAAAACTGGAAGGTTTCAAGTGAACCCTCCCTGTCAGATCACAGGATAATAGAGTTCACTTTAGAGGGACTAGACTCCTCAACCTCCCATAGCAGGAATCCGAGGAAAACAAACTGGGAGCAGTATACAGTTTGCTTAAGAGAAAACCTGAACCAGCTGAGTACAAGCGGGACAACACACCACCTCAAACTGGAACAGGACGTAGAACACTTCAGCGAGGCGATAACAAAGGCTTTTGAAGCCAACTGCCCGCTAACCCCGAGGAAGCCGGCCAAGGATACCCCTTGGTGGAGCGGATATCTAGCAAACATCAGATCTGATGTTCGTCACCTGTTCAACAAGGCAAAGGTTGACGGGGACTGGCGAAGGTATAAAGAAAAGTTGACTTTATACAATAAAGAGATAAGGAAGGCTAAAAGGCAAAACTTTAAGAACTTTTGCGAAAACATCACTTCCACTCCGATTGCAGCAAGGCTTCACAGGGCAATGGCAAAAGGTGGAACAAGACCTGTGATGGCCTTAAGAAAGCTAGATGGTAGCTACACGGAAAGGGAAAGCGAGCGGGCTACCCTGCTCCTTGAAACGCATTTCCCCGATAGCGAGCAGACAGATCCAGAAGACGCAACTGGAAACACCAGGAGGGCCAAACCTGAGGACTGGGAAATTGCCAGACGGATCTGTACAAGACAGCGCATGAAGTGGGCTATAAACACCTTCCAGCCTTTCAAATCGCCAGGAGCAGACGGGATTTTCCCCGTGCTCCTGCAGAAAGGGCAGGAAGAAGTAATACAACACCTTGTAAATATAACAAGGAGTAGTCTGGCGCTGGGACATATACCCCAAAGTTGGAGAAGGGCAAAAGTCACCTTCATACCAAAGATAGGGAAGGAGGATGGGACTAACCCCAAATCCTACAGACCCATTAGCTTGACGTCATTTGTACTGAAAGCAATGGAAAAAGTAATAGACAACTATGTCAGACTGGAGGTGATGGAAAAGGCTCCACTTCACAAGAGTCAGCATGCATACAGGGCAGGTAGATCGACAGAGACTGCCCTGCATGAGCTAACCGGAATCATTCAGAAAACTCTGGATGAAGGAGAAACAGCGATCTGTGCCTTCCTAGACATCTCCGGTGCGTTTGACAATACCTCTCATGAGGCGGTCAGACGAGCGCTGGAAACAAGGGGGGTGAGTAAAACAGTAACAAGATGGATAAGCGAGGTGCTCTCTACGAGGATAACTGAGACAACAATAGGCGAACAGACTATTCAAATCAGACCCACTCGTGGAACACCCCAAGGCGGTGTATGCTCGCCTTTGTTGTGGAGCCTGGTAGTAGACGAACTGCTGCACAGGCTAACAACCTCCGGCGTACAATGTATAGGATACGCTGACGACATTGTTATAATAGCAAGAGGCAAGTTTGAGGGAACTCTTTGTGACCTAATACAAACAAGCCTTAGAATTACTAGTGAATGGTGTCGATCAGTGGGGCTGAGTATCAACTCGGCGAAAACCACAATTGTACCTTTCACGAGGAAGAGGAAAACCTCGAACATGAAAGACATCCATTTGGATGCAACAGTAATTGAATGTAAAACAGAAGTCAAATATCTAGGAGTAACCCTAGACCAAAAACTTCTGTGGAACAAGCATATTGAATTAATACTGAATAAGGCAACAAGAGCCTTAATGATTTGCCGGAACCTAGCAGGCAAAACATGGGGTTGCAACCCAAAAATACTGCGATGGCTGTACATCGGCATAGTAAGACCTATGGTAACGTACGGGGCGATAACCTGGTTCCAGAAGCTCACACAGGTCACAACAAGGAATGCCCTTGACAAGTTGCAACGGTTGGCATGCGTATGCATAACCGGAGCTATGAGAACATGCCCAACCGCGGCCATGGAGGTCATCCTCGACCTCACACCCCTACACTTAGTAGTGGAGGGGGCGGCCCATGCGGCAATGTACAGACTAGTCAGAACGGGGACTGGAGGATACGAGACCCCGTGCCAGAGGGCTTGGTCACCTCGAGCGGGATTCTCCCCACTTCTAAGTTTACCGAGTGACGAGATGGTTAGGAAATTCAGCTTCGAAAAGTTTTTCGTTACGAAGCTGAGCAATAAGAGAGATTGGAAAGGAGAATCCTCCGCCTACTCCCTAAAGGCAAATGCCATTAAATGGTATGTAGACGGTTCCAAAATTGATAAAGGAACAGGTGCAGGGGTATTCGGGCCAGGAACCAAATACTCAGAGCCAATGGGAATATACCCCAGTGTCTTCCAAGCGGAAGTAACTGCGATTGGAAGATGTGCTCAATTGAACCTTGATAGGAACTATCGGAAGCAGAACATTGTGATTTTCTCCGATAGCCAAGCAGCCATAATGGCACTGAGCTCTAACACCATCAGTTCGAAATTAGTCTGGGAATGTCTTGGCAGACTAAACGATCTAGGCAAAGAAAACAAAGTTGCGCTATGCTGGGTACCAGGACACACTGGAATCAGCGGCAACGAGGTAGCTAATCTACTAGCGAGAAGGGCCGCCACAACTTCGTTTGTGGGACCAGAACCGTTCTGCGGCATAGGGATGAGCACCTACAAAAAAGAACTCAAAGACAGGGAGGAGACGCTCAGAGCTTCCCTCTGGGAAAATCTCCCTGGTCTGAGACACTCCAAGATATTCCTTGGAAATTACAGTAAGGAAAGAGCAAAGACCCTGCTAGAACTAAGCAGAAACAGACTACGCACCCTTGCAGGTTTTCTGACAGGGCATTGTCATCTGGGGGAACACATGACAAGGATAGGTCTGAAACAGAATAGTGATTGCAGGTTTTGTGGAGCGGAAGGTGAAAGTCCGGAACACCTAATATCCGACTGCACTGCCATCACAGAAACTCGTACCAACTATTTTGGCAAGGACGTCATAGACGAGGGAGAAATACCCTCCTTGAAACCATCACAGCTACTGCAATTTATTAAAGTTCTTGGACTGGATGGGGAGCTGTAAGTGCGGGCAAACCCTAGCAGCTTACAGCTGATGTAGGGGGGCACAATAGATCGATAGGTCGCGGTGTAATGTTACCCTAATTAGATCTAATCTAATCTAATCTACACGGATGTACATTATGTTTGCTACGTGGTAGGAAGTTGACTCTAAAAAGCGATAATGTATTGCTATAATTCCAGATTACATCATTAAATAAAGCTATTATTATGAAAGCTACTTTTTATTGCCTAGAAGCATATCAATTAGAAATTACCGAATGAGTTTTGTTGCTTAGTATAATTTTCGCATCAGCAGCATTAATATTTAAACAGAAACAACATTTTGCTGTATTATGTTTATAGACATTAGACTATGTTTACCCTTTGTTTCTATACAGATTCTACGGCTTGTTTTAATGGACCTGCTCCAACATCCATTACGTTTGAATTGTTTGATTTTATTAAGTATAGATTATTGTAAATTGTTTAGATGAACTATTAACACTATAAAGACATAATTTTCACGGTAGCAGAATAAAAAGAATCGCAAAGATTTAATTTATATTTTTTCTTAGGATCTTAATATCCATTCACGTGTATTAGAATGGTACGGTCTTTAGGGAACTGATGCAAGTAATTGTTAGTTGTATGAATACTTAGTTCGCATTGGTAAAAAATCCGCTGTAATTCATTGTCGTGCAACATTTCTATGAAAAGTTTTAAGATTTCTATTATATACATCTACCCCTTTAAAATCCTATTAAAAACATTGGTTATACAGTTATTCTTCTGCTGATTGCTGATTCCGTATTCCAGTCATTGGCGAATACAATGGAGCTTCAATGTATAAAATTAAGCCATTTGATTAAAGCTTTATTTGACTTTCATTTGGCATAAGGAAAATACAATGATACCGTATGAACGGCTCTATAACAACCCGCTGAGAAAAGTTACATAAAACAATTTAGTATCGGCAATAAGTTTTGAAATAAAACGAATTTCCGCATTCCGCCTAAAGTGGAAGAAGGAATCAACAACAGAAGTTCCTACGCTATTCTATTCTTTTAATGCGAAAAGTTGGCAGCGGATTTCAAGTTTGCATAAAACTTGTAGGCCTCCGATGCAGGTCTTTCTGCAATGCGCCTTTTAAAGTGGCTATTTTACAAGCTTTATTTTTACATTGCAGTATAAAGTTCTCCGCAGGATATTTCCCTGTCCAACCACTTCTAGTTTCCGCCCTACTCTTTTCCCCTTTTTGTTTTATAGCGGTGCTAATTTTGTAAATTTGTTTATTTAAAGCAACAAGCAATAAAGAAACGGTGTGCACACTTTGCCGTCAATTCTAACAGGTCTCTCTCGACCTGTTGTTGGTAGATAGAAATATCGTGGTGTGCGACGGATTCCCGAGAATTGTTTGGTCATCGGCACTGCGGACAGAGTGGCGCTCAAAAGGGATCCAATAAATTCCAGCTAAATCGCCGCCGTTATGTAAACTACTTCAAAAACCATTATCACCGATAGCGATGCCATTCCCGCTAATATAACCATTTCGCTCGTTAAACTAATGCAAAAAGGTGAGGCTAATCTGTACTTTGGATTCTGGTCGAAGGCTATTAGAATAATCAGAGAGTGTAGAGAATTTCTGATTGTACATTTCTGTAACACTAAATTAATTTAGCTTAACAAATCACTCAGAACCTTATTGAGGTAATGCTATGGCTATCTTGTAAAATCAATCAAAATATATAGATTTCAGAAAACTTACCTTACAGTTTAATCATTATTTATTTTAGTATCTATGTAAGTCTAACAGTGGAAATCAGAAAGTACTCAGAGCTCATATGTAGCAAAAATAGAAGAGCAAAATTAAGGAGTTGGCAATTAAATAATAACTCGTCAAAGAAGAAGAAACAGGAGAAAATCCATGTATCGCTACCTACAATGCTACCAAATAATATTTGTTAGTTACAACCTATTCACAGCCTCGCTCGGCTCTCCAACAGGAAAAAATTAAACAAGAGAAGTAACTTTAAATGTTAAAGGTAACAAATTCTACTTGACATCCAATTTTGCATCAGACGCCTAAAATCTACCTGTGCCTACCATTGTTCAAGATGCCAACCAGTCACAGGAAAAACAACGTCTATATACAGGGAGGAAGGCGCCACCCACTTGAAAATCAAACCTAGTCTAGGGAAGATCGCCTAAACAGGAGAGTTGGGGAACTACACGTAAAATATGCTCTTAACACCAAGAAGAATTTCCAAAACTGGATAATTTAAAATACCACGTAATTTTTTTTAATTTTTCGTTTCTGTTCACATGAAATAATAATCTGCACTACACTAGAAGAAAAAAATTTTTTGTCTTGTCTTTCCGATTTCATTTACTGAGAGGAACAGCCAGTATAATTAAAAATAATATTTTTTGTCTAAATTCAACTCAATAACAAAGGTAGAAGATAAACAAAATACACTCCTCAAAAAAATTATGTGGAATTAACCAATTTTTTTGAATTTTTTTATTGCTTTAAATTGTATGTTATATAATTAAGTATTACACAAACATATTAAAAATAGAACAAACTGCAAAGGAAAAACCAAAAGCCCCAACTTGTATACTACGATAAACATAACAAATGAAAACCTAACAACAATGTAAAGAATTTAATTAACGAAAACTTGATTTAATAATCAGTATTTTCCCGGGCTCGTGGTACGGCTGTTATCCGCCTGGACAAAGACTCAATAAGACCTCTGATATAGTCTGGATCCACCTGGTTCCATTCTTCGGTAACTTTTGCTTCTAGCTCTTCTAGCCTTCTTGGTGGTTCTCTATTTTGTAGTGCCCACCCAATATGGTGGCTTCCAGCTGGCAACTGCAGAACACGTATGTCAATCTCAGTTAGGTAATTTTGTGTAATGTTTGCGATGTTAGGGCGAGCGTTATCATGCGTTAAACGGAAATTCGGGTATATGTAAGGTGTCAATGGAACTACCTGCTCTAAGATAAACCTAATGTACCTATCTGTAGTCATAGAGTCCTTACGAACAACCACCAACTCCGTCCTAGCCACGGAAGATACACTTCCCCATGGAAGCCACCTCCGAATTTGTTGTGTTCCTGCAATTCACCATCTCCTCTATATACTGGCAGGCGCCTATCTGATGAGAACATGCAATACCTAGACTAGTCTATAAACTGAATGTTAACCCAATCTTCAGCTAGTTTTTAAGCTGTCTGGCAGTGCAATGCCTTATGTTAGTAAGAAGCGATCGTCTATGGCTGTAGTTGACCGCTTCTTACCTTGTCCTCAGTCTCCTGTTATGTCCCCAAGTTTCTTATACCTACGCACCAGTTTTGAAAGTGTCGATTGTTGGATACCTAATACCCTAAGTATCTTTCAGTGGCACTGCGTAGTCTACCGATCAGGGCATGCATTTTTGCAATTTGATTAAAATTGAACAAATACATTTTTTAATTCTTAATAGTACATAAAATATATTCAAATAAAATTCTATTTGAAAATAAAACTCATTCTTCGACTCTTGAAACCTGTCTAGCATTTCTCATCATTTTTTTTTCTCTTATGCGTAGATTATGGATTTGAATGGATTTGAATGGATTTCAATCTATGCATGCAAGGCGTTAGATTCACCATATAATATACCTATAATATTAAACCAATGGATATAATCTAAGGTATATTTACAATATTGAAAAAGAATTAGTTTTAGTTATTTATAATAAATATTCTATTAGTTTTAATTTAGTTTTATAAGAAGTCTAATTCTTATTTTTAGTAATTATAGACGATATACCGATGAATATATAAAATAAAATTCTGAAGAAATTCTTCCAAAGAATATATTCATTTTACTCGTACTCGTTATGGGTACTATATCAACATATTTCTAATGTAAGGGCCGGCGGATAGTTAATATAAATTATTTTATGATGTTGACAAAAGTTATATAAAGTTAACATGTTATTTTATTTTATTTTAAGTTAGAGGTAGGCGTAATACATTTTGCTATATGTAGGCATAATTATTAAAATCATTATGTGTTTATTTCCGTTTAAAACTAGAGAGCATATTATCCCAAAATAAGCATGGGATATCAAAACTGTTCTCGTACTCATCAATTTTGCATGTTGCATGCAAAATGATGGCATCAGGCAGTTCGGATTCGTATGTGAAAGTAGCGCGAGCAATGGCTACTGTCCTCTTCCTTCTTATGCCATAGATCATATAAATTAATGCGTTTGATTTTGTGCATGCGAAGCGTTAGATTGATTGACAAAAATGAACTTTTAATTTGTCACATGAACTTTTTTGGTCTTTTTTATTTTGACTTCCTAAGGTGGAAAACAGAGGTAGAAAAAATTTGACACCCATAGATATATATAGATATAGATATATTTATCCAAAAAATACAAAAGTATAGTGGACAAGTCAGACATACATACATACATATTATGGCGATTAATATAGATAAATAAATATAAATATATAAAATACACAAACAAACATTGAACATTATTGTACCCCTGGAATAACCAAATACTCGTCAAGCGAGTAAACGCAATTTTCAAGCAAAAGATCCCGCAGAGCAGATTTAAACTTCTTTAAGGTCTGTAGTCCCTTAATAGCATCGGGCAACAAGTTGAAAAGGCGAAGTCCAACCGAGATCGGAGATCGTTTGGTTATTTCAAATCGATTTAGAGGCAGTCTGAAATTTGCTCTACTTCTCGTGTTGTACGAATGAACATCCGAATTTAACCGAAATTTACTACTATTTTTGTAAACATACACTAGGGTCTCCAAAATGTATGCACTAGGCACAGGCAATATACCAAACTTCCTGAACCATGGTCTGCAGGTTTGATTGCTGCTTACGCCTGCGATGCAACGAATTATTCGTTTTTGGGCAAGAAAAACATCGTGCGCATGCGGCGAAGAGCCCCAAAAGACGATACCGTAGGACATTCTGGTGAAAACCTGACCGTAATAAAATGTCACCAAAGAATTGTAGTTCAATACTGTCCTAAGATTTCGGATCTGATAGCACGACGCATTTAAACTATGTATTAATTGGCGGCAATGATCATACCAACTAAGTGTTTCATCCAAAAGCACCCCAAGCAGGTTAGCGGAAGTTTCGCGTTTTAATAGGTTGCCATTTAAGTTAATATTTACATCAAAATTCGTCCTCGACTGGGAAGTGTGAAAGAAGGTAAAAAAAGTTTTTGAAACGTTAATGTGAAGTTTATTGCGATTAAACCATTCGCACAATTCGCCCAGGAGAACATTTGCGCGATCGCGAATCTGTGCAGGATCGGTTCCAGAAACCACAGCACTTGTGTCGTCGGCATATAAAAACAAAGAAAAGTCAATGAAGTCTACTATGTCGTTAATAAAAAGTAAAAACAGTATTGGGCCCAGAACCGAACCCTGAGGTACTCCCAAACACGTCGGTAAAACAGATGAATAAAAGGACTTATTGACACTTCCCGATCTAAACGAAACCTTAACATACTGCGTGCGGTCAGACAGAAATGATCGAAACCAATCGGCAACAACCCCCCTCACGCCATAACTCTCGAGCTTTCCCACCAATATCCCATGGTCAACGCAATCAAAAGCTCGTGTTAAGTCACAGAACACTCCCGCTGGACACTCACCAGCGTCTAAACAATTAATAACTTCGTTCAGAAAGGAATGAACCGCAGTAATGGTTGAGTGCGCACGCCTAAAGCCATGTTGACTATCGGACACTATATTATTACAACTTAAATGACTTAACAACCTGTCAAGCATGGCATATTCAAATATTTTTGAAAAACTCGAACTTAGAGCAATTGGGCGATAATTTGCGATATCGTGTCTACAATTCTTTTTATGGATTGGATTGATAACCGATGTTTTCAAGATCGTATAGTTTTGTTTTTGACAGGAATTTTATATTTCATGAAAAATACTGATACTTTACATACAATTATACTTGATAATATGTTTTTTAAAACTAAAAGCTATGATTTTTTGGAGTATTTGACCTGAGGCTGGTCTCTAGCAAGTGTCCAACAATAATCTGCCAACATTCGAGGACTCCATTTGCCCTGGTATCGTTTTTCCATGCTGGAAATATCCTGATGAAACCTTTCGCCGTGTTCGTCGCTAACGGCTTCTAGGTTCCCGGGAAAGAAGTCGAGGTGGGAGTGTATTTTGAGTGACTTATTACAACCCAATGCTTGATACGTCGAAAGTAGTTCTCCTATCAGATCTTTGTAGTTACTTGCTTTGTGTTTGCCCAAAAAATTTTATGCAACATTTTTAAAACTTTTCCAAGTAGATTTCTCTAACAAACTTAACTTTTCTTCGAATATGTTATCCTTTAACAATTCCTTGATCTGAGATCCGACGAAAATTCCTTCCTTTATTTTTACGTCACTGGCTTTAGGAAACTTTTCTCTCAAGTACGTAAAACCTGGGCCGTTGCGATCCATGGCTTTGACAAAATTTTTTATCAAACCTAGTTTAATATGTAGTGGTGGTAAAAGTACTCTGGTGGGCTCGACAAGAGGGGGGTGTAAAACATTTTTTTCCCCAGGAGTGAGGCCCTCGCGCTTTGGCCAGTCTGGTAGTGATTTTTTTCTATCTCTACTGTCCCACTCACATAAAAAGCAACAATACTTTGTAAAACCTAGCTGCAATCCGAGAAGTAAAGCAATGACTTTTAAGTCCCCACATAGTTTAAATGAAAATTTATTATAGTGGATTTTTTCTAGAACCAACTTCATGTTTTCGTAATTTTCTTTCATACCGAAAGCATGTGCTACTGGAACAGAGGAAAATCTATTTCCATTATGCAAGAGTACAGCTTTCAAACACTGCTTTACCAGTTCAGTTAAATTTCGTCGCTGACTTTTGAAAGTTAGTTCACCACATACGTAGCAAAAAGAATTATGATGATTGATGCACTTCCTTTGCATGGTGAGAAAATAACAACGTTTTGCTTTTGTATTCTAAACTCAAAATATTACACTTTTTTAAATGAAAACTTGATGCAATTAAACCGTACGTACAGTAGTATTAACATCACGAAGATGGCAACAATTATTGGGTGTCAACAGCCTGTCGAGACAGAGGGAGAAATAAAAGACTCTATTTCCAGTCGCTAAGCTTTCGCCATTTAATTAAGGCTTCTTCAGAGTAACATCTACAAATCAAGGAAACAGTGGTGCTACTAACAACATCATCTGATATGTAACTAAATCTAAAAATTTACAGATTGAGTCTGATAGCTACATTGTTGGAAAAAATTCTGCAGTTGTACCGTCACAGCGTACAATTAGCATGCCTTCCTCCTTTTCTTAATGAATATTAAAAGTAACTAAGTTATGAAATTAAAAGACACTTATCTAAGTATCAATGTAATATTTTTTCAAAAAAATAAATTGTAATTAAACCACAACTCAACCTCAGTAGTATTAACGGAAAATAAGGTAAAATCATAAGTGGGTGTCACCACAAATCTGTGCGTGACAGAAACTAATTAGTTTGTGTTTTGCAATGAGGGTAGTATATAGTAAAGTAATAATTAGCATACAGAATCCGTGTGGCAAAAACCTTGTTGATCAGTGTTACGAATTAGTCCTTTTTAGAGAATATTCTCTTCATTTGAAAAATAATAGAATATTAAAATGAAGAGCTTTTTTATAAAACTCAATTACTTAATTTAGTTTTAGTTAATTTTTATTTAGGTAAGGACTATTAGCCACTTTAGTAAAGACTATTAGCCACCACTGCTTGCGTTGCATTCATGCAGTATTCGCCACTGGTAGCATTGACTGCTAGCATTATTAATTAACAAAATGACTTGAACAATTTCTTCGTGCCTTTGTGCATTGAGCATTAAGTGACCGTCGTCCATCTTTACTAAAGCTAGCAAATCAGGAAACATATGATAAGTATTAAAAGAAGAAAACTGTAGTTTTAAACTTCCTGTAAAGCACTTTAAACTCACTAAATTAGAAAAAAAAAGCTGTGGATTTGTAAACAGTGCGTACTAGTGCTGCAGATATCCGACAAAATTGAGATCCGGATATCCGGATCCAAAACTATCTGGATATCCGAATCCTTGGATCCGGATCCGCTATCCGAAACCTCGGATCCGGACCCGCTATCCGATACCTCAGATCCGGATCCGCTATCCGAAGCCTCAGATCCGGATCCGCTATCCGATACCTCAGATCCGGATCCGCTATCCGATACCTCAGATCCGGATCCGCTATCTGAAGCCACAGATCCGGATCCGCTATGCGAAACCTCGGATCCGGATCCGCTTCTTGAATTCGGATATACTATTCGGTGCTGGGATCTAGATCCGATAACTATACATAAAACATACAAATTATTATCGAACAACAGAATGGTAATTACTAATTACTTTAATGGTAATTAATTTAATGGTAATTACTATTACCATTCAGTTGTTCGATAATAATTTGTACGGTTACTTTAATGGTAATTAATTTAATGGTAATTACTAATTACCATTCAGTTGTTCGATAATAATTTTTACGTTTTATGTTAGTTATCGGATCTAGATCTCAGCACCGAATAGTATACCCGAATTCAAGAAGCGGATCCGGATCCGAGATTACGGATAGCGGATCCGGATCTGAGGCTTCGGATAGCGGATCCGGATCTAAGGTATCGGATAGCGGATCCGGATCCGAGGTTTCGGATAGCGGATCCGGATAGCACTCAGATCCGGATATCCGGATAGTAAATTATCCGGATCCAAAATTATCCGGATCCGGATAACAGCTCTAGTGCGTACCAATGTCATAAAATCGACACAGACACTATTGCAAGGATTTACTTTACATAGACAAGGGGCTTCCATACTTTTTTGCGGAGTGTATATTATGTGCCAATGTTTAGGGGCATTCAGTGCATCAACAGGTTGTTAATTTCAATCGCAAATCTTCACAATCGCAATTGAGTAAAAGGAAAGTGATCGGATTTGCTAATGTAGGTACAGTGGTGGTCTTAATTAATGTCTCCCACTATCACGGAAAGAATGTCAAAACTACGGTCCGTGTGATGTCGTAGACAGTTCAGCTTCTATTGGTTTTCGCAGGTACACATCTTATTCAGAGAGCATATATAAAAGCTTATTGTGATTTACAAACACAACCGGTCAAAATGATTTGTTCACCCAAAAGAAACTGTATCTAATGTTGTATTTAACCGCGACTGCACATCTGTCAGTCATCAAATTCTTTATGGGTACTAAATTATATAACGTAGCTTTATGTATTACACTACACATATATATCAAAATGAATTATAATATTACATTAATAATGGACAGCGATATTTCTATCACGGCTATTTCTAATAAATGTGCATATCAATTGATATTTGACTGTTTAGGGTAAAAGTGTTATTCATTCATTTTCCGGGTATAATATAATGTTAAAATATTTATAACCTTCGCAAATTACTCGATTCATTATGGAATTTATTCATGAAGCAATATAAATGAAAAACTATACCATACATATTTTAGATCGGGCGAGCATATTTAAATTTTCTACTTTATTGCTTCTGATGTAAACCTAATAAAGAGCACTTGTAGCTCGTCATTATTACTACAATATTTTCTACTTCCAAAATTGAAGGGTGTATTGAAACCTTCAGCTACAATTAAATAAAATCGTATTTTATATTAAATATGAAGGTTCCTGCTTTATAATATTGGTTCCATTTATATACCTTATTAATAAATTAATATAGTTGTTCAATAGTTGTAGGTGTGATATATAGTATAGCATATAGGTAATTATTTATATTGCCTATTGTTTTTAGCACTTCTACACCATCCTTAAAATTTACTACTCATATTACGGGTAAAGCTAGTGAACACACAAAACCTCATAATTATTAATTGAATCGTTAAACATTTCACAAAATTGTTTTGGGTTATAATGCCATATAATCTAATTAACATATAAATTTGGAAAACGTTTTACAACAGCATCACACTCCCCTAAAATTAACGAAAATATTAACCGCCTCAATTATGTAGGTGCTTTTAGGTTGTCTATTAAACAAGCGTGTTACAGTAAGAGCATCTATAACATCGGTAGTATCTTATTATCTCTATCACATAAATGCCACTTTCTATTTTGCAACTCAATACATTGGCAAGCACAATCTATTGGAATTCTTATCATGTAAAAACTTCACATTAGTTGCTTTTCTAAAACATGAATCGACGATGCAAATGCTTTTATTGATGCACTATTTGTATAATGAATTGCAATTACTTGCCTTTTAGGAAAGAGAAAAGAGAGTTAAGGTAATTGAAAATAAATAGTCGCTGGGTCCTTTGTTACAATCGACTTCATTTTGTCCTGGAAAAAAGAAATCATTACCTCATTTCAATTACAGTTTGCACAGGGGAATTCGGAACGAAGCGAAAACCAGAATTAAATAGGACCCCCGGTTTGTAATACGGTACGTAATTTAGTTGCATCAGTTATTTGATTTGAAGGTTCCAACCAGCTTTATCGTGCTACGTACCTATATCCCGATATATGTAATCTTATAAAAGACACCATTATACAATTCAATTATAATATTAGTTATATAATAATTAATGTAGATTAGAAGTTCTTATATTATTACCTTTATATTTAAAAATGGTGGCTGCGCCAGTTTCATAACAATTATTCTTTTTTGTTTAACATAAACGCAACTACGCAACGTTTTTATTACTTCTGATGATTATATTTATTACAATATACTTGACTTTGTCAATATCTTTTACTTTTACTTAAATTAATACTATTATATTTAACAAAAAAGAGCCAACGCAAAATTTGCTTTGCATTTTCAGTTGTATTGAAAACTACTACTCAAAATAGAATTTATAAATACGTGCATATCAGAAAGTAGATAATATTTCAGTTTATAATTTTATATATGAACAGGTTTTTAATTCTTCAAAACAAAATGAATACGATAAGGGCATAAAATTAGGGTATCCCTATGTATAGCAACAGTCATGTTTTTTTCTTTTTTAATGTATTAAATGTAGTTTGTTGCTGTCTGTGTGTTGAAAGTTATTAACAGCATATGCCAAGCGTTCGATAATAACAAAATTTCCTCTCTACTTCATGCAGACATACTTTTATCTAAACTTGAATATTATGATATTAGAGATGTTTTTGAGTTGTTGCGCTCCATTGGAGGACTACGGCGTTGGAGCGGGAATTTACTCTAAGAAGCCTAAAAAGGCTGTTTCGGTAAGCTTCAGCAAAGACACGACTGTGTTCCAAGCTGAGGTTGCTGCAATTCACCACTGTGTCCGAGAGATAGAAAGATGTACCGAACCGGGTAAAAGCGTCGCTATCTTCTCTGACAGTCAGTCCACACTTAACCTTCCGGAACACGCGTAACAAACTGGAACATTAGTACACGCGGCGGACTGCGGACTAGGAGTCCGCGCGGGTGTTCCGGAAGGTTAAAGCGATTAGCTCCTCAAGCGTGGACTCTAAGCTGATTTGGGACTGTGTAAGCGCCCTAAATGAGGTGGGCACCCAAAGGAAAGTAACCCTAGCCTGGGTCCCAAGCCACTCGGGCGTGAGAGGAAATGAGGCGGCGGACGAGCTGGCCAGGCGAGGTTCGTCAAGGCCATTCGTTGGAGACGACCCCTCTTTCGGCACTACCAAATCGCAAATTAAAAAATCGATCAATGAATGGATATACAATCAGTCCAGAGAGTGGTGACAAAAATCACCGAGACAATGGCAGGCAAAAGAGTTCCTAAAGGAGCAGAGGCCTGAACTCACGAGAGATCTACTGAATAAAGACAGGGAGACTGCCAAAATGATTGTAGGTCTACTGACTGGTCACTGTAGACTGAATAGACATATGTACAACATAGGCCTGGCAGATGATGTAACCTGCAGATACTGCCAAGAGGAGGAAGAAACACCAGTTCATGTGCTGTGCCAATGTGAAGGCCTGGCGAGGACAAGGTTTCTAGTAATGGGGAGGAGAACCCCACAGCTAGTAGCTACATAAAGAAGCCGCTCTCAAAGATGATAGGCCTAATTAAGAGGGCAAAATTAGAGAGCGTCCTCTAGGAAAAAGGGGATCACAATAGATCTGAAAAGGTCGCGGTGAAATAGGTCGATAGGCCACCCCAATCCTAATCTAATCTAATCTAATGTAAAACTGGATCTTTTTATGATTTTTGAATAATAGCAATTGAAACAGGAATAAAAATACCAGTAATGTATTTTTTTTAAACTAAATTAAAGAAAATTCTTTTCGGTAGGTTTATTTTCTAATCGGCTTTTACCCATCTTCGCAATTATGTTAACTTGTTGAGTAGCTGTAGAAAGCATTCTTTCCATACAAAAGCGACCGTAAAAGCAGAATAACATCGTTACAGCTTCAATTACTCCCGAGGAAAATTAACACTTTTTCTTGTTTTTTCCCCGACCACTCATAAATTACGGTATATTTTTTACGTTGTTATATAGCACCACCGGCTGCCAACGAAATCGGTTCACGCACCGCTCCATACTACTCCCAACAAGTGTTACGGTAGGTTCTCGACGGTCCCTCTTTTTTTTTATTTTAATTTACTTTTTTTGCACGCGCGCATACGTTCGCACCTAGAACATGATTGATGACAAACATCCATTACATTAATGCACTAGTCGGCGGGCGATTTTAATCAAAGTGTTAACCGCTCGCGCTCGGTCTATTTATCGTCATACGGATCGTCGATATTAAAAAATGTAATAGTGCAAAAACACGATTTAAAATCGAAGAGAAGAGACAGACAGAGCGAGCTTTCGTGTTGCTAAGGTGTTAACTGACATCTGTAATCTTTAACGAACGAAAAGAAAAATTAAACAAACGCAGACGGTGCAGATAAACCAAAAGTTTATCCACCTGGACAAGTAGGCGAAGAATTTATCTTTCCGCCGGGGTACAGCGCCACCTATCTCGCTCGTTATTCATCAACATCATTTTTGCTATTATACATGGCCGTCCCGTTATACTTTAGATATACCGCCGCCAGCGGTGTTCATTCATTCAGTCGACATTGAAAAAAAATCTCTATTCTTGTGAAACGTCAGTGCAGCTAATGGTTGTAAATCGCAACTGGGGAATTGGAAAAAAATTTATGGTTACAGTTTGTTATGGTTTAAGCGGATTGGAACTTTTTTTTCTCAAGATGATTTTGTATCGAAAATTTTATTTTTATATTTTTTTATATAAAGGGGAAGATAAAGCCTAAGTAAGTGATGCTTGTCAGGCGCCCCCGCAGATACAAATCTCCCTCCTAATCATCATAACCCGAAAAAAAAACCGGTTATCCCAATTGACCAGAATGAGATTTGCACCCGCGACTCCATACATAATAAACCGTCCCAATGGAACTAAATAGATTTATTGCATAACGTTTCGACCATGTAATTATATACCGGGTGGTCCATTTATCGTGGCCCTGTCAAAATTTTGAAGCAGTTAATTTTGTGAAAAAAGATTTCAAATAGAAGTTTTAATACAAGAAGACACCTACCTAATGATTACGCAGTCATAGCCCTAGGAGAGCGCGTGAAGGTCATACGAAGGTCAAGTTGATTTTTTTTTTATGGAACATGATATTTTTTTAACTGATTCTGAAACGTTCCAAAACTTATACGGCCTAAGGTTAGTGTTAGGAGATATTCCAGAAAAACTTAAATAAGATAAATTTCAGCAATAACTGTCAAAGATAAATGTACCTGGTAGGTCAGCCTGCAATTATCAGATCTGACAATTTATTTGTTCTTTCACTAAGTTAACAACAATTTCACATTTTTTACGTTACGAACTCATTGTTTGAGTGTTCATATAACGACTTCATAGTTCATTCAATACTTTTGCCACTCGTTGAAGAGTTCCTTTATAGCAGTGTTACTGCAGAATAACTGACATTAGTTTTGCGTGGAATCGTTTGTTAGCTCTTATTCAAACTTTACAAGAATACAGAAATAATAATCGTCGTTTTAATATATATTGCTACGAAACTTGTAGATATTTTTATAATTTATTAAATTGATTTTAAATTAATTCAACACTGTTTTATTAACATTTCATACATGCAGCGTCCTCTGTTAAAGTTAAATTTACTCCACAGATAAGCTATGCCTCAATAAGTAGATGCCTCTGTAGCACACAAGCGAATGAAATCTACCCCTCTACCTCTTTTTGATACTATATTATCCTTAGTAAATCTTGGGACGTGGGAGGATGTACTTCTCCAAACAAAGAAGTATATTATTAGCTTAAATTGACTTGTTATAATCTTTGTTTCTTTACTAAAAGCTGTATTACTTATTCATTCGTGATGTTCTTCTATTATAGTGAAAAATAAAACATTTTTGTATAAATAACTTTGTTTATTTCGAGTTAATAAAAAGTGATGAACAATTAAAACGAATATTCTCTCTCTCACGGTAAGTAAGTAAGTTCAAATACTATTTAAGTTGTACAAAAATAAGATTCCTTGAACCTTAATCCAAACTAAACTCAATATATCTTGTTTAAATATCAAGATTGAATTCAAATCTCCCGCTAAACTCCCGTCATAAAATCAAGCATTGGCAATAACCTTTTACAGCAACAAACGTTTGGTTACATACAAGAGATCCCTATAAATAACTGCCATCAAAACACTCTAACCTCAGAATTCTATTTACGCTCTGAACGCCGGTTATAAGTTCAAAAGATGAATAATCGCTTACTTGAAGTACGATAAACTGCTTTCTTATATTCCAAATACTGATTCCAGTTCTGCAACAATCTTTTCAGCTCCAAATCAGCAATCTACGATGTCTCAGCTACTAAGCTTGAATCGAAGCCCCTTTTATTGGCCCCAGGAATAGAAAATACGTCACCCAAATCTTCGAAATTACTAGATTTCCATCATCTTTGCACAACATACACAACACTTCATTCTTGGCAAGTAAATCTTAAGTTAAAAGACTCTTATGTGATTTAAATTTTGAAATTTCTAGATGTTTTCGAAAATACAACCAACTCAGGAAAATATCGAAAAAGAAGTCCCCACTATTGTTTTAAACAACTTTTATATCTCCAAGGCAAAACAGACCCCAGAAGAATATCGTTTCCAACGATACGAAACCTTAAATCAACCCACGTTCGAACGATCAGCGAAGGAACTTTATACCTAAAAATCCATGGAAACGTGCCCTTTTTAATTAGATACGATATAGTGAGTGTTTAGTTTAGATTTTTACAATAAATTTACAAAAGAGATAAATACATAAACCAAAATACATTTTATATAGGTACATAATTTAATACTTTGCGTATGTTGCTGTAAGTTGTAGAGGTTAGGTTGCATGAAATCATAGCAATATATATATAATTACTTATATTTTGACAAAGAATCCAGTCAAAAAATACATAGATTGTCCTATCAATCGGAAATACAAGAACATAACAAATTTTTAACGAAATTTTAGATACGTTAATCGTTCAGGCAGAAGTTAGATTTCAAGATATACACAAGTTACCTTTCATTCATTTATTAACTTATGACAAATTCTTAATTTATTCAAAAAACTTTCCGTAAAATTTCTTAGAAAACACTTTACAACAATAGTTTTGATTTGACGAAATTCATGATCCTCAAATGTTCGGAGAATGTTAAACGTCAACTGAGATGTTAAATTTTATTAATAAAAACGATTTATATCAATGTATGCCGGAACTGAGTAAACTTATATATAAGCATTGACTAAAAAATGAATTGAAAACTACAGCCGCAACACTATGTATCAGAATCGATCAAACAGTTTATCCTTAAAATCAATTTTTTACTACATTAACGCAAAATGATGTATTTACGAGCGGGTAAGAGCAATACAGTTTTCCGTGTTTCAAAAAAATATTAAAATATTTATTTTAGTTTTAAAAAACAGATCTATTTAGTTGTTATTATCATTTATCAACAACTTATTTTTTATTTACCTACCGTAGAATTTTATGAGTTACTATTATATTTGTTATTTATTATTAGTTTATTTTTGGTTTATTTTAACTTTTTATTAGCTTTTTACCTATCACCTTACACTATTTATCCATTTTCCTATTCCAGTAAGATTTCACTCTCATCTCTACGTGGTTCTTACGATTTCTTTTTATGTCAATTTTTATTCTACACTTCCAATGATACAGTAATAGATATAAAAATATAATTTATTGACCGAGAAGACTTAGGTTACACCAGCCTCCCCTTGGCAAAAAGTCACGAGCCGCCACTGCTTTATAGTACCAACTGCTTTCATAAGAGTAGATGTAAGCTAAGGCAAGCTTTCGAACACCATTGCGTTATACAATTACATCTACTGACATTATGTATAACCTATAATAAACAGAAAAAGAGTTCGAGCGATCATTAATCGTAAGTAGACGACCAAATAGAGTGAACGCTTATCACAATAGAGGCATTAAGCTCCACGTGTACGACATACGACGGTAGTGGTTACGAGCAAAACCATTCCCGATTTGATAAATGTTCTCAAATGCATTCGCATTTACCACAGCCCGCATAGTTTCAATATATATCCAATCGATTCCAAATTACCTGGCAGGATCACTGTGCGGCCTTGTTGTAAGGTTGAAGTTTGATCTTTTTATTAATCGCTGGATTAATCGCTTTATAATTCAAAAAACCAGATGTTTTTCTTCATATTATTAAATGTTAATCAAAGCAGTTGGTTGCGATAGATTTATATCGTTGAATCACCCTATTCGCAAGGATTCCACGAAACGGTTACGCTGAACTTATCAATTACCAATGGCGTAGAAGAAAACGTAGTATCTGCAAATAAATGTAGCATAACAAGTTTGTGTGTTTTTCAAGCGAAAAAGGTCGTTTAGGCGTAGGCAGGTCTACTTTGCCACGGATATCCCCTTTCCCATATGAAATATTTCCATTCATCGGCAGCGCGTAATCTACATAAGCTGTCCGCTTCTAATACGATTCAGGGTGATATAGAATGAATATTCCGGTAACGCTTCATCGATTCTAATAGATTGTAAACACTCGAACGAGCTTTAGATGAACTGGTGAACGTAAACTTGTCCGCTTTATATCGAAGGAAACCTCTATTGTTCATATCTATGATGTTACATTATACGTTACATACCAAGTAAGTATCTGCCAACTTTCAGTTTGTGTTACTCACAGACTAATAAATAATTTCTGATAACTTCCAAATATGCATAATTTTCCTTCTTCTCTTAATTATACTATTTATAAATTTCTGACTAAATGGTTATAAGCAACACTGACACTAATGGTGAATACTTTCATCACGATCCAATTTTTTCTAGAATTTATCTCATTAACCTTAATCTACTATTGACAAAAGTCGGATAAGTTGACGAAACGAACAAGATGAATTCAATATTACACTCCATTACATAAAGTAAGGCAACAGTTCCCCTTTGTAAGACAGCGCTATAATAGCAAACTAGAAGATTTCTCACTCTCATGCACTGGGCACCTTTGATCTCTTTCAGCCCGAGGCGGAATAAGCATACATAGTAAGCTCATTCAGGAAAAGAACCAACGAAATGCTATTTGCTAATCCTTCAATTGTAATTTTTCTAATTGGATGTTGCAATAAAGCTAAAACAAACGACGACGCAGTGCTGAAATGAATGAGATGTTAACGCACTAGTGAGACTCTTGCCGGAACGTAATATAGGCGATTAATGTGCAAATTAGAAAAGATACCGTAAAAAACGCGTGCCACAATGACTTGTAATGCTCGTACTTGACTGAATCTCTCGCCGCCACGCGGCTCGAGATTCAATTCCTGTACTCGCATTACATAAACGTCATTGTGACACTTGTGTTTTAATAGTATTTTAAAACACAAGTGTCACAATGACGTTTATGTAATGCGAGTACAAGTTTGAATCTCGAGCCGCGTAGCGGCGAGAGATTCAAAGTACGAGCATTACATGTCATTGTGGCACACGTTTTTTACAGTATTTTTTCTAATTTGCACATTAATCGCCTATATTACATTCCGGCAAGAGTCCCCCCCCACCAAGTTAATAATCTCACAGTATGCTGTAATAGCCATATCAACACTGCGTTGTCTTTTGTTTTAGCTTTATTACAACATCCAATTAGAAAAATTCTCATTACACAATCTCTTAATTAATTCATATTCTCCATTGTCCTTATTATTGATGGATATGTATCAAAACTACCAATGAAATTAAAATGTTAAAACAGTAAGGTATCTTAACCCTGATTTCCAATTCAAAATTCATACCAACGTAATATGTATTGCCAACCTGTACTGTTAACTCCCTAGCGTGATTTTTTTTTATTATTTACAACAAAATTAAGATTTGTCGGCTCAAAAACAGTGTGTAACACACGACCAGAAACTCTTTTGCGAGTATTCACGCTTGTGGGACCTCGGCTTCGTCTCGGCCCCACAAACTGTACTCACACTCGCAAAACTATAGTTTCTGGCCTAGTGATTGTATATGTATAGATGTATCTAGTTGCTATTTCAGATATTGATAACAATTGACGATTACTTGTTTACTTAAGGAAATAAATCACGAATTAGGTTTGGTAGTTTAATATGTTTATTAGCTTGGTGACGTTTCGGGATAATTATACATGTATCCCTTCTTCGGGCCTAATGGGATGTTATAATGAGTTAACACAGTTTGTAATTAACTCGGAGGGTGATGAAACTTACATTTGCTTAACGTTGAAATACAAAAGATTGATAATTACTGGTTGCGAAGACTTCTTTTATTTAAAAAATCTTTTCTACCAGTGTAGACCCATGATTTAGTGTAAACAAATCATTTCTTTGTAATAAAATACTAAATCTAACAAAAAGCGAGGTAGAAATAAACTCATTTGTATTTGTTAGATTAGGTACATACCGAGAAAGAAACTCTTCATTTTTATTTCATTTTTGTTTCATTCTGGTTCGTAATTTGCATTGTATGTTCTTATTTCCCAAATTACCTAACGGCAATAGCCCACGCTTCCTACGATTCGAATCTGCTTCGTCGACCGACGCCTTAACCTAATTTGTACAATTTACCCCATTAAACACTTAATCCGGAGGTAGTTGTGTATGAAAGATAAAATTAAGAGTTACCGGCGAAAATTGCCCTTTGCATCGTTACGCTGTTGCGTAGGGACGGTTTCGCGACCTCGCCCAGGCCCATTATAATTTCATTAATCAGCTAATTCTTAATCCGTACCGTTGTGCAATGGCTAGGCCATCGCGTGGAAATGGAATTTATAAAACGTCTGTAAATAATTAAAATTAAGCTTAAAGTCATATCGGGATATCTTCTCTTCACTTTTGCCGTGGACGATTTGCTATAGGTAGATACTATGAGAAGAGTGGATTAAAAATAATGAAAAATGAATAAAATTTAAATGAAATTCTCTTTCTTTAATTTAAATTTATCAATCCATTAAATCCTAGATCCGATTCTATTCGAGACGTAAAGTGCAATAACAAATAATATCACAAAAATAAACTACATACACATAGCGGCACTGACTTATTTTATTGTTATTGTTTGCCATATTAAGAAAAGCGATAAGAAAAATAGGTATCTATCTACGATATTCTTTGGGAAAACAAAAGATCCACCTAAGGCAATAAGAAATGTGATTCCCGTTCTGAAATAATGAAGTTTCGACGAAGACACGACCGGATATTTTCAATAAAGTGACCAACTGAACAAAATGGATGTAATAAAATATAATTTGTGTATCCCACCGGAAAAAGAGAAAGAAAAAATTACGAACCGGTCGGTTGTCCCACAATTTATTCTCAGCTAAACAAATACGAACGTTATTGCCACAATATTAAATAATTTATTTCAGTATGTCTACTTCTTGGAAGTTGTAAGATTAAGTAGTATACCTACGGCATGTGAAATTATGTAGTATTATTACATCCACAGATTTGAATACATATATTCGTTGTACTTTTGTATTTTGTCTACACGCACTTGCGCATTAAGCTGTAATAGATAACAAATTATTATTACTATTATTTTGTTAACTAATATAGGTGGAGTATCTCCACCTCTAAGGTGGATTGTAAGTGGTCGGAAATTTCTTCTTTTAAGAGAATCGTTCTTCTGAAGATCGTACAGGGCTGGAGAAGAAAAAAAGTATCCGAACGATGCGAGTCTCAACGAGCAAGACGGAAGATATTGATGCATACTAATCCAAGGGGGAAATATCGTCCCTCTTGCTCGCATCGGATACCTTTTTCTGCAGCTGCACCTTTTATAAGCCAATTAGAGGTGCGATCGAGCTGGGCCCAGAAATTCCAGATGCGGGCCGGGCCGGGCTTTTTTATAATGAAACGGGCGTCCCGCAAGCCCGCTCGGACATCAAACTCGCTTGGTCAAGTTTCTTCAAGCGGCCAAATTTGCTTGGTAACTGGTTTTTAATATGAATAAACCATTGTATTCTATTGTATGTATCACCATTTACATTGATTAACGTAAAATACATGTATAGGTACAATTCAAATAAAACTATATTTGCTGTTGATGCTGCTGCCATTTATTTCTTAATTACAAATAGTAATTCATTTTTCTGTCTTTGTCGGATAGTTTTATTTTTTTTTTTTTTCAATTACGTTTATTTAACATACATCTATACTATAATACTGGTATGCACTGTTTTTTTATTTTATTATTTAAAAAATGGACAGATTTTAATATACTTTTTTTATACTTAGGAAATTGCATTTATTGTATATTACATTTGCATTTTGTACATGGAGAAGCACTAAAGTCTTTTTATTTCGCTTGTGTGGGGTCGCGTCTGCGTTACTGTGTCATTTTTTGGGGCAGTTCAACTTCGTCTTCGCGGTTATTTATTGTTCAGAAAAAGATTCTGAGGTGTATGGTTGGTGTTGGTCCTCGGGAGTCATGCCGTGAAATTTTTAAACGCCTACGTGTATTAACGCTGACGTCAATCTATATACACGAGATGTTAATGTTTTATAAGAAAAATAATTACAAATTCACAAGAAATTGCGAAATTTATAGCAACATGCAGACAAGGGCTAGAAATGATTTGTCCGTGGCTTCCCATAGCAGTGCATTATATGAAACAGGGCCGTACTACAATGCGGTACAGTTCTTTAATAAGCTTCCTCCTGATATTAAAGCCACTGTGAATCAGAATAGTTTTAAAAAATCACTTTTTGACTATCTCGTAAATAAGGCTTTTTATTGTGTCAATGAATTTTTGTTATCATGACTGTCAAATTTTTGTTGTTTTATTTATAGAATAGACTAATTAATTATCTATAACTAGGCTATATAGATATTATAAAATATCGACAGTGTCAATAATGTTTACAACATACGGCAATAAATATTATTCTATTCTATTCTATTCTATTCTATTCTATTCTTATAAAGAAGTTTATCTATTTCATGCGTTTATGTATGAACTTTCTTTTTTGAAATTTGTACTTACAAAAATTTTAATTTTTGGCAAATATAGTGAATGTGAATACCTACCTTAACTTCATAGCGAAAGATTTGTATTCTTTTTATAATAAAATAAAATTTATATGCTTATTGGAAATGACAAATATTATATAAATTGTCTATCCTATTCTACTATTAAGCCACCGCTAGCTGCTAAAGTTTATTATAGATATTTGCAGTTGCACATAAAAAATGTAATTCTTTAAATTTTTCAGTTTTCTTAAAGAAAGATAAACTTTTGGAAAGGCAATCGGAGATTCACACGGGTTGACGGGCCGAAGAACGGGCTTGCGCGGGCTAGCCTGGCAAACGCGACGGGCCGGGCTAGGCCCGTTTTAGGAAAGAGCGGGCCGGACCAGGCCGGGCCGAGATAATTCCCAAAATGCGCACCTCTGAAGCCAATACATTGAACCAGAAATATCAAGAAAAATAAAAAAGGCCGTTTGCAATAGAATGTTTAAAGCAATTTAACGTATGGGTGTGAAAGCTAGATTTTAAATAACCAAGATGAAGAACAGAATTGAAACCATGGAAATGAAGTACTTACCTGAAAGCAGTGAAGAGAAAATAAGAAATGAGATGATAAGAGCATAGCTGAAAGTAGAACCTATTCTGGACACTATTGAGAAAAAATAATTAAGGTGGTTTGGACATGTGGTACTCATGGAGGATCAGAGACAGACAAAAAAGGTATTATTAGCATAGACAACACAATAGAAACCAGGAGGAAAACCACGGAAAGAAACGTGGAACCCAATGAAATAAAGGAATAAAAACGGCGAAAAACAAGACAACATGGGCAAGTTGTATCCATAATAATAATAGCACTGTTTGCGGTGTCAATCGTTGACAGTTTCTTACTATATAGTATCCAGACTATTATTGTGTTTACCTTTAGCAAAAGGGTCGCCATCTAATCTAGGACATCACATGAGTACAAAGCTTATGAAAGTACGTCAGCAATCTCTCTTAAATGACACAGCAACACAGAAAATAGTAGTAAGATTTACATGGCAAACATTATGCCATAAGAGTCTGTTAGTATGCATTCACTGTGCCGATCTTTTTAACGACAATTTAGCATAACAGCAGACATTCTTGAACAGTCGATATTTAATACTAAATCAAAACTCACGCAATTTAATTTTACTATTTTATTTTAACGAAATATTATACAACAAAATTCCATTTCACGGTAAAAAATCCAAAATAATTTACTTTAATATCGTCGCTGGTATCGAAATTAGAAAAATTTTAAAAACCCTCACGTCTAAACGGCTCTCACGATTACACTCAATATTTCGCTGAGTGAAACCTTCATACTGCGAGCATATCAATCAAAAAACCATTTAGAGGTGCGAGTTCGAACAGAGTTATTTTAGGTGGAAATATCACAATAATTAAGAATATGTGGCATTACTTAAAAACAGAAAATCTAACAAAAAAAATAGATAATTAAACTTCGAAATGTACTTTATGAAGCATTTTAGATACTATGTTATAATTAAGGAAATATATTTGTTCTATCGTATATACTTATCAGATAAGTGTTCCCAAGATATGGAATTGAAGAAAGGATGAATTTTAATATCATCTGTGCCGTTAGCACCACAACCCAAACGTTCTGTTGGTTCATACACTAGTAACTGTATTTAAATAAAAATCAACACATTATTAATATGCACTATTAATTAAAAACAGTTTGTAAATAACTCACCTGCTTTAATAAAGATCGTCCTTCGGGTGAAACATATTTGGGCACCTTTAATGTGGAGTAGCCGGTAATACCTTCAGGATGTACTGACTTCAAAGGCTAAAATCGAAATTTCATACGAGATACGTGAAAATCAATTAGTTACTAACCACTCCAACAAGAAGTTCATACAAAATACTACCATAACTCCACCAATCAGCAGCGTAGTTAACTTTATTAAATGTAAACAATTCCGGTGCTACATACAAATCTTTGTCGGTTTTAATAAATATATCCTGCGATAACGAACACATATACGTCAGTATCAAATCATTATTTTCATCAATTAAGAGATTGTTTAAATCTAAATCACTATAAGAACTAGGTGTTAGATAAATGTATAAATTTAATTTTACTACAGGAATTACCAGCAAATAACTCCTAGGGCGTGTAGTTTTTCTAAAGCTAAAAGTAACTGGGCTGACCATTTAATAACATCATCAACATTTGCATTAACTGATCTAAATTCAATATCATCTGGAGCAGATCTCTCACTTGACTTTCGTTGCAATGTTTCTTTCTTTCGAGGTGGTTGATCATGCTCTTCGTCTCCAATAACATCTAATTGTTTACTTGAAGAACCTTGTGCTGTGGCGGAAGAACTTTGTAATTTAGTGAGCATATTATCTGATTCAAGTAAATTGTTCTGTCCAAAGCCTGCGGCAGTGTCCCTAATTTTGTCAATTTTTGTCTCATTTAGTGGTGATTTCAAAGTTTGTTTTGGAATTTGAGATTTGCGCGCTGCATATTCATTTACTAAATCACTGTAACTCCCTTCTGAATCATTATCTGACTCAGCATAATTCCCATTAAATTCTGAAGATGCTGTTAGCTGCACACATGATCGCTTTAGATGTTCCAGTAGCTTAGTCCCACTGAAAATTATTATGGAAAGACACTTAATGATGAAAAAGGAAAACAAAAGTGCCTCTGTACATACATACCAACAATATTGCAAAATTAAAAAGATAGCATTTTCACAATCATAATAATTATGCAGTTTTATCATATAAGGCACATTATCAGGTAAAATAAGATAATCGCTTGAGTATTTGCAGGTTTTATGAATTGCCTGCAATGGTTCTTATAGTTAAAAATATAAGATTTAAAAATCATTTTGATACAACAAATTACTTTAACAAAAAATAGCTCCTGTGTCTCGGAATGAATAACAAGCATACCAGATTCAATTATTTTTATTGCTTTGTACTTATACAATTCGGCTAGTGGTTTTAGCACTGTACTTTGCAGCTCGGACTTTGTCTAAAAGTAAACCAATATTAAAAAAAATAAATACAAAATGATTTTACATTACAATTTCATTAATTTGCTTTATTTCTGGTGATAAATACATATTATATATTTTTTCTGCTCTCAGCAAGTATTTCTCTACTTTAAATCGAACTTTTTCTCGTCGATCAGTATCTGTATCATCTAAAAGGATAGTTCTACTAGGGTTACTCAATTTTTTAATATTTACTTACATCGAACATTATTAAGCAATATATCAATTCCCTGTTTGTAAGCTGTAAATGCGTTCTCGTAACATTTTGCAATTTCCATTTCCGTAGCTTCAGTTATATAATGTGCTGCTTCAACTATATATTCATTTGTAAAATTCGCACTCAGTAAACTTGATGTTTCATGTGGTGTTGATGGTGTTGATATAATGGTTGAATTAATACTCGCAGTTTCAGAAACAGGAGCTAGAGAATCAGTGCTTATTTTCTTGCATAATTTTGTCAATGAAGTTTTACGTAATGGATCAGTTAATAAGTCCACCACCTTCAATAAATAAAGAAATCATTACAATAACCAAGTAATTACAAGAAAGAACATTTAACATACAGCCATAATCAAAAGTATTAGACACCCTGGATTTTCTGCAAATAAATAAATCAAAAATGAATAAAAACTAACAGTTTAGAATTTTAATGCTTTGTTGCACCACTATATGCTTTTATTGCCATTATTAATTCTGTAATAAAAGCACACAGTGATCTTGAAAAAAGTATTAAACTTTTTTCTAAGACCGAGCCTGCTGATATATCAAAAACATTAAATGAATAGAAATTTAGTATATGTAAAAAAAGCATGTACCTATGAAACTCATTCCAGAATCAGGAACATTATATAATAGTGATGATATAGCAATTAAAATAACTGCCACAGACATAATCCAAAACATGAAATTAATGGTAAATCATAGAGATGTCTAATACCTACTTATTATCAAAGCTGTAAATACCTGAGTAGATGTATTTAAACTACTTAGTGTCGAAATTGAATCTGTATCACTCAAAGTGTGTTCTTCGTCAGAACTAATTGACGAATAAGAAAAATATTCCGGTTCACATGGTAAATGCAAATCTGCCCTGATAGAATTAATGCTTCCACACAACATATTACTAGGTGTATGACTAGACTAAAATATACATTAAATTTATATTGGAAATCTTGTAATAATTTGAACTACTTACTTCAAAAAATTTTACAAAGACATCTGACGTAAATAATTCAGGTTGTTTAGCAACATATTCTAGTAAAGCCATTATAGCAATCCGCCTTTCAGTAATAACGTCTGCATTAAACCTAACCACAGAAAAATATAAAAACTCATTTGTGTGCAAATCAAACCCTTTTTACCTTTTAAAGAATGGATGGTTAGGCAATACTGGAAACTTTTCACTGAGACGTAAACTGTGATGTTTAGACTCGAGTTCTCGATGCAACTTTTTAAATTCATTATATCTCTTCCATACTGTTATTTTAGTTACGGCATCTGGACACCTTTCTGGATACAACTACAATTACAAATATATTATGACTGGACATTTAATTAGATTTTCCAAGAAAAGTTACCATTGATATAACCTTATAAAGTGTAAACCCTTTCTTCTGTTGGCTAGTTTCTGGAATGTCGTAAATTCTGATCCAATTATCAGCATGTGATACCATTGTAGGCATACAGAAATGCAGGCAATACTGAGTTGTTTACAAGCTATGTATTTATTCAATAAATGTGGATACTTTTTATTAACACTATTAAATGCAGAATAGTTTACAACTGAAGTTTACCTAAATTATCTTTTCTCATTCTGGTATTAGTTTTCTTAAACCAGATAAATGAAATCGCACGAAACATGTTATTATAATAGTACAAATGTACATCATCAAAATTTAAAATATGCTGCAATGACAGATGACAATTGACAACTATTGACAACATTCAATTTTTCAGAGGTGCAAACCTACAATTGTTTTTTTTTTATTTTACTTCATTCTTATTGGAAATCATAAACATAAATTATTCACATTTAAAAATTAAACGAGTCATAAATAAAACTGATAGATATACCTATATATCGTTTCTGATAAAAACATTTTCAGGCAGACAACTTTCCTATTTTTGATTGGTTGGTTCCAAAGAACTAAAACTTCACTATTTCACCGACTTCACTAACTTCACATTAATCCGTTTAAATGGGTTATCGTTTGACAGATCTTTTAAGAAACAGATCACTTTTATTTTTGGAAATACAATTCGTTTATAGGTGATGTGTCCGAAAATCAGATAAAAATGGATTACCGTTCTCCATTAGAGAACATAATTAATATATTCGGTTCTCTACCACAAGGCCACGATAAACCAGTGAAGCAAGCTGTATACAATGCGCTAGCGTTATTTCTTTTATTCTTGGGTTGTGCTGCAGGATGTGCTTTATACATGATTTTGGAGCCGTTTATGAAGCCACTGATGTGGGCTTTGCTTGTCGGATCCGTTTTGCACCCCTTAAAGTATAAATTGGCTCAGCGCTTTAAATCTTGGTTTGCTACAATGGAAGAATTAAATACCCCTGTTGTTTTTGGTTTGTTGCTAGTTCCAATCAAAGTAATGGATAATTTGTCTGAATTATTAGGCAATAAGTTGTTAGATCATCTGAAGATTATTATTTCTATACTTGTTATAATTCCTACTTTGCATTTTGTTTATTACTATACCCCAAAATTTCTTGTTAATTTTGTTGTACACTGCTCCCACTACAGCAGTTACTTTATAGCATTTCTAATCAACAATGCAAATACTACATTGGTTTGTATAAAACTCAACAAGCTTACATTAATTTATTATCTTTTTTTATTAATTTTAGGTTGTGATTTTATTATTGGGATATGTGAGTGCAGTTATATTTTTTTGGTCGCCTAAGAATAATTTGAAATTTCACTGCATTTCAACTCTAGTCTGGTTTCTAATCACATGCTATTTTGCAAACTCTTGTGGTTCTCTCAAAATACCAGTTTTTATTTCGCTACAGTTAATTTTCCTAGGAGGTTTTGTGTTAGAACTGTATTACATGCAACAATATTTAATATCGATAGGTAAGGTGTGCATTTACATATTGAAATTTGTGATTTACAGTTCATTTATAGGAAGTGAGCTTAGTTTGATTGAATATTTAAAGATCAGTTTTCAGAATAAAACATTTATTAACTTAGATGAGCACAAAGAAGATAAACATCCTATCAAAGGAAACAATGATGACGAACCTGTGAATAAGGTTGTAGCTGTGAAGTAAACGTGTATGTATTTATTTGATTTTCAATTTTCTTAGAAAAGCGAAACTGGTGATTCCTCTGTCGACACCACAGATATGGAAGATAAATCTAAATTAGCAGATCCATGGACTTTAGAATTATTTCACAAAAATTCTCTTTCTGAATCAAAAGACAAACGGACTGGAATACTTATAACTGAAAAGGGGAACATACATGTAATAAAACAACCGGAAAATGAAACGCTCACGACATTTTTATCCCCAAAAATTAAAAGATCTTTATCCCAGCCATCAGTTTCATCTATTCACAGAACCAGATATGGTGTTTTGAATTTTAAACAAAGTACAAATGCATTAACGTTGAACAATCTTAACGAATCAAATAGCCACTTTTATCTGTATTCCGTCTTGTGGGCATGCATTGCAATTTTGTTTTGGAAAAATGTTATGTTATTACCAATTTTACCTATACCGATAATAATTTATATTGTGAAACATCTTGGAATATATCTGGGAGTATGGCAATGGATATTTAATTATTGGACTAAAGTTGTTGTCGTATTTAATAGGTGGTTTGATGACAGATATGATGCTCTTGTTCCTATACATATTAGAGGACTTTGCAAGATCACCTATGATATTAACTATAAATTGAAGCAAGCAATCAAAGGAAGCATCGATACTGTATCAAGTTGTGTAGTTATCTTTGGTTTGATTATATTTGTTATTTGTGCTACAATATTTTTGGCTATACAGGTAAGTCATATTTAAGAAAGTGGGTGTTACTTCATGCATTTAATTTCCCTTTTTTATCAACACAGATATATGCTGAGGGCATTATGTTGGTACAAATGACTAGTAATGTTATAAATCAAACTGTTGTTCATAATCCAGAATTACGACAATTGTTGCCGCCTACCTTTGACGATACTGTTGATTCATTGTTGGATAATGCTTATCAGTATGGACGAGAAGGCATATCAAAAGTGGTAAGGTGCTCGATTTTTTAAGTAATGTTGCTGTTTCAAATATAAACAGTAATTTTCGCCATTTTATGAAAGTCTGCAATTAGGAACGTTGAATTTATATACCACACGATAAAAAGCTTTACTCAGCAACATTCTAAAGTTAATTTGTAGTGTCATTTACACAGGCAAAAATCACTAAAAAATAATGCATTTATATCTAAGCGAGAAAGCTTCAACAGTTAAAGAAAGCCATGTAGGAATTTTCACGATGCCATACGTGAATAGTGCGGTAATTTTACTATCGCTGGTACTAGGGGTCACTTTTTTTTTAAATAAATAGCAACACAATCCAAACTTTGCGAGAAGCAAACAGAATAGCGGTCTGCTTTGGTAACTAAATGTTTTTTTAGCGTCTTATTTTAGCTCTTTGTTTATTTTTCATTCTATTTTTTTTTTTTATTCCTCAAACCCATAGCGATAAAATTAATTATTTTATTTCTTAATGCGTTATACCATAGATAACGTTATACATAACAATATTTATTAGCTGCAAATAGTATTAATTTATTAACATTGATTTTTATATTGTCTTTACAATGGATATACTGCAGATTTCTCTTTCTAAAGAAAAGATAGCGGCTAAATGAACTAATGCATATTTATTTTCGTAAGATTTTTCTTAGCGACGTTTCGACTATCAACAGTCTTTGCAAGCTAAACAAATTACGATAACCTATTTTAAAAGCATAAAACAACAACAATCAAATTAAAATTACATTCCAAATTTATATTACAAAGAAGTCAAAATTTAAATTAGAGAAAAACAACACTGAAATTATCATATTGGAAAAGCTAATATTGAAAATTGATTGAATTTTTCTTACAGTGTGAAATCATTAAATAAATGCTTTTCTGCTTTAACTGTAATTTTTAATATGAGGAAATTATCTATGTTAAAAATGTTTACCTCGTGTCGGATTTGAATTTCGGCGAAAATGTTTAACATAGAAAATTTCCTCATATTAAAAATACAGTTAAAGCAGAAAAGCATTTATTTAATGATTTCACACTGTAAGAGAAGTTGCACTATTGTATATTTGCCGTCCTGTCGCCTTCCTAAGATCTGTATTTGTGACATTTCAAATTGTGTGAGACCAGACATCTCGTTAGCTTAATTGGTGGAGTCGCCCGCCCAGCAAGCGGGAGGTGCCTGGTTCAAATCCGACACGAGGTAAAATTTTTAACATAGAAAATTTCCTCATATTAAAAATTACAGTTAAAGCAGAAAACCATTTTTATTTAATGAATGAATTAAGGTTTGGACGACAATATAGCAATAGGTTTTAAAATTTGAAATATAAAAGTGATGGAGTACGTAAAATATAAATGCATTTCTTATATATGAAGTTTTTTTTCTTTTTTCTGTCGCTATTGAAAATAACAGGTTACAGCTGTGTTCAAAACGAAAGGGCTAAAAACGATTAATGTGAAAATTTATGACCACCAAGTTTTTGAGAATAAACAAACAATAATCACGTTAATAAGATTTCTGAATACTGTCCTTCTATTATAAGATTCCTGTTGAAATACCGAGCTTCTCTGTAACTCTGCGTATTTAATTTAAAACATTTTTGTGTTTTCATAAAATAATGATTGTTACTTGCTGCTCTCAAACCATAAGAGACTTTTGGCTATTATAGTTTTTCATGTTGTTGTCTTATCTTTTTCATTTGCTCTATCATAGCACCACTTCTAAAAGCTCTGAATTTTGTATAATAATGCAAATCTTATAATATGAAAAGAGATTGTTTCATGTGCCGAAAATCGAATATTCTTTGACCTGTGCGAAATCTAGCGATTATAGTTCTATTTCGTAGTGAAAAAATAAAAGAATTATTGACAAAAACTTGTACAAATTTCCCTTTTAAGTCGATCACCATCAATATGTGCGGGTGAATATTGATTTAGTAAATGCTGTGTAGTGTACAACGGTACAACCGCAGTACTCGGTGCTAGAATTTAATTTCTGATATTTATTAATGACATTTTCCCCACTAGTCACACAAAATTAAAAAAAAATCAAATTATTAGATTATTAGTGGGGTGTGCTTAAACGTGAGGAGAGAACAATAATCTGTCTCTGTCGACTCTTATTTACTTCCCATAAGGTTTTGATTTTATATTCTTGATTTTTGTATGAAATATTCAGTATCAGTTATAATGAGACATATACCGGTATAGTCTTGGGTAACAAGACGCTGCACTGTGGTTTAAAATCGATAATATGCGATCGAAATTCAAATTTTCAATTTTCTCCGATGAATGCCAAGTTACGGTAGATTATTCTTGTATTAATAAACTATGTTTTCAACTAGGAATAATACATAATCTATAACCGCAATTGACGAGAACACGTTTCGAACTTAGGTATCTTAAATTGTAATATTTTAGTCATCAAAGCAGGTAATTTTGCCCAGGTTATATACTAAGAACAAATAATAACTTATTTCAAAGGTACATTTAATTTGAAAGTTCTGCCCATTAGAAAAGGATTATAGTAATTAGTAGGATTAGAAGATTAATATTAATGTACCATTAGTACCTACTTTACGAGTCAGGTATTTTTCTTCGAACTACCGTAATTATAAGGTAAATCGTTTAATAGGACAACTCAGGACAAAATAAAATTGCATTAATATTACTCCTTAAATACTAACGATTATAATATTTGTGTCTGTTTGTGCGGCTAGGTGCGGCAAGGGTGGGAGAACGTCCAAATACAATATAAAGGGCACGGATTCTGCTGTAAATAATTAGTTGAAGCACAGTTGACTTATAAATCTGTCCTGTTTCAGTAGAGCAGTTTTGTAAAGTGTTCCTGTTTAACTTTATACTGTTGCAGTTGCATTTTGTGAGTTTTTTGCCTTTGTCCAATCTGAACATGGAGCAAGGATCAATAATCACTCGTATGGATTTACATAATAAGATGATGGAAGTACCGCACGAATCGATTGAATGTAGAAAAAAACGAATTCTAGAGTTCTTAAAGAAACATTTTGGAACAAATAGCGATGACATTGCTACCAAAAGACTTATAGAGTTCACAAGAGAATCGTTTTTCGCACCTTATTATCGAAATTGGAGAAGTGTAGACAGAAAAAATGATCGATTTCTGGAAAAATTCGATGTTTGGCTGCGGGAAGAAATTAGCTTTCCTCATGAAGTTTTACGGTGCCTTCCACATTCCTCGTCAACAGAACCAAGGGGTAGAGGCAGACCCTCTAAAAGCTTTGAAGATTGCTCATTGGTAATGAAACGTCGGAAAACAGAACAATTGCGGAAAGGTAAGTCTGTCGGCGAATTATCATTCGCCACCACAATGGCACTGAGGGCAGTTGGTGATGAAGCGGCAGCGCAACTTCTTACGGAAGCCACCACAACCAGCCCTACAAGAGCTAAGCGAATTTTGCGTGCATGGAAATCAGAAACCAGAACAAGAAATCAGACAATCTATTCCACAGAAGAAGCCCTATCTTTGGTAATTTCTTCTAATTTTACACGCGATCAATATTCAACCTTAAGAAGCGGAGCTATACGTCATGGACATGATTTATATCCTCCGTATTATAAAGTTCTTGCCACGAAAAAACAGTTTTATCCAGAACAAATAACAATAAGTGAAAAAAAATGTGAAGTGCCTCTACAGGACTTACTCAACAAAACATGTGAAAGTATTTTGAAATGTGTGGTCATTGACACAACCGACACACGGTCATTACTTTTAATCTCCAAGTGGGGATTTGACGGAAGTTCGGGTTACACGTCTTATAGATACCGCACTGAAGATACACCACGTGCAGAGGTCAGCCTTTTTGTTACTTCTTTGGTACCTCTTAAACTTATAGATGTGAATTCAGAAGAAATTGTATGGAAAAATCCACGAACTTCATCTAAAAGATATTGCCGCCCATTAAGACTGCAGTGGGTACCTGAAACTTCAGAAGTATCAATCGTAGAAGAAGCGTGTGTTAGCAGTGAAATTAACCGTTTAGTGCCTTATCAATCGCCAGTCGGGCCAATAAATTTTAAATTATCCTTAACAATGGTTGATGGCAAGGTGTGCAACGCATTGACAAATACGGCTAGTATGACGTGTTACATTTGTAAAGCTCGAATTTCACATATGAATGATATTGTGTCTGTTCGCGAACGACCAGTTGAAAAAGAAACATTGAAATTTGGTCTGTCTGTGTTACATTCCTATATTCGATGTTTTGAATGCTTATTACATATAGCATATAGACTTGATTTTAAAACATGGAAGGTATCCAAAGATAATAGAACCAAATTTGAGTCACGAAAACGGCTTTTGCAAACCGAATTCCGGCAAAAAATGGGACTTCTAGTAGATATTCCTAAATCTGGTTGTGGAAACACAAATGACGGCAACACAGCGAGACGTTTTTTTGCTAATCCAGATTTGTCAGCAGCGGTAACTGGAGTTGACAAAGAATTAATTCACCGGTTCGGAATCATTTTGAGGACTATTAATAGTGGTTATGAAATAGAACTTGAAAAGTTCGAGCAGTATTGCCTGAAAACAGCCCAACACTACACGTTATTATACAATTGGTATTATATGCCACCTTCTGTGCATAAATTACTAATTCACGGACCTATCATAGTTGAAGAAGCCTTACTTCCTATTGGTGAACTTTCAGAGGAAGCCCAGGAAACAAAGAATAAAGATATAAAAACATATCGCCAGAGCCACACAAGAAAGAGTAGTCCAACGAAAGTTAACGAAGATTTGTTCCACCGATTAACCCTTAGTTCTGATCCATATTTGAGTTCGTTTGTTTTCAGCAAAAAACAACGCACACAAGTACACGGAGAGATGCTAGAATTGGTAAAATTTAGTGAAGAAGATAACGAAATTCTCTCACAGGATGCTAGTGAAGAAGAATGGGGTGAGGAAGAAGAGCAAGATTTTGACGACGAATTTTAAATATTGCATAAGTTGGTGTACAAGTAACTTGTATTTCATGCAAATACTACATTTTTACATCAATATTAATTTTAAATTTCTTTCCTCATAATCTTACCCTCTCTCAGGGGTTGTAAACTAACACTCACTTAAAAATTGTTATAACCAGCATATTCTGCAATATACGAAACGCATATATATATCTGTTGGTTAGAATTGGGCAATTATTTTGAAAGTTATGAATTTCGATCGCGTATTATCGATTTTAAACCACTGTGCGCTGGGTGTGTCTCCAAGGCCCTACTACAGTTGTCAACTATTGCTACGGTAGATGGAGGTGAATACATAGGGACACACGCCCCACACATTCATCGTCCTACCACCTGACATGTCGATGTATCAGACATTGGTTCTTCTGTCAAATTTGTCCAAATTTTTGCAAATAAAAATCGTCAAATATACGAGTATACCCTCATTGTAATCTCCTTTGCAAACGCTTGCAGAGAACAGTGAAGATTACTGAATAACTTACTTTCTTCATTAGGTAAAAAGTATAATGAGCGATGTAGATCCTGCAAAGTCAGAAAAATTCGAAAAACAAGTCCTTGAATTGTGGGATAGGATATATCAAACATGGATGGCGGGTAATCACCACGGTCCAAAAGTGACGCAAGAAGCCGTACAACATTCTTGGGACACCTTTGTTAACGACATTCAAAAATCTCCTGGTAAATTATCTTCTATTGATTTAGACTTTTTAATATATTTAAATTAAAATTTGTAGAACTGTTTAATTTTAATGGAATTATTGCGTTCCTCAAACAAAACATTGGTACACTACTATCACTGTTGGAATCAATATGGGGCATCGTTAAGGGAAATATGGGTTTGCTTTTTGGATCATTCAGTGCTTTTATGTCGATACTCCTCGGTGGTGGAACGGCCGTTTTAAATTTTGTATTAAATATGGTAAAATATGTTAGTTCATTTATTTGGAAATAAAGTAAACACGCTTCTTATTTTTAGATCATCTTCTTAACTACGCTATTTTATCTTTTAAGTTCAAGCAATTACTTGTACAAACCTGTTGAATTCATGTCGAACTTTTCATCGAGCAGTAGTCGATTTGGCTTGGCATTTGGTGCTGCAATTAACGGTGTGTTTACTGCATCTTTTAAGATGGTTGTATTCTATGGCATGTGGACCTGGTTCATTCATAATTTGTTTGATGTCAGGATAGTCTACATACCAACCGGTATGTAAAATCTCCTAAAAAAATAGTATTGTAAAAAATTAACATAAAATATTAGTTTTAGCATCTGTACTTGCTGCCGCACCTTTCCTAGGAACATACTGGGCATGTTTTCCAGCAGTTTTAGATTTATGGTTGGCTCAAGGTAAACCAATTTGTGCTATATTAATGGCAATATTTCAATTTCTACCTACGTCAATTGTTGATACCACTATTTATGGAGAAATTAAAGGGTAAAGGCGCTTAATTTACTCTACAATATCACTTTCACGTATTTTACTTTTAGCGGTGGTCATCCGTACTTAACAGGCCTTGCAATAGCTGGAGGAATATTTTGCCTGGGCATAGAGGGAGCAATCATTGGTCCTCTAATACTGTGTGGTTTATATGTGGCAATAGATTTATCTTCCAATCTATTCAAAGATTCTCCTTCAGAAGAGTCTATTAGTCTCCATCATTTATCGAGGTAGTTTGGCTTGAGACTCTAGACCATTGTGCTAGTCTAACAATTTTACAACTTTTGAAACGCTTAATTAATGTAGATCTGACAAAACTTTTAACAAATTACTTACTAAGTTATATTTATTAACGCACAATTATGCAAATAAGAAATGAGATACTTTTTTTTAATGCCCTAAATATAATATCTATTATGTAAAAGAAATATTGTTGTTTATCGCTTGTAAGGCACGTTCTCATTTTTGTACTTTATTTTTATATTATGCAATATACATATTATGAATGTTGTTCATGGTTTTATTTAAAATTTTCTTATATTAATCCAATAAGCAGCATGAATCATGTGTTACTTTCATAAATTAACATTTATTAAAAAATATAAATACATCTAGAATCCCCTAACACTTTGTATGGCTTTATTTTCATCGACTGGTGACATTTTTCTGTATTCTAGAAATTCCATGGAAAATGAACCAGTACCCGAGGAAATAGTTCTTAAAGAAGTGGAATACCCTAATAATTCAGATAAAGGCGCTTCTGCTGTTATAACCTAAGGAAAATTAAATAGCATCTAAGATATAAAGATTTCATAAATTACCTTATTTGCCGCTCTGAGTGCTATATTTCGTATCGAAGCTCGACGTCTTGATAGATCAGCTAGTATTACTGATACAGATTCATCTGGTGCAATAATTTCTAATCCCATAATTGGCTCTAATACAAAAGTGCCAGATTGTTTGAGCAACTGGAATTAGAAAAGTTATTGATCGAATTCGATGCTCTTTTATGAAGCTGATAACTAACTTTTTGTACGCATTGTGTGGTTGTAGCTTCTATTACGAATTCTGTTGTACCTTTTAATACACTCAGCATGTGCAGCATAACACTAGCATTTATTACCTAGAATAATATTGCTTAAAATATTTAATAACTGTAACGAAAAGGATGTTATATTTTTGTAATTCCTATGTGTTGATCATAAAAATAAAGTAAAATATTCGTTGAGACGTAAACTCTTAAAGTTATGTTCACATCTAAGTTGCAAACTAAAAGCAAGACCAGAGGAGGCTAATCACTGTGCTCGCAGCGACAGAACCGCCTTACAATATAAATGATTAGACGAAGCTTGTTGGAAGCTGTGCAGTCAGTCGGCGACAATACGGTAACTGGGCTGTGACGAGCTGTTATGTATAAACAGAAATATCATATACAAGTTACTCGCACAGGATACACAATCAATTATTTTTTATTAAAAAGTTCGAGAAATATTCCTACAGCTGTCTATGTTTCAAGTTAAATAATAGACGCAATATGCGTTTCTGTAAAATCAACAGTCGTTGATTGACCTCAAACAATAACATTAAAATTAAGCGCAGTGCAACCTAAAACATAACACATTTAATAAATTTTCAATGTTGAGACATTTTTTTTAAGTTGCAGAAGGGTCCAGCGCGTTCTACTTAACTTAAAGTGAACATGTTCTAGATGGTTTGACTAGGATATGTTGGCATCGAAATGTACACCCAATGATATGGCTCTGTTAGAAAATCGAAACTTGGCACCCTCGATCGAAACATTCGATCCTTAGTCGACAGTGCGGCTGTAAACTTTTTTTTTTTGAGTATTTACTATCAGATAACTTCTTTTGAACCATTGTATAAATTTCTAAGAAGCTAGGTAAAGTTTTACTTCTACCTCCTCAGCAATATCACCAGTCACAACAATAGATGTATCATCTGCATATAATATCACTTTTGCAGAATAAATATACTTCGGCAAGTCATTAATAAAAAGGCCAAAAATGAATGGAGCCAGCACAGATCCCTATGGCATGTCCATATTTACGTTAAGAGTGAACTGTAGTGTATGGCCGGTTGCCTGTTTTTCGCTGTTCTCCGGCATAAGATTATGCAAAGAATTGACAAATAACTCATTTTTCTTTTTAATGTATACCTTTCAAATGAATTATAGTTTATCGCTACACGAGTCCAGGGGAATATATCTTAAATGAGGAATAATTTGCCTCGCTTCTGATTGGTCGTGGGGCGTTAGTACATGGCCGCAAGTATGAGGGCGCTCCTTGTTTAAACTTTGCTCTGTAAAACCGATCGAGCTTATTAACAACGCACGCTCTTCATTGTTTAGTTGTCGTTTGTCGCTATCGTCATCGTCATTATTAGTTGTCATTTGTCATAATATTAAGCGGTAGGTTATTTTTACATTTTATTTATTTTTTATTTTATTTATTATTCTATTTTATTTAGTTAGTAGTTCAATTAGTAGCACAAACAAGAGTGTTTTTTTTTTATATATCAGGTAACAATATAGCATATTTTATGGAAGTGAATAGCTTACATTGGTTATGCTTATTTTACAGCCAATATGAAGAGAAAGTGTTAAAAAGTTTCTTTATTATATTAGAAATTCTTTTTTAGTTTATTGTATGTTGCCTTTTCTTAGAATATGATATATAAATGTTTCAAATTGTTTTCACTTTAAAGTAAGTTTTAATGCAACTTATTACTGAAAATGTTTTGTTAGTACTATGTATGTTGTGCGCACACTTTTACACGGTACTAACAGATCATTTTCTAGTAATAAGTTACAAAAATATAATAATAATAATACCACAGATTATACATTATCATATTTGAAACTCGCGCGGTTTTAGATTTAGTTCGTGGCCGCGAGTATGAGGGCGTAATGAGCGCGGTTTACAAAATAAACCCGTAGATAACGCTCCCTGCACGAGTCTTGAATTGTTTTGGGATTTGCACATTAAATTCAAAAAGGGATATATATCAAAGTTGGCAGTCGTCCTATAATCATGTGTAAAAACAAAATTAAAATGGCACCTTAATAAACCCATTCTATCGAGCGAACAAAATAAATTTAATCGTGAGGTAGTGCCCTACGCGGTAAAGCTAGGCACTATCAAGCAATTCGAACAGACTACTGAATTGGCAACGTTGTAAAACCAATTTCACACACATTCAAATAATAAGCGCACAACACAAACATAAAACGTAATCTAAGAAAGAAAGCATCGGTAATAAATGTACGGGTACAGCAATCGAATGTTTTTTTACTTATTGCTAGTGAAATGAATCGAGTTAGTTTTAAAGAAATTTTCAGCAATGTTGTAAATTATAATTAAGTGAGATATGTAAATCATATTCTTGTGGAGTTTTATATATTGAGGAGGTTTCCTCCATTGTATAAATATATCTACGAATCTTGTAAATCTGGATACGAATACAGTTAAATGGTAAATTTTCTTAATGGTATTAATACGATGTCTTGATTGCGTGTCTAGTCTATTGATGGTACGTTAATTACTGGCTGGAGTGGTTGGTGCTAGAGACAAATAAAAGTGATTCATCATTATTATCAAGTGCGTTATGTGACAATACAAAAAACTTAACCTAACAGAATAAGTGATCAATAAAGGTATACATATTTTCATGTTCGTGTGTCAGTTCGTGCAACTACGATCAGCTGTTCATCATGTGTGTAGTAACTACGAAATGCGAAAAGCACAAATTGTACACTCTAAAATTGTTAATTCGGCTACAATTTGGCGTTATTTTCGTGATGTAAATAGTGTGTGCAATCACATAAAACATAACAGAAACATTCACTCTTAAATGTGTCCGAATATTCAGTTTCTACTTTTACGTAGGTTCTTCTGCTTTTCATATATGAATTAAACCATTTCAAGAAGTATACAGTTAATACCAACAGAATTGGTTGATTTCAAACTACTAATACTCAGCGATTTCAGCAGACTCAACTGACTGAAAAAAGAAAGTGTTAGTCACAGAACGAGGTTCGCAGAGGACGCCATCAAACCGCTTACTCACTGCATCCCTAATAATAGAAAAAATATTCACAATGCTGTACTAAATAATTTGTAATTTTCCATCTGAAAAATAATAATATTGCCAAAGTAATATAATTTGGTAGAGAGTTGCTAGCTAATGAACATTTAATAATTTTCTTTGATATAACGTTGATCGTATATAATACAATAACACAGCAGCCCGACCACCGCGATCGTGTAGTTGATCCAGCGAGGAGAAGAACAAGAAGGGTCACTTGTCTGTTAATTTACATAGAGGGTGCCACTGCAGTCGTTGTTCTGACGTTGATCATGAAAGTCGTTGAGAGCAATTATTTAATTTAATATAAATTTAGTTACACTTAAGTTTTATATAACTACAATTCATACAAGATGCTAGGAACGAATTGTTTTGTTTGTTGGAAATTATTTATCTTCAAAGAGAAAAACTAAGAAACATATCATATCATAGTTATGTAGTTAGGTTACTCTTTACGCGCGCGTGTATGTCTAACTGCCATCTTGAGTTTACTTCCTTATCTAACAATCGTTATTTATGATTGGGGTAAAATAAAAAAGAAAGCTGAGGTATCTGGTAAAATAATGTATTACCGCTGTCGGTCATTTTTCGGCGACACAAAGTGACCTTTCTTGTTCTTATATCTTCGCTGGTTCATCCGTACTTTCAGCAGCTAACAGCACAGCATGCAAACAAGCTCGTCTGGTCTTGCCCTAATAGTGTTATTGTTGATGATATTACCTGTGACGCCAATTTAGGCCCGTGCATCAAACCAATTTCAATTCCCCGCCTTACAGCTGCCAAGTGTTTTGGAAAAATATTAGCTATATTACTAGCCGACTCAGACTTATGATCCAGAACTAAGATGCCTTTATCACTTTCCTTTTCAACTGGAATCATACTTAAGGAAATAGAAGCGACCTGTTTACTAGAACCGACTTTCATTTCAGTCGTCAAGTCGCAAGACACTTTTTCGATTGGCGCTTCCCGATATGCTATCTGTATCCGCCCAAATTCCGTTTCAATTTTATATTCTTTCATAATCCTGTCTCTTATAATTTCTAAGTGCAACTCACCCATACCTAAAATTCAAACGGCTAAATAGAAACGGTTAATATTAGCCTCCGTAGATCAAATAAAATGTACTAATAAACATGATACAAAGATATATGGTAAGCTCGTTTCGAGAACCAAAATTGACCAAGTTTGCGTACCCTTTCAACATGCGTCATTAGTTATAATTGGCTATTGCATTGGAGTATTCGCAGAATTACCGATATGCTCTTACTTATATCTCACTCACCTGCTAGTAAGTACACAGAAAAGAGAAAGAAGGATAAAACGATAATACCTACTAAGATTAGGACATGCAACATTAGAAGGATATTGAACTGGCTAAGGAGTTTAAATGAGCAGACTTGGAAATATTAATTATACCAACAACCAAAAAGAGAGAAAAGGGGATGATAGAAATAGAAAACCAGCATTGACTAATATGTAGTGCCATAAATGAGACGTAGAGAACACAATCTGAAATAGAATGCCCAATTCATGAACATATTAATAAGAAGCTCAATAATTGTAAAGCAGTTTCAACAAGAATACTGACAATCGTTAGATAAGAAAGGGAAGTATGGACAATTATTGCAGTTTATAGGCTGAATGATGATGAGATAACTGAAAATAAAGAAAAATGTTGGAAAGCCAAACATTAAAATTAGCGAAAGGGAATAGGATCGGAAAATATTTATAAGATAATTAGTGAAAGTTTGGAATATTGCTTCTTAGACCCTAGGGTAAAAAGAGCACCTCCAACGTACCTCCTAAAATTATTTGACCTGCTTCCGTGTCATGAGTCACTCGCAAGCTAGGGTCTTCTCTTTGAAGCAGAGACAGAGCGTGTTCAAGAGCCGCTTGCTTCGACAAGGACGGAGGTTCTATTGAACAAAAGAAAACTGCTTCTGGAATCTTTGGACCTTTCCCAAATAATGTCTCAACATCTTCTTCAGTACACTTCTTCGTTGGAGCTCCTCCTAACATGTTTTTCTTAGCTATGCTGACTGTAGTGGCTGAGTTTGAGATTAGATCACCCGAATGTGAATACTACTTAAAAATATCAGATTATTAGCCATTAAAAAACGTATCTAAATGAAATATAAACCTTTAAGCCAGTAACAGCAGCAATATTTCCTTTTTCTAACTTTTCAATTTCTTTATAATCATCTGCAAATGTGGCATATATTTTTGATATCTGTTCGGCCGTGTTTTTCGGTATATTGAAAATTTTCTGGTTCTTAGCTAACTCGCCAGAATATATGCGGAAAAATGTTATAGCTCCCCTTTGCTTGTCATGAATGATTTTAAAAGCCCTTGCACTTAAATGTTCACCAAAGCAGTTGTAAGAATCGTTTCTTTCTTTTGGTGTAGGTAGATAAAGTAAAACTGCGTCTAATAGTGGTTCTATACCAACATTTTTATATGCACTGCCACAAAGCACGGGAACAACTACCTGAAAAAAAGTTGCTATTTAAATAAAGTATGTACACCAAACAAGAAACAATAATTGCAGCATATATAAGTAACTGTTCTTGGAAATAAAAGAGCACTAACAGAGATGTGCCGTGGTGTAATAATGAACTAAGCTTGCTTGGGAGCAGGGCAAGAAAGTTATTTAATAGAGTTCGAGGGAAACGCTCTGGCTGTTCGAGGGAATATAAAATAAGCCTTCAGAATACTCATGACGTGAAATTTTTGTTGGTGTTGTTTGAACTGTTTCCATCGTCTGTTTGAAAATATCCCTCCACCTGCAAGTAAAGAGAACAGCTACCCTCGGTGCTTACAGAATAAGGTTGTTGAGCATTTGTAAAGCCCAAGGCCAAACAGGACCTCCAGTAATCTTAAATAACCTCAGAACAGAGGTGGAATGTGTATTTCCACAATCCAGCAGACGATATAAACAGTCCAAACAACACCAACTCAGATCCTTACAGAATACAACAAGGTAGTTGGAAAGTTTAGAAGAAATACTTGAAAAGGCTTCTAAGAGCACATGGAGAATGTGAGGCACGACTCCAGAACATTCTGGGGGAAATAAAATGGGCAATTAACTCATTATCTTCTCGGTGGGATGGCTTTGTCATGAAAGATGTTGCAGTTACTCCAACTATGATAAAGCTGTTTACGGTTACGCTCACGGCTATATTCCATAAGTGTAAAGAAGCCTAAGAGTAGTTTTCATCCCAAAAGCTGCCCTCTTTGATCTTTGGTGGAACGAAAACCCTATTGGCCCATCAGTTTACCGTCTTTCCTAATGAATTCATCGAAGAATATAGTAGACAATAATATCTTCCACAACATTCTGGAAGGGTCCTTTAACGATAAAGAGAATTCATTAACGTAGGGAGAGCATTTTATCGTACATTCTTTGAATCAATGACTAGAGCTATGAACCCTCTCGAAGTGGTAAAAAAACCAACTGCCCGGTTTTTTTAGTAGCAGTAATTTATACACCTTTAAGATGGAAGGAGAATACCCTCAGGAAAAAGTATTATCGTCTCTGATGAGGTCCCTGCTTGTTGATGATCTGCTCAACGAACGCGCCCAAGGACCACGATAACACGCAATAAAAGCCAATAACTTAGAGTCCAAGCCGGTATATGTGTGCCTAACTAATGCAGTGCGTCTGGATTTAGGTACCAAAGCGCTCTCACATTGAAGATAACGAGATGGCTGATCTGCTGGCCAAATAAGACGGCAATAAGCCAGCTCAATAGACCAGAACGTATTCAAGACGTTTCTAAAACTCCAACAAAAGAAGAGTAGAAGCTATCGCCCTGGAACAAAACTTCTGGACAATTAGTAGCAAAAATGGTGATTAACCCTTTCGTAAACATCAATAAAACTCTATCTTACTTAAACTCGGTAAATCAAAGTTAAGGCTACTAGCTGATCTACTTACTGGTCACTGCCCGTTGAAATTATATCTCAAAAAAAACCCGACAAAATCCAGACTAAACAATATGACATTTTTGCGAACGTGAACAGAACATATACCTTGCCACTGCAACGTCTGATTCATTATAGACAGGAGCCTGTAACTTCCAAAATGAAGATAGCAGCACCAGACAAAACCATCAAGTTTACGTTAAACACTGAGATTGAATGGTGAACAATATCAACAATATTCACAATAAATTAAACTAGTTGCAGTACTTAGTTTCCAAAATATCAGCCCTGTTACAACACAGTACAATTACAATGTGCACCAATATTTCTGTTAAATAGAAAATATACCTGTGATGTTGTACATCTTCCTAATGACTTAACTATATCAGTTGTTGATACTGATGCATAAGATTCAATATTTATAACTTGCTCTACTAACACATCATCATAAACTGTTAAAGTATCGACAATAGAACTTCTTGCTTTATGAGTGTCTTCCCATAGTTTCGGTTCACCATGTTTTGTTATAGCAGTTTTTGTTAGAATTTTTTCAGACCAATCATATTTTTCGAGGGTTAAAATATCTACTATACCTGTAATGTATAATGTAAAATAGCATTCACTACCTATAAAATATTGGTACCTGATATTTTTTTATTTTCAATTATAGGGATTTGTAGACAAATTGTTTTTACATCAAATTTTTTTTCAATAGACTGACAGCACATGGTAAGATCCGCATCTGCTCGATCCATTTTATTAACAAATATAATTCTCGGCAATTTATATCTATCAGCCTGATACCATACCGTTTGTGTCTGTGCCTCAACACCTATATTTTCAATTCAAGTTGACAAATTTTATACTTTTGAATATTACCTGCTGACGCATCTAATATAACAATAGCACCATCTAATACATTCAAAGTTTGTTCAACTTCCATCATGAAATCTATATGACCAGGAGTATCTATTAAATTAATTTGATGATTTTTCCACATAAAGGTAACTGCAGCCGATCTAATAGTAATTCCTCTTTCACGTTCTTGTGACATGTAATCTGTAACTGTGTTGCCTTTGTGAACTTCGCCCATTTGTCTAATAGTTCCAGTATAGTAAAGCATTCGTTCTGTTGTGGTTGTTTTTCCTAGAAATAAAACGAATAAATATAAAGACAAATATCTATCATCAATTTTACCCACCAGCATCTATATGAGCTAATATTCCAATATTACGTATTTTGTCTATATCTACATTTTTAAATACCTTGTCGGATGTATAGTAACGAAAAATTATTGTAAATTGTCTTTTGTAAATATTCTTAAGTAAATTAAAACACATTTTTTAATCCATTTAAAAGTACTTAACCTAAAATCATTATTACAATTTCAAAATTTCAGTACGGCCAATATAAAGCCAAGAGTATTTGGCGATGTTTGAAAGTTCAAAAAGACAAAAAATAAAAAAAAGTTTTATTCGAAAATTGCAAAAATTTATTTGTTGGTTACACTGATTTTTAACTAGACCATTTTAAGTAGAAACGTATTTGTTGGATTGGGCTTGATGATGTATCTTTTCTGTAATATATAACGGATAGCCGTTACGTTATGATTACGTTGGCGGATAACAGGTGGCATTACGGAAAACGTCAAAGTGGTATGATCTATCTCCAAAGTGACGGTGGCCGTAATCGCTACTGTTAAAAAGGAAAGAAGTATTGCGCCCAACGTTATATTGCAGCGGAAGTTACTATTTTATTCGTTGTACGCATGTGCGCCCGAGTTTTAATGTCAAAAAAGTATATTTGGTCTGTGATGTGATTGGATGTGATGTACTTTACAGTGGGGGTTATGATGTATCTTTTCTGTTACGGATAACGTCGACGTTAAGATACTTTTTAACAGATTTCCCTAATATAACAAAAATTCGTATGATGTATCGTTTTTTCTTGGCAGGTGTAATTTAACGTGCCCGTAATGTGCGTCAGATAACGTCTTATAATAGAGGGACTTCTCGACGTGCCGCTATAGGATTACGGCAAGTTATCCACTCGGTTATCTTTGTTTAACACATTTTCTCTATTGTTCACTGCCATTGTTTACCAACCAACTTCATTCGATTCGTCTTTATTTCATGCATAGAATAACCTGACGTTATACCTATGTTTGTTATCATGGATAGTCTAATTAATATATTTCTTCTAGATGAGATTATTGCTGTAAATGATAGGTAACTAGCATTATGTTAATTGTTTGATTCCTTTGATTTGATTTTGCCATTATTTCAGGAACTGTATAAATATACAAAGAAGAATTTTATAAGATCTAGCATCTAAACCCTTTGAATTTAGGGATCTGAATTTCAAGAAATACTTTCGAGTGTCGAACGATGTAGCGAGGTATAAGAACTACTGCAATACACTTGGAACAGAAAATAGTATACGATACAAATATATGTATCTACTAGTGTTGGGAAATGTCGATCCTTTTATGGACTAGTTCCTTTTATTCCTTTTGTAAAAAGCATTTCACATAGCATTCATCTAATGTAATCTATATCTACATATACCGTATGTATTATACACGTGCATAAGTTACATATTAAATAATAAACCCAATACAGACTTTATTTACTATGGTAGATGTAACTTATCAAAAAGAAAACAGAACGTTTTATTTTTATTTAAAAACACGTAAACAATCCACAGTCAAGTCATATGAACAGGCTTTCAACACCAGCAAATTGCTTAATATCGATAACAGTTTCTTGTATAGGTAATCATATAACACACCGACTGTTGACCGAATTCAGTATATGTTAAATTCATTTTAGTCCGATCAAACTCGGTTTAAAGGAACGATGCCGGACAAGGAATGTACCGAACTGGTAAGCGTACTACAATATAGGTACATTTAAGTCCGGACTCGGAACGATATAGCGGTCTCGTTCCTTTTAGTTCCATGTGCGGACTAGTTTCTTTGTACCGAGTCCTCGTGGAACGACACATCTCTAGTATGTACACTAAATATTTAAATGTAATTGTGGGTAACCTAATTGTGTATAAGGTGCTAGTAATGCTTTTCTTCTGTAATATATAACGTATTATGTTTTTAAATAGTGACTATTAACTTACGAAGTTCATTAAATCTTCATACTGTTTTTTGTTTTTTTTAAGCGTAAAATTCCTACCTTTTCCGGCAAATTAAAGTAGAAAAGAAAGGCAAATTCCACCGCGAATACTGTACAGTACATCAAATCACAGACCAAATATACTCTTTTGACATTTAAAATTCGGCCGCACATGCGTACAACGAATAAAATAGTAACTTCCGCTGTAATATAACGTTGAGCGCAATACTTCTTTCCTTTTTAAAAGTAGCGATTACGGCCACCGTCACTTTGGAGATAGATCATACCATTTTAACGTTTTCCGTAATGCCCCCTGTTATTCGCCAACGTAATCCGTTATATACTACAGCGATGATACATCATAGCCCCCAGTATTCGCGGTGAAATTTTCCTTTTTTTTCTACTTTAATTTGCAGGAAAAGGTAGGAATTTTACGCATAAAGAAAACAAATAAAAACAGTATGAAGATTTAATAGACTTCGTAAGTTAATAGTCACTATTTAAAAACATAATACATTATGATATATCGCAGAAGAAAAGCATTGCTAGCACCTAATGCACAATTACATTTAAATATTTAGCGTACATAGTGATCTTTTATCTCTGGCGTACATACATATATTTATATTTGTGGCGACAGGCATTGTCAATCCAAAACTTGGTAACGACGGCAACACAAGCGCTCGGTGACAGATAAAACAAAAAGAAGAAGCACTCTCGGTCAAATGTCAGATTGACTATTAATAAGTTACATGTTTGTTAGGCATCGTCATTCTTTATATTTTGTTGTTATTATTAATAAACTCTTTCCAAAGCGTTCGACTCGTGTTTTACAATCTCCGACATATAGTATACAACTTCTGTTCCAAATGTATTGCAGTAGTTCTTATACCTCGCTACATCTTTTGATACACGAAAGTATTTCTTGAAATTCAGATCCCTGAATTCAAAGGGATTAGATGTATCTCATAAAATTCTTCTTTGTATATTTATGCAGTTCCTGCAATAATGGCAAAATCAAAACAAAGGAATCAAACAACTAACATAATGCTACTTACCTTTCATTTACATCAATAATCTCATCTAGAAGAAATATATTAATTAGACTATCCATGATAACAAACATATAACGTCAGGTTATGGTTATTCTATGCATGAAATAAAGACGAATCGGGTAAACAAGGGCAGTGAACAATAGAGAAAATGTGTTAAACAAAGATAACCGAGTGGATAACGTTGCCGTAATCCATTACGGGCACGTTAAATTACAGCTGCCAATACATCATACGAATTTTGGTTATATTACGGAAATCTGTTAAAAAGTAGCTTAACGTCGACGTTATCCGTAACAGAAAAGATACATCATCAAGCCCATTAACGTTTATATTTGACATTTAAATATTAGTTGGTTACATATCTTGTCACCAACATCAAAAAAATAAAATTAGCGTGCGATAAGTCATGTATTTACGTACGTACTTCATACGTACAAAAAACAGGTGTCGTAAAGTAAACTTTACAGCTCCGAAATAGAAAAACAATACTATTGGAGTTCATTATTCGTTATAACACTGCTTTCAGTATCTTTTTAATTTTGAGATTGGTACATTGTGTAATTGTTTCCTTTTTTTTAATGACACATATTTTAATGTACTATTTTAATATTATGGGCTTTAAATATGTATTATTAACGCACGAATTAACTGTTTTAGAAAAATAAAAAAAAAGTAGCCTCTCTTTTGACGTTTCCCAAAAATCTACCAATATTTACCGAATTTTACGTGCGTGATTTACCATTTTCTGTTATCATAGCCTGGCAACACTGTATACTGTATGTGTGTTTTGTGAAATGCATAGAATAACCCGGAATAACCTGTGAGATGTTATAAATATTTCTTAGTCAACGGAACGATTGTAATTATAATGTGCAATAAGCAGAATAATACTTGTATAGATATTAAAATTACCGATATCATATTAACGCCCTTGACATGTGCTGTATTAATTAACGAAGTGATTAAATACCTGGTATATCAAAAATCTCAAATACCTTATCCATATAATTGGCTGCAAACAGTTATAACAAGGAAACGAAAAAAATTAGAGTCTGTAAGCACACAAAGTAGCAGTAATGTTTCTGTGGAGCGACATTATAAGATTGCATCTTTGGCATATGATACAGTTGAAGAGATGATGAAAAATATCAAAACGGAATTTAAGAATGGATTTAATATGGTTAGGGAAGTTTTGATAATATTTGGAGCAACTCCGCTGTCGCCTAAAGAAGTTTTTAGAATAAACATTCCTATTTTACGTCATTACCATGTTGAAGCAAATCATTTGAAATCGATTCCTAAGAATCAACAAAAGATCTTAAGGTGGGTACGCATTTATTTTGATAGAGTGTATTAAAATTAGTAAGTAAATTTATATTGCAGACATTTATTTTTATCACAAGACTGGCTCAAGGCAATGGATAACAATTGTGCTACAACAAACATGTATGTTATGTTAAAGAAATGTCAATATGTTGGTGACTGTGAGGATAAATTTTTTATACCTATTTCAAATCATAGTGTACCTATCAATTCTAAGTGTGTGACGATCAATTTTGATTATAAAAATGAAAATGATCATATTTGTTGTTCGAATATTTCTGTGTATGGTGATGGTTTAAATAATACACCTGCAAGTTCTAATAGTGATACTTTACAGACAGACCCTTCAGAAGATATATGGTGTGAAGCAAAATTATTTCTGAAAGGCTATAAAGACTGTTTTGTTAACAAAGTGTCTGCCACAGAATTGTTTTAACATTTTTTTAATTATGCATAATTATGTTATATCAATTTTTGTGGAATATTTTTATATTGCATTCTTTTTACACCTAAAAATGTGGTTAATTGATAAGATCTACAAAATGTTTTTTTTTAACACAAATAAATCATTATTTTTTTTTCAAATTATTTCAATATTAGAATACATGTCATACGTATGAAGAACTACAAAATGTATATTAAATAGTTATTTTTGCATTACTTTAAATCCGCCGTAGAATTCACGGGCTTGGGCTGGCAAACAGATCACTAAAGGTTGGCGACACTATATTCGAATTACTGACATTTCTGTGATTAATTGTAGATTCGATGACAGATGACGGAATTTTCGTTACAGAATCTCTTAATGAAATGAAATTCTTTCGAATTTAATTTTTGGAAGATTTTCCTGTCAGAGATATTTGTCACTATTCAACTTGGGGGATTATTCTCAGGGAATGGAAATTACGAAGGAATGGTGTGGAATTGTCAAAAAAATCCCACAATTCCAATAGTTTCTATTCTTGACTAGAATTTCTATTTTTTGATGGAAAATACGTACCCCCAAAGATTCCCGGGTATTTTCTTTAACAAATAAGTAGGAGAAATTGAATCGGCTTATTCTCCCCTAATTTTATATATACCTACATTGTGCGATGGATGCTGAGAAAATATTACTGACCGAGGAAATATTCCAAAATGAACTTGAATATGAACGCATATAAGCAGTTAAGCTGTTCTCGTTTTGCTTCTTTGTAAATTAAAACAATAGTCGTATTATTTCTTAAGGCGTTTTATTCACATAAAACATAAACAACTCATAAATCATTTTAAAATAATCGTCTAACAAAGCGACAGTACGTATGTACCATCTGTGGTATGTACTTACTATTTTAGTGAAGAGGGTTTTGTCATGTAGATCGTAAATATAATAGAAATAAGTATGTTTTAATAAAACGAAGATATGTTGTTTTAAAATTTTTTTATATTAAAATAAAACATTTAAACCTCTGAGTTTTTAATAACAAAAGTTCTCAAAGGTTACGGGTTAATAGTCATCCGTGTTTCTTACCGATGGAGTTTACGCACTATAGAAAATAAAGTGACTGTAGAAAGTAAGAAATAACAGTATCAACTCGATATTATTTTAATAAAGTATCGATACTAGAGATATCGATGAAAAAGTATCGATGCCAAAAGTACTTGGTATCGCCACTAAAGTATCGATACTGTACTGGTATCGATGTATCGTTCGCGTCACTATATACGAGTTGAATTTGTAATTTTGTTTCATCATACTTTTTACTTTTACGAAGTGTAGTGGTGGTTTACTCGAGTTTTTGTTATTAATATATATCCTGCGTTGCCTCAGTTGTTCAGTATTATATTTTAAGGTTGTTTTACACAGTCAATTAAATTGTTGAATTAATTCATAAATTTATACACGACGTGACTAAATAGACAAGATGAGAGTTGTTTTACACGATGCAATTTTTACTAACTATAAATTAGGGTCTTATGCAATACCAACTGTGCTATTTTGTTGACGTTTGACGTGTCGTCATGCTCATATTCAAGTTTCAAAAATCTATCTATTTCACCTACCATCATCTCACCTTTCAATATAATATATAAAACAAGCAATAACTATGCTAGCGCTTCAGCTTCTTGACAGGGCCGCTCCGTTACTCTCGTCAAAAATTTATTGCCAATTTTTAACATTGCATGGACTCTATACATATACATATATGTATACTCCTAGATACCACTTGTTCTTCACGAAGCCAGACAACTTTTATTTGAGACATTTTTCGACACATTTGTCTGGGGGGGCGATTAAAATGGAACAGCTTATATATGCGGCAATTATGTCTGTCGGTTTCAGTCGGCAAGTTATAAACCCGAGTAAAACAAGTGTTTATAATCGGAGTGCGTTAGAATCAATATATGCGAATTAAATTACACACATCCATCATAAAAAAATAAAACATTAATTTTGGAAAAAAATGAAATGTCAGATATAATTAATATAATTTAAGCAACCGACATTTTACAAATCAGCAAAAAATGACAGGTCAGTGTTTTATCATAATTCTGGGACCCAATATATACCTTTTATATAAGTATTAGCTGACAGTTAATTTAACCATAACCATAAATTGACTACTGATTTTCTGATTTATTGACCAAGTGTGATTAACCTAAAAAATTCCGCGTATTGTATATACGGAATAATAATTGTAAACACATGTATCTAAATGCCTTTATAAGTATATTATATACTAACATTAACTATAAATATCCTATTATAATATATTAATTTTATAACGTTAGTTCCCACAAGAGTGCTGATCCTTAGATGGCCAATGCATCTACAATGCTTGTAATTCAATGCATTTCCCGTGTTGTTCATACATCTGACAGCCATTTAACAATTGATGAAACTCAAGGGAACATGACTATATATTAGGTAATCATCGTTACTTCTTTCCAACTCCACTGTAGCCACCGTAGCCACCGTAGCCTAGCCCACCTCCGAGGCTGCCAATTAACGTACCCTGACCATATCCCCAACCGCAAGTTGCGCAGGGCTGCGCTACGCAACTGCTACAACCTGAAATTACATACATATTTCCATTCGCAATTAAATTCATTTAAGCATATTTTTATTGTTACCTGATTGTTGATATACAGGATAAGGTTGTGGTACACGTTGTATAACCGGATACGGTTGTGGAACCGGTACATGTTGTACAACTGGAACAGGATGTGGAACAGGAATTGGATAAGGCCTATCCCTATAACATGGTTCATCACACTTTTCTTCTTGTTTACAATTACGTTCTTTGTCATTGCAACATCTTTCATGTGTTGATCCTTTGTTGCCACCACAGCTTACTTCAACATTATTGTGATTGCTTAAAGATATATTAATGGGAACGTTAACATTATTCGTAGTTTGTATGCTGTTTTCTAATTGTATGTTGATATCGGTGTCGCCTCCACCACCGCCGCCTCCTGTACCGGGTTTTCCAGGTGTTCCAGGAGGTCCAGGTGGTCCCGGTGGTCCGGGAGAGCATTCATCTCTACATCTATTCCCACAGTTTTCTCTGCATGACGACGTTTGACAATTATTCACACAATTAGAACAACAAGAATTGCATGATTGGCAGCAAGAAGATGAAGTACAACTTCCGCATGAAGATGAAGTACAACTTCCGCATGAAGACGAACTACAACCTCCACATGACGAGGAACCGCAGTGAGCACTTACAAAACTTTGGTATTCCAGAACGCAAATAAACAGTACCAGTAAAAATAGACACTTCATCTGTAATTTTAAAATCGAGTTACAAGTCAAAGCATTATACCAAGTGTATTATATACAGAATGGCAATAAAGATGATAGAATTAAGTCTGATAGACACTAAACAAAGTTTTATGATATTTTTCTTTGAAAAATTTTAAGAATGGTGTTCATGAAGGTCATATAAATGAATACACGCCCACTTTTTAGCACGTATTTCGTTATTCTTAATTGAAAAATCTTTTATTTACAACCATAGTTGTAATGAGTCAATTACCTATCATATGAATGGTTGGGAAGTAGATCATTACTGTAGTGATCTTAAAAATTGTTTCCTGGCTAGTCGGGAATAGTATTTTAAACAACAAGTTTAGAAAAGTAAAATTTTACTAAATGAATATAGATTTTGGGTACGAGCGAGTAACTTAAAAGCTATATGAGTTTAGTGAAATTGCTTTTCTTACGAGCTATGTTTGTACTATTTTTTAATCGTATTACTATGCTGGTAACTGGACACTGTCCCCTGAAAAAGCATCTATACAACGCAGGTCGAATAAGCGAACCGTGGTGCAGAAGATGCGGACTACAGGAGGAAACTCAGGCAGAAACATTTCAGGAAGTATCTGTTGGAGCCCTCGAAAGTTCTCAAGTTTTCGCTGGACAAGATACTGGGCTTTATAGAGAACACCAAGCTGCTCGAGTGGAAGTAAGAGATTTAATAGAGACGGTACAATGAGCACCTAACTCTAGTGCCTGGACTAAAAGTGTCCACCCTAACCTTATGAATGAGTATCTGTTTATTCAGTTTTAAAAGAAAACATTCTGCATGTCATGTTGCTGGAATTCAAGCTCTTTACAAACACGATTCTAAATAGAGTTCGTGGTGTATGTCGGTTTTTTCGGACATATTCTTTGCAAGGATGAATGCATATTTAATGGAGATAAAGTCTCCTAACACTCGTAACTTTCACAATTGGGCTAAAGAAAATCCACACCAATTTTGTGGGTATGGTTACCAAAGAAAGTTTTCTGCTAAAGTATATTTAGGCATAATTTTAGAAGACGTCATGGATGACATGCTATTGAATATGTAATCCAATATTGCTGAAGATGCACGATAGAGTTCTAACATTTAGGACTTAATCACTCTTAATGTTAGAGAGTGGCTACACAAACATTTTTCGATTAAGAATTACACAAAAGACATCCCTATATATAATTCCAATTTATACACAACCTGTACAAAATTTGATAAAAATAAAAACTTGTAGCTCTTTTAATAAAAGCTTTTATTTTTATTAATAGCATTTTACGTTGAAAGTGCAGAATGCTTAATTTTTGTTAGAAATTCAAAGCTATGAAATTTTGAAACACGTTTATTCTGGAAGATCAAATTTCTCTAAACAAAAAACGAGGTATTTTAAAATTCCGAATATGCCAGATTATCAAATTTAAATTTTTTTTTTGCTAAATCTTTACGCGGGTACCTACTTTGTATGATGCTTAATAATATTTAGTTTTTGTTACTCTATTTAGTTTTGTTACAGCAATGTGGAAAAACAAAATAAAAATTAATATTGTTACCTTGTGGAGTCCTTTTGAATTATATCACAGACGTATACTGTTCTTCTGTTGCCTCGTGTTACATTTTATAATAAATTGTTTGTATAATAATTTTATATAAACAAAAAATAAAATCAGTAAAATATATAAACGATAATTTTATCTGTGCTATTACTTAATGTCATATAACATTTATAGGCATACATTTTTGGTAATTTGGGAAAGCCATTTATTAAGTATTTATTTTTTATCATTGTATAGTGAACTCTAAAATATTTATTTTATTTGGCACACGCTAATTTCTAATGCAATTTTTTCGAAATTGTATTATTTTTTGTTTAGCCTTGAACGAAGTATAGGTCAATTTTTATCTTTTCCTTTTTCCAGAGACATAATTTATGTATATATAGTTATTAATAAATATTAGATCCGCGGGAAAAAACGTCTTATCTCTATATACATGCGAAATGACCTGCAGTTCACCTTCTTGGCAAATATAAAAATATACCTGCACACAGATTTAATATAAAAAAGCTATAGGTAATTTGGAAAATTAGTGATTGATGTCATATTGATAGACTTTTTGTGGTTATGCAGGTTGCGAGTGGAGGGCGGTAATATCTTGAAGGCTGTACTAAAGCAGTAAATGCAATTCAATGACAATATTTTTAAATTGCAAATATAGCCGTTACGGGCGCAGTTGCTGGGGTCAAGCAGCAAATTCAAAATTTTCTTGTAGAAGTTCTAGGATTAGTTATAACTTTAGGTGTTTCACTAAAATTGTACCTACATGATTTCTACTCTACCAATGATCGATAGATACTCCGGTACCTCCTTTCCAAACAGAGAGGAATGGAGATGTAACGAAAAAACACTGACACTGGCAGACACCTGCTGGTTGACGAACGGTTCGAAAACAGAGCAGGGTGTTGGCACAGGAATATTCTGTTGTAATCCAAGAGTTAGAAAATATTACAACCTTGGACAACCCGCAACGATTTTGAAGGCTGAAATCTATGCCATTGAGATGTGTGCTAGAGAGATTTTGGACAAAAACATGAGACACAAATCAATAAAAATTTTCAGCGACAGGCAGTCGGTACTGAAAGCATTAGAAGCGCATAAATGCAACTCGAGGCTAACAGTGGGGACGGCAAATAACCTATCCCTAATCTTGGTATCTGGGCACTCATTCATGGCAATGAGGCAGCAGACGCCTTTGCAAAAAGGTGATGCGGAACATTTCCAAGGACCAGAACCTGCCACTGGCACAGCACCTACGGTAGCTAAACAGCAAATCAATGTATGTAATGGGTCCTTTGTTACTGACTGCGACTTCAAACGGGAATCGCTATATGGAATGACTAGAAAATTCAATAAATGTTAATAAGCGTAATTAAATGGGCGGGGTGAGAATTTAACGTAGCCCGGTTTACTTTATGAAGGCAATAATAAATGTTTATATAAATAGGAGTAGTTTTTTCTTAAGTAGCTATGTACTTACATACATACATTGGTTGTATATAAGAGTCAATATAAAACGAGAAACAACTAAATTAGGGTAATGAGATTTTATTTTCAAATATTTCTTTCATATAATGTGCCTATGAAGTGTTTTTGACCTTAGGATTGTTATAGTTTATACGAATGCGTTTATAGGTCAAGTATAAAGCGAATTATGAATTTATTTTGTATTTTTTTACAAATTTTATTTGATTTGTTTAATACTTTTTTTTTTATTTTTAGATTTTTTTCCCTTCTTTCTTTAATTGTGGTGCATACTTGTGGGCAATTCGCCCAAAAAGGAACACGTTAAAATATGCGATTAAATAATGATTGAATAACAGTTAAGAAATTACAAATGAGAAAAATGTGTGTGAATAAACAGTGACACGATACAAAGTTGAGAAACAAGGTTAAAAGAATATGTAATTCGCTTTACTTGACCTATATACCCATTCATAAACTATCAAATCTACTGTACCTAATATTTTAACTAATATTTTACGTATTTACAGTGTCTGTAAATGTATGAAAAAGTCTCTGTTTATTTTAAATTTTACAAGAACAGCTAAAAGTGTGTAAGATCCATACCAGAAATACGTTCGAGGTTGTGCTCTGTAACACCCTCGAACCTATTTCTGGTACGGATATTACACACTTTTACAAAGCACACCCTCGAGCCTACTTCTGGTATGTAATGCGGACCGCCCTAAGATCTATCGAAAATTGGTGTAGGGAAGGTGGCCTCACTGTAAACCTAGGTAAACAGAGATGGTACTCTTTACCAACAAAAGGAAAGCGGAACAACTGCATCCACTACAATTATTTGGCATTGATCTCAGCTTTTCGGACGATGCTAAATATCTGGGCGTTGTGTTTGACAAGAGACTGAGCCGGAGCAAGAAAAAGCATGTATGGCTTTTTGGCAGTGTCGCCGCATCTTGAGTAAGACTTGCGGACTTTCCTCGAAAATTACCTTGTGGCTATATACTGCCATAATTAGGCCCATGCTAACCTATGGCGCTCTCGTCTGGTGGCCAAAGGTGAGACGAATGGTTGCCAGGAACGAACTGTCACATGTGCGGAGCATCGCATGTCTCAGTGTAACAGGAGCAATGCGCACAACGCCTACGGCGGCAAAGGAAGCATGTGTCCCCCCTCTGCTTTTTAAAGTTTCCTTCTTTCAAGACGACTGGTATACATTTATTCTGAACGTGAAATTAATACTTGTTGTAAGACAACAAGTTTGTATCTCTGAGTTACCGACGAGAAGTTCGTGCAGCCAAAGTCATTTTGAAGTTAACCAATAGTCAAATTGAATGTTTATTCTTTCTTGTCTATTATCATTATTATCTTCGGGGATATTTATATATTTGATTTTTTTTCTATAATTCTTTCAAGTATTAAAAAAGTAAAACTAACTGCAAGAATATTAATCTTTCAATATTTTTTTATGCATACCATGCTAAGAACATCTACATTACAAACATTAACAACAATTTAAAACATTTTTATGGTCATTGTGATTATTATCTTGTGTATCCTTGCAAACCATCGGAAAAATATCCTGGCAATCCTTGATTATACTGTCCTCTTGGATATTGACTACCATATAACTGAGCATATGGTGATCCCATTTGTGCTTGTGGAAATTGCGAAATATAGTTGGCCCAAGGATTTCTGTTAGTGTTATACAACGGAGAAAAAGGACAAGGATTCTGCGGAACACAACCTGTAATGTTTTTAAAATGTTAAAACAAAATATGAATATCATCAAGGAAAAATGATGTGTTACCTCTGCATGGTATTTTTGGTGTTGTCGATGATACACAAGGTATTGTTTGTGTTAACCGAATTGGTAGTTTTGTGAAAGTTTCAATGTCAGTGTCATCTGGTTTGGTAGTACAACACCCATCTGTAGCACTTCCACCATCTGATTCATTCCTTATGTTTATTACACTATTTCTATTGTGTAATGATATCCCAATAGGAACATCTACGTTGTTGTTCGTCACGATTTTATTAGATAACTGTATGTTGATTTTTACTTCGTCAGTGGTTGGTATTCGAGTAATTGGTGTTACTTTGGTAGTGGTAATTGAAGGAGTAACTGTAGGTGTAACTAGTGTAACTACGGGTGAAACTGTTGTTGGGCAGTTATGTGTCGGGTCTCGACCGCAGCATTGCTTTTGATTACAACCCGTATTATTGGAGTCACAATTTTGGCAATTTGATTTTGCGCAGCGTTCTCCACAATTCGAACAAGACGACTTGCATTTACTTTTATTGCAACTTGAATTATTATTGCAATTAGCAGATTTGCTACTTTCGCAACAACTTGAACAGTTACTTGCGTCTACGAACTGTTGATATTGTATTACGCATGTCAGAAGCACAACCAAAAGGAGGAGCTTCATCTAAAAATATTCACATCAAATTATATATATAGCTACTTATGTAAGCACAACTACAGATAGGAAGATAGCCAATTGAGGAAATTTTGGATATCTAATGGTGCAAATGTAATATCCGTTACCTTTAGCAGTTAATCCAAGTCACACACTTTGACAACTGCAACTTGTAATTCAAATGTTAATTATTTAATCCATAGATAGGATAAAGCATGAATATATGTATATATTTAAATAACAAAAATATTATCATTCCTTTAATTGTGATGTAACATTTTTGATTAGGATTTATTTACGGAAAGTATTTTAAATAATTTTTTAAATTTTCTATGATCATTGTTTGTTTAAGTAAGATATCGTGTCTTGAAAGGACGATTCGGTTTCCTTATTTTATATATACGAAACCTTGACCTCCGAGATTAGTGATTGTGAGAAATTTGTTACGTAAGGAGAACTCTTAAATACACTGTTGCACTGTGATAAAGTATAATCGATTGAAGAATTTAAAAAAAAAATCAGGTTTTTTTAAATTATTTCAGTATTGTCAATAACGCAATTTAAGAACAAATGATATATTTCGTGCATATTTATTTATCAAAATATAATGCTAAAAAATGAATACAAGTCACTATAATAATAATAATTTTATTCTTACGTATATCTATGATATAAAAAGCATTAATTAAGTTTATCTTACATTTAAGTATATAACTCGGGTTTCTTCTTTATCTTATTAAAAATCTAAACTAAGTTACTGTTAACATAACAGTTGTATTACAATTGATAATTAAAAGACTTATATAATTAAGTAAATCATAAAGTTGTTGTTTTAAGCTCCTGCAGACAACTTCGACGCGCTGTCAAATTTCTGGAAAAACGAAAATAATGGAAATTAATCTATCAAATGAAGTAGGTATTATCAACCTTATGTTATACCTAATATTCAATATTTGTTTTCTATGAATTTAAGATATTTATTTATTAGCTTACTTATGCCTTCTCATCTTTCTTTGGAATCGTCACAGTTGTAAGATCTTTCTTAACTTCTTCATCTGCCATCACTGAAATGGAGATCATTTATTTGCATTTTATTTATGAAAAATTAATATATTAACAGGTAAATAAAAACCATAGAATAATGACCAAATCTAATACATTGTTGTTAAACTTACTGACGCTCAAAAGATCAGAAGCTTTGACTTTCTTATCATCTCTTCCAGTTCTCATTGCGCCTCTCATATCTCCAGGAACTAAAAAGATAAATCATCAATTAAACTATGGCTAATAATGCTAAAAATCTTAACACAAATCAAATCCTTTCGTAAATACTTCTGTTGCTGCGATGTATACAATAATTCTGAACTTATATATGAACATTTTCAACTTACGAGTTCTAGTCCCACCAGGATCACTGATTGAGTGTACATGTTGGACCAAATTCCATGTAAATAATGATGGTAAAAAATACACAGTGGAGATATGAAACAGGGAGATAGACACTTTGGTGCAACTTTTTACATAGAATCATTGGTGAAATCAAATTTCAAATTTATCTTACCGTTTCCAAAATATCTAAAGAAAATGTTTTTTATTTTCAAATTCCATTATGTCTTATGACTTCCTTATCCATTTTTTTAATATGTCCTTATTGTTTTAAATAATTTGGAATGCGATTACACGAAGAAGTAATTAAACATGGTCCGAGCCTAAGTGGAAAAATTAAGCAGAATATTCTAGATCAAAGACGATCGCTGATGCTGAACCAGCAGTACCAGCTGAAATATTCAATAAAATAAAAGAGGAAGTTGCAATTGAACTAGGAATGGCCAAGAAAATGGAGGAACAGCATATAAGGGAACCCGACCAAGAAGAAGATGTAGTAGAAGTGGAGGAAACAGAAGATGAAGCCACAGAACAGTTCATCACTGCCTATATCAAATATGATGGTGTGAACCCCACAGCTAGACCTCGTCTACCCAGATTACAAACATCAAAAAAGACTCCGATGATATTAGCAAAGGTCGATAGAATACTGAGGCATAAGATCCAAGTTGAAAAAGATATCTCGATACAGAGATTGCATTTCTTAATTTACATAAGTGAAATTCACTGTAATTAAATTACATGGGCAACGAATTGAAGAAACAATTGATGATATTCCCCGTGGGGGAGACGTCTGCAAAACAAAATAGAAGAGTTTCGGAAAAGATAGGCAGGGTAACACAAGCAATGAAACCTAGCCCCAGTAACAGGACAAATAGGTAAAAAGGACATAAAACAGATGTCCTAAAAGAAATTCCGGAAGTCTTGGAGTAGCTTAAAGAAAAATTTAGTGCGACATCTAAAAGGCTAAAGAGATATCTAAAAGGAAAAGCTAAAAAGGAACAAAACAGAATGTTCAATCAGAACCAGCTTCTTTTCTATGAGAAATTAGATTTACATATCCAAACACAGGAGCAATTACCAGATTCTGGGCAGATATTTGGAAAGAAGGTGCGAAATATAAGGAGGGCCAATGGAGAAGAGAAGAAAACAAATCGGTGAAAAATATAAAAACTATGGAACATGTGGCCATTACTAATGGAGACGTGAAAGGAGCCTTGAAAAAGGCCATAAATTGGAAAACACATGGAGCCGATCACATACACAATTACTGGTACAAGAAATTTCAAAGCAGCCATCAGACTTTGGCGAAATGTTCGGAGGAATTATTGGATAAAAGAGAATACGCCATATTTGATGACAACGGGAGTAACGTACCTTATACCAGAAACCCAAGTGGTAAGTGACGACCCTTCCAAATATAGGCCAATTACATGTTTGCCAACAATATATAAGCTAACAACTACGATATTAGCAGACAAATTATATAAGCATCTTAACACCAATGACTTACTACAGGAGAAGCAAAAAGGATGTAGCAGAAACCTCCAGGACTGCAAAGAGCAACTAGTGATTGATGCGATCATAACAGGGGAAGTCAAGAAATTGAAGAAATCATTGCATGCGATTTTTATAGATTATCAAAAGGCTTTTGATAGTGTACCACATGCCTGGCTACTCCAAATTTTGCAAATATATCAGGTGGATCCACGAATGAGTCGATTTTTACGTGAGATGACTATGCGATGGAATACTATCCTCACCTTTACAACCCTCAGCGAGACGATAACATATAATATGATAGATATCCGACGAGGAATCCTCCAAGACGATTTCATGCTGATGGACAAATATACAAAAAGATTGCACCTTGTGCTAAAAACCGAATTAGGAGGCAGGAACAAGGTGAAAGCAGTAACTATACTTATGCCATGCCGCTACTTACGTACAGTAAATCAAAAAAATCAAAATCTAGATATAATAGCGTTCACGAAATATTGAGCGCTCCACCCAAAGAGCGCGATAGAGAGGTTCTAACTTTGAAGAGCTTAAGGTGGGAGAGGAGTGCCTAGAGCAACTAATCAGCATGCACAACAAGTAGAAAATCTGAGAATGTACTTCCTACGTAAGAGCGAAGCCAGTAGACTGCACGCAGCGGTGGTACGGAGTGACAACAAAATTACGCCGCTCAGACTTACGGAAGATGAGGCATACGAATATCCAGCGGATGTCAATAATACGGAAAGCGTTGCATGGAAGATATCCCACGATCCTGGAAGATTCACAAGTGGATAGGCAGGCTACATTCACCTTGCTCATTAGAGGGGATCTGTACGCGGAAACAGAAGGTTTTCTCTTTGCGATACAAGATCAAGTGATTGCCACAAAATCATACCGGAAGCATATAATAAAAGATCGGAGTATGCTAGATGATAGATGCAGAATGTGTGGTAATAAAGAAGAAACTATTCACCATATAGTGGGAGGATGCACGAGCCTGGCACCGAAGGATTAGCCGAAGTAAAGTAAATTTTGCGAACATTACCAAAATATATAATACTATGTATGTTTATTTTAAATATTAAACAAAATATTGGGTTTTTATATTTATAATAGGTTTCTAGCGGGCAATGAATATGATAGATGTAAAGAGAACGTTAACATTTAGAGCGCTATTATCCATAAATCTCACGTGTCAAATAATAAGCGTGGAGGCACATTTGTATTGTCATTGATTATCGTTATATTTCGTTAATTTTCGGGACAATTATTTTCTTATATTCTATGGAAGCGTTTCCAAACACCTTATCCAGAACAACACAAAGTTCAATGAGGGTGCAAAAACCAAAATTATAAATTCAGGGCCTATAAAAGTTTACCAGCTACCCAGTTTCTGTATCCAAACGATGGAGAGAACAGAATGAGCTTTCACACATGGTGCTTAAAAATTGCCAAGTAAACAGACATTCTAAATATATGGAATGACAAATATTATGTTACCACTGATGGCATATTTAACAAAATCGCATTCCAAATAAAAAACTTTACATCAAAAATAAAAGTATTTATCGAAATTTTAAAAAGTTATAGGTAACGCATAATAGAAAAAGAAGAAAATATATTTTTTAGATATGTTGAAAACGGTAAAATAGATTTAAAATTGACGTCAGTAATGATTTTACATCCAAAAAGTAGCCCTGAACTGCTTATCTGCGCCGCAGGATGTATTTACACATTATGTGCTTCTCCCACCTTAAGTAATGGCATCGACTAAAGTGCTGTGATTATCAAAACTACTCACCATTTTGACAGGCGCCTAATCGGCTAGCATCGACTTTTCCAGATAAAGGTTTATTGGGGTAGAATAATTGTAAAACGCTTCACAGTTATGTAAGTCAGGTACAAAAATTTAAATCCTTTAAGATCAAAATGAAACTATACAACGGTTTGAACGCGCTTTAAAGTGAAAAATCTGTTACGCAGCTTGTACCCCATTGTTCTTAAATCTTGTTTAACAATAATTAAGTAAATGTATACATAAGTAGGTGACAAATTGAATTGCATAGTAAACGATATCTACTAAACCAAATAAGATTGTTACGCTTACCATGTTTGGTATTTATAATAATAATAATAATAATAATAATAGTCTTTATTTTCTGTTTCAGGCACAACCAGGTATACATTTCAAAAATATATAAAACATTACATAACAAGTGAGAAAAAAATTAACCAGAATAATAGTAATAATAATAATAAAGGGGTAAATGAAATTGTCCTGACAGAAAACCGCAAGGGGAAGTTCAGATGTGATACCGGAGATATCACCCTGCTTTTAATCTTTACCCTTGAATTTTATATTAAAACTATTTTAAGAATGTAGAAAAGTAGGAAACAATAAAGTAATGCTTTACAAATTCACTATAATTTTCACAAACATTAACTATTGTAATAGTTTATCAATATTATTAATCTTTTAGGTTAAGATGTGAATAATGCTTAATTATTAGGATATTACTTTTCCGTATATTTGTTTGACATGTAGCTTCACTTTTGTTTGTCTCGTATTTAAAGTAGTATGTTTTATTAATATTGTAATTTTAACTTGAATTTTAATATGTTGTAATTGTCTATTGTATATTTCCACGAGCACATGTTCTCTGATTAATAATGTTTTTGTTCTTCAAAAAGTTTAAAAGTTGCCAATCGCCTTCAAGCTGTGAAAAGCGTATTCTCAAAACATTTTTAGACTGCAAAATACCAACGTTTTGATTGGATACTAAATAATTTCAATTCTCCTACCTGACTTGCATAACTGCCAAGTATTTTACACATAGGTACCGATGCCAGCCGAACGCGCAGAATGGTGAGTAGTTTTGATAATCTTTAGACCACGACATTACTTAAGTCGGGAGGTGTACGTTGAAATTGGTCCACTCTGTACTACTACTAAAAGTAAACTCATAAGGGTAATGAATATGTACCACTTACTTTAGTTTCTCTAAATCTGGTGTAATAGGTAGGTACTTACACATATTTGGGTCCATTGCCACAGAAGGCGCATTAGCTGTGGATGAATAAATAAATTAGTATTTATTCTTGTATACCATTTATAGTAAAAGCAATCGTTTTAAAGAATTAAAATGTTTTAAAAGTGTTGTTATAACGAGTATTAGTGTGACGATATTAATATAGAGGCAACAATTATAAACATAAGTACTAGAAGCAGCGGCGTACCTGTGCACGGGGGAAGGGAGCGTACATGATGTATTTTCCTTTAATCAAGTTTTCCAAACCATTTTATCTACATATTTAACTTAGGTTGATGTTTTGTATATTAGTGACCGCCCAATTAGGTCCGCCACTTACTAGCTAGATTAGATATTAATAAAAATGATAAAAAGATGTTCCTTCAATGCAGACAAAGAAATGTTTTAGAAAAGACGTTGAAGATTATTTTAAAGGAATTCTCCTTTAACCTTAAATTGAAAATTATTATAGAAATCAAACTCCGGTAGACTTTGAATTCTTCAAATGTTCAGATAATTTTTTATCATTGTTCTTCAAATTGTGGATTCTTAAATAAGGGTGCCTGGTTTACTAATAATTTACTAAGAAATTCTAGAGAAATAATGACTTTTTTTTATTTACAAGGGCATTTTAAAGTAAAATTCTATGTACCACACATCTTCTTGTACTAAAGGTTATAACAATATACCTACTTGCGTTACTTAGGTACTAGTTCTGATGGACTTCAAATGAGAAGGAAATTTTGAATTCGTCGTGTGCTTTTTTTTGAATCTGCTACTTCTTCAATATTGCCCAATCAATTCCAATAATTATCTATTTACTTAGGACGGGACAGCATCAAAATGATCCCATACAGATTATTTTTAAGAATGACTTGCCAAAACGGTGTTATAAGAAAAAGAAAAACTGAGACATTGAATAAAATATCAATGTAAGTGTAGACGCACAGTTGGCGCAGAACTCCAAAATAATATTACTTTACCAAAGTTTCAAGCCCTTTAATAGCAGCATGTCAGGTTCTGCCGTGTCGTATTTTTATTTAAATTTATATTTAAATAATCGCCAACTTTTGTGGTTGACAGTTTCACAGGTTGTAAATATGGCAAGTTATTGGTCCACTTTACATAATGTTGTAACAGTGTGGCTAAAATTGCATTAAAGTTAAAACTAACTTTAATTTTGTTAATTCACTTGTTGTCTTATTTGTGTATTGCAATTGTCTACATTATTATACAACCGTCTTTGATGAAATCATTTCTATTTTGGTGGCAGAACTAATAATAAACCTGAGGATTAAGGCCATATATGATGACGTACATCATGGTGGTCAGGCCTATACCACTTAAGCATCTCTGGTACGAATCTCTGGTGCAGCAGCAAACTGCTATAACTGAACTCGGCAAGATATAGAGGCCTGTGCATCTAGCGATAACAGGAGCAATGAGGGCTAACCCTACAGTGGCAATGGCATGTCATGTAGACCTCCCTCTTCTCCATTTAATGATAATAGGAGAAGCAAGAATGGGGCATTTCAGATTGCAAAAAATACCAAGTGGCAGATATGCAGGATTGGGACACAACAATATTGTCCATCACCTGGAAGGCAGTCTTTTGGGAATGAGATATCAGATCATATGATTTCGATTTTATTTAACAGAAATTTCGAGATGAAAATCACGGATTGGATAAGCTAGAATTACAGGAGGATCAAAATGAGAATGGGTCTGGAGCTGCAATTTACAGTGAAGTGACAAATAAAATTATCACAATTTCGCTAGGAAAATATACCAGTGTATTGCAAACAGATGGATACGCAATATTGCATTGTGCATAGAAATCAATGAGAGGGCTTATAAAAACAAACCAAGCTGTATTGCGAGAGCTAGGCGATACTTGCATTAGTGAACCCCAAAGTACAATCAATATGGGTTGGGGAATGTATTCGAGAACAGAATACAATGCCAGACCGGTCTAAAGTTACTTTGCTGTTGATGTCCGAACATTCGGGAACACAGAAACACAAACAACACAACCAGGCAAACTCATGAAAAGACCTTTATCAAGTGACTACCAAAGAAGAAGAGTGAAGAGCTACGAAAGCTTAGCATGAATCATCTTCGTATAGTAGTAGCTTTTCTAAGAGGACATTGTGCATTGAAAGAACACCTACAGAAATTGGAGATCAACACCGCAGATACCTAATGCAAACTGCGTAATATAGTGACAGATGCGGCATATAACATCCTATGTGAATGCAAAAAGACAGGCAATTTTTGGCAAGCCAAAAATGAACTCTGGGGATTCTTTCGATCAGTTAGCAGTACGGCTTGATTGTAAGTTGCATCATTGCCAGTTTGGTGCGTCCAACAGCAATATGGATAACAAGTTGTTGGATGGATGACCATTTCAATAGAAACCTCTCGGCCTAGGCGGCTCAGGGTGTGTCCCCGGCACCCTGACACTGATATCTGTCGGTAAATAGGGTTTATGATGATTCTTTCCATCGACCTTATAGACTAGTAAAACCATTTCCATTTTTCATACATCTGCCAAATCCATAGCACACTACATGGAAACGTATTGCAAATTTAAAACCGTAATGTCTCCGTTAATATTAACAATAAACATACCAATATTTTTGTATTTGAATTTTTAAAAATTTTAAATAATAAGCAAGTTGTAATACCCAATAGAAATATAAGAAAAATAATTTCTTTAACCATCTTTCAAATGGTCAGATAAATCTAAAAAATCAATTTTTTCGTCTCTATTCTGTAAGTTAGTCTGCCCTGTGAATTGTTGTTTGTCATATGTTGTTCTCTTGGTAGATATAATTAAAGAACATGAGGATACTCATTGAATTTGGTCATATAACTAGGTATGATGAAAAAGAAAAACTATTATAGCTACTCGGAAATAGAGAATCAACAGATATTTACAAAAGTAAAAATGACTTCAGCCGAAATCATGGATGAGGTTAAGTATCATCTGGAAAACAGTGCTTGAAAGAACTGGCCACTATTTTAGCTAGTGCATGTATAGAAAGGCAACAGTCCCAACAGATATAACTATATAAAGTGAGCCAATAACTTGGCATATTTACATCTGTTGAAAATATCAACCCCAGAAATTGAGGAAATTAATGCCAATGGGTAATACTAAATGCAAAACCGAAAATATGACACGGCAAAACTCGACAACTGCTACTATGTTTAGAATTTTCCTACCTTCACATACATTTATAATAAGTTATCTTTTTTTCTATTTATTTCAAGTATGTTTCAGGAAATTTGAGGCTTGATTTCACATTCAATACGTTAAACATTTCTTACTTGGCAAAACGGTAACGTCATCTTCGTCTACCGACGATTCTTCGTCATTCATTTCTTTTATCGTCATTAAAACGTCCGTAGCATTGACTGTTTCGATTTTAACCAGTGTAGGATCGACGAGTGTGGATGGCTGTTGTTGTGTAATGCTGTTTGTGATAGGTAGTGTTTGTGCGTCATAATCATCGTTTTGTGTGGGATTTGGAAATATCTTACTTAAATCGGCCCCTTCATCGGCGTTTCTCTGCACGACAAAAGCATTTTCGTAGGCGGACGGGTCATAACCAATGGAACTGAAGGGTAGTGGTTGCTGCATGGATCCCTCATAACCGGCGCCTCCACCACTAGGCGGAGGGTAATGATATCCGGGATATTGCTGCATTGGCATATAATTTGGTCGATAGCTCGGTTGATAACCTGGCATGTGCGGACCTACCCCATACCCATCACCATAACACGTTTGCGGACAATGGCTTGGCTTCTCGCTGTCTGTCGCGTAATGCTCGTAGCATCCTTCGCAATTGGCGGTTGGTATATTACAAGAAACATACGGCCATTCAGATCTGTACGCGCATCTGGGTTGCGGTTGAGGAATATAGATGACTTGATTGTGGCAATCCGGTGGACCTACCTCCCTTTGATCGCAAATTTGGTGGGGTTGAGCGTGCATTATGTTCGCTCGACAGATGTTACCGCAGGTTCTCTTGCGCAAGTGATAACATCTCATGAATGGGTATGTCGGAGTTGGCGTACACTGTCTGGGACTAACCAACTGACAGCAACGTTGTCCTCCACCATAGGTTCCGTTCATTAAATCATTTGTGTTGATTGTGATATTATTAATATTATCCGTCTTCAAATTGATAGGTACATCGATAATGTTGGTGTTGTTGATTTTATTGTGTAAGTTTATGATAGTTGTTATATTCGGTGCTTGAGGTCCAGCTCCGGTTTGAGTTATTATTTCCTGCAAAGAACGAAACTAAGTTGTATATTTCTTATTGACGGGGTTCTGCATTAAAAAAATTAAAACAAAAGAATTATTGTTTGTTTAAAAACGCAAATCTTTGTGCACAACTTACAAGAAATCTTATTAAAAAATTCAAAATAGGAATTAAAATAAACAGAAACTTGAAAGAACAAGATTTTTTAAGACTAATAATATCAAAATGAAATTGTACTGCTTGCGTATTAACCACACACAGTCAGCACTGATAAAAATCACAAACTGGAAACCTATGGGAAAATTAAAAATTAATTATGTAGACTCAGACGTGAGAGAGGTAGAAATGGACAGCGATGGAATCGAAAAATGAAAAACACAAAACAATGGAGGAGGCTGTTTGAAGAGTAAACACATAAAGGAGGAAAAGGCAGAATAAGTATATAGCACAACTGGTCTTTTAACTATTGCATTTAACGAAAGTTTTCTAATAAGTTCTAGTTTGCAATTAATATAAAATATCTTTTATGATACTCATATCGACAATAACACACATACCGACCAAGATCGGGAAAATTAGTTTTAATAGGGAATTAAAGCAACAGAAGTAACTTTGCTGATAATTGTGAAAGCAATTTGTTAGATCCATATCGCATTGAAAGAATTTTCATAGCTCAGTAAAGAATGGATAATATTTTGAAAACGACTAAAAATATAAGCATTCTAATCCTTGACACTTATCGAGAATTTATTAATGCACCGAATTCTATAATTAAAAATATAATTACTACATTTGAAAAAAAAAAAATTAATTCTCTAAGGTTAAACGTTGCTATACAGGGAAATCTGACGGCGCTACACAAATTTTTATCGAAGGACATCCATTTCGAGGATTAATTGGTACCGGTGCAAATCTTTCATTGGTTTCGGATAAATTTTTGGATTTATTTGAAAGCAAAATTACTCCGTGCAATATTATGCTCAAATGGATCACTGATGTTACGATTTCTGCCACCAAAAAGTTTGTAGGTGTAACGAAAACTTCCGGTATTGAAACGACAATCTCATACGCGTTTGTGCCAGACAAGTATATTGATTATGAGGTATTTATTGGGCGTAATTTATTTGAAGATGAAAGTATCGTGACAATAACAGATCATTTAGGCTCACATGTATTACGTCGCGAATTACCCGGTATTAACAGAGTTTTGGATAATTCCATTAATTTTATCTGCGAGGTGGATGTGCCTTCTGAATTCCGAGACGAGCTCCAAGAAGTTCTTCGCAATTTTAGTGATATGATAACGAGTGGCAATAAAGTCGGTGCCGTGAACAATGTAACCATGAAAATAAAATTAAAAGAAGGTGTGATAGTAAATCGTTCTCCCTATCGTTTGGCTGCCAATGAACGAGAAGCAGTTCGCGACATCATTGCTGATCTTATTTGCCATAAAATCGTGCAGCCAAGTGAATCTCCATTTGCAAGTCCAGTTGTACTTGTGAAGAAAAAAGATGAATCTTTCAGGATGTGTGTAGACTATCGTGAATTGAATCGTGCTACCATCAAGGATGGTACCCATTAGAGATGTGTCGTTCCAACCGGACTCGGTACAAAGGAACTAGTCCGCACATGGAACTAAAAGGAACGAGTCCGCTATATCGTTCCGATATCGTTCCGGGTCCGGACTCAAATGTACCTATTCGGTACATCGTTCCTTTAGTTCCTTCGGTACATCGTTCCTTTAGTTCCTTTAAACCGAGTTCGATCGGAACGAAATGAATTCGGTCCACAGTCGGTGTGTTATGATTACCTACATACACAAGAAACTTTTATCGCTATTAAGCGATTTGCTAGTGTTGAAAGCTTGTTTATATAACTTGACTGTAGACTGTGGACGTGTTTTTAAATAAAAATAAAACGTTCTTTGTTTTCTTTTTGACAAGTTACATCTACCATAGTAAATAAAGTCTATATTGGGTTTATTATTTAATACGTAACTTATGCACGTGTATAATAGATACGGTATATGTAGATGTAGATTACATTAGATAAATGCTATGTTTGTATTGCGCACTCACTCTTTATACCAATGCCGATCGGAACGACATATCTCTGCCTGGGTATAGCGGCGAGCTGGCGAGTGTATTGTTCAAGGAACGATACCTATACCGAATGTACCTATATTTGATTTAGTTCCAAAGGAACGAGTTCAGCGGACTCGTTCCTTTTGTAAAAAGGAACGACATTTCCCAACACTAGTACCCATTACCACTTATCACTTGGATAAATTGGGTAAAGGATGATATTTTACCTCCTTAGACATGGCGCCCGGATTCCATCAAATTCCGATAGAAGGATCTATTTCGAAAACGGCTTGTGTAATACCGGACGGACACTTCGAATACTTAAGAATGCAATTTGACCTTGCTAATGCCCCGGCCGTCTTCCAAAGGGCTGTTAACCTTGCGCTGAGATCTTTAAAGGATACTATCGCGTTAGTGTATCTAGACGACATATTAATTCCTAGTCAAACCGTCGAAGAAGGGCTTCTTTATTTAAAGTACTAACAGCATTAAATTCGTCAGGATGAAAAAAAAAAATTAATTCTCTAAGGTTAAACGATAGATGAATTGATAGCCCACTCTTATGGAGTAGTTTTTTACCATGTATATTTGGTTATAGACTAATATTTTCGGAATTTCTTCCATTGATACCCCCACTTCTTGGTTTTCGGGATGAAACCGCACCCTAGTACTTCCTCTAGCCGACGTTTCGTCCACACTTGCATGGGAGATCTTCAGGGTTGCTTCTTTCGTCGCTGTTGACTTGAAACTGAAGAACTGACGCACGGGGATGGGTTTATAAGCGGATAATGGTGACGTTTCAGTGGGTGTGTCAGTTTTTCAGTTTCAGGATAACAGCGACGAACGAAGCAGCCTTGATGATGTCCCGCGCAAGTGCGGACGAAACATTGGCCAGAGGAATTACTAGGACCTGGTTTCAACCCGGAAACCAAGAAACGTATACCATTGTATCATCCCTTTTCTGCCTACAAACATATTCTTGCAAATAAAATTTAAGTGAAATCTTATGCAGGTGCCCTCGTGCGCTCGGAAATAAATAGAATGTTTCTTCAACGATTAAAAACATTTGAAATTTCATATAAAGGGAAAATACTAACAATAAAATAAACTTTTCACTTTTTGAGCAAAATATTTAATTTTAAAACCGTGGATATGTTTTTTAGCAATTCTTGTAATAAAAAATTGTTTTTAAATCAACTAACTAAAGTAATATTATTTACTTTATCAGTCATAATCACTTAATATGCTAATTACAATATTAGTCAGCGCGAAATGATCTGAATCTTTTAATAATCCAAGGGTTGTTTTCTCTTTTGTATTTCGTCCTTTTGTCAATGGTGGTGCTGGTTAAAGTTATATTAAAGTTTTTATTTAAAATAAATGAATAGTTGTCGTTACTTAAAGGTAGCTTATTTTCTATCAGTTAACAAATAACAAATATATCCCGCAGAATATGGTATATATAGCACTATTTTCTAAAGAATTCTTATTTGCGGTCGTTTACAGAATTTTTCAAAGAAATAGACATTTTATTTCAACTTTAGTACTTTATCACCTGAGAACAGATTATCATTTGACTGATTTTCTATATATTACGCAAATTTTTTTATTTAAAATTTTACCGTAGTCGATTGCATAATCATAAAAGATATTTTCAATTATACATAAGTAGATGAACGATTAGTTGCTTTGTCTAATTAGATAGTTATTTATGAGTTATAAAATTCTGCTTCAATAAGTCACGAGAAAAAGATATAGTAAGTGAGTGGTTTGACACATCCTGTGCAATATATTTTGATAATAATTTAACCGTTATTTGCATATCGACTATTGTTAATTTATCCAAATTATTATTTGGATAAATTGATGTCTTATTAATGTTTTTTTATCTAATTTTACCTTGGTGTGATACTGATTTCCGTTGGTTATCCGATCACTGCATGTTCTGCGACAACTATCTCTGCAACCCTGATTGGAACATTGTGAATGGCACGTCTTGTAGCAGCAATATCTGGTCTCGCACGGCTGCTCGAAGTTGCCGCAACAAGTGTTGCAGTGGGAGTTGCATTCGCCGCTGGAGCAGGAGTTACAATTGCACGAGTCGCAAGATTGGGAGCAGCCCGCATGACGTTTGGTTCGTCTCCTGACGCAGTCAATGTATGAACTATATTCCGTTTCATTGCATTCTTCTACCACGGAAGTTTCGGTTTCGTCGCACTCATCCGCTAAAGATTTCCCATACGTGGAGAATATGACCAGAAAGAAAATGAAGTTTAACTTCTTCATCTGAAAATAGTACAAATTGTCGTTAGATATTATGTGATTTGGCATAAAAAAACGTTCATAAGCTGTTTTATTGTAAGGAATTTTATTCTCTTTAAATATCAGATTACATGTTTCGGCCTTAACAGGCAATCTTCGTCAGTTGCGAATATTTGTCGGTGTTTTAATATAATATTTAGATTGCAAATTAAGGTAGATAGCAAAGGCATACTAATAAACATATTGTAACAGATCGAAAAATTTTGTAAACACGTTAAATAAACTAACTAAAAACTGGGGTGATACACCTACAATTGAAAGATTTAATCGTGTGCTTTAGCAAAACCTGAAAACCGCATCTTTCTAAATTTCACAGTTTCCCAGATATTTTCAAATTTCGAAAACTTTGCAAATGTAATTTTTTTTAAAGAACATACTTCAGAAACCATGCGACTTAGATCCAATGTATGTCTAACAATGTGCTATTTAAATTTAACAAGGAATCCAAAAATGCAATAAGAAGGTACAAGGCGTTCTATTTATAATAACAAAGCTGGTATGTACTTTCGGTATCGCCAGAAGTCCGCTATTACTACAAATATTACCTGAGATGTACCTTATAATACAATATGTAATAGTCGAAACATGAATTAAATTCCTAACTTAATTTGTAAAAGAGCTATGGAAGCCTGACGCAATATTGCAGGATCCTGTATACAGCCTGTCCCAACGGTGGGATGACGGAAGATTACTTACGAACTAAAAGATTTTTCAAAATATTAATTATGAATTATTTCAGTTAAATATCGAAGTTGTATTTTTTTTAAATGGATCACCCTATATTTTATTGAACATTTGGATAGACCATCCTAAAAGAAACACATTATGTTGAGGCACTAAATAATTTTGATCGACAGTTGTTTAGCTATTTATTGTTTTATCTGAAAGAACACCCACATTTAACGACTTGCCACTTCGCCATTTTTAATAATTAGATTTTTAAATTCTGGTCAAACCTTATTCTGTTACTTCAGTTTTCGGTCGCCGTAGACCGTTTAACGATATTTTGGCTTGTTTATACAGGTTGTTCCATAACACAGAAGGTAATTTTTCTCGAAAATTTCAAATGAAACACCCTGTATATTTTTATATAGTTCGATTCGCCTTTTTACAAGGTTTAATTTGATATCACGTTTGTTGGGGTTTGATGCGGCATTGATTGTGTTTTGTTTGTTTAAAAAAAGAATCTGTTAAATGTAGTAAAAAAATTAAATTTAATAAAAAACTATAAAAAATGACATGATTAATGTCGAATGTTAATCGGTAATAATAATGAGCAGGTGCACCATCATGTTAGTAATATAATTCTACTGGAGTGTGTAGATTCACATTTTCCAGGAGTTGTGGTAAGAACTCCTGTAGGTATGTTCTTCCGGAGAGAGAACGTTCAAAAAAGGAAGGCCCAACAACTTCACTACCAATTATTCCTCCTCATACATTTAACCTTCATTGATTTCGAAAATCAATTTGTCTCATCCAGTGGGGATTTTCAGTTGTATAATAATGCAGTTTAATGATAATCTTTTATATAGCGCTCTTGTTAATGTTGATTTCATTCGCAATTTGAGGGAAATACATTAGATGATGTTTTCTTGTAAAGCCAGTAGTACCTCTAATTCGCTGCCTTGCGTGACTGTTGTCGGATTTGTTACAACTTTTTTCTTGTACTCCACCGATCCTGTTTCATCGCTTTTTGAAATGCTTCTGGGTGTGCATATAAATCTGTGATGCGAGCAGACAATTTTTGCCAGCTTTCCCCAAAATGTAAATTATATTGATTAGTTATTCTTTAGAAAAAAATCATTCTTTTACGTATGCTAATAATTTTACTGACAGATTTTGACAGTAACTAGGCAACAACAATCGTTGTCTTTAATTTTTTTTTTTTTCATAGATGATGTGCTTTCATATTTTATTTATTGTCAATTTCTTTTTAGAACAATGCAAGAACTATCGTGTCAAATCCTAACAAATGTGGTATCAAATAAAAGCTTGTAAAATGACGAATCGAACGGTATAAAAATATACAGGCTGTTCCATAAATAACTGACGATCAAAACCATTTATTAATTTAATATAAAGTAGTTCTTTTAAGATGGTCTATACAAATATTCAATCAAATACAGGGTATTTCATTTAAAAAAATACAACTTTGATATGTAGCTGAAAAATGGAACAGCCAGTATAGTGCAAAATATTTTTAAGACATTCAGTCAGACACGATGTATAATAATTCATAAATAGTTTTTTGAAATATATTTTAGTTTATGAGCAATCTTCCGTCCTCACATCGTTGGGACACCCAGTATCTATTAACTATAATAAATATTTCAATTTAAGAATTCTTCAAGAGAATAGCAGCTTTGATCAAATATTTTTCGTGTCAGAGCAGTAAAAGTAAAGTGAATTTGTTGTGATTTTTTAGAGCCCAATAGTCAACTTAGACACTGAACACTCGCACCCTACATTATGGGCTTTTTATTCTACTTTTATTTCGGGTCTCGTAATCGTAGTTGAGTAGTAGTAGCACCTTTGAGAGGGCACTTACGTGGATTTTCTATCACATACTCAACGACAGTAAATATATACAAATATGTATTTTGTCTTGCTGAAAATACGTTTTGCACCTTTGTTTTGTTTTCAGTTGATACAGGGCTCGAATATATTAATATCTTAATAATATACGTATTTGCAACACGCGCTCTATTCAGGTGTATTAATATTATCGATATTTATCGTCAAATATTTAGATTATTAACAGTCGCACCGTCAAGTCATCTACCACTACAAATCAGCATTTCAGAATCAATGAAGATTTTAATAAGGTTTCTTTTTTAATCTCTTATTTCATTTATTTTGTACTCTATTTACATAAAAACATAAATATTGCGAGTCACAGCACGATTTGCAATAATGCACTCGCTTTTGGAAAAAGAAGAAATCTAAATCTCAAATATTTACATATTTGCACGCCGGTATATCTTATCTTGGAAAAACTTACCCACCTTGAAATTTAACTGGGTCAGATCTGTAAAATTGGTGCAAACATTGCTGAATCAGATATAACAATAACTTCTTATACAAAAATTCCGGTGTGCATGTTTACTTTTTCTTATAAAGAAAACATAAATATTGCACGAAGGTCTGGATATGTTTGCTAAAAACAGTCATGCAGTAGACATTTTTTTCAATGTTTGGATAATCCACTAACACGAAAATAATTCAAATAAATGGTTTTTAACGTAAAATTACAAGTCCGTATCTAAGTCCGTGGCCCGAAAAGTGCGGATATTCATCAGTAAAGGGCGGAATATATGCAAAGTGCATATATTTGCATATTTTCACAAATTTCACAAAAAATTGCATATTTCGGCAAAAATAAAATTTGTCTGCATATTTTTATGTTTTTAGTTTTATCAAAAGATTAAGTGCGACTCTTGCAGGTAATTGAAATAATTTAAAAGGTGGGTAGGTTTTGTCGACTCACCCGTTTTATTACTATATGGTTTATTGCCGGCATTTATTGGGTGTTTAGGAATTTCCAAGTAATCAGCTTGCCTAATGGAAAACAGATGTGGTCTATCTTTTGTATTTATATTGTATAGTTTAGTTTGTCGATAGACTCCAGTGTGAAAAGAGTGATTTCGAAAATATTTTATTTCAAACGCCTAAAATGCCGAAAGCCGCTTCGTGGATTAAAAATTTTCCTGAGTTGGAGTTTAGTGGGGATAAAGTGTTTTGCAAAGTTTGTGCCAAAATCATTGTTTGTGAAAAGAAGTTCCAAATTGATCAACACTTGAAAACAGCTATGCATAAAGCTAAGTTGCAGAAAAATAAATCTGTGCCTGTTCAGCAGTGTGTGCAAACCGCATTTCAAAATGTCAAACCAAAGAGTGAAAAGGAGGTGTTTCATCAAGACTTATGCAAAGCTTTAGTCGCAGCAAATATACCTTCGAAGAAACTGCAAAATACACAATTCAGAGATTTTTTTCAAAAATATTGTAATCAAAACATCCCTGACGAATCCACACTTAGAAAGAAGAATGTGCAAACAGTATACGAAACCGTCATGGGAGAAATTAAAGTTTCACTGGGCGATGAACATTTTTATATTATTGTTGATGAAAGCACAGACTCATGTGGTCGATATATCGCACATCTTATGATTGGAGGGCTTCAAGAAAATGAGCCAGGGACACCATATTTAATATCTTCTAAACAGTTAGACAAAACAAATAATGTGACCGTAACTCGATTTATTCAGCAGTCTCTATCAAATTTTTTTTTACCAAATCCAGTTCCAGTAGAGAAGTTTTTAGTGTTTTTGTCTGACGCAACGCCGTATATGGTTAAAGCAGGCCAAAACTTAAAAATATTTTATCCCAATATGGCACATGTCACTTGTCTTTTACACGGGATAAACAGAGTTGCAGAAACTATTAGAACAGCATATCCCTTGGTGAACAAATTAATTTCAAATGTAAAGAAAGTGTTTTTGAAAGCACCTCTAAGAGTGCAGATCTATAGAGAGAAATTGCCAGGAGTTTGTTTACCTCCAGAGCCCGTAATTACTCGATGGGGAACGTGGATTAAGGCCGCGATATTCTACGCAGACCATTTTGAAGCCATTAAAGATATAGTTTTAGATTTAGAAGACAATTCGCAGTGTGTAGTGCAAAGTGAAGCATTATTCAAAAATGTAAATTTAGCTAAGGAACTTGTTTTTATTAAGGTTAATTTTAGTTTTGTACCAGATATAATAACTTCGTTAGAAAGTAGGAATATAAGTTTAAGAGAATCAATTAATATTGTTGAAACTTTTTCCGACAAATGCAAAGAAGTTCCCGGTGATGTAGGAAATCAAGTAAGAAGGAAACTCGAAGTTATTGTGGGAAAGAATGAAGGCTTTAAGTATTTAATGGAAGTCAAAAATATTTTTGATAGTAAACCATCCAACGAAGTAATACCTTGGCCTTATGACTTACTACCCAAATTAAAATATTACCAGATCACATCGGTAGATGTTGAAAGAACTTTTTCTTTGTACAAACATATTTTTACAGACAGAAGGCAAACATTTTTATTAGAAAATTTTGAAAAATATATCGTTATAAATGCGTTTTATACTATTTCAGGTTGAAAATTTTACCTATTATGTTTTTCTTTTAATTTTACTTAAAATAAATAATTTTTGTAAAAGTCGGCGTTTCTTTATTTCCATTTTTCCATGTTATATTCAAGGCATATAATTGCATATTTCGACAAATAAATGCATATTGTTGCATATTTCAGAGAAAAACGATGCATATATATGCGCATATTTTAACTGAATTGACGTGCATATATTCCGCCCTTTATTCATCAGGTAGGGCGATTCTGTGATTAATCCTGAGTTGAAAATCATAATACAAAAATGTTGTATTGTCCTTAGTTAAGCTATATGATTGCTTAAAAGAAGTGTAGATTTGGCAACACCGTATAAAACCAGCAATAAATCAGTGAGAATGACATAACAAAATACGAGTATTAATTAAGTTTAATGAAGATAATAAATATTAACATAAATGCTCAAACTGGTAGCAAGTTGTTTGAATACAAAACCGTAGCCTTTGTGGAATTAAATTTAGGACGGGTTGCAACATATATGGGGTATTATAGCCTTAATTCTATTGCTATTCCTGGTTATTAGCCGGAGGACTTGCATATACTTTTTCCTTAAAATTCCAAACAAAGAACTTAAAGAAATTCACACCTGATAACCTTGTAGGTCATAGTGTTGGTCCATTTCGCCCAATTCACTTGTCTGGAAAACGTTTGTTCAAGCAATCTTTTATAATTCTTGCATTATAAGCTGATGCACCATCATGCAAATATTACATGTTGACTCTGACATTTATCCCATCTACAGCAGAGATTATTACGAACTCTTGGTAACTGAGAACCGGTCTGCATCAATAATTTCCATGTGGGCACAATGTAATGCTCTGCTTTTAAATAAATCTAAATCGAAATTAATTGGCCTTGACCCTCATAAAAGATCTGATTGCTCGGTTTCAATAAAAATTAATAATTCTTCGACACCTGAATGCTCTTGGAATAAATTTTTAGGACCAACTTGGATTTGGATTGTACGACGATGTTTTGGTCACTCATGATTTGCCACTGTTCGCATTTCCATTACAAAAACCAAATACCATGTATATACACTGGACTACATTAAGTCACATGGTGCTGAAACTTTCTCAAAGCTATTGCTATCTCTTGCTATCACAACATGATACGAAAGAGACAGAAACAGGTTCAGGTAAGTTCACATCCAGTGGTGTCTTAAGACACCATCAGCGTATTGATTAAATGTCTACATCATAAATTGCAGGATATCTCACGAAAAAGAAAGTAGTTTTGCACTTAATAATTGTGTAAATGAAGAATCGATTACCAATGTTTCTGATGTAAAAATTCCATTCTAAATGTATTAAGCTTAGGACCAAAATTTGTACTGCAATTTAACTCACCAAAAGAAATCCCAGTAGACAATATATTAGCAAATATAGAATCAACAATCGATCATTTAAGCGAATTTGATAAAAATACAATAAGATCTGAAATAACCAATGCAATAACAAATTATCAACAATCCACAAAAAAAAAAAAACAAATTAATAAAAAGAAACAAATTAGTAAAAAAGATATAACATACACTTAAAAAACTTCTAAAAAAAAACAAATTAATAAAAAGAAACAAATTAGTAAAAAAAATATAACATACACTTAAAAAACTTCTAAAAGAACACCCAGAAATTACTATGATAAAGCCAGACAAAATAAATAAAACAGCCGTAATGAACAAAAAAGATTACGAAACCAAAATGTTAAATTTATTGAATGATGAAATAACATACAAAGAATTTTAAAAAAAAGATCCCACAAATATTTACCAAAAACAAAATAACAACCTAGTTAACAATTAGAAAAGCCAGAAACTAATTGCAGATAATTTAGCTAATAGGTACGCGAAAAATCACAAACCTCAAAGATATACGGATTACCAAAACTCCATAACAAAATATACCATTATGACCTATTATGTGTATTCAAGGTTCATTACATAATTTAGGAAAATACTTCCAAATATAATAGGCAAGAATAACTTTTCTATTACAAATTATATTGACAAAATAGTTTTAGAAACCAAAAACTTACTCTGAGAGAAATGAAAAGATTATTTCAAAATTTTTAGGAGTCTTATATATTAAACATTAATCTAACCATTAAATGATCAAATAAATGCAAAGAAATGTTAAACTAAATACTTTTAAGATTAATTTTTACGTGTAAATTTAACATTAAAACGCATTGCTCGTTTTTTTTTTCTAAAGAAATAAGCATTCAGTTAATGAAACCATTTTTTTTTTCTTTCGGTATAAAAATATCTTTGGATGTTACATTATTATATAACGATATACTGATAGACTTAGTAATCAATTGTGTTGCAGGAAAGTGGGATAAAATTGAAGAATTTACAGATTTACCTTTGCAAAATTTTATAGAAGCATTAAAATTAACAAACAACTACATATTTCCAGTAGGTACCAAAGTAAACTTTAGCAACAAACAGGCAGAGTTTCTATGGGTGTTGCTGTTAAAGTATTATGTTAGTTTAAACTTAATATAGATAGAAGTCTATGTAAAAATATGTAAGGTAACTAAGTAACAATGTTTATATAGAGTGTGTTGAATGTCAAAAAATAAAAAGTTCGTGAAAGAAATATTCCTTTCTACATTAAGTATTCTAACAGGTTATGGGTCCAGACTCGATTCCAAAACCAGTTTATTAAGTGTTTAATTGTGAAGTGTTGAGAAATCACGATACAATGGATTTCGCAAAGCACATTAAACCCCTGGCCGATGAGACGGATTGGTCTGTGTGGAAACGGAAAATTAGAGATCTGCTCGACTACCACGAAGGAGCATTGGATGCTATTGACGGAAGGTTAGTAAAACCAGAACCGTTAACAGAAGGGGCTACGATGGTACAAATGAAAGAACACAAAGAGAAGTGTGATTTGTATCGTAAGGCGAATAGTTATGCTAAGTCGATGATTACAAGTTCAGTGACTGATGCAGTTTATCAGAAAATCATGGACAAAGAGAAGGCCAGTGATACGTGGGAGGCGTTAAAACTACTGTTTGAAGCAACGTCACAGGATCAGTTGTTCAAAATATGTACAGACTTTTTCGCATTCAGTTGGACGGCCGGCGAAGATGTGTCAACACATATAGCTAAATTAAGGAGCCTGTGGAATGATTTGAATAACGGACTTGTAGCTAAGTGTGAGAACGCGTTACCAGATTTGATGCTTGTATGTAAAGTTCTGCATATTTTGCCATGCAACTTTGAGACGTTTAAGTCTAGTTGGATGCTACTAACTAAGGACGAGATGAAAACGTTCGATGAGTTAACGACACAACTGTGTATGTTTGAGAGAAACTTTAGAAAAAATAGAGGCAGCGAGAAGTTCGTTCAGGAGGCGCTAGTGGCAAAAGGAGCAGGACAGAAACGATGGGATCAAGCTAAAACTGTAGGCACAAGATCAAAGAAAGAAGACTTGTGTAATTATTGTAAATCGAAAGGGCATTGGGTTCGTCACTGCAGGAAGTGGATAGCTGACGGACGACCAGCCAAGAAGACAGGGCGTGACGCTCAGAGCAACTCACTGAACGCTAATGTATCTCTTATCTCTATTTGCAACAAAGTTTGTGCAGCTGAAGCAATTTCAACGGATTGGTGGATCGACAATGGAGCAACGAAACATGTGACGTTCAGTCAAGATCTATTCGTTGAGTTTCAAGAGTTTGAGAGCCCATGCAGTATTAACACAGCTGGAAAAGAAGCTCTCAAGGCATTAGGGAAAGGAACTATACAAGTGTTGTCAGAAGTTGATGGAAGGAAACAAATCCTTATGCTCAAAGATGTATGGTATGTTCCAGCCATTACACGAAATTTGTTTTCTGTTTTAGCAGCTCAGGACAGAAATCAAAATAGCAAGTTTGAATCGACAGCAACAAGATGCAAACTTGAAGTGAATGGTATAGTTATGTTGTACGGTATTCGCCAAGTTGGTGGATCATTGTACAAGGCAGCGATAGAACCAATCATTCCCGAACAAAAAACAAACATAAACATCGCAGTTGCAGACAGTTCTATGCTACAGTTATATCATGAAAGATGGGGACACCAGGATAAGCGCCATGTAAAGAAGATGCTTGAGAGAGAGTTGGGCATCAAGGTCACGTTGGACAAGGAACTCTGTGAGTCATGCATTTATGGAAAAGCACATCGTCTACCGTTTGGAACGAGAAAGAAAGCAGAGAAGCCTGGAGAACTGATATCGACAGACGTATGTGGACCTTTTGATGAATCTTTCTCAAAGAAGCGATATGTCGTCGTGTTCAAAGATACTTATACGAAATTTCGCTACGGCTTCTTTGTCAAAGAGAAATCTGAAGTCAAGAACGTCTTGAAGAATATGATCGCACATGCCAAAATACAAGGACATTTGATCAAAGAATTACTCAGCGACAACGGCGGTGAGTTCGACAACGAGGAGGTCAGAACCATTCTTGAACAAGAAGGAATCACGCAGAGGCTGACAGCACCGTATACACCAGAGCAAAACGGGGGCAGCGAACGTGAGAATCGTACAATTGTCGAGATGGCAAGAACCTTTAAGTACTCAAATCCAGACATTAAGTTTCCAGAGGCTATTTGGGCAGAACTAGTGAATTCTGCTGTTTATGTGTTAAACAGAACTGGGAAATCGTCAGTAGAGGGAGTAAGTCCTTTCGAGTTGTGGATGAATAAGAAACCAAGGATAAAACATCTGCGCATTATTGGATCAGCTTGCTTTATCCATGTTCCAACTCAGAAGCGGAGGAAAATGGACGAGAAAGCAGTAAAAGGATATCTCGTTGGATACGATGGAGACGAGAGATACAGAATTTATGTTAAAAAAGAGCATAAAGTCGTTCTATCAAGAGATGTGAAATTTCAAGAAAAATCTGGAGAGTGCAATGAAAAGGTAAAGTTACCATTCCAAAATTGTAGTCCTGAAGAACAAGAACATCAAGAAGATGACCTTGAAGAAACCGAAGACGAAGAAGATACGATGGTTAAAGCTCAAGATAAAAGTAGAGACGAGGATAGAACAGAAAACGATACTGGTCTAGAAGGTGAAGAAGAGGTACTTCAGCCGTTATTACGACAAAATTTAAGGGACCGTTCCATGTTAAAAAGACCAATGCGATTTGATGATTTTGTCATGGCAGCAGAAGAGTTAGTATACTTCACAGAAGACCCAGAAAGCTTTGCAGATGCATTAAAAAGCAAAAAGAGTGCGGAGTGGAAAAAGGCTATGGCTAGTGAAATGACTTCATTGAAAGAAAACCAGACATGGGAACTAACGACTCTACCTGAAGGAGCTAAGGCTATTCCATGTAAATGGGTTTTTCGGACGAAGACAAATTCAGATGGCACCGTTGATCGATATAAAGCGAGACTAGTCGTCAAAGGATTTAGTCAACGCTACGGAATCGACTACAGTCAAACTTTCAGTCCAGTAGCAAAGTTAGGAACCATTCGCTCAATGTTGAGTGTTGCTGCAAACGAGAATATGCACCTTGCACAGTTCGATGTTTCAACGGCGTTTCTGTATGGAGAATTAGAAGAGACCATCTATATGAAACAGCCAGAAGGGTATGATGATGGCACGGATAGAGTTTGCAAACTGAAAAGAAGTTTGTACGGACTCAAGCAAGCACCGAGATGCTGGAACAAACGATTTGGCAATTTTCTTCTGAAATTAGGATTTAGAGCGAACGAGGCTGATCCTTGTTTCTACACCCGAGAAAGAAATGGCCAGAAGTTGATATTAGCAGTTTACGTAGATGACGGACTAGCAGCAGCGTCTAATCAACAGGATTTAACATATTTCCTAGAAGAACTGAGAACAGAATTCAAGATTGTTTCAAAGAATGCAGATTATTTTTTTGGGACTCGAAATCAAGCAGAACGAGAGCGGCATTAAGATAAGTCAGCAAGCATATGCAAGAAACATTCTAGAACGATTCGGATTTTCAGAATGCAAGCCAGTTTCAACACCAATGTTGAAGGACTCAGAAACTTCAAGAACAGGGAAAGATAACATCGAGAGGCATAACTTTCCTTATCGGCAAGCAGTGGGAGCGCTGATGTATCTTATGCTGGGTACAAGACCAGATCTAGCCTACAGCATAGGATTTTTATCAAGATCCCTAGAGAATCCATCGAAGGAAGACGTTGCAAGAGTCAAAAGAGTCTTCCGCTATATTGCTGGCTCGATTGACGAAGGAATAGTCTATCGTTGTGATGCGAAAAAGGGCATTTTAGAATGCTACAGCGATGCAGATTTTGGAGGATGCACAAGAACTGGTCGATCAACGTCAGGTGTAGTAATCTTATATGCAGGTGGAGCTATTTCGTGGCTAAGCCAAAGACAGGCCATGGTAGCAACTTCGACAACTGAAGCCGAGATTATAGCTGCGAACGAAGCAACAAAAGAAGTTGTTTGGCTAAGCAGACTCTTCAAAGCAATAATAGAGTTAAAACGAGTTCCTGTTCTGCAAGTAGACAATTCTGCTGCAGTGAGACTTGCTCAAAACCCAGAGTTTCACCGCAGAACAAAGCATATTGCTTTAAAGCATTTCTTCGTTCGAGAGAAAGTCACAGAAGGACAGCTGGAGGTACAGCAAATTCCAACCGAAGAACAAGTAGCGGACATTATGACAAAGCCGCTATCGAGGATCCGGCTAAAGATTTTGTGTAATCGAATGGGACTTTTATAGACTTTTATATGAAAGACAGTGGCATTTTTGTTTGTTTGAGAGATTGTAAATCAATTTATGCTTGTTTATAATCAATAACAATATTAAGTTTAAATTAACAAGGGAAAGTGTTAAAGTATTATGTTAGTTTAAACTTAATATAGATAGAAGTCTATGTAAAAATATGTAAGGTAACTAAGTAACAATGTTTATATAGAGTGTGTTGAATGTCAAAAAATAAAAAGTTCGTGAAAGAAATATTCCTTTCTACATTAAGTATTCTAACAGTTGCTACACTGGAAAACCGACTTATTTGCAATAATAAACTATATTTTGTCAAGAAAAATTTAGTTAATTCAACAACAAATTTTGTTATCTCAAATAAACTAAGGTTAATGTGAACAAATAATTTGGTTCGGGTAATCAAATATTTATTTGCCCATATTTAACTATCATTTAGTGTTTTTAAACAAATTTTTGTTAATGTCAAACAAATCGGTTTTTCAGTGTAGGTATATCTAGCGTAATAGCACAACTGTTTTACGTTAAAAAACAGAAAAAACACCAACATCTTTTGATATCAACTAAAGGAAATCAGAGAATATCCATAGTTGTAGTTGTAATGTAAACACAATTTTAAAATGTATGTGAAGTCCTGCATTTTTTACTTTGAAACTTGACATTTTCATTCAAATTGATTTAATTAAAGGAATGTTTATTAATATACCTTGTTAAACTGGTAAGTTTTTTTAAAGTACTTTTATTCTTTTACTAAATAAGATAAACCTAAGACTAATTGTCTGTTTAATTTGTAGTTAATTATAACATAAAAAGCCTTTGAAAAAAAAGGGATTTGTACATCGAAACGTTATGCAAATGTGAATACGCAATAGAATTAACAAAGTTATAAGACCTCTAAACTCAAGAACTTTTATTTATATCGAAATTAGCATAAAAAATAAGGAAATAATGCGAATGAAAATAATGCACGTCAAACTAACAAACGTCAACATTTGACCAATAATTATTAATCAAATTACAAGGGCCCAAGGGCCAAAACAACATTTTTTTATTAGGATTGAGGACTCATATTATTTATCATAGAATCGCCCTATCTGACGATTATCCGCACTTTTCTATAGCATTTGCTATTTCGTACAGTGCTAAATTTTTAAATTAAAATTAAATTATAAAACATTCTTAATGCCCGGTTTTTCAGTATCGGTTTAAACTCGATTTTTAGTTTAAGTTCAGCCCTCAAAACCGTATTTCAGTACTAGTTGAACCTTAAACCGAATAAAAAATTTGGTTCAACTAGAGCGGAGTGATGTGCTCGGCTTAAGCTTTAATATCCCGCTCAAATTGAACATAACCTTAAAATAGGTGTTTATGTTAATTGACGTCAATCCAATATTAATAAAAATTATGAATTTTTTGGAATCTTCTGATGACGAAGACATTATTAATTATATTGAACATCTTGGTCGTATTAGAAGACCGAGAATTAACCGTAGGCGTCCTAATAATTTCGAAATTTGGGATGATCACGATTTCCTTTGTGAGATACTGTAAGGCGAGTGCTTAACCGTGTATCAAATATTATAGCAAATCCAACAAATTTGTAAGTATATTGCACATACATGCCATCCATTATTGTGGCCACAGCCGTATTGCATAATATTGCTTGTGATGAAGGTGAAGAGGTACCACCTGTGGATGCCGACTTTGAAGCAGCTATTAATGCAGGCAATATTTTACCAGGAGAGCAAAATTATTACAATGTTGCCTATAATAATAGAAGTAGACATAATCTAATTGTAAATTATTTTAATAATTTGTAATGAAGGACAAAGAATAATAATAATAATGGATTTCCTCCTGGGTAAAAAAAAAATAATTGTAATGGTGACAAGTGGTTTGCTGCACTATTATTATGGATATGTACTAAAGTGTCCACATGCTGATTGTTCTTCATTTAAACACCACTGCTACTATGTTGCTTACTGTCACTGTTCAAATTTACCTTATAATATACAATAATAAATACACAAATAAACTGAAAACAAGTGTTTTATTTTATGTTAGGGTAAATGTTTTTCTTTCAGTTTTATTTCGCCGATCGTTTTTTTTGCATTCGATAAGATGTTTTTTAGATTTGACTAAATCAATTAACATGTCTATCTCTTCTGATGTAAAATTAGCGGCTCTTCTAGATGGTGATTCTGACATTTTAGATATAATTTATTTGAAAAGGAGTACCGACTTCGTTAAGGAATAAATGAAGCTGTATGGGTAATACGGTTAATATGTTTAAATTTGGAAATTCCAAATTTTGCTGTGATTTCATTGGCTATCATATTCAACACCCACTGTCGCCAACCCTATATATTTTAAAGGACTTCTATTCTCGCCTACCAACATTGTGAAACTAAACACATTTTCTGGTTTTATTGAACTAGTTCAGGGAACGCACTCGGGAACCAACCGACTGAGTTCATGGTTTAAGTTCAAGTTTAGGGTTCAGCTGAACTTATATTTAAACCAATACTGAAAAACCGGGCATAAAGAGAAACAAGCCCGGAGTTAAAATTTTGTTTTTAGCTTATCACACTATACCTAACCCCGTGCATTTGGAATATTCATTTAGTTATAAATTACAAATTATCTTATTTAAAAGAAAATAGTACACACATCCGCTTAGCAAAAGTTTTTCCATACAAAATAATTTTAGAACAAGTAGCAAATAATTTACAGAGTACAAGGGTTTATATACATAAACAGTTTTAAGAGTTAAGTGCTCTTATCAATTTTATTCACTGCTTCGTATACCTATCTCAATGAGAGTGTACTGTCAGGTCTGCATTGCTGGTTTTGCTGAAACATCGCTAATGCACTACAATTTATTATATGTATACATTGTAATAATGAATCAGTTATATTAAGATGAGTGTACACAGTTGATTTGATATTGAACTCAAAAATTAAAAAAAAACGGTAGTGATCTCTTAACATTTTAAGTTAATATAATTTTGATGCGAATGAATTAAAATTTTATACATTTCTTCCTAAAGAAATAACATTAATTTCAGAATCAATTAAATTTGTACTAAATATCCTTCTAGTACGTTTTTATCTGAAATATCTGTTCTATGTAACTTCTTTGAATCTATTATAATTGAGCTTAGTTTGAAGTGGTTAAAAGCTATAGTAGAATAAAAAATTAAGTAATTACATTGGTCCAATTTAAAATATGTACCTCCTTTTGTAATGGTAAAAATTTGGAATTTAAAAAGAAGTAAGTGTGCAATAACTATATACTGTCATTTTTCATGTTTAAATCTCATCGTGCGTACCCTAATATCATTAATATTCAATACGAAATTAAATACAATATCCTATTTTAATGGATTAATATGTTGATAACAACAAATTCTAAAAGTCATTTACCTTTCGAGTGGTATTAGCTTATCACTAATCCCAACTAAATCAAAATGAAATTTCCTTGTTTTTAAAAGGATGAACGTTTGAAGCTTTGCATTTTTTAGTTATTTAATTACAATATACCTATATGCGGTGTTATCTAACAGAATGTTCGGATATCTACTCAATAAAGCAAACGAACCGTCACACGCTTAGGTGTATACGCACTGTGACCCAATTAATATACATATTATCTGTACTCACCTCGCCTTCTAAATGTTTCACACGTCAAGGAACTGTAGCGCACTATGATCTGAAGACGGGCCATTCAGCCACAGTTTATATACGGTGATGTATATTATCATAGGTCGATAGTAACGCATTATCTGAATGCAAATATAATTTCGTATTTTTTCCTGATTTTGGTTGGCAGTCACAGACGCGTACAATAGGTCCAATTTGTCCTCACCAACTTTCCAACGAAAAGAATAAAAATCGAAATTTTGATGTTATAAAGGAGAGAAACAATTGATTTGAGACAATCATAATTTTAATACAACCCTTTGTTAATAGCATGTTGCACTGAAAGACATGTAGGTAACTTTAAGGCTTTCAAATATCAGGAATTTGATATCAATATTCCTACTAAACCTAATGCGTTACAAAAAGTTATTTATTGGATACAAATGGTGTTATCGGGTATTCGAAGGAAAATGTAATTTTCTAGAACGTAAAGATAAATGAAATAGAATTTTATACATAAGTACGCAACACTTTATCGCATTTTTACACCTTATTTACGGTGATTATATTACTAATATTTTTTGTTCTTAATTCTCCGTTTTCTCTACTCATCCAGCGCAAGCTAAATATTATCTAGATAAATATGTCTTGCCTACGTGCAAATATAAAAATCTCTCTCTAGGAAAACAAATTCGTTTACATTTCGCCTATCGAATGGGAAGCTTTAGAAAGAACAATACTAAACTAAGAATCGCCACAGAAACAAAAATGGAAGTTTGTAAGTCAAAAAGTACGAGCATCTATATCCACAGTATACACCATGGATGCACAGACTCATTAAGACTAGCGGCCACTCGGGCAAATCATGAACTGATGGCGGGCCGCCAGAAATATAGGTAATTAAAGACAATAAAGAATTGATAATAATGTATTAAAATTCAAAAAGAATTTATTAATTTGAAGCGTGGCACTGCATAGTGCTTACAAGCTTTTTTATATTTGGCTGAAATTTACTTGTAGCAACATGTAAAACTGCTTCCAAACTTTCATTTGCAAGGCGGTTTCGATTTTTTGTTTTATTATTATTTAGTATTGAAAAAGTTTGTTCACATATATAGGTAGAACCAAATAAGCTGGCACATTTCAGAGCGTTTATGCGCAACTCTTTGTACATATTTTTATCAATGCAGCGGTAAAAGTTCAGCAAGTCTCCTTCATTGAATTTGTTGCGTAAACCTTGGTCGTTTTGAATGTCGATAATTTCTAACTGCATTGACTCTGGCGCATTTTCAACTGAAATCGTGAAAGGATTGCTGAATATGTCCAACAGAGGTTTCACTTTTTTAAACTCAGAAAATCTGTCTTGAAAAGATTGAATCAAAATATCTAGCTTTTCTACATAACTGAAATTAATCGCAGTTTTGTTGAATTTTTCAGCCATTTTCTTATAATTCGGAAAATGATTGTAATTTCCAGAATTCAATTGCGATCTGAAAAGTGTCAGCTTGCATTGAAAGGATGATACATGAGCGTAGAGCTGGGATATCAGTTGATTTTTGCCTTGAAGCCGTGTGTTCAAGACATTCAAATGATGTCAAATAATGTCAACTAAAAAAGCCAAATCACACAACCAATCAGGATTTTTAAGTTCCGGGACATCCCTTTGCTTTTCCGCCAGAAATATTCCAATTTCTTCTATTAAATTTAGAAATCGTTCCAGTGTCAATCCACGACTTAGCCACCTTACTTCTGTATAATACAGTAAATCTCCATATTCGCTTTCGATGTCATCAAGGAATTGTTTGAATTGCCTGTGATTGAGTCCTCGTGATTTTATGAAATTTACAGTCGAAACTACCACTTTCATGACATTTTGAAATTCAATTTTTTGAGAACAGAGGGCTTCTTGGTGTATAATGCAGTGAAACTGCATGAGATCTTCAGCGTTTATGTTTTTTTCTTGCAGATGCTTTTTCAGCAAAGTGACTAGCCCGGAATTGACACCAATCATCGAAGGAGCACCGCCAGTCGCAACTCCCGATAATTTTTGATAAGTCCAAATCAGTTTTTGAACACTCATCCAAAAGTACATTGAGTATATCAACTCCTTTGGTTTGACCTTTCAATGAACACATTCCTAATAACTCTTCTAAGACTTCAAAATCTTGAGTAACACCTCGTATGAATATGAGAAGTTGAGCTGTGGAACTAATATCAGTGGATTCGTCGAGGGCTAATGAAAAAAATTCAATGATCTTAGTTTTTTCAGTTAATTGTTCCGCAATATTACCTGACAAAGACATAATTCGTCTTTGGATAGTCATACGATTCAGTTGAATTTTCTCAACCTTTTTTGCTGCTTCTGGACACATTTTCTTAGCGGCAATTACTATGCATTCTTTTACAAAATCCCCATCATTGAAGGGGCGACTTCGCTTTGCTATCATTCGAGAAATTTCATAACTAACTTCTGTAGCTGTTTCTGAATCTTGAATGGGTTTAGTAAACATAGCTTGCTGACCAATAAGCTCCCGTTTCTTGATTTCTCTACTATTTTGAACTTTATATAAAGGCGGCAAGCGATGTTACTTGACTTAGTATTTTTGGGCGCCTGAGGCGGCACGGCCGCGGCGTCGTTTCATTCATGAACTGCCGCGGTATTTGAATGATTTTCATAAGTTTTATGGACGTCGCTCACAATATCAAAAGAAACAAAGTACTTTAATATTTATTATTTTGTAAATTACTTTTCGAACATATTTTTTTTTGGTTTTATTCTGGAATAGAATTCAATATTTTTCGAATGTACGAGAGTATTATTTTTGCTGTCGGCGGGCCACCAGTATTCGACCGGCGGGCCGCTTGCGGCCCGCGGGCCGCGGTCTGTGCATCGGTGGTATACACGGTACACAATATGGACATATTTTCGGCAGTTTTCATTCTACACCACTCAAAATTCAATCAAAACTGAATTTCTCCATGTTCTCGAAAGAGTTTCTGTATCTAGGGAACTACTAAACATACATAGCCGCCGTTAAGCTCAAACTGTTGCAAAAATTCATTCTAGGTAATATAAAAAGGGCATAGATCTTTTACGTAGGTATAATGATATAGAGTAAAGGCATTAGATACTGAATGAATGGGGATCAAAGAATGAACCATGTTGTGTATTTGAGCTAATATTAATAAATACGTCCAACTAGACACGGTAAATATATTATATTATATATTTGTTTATAACATCGTACCGCGTATGTAGATTTACAATTGAAAATTCATTTACCGCGACTGACTGTACACACTTATACTTTAATGGCGTCGTGGTCGCCTTCTTCTGCGTGCAGACCTACTCCTACGGCGCCTTCCACAACATCGCCTATGTTCTCTTACTCCTTCCATGACTTCTCTCAGATGATATCTGCATCTAAGCTTCTTTATAGTATATATATATATATATATTGGCCAGAACATTCCTTCGGAATAGGGCCGCTCGTAGAGCTCTTCAATTCGTTTTCACGCGGTGAATTACTCCGCTATTTCTTCCTGTATTTTCTCCTTTATAGTTCTGTGCCTTCTAATTGTTTAACTACAGTGTTCCATTCCTTTCTGTCTTTTATTATATTTCTTGCATCTTTCACTCCCAGTCTTCGTATATCATCCCATACTTGGTCCTCCCATTTTAGCCGTGGTCGTCTTCTATGTCTATCCTCCCCCGGTTTCCAGTTCTTTATCTTCCTTATTAATGTGTTTTCTTCTCGTCCTTCGATGTGTCCAAACCATCTTAATCTTTGTACTTTTATATGTTTGATTATGTTTTCTCCTTTCATGATATTATTTATTTCAATGTTCCACCATGGTCTGTATTCTACATGTCCCTGTCCTCCTACTATTTTCATTGGTCCTAGTATTTTCCTTAATATTTTCCTTTCAAAAATTCTCAGGTTCTCCTCGTCTTTACTACTGAAACACATAGTTTCTGCTGCATAGGTAGCTATAGGCCTGATAGCTGCTTTATATATCTTTAACTTGGTGTGTTTGCTGATGTTTCTATTTTTTAACAATTTTTTGTAGGCCCAGTATACTCTATTTCCGGCCTGTATTCGCTCTTGTATTTCCAGGCTCCTGTTGTTCGTGTTGCTCACTATCAGACCTAAGTATTTAAAGTTATCTACCTTTTGGAAGCTGTAATCTCCTATTTTAAGTTTCTCTATGTTTATTTTCTCTCTGCTGATGATCATGTATTTTGTTTTATTTTGATTTATTTCCAGTCCTCTCTTCTTTGTTTCGTTTGCCAGACATTTCTTTTGTTTTTCGCCAGGTACTCAGTAATCTACTTATTAGGGACTGCAAACTCGGTCTCGATGTGTTGACGAATTGCGTCCTTGCACAAGACATGATGCCCTTTACTTTGATATATAACGAATGAAAAGAAAACGAAATGGAACAGAATGCAGCTAAAACGACAAGAAAACAAGTCAACGAACAAAAAGAGAAGCACAATTGGTAAAGAGACATAAGAACATTAATTAGAAAAACAATCGTACAGATAATGAAGTTGATGGAGGAAACGACTTTGGAAAATATTATAGTAAGGATAAGGAAATTCAAAATGTAGAAAGTGAAACTGGTAATTAAGTATTTTTTTTTATTGTTACAAACATAGTAGTAGATGAAAAAGAGAAAAAATATGAAGTTACTACTACAGTAGAATGTGCAAAGAAGTGCAAATATAGCCTTCCAGATACAGTACAAGGAAGTAGAGGCAGAGCTAAATAATATAAATTTTAAGGGTTTTTTTTTAAATAAAAAAGATGAATCGTTTGAAGTATATTGAATATAAAAAACTTCAAACGATTCAGAAGCCAGACATCTATAGAATTTAAGAATAAAATCGGGATAAAGCACCGGTGTATATTAATTCTGCTTTTCTTTAATGTTGTCCTGGATGAGGTTATAAAAAATTTGAAAGGAATTTCAAACCCTATCACATGAAATACTGAAAAATAATAAATACCAAAGAACTGTGGAACTCCGTAGGTTATATGGCCATCTTAGCAGACCGACAAAAGACCTCCAATATAATGTAAATTTATTGAATACTGAACTGGAAAAAATTGATATGACAAAAATATAGAGAAGTCATAAACAATGATAATAGGACCGGAGAAGGCTAGACCACAGTATGTAATCTTCATTTGAGAAACTGGCCAATAGATATCGTTGGGCTTATGCGCGAGACGTTAGCTGGAAGCTATGTTCATGTCAAGGCAAATATCTGATTCACCTGCACAGTCATCAGGTGTTGATCGTGTTTTGTGCTACTTTGTTTTTATTTGTTTTTTGTATTTTAGACTTTTCTTTTATCATTATCGTGTTTCTTTCTTTATTTTTTCGTAAGTAACAAAGAATAAAATATAACTTCGCCAAGACTGCTTCGTCTCTCAAAAAATGCGATGTGTGCCGTTACAATATTTTAAAGCGACCAGGGGACAGCGATTACCATGAGGATTTTATTAAATTGAAAGATTATAGCGGAGCAATAAGGCTAAGACTAAGTGACAGTGTTGTAATAAATAAGTTGTCAAGACGATGATTCAAATATATAACATCGTTATCTACATATCAAACGAAAATTGTGCAAGTGGAAACACACTTCAAAAAATTTTTACTGTTAAAAAACAATAGATTTTAATTTTAAAATTTGTTGGCACTTCTTAGGAATATAACGCACGATTTGCACAAATTTTATTAAATTAATTATATTTAATTATGTTAAGGGAACTCATAATATTATTAAGAAGAAAGATCGCTCCCAACCACATCAACTGTATTATTTCAACAATAAGCAATAAATAAGCATTTTCGTTTTTTTTTTTCTTTTTTATACCTAATAATTAAATTAAATATAAAACTATTTTTGAATTCTACCGCCTTCATAACGCTAGAGCGACATCTATTGGCCTGGGGGAACTAGGTCGCCATGACTGTTTTACTTTCTCCAATGAATGATTACATACTGTGGGCTAGACACATCAGAATAAAATGAGAAGATGTGGAACAGGTAGAGCATTTTAAGTACGTACTTGGGTAATGTACATAAATAAGCAGACAGAGACTGTAAAGAGAAACCTGGAGGGAAGGAAGATAGGAGGTTCCCTCGAATATAAAACCAGAAATAGTGAGAAAAGTAAATAGACTAAAAGTTTTGAAACATGGACAAGACAACCGTAAAAAAAAACAAGACAACTGGTTAATTATGTAGCATGGAAGTAAGTTTTTTAAGAATTGAAAGGAAGACAAGAATAATAAATGGAAATAATCAGAAAATCCCTAAAATTAACACAATTACAAAAAACAAAAGAACAAAATTAAATAAAATGGCTGTGTGTATATAAGGGAGGTAGGAAAGAGGAAAGGAGGAAGATCTTTTAACACGTGGACTGAGGAAGTGAGAAGGGCGGTAAAGCAAAAAGGAAGAAAACTTGATTCCTGGAAAATGTATGTTTTGTCAATCTATAGACGCCATCAGAAAATGAAACCGATGTTTGTTTCACATCAAACGTGCGTTTGATGTGAACCAAAGGAAATGCTTGAAATCTGATGAAAATGTTGCCTCCATTTACTTTACTACGTTTTACTACGTTTGTTTTTCTTTCTCCTTGTGTTTTTCAAGGTTATCTACCCAAATTTCGCTCCGATTCTTGTTTTCAGTAAGACTGGGCTCTATTTTCAGTATTATTTTCGAAAAAGTTTTACAGTAGTTTATGCAGAAACACAGACAGTTTTGAGATTTCAGTTATTTTATTTCTATAGGCTCTGCGTTATATTGAATATTTCAAAGCACTTACTTTGTAAAAATTGGACTTTATTTTATTTCCTAAAGTTTTGAGAATGACTCATTGCCCCTAAAAAGTGAGTTGGGTTAAAAAGACGAAGTTGCTGTATATGATGGTGTGAAGCCCGAAGATTGACACAGGATAAAAGAAATGAAAGCGGGTGACAACGAAACGGCGACTAGACTACACAGTGCCTCACACCGCAAGATAAGGATGCGTATAATTAGAATAGGCCTAGCGAGAGACTAACAAACTTAAAAATATTATTTAATAGTTTAGTCCTTTCGCTTGATTTTAATGTTTAGTTACTGGAGCTTTTTTCCTATATAGTTCATGTTAATATATTTAAAAAAATTTAAAGTATTATAGGCAATTTACTACATAGGACTATCCTGTTAGTTCAATCGAAGCCACAATAATTTTCAACCTAATCTACTAAATGTTCATTAACTATTGTGCTCGCTCTACTTTAGGAATTATAAGCCGAAAATCTTGTAGTTATCGAAAACCGTCTACATTATAACGTCAGTTATTATTATTATTGAAAAGACCAAGAAACTCGAGAAAATATTAATACTTACTGATTACGAATAGAGTACTGAGTCAAGATAAATTAAACTGTAACGTTTAAATATTCAAAGCTTTAGCAATATCAGTTTCAAGCCAGTATGTGAAAGGAGAATGGGGAGCGATATCAATCTCTTTAAGGAAACTAGGTTTCATCTCATTTTCATTCAGCGGAAAATAAAAGTCATGCCGCAAAGGAAGGGAGAAAGACAAATCCAAGGTGAGAGACGTAAGCCAAACCACTAAAGAAGGGTATCGAGGGGAAAAGAGACCTCACGAAGACTCTAAAACACCACCGTTGAACTTGAAGAAACCTAATAGGAGTTCGAGTAGGCAGCGTCAGAATTACAGATGGCGACCAAGACCAAATTTATGTATTTGATTCATGAATCGTCATTGCGATATACGATTGCTTCGAGTGGAAGCAGCTAGCTCAAGGCAAAAACATCCGAAATCTTTGAGAGGACATGAGTTTAACTACTGATGAATTCAGGAACCTACCAAATATGTCAATAATACCAGAGTGGTAGGAACCAGTAAGAGGCAATGGTACGGAATCTGAGGTATCGGATGTGACTTGATTATAGTAGAACATCCGAAGTACCAAAAAATATCTGCAAATGATGTCGTTAACCAACTTTGGTCGTAGACAAGATTGAGCAATGCGACCAGGGAACGAGAACTGGAAGTATTAAATACAAAAAGCCAAGTACCTACAGTGTTTTCCTAGACTCCATGTCAGAGGGCTTCCACTAACAATAAGAGAAAGAAAACACCTTTGGATAATCGTTGCAAAAAAAAAACGTTTTTTTGCGTCGATTACACTGGTCAACAGTGAAATTGCTTCTTAGGTGAAAGTACCCAATCCTGAATGAATTCAACGTGCTGAACACGAATATCACATTGAAAAAAGTTGATTGGCTCACGTTCCAGAGATATTGACGTTTTGTCCATTGTATAGATGCTATTGCATAATGTAATGCAATTTAGTGAGAAATTACGAAATTTTGCGTCATATTGCATCACCCCTTCACACATTTCATCAGGACATTGCCACCATGGAGCAACGGTACCAAGGCAAATGGTCTACGTCAATGCTAGCTGACTATTGTTGGACAATCAGTAGAGATGCTCCACAAGTCCACTACAAACGGCAGGCCAAAAGAAGTCGAAAACCAGAAGCAGACTAATGTTTTCTTACTTCTTATTATAATATTGACATAAGTACACTTTTTCTGAAATATGCGTACATATTACAGAAAACCCGTAGCCAATTCAGCTTTTTCTTAGTCATTTTCGTGTTCAGCACATTGAATTCATTAAGAAATGACTATTTTCAGCTTGGAAGCATGAACTTTTCGAAAATTTGTTGCCCAGTGTTATCTAACACTGGAATGTTTCTAAGCGATTGTAAAGAATTTATGGCAACCTCTACCACATTTAAGTAAAATTGAAAGAGAAATTTTGCATTTACTTTTATTTATTCATCCGGCCCTTCTATTTGAGATAGGCTTATTTCTTGTGCTTCCCTGATCGATAAATGTTACTCAGAGTTGACAGATAGGTACCTACTAACAGATACTTACTGTACACTATATGGGTAGGTAAATTTGGCAATGCAAACATAAACAAACGAAACTAGGTCAAATATAATTTTAATTCTGGGAAAGAACGGATGAATAACTAGATTTTTCTACTCTAAATGGAAGTATACATTTTACGCTTTTGACTGTTAGTATATACTTATGGTGTAACATTACTAAAGCAGTAATCCTTTTGTTTATTTAATGAATGAAAGTTTTCTGATAATATTGTATTTTTGATTGACTATGATATGATATGCCACAAATTTAAATATTTTTAAAGGTGTCACACGAATCTTGTATAAATATAATAAAATAAAGCAATGCTAGAGTATCACGTATTATGAAATAATTACCAGGTATTAATAAATCAAATGGTGAAATGTAGTGCTTCGCTTTTCAAGAATTAAAAGAATCATTTTTAGTTTTAAACAACGTAGCTTTACGTCGAATACAAATAAAAATAAGTATCTGTTACTATTAGCATAGATGCTATTAGTTTATCAGATCAGAAACTGATATCTAGGAAATTTATTTATAATATTTGTAGAGTTTAAATGTTAACGAATATAAGTATACATGAAACACTGGAAATCGGCAAAATAAATGTTGTTAAAAGTTTTTATAAGGAACAGTCATTGTTAGCAGACACGCATTCCGCTTTACCATGCGTTAATTTTAGAACGCAAATTTAGTGGCTTATCGCAAACCTACAAATATCGTGTTTTTATTTAAACATATTGTAGAGATATATAAAATGAGAGGAAGTACTGACCATACTAAATTAGGGTTCATTCCAGAATACCGGGCATCCGGGTGAAACAGTCAAAATTCAATGAATGAACTTGTGTTTTCAAATCTGATTTTTTCCCAAAGTCTTTTAAAAACCCGCTATCGTTTGAGGAAAAACTTTTAATTAAGAAGAATAGAGTATTCAATAAAAATATACATTGAAAGAGGTTGAATGATTTAAAGCATATCGCAGTAAGGGCAAAAAAACACGAAAATTCCGTTTCTCACATGAATGCATGCATGCATGAATTTTAGTGTTCTATGCAAAGTGGACATACGTGAACAGTTAGACAGTGTTTGTTTGCGACATAAAATTAAATACAAACAAAAATCGTCATATTTTGTGCCGGTTAATTATGTGTACAAAATTTTGCAGAGCTTTTGAATTGGCGTTAGGAGGCCATGATGAGACATGACTTCAGAAAATCCAGGTATTTATATAGGCTTAATCAACTTTGCAGCTGAATTAGACGCTGCGCTTGCAATACATATGTAAGCTTCGCAAGTGTTTAAAGGCGCCTCGAATACTATTCAGAACGTATTGCTAGATGCAATGTTGCAAGTTTACAGGCAGGAAATATTAGAAGATATTAAATCTGCAAATTTCATTGCTTTGATGGCCGATGAAACTACAGACACCTCTAATAATCAGAAAACGATTGTTATTATTCGATTTGTACGTGTTGAATGGACAAATTTTTTAACACTTTTGGTCTTTTTTTTTAAGCCGGGTGGACAAAATGCTCTAATAGATCAGCAAAACATTGCTGAATGAATTGCAATTTTTATTTTTTTATTTTAAATTCTCCTTCTGGATCTTATAACAATAAACTAATCGCTCAAAGTTACGGCGTCCGTGATGAGTGCTAAGACAAATGGTGTCCAAGCTATTATTAAAAGTACATTTCCACATTATATTCACTATTAAGCGCATTAATTTAATTTAATTATTGAACGAGCGGCACAGTGCAATAAAAATGTAAAGTTTCTATTTTGTCCCCAACCTCTTTCATAACTCAGGAGCCGCCACTGGTTGCAACTACAATTTTATTCACACCAAATAAAGCGGAATTTTTCCTTAACTAATATTTAGCATATTCGACTGCTGAGAGCATTACTTGGTTTTGAATTTCTTCACTAGCATCCCTGTCATGTTTCTTTTTTAATTTATTATAAACACTTCCAGAAGTCTTTTTTTTTATTATTTTATTTTATTTCTCTTTAATTGTTTTTAAATTTATTAATTAGTGATTATAAGCAATAAATCTAACTTAATTTTTCAAATGGAGTATTAAGATTATTGTTTGTCCTTATTTTCAAGAACAAATTCACTTCTTCAATAAATTTTGTTATATTAATTCTGTGTTACATATTGCAATCAAACTTCACTTATCATTTGCTGGTGTTTTCGGCATTAAGCAGAATTGAATGTTGGTAGTAAAAACATTCTTCCAAATTACTTAGTTTAGTTATTATAAGTTATATTTTTATTTCAAATGTTGTCTTTGAATTCGGAATATGAAAATTCTAGAACTAGTAACGTTAAATACAAGAACAAAAAGCAGTAAACAAGTGAGCGATAATATTAATAACAATACTACTTTGCTATATTGGTAGTTCTCTGCAAATTGATTCAGAACAAAAAGACATCTGATAAATAGTTTGTTTCCCTTGGCTCACTATTTAAATAACTCATGTCATTTATCTTAGTACCATCAAGTGACATTCTTTTATCCCCTTCAATCGATTTTTAAATTCATAAACCAACTGACAGTGGCTTCAAGATTCAAGATAAAGATGTATTTCTTTTCACTATCGTAAGAAACACGTTACAAGATTATTAAAATATTTTTTTGACTATAAGTTATTTAAATAAGAATACAATAAAATTAAGGCACCAATATAATCCCAAATTTATATTTTAAGTTGTATGTCTACGTAGAATGCTAAATTAACAGTGAATTTTAAACTTTATTTGAGAATCCTACAAAACAAACTGTATTTCGGAGAATAATAATAATAAATATTGCGCCTGAAAATGTCACTCCTTTGTTGTCTGCTCGTAATTCAGATTCGGAAAAAGAAATTTGTAATTAGTACCACAAACAATATCCAACTGCAAGTCGAACATGAAACCTCCCTCACAAATTATAAGATAACAAATCAATAAAAAAAGACATCTGCAGTCGTTGAGTTTTTATTGTAACCTAGGTACACACATAGATACAAAGCTTTCTTTATACATATATGTATAATTTCTATCAACGTATTTCCGTTACAGGAAAGATATCTTCTTTCTCCTATGAAACACGTGGATGGTTAAAAAAAAATCAATATTATATTTTAGAACTCTAGCTCTAGAACGGAATAGATCATGTGCAAATATATCGTAAATTTTTATGATTTATAGATTAGTTTTAGCGAGCACTATGTAAATAAACCGTAGGTATGGCTTGCGGGTAAAATATAAAGTAATGCCAACACTTGCGATTTCAATTGAGTTAGTGTTTAGTCGAATACATAAGCGATAAAAAGATGAAACTTCCTCTATTTATTAGCGATGCCGATTGTCACATTAAAATAGATCAAGCGAATGAACAGTAATGGACTTGAGTACTTTTATTGCCTTTGGTCTGATGGCGTCTTGATCTTTGCATATGGGAACATAATGAATATGTTTCTCATGTTCATACTACCATCGTCTACTGCACCCATGGTAGAAGAACTAATAAGAATCAACGGAATGAAATATGAGTAAGTATTTTTTTGTTGTTGTGTGTGACATAAACTCGTCTTGGCTTTTTGTATTATGCCTCCCATTTCCTTTGTCCATTGAATTATGCTAACCAGTCCAATATTCTGGTACCCTGTACTAGTCTGTACAGGTCTTTGGTCTGCCTGCGGTGATTATCTCCAGTTTTTCTAGGTGTCCTTTCAGTACACAATGCCCTGTTAGAAAACTTAGTACTATTGTGTGAAGATGCTTCCTACAAAGCTTTAGTAGTTATTCACTCTTCTTCTTCGATGGTCCCTTAATAAAAGTATTTCCATGATTATGTCTGGTTGTGTAATTCCAGTGTTCTTTCTGTTTCTGTTGGACCCAACTCCTTGCCTGCTTCCGTACTGTGTTTTATACACTTCTAGAACAGGTTCTAGTCCTATAAATGAAGCCGATTCTTTGGGTAATATTCTAGTGAATCTGGTACATTCTGGAGATTGTTCAATATCCTCATAGTGCTTTTTCAAAGGTTTTGTTGTATTCAGTAAGAACTTTCTATATGTAACCCCAGACTAATGTTTTCTTAGCTCTTTTGAACTGCACAAGACGGCAAAGCATTCTTCAAATTGCATGTTTGTTGCCATTTTTTTAAAGTCTTTTAAAGTTAGGAGACAACTCGATTTGTTTCTTATATTATTTGAATAATTTCGTCGGTGCCATGAGCTGCTATTGAATTTCTTTAAGCCCATCTGAAATATTTAATCGTTGTTGTGGCAAACTTTTAAATAAAGATTCTGCAACTAGATATAAGATATGGTTTTCGTTTAATTCTCTTATTTCTAAGAATTTCCGTATTATTTACTGTTGAAATAAACTCTACATATATATATATATATCAATTTAGTCATTTTATAGATATTAGTAATTCGTATCATTCTAATATATTTACTTATTCATAGATGAATTCGCTACTGTTTTATCTCCAAATGCGTGTTGAAATCGGGGATTGCTGCAAATATCAATATCCTGTTCGCATTAGTAATAAATTTTAGCAAAAAAAAATTTGTTATCTATAAAAATGAAGACATCTTTTCTTTTGATATTTTATTAAATAAATAAAAAACTTAAAATCAAACATGTTCAAATGTTTACATTAGAACTAATATAGGACTATAATAAGTAGTTTTATTAATTTTCAACAAGGTTTATTTCCTTGGCCCCCTTTATTTACTTTTGCCTTGTTGGTTGACATGCCTTCGAGAAATATGTTAAATTTATACAACTAAACAGTTAGTGTAAAATTAGAATTGTAGATGTTATTGAGTGTTTAAAAATTATTTATTTAAAAAAATGTATTATTGTGTTTTGATACACTTATATTGTAAAATAATGTGATACAATTTATTATTATATAGCTTTAATTTCTATAACTTATTTACAAATTGGCTTATTTTATAGATATTGTTCCAAAATTCCACCCTTTCCTTGTCAGGATTCTCTTCAATGCCAAGATATTTTCCTATATTCAAGAAAAACAACTTTCCCGCTTCGATAGGCTTCCATTCTGTCGAGATAATTTGATCCAATTCGCTATTGTTAGGATTTCCAGTTCGCGCAAAATTAGTCCATAACTTTACCATCCTTTGAATCGTTATGTCTTCCACACTATTTTCCACGACCTCTTTTACATGGCTACCAACTTTAAATAAATAGCACACATCATCTGAATGTGAAGCACCTATAATTTAAATCTGCTTACTTAAGCATAGTTTCAATAAAATCAAACATGTTTTTTACCTGGAAGATTAGCGCCATGAAGTTTTTTTAAGAAATTGAAACCAGCATCTACTGAAAACTTGAAACAGTAAATAGGATGGTTCAAATTTTTATAGTGCATGCTGGCGGTGTTATGCATTTGTTGAATAAAATATAAATCCGCGTATAACTACAAGATGCATAAAGTTAGAGTTTTTTTTATCATAAAACCGGCACGTTTACTTCATAGAATTTCTGTTTGTCCTTTAATAATGGAAGCTGGCCATTGAAGTAGAATGATTTTATTTCATTTGCAATATAATTGGATAAAATTGTTTCTCTATCTATGTTCAATTGGAAGGGAATCAAATTTTCAAAATCTGTTATCAGTGGCTTGGTGTCATTGCGTTTAATGATAGCCTTGATTTTATAGTCAAAGAAGAACCCTTCGTTAGATGTATAACCAATTATCATGGGGACTTTGTTGTATTCTCCTTTGAGGATGGTTCGAAATGGGTTTTCGCTAACTACTGGAGCTTCAATGTTAGACACTTTTTCAACCACGGGATAAAAGTGTCGTTTAATATGTGGGGAAATGTACTAAAATTATTATTTTTAGAATTGTGTGTTAGGTAAAGTTATGGAACAAATTGCAATTAAACGTAAAATTACTCTTACAGCTTTAACTTTCTCCTGAGCTTTGAAAAGCAAATCAACTGGCTGTTGTTGGAGGAATTCTAAAATTTCTTTATCATTATCTGATATTAGACCTAAAACCTTTGCCAATTCTTTGGCCGAGTTCCTAGCACCTTCTGACCAAATATAGAGCGCATTTCCACTTTGCAATATGATTTTGTGAAATAATTCTAAAACTCCAGTAAATCAGATACAACATGCAAATTAACATTAATGTGAGATACCTTTTCCTAATGGGGATAACATCAAGTAGTGACATATAACTCCTCCAGCACTTTCGCCGAATATTGTTACATTATTGGTATCTCCTAGAAATGCTTTGATGTTCTTCTGAACCCATCTTAATGCCATTAAAACATCTCTTAAGCCGTTATTTCCTGTCACACCGAGTGTGGTATCTTCCAAACATAGGAATCCTGTAAGTTTGGAGAAAATAGCATTAACTTGATAGAATTTTTTGTTTCAACGAAGTACCAAGCGCTCCAAGTCGATAGCTTACGGTTACTAGAACTATGTCTTCAGTTAGTAAATATTCAGGACCGTACAAGTCAGTTCTAGTGGAACCCGTAGTAAATGCACCACCATGTACCCAAACCATGACCGGTTTTAAAGTTTCAGATTTGGAAAAACGCTATAAAATTTATACCAAAACCGAATATAAGGTTTCTGTTTATTCTGCTAACATACCATTGATGAATATACATTTAGAAAAAGACAATCTTCACCACCTTCAATGTTTTGCGTGAATGTGTTTCGTGAAATACAGCCCTCTTTTTCCTTCGTTGCATCCATGACTCCCATCCATTTCTGAGGAGGCTGTGGTGCCTAGATAGATTAGAATATGCAATATAAATAGGCGTTTTTATTAATGAGGCGTAAATACTCCATAAATATATTATAATAGTATAATCAAATTTCAAATGTTTTGAAGATTGTTTACTGCTTTAGTATTATCCCAGTCCCATGCCAGAGCCATGAAGTGTAATGCAGTAAATCATACATTATCAAACTGCTCAGTTATTTTTTTTTAAGCAATTTAGAATAAATACAAGTATGAATGAAGTTATTCCGTAAAAATTGCCTTGACATAATTCTGCACAAAGATAGTGGTATATTCGCATAATTGGGTCAATAGATTATATTTATGAAAAAAACCAAGATATTGAACCAGTGCAAAGTTATCAATTTTTTTTCGCTTATCGTTTACAGATAGGTCTGTTTTTTCTGTTTGTATTTCCGGCGTTTTTTCTTATTTGCGTATTATATTTGACATATTAAAAGCATTTAATTTTGCAAAGGCGTTAATTATAAATATAATGAAAAAAAGAATTGTAGATAGATAATCAAGTTATAAGAAAATAAGAACGAGTTTACTTTTCAAACTGTTATCAGGGTTTTGTCCGTGCCTTTTTCTTTTTCTGCTATCTAAACTAATCGTTCGAACCATTAGAATTGAAAATTCAGGATTATTCGATGAACTCTTCCCTAAATTCTTTCTAAGCAAGAAATCTCTCTCTAGCTAATCAATCAAGCTATCAATACATTTAGGAACTCTCATGAACTAAACTAGAATCGTTCATCTGGCTAAAATTTGTTGTTGTTCTGATGAAATTAGCGTGTGCAATGCAAATAAACACAACTATATATTTTATTTTCATAAATACAGGTAAAATGTGTTTTTGTACGATTTTAGACTGCGAAAACAACATCTTTTAAATATTCACTGTTCGTTTGTTCATTAAAAGAAAATATTTATAAACGTTTGTAATAATAAATATTGAAATACACTTATTTTCCTCGTAGTATTTTTTCCTATATCTAATTTTACGTCGAGTGAATTAGTGAAAATTACTTACTAATAACAAAGTAAGTAAAATAGTTTTCTATTTTACAACAACAAAATCATACGAATCTCAATATTTTCGCGCCTTTTACAATTCCTTGATCAGCGCAGTAACGTTTACTGTAATTGTTAAAATGAGAAATACGTATACAGGAATTTCTAAAGCGAATTTTAGAGGAAGTGCAGAGATAACGCAATTTCCTTATTGGCAACACTGTAGCACAATACAGAGTGGACACGCGTGCATCTGCAATGTGCAGTGTGCACTCAATTGTGAAGTTTAAGGTTATGTTTATGCGTCAACATTAAACCATAGGTTAGACCAACGTTGTGCCACAGTATATACGTAAGCAGTAGTTTCACTTCGCCGAAATGATGGGTTTCAACCGTAACTCGCGCACATAACTGGGCAGTGTCGCATCGGTGGGTGAAATTGTAATTAAAATTACTGGATTTTGTTTACAAACAAAAATCTAACCTTAAAAACTTCAAACTATTTCAAAGCTATTTGAATTCTGTTCATTCTGTTCTTAGGAGCTCTATTCATCTTGTGTTGTGTGCAGTATAATATTCTGGAATATTCCGTAATTGTTTTAAAAGCTTATCGTACTGCATATATCTATATTGTATATCTATCTATCATATTTTCTTATATCCAGGTATACTTATCAGTATTCTTTCGTATATTTAGTTACTTTAATAGTAGTGTTTAAAGTATTTTGCTTAGTCTTTAGTTAATTGTTTCTAATATATAGTTTTATTTGTTTTGTAGGGTATATAGTTGTTTTCTTCTTTATTTAATTAATTTAGCGTTATAGGTATTTAATAGATTATAAACTCAGATGCTTAGTATAAAACGCTGTGTATCGAACTGTACTAGGAAGTATCACAAAGACAATAAAGAATTCCATTTTTTTCAATTATCTGCAGATGAAGTAATGTAAGTTACTAAGTTTTGTTACAATTCTTTGTCAGCTTCTTTGTTCCTTATGACGCATGTTTATTATATACGTAATTGGTCTTACCCGTAATTGCAATTCTTTTCGCTTATGATAATTGTAAATGTAAAAATGTTATAGTCGTAATAAATGGATTGCACAAATTGGAGGGCATGCTGTTCTACAACCAAAAGCAAAAGTATGTGATATACGTTTTGACTTGTGCTGTTTTAAGAACATGTAGAGGAATAGAATCCAAAAAGATACGATTCCGACTCTATTTCTAACAGGTAATGTATTATTGTCATTCGTTGTATGTGGTTTATAATAACAATATAAATACTTTGTAGCAGATGCTTTTATAGCACCATGTGCGCAAAGCCCAGATGGGGCTACGGAAGCAACATTAGATGTTACACAGCCTATAAATTTATTTAAAATTCAATTACAATTGGTTAAACGATCTCAGTATGGTTATAAATATAGAAATGAATTTAAGCAATTTGCTTTAAATATATTTTTTGTTGGCCCTAAAGTCTACCGTTTTTTAAGTAAAACTCTACATCTCCATCAAAATCAACTTTATGCAGAATAACAAATAAATGGGATATTGCACCAGGAATTAGTGATTTTGCTTTCGGGGTTATATCGGCCAAAGTGGAGACAGTGAGCGAAGAATAAAAAAATTGTGTAACGTTGATATAACAAAAACTTTAAATTTTATTAATGAGTGTAAGGTCACAATTAAATCAATTTTGGGGTTGTGGCAAATCGTAAGTAAAAATGTTAGCTAAATGTGTACAAGACGATTGAATCAAGATGCGTTAGAAAATTTTTTTGGTACTGTACAGTAACAGTCGGGGAACTGTATAAATCCAACTCCAATCCAGTTTTCTAGGGCTTTTATTTTGCTTAAATTATTTTCAATTCGCTGATAATGCAAACTGCATTGAAGATTTAGATAGTGTATTAATCAATATACAACCTAGTGAAGTTAAGCGTTTAGATATTTTATTTCCACCAGATAATATTTTTCAAAGAGCATTATCCATTGATAGCAATGATTACCAAAACCTCAACCTGCCTGAGGAGAATGCATTAACTTATGTTGCTGGTTACTTGTTTAAAAAAATGTTTAGAGAAACATTCATGCGATTTGTGTAAAACATAGTCTAAAGAAAATGTTAACTTAAATGAAACAAGTGTTTAGTTATTTTAAAAGTTATGCTATTTTTATTCTGGACTGGTGACACAAGTTTTATTTCTTTTATTACATTTGATTTTTTTATATGCTTGTAATCCTGCAGCTACTTTTTTTTATTGTATAAAAATGGGTTTTGTTTGAAATTTTTGTTTTACTTGTACATGTCTTTTTATTCACTTGGCTTAGGTAGTTTTTAATATTGCCTGTAGTTGTTACGTTAAATAGTTCAGGGTATTACCCCTAAAATTAGAGATTGTAATCACTGCCTTACTGTTACTGTTACTGTATGTAAGCACCGAAAGAGATAACAGGACAATCACTTTTTCCAGCAACCATTACTTGTCTTCTGACTGACTAATAAGCATGAACATTTTACAGATATATTTTGTAGTATAGATATTGTTCGCACTAATCTAATATACCAATTTGTTTTACTGTATCGTTTGTAAGAAAAGCATCAGGAATAAATCTTTTGTTTTCAATATGTTGTTTCCTTATTTCCAATTCACATCCCTGATCATAAGTAGTGATGGGGCAATCAGATCCAAAAAGTATCCGATAAGCTTAAACGGATATGTAGTCACTACGCTCGGTTCATACAGGTACCGACTATCTTTAGTCGATAAGGAAAAAGATTCGTTAAGCAAAAGGTAGTCGATAAGGAAAAAGATTCATTAAGAAAAATGTAGTCGATAAGGAAAAAGATTCGTTAAGCAAAATATAGGCGAACCGATCCACATCCTTGAAAATAGTACCTGCATACATACATATGTATGTATGTAGATAGCGAGGCGGGCTTCGGCGTTTTTCTTTTTTCTTGTTTTTTGCGTTCTCTTTTAATAATAACAGCTGTACAATATTTGTATATAATTGTATTATTGCATACCTTAATTTTGCTTATTGTTAATTATATCTAACTCGGGGATTATTGCTATTCGCATGTGTTTATCGCATTATTCAAAGAATGCAATATTTACTTTCGTTAATTGTAAAATGTAAGAACTCTTAAGAATTGGGAAAGATACTCTACCTCGAAACTAGTATTCGTAACGTCGTATATTTTAAGTTAACCGTCTTAGTAAGAAGTAGTTATGAGTTAAAATGTATTACTTAACTCTTAAAATCAAACAATTTTTAAATATCGTGTATCCTACGTGGTAGAGTAATCCTATCATACTTGTGTTTTTTGTGCTTAGTTTTTGTGTTCTCTGTTTATAACTGCTGCCACGATATGTATGTAGGTACTATTCTCAAGGATGTTTTGCTTAACGAATCTTTTTCCTTATCGACTACATTTTGCTTAACGAATCCTTTTCCTTATCAACTACATTTTGCTTAACAAATCTTTTTCCTTATCGACTAAAAATAGTCGGTACCTGTATGAACTGAGAATAGCGACTACATATCCGTTTAAGCTTATCGCATACTTTTTGGATCTGATTGCCCCATCACTAATCATAAGTAACAATTACTTCAATAACTTGTATCTCATATTTACGATAACTGTCCATCATAAAGCAATAGAATACTTCTGAAAACTAGTGACGATTGTTCAAAATTTTCAAGTATCTTCTTTTATGCTATGTAATTACATCTACATAAATTAAAATAATTGTGAGCAAAATAAAGACCTCCTGAAATAACGGTTTTACTTCTTTAAATTAAATATAGAAACGTGTGATTTATTTACAGGAAATATGATCAGATCGTTCCTAGAAAACGTACAAATATATTCCTTTTCACTAAATTTTCTATCCCGATTCTATTAAATTAAAATACTTTCAAATATAAACTTAGATGAGGCAAACAGATATATAACTGTACTAAATTGATTCATTAATTAGTTCTTTTATCTTGCGGATAAAAAACATCTTTCGATGTTCGCTGAAAGGATTAGTATGTAATAAATTACCAGACAGAATCTGAAAAAAACATGCAAATTTGGGAGTATAGGCAGATATGGGCACACGTAGGTATATACCTGAGCTGAGAGATTTTTGTACATATCAATTTGCAGGAAATAATAACTTATCTCTGGACACTGACGAGGTTATAAAAGAAATCAAGAAATGATTTTAAAGGTTAAATAGTAATTCACCAAACTTATCTACCTTTCCATAGCACTTGCGAACATTTAGATTTTAGAATATTTCTAAATACTTCTACTTCTTACCAAGAACCATTCAATATTCTACAAACAAGAAAATATTACCTCATGAATAGAAATAGATTATTTGATGTGTATATTGTATATATTTTTGTATTTTGCACTTATTCTCTGGATATGCTCTTTACATGAACATTTTGGGCTCTACAACGCCACAACTACAATTTTTAATATACGCATAATATTGTCAATTATGATTTTCTTTTGTATTTTTCTATCAACATCGATAATATATAGTATATAAACTATTACAGCTTTGCTTGCTCCCTGAAATAATTTCTTTTTGTGCACCCTCGACGCAATCTTGTATCAATTCGATTTTGTATACGTAGATAACTTAACCTTTAATTTTAATGTTTTCAATTATCAATCTTGACAGTTCACGGACGCTCAATTACTAGTTGTGAGAAACGCCACCAGGGCAACTATGCGCAGTTCTCTGCGCGAGGTACAACTGAAAGACAAAAGATCAAAGGTGCCGACACGAAGTGAAACTACTGCTTAGGTATATACTGTGGTTGTGCTGTGTGTGATTATAGAAAATAAATTCAGTGGCATCCGATCCGCGTATTTATTAAAAGATACGTCCTGCACGACCACAATTAATTGATAATATCTTTCAATCTTTGATATATTACGAAAATATCGCACAAAATAATTGAAGATAACGTATGTAGGTATTTAACTACAAGTCTACGCATCACAAAATGTACATATTTAGATTTTGAGTTCCGTTTACCTTAAAACGTAAATTCCCAACTGGCGGTAAAGCATACGGTATCCCAAAGAAGCTAAAGAAACGTCCATTCTTATAATTCAAAGATGTTTTTCCGCGTATAACGCCTTCGTTCACTTCGATCAGGATTTCCATAATAACAACTAACAAGTTTAATGGCTAATGACCCACACCGTGGTTTTAAAGTTGCATAGATGCGCTATTGCTAGTACGTTGTACCGAACCTTTTTTGCTTTTATTATAAAGTTTGTATGAATTGGAATTGTTCTCATCGTACTGCCAAATAACAGTAATTTAGGAGATAAGGTAATCAATTATTGATTATATATTCTATATTAACAAACAATGTGCTAGATGCAACCAATGATTTCTTCAAACTTATTTGTTAAATATTCTAAGACACAGTATTTTATTGAAGATTTATCAAATAAAAGTGAAACTATATAGTAGGTACTATATTTTTAATATTGGAATCCTCCAAGAATAATTTATGACCATGTTAATAAGAATTGTTACATAGTCATAGTTGGAAATGAAGCAAATGTATTCAGAATAATTTGATGAGCCATTGAAGTAGGTCGGAATAATTATAAATGAACATAATCTTATTACTGGCAATTCTCTTCAATTTGCTATTTAGAAACTTTTGAAAGCTTTTCGTAAGAAGGCAACATACGATTGTTATGTTACCGCAAAACATCTTCAATGAATTAAATGAAATTTAGTAAAATCTGAGAATTAGTTTCGTCAAATCATTTCACTCGTGACCCCCGAAAGGGGTAGATTTTAATTTTTTGCAGCCTAGGTGGGGCTTTGTTGATTCTAAAATCGAGTTTCCTCCACCATAGTGATGGGTGGAGGGGATAGACCTCGAGTTAGAGAACATTTTCAAGGACACTTGTCACAACCCAATTTTCTACAGTCTTAATACAGCGACTTTTGCTTTTTACTACAAACTGTGTTTCCAGTTGGACTCCTTGGAAACCTGATTATCTACAAAAAAAAAGAATTATTTGGTCATAAAATTAAAAAGTAAAATAAAAATAAAAACATGGTATCTGGAAGATTTTTGTGTTTAAAAATGTTTTGTTCTTTTGCTTGTAAGTTTTATGGTAAAAAGTTGATGTAATATTTTACTAGGCTATATAGCGAATGTAGACAACTTTGAACTGTGCAAAAGTACCCTTGATTTTTTCTGAATAAAATACAAACAACTTGTTCAATATCTTTATTTTAAATACACAACGACTGATATTAAAACTTAGAATTTGGCGATACAGACTTGAAAATTTGATCCCATAACTCCATCCTTTCCCTATCCGGATTTACACTGCTAACTAATTCCCTGTCTATTTCCAAAAAGTTAAATTCGTCACTGGAAACAGGCTTCCAAGTCACGTCTTCCACGGCATTTGGATTTCCAGTTCTTGCAAAATTTGCCCATAATTTTACTATTCTTCTGATCGTTTTATCCTCAACACTGTTACGACGTATATCAGTGGTTAAAGAATTTTTGAAGAGGTACCCTAATTCATCGCCGTGGCTTGCACCTATTGTAAGAGGATGTTATAATATTTACATTTCTGCAAGCTGATTTGGTAACACTACCTGGTAAATCGACTTGGCGTAATGTCTTGTAGATGTTTTGAGAAGCGTCAACTGAAAATCTGTATAGATATATTGGTGTTGTAGTCAATGCGTGGTTTTTAACACTACTGTATACTCCTCGAACAAATATTGAGTCACCTTGCAGCTATAAATAATTATGGTGTAAAAAAAACAATTATCATATAAAAAATGTATTCTTACCAAATAGTACTTATCTTTATTTTCTACGATTTGTTCAACATCTCCAAAGTAAAATTTTCTCAATTTTTCGGCAATATCTTTTGATAATTCGCTACCAATATCGACATCCAAGAAATTTGGAATATATCTTTCATAATCGATGTATATTTTGTTTTTCTTTGATAACTTCTGAGATCCTGCCGTAAGAAAGAATGCTTCTCTAGAAGTGTACCCCATCATAAGAGGTACTTTATTGTATGATCCGTCCGTTATTATATGAATTGGATGTCTGTTAATTAACGCTCCATTTTCTATGGATGTTTTTTCAACGACTGGTCCAATAGAACGTCTAAATTTTGGGTACAATCTCTACAAAATATCACGTAGTTTTTGTTTAACTAAATCTATTTCATTAAAAGTTAATCTGAAGATTTTTCAAAGAAGGTTGTTCTAAAAAACAGTCAAAACAGTTTTTTTTTTTTAACTTACATCGCGTATTTTTTCCTGCGCTTCAAATAATTTATCGACAGGAATATCTTGTAGATAATTCAAAATGTCCTCTTGATTTTTGTATGAACAATTTAAAATCTGCACCAAATGTTCTACAGCTGAATTGCATATTGTCCAAGGATTTAAAGCGGAACCGCTTTGAGTTATTGCCCTGTGAAACAAACCTTTTACATATTCAATATTGGGTCGTTAAATATTTGACGGTGATCTATACCTTTCGTCATAGGAGATAACACCAATAAATGTACTGCTGCTCCACCAGCGCTGTGGCCAAATACAGTTACATTGTTTGGATCTCCACCAAAATCTTTGATGTTATGTTGAACCCATTTTAAAGCCATTACGATATCTTTGCAACCAGCATTTCCTGATACATCCAAAGTGGGATCATCAAATGCTAAGAAGCCTATAAAAGTTCAATATTATACCTAGTTTTTATTATTCCATATTCTTCTTTACTTGCGTATTTCATTACCTAAAACGCCCAGTCGGTAGTTTAGCGTGACAAGTACTATATCTTCAATCAGCAAAAATTCTGGACCGTACATGTCTGAATTACTCGATCCAGAAACAAAGCCACCGCCATGTACGTATACCATTACTGGTTTTGGTTTTACGCCAAGTTTGGATAGCTATAATTGATTTTTTGTATTGAATTTTTTTAGAAAGCTCTCCTAATGAATTACTTCAGGTGTATAAACGTTGAGGAACAAGCAATCTTCTGAGCCCACGATCCCCTTGAAGAAATCCCTTGAATAAGATTCCTTACCATGTTGTGTCGCGTCTCTAATGTTAACCCATTTATCTGGTGGTTGTGGAGGCTGCGTTTAATGTTAATGGTAAATAGTTTCGTTAATTAATGCAATAGTACAATGTCTAATATCTGTTTATAATCATAGTCCAAAAGTAAAATTTTCATAATTAAATACTCGAAAAAATTCAGTGAATTTTCGACTTTTTCAAATTTATTTTATAACAAAAGTGGCCCTTTTTTCAATAAAAGGAGAATGGCAAGAAATTGATTTATATCTTAGCTTTATATGCTAGAAGAAAAAAAATCATTTTATCAAAGCGTTTTGTAGTTATCTGGGAAATAAAATGCCATTTTTTTTAAATTTTAATTACCTCGTATTTGGAAACTAGTACATCTTATGGACAAGTATTTACGAAAAAATGTATGTTTTGTGTAAATAAAGTATCTAAACATATATAACATGACAATAACAAATATTTTTATTTTGTACGAAACAGCCTTAAGTCATGTAAATTATTTAAAGAAAATATTAGGAATCAAACTATTTAGTTGACGCAGACTCTCTTTATTTACTCTACATCAAAAACAACAACCCATTATTCCTAGCAACCTATAACTTCCATAAATGCATACTGGATCCAGATTACATAAGATCACTCCTTCACATTCGGCCTTCCTGACGAATAGACGTCCTCGGCAAACGTACGGCAACCTGGATGCTTCGATATTCTACAGCTGAAACATACCAAATTTCAAACCAGTATGCGTATGGAATACTACCCTTTTTGTCACAGTAACAGCTTTTAAATTTTAATACCATTCTTCATTTTTATGTGAACTTTGCTACCACACTAAACCTTTCATGTGTGAACTCTGTTACCACACTAAACCTTTTATGTGTGAACTCTGTTACCACACTAAACTTTTTATGTGTGAACTCTGTTACCACACTAAACTTTTTATGTGTGAACTCTGTTACCACACTAAACCTTTTATGTGTGAACTCTGTTACCACACTAAACTTTTTATGTGTGAACTCTGTTACCACACTAAACCTTTTATGTGTGAACTCTGTTACCACACTAAACTTTTTATTTTATTTTTTTTTTCTTAAGTTTGTGTGAACTTTGTTACCACATCAAACTTCTCTTGTGTGAACTATGTTACCACACTGAACCTTTTATGTGTGAACTCTGTTACCACACTAAACCTTTTATTTATTTTTTTTCTTAAGTTTGTGTGAACTTTGTTACCACATCAAACTTCTCTTGTGTGAACTATGTTACCACACTGAACCTTTTATGTGTGAACTCTGTTACCACACTAAACCTTTTATTTATTTTTTTTTCTTAAGTTTGTGTGAACTTTGTTACCACATCAAACTTCTCTTGTGTGAACTATGTTACCACACTGAACACCGTGTATTTCAAACAAATAACGCAGATTTTACCAGTATTATATATATACATGTATTTACAACAGCTGACTTACACAAGCAAACGATATCTAACAGAAATACAAATACAACAATATAATATATTCCATCAGCCTTTCACAGCTTATAATAGTAATACGAATACTAATTTAATTATCCTTCTAACAAATCTAACAGTTCATCAGTACTGTTTACATCACTGTCACTTTCAGTTTCTTCTATAATGCCCCCTTCCCATTTTCTTAAGCTATCCACTGGGACAACTGCTTTAAACCTTTTATAACCCTTGATACCTTCTAATGCTACAATTTCGTATCTATCATTACCACAGACCTTATTTATTTTGTACGGACCCCCGAACTTGTAATACCCAACCTTTTTACTAACCTCTTTTGAGCTTTTATCAGCACCAGCCCACAATACTAAATCACCTTTAATGTATACGCGACTAGGTTTGCGCTTCAAATCAAATCTCTGTTTCATTTTCCGTGCTTGCTTGTCCATATTTTCTTTTGCCGTTTCTCTAACGTCCTCGTCAACATCAAACTCATGTTCACCAAGGTCAGCGTGACGATTTTTCTCATAACCAAACATAAGCAAGTGTGGAGTAAACCCTGTACTACTGTTTATAGTATTATTCATACCCCATATTACCTTAGGGAGAGCTTTCTGCCACTCGGATTCGTTGTTAACACTCGTATTAAGACCATCCAGAATTGTACGGTTGTAACGTTCAACTTGGCCGTTGGATCTTGGTGAAGCAACTGCATTTAGCACGTGCTTAACTTGATATTGTAATACAAATAACTTGAACGTTTTGCTTTTAAAAGCTTTCCCACAATCTGTCACTACTCTCTTTGGTGTGCCGAACATACTGAACAAATCATCAAGATGATCCACCACTTCGTTTGCACCCACTGTTTTAGTCGGCCTTGCAAATGTGAATTTAGCAAATGCATCGACGATAGTAAGTATATAAGAATTCCCTTTATGACTTTTACTAAACGGACCCACGTGATCAAGGTGCCAAGTATGCATAGGCTGAGTGGGTTTGTCTATAGGGAATAGGTACCCTTCACTTCTACCGTATTGTCCCCTTTTATAATTGCAGTCAAGGCAAGCAGCAACATATTTCCGTATAAACCTAGTCATACCTCTAAACCAAAATTTCTCTTTTATTAACGACTCGCAACGTTTATGACCCACATGTCCAATTTCATCATGATACTTTCTCATCACATTGAAGCGTGCTGATCTTGGTATTACCAACTTTAGCTTACCATCTAATGTCTTCCTATATAGTCTGTCATTTTGGTTTGTATAATTGCTTACAATGTCTTTATCTTTTCCTTCTGTCAGCTTAGCCTTAAGCAATCGCACTTGATCATCTTGCATCTGAAGTGCAGTCAACCAATCATACGTATTCATGATACAAACGTTCGGTATAGGGTTTCTACTCAAAGCATCCACATGTTTCATCTGGATACCCGGTCTATGTTCTATCTCAAAGTCATACTCTTGAATACCAAGCCACCATCGAGCAATCCTTGGCAGTAAATCCCGTTTTTCAAAAGTGGCTCTTACTGCGCTACAATCGGTAATTACTTTAAAATGTATACCCATTAAGTAAACTCTAAAGCGTCGAATAGAATCTACGACTGCCAAAGTTTCCAGTTCATAAGAATGGTAAAAACATTCATCGCGGTTCGTAGATCTACTATAATAGGACACAGGTTTCAAAATGCCTTGTTCATATTGAAGTAAAATCCCTGCCACACCTTTGCTACACGCATCGGTGTGCAACTCCGTTTTATCTAAAGGATCATATACCTTCAATAAAGGTTTATTAACTAAAATGTTCTTAATTGTTTCCACAGCAGAAGTTTGTTCGTTTTCCCATACCCACGGAACGTCTTTACGCAACAGTTTTGCTAATGGTGACACTATTCTGGCGTGATCTTTAATAAATTTTCTAAAGTATGAACTAAGTCCTAAAAATTGTCTGAGTTCGTGTAAATTCGTTGGAGTTTTAAAGTCAACTATTGCTTGAATTTTAGTGATTCCTGGCCTGATACCTTGCTGTGAAATCTCATAACCAAGAAAATTAATGTTTGTCCGTAAAAAGGAACATTTTCCTAAATTTAATTTTAGATTCGCTGTGAGAAACAGGTCTAATACCTGTTGTAACAACTGTAAACCCTCGTCCAGTGTATCAGAAGGAATTAAAACATCATCTAAGTACACAATTACTTTATCAAATCTTAGTCGTCCCAAAACATTATTTAACATCCGTTGAAATGTAGCTGGCGCGTTAGCTAAACCAAAAGGCATCCGCAAAAACTCGTATTGTCCGTCCGGTGTTACAAATGCAGTCTTGTGTATAGAGTCTGCTGCTACAGGTATCTGATAATAGCCTTGAGCCATGTCTAGATTAGAAAAGTATTTCTTGTTTCGTAGCTTAGCTATCAGATCCTCTATATGAGGCATGGGGTATTTATCTTTTACAGTGATAGAATTTAATTTTCTGTAATCTATACACAAACGGTAGTCGCCAGTCTTCTTCTTAACTAACACAACTGGACTAGAAAAATTTGAACACGATTCCCTTATTATCCCTCCCCTGAGCAGATCGTCTACTTTATCTCTAACAATGCTACGTTCATATTCGGATAAACGGTATGGTCTGTACACTACAGGTTTTTCGGAAGACAGATTTATGGCAATTTCCACAGAATTGTGTGCCCCTAACTCGAGGGTATTCGCGGCAAAACATTTATTGAAACTGCATAATAGTTCCTTCAATTTGCGCTGAGTTTCAGAATCTAATTCTCCAGATATTATATTGTCAACGTCTAAAGTCAAAATATTACGTTCCTTCTCTTCATCACAGATTTTAATTTTAACTGGAAATGATAACTTAATGCCCCTAGCTAATAAATGACCCGCTTCAAAGCAGACTGGTTTGCTTCCCCAATTTATTATATTTATACTATAAATCCGCCCTAACGCCACACAACTTTGTATGCAAATTTTGCAATCGACAGTTGCAATTACTCTAGACGGAACAAAAACTGCCTCTTTCACGGTGTCCACCCGAACTAATACCCTTTTTACGGTATGAGCACCTACATGAGTGTGTTCGTGTACTAGAATTGGTGTCTTAGTTAAATTGAATTTGTCTATTATATTCTCGTTTGTTCGCACCAATGAAATCTTCCCACCCGAGATTACGACTGTGATATCATGGTTGTTTATAACCGGGTGCCCAATTATTATGTCGTAATTACCCATTTCAATTGACACAAAAATGACAACTGTCCTAATAGTAATGCCTCCAATTGTCAATTCTAGTTCATGTTGTCCAACCGGTATTATAAAAGAACTGCCAAAACCTCTAATAGTTATGTCACAACTGCTTAAATGTAAATTTAATCTAGATGCAACCGATATATGTGCAACATTGACTTGACTACCCGTATCAACGTATCCCCGAAAACCAATATCGTTTATGTCTACAGTAATGTTATAGACCGAATCAGACACTTGCCTTTTTAGAATTCGTACGTCTCTTATACTGGTCGATCCTTTTCCGGCCCCGTCTCCTCCGCTTTTGACACTGGTAGTAGGCACCGACGCGTTAAATCTTGTCCGGCAGTTCCACACTCCATGTCCCAATTTCCCACACGCTGAACATCTCATTGGTAATTTCTGGAAGCAGCTCACAGCAGTATGACCTCCTCTTCCACATCTGGTACATTTCTTTTCCCAATTCCGTTCAATAGTTTGCCTGGAACCTACTTCCTTCGTTGGGCAAAACCTTGCTTTGTGTCCTATCTTTTGGCAAAAATGGCATCTAGGTAATCCCGATGTACTGGGTCCCGGGTTTCCTATGGCAGCAGTTCGCTCTATGGGCACTTCTATATTTTCAATTTTGCTAAGAAACCCATAAAAGAGGTCGTTCGGGTCTTTATAACTTCCTGCCTTCGCATTCGACTGAATGTGGTATGGAAGCCCGTCAATGATGCAGCTTACCGCATCAGCTCCCGTAATACCGCAATTGCCAACTAGCATGCTTTTCTTATAAAAATAGTGCATCATAGTCTCTGTTTTACTCTTTCGTCGGGCTAACATTTTTTTTATACATTCCACAAAATCTGTATGGACAGGAAAAGCATGTACTAGCGCTTCCTTCCATTCTCCCCATGATAAATCGTACTGGTTTAAACCATTATACCAGATTCTAGCTAATCCTGTCAGTCTCGTCTGCATACAAAATGACTTCATTTCGTCACTCCAGTCGTTTATGATGCCAATTTGTTCAATTTTGTGTATCCAATTGACAGAAGTCACCTCTGACTTTTCTGGGTCGAACCAGGGGATGAGCTCTGATTTGCTGGTGTATTTCCTAATCGTATTCTCTTGACTTATTTTCTTGGCTTCCAGTATTTCTTTAACTCTCTTCTCCACCAATTCATCCACATTGGTATGATCTACTTGTTCTTCCTTTTTCTTTCTTTTGCAAGGTATAGCCACGTATCGTCCTGCCACGGGTTCACTGTCGCTGGAGTCACTCATAATAATTTTTCTTCTTGCACTATTTAAGAGTACCGAATAATAAGTACGGAATAGTCAATTAGTGAGCTTTATGGCTATCCCACTTCTGAAATATTAGGAATCAAACTATTTAGTTGACGCAGACTCTCTTTATTTACTCTACATCAAAAACAACAACCCATTATTCCTAGCAACCTATAACTTCCATAAATGCATACTGGATCCAGATTACATAAGATCACTCCTTCACAAAAAATATAATTTGAAATAAGACATTATTTAATACAACGCTCAAGCTGTTATATTAGATATAAATCAGATTAGACATTTATGGAAGGCCCTAGATTGTACTTAAGTTGTAAGACAAAAAAAAAATAAGATAAAATTTATGCTTTATTTTCTTTTAACTAAAATACATATAAGCAATGGTCAAAATCCAAAAAATTGCTCCCAAAAAATTCTGGTCTAGTGATACAAAGAATTATTTTGGATCACGACCTGCTTGATTCCTTTAATAGTTTGCTTTCCTGTCAAATCATTCATTGATAAATAAAAAGAAGCACAGATTACAAATGAAAAAGAGTTTTACTTGTCAAATATAGCATTTTTTTTTAATTTTTGTTATTTCCACCGCCAGTAAGGTATGAAGTAAGTTTAGAGTATAGTCCATGATAAATCAAACCCAACCGTCAGACACAGTTTTGCTAAGCCGTTTACCTTGAAATGCTATCATGAAAATCTATACCTACCTATCGAAACCTACCTATATTAAACTATGTCTGTCTGATAGGATTTCGAGGTCAAGCACATTGGCGCCATTATTTTATCAAAAAAATCGCAAATTCGTATGAGGCCAATCATGTGGTTAATATTTCATTGGCTTTTTCCTTAACCCGCAGGCCGCAGGTGTCCGAAAATACCCAACACAACAGTTGTAATTTGGTGAAGTATATAACTGTATAAAATTTCTTGAAAGATATTTTAGTTTTTATTATCCTTGTTTATATATACTACAGGGTGTACCGACGATCCCAAACCAGTCACGGGTGTAGACGGAGGTTAGCGGAGAGTGGTGCGGTTTGGCTGGTCTGTCGAGTTGGGGCGTAAGCGGTGCGTTCTAGGTGGAACGTAGACTTTCTGCTTTCTGTCGAGTTGGGGCGTAAACGGTCATCAAACGACTAATTAGTTGGCTGGGTGAACGGGCCCGGCTTTCTAGTTTATATACCTATACTATAGTTATACAACTATGTGTACGTATAACGGCATGGTTGACAGATGGCGTACGGCATAAAGTATGCTCATTCATAAAATTTCACATATTATTGGCGGGAATAAAGTTATAGTAAACAGTAATAAATTCTAATCCCATAACAATTGCATTTGGGGAGTTCCAATATTTTAGAATTACTCATTCATAATAAATTTCATTCAAAAAATTGTAGTACCTCAGTTACTCAAAAGGTACCAGCACCAGGTTGAACAACTATAATAATATATAAACAAGGATATTATCTTGCAAGTGGACATGTGCCAGTAGCGGCGAAAAAGTAGAAGTAATACTACTGAAGGATGCCAAACATTGATCGCAGTTTGCCTTTTCTTCAATTATCGTCAGCAGATAACTAGCAATAGATGAGGTTGAGGCAGATTGTATTCTATAAATATTGTTCTGTGATATAGACAAAAGTCCATTTTCTGTTTATTGATTTCATTAGCATGTGCACCTAAAAACTAAATATAAAAAAGTACAAAACTATGTATCTAACTAAATAATTTAAACAATCAATAAGAAGTTAAACACAACTTTAAAAAACTTATTTTTGTCTTGAAGGAGGAGATAAAATCGAAACATTATCAGGACCCCCCGCAGAGCCAAATCTCGCTCCTTATCATCATTCGACCCCGGAAAAAACCGGTTATCGTAACTGAGCAGAGCGACATTTGGACCCTAGACCTCACTACTCTTAGCCAAGTGTGCAAGCCACTAGGCTATCAGCCGGGCTGATAATAGTTTGGTCTTTGCCGAAGCAAGCAGATTACCTAATTATAATAATTTTGATAAATATTGACTTTAATACGCTTGAGAGTTCCGTTCCATCATCCACCATACGAAATTTTATTACTTGGAATGTGCCGCCATGCAGTCTCTGGCGTCCCCACCAACTTGCCGTTGCGACAGGCTGGTGTGGACCGTGGGGACGCAAAGGACTGACGGAGGGACATTCCGAGTAATATAATAAATAAAATTTCGTACAGCAGATAATCGAACGAGTTGAAATCTCTAGCCTGCACTATTAATGACATTTATTCGAATTTCAATTGACATTTTGCTTTCACAATATTAACAGCCCAAGGGTTACCATTTTCCTAAAATCTCCGGTAAGTAGCGCCGGTAGCGCCGCTAGGGTAAACATGTGCAACCATGACCGCACCGTATAAAGCAAACTGTCAAAGTCATCTAGCATATCGAGTTTTGAGTTATTACTTATTACTATTTAATGTTGTGATCTCAATCAACAGAAACCAGTAAAATCTCGAACAAACCACGAAATTATTTCCTCGTAACACGGATATAATTATAATAAATGTCATAATAGCTTCAGTTGACATCTTCTGCAGTTGTGACAATTAGTGTGGGTGATATATTCATTACATCCTAGGTTTTATGTATGCTATGTATGTTAACGGTTAACATTTATTTAAAGTAGCTATTAACTAAAACTAATTAAAATTTTGACAATATTAGTTACAAGCGCAAAATGTATGTATTTGAAGACTATCATAAAATAATGAAAGGAACTACATACGTCATGTACTTCAAAGCTGAATATGTCTATTCTTCACTTAATTGCTGCGTATAGGTAAGCACGAATACTTACCTTAAAACGCAAACTTCCAATAGGAGCCTTTGCGTAAGGTATTCCCAAGAATTTGTAAAATCTCCTTCCGTCATAATCTTTTCCAAAAGTTCCGCGCACAACGCCCTGTCTTGTTTCGACAATTGGTTCGCTTATTGTAGTGCTGTTAAATCGTGAGATTTTGAGGTTACACATACTTCTATATTTTAGTAGTTTCCTGAGATCTCTTATATTAAAGCTTTTGCAATTAGTCGACATACTACTTCCGAAATAATAATTCAAATTTTCGTTATATATAAAGGTTACATTTTAAGTTTAGTTTAACTAAATGAAAAGTGTCACGATGCTAGTCGTTTCTAAATGTTGGTTATTTATGTAACAGCGATTCTACTTTTTGGAGTGCTAGTGGACTTTAAACCAACGTAATCTCCTTTGAACGTGTGAATGGCTACTATGTACTGAGTTATTCAAAAATATTTTAATTAACCACGTATAAATCATAGCTATTTATGACAATGTTGTTGAAATTTCACAAGCTGGAAAATTATTGCTGGAATGGTGAAAATACCTATTTTACTAGTTACTCTTTACATGAAAATACCAGGAGATATGTCATACCAACGTTACACTGTTTTAGTTATAAGTATGATATTTTTGAATATTGAGATACCGTGAAAGTAGTAAATAGTTAGTTAACGAACAAGTGTATTAATCGCATTTTAGTATACAGGGTTCGGCAAAATGAACTACCCAATTTAAATAGCTCGTAAAAAATTGGCTTTAGTAACAAAACGAACTAATGCATATTCTTATACTAGAAAGATGGGAGTTTTTTATTTAAATATACTGTTTCGTAAATAACCGTAATTGTTCTCAATGCGTTCTTCTAATTGACTAGGTTTTATTGTTGATGTTTAATTTCAAATTTCTTAAGTTTCTATGTTTATTCACAATAAATTAAATATTATTATGAGACACATACGAATAAATACATTACGCCCAGTGTAAGTTAATCTGAGCAGTCCATAGAAAATATAGAGCGTAAGTTGAATAGAATTTATACCTCCTTGAATATGAACAAGGAGGTATAAATTCTATTCAATTTGCTATTCTAGGTAAATAACAGCTGTGCGGCACTCTCATACTTTACAGTCCTCAATTTTTTAAAATTATTTCAGATATATCATCCCAAAACTTCATCCTCTTTTCATCGGGATTAACCCCACCAACTAATTCTTCCCCAACATTCAAAAAATTTACTTCTCCCCTAGAGATCGGTTTCCACAGTACATCCTCCACAGGGTTTGGATTGCCAGTCTTCGCAAAATTGGTCCATAATCTCACCATTCTCCGAACCGTTTTCAATTCTATACTATTTGGATCTAAATCCTTTGGAGTTATGGGCGTTTTAAATAGATATCCCAATTCATCTGCATGCGAAGCACCTGGAGAGGGGTAGTTATTAGTATGTATCCAATTTTCAAGCATCTATTCAATTAACCTGGGAGTTCAAGGTCTCCAGTCTTCTTGTATACATTCAAACCAGCGTCGAGAGCAAATCTATAAAGATATACGGGTTGTTTGGAGGAATTAGCGTGAGCTTTTGCACTATTGCAAATGTCGAATATAAAGCAAGTATCCGAATGGAGCTAGAATAAAATTACTTAGGTAGGTACATCACCTATATCGACTAAAATTTTACCAAACAATGTTTCTCTTTATCTTCATATGATGATGGATCACTCCCGAAATAAAATTCTTTTATTTTATCAGCTATTCCTTTAGATAACTCACTTCCTTTCGTTAGGTGGAAATGATTTGGAATTACGTCCTCAAAATCCTTTATCATCATACTCTTACTCCAGTTTTTCTCTAGCATTTCAAAAAGCATACCTTCTCTAGAAGTGTACCCAAAAATTATAGGTACTTGATTATAATCGCCACGGGAAACAAGATTTAAAGGATTATCATATAAAAAGCCTTTGGTGGTCTTTTCGATTGTTGGCCCAATTGAACGAACAAAGCCGCCATGAAATTCCTACGATGTAAACATTAAATGAATGGTGAATTAGAAGAAATTAAAAAAGAATAATACGTCTTTAATCTTATCTTGTCCTTCCAGAATTTTCTGAACAGGTAATTCTTGTAGATACTGTAAAATCTCTGTTTCATCCGAATAAGGACAATTTAATATCTGGGCTAATTGAATTGCCGAAGGCTTTGCTAACGCCCAACAATTTAATGCAGAACCACTTTGCACTATCGCCTTATGGAACAAACCTTTATACGAAGCTCACATTGCATTGTAAAATGTAAAAGAATCAGAAATGTTACCTTTTGCCATTGGTGATAATACCAGGAGATGAACAGACGCAGCACCGGCACTGTTGCCAAATATTGTCACATTATTTGAATCGCCGTTAAATTTCGCTATGTTGGATTGAACCCACTTCAAAGCCATCACCATATCTTTTAAACCAGCGTTTCCACTAGCTCCAATCTTTGCATCATCAAACGCCAAAAAACCTACGGTATTTTCCAGGTATTAAACTCAAAATGTTTCCGTAATATTTTTTATTTGAATTGGCGGTTACCTAAAAGGCCCAATCTGTAGTTTATAACTACAAGTACCACATCATCTATCATCTATTAACAAGAAGTTGGGATTAAGCATTTGCGAACTATTTGATCCCGCAATAAATCCACCACCGTGAATATATATCATCACAGGTTTAGGATTCAATTCTCCTTCTTTTGGTAACTGAAAGTTGGTTTAATTGAAGACTAAAAAAACTTTGTAGGAATTGAGTTGCAATACTTCTGGCGTATATACGTTTAAGTAAAGACAATCCTCTGAACCAACAATAGTGCGAGGTATAAATTCTCTGGCGTAACACGGATTTCCATCTTCCGTTGCATCTCGTATATTTAACCATGGATCTGGAGGTTCTGGTGCCTGTGGAGTAAAAATTAACTCAACTTTTGCTGCAAAATTTATAATAGTTGCTATAACTAACTATATTGCCAATGAGCTAATTTTAATACCTTGAATCTAAGTTTTCCAATCGGTGGCTTAGCGTATGGTATGCCTAAAAACGCAAAGTATGGGCGTCCATTCAGATCTGTATCAGTTTTTCCCCTTAACGATCCTTGCTCAATATGAACATTTATTGATTTCATATTTCTTAACGCCACAGCTAGTATTATATAATCATATATAATGAATCGTTCTAAAATGTATTTTCTGATATGACTAGCACAGTGTTATCTTGTTAAAAATTATTGTGGATGAGTGGTGATAAGGAATTCAAGTATGTATTATATTATGTGCATTACATGGTGAATTTGAAATCATGTTTTGCAATTTAAGCAGTTAATCTTAAATTATTATTTATAATGTGAAATTCTTCCTATTACTGGATACTCTAAATAACAGGTCCGGATAGCATATACATATAATATATGTATACATATGTTAGAGGCCCCTAGCACTAGCGGAACAAACCAGTTTTCGAACCACCAATTACAATAGGCATCACTGAATTTTGTCACTGGCTGTAAAAATTGCCTTTTTTCAAGAAGGATAAATAAATCAGTGTGAGTCGGTTTGTCGGACATCTACAAAATTGGATAGGTAGATTGCAATAAAGACGAAACATACAATAATTGTTTCAGGAACTGTTACGATCAGGTGTGCGTGGCGTGCGGACGCAATGTGTGGTCCACCTGATGCAACTTAGTAAGAAAGCGGTAGACACGAGTATGACGCTTGGAGTCGCTGTAATGATTAATAAAAAAGAAAGATCCAAAACGTAACGATAACTTTATTGTAATAATAAAAAAAAAGAAAAACTGGCCACGTGGTTGCTGATTTCTGATGTTAAGATTAATGTAGAAAGGAACAGCACGTGGTTGCTGTATTCTGATATTAAAATTAAGGCAAAAAAAGGAATAGCACGTGGTAGCCGAATTCCTGAGATTAATTTAAAAGTGACGCAATTAATCCGTTTCTATAAGCAATAGTAAATGACTGCTAGTGAGAGCAAAGTTACTGGCAATTACAAGTTAAAAGTATAAATAGCAACAGTAATGAAATAAAATAAAAGAAAGCGATAGATACGTTTTAAATAGGAGTACTTAGCTGTAGCTTGAAAATAAGAGACTTCGAAGCTTTCGTGTATGCTGGACAGCACGTGGTTTCTGTGTTTCGAGTTAAAAAAATGGTCGTTGCGACGGCAAAATTAACTGAAGAGAACAGAGATTACTTAGCTGTAGCTTGAAACAAGGGGCTTCGAAGATCATTGGACAGCACGTGGTTTCTGTGTTTTCGAGTCAAAACGAGTCCGTCACAACGGCAAATTCACTGAACTGGAACAGAGAGCGCGCGTAGCGTGCAAAGCCCTTATAAAGGCTCAGTAAGTAGGTACAAAAAAGGATGAACCAATAGCAAAGTCAACAGATGCAAAAAACGAAGCGTCTAAGAGTTTGGCGCTTAAATGAATGAATTTAAGATAAGCGAGTTTTCGTAGCGCATAAGTTAAATATTCCCGCGCGAAAAGGAACCGCTAAGTGACGTAACGGTTTTTCTAAAGTCGTAATTGCAATTGCCAGATTAAAAGTAAAGAGAATGGATTTAAAATTATCTTCAAAATAACGTTTATATCGCTGATGTTGTCTATGATTAAAAAAGCGAAATGAATTATTGAAATCAAAGTCATTTTCGATTCAATGCAAAGTGTAACACAACATACAACATTATTGCTATTGGAAGCTTGAATCATCGAATCTTTCACAATATCTAAATGATACCGGACATAAAATTAACATTGAGGCCCTGAACTATTGAAATATGTAAGTTCTTCGAGGGAATTAAACGCTTACGAAATCATGTATATGAGGAGACTCAATTTGTTGAATCGCGAACATGATTTTTTGCACCATTTGTTGGTGATTGATTTAATAGTATACTAGATGATTGAGTTTAGTATTCGCCCACCTGTAACTTTTTTACCTTTGGAAAAAAGTTTAGCAAACCGTAGTTACAAATAAGAGATATTGATCATCAATATTTGCTGGAGCGTGAATGGCTGTTCTTGTATCCTGTTTTCCAACCGTTTTAGCTCGAGATTTAGTGATGTCTTATAGGTCTCCGCACCTATCTAGATGTGACTTTTATGTATCTGCGAGAATAAACTCAGTATGTTAGATGAATTGAAGGGACCGATCAACAAATCATTTAAATTAACAGAGACCTGCTGGAAAGGCTAAGGATTAATTTTCGTAAACATCATCAACAGTGCGCAAACGAAAATGGATGTCACTCGTCAGATATAATTTTCCATTCCTGATAATTATGTGATGATATGTTCTCGCAAACGTTTTTCTAGCAAAAGCTTTTACGATTTTTTAAATTTTATGTGTTGACAAGTTGAACCAATAAATTTAACTACAATATGTGAGAAGGTCAACGACCTTAACTTCAAAAGAATAGAAATGGAAACCTGTCCACAATATTTCGAAAGGCATATGATTAGGTATTCCAAAAGTACTTGGTTCCTGAATTCCTGTGGGTCAAAATAAAATCAAACTCAATATTACGTCAAAATATTTCTTTATTATTAATGAATTTTGTAAAATTCCAGTTTACAATAAATACTAGATGGTAAACTAATACTTAATGCTGGGTAATACCCTTATACTGTTCGTGCAGTTGATCCCAAAACGCTATTCTTTCAAAGTCTGGGTCAATACCGCTAACTAACTCTTGTCCTATGTCCAAAAAATTAATCTTATCGCGCATTGTCGGTTCCCATTTGGTGTTTATTAATTGATCCGATGTTTCTGGATTAGGATTTCCAGTTCTGGCAAAACTAGCCCACAATTTTATCATTCTATAGATGGTTTTACCCTCTACAGTCGTTGTATCAAGCTTGTTTGGGGTAAAAGGCATTTTGAACAGATATCCCATTTCGTCTCCATGTGCGGCACCTTTCAAGAAAATCACAACAAGTAAAATATTCCGATGATTTTCCCGTGAATTATACAAACCTGGTGCAGTCAATTTGCCAACAATCTTGAAGAAGTTCAGCTTTGCATCGACGGAAAATCTGTACATATACACAGGCGTTGTAGGTGATATGGCATTTTGAAGTCTTATTGTCTTGTAGATATCATGTAGAAAGACAAAATCCGTTTCAAGCTTTAACATCATTATTATAATTACCAGTTAGTATTTTAATACAATCTATATATGGGTAAACTTATACAAAAACTTTTCAGCCAAGGCTTTCTATTTACTATAATAACCCATATATATAACCCAATGTATCTATTTAAACTCTAACGCAGTCAATAGTTCCATCTTTCTTGGATGATTTACTTTTACAGTTCTAATAGGTGTCTATTATACAAATAAAAACTACAAATACGAGATTTCTCTTCAGAAAATGTGAATGTATAGTATGTAATACATTTGATAGTAGTTCCCCAGCATCAATCTGCAAAGTATCAAGGAATGAAGGGATCGATGAAAGAAGTTGTAGGTGGATGGATTGCATGTTTAAAAGAAAATTAATTTACACAACCGTGATGGGGGAAACACTCCAGACTAGTTTGGGAATGCATTCGAGAGCTGTATAGCCTGTCAGACCGCATCAAAGTTACTTTACTGTGGGTGCCCGGATATTCGAAGGAAAGGAAGTTGGCAAGAAAAGGATACAACACTGGATCATGAAATTGCCTTTATCAAAGAAGAAGAGTGAAGAACTACCAAAGCTAAGTATGAAACATCTTCACATAGTAACAGGTTTCCTAACAGGACGTTCTGCACTAAAAGGACACCTATAAAAAATGGGGATCAACACCGCAGATACTCAATGCAGACTGTGTAATAGAATGACAGAAGCCGTATACCATGTCCTATGTGAATGCGAAGCTTTGAACGCAAAAAATCAGGTAATTTTTGGCAAGAAGAACATTAATCCAAATGATTATTTCGATCAGCCAGCTAAATATCTGTACATACTAGTAAAGGGTACCAGAATATTGGACTGGCTGGCATAATTTAGGCTGCAGTGTTTCCGGGAACTTTATGTCAGACAGCTCCCACAACAACCGCTGCTTCATCTTTGCAAGATTTGTAGTCGATAAAATAACTTATTATTTAATCCTGGAGAAGAAATACAAAAATAAATATAGAATTAATTCAGTTATCTTCAGAAAATTTACAATATAAATAGTAAAACATAAAATAAACGTTTAGAACCAAAGCCAAGATATTAAATATCGAGGTATTCGAAGTGATTGTTCGTGACGTTACAATAAAATAAGTGTAACCTTGAAAAACGTCCTTCGCATGATACTGTTGGCATGGCCGTTCTGCTTATTTTGCACACAATTTATGGTTAGGAAACTTAATATGCATGCTAGTTTATAGCGAAATCTATTAAATACAAATACTTACAATATCAAGAAATTAAGGCACATAAAAAATATCAAGATAACTAGAGATATAAGATTATAATTTATTAAGAAAAAAGAAAATATAGAATGTCCATTTATTTCTGAATAGAATGCTAACAGTTCCATAAATAATAAAGTTTAAGTTAAGTATTTTATATATTTTGATCAATCTAAATCTTTAAATATCACAACTTTTTCTTAGTTTATTCGATTTTCGGTTGAAAATGGAAATCCAGGAATTTCCGAAACAATTGTCCCGAGTTAAAATTGAATTGTGTAGCTCGGAGTGTCCATATAAATGGTGGTAAGTATTGATGGAAGTCAGTATTGTCAAATCAATCATTTCGGATCGCCCGATATAACATAAACAGACATTTACGTTTTGATACGCACTTGATAATATTTATCCTTATTTTCAACCGTAACTTCCTCATCTCCGTAGAAAAATTCCTTTATCTTTCCCGCCACCTCCTTCGACTTTTCACTCCCTTTCTCCAAATTGAAGCACTTTGGAACGACAGTTTCGAAATCTCTCACCATCATATTAGTATTCATGCGATCTTCAACCACATCGAAGAACATTCCTTCTCTGTTATTATAGCCTACCATCAATGGTAATTTGTGGTACCGACCCTCCTTGATCATTTTCAGGGGGCATTCACTCAGAAACGCTTGAGGGTTTTCTGTTTCTATCGTCGGAGCTATTGGGCGAGTCCTGCTAATACCGTAGGCCTAAAATTAATTCGTATAACTGAAAGGATTCCTTACTTAAATGAGATATAGAACCTCTTGCAACAATTCTTGCCCTTTGTGTAATTCTTCGACTGGTAATTTTTGTAAGAAATCCAACAGTAGTTTTTCGTCATTGGTTGGAAGATCTAGCAATTGGCACAATTTTCTGCTGTTAAATTCTGTTATCGACCAATGATTTAAAGCGGAACCGCTTTGCGCTATAGCTTTGTGAAATAAGCCTAGAATTTTAGAAAAGTATTAATGTGATTATTTTCGAAAACTTTGTTATCGTTTACATCTACCTTTCGACATTGGCGATAACATTAGCAAATGAACCGATACAGCACCAGCGCTTTCGCCAAAGATAGTCACGTTACCAGGATCTCCATTAAAGTGCATTATATTTTGCTGAACCCACTGTAGCGCTAGGACCATGTCCTTCAACCCGGCATTACCAGGAACATTTAATTCTACGTCGTTCAAGGAAAGAAAACCTACAAATGTCACTTCTACATAAAGTTTTATCCCTAATAATTTAGAAGTGTCTACCTAATAATCCCACACGATAATTTATAGTAACTATTACAACATTTTCACTAATTAGTAGTTCTGGGCCATATTGATCAGCATTTCCAGACCCCCCTGTGAATGCACCACCATGGATCCATAACATAACTGGTGTCGGTGACGCTCCTTCTGTGGGTAACTGAAATATTTCATTATTTCTTTAATATCTACACTCCTGAAGTAGATATCAGATGGATTTCTGAACAGAATTGTACATAACGTGGCTTATAACCGCTTCCAATAGATTTATCCGAATTCAACTCATAACTCGAGTTAGGAATTGCCCTAGTAAATGTTGTAATCGTTCAATTAGGTATTCCGAATAAGTTGCGCAATAATAATTGAGAGACTCGCAAGTGCACTAATCACTTGGAAATGGCAAATATATTTAAAAGCCAGCGAGTGAATTAGGAAGATTTAAATGCTCATTTAAGCTACTGGCAGGCGTGTGTGTGCGTGTGATTTCTATTCCTTTATTTTTCAATGAATATACCCACTTATGTACGAATCATACTTTATAATACGAACTACTGATAATTTGCACCAGAATTCAAGAAAATACTTTTACAGGAATATTATAGCTAAACATCAGCAGTTATTGAATATCTTATAGTATTGTTGAAAAGTAATTTTACTTAAAAAGATTTATTGTGTATATATTTAGCGTATTATTTTTACTATATTATCTATTCAGCATTCACACAACATTTACCTGTCATTTTTCAAAAATTAGTTCCAGTATTTTATTAACCCATTTATCCATTTATTTTGTGCTTGTCCATCTCTAATCTAATATCATCTTGGATGTTCAATTTTTATGACCAACCCTCAATCTCATTGCATTTTCTGCCTCTCCAGTTATCTTCCTCCCCAATTATCAATTTATTTTTCAATAATTTTAAGTAAAATTAAAAAGAGTTTAAAAGTTACACGCTTACGTAAAGATCTGTGTATCATAATTGTATAAAATATACCTAGATATAGTGTTAATTCAAAACGAAATATAAACCATGTTACTGAAATTTAGCTTCCGTTATTTCCTGCCGCACAAAGGTGACAAATCCAACCAGAAAATCATACACAGATACTCCCGTCAATTGTTCAACAGATACAATCCAACTTGTTCACATTAAAATTCTATACACGGTGGCCAGAAAAGGGCGGATAATCGCCAGGTAGAACGCATCTTTGTTCAATTCTGAGGCGATAATCATAATCCAAAAAAGTTATACGGTCCTTCCTTAAGGCATACGAGACCATCAAACCTTAAGATGTACGGCTAAAATTTAGCATAATTCGTCAAATTTATCTATGTAAAATCATTGTGGTGAAATTTAGAAATGGAATTATCTCGAATGCATTGATGTAACTAATCGATTAATACCAATGGTTTACATTTTTAACATTTCTTCATTGGCGTTTTTGAAATTAAAGTACATATGGCAACGTGGTACTGTAAGGCTGCTTGTTTAAAAGTAATTAGTTGTCAATTTTTGACGTTTCTCATGTGACATTTGGCTGTTGAAATAAGATAAACATTTTGTGCTGTTCTTAATACTGAACAATGTTTACCTTTGGAGAATACGCCGACATGTATATGGTATTCGGATTTTGCAATGGAAATGCAAACTTGGCAAAAGAGGAATATCAAATACGGTATCCACAACGGCGACATCCATCCACCAACACGCTCCGTAGATTGGATCAGCGACTTAGAGAAACTGGCACCTTTATACCGAATTATCGTAACAGCGGCAGACCTAGAGAGCGTCGAACAGTTCAATTAGAAGAGCAATATTGGATGCTGTTTACGAAGATCCGACGTCCAGCACAAGACAAATAGCTCGGAAACTGAATATTCCTAGCAAAACAACAGTGCACTCAGCACTATCTCAAAATCTTTTGCGTCCGTTTCATGCAAGGAAAGTGCAGCCTTTGTATGTAAACGATAATGTGCACAGAAGAATGTTTTGTAACAATGTTTTACAAAGGATTCAAGTAGAGCCGAACTTTTTATTGCATATTCTCTGGAGTGACGAGTGCTTGTTTACGAGAGATGGCGTCTTTAATAGCCATAATTTTCATTTTTGGGCGGACGAAAATCCCAAGGCAGTAAGGGAAATTGGACATCAGAGAAGATTTTCGGTAAATGTTTGGCTGGGGATTTTAAATCTCCGAGTTGTTGAACCAAAATTTCTTCCAAATCGTCTAAATGGAATTCAGTACGTTAACATTTTAGAAAAATTACTGGATAATATTCCATTGAATTTGAGACCCAACATGTTCTACATGCATGACGGGGCACCCGCTCACAATGCCAGAATTTCGAGGGATTGGTTAAACGAACACTTTCCGAATCGGTGGATAGGGCGTAACGGTCCAATAGCATGGCCAGCAAGATCTCCCGATATTAATCCTCTGGACTTTTTCGTTTGGGGGCTTTTAAAGGAAAAGGTCTATGCAACGCCTCCAGCTAACGAAGAGGATGTAATTAATAAAATTACGGCGGCAGTTCGATTAATCACCGCCGATATGTTGGAGCGCGTTTTGAATTCGCTTCCTCGAAGATTGGAATTATGTCTGGAAACTGATGGCTACCAATTTGAACAGTTGTTATAATTTTTTCATATTATCTTTAAATTTCAATAAAATTTTTATCCATGTTAACATAAAATTCTTGCTAATTTGTGTATTTACCTGATTTATTGTAAATAATAAAATGTTGACTGCCACAGTACTTGTCTGATTAGGTGTTGCCAAATTTACAATTCTTTTAAGCTGCTCGTGTGACTTAAGAAAACACTCAATTAAGATTGTCAACTCAGAATTAAATAAAGATTTGGCCTGCGTGGTGTTTGTCCGCATTTTTCTGGCCACCGTGTATAAACCATTTAACTATATAAACATTATACAGTTTATATACGTAGATTTTCTTGGTTTTTGAAGTCGTATAATTAAACAACTATTAGTAGTGAGTAAAACGTTTCGGTTTAATAATCAAACCTTAGTCATTTACATTTTAAAAATTAATAATGTACAAAATAAAATGTCGATGTATAAATATATACAACATTTTTTGTTTTATTGATAAAATCAGTTTGTTTTTTGTTTTAATTTGAAAGAGTTTTGAAATGTTTTATATAAAGATTGTTTTGTAAATTGTGTCAATTGTATGCATAAAACTATACGCATAAAAACTAAAGTTGGCGCCCGCATCTACAACAATATTCTCTACGTCATTTATGTGAAGTAAAAAGAGAATCGGTCAAAGTGCCGACCCCTGCGGGACACCTAATTCATTCCTTAAACGTGTCGAGGTAATCATTTCATTGCAGCCTTCTAAATTAAAATTAACGGAAAGGAAGGAAAATATCCACTGATGCGCTAGCCCGCTAACGCCAGATTCATATAATTTATTCAGTAATACAGCATGATTGACGCAGTCGAATGCCCTGCTAAGATCACAAAAGATCGCTACGGGCCACTCGCCGGCATCCAGAAACTCTAGGATTCTACTGTAAAAAGAGTCTATAGCAGTAAACGTCGATCTGCTCTGCACAAAACCATGTTGATTCTTAATAATTATCCCAAAATGTTTCAAAGATACCTGCAATCGCGTTAGAAAAGCATATTCGAAAATCTTAGAAAAAGTGTAGAAGTCAAGTGGAAGTTGCTGACATCTTTAATCAGAAGTATCGTGAATTGCTATATATTTCGCAATGAACCCTTTCAAAAAGTTATTCGCAGTTTAGAGAAAAAGAAAACCCCATTTTATGGAAGACGATGTCAAAGTAGACATTTTATTAAGTCTTGCAGAGAATCCAACATCAAGTTCGCGCGAAATAGCTGGAGAAAATAACGTATCCAATTCTTTTAAAATGTTTCTAACGACAATAACTTCATTTCATGGGATTCCATGTTTTCTAAACTCAAAATTGCCTTTTATTAAAGAAAAGAGAACCAAAACTAACTCACTTGTGGTGTATAGACATTGAGATAGAGACAATCTTCTGATCCAATAACTGTTCTGAAGATCTGATGCCGTTGGTAACATACTGAAGCTTCTTTTCTTGCATCCCTAACGTCAGTCCATTCATCTGGAGGTTGAGGTGCCTAAAAAAAGCACGTCCACTATATTTGGCATTAACCCTTCATTAGTCGCGCATAGGCCCAGCGGACCTATGCCTGCACGGAGAAAAAAAGATGTTACCACGTACTATAAATATAATGAATGATATTAACTCAAGGACAATAATACGTTATCTAGTACCCAGTATTCATCCATGTATTACTGTTTATTAGGAAGATGGTACGCTCTAATATAATTATAATACAACCAATTATAAAGTTAGTTGGCCCTATTCTTACTATCTATTTTTCTCAGTGTGTGCATTTCTTATATATCGCAAGCAGACGCGCCTAATGGAGGGTTAAGTATGTTATTTTTAAAGAACATAAATAATTTTCTAAGAGCAGTACAGAAGTTTTGTGCTGTAAATTAAACAGAAATATTTTTTTTTATACTATGTATCATTTAAATATGATAAAAACGGAAAAAGAGAACTTTATATAAGATCTAAGTTAGTGCTTCTTTAGAAATCTATTACCTATCTAATGTTCAAAATTGCTTTAAAATCCTTCGTTTAGGTACAAAGAAATTACATTGCTATAACTTCTAAATATGTCCAAATAAGGAGTTTCAAAATAAAAATCCAAGAAACGCGTTCTTCCCCTTTTTCATTCCATAGCTAACAGCTTACATGTTAATAGCAATACTTATAAATAACTACAAGTAACCATTTTTAACATGCGAGTGGCATTGAAGTTGTCATTATTGCCCCCCTGACTCTTCCTTAGGCAAATTTTATGAAAAACTGAAAACGCTTTTCGAATATGTATTAAAAAACGATATTACATATATAATTTGGGAAGATTTTAATATAGATATAAGATCAAATAGCGGAAGCTCTGAGACCTTCCTGTCGCTACTTGTTATGGCGCAAAACCCACGATTGATCAGTATAGGTACTAGAGTCACAAACAGCTCTGAAACCTTTATAGACAACATTATAATAAATAACAACTCCACATTTTCAACACGCGTAGTGGTGACTGGAATATCTGCGCAACTGTTAGAAATTAATATCAAAGAAAAAAAGAAAATCACAAAAAATTTGAATGTAAATTCTATGACCAACTTTTATACAGAAATTTCAAACGAAAATTTTAGCTCAGTATTTTTAGCTACAAATGTTAACGACAAATATGTAAATTTTATATTCTTCAAAACTTCCTTTAATGCCTTCTTTCCTTTAAAGCGCGTTACAGGGAAAACCAGAACCTCGACTTTAAATAGTAGGGAAATACTTACGTTACAAAATCAAATAGCACCTCTCGAAACAATATCAGTTTACATACCGGTAATGTAAGGTAGTTTTAAAAAAGCTAAACCAATTTTGCAAAAATTTTGACATATCTCGTATGATAGTAATCAGGTAAGTTTTTTTTTTTTAAGTGACAGTGAGGTTGTCACTTCATTCGTATCCGTCAAAAAGTAAATTCACGGTAGGATTAACTATACAATAACAAACTGAGAGAGTGCATATTTGCTGGGATAGTTATAAGTAAACCAGTGACTGATATATCATTCTCAACTCTCAATCATAAAACCATAACAAGAGGATATCAAGATAATATTAATTTAGTTATATTATTGTAGGTAGATGACTTTTATTTAGCACAATACATAAAAAAAACTATGATAGATATATATAAACTAATAAACTGCTTAAATTTACTTTAGATAAGGATTATTATATCATACTTAATAACCTACCTTAAATCTCAAATCTCCTATTGGTGATTTAGCATAAGGTATCCCTTGAAAACCATAAAATGTACCACCCTTAATATCTGTCAAAGTTTTTCCAAGTAGTTTACCATAACGTGTATTTATTACAGGTTCAGCCATTTTTTTTATGTTACTTCGCTAAATTTTATAGAAAGATTTGGGATTACATGTCAGTAAGTATATTAATACTTGCATGATAAGATACAAGTTCAGGAGATAAGCGTATGTACCTATAAAGTGTTTTTATTACTCACAATTTTGCTGTTTATTTAAATGAAATGGGTTTTTATTATAGTGCACAGGAGGGTCTGATGTTCTAGATGTTAAATTTTGACGTTGTTACTTTTGTGATGACCGATGATTACTGACGTAACATTGCAAATTCATGTTTCCTTCCAAAGCGTGTAGTTGTTAAATTATCTTATCAAAATAAAAAAAAAAGTCATACAAGCAAAATTATTAGGTATCTATCTGAAGACAATGGACACAATCATTTTGTAAACTAGTTTATTGTATAAAATAAATAGCCAATTGCTAATATTCAATTTATAGTTTATGTATAATAGATTTTTGTTGCAAAATCTTGGAAATCTCGTCCCAAAATTGCATCCTGTCGCCGTCTGGATTCTCGCCGATTTTTAACTCGTTGTCGATCTCCAAATAGTTCATTTGATTGCTTCTAATAGGTTCCCAGTGCACGTCTATGAGCTTGTCTAGCTGGCGTGGGTTGGGGTCCCCATATTTGGCAAAATTGGTCCACCACGCGACCATACGAAGAATAGTCTTTCCTTCGTCGCTTTCAGGATCGAACGCGTCGATCATGAAAATTTTGAACAAAAAGCCGATGTCATCTGCATGACATGCTCCTGAAAAGATACAATATTTTTTGTATTATCAAAAAAAAATCCTTAACAGATATAAATGGAGTTATGGCTACAAATAGAGTTAGTAAAATGTATGAAATTCAGGATAGAGTGAGTAAATCAGAAACGGACCATGAAAATAGATTACTAGATTACCCCAGATAATTAATTTCTGTGGAAATAAACACGAGCGTGAATCAACCAACGGCACCAAAAAACGTCTTAATGAGCTGCAGAAACTTTGAAGGAAATAATAGTGCAGATGGTGGAGCAGAATAGTGGAGCAGAAGATCTGATCTGGCTACCGCGAGAACTAACCTCCCTAAACTACAAAAATAGAGAGATGGAAGCATAACTAAGGTAATGAGAGTTTACTCAACAGCAGCTAGCTATGTAGTGAAAAGGAAGCGAAGAGGAAAGATCTTTTCTCCTTCTAGAAACTCATTTTCCTGAAGGAAAAATAGTTACCTCGGAAAGCTTACACGAAGAATACAGAAGACTACCATGGAAGCTATAACAATGGTTAGACACATATGCAGTAGCGAACGGCTGAAATGGGATAAGCCAGAGCAGTTTAGAACTAGGATACATACTAGAAGTTTGGAGAAGGGCCAAAGTCACCTTTACGCCAGGAGAAGAGAAGAAAGTTACTACGCATCCGATATCTCAAAGACCTATCAGCTTAACATAATTCTTTCTGAAAACAGTGGAAAATACGGTAGATAATAATTATATCAGAACAGATATCTTGGAGCGGATGTCGTTGAACATCTGCACACCTATCAAATGGGCACATCCACTATATCTGCATTAGTGAGGCTGACAAAACCAAATCCATGATGCACTGACAAACAAAGAAATTGTAGTGTGCGCGTTTCCAGACATAAAGGGCGCTCAGCATGAGACCGTCAAGAAAGCATTAATAGAAATAGGGATAGAAGCCATCAAAAGCAAGATATTATCATAATGTCTGATAGTCAAGCAGCCATCAGGGCGCTGAGCTCAAATATAATCAGCTCCAAGATGGTTTGACAGTGTCTAGGAAAACTAAACAAGCTAGGCAAAAGAAACAAGGTAACCTTTCTGTGAGAAGACACGAAATAACAGATAATTTCGCTAGGAAAGGAGCTGGATTAACATTTGTAAGGCCTGAACCCTTTTGCGTAATAAGTAGCAGTACAATACTGGAGAAACTTAAAAGGAAAGTAGAGTAGAGAAAATCAAAATACTGGGTGGATCTCCAGGGAATAAGGCAAGCTAAAACCTTTCTAGGAACCTATAAATGGAAGAGATCTATAGAATGTATCAACGTAAGTAAAAATAATATTTGAATATTGACAGGGATCCCATCAGGCCATTATAAATTGAAAGGACATCTGGGTAGGCTTGGAATAGCAAAGGATGCCAAGTGGTGGTGGATGAAACATTCATCCATCTACTCTCAAATTCCGCTGCACTGTGTAATTCAAGGGTCCTGCACCTGGAAGCATGTAAAATTGAAGAGGGAGAGTTACCTAACCTAGGGCCTTCTGACATTCCCCACTTTTTAAAAGGAATCCGCCTGGACGGCCAGCTGTAAATACAGCTAGAATATGAGGGGACACAATAGATCTATCAGGTCGCATCACCCTTATCTTAGATAACATCAGCGGCGGCTGGTGCATACGTCACAGAGAGGGCTGACAATCGATCTGACAATGATCGAAGTTCTTCGTATGCCCTCGTCAAATATGTTTCTATGTTATGAAGTTATACGAACAAGTTCGTTAATTTTTTGGAGCCCCTCACTGACGTATGTAACCACCAGCCGCTGCTGGATAACATACATACATACATATACTTATAGTTTGGTGGAGAGTGTAGCGACAAAAAAAAATCAGGTTTGTAAGAAAATTTCAAGCTAGCAAGGGACTACTTCATATCTGCATCATAGTTGACGTTGAATTTGTACCAGTTAATTAAATATTTATTTTCAAAAACTGAAACTTCGTATTTAGCTTTATAATTTATAAAACATTCGAGTTTCATGAAAAGGTTTATGTACAGGGTGGGCCAAATTCGATACTTTTAATAGGAAACTTATATTTCTGAAGGAATTAGACAAAATCTGACCTTTGCTTCTGGAGCTCGATTTTAAAAAGAAATCGATTGGTGAAGTCCGTATTTTTATATCTTCCGTAATATAAGAGATACACAGCGTTTTCGTAAAATATGCAATTTTCAAAAGCCAAGCAAACACCCTATATATTTTTACACTATTCAAAAGCAGATAAAATTGCCTTTAATATGATATAACACACTTGATATTTTATTTAAAGGATTTTCAAGATATTTCATTTTTTGTTTGCAATTTAACAGTATTTCAAGGTGGCTCTGGCTGTAACTAAGCAATACGCGTATTTGTTTTATATTGTCAAAATATTTTGAAATGTCAGTTTGAATGAATGTTACTGGTGGTTTTATTATTCAAGATTTCAAAAATGTATGAAAACTATGAAAAATACGACATGTTAAAGTGTTTTATAGAAGCAGGTGAAAATGCGGGAGCTGCATGTAATATTTACTATGAACGATATCCTGAAAGGCAACAACCATTCAGAGACATGTTCACTAGGTTAAAGAAAAATTTAATAAATTTTGGATCCTTTCAAAAACCGAGACCTAAAAATTATGTGGCTCAAAATAGAGACAAAGAATTAGAGGAAATTGCCGTTTTCGGGGAAACTGTAAATAACCCAACACATTCCACTCGCGAGATGGCACAAACAACAGGTAAGAACATCGGCAAGGCGCATTTTAAAAAAGTATAGAATGAAACCCTATCGGACAAGGAAAGTGCCGCAGATTTGGAGCGTCGTATGGCATTTCGTCAATGGTTTTTGGGAAAATGTGAAGAAAATCATAATCGTGCTCTAAACTGTGTATGGACGGATGAATGTAACGTAAGCAGTGCGGGAATTTTTAACAGATATAATTCTTATACTTGATCGCGTGAAAATCCCCATGTTAGTATTGAAATGAGAAACCAAGGACGATATAGTTTCAATGTGTGGGTAGGAATTTTCCGTGCCAGGATAATTGGACCCTACATATATAACGGAATTCTTAACTCCGAAAGCTATTTCCATATTTTACAACAATTCATTGAACCTCTCATAGATGAAATACCTTTAAACCAATTGGAATTCGTTTACTTCCAGCATGACGGAGCACCCCCTCACAATGCTGCTCGGATTAATGAGTTTTTAAACCAACAATTCGGTAACAATTGGATTAGAAATCGGGGACCGATACATTGGCTGGCAAGGTCACCAGATCTAACCCCATTGGATTTTTTCCTTTGGGGAAAAATTTAAAATCTTGCGTTTAAGCATTCTCCCAATTCAAGACAGGAATTAGAGGCTGCAGTTTTGCAAGCCTTCGACTCTCTATCTCCGCTTGAGTTGGTGAACTCAATTCAGAATGTAAGGAAACGGTGTCGATTATGTTTACAACAGAATGGCGGACAATTCGAACACTTACTATAATTCATAATGCTATGTATTTTTTTTGTATAGAGGGGTATATTCTGTAAATATTTCGTTCAAATATGTCTATAAGAACTTACAACTATGGTATCAATAATACTATTAATGGTTTCCTTAGTTTGTTGGACTTGTTATTTCTAACATTTAATATTAAAACCACTTTTTTTCTGCTTTGTAGAAATCTTTTATTTGCTTATTTACGAGCATCCACGGCCAAACAAAAAATAAAGAAATAAAAAACAAATACGCGCATTGCTTAGTTACAGCCAGAGCCATCTTGAAATACTGTTAAATTGCAAAGAAAAAATCAAATATCTTGAAAAATATCAAGTGTGTTATATCATATTAAAGGCAAATGTTCCATATAAAAAACACACAAGTCTTGATAATATCGAAAAAAAAAAACGAATTAAAAAAAAACAAATTAGAGCATTGAATTCTACGTCAAAAAGTGCCCTAATAAAGTTCTTATAGAAATCAAGCATTTTCACAAATTAAAAAGTTACAAGGGTTTTTAAAAATTGCATATTTTCCGAAAACGCTCTGTATCTCTTATATTACGAAAGATATAACAATACGGACTTCACCAATCGATTTCTTTTTAAAATCGAGCTCCAGAAGCATAGATCAGATTTTTTCTAATTCCTTTAGAAATATAAGTTTCCTATTAAAAGTGTCGAATTTGGCCCACCCTGTACCTATCTATATGGTTACGCATATAATAAACACTATTATTTCATAGTAGTCGATAAAATTGTTTGTTTCACAACCTACAGAGTAAGTAAAAAAATTTTTTTTTCTATTTATCTCAAAAATTTAATTATTTTTCTTTTCTTAATTGCATGTTGATCAAAACTAAAAAAAAAACAGTGTATGTTCGATAATCGAATCTGTAACTGCAACAAAGTTAATAATATGACTTAATGTTTGAAGAGACTTCATGGTTATCTTATTTATAATTGTGATATTGCCTTCGCTTTCTTGATTTTTACGATGCCTTAATTCTGAGCATCTTAAAAAAGAGCGTGGTATATAACATTCGGCCTCTCATTACAACACATGTATGTATGTAGCCGTATAGAAATAAAATAACGCAATTTTCAATAGTCACTCTAACGTGAATCAGTATTATTACATTATAGTGTAGCCCTGAAATACTGATATATGATCAAGCGGCAGCTGTAAGTACCAAATGCATGCGAATAACCTTTCTGACAACTAGATGCGAGTATTATGTCATCGATTACTTTATTTAAAACAAACCACCACAAATAATATATAAAAACTTTTGCTCACCTGGGGACTCGACTCTCAAAAAATTCTTTAGCATGTTCATCGGGCCATCAATACTAAATTTATAAAAATAGACAGGTTCCGATGACGTAGCAGCATGTAGTTTGGCCGTCACATAAATTCCTCGAAAAAACAAATTATCTGTTTGAAGCTAAAAGAAAGATTGAGACCAATAAAAAATTTCAACTCGTCAGTTTTGTGGCTTCCTCTTACCTTGTACAATGTGTCAATGTCATCTAACGTTGGCTCCTTGTCGCCGTAATAAAATCTTTTAATTTCCTTAGCAATCTTTAAAGATAAGTTACTTCCTTTTGGTACTCCTAGTGTAAATGGAATGGCTTCTTCGAAATTCGTAATCAACCTACGATCCTTCGAAGTTGTAATTTCTATTAGCATCCCTTCACGCGAAGTATATCCCATGAGAAACGGTACTTTGTGGTATCTACCTTGCAATATAATATCTAAGGGATGTTCTGATAAAAATGCGGGTTCGTAAGGAGATATTTTTTCGATAACAGGTCCTAGGAGTCTTCGCCCATCTACTCGTATCACCTTATAAGGTTTAAAAAGCGTAAAATATGTAGAAAAACCACCTATAATCAAAGACTCATACATACATCCTTAGGTATTAAATGCGCAGTGTATAATACATCCACTGGAAGTTGCTGTAGGAATTCTAACATTTCAGATTCATTGGTGGTGGGGTGTTTTAGCATTTGACATAATACTTTTCCATTAGTTTGACCCCAAGCCCACGTATTGAACACACATCCGCTCTGCGCAATCGCCTTGTGAAATAAACCTACATGAATAAAGGTGATATTTGAGATACAGATCATTAGCGGCAATATAAACCTTTGGCCATTGGAGATAAGAGAAGGAAATGTACGGAACTCCCACCAGCACTTTCTCCAAATATAGTTACGTTATTAGGATTGCCACCAAAGCTTCGAATATTCTTTTGAACCCACTTTAGCGCCATTACCTGGTCTTTCAGGCCGGCGTTTCCCGGTACTTCCAACCTAGGATCATCCAAACTTAAAAAACCGAGAATCCCTAAGCGGTAATTGATGGTAACTACTATTACATCTCCGGATATTAAATAGTGGGGTCCATACATGTCGCTGTTTCCTGATCCTGTTGTATAACCACCCCCGTGGATCCAAAACATTACTGGTTTGAGAAGAACACTTCCATCAGGCGGAATCTACGAGGTGTTAGATACTTCAAGATATCTCTTAAAGATTTCTGACAACTATTGTATACTTGAGGTGTATAAACGTTAAGGAACAGGCAATCTTCTGACCCAACTGGTCCACGGCCTAACATGGAGTCGGTCGCGTAGCATTGGGAACCTTCCGTAGTTGCATCTCTGATACCTGCCCAACTCTCAGGAGGTTGGGGAGCCTGAAGAATACAAACTCTATACATTGGATAAACACTATTAATGCACACTAAAATAAAAAAAGAAGTTGCAGTTCCTGTTTAAAATTCCAGTAATGAATAGGGTAAAATTTTAGAAATTAATAGACAATTGCATTAGTACAGGTGACATATCAAATCCAGGATGCACTGACGAACAAAGAAACTTATGACAATACTACACATGAGGCTATCAAGAAAGCATTAGGTAAAAGAGAGGTAGACGGCTGATCTCCTGTTAAATATCCCAACTGTTTTCTTCTAGGTCAATGGAATCCCCCACATCTGATTCCAATAAGACCACATCGGTTAGTACGACCTGCAGAGGATGATCACAAAGGGAATGCAGTTTGATTGACCTAGGCAAATCCTGCCAAAGATATGCTGATGATATAGTCATTCCTGCAAGAGAAAAATTTGAGAATACCCTCTGTGACAAAGTTCAAGGGATTCAATATTACGAAAAGGTGTTGACTTAACAACAAGCCCAAATAGAAAAATGGTATTTTTCTATTTTGGTAGAAAGAAACACCATGATCATAGCAGAAATGCAAAAAGTGATTTGGATTTATTCTTTCAATCGTCAATATCTTTGTAATTTTTCAGTCGATTTTCTTATGGTTGGTATCGTTGTTTTGCGTAAATGTGTCAGCTTTACACCAAGAGAAACCGATGAACGTTTTCTTATCGATTTCTATTTTTTCATAGCCGATCGATATGTTTTAAATCACCTAACCATTAAAAATTCCTTTATACATACTTGTATGTATTTGTTCACCACTTGAATATTTTTGATTTGGCATCAGGAAAGACCAAATCGGACAGATTTAGCTGCAAATATGATTTTTAAAGTAGAAAGAGGTCAAAATATTAAAAATCACAATATTTCAAAAACTGTAGAAAAAATATTAACCTTGATTTTCGAATTCAGCAGGAGAAAATCCATAAGAGAAGTTAGTTGAATCTCTCATCAAATGTACAGGATAAAAAAAAATTGTAAACTAGTGTTATTATAAGTATTAAAGAAAATAAACGCAAATTTCTTTTTAAAATTGGTTTCTGAATTTTGCAACTAGGTACACATGGCAAAATTATATTAGCAATATGAAAATATTGAACATTTCTGCATGGATAAAAGATCCAATTTGAAATAATAAATTAAAGTAAGCTATTGCGAAATAGAAAAAATAATTCTTATAGAAATCACATATCACGATGACTGGCGTAATACTCGTGTAACTCGTGCATTGAATCTGAACAAACATCACTATAAAACTGTTTTAATATAGTACTATTGAGTATTCAGATTATTGCTTCATCTTGCATCCTGTAAATTTTTGTTTGACAACAAATTTAACCCAATAACGAAGAGGCATGCAAGTTCAAATCTTCGGTAATTATTTTTAGTAACTTAAAAATTATAGAGTGAAATTACCTACGATTTTGTATTAAATTCATGGATATATTTATAACATTTTTATGTAAAAATAACGGTGGAAAATTTGTTTTTTTGGAAATATTAATGTTTTCGCCATATCCCTTTACTTTAATATTTCCGAGAAAAGTTACAATAATATATAAATAATGATAACAGCAAAATAATTTAAGATAAGATTTTATTCAAATATTTAGTTCGGCTCAATAAAGAAAGAAATATTGTTAATAAAATAATGAAATAATTTATTTCGTCTAACCTACCGCAACCTAATAATGTAAGTACATACATATATACATACTGAAATAGTTAATAGAGATTGACCTTGACATCTAAATGTTCAGCTCGTAATACAGTAATATAAACATCAAATAGTATACTGTACCTTGAACCGCAATTTGCCCAAGGGCGGTTTAGCATAGGGTATACCCTGGAAACTATAGAACGTAACGCCCCTGTAGTCCTGATCTAGACGTCCGCGTAACTTTCCCTGCTCAATCTCAACGATGGGCTCATTCATGACTTCAATTGCTTACACTCGATATTCACGAGATCACCTTCCGTATGTTTATGTTTTATATTTTACAGTGTAAAGATAGAGTACATGTAGTTACGATGATATCGCTAGAACTTTGTACACTACGTCACTGATATATTTTTAATCCCAATAGAGAGTTATACACAGTAAGGAATTAAGCAATATTATTGCAGAATCGAACAAATAAGCCGAATAGTGAACGGTGGTCGTGAATGTATGCAACCGTATGTACTCAGGATTTATAAACTTGCTGTCTAAATCTCTCAATTCAATAAAGATACTGATTTAAACTTTATTTGATATTGTATTGTAGATGTCTATTATATTAATAATAGATTTAAAAAAAAAATGCAATTGTTATATGAAATATATCGTAGAAGTACGTACATTTAGATCAAATATACAGGGGCCTGCATCAGAATTTGAAAACATCTCCAAAACTGTAAAAGTTAGTAAGATACGATTTTCAGTAATCGGTTAAGTAATATGATGATGACCCGTAGCGACGTATGCGGCTGAAACAATGTGTCTCACAAGTAAGGATGAAGAAAGCCTAAGAATATTTGAAAGGAAGATCTTAAGAAAAATATTGGGACCAAAGAAAGTTGAAGAAGAATATAGACCGTTATGGAATCATGAAATAAACGAAATAATGAAAGGGGAAAACATTATTAACTATATTAAAGCGCAACGCATAAAATGGTTCGGACATTTGGAAAGAAGAGAATGACGAGATAATTAAGAAGATAAAAAACTGGAGACCAGTGGAGGGTAGACCAAAAGACAGACCGAAAATAAGATGGGAGGAGCAGGTCATGGAAGATACAAAAAAATTGAAAATAGTGGATGCAAGAAGAATAGTATAAAAGACAGAAGGGAATGGAACAAAATAGTAGATGCAGTAAGAACCACGTTGTGATGAAAGGCGAGCAGTCGAACACAGCGGAATAATTCCCCGTAAACGAAGAATTTGAAGGCCATTCAGGCGACCCTATTCCGTACGGAATGTTTGGTCATATATATATAATAACAAAAAACGTGTGCTCTGTTTTTTATTGGAAAATTGTTACGTTTAAATTACTGGGTTATTAAATAGGAATCTATAATTTTCAAATTCCAAAATCATGCTTGATTTAAAAAAAAAAAAAAACGGTGCTGGATGTAAAATTTAATTTTTAACTTTATTAAATAAATTTCTTATCTTAACAGATGCTCAAAATGTCTTTCAAGGCATTTACGAATTCTCACTTGAAAGACTCTTGTCACATTTCTAAGCATGGCAAATGTAATAGAGGCAAATGCGTCGACAATTCCTTGTGGCATGTTTTATGCAGTGGCTAGAGATTTGCTATAAACAATTCATACCCCCATAAAAAAAAAAAAAAACCTGTTTTTGTTCAATCGGGCGACCTCGCATGCCAATGAGCTACCCCTCTTTACTAGACAGAACGATTTTCATACTGATTATTCAACAGTGCCTGAACTTGTTGCGAAAAATTGTCCGGGACTCCATTTTACTGTTACCTTTTTGTGTGTTTTGTGTCGGAATGTTAACAGATAAATATTGAATTAATCTTGGTAACTCTTTACTAAGAACTTGTCTTCCCCAAACAGTTATTGATCAACCACCAAATCTAAACTTTTCTAGATATTCGACAGAATAACAAACATGATTACGTCTATTGACGCATCCAGAGTTGTGTAAAGTTGCTCGTCAGAAACGTACATTTATAAAAAAATTTGTTTTCTTGGTCTCCGCTGAAAGGCATTTTCACTCACAGCCTGATACAACTGAATGTTGTACGCATGAAAATTCAGTTCTTTGGACTGATCTCTCACTTTTTTCAACTTTTTGCTCTACACTTGCTTGACTAGTATTTAGATTTTTTGTAACGTAAAACTGCAAACTCATTTTACTCATTTATTTGCCGTCTTAATTGTTTAATTTTTTTTTTGTAGTTACTTTTTCAACAAGGCGCTCAAGAAGTCTGGTAAAACTGATAACTTCTGAATTTACTTGCCGAAACATTTTTGCTCACTTTCACCCAATGCAAAAATCATATCAATAAGTTTTCTGATTGAATAATTCATTTCTTTTTAACGTAATATTACCTCTTCAAGAACACTTACTTATTTCAGAAAAGAAATGTCAAAATTTGTGCCAATAAGCAATATGCTTATTTTTCCATGGCCGCGCTTGTTTTCTTGGCAATACGTTTCTATCATGAAAAATCGGGGATATCTCCACACCGTTGAAAATATCCAGTGATTGATGATTTTAGGGTTTGAAAATTAATAATAACTAATATTTTTTTTCTTAAAAAACGTTACGTAATTGAGAAACCATGCGAATTAAACCCATGGTATGTCTAACAAAGTGCCATTTAAATAACAAAATTCGCATATACTTCCGGTATAATCGGAAATCCACTATTGTTAAGAATATTTTCCTGATATATAGGTCGGGATATAAATGAAATTCCTTAGTTCGCAAAGGAGCTATAGAAGCCTTCCACACTATCAAAATAATGTTATTTGTAATACAAATCAATCATGATCATGTTGTTCAGAAAAGTTTGTTGAATAATTTGTAAATATTATGTTTCAAAAAGTTTATTTGGAAGCGTAACCGACTAATTCTAAGTTATCTACTGAGATCGACCATTTGAATAAGATCATCTTTATATTCATTCTTCTCAGAAACCAATAAATAGTTGTTAAAGATTGTCTTTGTTCTAAATAATTAAAAGAAAGCTCTTACATGACGGTTTCTTTTAAGATTTGAACTTAATCACTTTTTATGGCAAGTCTAAAATTGTGAATTTGTTCAAGATATTTTTCTATAAACGCACTTTCTTCTCTGGCCTTAAATATATTTTTAAAAACCTCCAATGTCGTAATAGGATGGCAGAGACCGCATATCGCAGTCTCACTGGGTATCTCCAGTGTTGATTCCATTTTTTTGTAGGCCGTACTACAGTACAAAGATGATTCCACCTCAGATTTACTAGTTCTTCATGTCTCTTTCTAATAAGGGCTTTTTCCATGAATTTACCTAGTTTTCGTAGTAGAAGAGTGATCATTGTATTTCTCACCTCGCCAGTCCCGTTCTCAGTTTTTGATCCGTCAGTGCACCAGATCTGCATCTCTAATTCTAGATTCCGGGAAATAAATCCAAAACAACTTATGGTCGCATTTCCCGTCTCCATGTAACCCTCGGCTTCTGTTTTCAGAGTATGTATTGAGCTTTGAGGTTCTTTACATAATATCCTGATCGAAACTGATATTTTCTTAGCTCTATTATACTTTTTCTTATTTCCCTTCTCATGCTTTCAAGGTTGCTGTTCCACCATGGTACATTCCTGGAAACTTCCTTATTTACTATGGGGCAGTTATCATTGAACGCTGATGCAATAGCATATTTGCCGTGCTAGAATTTCCAGGTCTATTGTATTGCTTATCTTATGTTTAATCTTTTAGGCTTTTAGGCTGAAGTCCTAAGTAAGTTTCCCATTCAGTTCTTTGGGGATTATGATAAGTTTCGATTACACGTTCATGAGCTCCTATATTACAATTGATGTGCCTGTGATCTGGGCAACTCTCCTCATCAAACACGTGCGAAGCATAGACATTGCTTCCTACATAACTGGTTGCTAACGTTATACGGATTAGCTTTTTCCTTTTTGAGTGCATAAAAATAGACTTGCTGCCCACATTTACCATGGCTAAGTTATTTGCAGACAGCATACATAACATACTTGCCATAATAAATTATAATGAAGCTTCACCTCTTGAGTTGTTCTTGGTATTGCCCAAGCCACGTTGTGTGCATGCAGATCGCAACCAATGATTAGTTGCGTCAGCTGGTTCTGCTGCCCATCACCAGGTCTTCCACTTCCCTGATAGATGATAGGTCAGGATCATGGTTAAAGTGCTCGGCTATTCCTTCTCCCCCGACAGTATTTTGACTGCAATCAAGTCTCTCCTGTGCAGTGCCTGGTACTATTGCCATGTAACTCAATACTTTTTTACGGAACTCTTGTATCGCACTTAATTTTGCTTATTTAATATATCAGTCTCTTTCTTCGAGGTTATATCTCTTACCATATTATGTAGCGTTTTCTAGTTAAGTGACGACTCTAGCATATTTGGTACCAACCCAGACTCCTTTGGGATCTTCCTCTGATGCACTCGAAAACCGTATGCTACAGCTGTGTCAATCTCCCTACAGTATATGCATTCAGCAACTTCTTTGTTTATAAGTTTTGCAAATGCGCCAAGAAACCATGGCCTATTAAGGCCTATGTAAAGAAATAGTCGACGTGGCAGTAACTATATGCTAGTCAGCCTTCTATGCACGCATTAGTGAGGTAGCTCGTTATTAATTCGATCAAGTAGCTGAATACATTTATATTTCTAAGCTTTCTTACTATCAGCTCGTGGCAGGTGAGTTAAAGGCATTTCCAACGTCAATTGTTAACAGGCCACACCACTGGTGACTATTGTAGTCACCAGTGGTTTGTATGACGGTCACGATCGCCTCAAAGGATTCGTTTCACCAAAGGGATCGGTATTCATGGACTTACCCTCACTCCTGTGGACAGCAACTCCAAAGCTCGCTATGATTTGTCCTTTTCTATCAACTAATTTCGTGGGGAGCTAAAACGCCAGTTCTTTTAAGAACAGTTTTATATGCCCCAAACATCAGTCTTTAGCTCCATATACAACTTCACTCAAAAATTCTTCTTTCTTTGTTTAATAAGCTTAGTTCTTTCTTACTTCTCCGATATGTGACGCTCGCTGCGCTGTATCTGCCTCCTTTTTCCGTAATCGTGTCAGCGTTCTCCTGAACTTTACACATGCCTTCTTCCTTCCATCAGTATCATCAGTCCGCCAATATTGGATTCTGCTTATTTCTAACGCCATGTTTAATGCTGTTTTTATTTTTCTGTATAGAATATGTGTGGAGCCTGCTTCGTGACCTGTCACGTTCACATTTTTCCCCATTATTTCTAAGGTGCTCCTGAAGACCTTCCAATTCTGAGGTGGCGATCCTTCTTACCTCCGATACCCATTCTTTCCTACTCAAAAATATGTATTGATGTCAATGTTTCAAGTCAAAACTGTTCTTACCTGATTCCTACTTCTGTTGATATTTAAAATATTCCGTTTGAAATGGCAGATGACCAGTGCTGTGATTGGTCGTAGGCAAGCTTGTAACGCGAAATGTTAAACTTGATCATCTTTCTGCGAACGGACGAAACGGACTTAGCAAACGTGCAATATTGCAAGCAATTGTTGCAAGGATATTCCATTATTTCTTATTAATCTACAAATCGAGCTTAGATTAGGTAGCAATTTTATCCTATTCAGAAAACATAATGTGCCTTTGTTCCTTTTTCTCAAAAACTATAATCCCGATTTGATTGAAATTTTGACGATATCTTCACCAAAGTAGACATAATATTTAAGATGGAGAGAACTATTCTAAATTTAGTAGCGTAACTACATGAAGCTTTGATGAGATCTCTGGAACATTCGGCATTTGTATTAAAAAGTTATGGAAGTTAGGTATTTTTAGTTTAGTCGATAATTGAGTTTTTTTATTGAACGATTAAAGTATCATGCAGATTATACAGTGTCCTCATTTTATTCTTCCAAATTTATTATCTAATCTCTGGGCTTACAGAAGATTTGTAAAAATATGATTCAATCCGGTTTTAGAATTTAGAAAATTTATATATTCAGTTATGCAAAGTTTAGTAATAAATGTATAAACCATATTTATTAGGAATTACTAACAATAATACCAAATTTTGATACATATAATTTCTTGTAGTAAAAGTATAAGCATATGCTAAACTTTTCTTAAAGAAATATTAATTTTTCAAAATGTGTTGCCAATAGTGATAAAAACAACAAGCGCATTTAATAATAATCCTCATCACCTCATCACGAATTTCCAATGAATTGTGTAGTATTCCTATTCTCATCTCATCTTAATCTTAAATTCCTCATCCGATAAAAGTCGGCCACAATGTCATTGATTTAAAAAACCGCAATTGTAAAATCAATCTCACTAACAAGGAGCAGCGTTTTTTTTTTTGTAAAAGTTATATTAGACATACATCTTTTACAGTCTGGCTCACCTAGCTTCACAATTCTGAATCAAGCTATTATAACTACTCACTATACCGGATGTCCCAGCCCATAAATCCTCATATTTTTTTTATTTACAAATATTTTTTTAATAAAATTCTAAATGTGTTAGTTACTGTAAATTTGGAATTATTTCACCTATATTATAATTCATTGTCACTTTCGGTTTTACGGGAAATATGATTAAATTTAAAATTTTAAATGGGATACCAAAAACACATGATCTGTTAGTTTTAATAATAATAATACTAATAATAATAATATATTTATCCTTTAGCCCAAAGTGGTACCACCGGCGCCAAATAAAATAGGTACACTGAAATTGTTATATTGTGAATAGGTGTATTTAGGAAATCGTTGCCATAGAAATTTTTTTAATAATTCTGTAATTTCGACTTATCTATTTCATTCTGTGTATAATCTAATTGAAAATGCCTCAACATTTAAGCACAGTTAATAAAGCAAGAGTAGTGACAATGTTGGAAAACGGGTGGTCAATACGATAAGTTGCCCAAGAGTTTAACAAAAGTAAAAATACTCTCCTGAGAATTAAGCAAAGATGGGTTAATGAAGCAAGATTATCAAGATATATTGGATCTGGAAGAACAAGGATTACTACAGCGGATAATGATGCAGCACTTATTAATTACCTCAGAGATAATCCATTTTCTACCGCAGTAACAGCAAACGAGGAAACTGCTTTTCCTGCGTCGCATAGAACAGCTCTTCGTCGTATTAAAAATTCTAATTTAAGAAACTATTCTGCTGCAAGAAAAGGGTTCCTAACTCAAGTTCATCAACAACGACGTCTGGAGTTTGCAGAAGAATATGTTAATAGGGACAATAATTTTTGGGATAGTGTCATTTTTTCAGATGAAAAGATCTTTCAATCATGTCATAACGGTCGATTAAGATTATATAGACAACGCAACAGTAACAGGTATTCGCATGAATACGTTCAACAAATTAAAAGAAGTGGACGTTTCAGTATAAACGTTTGGGCTTGGATCAGCGTTAATGGACCGAGGATTTGCTGGAGAATAGATGAACGATTAACAGGAAAGGACGACACCCTTACCGATAACTAGGGAGCAGCGAGATGGCGGGCATCAATATCGCCCAAGTGAACGTCCACCACGCCAAGGGAGCATCTGCTGTAATCTCCAGGACGTTCACCAAACAACATCTCAGTATGGCGTTAATCCAAGAACCCTGGATTTTCAGGAACCAGGTAAGAGGACTTGCCTGCAAAGGCAGTAAAGTAATCTATGATAGTAATAGTAGTATACCTAGAGCATGTATTCTAGTTAGAGACAATATTGACTATGTTTGTTCTCCAGAATTCGTGACGAGAGACCTTGCCTCAATTCGAGCATACCTCGAATTTAGGGGGAAGCGACAGGAAATCGCAATAGCTTCTTGCTACTTCGATGGAGATGGGCTTGTACCACCTCCCGAACTGCAGAGGCTAATAGAACTCTGCCGAAAGAAGAGGACGCCACTACTCATAGGATGCGACGCTAACGCACACAACACTGTTTGGGGAAGCAAGGACACCAATCAGAGAGGTGAGAAACTGTTAGAATATATTATTAGTAACGATCTTCTCGTACACAATGTAGGGAATACCCCCACTTTTGTAACGAGAGTAAGGGAGGAAGTGTTAGACATCACATTAAGTACATTGAACCTGAAAGATCTGCTAAAAGACTGGAAGGTATCAAGTGAACCCTCTCTTTCTGACCACAGAATAATTCTGTTCAGACTAGAGGCGGATACTTCAGAGCGACCACTCAGGAGGAATCCCAGGAAAACGGATTGGGACAAGTATAATACCAACCTAAGTAGCAACCTATCGCGGATCGAAACCAGAAGGGCCAGACACCATCTGAACTTGGAGAATGATCTCAAAGAAGTGAATAAGACAATACTGGATGCATACGAATCAAGTTGTCCTATTCAACAGAATAAACGCTGTAGGGACGCGCCTTGGTGGAATAGTCATCTGTCAATGTTGAGATCCGATACACGGAGGCTCTTTAATAGGGCCAAGTGCACCGGAGATTGGCAGAGTTACGCCGAGAAGCTTACCTCCTACAATAAAGCCATTAGAAAAGCAAAACGTGATAGTTTCAGGAAGTTTTGTGAGGATATCGACTCAACACCTGCTGCCGCAAGACTACACAAGGTACTGGCAAAAGGCAGGGTCGATACAGGAGTGGCACTAAGGAAAGCTGATGGAAGCTTTACTGACAGTGAGGAAGAAAGAGCTCTCCTCCTTCTAGAAACTCACTTTCCTGAAGGAAAAACAGTCACCTCGGAAAACCTACACGAGGAGCACAGAAGACCAACCAAGGAAGCTACAATAATGGCCAAGCACATTTGTAGTAGCGAACGGCTGAAATGGGCCATAAACACCTTTCAGCCCTTCAAGACACCAGGAGTAGATGGGATCTTTCCAGCGCTACTTCAGAAAGGGCAGGACGCAATCCTGCCACACGTAATTCGGATTAGCCGGAACAGCTTAGAAATGGGATACATACCAGAAGTCTGGAGAAGGGCCAAAGTTACTTTTATACCAAAAGTAGGGAAGAAGGATACTACACATCCGAAATCTCAAAGACCTATCAGCCTAACATCATTTGTTTTGAAAACAGTGGAAAAGGCGGTAGATAATTACATCAGGACAGATATCCTGGAGCGGGTGCCTTTGCACCCCTGTCAGCACGCCTATCAAATGGGCAAATCCACTGAGACTGCATTAGTGGAGCTGACAGATCAAATCCAGGATGCACTGACGAATAAAGAAACCGTAGTGTGCGCCTTTCTAGATATAGAGGGCGCTTTTGACAATACTCCTCACGAGGCCGTCAAGAAAGCATTAATTGAAAGAGGAGTAGACGGCGCGACGTCCAGATGGCTGTCGCAGCTGCTTTCTACTAGATCAGTGGAAATGGAGGTGGGAAGCAAAACCATCTCGATCAGCACGACCAGAGGATGTCCACAAGGGGGAGTTACTTCCCCACTCATGTGGAGCCTGACAGTAGATGAACTACTATGGAGGCTGACTAATCTAGGCATACCATGTCAAGGGTATGCTGATGATATAGTCATATTTGCAAGAGGAAAGTTTGAGAATATCCTCTGCGACATAGTTCAAAGAGGACTCAACACTACGAAAAGGTGGTGCCAATCAGTGGGCCTTAACATCAACGCCACTAAGACTACCTTAATAGCATTCACAAGGAAAAGAGAACCCAGCCTCAAGACCATAAATATAGATGGGCAAGACATAGACTGGAAGAAGGAGGTGAAATATCTAGGACTCATCCTGGATAATAAGCTTCTGTGGAATAAGCATGAGCTTGAAGTAACTAACAAGGCAAAGAAGGCTCTAATGGTCTGTAGAAACTTTGCAGGAAACAACTGGGGTTGCAACCCAAAAATACTGCTCTGGATGTACACCGCAATCGTGAGACCAATGATCACTTATGGGGCAGTGGCTTGGAGCAAAAGAACTAATCTGGCCATTGCGAGAGCTAATCTCTCTAAAGTGCAAAGATTAGCATGTGTATGCATAACTGGCGCAATGAGAACCTGCCCAACAGCAGCTATTGAAGTGGTACTAAACCTCACTCCTCTTCACATTTTTGTGGAGAGCATAGCTAAAAGGACCACACGTAGGATGATCAGGGAAGGAACGGCTAGGCATAGGCCTCAGCCTCCCACAGATGACCAAATCTGGGACATGCCCCGAGATGACATGCCAAGGAAGTTCAACTTTGTGAAAGATTTTACCACAAAGCTTAGCACTAAGAGTGAATGGGATAGAGATACCATTTCGAAACTCAATAGAAACGCCATTAAATGGTACACAGATGGCTCCAAAACGGCAGAGGGAACTGGAATAGGGATATATGGGCCTAGAACCAAATATTTCGAAAGCTTGGGGATGTACCCAAGTATCTTCCAGGCGGAAATACACGCTATTGAAAGATGTGTCCAGGTCAACATTGACAGAAGCTATGAAAAGCAGGAGATTATCATAATATCTGATAGTCAAGCGGCCATTAGGGCGCTGAGGTCAAACATAATCAGCTCCAAAATGGTTTGGGAGTGTCTACAAAAACTAAACGAGCTAGGCAAAAAGAACAAGGTAACCCTTTTGTGGGTTCCGGGACACACGGGAGTGGAAGGAAACGAAATAACAGATAATCTCGCTAAGAGAGGGGCTAGAACACCTTTTGTAGGGCCAGAACCTTTTTGTGGGATAAGTAGCAGCATAACCATGGAGAAGCTGAAAAATGAAGTAGAGCAGAGAAAATCCAAATACTGGGAGAATCTCCAGGGAATGAGGCAAGCTAAAACTCTTCTGGGTACCTATAACCAGAAGAGATCTGCAGAATGCATCAACCTGAGTAAAAATAATATTCGGATATTGACAGGGATCCTTACAGGCCATTGTAAACTGAACGGACATCTAAGCAGGCTTGGAATAGCGAAGGAAGCCGAATGTAGATTTTGTGGGGAACAGGACGAAACGTCCATTCATCTACTCACAAACTGTGTTGCACTGTGCAATTCAAGGGCGCTGCACCTGGGAGCATGTGAAATCGAAGAGGGAGAGTTACCTAATTTGGGGCCTTCGGACATTCTGCACTTCTTAAAAGGAATCAGACTGGACGGCCAGCTGTAAATACAGCGAGAAGAGGGGACACAATAGATCTTTTAGGTCGCAGTGTACTATCACCCTAATATCACACAATACAATACACAACAGGAAATATTCACAGAACCATATTAGACAACATAATGCTACCTTCTATAACACAAATATTTGATGGAAATTTTATATTTCAACAAGACAACAGCCCTATTCATACTTCACATGTTGTTACGGAATGGTTTGAAGAGAACGAAGTGCCTGTATTACCTTGGCCGGCAAACAGTGCTGACTTGAACCCCATTGAGAATGTTTGGGGTAGTATGGTGAAGAAAATTTATAATGCCAATTTTAGACCCCAAAATTCAGAAGAGCTGTGGCAAGCAATCGAAAACATTTGGGAAGAAATTGCACCGGAATACACACAAGCTTTAATTTATTCAATGCCACGACGTCTTCAGAGCGTTATTGAGCAAAACGGAGGCTTTACAAAATATTAGCATTTTTTAAAACGTAATAATATGTTCCTAAAATGTAAAATTGACAAATTAAATGACAATGAAATGAACATGATCACATTATTTCACTTGTTACTACAGAAACAAATATAGGAATACATTGAAAGTACCATATACAATAGTAGTATTTAGACTTGTCCCCGTTTTTTATGTCGTCCATGGTACAAAAAAGTACATGGTATAGGATAAATCCCCGTAATCACCTGAATTAATGAAAAGCTAAATTCAACTTATAAGTATAAATGTATACAAAGTGTAGTAAGGGACTTTACACATAACTGTCTGGAAACCCACAATCGACATTTAACCCAACTTTTAAGGAGTAGAAACAGTTATCAACAAGAAATTTTCGGTTTTATATTTAAATCTTTAATGTAAGGGGGAAGCATATTATATAATTTGACGCTCTCATGGTATCACACGCTCCTCCCCAAAACATAAGACCGTATCTGATGCGTGACTCAAAACAAGCATAATAATAATTTTTTATTATCTCGACACTGGCGACCTCGGACTATCTGTATATCTGTAATACAAAGCAAGCTTATGAAAGTTTCTTACATAACTCATTTATGTGCTGTTGCCAACCAAGATGTGCTTCAATGTGTAGTCTCAGAAAATTCACGGATTGAACTTGTTGGATAGACTTTCCACTGACCCTTAGCAATTGACTGCTGTTTATATCTGACCATTTTGTTGTGAAATCCATGAATACTGTTTTGTCGACATTTAATTTTAAGTGGTTGATGGAAAACCAGTTTAGAAATATATCTATATCGCTCCGCATACTTGCTGGAAGTTCAACAGTGTTTGAGCTAGCTTGCAGAAAGCAGTTGTCACCGGCGTATATAGTAAAAGTACCCGCATTGCTTATACTTGGTAAATCACTAATAAACAGGAGAAATAATAAAGGCCCCGATATGGAACCTCGTGGTACACCTGAAAGTATCGGTAGTTCTGGTGATTTAATACCCCGTTGTTTCGTTTGTTTTTAATTTTTTAATCTAAAGTGTCGCGAACACGTTAAAACGCTTCTTAGCTATCAATGTAATACCAAGTAATTACAAATATTACACACATTTGATATTTTATACACCTACTAGAATACAGCAATGCAAACTTTGACAGTTCCCCTAAATGTGATTTTTAAATAGAACCTCATAGACAGTGGCGTAGATTTCCAGTATACCCATGTATATGTATTTCCGAAAAACAATCAATATAGATGCTATTTTTGCACAGTGACCACCGCAAACTGCTAAAATTAAACTGCAAACGCCGATGAAACCTGAAACAGATAATAAATTAGAAAAAATCGGAATAATCAACAAAAATCAAATCTACCTTTTTAAAAGCATGTTATCAAATGCCGATGGGAACAGGTTCTTCATCAGCTAAGTGCACAAGAAGAAGAAATTCACAGCCTTCCACAATATCATCGAAAATACCTACAATACATATTTCCCTGAAATATATACAAAAGAAAATTACAATAAAGAATTTAACTGGAAAACTTTGAAGAAGTTGAAAAAGTTAAGAATAAGTTAGACCTTAATACACCGTATTTAAAGCAACAAATGATCTTAGGATAAAGTTTATCTGTATGCGGCAAGATGCGACAGCGGCAGCGCCTGTAAATTAACGCAAATTAGAGACAGCACTCTAGCAACGGCGAAAACAAGGTGTGAATCAAATAAATTAAAAATAAATGACCCTAAGGGATTTACCATGGATGGCGTATTAAATTGGTCGGAGCATATATCTTCGCTTACCTCAAAATTAAGTACGGCAATATATATGTACCATCAGACGGATTAAACACCTAGTAACCCAAGAAGCTGCAAAGCTGGCATATTATGCAAACTTCTATAGCATAGCTATATGGAATTATAATTTGGGGTACATCCGTGGAATTAAAAAAATTTCAATTCTGCAAAAGTGCGCTTTAAAGACTTCGTGCGGATTACGCGCTCAAGAAAGTTGCCGGGAGGTATTTTCCCAAGAGAAAAGTAATGACAGTGGTGAATGTGTATATTCAAACTATGTAAATTATGTTCACCAGAAAAAAACATAAATTCGCGAAGAACTCGGACTATCACACCTACTCGACCTCAAAAGACGATTTAACCATCCCACATCACAGGTTAAAATACACTCAGCAAAAGGTGAACTATTGGTGCGTTAAACTGCATAACAAGTTGCACCATCAACTAAAACAGCTGAATGTAAACAATAAAAAAATTTCTTCTAAAAAACGTTTTCTACACTGTGAATGAGTTTTTCATACATGACTGTAGCTATCTGTGTTATGTTTGTTGATTTTTTGTTCGTTTATCTTGTTGTTTACATTATATTTATACACTATTGATGCAAATATTGTATATTTTATCGATTTAAATACTATATTTATATTTTTTGTGACATGTTACGACAAAGTAATGAATACACAATATTGCTAGATAAATATGTCGAAATGAATCATATTCCGTCGTATATCCTGGATGGGCTTATGAATGCAAGATCAAAATCTTATTGAGCAGTCATTATGAGTGCGAGAATAAGATTTTAACCCTGTATAATTAAATTCGCCCTATAAGTCAACCGTTACTCAGTGTAACACTGAACAGAATTAGTTATTCTCCCAACGCTTTTGCTTTCTTGGCTTAAAGTTACAGCTGAGTTAACTAAACCGCAAGCTACCATTAGTTAACCTGTTTCAAACAATATCTTTTCTTATTGCTCAAAATCAACATTAGTTGTATTATTTACAGTGAGAAGTTGTGTTAACAAGGATTTATTTTTTATGTGATGCATTTCAAAGGGTTCGATGTATCCCTTATTCGCATCACCAGAGCAATATAAATTTGTTGTAATATTAATACCTGACAATTTTCTTGTTCCTACACCAGAAAATGTTGGTTTGCCATTACAACCAAATACTTAGTATTGTTACATTCACTAAATTTTGGTTAACCCAATGCAGGTACTTTTCTGAGTGCTAAAAGCGATATAGCAAAATTGTAACAGAAAAGTGACGAAGCATCGTGGGATTATATAGGAACTAGAAACAAAACAGAGGACGAAATTATTATACTTTGCGTCATCATGAAATCGCAAGCCCTTGAGTCACTTTCATAATTCATTGTATTCATGCACCAATTTACGAAAACAGATAGGTACATCATTTATCGATTTCAGTTATTTTACTAGTTACATGCAGTAGATATGTGATTAAAACGAATTAATGAAATAAATAAATTTGTTTCTTTTTATTTATCGTTAAGGAATTGCTATTTTTATGAAAAAAGTTATTCCATGACGGCAGATTGATAATAACAAAAGCGTGATATAATCCCCTGAGTTCCCTGGATTACCCTCAAAATCCGTGGGATTACAAACTTTTCTGTGTGTTCGCTTATCGCTAGCGATAAATCTTTATATACAAGTAACAGTGGTAATTTTCAATATTGTTGTGTGCGAGCTATCGTAAACTGTGTAAGATGGCGAGCAAAGTATTCTTTGTATTGGCAGCGTTACTTCTTTTCGTATCGTTTTGTAATGGCCTAGCGGTCGGTGAAAACAATGAGATTCGCATCAATACAGATAGCACTGTCGAAAATACTACCCCCGAAGATATTACTACGGAAACCGATTCCACTACTGCAGATTCCACTCCTGTAGATTCCACACCTGCAGATTCCACACCTGCAGATTCCACACCTACAGATTCCACACCTGCAGATTCCACACCTGCAGATTCCACACCTGCAGATTCCACACCTGCAGATTCCACACCTGCAGATTCCACACCTGCAGATTCCACACCTGCAGACACCACACCTGCAGATTCCACACCTGAAGAAACAAGCACAGAAACAGCAACAGAAGATCCAACGACTCCAGTTTATGACCCAGCACCTACTGTCGAAACAGATCAAGGAGATGTCGAAGGAATTATATTGCGTAATCGCCTAGATCAACCTTTGTTCGCCTATTTAAAAATTGCTTTCGCCCAACCACCAATTGATGACCTGAGATTCAAGGTATGTGTTCAATATACAGTGTTGGGCATTAATTAACTACAAGTTAATTGAATTATCTAACTAAATAAAAAATGACTAATTACGTTAATAATTCAATTACTTTGTATTTGCAAGTGCTTAATTATTAATTAAATTGCATTGTAATTGAAACGGCTCAATTACATTGTAATTGTAATCACATTGTAATTCAATTATATATTATATTATTTCGGAATTCAGTTACAAACTAACTAATTTTTAAAATATCCCTAGATATCTCCAGCGCAAGAAAATATTACCTACTCGGTATTTTACATCTTGCACTTGGTTGCATAAAAACATTTTTTTTTATATACACTCCGCCAAAAAAGTATCGCATAATTTAGTTTTGAATCATAAAAGTATCGCATAATCTTTGTTTGTAGCATAAAGTTGTAAATATACTTTAATGCGCTCTAAGATATAATTTCTATGATTGTTTAAATAAAATACAGGCCAAATAAAAACAAGAACTCATACTTGAGATTTTTATTAAAACAAGAAATTATAATTTCGGAAAGAAAAATGTCATAACAGTAGCTTTTAGTATTGCCACCTCTGGCTCTTATGACCGCTCGCATACGGTTTGGCAGAGATTCGATTAACCTCCGTATATAAGCCTGATCCAAATTCTCCCACTCGTCACGGAGAGCATTTGCTAGTCCATGCAGGTCCGCTGGGGCAACATTTTGGGTTCGTATCCGTCTGCGAAGGAGGTCCCATACGTGCTCGATAGGGTTCATGTCCGGACTTACCGCAGGCCAATCTAAAACTGGAATACCAACATCGTTAAGGTGTTCCTGGACGATTATTGCAACATGCGGTCGTGCATTATCGTGCATTAACATGAATTCGTTTCCTATAATTGGCGCATATGGTACTACATGTTCTTCTAAAATCTCCGTTATATACCTGTGGGCAGTCAGTGTACCTCTGTCTACTGGTACTAACTCTGTACGACCTGTTAAACAGATGCCTCCCCAAACCATAATAGAGCCACCAGCGAAATTAGGTCTAGGTCTGATATTACACTGCGAATAGCGCTCACCGTCTCGTCTGTACACTGAGATACGCCTATCTGAGGTGTAAAGACCAAATCTTGACTCATCTGTGAAGAGTATATTGGCCCAGTCATTAATGTTCCAATTTACATGTTCTCTGGCAAACCTTAAGCGAGCCACTCGGTGGTTCCTAGTGAGACGAGGGGCTGTTACAGCTACTCTAGCTCTTAATCCACTCTGTCGTAACCTATTCCGAATAGTTTGAGTACTCACACGAGTATTTCTGACTCTAGCCAAGTCGTTCTGCAATTGTCTCGCAGTTACATGTCTTCGACGTAATGCTTGTAGTAGTAAATAGCGGTCATCTTGGCGAGTAGAACATCTTGGACGACCTGGTACAGGTCTTCTACTGTAAATGCCTGTTTCCCTATATCTGGCTACGGCTCTAGAAACACTTGACTGATTGATGTTCATCAAATTAGCAACGTATGCTTGAGATCGTCCATCTTCGATTAAAGCAACTATAGCAGCCACTTGTTCTGAAGTTAAATTGCTCATTTTAGTTTTAAAAGCGTTGGTACAGAACTCTGACTTCGCACTTTAAAATTTGTCCGTATAGGAAGACTTTCAATAAACAACTGAGCAAACCTTACACATATGCATTTTTCTAAATGTGTTCTTTTAGGAAAAAAATAAAGTAAAAACGCTAAGTTCCATTATTTTGTTAGTGTTTTTATAGTTCACATACACGAGGCAAACTTTTTGTGAACGTATAAAAATATCTTGGTTCATAAATGCCCTTTTTTAGTTTATGCGATACTTTTTTGGCGGAGTGTATATTTTGAGTATTTCTTAGATAGTTACATATATAAAAAAAGATCTTTAGGAAAAACTATGTTTTAAACAAATGCTTTAAAAGTCTGCTTTTTTATGTTACATGAAAAAACATGTTTTTTATGCCGCCTTAATGTATACAGGTGTCCCATGAGAATTAGACACGAAATATCTACGCTTTGAATTATATTCTACTACAAAAATTTAATTTTGTGGATAGATATTATTCGAAACGCCGCATAATATAGTATGTTTAGATTATTTCTTAAAAGTTTGTTTTTGGGTCACGTGACATACATTAAACATTTTATATTTGAATTCATTTGAATCGGTTATTTCGAAAAGGCTACATCTGCGTATGTAATAGATATGTTCACTTATTTTCAAGAAATTTCGATTTTCTGCAGAAAAGTGACATTTGCAAGCCTTTATAAAAATTATTCTATGCATGAAAATTAACAGAAAATTAATTTCGAAAGATCCACAAAAACCAGATCTTACAAAATGGATACCAAATTTTTTTGCTTTAATGCAATTCAGCGCTAAAAAATAAGGGCGATTTATTATTAGTTGTATACAGGCTATTCCACATAAACTGTTCATTAAAAGTTTATGATGCGTTCTACTATTTGCTTATATTTGAGAATTTGGCACCATTATCTGTTCGATTGGAACTATAAATGTGAAATACTTTAACCGAAATATCACGTCCGGTTGATGGGAAATTGATGTCAACTTTTTTTAAATTTTTGGATTCTACGATGATAAATACGTGAGTTTTCACAGATGATAGCGCCAAAATCTCAAATATATGTAAATAGTAGAACATCACAAACTTTTGAAGAACCACTTGCTTAGAATAGCTTGTATACATGCCAATTTCAATGTGGTACATATACATATATGACGTATAGTACCCAAGCTAGCGTGATTCGTTTCTTTTCTATTTTGAAGATTTTCCCGAGGTTATGTAGTGAAACATGAAAATATTGGAAATACGTATCATTTGAGAATCGGCACAAAATTTGGACTCACTGAACTGTTTCTTACACTATAGTTTCTGCTTTGAGCAAAGCTACCATCGCATGTTACAAGTGTTACCCCTTAACGGCACTGTCTTTAGCAGTGAGAAATAAATCTACAAAAAAAAAACAGGCGTTTTGCATATTTTCTTTGGATTTTGTTTCCAAACCAAGAAACAAATTTAAAAATCCTTGATTCAAATCAAAATAAAACTTCAAACGCAAAAGTTCCAAAAATGAACGACGTGCGTCAACAAAAAGCTGTTAATCTATATTTCAACTTCTGTATAATTAAACAAACAGTATTGCCCATAAATCAGTTGCATTTTTTTAAGTTTAATTAGGTAATTAAACGCAGAAAACTAATGAACGTGATAACTAATTAGATTATAATTGAATTTCTTTGTAATTATTTTGTAACTGAGAGTGTTCAATTATAATTATAGAAGTAGTTAATTACTTTTTAGCCGACACTGGTGGTATGTTATAGTTCGTATCTAAAATAATGGACAACTTATACAAAATAACTGTTAAATATTACAACGTTCTTACACTATGTGGCAGTAAAATATAACAAAGAAAAAGTAATTGTAACTTTTTAGAATAGATTAGATACTAGCAATTTAAATATCGTGTCATTCAGAATTATTCTACTTTTATTTAATGGTTGTCTCTGAAGAGTATTTGTATCTAAGCATGCTTATACCAAAATAGTTTACTGTTCTGTCATTCGCTAAGTAGAAATGAATGTCGGGATTAATTCAGTAGTAACTTAATTAGAGAAATTAGAAGATTATCACGATTTAATAACATCTACAAGAATGGAAAGTAATCCCGGGCTCTAATTTTTAAAACCTTGATTATCGTTGCTATCGCACGATATTCGCATAATTTTTAATTCATGGTTGGCTAATTAAGTAAACAGAAAAATAACGTGAACGGCTCAATGCATTCCAAGAAAAACATAAATAGTAAGTACGCATCTTTAAAAGTCAGTTCATAAGATAAGTACCTATTAAATGAATCACTTATCAATCAATGAATTTAGATCATACTGATCACTTACAAAAATAGGTACACACATAGTAATATAAAACACCATAAGTGAACTCTCTGTAAACTAGTCACCAGAATTGTGACAACATCGTGATGATAATGAACTAAGAAACTTGTTAGAATGACTATATTTTTGTAGTAATATACAAAACCGCATTATAAAAAAAGGTATATCTGATCCATATTGATACATTTCACGGTAGAAAATTAGCTTACGTGCCCGTGACGTTATCAAATCGAATAAAAATAACGCGTTTACGTTATCCAACAGCTTCGAGGTAAAACAATGGCAATTTGTACATTTCTGATGAAGTTTGGGGCTTAAGAGCTTAGGTTATTATGTGGAATGTTATGGAAAAACTCTGACATTTATATTCTATAAATTAGGTATACCGATAAGGGTAATCCGTTTGTACGTGTCAGACGGTTATGATAATAGATGGTTATAATTAATGATATTGATTTTTTTAACACAAAAGTGATGGTGAAGCACAGTCCCGTTTGATACGTACTACCTAAAGTTATTATTCTGCCCAGAGGATTTTGTATAATTGCGATATTTTAGATTAAATATAAACATGTGATTCCTGAACAATCTCGATTTTGCAAACTCTTGCTGCAACCCGCATGTTAGATTATATAGTCCAATTTTAAACTCATACTATCATGGTTTGGGACGTCAAAAATGACTGGGCAAAATGTTTATTTCGAAAAAACACAAAAAAAAAATATTGAATAGATATACAAAATAACAAAGAACAGCAGACAAACAATAAGTCCAGAAGATTCCAATAACAATAATCTCACAAATCTCCAATTATTATTTTATACTTTTATATTGAATCAATGACGAAAACTAAACCACGAAAACGTAAGCGTACATTTTTCCAACCGCTTTCTGGTTCCGATAGCCTTTTTCGATTTAAAGTGTTTCGTTTTTAATGCAATTTCGAATTTACCTTAGTTGTACGATTATGATCACCTTTTTTAACAAACTTTCCTGACAAAAAGATCCTAATATAACTTCTGCAATTTTGTTTTATTTTTAAATCATGTAAAATATGTAATAATATGGATCTCTAATATGGAATACCTAAAGATAAGCTGGGTTTCAATATATTTGAAGATCATAACCTCTTTATGTAAACCGTCAAAATATTTATTCTACCAATTGTCAGTTCGAGAACTAGATGTAACAGCAAAACGACAAAAAATAAAAGATGCCATATCAAACAAGAATAACGTCAGTCGTGTCAGTAAATGAGTCATTTGTTTATATAATTTTGTATAAACCAAACAGAACATTTTAAACTTAAGGTAACTGGTAAAGAATAGAAATAGGTAATCACTTTTGTTAAAATTTGATAAACTTATATAAAGTGACCATTATTTAATAGCTTAAATTGTAATCCACCATGAAATGACGTACCTACATTTGATTGGTTTAGACAATCCAGCTAAAATATATATTAAAGATTTTGAAAGGCTTCCAAAATTTTAAAAACTATGTATCTGCAAAAAATGGTGAGTAGAAATATACTTTTATAACCTACCTACCATCGTCTTGTATTATGAAATGGTTTTTGGCTTTTTTTTACAAAGTCAACATTTGTAAATTTTTGTTACCGCACTGCATTTTTTCTCATTTTACAGTTATTTCCAATGCGTAATTTTCTTTAATTTAGTTAAAAAAATACATTTACCAGCATTTTCTTTGCCGTTTTAATTGTTATTATCGATAAATCATCATAAAAATGATTCACTCTTACATAGACAATCGAGTTGTCAGAATGCAGTGGTACCAATCAACATCTACCGACTGTTACATCACATCAAATTTTTTTTTACATTTTCTCAGCCAAAAAATCTGAGGTCATTTACAGCGCTCCAACTCTTTTCAACTGAATTGTCGCGCTGTAAATGGCACTTACCGCACTCTAATGTAAATAACTATTCCCTGTATTACACAGTGAAGGAAATATACTGTATAGTATGATTAATAGAAATTTATTTGGAATTGCTTGCACCTGAAAAAAATATCTCCACTGTAAAACATATTTTCTGTATCCTAATTGTGTTAAAACTTAAAAGAAAATAATGTCGATGACAATGTTTATTTTCAAGAGCTAACAGGCGTGAGTAGTGTCGGCTCTAGACGAATATTTTGCATTTAAAAATAAAATAAGCACAAACAAGGTATTATTGATAATGCAATGAAAGGAATTTGTGATTATTCTCAGATGTGTATAAACCTGTACAAAACAAAAATAACTAGGCGGATTAACGAAACTAGTGGACCTCTATTTCATCAAAGTACAGCAAAACACACCTGTAATAATAGTGTTGACACAAAGAAAATATAATAAGAAAATCGATATAAAATATAATGCATTGAATAAGACATTGAATAATCGTATTTAGAAAAAATAATAATATCAGATTTAAATAACATCCAATACTATATACCCTTATGTGTTTCCTTTTAGGATCCAGCACCTATAGGAGGACTGAACGATAGGACTGATCCAAGCGTAGATATGCCAGTATGTGCACAATCTGATGGAGATGCGACTATTGGTGTTGAAGACTGCCTGTATCTAAACATTTACACTCCAGTAAGTTCCATTTATCTCTACCTTTAGTAATCACATATCTGTAGGTTGCAATGGAGTCTCATCTAAAAAAATGTAGTTTTTTAAATTCTTGCATGTATAGTGATGCTACCTAAATGAGAAAATGTGTAATTGATTCTTTAACTGTTGGTACCTACCTATACTTTCTTATTCAGAATTTTTAAAACTATTAAAGTTATTTTTTATTATTAATAACAAAAAGCTCATAAATGGTAGAAAACCCCCAAACAGTTGATACAAAAATTCATTAGCTTTTCTACTTGGATATTTTTGCCATTCTTTGAAAGCTTCACTAGAAAAAATCGCATTCCATGAGAATCCACTCTATAACTTCGAATTACCGCATTACGCATTTATTTTTCAATATTTCATTTAAATGTATCCATTAGTTTTCCAAAAATGACGTTTTATTCAGGAATCTGATCCAGAAGACCCTACGCCAAAACCAGTTATGGTGTTCTTCCATGGCGGCACCTTTGACGAAGGACGTGGCAGCGCAGATTTTTACGATCCGAGATTTTTGCTGGCTGAAAACGTTATTTTGGTGACTGTAAACTATAGACTGGGAATTTTAGGTAAATTACATCATACTATTGTTCACCAACTTGCAAAAATAACCAATTATTCCATCCAGGTTTCCTCAACATGGGGGAGGCAGATCTTAATACTCCAGGAAATGCCGCCTTGAAAGACCAACACTTAGCATTGCAATGGATCAAAAATAACATCGGATACTTCGGTGGAAATGCTGAAAACATCTGCTTGTTTGGACAAGGCGCAGGAGCAGCTAGTGTTCATCTCCATATGCTATCGCCCAAATCGCAAGGTAATTTAGCAGAGTGCTACACTTAATGGACTTTCGATGTTGTAATTGCTCCTCATCTGCAGATTTATTCCACAAGGCAATCTTGCAGAGTGGAACCGCTATTAGTCCTTGGGCTATGGGAACTAGTGATAATGGTGTGAAATTAGCAGAAGCTTTGGAGATACCTACAGCAAACCATGAAGAAATGATGACTGAACTGAGAAATACAGATGTTGCAGATATTCTTCAAGGAGCTAGATCTGTTGTTGATGTAAGTTATTATCCAATAACTTAAGAGACAGACAACCTCACAAGACCAAACATCCGTTTGGTCTTGTTGTTTAAATTATTGCAATATTTGCTAATTTAACCGAGCTTGTTGAATTGATATCAATCAATAATAAGGAAGTTTGCAACCAACATGTAAATATGATACATATTTGAGTAGAGTGTTTCAAGTAGTCTTTTCTTCAAATACCCTCGTCATAAAATCTCGCTTATTATTTTATTGACATATTTTACAGTCTGGAATCTCATGACTAACATATTCATTCCTAAAATTAGTTATATGCTAATTAAGGCATAATGTCGAAGATTTTTCTCAATATATTATACATGGTTGAAATCGGAAGGAAAGGTCTTTCTGGCAGTGTTAAAAAAAATTAGGAATAAGAGAATAAGAGGGTTAGTGGTGGATGACTAGAAAGATTAGAAACGTCATATAAAAATTTTGAGTACAGCATTAGAAAAGAAATCGAAAAGGAGTTTGCGTTTGTTTTCTTTCTTCATACAAAGGTGTATAGGTAAATGAAGAGAATAAGTTATCTTTGTTGTATATTTGTGTTCAGTCATTTGTCATGGCCCCATTTTGCTTTGAGTTCATAATAAACACAAAAGTTAAAAAACATGGTCCAATGTGAACCTACCTTCTGTTTTCAATGATCTCCATGATCGAAAATTGCATTTAAAATGAGTTATGATTTAAGTCAACAATTTTAAGTAATCAATTAAAGATAGAGTATCTATAATATTTATAGATATTGGCATTAATGTTCTAGTATTTATGAAGTTAAATTTGATCAATCACTTACTAATATTGATGCTCTGTTTTTCAATATTCCCGTAACTAATTATCTTATCACCCATCACATTGATGATTTCAAGATATCAAGATTCCAAACTCAATTGACATCCACATAACGAACATTAAATTTAAACGTTGAGAAAATATACTGTTCGTGTTTTACACTAAAAAGGCAATGATAAATTCTTTTATTTCACAGCTGTTAAAACTTGTAAATCAAAAACGCTGTTAAAAAATGTTTCTACCCAGTCAAGGTGTTACTACATTTCCGTCCTTTTCATATTAACTCACTAACCACCATGATCTTGACCTATTTCTGAACAAACACAAAAAATTACCCAAAAAAATGGACGTTGATCGGGATCTGTCATGATATCGTCATGTTGTTCATACTAAATTTCTAACTATAGGGTCTACGATATGCCAACAATCCTTGGACACCTTTTGCAGCACCGATAATCGAAAATCCCGAAAATGCAGAATCTTTCCTGACCGGCAATCCCTTCGACCTGCTCGAAAAAGGTCACTACCATGACGTACCACTCTTAATAGGCTTCAATGACGCCGAAGGTATAGGCGTACAGCAGATGTTGAGGGCCGCGGGCGATTGGGAAGCCAATAGTGAAGATTTATTCGAAATAATACCGAGCGAACTTAACGTAGAAAGAGGTACCTCAGCCTTTGACATCATAATGGGAAGGATCCAGGAAATCTATTTCGAGGATGAGAGCGTAAATGGATTCATTCCGCTGTTCACTGACGTCTTCTTCGCATTCCCTGCGTTTAGAACGGCCTTAGAACATTCGCGAACAGGAAACCAGTCGGTTTATTTCTACATGTTTTCAGCAGATACGGAATTGAATGTTTTCAAGTTGCGTGATGCGACCGATCCCCCGAAAGATGGTAAGTATAACCGCTGTTGTCTATATTGTTACGGATGTACTGAGATAAACGTTGTAAAAACCAGGTGCATCGCATGGTGATGATTTGGCATATCTATTCTACATACCAGAGTTAACACCTGCCTTAGGACCAGCAGAAGAAGAGGCAATGGAGCGCATGGTACAGACATGGACCACTTTTGCGAAAACAGGGCAACCTATTGTAAATGACCCGGCCGATATTACTACCTTCGAAAATCAATGGGAACCTTTCACTGAGGAGAATCAAAATTACGCAGATATCGGAACAACCAATACACAACCAGGAGTTAACGTTACCACAGAAAATATGCAATTGTGGGTAGAAATTTACGATGAATTCTTCAGAAGTGCCGCTAGCTCTTTGCAAGTAATTTCCTTAGTGGCAACTTTAAGTGTGGCCATAGCTCATATTCTTTTCAATCATTCGTAAGGTAGTATTATTACTATAGATTTAAAATAATAAAATGTGATTATAACAAATATACATCAGTATGACACAATATTGTCACATTATACGTGCTCTTAAAATATATAATCAGGCTAAAGCAATATGGTAACATTATTTTTTATAAGTCAAGTATTATTTTACATTATGCGTATGTCTATTTTACTTTCTGTTATAGCATTTACAAAATATTATAATCAATTTCAATAATTGTACCTTATTTATTTACTAGAGTAGGCATATTTGTACATAAAGGAATATTTTATATAAAAATATAGGCAAATTTTAATTTAGGTATATTACTTAATCATAAATCATTAGATTCAGAGATACGCGCGACACCACGTAATCAAAGGATTATATATTGTCAGAATCATGAATGATGCGAGATAAAGTGATAAGAGTTAAAAGTCTGTTTTCACGTAAGTATACCTACACATAAGCTGTTGAAAAATACTAAACAGTAAAAGTGGTTCTCACTATTCGTATGTCATTTCTTTTATTATTATTATTATTATTATCCCACGATTTTCATTTATTTAATTCCTTTTGTTTTTATGTAATCTTGTAAAGTAATTCTACAGTATCTATGCTAGAACCCATTTTTGATCCGATTCCTCAGTCTCTGATTATCCATCCCTTTGAACCACTGATAACAGGATATTCCATGAGATTCCATATGTTTTCATTTACTTCCGTATGTCCCCCTTTCATAATATTGAATTTAATCTGATGATTTCTATAATATTTGTTTCTTGTCCATCTTCCGAATATTTATATACTATTGCCATTTTAATATTTTTTTTATCTGTGTCTACCTCGACGTCGTTCCTCTGTTTCCATATACTGAGTCTTGTTCACACCATTTATTTAATTCCTCCATTAACTTTCATCTTGTACACTACATCGTCAACACCTGCCAATTACAATTTGATCATCAGCAAAGAGCAAGCTACTAATATTGTATTTCCCCTAATTGGGCGCCAATTGCTCCTCCCATTCTTCAAATTGATTCTGTATTTTTGCTATATACTCCATATAATTGATTTGAAGAATATATGATTGTAAACCCCAATAATTTGCACAGTATTTTGTATCCCATTTTTTGAAGTTATAATTCAGTTATACTTTCTATTTGCTTCGTACTTCTTCACCATTTAGACATTTACTAAAGTTTATTAAGTTTCCGAATCATATTTATTATTAGATATATTTGAAGCTTACCTTTCTTTCGTCAACAATAATATTGTAACTTTAGTAACATTGTTTCCTTTTATTCTATAGGATAACATCTAAAATATGAGTTGGTGCTGATTGGACTGTTTACATCGTCTGTTGGATTTTGTAAATCTCAACTCGCATTCTCCTAACTCATCGTCAAGAATTACACGTCATAAGTTAGCATCTAAAATCGCCTTCTCATAGCTTTAATCATTTTTTCAAATTGTCCTTAATTTAGAATATCCTAGTTGCCGATAATTTTTTTTCTTCTCTTTTTGAAGGTATTTCAACTCTTCTATGTAGACCCAAATTATTTAAAGAAATACACAGATGTTATTAATGCACAAAACGTACCAAGCAGTTCTAGGTACTGACTAAATGATACGCTATTGCTATCAATCATGTGCACAGCCTTTAAGGCAACAGATGTACTTCTCTAAATAATTGGTAAAAGGAAAATAGGTATTACCCGGCATTAGAAAAATAATACCTGATATCTCAGTGCCAACAATAACCTATCAAATATGCAGTATTTATCCATTATATATTACTATGTATTAGAAGCTTTGTGAGCCGTATTATAATTATAATACCAGGTATTTTAAACTTTGCTATCATTATTTAACTAGCTTTTTCTGTCTCTTCTTCCTCTGTTCTGTTTTACAATTGCTTCTTTTTCCTCTACATGTAAATATTGTGTTAGTATATTCTACATTTGTTCTCGATTTCCTTTTTGTTCATTCTTCATCGATCTATGGAATTATATCAACAGTTTTCATTGAAAACCTACCTTTAAAATACAAAATGGATTCTTTGGTTCTTTCCCATACAGAATATCAACAGAAAATCAAAGTTTACTTGGAATCATAAAGAAAATCGTTTAAAATACATTATACATTGTAGACTGCAAATAATTGACACAAAAGTCAAAAGAGAAGCTATAGGTAAGTCGTTTAAGTCAAATTAACAGCGGAGAACTTACAAAGGAAGCTCATGAATCATAAATCGCAGATCTTGATGAAACCTTGTCAGTTCGTAGACTCCAAGTCAAGGACACTGCCTGTTGCCGCGTAACTTCAACTTTGGGGAGTACAATTTGACTTTAAAATTCGCCCCTTCCAAGAAAAGTATTTCGAATTACGAAAAAGAAATTTACAAAATAACAAAGCCCTCATTCAAGTTGATTTTGCTGAGCATTGTTGTTATAATCAAGACGAATGCTCATCGCACACTTTAGTATTAAGTTAGTATTAAGTTAGTTATAGGCATTTTCCATTACTTCAATTATTCCTCTACTAAAATTCAAGGGTAAAGATTAAAAGCAGGGTGATATCTCCGGTATCACATCTGAACTTCCCCTTGCGGTTTTCTGTCAGGACAATTTCATTTACCCCTTTATTATTATTACTATTATTCTGGTTAATTTTTTTTCTCACTTGTTATGTAATGTTTTATATATTTCTGAAATGTATACCTGGTTGTGCCTGATACAGAAAATAAAGACTATTATTATTATTATTATTATTAAATTCATTCTGCACATTGGTCGCATAAACAAATAACAATATTTACTTGTGTCCTCTGGTTAGCAGAGGTAACTAGGTACTTCATTTGCAATAATTAGTGATCATTTGGCATGCAGTTTTTATTTTTCTGTCAAGAATTGTTAGAGAAATTCGAATTAAAAATCAACAAACATATACTACCATCATATTTTCTGACGGTTGTGCTGCACAATTTAAGAACAAATATACTTTGTCGAATCTGTGTTTTATGAAAAACCATAATTCAGTTACGATCTCTGAGTGGAACTTTTTTGCTACGTCTCATGGTAAGGAAGCAGTAGACGCCATAGGAGGACTAGTTAAAAGAATGGCCTGGTTAGAAATGAAAAGCCGTAGAGTAAATGTATCTGATGCCAAGGAATTTTATCTAGTTGCTCGATAGTAATCTGTCGAAAGTGCAGGTAATGTTTGTACCTTCAACAGAAATTGAGAGTGAGGAAACTACTCGCATGCTCGATGCAAGGCGGTCAAATGTCAAAGCTATTCCCCAGCTGCAAACACACCACCATTTTAAACCTTCAAATAGGAAGGAATTACTGTATTCACAAACACCATTCTCCGAATCAAAGTATGTTAAAATTTTTGGATGAAGTCACTTAGTTTGTATAATACGATTTGTTCTTTTCTTTGTTTTTTACTTAAATATACATGTTTATAGCAACAGCTTGTAAAATAAATGATTTTTTTAAGGACCGTAAGTAACCGTAACTTGTGAGCGCTACAGACACATGTTAAACTAGTTTTTTTGCCGTAAGTTGCTGAATTGGGTCTAGAACAATGTTGGTTCAAGCAGGACGGAGCAATCGCTCACACAGCTCGGGTAGTAATTGAGATTTTGAAACACCAATTTCCGGGCCGTATGATTTCCCGTTTTGACGATTTGAACTGACCAGTCAGATCGGCAGATCTGACCGCGCTAGACTTCATCCTTTGGGACTTTAAATCTCGCGTTACCAGAGCCACCCACAAACCTTGCAACTCTTGAAAGTCCACATTGAAAAAGAAATCACCAACTCAGGGGGTGGTCATTTGACCGATATCATTTTTTCAACTTAGTGTCATCAATTTTACACCTTCAAATAAACTTTCCGTTAACATTACTTTTGTCCCACCTTGTATATACCCTCGGAAAAACCAGTATACGATTGCAATATAGGTACAGTAGTGTGTACACTGCACATCGCAGAAGCAAAACTACGCATAAAGCAATTTATACTCGAGAAGATCATATAATTCCACAGCCAACCATGAACAAGCAATAGTGCTTATCAGGGCAACCTGATGACAGCAGTAGAACCACTGCCGAAATGTCGGGTTTCCAACAGACGATGAAAACAGTCCAAACAACACCAACTCATAAAATTGAAGAACAAATTCGATATTCTTTCATACTATGGCGTTCTTAATAACCAAAATAAACGCTTTCAGTGTAGATATGGGCTAGCCCTGTTTCTCGGGGCCTCGGGCCCTGTTTCTTTTTTACCGGCTCGGTCTATCTATGTAGTGATATTCCGACAGTTCAACAAATGGTGCATGTAAAAGAAAGGCTTAGATGAAAATGTCTTTATACGGATCTGCATGTATCTAAATCAAGCTTAAATTAATATATTTAGGAAATAGTTTGGGTACTTGTCCTCGCTTAAAGCAAAGCGTTTCTTACCATAAAGAATAACCAATTCAGTGAGATCAGTTAATACAAGTGACTTCGTTTTTGATTAAACGCACATCAGAAATTGAAAAACAAATAATACATTCTTCCATATACATTGCAAACATTGACCAAAAAAATTATTTATTTAGAATTATCTAAACTAAACTGTCACGTAATCCATAATAGTTAACAGATACTCGAATATTCTAACATATAACTCATATATACATACTCTACTCATCTTAAAATATATATCATTAAAATCTAATCACCAAAATGTTGTTGATACCATAAATATGTCAAAAAAAAATTTCAAATTCGTTTCTATCTACTTAATTTAGTTGAGATGTTTAGTTACGTGCACAATGGCTACAAGCAATTTATTTTGTGCCATCGCTATCCTACTGTTTTCGAGATGTTTCTGCCAAGAATATGTGCTGCTTGAAATTAAGCAAGGAACATTAAATGGTACTGTAAAATATAACAGGAAGGGTGGACTTATCTACAGTTTTCAAAGTATACCATATGGAAAACCTCCCATTGGTGATTTGCGCTTTAAAGTAAGATTTTGTATTTACCTTATAAGCATTTAACAACAAAGTTTCTAACAAACTCTTAGGAACCTCAACAAGCCGATGCTTGGAACGGTGTTTTAGATGCCACAAAGGATTTACCACAATGCGTTCAACTAGATTATCTAGGCGGATATTTTGGACAAGAAGACTGTCTATATTTAAATGTGTACACATCACAGGTATATATACTTAAACGTATGCCTTAAGTGTCTGTATTTAATATCTTTTTCAATAAAATCAAATTTTATTCTGCTACAGCCACCTTCCGAAAAATATAACACATACAAAGACGTTATGGTCTTTATTCATGGGGGAGAATTTTATGAAAATTCAGGAAGCGAAGACTTATATAGTCCTAAATTTCTTATGACAGAGGACATTGTGTTAGTAACAATAAACTATCGTTTAGGAATATTTGGTAAGCAATTAATTTTCTTTTCCATGCCTACATTTATTCCAAAAGTTATGAAAACACCATTCTTTAATTGATTTTCAGGAGCTTTTCATTTAGAAAATTCTTCTTTAAAATATTTTGGAAATCTCGGCTTAAAAGACCAATCGTTGGCTATAAAATGGGTTAAAGAAAATATAGGCCGATTTGGTGGTAACACTAGCAGTATAACCCTGTTTGGAGAAAATGCAGGAGCAGTTAGTGTCCACTATCATGTATTATCACCACTGTCAGCAGGTTTTTGCATATAAAAACATAAAACAAAACTGATCAAATCGAAAAATAATGAATTTTGAAGGTACATTTCATAAAGCTATCATTCAAAGCGGTACTGCCATAAGTCCTTGGGTTCTGGGCGTTCCAAATAACGGAATGCTGTTAGCGGAAGTATTAGAAATACAAACAGACGATGCTACTATGATGATGAACGAGCTACTGAAATTAAGTGCTGGTGAAATCTTTGTTGGACAACAGAAATTAGATGAGGTAAATTTGTTTCGACAATCAGGAACCCTGAAAATACTATGAAATTTTTAATATCTCTGGTTTCAGTTACCAGTTAGTAGATGGGCATCTGCAAATTTTCCCATAGTCGAAGAAAACACAGGGAGAAACAACGCTTTTTTGACAGAAGAACCGCTAGAAGTTATAAAGAATGGAAATTATAACCACGTTCCTATGATAGTGGGTTATAACAATGCTGAGGGAATGAGCTTTAATTACATGTATTCTGAACTCTTTAATTTAATACCAAGAGACTTAGACGTTGCAGTGAATACAGACAAAGCCGCGTCTATACTTCAAGATATCAAAGATTTTTATTTCGACGGCAACGAACCGTCGTTTAGCGAGAACCAACCTCTGATTGATATATTCACCGATGTCTGGTTTAGCTATCCTGTCCATAGATTCATATTAGAACACAAGAAAACCACCGATAGCCCAATCTATGTTTATCGATTCTCTGCCGATACCAAACTCAATGTATACAAATTACGTTTTGACTTCATGTCCGATTTTCCAGGTGCGTTAAATAAGTACCTAATATCATCCAAAATATAAAAAAATATATTTCCATCTAGGTGCAACTCACTGTGACGAACTTGGTTATTTGTTTTCAACTTACTATCACCGCGATTTCATATCAGAAATAATCCCTAATAGCACGGAAGACAAAGCACTCGACAGATTAGTGAAATTATGGACACATTTCGCGAAATATGGAAATCCTACACCAGAAGGTTTTGGGGAGGTGCAATGGATCCCAGCAACTAGAGGAACGATCCACTACGTTGATTTTGGTTCAAATGAAACAATTGCAGGCATAGATCCGGACGCAGAAAGAACTAAATTTTGGTCCGACATATACGATAAATATTCACAGGGAAATATGCATTCTAGCAGTAGATTGTTCTTAATTTTGATTAGTATTAGTTCTCTAGTATTCTTTAGAATCTTCATATAAAATAACAATTCGAATTTAAAAATAAGTAGGTATGTGTTTCTCCATCCTTCATATCCAAATACATCTCGTGATCGTTATTTTTATAATAACTATATCATTAACGTGTAATTTATTTTTCTTTAATGACGCACTAACTGCACGAAATAGAATCATAACAATGGAGGCAACGACAGAAAATTAAAGCATTATTTAAAACTTGCCACATTTTTGAGTATTTTTGTTATAATTGTGGAAAATTGTGTAATCTAAGAAAGTTCTTCCTTCCAGTGGTAGCTGCTAAATGTAATTCTATGTATGTATGTATGCTAATTACTTTAAAAAAGATGTACAGATTTTTTTATACTATTATATATTTTTTACTTAATATTGATACTGACACCTAGTGGTATTCCCAAGCAGTTTGGGACCTGTTGATAATTCGTCTGAAAAATAGTCGCCAAGCAATCAAGGCCCTAAGCTTTACATCTCTGATTATATGCATCAATGCAAATCCAGTCTCTAATCATGATGTTGATGTCAAATACTGAACAAGGTAAAAGTGATTTCATTATTGGACGTGCACGCCTCAACCAATAAATTTCAAAGATGGTTATTTTATAGTTAAAATTAAAAAAACAGAACAAGAAAACCTCCACTAAAGGTATTCCGCAAAAACAGGAAAGGGCTGTTATGTATAATTTCGTTTAAATTTGGCGCGACATAAATTCCAATGCGCGCGAACATAGATATAAGATAGTAGTAAGAAGAGAACATACATATATGTGTCATTGTGTTGTTAATGAAATAAAATGTATAAAAATAAAAGTTTATTATACAAATAATAAAGTAATAAAAAGGGCTTCTTTTTAAAAGTCATGTCTTCGCGCATTCATATCCTTTTTCAAATGAGGCTAGTTTTTGTCTACAACTCCGACAGAAGTAAACTCCCGGAAGTTTTTCTAAAAATTTATTTATAACGTTGCTATTTCCTTTTCCAAATATTTTTTTAAACGTAACAAAATTATTAAAAACAAACCGTTTAGAACAAAATAATACCAATTTTGAGGCGATCAAATCGGTTCTTTCCAAGAAGAAGAAAGAGGAGCTACGACCGTACAAACACATCGTCCGAAGTGAACAAACAATTTATTATTATTTCTTTGGTGTTAGCATGAGTAATAAATGGACAAGTGAAGAGCTACAGTCCATGCATCTTCAGCTGGCGGATGCGCGATAGTAAGAGGGCGTGCTCAATGGAGTGAGATACACCCGAAGAAATACAGAGAAACGTTTAAACGTGTTAAAGTTGAGACGTATAGTTACTGATAACTTTTTTATATTTAAGCAAACAGGAGCTTACATTTCGAAGACATGATGAGAGCATTGATTGAAATTTTAAACAATTATTAAGTCTGTTGTAGGAATCAGTATTTTTTTTATATTGAAGATGTGTTTCCTGGAGATTTTAAATCAAGGAATTAATTGGATGTATACATCTGAGTAGCTACATAAAAAAATAATGTTAAAACTGAAATAAACGACATTTTACCTAATTGTAAGTTTAGTTTTTTGCAACTCCACCTATTTTTGAAGGCGCGAGCCGTCACAGTAAGATTATTCAGAGAGAGGTGATTTTCTAAAATTTCTTGCCGTTCGTTGCACAGACCTGGTTCGTTGTAATACATACAGGGCCACCATCTTGAAAACCTGAAAAATCTATTCTCTAGCAATTTTTAGCTCTTCTCAAATATCTGCAAAATTGTGCACTTGACCAAAAAGGTTCTTATGTAACGTCTATATTTTATTTAACTTTATTTGAGAATATTACATTTACATAAACTTCCCGCCAATCTGGCGCACATAATACATAACATAACCATAACATAACACATAAGATAACTTATAGAATATCACGCAGTTCTCATAACATAACCACATTATTTACTCTCATCGAACAATCTAGAAGTAACGCACTCCCGCTTCCCAGGTCTACCACCCTCAGTGTATATCAGTCTGGACACACACATCATTGAAAGTAACTAGGAACAAGCGCTAAATTTAAATTTTAAAAACAGTGCCTACACTTATTTTTTTTTTTTTAATTAATTTTTCAATTTCCACAAACCTAACAGTTTCGGGGATGCAACCCTTCGAAATCTGGCGCAATTTCCGGGCCTTATTTTTTTCTGAAACTGTGCACTTAACAAATGAGGATGTTATCAGAATATTTCGAAGTAAACCAACAGGAACAAACTTGGTTAACAGAAATAAACATTGATCTTCATAAAATTGATAATAATAATATTTATTTATAATTATTATTAAGAACAAAAGGGATAAAGTATTCAGAAAGTCAAATAAACATAAACATTCATCTAAGTTTTAATTTTAATTGGAAGCAACTGTAGAATTAGTATGCTGCAGGTGTTGCTCACTGTATAAAATTGTAGTACAATACAGCTAGACCACATGAAACATGTATGTAAGTTACAGCCCAAATAGCAGAGAATATTATTATCAGACGTCGGGGTTTCTAGGTTTTTTGACCATACATTTGCTGGTTTCCCTCACTATACACACGAGTTACTTACTTGCACATAAGAGGGAATAGGTAGAAGATATATCTAAGTTTTTAAAGTATTATAGCCGATCGCAATTATATTTTATTTACATTATTATAATAGCGTTTCTTAGTTCTCGACTCCCATATACACAAAACTTTTTGTTGAGAGCTGTCTGTTGCTAGTGTAACGAAAAAAAAACAAAAAAAAAGGTTGTTGTTGTTGTTGTTGTTGATAATTAGATTGAATAAAAAGTCAAACATCATGTATATTTTTTAAAGCAAAAGAAGTGTCTTTAAATAAAGAAGACGAGCCACCGATAACAATTCGGAACCGTCCAGACCATCAGGTCAAAACATAACTTTTAGTGTACCTAATAAAGTTTAGTGGCGGAATTACCTACAGTGGTGGTGTAAAAAATACCGATAAGTGGCTGTAAGTGTCAAAAAAACCACAAAAAGCATGACACTTTTTTGCTCTCTCTAGAGCACCTGGAATATGGCTTATACGTTCCATTAGGGAGTTTAGAACGGGGATTTATGTTAATGTGGTAATGTGAAAGAAATCAGAGTGCACTTAAAGCAGTTTTGACCGTTCTTGCAAACATATCAAGTAGAGAAACAAGCACACATTGTTTAAATGTAAACAAAATACTTGAACTATGAAGAAAAATAGTCAAATTTAAAAAAAAGGTAAATGCTGGCACACGTATCGCTTGGAGCAAAAATAAAATATTTCGTTGGTGTTGAGCATTATCGGTATTCTTTGCCATCGATAGTCGAAGCAACTATCAATGCTGAACTAGTACAATTGAAATTATCTCCATAAAAAGCGAAAGAATTTTCAACATTCAGACTTGAACTAAATTTATGTTGTTCATGTCAAAAATTCGTTCTAAATTTGCGTTTGACGTGGGATTGATATCGTAGGTAGCATAATAATTTCCTTTAACATGAGTAATCTACAAAAAAAATCCATTTTTCACCCTAAAAAGGGCATTTATATTCCATATACGAATCTGTCTATGCGTTAGTCGACCTCACTATACGCATAGCCCACCTACACAGGAGAGACTTATTTTTACATTTTCGAATTATTGTGGCTAATCAAGCATTTTAACAGTCGTATAACATTAAAATAAAAGCAAAAGACAATATCTAGAAAAAAAATTATATATTTACGGAATGTCGGTATAAAAATCAACAACATTGAATCTTGTACTTATAAATCTATACGTGTATTATACACGTTAAATATTGATAAAATGTGCAAGAATAGTAAAAAAGCAACTGTGGAAAACTGAAGAAACCATCATATGGTGGATCTTCTAAAAATATTGATTTGGGGGAAAAAATAAATCAAATTTTGCAAAATCAAAATGGTTTTTTATAAAATAGTGTCCGAAGGATTATGTGTCCAGTGGTTCTTCTAAGAAATAAATATGTTTTAACGCTTCCGCGGCAGTGATTCGCTTGGAATGTTTGAAAGTCAACATTTTCTGGAAAATACATTTAAATTATTATATAAAATGTCCCAACTTACATCATATATTAATTGGCTCACCATCATCAGATCAAGGCCATTTTCACATAAGTTTGGTATTAACGAGCGCAAATCCGCTCTTTCCCCAATATCTAAAGAATCATATTTTATTGAGATATCGTGAGGCCAGTCTTCATATGTTGGCTTCCCTAATATTCTAAAAATAAATATAAAGGAAGGATAATAAACACATAAATAATTCGAAAGTGTTGCTACTTCTAAATACCTAAGTATTTTCATTAATTGGTCAGTGTCAGAAGTGCCGCAAAATAATGGTTTAAGTAGATATAATTCTCCCAATATACAACCAATTGACCAAATATCAACTGGTGTAGCATAAGACATGCTTAAAAGAATTTCTGGTGCCCTGTACCATAATGTAACTACCTGTAGCATAATGGTAAACAAATTTTAAGCCAAAAGAATGCTTTGACATAATAATAATGTAAAACAAAACATACCACTGATGTTAACTTCATGTCAAAATCATAAGTTTTCGCTAAACCAAAATCTGCTAGTTTAACTTCATTTTCAGAGATCAAAATATTTTGAGGTTTCAAATCCCTGTGCACTATTCGATGTAAATGTAAAAATTGTACTCCTGAAAGAATACCATGGATAATTTTCCTGATTTTTGTACTTTTTATTCCCCCTGAATTAGCACATTTTTCTAAATAGGAAGATAGATCTTGTTCCATGTGTTCAAACACAATGTACATGATTAATTCTTTCTCTAGTCTCTTTCCATGACAAACATCTAATATTTGAACTATGTTTGGATGCCCATAATCTCCTATGTGTTTTAATAATCCAACTTCCCGTATTGTACTCAATGGAACTCCATCTTCTTTAATGGGTATTCGAACACGCTTTAAAGCCACAACCTTATTATCTTTCTTGTTTTTTCCTTTAAAAACTGTGCCATATGCACCTATAATATAAATTTAGAAATAGAAACAATTGAACAATAAGATTGTGTTAAGGGCAAATGCTAAATATTACAAAGAAATAATACTAAATTTTAAAGATGTTATTTGGAAGATATGGCTGTGTTAAGATAAAGTTAAAACATAGCAGACGTTTCGGTAGACTCAGCTACCTTTCTCAAATGCTTAATGATATCTCATTATAATATTTAAAATTAAAATTAATCATATTAATCATTATTGTATAAAAGACAAAAATACAACATTTTAACATTATTAAAACATACAGAAATGAAACACGAAGGACAAGCAGAATAATATTAATTTTAAAATGTTGTATTTTTGTCTTTTGTACAATAATCATACAATACAATTGTTGTTAATTTTAATTTTAAATATTATAACGAGATATCATTTAGCATTTGAAAAAGGTAGTTGAGTCTACCGAAATGTCTGCTATGTTTTGACTTTTTTTAATACAGCTATATCTTGCAAATAACATCTTTAAAATTTATACATGTACGGCTAAACAAATAAACAAACTTGATAGAAATAATACTTACAAATATTTCCCTAACTTTCCATACCAAATACAAGTGAGCATTGATAAAATGTGATAATTAAAGTACTAGGTATATCTTTTTAAAAGATGAAAACTTACCTGATCCGATTTGACTAATTTGTTCATATTTGTTTTGATCGTTACACTCGTCCATTGGTCTAACTTCTTAATGGGAATATAATAAAAATAAAGGACAATAAGATAAACAAAAAGAGGAAAAGTTATGGAAAAACAAACAAAACATGCAAATAAATTATAAGGCTTACAGATTTAATTAATATCTGTTAAAATATAAAATACTTACCATCTAATAAATTTAGACCGATTAAATTTGGAATAAATCAAAAATCTTATATATTCAACGAAATAAAGAAACCAAATGATTCCCACACCAAAAGAAACGCCGAAAACAAGCCGGCAGAATCACTTAAATGTTGGGTTGGCAGTGGTTGGCAGATGATGGTTGGCAGTATGTTTACATTTGTTCGTTTAAATTGAATACCAACTGAAGAAATTTCAAATATTTAATTTGCTTAAAAACATGTCCCTCTGTTATTATGAATGATTTTTATTCTGGACTCCTATAAGGCGGATTTGAAACAATGAAACACGTGTAAAAGCTTTCAACGTGTATCTTTCATTGGGACATTGTTTGTTTATAACTTTTATTTTTAGCCTTTAAACATAATTCTGATAATTGACGATATTCATAACTGATCTACACTATACATTATACATCTACAGTGCGGTTTTTATAACACCGTACATAGCCCTATGTTCGATTTTATTTGTCCCATGTCAACGCATGGGTAGTTATGCAACCAACATTACTCCTATTGCAAACATGCATTTTTACATAGTAACCTTGTTGATACTACATAAACATCTTATTGATAACTGTCAAAGTCGTGATAGATTTCGTAATAGACTTGCATCAACTTGCATATTGTATGGAATGCGAAGGTGGACATTTCGAACATTTATTAAAACGTTATTACTCTTCATTAGATATAATGTTGTTTTTTTTTTGTTCACTGTTTGAAGCGATCTTTTAATTTTATTTGACAAATATAAGGTGATTTATTTACGAGGTTATGTTTATTACGTAGTATCAGTAGAATCCACGAGGGGTTACTATGTATGGCCGCGTTCGCCAATGCATGTTTGCAATAGGAGTCATATTGGTTGCATAGCTGCCCATGCGTTGACATGCGCCAAATAAAACCGAACATAGAGCCTATGTACGGTGTTATAAAAACCTCACTGTATATCTATACATTATTACCAATTACTCTCAAGTGCTTACATAGTACATGAGAGTTTGTCATGTAAAATCATCAAAATCTAGTCAAACACGTTTAATATTTGTCCTCAGTAAAGGCTCAGTACTTAATCATTTCAAGGGTTACTCAATCTCAAAGAATAGGGTAGAGTTAAAGACAAATTACTTATTCTGATAGTCATAGAAACAATGTTTATGACATTAAAGCCGTGCTGTTTTTTATTTTGTATATTATGTTTATGGAAATCTCCCCTAATTCATCTGTCAGTGTTAGGAAATTGAAAAAAAAAATTTGTAATGAATTTTCGAGAAAAAAATTACATCCGTTATATGAAATATATAATTTGAGAAATACAACTTAACATCTATCAAAATTAACTGCTAATTAAGGTTACTTACATTCTCAGTAAATTGGAAGAAAAAATTTGTTCAATACTTACTATGTATCTTTAAAATTGAAGTTGTATTACAAACTGAGTAGTAAATAATAAATGTAATTTTACGTATTAACTTGTCTGAATTGATATTATTAATGATCAGAGATGGCTGATTTTTACCCCATAACTATCCAAGACATCTTAAAAACGTGCGCCTTAAAAAAACAACAAAACACTCGCCATAATGTAAAAAGACTTCCACAGATATCTGTTATCAATATTTGACAATCAACGTTCAAAATACTCTGTGACCGTTTGAATTCACAGCTAACATCGCCCCTGATCTATTATAAGGAATTTACAATAGATTTTGACGTTGAATAGTCATCATTAGTTCTTGAATGCAAAATTAGTTTATTCCCTTTTTGTCCAGAATAAACAATTTTTCCACATTTATGCTGCAGCTAAAATCAGTTAAATATCCTTTTTTATAAAGGACACGCTCATTGCGCTTATAAATATTGTTTAGATGTTCTAAAAAATCTCAAGACTAGTGTTCAATGGCGTAGCTAGGTGGGGGAGACCCGCACCTGGTGGCGCCCGTTTAAAGGTGACACCCGATCGTGAGAAAAAGAAATCCCAATAGGTGGAGTATTGACACAAAAATTATTTACACATAATCTGTTTTTATTTTACGTTTATCGGATTTTTATTAATTTTAACAATTTTCGTCCTTGGGGTGACACCATCCATATCGGCCCCGGGTATCACTGCTAGTGTCAGACGCTGTAATTATTTTCGTGAAAACATGAATAGTGCAAATCCGGATATAATGACGAGTGGGAGTAAAAGGATAATACCTACATTACTCTTCAAAATAATACTTAGATTACTTATCACATGAGTCAAGATTTACCCAATCGTACTAATTAAGCATTAACAATACTGATAGCGCGTTCATAATCAAAAGAATAAATAGAATTGTTACCACTAATTAAATTAAATAATTATAACCAAATAAAATTTCACTTACTATGTATATATGTATTTTGCAAACAAAGCCACATTATTAGGAATTAAACAGAATAAATTGCCTGATCAGATTAATAATATTATATAAATTGTTAGGACTAATAGTCGTAAAAAAAAACAACACAAATTCATTTACGTATGCTGTTAGTTTTTCTTAAATTTCTTAGCAGCAGTCTCAAGTTTAGAGTCCAAATCTGGCCCTATGTAGCTCAACAGAGGTTGTCTGCAGTAAGTCCCGAACAATGTAGTCAGCAATGCAACACCATAACCTGTTGCTCTTTCTCCCTGAGAACAAAACAATATTGAATAGTGAGTAAACGCTGATGCGAATCCAGATAAGATCGAGAAACTTACAGTGTGTACGGGAGTAGCCATGTCAACATGAATCCAAACACCGGGGTAATCAAAACCCAAGTGACTGGCAATAAATAGCCCGGCACAACTAGATTGGGCGTTGCTTCTATCGGCAACCGAATTTTTCATATCGGCAACAGCAGATGCAAACTCGGAAAAGTGCAGTTCCGGACAGTATGGTATAGGGAACACTAAGTCACCTGAAATTTGGCCGGCCTTCATAGTTAACTCCTCCCAATCTCCATTGTTTGTCAAAACAGCCGCGTGATATTTTCCAGTTGCTACGCCCTAAGAATATAAATTAGAAAAATTTAATAAAAAAAAAAGTGTAAAGAAAACATAATGAGTGATATTAAATCAACTAACCTGAGCACCAGTTAAAGTTGCCATATCCAGTATGATGTCAGCTTTTAAGTCTTTCTGAGCGTATGCTACGCCGTCAGATAATACAAGACGACCCTCAGCATCTGTATTGTTAATTTCCACTGTACGGCCTGAATATAGAGTATGAATATCGTCAGGTCTAAAAGTTATTAACGCAAGAATTACATTGTTTTTACGAAATATCAATCAAAAAGTAGACACTTGCAATCTTTCAACGCGTATGCATTTCTGAACAAATCTAATAATTTTTTTTTACCTTGTTGCTTTCGGACCGACAGCATTTTCGGCTAAACAGAAAACAGCGTGAAGATTTTGAGTAAAATTCGCTTTTACTGCCGCGTAGAATGCCCCTAAAATTCCTGCAGCACCACCACAATCTCTTTTCATACCAGGCATGGCAGTCTAAATATAAATAAAAAAGAAAACAATGTGTACAATCAATTGTTGTTGTAAACCATTGCAAATACTGTATGTCTCAACGATCTATTTCATTAGGATATTCGAACTTCTACTGAGAACTGGATTTTGAAGCTGAAGTCATAGTGCATTACGATCTATTTAAGCCTATTTAACATCTAATAAGGATTTGGAATTTCTTGTACTGAATCTTCTATAATTGGATGCGCGCGCCGATTCAGTACGAGTCCTCATTACAATGCAAAATTTATGTATGATATAATAACGTTAAGTTACAATTGTCTTTCAAGTTCAAAGACTTGTGCGTGCGCATGAAATTTTCGGAGTTTAAATGCTCCGAGACTCGCTACTGTGGTCTTTTTATTATAAAAATATAGCGAAAAAAAGATGACTATTAGGACTTGTTGCAGGCATTGCGACTACTGTCATTTTGTTAAGCACCAGGAAGAAATGACCATCGAAATCAGCGATGGATCTGCCATAAGACGCGATTGGGCGGTCGCCAGGCACGAAAAGTTAAAGGAGACGAATGGCGGAAAGAGAAAGTACAAAAACTGATTAAAGAAAAAAAGCTTCCAACATGGACGAAACTATTCTATACATTTTAAGAGAACTATAGATCTAGATATCAATCTTGCAGAGGTCAAGCTTATGATAACGCAAGCAATACGCAGGATTGCATGTTTGTTAACGAGTTTTATATCTTGTTTTCTTCATCTGCCTATCATTGGGAAATACTTCCGGATGCCATATTGTGGCAATGAATTTCTGAAATCTGTTTTGGAAAGTGTAACAATGAATCGTCACAAACACCTAAAGGCAGCTACAACACGATGACTGCAGAGTAAATTAGATACAATTTGATTGAAGGGAGGATATGTGAGTAAATATTTTCATTACAATTGTAGACACAATTATTACAGAGGTAACGAAAAGAAAAATAGCATATGATTAAATGTTGGATCTATTCAGAGTTTTGGAAAAATATTCTATTATTATCTCACAAAAAAATAATAACAAAAGCGCAGCAACTTAAAGACGTATATAAAAACGATCTGGACGGTTATTTTCTTCAGGAATGTGTTCAGCAAAAATATTTCTGATTCATAGTGGTCACAATGGCAGCCTAAATTTGCAGGAACTTCTACAAGGTTTAAAATCTGAAGAACTTTAACTTTTAGTTCAAATCTACAGCCTCAATCTCTGCAAAGTAAACGGCGGGGAAGTACATATACTCCCACTGTCTCCCACTCTGCCTAACAGCAAGGTGTGGCGGTGTAGTACGATAATAGCACGTGTAGACTGATCAGTGATCAGTATTATTAGTCAGTTTAAGTAAGTTGGTTGTCTAAGTTTTAAATACATACTTTTGCGCAAAATGCCGCGTGGAGGAGAGAGCTGAGATGATGCGGTGGTATCACGCTGGCAATTCTTTTCAAAGGGTATGCGACGTGTTTGCAGCTAAATGTCCCAATAGGCCTATTCCAAATAAAGCCACAATTTTTAAATTAAAAAATAAAACCGACAATACCGGATTGGCCGAAAATTTGAAAACATCACTTCCAACTCCCAGATTTTCTAATAATACGTCCGTTTTAGTATGTGCTGCAGTTGAGATAAATTCGAATATGTCATCTGGCACTATTTCCAATGATTTAGACATATCCCATTCTTCCGTTCAGCGAATACTCAAAGCAAATGGGTATCACAATTTTAAATATTCTAAATACCAACAATTATTTCACGGCGACGTATTTAAGCGTATAGTATTTTGTGAAAAGTTAAGTGATTTAATTAACCGAGATGCTAATTTGGTAAACAATATTATCTTTACCGATGAATCTTCTTTTCCTTTGGTTAGATGTCACAATTTATCTGTAACAACATACTGGGCCAAGCAAAACGAGCACAGATATTTAAGTTCATCTAGTCAGCAACAGCAAAAAGTAAATGTTTAAGCAGGTTTGTTAAACAACCATATTATTGGGCCTTTTTTATCAATGGCAATTTGAACGCAAATGCATATTTAGAAATACTGAACACCCACATTCTACCTACTGTACAGCAACTTCCCGACATAAATATGCAAAACATCTACTTTCAGCAAGATGGTTGCCCTGCACATAATGCAGTCGCTGTCCGAAACTATTTAAGTGAACAGTTTCCTAACCGGTGGATCGGAACTCATTCTGAAAATATCAAATGGCCGCCACTTTCACCAGATTTATCTCCCTTCGATTTCTTTTACTGGGGTTATTTAAAAGAAATAATTTATGGCAATGAAGACGTTAGACCAGTTAATGTAGAGTAGTTGCGCAATAAAATCGTTTAAACGTCAAACTTTTGTTTGAAGATTCAATGATTTTTAAAAAATTAACGTTTATTTCATCTTATTATTAAGGGTTATTTTAGTTTTCTATTTTTTAAAATTATTTACTCAGAATTAAGTTTTATTTTTTCTTCGTTAAATTTATTATTTCTTTATGAGGGTTTTGTTCTTCGTTCATTAGAATTACGTTAATTTTCTTGTCATGCGCAAAGACTATTTTTAAGTACATAATAGATACTATAAATTACTGTTTTACGCTTTCATTACACCTTTTGAGTTTATAAGTACGTGTGTCCAAAGCAATACATATTGCAATTTATTCATTTTCATAATAAAAATACAATACGTTTCAAGGTCACTAAAAATTAACACATTTCTGCGTGTAGATTGAATAGCAAAGCAACCGCTGCGCTCGGGCCAGTATTCGTTGTGAGCTATGAGTGGCTATGACGAATGACTAAATGTAGGGGAATACCTACTACAGAAAAAGAATGAGCGAGAGACGCGCATGCGTGGTATAACCGTTGACTTTGCAGGGATTATGGCTTGTATAGTCTTGTATCAGTAGTATTAGTCACAAAAAAATATAGCGTTCCAGTTCCTAATAAAAAGCCAAAGTATGTGTTTTCTTTTCTTTCTCTCAAGCAACGTCATATTAAAAAATTGGCCCGGGATGGAGCAAACTGGTTTTAATCGCCCAGGGGCAAAAAGCGTAATTTGAGAGAAATATATGGTAGATACCAAATTGTTGGTTGAGGGTCCCTCTTCACACAGATTTTTTTTTGACGAACGAACGTTACTTGACTACGATACCGTATTTAAATAAAAGAAATTATGAATGCCTGTTCTATGTGAAACGGGCCGAATTAGCTGTTGAAGTAATTTGGGATAGGGTCATTAATAACAGCTTATTTAAAACATATAGATTTAGTTGTTGCTTAACAACTTTATCAAGCCTAAATTTAGTCTTACACTTTCTTATCCTTTTTATTTTTTAAGTTTAATCATGAAAATGATTTCCACCAAAAATTTACCTTTCCTTTAATGCTAAGACCTCCAGTGTCATATACAATTCCCTTTCCGACCCAAGCAATTGTATGGTAAGCACCAGGGGGTGTATAACTTAAAACAGCAAGGGCTGGTTGAGAAACTGCAGCTTTTCCTACTCCATATATTCCACCAAAACCTTTCTCTTTCAACTCTTCGCCTCGTATAACAAAAGGGATTATGTTTAGTGTTTTTCCAACATTTGCCAATTCCTATAAAATAGTATTATATTCCTGTATAGAAAACACAATAATAACTTCGCTTAGTGGGAGGGAAATAGCCTTTTTTCTTTTTAATCTTTTAAAACTGATTGGTCAAAATTTCTAATCATAACCATCCGAGAAAATACACAATAATTTTAGAAGTGATGCTCACTAAAGGGTTAAAGAAACTAAACTTTGATTATTTTTTGCACAAAATGTTAAAAATCAAGCTACAAATGATGATGTAGAATGTGTACATGCAAAACTAAATAAATACCTTTAAAAATCCATCAACATCCATCTCATTGCAAGGTGCATCAACAATCTTAGCAGCGAGCCTAATGCCATAAGCAGCTGCCTCTAACGCTTTTAGTTCTTCAACAGTAACATCAACGTCACCATTCGCTATAACATTATAAATTTAATTTTAATTATATCTGCAAATATACCTAAAATTACTTTCATTATTCGGCACTACTATAAATTCGACAGTAACATTAACATTGTCAGAAAAGCCTGAAGATGTTTTTCTACTATAAAGAGGAAACGCTCTTGCTACTGCACAACCACTCGCATACACATCTGATTTGTCACAAACTATCTAAAATATCATTGAATTTAATAGAAAGAGTTCATAAACATTAGAAATGCATCTGATAAAACTTACCACAATGCTTTCATCTACACCGACACTGCAATTTTGTATAAGTCGTGTTATCGCATGGGATCGAGATGGAGTATTATGACGGCTACATTTTACGGGCAAGGCAGCGATTGTCGCCAAATTTAAGTACAAAGAACAACTATCTGTTGGTGAAGGGTGTAAACTTGACACAGCATTTTTAAAAATCTGTGAAGGAAATATAGTTATTTAAACAAACTACAATTATATGAAAATAGTTCACTTACGTCTTCGGACACCCTTGGTTCTATTTTGGATTTAATATCATCATATTTAAGTTGTGTTAAATGCTTAAGTTGCCCAATAATCAGTACAGGAGTTTGTTGAGGATCACTCTCTTTAAGTACATTCGTAAAAGCAATATTTGTAGTCATTGTTAATATTAACTATACCTAAAATACCCAAAAAACAAATTTATTTGGTGCTCATATCTTACCGAAATAATCAAAAACTAAAAATAGAAAGGGCGATAACACGAAATGTAAGCTACTACTACATACCACGATACCACTACATGCTTTCTATATAATCCATGTTCAATATAAACTACATACATAAAAACAGCCGTTATAAATACCTGGGAAATTATAACATTTGTACTATATATTAATGCACTTCACGAACCTTGCTGCTGACGGGGGCATAAAATGTTGAAATGTAAAAAAAAATACACTGGAGATGGGTTTAAGCACGTTCAGTTAAAAAAATAGCGAATTGACAACAAAAAGTGTCATTATCGCTAAAAACATTGGTCTTTGCTCTTTAGTCTTTTCTGTCTTTAGTCTCTTTAGTTTTTATACTTTTAGAACAAAACGATATCTATAACAGATTTTACAGAACCGGCTTCAACCTACCGGCTTTATAAATACATTTTTTGTGCAAAACTTTTGTACAGAAAGAAATCGGTTTTTAATTTGATGATCTTAAAACGTTCCGATGCATTCCTATTTGATTACATCGTGGAATAAACTGTCCAGTAATTTTTAAATATATTTTGCCGTAATACTTATGTTGCTTGGAAAAACTTTGTATTTCTGCTGTTATATGTAAACTTGTTATCTGTACTTCTTTATTTACCTTAGAATCAAAGTATTACTATCAGTACGACGATTTATGTCCATATCTATTTTTATAGATATACCAGATATCCGATCATTCCGTGCTACACAATTTTATTAATTCGGACAGTTCGGGAAATTAAGAAATATGCTACATCATTTTATTAATTTGGAACAATTGTTACAGAAATCGACGAATTTCCAAAACAATAATCCCCAAATAATCAATAAATTCGATCACTCTCCTGCTACACAATTTTATTAATTCGGACAGTTCGGGAAATTAAGAAATATGCTACATCATTTTATTAATTTGGAACAATTGTTACAGAAATCCACGAATTTCCAAAACAATAATCCCCAAATAATCAATAAATTCGATCACTCTCCTGCTGCATAATTTTATTAATTCGGGACAATTGTTTAGGCCGGAGTGATCGGATATCTTGTTTGTGTATTTATCACGTACAGTCACAGTCCTGCGTATCTTTGAATCTCCGTACAATATGATTTTTCGAATAATGATAAAATTAAGGGGTATTTTCAAGTAGCATTATGTAACTAATAAATCTAAAAGTCAAGAAAAACTTAAATACTGATTTAATAAAATGCTTAATCACTCTTATTCATTATTAGATAAATTGGTTTTTAAGTATTGAACCCAATATGATTAATACAAAATACGGTCCTGTGTTTCGGGTGTCATTCATGCGTTTGCACACAGAAAAATGCGTTTTTAACAAATAAGTCTATTTTTAATTATGCTTATGTTACGAATACTAAAAATATATATTTGCTTTACACCATCAATAATGTGCACGAACAGTTTGAACATTTTTAACATGACGAGTTTGACTAACTCTGTCTTTGTTGTTTAAAGACAAATATGGCCGCCTATACTGTTGCGAACTGTTTATTAATTGTATTTGCAATTAACATATGCACATGTGAGTTTGTTATTATATTTTTTGCGATAAAAATGTATAAATATTAATGTCGCTCCGCCAAAAATATCGATTAAATTATTGGGGTAGGTGTAATCGCCAATGATTTCAGGTGACTATATTTACGCAAAACTCGGTGGAAATTTGGAGGAAAACGAATCTGTCGACGAACACGAACCAGGAGAACCGCCCCCCGATTATATGCAAAAACAATACGAAAATCAAAATAACGCGTCAGCACAGGGTTATGTGAAACAACCGAGGTACAAATGTTATTCGTGTGATCCACCACACTGCACCTATGAATCAATTTGTTATGATGCCATTCAGTGTTGGAAATCACGTGTTAGAGAGAGTTCTGGTGCGTATCTATCGTCTTTTTTGGGTATCCTCTTTTGTTATTAAAATATACAATTCTATATTTTAGGAGAGGAAAGTGTTACTAGAGGATGCACTACAAGTTACGACCAGCTACCTATGATATGTAGCACACCATATTTTATTGCACCGAACAAGAGACATGCTGCGGGACAATATCATGTCAAATGCTGTGAGGGTGATCTTTGTAACGATGGGATTTTTCCAGAAATACCTTCGTTTCCGGATGAAGTAAATGTATACTCGAAAACACTTTACTTGGCAAAACTGTTTGGGGCTGTATTAGGGCCAATATGTATAATAATTCTATTAGGAGTTGTCATTCTTACATTCAGGAAGATTCATAGACAGCGGATACGAAATCAAAGTAAATATGATATTGAATCTTATTATGCAAACGATGATTTACGTGCGACGGCTGCTGGGGATAGTACATTAAGAGAGTATCTGCAGCATTCTTTGACGTCTGGTAGTGGATCTGGTTTACCTCTGCTCATACAAAGGACGTTGGCAAAACAAATTTCATTAGTCGAATGTATCGGTAAAGGAAGATATGGGGAGGTGTGGAGAGGCATCTGGCACGGTGAAAGTGTTGCAGTAAAAATTTTCTTTTCAAGAGATGAAGCGAGTTGGTCGCGAGAAACTGAAATATACAGGTAAATATATCTATTTGTTATTATTACTGTGTAAACATTTACACCTATTTTTGACCTCTAGTATCAATGCATATAATGAGCAAAACATAACTGAACGCATTGATACCTTGTGGAAATAATTTCCTTTTAGACAATTATTCATTTGTTCAATTTAATCAATCAATAAATATTTCCAATGACCTTATGAAAGTATAAATATGCAAAAAAAAATTCAGGGACACTGAGTTAAAGATAAAAAGCAATATGATAAAGATATAAAAAGGGTGGTATATACAAAATACACAATTTCCCTGTTGGAAATAAAAAATTGCTTTACAGTTCGCGAGTATTTTTGCATGGAATAAAAATTGCACACAAAGAATAGAACATCTACTTTTATTGCATACAAGACCCAAGTTTTGCTTATTTCTTTAGTATCATTTTAAAATCTTTCCATATAATGTTTTTTGATTGATCTGAAACTAACAAAAACGCTATTTAAGTTCAAAATAAATTTGGCATTTTTCGAAATAACGGTAAATTTACATTTACTTATCTTATATTTGCAAAAAAGTCAACGTTCCAGAAATTTTGTTTTAACGGCTAAAATGATCATCAATCATAATGGATGAAATTATGACCTTTATTTGTTCTACATACAAACAATAAAATAAGAGTAATTAATAGGAATAAAAAGACATCTTAAAACACTAATAAATTATTCAACATATTGGCCTCCGTTTTCACACTTTTTTGCTTTATTACGAAATTCTTTGTAAACGTTACTTAACATATCATCATTCACTTCACGAACACCTTCCGGAAGTCGCTATTTTAATAATTGCAGATCATTTCGTATTAGTTCTTTATAAACTTTCTGTTTAAATAACCCCAAAGGAAAAATCCATTGGGGTCTATATCGCCCGATCCATCTATTTGGGAAATTTCTGTCTAGTAATCGCTGAACGTTCACAGTACTATTTGATGTGCATCCATCCTGCTGGAAATAAATTCTATTTATCTCATCTTCGCGCAATGATGGCTGCATGAAATTTTCTATCATTTCATAGTAGTTTAAATTTCCATCAAAGAAGCAAAGCATCCCACACCAAAAGTTTTTTTTTTTGTATCGCTGATTCCTAGTATTCCCTTTAAAATTTGGATTTCTTGATGCCCAAAATTAGTAATTTGAGAAGATACGATGCCGTTAGTACTGCATGTTGCTTCATCGCTGAACATTACATTTTGACAGAATAGCCGTTGGTTCATCACATTTTCATCTACACATAAACAAAAATCTAATCTAAATGCATGGTCTCAAATTGGGGTTTATATAGATAAATTTTGTTAGCCTTAAAGATTATTTGTGATAAAGTATGGCTATAATTTATTTCAGCACCAACGCAATCACTTTTGGGTCTTCTCGGACAGTTATCATCTCCATATTAGTTGTAACTTTTCCGTATGTAACCTTTTCTTGTCAGTAACGCATCCTGTAGATCCTGTATCATCAAACTTCTATATTAATTTTTTCAAAGCCGGTCTTGATAAGGATATTTTTCATTAAATACATAAATTAATTGTATGATTAAATGAAACATTTCCTAGGCCATAGCATTTAATTAGATAAATCCTTTGATTGAATATTAGCATAAATATTAGCATTTTTTCATTGGTATGTTCACTATGATAGAATGAGTTTTATGACATCTGTCAGACAAGTCATGGCTACTAACCCTTCTCTATGGTCATGGCTACGCTATAAGATTGAAAATTTCTGGAATTGTTTTTCCAAAAAAAAAATGTAAATATTATCGTTATTTCGAAAAATGGCGAATTTATTTTGAACGTAAGCAGCGTTTTTGTTAGTTTTAGATCAAACAAAAAACATTATGCAGAATGACTTGTTTTCCTAAAATTGATATTAAATTTCATATAAATTTGCCTGACAAAACCCAGTCTCTCGAGGGTCTTTTATTAATTTTCCTATTCTATTTGCTTAATTTTAACGAGATTTGTTTTATTTTGTTCAGCATAGTTTATTAGTATGTTCCTACACAAGCGCCGAACTACAGTTCGGAAGAATATCGATTTTTAAAATTCTTTAACGTTTCTGTTCCTTGTTAGTTTCGAGTGTAATCGATTGAATAAAGGATTTTTTTTAGCAACTTAAAAAAGGAAATTGTAAAGTTTTCACACATACATATTTATCCGCTGTAGAATTAGTTTTTTTTTTTATCCTCTATTCAAATCACGCAGTATAAAACGATCTTTAATTAAAAACAAAAGTGATCGCGTTATTTCGATTCGTTGCAGAGAAAACTACATTTACTACAAGTCAAGAAAAGGTGCTTTTCAGGAGACGCGATATTTTGAGAGAATTCTCTTTGGCTGTTATTTCTTAGTTTTTCTTTTCGATTGAAGCAGAACTGGTATCAACTATTAATTATACATATACTTATTTTAACTGTGAGTAACGACGCCATCATCCGCATTTTTATGGGCACCTCGATATCGCTCGGTCAACTTGCGCTTCTACTTGAAATCGAACAACTTGCGCTTTGGTCCGTATTACGTACCGCGACTATCGGTTAACCTCGATTTGTGCATTATTATAAAAAATATTTGCGGTACAATAATTCTTATTATTTTTAATATTTTTATTCATTAATACGGCTTGTGCTGGTCAGGTAACAGGGCAAGTTAGGCGAGCGCAAATTGATCGTAAAAAAGCGGATTACACCTTTTCTAGTTTTTTTTCTTTTATTTTTTATTCGGAAAAATAAAATTTAATTTGAAAGGGCCATAAAGAAGACCCACCACCCTTGCACATTGTTGTGGAAAGAGAGGCCAGATTAACTACATTCTGCAGTACAGTTGAGCATATCTTCTGTTCTGTTTCAAAATTCAGTTTCTTTCATTAATGATATTAATTTTCAGATGTAATTATTGTTAACACGTTAGCACTATTTACTCATGTTTTACTAATATTTATGTTGATTGTTTTCTTAATAATTATCCCTGTGGACAACATTATCAAATTCAAATTATTATTTGGCTTTCAATACTAGATTGGTAGAAGTTACAGAAGCGAGTAGTAGTATCTTTTCATGTAATTTTAAGGAATACGAAAATCCATGGGCATCGGTTAGTATGTCAATAAACTTCAACAATTCATCCACTAACGTGTCACCGTCTAAGGTAGATAGACCACAATAGACAGAACAAAGAAGACATACTTTTCAAACAATTTTGGTTATGATAAGATATTGATGCGTTGCGTTATATTTTGCTTAGTCAACATATCTTTGTCTTAATAAAACATTTTGCGTGATGAAATTTCAGTACAATTCTTCTAAGGCACGAGAATATATTGGGATACATAGGATCAGATATGACATCTAGAAATTCTTGCACACAATTGTGGTTAGTGACGCATTATCATTCCTTAGGTAGCTTGTACGATTACTTAAATCACACCAGTTTGACACATCAACAGTTACTTAGGATTTGTATATCAATAGCTAGTGGTCTGGTTCACTTGCACTCGGAAATTTTCGGAAGAGAGGTAGTTAAAATGCGAAAGTGTTCCTGCTTTTGTATATAAAAATTCAATTTACTTCAGGCAAAGCCGGCTATAGCTCACAGAGACATAAAAAGTAAAAATATCTTGGTTAAAAGCAATGGTGTTTGTGTGATAGCAGATTTTGGTTTAGCTGTTACACATTCGCAAGTATCTGACGAGTTAAACATCGGCTCCAATCCACGGGTTGGCACCAAGAGATATATGAGTCCAGAGGTATTGGATGAAACGTAAGTTTTAAGTAATATAGTTTTAAAACTATGCTTTTATTTTATTTGCTAATTCTGTTTAGCATACGAATGGACCACTTTGACTCCTTCAGACGCGTCGATATATACGCATTAGGCTTAGTGTTCTGGGAAATTAGCCGTTGCACAATAAGCAATGGCATTGCCGAAGATTACAAGCCACCGTTTTATGACGTGGTTCCCAGTGATCCCAGTTTCGAAGATATGAGAAAAGTAGTCTGCATCGACCAACAGAGACCCAATATACCAAACCGTTGGGCGAGTGATACCGTAAGTATCATTAAAATCCACATTTTATAAATTAGAATATTTTTTTCTATGTACAGATTTTAAGCGGTTTGGGTAAATTAATGCGTGAATGTTGGCATCATAATCCAAATGTCCGACTGCCAGCCCTTAGGATAAAGAAGACTTTAATAAAATTAGCTAGTGGTGACTGTATGATAAATATGGAAGATATGGAAGTGTGCGTTTGAGTGTTCTTTAATATTTGAAAGATTTTACGAAAGTATGATAAATGTTTACCTGAAAAAGACTTAACTACGAAACATTTTATATTTATATGATACTAAAGAAAAGAATGTTATGAATGAGAAACATTGTTATATCGAAAGTTTCACAATGAAATTGGAACCTGTTAATACATGTCATTAGTTGTAAAGTGATTAATTCATGATTTTATATATGTTTTTTATATTTCGAATGTGCCAAATTTTTTGACTTCGCAAATAATATGTATAATGTTTACGAAACAGTAACACGTTAGGTTCTCACTCTATTATACTTTATTATTGTTTTTATTCTCATATTTATTATGTATTGTGCAAATCAAAATATTCATATAAAACACTTATTGTATGTTGTCAATGACTATATTTTAGTTATTCGTTATTGTTTTGTTAACATTATTAGTATCACAGTATTAATTCATTAACTCTTTTTATTTACTGCAGTACAATATTCATCTAGTGCCATTAATGATGTTGATTTTTTATATTTTTTAGGACGCTGTTCTCTATTTATTACCAATTACGTTTTGGTATCTTTGTTTATGTTTATAGCTTAAAAATATGAAAGAATTTATGGTGTCTAAAGTAACTTTGCAGTCTGATCCAGCAGCTTCCAAATACTCACATCACTTATGATACAGCTTTATTTGAAAGCTATCAAACTTCATAAATTACCTCATGTCTAGCAATATTAATACTCAGATCTTTTGTAATTTGAACTGATATTGCATTCACATTATGTATAAGATGCATAAAGATAGCAATTCGTGTTTCTAAGCTATAAATATATTTCCTAATATCTTTGGAATCATATCTGTTAAAAGAAAAAACTGCTAGACTTTGTTGTATGTAATATAGATATTTTTGCTATAATTTGAATATCATTAACTAGCAGTTTTGATGTTGAGTTAATAAATTCATGTAACTGATTCATATCAATTTGTTTATCAAATAAAAGAAATATCTGAGGCTCGCTCATTGATGTAATTATTAGTAATCGTATTTCTATTTCTTCCCTCTTCTAGTTTTTTTGTTTTTCATCTCACTTGTATATATATGCGTCTCATGTCATCTGTTCGTTGTATATGAACAAATAAGCAATAACTATTTAGTTTTACATGTATATTCTCTTTATTTTTTAATTAAAATATTTGAAAAAAAAACCGTTTTGTGTTTTATTGCCGTTCCAATTTTTTCGACTACCACATCCGAAAGTACAACCCTGTTACATGCATTCAAGAATAAAAAGCGCCACTTTACCGAATTTAACTGTCAACGGGTCACTTTCATATTACTTTACCATACTCTTCTGTGAAGATCTACAGTGGGACTCTATGCACTCTCGCCTTATGTGGATGCGACCTTAATCGGTACTCTGTGATGATATTTACTATCGTCTTCTCGCACCTCGGTGAGTAGTGATGTGTGATGTGATAACATAAACATAACCGTGACATAACAACAGTATACGTAACCATAGATACATAGAATAAGTACAGACGTTACTTATAGTGACATCTAGTATCAGTCCTATGAACAATTCTAGTCGCCCTATCTAGCTGATGGCCTGTTATGTTCTCTTGTCTGTGGTTCAATGAAATACAGATTAGCAGAAAAAGACGGCTGGTAATTAGTTGACTCAATTTTCTATAGATGACGCTAATGTTTTATAAGCTGGCTAGTTGAGGCATGGAGGTCGAATTGGTTCGATTATTGCTTACAATATCATCTGATTTCTTAATTTAATTTTTAAGTCCATCACGCTTCGTTGGTACTGTTTTGTACTGTTTCAGACTTACCTGTTTTCAACTGTCAACAATCATATAAACTTTTTTAAAGCTACAGTTATTGATATACTTCCTCGTTTTGCAATAGATAAAATATAAATATAGGTATAGGTACACTGGTGGTATTCAATCTTAGGATACGCATCGAGGCAAACCCTTCCGTAGTTATTGCCATCTCTTGCTCCCGTCTCGCTTAGGCGAGGGGGAATGAGAGAGACAACTATAGCTACGAAAAGATTCGGGACTCGATGCGTGTCCTGAGATTAGATACCACCAGTGTACATATATATACAGTGACCGGCATAAATGTTGCAACATATGGGAATTTTTTTATTTTTAAAATATAGTAAAATTTTTTTGGGGGATAGGTTCAGCATGTCTAAGAACGCGGACATTTATTTTGATACCCGTTACGTGCCAATAATATGTCGGGAAATTAAAAAAATGTGCGATGAATCGGTAAAAAATGAGGTTAGATGACATGGAAAAAAAGGTCACCTGAAAAAGTTAAAAAAGTTTAAAATATAATTCTGAGGCCGTATGCAAATTTTTGTAAACATATTTAAAAAAAAATCACATTTTTTCCAAATATTGTTTAAATGAATTACATATTTCAATTTTTTTTGGTTTTAGTAGCTCAACTGAAGTAAAATCTCTAAAGAATTTTGTTGATTCTTGCAAAATTAACATAGCTAAAACTAAAAAGTAGGTTTCCAATATGACAATTGCTGTTGCAATGAACTGTATGCAAAAGGAATAAATAAATTTTACAGATATTTTTAATCTAGACTGCCTAGTAAACATTACTTTTATAGAAAACTATGTTTTTTTTTTATTTTTTCATTCAAGTGGTCACACTTAGTCCAAAACTTATAACATAGGGTATCTCAACCCTCACAATGTTAATGCACGCAGTGAAGGTATTCAAGTAGGTTTTAAAAACAAAAAACCACAAATATATAATAGTAAACAACACAAACAGAATTAATCATTAATAAATAATCAATATTTATTTTTGGTTAAACATTTTTTATTTTAAACTATTCAGTAAATATCATTTTTACTTTAAAATTACAATATTTTTGTTTTGTTTTCTGCTTTGAAGTGGAAACCGTTAGTCCAATACTTATAATACTTTATAGCATGCATCGAAGGCTTTTAAGTAGGTTTTGAAATCAGGAGTATTCTCATAGTTAACTAAAATTAAATATTGACTATTTATTTATTATTAATTATTTTTGTGTTGTTTATTATTATTCGTTGCTTTCTGATTTCAAAACCTACCTAAATACCTTCGATGGGTGCATGAGCATTGTGACGGATGAGATACCCAATGTTATAAGTTTTGGACTGACTGTTACCACTTGAATGGAGAAAACAAAAAAAAAATTGTTTCAATAAAAGTAATATTCACTAGGAAGTCTAGATTAAAAATTTTCTGTAAAATTTATTTATTCTTTTTGCATACAGCAACTGTCATACTGGAAACTTACTTTCTAGTTTTAGCTATGTATATTAATTTTACAAGAATTAATAAAATTTCATGAGTATCACCATGCTAGAGATTTTACTTCAATTGAGCTTCTAAAAACGAAAAAAATTTAAATATGTAATTTATTTAAAAAATATTTGGAAAAATTGTGATTTTTAATGTTTTTTAAATATGTTTACAAAAATGTGCATACGGCCTCAGAATTGAAATCTAAGCAACTTTTTGAAATAACCTTTTTCGATATCACACCATCTAACCTCACTTTTTGCTGATTTATCGCACATTTTTTGAATATCCCGCCATGCTAGTGGTCACGCGACGGGTGTTAAAATAAATTTCAAAGTTATTAGACATGCTGAACCTAACCCCCAAAAAGGATTTTACCATATTTTAATAATAAAAGAAATTCCCATATCTTGCAACATTTAACCCGGTCACTGTATATAGGTATATACATATATATACCTACTTACGGAAAAATTTTGTCGACGACAAAATTTTTCCGTAAGAAGAATACTTCAGGATACGACAACACTTAAGTACTGCAGTCGCCACGAGTGATGGCGAGGAGTAGGGATGCGCTGTAGACGCTTTTAAAAGCGTGCACGCCCACTTAGCTGCAATAATACGTTCTGAGTATTTGTCAGTGGCGGCTTAAAATGTCTCTGTTATTAGTTCATTAAGATTATATTAACATAATATTTTTGTTTTTTGTTGTGAATATACATATGTTCATATATTCCAGGAATAAATTAGTAGGTAGGCACTTGTAAATAATAGTAATTACTAAACAAACTACTTATATTGTCCGGAGATATCCCATACTAATAAAACCATTTTACTAAATATTTAATTACATTAACGTTGCATTATTCAATATTAACCTGCACGCCAATGGTATAGAGAAATTATATGCAGAGGCGATGGTAAATCCGTTGTGCCCGTCTACTGCTGCGCGAACCTACTCCCACCGCTCGCCATCACTTGTGGCGACTGCTATACATATATATTGTACCATTGTAACGTGTCTTGGGCGTTAAATGTAATCCACTCTGAGTGTAAGTTGTTGATAATGTCGGTGAGCAATGAGATGGGTCGATTTCTGGATTCGGGGCCCTTTTGGTTAGATTGGATCTTGTTTTCTTTAGCGCAGTAATAAAACAAATGTTTAATACGATGTATAAAATTTTTATTTAATAAACCTTTGAAATTGTAAACGATTTGTAAATTTGATGGTTAATTAATTTTAAATTATTTAAGGAATGTTCTCTAACTAAATATGTTAACAATCATACGTGAATTATCTGTGATTCTACCCTTAAGGTATTTAAAGCGAGTTTCGTTTTTTTTTTATGGCACACGAATTCTGTAATTTGTACTTTTACTTTTATACACTAGATGGCACTCTAATCGCTCAGCAATCTAATTTCTTATTTTACCGTTAAATATTATTTTAGTACTCAAATTGATATTACTAAAATAGGTTTACCAACGAACTTTTTATTAAATGAGGTGGAGAGAATTAATTTTTGAATATTCCACCTGGTTTTACAATTAAATTAACTTAAATTTGAATTATTTATTGGTTCTTCGATCTGCTAATCGCTCGGATTGACCGTGAAATCATAGATCGGTAGTTGGGTAAAGTTCACTGACCTTTGTGGCTTCCCTTCTCAAACCGGTTTCTGGAGATTGGTATTTCGGCTGGTGAGAATTCTCAGGACTGGATTTCAGGTGGTAGGGTTAATCTTGACTTTTGATATATTAATTCACTTTTAGTTCGTGGTCTTTTAAAATTTTAGGTTTGGATAATTTGGAACTTAGTATTCGGAATGAGGTTATGTTATCTTAGGAGCGATACGAGATACGTGTTTACTAGACAGCGTCTCAAAAGCCTCTCTTTCAATTTTTTTCCTTGCCTCGCTATGGTGATACGAGTTTGGAACGTGCTTATCTCGTTTTTAATTGGTGGAAAAGCTAGTACAATTTGGAAACAAAAACGCATCGGAATTATTTATAAATATTGGAAAATTATTTCCTAAATTCATTTTTAAATAAGGGTTTCCTTATGATATTCGTTTTCTACAGGTAAAAATAGGTCTAGAGATCGAATTTTGTAAATTAAATCCTTGTTTTTCAGAACTGTCAAATGTGTTTTTAAATTTATGAATTCTCTTTTCTAATGAATTTAAACGAAATAAACTTATCTGATTCTTAGTGTGTAATTCCTGAAGCATATTTTAATATAAATGAATCTACCTGAAAATTGTTTTTCTTGAAATTACATGTAAATACAATTGCCGGAAGGGCTTCCCGTAAAATACGAATCTCGCTTTTTACAGAGTTTGGACATGGACTGGAACTATTAAATTATTACACTTAATACAACGTCTATTCTTAACCAGGGTCGAAAATTCAATATTCTTTCTCTGGACAAAAACTCTTTCTCAGAATTATCAGATCGGTCTGACATACAAATACAAAATTCTGTTCGTTGGGATGAAATTAAAAGGAAATTCTCAAGTGAGTACTTGTTTTTAAGTAGATATTTGCTTTTTAAAACTAAATTGTTGGGTGAATGTTGTTATTTAAATTTATTGTGAAGTGACATTTCGAGTTTTGGTCGATGTGTGCGTGAGGTTCACGAATGTTAACTTCCTCTAAGGCGTCCGTACGTTCTGTGGCTGGGCTATTTCAACCATCCTTGATCGCATAGCAAGAATCGTAAAGCTGGCCGTCGAAGTTGCTTTGATTCGCTTGTGTGTGTGTTAATGATGAACGATTTGATTCGTTGCATTTCCCCCTTGGTCGATTTAAAAAAATGTGAAAGAAGTATGATTGAATATTTTTTTTTTTTTAATAGATGTAGGACTTAATTCTTGAAGTCATGTAGAGCGTTTACATGGTATCTTCCTCTTACTCTTCCGGTGTCGGGTTCACTTAATTCATAGCTGTTTTCATTTAATACTCTGTTAATTACGAATGGTCCGATGTAAGGCTTGACAAGTTTGGCAGCTTGGTGCTTCGATGTGTCTGTCGTTCGAAGATTTTTGACCCATACAAGATCATTTTCTTTGTACGTCTTCCTTCTCTTTTGCTGCTTCGATTGTTTCATTTCCCATTTCTTAGCCTTGTTTTCCAGTTCTCTTCTGACCTTTTCATACTCTTCTGCGTATTTAACTTCCATATCCGTTTTCCATGGTCGTTCTGGTATTTCTCCAGTCATTATCGTGTATGGAATACTTTTCAGCTCGATGTTCGGTGTGTGGTTTATAGTCCTTTCAATAATCTTGATGTTTTTAACCCATTTTCGATGATCGTCTTCCAGAATGATTCTCAGATATTTTAACACTTCTTGTATCATCCGTTCGCTTGGGTTAGCTCTTGGATTCCTGATGGTTGTATAGATGCGCTGAATGTTTCGTTCTTGAAGATGTTGTTTGTACCTGTCGTTATTGAAGTAGGTGGCATTATCGGATAAAATTTTCTGCGGATAACCGAATTCTGTGAAGAATTGTTCGAGTCCTTCAAGTGTTGTCTCGGTGTCGCATCGTGCAGTGGGAATTAATTTGATAAATTTGGAAAATAGCTCATAAATTACTAGAATGTGGCGATACCCTTTCGAACTTCTAGGTAGCTGTGAAAGATAATCGATGGCTATTAATTCCATGCGATCGTTTACTCTGATGCTGCGATCAACGTTGTAGTTTGTGAAATTTCTGTGCTTCGCTTGTTGGCACTTGATACACTTTTCGATGGTTCTTTTGCAGATTCTTCCGTCGTTTGTACAGAAAAATTCTTCGCGGAAAATTAACCAACATTTTCGAGATCCTATGTGGTTAAAGTGTTGATGTATGGTGTGAATGATTTCCTGGCAATATTCGGGATCAACAACGAATACTGACCTATCTTCAATGTTTTTCTTGATGAAATTTCGTTCTAGGTACATGCCTTTATATGGTTCTTCAGCAATTCGGATTTTTAATGAGCACAATCCGGGTGAATTTTGTGATTCGAGTAGACGCTTCTCGGAGAACAAGCCTCTTCTCTGGAGTTCTATCGGTGCTATGAGAATATTTGTGCTTTTTCTGACCTCGTTCTTCCGGCTTATGACATCTGCTGCTATCATCTGCTTTCCGGGTTTATATCTGATCTCGAAGTCGTATTCTGTTAATAACAAGCTCCATCGGTAGAGTCTTCCATTATTGAATTTGTGATCCATCATTGTTGTTAAGGCAATGTGGTCTGTTTCGATTAAAAATTTCTTACCTAAGAGAAAGTATCTTAGTTTGGTGACGCTATATACCACTGATAATAATTCTCTTTCAGATATTGTATACCGAATTTCACATGGCTTTAAAGTTCGCGATATGAAACGAATTGGGACTTCCATTCCATCCTGATATTGGACTAGTTCGGCAGCGACGACTGTGTGTGATGCGTCACATCGTAGGATGAATTCCTTGTCGAACTGCGGATAATAAAGAAGTAATGTGTCGGCGAATATTGTCTTCAGTCCTTGGAATGCTTCTTCTTGGAGTTTGGTCCAATTCCATCGTACATCTTTTCGGAGTAATTGAATTAAGGGTAGGGTTCTTGACGAGTATTGTGGAATAAACTTTTTATAATAATTTAGGAGTCCTAAGAATGATCTGAGAGCTTTTAGTCGATTCGGCTTTGGAAAATCGCGGATTTCTTGTACTCGCGTCTGATCAAGTGTAATACCTGTATTATTCAAAATGTGGCCTAAATATTCAACTTCATTTTTAAAAAATAGGCATTTGTCAAAATTAACTTTCATTCCTGCTTCTTGTAATGTTGTTAAGATAATATTTAAGTGTTCTACATGCTCGTGAATTGATTCAGAAAAAATTAGAATGTCATCGAAATAATGTATACAAAACTTTTCATATTTGTTTAAAATTCTATGTAGAAATCGTATTAATGCGGACGGTGATGATTTTATTCCAAACGGAGCGACTTTAAATTGATAAATGTTTCCGTCTATGTTGAAGGCACAATATTGTCTAGATTTTTCCGATAATCGAATTAGCCAGAAAGCTGATTTTAAATCTAACTTAGAAAAGATTTTTCCTCCGGTGCATTTCGTTAGTAAAACGTCAATGTTTAAAGGTGCTTCAAAACCGGGTTTTATCCGTTTATTTATTTCGCGCGCGTCTAAACATAACCTAAGACTGTTGTTGGATTTCTGTACAATTAGGTACTATGGGACTTATAAAATACGAATCGGATCTTTCAATGATACCTTGGTGTAAGAGTTGTTGGATTTCCTTTTCAACGGCTGCTTGATAATGATGTGGAATCGGGTAGTTTCGACATTTCAATGGAGAGTGATCTGTTACTTCTATAATGTGTTCGTAGTCTTTGGCAAACGTAACTTCGGAATTAAATAATCTTCTGTTAAACCATAAGTTTTCCTTAAATCTTTCTCTTAATTCTTCTTTCGGAAAATCAATCTGCTTTACTTCTTCTTCTATCATTCCTTGTTCGAATAAGCTATTACTCAGCTTTAATTCATTTAAATCTTTAATAATAAATTCTTCATTATATTCCTTCTCTTCTTGATCCATTTCTGCGGCTTCTGAAATATCATAGCCTGGATTCTTGTTCCTTCCTCTTTCTTCAAAGTTTCTTTCTCTTTCCACCACTCTGAATTGGTGTATGCCTTCCTGCGATATGCCTTTCATTTTTACTACGTTGTCCTTGATGTAGATTTTCTCCTTTTCAAAATCCAGATTTAAATTTAATCTTCTGATGTTGTCGATTCCCAAAATACAGTCGAACTTCATATTCTCGAATAAATAGAATGTTAAATTATAACTTTCCTCGCCTATCTTCGTTTCGATGTCAACTCTTTGTTGGATTGATCCCATTTTCTTCTGACTCGTCGATATTAAATCCAATTTGTTGATCTTTATGCTTTTTCTTAATATGATGTCTTCGCTTAGGCTACTGTTTCGCATTAACGATATTTCAGCGGCTGTATCTAATAGACAATTTAATTTTAAGTTTTCGATTTCTATTGTGATGTAAGGAAAATTCGCGATTTCTGTCTCATCTTCACCTTCGCCTTCTATCTCTATGAATTCGGATGGATGTTGGTAAAATGTGCCAATTATTTTAACTAAATTCTTATAACTAGGTAACGCATTAAAATTATGAACATTCTTAAAACTAGATAACGTGGTTGAATAAACGTCTGGTTTTATTGTGAGGATGTTCCTGGTCTGCTCAGGTCTGAGGTAGACGTTTTTTTTTTCTCTTGGTCATCTGGACTAGGAGTTCTGGAGTTTCTGGTTTGGCTGCCGTCTCTGCGTTGAGGACTTCTTCCAGATTGTCGGCGGTAGTGGTTGACTCCTCTTCCTCTTCCTCTTGGATGGAAGTTGTTTCTGTTTGAGCGGTAATTACTTTCTTGTGAACTGTTTGATTGTTCTCGATTGTTTGAATTGGATGATTGGTTGTTTGTGTCGCGTGTGTGATTGTTCGCTTGATTTGAGATCTGACTGTTGCGTGTGTCACTGTTGTTATTATTGTAGCGTGGATTGTAGTTGTTTCTGTAGTAATTGTTGTTGTAGTTGTTGTTTTGAGGGTTCTGTCGTGACGGTGAACTTCTGCGATTCTGGTTATTGTAGTTGTTTTGGTTCTGAATCCTCTGAGTTCTCTGTAGATCGGTGAGATCATCTAGACGTCTTAGAATTTCCATTAAATCTTCTAGATTTTGTACATCTCGACAGATTACAGCGTGTGAGTCGGAGAGTATAAAGTGTGTGAGGATATGCTGTACAATTTCCTTGTCTGTTAATCCTTCTATGTGTTTACTCTTGTTGTAGAGATCGCACGCGTATACTTCTCTCTTAAGTGGTCCCTCTCGATATTTTCCGGTTAATAACTGTACCTTGGCTCGGTTCTGTTGGTTCTGATCCCAGTATTGGCGTTTAAAAGCTTCGCAAAAATCTCTTACTGTGTGGACTTGTTCGCTTATGGATTCAAACCATTCTAGAGCTCGTTCTTGAAGTGATATACGGATGAGGTTTAGTATTTCCGTTTGATCTTTTATTCCAGCTGTAAGTCTTGTGACATTTTTAAGGTAAGTCATCGGGTGTAATCGATCTTGGTGTCCTTTAAATTTCGGCCATAGTTCGGGTTTTGTGAAGACTGCAGTGTTGTGACATCCTTGAGAATGAATGACAGTCGGTCCTTGAGTTGCTACTTTCTCCAGTTCTTCTTTAAATTCCTCTCGAACTTCATCATACTTTTTCTTCAGATATTCCGTTTCTAGGTGTATCTTCGCTTGTTGTTCCAAGGTTACATGTTCTACTTCGCCTAGTCTTTCTTCTGTTTTGAAGATTTGGGTTTGTGTTTGTTGAATTTGCGATTGTGTTTGTGTGTGATTGTTGATCATGTTTGTTTCCAATCTTTCTATGTTTGTGTGTATAGTTGTTTCTAGATTTTGTGTTTCTTGTGTGAGATCCTTTTGTTTTTGTTGTATTTCCAGAATCTGTGTTTGTGTGTGTTCTTGAACGTTGTGTATCTGGTCTATCTTTTCGTTTATATTTACCTGATATTGCGTTAGCCTATCGTTTATGCTTTGTAAATTCGCTTTTATACCCGCTTGTTCTGTAGTTAGTTTTAATTCAAGTGCTTGTTGATTAGTGATTAATTCTGCTTGATTAGTGTTTAATTTGCTTTCAATAGTTTCTTGATTTGTAGTGAGCTTAGCTTCTAATTTGTTTAATACGCTAAGTAGTCTAGCCATTTCAGTTGATTGTAATGAGCTAGAATCACCTGCAGAACTGCTGCGTGTTCTATGTGACATTTTTGAAGAGTTTTATTTATTTAATTATACTGTAAATCGTTTTGAACTCTACTGAATTTTTATTCAGTGTCTATTTTTGTTTTAGATTGAATTTTATGATATGGACAACAATAAACAAGTTAATGTTTTATACTCTACTGAATTAACAAGATTTTTCAAGCGGACCCACGTTGTTGGTGCCAAAATGTACCATTGTAACGTGTCTTGGGCGTTAAATGTAATCCACTCTGAGTGTAAGTTGTTGATAATGTCGGTGAGCAATGAGATGGGTCGATTTCTGGATTCGGGGCCCTTTTGGTTAGATTGGATCTTGTTTTCTTTAGCGCAGTAATAAAACAAATGTTTAATACGATGTATAAAATTTTTATTTAATAAACCTTTGAAATTGTAAACGATTTGTAAATTTGATGGTTAATTAATTTTAAATTATTTAAGGAATGTTCTCTAACTAAATATGTTAACAATCATACGTGAATTATCTGTGATTCTACCCTTAAGGTATTTAAAGCGAGTTTCGTTTTTTTTTTATGGCACACGAATTCTGTAATTTGTACTTTTACTTTTATACACTAGATGGCACTCTAATCGCTCAGCAATCTAATTTCTTATTTTACCGTTAAATATTACACAGGGGAACAAAAAAAAAATTTTTTTTTGGTGCCTAAGATTTTAGACTTGATTTTAACTATATTTGGGAAGCTAAATCTATAGGTGCAATCCGTTTTTCTCTATCAGCTCTACTTTTTTAGATACATAAATTTATCTACACATCTGGTTTCTATGCAGTTTATTGGTTTCTGACAGTTCTAAAATTATTTTATAATCATTAATGTAGGTGCAATTGTGTTATTGTCAGTCTGTAAATGAGTAAATTCCAGGTAAATCTATAAATAGTGGAACCATTGCCGCCCAGGTACCTGAGCTGACCCTTTTATACCCCTAACTCAGGTAAGTCTCGTCAGTTTGTGCCGTCTTGCTAAAGAGAGTAGATCGAATTCGGCGTGTTATTTTCTGTTAAGAAAATAGTGTTGAACAGAATTAAAATGAGTTCAGCGTCCAGTTCAAGAAGAAGTTGTGTCAATCAACCTGATGTGTTTTGTTATATATGCGGAGAATACATGTTCCAACAAAACAGACAAGCTATTACTGAGTTTGTGAAGCAAGCATATTTGGCATACTTTGGAGTTAAGGTTGGTGATCAGGACAAAACGTGGGCCCCGCATCTCGTATGTAAAACTTGCACAGAGCAATTACGGCAGTGGACTACCGGCAAAAGAAAATGTTTGAAATTCGGCGTAGCAATGGTGTGGAGAGAACCAAAAAACCACTTCGATGATTGCTATTTCTGTTTAGCAAATATTAATGGAATCAATCGAAATAACCGCCATAAATGGACCTATCCCAATTTAGACTCGGCAATACGCCCTATCCCGCACTCAGATGAAATACCGATTCCAACATTTCATGAGCTACCAGATATCTCTGATAACGAACATTGTCCCTCTGATCGCTCTTCCGATGCTAATGAAAGTAACAGTGACGATGAGTGGACGTCTTCAGTTCCTCAACGCTTCAAACAAAACGAATTAAATGATCTCACCAGGGATCTCTATTTATCGAAAAAAGCTGCTGAAGTACTGGCTTCTAGGTTAAACGACAAACATTTACTGGAACAAGGAACCAAAATTACCTTTTACCGTACAAGAGAAAAAGATCTGCTACCATTCTTTTCTCAAGAAGACAATCTTGTATTTTGTCACGAAATTAGGGGACTCATGAAAGAAATGGGACTTTCTGAGTATATTGAAGATGATTGGCGCCTATTTATTGACAGTTCAAAGCGAAGTTTAAAATGTGTCCTTCTACATAATGGGAATAAATATGGTTCAATACCGATAGCTCACTCAACGAAACTGAAAGAAGAATATAACACAATAGCTTTAGTCTTGCAGAAGATAAAGTATCACGAACATCAATGGTTGATATGTGTAGACTTAAAAATGGTGAACTTTCTTCTCGGGCAGCAAAGTGGTTACACAAAATATCCGTGTTTCTTGTGCCTTTGGGACAGTAGGGACAAAACACACCACTGGGTTACAAAAGATTGGCCTCTGAGAGAAAACATGAACGTTGGGGAAAAGAATGTCATTAACGACGCTTTGGTTGAAATAGAAAAAATCATTCTTCCTCCGTTACACATAAAGTTGGGCTTAATGAAGCAATTTGTAAAAGCTCTTGATAAGGATGGGCCTTGTTTTAAATATATAGGGGTAAAAATGCCTCAGTTGAGCAAAGAAAAACTCAAAGCAGGGATATTTGATGGCCCACAAATAAGACAATTAATTAAAGATCCTGCCTTCATAAATTCAATGAATGAAGTTGAACGAGAAGCTTGGACATCATTTGTTGCAGTTGTAGAAAAGTTTCTAGGCAAACATAAAGCTGAAAACTATGTTGAAATTGTTAATAAGATGCTGAACAGCTTTAAATCATTAGGGTGCAATATGAGTATAAAAGTACACTATTTAGACAGCCACTTGGACCGGTTTCCAGAAAATTTAGGAAACATGAGTGAGGAACAAGGTGAAAGATTTCACCAAGATATAAAAATTATGGAGGACCGCTACCAAGGAAGATGGGACATCCACATGATGGCAGATTACTGCTGGAGTTTAAAGAGGGACTGTTTGAAAAAACATTCAAGAGTGTCGCGGAAAAGAAGTTTTAGAAGTGTCGAGTGACTATATTTGATTTCTTTAATGTTTTTTTTGTTTGTAAGTTTGACTTAAGATTGTATTTGGTATAAATAAAATAAAATATTCGAATCCACTTATGTTTATTACACTTGAGATTTAAGTTGAAATCATAGAACTCATATTTCTCTCAAATTGTATATCTTAAAAACTGGAGCTGATAGGGAAAAATTAATACGATATTTGAATTCAGGACATCAAACTGATATAGAATCAGTTCAAAAACCCTCGGCACCAAAACAGCTGTTCCCCAGTGTTATTTTAGTACTCAAATTGATATTACTAAAATAGGTTTACCAACGAACTTTTTATTAAATGAGGTGGAGAGAATTAATTTTTGAATATTCCACCTGGTTTTACAATTAAATTAACTTAAATTTGAATTATTTATTGGTTCTTCGATCTGCTAATCGCTCGGATTGACCGTGAAATCATAGATCGGTAGTTGGGTAAAGTTCACTGACCTTTGTGGCTTCCCTTCTCAAACCGGTTTCTGGAGATTGGTATTTCGGCTGGTGAGGATTCTCAGGACTGGATTTCAGGTGGTAGGGTTAATCTTGACTTTTGATATATTAATTCACTTTTAGTTCGTGGTCTTTTAAAATTTTAGGTTTGGATAATTTGGAACTTAGTATTCGGAATGAGGTTATGTTATCTTAGGAGCGATACGAGATACGTGTTTACTAGACAGCGTCTCAAAAGCCTCTCTTTCAATTTTTTTCCTTGCCTCGCTATGGTGATACGAGTTTGGAACGTGCTTATCTCGTTTTTAATTGGTGGAAAAGCTAGTACAATTTGGAAACAAAAACGCATCGGAATTATTTATAAATATTGGAAAATTATTTCCTAAATTCATTTTTAAATAAGGGTTTCCTTATGATATTCGTTTTCTACAGGTAAAAATAGGTCTAGAGATCGAATTTTGTAAATTAAATCCTTGTTTTTCAGAACTGTCAAATGTGTTTTTAAATTTATGAATTCTCTTTTCTAATGAATTTAAACGAAATAAACTTATCTGATTCTTAGTGTGTAATTCCTGAAGCATATTTTAATATAAATGAATCTACCTGAAAATTGTTTTTCTTGAAATTACATGTAAATACAATTGCCGGAAGGGCTTCCCGTAAAATACGAATCTCGCTTTTTACAGAGTTTGGACATGGACTGGAACTATTAAATTATTACACTTAATACAACGTCTATTCTTAACCAGGGTCGAAAATTCAATATTCTTTCTCTGGACAAAAACTCTTTCTCAGAATTATCAGATCGGTCTGACATACAAATACAAAATTCTGTTCGTTGGGATGAAATTAAAAGGAAATTCTCAAGTGAGTACTTGTTTTTAAGTAGATATTTGCTTTTTAAAACTAAATTGTTGGGTGAATGTTGTTATTTAAATTTATTGTGAAGTGACATTTCGAGTTTTGGTCGATGTGTGCGTGAGGTTCACGAATGTTAACTTCCTCTAAGGCGTCCGTACGTTCTGTGGCTGGGCTATTTCAACCATCCTTGATCGCATAGCAAGAATCGTAAAGCTGGCCGTCGAAGTTGCTTTGATTCGCTTGTGTGTGTGTTAATGATGAACGATTTGATTCGTTGCAATATACTTATATCTAATAGGTTTTTTTTGTGTAATCATTAATTTTTTTGTGACAGTCATTTTCTAAATTCTGCTAAATGATTATTAAAGCTTATGTAAAATAACTATTATTGTATTTGTTAGGCATCGATATTCTTGTTCCAAAATTAAAGTTATGTATAAAAAATTAATAAGTTTTCAATGAAAAATCTATAATGAATACTCTATATATTTTATTTGAACGTAAAATGGTTTTAAAATCGCAGTCACGGGCGCAGAAATTCATCATTCGTACTGCAAAAAATGCGATGGTAGAATCGCCAGATGTATGCAAAAACCTGGTTACTAATGGATACGATGTTCCATGTTATATACGTTCATAAGAACGTCCAATCACAATCGTGGATTTTTAACAAAGCAAGCGTGTCATTTTAAAACGGGTGGTGTCGGTTTTCGTTTTCCACACTTTTTGATTAGTTAAAAGTGAATTAATTAAACTATAAAGTCGCGGAATAGACTCAAACGCGTGGTATAGTAGTGTGCGGAGTTATATCGCGTTAGAAGTTGGTAAGCGAGGACCCTTTTGCTGGGAAACACATCAATTGCCGGTGAGTAAATTCTATTGTCTTTAATTCTGGTTTGCTATATTATTTTATGTATGATTAACGTGATTTATTAGTTCTACTTACGACAACAGCTTAATAAAAATAAGGTGGCCGATGTGGCGTGCTTCCATTGTATTAGCAAAGCAAGCGTCTTGTTTAATCTAATGGCGTCGATTTTCGCTCCACAAATTTTGAGTTTTTTGAGAAATTAATATTATCTAAGTAATCAAACAGTATCAAACGCGTATTATAGTGGGGCCCACAATTAATTTTCGTGAGGGTTTGATTGGGCCAACAAGCGGATAATTATTTAGACATTGGCATCATTAGTGTATTAGTAATTCCATAGTTAATTCAATGGTTAATCTACAATACGAAATTACTCTAAGGGACGGTATTTCTATCTCCTAATAAAGTTCCTAATAAGAGTTTTTAGCAGAATAACTGAAATATTTCCTATTTCCTATATATATTAGCTAAATTGTGATTAGATACGCTAATTGGGCTGATTGTATTTGTGTTTGGCATCGGTATTCTTGTCCCAAAGTTAAAATTCTGTATAAAAAATTAATAAGTTTTCAATGAAAAATCTATAATGAATACTGAATACTCTATATATTTTATTTGAACGTAAAATAGTTTTAAAGTGGTAGTCACGGACACAGGAATGCATTATTCGTATACTGCAAAAAATGCGAAGGTAGGATCGCCAGATGTATATGCAAAAACTTGGTTACCGTCTTTAGATGTTATATACGTTCATAAGAACGTCGAATCACCTCGAGGAAAAAGCGAACAAATATATCGGATATTATTTGACAAAAAACATTGATATGCGCGCGTTCATAGGTACGACTCACAATTGTGAATTTTTAACAAAGTAAGCGTGCATTTTTGAAACGAGTGGCATCGGTTTTCGTTCTCCACATTTTTCGATTAGTTAAAGGTGAATTAAATAAACTGTAAAGTCGCGAAATAGACTCAACCGGCGTGGTTAGTATTCGTGCAGTTAAATCGCGTTAGAAGTTTGTTAGCGAGGACCTTTTTCCTGACAATGCGTCAATTGCCGGTGAGTAAATTTTATTGTCTGTAACTCTGGTTTGCTTTATTATTTTATGTATGATTAACGAGATTTGTTAGTTCTACCTGCGGCAACAGCTTAACAAAAATAGGTGGCCGGTGTGGCGTGCTTTTTGAGACAATTACCGATTACCAATTACCGTTTTCCATTTTATTAGCAAAGCAAGCGTCGTCTTGTTTGATCTAATGGCGTCGGTTTGCGCTCCACAAATTTTGAGTTTTTTGAGAAATTAATATTATCTAAGTAATCAAACAGTATCAAACGTGTATTATAGGGGGTCCCACAATTAATTTTCGTGAGGGTTTGATTGGGCCCACAAGCGGATAATTATTTAGACATTGGCATCATTAGTGTATTAGTAATTCCATAGTTAATTCAATGGTTAATCTATAATACGAAATTACTCTAAGGGACGGTATTTCAATCTCCTAATAAAGTTCCTAATAATAGTTATTAGCAGAATAACTGAAATATTTCCTATATATATATATATTAGCTAAATTGTTATTAGATACACTTATTAGAAGATTGAAATACCGGCCCTAAACATAATTTACTTTCTAAAGCGTTTATTTATGTCTTCAATCTTAATTCATCGCACCTACAAAATGTAAAAGACTATTTCCACCAACCTCGAGTAAAAAACGAACAAACATATCGTATATTGTTTGACAAAAAACATTGATATGCGCGCGTTCACAGGAACATCCAATCACAATCGCGGATTTTTAACAAAGCAAGCTTGCATTTTTGAAACGAGTGGCGTTGGTTTTCGTTCTCTACATTTTTTGATTAGTTAAAGGTGAATTAATTAAAGTATAAAGTTGCGAAATAGACTTAAACGCGTAGTTAGTAGCGTGTGCAATTAAATCGCGTTAGAACTTGCTTAGGAAGGACGGTTTTGCTGCGAAACGCGTTAATTGAGGGTGAGTAAATTCTATTGGCTTTAACTCTGGTTCGCTCTGATATTTTATATGTATCTTTGATATATTGTATTAGATGTAGTACTACATAGGCGTAATCGTATATATCGCAATTAAGAAATATCTATAATAGCTTTTTCTAGATAATATTCTCTTGTAATTATTTTTTTTAATCTTATTTTCGAAATTCTATTGGATGGTTATCTTTGCGAATGTAAAGAAGCTATTATCTTGTTTGTGTTTGGCATGGGTTTTGTTGTTTCAAATTTAAAATAATGTATAAACATTAGGTTTTTAATGAAATATATGTGGACGCAAAATAGTTTAAATATCGCATAAGACACCAACGCAGAAATTCATAATGTATACTGCAGAGAAATGATAGAATCGACAGAAAGAGACAGATGTATATAAAAAAAAACATGCCAAAAGCTGTTACATGTTATTGTATGTCTTTGTATGCTATAAGTAGGTACTTATATATTTATTTTATTTGTAGTACATCTTCCATCCTAAAAATAACTTTCTTACAGTTATATATTTTCATGACAGGGATAGCAGAGAACTTTCTGTCACTCAATGACGATAGTTTTGATTTAACAGCATTTCTGAATTCACCCAACAATAAATTCATCTTGCTCTTTAAATTATAGTATCGATTAATATATATATATATATATATATATATATATATATATATATATACACACCCCGCGAATGATACGAAGCCCGGTACACACTACAGATTACCTGAAGCCCTATCTTAAAATCAAAGATAAGTCTGTATATTTGATACTTATGCCCTCTATGATATAATAGAACTATGCGCATGCACAGAGGGGTAAGTTTAAATAAAATTTAGTTTTTCTAGAATTTTGTCAGTACTTAGGAGTCCCTCATAGTATTACGGTCACTACGCAGCCCAAGTGAATATAATATATATTGCTTGCTGATTGTACGAAGCCCAACAGCGTTGCCAGCGTATTAGTATGGTATTAGACCGTTTGTTAGCATTTTGAGTATCTTTTAATCGTCGTATGTAGTGGTTTTGATTAAGGTACGTATAACATATGTATAACCCATTTACATTTCTTTTTGAAAATTATGTGTGATTCTTTGGGTAAATTAATAAATAATTGTTTCTGTATATTTTTTTTAGAAAATGAGGCGTAATGAATTTTTATTTAAAAAATTAATCGAATGGGAGGATACGTGTTTAAACTCCATCTTCAAAACGTAAATAAAACACAAGAACGTTAAGGAGTAAAAAATATATTGGAATAGTCCACAACAATATTGTTTCACCACACAGTGGCTTCATCAGGTGGATGAAATTAACTAAACAGAATATAAAATTACACACTATTTATACTTTTAAACCTAGGAGTGGGGAATAATTAAAATCCTTTTGTTCATTGAGCGCTAAACCTAACTTACTATATCTATTAATTTCTAAACATTCAAATAAGTCTAGTTTCTTACTTTTCTTATGAACATGCAAAATATCAAAATTATTATTAAAATTATGATTAAATTCTAAACAATGATTAGCAAAAGTAGAATCTGTCTTCTTATCTCTGTAACTTTTAGTAACTGGGCTACGCGGTAAACGCGCTCAGCAAGGTCCAAAGGATTGCCTGTTTAGGCATCACGGGAGCCATGTCCTCGACGCCGACTGCGGCCATGGAGACCATTCTTGGGCTTCCTCTGCTTCAGTTGGTGTTGCGGTCAGAAGCTGCCCTGGCGGCTTACAGAGTAAAATGTAGCGGGCGTAAAGGTTTCTCTGGTAAAACCGGAGACCATACCAGCATTTTCAACTACATCGAACAGACAGTACCTCTGTCCACTAGGGCCGACAAGATTCCGCCTGTCTTCAGCTTCACTAGGAAATACTCCGTAGACATTTCCAACAGTGAGGTCTCCAAAGCATACATTCACAGACCGAGGCGATGTTCTCATCGCTGGTTTGTGGATGCCTCGAAGACGCCGAACGGCACAGGCATTGGGATCTGGAGAGACGGAGAACCGAATGGCGAAGCCATCAGCTTAGGGGGCTCCACTTCCATCTTCCATGCTGAAGTTATAGCAATCCAGACCTGTGCAGAGAGCATCTTAAACTGCCCGCATGGGAATGGATCGGTCGAAATTTTTTTCCGACAGCCAAGCTGCCCTCAGGGCACTACAGGCTGTCAAATTTGCTTCCGAAGTGGTACTGAGGTGCCATAGGAAGCTTGAAGAATTGGCGGAGCATCACAGCATTACGCTGAGATGGGTGCCTAGTCACTCTGGGATTAGAGGCAACGAAATTGCTGACAAACTAGCTAGAGGCGCCAGTGGTCTACCGTTCACTGGTCCAGAACCGTTGTGCGGGAGTTCCTATGGCGGTATCAAAGCCTTTGTCAGATCTCAACTCGCTGCTAGTCACCGCTCCTATTGGAATGGACTAGTCGGCGTGAGACACTGTAAAATCCTCGGTTTTTATCCGGGCGACGAAAGACTCCGCAAGGCAGTCTCTATATGAGCAGGGCCAGACTGAGACTTCTTACGGGAGTCCTAACCGGCCACTGTTCATTAAATAAGCATTTGCACCGAATGGGGCGAGTGGACTCTCCCCTGTGTAGAAACTGTGGGAGAGCAGAAGAAACTCCTGTGCACCTCCTTGCCGACTTCCCGGCAGTGGACAGGGAGAGACGGAGCTGTCTAGGGGTCGCTGGTTTGGACGAACCCAGTATAAGAAAATTAACTCTCGACCAACTTGCGGACCTCTTTGTTCGAGTACAACCAGGTCGAGAGGGTTAAGACATCATGGGGGCACAATAGGTCTTAAGGCCGAGCTGCCTCACGGGGTTAAACCTGCCCATGAAAGCAAAAAAAAAAAAAAAAAACTTTTAGTATGTTCGGAAATACGCGTAATGAAAGATCTACCTGTCTGTCCTATGTACACCTTACATGGTACCGATTAATGGTACCGATAGACAGCTTAGTTTATTTTATAAATATATCAACAATGTTCATCCTAATATTAAATTTACCCTAGAACAAGAAGTAAATAACTCAATTAATTTCTTAGACTTAACTATTACGCGTATTAACAATAAACATGAATTTTCAATATACCATAAACCGACACATACTGATACTATTATTCATAATTCATCACATCACCCCTTTAGCCATAAATTGTTTGCATATCAGAGTATGATTCATAGATTAGTTAAGGTCCCTATGAATAAAACAAACTTTGAATTAGAACTTAACAGAATTTACAAAATAGCTTTAAATAATGGTTACTCAGTGGATTTAATTAATAACATTTTAGCGAATAAACAAAAGTCTCATGCGCTTGCTTTAATATACCCTAAAATTTTTAACAAAGAACCAGTTAACTATACTTCTATTACTTATTTTGGAAAAACATCAGAGGTAATCGGTAATTTTATCAAACGTAATAATAATAGCTATGTTTCATATAAAACTAATAATAACATTAGCTCGTATTTAAAGAATAACAAGGACAAAACAGATAGAAAGTTTAACTCTGGGGTCTATAGATTGACTTGTGAGTGTGGTAAGGTGTACATAGGACAGACAGGTAGATCTTTCATTACGCGTATTTCCGAACATACTAAAAGTTACAGAGATAAGAAGACAGATTCTACTTTTGCTAATCATTGTTTAGAATTTAATCATAATTTTAATAATAATTTTGATATTTTGCATGTTCATAAGAAAAGTAAGAAACTAGACTTATTTGAATGTTTAGAAATTAATAGATATAGTAAGTTAGGTTTAGCGCTCAATGAACAAAAGGATTTTAATTATTCCCCACTCCTAGGTTTAAAAGTATAAATAGTGGGTAATTTTATATTCTGTTTAGTTAATTTCATCCACCTGATGAAGCCACTGTGTGGTGAAACAATATTGTTGTGGACTATTTCAATATATTTTTACTCCTTAACGTTTTTGTGTTTTATTTACGTTTTGAAGATGGAGTTTAAACACGTATCCTCCCATTCGATTAATTTGTTCAACCTATATTATAATTTTTTATCACTTCCGGTTTTACCGGAAATAAGAAGAAAATTCATATTTTAAGTGGAACACTCCGTATATTTTTGCATATTCGAAAAAATAATTATAAATAAAAAAGTTATGGACAGAACGTATGAGCTGGCATACCCGGTATACTGCTGACACTCTCAAGTATTGAAACATATCATCAATATATTCTAATTTTGAACACACCCCTATTTTTATATATATATTTTTATTTTATTCTTATAAAAATTTCTTGCGAAAAGTATTAAAATATAGATATTTCATTTTATAATAATTGTGGTTTTCTTAGTACTCTATTAATAGGATATAAGTAGTACATAGGTGAATAGTATTACTTCGAGAACATCACGGTAACGGCCGACTAAAAATCAGTTCTGGGAAATATTGAATTTGTTTTAAATTGATATTGTTTTTGCCAATTAGTATTCCTATTTGTATTTTTTATGTGCAATTTTGTGGAGTCCATTGATGTTAGATTTCAATTGTTTTCACAACGTGTATTACAATTAAATTTATCTATTGTTAACAATTAACTGAATTATTTGCAAACTTCTAACCGGCTATTTGTCCATAGCAACGAACGGTTGCAGAACTGTGAATAAGCTAGCAGTTTCTCTTACTTACTTTGAACTTATTACGTAATTTTTGTCCTAAAATACTATTATCATTATTAATTTTATTAAATAAACTAAATAGCAATTTAAATAAGAAAAAATTAAAACATTGTATAAACATTGTAAGTAATTTAAGTTCAATCTTTTTAATTTCAAATAGTTCAAGCCTATATTCAATTTCATTATCGTAAAAAAAAACATTTAGAACTTCTCTTTCTATACAAAAAGTTCAGATTTTTCGCCGAGAATGTACGATTCTGAACACTACGGCGCCGCGCAGCATTGGTTGTGATCGGACTAGTACCTAGTTACTAGTTTCGTACAAATATATACAGAAAAACGTTCAAATCAGTTATAATTGCAAATAATACATTGTTGCCAAATGTAGTGGGTCCTCGTACAGCTTAAAACGTATTTGGCTCATATCAACCGTATCACATATACAGTGTATATACTCTTCGAATCGTACGCCACCTACCGTGGGGTATAATGAACTAAACGCGTATATATTGAGATTATATACCTACTTAAGAAGCCCATAATTTTTTTTGAAAGCAGTAGAGATGGCAGTACTAATCATAAAAATGCTTAATACACGCTAGTTTTTAGGAAGCCCGATTTGGGCTTCGTAAAAACAAGGAAGGCTTGGTATCATCCACACAATATATATTTTTGGGCCTCACAAGGGGGGTTTATATGTCTATATATATATGAAAATGATATTTCGCAATTAACCACCGATATCCGCATACGCGTTTCACCCTAACTAGGGCTCATCAGTACGGCTTGTCGGTGATTAATTGCTCTCTCCGCATGTATATAAGCGTAGCATGTAGGTATAAGTTTGGGTGAGTGTATTAAAGATGTTTAAACCCTTTTTTAGCGAAGTAAAGGCTAATTTTGTCAATCGACATCTACAAATATGTCCGGATCCGGACACTGAATTGTAATTAATTGACGATAGCCGCTAAAATCGCCTAAATTAGGCAGTAATATGTGAAAATGATATTTCGCAATTAACCACCGATATCCGCATACGCGTTTCACCCTAACTAGGGCTCATCAGTACGGCTTTACTGCCTAATTTAGGCGATTTTAGCGGCTATCGTCAATTAATTACAATTCAGTGTCCGGATCCGGACATATTTGTAGATGTCGATTGACAAAATTAGCCTTTACTTCGCTAAAAAAGGGTTTAAACATCTTTAATACACTCACCCAAACTTATATATATATATATATATATAGTCTGTAGGAATCGTAGTGGGTTGCAGTCTAGGAGCGGAAAAAATTCAAAAACTCATTTATAATTTATCCAAGCTTTCGTCAATTCCATTTTTATTGACTTCTTCAGGGCTATAATAATTGTACATGTTAAAATTTGTTGAAAAAAGGTTTAAAAATTAAGTTATAAACTTACATAATTAGTTAAGTTTTTGGCTCATTCCTTAATTTATCGTTAATAATGTTGCTAATAATACTCTTTTGAAACTATTGTAAATTAAATTAAAAAGGAACTTGAAGTTAAAATTATTTAAAATGCAATTTACATATAAAAGTATACGAACAAACAACACATACACGAGACAAACTAAAACTAGAACCGAAAACTTCGCAAATGTTATTTTTAATATATGTTATTCTAAGATGTGTAGAGAGGAGGAAAAACGAACAAAAACTCATGTGGATACAAAAAACAAGGACAGAATTTGTTTAGCGTAAATAATTTGTTTAAGATTTCATATTAATTAAGTGAGAATATATATTACTTAAGTTTGAGGTGTCAGTTTTTTTATTCATAGAATTACTATTAGTTTGAATGTGATACATTTCTAAAAAAAGACGTTTATTGTAATTCTGTTCGAAATCCATGATTTTTGCATCCTCATAATTAATATTATGTTTAGTTGTTTGTTGATGTTGAGTAAGAGCCGATGAAAGTGTTTTATTTTTGTTTTTACAATCACTCTTATGAGATATTATGCGTGAATGTAAAGTGCGTGATGTCTGACCTATATAGACTAAATTGCAGTCATTGCAAGGAATCTTATAAACTATTTCTGATCTATGTTTCTTTTCTAAAGGGGTTTTTGTTTTTGTGAAAATAGTATTGGTGGTTAATACCATTTTTGTTGAAATGTTAGCTGTTTTTTGAAAAAGTTGTATTAATTTTGGGGTTAATTCTTTAATATACGGAAGGGTTTTATAATTCATTGGGGTAGAGGTTTCTGGATTTCTTGTGGTATTTTGTTGAGGGAAAGGGGTAGGGTTACGGTGTGTTCGATTGCTATTTATTAATTTATTGATTAAAGGTAAAGGATAACCATTTTCTTGTAAAATATTTTTTAACAAATTAATATTTTTGGGTAAAAGACTGGGATGTGATATAATTTTTATTCTGCGTTTGAATTCTAATATAAAGTTTATTTTAATTTTGAAAGGGTGATATGAGTTATAATGTATATATCTATTTGAATTAATGGCTTTTTGGTACCAATCTAAAATAATATGGTTATTTTTACGAATTACTAAAGTATCTAAAAGAGTGATTGTAAAAACAAAAATAAAACACTTTCATCGGCTCTTACTCAACATCAACAAACAACTAAACATAATATTAATTATGAGGATGCAAAAATCATGGATTTCGAACAGAATTACAATAAACGTCTTTTTTTAGAAATGTATCACATTCAAACTAATAGTAATTCTATGAATAAAAAAAAACTGACACCTCAAACTTAAGTAATATATATTCTCACTTAATTAATATGAAATCTTAAACAAATTATTTACGCTAAACAAATTCTGTCCTTGTTTTTTGTATCCACATGAGTTTTTGTTCGTTTTTCCTCCTCTCTACACATCTTAGAATAACATATATTAAAAATAACATTTGCGAAGTTTTCGGTTCTAGTTTTAGTTTGTCTCGTGTATGTGTTGTTTGTTCGTATACTTTTATATGTAAATTGCATTTTAAATAATTTTAACTTCAAGTTCCTTTTTAATTTAATTTACAATAGTTTCAAAAAAAAGAGTATTATTAGCAACATTATTAACGATAAATTAAGGAATGAGCCAAAAACTTAACTAATTATGTAAGTTTATAACTTAATTTTTAAACCTTTTTTCAACAAATTTTAACATGTACAATTATTATAGCCCTGAAGAAGTCAATAAAAAATGGAATTGACGAAAGCTTGGATAAATTATAAATGAGTTTTTGAATTTTTTCCGCTCCTAGACTGCAACCCACTACGATTCCTACAGACTAACATTAGCCAGTCGCAAAAATATCAATCAAGACTATATATATATATATATATATATATATATAACTATTCTATTTTCATTACCTATCTACGATTTTTAAGAATTTCTACTACATTTTCAATTTGTAATTTGAGGTAGAAACAAGTAGGTACTACCAATACAAACGGACGAATGAGGATATTTCACTGTGAATTATTCATTATCAGATATTTTATAGCGGTTAAAGATTCAAAGAAAAGTTAAAATTTTCCCCATTTTTTTCGTGTTTACTCGCTGCTTGTACAAAAGTCTATATTACTTTCGGAAAAGAGACGTGACTTTAGATTATTCTATACTTATAAGTACAATTATATAGTATTAAATAAATGCTTTCCTGCTAATCACTGTAATTAATATGAAGCAATTTTTATATTAAAAATTTTACTTGATGTGTGAGATATGGAAATTTTTAATTAATTTAATTTAATGATATCACACTGTAAGAAGGGCATTCATTGCGTACAATTATATAGTATTTTAAAATATACCTTTATTTTGTAAAACAACTTGAATATAAAAAAAAAATAAATAGATTATATAATATGCTTAGGCAACACGGTTTAGAAGTTATGATATTTATGCTAGATGGATGCTTAAGCAGCACATAACTCCTCGTTCCTGAAGATGCAAATTTATCGACTAAATAGGAGGTAAATCTTGCATTTCAATAGAATCCTCTTTAATTGATTGATTTTGTTTTTGTTGGAAATATTGATAAATTCGATGTAATATAATGCTCAATAAAGCCGTTTTATTCTTATCAGTTGAAATAATACAGAGCGTTTCTAAGATATTGAAATGTAATATGTTAAGCCTCGGACACATCCCAGTAACGTTTCCATTCGCTGGCTTTATCGAGAATTTCTATTTATGCGTGCGAAAAGTATAACCGACCGTCTACATTTGTCGCAAACACATGTAGGGGAAACCCTTGGCTGTGCCACCGAATAACTTAAACTTAAAACATTGTATAAATTCTAAACAATTATATTTATTGCTTGCAGGGTTAGCCAATCAAGATCTTCGTAAATAGGTAGGTATGAAGATGAAGAGGACATCTCAGCAACGAGCGCAGAATTGAAGGTACCTAGACTAAATTTATTTTTTTACATCTTTGCTAGATATTGTTAATCTAAGGTATGTGGTTGCATTTTTTTCTAATTGATTATGACGCGTAATGAGCATGACATGACGTGACACGACATGATTACTACTTCGACCGGACTATGTGGTGCGTCAAGCACATTACACACATTTTCAGTTAATGGGTGACTGTGGGGTTAGTAACTGCTAGCACTTTGCGTTTGGAGGTATCTTTCAAAGTGTTATTGCGTTTTCTGCATAAGAGAGTGTAATAATGTGCCGACTGGTATTCTCATCAACCTTCTAGAGTACACGAACGACGGGGGTAGACACTTCCTGGGGGCACCTGGGTGCTTGCACTTGGGTGATCCTCGCGAAAGCGTGGGTGGACAGATCATGTCTGTTTACCCCGGGAAGGTGTAGATCTCTGCAGTTGATTCCGACTCGCCCCTTATGTGCCGGTGATATGGGCTTGATGCGATTGAGCTCCAGGATGGACAGCCCTTGTACTTCTGCTACATTGTTTGCTGCTCCTTCCGTGCTCTCGTGGATTCCTGTTTCCACCGGACGCTTCTTGTTAGTGGTTATTAGTTCTTGATCCCGTTTTCTGTGGACATGACAATGACACTGAAAGTTGACTTACTAAATGCTTACTAATGCTCATTTTAATTTTCAATATTATAGTAGCAGTGGGTTTGTTTTGGTTCTTTCCTCGGACGGTTCTATTACCGTCCAAAGCAGTGGACCTATATCAATCGTGATATTGTCGTATAGTGCGAAATCGTTTACTACCTGGGCGGGCGTTTACTTTGAACTGTAATAGAACCGTCCAAAGTGAGAACGAAAACAAACCTAGTAATAGTGATAGGAACAATTGCGACCATACCTAAAAAGATGTAAAAATATTTTATTTTAGGTTATGAAAAATGCGCGCTTTAATAATATGACTAACTTGAAACCGGTAAATATTTAGTGAAATTATAATTGCGCATTCTTGAGTCTATTAAAATGCAAGTTACGAAAAATAATAGTCCAGCGATTTCTGTTTTCCATATTTTTAATTAGATGTTATGTTTGCGCAATTAGTGTAATAATAAAGAAATTATTATTATTATGCAAAAATATTGATCGTGGCGCCACGAACTCACTATAATGTTCGAAACAAATATCTAATTTGCATACAGTTTACTTCAATTTGATTTTATATAACTATGTATGTGGATAGTGATGATGACAGGAACAATTGCTATCTTTTTTTTGTTTATGTATAGGTTTTTATTAATAATCATTTTATTGAACTATATATGTGGGTAGTATAGGGATTAAAGGAACAATTGCTATCTTTTTTTTGTTTATGTACAGGTTTTTATTAATAATGATTCTATTTAACTGTGTATGTGGGTAGTATACTGATTACAGGAACAATTTGCTATCTTTTTTTTGTTTATGTACAGGTTTTTATTAATAATGATTTTATTTAACTATGTAGGTGGGTAGTAATGATTACAGGAACAATTGCAATCTTTTTTTTTTGTTTATGTAATAGGTGTTTATTAATAATGATTTTATTTAACTATGTATGTGTGTAGTAATGATAACAGGAACAATTGCTATCTTTTTCTTTGTTTATGAAATAGGTTTTTATTAATTGTCTGGACAAAACGGTTCCTGTTTCGAGTTAATGATGGCAGAGATTTTGCAAGTACTTTTGGATGTTGGAAGATACATGAATGCCCGCAATGATTTTTAGTATATAGTAATTTTTTGTGTTAAAATAACTATTACTGTAATTTCATGTATAACGTTGAAGTTGTCTGTTTTAAAAATATACGAAACGGAATTGACAAGCGATCCATCAAGTCCCTGAAGAACCCGACATAACTGCTTTTCTGGATCCAGAGGTGATGTAATCGTGATTCCAACAGGGAATGGCAACAGCATAGGATAGAGAATCCCTTTCCTCGTTAGCATCATGTAAGTACTAGATTTCTAGAAACTTCTCATTTCTTTACCCATTAAGTCACGCATAGCGATATGCATAAAAGCCTATAAAAAAATTGCAGTGGTGACTCAACCCTAATGCATTTTTTGACGCGCTATACATGTAAATCCTAACCTACTGAAATTTTTTTCTAGGCAAATAGACGATTTTACCATAAAACTTGGTAGTGGATTATGATTTCAAGTAACATCTAAAAACAACTTACGACATGAATAGAGAATAGCCGTTTTTCTTTATTGATGAACCGATCCGCAAATACCGAACCACAATTATCAATTATCTAAATATTTTTCTGTCCAATAATAAAAATCCAAACAATTTATTTCATTGTTAAAGGCATAGCATTTTTCCTTATTTTTATCTCATTTAGAATTCCTCCTTATAGTATATAGCAAAAATATTTAAAGTATGTATCTGTCTAGATCTAGAATATATTCTCTGGCCAATTGCTTTTCAAAAATTATGTCGGAAAATGTGCAATGTATTCGTTGTGTTGATTGATAATAAGGAATAATTAACATTATTGTATTCTAATGCGTTATCTGCTGCTTGGGAATCTTCATTATGACCAAGTGGAAAGGAGAGATCTAGGAAGCGTTCTATTATTGTTGCTATTAAAGTACCTAGTCCTCATTGCTTCTGTTACTCTCAAAGATGCAGGCGTCAGTATCTTCCTGAGTTCAGTTACAGCAGTTTATTGCTGCGTTTTTTTTTCCACCAGAGATACATAAGTGACAATGGGTCTAACCACCACTTGTTATGTCCAATACGCCCCTGGATTTAATCCTCATGAGCTGTAATTACAGAAAAGTGATGTTTTACATTCTTATTTCAGGTGCTGATGATGGTGGTTTGAAGTTCCAGTAGTCCAAGATTCCGTGGTCCAAGGCTGCGAGGTCCAAGGTTCCGTGGTCCAAGACTCCGAGGTCCAAGGTTCCGTGGTCCAAGACTCCAAGGTCAAAGGTTCCGTGGTCCAAGGCCCGTCTCAGGTTAGCTGATACGCATGGAGAATATCCCGGCGATGAAGATAACGGTGATGGCGGCGATAACTCCTGAGGTAAGTAGACTGTATTTTTTTATTATTATTAATGACATTTAATAATATTCGCTAATGTAGGTTTTCCATCTTTTTAATTTGTAACTACTTTCTTATATAACACTCCATGCCATTTGTAATTCATTTGGCGGCCATAAATTTATTAGATATACTAAAATGCAAATATTATATTTCTTTATTTAAAGTAGGCATACTATGAGAATTTGTATGTAGCTTACTTCACTCATTAAATTGGTAATAAGTATAGATAAATTTTTCCGGAAAACAGTTTTTTTCTTACGACAATCATTTTGAATCTCATAGTATAACCCGCGGGTTATATAAGATTTTACACGACAATGGGGAATTTATCGTAGATATGAAAGCTTATAGAAAGCTATAATAAAAACAGAAATATAAAATTATAGAGTTTATATATTGTATTGTTATTGATTCATCACGGCGGTGTTCGGTCTTATTTCCGGAGATACATTGGCTTTTAGTAATTGCCCGGTACCCGGATTCAATCTGTTGCTTCCATTTATCGTGAAGGGTATTAAATTTAGCTTAGCTATTTCTGCTTCTGCATATATATTTTGGATATGGTTGCTTAACCAATTACGATTTTTCAAATTTATATCGGTTTTATTTCCGAAGAAATTGGCATTTTTCTATGTCGCTGAAACTCCGGGTTCGACTAGTTTTCCCCCGTTATTCCGGAAATTATTACAGTTAGATCATTTTGCTTCTGGATATGTATTTCTGGTTTTACTCCCCACCTGTGTATTTTAAATTTCTCTCTTTTATTTCTGGAGATATATTGGCGTTTTATAATTCTCCGAAACCCGGATTCAATCGGTCTTTTCCTATTTATCGTGGTGAATCGTGAACAAAGAGAGATATGCATGTGCATTTATTATTATTACGGCTCTCTATAATTTTTTGCAGAAATAGTAAATTATTATTTCTCACTAAAACATATATTTCTGGTTTTTAGATTTGAAACATTTTGAGGAAGGAAGATAGACGTTCACCTTGGGGAGCCTGACGAATGGTTGCGAGAAAACTGCTTCATCAAAGAAGAAGGATACCATTTATCAGTATTTTAATTCAGAATTATGTTAGTTTCTTATTGTTAGTTTAGTATAGGAGTAACGTTTATTTGTACTTTTGCAATTTTCTCATTATTTATGCAGTTTTTTTTTTCACAATGACCCAGGAATATAGGTACCATATTTCTGATTTACATCTAATGTAATTTAATTTAAATTAGACACATTTGATTTATTGGAATGTCGGTTTTTTTCTTATTCATTTATAATAATCTGGAGAATCAAGAAAAAAATTAAAAATCTATGCTATATTGTTTCCCACTGAGCAATATAGCATAGATTTTTAATTATGAGCCCATAATCGTTGCTGAAACGTTTCAAAACAAATTTGATTTCTTATAAACAAATGTAGAGTAAAAAAGAAGCCGATAGATTCCAATAAAACAATTGTTTTATTTTAAGAACAGAATTCAAATATATATATAATTTAAATTAATTTTATTTTGATTTTGTGGAATGGGGTATATGTGCGCTCATGTTTTTTCTTTTGTTCGCGATTCACTGTTGTACTGCGTCTGTCTATCCAAGTTTTCGCATAGTGTAGTAGTTATTAGTGGTTCGATTTCCTTTTGGAAGTATCTTTCAGAGTGTTATTGCGTTTTCGGCGTAAGAGAGTGTAATAATGTGGCGACTGATATGCTCATCGACCTTCTAGAGTGCATGAATGACGGGGATAGAGAGCTCCTTGGTAGACAGATATTAAGTTAACTCTTTATCCTGGCAGGGGTAGATCTCGCAGCGGGTTCTTTCTCGCCTTTTTTCACAGATATTATACATCTTCTGATCTCTTTATCTGTGTAGTTACTTACATTATGTAGTTGTTAGCGTTTGTTAGTTCTAGTGTAACTAGTTAGGGTTGATAGGTTGATAATAGATATATGCAGTATTATTGTATGTACTAAATTTTTAACTTTAACGGGAAGTACGTGAATGTACATTATACCCGTTTTGTATCTTTTCCATGTAACCGTTTAATAAATGTTCTGGTTTATTTAACCCTTCTTATTTAGCGATTTTTGATGTAATTGTTGAACAGTAAGTCATAATAAACATGTTATATTGTGTTGTGTAATTATTTCATTAATAACCTCAATTTTGTTCCATGTTTACTGAACTATTTAGAGTATATGCAGATGTATATAATCTATCATTATCCTGGTTGCAAATCGAAACTGTAATCTCGGTTAGCCTAGTATCAAACCCCCTCAGGTTCGCAACTCTGCTAAGTGCGTCTAGCAAAGTTGCAAACCTCCTTAGGTTTGTAACTCGACTAAGTATGATTAGCAAAGTTTCAAACCAAGATGGATTTGAAACTCGGATAAGCGTGGTTAATGATTGTAGTTTTATATATCACGTTGCATAGATAAGATGCCTATTTTATCTATTGATAAGACTAAATAACTGCGGTGATAACTTGCTCTGAATTATTTTTTATAGGGTATTAATTATTTTTGCGGAGTTTCAGAAATTTAATGTGAAGTATTTGTAAAAATAGAAGTCAAATATAATTATAAGTTTACAAAACAGTTATATGTTTGAGTAGTTGATTTAGGTTATGTTTTCTTGTGTTTTTGTTTTTAAAAGTAGTAAACAAAGGGTAATCAAAAATGTACAAACCTGGCGCTATAATAAAAATCTGTGTTACAAATTTTGTGTAAGTATTAAATAATAACCTATTTCCATAGGTCTTACGATTAAATTTTAGTACTTATACATATGCTGAAATGTATCCTGGGCCCAATTTGAATATGATTATTGGTCCTAATGGAACTGGTAAATCAACAATGGTAGCAGCAATCATTTTAGGTCTAGGAGGCAATCCAAAAACCGTTGGTAGAGGTTCTAAGGTATTTTTAATATTTATTTATATTCTGACAATTATTTAAGATGAGAGATAGGTTTCAGAGTATGTAAAACATCATTGTGATAAGTCCCGCATTGATATAGTGCTACAAGCAAAGAATTCAAAAGTCTCAAATACAATAACAATAACAAGAGAGTTTGATTTGCAAGACAGATCAACTTGGAAAGTAAATGGGAAAACTGTTTCACAAAAAGATATGCAAAATCAAATTATATTACACAATATACAAGTCGATAATCTCTGTCAATTCTTACCACAAGATAGGGTGCAAGATTTTGCAAAAATGAACAAACAGGAGCTGTTAAAACAAACCAAAAGGGCTTTATGTAAAGATGATTTGGTGGAAAAACAACAGAATTTGATTCAGAGACGGTCACGGCAAAAGGCAATTTTCGATAATTTTGATAAGAAGAAAAAGAAATTGCAAGAAGCAAAAGATGCTAATACAAGATTAGAAGGCAAAGTGAAAAACTTTAATAGAAGGCAGGAATTTATGATTCAAGTTAAAAATATTGATAGAAAAGTAGCTTGGACGAAATATGCAGAAATTGTTGAGAGAAGGAATGGAGTACAAGCTGACAGAGACAGTGCTGCTGCTATTTTAGACAAATATAAGAATTCTGCTGCGCCTAAAGAAGCTGCTATTAAAAGGGAGAAAACTATTGTAACAAAATTGAAAGATAAGATCGGGGAAGATGTGAGTACAAAAACAAAAATTTAATCGTAACTATGTTTGAAAAATTCATTTGTGTTACAGGAAAAAAATAAAAGAGTTGCTGCAATGGAAACTCAAAAAAATAATAGCAGACACAAGCAATTAAAAGACTCAATGAAAGAAGTAAATTTGGAAATGCAGGCAAGAATCACAGAGATTGCACAAAAGGCAGAAGATATTCGAACATCTCAGATGAAATTGGCTAAATTACAATCTGATAAGGATGACTTATTAAAAGTTTGTGGATCTGGTAAGTTTAGATACAAGAAGAAGGTTTATCACTAGTTTTGGGAATCATATATGTGCTTAATATCAGTGCTTGTAAATTAAAAGCATATTTGAAAATTCTTTATTTATTTCAATTTCTGTGTATAATTTAGATGGTGAAATGGGTACAAGAATACAGCAGCACAGTCAAGAAATTAGACACATTTCTTCCCAAATTGGTACACTCGAAGCAAAGAAATCAGAGTTGTTAGCATTAAAACGTGAGAAAACCTATGAAATGCGTACTTTTGAAAATGAAATAAAAAAAATTGAAAATATCAAACAACAACGATTGGAACATCTACGAAAACTGGATTCAGATGCTTATAAAGCAACTTTATGGTTAAGAGAAAATGTTGGAAGTTTTCAAAGTCAAATTTTTGAGCCAATGATGCTGGAAGTATGACTCTGTCTGCACAAATTTAAACTCTTCATTTTACAGCATATGTATTTTCAGTTAAATGTTATTAAGCCAGAGAATGCAGTTTATATGGAGAACACTATACCAATGAGGGATAGGCTTGCAATAACTTGTACGAATATGGATGATATGAATGCATTGATTCGAACGTTTAGGAATACGCAAAACTTAAGAGTGAATATTGTTTATTCTGATCCACAAGAAGGTGTCCATAAATACCAGCCTCGAATTCCAATTGAAAGGTTGAGGCAATTTGGACTATATGCATACTTATTAAGTCTGCTTAGTGGGCCACCACCGCTAATTACATATTTGTGTAAAAATTATGGAATTCATGGTACACCAGTCGGCGATCAAAACACAAATCAGTGTTATGAAAGCATACCGAAAGATATTTCTTCATTTTTTAGTGGTATGTATAATTTTCTTTGGACATACGGTAATAGCTGTATAGGTTAATGCTTCAGAAGTGAACATACATATTGAAGTTGCAAGTTCACATCCTATTTACAAACTAAATTTAATGTGTCTACACTAATAATTTACAAAAATTTCAAATCGTTTTACATAAAAATATGCACTGGCAAGCTTAAAGGAACATATATAAAATCTAATTATTTGCTCCATAACAGAAAAATTGTCAATATTGATTACGAAGGTTGTGTAATTTTGAAACCGATTGGAAAAGAAAACAAATTATAAGCACCAAGACATCAGACCCGAATAAAATACCGGTTTCAAAGTAACTTTATTGTGCAGTTTGAACTTGTTTCGTCATTTGATGCGCTTTTTCTTGTACGTTAACGTGTTTGAACTGCCATTTGATGGTGTGGACAATAGCAAACGACGAAATGTGCAAATTAGTGAGAAATCAATCGGACATAATCAAAAAACAAAGCTCACCACAAAATGTAATTGTTAGGAGATTCGTAGTAATTCGAGATACCGATTCCCGTTTAAGTTGCCGGCAATAAAAGAGGTTATCTGATTATCTGATTGCCAATGACAACTGCCCATACGTTTACTTTCTGCGGACACTGCGTTTGTGTTGGTATATTCAAATGCAAATTTTTACGCGACGAATGCCGACAAATTGCGCGGTTATGATACCCGTGTACCTGAATGGTTTTCTCGTCTGTAAACAGTACGTTATTAAAAAATAATTCATTGTCATGATAATAATTAAACGTTACTTCACAAAATTCCATTCGGCGGTAATAATCGTCGGGAAAAAGTTCTTGTGAAGTCGTAAATTTGTAAGACAGGTATTTATTATTACGTAAAATCTTTTGAACTGTTGTTGTACCGATGTCAAATTTGCGAGTAATTTGTTGAGATGACAGAAGAGGATTTAATTCTACCAAAGCACATACTTGAATTTCTAAATCACTTACATTCTGATCCAGAACAATTCTATTTTTACTGTTTATTACCTCTACACTTTAGAAAGATAGAAGAGGATGGATTATGTATGTTTATTAATGAAAATGTCGCTTAGAAACGACGAATCGTGCTTGAGCTAGAAATTCGGCTCGCGGGATATTTAACTGCAAATAAATCTCTACTTGTTTCCGCGGAATTGCCACCGTAAAATTGTTTTATCATAAACAGTTTCTGCTTTAGTCTATAACTACTCCATTTTTATGACCGTTACCCACCCAGAACGCGGTTTATTAACGTCAGACTTCATTTTACATTCAGCTTTACGGTTGTCTTTGAATTAAAACCCCACAGTTTTAACTATAACTTCTCTTTATTACTCTAACCTTGTCGACATCAAAACAGCATATGTCCATACAACAATAACATAATATTAGCAGAAATAAGATACCTCAGGAGATGGGTAACTCCCTTATACATATTTGTTAATATTTTTCGTCTAAGGTACTAAGGAACGTTCATAGAAGGCGCGCAACAAAACAATATTAAAATATGCTTTTATTTAATTTTTGATTTTTTATTATTTATAATTTCAACATAGAAGGCAAATAAAGAAAAGTACCTTTTGCCTAAAGATAACATTTTATTTACAATATAGATAACATCTATGCACAGGAGAACATATTTTATATGAATAATTAACCTGACATTTAAAATTTATTTATTAATATTATACTTATGTTAATCTAGCTTGAATATATACCTACAAATTAGAGAATATTTAGTGAACTTATAACATGTAACTTTCAGTTCATACTCACTAAACTATCCTATAAATTGCACTTTGTAAATGTTTGTCGAATATAAAACTAAAACACCGCAGCGTTAAATAAATTAATTAAATTAAAACACCACTAATACTTAAAAAAAACACAAAAATAATTAGTATGGAAATAGCAAATACGTGACAGACGCGTAGTAAAACCACAAAACAACAAATCACATAAATAAAGACAAAGGATGCAAGATGCAACCATGATGCAACTATAAAAACAGAACCTTCAACCTAAATTTTATATACAATCTAAACAAATCAACTTGCCCAATTTGGCCTTATAGCGCCATCTAGAAACGTTCCTTGTCACCACCAATTTTTGTTAACACTTTGGCCCATTAAACTTACCCATCTCCTTTAGAACATTGCCTCTGCTGTTAGTAAAGAAAAATAATAATAGATGGCCCCGCCCGTGGTGATGCGTAAATCGTGTAGGTGGCAATGAAATGCATTAATAAGAACTGTTGATTGGAAATTCGACGTAAGCATGGCAATAAAAACGCACGACTGCGCATAGCCACATTAAAAAAATTATTTTTAAATTTTAATCCTTGCATTTACAATTGTAAAAATGCGATAACAATATGTTGCTATTGCTGTTGGAATTATTGATAAGGAATCTAATGTATCGGACAAATACGTGGGAATGGGTAGGGAATATCGATGTATGATAAAGATGTAGCAAGCCATACTTTCGCCAGTACAATAGCACACTAGAATATTGCGTATACTCGTTTCCTCTTCTAGCAAACGGAAACCATATTTCATTTTCTATTTTCTGTTTTTTTTAGCAGATCGATAACTCGCGGGTGTTCAGATGCTATTTGTTTCATAACAATATATTTTATGGTGTATGGTTTTTTTCTTGGTAGTCACAGAGATAATGAAGAATGATAATTGTATTACGTGCATGTAGTTAAAGTCTAATTATCATTTTTTATTGTCATCACCGCTACCACAAACAAAATATAATTTAAACTTATATGATCGCACTACAATGCAGAAGTGCATATGTAACAGATTTTCAGTTATTTACATTATTGACTTCGCAATGTTTGTTTCTTTAAAATGTTACGTTTGAACAATAAAGTACAAAATTCGCATATTACGGAATAAACAGTATAACTTGTACTATACTTGACAGTAAACGTAATGTAAGTTACACGATTATCGCGAGTTCTGTAAACTTTTCCTTGGGTGGCTTTATACATTTCTATTATGAGGTACAGATATGTATGTGTACTATATTTAGTTCACATGCATGTACGTGCAGAGAAAGGTTTTTTTAAGGAAGAAAAACGACAGGTGCCTCGCACATTTTTATTTGTGAAAAATAATAAATAAAATAATATTCTAAGTAAAAAATAAAATAAAAGTCCAAACAGTGAAGCGGTTTATTTATTCTATAGGATTTTCGGTTTATTACTGCAACAATTTTGGGATGTAATCAATTTGCAATGTTTATAAAGTTTTGCTCGCAATAAATTGTCAATAAAGAACATTTGGTGTTCCTCGTTTGTACAAATAATATCGACATTGCCGTGTTTTAGAATGTCTTCTTTCATTCTAAACGTAATATTTGCGGCAGACTTGTTTTGGCTAAAAAATTTATCAAAGATGTGGAGTGCCATTTTCACAAATTGAACAATTTCAACCGTAGGTCTTTTTAAACCTTTCGACAAGTTTGAAGTATTCTTGAATGTGTTTTTCAAAATAAATAAATCGTTTGTTAAATGTTGTGTGGTGTCATCACCAGAGCAAATAATTTTTTTACAGTTACTACAAGAAAATTTGTTAATTAATTTATGGCATATGTATCCCGCAAAATATGCGATTGCACATTCTTCTGCTTCATTATTTAATTGAGATGACGTAGTTGGCACTAATTCAGCCGAAATAAGTAACGAATTAGAAGACTGTGTGGTTAGAAATAGATCTTCACTACCATCCATGTCATCACTTGAAGAGTTGCCACTTATTGCAGAGTTTCCGTTGGGCAAATCCATGCAGTTATCTTCATCCACTCTGCAATTTGCGTTTTCAGCAGGTTTTAGCAAGTTATTAATAACATTAGTTCTAAAACTTGTTCTAAAGGTTCTGGCGGTTGGATTACGACTAAAACCACTGCGAAGTCTAATAATTGAGAATAAATTTTCTAACGGTTCTTGGTTTAATCGACATGTTAAAAGATTTGGGTCTATGCGGCGTATGTCTTCATATAATTGCTGCAGTCCGTTTAAAGTTAAAAGAAACCCGTCAAAACATGGTGGTCGCGAGGCTTTGCCCGTCCTATCTATTTTTTGCAAGGTTTGAAACATTTTTCTAGCTTCAGAAATAACGATAAGTTGTCCTTTTTTTTTATCCGAATATGAAGATTTAAAAGGATCCTTATGTACTTTATAGCGGCTGTTAAGTATATCAAAAAGATTGTTCATTAATTCAAGAAAATTTGCTGTATCGAGGGCGTCATTTGTATCTATCTTATGTAATTCGACATATGTTTTAATAGCAGCAGCTACAGTATGACTTAGCACTTGCAGGGCATATTTACAGTTCATTCGCTGAATTGTGTTGGGATGTATATGTGCGTTAGATAATTTTGGCATAAGTTTAGCGGCCTTATTTTGTTGGTCAATGCGGTAAGCTGTGACGATCGTGTTAAAGTTAACAGTGTGTGATGTCTCTAAGAGAGAGTATTTAAAATCCCCATTTAAAAGGTTATTCCGTATGGTTTTAAATAAATCAAGGACATTATATATTACAAAAATTTTGTTATGGTTCACAGTAAAAAATGGCTTTTCTATTGTAACTTGCAATGCCTTAATAACAGCTACATTCATTGTACTTTGATTACACACTATTCCTTTAACCGTAATACCTCGTTTATCCAACATGGCAATAGCCCTTTTGATTATGGATATCATCGTATCTTTTGGTATGCTACTTTCCATAAGAAAATATCCAATCGGCAGTTTCCATTCGCAAAATAATCCCCTAATCAGGAATACCATTGCTTTTTTGGCAGGTTTATTTTCTCTACCGAAATGACCTAAATCTTCGAAGCCTTCTATCATATCAAGGTGTTTTGAATATTCTAGCTCTTGCTTTATTGGGATTTCGTCGAAAGACATAAAAACGATTTTGTCTTTTCTTGTCATTGTCTTACTTTTCCGATGAATTTGTTTGAATAAATCTTTATTCAAACCTGGTGTATATTTTGAATCATCTATCCATTTCTTTACTGTGGATACGGCAGGTAATATAATTTTTTGTCGCCTCATACACTTATAACCTGCCGGAGATGTGTAAAAAAGAGATATTGCCAACTCCTTCTCGGTTTTTGACCAAGGTGTGCGAGGTGTATGCATCTGCATCGTGGCGATCGCTTTCGATTGTGGCGAAATATAATTGGCAGATTTAAATACATCGAACGTTGAATATTTTCTTTTAGTAGCTTTTGATTTTGTGTTACGTGATCGTTTTGTGGATAACAATTTCGATTGGCGCTGAATTACTGATGACATTCTGCGTATTTTGCTTGCTTTTGGGCTTCCGCATTCAGTCTCTTTATGTCTACGCTTTGTAGAAGGAAATTCTATTAAAGCGCTTGACACGTCTTCATTATGTGAGGTGCAATGTTCATCCCATTTTAGTTCCTGACAGAATTTCTCCAAATATTGTGGAATATGTTCATAATTTTGAGTAGGTGATGAAGACGAAGTTGATTCAAATTCTTCGGATTTCGTAAAATGAACAGGCACAGCACCTTTTTTCAATTTACCAGATAAACGGAAGTCTTCTTTCTTAAAATGAAAATGGCAGATGTGTTTCTTCCTCAAAGAAATAGGGGATAGAGTTGCTATGTCTTCATTCCCTGTAAACATATGTATTCCATAATGTCTATTTACTTCCTGCTGTATATATACCATTTTTAATACTTGTAAAAGTAAAACAGCTTGCTACTTGCAATCTAACCATAACATTGACAGGTGTTTCAAATTCACAGACTACCGCGGTGTTTTCTTTTATAAAAGATAAAATATAGGTTTTTGTTTAAAAAATTAGTTAGGGTAAATTCAAATTTATGGACGATATAACCAGAAATTAAAAATATGTCTTTCTTATGATTTTTGGAAGATCTATTCCTATTGTTTTTTACATTATTTATCAGATTTAGCAACTTTGTCAAATTTAAACCCGAATTTTATCTTTTTTTAATAAGCCAAATCGTTATGATGAGCCGGAAATTTAGAACAGCCTGTATACACATATAATAATTTTGTTTGGTAGATCTCTCAAGAGTGACGTAAATTTAGTAAGCATTTTGATGATGTTTAACTTTTTCTACTAACGATAAATGGTGATTTACAATATATGTAGGTATGTAGATTGCAAGAGCAATACTGTGGTAAGGTTTTACTGTTGTATTAATGTAACAAAAATAGCGCAACACGATATTTACCCGCATTTTTAATCCATTCTGCGCGTAATAAATCATTCTTCGGAAACTTAAATAATTTCAGATCTCTAAAAGTTCTCCGGGACTTTCCGCAGCCTGTGTACACGCATTTATTGCCGGCACCGGCTGTCGACATGTCAGTGCTAGCGGTATATATGCTAGAGACGAGTGTCGACTAACCATTAAAGTATAGCGTTCCGAATGGACGGTAAACAGATTTGGGGTTCCGTATTATTTGTTTTAGGGTTCCATTCTTCGTCGGTAACCGCTGCTATCGTTATCTGTGCTTATAGTCTAAATATAGCATCTATAGAATCTACCAAAGTCACATCTACTAGTGAAACATATATTTATAAATATAAATGAAAATGACTATTGCACTAGGACGTTGAATCTCACAAATTCACGAATAATGTTCGGGGGTGTCGCCTAAAAAAAAAAGGTTTGCCGTAGTCAATAACTCACGCAAAACTAATTACTTACTAGTGATAATATATCCTAAATAACTTCTCTGCTGCATGTATGAGTACTAGTTTCTTAAAAACAATAAAATGTTTTATGAAAACTGCTTTCCTGTAAGTAGAATAAACTGTTATTAAAAATGTAAAAAGTATAAAGCTCCATAGTGCATGCAAATTATGAAAACTAAATTATATGCACTAGCAATAATTGCGAAATCAGATATATGAAAGTATAGACCAAGAGTATTATGAATATAGTAGGGATATGTAATTACAGAAGATTATAATACACAATCTCCTAATAGGGGTATCTAATAACAATTTAGCTAATGTATATAGAAAAAGTGTAAGGTTATTTCAGTTATTCTGCTAATAACTTTTATCAGGAACTTTATTAGATTGAAATACCGGTCCTAAAAGGAAAAAGTAGTCCATATTTAAACAAATCACGGTATGCTAATGTGATGCAAAGCTGACAGATCCGGTTGATTTGCTAAGCAGATTCAATAAAATAAATCCAAAGTCACTATAATATAACTATAATTCCAATAACTTATGAGGAATATCCAAGATTATTATCGATTTCCTACTAAACTACAGAATTGCTCCAATAATTATTGATCCGCTAGTATCTGTCATTAATCATTGCCTTTGTCGAGCTATTTTCCAGAAGAAATAAAGGGGTGATAAGCTGAAAAATTATAGACCTATATTAATACTTACAACATTTTCAAAAATTTTGGAGATAATACTTTCGACCAGAATAATTACTTTTTTGGAAGAACATAACTTAATCACATAAATACAACACGGGAAGGCAAATCCACCACAACAGGATTGTCCGCGATAATAAACGGGAAAGTATCCACCCTCGCTAGACGCTAGATTAACTTGCTGTGATCATAAACATTATGCGTGGGAATTGTTGTGATTTGTTATAGTCTAGATGGGCCACTTTAAATATCCAATGGAAATATTAGTATGTAGTGTACTGCAAGGATCTATCCTTCGGCCATTTTAATTCATAATTTACGCGAATGACTGAGCACAGAATACCAGCGAATACATCAGCTTGTATGCTGCTGACACTTCACTTTCCAGCCCTGATATGTAAATAACTATAATTGACTTTAATTTTATAGTGGAGAATTCAAAACTGTTAATATGTAATCTAAATATACAGTGGTTCCTTTAAATTTGTCGCTGAGTGTATATTTAATTACATTGAATGATGCGTAGAACTTGTGTAACTGTTTTTTTTTTTTTTATTATTATTATAGATAAATTTAGATTTTCGTGTTCTTACTCCAAATACACTGGAGAAAAGATTGTCCGTCAGCATGAAATTAAAGGCGACGGGTCTTTGTCAATTTCATTAGATCTTGCCAAATTGCAGAAAATACAGGGTCAGTTAAACGACAATAAAAAAATCTGTGAACAGTATGACTCTCAAATTCAAAACATTCAGGCTTCCGTAAGTAGTTTATTTTTAACATTAATCCTTTTCTGTATCATTAGTCATTTCTTAAACAGATTACTCAACTTACTGAAAGAAAAGAGAAATTAGTTGAGAGTCTGAAGAAGCTGAGAAGTGTCGTTCAAAATATTGAAACTATTGATAGTCAGATACGTGTTGTTAATAACAACATACAACAACTTCAACAAGAAAATGTAACTCCAGATGAATTAAAAAAAGAAGCGCGTGGCAAAATAAAGGTAAGCCTCGCGTCATGTTTACTAGCTTTCACACAAATATATTTAAATGCCGTGGTACTGATTGTCGTTGATGTCATCACACAGGTTATAGTGAAGCAAATGGTAAGCCTGCAGAAACTTATCGTGGAGAAATATAAAAAGATTAGCACTTTACAAAATAATATCAACTTAAAACAGGTACGAGTAAGCACGTATGAAAAGCGTATAACTATTTTGGAAAATGAAGTATACGATCTTCGTCAATTATGCCAGGAGGCTGAAAATACCTTACAAACCATAAAACAAACTTATAATGATATAACTAAAGAAGCAAAACAAGCCTTGCAAAAAGGCAAAGAATTATCTAACGGATTTACACCAGCGGATGAAGGATTTGATGAATTTCGTGAAGACTACGACCGACTAGGTGACAACGTTGAAGAGTTGGAACAACATAAGAATGAAATTATTGGTAGAATAGAATGTTTGAACTCGGCAGATGTCGCCGAAATGAAAGATTACGAAGATAGGCAAAGACTAATTGAAGAACTAGAAGATTCTTTGCGCAGTGATAATGTTGAGATCGATAATATAACACGAAAAATGGGGAAAATGGAGACAGACTATCTTCGATCATTACAGGAACTAGTAGATGAAATTAGTGGTCGATTTAGTGCCGCTTTTGAAAGGATAGGTTGTGCTGGGGATGTCTCTATATATAACGGTGAACAAACGTGGCTTCAAAAAACATTTGATTTACTTAAATTGTTTAATTTTTAGGAGATAATCCTCAAGATTATGAACAGTACGGATTAAGCATCAAGGTTACCTACAGAGATGGGGAACCTCTTCAAGAATTAAATAATATTACTCAAAGTGGTGGCGAAAGAGCAGTTGCGACAGCTACGTTTATGCTGTCATTACAGGAACTAACGCCAGTTCCCTTCCGTTGCGTGGACGAAATAAATCAAGGGATGGACGAAATAAACGAGCGGAGGATATTTGAGTTGCTGTTTGAATTAACAGGTCAATCAAATACATCCCAGTATTTTTTAATTACGCCAAAAGTAAATATTGCAAAGTTTTAAACTCAATCAAATAATATTAATTTTCTTTTACAGCTAATTCCCAATTTAAATTACGTACCTTCGATAAAAATCCATTTTGTGCATAATGGACCATATGTGGCCTCACAAGTTGAATGGGATCGTAATAGAACAAAATAGCATCGAATATTGTTTTATGTTTGTTTTACGTTTGTTTTAATAAAACTAGAGTAATAATTAATCGATTAGTAATAATTCATATCTAAACCTAAACATTTCCCAGTTCCTATCCTTAATTACACAAAGTGTCAACTCATGGAAAGGTTTGATAATTTCATCTCTTGACATTTGCCAGGAGAACCTTGAAAACTTTACTCCGAGAGTTCAGTTTTACTGATGATAGCTTTGCTATTGAAACATTCGTCCAGTGTAATTGAAATTTGTGGTGAGGTGGAGAAAAGGATGACATTTGTGATAACAGAAATATGAATATTTATATAAAAATTTGTTCTAAAACAAAAGACACTTTCGTATCAGTTAACCAAATTCGTATTGAAATAGCAAATCGATATAATAAAAAAAATTCTACCTATTGTATGATAAAATATGTATAATACTTATAGGAAATAGTTGAAACCGCTCAGCATACAATCGACTTGCAGCAGCAGTATTCTATTAATTAATTCATTATAAATTAATAACATTTCAACGTATTCACTGTTGGTGTGATGGACTATTTTTACTTTCCTTATTAGGATTTATTCGGAAAAGTTTATGTCAAACCAGCAATGCAGTAACAACTAATGAAACTGCTTGAAAGATTGGGAAAGTTACAGCCATCAGCCTACATAGTAAAGAATTCACTGATAACCTGTCGTTTACATTTACTTTGCACAAGTTCATCAATCGTTTTAGTGTTAAAAACAAAACCTTTTTTCATGTTGGTTAATCACCACTTAAATTGGATTATTTCAAAAACCGATTAATCGGTTATTCTTCATTTGAGTGATCCCACGACTACGTTCAGCAAATTCGAAATGTTTTTGGTTATAAATTTATTTCAAAATATTTTTAATATTTAGATTTTACAGATTTCTAGAAATCTACGAATTAACGAAAATCTATTACCTTTTTCACAAATAAATTCAGCTCGGGAATCACTGGCAAAACGAAATAAAGTTGAAGACTTCAAAATGTTTGACATATTATTTGAGGTTAGGTTATAAATATTTGGTTGTTGTTACAGTCTGTAAAGTAACATATTTTCTAAGTTGTACCATGAATTTTAATTCAGCATTTTCACTATTAAATATCAGACGCCAGCTACTACTCACATTTAATTTTATGTGTCCGAAAAACCATTATGCGAAGAAAGAAACTGCAGGTAGCTATTTACCACACAATACTCTGCATTAAAGACACATATTTTCTCAATATTTAAGGCGTTAGTATGGTTGGGGGTATGCTGAAGAAAAAGAAATTGGGTAAATTAGGACCTGCAATGGAGAAGAAAGTGTTACCAGTTGAAACAGATCCCCATAAGTTAATAAATTTTGTGTGCGGTTCAAATATCTATAAGGAAGGACAAGACATTGAAATCAAACCTGATAGTGAGTACCCTGAATGGTTGTGGACTTTAAGAACAGGCCCACCGCCAAAGCTAGAAGAACTCGATCCAAATTCTATAGAGTATTGGCAGAAAGTGCGAAAACTAGCGATGCAAAGAAACAACAGATTAGCACAACTGAAAAAACTAAAATAAGTTTGTAGTTTAAAAGAATAATAAATTAATTTCTTATATAATTTTAAGGATCATTTTTATGCAAACAAGAATAATCAGTTCATTGGTTCATATTTGATTGATTTTGAAATTTACATTTAATTACAAAGCTGACTTTTCGGCATATTTATCATATTGCAGCGTCTATTACATACACTCTTTTATACTTTTTTGAAACAAATTATTTCACAGTATTAAGTGCTGGTGTTTTTTAAATTAATAGAATTATTTGACTGCAATAATGTAAAGAGCGGAGCAAGTCTGTAGGCAATCAGTTTAATATATGTAGCATTTAGAGAGTAATGTTATTTTCTGCATAGTGATGAAATTACTTGGTTTGTTTTTTTCATGAAAGCATCACTTTCTTCACTAGTTCTACTTTTCTTAATTTTATTTAACAATAATCGTTTTGCAAATGATTGCTGGACTCACAAGTTTTTAAATGTAATGAGGGATACTTGAGCCATCTGAATATTACTATTACTACTGAAAGACATTTTCCCCTGAAATTCAACCGAATGAAATGTACCACACACAGGCAATTAATGTTGAGAAGAATGGGCGCCCTTTGCTATCATAGCTTAAACGTTTTTTCTATAAATGGAAGTAAAATTGTGAAATTATAGCAAAACCGTGATATGTGTCTAATTTTTTCCAATTTCGGATTGCAAGAATCACTATGCAAAAAAGTTATGTGTACAGCACATTTTGAAAGTTTAATTCATTTCGCATTCATTCAGTTCGGATTATATGATAATTGTAATATGCTGGAAAGCGGGAAGAGCAGCGTAGTTGCGCTACCTAAATGGAGAGGGCGCATGATCCACTGTAGGATCGTGAGGCAATCACAGTTTTCTATTTAACATTAATACTCCTTTATTTTCTCATAGATATCGCGATGCGTATATTTAAACAATTTTAAATATCTTATTTTTTCTTATTTCAGATTTTTTATACTCTAAAAGAGCACATATCTTATTTTCTGCAAAATAAACATTTTATCTTAAAAACAATTCCCTTTATACATTAATATTATGTTTCTAACCAGAATCTAGTGGGTTCGCTTTAGTGGGAACTTACTCGCCAGTGCATACTTTTCCCGAAGCAAATTGCATTTATGTACAGTCGTGGATTTAGGAACGCCTACATCGCAGCGAGCTAGCGCATGCAGCAAGCGTAGCGCTATCCCGCTCATTGCAACTTTGGTGGTGATTGCTAAACTCCATGACTGTACATAGGTCGATTTCAGTTTTAACATTTGTTCTACATAAGTATGATTTCATGCCATCCAATTGGATCGTACTCAATTTAGAATAAATAAATAGTTATATTTCCTCTGAGTAATTATTAACGCAAATGATATAGAAGTTTTATGGTAAATACGTATGAGTCAATGGAAAGTCCTATTTACGCAGTGCGCCATCTAGGAGACATTCAGTTGTACTTATACACGGTTGAATAAATGTTCCGTAAAATGCTCATAAAATGTCCGCTATCGTTCTCACTTTACAGTAAGCATAGCGTGCATCTATCCTTTACCGACCGGTCATTATGCTTGGCGATGAAGATACAAGGGTATAAGTAAACAATTACATTTTCCATCTTTCTGGAAGAATACTAAATACTAATCAATTCATAATAATATGTACCTATAGGGAAATGTTATATTTCAATTTCTATCGACAGAAAAATTTAATCTGCAAATTACACTTGATATTAGGATTTAAAAAGAATTTTAGATACATAATCAGCACCCATCTGTTTCCAAATAGTACATGTTCCGTTTCTGTATGTTATACTCTGTGGTACTTTAAACTGGGTTTCAGTGGAAAACCATTAATCAAAACACTTGGCGGGTTTAGCAGTTCACAGGGTTCCCTACATTGAACTGCATCATAGTTCTATGTTCACAGGTAGTTTACTTAATTCTCGTACATGTATATGTGGACGTGGAAATGCACACATTTACATCAACAACCCCCTTTGATTTCGGATATTTGTAGCTTATACCCGCAATGTATTATTATTACATGCGCATATGATGTTTCTTCTTCGAAAAATTCTAATACTTATTCCATCTAATTCTGTACAATTTGCTGTGTTGCTTGATTGAAAAAGAGTTTGGCGCTCGATCGAAGCAATACATTTGCGGTATAGATATAGAATATAATGGCACTGCTCGCACTAGACACTGTACGGCCGTCGTGAAGTACCCATTCACGAACGCAGTAATCGTTTTTTCGTCACGTCTATTAAAAATCTGAATTATTCCTGAACGTCAAGAGTTCGAATTGTTATCGGGTGAGATCGAGACTTCATAATTGATTTCATTATTTATGTGTGCTCGATAACTCACAGCTCCGCGCGAGTTGCGGTCGAGAAATGATGGAATGTTGTATGAAATTTTTAGCATGTATCAGGTAGGTCAGGTTATTCTATGGTAAGTGTTCTATTGACCAGGAGTGAAATCGTAATAGTTAACTTTAAACGAATATTGTCAAACTGTCTTTGTTGCATACTTGGATTATCTTTTTCATTTGCCTTTCTGCAGCCAACTTTTTCTAATATGCTTATAGTTTTGTGTTAATTATATATTATTATATGTAGGTATATAATAATAAAATATATAAACTAGGATATGTTAGTTTTTCACATGCTGCTGCTGGTGTAGGTTCATGCAACACAATGTTAAATTTTTGAGCTCAGGATTTAACTAATTTAAGTAACTCGTCAAATTGGGCTATTCAACCGGACTAAAGCCCATATGCGCCGATACGTTAAGCTGGGTTTAACATTAATTAACGCTTTGATTGTGTGATATTTCCTATTTAAAACATACAGCGAATGTCACATCTAAGTATCACTAATTATAAAGTTAAACCAAGCTTAACGTATCGATGCAAACGGCAAAGAGCCTTGATAGACCAGACTCTAATGGGCAATATGTGTTCTTTGTTATCTTTTGTAACTTGCATCAATATATAATTTTCTATCTTTTCTCATATTGTCATATTTTCTGCAGAATTTAGTCGGTTCTTTGGTAACATGTGTAAACAGCGACAAATTAATTTATTACTGTTAGAATATATCTTAAGTCATGGACCAAACTGGTTTTTGTTAATCGATAAGGAATTTTGGTTTTCGAACTAGTACTATGATACAGTTAAGGATACAAATAAATTAATAATATATTAATTTATTATACAAATTGTAAATAATAAAAATTGTATGCGCCATAATAATATTAAAGGACTAGTTTTATAGCTAAGGGTAGTTTTTCAAAGGACGAATCTAGAAACACCTTAGAAACGCATGCTAATTTTTTCTAATTTTCACATTAGGGGCCCATTTAAAAAAAAAATAATGATGTTGGTAATTTAGGGAATTATACGGTAGATAAGTTGGTCAAACTGACATTTCAAAATTAATTAAATTCAAATTTTAACAATTGAAACTTGACATTTCACCAAGGTCAAGAAATTAATTGTTTTAAAATCAGTTCTGGTTGTATTCTACCTGAAATTATACAGAAATACTTTCAACGTGCTGTACTTATTTTTAAAGCACATCAAATAACTACAGTTTTATGATAGTTGCTTCTGTGATGAACTTTTGTTAATTAATGTCTTTGGTTTGGTTTTCCGAAAACTTACGAGAAGTTGCTTTAAATAAGCACAATATAGGTTGTTTCGTGCTTACTGTAATGCCATGTATATAAATAGCTACAATAGTTGAAAGGCCTGCCTAAACGGTGCAAGTCCACTATTGAAACTTTTTTCTATATTTCACCGTTTAAAAGCTATTTTGGATAAAAGAAATTTGGGGCGAATTTCCAAGTCAAATTGCCCCCACTAAAGTTGAAGTTTCGCCGCTACAGAGAGCGTCCTTGAGCAACACTCCATGGGGTCTACAAACTGACAAAGTTACAGTAGGATCTGCGATTTAGAATTCGTGAGCATTCCTTGTAAGTGAACTCCAGTCACTACAGTCTATTTTTTTAAACGGAGTAACAAAAATAACGGCACGGACAAACCATGTTCACACAACACCAATGAAATCAGCGACATCTATGTGATATACTTCACATTATAAACAGAAAACTGTATATTTTGAAATACTAATGTACTTCACGTAATGCTTAGTATATATTCAAGATATTTTCTTTACCTTACAGATAAAGCGTATCTTTTTCGGCTGACTCCAGTATTGTTTGTTTTCATTTTACTACAATAATGCACAAGCGAAATAAAAAAAACAACAACGCGTTTTTATAATGTACATAACGAAGTATCTAATTGCAGTTACCTTCCACAGGGATAAACTATATAAGTATATAAAATACAATTCGCATAAAATAAAATCATTAAACGTTAACGTTTCCTCATTTGTGTCTTGTTGTGTCGGATTTGTCTTTTTAGTGGTATTTTCGAATTGAGCCAATAACGAAACAATTGAGTCACTTTTTCAGCTTTCTGTTACTCCGTCGAATTAAAAAAACAGAATACAGTCAACTATCGGCGTTCACAAATCGCCGTCAAGGCCAATGTAAGAGTGGCGGGTTTCGGGAATATTCGGTATTTGTATTTGAACTGGCGCTTACTGTATATAAGTGGATGACATTTTAAATAAAAGGCAAAGAACTATGTTATTTTTGTTATTTTCTTAATTTTATGATTACGACTGAGGTCACGACACTACAGGTGAAGAACGTATATAATTGCACGGTAAATTCGACAAAATCTTATGATCAAACTACGTAGTCAGAACCAGAGAGAAGCTGGAAATGCCGATAGTATCAGTCAGGGAGATATTGGCGTGAATGTTCAATAGGATGGAATGCGGGGGCGGTTTACAATTTTCAATTCACGGAGGTCGACATCTTGAGATATTGCTGTATGAAAAGGTCCCCGAGAATCTCAAGAATTGCAACCGCCTCCGGGTCTCCCGTCTCCTCAACTCTCAAATTAAATTCTGTTCTTAACTTTACAATAATTTACATATTCTCCTTTCGATTCTAATTGATTTGGAATTGGCTGGGCGGTGGGAGGTGGTCGGGCGATGGTTGTTTTTCCTGGGGGACGAATAGCGAAAGTTTTTCCGTACGGTTTTGTATGATGATATAGCCTGCTTGTGATAACGTCGACGGTTCTTACTTGAAGAGTTCGCTTTCGGAAATATTTATTTTAAAATTGGACCTCTGATTTATATTCAAATAGGTAGCGGTATTATAACTAGTTTATATACTTGCATAATGATGATAATAATTAGATTTTAAATTAAATGTGCCCTGGATCCATACACTCAGTGACAGAAAAAAACTACATGCAGGCTGTATTGTATATTCCTGTCGGAATTGTAGCCAACCTTTAAGGGGGCCTAGCACAGACCTGATAGACTGCTAATGAACTGTATGCGCATCGCTACGGCGCACTATCAAAAGACTAAAGGACATCTTGGAACACAGGCGTCATTATATGCGTTATGTTTCATGCAGCGTCATGCTTACGTTAGTTTTCTTTAGGAAGTATTTGCGTTAAGTCACGTTAAGTTTTCTGCAAGTTGACAAATGTTACTGTTGTTACTCTAACCTTGCAGTTTGATTGTTTTATTTACTTTCTTTGCTTTACTCTTTCACAGACTGTTTCGAATATTATATATTATTCACCCGATATTTTTGTTTTACGTGTAAGGCTCTGGTGTAAGTATGCATATTATAGCATTAACAATTGGGCTTATATGACAATTAATCCAGGTAGTTTTTCCTAAAGAAAAGTGATGCCATCGTGTCGTGTAAAATCCTGCAAAAGCAATAGTTACAAAGATGACGGAGAACTAACTTTTCATATGTAAGTTGCAGAATAATGCCATAGCTTAAACATATTCTGAAATTATGACAATACTTAGTGTTTCTATGTGAAATAATTTTTTGTAGAATGCCCAAACATTGTTGTGTGGATTACTGTTACAGGGGGTACCGTAAATCCCTACAAAAGTAAGCGTGCATATGTTTGTTCGCTACATTTCCTCAAAAAGGATTTTAATAGAACGGGATAGTTCAACATTGAATTCGGACAAAGAAAATCTGCAAAAGTATGTTTTTATTTAGAATCACTTGATATTCCTGAAAACAAAGGATAGAGGTAAATAAATGATGTATAACATATATATTTCTTTAAATTTTCTTCACTATTTCTTAGGTAAATTAATCTGCCCATCAAAGGAGGTACGATATATTTGTAAGTTCACCGAAACACAAATTCGGAAAGTAATGGTTTTGATAGGAAACAAGATTTCACAAGAAGAGAGCTTCCTAACGACTTTTGTTTATTTACTATCAAGTCATGTTCCCCAAAACATTTTTTCTAGTTTATGTCACCTCTGGAAGAAACTCATGTTTCAATTTTAAATAAAACCATAATATCGTCTTATAGCAAAATTAGATTTTATAATTTAGCGAAAGTTTACAGGAAAAATACAAGGAAAATAAGGAAGGAATTAAGTAAACTAATATTATTTAATCATCAATAAATTATACAACTATTGCAGTATATTATTTACTCCTATAAAGACAACATATAATGTTGGATTGTTATGACAAGTCGTGAAGATCTCATGAACCTTGTATTAGATTTTTCCTATTTATTTTTATATGTCGTTGAAAGAAATAAGTAAAAACATTCGAACGCTGCACCCGTACATTTATTACCGATGGTTTCTTTCTTAGGTTATGTTTGTATTGTGCGCTTAATTATTATCGGTAACCCACGATTAAGTTTAATTTTATTTTATTTGCTCGATGGTATGGGTTTATTAATGTCGCATTTTAAATTTTGTTTTGACGGGAATGATTAAAAAACGACGGCCTGACAGAACCTTTTTCGGATTTATTGTGCAAAATGCTTGTTAAAAAAGAAACCGAAAAATATAATTCATTTGCAAGGTATACATTAAAAAGAAAAATGAGTTGACAATTCTTTGCGTAATCTTATGGAAGAGAACAACGAAAAACAGGCAACCGGCCATACAGTATAGTTCACTCTTCGGATATCATATAAATACGTTACACAGTTTGTAATATGATTTAATTACATTAGTACAATGTATACCTATACATTTTTTTATAACAGGATGCATTTGGGGTGACGCCGCTTTTGTAAATGGAACCCTTATTGTGTTACTATATCATATGGTTCTAACATCAGCGGTGTTGTATTACTGTCAAATATTTCAATATGATGTTTGAGATATCCCTAAAGTACGTTTCTGTTTGCCATTCAAACCTAATCTTTATTATTAGCACTGCCTAGAATATATACTTGCTAAATATATGTATAGCTTTGGTAGGATAAAGGCAACCATGTTCTATATTATGTATTTTGTATCGGTACAAGTATACATAATATGAATTGTACTCCTTTTAAATGGGATAGTAAAGCTCCATATATACCTACTGACATGTACCAGTATATATAATAATAATGGAAAGTTTTTTTGTAGCCATTATTTTTAATTAGTTTTACCGTCTAGTTCCAATACGTTTGTCTAATAACTCTATAATGTTTTTTTTTTCATCCCTGTGTTTATATTTCCATATATCCAAATAAGGATATCTAAAACATTTTTTTCAGATTGTATATCAATCACCTCTTATTGTCGGTAAGAGATGTTTGTTTTGATAAAGAAGGTAATACGCGTAGTGGTAACCTGCCTCTCGATTGCGTGGGATCTGCGGTTTCCATGGGCCTTGATGGGTATCTGGCTCCTGGCTACTATTATGTAACATAATGTATTTAGGAGAGGGATCTCTCAATCCTTACAAACGCCCTAATTTACCATTGTTATACCCCAGTACATTGATGCAGCTTTATTCCGAACTATAAAACAGATTATACCTACGATAGAGCGAGCTTGTTTTCAAGCACTTGCATGATTTGTTCACGTAATTGACAGGCCAAAAGTTACGTAAACTGTAGAAGTACAAAGCGGAGTAAAGGAGCATTCTTGAAAATAAAAGTTATCTGCGTAACTGTAGGTACAGTGAAAGCTCCCATAAACGGACACTGACGGTTCCGTCAATTTTGTCCGCTTATGGGGAGTGTCCGTTTAAAGGATAGAACTAAGAATTAATAAATAAGTACTATACATTACGATACACTATCTACAATATGATTTATGTTATAGTAATACGGAGGAAAGAAACGGGAAATACGCTACATTTTTAAAGAATGTATCTATTTATTTTATATAAATGTTAATAGGTACATACGTAAACATAAATACTACAAATACTACATTTAAAATAAAATAATAATTTTTGAAGAAAATCTAAAATGTTTGTCTGACGGAATTTCGCCATATTTTGTTGAAGGAGACAATTTTCATAATAACTTTCTAAATTTTTTAAGTGTTGAAATGCGGTGAAATCATCCCTAGCAAATTCTTTCAACATAGAAATATGATTTAGAGCTTCACCATGTGAATTTATTGATATTGAACTGCATGATGCTGCCGACATTTCTACTTCTTCTTCTGAGTCGGTTGAACTATCTTCTTCAAACGGGCTTTCGCTTTCTACATCCAAATTCGAAAAGTTGTCGACGGCAATTTCTTCTTCGGTTGTTATATTATCGTCTAAGGCCATGAAATCCTCTACATTTTGGGGGTCTGTTGTTCCAAAATGTTTGGCATGTCGCAATAACTCAGCAGCTGTTGATAATGGCAGATCTTCTTCAGGATCGCAATCAACTACATTCACTTTTCTTAAATCCAGCTTTGCCGAAACAGTTCTTAATTGTCAAGGAATTTACTTTATGCCATGCTGTTTTTATAAAGTACAAAGCCTCTAACACATTGATGGACTTTGTAAGCTCAGATAAACTTTTAACATCTTCCATTTTTGTGAAAATAGTTTTGTTCGGCGGTAAATACATAATTTTCATGAGAGCCTGCATTATCAAGAAATAAAATAACTTGCCTTTTTTGGATTCCCATTTTCCGGTCGAATTGAAGCAACCATTATTTCTCGTGTCATCCATGCGTTTTTATTTGATTTCCATGTCGCTGGTAAATCTTTAATAGCGACGTATTTTAATGCACGAGGGCGAGCAGCTTTCCCGATCACTAACAACTCTTCTTTGTCTCCGGCCATATTTGCACAGAACAAAATGGTTAGTCTGTCTTTAGACAACTTTCCACCCACACATTTTTCTCCTTTAAGAGACAAAGTTTTATTCGGCAGCGCGCGAAAAAAAATGCCACTTTCATCTACGTTGTAAATATCCTCTGGTTTGTAGATGGAAGTTTGTCCAAAAATTGTTCCAAATCAACTTAATTTGAAAGTGATAGTATGTCTCTTGCGCCACTTTTGTAGCCACCCGTCGGACGCACTGAAATTATTGTAACCTAAGTTTGTCGCAATTTCCTTAGCTTTCACTTTCACTAACGATCCTAATATTGGAATGTTTTGACTTCTAGCTTTCAAAAACCACTCAAAACACCTTTTGTCTATATTAGAACCTTCCCTTTTAAAAAAATCCTTCTTTTGGTTTATATTGATTCCAGATTGCCATTTACTTCTGATATCTTCCTTATTTTTGGCTATTTCAGCTGCTTGCGGTTTCCCAATATTAAACCTCTTTGCCAAAATACGAACCGAAACTCTTTCTTTATCTAAAACGTTAACAACTTCCATTTTCTTTTTTAAAAGAAAACATTCTTTTTTTCGGTACCATTTTACGTTTATACATATTAATAAAATAACTCCAATATGTTACAACTCTCGACACGCGATATCTAGCAAGGGTAATATGTACATATGAAAGGGAAACATCTCATATAAAACGGGGAATTACCGAATTTAATGTAACATGTTCCATAACATTCTAATAAGCGAACGACCTGAAAAATCGTCCGGCTATTAGAGCTTCGCGTCCGCTTATGGGAGATTTTCAGTTGCATGCGGAAATAATCTAGTGTCCGAAGAGCGTCCGTTTAGCGGAAAGCACTTAACATTGAAAATGATATGCCGAAATTCCGTTCCAGGAAATTTGTCCGGCTAAGAGAGATGTCCGCTTATTGGAGCTGTCCGCAAGGAGAGCTTTCACTGTGTATAGAATACGTATATATATATATGTAAACTATAGGCACACAATTGGAATAAAGCAAAATGACAAACCCTATAGATTAAAGCAGACAAGATAGAAATGTGTACAACATACGTATGTAGTTATATAGTATACTATATTGATATGGTATTTATTAAATAATATAATAATACTAAAGATTTTCTTAAGTAGGTATTAGATTAGACTAATGCATGAGTTAAAGGTACCTAAACTAACTTTTCAGATTCTACATTTGAAGCATTTGAGTGAAGTCAATTTAAGAATAATTTTCAGCAAACGTTACTGATTGTTTAATGGAATATCTATTTTCTAGTTCGATTAAGGGCCGGTATTTTGGTATAGCATTCATACACTCTATAATTTCCATTCCTATACCAGGAAGAAATCGTTCGATTTCAACCCATTTAGTGGTTCTCATGTCGCCACACTGCAGGAATATCTTGGCCGTCGAACTCCGGAGCTCTAAGGATTAATAATTGAATTGGGACGACGGAGAACACAGACAATGGCGCATGTCCTCCGACGTATATATCTATGCAAAGTCACAATTCCATTGTCGCCGGCACAATGCTCCGATATCGCATTGTAACTCGCGAACTTTAAATTAATTCACTGACACATGAATATACACCTTCCGTTCTCTCTCTGTATAACCTCCCTTTCCCCCCGTTCTTCCGGCCCGTTATCGTGCCGCGAAGTATAGAGTTGGAAGGAGATGAACACAGTCTTTGCTCCTCGCGTCCTTTAGTAATTCAAATTTAACCAATTTCACGCTAGGTACTAACTAAATCCCCGACGTTTCTGCCACGTTGTTCCAAACACTTAGCATATTATGTATTAGACGGAGATATTCGCGATATTACGTATACATATATGTGTAATCATACAAGATGTTCCAAAACCTCTGGGAACATTTTGATTAATAAACAGATCTTTCCACCTCGCTTTATCATTTGCTATAATTTTTTTCAATTTTAAAAGAGAATTGATAAGCAAATACCGGATAAAAATACCTTTCCTCTCTACTCTACAACATGGATTTATGCCCGGCAGGTCTACTACAACTAACCTATCTACGATATCACAATCTCTTGATGAAGGTGGTCAAATGGACCTTATTTTACACGGACTTTTCTCGTGCGTTTGATCGCATTTTATTGGAGAAGCTAAGCAGTTTCGGTGTTGGCAAATCACTTCTTTGTTTATTTAGATCGTATTTACTCAACAGAGTGAACTACGTTTATTTTAATGGATACAGGTCTCATCCTTTTCTCTCTCTACGTCGGGTGTTCCCCAAGGGTCGAATTTAGGTCCGCTATTATTTAATATCTTTATCGATGACCTTATTAAATCTATCTCCTGTCCCGTGTTAGCCTACGCGGATGATATTAAAATATATAGTACTATAGGCTCCTCATCTGATATTGCTTCGCTTCAGGACAACCTCAACAAAATATATCAATGGAGTTTACGTAATAATCTGCGTTTAAATGTAGATAGTGTTTTGTTGTGTCATTTACTAGAAAGGTCTTCAAAGTGGAATCAGATTACACAATCAATAACATTGGTGTTACTCGACAGTCATCAATCAAAGATTTGGGCGTAACATTTGATGAAAAGCCTATGTTTTCCAATCACATTGTAAATATTTCAAGTGCAGCTTATAGGTCTCTTGGTTTCATTATCCGGACATGCAGGGATTTTCGTAATACCGAGGCAATTAAGGCCTCCCTAATTATTTTGCTCATATTGTTTCCAAGCTTGAATATGCAGTTAATGCTTGGTATCCACTCTATGGTGTACAAGTCGATCTTCTAGAACGAATACAGCGAAAATTTTTGAAGTACCTTTCTTATAAAAGTGAAGGTCACTATCCCGCGCGTGGAATAGACTATACTGAATTATTGGAAAGGCACAACTTTATCTCGCTTAGAGATAGAAGGCAAAAAATTAGCATGACACTTGTACTGAGGACATCCTTACGAACAGAATCGACTCGCCTGACCTTCTCTCCAGATTGGAATTTCACGTGCCCCGTATTCAAGCCAGATCGAGTGAATTTCTCTGCACACCAACGCCTCGAACTAATGTTCTGTGGAAAGCACCCCTGGTGCATGCAGCGCGGAACTTTAACTTTCTGGATGTGGATTTGCCTTAACATTATATTTTTTTTTGTTCATGTACTTACAATTATTACCCTTATTGGATTGTAATCTGTTGGGTATTTAATAAATATTATTATTATTTTATTGTTCTCTCTAAGAGGTTTACAATTATTATACACCGCCTTTAAGGCAAGTAATATAATAAATTTAAACATATTTATAATAACAAAAGAGTGAAATTTTATTCACGCTAATCCCATTCTCTCAGTCTCCCCAAACACCCTGCGTACAGTTCTACATGTGCTCAACAGCACGGCCTTTTGGATCTGTACATAAAGCTCCCGTTGAAGATGCAACGTATTCAGGCTCTCATATAATTTCTTCGGAATCTCCCCAGTGGCTCCAACAATTATGGGAACTATAATTACGCTCTGCTGATGCCACATTATCTTAATTTCATTGGCGAGAGGTAAGTATTTGGTGACCTTTTCTGCGTATTTTTTGGCCAGATTTTGCGCCAAAGGCACAGCCACATCTATAATATATGTTTTGCTTTCGATTTTATCAACAATAATCATGTCTGGGATGTTGGCTTCTACGGCTATATCTGTCGGAACTTGCCAATCCCAAAGAATCTTGCACCTGCATGTTTCAATAACTTTTCGAGGCGAGTACTTGTAGTATAACGATTCCTCAACCTCTACGCCATATTTTTCACATATTTTCAGGTGCAAGATTTTAGCTACATTATTATGCCTTTCTATATAATCCTTCGGTGCCAGGTTAGTGCATCCTCCCACTATATGGTCGATAGTTTCTTCTTTATTACAACACATTCTGCATCTATCATCTTGTATACTCCGATCTTTTATTATATGCTTCCGGTATGATTTTGTGGCAATCACTTGATCTTGTATCGTAAAGACAAAACCTTCTGTTTCCGCGTATAGATCCCCTCTAATTAGCCAGGTGAATGTAGCCTGCCTATCCACTTGCGAATCTTCCAGGATCGTGGGGTATCTTCCATGCAGCGCCTTTTGTTTCCATCGCCTTATCAGTACTTCCATGTTGTTTACGTCCACTGGATATTCATATGTCTCACCTTCCGTAAGTCTAAGCGGCGTAATTTTGTTGTCATTCTGTACCACCGCATAAATTGGTAAAATATGTGAGACTTTAGTTGAGACATTTTTTTCTTATTTTTAACTAATTTTGTTCAATCTTCTTGTGATTAAATAAAAAATTAAGGTTCCATTATTTAATATTTTCTAGGTTTTGTTGCTAAACTTTTGCAACATTTTCATGCTTTTGTCTTAAACAATACAACTTTTGTTTTTTGACAAAATAGTTAAAATCACAAATTATAGATTTAATTAGAACAAAAATAGTCAAATTTACCGTTCAAGTCATCCTGCATTGAATATTCCTTATCAAAAAAAAAAAAAATGTCGTTTTAATGTCTAACATGTCACAAAAGTAATTTCACCAAATGATACTAGCCTTTAAATTTTAAATTAAATGGAAATCCACAAATTTCCGAAACAATTTAATTTAAAATTGGTGTAGCACGGAGTGATTGGATTGTGTGGATCTTGTGTGTCTATTATAGATAAATAGCTTTTATTGTTTCAACCAGTAAGAGTACATGGCATGGCATAGACATTGTCAAATAATTAAACAAAATATAATAAATAAATATAATTATCTGTATAACATACTAATTTTATATGTAAAATGGGACTATCACACACACGTTAAAAAGAATACGGGACAAAACTACAGAACACTCTAGAATCCTATGTTAAAATATTCGTCAATACTATATAGTGTGTGTCGCATTAGCAGCTCCTTCATCCTTCTTTTGAATTTTGTTTGTTTTTGAATATGTAGTTTACCGAATATCTTGCTTTTCCGACCCGATGGTATGGTATAACATATTCATTTTTTCGTATCGTGCACCCTACCGTGCCCTTTACAATGGGCACGATAGGGTGCGTTGCATAATACCCTTATGGCGGCATTTTGTTTTAGAAAAACTTCATTGGTTTGTGGCGTGTGTCCCCAAAGTAGGATTCCGTACACTGCTCTGGAATGAAATAGCGAGAAATAGGTTATTCTAGCCGCTTCATGTGTTGTTATTTCTTTCATTCGTCTCACTGCATAAGCAGCTGCAGCCAGTTTTGTAGTGAAATCCGTTATGTGATCTCTAAAACTTAAATCGGATGACACGCGGAGACCCAAGAACTTCACCCTACCACTATGTCCCCCAGAAATTTGTTTGGTGGTCAGTCGCCCCTGTTGCGTTTTGGTGTGATTTAAATGCAGCTTATTGCTAGCGAACCATTCCTCTACTTCCGCCAGTGCAATCTGTGCCTTGTCGAGAGCTATGTCTTGTGTTGCGCCCCGAGTCAAAATAGACGTCTCATCAGCAAACAGGCAGATCTTAGTGCAACCAACGTTTGCAGGGATATCGTTGATGTATAGTAAGGAAAGAAGTGGTCCTAATACAGATCCTTGTGGTATTCCCTCATTTGCTGTCGCGTATTTCGATTTATTCTTTCCTCAATGGTGATTTGTCCTCTTTCCGTCAAATACGACCTTAATAAGCTGTATGGAGCTCTCCGTATTTCATAAAATTGCAATTTTTCTACGCAATACTACTACGCTACAATCCTTGAATATCTTTGTAAATGAAAGTAGATAGAAAATAACGGGAACAAAACGATATAATTAACAACCAGATTAAAGGGATATCTAATAACGAATAATCTACAAATAAATAATTCAAATTGCAAAAAACGGGGGGTGATAAAACCATAAAAAAAATTAAAACACGCAGAGATTCGACGTTTTATTATGGCAATTTAACCTTATTGGGTGTCTCATATACTGAATATTGTGTTTAGGCATATACAACACTTAGATTCAAATTTCAAATTTCCCGCCAGCCATTTTTTTCACCTAATTTTTTGATTTGACTCGTCGCATAAAAGAACATAACCCATTATATAACCGAAGAGAGGGGTGTCACGACCTCATGTGAACGTGCTGTTATAACGATTATTAAAAATTTTGGAATAAAACAAATACATATGTATAGATACAGTCCACTTTTTTTATTTGGGTAGCAATTTACCCAACATATTGTAAACATATTTTCAACAAACTAGGAAAAACGACTTTATATAGAAATTTAAGCTGAGATTCGACGTTCTATTCTGGTAATTTAACCATATTGGGTGTCTCATATACTGAATATTGTAAACATATGTTCCATAAAATTGTAATATCTTCAAAGATACTGGAAATAAGTGTTACGTTATCGGTACCATTGTAAAGGTAATTTTACAAGGAATTTGCTGATAATATTTCGATATAATCAACATTTCCAAATCTCTTCAGAAATATTTTATTCTCAATACAACATAATTTTTCTCAGTTTATCTCCTAGGTTAAGAAATTTATTTCTTCTGGCGTTTTTCTTTTATAGTCAGTAAGTGCTGTCTCTTGATGCCCTAAATTAACTTCTTATTTAGTTTAAAGCCTTGATAAAGTAGCGTATTGGTTCAATACAAAATCAATAGTATACCTGTAGATTCATCTATATACTTATACATATTAGATATCGTTCCAAACGGGGCTGTGCACTCCCGCGCGGGTACGAATGAACGAAATCAAATTTCGAAATTCAATTAAACTTTATTAGATACAGTGTACGTGATCGCATACAAAAGACAAATACACAATAGAAATGGAGTGGTTGAAAGAATGGGTGGGGAATCCACGGACGGATGGTTAGTTACATACAGAGCCGCTATCTCTACGCCAACCAGTAATCCTCATTTAATTAAATTCCTGGAGGCCCGTGTCTCCGCGTACACCTCCGCCCGTCATTATCCCGTTCTTTTATTCTACATATAACCTTTCGCATACCAAGCCGCTCTCTGTTCTTTGTGTGTAATTGTGCATAAAAGTCCGAGACTGAGTCTGAGAAAACGGCCACAATAGGGTTCTTCCGCGTGGAATGACTTCTAAAATTCACATATATGTATAGCAAACACAGGGTACTCTAGCGCCGATTTAAAAGATAGATAAGATCTTTCATATTATATGCGTATGTGTCTAAAAGTTGATTCCTTGTAAGTTTCCATTTTACTAACAATGAGAGAAAACAACTCCTTTTTAATTGAAGACATCTCTACGACTTCAATTAAATAACTCTGTTCTGGAGAAAGGAGAGAGGAACAGACAAAAGATGTTATCTCCTCCTCTTTCGAACAGCGTAAGATATTCTGTGTCATTTTCCTGGTTATCACATTAATTAAGATTGTTCCAGAAGCTGGAAGTCATCCGGGTGCACACCGTCTCCTTATATACACATAGAGAGAAAACAATTTAAATTTTCCGTTTTTGTAATGAGCCAAAGAGGTCGCCTTCTCTTGCTCCTTCGTCTTCGTCGTCGAGACTTGATAATAAAATTTCATCTCTTATCTTGCGACAAGAAACGTCTGTCTCCCCTGCTTTACTCTCTTTAACAATGCTACTGCCGGGACCTTTTCGTCTCTTTGTTGAAAGGGACATTGCGAGTGGTATATTGTATAAGACGTTTCACCATTCGACTCCTCGTGTCTAAATATCAAAGTGTAATATAAATGCTTTTTTTCTATGTTTATCGCCCGCTCTTTCTGTTCTTTGCTTTGCCGATTCCTTTCGTTTTCCTTTAATATAATCATGTGGATATACCGGGTGTCCCAAGGTGAATAGGCTTATTAGAAGTATATATGGAGAACCAATCACCAGAATTAATTAAAATTTTATATGTGTAACTTATTCGAGGTGAACTAGGTACGTTTTTAAAATATTTTCACCCATACAGTATTGCCGCTTCTACTTAAACCTGGTAGAAACGTTTTTAATTCAAATGTAACAGCCTGCATTTCTTATCATGTCATTGTATCATTATTTCCCTATACCTATCTCAAAACGTTTAAGAGATATAAATTAATTTCAATATTCTTTTTTGTTGATAATTTGACCCTTACAAAAGTACGCATATCTTCGTTCTTCTGAATAACTAAAAGTACAATTTTTGATCATGGTTTAAGGAAACCTTGGACTAACTACTATGTTATTTGAATTAAGCTACCTACATCATATAGGGCGATCCATAACGTTGCCCTCAGACCGCATATTATAAAAATTCCTTTAAGTATATTTTTTTAAATGGAACACCCTCTTATATTAATCAATCTTCGCAAAGCCTGTTAAATGTAGGGTGTCCAATTTAAAAAAAGAACTGTCATTGCGTCGCTTTTATTTTATAGTATTATATGATTCTATCATACCTGGTTAGAAAGAGCACAAAATGTTTTTAAATTTTTTAAGTGCTTTAATACTTACGGAAATAATAAGTGCACAATAAAAAATCAATCACCCCGCGTTTTCAAGGTACATAATTATATTGCATTTATACAAACTAAATGTTAAAATACTGAAAAATGTACTATTTTATGATATACTTACCTAAACAGCAGTTACAACTATGTATAGTATTGGCATTTTTTAAACTTAAATTTTCCGCCGGAATCTGTAATATTGCGACTTTTTGAGAAAATTCCCTTAAAAATAGACTTTTTTTCTAATTGGATGTTACAATAAAGCTAAAACAAACGACGACACAGTGCTGAAATGATTATTACCGCACACTGTGCTGTAATGAGATATTAACGCACTAGTGGGACTCTTTCCGGAATGTAATATATAGGGTAAAACAGGGACAGGCGGCGCACCTTTTAAAAAAAATTATTGAAACATATATACTGACGTGATGAAGCAAACTTAGTGAAACGTTAATCGGGTAATTAATCTATTTATTATATGAACGTACAGAATAATGTTATTTCTAAACCTCTTCTCAAAAATAAAAGTACACAAAAAACGAAATCCTAAATGGAATATTTTTTTTTGCATTTTATGCATTGAATCCAGTCCACTACACACATTTTCATCACTTGAATCATGAACCGAGTAGTGATCATCACTTTCTGATGATGATGATGAAGGTTCTTGTTTAATTATTCGTCGTTTTACAGATTTAGTATTTGCAATGGTACTTAAAGAGCTTTCTTTTGAGAGAATGGTTGTTGTTTGCTATTTTTTTTTGTTGCCACTGTTTCCTTTTCCTTATTCTTTTCCTCCTTTGCTAACGAATGGTTCTTTCTTCTTATTCTTTCTCGTCTTTACTGTAAGTGGTTCTTTCTTCTTAGCCTTTCCTGTCATTTGCTTCGAGTGATTCTTTCTTTTTGCGCTTTTCCTTCTCAAGACAATATAACTATCTGCGGTTAAATTCTGAGCAGATTGCTTCCTTTTTTTTAGGGTTATTGCTAATTTTTACGACTGGAATCGGAGAAATTTGTCCAAAATTTTTCTAGGTGTCAAATCTGAAGTAGATGGTGTAGGTGTTGGAGGTACACACTAAAAAATATATGCAATTCCAACGGAAAATTCCAGTAACGTATAAGCTAAAATTGCCAAAAATTGAGATATTTACTAGCAAACTTTAGGTATATTTTCTAATTTTCTATATATTTACCCTATACATTACTGAAATTTTCCGTAGGAATTGCAAATATTTTTTAGTGTGTAGAGATTGATTTGCTTCATTCATTTCAACTACACTATTACTTGTTCCTTCCTGATGATTTCCCATTGTATCGATGGGTACATTAGGGACGGCACAACAAAGATATGCATGTTCAGGAATTGCAGAGGGTCTCAAAGGATAACAATACGTTTATTTGGATATACTGTAACAAACTCATCACAAGAATTTTTGAAGTACGTTTTAAACGGTTTAAAAAACGAGAGGTCAAGCCGTTGCAAAAGATTCGTGGTGTGACTTGGTAAACCCAGTAATATGATGGAATGCTCTGCTGCTGTCTCTAGCATTTGGTATGAATTCAGGGGTGACCCATGCCCATCAAGAATTAAAAAAGCATTTCCCAGCAGATTTTCGCGGTATAAAATTGTTTCAAAGCCAATCAATAAATCGTTCTTCGTTAATATTGGTTGATGCTTTTCCCATTCTTATAACTGCCCCAGATGGCATATTTTCTTTCCAAACCTGTTTATTCACTGCCTGAAAAATGCAGTAAGATGGCAAAAAAGTACCTTCTGCATTGCAGCAAGATACTATTGTTACACATGTAAGTACATCTATACTTCCTTTGATAGCGGAAACTTATTAAACAAACCACTAAATATATTTAATACGGACGAGAGTGGCCTTCGATTAAATATATTTAGTGGTTTGTTTAATAAGTTTTTCTCTGTTAGTAGCGCCGTTAGTAGTTTAAAATGCTTTGCCCGTTCATCTTTATTCATGCCTTCAGCATTGCGAACCGACAACCTCGGATTTCGCTTTAAGAATAGTTGTAGCCAATCATTGCCAGCTATTTTCTTCTTCATATTAAATCGTCCGTTTAGTCCTGTGGCTTTCGCCAAATTGAATGCTAGAATGCTAGATGCTTTTCTAGTAGGTGCAAAACCGGACAACTGTAATTTTTTTAATAAAATTAATAATAAAGTTTACAAAAGAAAAACATGTCGCGTGAATGAAGTTTTACAAGTTAGGGGTATGAGATCTTATTTCACAGTACAAAATAATAAAAATAATTATATTATGTAAAAATGTGAAAATATACAGAAATTTAATACGACTGTTACTATATTTCCATAAAATCACATAATTTGGTTGGTTTCCTTAAGATGACATAATTACGGTAAACTTAGCCCACCATTTATGTAATTCGCGCAGTTTTTGTCGTGCTCATGCACAGTGCATCAAGAGACTCATTATGTCTTTGAAGCGTTGCTGTCGTATATGTCGTTAGTGTTAATACGTGAATTCAAAGTGTAGTTTAAATAAAAAAAAAGGTTTTGGTCAGAGTAAAATATGGCAAAGCAACGTTTGTTTTAGTTGTCGATGCTAAATGTCATCCCATAATCCGTGTCTGCGAATTTCGTAACCTCTGTATAGGTAGGTATATAATATCTACTATCTACACGACACATGATGACAAAGAGAGAACATCGAAGGTACAAAAACATTAATTTATTATTCTGGTGGACTAAATTACATTTTCGCGCCCTATATATTTGCTTTATTTCCAAACACCATATTTAAAATAGTTATCATAAAATTTCAATTGTAGAGAACACTTTTTCACGAATGTATAGGTACATCTGGTAATATTCAAGTATTGCAGGACTCACGTTACGTAGGTAGGTATATGATATATGATAATTGTTTCTTGCTTCACTGTATATTACTTCAATTACACATTCTATACGAGAGAAAGATACGCGTAACATTACAGAACAAATGTAGTTATTTTAGTCATTGCAATGGCTAAATTCACATTATATGTACATACCTAATGTATTATAGTATATCAAATCGCAGCAAATTTAAATAGCGGTTACTACTACGTGATGTGTACTAGCACATTTAATTCGCAGTTTTTTACAGTTAAAATTTCATATTATACTCAGGCCGTTGAGGAAAATTGATGTAAATATACTTGAGTTTTCACCTATTTCTCCATAAAATTTCCTAAATAGGTAAAGTAAAATAAGATCTGTAACTTTGCACAATACTCTGTAAATTTACATTACATGAATTTAATTTTACTCAATCCACTATATGGCCACATATAACCCATGTGGGATTCTGTGAATTTATGCCTCCTTTATCAAATTTCTTTTTTTGCTAGCCGAGCTCGTGAAGTTCGTTCAGGGATATTATTTTCTCGAGCTGCTCGTCTGATAGTAGTACAATTTATAGTTACAGCTCTTATACTGCTTTAAGCAGCTCCTTCTATGTCCATTGTCCCCTATTGGTTTTCCTTGCGCCATAGGAATTATGTTTATAAAAATAAAGTATGTGATAATATCATCTCCGCTAGGTCTCTCAAATTAGTATGCGCTATCTCTTCCAAAAACTGGGGGATAGACGACGCATTGTAAGCACAAGCAGAGCTGCAATAGATGGAAACGCAGTCTAACCTAACCTATCTTTCACTATATAGTTCCTACATTGCCTTCCAAACAATGCTTTCTTTCTAATAGAAACACTTTACTAAACCTGTTAGAAAACTTCAAGGTACTTACTAATTAAATATTTCCCGATGTCCACTTTTCTATATGTTTTTTACTATGTTTTGCATACCAGCATGTATCCTCGACTAAATTCTTTGTATGACATATATATTCGAATGCATTACTGCATTATCACGTGGTATTTGAATGGTGCGTCATCAGGTCCGCTGCGTCGTCTGTCCCTGTTTTACCTTATAGACGATTAATGTGCAAATTAGAAAAAATACTGTAAAAACCTCGGGTCACAATGACTTGAAATGCTCGTACATTGAATGACTCGCATTACATAAACGTCATTGTGACATTCGTGTTTTAAAATACTATTACATGAGCATCTATAATTATTGTAACATCAAATTTTATTTTATTTTTACATAAGACTGATGCGGGTGTAAATTCGGTGTACACTTTACAGTGTACATAGTAAAAAGTGAATACTTTTTCCTATTTAATTGATTTCATTTTGAAAAATATTTTCTTTGCTGCTCAATACGTGTAGCTCATACGGCAACTGTAATAGATAAGTAATTAAGGTTTTCAAACTTAAGTTTATGCATTTCGAAAATTATTAGAGTACCTCAGGGGTTAGATCAATTAATAGTTGGATAGATTTTATCATGTTTTGTGGAAAAGCAAAGGGCTTCTATGCAAATATTTTAAGATAATACAATTCTTATACCATAAACGTTGTATGTGCTTCCGACAGACGCGTATTGAGCTTCGGGGCCCACACATTCAATACAACCACCGCATCGCTGTACCGTATAATTGATCCGCTGTGAACAATAAACATTTGTCAACAGTGAAACATCGACCATTAAAAAACGATATCCAGTCCAATAACAGTGACAATGGTCGGGAGAATAATAAATTATATATTAAGTATCCGAACAATGGTTCCGGTGAGCACAATAGTCGCACACACGTATAGACTCATACACATTCACATGTAAGCATACGCGTATACCTACATTTGAAACGGAGTGAGAGCCCTATAATGTACCGTGCCATTCAGCCGGCTACCGGTTTGTATATTCCTATTATACCAGTCATTATAATACAGTAAATATCAGCGCGAGGGGATTTGTGGGCGTACACTCCGGCGCGAGGCGTGGTTTTAACTTTGGGGAGTCGCGATTGGCCGATGTAACGACCTAGACCAGCCAACAGTGGTTGTTAGCACAGTAGCCACTGCAAGGTTACAGTTCGGTTCAGACACAGTTGAATCTCGAATCTCAAAACATATTGTCAACACCACCATCATCATCTTTCTCACGTTTGGTGACCACTTCCTGGGAAACGTTCGATTAACCAGAATAATAATCTTCTTCTAAACGATGTCCAAGAAAACTCTGTAAACATTCAGAACTTAAGCTTACTTTATAACATGAGCATTCCTGGTAGCGGTGTGGATATGTCGACGCTCATGTCCCAGCATCCAGTGTTGGGAGCGATACCGCCGGCTTTCTTCCTGCGTGCCAGCGAGCGATACCAGAGGACGCCGAAATGTGCCAGATGCAGGAATCACGGTGTAGTCAGTGCACTCAAAGGACACAAACGCTACTGTCGTTGGCGGGACTGTGCTTGTGCCAAATGCACCCTCATAGCCGAACGGCAGCGAGTCATGGCGGCCCAAGTGGCGCTTAGGAGGCAACAGGCTCAGGAGGAGAACGAGGCCAGGGAGTTGGGGATCTTGTTCCCGACGCCGCAGGGTATGGCACCCGAGCCCCAACCCGATTTGCCGGTTTCGCCGTTGGTCCAGAGGAACACCTTTCCGTCAACAGCCAGCGAACATTCGGAACCGTCTAGTCCAAGTAAGTCCAAATTCTAGAGTTAAAAATTGTAAAATATGTGGGTATTGACGGAATATAGAGATTAAACAATTTGCATAAAATCCCTTGTGTCATTTAAACATCATTTTGAAACGTCTGTGTTGAACGTGTTGGTTCTGCCATAAATACCGACTTTGTAAATAAAATTCTAGAACAATTTATAAGTTTGATTGCCTTCATAAAAGAGACTTACGAGATCTGTAAATCATATTATTTTCGCAAATCTGACTGCTGTAAGCTGTAGATTTTAGTGGTATTTTACTTAGTAATAATGACACTTCTGCCCTAAATAAAGAGAATCAAAGATTATGGCGCCTGTTGTGGATATGTTGTAAAAGATTATGGCGTCTGTTGTGTTACTATTACTCAAACAGTAAACACTGCATAAAAATCACTTATAGCACCTACAATTAACCCAATTTAACACGAGTTAGGGTCATTCCATACCAAATCAACCAAGAAAGATCACAATGAAACTTTCTGTAATCATTCTCCTTAATGATAAAATTGAAAATATATTTAGCATTTTTTTATCTTATTGGGTTTTGGCGCCTGTTGTGGATATTTTGAAAAGACGTAAATTTCTTTTTTAAATTTAGATACAAAATTGTTTAAATAGCAACGTAACTATTAAATTCAGCAATAAGTATTAATAGAAACATTTTTAATGAATGGACATGGAGATCCAATTACTATTCAGCAATTTGCAAAAAATTCTTCTCTTTAGGATTTATGGCTAAATGATTAACAAAATCTTTCTTATGTTGAACATTTTTATAGCGCGCGTTTAACTATAGTTGTATTGTTGGTAGCCTTTTAATTATTTAAAATAATAACTCCAACAGATTAATGGAAATTATAGGTTTTTTATTATTTCCAAATTAGTTTTTAGGAATTAAATACATACGTTTCGACAGCCAATTGCTGTTTTCTTCAGGGTATTCTACAAATTATATATTTATAATTACATAATTTTGTATTAAAAACATAGTTCAGTGATAAAACACACCTTATTGTCAACGGTGAAAATATCAACAAGAGTGACAATCAGTTGAAAACTTGATCAAAAATAAATAAATGTAAATTTGTTTGTATAGGTAGTCATTATAAAATGAAAATATATAGAGTAAGAAAGCAGTTTTCAAATTTAGAAGGAAATTAAATAAGGAGTGGTTTAAACAATGAAAGAATGATAGGGCAGTAAGATTATTAGAAGATTTACGTCTTTGTATTCTTTATTTATTCCTTGTATTAATAATAATAGTAATTATTATTAAATCAACGTATATATAACTGACTTACATATGTAAAAAAAAATAGTCATTTAAATTTGAATTCTTTTGGGATCTTCCGCTTGCATTATTATTTATTTTCTGGTGCAAATGTTCTTCTTCAGTAATCTTAAATTATGCCTTGGGTGGGTCAGTAAACTTGAGCCTCCGGAGGCGCAAGTTTACTGACCCACCGCCAAACTACAAATTAAGATTATGGAAGAACATTTGCAGCAAAAAATAAGTAATAATACTGAAAAGAAAATTAATATTAGCTGGCAAAAGATCCCAAAAGAGTGCAAACTAAAAAAAAAAAATAGTATCCACTATTTTTACAGTACATTTTTTTTTACCTATCGAGGGCGGTCCCAAAGTTAGCCGACCTAACAAAGAAAATACAACATATTTGGGAAAAAATTTTCTTTTATTGTTTTTCAACATAATCTCTTTTTAGTTCGATACACTTTTCCCAGCGATATTCAATAGCTTCGATACCCTTATTATAGTAAGAATTGACTAGCTCCTTAAAATAGTCGTCTACCGCAGACTCCACCTCTTCATTCTTGGCAAATCTTTTACCACCGAGCCATCTTTTCAAGTTTGGAAATAGAAAATAATCCGAGGGAGCTAAAACTGCCGAATAAGGTACGCGATGAATCAATTCGAACTTCAATTCATTGAGTTTGGCTATCGCAATAGTGGATGTGTGAACTGGTGCATTGTCTTGATGAAATGCGCATCCCAAAAAACAGATGCCATGACCTTGCCTGCAAATTGAACTGTCTTCGCTTTCTTTGGATACGGTTCCCCCGGAGTAGAATCTAGCTCAGCTCTAATGTTGGTTGGGGTGAGACCTATCAAATGAAAGTATTGAATTACATAACGGTGACCAATTTTTCCCATGTTTACAAATCCACTGAGATCGTTAGTTTTTGATGACTCCAAACAAATACTCAAAATTGATACTTAAAACATATGTTTTATAAGGTTGCCACTTTTCACCAAACTAATTTTTTTTCAAACTACTGCCGCCATCTATACGTCAGGTCGACTTATTTTAGGACCGCCCTCGTAGGTACATGTGAGGCAGTTACATATCTTGATGTAATAACTATAAATACATTATATTAAGTATTAAGAAAAAGATAGCATCCCCATGGGTCGATTATTCGTCCCGTCCACCGCGGCCGCTAGGTCCTAAAAATACATCATAAGTGATTTGTTATTACTATTACTCAAACAGTAAACACTGCATAAAAATCACTTATAGCACCTACAATTAACCCAATTTAACACGAGTTAGGGTCATTCCATACCAAATCAACCAAGAAAGATCTCAATGAAACTTTCTGTAATCATTCTCCTTAATGATAAAATTGAAAATATATTTAGCATTTTTTTATCTTATTGGGTTTTGGGGTAATTAATTTTGAAATGTTTCAAAAATAGTCGTTTTTCTGGCATGCATTAACTTTCTAAATCCCCTTATTTTAAAGAGAATTTCATAAGGTTTAATATGGCATGCTACTTAAATATGCTTAGTTAAAAAACTAATTCAGAAAGGAAACAATTTAAGTTTTCAAGGCCGTATTTATATAAAAATGTGTGTTTGACTAGGTCTGTAATTGCAGGGTCCAATGTTCTCCCAGGTTTTGGGTTTGGACACGACATTACACCATTTTCATTTAACATATTTTTTGCGCCTCCGTCCAGAAACACTAATTTTGCATTACTTTAAATCAGCCGGAAACTTACCATAAAAGACCACTAATGGTTGACAACACTATATTCGAATTACTGATATTTCTGTGATTAATTATAGATTCGATGATAGATGACAGAATTCTCGTTACACAATCTCTTAATTAATTCATATTCTTTCCAATTCTATTTTCGGAAGATTTTACAGGTAATGGTTAATAACTTTACACACAATCTCTGTAATATGAGCTGGGGTCTCGATTGCCCTTATTATTAATGAATATGTATCAAAACTACCAAGAAAATTAAAACGTCAAAACACTAAGGTGTCTTAACCCAGGTTTGAAATTCAAAATTCATATGTAACATGTATTGCCAACCTCTACTGTTAACTCCCTAGCGTTAATTTTTTTTATTATTTACAACAAAATTAAGATTTGTCGGCTCAAAAAATAGTGTGTAACACACGGCCAGAAACTCTTTTGCGAGTATTCGCACTTGTGGGACCTCGGCTTCGCCTCGGCCCCACAAACGTACTCACAAGCGTAGTTAAAATCTGCATTCTAACACTTTCTTCTGTAGTAGGTATTATTGAATTTTTCTTTCAATTGCTTAATAATTTCACTGTCATATTTTTTTACATTGTCAAGTTGAACGCTACTGGGCCTGGGCCTTAAATCAAATATTTTTGTTCGAGAAGCTTCCGTTCTAACAATATATCAAAAAATGCTTTGCTGTACTTGGTCCAGCCATGTTGTCATAAGGCCTATAAAACTAAATTGAACTGATTGTGCTTTTGAACTGGAGAGAGAGTCGGATGTTCAGCACAAATATCTCAAATGATGTTTTAATCACTGAATAAATACAGAATATTTCTACACTTGATAAAAAAGTATGTAATAGTTTTAAGTGAACATTTTATGCGACGCTGCTCCCAACTATAATAGAAAGTTAAGTAATTCAAGATTTAAAAAGTTATTGCAAAAATTATAAATTAATTACACCAATTCTAGAAACTTGTTTTCACTTATATCATTGGAGAGAATGAACCCTGACATTTTCATAAAAATTGAAAATAGTCAGGTTGAGTGACTGGTTGGTTTGACATGGAATTATTCCCTAGAAGATACGCATTCCAAAGCAGCAATTTGACGATTTTTCTGACATAATTACTTCTTATTTAAAAGTTAATAAAAACATTTTTCCTACACATAATACCTAACACAATAAGCACAACAATAATCATTCTTTTCCCTCCACAAATGACGTTGCTGTAATTGAAAATCATACAAATGTTTGAAGTGCCGTCCCCGTGTATTTCTACATAAGTATGTATACATACCGACTGTTCACTGTTGCCTCAATCATCGCTGCTCGTTGTAGATCTTTTAAATATGTATTAAGAGCATCGAGTGAGTCCAGCGCATTAAGGCAGTGAATCGTACGGCCGCCTGGTTAAGGAATTTAATTGATCGTGCGGTGGTTCACTTCTCCCGCTAATGGCTCTCGAAAACGATACTCGGGCTCGTTAACTGCGGTTCTAAGTACGAGCCAGCAAGGGCGCTTTAAAATAACTGCAGAATGCGTCCTTAATGTGAATAATACTCACCCCGGATTATTTTCGGGATGCGTATTAAGGGAATACTAAGTGTGTATACAGCGCAAACACGTGGACTTCGATACAACTTACAATTAGAAGAAGCTTAGATCAGGAGTTTTTGGCTTCTATATATTATTATGTATGTATTCTTCACCACAGCTTAGGCACGAAAAGTATGCCATATTTCTTTAGCTTTTCGGATATGTAGAATTTTTAATCTATAGAGAAATAACTTTTAAGTATACCGGAATCGGCAAAAAATCCTCTTTCAAACAGAGGCCGACATTTTGTAAGTTTCGCCTAAAGAAAGAAAGAAAACCATCCTTTATGAAAAAAAAAAAAATTGTCAACGTGTACTTTGTTCCACCCTCGCAATCCTCACCATGGGATTGTGGCTTATTACTACAGATAGCCAGCAGGTTTAAAGGCTCGTAGCCAGGTGAGCTCACCCCAGGTAATTTTTTGCTTACAATTGAGGCATGTACTTTACTCCCTAGAAGTGATCTATAGCCAAATCTTCAGCTCTGGATATTAAACGCTCTTGGAGTAAAAAGAAGTGAAACCCAAATCTTTTTCGAAAAATTTCATTTCACGATTGAGTTGTCCGATCGGAACGCAATGAAAGAAAATATGCAGCTTTTAGGAGGCTATCAAAATAATAATAATAATCATCGAAGAGAAGTGGTAGTATAGTATGTTATGGCCAAAGTTGGATGGATTACTGGGAAGGCAACCACACAGGGAGAAAAATGTAGAAATTTTACTACAATTGTCAGTATTTATACTACACATTGTGGTATGTACATATAGGGACAAGTACAACTTGTAGCAATGTTTACCATCAAATTGTAGCAATAAGTTTGTAGAATTAATTCTTACAATTTGTATGAAAAACAAGAATGAACAGTTAGTTTTCTTTCAACAACATTGTAAGATAAAGTAGTATTTATCGTAATAAAATTGTATACAATTTTGTCTGACTTTTCTATATATTGGTCAGCATAAATTAACACCTGTTGTAGTAATATTTTTTTGTATGTTTTTTACATATTTTAGAAGATAATTAAATTAGAAACAAAAAAACACATCATATGACCAGAAGATGCAGAGAAAAGATTATTACTGGCTAATATTAACTTGTATATAGGTTTATAAAAAATACTTACCCCTACTGTATGATCGCTAGAAAATCATGTATTAATGATCTAGATGAAATTATTTATTAAAAATTATATACGTTATAATGTACGCCTCATCAAGAAATTTAGTGAAATTTGGATATATTACAATTATCATAATCCTGATGTTTTGAAAACATTATATTCATCATTAGTTAGAATTAAGCTCGAAAATCCTTCACTGATCTGGTTCTCATATATACTTTATTTATCTTGATTGTGATGTTAGAAAGGGTACAGAAAGGTTTTTTCTTTTAATATCTTAGCATACTTACGCTGAAAGAGGCTAAGATTAGAATTTACTTCCTGAGTGACATATAGCTTCCCTTCTCTAAGAAAACAAGGATAATGTAACTGTATTTATGTTTATCTTATTAAACCATAGATTTAATTCCTTGAACCTACTATCTCAGGTTTACTTTTTAATGCTTACTCATGGTAACTGAATCGATGTTCTCCATGTGCCAAGATTTTGCTTCGACATCCTTCAAAAAGACTAGAAATTTTAATGTATAAACTTCTCAATTAGAAAACTTTATTTAACTGGTAGATAATATTATCCATTATTTTTTAAAAATAGTAATTATTTCACCGTAATTGGATTTTTTCAAACAAATTAATAATACGAATGTTATGCAAGCTTTACTTATATTCGAAAACATCTGCGCTTAGATTGTAGTATAGGATAGATATTTCATTTATTTGCTTAGACGAAATGATGACCTACATTTACACTTCATATTTAAACAGAGCGTGTCACCGTTAAAATCACCTCCAAAAATTAACTAAATATTAACATTTGTCTTAAATTAAAATTCGTGTTATTTCATCACAAGTCTAACAGGATAATTTTAGAATATAAGTAGGTATGTCTTCTATTTGTATCTATATACATATGAACAGTTTAAACGTTTAACTCAACATCTCTAATTGAAATTAAGAGGCCAATGTTTACTTTTACAATATTACAACTGGAAATTAATTATAGAATGAAAATCTAACATGTTTTCGATCTCCTAAAACCTCTTGAAGGATATACACGCACCTACGCGAAGCTATTCGTATGTTTCATCCGAGTTTCACCTAAAGGATAACGTTGAATTGACATTTTCGATGTGCAAACAAGTTCCTTATTTAATTGAAGATCATACCATTTCAAACGCAATTGCCCCAACGAACGCATGCGAGTACTTACGGGTACTCGATGGTCGAAAAAGAGCAAACATTAAGAGCAGAGAGTCGAAACGTCGCCGCCAGCAAAATCCATTAGACACGATTTTAAAGCGTAAGCAAATAATTACAATAGTTTCTATATACACAATAAGCGCGCCGTATGTGTGTATATTTAGGGGGGTCCAATTGCAACCTCTAGTGTAACATTTACCCAAAGTTAATGGTTAGGTAAACAGCCCGTGGAAACAAACTCTCGACGACTCCATCGCACGCATACCTACTAATTATTAACATTGTATACGCGTTAGGTAAAATGATGACGGGTCGGTCGTTTATTATTATTTAAAACTACTATGCATGTAGTCCTGTTGTGTCTCCGTCATGCGGGCAGAGAATTGATGTACTGTATATATACGGAGGAAATTAGTTTCGCAACACCGAACTGCATCGTATCTCTCGTGTCGTCTCCTATAGATGTTTAATCCACGGGCGTTTTGCAACTGACATCTCTCTTCTATTAGAACCCAAAAGGAAATTGTGTTTTTCACTGCAACGGTTTCCGTAACTACACTTGAAATAATTGCTTCATTTTGTGTTTAAATTCTTTCCTTTTTTACGAGTATTCATTCAATCATGTTTGCCTAGTTATTTAGGAAATTTTTGATAGGAAAAGTCAAACTTTTTCGAATAAAATTTAATCTAGTGCGTAAGAGTTAACGATATCAGCTAATCGAATGTCAACAAACGGACGCCTGACGTGTCCATTTCAATATACACGGTGGCCAGAAAAATGCGGACAAACACCACGCAGACCAAATCTTTGTTTAATTCTGAGTTGACAATCTTAATTGAGAAAAGTAGTACAGTGTTTTCTTAAATCACACCAACAGCTTAAAAGAATTGTAAATTTGGCACACACCTAATCAGACAAGTACTATGGCGGTAATCATTTTATTATTTACTATAAATCAGGTAAATACGCAAATTAGCAAGAATTTTATGTTAACATGGATAAAAATTTTATTGAAATTTAAAGATAATATGAAAAAATTATAACAACTGTTCAAATTGGTAGCCATCAGTTTCCAGACATAATTCCAATCTTCGAGGAAGCGAATTCAAAACGCGCTCCAACATATCGGGGATGATTAATCGAACTGCCGCCGTAATTTTATTAATTACATCCTCTTCGTTAGCTGGAGGCGTTGCATAGACCTTTTCCTTTAAAAGCCCCCAAACCAAAAAGTCCAAAGGATTAATATCGGGAGATCTTGCTGGCCATGCTATTGGACCGTTACGCCCTATCCACCGATTCCGAAAGTGTTCATTTAACCAATACCTCGAAATTCTGGCATTGTGAGCGGGTGCCCCGTCATGCATGTACAACATGTTGGGTCTCAAATTCAATGGAATATTATCAAGTACTTCTTCTAAAACGTTAACGTACTGAATTCCATTTAGACGATTTGGAAGAAATATCGGTCCAACAACTCGGAGATTTAAAATCCCCAGCCAAACATTTACCGAAAATCTTCTCTGATGTTCAATTTCCCTTACTGCCTTGGGATTTTCGTCCGCCCAAAAATGAAAATTATGGCTATTAAAGACGCCATCTCTCGTAAACAAGCATTCGTCGCTCCAGAGAATATGCAATAAAAAGTTCGGCTCTTCTTGAATCCTTTGTAAAACATTGTTACAAAACATTCTTCTGTGCACATTATCGTTTACATACAAAGGCTGCACTTTCCTTGCATGAAACGGACGCAAAAGATTTTGAGATAGTGCTGAGTGCACTGTTGTTTTGCTAGGAATATTCAGTTCTCGAGCTATTTGTCTTGTGCTGAACGTCGGATCTTCGTAAAGAGCATCCAATATTTGCTCTTCTAATTGAACTGTTCGACGCTCTCTAGGTCTACCGCTGTTACGTTAATTCGGTATAAAGGTGCCAGTTTCTCTAAGTCGCTGATCCAATCTACGGAACGTGTTGGTGGATGGATGTCGCCGTTTTTGATATTCCTCTTTTGCCAAGTTTGCATTTCCATTGCAAAATTCGAATACCATATACATGTCGGCGTATTCTCCAAAGGTAAACATTGTTCAGTATTAAGAACAGCACAAAATGTTTATCTTATTTCAACAGCCAAATGTCACATGAGAAACGTCAAAAATTGACAACTACTTATTACTTTTAAACAAGCAGCCTTACAGTACCACGTTGCCATATGTACTTTAATTTAAAAAACGCCGATGAAGAAATGTTAAAAATGTAAACCATTGGTATTAATCGATTAGTTACATCAATGCATTTGAGATAATTCCATTTCTAAATTTCACCACAATGATTTTACATAGATAAATTTGACATCTTAAGGTTCGATGGTCTCGTATACCTTAAGGAAAGACCGTATAACTTTTTTGGATTAAGATTATCGCCTCAGAATTGAACAAAGAATCGTTCTACCTGGCGATTATCCGCCCTTTTCTGGCCACCGTGTATAGGCCTATAAAAATGACCTCTAGGTGGCGACATACGTGCATCGTATGAACTGATAAACTAAGAAGCACGTGTGAGATCAGTATCAGTCAGTAAAGTAGCTAATGATATTTAGCAATACATACTCATACAGATAATTGAAGATTTGGCAATAGCGCAGCCGCGTCATACCCCATGAATTGGATTTATTTTTCGCGGAGAATTAACCTTTGGTAAATTTAATTTTTCTAATTGGATATTACAATAAAGCTAAAACATACGACGACGTAATGCTGAAATGATTATTAAAACACGAGTGTCACAATGACGTTTATGCCGCGTAGCGGCCAGTGATTCAATGTACGAGCATTACAAGTCGTTATGACAGGAATTTTTTACAATATTTTTTTTAATTTGCAAGAGTCTCACCAGTGCGTTAATATCTCATTACAGCACAGTGTGCAGTAATGATCATTTCAGCACTGCGTCGTCGTTTGTTTTAGGTGTATTGTATCATCCAGAGAAGTAATACAGAAAGAGAAAGTCTTGGACGCTCTGCAAAGATTAAAATTAGGAAAAGCACCTGAAGTAGATAATATAACACCGGAAATGATGAAATATATGGGAGAAAGGTATAATCAAACTACTTAACGAAATAATGAAGACAACGAAGACACCGATGGAATGGAATATAGGAATAATACTCCCAATATATATGAAAGGCGACAAAAGAGCGTGTGATAATTACAGAGGAATAACACTAACAAGTATACCTGCCAAACTGCTCGCTAGAATAATTGAAAGAAGGGTAAAAAAACAAGATCGAAAATACAATAGAAGAGACACAATGCGGCATTAGTAGTGGAAGAAGTACACAAGATTTAATTTTTACCATCCGACAAGTAAGCGAAAAATGTATAAGCAAAGGTGGAGATATACACATGTGTTTCATAGATCTAGAGAAGGCTTTTGACAGGGTACAAAGACAGCACGGGAAGCGCTAAGGAAGAGAAATATACATAGCAGAATAATTGAAATAATAAAATCAATGCATAAAAATAATAAGAGCATGGTAAGGACAAACAATGAGCAATCAAAAGAATTTGAAACAAAGGTAGGTGTAAAACAAGGATGTGTGTTAAACCCCCTACTATTCTCCATACTACTAGATGAAGCTATGAAAAAAGCTAAGAAAAAGATGAAGACATTGAAATTAGGATACTGGCAAATGCAAGAAACAGAAATTAATGAACTGTTGTTTGCAGACGACATGGTTATAGTGTCGGATTCGGAAAAGAACTTGCAGTATAATCTAGAGGTGCTAGAATATGAACTCAATGAATGAAACATGGTGATAAAAGTAAAGAAAACAAAAAGCATGATAATGTCCAGAGAAAAGAAAATCCATAACATACGCCTACAGGGAGAACAAATTGAACAGGTGGAAAGTTTCAAATACTTAGGATCAATAATCGAGAGCAATGGGAAGATAGACAGAGAAATAAATGATAGAATGGGAAAAACAGCAAGGCTATTTCATATGATGAAGACTACATTTTTAGGGGGGAAGGAAATACCAAGGGACATAAAAACAGAAGAAATAAGAAAGATAGTAAGACCTACCTACAGTAGCGAAACATGGACTTTTGCAGATGAACATAAAACACGCCTGGATGCTATGGAAATGAGATTCCTAAGACGAATAGAAAATAAAACTAGAAGAGATATAATAAAGAACGATGTATACAGACAAAAACTAAAGGTAGAAGCCGTAAGTGAGAAGATAATAAAAGCCCAGCTTAGGTGGTTTGGACATGTGTGCCGTATGCCAAAACAGAGACTAACGAAAAGAGTATTTGAGACGCGAGTACCAAGGAAAAAGAAAAAAGGAAGACCCAGAAAAGCGTGGGAAGACAGAGTAAGAGAAGCACCAGAAAACAAGGGAATACGATGGAAAGAAATAAGAAAGATAGCCGAGGATAGAAAATTATGGAAGGAAAAGTGCAAGTGAGATAAAACATACTCAACCCCGCTCGCCTTACACCTAACGTTAGAAAGGCCGAAGATTAAGAAGAAGAAGAAGTATCATCCATATAAAAAAATGTTATTTCTACAGACGTTACTGCGCCGGCGCACAGTGGTTCCGAGGCGGAAAAAACCTCGAAAATTCATATCAGCATTTATTATTGTTTTTTGTATCTGTATCTTTTATTTGATGCACACGATCCCCACTCGCTTTGTTTCTAAAATCGATTACAAGTGCAACAAAAAAACACGTTAATGAAGTATAATCAAAATTTCTACGCTACAATACGTGGTCTAATTATTTTCAAGGTAGTTTTATTATTCATTTTAACTTAAGATAGTACAAACTAAACCAGAATATATAACAATTATCAACTTCCAAGTTAATCATTACAGATGCCGAGGTGTTTTAAAAATCAGCATTTTTTTTTAATTAGCTCCGCCTGCCTCCGGAACGATCTTTCTATGGTTTGATAGCACATGTTGCTGATGTAAAAATCCCATTAAAAAATATCACCATCTATCACCGGCTGCAATAGTAGTAGCAATTTAAATTGTTGTTTACATAATGTTTACTTATTTCCAATGAGCAAATTTGCCTCTGGTTTTGTGTATAATTTTGGCTGTTTGTTTTTTCGTTGCACGTGTATATCTATATGTTTCTTTGCGTCCGTCCTGTTACTATGCTTTTGTTTGTTTTTGTTTGTTTGTTAAATCCGTGCAATATGAAGTAAAGCAGATTCTGATTCCCAGTTTTTTACTTCTTTAGTAGGTTGATGCAGTGAAACAGAAAACATGGAGACCGAATATCCAAGCCAATACTGTGTTTTGTACCAATTAATTTTTGATCGCAATAGTTTAGCAAAAAATAGTACGAGAAAAATGAGTGCATTTCAATACCTATTAACATTATTACAAAGATTTCTAAAAAAAAAAAAAATTAAGGATGCTTATGCGACTTATGTACTAGTTATTTATTGAAATAAGAAAAATACATCACCATGAAATCGTGGTTATAAAACAATTAATGGGATTCATGGTTCATGGACAGATTTATCCTAAATTTACCTTGACGACATTGTATTACATTATTTATATAATGGTGTGAATTTGTTCATAAAACGATTTATTAAAAAAAAAAAATAACGAGAGATACGCTGCTTGGGCGACAACGTTTAACAAAATAATTAATCGCACGTGAAAACGGTAGAAACACGCTTGCAAAATCACGGTGCTACGCGTCCGTAGTGCACACAACGATTTTTAATCATCGTCACCATCATCACAGAGAGAAACAGCAAACAATTATAAACGCGTTAAAAAAATGTACGCTTTATTAACGGGAAAAGTCGAGCGTGAACACGCCAATTGAACGCGCGCCCTCCGGTTGCGAGGGCTCCAAAGAACAATTCACAGTAATTAGGTGATGTGTATACACGCTGGATAAGAAGGAGAGAGACGAGATATATTAGGGAATATGTGTGTGAGAGAGAAGACAGAAGGGTGAAGCGTATAGCGGGGGTGGTTTTGGCGTGTCGCCGGGTGCATAGTAGTGGTGGCGAGGTATATAATCCGGAAATTTAGTTTAAATAGATTTCGTGCCCTGCTACCGTTAACGCTTCGCCAATCGAATAATACAATTAAGGCATGCTAACTAATTCTATTTCAATATAATATAATAAATTTACGATTTACCGAATTTTCGAATAGAATGAGCGGGAAATAGGCGAGTATAAATTAGTCAATTGTTAATAGGCCATTTCTTAAATTCATTGGAGTAGGGTTTTTTTAAACATTTTTTGCCCATAACCAAAAACCTATTCAGAAATCAGCTGTCCTCATAAGAATTCCTAGAATTGAAGTTACATGATAATATTTGAACAAAAATCCAAAAGAAAAAATGAAAAAATATCTATTTCTATTTTATTATTATTCCTAATAACCAAAACATCTAAAAATGGTAGTTGATCATTGTTTTCCTTTTCTGTTGTGAAATTAATTGTACTGAATTTCGCAAACTAGGCGTTCAATCTCAACTCGTTATAAAGAACATATTGCACATTTCAAATACAACAGACCGGATAAATTTAGCGTTGCTCGACATATTTTAGACACAGGTCACGGTATGCCTACAGATAGTCTTAGGCTAGTTAAAGCTGTAAATAATTTTAGAGAATTAGATAGTTACGAAAGTATTTATATACTTAAAAACAAATATAAATTAATGAATTCCGACAAAGGACCAATACCTGAGTCCAGCTTATACGAATTATTGTTAACTTAATTGCTAGTTCGTCACTCTCCATTAGATTTAGATAGTATATAAGCCTTGTTGTTTGTAAAGGATGTCAGTGTTATTCCACTAGTGATTTGGCGAAGAGAATTCTTCCAAGGTTTACCTTAGCCGAAAAAAAAAACACTACGTTTAACACTTCTCTTGTTTTCTACTGAAGATGGCAACTTAGTTGCCGAAATACGTATTTAGATTTTGTGGTAAGGGATTTTTTCATTTTTTCTTTTGGATTTTTGTTACAGTTTTCAAGCCACAGTCTCCACCCATCACTGGATAATATTTGAAGCAAACACAAACAATATTGTATGTATGTTAGATTCGGGTGATTTCCGATTTAAAATCATCAGAATTTGACGTGCATCATTTGTATGTAATTACTTTACGTAGTACTGAACCATTCTCTCAAAGTACACAGTGTAATTATAAATAAAATGAAATTTTGTCTTAACGTATTCGATAAAAGTACCTTCCAAAATTTTGTAGAAATAACTGTCCAAAATTTCACGAATAATGAATTTCAAGAAAGCTTTAAATATTAACAGAAATTCTTTTTGATTTATTACAAAGATTAACTCCTTCATTAGAAAAAATGAAGGTTTTTATGTAGTCTTAATAGAATTCAAACTAATCCACAAATATCTATTCTCTGGTTATTAACAACTCCAGATAGTTATAGGTAAAAAATTAAATCAAACATTGTGAAGTCTAGTCTATTAATCTAGAAATTTAGTTTCCATGGATTCTGATTGTTCACTTAATTTGTTGGAGTTGTACAATAATTTGAACAATTTTAGTTACCTAACCTTATATTAATTTGAAAATGAAAATACTTTCAAAATCCAACGTTCACGTCCTCTATTCTATATTTGTACTTGTATTGTTATGCGAGTAAAGTCCTATTCATTCGGAAATGACACGATACTACTGTAACTCAGAGCCTTTTGAAGTGGACTGCCCCAACAATAATTACTGTTCGAGTATATTTCCAGTTCGAGTGGCTCGAAAATGCACCGGGAACACGCAATAGCGAGATGAAAACCTCCCGTCGTTATTTTACCCAGTCTGGCCAGCGCTCTTTCCTCTCTAGTTCGTGTTTGTTTTGTTCGATCGCTGTGGTTTTCTGTGGCTATACGGCTGAGCGAGCAAGATAAAACAGTGATATACAATTCCTTTGACCAATTGCAGGGATTGCACGTTATTGCAAGTTCATTGGCGTAAATTTCAGAGGAAGTTCAAAAGGTTACAGGGGATTTTTCTTGATATTTGTGTAAAACGATTTTCTTCATGTATATCGCCAATAAACATGAAATGTGAATTAATTAAAATATCCTGACGTAAAGATTAAACCAAAATGTCATTTAAGAAAATCACGTTAGATAACGTTAGATAAAGTTCATCACTGTATGTATAGACGGATATATCAAGCAAATATCGTTGCATAAGATTTAGTATTTAAGCATTTAAAATATGAGGATACAAAAGAACTGTAAACACGAACTACTTTAACGGAAGGTTTTTATTAGGATCTTCTTTTATAGAAATATAGAAGCGAATAAGAATATTCATATAGTATGCTTAGAATCAGTTAGATGAAAGTCAAGTACCGCCAGGGGCACACGGGATTTTGATGGGAATTTTTGTGATTATAGATGGCTGTCATCAGGAAACACGGAATTTTCTAGTTACTCCAAGCTGCGTTTGAAACGACTGCGTTGAACTATTTTTACAAGTAAATGGACTGTAATGATTTAAACAGCTGGGCTTCACAATTCACTGTCAAATTCTTCATTATCATTTGCTTCCATAGAGGATAAAAGCACTTTAAATGCTTGATAATTATGCAAAACCACTGGGGATGTTTCCATATTATGTAGGTAATAAATGGTGCTCACCTTATCCGAAAATGCACTGTCAGTAAAGGAACACACATAATTTCTTCAAATAAAGTTCTGGAATAAGAACTACTTACGATTCTATGTATCTATCCAAGGCTGAAAGGTCTGACAATTGCACTCTTGATTACTAAAGGTCTGTTAATTCGAAAAACCGGTAAGGAGATTGTATTTTATGAATTTACATTAAGAAATTGGTTGAAAAACTAATGCGGCGATGGAAAAGAACTAGGCAACCCTAGCCCACTTAAAAACTACATTCACTTCTAAGCAAGGAAAAGGGTTACCAGGCCTTGAACTTACTTACCTAAACGCTATTTTGGTGTAACACTCAAATTTCTGCATGAGAACGCAAGAAAATGTTCAAAAAGAAACAAATAAATTGCTTAAAATATTTACGATAAATGGTTTATCGGATATGATTTTTTTAAAACAATAAAAAAAATATACAGCTTTCTCTGTCGCTATATCAAATGCTAAACAAAATCTTCACTTATCATAATACATTAATACATAATATTAAACAATGAGGTCAGACTTAAAACGGGATCAACATATTAATAATTTTATTTCTAATGTAACTAGATTTGTTTATGATTTATATTTTGGAAGTATGTATGTACCAATTTACCGAATGAACTGAAAGAGTCGATTAAAATCAAATTTTAAAACAAAATTGGTAGGATATCTTACACACTTGTCACACTACAACACATGATTTCTTACAAGGTACATTCAATCATTGGCATTAGTCCAAGATGAGAAATTAAAAAATTACTTAGAATTAGTAGGTATATGTTATACTTATCCTATGAATTGTTTTTTTTAATTTTATCTGTTTTCTCTTTGTATCTGACATATCTTCTTTCGTATGTGCACTTATAAGCATGTAAATGTTTCCAACTTTAAAACAAAAAGATTTACTAGGTTGAGTAAAGTTGTCAGTTCGAAGTCAAGTGAAGAAGCATATGCAGTTGATATAAAAGTCTAACTAAGAATTTAATATTGTACTTTTGAAAACTTGAAACATATAATTTTTTGATAGGCGCCTACTAGTTTTTTTTAACTACCTGTTTAATGCTTTCAACAAAGATAGTTTGGCATCTAAATTTTATATTTTGCTAACAATAAATGTAACTTCGTTTTCATATTCATCTGCCCTCTTTTTATTAAAGTTTGTGAACGTTTTATACATATTAAATGCGTTCATAAGATTGTAATATTTATATTATTTGTGAAAGTAATATTAAATTCTAGTTGAAAACATTAGATTTTAATTTTTTTTATAAAATAATAAAAAAAAAAACACAACACAATGCGGTTTAAAGGGCAAATACACTTGGATATTGTAAATGTTTCCTAATCATTAGTATATACTTGCATTTAATAATAATATGTATATTTTTTTCCAACAGGTAAAAGAACACAAGTATAGGAAAAAATAAATAATATACAGTGTATAACAGCGAGTACATATACTTACATAATAATAAAACTAAAAATATTGAGGCTATTCTAAGTAAATGAAACAATGCAATTAATTAATTATTGTAAAAAGTTGTAGCTATTAGCTTAAAAGTATCGGCATGAATATCACAAAGATTTGAAATTTTATTATAATTCGTACACATTATAGAAATTGGTGATCTAACTAAAACATTAGTTTTACTTGTTTCGCAATAGAACATATATTGACATCGACTGCCTAACCTTGGTACATGGTAGTTTATTTTATTTAACAGTCACGGACAATCTATCTTATTATTTTATAAGCCATGTAGAAATTTTAAGCTTAAAACAGTACGGCTCTCCCTTGGTGATACCATCTCAAATCTTGTTAATAAGATTGAGTAATAAAATTCACGATGCGAATATATACCATCACATAGGTACATCAGGTACTTCAAGAAACGTCGTGTACTAGTTCAATCATATCAATGTGCGCTTGGTACACGGAGAAAAATGACATTGCAAATCCAACAAAAAAAGTATTGTCCTTGCGTTGCAATCGGTTCAAAAATAAATTGGTATTGCAGTAAAGTTTTGTAAGTATATTCCAAAACTTTTGTTTTGTTCCACCAACAACACTTTTGTTGGTGTTAAAATATTTTACGGTACAAATAATCGCTTTGGCGATAACATTATAGTTGTAGTTATTTCAGATCTAAAATATAGAACAATGTGTGCGATGAAGTGAAGGAGATGTAAACACAATTTTTCAAACCAGTACAGTCAAGAAATATTTACATTACACACAATTGTAGTTGACGTAACAGGGCGCCTACGTTGTCGATATTACAACTTGTGTTGCGGGAAGTCCCGGCATGGACAGTAGTATCACGTGATGCTAACCGCGTGTTTCATTGGTCTTACATAGCCTTGAAGAAACAGACTAGTTACCAGGCGGAGTAGACGACGCCATATATTTTCGGTTGTGACGTTGTGTTAGCTTATTAGTTTTGTGTAAAAGAACGACAGTGTATTAAAATTGAAGAAAACTGGCTCACTTCTGACGTCTACTGACTCTTAGATATGGATAATTTTGTTACAGAGAAGCTAGCTGAATGGAATATTATGTGTTCGAAGTACAGATTGCTAATGATGAGTACATTAAACCTTTCGATAAATTACCTAGTGTTTTCCCCTGTTTAAAAGTTGCAAAACGATCTAGAATATACGTTGCCTTGAGACATTTGTAAAATAACACTTAGATACATTTGAAATTTTAATCTTCATTTTTAGTGTTTTCCAGTTTCAGAATTTATCTTGTTTATTTTTTTTGTTAATTATTAATAAAAAAATGTGTTATCCTATACTGATATTTTATTTAAACCCTCCACAGCTTACATTTAAGACAGCACCGAATTTGTGTGTGAATCTACTAAAATATTGTTCGCTTTGAACAGAAATTGCGATTACAAAAATCAAAATCAAGTGACAATATAAACGTAGAAAATGATGACGGAAAATCAATTGTTTGTTAAATATCCACAACTTGCTGTTAAAGTTTCAAATTGCTTTGGTAGTGATAAACAATTTTTAATACTGTATTTCACACTATTTTGTTGAAAACACCATATTTTTGTGATTCGTTAAACAACAAGCAACTGGTTGATTGTAACATGTTTTGGGAATATATCCTTCCAAATTTTGTGGCAGTTCTAACAAAGTTTTTCGACAACAAGTTTTAAGTTGTATTGAATAATGGTTGTTGTTGTCATATATTTACTCACAAATTGTTGTTCAATGTGCGTCAATTGGTACCACCTTAACAATACATTTTTCTCCGTGTAGATTTGGTACCATATCAACGCCGCATATTCAAGCTTGGATCTTATAAGCGTGAAATACAAACTTAAGAGACATCAAATTCTGTAAACTCGCGACAGTTACGGTATATAAAGCCATGCGTTCTGTAAGCGCTAGCTATTATTGAATGAATATAGTCCACAAACATTAACTTGCTGTCAAATATTACTGCCAGATCTTTCATGGTATAGCAACGACTAAGAGCAGTGCCATCCAATGAGTATTGAAATTCTCTTATTATTAGTTTTTTTTCAATATGATGCCATTTTACATTTCGCAATGTTTAGTGAAAGATGATTTCTGTGGCACCAAGTCTCAACAAAGGCGATGGCAATCATCTAGGGACTCAATTTTGGTGTATATCTTAATTCATCTGCAAATAACAGCTTCTAACAACCAATCACATCCACGATATCATTTATAAATATAAGAAATAAAATTCGTCCAAGATTTGATCCTTGCGGTACCCCAGATGTAGGTGAAAATACATTAGATCTTACATTAAACTATTCGACGTATTGCTCTTACCAATTAAGTAACATTTAAACAGCTGAAGTAATTGCATTTAGTAAGTATATTGATAAAATAGCAAACATGATCAAATTTAAGGGACGTTTTACTTTGCATTATTTTTTTTTGAATGTATAAAGGAAGATTCAATTAAGAAATTAGGCAGTAAGTAGCCAAAAGTTTATATTTTCGTGTCCCTACAATTCAACCCAAGTCATTACAACAATTTAGAAAAATTCAAACGTGAGAAATGTGGACTTCCTCCGATTTTTTCAATTCATCTCTTAATCAGATACAATTTACAGAAAAAAAAACCCTCATTCTTTTCACACTGATAGTCGATAGTGTAATTAATGCTACTTACATGTTTGGTGGCGGTGCCGGTGATTTCGTTTCTCATCTCAACTTAATTTTATTACTTTACTTACGAACACATTAAAGTGCATTAAAGTACCAAAATCTGTTTTCTTTTTTTCTCTTGCAATTCTCTTTCAAAATTCGTTGCATCTTATAAATATAGAAAGAGTTAAAGAATTTTTTTCTAGTTTAATCCAAAATTGCATTAAGTTGCACCTTTCTATCAATGTAAATTAAAAAAAAAAAGATTCACATATGATATTAGAAATTAGTTTAGGTTTGTGAAATTATTAATTCAGGATAACTATAATATAATAGTGTTGATTATAAAAAGTCGAGGTACAAGGTCCAGGTACGAAACATTACTTATAGCTAGAATTATTTTTGTTGAACAACTATGAACTATTTTGTAATATTTTAATGTAAAGTTAATGAAAGTTTGGATTGGTTTTTTAAATTTTAAAATAAATATTGATTGGACAGAACACTTAATTTATTATTACCAATTTTAATGTAAGTTTTAAATCATTTGCAACAAAAAATATGGTTTGATAATTACTATTTTAAGAAATTATCATATATTAAAATTTTAACTAAAGGAAAAAGTGGTATGGTCGTAATCTTTTTTCCAATTTAGTAGTATTTCATAACTACACCACTGTCGAAGCACTTGTAAAAAAAACTCCCGCGTTTAGCTCTGAACAGAGGCAAACGAGTAGCGCGGGCAAAACGGCGGTCACTCTCTAGCACCGTGTTTTGTGACTGTTTGTGTGTGTGTTTTAGTATTTGTGTGCGCTGGAAACTGAAAACAAAATACTGAAAACCGCAGGAATTAACTTCGTATACAATCTTTTATTCCCAGCGTCCGCATAAAAGAGTTGTTAATTCGTTGAAAACGGCGAGCGAGCTCGATGTTGGATGGTTGGTTTTTAGCCTACCTCCTACCACAGGCGCGCCATTCATTTAATGAACAGTTTAAACGTTGTGGCGTTGAGTATTCGAAGAGCTTTTGTTGTTATTTTTTTAGTTAATTGCCGGTTATTCGCCGTTCTCTCTTTCATTCTTTCCGTCTTTATTCCCTCATATTTCTTTTGCACGTCCCCCGCAGTACACGCGCAAAAAGAAACGCTAGGAATAATAACACGCAGCCGCCTAACTAGCATGCACTTCTGATTTCCTTTCATGCGAGCTTTTGTTTCCTTCTTCTTGTTTCGTTTTTGAAACCGACGTTCACTTATTAAATATTAACGCTGCGGTTTTAAAGATGTGTGCTAGTGAGGAAAAAAAGACATTTAAAACAGACGGGTACACATCACAGAGCAACGCTCCCGCATAGGACTTCAAAAGTATATTTATTCTAATAATAAAAGAAAGAGGTGGTCTCAATTATTAAAAGACGCCATGGATTCGTTTTGATTTTGTTTTTCTTTTATAAACAAAAAAGAAATTACAGGTACATATATGTATATAATGAAAAAGAAGGTATTTTTTGCTAACAATTATTGTAACTAGAATCATTTAACTGTTACACTACGAGTAGCAGTATCTATCAACATCTTAACTTAAGTTTATTATGAAAAATTATCAAATAGCAACTTTCTTTAAATAAAAGTTTTTATAGATATTAATATTTTTATTGGTACAATATCAAGCTGTCTTAATAAATTCTATAATAGCGCCATTTTTAATTTTCTCAATTTCTCAATACTATAAAACCAAGCGCCTTAATCTTTATCGTTTAGAAATATTTGTGAACTTATTAAAATTAATTTTGATTCTATTCAAATTCGAACACAAGAGTTTGTTTTTAATATGCCATATAACCATAGCGCATGTAGAAAAATGAAAATATGGACACAACAATAATTTATTTTCAGCCTATTGCATTTATTTAACCTATGTTAAATTAGAGTCAGGGCATTTTAATCTTATGAAGAAAACAAGTAGTTCTGATAGTTCTTCGGAAGAGCAGGAACCTTCAAAACTTCGAAAGAAAACACATGCTAAGTCAACACCATTGAAAGTACTTGCCAAGAAGAAAGAGAGTTCAGATGATTCTAGTTCCGAAGAAGAGATTGCACAATCAAAGTCGATATTTAAAACTCCTTCAAAACCTGTCTAAAAACAAAGCAAAAGTATTGCAAAAGAAGGAAAGCTCTTCTGATTCTTCTTCAAATGAAGAAGAAGCACCAACAGCAAAGATACCAATAAAGCAAGTTCCTACAAAAACTATGACGAAAAAATTGTTTCTACTAAAGCAAGTCAGGTAAAGAAACCTGCAAAAGAAGAGAGTAGCAGTGTGGATAGCTCAGATGCGGATCCTGCAAAAGCACTTCTACAGTCTGCTTCTGTTAAAGTAAGCAAAAAAGAAAGTTCTGTTGAAGATTAAGAATTAACACAAAAAGTTCAAGCAAAATCTGTTAAAATTCTGATGAAGATGAGGAGTCTAAACCCAAAAATATATCAGCGCCAGCCGAAGCCAAGAAGAATAAAAACAAGAAACAAACAGGTGCTGAAGAAGAATTTAAAGTAAAGTCAAAGAAGAAGAAAGCTGAAGATGGCGATGATGAAGATGATGAAGGCAGTATTGCTTTTAATAAAAGAAAGAATAGCAGTTTTAACAAAGGCGAAAGCAGCAGGAAAGCATTATAGCAGTAAAATGCATATTTTTGTTGAATCATATTTGCTAATTCAACCAATGATTTGCTTTAAAAGTCAGTTGAACTATTCGTTATTATTCGTATATATTTCTATTCGTTTTCAAACAACTTTTGATGTTGTTTCACACAAAATTGAAAATGAAGTAGTAGAAGTATTTATTAGTATTTAGGTTAAAAAAATGAAAAGTTTCCAGGGATTTTCATCTGTATATGCCTTATATAGATTTGCTGTTTTAGCATTGTTTGGTATTAGTCCGCCCCACAGTGGTCCAAAAAACGGTAAAAAGTGCAAAAACCTATTAGCCTCTAACTTTCGTCATTAAAATACTATATGCTTATAATATATACTGTGGATAGTTAGGGCGGCATTATAATATGACGCCGGGCATTAAATAAACTAGAAAAATAAAATAGATGCGCTTCAAAGCTAGTCTGGTTTGATCGTTACAATATAAGAAACATTAGCTTTTTTCTTGCAATAAAAATTTAAGTAACACAGAATAGCTTATCCTTAACATAAATAATCTATAAAAACCATAAAACTTAAACAGCGTTCTATAGATTTAGAAATAACAACCATAACAACAAATTCAAATCGTCTTTACTCTTTGGAATTCTCTTTTTTTCTGGTTCTGATCTTCCATGATTAGATAAAATAAGGATTTGATTATATCATGATCATAATGCAAACGTCTTTCGACTGTAGTAAATTCTACAATATTTATACTGTGTATTCTTGTATTCTAGAGCTTCTTCGGAAAGGGGATCCATAGTTAGTATAATTATGTCTGCCCCGTGCGTTAAAATTTAGTGTACACTGGCGAGCATTTAATACCCTCAAAGTTTTTTGTGGCTTTTCTAATTACTGCTACTACTACATGATGGTTAGTACTTTCACATTATTGTAGTGTAAATCATGTTGCTGAGCCTGCATAATTAAAACACATATTTATCTTGAATTTGTACAAAGCTCTTAAGAATAGCTACCCAACCTTTATTGACCAATTGAATTCAACTATCAATTTCTGGCAAAGTGACTAGAAGATGGTGACTATATTTATAAATTAGTTGTAGAATAGTTAAATGTTCAAGAGAAAATATCAATTTTAGCTTCGGAATTCATGGAGAATTTTTTGTTTTAATTTTGTTATATGGAATTTTCTTATTACGTACAAAAAAAATCTTGGAATTAAAGCCAATCATTCTTTGAGGTTATATGTCACGGATACATAGAACGATTATGGACACAGAAAACCTTTAAGCATATACTAACGATAGATGCTGTAAAGCGTTAGATAAACATAAACATTATGTTTATGGTGTAAAAACCCAGGTAATTTTTGGCAAGCCTTAAACAATAACGCTAAACCGCTAAAATACAGCTAATAAGGCAACTAGATTGTCAAGTCTAAATTCAAAAAAGTTTTGAAAAGGGTTTTTGCCAACTCCGAGCTATTGTGCGCCGATCTAGCGTTTTACGTGGCTAGGCAAATTTGAAATGAAAGTAAGCCAGTTTTACTTTTAAACATGGTATTGTCATTGGTTAATTATACTTTAAATTTTGACTCAAAAGTGTTACTTCCTTCAGATAACATGGAAAGTACTATTGCGCGTTGGGTAACTAAGTTCTAACTTTACAACATTAATATCTTCTACATAATGCGAAGCAGACGTAAGAATGATATATATCTAGCGACCTGGCACGTGTTTTCGAAGCACACGCGGGTCATCAAGAAACCATAAACGGCGCTCGATGCAAGAGATATCCCATTATATTAAATGGTTACTCATATATTTACAGCGGCGCATTCCTGGCTTATTGCGAATTCCGCAAGTATCATTTACGGGGTAAATGAAGTGGCGACAGCTCTTTTAATCGCGGACGACTCCTCCCTAGATATTTAGCGTCACGCGCGCTCAACACCATCGACATTGCGTTCATTAAGGGCGTCACCGCTTCCAACCAATTGTTTCAGTAAATTTTCAATTTAAGTCAACTATAAGTGGTTTTATTAGATAAATAACAAACTTCGCTCATGTATGTAATTTCTTTTAAAATTAAAAATCAAAACAAAGATTATTTTCCTCAGGAAAGCGTTGGAGAAAACACATTCGAAGAATTCATTCGTACTGTAAATTTGTTCAGTATTAAGTAGCGAGTTTGTGTCATATTACCTCGGGTTTCTGCAGGTGTAACGTTACTCCGAATAGCTAATAAAAGTTGAAAGAATCTCCAATCTTCCCGGCTCCTTTCTACAAATATATCGCAACGGGTCCTCGTCATTCGCTTAACAGTTAAAGTATCCGTTTACAAACTACGATTATCTTTGCTCTTTGGCGGGTGAGAATGGACGCTTTGGTTTCAGGTGTCGGTATACTATCTTTCTAACGATCATATCATATCTATGATCTTATTTGAAGTGAGAACAAGGTTCCTTTAGTCATATTATTAGAATTTTAAACTTTATTTAAGTCGAGTTTATCATCAGCATTAGGTATTATAAATATATATCATTTAAGAATTTTATATCCATTGGGATTATATTGGTGTTAAAATACAATAGTTATCTGTTCAGTGTATTTTAATATACTGCTTATGTACTTGGAAAGAAAATTAACCCTTATACAAACATACAAAGACTTAAAAGCTATCTATAGCAATTCATCTGAATTATTGTTCACTTTACTATATTTGTAGGCGACAAAAGTTGGTGCATATTTCGTGATTAAGATTACATCATAATTGGTTGTTATAAATTAGGATACAAGAAATTAAACTTAAACTGTTATTATTTTGAAAGCTATCAGAAACTTCCAATTGAGGAAAGTATTGTAAATCGCCATAAATGTTCAAATACTAACTGCAAAATATATTTTTGCAGTATAATACAAACTTGATTGTCATTCATTAAAAATATCTACTTATAGTAACAGTTTACATTTTTATATTAACCATTGGTATTTGCAGATATATTTAAGGGTTTCAAATACTTTTCTTCATATTTGATATTTTTAAAAATAGGAATACTTTATAATTTACACAATTTCTTTTGTAAAAGCATTCTAAAGTAGTTCTGAACATAAAATAATATGTTTACATACTGCGGAGAATCGGTGCGTGGAATATTATTAAAAAAAGTGGTGACAAACTCATCATTTATCCAGGACATATAGTTTTCTACAAAATGTGGCTGCTGTAAGTGCTTTAACTGCAAAACTACACTTTGGCCTATCACACTTTACTTTGTACACGTCAGTATACCATTCTTCTATTGACTAACATGTCAAACTAAAGTCAAAACTACTTGTTTAAAGTTGTATATTTGGTAGAAGAAAATATCTTAATTTTAGCAGACTTGTCAATTTTTCTAAACAATAACTAGTTATATATACACTCAACTATCAGATCTACGTCGAAATAAATACCTAGATGGTGGCTGTTGGTCGTAAATCACAAATTATGAACGCTTTGAATATAGCGATTCAATGGGAGAACGGTTTGGGCTAATGTCACCATCAAACGTGTGCATCACCGTTATAGGAGATGCCAGTCGATTTTAGTTAGGTGACGTAGATCGCAGTCTCTCCAGCACGTTCCGTGTATACGTTCATAATTGTGTTAAATATAACAATACTGATGGCAATAAATTTGCGAACGGGTGTCGCCCATTGTACCAGTCTTCTCGCGAACGCATTGTCTTACACAGAACGCCGTTGGATATATGAGGATCTGGCGGAGACAAGTTAACAGTCCGCTGGCGGAGGATACAACGCTATACACGGCTGGGTTTGGATGGTGCACTAGATAAAACCGTTCCCTCTAACAACCCTCGCAATTGTGCAAGTTTTATAGCCTCTGTATCGAGTAAATGAAAAAAAGAAATGTTACCGACTTTTCATATACTATACAAAATGCGGTAATTTGCTACAATATATCGCAATACGATCGTGTATTATATAACATTCATTCATTAATATTTATTTTTTCTATGTATGTTTCAGATGCTAAACGCCCAAGAATATCAACAGAGGAATGCCAGCTGGATGATTCAGACTCGGAGCAAGAGGATCTCAAAAGACCACGACAAAGTTCCCCGTTACAAACCCAACAACCCTTAAATTTAAACACGCCTTCTCCTGATCCCGTAACATCTCCCGATCCCGATTTGGACGTTGAGGAAGAGAACGAGTCCGAGGCTCCGGAAAACCTATCCTTGAAGAAGAATACTTCTCCGGAGACGCCGCCACAACAGTCGCCGTCTTTGTTACATTACCATCCCTTTCCTCACGTTCCACCCTTTCAACCGCAGTACCAGAGATCGCCCGTCGATGTGCTGTTGCGAGTATTTCCCGGAAGGAGGAGGTCTGACGTAGAGGCTATATTACAAAGGTGAGTTTTGTGAACTAACTGTACGGTAGGATATTGGTTTGCCTTACTTGGATGAACACAATCAATTCAAATAACTAGCAATGCCGATGATATTTTCATACTAACTACTAATGATGATACAGCATTTATTACAAATACACTGTATGTCAATCTAACGGAATGGTTTGTACCTTATAAGCTATCCTTAAGCTTAGAGAAACCGAAGTATATGTTTTTTCATACTACACACACAGGCGTACAAGTATTATAATTATTTCTTTAAACGGTACAGATCTGCAGTTCCTGGGTATAATATTTGAGGCGAATGTGCTATGGAACGAACACTGTCAGAATTTAATTGAGAGATTATCCAGTAAATGTTGCGTTTCGCTATTTGAGATCGCAGGTTACAATGAAATGTATCCTAACGCTTTACTACGATGAAGTCTGTTCTAGGATAAATAAATAAATAAACAGTTGATTGCAATTTGTAAATAAACAATACATTTACAACAGCAAAATGTCAAATTAAAAAAAATACAAAAGAAAAAAAGAAAAACGAAGTACATATGTAGGTATAAAAACTATCATAATTAGCTATTAACAAAATCGTCAATGCTGTAAGGTTCTAATTCACACAGATATGTGAAAATTGTTTTTTTAAATGTTGTGAGGTTATTTATTTGTTTAACGGCAGTTGGCAGTTTAATAAAAAATTTATAACAGTTATACGCTAAGCTATTTTGTGTGGATGACAGTCTGTGTTTAGGGTAGCGGTAGTTGTCCTTATGTCTAGTAGGATATATATGTTCAAAAGTATTAATTTGAAATATGTGTTTTTGCGCCTCCGTCCAGAAACACTGATTTTGCATTACTTTAAATCGGCCGGAAACATACCATTCTCACTAAAGGTTGGCAACATATATATTCGAGTTACTGACATTTCTATAATTAATTGTAGATTCGATGACAGCTAATGACAGATGACAGAATTTTCGTTACACAATTTCTTAATTAATTCATATTCTGTCCAAATCAATTTTCGGAAGATTTCACAGGTAATAAATTGTTAATAACTTGTTGCGCAACCTCTGTAGTATGAGCTGAAGTCGCCATTGCCCTTGTTATTATTGAATAAGCATCAAAACTGCCAAGAAAATTAAAACGTCAAAATACTAAGGTAACTTAACCCTGATTTCAAATTCAAAATTCATACATAATATGTGTTGCCAACCTGTACTGTTAACTCCCCAGCGTTATTTTTTTTTATTATTTACAACAAAATTAAGATTTGTCGGCTCAAAAAATAATGTGTAACACACGGGCATAAACTCTTTTGCGAGTATTCGCACAAACCGTACTCATACTCGCAAAACTATAGTTTCTGGCCTAGTGATACAAATCACTATTGTTTTTGAAAAGAAAAGTTAAAGATTCATAAATATAAATTGCAAAAATAGTTAAAATATTATTCATCCTGAAATGTCCTCGGCATGATTCTGTATATTTGAGTTGAGTAGCATAGTTCTTACAATTCGTTTCTGCAACACAAAGATGCGGTGTAAGTCACTACTGCCACCCCAAACAATAACTCCATATTTCAACTGAGAATGACAGCAACTGTAGTACACCATACGTAAGATATTATTGCTTACTGGATCTTTCAGCCAACGAACAGCATAGCAGAAACTGCCTAGCTTCTTACAAATAACGTTTATGTGTTCCCTCCATTTTAAAGAATCGACTATCAAAACACCTAACACACGTATTTTATTTTGAATAGTATATGCGAAGTTGTTAAGCATAATAGTACCAGGATAAGCAGTTGGTTTACTCTTAAACAACATTACATTGGTCTTGTTGTGGTTAAGACTCGAATGATTTTGGGAGAGCCAATGTTCCACACTCAGCATATAGTTATCCCCACTGGCGATGGTCATTTTCCACAATCAGTATGGAAGTGTCATCCGCGTAATTGATAGTTATAGAATGTGGATCGCCGACATGTTTGACACCATAGATATCATTGAAATATATGACAAATAAGAGAGGCTCTAAGACGCTATCCTGTGGGACACCCCTGTTAACCACAATATCGTTTGAACGTATAGGTTTTCCATCAGAATGTAAATAGACTGTTTGCTTTCCATTCGAAAGGTAAGATTTGAACCATAAGAAGGCACTTCCTCTAACTCCATAACATTCCAATGTTTTGAGTAATTTCTGATGATCTATGCTGTCAAACGCCCTCGACAGATCCAGCATGACACCACATGAAACCTGCTTATTCTCCAAGGCGTAAACAACCTTCCAAACAAACTCAAATAGCGCTGTAGCAATACCTTTATCCTTCAGAAAGCCATGCTGACAATATGGTATTCTGGCAGTTGCTAAGAGAGAATTTTTAGCACAGAGAGCCATTCTAAGATTCACCAAATCTTGCAGACCTATATCTTGTACTTTCAATTTTCTGCTTTTAATTTCTATTTATATACTAGAATTAGCTTGCTGTTGCCACCAGTAAATTTGAAACATGACTTTGTTGTATGAAGGGAATGCAGTCATCATACGATCTATTGATCATATTAATGACATACTTAAATATAGATCTTTGCTTGTTTTAGAAAACTAATAAGTTTGTCGTATACCTGTTTATTATTTTGACACAAAGAAGGTCACATTTACTGGCAACCGAGCGGTTTCTGGGAAAGGAAGGCATATAATTGGTCAATAAGAAAGATGTGGTTTAGGGTAGCCTTAGCAGAACATTGATACCCTGGCGACTTAAATATGTTAATTTTGTGCAAATGGGAAGGATACCTTTCATACCCAAATTTTAATCTTGTGATTGTAGTTCGGTAATGGCGTGCTAAACTATGATCTGGAACTCTAGAACTCAAAGACCATTTTGGGAATTGATATTTCCATTCTATTTTCCAAAAAACCACAAAACGAAAAAGCGGTAAAGGTTCCTGTTACTTTCATAGAACTGTTTATTGCAATTTCTATCGTAAAAGAATTCACCCGTACTGCTGATAACGTTGGTTCCTGATGATAACGACATATGTACTTCTCATTTTGAGTTAGCTGTACTTGTATTTGATGTAAGGATTGAAAAATGAGATTGACACTTGTCAGTTTTGGTAATGACCGCACTATTAGTTGGAGTCTCGCATTTCAATAATCTCTCTTTTGGAATACAGATCATGCAAAGACAAACGTTAGTTTTTCTATTGCAGATGTAAAGGAGATGTTCTGCAAGCGATGGAAGTGATGGTCAGCAACAACCCAGAAGACATGCAACCAACTCCGTCGGCCTTCTCACCGTTAGGACCACCGCCAAGTTTTCACCGCTTCAGCCCGTCCCGACGATTCCTTTCCGCCCCTTACGCAGGCACGGGGTATTTACCAACAGTTATACGACCACCCTCAGATTATCACATATCTATGATACCACCGCATCACGAACTGTACCAGTCGGACAAGGCGACCGCCTCGTCGCCCGGATCGAACACCGGATCCGACAAAACGTCCTATTCGGAATAACCTTCGAGACGATATTGATCGAATGGTGTATGTATGCCGTATGTATTGTACCTTATTCACTAGGTAGTATGGAAAATTAATATCAACGCCTCATATTACCTATGAGCGTGTAGGAGTGTATAAAAATAGAAATAAGTAATGGAAATTCGTTGCTTCGTTTTAAAAAATGAATAAATTATTTTGTGTTGGTGGATCATACGGAAACGAAATAATAGTGGCTGAACTTAATGTTGCTATTTTGGGGACAAAGTTATACGGTGGTTAATAAATATTTTTGTAAAATCTAACACGATTTTCATACAAAAAAAAAAAACGTTTTAATATTCAGCATTTTTGACATCCAATGCAAGTGTATTTCAATACCCTCACTGTATTCAAACTGCATATGCACCTCAAAGAGAATCAGTAGAGATCATTTCTGTGTTCTTGATTTATTTTAACCTATCTTTGTTTATGACATTCGTATCTATTTAATTGCTAATACGGTGTTATTTTGCATTAAAAAATGTAAAATAAAACTATTCAAATTTAATTATTTACAAAATGCGTTTAATTTATTTGCTGCTACTATGCGAAGATGAATCCTACTAAGCTTTGGTAGTTCTTCACACAATGGTCTCTTGATAAAGATCTTTCCATGAGTTTCCCCGGTTGTGTTATTCCAGTGCTCTCCAGTGTTTCTCTTGAACCAAACTTCTGGGTTGCTCCCGTACTATGGACACTCCTAGCACAGCTTCTTGGCCTATAAATGAACTCGATGATCCCTTTCTTGGCCTATAAATGAACTCGATGATCCCTTTCTTGACAACTCGCCGGCGTTTTCGTTTCCTTCGATTCCCGAATATTCGGGCACGACAGTAAAGAAACTTTACTGCAGTCCGCCAGGCTATTCAGTTATTGAAGGCGTTTCCAAACCATGATTGTATTCTGGAGTGCAATACAGCTCCATTTATTGTTACAAACCCTCTGATTGATTTCTGTTGCACTAATTGCACTATGCAATATTGCGAATGCCTCTGCTTGAAACATATTGGCATATTTTCATAGTGAAATTGTGATCATCAAATTGCATTTTCTACCTCACTGTAAATTCCAGCTGCACTTCCATTTTTGGCTTTTGATCCGTCTGTAAATCATATCAGTTCCCCGAACCTGTCTCTATAGCTAGATTGATTTCAACTTATCCGATCCGTGATTTCCACCACGAAATTTCTGTTAAATAGGTGTGTCATATTCCACATGATGGACAATATTGTTGTGTCTTAATCCTGCATATCTGCCACTTGATATTTCTTGCAATCAAATCAATTCTTACCTCCCCATTATCACCAAATGGAGAGTAGATAGGTCTAATAGAAATTCCATTGTTGTTGTAGGAGTAGTCCTCATTCCTTCTGTTATTCCTAGAAACACGCAAGCCTCTGTTACTTGGTGAGTTTAGTTATACCAGTTTGCTGCTGCATCTTTGTCCACCATACTAGAAATGCATAAGTAATCATGGATCTGAGCACCGTGATGTATATCCAATCATAATATTTGGTTCTTCTATGGGTTCTTCTAGCCTACATAAGTGCCCTGGTTTTAATCATCTAAAGCTGTCGATTCCAAGTTGAGGTTGGCATCAAGGCTCCAAAATATTTCACTTCCTCAAACAGCGTTATTTCTTCACTCCGGAGCTTTACCAGTGCTAGACCATCTAACTTCTTCCTTCTCGTGAATGCTATTGTGGTCGCTTTAGTAGGACTAATATCTAAGCCTATCTCCTCAATCTATTCTTGTCAGATTGTTGAATTTACCCTGAGTTAGAATGATAATATTATCTGCGTATCCCAAAGTTTTATGCCCTTCATTGTCCACTCTTACTAGTAGCTCGTCCACGACCAGGTTCCACAACAGAGGGAACAAAACCCCACTCTGTGGACATCCTCTTTCGATCTGAGCCATCAGTGTTTCTGCTATGATGGTTGTGTAAACTGATCTCCCTTTAAGAATGCAGTCCATTCACCCGCAGCTTGTTTTATCAATCCCTTTAATCCTCGATGTTTTTAATATTGATGCTGGGAAAGTATTATCAAATGCTCCCTGTATATCCAGGAATGCGCATAAAAGCGCTTTCTTGGTTTGCAGAGCATACGCATATTGGTTTTGATGTAGTATAATCCTGTCCCATTTTGCCAGGTTTTGGAATAAATGTAATTTTGCTCAACCTTCAAGCTGGTAGATGGTATGTAACCCAGTGCGAAACTTCTCCTTGACAGGGTTTTAGTTAACAGAGATTAAAAAGGTGCAGGATATGGAAAAGCTTCAGGTTAAGTAAAACGTCCTCTTTAATTTTATGTACTTCCAGGTGCAGTGCCCAAACAAAGAAATCTTATATGTAACTTAAAATAAATTATGAAATACCTGAACATACATTTCCGCGAATGATCCATTTTCAGAAAATAAGTAATACACTCATATTCAATAATTGTAAGCCTTTCAAGTATATTTTGGGTGAGAGTTTGGATTTTGCATTTATAAAATTTGCCAATTCCTGGACTATGTATGTTACTCTCAGTAGTATTTTTCCAGTCACTACCCATTTCTTTAAACCACCTCTGATTTTTTTTTAATTTAAATTTTTGGTTTGCTGGAAATGTAGCTACGTGTATCTAAATGATCTATTACTTTCCTGAACATTCTATTACTCTATTACTTTTTGTCCGAATCTATCTTTTAGCGCTTAACTCAGGGAGGAAGCTATGATTATAATTGTCCAATAACTCGGTTAGTTAAGTTTCATGATACGCTTTTATATTTGGGTTTTTGGTCGTCATTTGATTGCGAATTGAAATGATGTCAATAGTAATCAGAAAATTCTATTACAAGTGAATTGAACCTAAGAATAACGCTGGTGGAAACTGTTAAGAACTATTTTAACAAGAGCAGAACTATTGGCTACAACAAAGTCAGTAATACGACGCGGAGTAAATAAAACATATCAACACAATGACCAAACTCCTACTGATGTTCTACAAAATATTGAAAGATCACATCATAACTTATATAACCATACACTGCTCAAACGTGTTTTTACGAGCAGTTATTACAGAAATATACAATAAAGTGCGTTTTTTTATAACTCTAAGTGCGATGTTATTTGTTTGCGTATGATCCATATTTTTCAATAAGTAAAGTAAGTTTATTTGATAAGAAAATCTGTGATATGCATGAAATATAATTTTGCTTATGTTTTTAGAAAAAGTAAATCGTTTGCTTTAGCAAATTGCATCACTATACTTTGTAGAAGTTTAAGTAATATGCAAATGCGTTTTAATACGTTGTCTTACTTTCTGCCCACTGTCCATGCAAAATAGTATCAGCGAAGAGACAAGACAAACAGTAGCACTTGCTTTCGGCGTTTCTGATGTTTCGCAAAATGACTTTGCGTTCTCAGCTTTCTTTTTTAACTTACACCAATCATCAAGAGCGTGTATTATAGAGGGCAATCTGAACCCCAAATGGTGGTTATTTATCATCAGCTGTCATCTGCTTTGCTGGGCGGTACGTAAACAGGGTTAATTCACGCTATACAGTACGGAATATGGACAAGCTACGTAACGTTATATTTGAGGGTCTTTTATGGCCAACTTGATAGAATTCGCTAAAATTATTTTCATATTAGATAGCGTGTTCCAAAGCCTTTAAAAGTATTAAAGTTGTTTTTTTTTAATGGAACCGCCTGTATATTATTTTATTTTTGGATTTTTCGATTAAAATTTTAATTTTTGTAGGCCCTGTATAAGATGGCAAGATTATTATAATTGGGTTATAAAGTATGATTTGTTGTTACACATCACTTTAAATTTCGCTTACACAACTTAAATACTTGTTAAGTATTTGAAACATGGAAATTAGGTTAGATTGTTTTAAAATTCAAATTATTTAAAAAAATCTTAAGGATTGGCCCCCATATAATACAAAAGTAAAACTTTTTGGACGCCAGCTATTTTGACCATAATATTCCGTGCCGTATAGCGTGAAGAACCCTACATATAGCTTTTTTGGAAATTGAATGGTAATGTAAAAAAATAATAAAACAGCAAGAAACAAATCAAACAATAAATTTAATTAAAAATGCATCAGCATTAACTTCGGGGATAATGTTTGATTATTCCTTATAATTATGCTTAACAATTGCGAAAATCAACGTCAAAATGACTACTGCAATGGCGTCCCATCAGTAAATTGACAGATTAGTCTTGTTATAGTTATGTACAGTTTGCGCAAAATAAATTGGCGGGTGTGTGATAGCAATAGGGCGTGCTCAATGGAGTGAGACACCCTCTATGAAATATGAACGTTACGTTATAACCACTGAACTATATCCTAGCGAACTAGAACGGTATTTTACTCACGAAAATGTGAAGCAGAGTTCCAGATAGGCAACCATGATTACGGACGTATATCTATTTCTTTCTAACACATTACGATACACCTCATGAAAATAAATGTCAAAGAACCCTTCAAATTGATAATACAAATTTACAGCCGCAATCCAAACACATATACAAACATGATATGAAGTGAAACAGATATACGTCGCGTTTACTATCTTTGTTGGCTTCAACCCCTGAATATATTATTATATGTCAGACGCCATTTCAGTTTTTAGTATACAATTTAATGGTTGTAACTTGCACGTAAGAATATAGCCACCCCCACTCTCTTTGCAATTCATTCAGGAGCCTTAATTCAGTTTTTATGGCAATATGTATCTCCAGTATTGTATGGCAGTTATTCTTGCCGCTCGGCCCGTTTGCTTGAGGTGATGACGTAGCCTGAGGGTGTTTTCCGCCAATTCTCAGTGCGAGACCTGTACATATGTACTAGGCTAAATCTGGGAGTGTCACTTCTTATCTTGTGCCTTCGTTCATACTATTTCACGCTTTAAATAATGTAAAGTAAGTTTCTCGACAAACAAAATCGTAATACCCAAATACATATAATGTATTTTTCGCATTAATGTTCTTAAACATATGGACAGAGACCGTGTATATATTCATACAAAATATTCGAATATTAATCCGTTTCTATGATCGTTAAACGCGAACCGAGTCGAAAAGCAAAAACGATATAATACATAGAATTGCAAATGATAGATTTAATAACCGGTACAGCTAGCTCGTCTCCTATTGAAGAAGAGGACGCGATATAGATTGCCTACATATATCTACGTGCGAACGGGAAAGAGATGGAACGAGATAAACCATAGATTCGCATTTCCATTTGAACAGTCACATCAAAATTTAATTATGGAATACATGTGAATCAAGTCGGCGAGGTATTTGATTACGGGCTAGTTATTAGGGGCTTCCATTGTGCTCCTGTAGCAAGCCGATCGTATAAATTATATTGTAAACAGCGGCGTGTGTGCGGATATGCGGAGAAGGATACCGCTCACCCTTATAATAATCAACCCTATGCGTGGCTCTGTATTACCGTTCTGTATAATATTTAGGTTAACCGGTACAACCATCTTCACATAATTCGTATTCAATTCGAAATCAATTTTTTTCTTGTACATACGCACACCTTAATGTTTCAAGTTGTTTAGAAAATATTCCAATTCAAATGTATAAACTAACATAAGGATATGCTTTAAATTGCATTAATCGATCTGTGATATCATCTCCTTTATTTAATACACAATCATTTATTTATATTATAAATATATATACCAACAGAAGAGGATATCGCAGAATAATTAATGCACAAAAGGAACATTCATTGTTATAAAATTACGTAACATGTAGATACTAGAATAAATTTATCGTAATATTATCCACGTAAAAAAAAGTTGTACATACTGTGCATAATTGTAACATGTAACTTAAAATTTTTGTGTAACAATATTAATATGATTGTCGTTAGATAAATACGATTATAGAGAAATATATTGTAGACTTCAGTATATGCCATGTCCTATTATTATTAATATTATTGTGTATACGGAAATTCAAATAAATATGTACGAAGAATACATAATTTGGCTTTTTATTCTCTTTCTCTATTATTTTCATTTATTAACCCTACACTGTTTAGTGCAATCCAGATTATAGGATACTGGTTATAATATGTTTTGTCAATATTTATGCAATACAAGTTTAAATACAATGTAATATGCATTTAGCACTATAAATTTAAAATGCTTCTGGCTTTTATTAAACAGTATTATAGTAATAATTAGATAGGATAATATTGCCGGAAGAAATAAATTACGTGACAATAGCAGCAAAACTACATTAACAACAATATTCGAGCCTAGAGCGAATTAAGGAATTATACAAAGTAATGATGGTGTCAATATTTACCAAGTCTTTGCAAGTTCTAATGATAAACCCTAGCAATTTACAAAAATTAGAATAAATATGAATGACATGGTTGTTAAAGGTTAACTTAGAATCAAATAGTATCCCTAAATCCTTGATTTCAGTATATCTTTGGAGAGTTATACTATTAATTACATAATTGTACTCAATGTTTACAGCTTTTCGGGAGAATATCATTATTTTACATTTTTCAACATTAAGTTCGATGCAATTTTTTTGACACCAATTAGACAGTCTATCTAAATTACTTTGAAACATATTACAGTCATCAGGGCTATTAATTATGCCAAAAATCTTTAAATCATCAGCATAAAGTAAATAGTTGAAATCAATTGCATTACTTACATCGTTTATAAATAGTATAAACAACAAAGGACCCAGATTTGAACCTTGCGCAACTCCACTTCGGGCAAGAAAAGTTCGTGACATGATGCCTTCATATTCGACATATCTCACAAACATAATTTTATGCTTCACCAGAGTCAATTAACAAGAAGGTAAAAGAATTATAATTATATTATATTGAGAAAACCAAGTTAATCTTATGGCGGAATCCCACGGCGCATGGCTTGGCGAACATTACTCCTGGCTTGCGTTTGACGAAACTTGCCCAAGTTTGGATCGTGATAAGGCTCGGTAAATAGAGAGGTGTTCCCACGACGTGTGTGAGTTTGCAGTGTGGATTCGTATTGGTCCGGCACTTTTAGTATATCCAGTGTAGTAATCCAGTATCAAAACTCATATATCAAAGTTGCAAATTTTGGTCTGTGCCATATATGCTTGGAGTTCTTTCCCATTCTAAGATTTCATATTCATATTCTTTACTAATTCCTGTTATCAAACTCGTTGTTTAACATAGGGGTCACCAAAACAAAGAAAAAAACAACACATGCAAGTTAAAAATAAATGACTCAAACGCAAAAGAGAAGAGAAAAGAGTCAAAATTGTTTAAAATTTTCAAAAATAGAGTATGGATATAATTCCACCAAGTACTCCTTTCCCCACTTATAAAATTGTGAAGATATTGTTAGGGGTCGAATGTTTGAAGGTAAATGATTTATTAGCTTTGTGTGCATATAAATGGGAGAAGCAACAATTTTGTGTATATCTAGTCTCAACGTATATGTAGATTTGTTCTCGCGCAGAATTGTCCTCGCGCCCAGTTGTACCCTCACCAAATTGTCCCAGCGACGGGCTGATCCTAGCAATCCCTACGAATACGGGGGACAGCTAGTGCGCAATAGTGTTATCAGCGCTACTAGGACATATACCTACCTAATATTCCCGTCTCAGAATATTATTATATTTTAAATTAATATGTGGCGATAAATGTAACTACAGAAACAGATTTTGCATTATTCAACTTATTAATAAGTGGGTATACATCATAGTCAGAATAAACTCTTGGAAATAATTGTTATTATTCGGGGTAGTATATGTATATGAATAATTAACCAATATAATAAACTATGCACAGCAATACACTATTAAATTCGTATAGGTAATTTTGTGCATTAAATTTTCTTGCTGTCATTAGATGTAATAAAAAAATATAATACCTTATATTCCTAATACTAATACTTCCTGTATACTATTTTCTCTGTTTTCCTAAATCTTCCTAAAGTTGCATCCTAGAGTAGGTACTGTTCACAAATTTTTAACAAATTTACACCCGCATAATGGCATAAAGGTGAAAAGTATTTGTTTGCGATTATTATAATAGAATAATATTTAAGTTTATACACCTGTTTTCTATCAGTTAATCATTTTAACAATAAAACGAGCTATCGAAGCAAAGCAACATTAAACACTATTCTTGAGAATGTCTAAAACTATACAGTTAGTACCTATTATTTCTTTATCTATATTGTTAGAAAATAATCCAAGACTTATTCCCTAGATTTATGGTTTGTAATATTAAGAATTGATCCAGGTACACCCTTACATTCTAATAGCCTGTTTTGCCTGGTAAATAGGTAAGTATCTACGCTGACATTTGCCCGACGTTTCAAAATACTTGGCTTTGACCGCCCTAGAGCCTATACCAAATTTGGCCACCTTCAGATGATTGGGGCTTATATCTGATAGTTCCTTCGTAATGATTTGGTGCACTTGGTTACAAGGATTGTAAATTTTAATCGAGAAATAATCTGATAGTTCCTTCTGTAATTCTGCAATTTGCTGATAAATCAAAATTTATATTAAAAAACAAGGGTGCGGATTGTAATATTTTTCTAGATATTTTAACTAACATGTCTTGAGAGTTGATAGAAGATAATTCTAAATGAGAATTAAAAAAATAACGTCAATTACTTATTAAACTAGAATGTGACATAAGCTGCAATTAAACTTCAGCGATCTTAAATACTATATTAAGAAAATAAGATTTATTTACTTTACCCTGTACTTAGATTAAATAAAAGTTTTATGAAAATTGCTTATTATAATACCTACAGATATAAAATAATAAAATCGAGGCTTTGAATTTGTTAAAAATATTTCTGTTTTACTACTCAAGATTTGTATTGAAACCATGAAGAAGTGTCAATATTACAAACGGCTACTTTTTTGACAACTGTTTTTTTAGGTTAGTTTCTCCGAAAAAGGTATCATCAGCATAAGGATTAATTAAAGGTCTTGTTTTTCAGAGAGCTCAAAGATATTATATTCATACTCCTCCTCCTCCTCAGGTTCATGCTCGAACATACCCTCACAATCTACGACTGCTGTCGAATATTTAATAAATAGCCAGACCAATATGAAGAATATGATTACGTTTACTGCACTTATGACCATCAATATTTTATCACGACGCGTGAAAGTGAGTTTTTCTTCGTATTCTTCTGATGGTATCCGTCTTATTCCCAAATGCGAAGCATGGGTAAGAGAAGATCGGGTATGCCTATAAGTATGTAACAGTACGTTTCATTAATCAATGACCAGGTTTTATATCTATCTACCTTAAAAAAATCATTGAATACATACATGATTAAGTATTGACAACTTCCATTGACATATAATATTAACCGTAGGCACTAAAAGTACCACATGCATAATTTAACATGGGTGTGCTAATGTTGTGAAAGCTTAAAATTCGAGTATCATTTTTCCCGTGGCGGCTTTATCTTGGAGAAAGGGCGCCGTGTTATATACCGTGTCCAGTTCTTGTTTGAAGTACCCGATCTCTGTCGATGACACGTATTGTTACGGTAACCCTCCATACTGAATTACATTTATATAAAACGACGGACGCCGACATAACATGTAACAATCGCCCTACATAGGATACACTTCTGTCTCGTCCTATTTAATCGAGTTCGGGTCGACACAATACGTTTTAAATACAAATTAATTTCGGCCGATGGTTGATGTGTGTGATGACAAATAAATAGGAACAAAGGGTGTTGGTATCTACAATCTACATACACGTGCAGGGGGCAGTAGAATATAGCGGAATAGCTAAGCAATAATAATTTATATTTTGGGTAAATCTGAATTCAACCAGCTTTTGTGCTGTTCATATCAATAATAGATTATAGTGATGTAGCAAAGTGTGATTTCAAACATCATATATGATCAAAAACTCTTTGGATTAGGGTTGGCTTTGGATTTGACAGATTTGAAAAAATTAATTTATGCGCCTCCGTCCAGAAACACTGATTTTGCATTACTTTAAATCGGCCGGAAACTTACCATTCTCCGGCCTAGGCCGGCAAAAAGACCACTAATGGTTGGCAACACTATGTTCGAATTACTGATATTTCTGAAAGCAATGCAGGGTATTAACATAATGAAGAGTTTGGCGGGAATTAAGTGGGGAGCCGATCCCAAGTGCCTTCTTTCTGTGTACCAAGCCATTGTGAGATCCCACATCGATTACACGGGTTTCCTGATACCTATAATGTCCAATAATAAATTAGAAATGTTGCAGCGAATACAGAATAGTGCTCTGAGAATAGCTATAGGTGCAATGCGTTCTACGCCTACAGTGGCTTTGCACGCTGAGTCTTGCCTTCTGCCTATTAAATATAGATTGGAACAACTGTCATACAATTTCATTCTTAAGCACCATCTATTGAATTTTGACTCGGTCAGAAAGAGTGTTGAAAATTGGAGTTCCATGCTCAGAATATTTCCTAATAGGTATCGGGGCCTGATTCCGCCACTCATCACGGCATTCAGATGGGCAAGTCCACGAACGAACACTGGCAAGAGTGATAGGTACGCATGTTTCGTGTTGAACCCAAGGGAGTGTATGGGGGTACCGAATGCTATTGTAAATAAGGAACTCTCCAGGGGTAGTCTTATGGCCAATCGGAGGTGTTACAGTTACTGAATTCGACTTATGCCAATTATACAAAATTTTACAGTGACGGTTCCAAATCGCCAACACGTCCAGCGAGGGGGACGTGTTGGTTACGGGGTTTACAGTAGCGAATTGAATTTGAAGGAGCAGGGTGCACTCCCAGCTGAATACAATATTTCTGAGGCCGAACTTTACGCTATTCATAGAGCCTTATCTGCCTGTCAATCACGACGGATTACGGATTACGTAGCGATCCTTACGGACTCTCAGACCGCCATTGGGGCAATTTGCCATACGGGTTATGCAGCAAATACACATCCGCTCGCCGTTAAATGTAAGAAAGCAATGTTGGATATCTGCGAATATGGGCATTCTGTACTGATATGGATACCTGGTCACGCTGGAATCCAGGGCAATGAAGAAGCCGACAGATTGGTAAAAGCGGGTTCTGAATCTCCTATTGTTACTAATGATGTATTTCCTCTGAGTCTCAAGAGTATTAGCATTAGCTCCCTGAAAAATCGTTGGAAAGAGGAATATGAAACATCTGCTCTGGGGCAAAATTATAAAAGATCTTCCAATGAATTGCGTACAAAGCCATGGTTCTTTAGCTTCAGATACCAAAGTAGAGAATTTATCACCACTATTTGTAGATTAAGATTCAGTCACAACCTTCTTAAGTACCACCTTAATAAGATAAATATAGTAGATAGTCCAAATTGTGAGTGTGGTCAAGTGGAGAATGCTAATCATGTTTTCTTTGGATATGAAAGAAGTCTGCAACAGTAATTGGCCTTCCAGCAAAATTTAATGGATATAGGAGTACTCCCGCCATTCTGTATTGAAAGTTTACTTGCTATTGAAAACAGGATCGTCTATAGTTTAATCTACAATTTCTTAAAAGATAATAACATAAAAATTTAACTTTCAAATGACTTATTCCTAGTATTGCAATTGCTTTGTTCTACACCACTAATCTTTCCTTGCTTTGAAATGCCTCTTGCTTACCTTTACCTTTTGTTTTATATGCACGCAACAAGCTTTTTAGTTGCACCTGCTATTAGTTTAGTGCTCAAACTAGTAGTGTCACTAGTGTTTGAATAATAAAGGAATAGAGGTATGGATTCGTTCCAGATGAGCCTTTCGGCTTGGCCTTCATAAATCCGTGGATGGCTGAGTGGATCTTCCTGTGATCACGGTGCCAATATCAAGCAACAACAACAACTACATTTCTGTGATTAATTATAGACAAGATTTGATGACAGCTGACAACATTCTCGTTACACAATCTCTTAATTCATTCATATTCTTTCCAATTCTATTTTCTGAAGATTTTACAGGTAATAAATGGTTAATAACTTCACACACAACCTCTGTAATATGAGCTGGCGTTTCCATTGTGCTTATTATTGATTAATATGTATCAAAAGTACCAAGAAAATCAAAACGTCAAAACACTAAGATATCTTAACCCTGATTTCCAATTCGAAATTCATACGTAATATGTATTGCCAACCTATACTGTTAACTCCCTAGCGTTAATTTGTTTTATTATTTACAACAAAATTAAGATTTGTCGGCTCAAAAAATAGTGTGTAACACACGGCCCGAAACTCTTTTGCGAGTATTCGCACTTGTGAAACCTCGGCTTCGCCTCGGCCCTACAAACCGTACTCACACTCGCAAAACTATAGTTTCTGGCCTAGTGATACAAATAACTATTTCATCTCAATATATTCACCTGACATTAATAAAAAATACGAATAAATACAATTATAAAACAAATTAGTATTTCGTCGGACCTCCTTTGGCTTCTATTATACTTTTCAGTCTACTAGGCATAGATGGTGCCAATTTGAAAGTTACTTCCTGGCTTATCTTCGTCCATTCTTGCAATAACACGGTTTTCAGGTCGGATTTTGAAGAAATGTGGCATTTTCTGATTTTCTTATCTAAAACATGCCCCAAATGTTCAATGGGGTTGATGTCAGGGGATTGTGCCGGCGTATCGAGTACTTTTGGATAGTTATATAATAACCATTGTCGTACTAGATAGGATTTGTGTTTAGGATCATTGTGTTGGTGGAATCTGAATGTGTTTAAAATTCCCATTTTCTTAGCACTGCTTCTTAAATGGGTTTTTAAAATATCCAAATACACATGATGATTTATAATAATATATAATTACCAGATCCCCAACACCAGCAGCTGACATACAACCCCCTACCAACAGTGAGCCACCTCCATGCTTCACCGTTGGAACAAGATTTTTTATTTTCATTTCTTCGTCGTAGAGAAATTAGGACGTATTATTGAAAAATGTCACTCAGCGCCATCCTATCTTCTAATTCGAGTTTCTAATAATATGGACCGACGTGTTCACCTGTGTATTCAAGAAGAGGGAAGACATTCTCAACATCTTTTATAATTTTTTATACCTATCTGAATGCCATTATAATTATTTTGATTAGTTATTAAAGTATTTTTTGAAATTTGTATACTGTATTTTCTTTATAAATGTTAAAAAATAATATAATAAAGGACTAATTACCATAACCGAAAACAGATTTTATTTTTACCGTATTCTTTTGACGACTGCAATGGTTCGAGTCACTAAGAAAGTCAGTCCGTGTTGGTTTTCTGAACACACTAGTTGTTGTCGAGTTATGGTTACGTTTGACAAGAACTTCAACGAGTGGTAGTTGTGGTGTAGTGTATATTGATGACTTTGACTGTCTTGTTACTGTTGCGAATCTTCGGAGACTTATTCGTTGATCCTGTTCCACCTCTGGTAGGACAACTGTAGCATTATCCATGCGAGGTATTTCACGTTCGCTGTTTAGTCGCTTAATAATCTCGGTGCTGTAACAGCATTACTGTTAGCATCCATACAAAAAGACCGTATCAGCATATTCTTGATTCGTAAACTGAAATTGCAATTTTCGAATAATCATAACAACCTTAATTTTCTCACAAAGAACTACTCGATTCTAATAGCGGGTCAGACATGCAGAAATTGTTGCAGTTTTTTTCTTACTTTTAGTTGCAATTTTAAAATAAAACTTTTTGGAAACGTATTTTAAGTGTAAATTACTTTATTAGAATGTTATTATATATTTGAATAGCAAGAACTTGTGGGGATTTCTGAAATAAAGTTAATCTAGATGTAGATGTGGCTACATCACTTCTATGTTCGGTGTTATGATCGTGATCATCTTTATTAAATTCCAATTTACATTTTTTATACATAATTTGTTCTACAATGGCTTCAGGTCCAATTCTTTTACTTCCACATCAGGAGTGCCACAGGATTCCAAACTGGGCCCTCTTCTCTTTATTATTTTCATCAACGATCTTATCAACTCTCTGGACTGTCCTGTTTTGGCATAAGGGGATGACCATAAGATGTATAGTCGTATGAGGGCGGCTTCGGATTCGGATCTCCTCCAGAAGAATCTGGATCTAACATACGATTGGTGCACCAGAAACAGCCTTCATCTTAATCAGCAGAAGTGCTGCTTCGTCGGTTTCTCTCGAAAGCGTAGAACCATATACACACAATACCATATCGGCGCTGTTTCTACCACCCGTGTGGAAACTGTTAAAGATCTGGGAATCGTTTTTGATAGTAAATTCACTTCCAGCTATCATCACATATTTACTATATCGTCAGCAGCTCATCAATTGTTGGGTTTCATAATCAGATCATGCAGAGATTTTACCAATATAAATGCCATTTATTCTTTATTTATCATGCTCTGGTCGTGAGTAAGCTGGATTATACCTCCGTGGTATGGTATCCGATCTATGGCATCATACATAAGGCCCCTATTGAAAGAATTCAGAGAAAATTCTTAATTCTTAAATTCGTTCAGATTTGATGTAGTCTACCCTCAACAGGGATTACACTGATTTATTAAGAAGAATTTTAACTCTCTGGAATCCCGCAGATGCCACGCCAGCGTCATGCGAAAAATGTAATTACCAGCGTTACAGACACTCCTGACTTTTTGGGCAGGATGGCCATCCGAGTTCCGAGAATGGGGGCAAGGAATTGCGATTTGATTGTGGTGTCTGTCCCGAGAACTAACGTATTGTGGCATGATCCGTTTGTCCACTCTGCTACTTACATAATCAGTTAGGTTATGAAATTTAATCTCTTTGTCTCTTTGTTGCTAGTAGCGTTTATTTCAACATATTTTCAATGTCTCTTACTTATGTATCTAGTTTGTTATATGTATTTTTTTATACCTAATTTTACCAATATTACCGTTTTTCAGTGTTTTGTAACATGTACCACTTGTTGTTTTTCATTGTCCTATTTGGATGTATCTGCTGGGCATTTTAAATATCTTGGTATTATTAATTTATTGAATTTGTCATAAGCATGAACAGCAAGCTTGAGAATGAAACTACAAGGAAGAGTTAATAATTTATAACTGATTCATACTGGTTTGACAGCAAAACTCTGAAGCTCTTAAACCAGTTTTACAACGGATAATACGTTTCCGACGAATAAAAACATATTTTACCATGGTCGAATTACCTCAAAACATGATTTCTTAAGAAAGTCTGTTATAAACGTAAGCATAATATATATCAATTATCTGCAGACGCGGTAAGAAGGGCTTTAAATTTCAAAATAAAAAGCAAAGTGAATTTAGTTTGGGTAGAAGATTCTCACAATGAATCCTCCAATTAAGAGATCAATCTACCCACACTCTCAAAAATTTAGTCCCCGTTGGTAAACTCTAGTGCCACCTAGTAACAAGTATAAGTAAAAGAATGGTATAGGTTGAAGTTGATAGGGATGAAAACGTAAATAAATACTTTTATTTTCATTGACAAGAAACAGATAATATTCATAGCGAACAATGTAACTAGATGCATTGCTCAATAAGTCATTGTGCACAAGTGCCAGCCAAAGTATCAACATTTTTTTTTTAGTCTTACATTAACGAAGATGACATAAATGATGTGAAGAGAAGGATAAATTCAAAGTGTACCAATTTAAACAAATTATACCTACTTTTGGCTTAAACTGTCAAAATTTGGATACGATTAAACGCTAGAAGAAAAGCACCTTAGGGTGATTCAGTCATTTTAGCACATGTGTATGTATTTATGTATGTGATGCCAATAAATTGATATTATTATTATTTGTTGCCACTAATGCCACGTCATCTCCATATAAAGTCATTGTAATTTTGTCTAATTTCAAAAGAAAATCATTAATAAAAAGTAAACACTATATACAACAGTTGAGAATTCCACCTATGTTTATAACAAGTTTCTTTCTTATCTTTTACCAAGCAATCGCTATATAATTTTATATTTTACACATGGATTCCTAAAATAATTTGGGTGAACAGAAACAAATATTTGAAAATAATACCCTTGTATAATTTTCAGCAAAAGTTTAATTGTAAGACAAAATTCCTGTTCCATCTCACTTCATTTCGCTTTTATTTCTTTTTTTTTGTTTGTCACGTCGATACCAAACCTCCAAAACGAAGAACAAACGCAAGTTTGACTATATCAGCGAAAAGTTCGGAGAAGCGATATTTTTCAATTTAAGAATTTAATTATTGGCGGAGTCGTCGGCTCCGAGAGAATGCTAATAATATTTCAATTAAGTTTAAGAAGTTGTAAAGAGTGTGTCTGTCTGCCGGTGACAGCCGTGGCCAAGATATCACTTCCAATTTTATACTCGCGATTCAATAAAGTCTCAACACCATCGGCAACCCTTATACATAAACCGAGAACGTCGAAACGACGGATCACAGAGTCGGCTTCGTCGGTTTTCGCTTAAAAGCCAACCCGCCACCTAGTGTTGATGTCGAAAGCTCGCGCTGTGCGGTGCTAATTACTTAATTAATCCGTCCGCGGTGAACGGAGACGAAAACAAGAATTTTAATTAATTTGTGTAGGTAAGTTTCTTTTTCAAACGAAACGCGTTTGTTTAATTAACTCTTCGCAGTTAATTCCCTAATTAACGCTTCGGTCTGACGGTTGGCGATGATGTGTGGCGAGACGCTCTACGTGCCGTTGAGCTGCTGCAACATTTTTAACTTTGATGTCGTCCGCATTCCACCCCTGTAGCGAGACGGCGCGATAGCGGAAATCCGAACTAAGCGCGCTCTTGAAAGTTAAACGGATATGGAAATGTCGCACAAAAATAATTGGTTTATACACTCCTACGTACACAAAATACAACTCACGCAAACAGTCGTTCCTCGAAGATTTTTACATTACCGCTTGTGGCTTGCATATCACAGCACACAGTCGAGACACAGAAAACTGGGAATTAATTCCGAAGGAACACTTTGCTCTACGTCGAAGATAATTGAAATAAGAAAAGAAGAAATTCAATCATTCCCTTGTCAAATTATAATAGACTAACAAAGAGTGTTTTCCAGGTGTCAAGTTCGGAATTTGACGAAACTGCAATAGGAATTAGACGCTTACGATACCATGTATATTAGGAGAAACTCTAACAATTTATTGAGTCGGGAACATGTCCCTCTACACTATTCGGAATTGATGGATTTATTAGAGTAAACACATTTCTTTCGTTGGCACACAAGATATCCGATCACTCCACATTACAAGGATTTACATTAATGCCAGATAATTGGTTGGAAAATTCGTGGATTTCCGAAACAATTGTCAGGAATTAATAAAATTATGTAGCCTGGAGTGATCGGATATCATACGCACAGGAAATTTTAACGGCGGAAATTCACTTTGAAGGAATGAAACACCCCTTCGAAGATTGATTAATTTTCAGTTTTTACTATGTAATTCTTGAGCGGTGAGAGGTAGAAGTGATGCTTAAATGTCAAAGTTGTTTTATATAAGTTTCTGGTATTGCGCACTATACAGGCTGTTGCACTTATGCACATTTTTTTGTGTTATGGCCTTACGGTGCTTCTTCTTTACCTACATAGTAAAAAAAAGTTGACATATTTAAATTAATTTTTTTAATGTATCAAAAAGTGACCTTAAGGTTTATAAAATGGCAAATTTTTAAGTTTTTCTTATTCTTTTCTTCTTATTCTTTTTTATTTTGGTTAGTGTGCAAAAATTAAGTAAACTAAAGCTATTACATTTGAAACTGTTGATATATGTATAACCAACCTTTTCGTATAACTTATAGGAAAAGTATACCATCAGTTTTGTTTGTTTTAAATTTATTAAAAGTAGTACACAAATAGAGGGCAAATATTTAAAACCTCCACACCGAGAGAAAAATATGGTTTACTTAACCATTTATCAGTTAACTAAATGCTTATTTCTTTTAAAATACGAGCAATCTGTTTTAATGTTAAATTTACACCTAAAACGTTATTTTAATCAAAAGTATTTGGTTCAATACATCTTTGTATTCGTTTGACTATTTAATGGTTAGATGAATGCTTGATATTTCAGACTACAAAAACTGTTGAAATAACCTTTTCATGTCCCTCAGTGTATACCTTATTATTTAAACAGTTATTTGTCAGTTTGAACATCAGCTAATATTGCTTTCTTCAATCAAAACCTTTCATCACATTAGGACCAAAGTTAAATAGATTACTGGGAAGGCAGCCAAACTGTTCAAATTAAAACGGTATATACAGATATACAATTTTCTACAAATTATGGTAATTAATTGACAATGTAGAACAATAATTACTTAAAGTACACACGGAATAAAGAAAACGACGTACAATCCAAAATTGAATAAAAATATTATGCAATTACATCGAAATAAGTTAAAAACAACAACTCCTCCAAGAGCAAGCACATGTTGTTCATCACATTGTTCTGAATGCCACTTTTTGTCATTTATTCGTTGCTTTTGATGTGATAATTGTTTTGACTGTAATCATATTTTCACCGACTTTCGTTACCATTAACAAATGCAACTTGTTATAATGCAATAATTGACCTGCCTATTTTGATAAAATCATGTGTTAGATTACTACTAGGTGCTACTAGTTAGATAAGTAATCCGTACTGCAACCTTTTTATAGATAATCATATGGGAAAATATTGATTATAATCAATTGGAAAGGTCATTAAGAATGAAAGGAAGTCGTATTCATAGCTATACAGAACATTCTTGAAAGAAGTTTAGCTTTAAGCGCGTTTAAAGTATAAAGTTGACATTTTCGCAAATTCTTACAAATATGTTTTCTATTCGATATAACAAAAAAAAGAAACAAACTAATTTCCTTTTCTTCCTACAATTGTGTAAATCGCGACAAACACAATATCGTCAAAATTTCAAGGATACGTTTGACCCCGTAAACTTAAGTTCTACAGAAACGGAAAACGGCGATTTATATCATTCAATGTGTTCTACAACTGTGTCAAGTTTTATTCTAAACCGCTGTGTGATAGTCAGGGTGCTTTCTTTGTGAGTAATACAGTTTAGATGGTAAAAAGAAAATTACAATTTTAAAGAAAGTAGTGGGAAATGATAAAAATGTTATTCATTCACAACCGATATTAATATGTATATATCTGTGTAAAGTTTTCTATTAATGTGCTTCGTCTAACCCAAATACTTAGTTTACACAAGGTTTATATTTTGCGAATTATTATTAATTAATTAGTAATTTAATTATAAGCAAATTTACTTTTTTTTATTGAATTAGATAACTCATTATGTAACCAACAAATTTAGTAATTTATTTGTGAAGCCATTAGTCGTTCGGAACGCGCGGCATGACAATGTAAACAGTGATGGTACTTCCTCACCTGTTATATTTTGTTATTTTTCACCAAATGCCTTGTTATTAATACAAACGTCTTCTGCCTCTTTGTCAATATTTGACCGGCAACGGCATCGACATAGCGGAGTTAAAATAATAACTGTTCGAAGTGGAAATAGGCTATTTGCGATTGCTTGGCGTGTGAACCCATGGGGTCAGATTTTTACTGTTTACAAAGGAGTTAGTTATCTTAATAACGTAAATCTCACAGGCAGAGTATAATTTAGAACATTGTTATAAGCTAATTTAAATGGATTTTAAATTAGCTCTGTTTATGCATCAGTATAGAGTTTAAATGTTTAAAATAAGATAGTTAAAGATATTTCGCTTATAATTAGCATTTAAGATGCTATATTTTTTCGATGAATTTTTTATCCAATTCTATATGAAATATCGCCATATTTTATATGTGTGTCACCATAAGTGACAAGTGGTAATTCCCGGTGTTGATTGTGTGATTTTGACATATATAATACAGTTTTAATGTTCTCAAAAGTTATTTTTATTAAGTGTTATGTCTTTCTTATGTCTTATCTTCTACCGACTTATTAATTTGGTAGTATACCAGTTATTGGCGAATTTTATTGGTAATTTTTATAGCACTAAAACATTTTCATACATCGTTTGCTAATTGCTACTGTTTTAGACCCATCGACCACCAATAATCAATCTAGAGGGCCGCGAATGCGCAAAAATCTTTCTAGCTATCAATGTAACACCTAGAAACGACAAATGTTACACTCTTTTGTTTTGTACTTCCGTATACTAGAATGTGAAAAGTTCACTCTAACAGTTTCTCCATAAAAAGGTATTTTTTTATGCAACCTCATGGGTCCTTAATTTACCTTCATTTGAAAGAGAAATTCTTGGCAATTCCGATTATATCAAACACTTGGCAATCGGATTGAAAGTTATTTCTTGAATTGAATGAAAGTGAATACAGTGAAGGAAGTATTCCTTCAGCTTTTTACATACATATACCTAACATTTTTAATCTATAAAGAAATAACTTTTTATTCGAACACCAAGTATTTAGTATAATCGGAATCGGTAAGAATTTCTCTTTCAAATTAAGGTTGAGAACCCATGAGGTTGCATTTAAAAGAATTTATTTTTCATGAGAAAATGTACTTTGTCTAGTAGGCTTATGAAATAAAAAAGTGTAACAATTGTAATTTCCATAGGTGTTATATTGACAGTTAGTTAGATTTTTTGCGTATTCGCGGCAGTCTACATTGAAAGATAAAAATGCCAAATTTGGGTTACAAAGGAATCGAAAACTAACAAATCATACATTTCCAGACTTAGAAAATTACGTAAAATCCGAATATGCCAAAATATACGTACAGGCTGTTCCATTTAAGAATGTAAATTTGCTCTTAGTTACGGTAAAACCGAAAGTGATACAAAATTAAAATATAGGCTGAATAATTGCAAATTAACATTAAATAATACATTCCGAATTAAAAAAAAATTATAAATAAAAAAGTTATGAATTGGGGTTCCTGGTATATAATGAAATGTATGCAATCAGTGCTACTAGGCGATTGTTTGCAATTAACGCACAAAGTCTCTATATAGATTCATAATTTGAAGGAATAAGAGTTTATAGGTTGTTAAAACTTATTATTTGTGATGATTTCACTTAATTGTCGCTTTTAAATCTACAAACATGTTCTAAATCAGAACATCTAAACCATGACATTCGACGAATTGTATTATTAATGAATTAATAAAGCCTGTAAGCACTTACGTAGCACAAAATATCAAATCTTTATGGACATGTCAGCCACGCCAGCTTAGACGAAGGATATTTTCTATGGAAATTCAAATAACCTTTTTATTAAAGATAGATACATATATAGTACTTTCAGTTTCTAATAGTCATCTATTTTTGCGACATTCTGTATGGTGAAAAATATTTGTAGGTTGTACAGGACTGAAGCTTTTGTAGAAAAGATTTTTTCCAAAATGGAAAATAGAGCTGTAATCAAAGATTGGGTGTATCTGTGTACAAGTGAACGGGGTTTCTTTTTAATATTGCTATAATATAATACATTATGAATTCTAAAGATAGAAGAACTAAGAAATCTAAAACTACTAAAAAAATTGATAAAGTTAATAGGAAAACACAAACATAAAAATAAAATTCCAAGGAACAGCAACAGGAAAGATAAACATACACAAAGTGGTGAAACAAGGTGACACTATTTAATTTAACTTTAGAAGGAATTATGAGAAAGATAAACTACGCAATAAGAATAATATTCCGGATGAATTAGAAGTAGTAGCATACGCCGATGGTATAACGATAATAGAAAAAAACCAAAAAGATCTGATGAAAGCAATTAACAGACTAGGGGAACAAACTAGGAAATACGGATTAGAAATGAATGAAGAGAAGGCGAAATATATGAAAATTTGAAGTTAAATAGAACAAAATATGAATCCCCTAAGAACACAAAAGTAGAAATTTTGAAAATATTCCGACGTAAATACAACTACCTGGGAGTATCATTACAAGAAAAGGTTAGCAGGCATTTGGTAGAAATAAAATGCTATTGGAAAGTAAAAACATCAGCCATATCAGCCAAATAGAAATATATAAAACATTAATAAGACCTGTTGTTACGTACGCTATGGCAGTGTTAATACATAAAAGGCAAGAGGAAGATCTGGAAATAATGGAACCAAAGAATCATTTTAGGTCCAAACATAACAAAAGAAGGGGTAAAAAGAGCAAAGAAAAATAAAGAAATAGGACTGGAGTTGGAGAACGAAAATATAGTAAGATTCATAAAGGCAACAAGGATTGAATTGGGCGGTCACATAATCACAGATCGCTCATATATAGATACGCAACTAAATACCCTATCTTTGGTCAACTGAGAGGGGAAGAGTCCCCAAGTGCGGCAAGGGGGGAATTTGGCGGATATACAACTCATATTACAGTAGTGCCATGAGTGCGGCCAGCCAATAGGGGCAAGGCCATTGTCAACAATGTTGTTGTCTATTTCTGGTCTGGTCTATTTGACGCCATCTTTGCTAGTGTTCACTTGCTTTTGTGGTCTCTTATAGAAAACTGTCCGAAACGCTCCGTATACGTTTTCCAATAGTGAAAAGGATATTTTATTTTATATTATTGCTATATATCTTTTGTTAAGAGTTTATTTTTTTAGATTTCTTACTTTTTGACTTGTAGTTGTAGTGCTTGTATTGGGTTAATTTTTAGTAGGTAGTTATTTGTTAGTAGATATTTATAAGTAGTTTAAGTACGCATATAATATATTTTTTGTATATTTGAGGTACATACACCAAACTAAGGAAAATGACGAAATACTGTTATGTATGTCGCAAAGTCAATGCTGAAGTGAAGCACCGCTTACCAAATCCAAAGCGAGTGGATTTATATGTTGTCTTTGACAAATGGGTGGATTTTATTGATAATCCAAAGTATAAGACTAAGTCGAGGGGGTATCTGTATAAAACTTTATGTGTTTGTGATAAACATTTTAAGGTAGACGATTTTGTTGGTGTTGGTAATCACACCTTACACTATTTTGCTGTACCTTCAATTCGTCTTGATGGTAAGCCACTATTAACTATTATTGTGAATATTTAAAATTACATCTTTAATTTTTTCTATAGCTGCTCCTAGCACCTCTCATGAGGAAAATATTGAAGATGAAGCTGTTGTACCAGGTATTTTCTATAATTATGTCACGTAATTTACTTTAATAATTATGTGTATTTTTTAAATAGATGAATATAGTGTCGCACCATTAATTTAATATTAAACGGAAAATTTAAAATCGATACAACGAAAGAGACAGATGTAGTTAAAATACAAGCTCAGAATAAATATATAAAAATTATTCGAAGAAGAAAATAGAGTGAAATGAAATACCGATAAAGGCCAAGTTTCCGACGGGTCGACTGGGACTTGGTCTTTTCCGCGGTGAGAAAGAATAAAGTAAGGTAACCTGAAGTGATGTAAACTGCTTCCGAGATGGATACAGGTCCAAGAAGAATGGTCTTGTAGTGGATATTGTGCCTCCAAAATACGATTCTCACACACAAGGTGTACTTTTTGCACCCATAATATATTTTTTCTGATGAAAGTTACATAACAACTTTGTATTTTTTAATTGGCATGTAATTAGTTCCATTATGTAGTAATGATATGTAATATGGTTATATATGTTATATTCTAAAAGATATTCCTAAATTCACCAAAATGTTTTCAAATATTTGACACTGAAATTTTGTATTGTGTAATTTTATAATAATTGAAGGGTTCACTGGATTGACTGGACTTTTGTTGTGTTTATCTGTTTTTTAGCTTTGTAAACTTTAAAGTTACATTGTTTTTTTCATGTACTATATATACACCATAATAATTTTTAAAAGTGAAATAAAATTTTCAATAATTTACCTAGTATGTACTAGACCAATTAGAAAATGTCTACTCTCTCCATTCGAACCTTCAATTCATATTTAAATTGATATATGTACTTTTTCTGTAATCTATAATATCACCAATTTCTTTGTTCTTTAATATTTGCCTAATATATAAAGTATAAACATTATATTTTTCGTTTCATTTCTTCCATCCTTCGCATTATAGCATACAATACTTGTTATAAATGAAGGGGTTAGAAGTGAAATAGTCTAGGTGCCTAATTTATGAAAAATATGTTCGTATTTTTTAGTATGTGACATCGCACATTAAAAAATACAACACGCTTTTCATAAATTGGTCACTTACACTATTTCACTTCTGACAATTTCAAATACCTAATATAAAAGAAGTACTACTGGTTGCATATGTAACTATGCCCCCGCCCGCCTTGGAGACACTACCACCGTACTAACTTAGGGATGCTTTTTAACATTAAGAGCCAAATTCATAGTCATCACTTAAGTAAAACTCATCCTCACCTCATCTAATGCTCATCTCTTCCTCACTCAAGGAAACCTTATCGTGACCTCAATTTTGGTATTCAGAAACATGAGTAAGCATCTTCCTAAGTTGAGGAAAAGATGAGAAGCCGTCGGGTTACCGACGCGCTATTACGTCAACGTTTGAATGACGTATGCATGACGTTTTGTTCCGTTGAACCAATTGTATGGCAGATGTGAAATACGAAATATTTGATTTGAACTGTGCTCTGAATTTTATTGCGTTGATTATCCCTTATTTTACCTAAGTATTTTCTTAGACGGAAATGGTCACTTTCTGTGTAACTTTGTGCTAGTCGTGTTCAATATTTAGAAGTTTTTAACGAGATGGCTTCGGAAAGAACGTTCTTTACTAGCGATGAGAAGGTTTTTTAAGATCTCATTAATAAACATCGGGGCATAATTGAATGCAAAAAAACAGATTGCATAAGTGTTGGGGAAAAGAAGCGAGCTTGGTACACTTTAACCAACGAATTTAATGCTGTATCAGAACATTGTTACGTAAGTATGCTTGTATATGTTATATATATATATATATATTCATTAATACGAGAACATCAAATAGCGAACTACCGACCAACTTAAGAAATGTTGGGATAACATGAAAGATAGGAGGAAAAGGGAGTTAACAGAAGAAAAGAAGGAACGCATGGCAACAGGAGGTGGTTCCTATAGACCACCTACGACAGACGATAATGAAATAGATGATCTATTAAATAATGTAGACATTGAGGTAACCGACACTATTGACAGTGATGCTATCGCGTTACAAGATGGCATGTTGGAGGGTAATAATGAAGGTGGTGATGAGAGCATAACAGCTCATGAAGAAGGTAATGAGCTTGACAAGTAGTTTTACATTACGGTATACTTTCTTATTTTACAGAAATACATATTGTTATCGAGAAGGACACTCCTTCAAGGACACGAGACAGTGTTATAACAGGTAATAAAATACCTAGACATTTAGAATATGCTAATACATATAAATATTTTACATGAACACCAGCTGCTGACAATATACCGACTCCAGGACTATTGGCAACTAGGAAACGAATATTGCCTTCCCATACTTCAAGAGGTACTGCGATAGAGAAGGAGCTTGAAGTAAGGTTGCAACGCAACAAAATGATGCAGCTGCACGAGGAGGAACTCCATGCTCTTCATGTTCAAGAGCAGAAATTAAAAATTGAGGAGCAGGAGTTGAAGGTTGCGGAGCAAAAGATTCGAAAAACAATTGCTGAATACAAGCTGGAAATTGTAAAAGAAAAACTTAAAAATATAAAATAAATCAATATAAAAGCTAATTTATTCTCTTGCCTAAGTTAAAATCTATTGTGGTGTGCCTAAATTAATCGTAACGTTACGATACTTTGTGAAAGAACAGAGAAATTGGTGAGAAAATGTTTATTTAAATAATAAATAACATACAAATTCATGCCTTTTTTATATATTAAAATGTCTTTCAATAAAAGCTGCCCGGATTGCATTTCCCCTCATTGGCAACCCAGCAGTAGATGGACGGTCCACTACTCTATCTACAAATTCTGCGTCAAAAAATTGCTCTCCTTGTAGCACAGCTATATTATGCAGTATTGCAGTGCAATTTCAAAAAATAGGTTTCTGTTAGCATGGACACCATTGCGATCAGGAAATTTTATGTATCTCCTTAAATTCCTAGCGAGGTTTTCTGAAACTTCATTGATGATACGATGTATAGTACTTTGACTGATACTACCAGTATCACCAATAACTCTCTACAATAATAACCTCTATTAATATTACAAGACAAACGGAAACATGTGTATATATATGTACCTGAACGCAATTCCATGCATAATTTTGAAATTGGAGGTATGGGTAAACCACGTTGATTTATTGGCTGTTCATTTGGATATGTCAAATCTAATAAAAGATGTTGGATGGTTTGCCTTGAAAAACGGTACCGTTGTAACAGTTCAGTGTTACTATATTTTTCAAGAGGGTTTTCCATATCTCTCACAATATTTCTATAACCAAATCGCGTGTCACAACTCAAAAATATTCATATCAACTGTTTTTTACCTTGGTATACGAATATATGGTCCATCTTCTACATATTCCACATATTCCCAGAAATCATCCATATTTCCCTTATACAATTTACAATATATATATATATATATACAAAAATAAAAAATAGGTTCTGAGGAATAGGTAAGGTAGCTACTAGCAAGCCTTACCTTTTCCTCACTTTTGACTCAATTATGAGTCGGATTTGAGGAACAGATGAGTTACTAACTGTTTATGAATTCCAAAATGTGAGAAATCGACGCTATGAGTATGAGGTGAGGATGAGGAAGCCTTAAGTCGCGTCTATGAATTTGGCTCTAAGTTGGCTATCTATATGTAAGTGATCTGTGCACATAATGAGGAGAAGACAAACGGAGATGATAAGAAGGATCACACAGTGGAGAGGTGAGATAGGGGAGGATACGCGAGCACTGGGAATTGCAATTTGGAAAGAGATGTGCTGGGACACACGAAAATAACAGAATCGGTAAAAACAAACAACAAAAATCATGATGAAGAAAGAAACGAGGAGTAATGCACCTCGATAAACGGATTTTATGTTGGCTATAACCCTATGGGTTAAAAGGCTTGATTATGATGAATTCTAAAAACACGTGTTTTTGCAGCAAGTCGGAAAAGCAATTTAAGTAATTTCTAATTATTTCAGACAGTAATAATGAAATATCCTTAAATTTCGAAAGGACTAACTTATACCTACATAACCATTTTCACATCAACCCCTGCACGGAAAGGGCTTCGATATCATCAGTGCATGCAGAATAGTACCCAGTAGACTCGCACACCGCAACGCGACGTCCAACATCTATCAGTACGCGCGGCGCACCACCGTAAGTATTGTTGTGTTAATCTATACGTTGTGTGTACGTGATGTCCCCAATCAAGACGCCCTCGCGGTAACAATCGAAGGTCCGCCGCTTTTAACCAGCGGCTAATTGAAAACTAACGTCAACAGCAGGAGTTTAAACCGAATTGAGTTTGTGTTTCTGCATGTGTGCAATTCGGGGCGTGAATTTGAAATACGTTATAGAGAGGCGAGCCGCGTATACAACGTATTCACATACGTACTTTTCCAGACGTATTACATACGCGGCTCGTGTGATACGGACCACGGAACGAGGATTATAAATCCCGAAGCGGCTTTGTCAAACGTGCGAACTATTTTAAATCCTATTAGTTCGGACTTGTAATTGACGTCTGGCAATCATAGACGGTGTAAGGATGATTATTGTAGAAATGTTTATGTCACGTTTAGAAACTAGATTTTAAACTGCATAAATAAGTTGAAGAATCACATTTCAGCATTATATATTATTATAAAAAAGGAGGCATCATTATCATATTTATATTTATTCTGTCCAGAAAGTTACAAATTAATATAATATAGTTATTCAATTAAATTAAATCAACAACTGCATAAAATTTTTTAATGCAGACACAAGAAGCTCACCCATCACACCGCAGACAGTAGTCACCAACCATTTCTAAATTTATATAGAAAAAGAGAAAGAAATTTAATTAATTACTATCCCATCTATGCATTATACAATAAGCGGGAGAATGCACCCTTACAACCGCAACTGCAGGCGGAACCGCATTTTAAAATTTAATTATCTGATACGAGTTTCGAAAGAATTGAGTGTTATGTATTGATGCCTTGAAGTATAATATTCAATTTTAAACTAATATTTACAAAAAAGCATCATTGAAACTATGTAATTACTTTAACTTGAGGATTTCTCGTCTATATTAGCTTTTAATTGCAAAGCTGGGTAGGTTTCAGTTTTAGTATTGTATTGTATTGTATTGTGCTTTATTAGCCAGTAGATCCATAGGATATAGGCTTTGTCAGACATAGATTAGATTAGCATTGGCACAGCACATGAACTGGTGTTTCTTCCTCCTCTTGGCAGTATCTGCAGGTTGCATCATCTGCCAGGCCTATATTGTACATATGCCTATTCAGTCTACAGTGACCAGTCAGCAGACCTACAATCATTTTGACAGTCTTCCTGTCTTTATTCAGTAGATCTCTCGTGAGTTCAGGCCTCAGCTCCTTTAGGAACTCTTTTGCCTGCCATTGTCCCGCTGATTTTTGCCACCACTCTCTGGACTGATTGTATATCCATTCATTGATGGATTTTTTAATTTGCGATTTGGTAGTGCCGAATGAGGGGTCGGCTGCAACGAATGGCCTTGACGAACCTCGCCTGGCCAGCTCGTCCGCCGCCTCATTTCCTCTCACGCCCAAGTGGCTAGGGACACAGGCTAGGGTTACTTTCCTTTGGATGCCCACCTCATTTAGGGCGCTTACACAGTCCCAAATCAGCTTAGAGTCCACGCTTGAGGAGCTAATCGCTTTAAGTGTGGACTGACTGTCAGAGAAGATAGCGACGCTTTTACCCGGTTCGGTACATCTTTCTATCTCTCGGACACAGTGATGAATTGCAGCAACCTCAGCTTGGAACACAGTCGTGTCTTCGCTGAAGCTTACCGAAAGAGCCTTTTTAGGCTTCTTAGAGTATATTCCCGCTCCAACGCCGTAGTCCGTTTTAGAGCCGTCAGTAAACCAGTTTGAGTCCGCTCTTACCGGGGCACTTGCCTCCCAGTCCTTCTTATCTGGTATTATAACCTGATATTTCCTATCTAGGTTAGGAGTTCGAACCATGGCATCACATGGCATTCCTAAAAGAGGTGCCTCCTTGAGTTCGTCATCATGAAGACATAAAAAAGACATTAGTTTCTTGGACATTAAACTTACAAGGAAAAACCAAAATATAGATGCAGTTTGGTTTTTGAAATCCACTTACTCAGCAAGGCCGTTAAATTATAATTCCATAGCTCCCGTTAAATATAAAATTAGCGTTTTAACTTGTTTAATTGTATTTTTAGAGTTATCTAATTTACAAAAAATAAACCTAGAAAAAACTAAAGATATACTAAAAAAAAAATAACTATCCGTCAAGTTTTATAGCAAATACATGAAAATTAGAATACATTTGAAACAAATAAAAAACAGGAAGCCCTTGAAACTGCGAAAGTGTTTGGAATACACGCTGCAATTATCGGAAAAATATCGAAAATAGTCTAATTGTTGCCCATAAACCACGAATACAAAAACAATAAACAACTATTTACGCTAACCAAACAAAAAATTACAGATTTTTATAAAATTTGCAATAACTGTGAAAGCACACATATTGGACATACTCAACAATTTTTACACAAACGAATGTACCCACACAAATATAGCATAAAAACAAAAAATCAAAATGCATCTGCTCTCTTGCACAACATTAATTTAGGAATTTTGGATAGTTATTTGATTTCAATACTGTTAAAATTTTATATCTATCATAAAAGACTTATGAACGAGATGTTTAAGATAAAAAAAAAACAATACTGTAAATCATCTCACTCAAAATCAAATGATTTTGTTAGCGTAATTTATAATGACATAATAAGTTAGCCAGTTGATTGCATCTTCAATTTTCGTTTACATTTATGTTATATTCATACTAATTTATAGGTTTTGTAAAATTTTTGTAACACTTATTTATTCTTTCCTGGTAAAAATAAAATACTGAAATTTTTTTTTAAATATATAACTTAACTGTAACAATTTAGAACTCATTTTTAACGGTTACTCATCAATAATAGTGAAAATTTGCAAGAAATGTTGTGACAACCTAATCTAAAAGTCGCATCTTCATTTTAAAGAACGTAGTTTTCACCTAAAATAACTTGCGGTGTATGAATTTTGTATTTTGAAGGTAATTTTGTCCGCAAATTGTGGTAAAATAACCATTTCATGTGCAATAGATACCCAAAAAATTACTAGTTTTATATCATGCAATATATTTTAGTAACAAACACAAAATTATACATGTTTATCCATTTTTGCATTTTCGTTACATCTCGAACTTACATGAAGAAGAAGAAACTATTAAGTTCACCGAAACTTCTTTCTCCATGTTAAATATTGTACCCTATATGAAATATCGTTCCATTCAGATTCTTTTTGTTGCTGTTACTTTGTTTAAAACAATTGAGTTTTAATATCTTCTCACCATTGTATAAAATCAGTTTTAGTTATAGAAAACAAGTAATTGAAAATTTAATAATTATAATTCAAAGAAATTTTTATTTTCTTTCTATATAGCACGCTGTATATAAGGTATAGATAATTCATGGAATTTTAACGTATCCGAATTGATATTCAAATCGCATAAACGGTGGAAAAAGGGATCCATTGTATGCGTACGCACCGCACAGAAGTACACACCGTAATGAAGAATAAAACTGAAAGAACAAGGAATGACAATGGAACCACAATGGAGATACCGATCAATCTGTATAAATGTATATTCGGATGTGTGTATTTGTACCAAACGGACTAGGAAACTAAAAGAGTAAATAAAAAGGTTATGATGATTGCGATTATGATTAATATGTGCGCAACCGAGCACGAATACACGGATAAATGAATACTCTGAATAACAACTAAGTTCGTGTGTACTACAATCATATAGGAATACAAGACCACGCACCATTGCTGTTACCCATAGTCCACGACCGACTAGGCTTTATTTCTTTTTTTTTTTTTGAGTGTGACCATTGTGATTACGGCCAATCGTATCAGATCTTTTGTTAAGTAGGATGTGTTTGTATTTCAATATAGTGCGCGTTTCCCAAACAGGTACAACAAGAAAACATTATCTGATGAAACTAATATGTAGTGTGTTCGTATTGAATGTATGAATTGTGTGATGCGATGAATGACAACATAAAAGCTGCGAGTATCTGACACGCGGACACCACAAAAGGTAAAACATACAACAAGTAAATGGAAGAATATATGCATCTCTGTTTATAAATCTGTCTGTTGTTGATACTTGATAGGAAAAAAAAATGTAGGAGAGATATATGTAAATAAACGGCAAAAAAATCACCTATGGCTTATGTACGAAAAGTAAAGAAAATTCTTAGGTTTTTAGTTAATTTATTTAACTTTATAATTAATAGGTATGTATGCTTGATATACTTAATAAAAATTATGTAACAACGCTATTCAATTTATTTATTTTATTTAAAAAAATTATTTCTTGAAATGAAAGAAAGCGACGAAATACTATCAACACCAGAAACGTACACTAAAAATAGTGACAGCGAACCACTCTTATTCTTTAAGCCAAATATATTTATATTTTTGCGTTCTCTTTCTAACTACACTCCGCCAAAAAAGTATCGCATAATTTAGTTTTGAATCATAAAAGTATCGCATAATCTTTGTTTGTAGCATAAAGTTGTAAATATACTTTAATGCGCTCTAAGATATAATTTCTATGATTGTTTAAATAAAATACAGGCCAAATAAAAACAAGAACTCATACTTGAGATTTTTATTAAAACAAGAAATTATAATTTTGGAAAGAAAAATGTCATAACAGTAGCTTTTAATACTGAGTATTGCCACCTCTGGCTCTTATGACAGCTCGCATACGGTTTGGCAGATATTCGATTAACCTCCGTATATAAGCCTGATCCAAATTCTCCCACTCGTCACGGAGAGCATTTGCTAGTCCATGCAGGTCCGCTGGGGCAACATTTTGGGTTCGTATCCGTCTGTGAAGGAGGTCCCACACGTGCTCGATAGGGTTCATGCCCGGACTTACCGCAGGCCAATCTAAAACTGGAATACCAACATCGTTAAGGTATTCCTGGACGATTATTGCAACATGCGGTCGTGCATTATCGTGCATTAACATGAATTCGTTTCCTATAATTGGCGCATATGGTACTACATGTTCTTCTAAAATGTCCGTTATATACCTGTGGGCAGTCAGTGTACCTCTGTCTACTGTAACTAACTCTGTACGAGCTGTTAAACAGATGCCTCCCCAAACCATAATAGAGCCACTAGCGAAATTAGGTCTAGGTCTGATATTACACTGCGAATAGCGTCTGTACACTGAGATACGCCTATCTGAGGTGTAAAGACCAAATCTTGACTCATCTGTGAAGAGTATATTGGCCCAGTCATTAATGTTCCAATTTACATGTTCTCTGGCAAACCTTAAGCGAGCCACTCGGTGGTTCCTAGTGAGACGAGGGGCTGTTACAGCTACTCTAGCTCTTAATCCACTCTGTCGTAACCTATTCTGAATAGTTTGAGTACTCACACGAGTATTTTTGACTCTAGCCAAGTCGTTCTGCAATTGTCTCGCAGTTACATGTCTTCGACGTAATGCTTGTAGTAGTAAATAGCGGTCATCTTGGCGAGTAGAACATCTTGGACGACCTGGTACAGGTCTTCTACTGTAAATGCCTGTTTCCCTATATCTGGCTACGGCTCTAGAAACACTTGACTGATTGATGTTCATCAAATTAGCAACGTATGCTTGAGATCGTCCATCTTCGATTAAAGCAACTATAGCAGTCACTTGTTCTGAAGTTAAATTGCTCATTTTAGTTTTAAAAGAGTTGGTACAGAACTCTGACTTCGCACTTTAAAATTTGTCCGTATAGGAAGACTTTCAATAAACAACTGAACAAACCTTACACATATGCATTTTTCTAAATGTGTTCTTTTAGAAAAATAAAAAGTAAAAACGCTAAGTTCCATTATTTTGTTAGTGTTTTTATAGTTCACATACACGAGGCAAACTTTTTGTGAACGTATAAAAATATCTTGGTTCATAAATACCCTTTTTTAGTTTATGCGATACTTTTTTGGCGGAGTGTATAAACAAGCGTACTCAACAGATCATTAGCTCTAAATCTTTCTAGAAATATAATGACAAATAGTTTCCTTTCGGTCCTGGTCCGCCAGTTTCTTGAACGGTTCAAACAAACTCTAGGAATAGCTCTAGAAACAGCGTGAACAGCTCCAGGAATTGTAGTTCAAGGAACAGGCAGATCATCTTCTCGAAGAGCTATTATGCATTATTAAAAGCGAAGTTATGGATAATCAGGAACAAGTTCATGTAGTCTATACCACTCTCCTGTTTCATTTCATTCGGCGTCCTCCGCTATTCCCAGTCTAATAAAACGTCCTTTCAGTTTACAATGGCCTGATAGGATCTCTGTCAATGTGCAAATGTTATTTTTACTTGGGTTGATGCATTGTATAGATCTGACAACAGAGTTTCAGCTTGCCTTATTCCCTGGAGATTTTCACATTGGATTTTCTCTGCTATACCTCACCTCTGAGTTTTTCCAGTATTGTACTGCTACTTATGCCATAAAAGTGTTCGGACCCTACAAAAGGTATTCCAGCTAATTTATTAACGAAATTATCTGTTATTCCATTTCCTTTTACTTCTGTGTGACCCGCAATCCATAGAAGGGTAATGTTGCCCTTTTTGCCTCGCTCGTTTAATTTTCCTGGACACTGCCAATTCCATTACATTCGAGCTAATTATATTTGTAGGTATTCAACATCTTGTTGGCTGTTTGACTATCATACATTATATTAATCTCTTGCTCTTGATAGTTATTATCAATGTTGAACTGGATGCATCTTTCAATTGGGTGTGTTTCCGCTTGGGAGATACTAGGATATGTGTCCAACCTTTCTAAATATTTGATTCTAGGCCTATATATTCCAACTCAAGTTCCCTCTGATGGTTTGGAGCCATCCATTTAATGAAGTTCCTGTTGAGTCTTATGATGGTGTCTTGATCCCTCTAGCTTTGCTGCTAAGCTTTATGGTAAATTCCTTCAAAAAATCTGAAATTTTTTGGCATATCTTCCTAGGAAATGCCCCAGGTTTATTACCTTCAGAAGATTGAAGCCTATGCCTAATCATTCCTTTCCTGGTCATACTGCGTATGTTTAGCACCACTTCAATAACTGTCGTTGGACAAGGTCCTCATTGCCTCAATTATGCATACACATGCTAATCTTTGCACTATGAGATTAGCTCTTGCGGTAGCAACATTACTCTTTTGCTGCAAGCCACTGCTCCATAAGTGATGATTCTCACTATTGCTGTATACATTCAGAGCAGTATTTTTGGGTTGCATTTCCACTATTGTATCATACTAATGAGGTTCAGTTTGTTTATCCTATCTGCTGATTTCCTATAATTAATGACTAACTTTTTTCTTCCTTTTTTTTATAATGAACTTATCTCAACTTTCTACGTGCCAAAACCTGATTTTTTTTGCTGTTTGCATTCTACCTGAATGATATTCTGTGGAACCCCATTAGCTTATGCTATCGTGAAATTTTATTCATCAATATTCAGTAAAGATGACTCGTAATGCATACAAATAAATCAATATAAGTAATATTTAATTGGGGCAAAATCAATACGTCCAAATTAAGTATTACCAAAAGTCAAACACGTACATATACTGGTAAAACACAATTATTTCGTCTGATAATTTTATCGATCAATCGAATTCAGAATCAGAATTGATATTTTGATTGATAAAGATATTGGTGTAATTTTTTGCAAAACGTTAAAGTTTCTGCGGATACATTCTTCGGATGTGGTCGCAACTCTAAAAATTGTTATAGTGTATCAATATTGAAACCTTGCAAACTACGTCTACAAAGCCATAGCTTTATATCCTGTGGAAAAAATTTAATCAACGAACGCAAAATCGGCATTAAAATGTACCTAAAGCATGCGTTTTTATTTACTAAATAACTGCAAACAGGTTGACAAATATGCTGCATTAAACACTTAAAACTTAAATAACCAACCATGAGGTTATTTATTTTCCTTGTTTTGCAGAGATTTATAAAAGTTTATAATATTGGTTTTTGTTATGATGCTAAAACAGATTGACAAAGTAGAAATAGAAAACAAAACAAACCATTTCTTCTGTCTTCCTTGTTTTTCCTCAATCCCTAAGCAACCATATTTTTCATCGCATTTTTTCTCCTCACACTTTTTCATTTTTCATATTTAGTCTTTGCTCTTTTTAAATGTTATTTTCAAATATTAACTTTTGCTATTTTAAATCAGAAATACTTAATTTTATTACATTCTACCACATAACCAAAGAATGACCTCATTTAACCAATTTAACATACTCTGATATACAAACGTAACCATTAATATTAGTTTTTAATTCTCAGGGTGATTTATGAGCTCACCGACAAACTTTGCCATATGAAAGCGCTTGGTATTTTAACAAAAAAACATTATAGGAACATATATCCGATTTCAATTATTTAAGGAAATAAAAGACTGCAAATTTTTTTTAAATTTTTTTTTATAAACACTTACATTTTTAAATAAATTGCTTAAATCTCAAAATCATGTGAATAGTTAATTATATTAAGTGTTCAAAATGTCCTCCTCCCGCTTCAATGCATGCTTCACAACGACGAACACAATAACGGTTATTTATGAGCTCTCCGACAAACGTTGCCATATGAAAGCGCTTGTTATTTTAATAAAAAACATTATTGGAACATATGTGCGATTTCAGATTTTTAAGGAAATAAAAGACTTCTCAGTTTATTTTAATTTTTTATTACTTTGGAATAATGCCTATTGATATGATTTATTAATAAGAAAACAAAGTGTACTTAGAGAGAAGCGCAAACACAATTATTGTCAGTCTGTGTCAGTTTAATGTCAGTATTCAATCGTTGTTTTCTGTTCCTTCTTCAAATGTACGCCTACAGTACTGAAGAGTATGCCGACATCATATTCGTGTATGGTTATTGCAATGGAAATGCACGCGAATCGGTGCGCGAATATCAAGAAAGATTTCCATTTCGTCATCTACCGCATCACTCAGTTTTTGGGGAATCTTTCCGTAGATTACGAGAAACAGGTAATCCTGCTCCTGCTAAAGCTATTCGACCTCATGTAGTTAATGTAGAACAGGAAGAAGCTGTTATTGATGCTGTAACTGACAATCCTTCAATTAGTACTAGGAGAATAGCAAACAATCTGCATGTAAGTCAAAATTTTGTATGGCGTACTTTGAACCGCGAAGTCCTTCATCCCTACCATCGACAAAATGTTCATGGTTTACAAATTGGAGATGCTCAGCGACGGCTAGCATTTTGTAATTGGTTATTGCAGCAACACGCTCAAAATAATGACTTCATTACAAATGTTCTGTGGACCGATGAAGCATGCTTTACACGAGGCGGAATATACAATTACCATAATGATCATATTTGGTCATTACTAAACCCACATGCGATTAGGCAACGTAATTTTCAACAAAGATTCAGTATCAACGTATGGGGTGGAATCTTCAACGATACCTTATTACCTGTGCATGTTCTGGAAGAACGTTTGAACGCAAATACTTACAGAATTTTTTTAAACAACATCTTTGACTTTCTTGAAGATCCACCTCTTAACGTTATTGCAACTATGTGGTACCAGCAGGACGGTGCTCCACCACATCGCGGACGGGTAGTTGTTGAGTGGTTAACCCATTACTTTAGAAACAGATGGATTGGTTATAATGGTCCAATTGCATGACCTCCGCGATCACCCGACTTAAATCCTTTGGATTTCTTTTTGTGGGGACACCTGAAGCAAATTGTTTATCAAGAGGAGATTAATACACGACCACAGTTATTACAGAGAATACAAAATGCTGCTACACAAATTCGAAATGAACCATACCTTCTTGTTCGGGTGAAAAACTCTGTAGTTCGTCGTTGTGAAGCATGCATTGAAGCGGGAGGAGGACATTTTGAACACTTAATATAATTAACTATTCACATGATTTTGAGATTTGAGCAATTTATTTAAATATGTAAGTGTTTATAAAAAAAAATAAAAAAAATTTGCAGTCTTTTATTTCCTTAAATAATTGAAATCGAATATATGTTCCTATAATGTTTTTTTGTTAAAATACCAAGCGCTTTCATATGGCAAAGTTTGTCGGTGAGCTCATAAATCACCCTGTATATTTATAAATAATAATTGTAGATTCTAGTTGAGGATGATATAATAGCCGAAATTTATGGAGTAAATTAATATTAAAATCAATAACGAAATAAAGATGAAATAGCATTTTTTTAAAAAAAATTATGAAGACCAAGTGTACCTACAAGTGATCTGAAACGCCCTATTTATTTCCTCTAATAACGTACACATACATAGGAGTAATCGTATTAACGAGATACTTGTTATATAAGGCTTTTAAAGGGTTTTAAAGATGGAAAATTGGAGCGTTCCCTACATAGAAGTCGGATGGCGCATCATGACCAAACTAACAATAACTCTTCTGAGAGAAGACCCCGCATGTCCATCTCGGCGCATAAAAGCCCGCCTGCGTCGAGCACCACTCAAGTTTAAGGTAAGGTTTATAAAACGTTTCTCGTTTCATCGCCACTTGAAATGGATCTTCTCGAATCCAGCCTCTTTGATTGACGATGTGGGTTCTTACGGATCTTACTTTTTGAGTGAATGTATTCTTTTTTAAAGTTTTCGCTATTCCCGATTCCATTTGTCTCGTGCGTATTGTACGTGCCTATATATAACCATGATATTCACTTCATGCTTGTTAATTCTGTTATTGAAAATCCAACGCTTTATTCTCCTTTTCTAAATGATAAAGAATGCTGAAATACTATCCATATTTTGTTCTAGCAAAGCCAGTTAAAGTTTAAATAGACTACTAATTTCAAAATTGTATTTACTGCAAGTGGTAAAATAAAGCTAGAAATGATCGCAGTATACTTAATTTTTAAGTCAGAATTATCTCTGTCGATTCTCCAAATCCAGTCATTCGCAACCGCAATCTATCATCGCCCTGACGACCGTAATGGTACTAGTATCATGTCAAATGCATTGGCGGCCCTGTTTACCGTGACCAATGGTTATCTGATCGCGTTGAGTTGACATAAACTTGACAATTCGTCAATGAAAACCATACATGTCACTTCATGCGGCATTCAGTTATTGTTTTCCTGATTAACAAAGCTTATTGCACGTTCCCGATGTGTAAGCGCACGTTTGTTTGTGTGAACGTGGTACTACGTCTATACCTACCGTACAAACGGACGCGTACACAACACTCACGCGTATTACCTGCCCCGTATTAACTAATACTGCTCCTGCCTTGTGCTTCTACTAAACGCGCGCACATTATGCGTATACGTCGGGACAATCCGTACTTGTGCCGCACTACAAGCTCTCCTCCACGTATATAGAATGGCAATGGGGTGTAGGCGGCCTGGAATGCTCGAAAATAGATCTCGCGAAGAAGAGAAATTGAGAAAAAATATTGGTGATGAATATATTAAAATTTTTTTTTTATTATTTTAACTTGACGTGCACTTACATCATATTTACAATGTAGGTACTAGTTATAAATAACTCTTATTAATAACAGAATAAATAAATTAAGGAAGCGTAAAAACTCACTTTCTATAGTCTCTTAAAAAGTTGGATTTGCCAACTTGAGAAAAACTCCCGTTCGTACCAATTACCTATAGCCTTAGATCAGAAATTCAGGCCCGTTCACCCAACCAGCTAATTAGTTGTTTGATGACGGTTTACGACCCCCATCGCAGACCGGCTAAACTGCACCACTCTCCGCCTTCTTTCAAACGCCTATCTCTTGTAAAAAGACTCGACGGTTCGCGTCTCGCTGTCGTTCATTTGATGACGAATTACGACCCACCACCGCAGACCGGATAAACCGCACCACTCTCCGCTTTCTTTCAAACGGCTTTTTGTTTTTCTCGTATTATCTGGCAACAGTGTTCTATTCGTTGGCGCAACTCTGGAAGATCGTTTACCGGTGTTGAGTACACTAAACTTTTCAAATAACCCCAGATACTAAAGTCCAACGGATTTAGATCGGGAGACCTTGGAGGCCAAGCAATGGGACCTGCTCGCCCTATCCATCTCCCAGGAAATTCATTGTTAAGATGTTCCCCAACAGCACGCGTAAAGTGCGGTGGAGCTCCATCTTGCATAAACCAGAGGTTCAGTCTTAGATTTATAGGTAAATCTTCCAAAAGTTCAGGTAAAGTATTTTCCAAGAACTCGAGGTATGCAGGACCTGTTAAGCGTTGTGGCAAAACAATCGGTCCTAACAACCGTTCCCCTATCATGCCTAACTAGATGTTTAGAGAGCGTTGCTGGTGCCGAGCTTCAACGGTAGCATGAGGATTCTCGTCACACCAAACGTGATTGTTGTGGAAATTAAATACCTATTCCATTTTTAGTAAAACCAGCTTCATCAGTGAAAAGCCGATCAGCAGCTGTTCGCAAAAACCACTCACAGAAAGCCCTTCTCGCTTGATAATCCGGAGCAGTAAGGGCTTGTACCCGTTGGATATGGTAGGGGTATAGGAGTTGCTCATGAAGAGTTCTCCAAACAAGATTGCTGCTTACACCCACTTGAGTCGAAATTCTTCTAACACTAGTTTCGGGATTTTCATCAATAATATTCAAAATTCGATCTTCTATCTGTGGAGTACATGCTAACCTCTGCCGTCCAGTATCAGAAGACCGCTTCTCAAACGAACCAGTTTCTCTTAGTCGTTGAAACACCGTCTGAAACATCACATGCGAAGGCAGTTGGCGATCTGGAAACGTTTCAGCATAGAAGCGACGTGCTTGTCAAGAATTCCCATTAGCACGACCGTACATGAACACCATATCGCTCATTTCAGCATTAGAATACGCAACCATTGTAATTGCTACAAATTGCACAAAACGTCAAATTAAACTGTCATAAAACAATAGCTGATAAGCACCTGTTTACTGGGATATGTTATATCCATGTACTACTAGGAACACTCGCTGTTATCTCGTAAACGGTTGATTTGTGAACATATGTTTATTATGACTTTTAACCTTATTTTCGACCGTACTACATGCCCTTAAAATCTTTAAAGGATGTTTCAAAATATCCTGTATATCTACAATTTTATTTCTTTTAATCAAAGCCTAAGTCAACCTTCACTTTATAAATATGATATCCCATTGGATTCCGCTTGTTTCGGATGAATTTCATAGGGTTCTGCGTCCTTTAAATGAGTTTTTGCAGTAGATATGAAGCGGTAGCAATGCAGTTATAATAAAAAATGAGCTGAATCAATACATCGTCTACTTCCAAAACCGTGTAATTTCATTTTAACAGATTATACAGATCAAATTTATTCTAAAAGAAACATTCACGAAAATGGGTTCAAAATGCTTCAGGTGTAGCAAGATATTATTTTTTTTTTCAAGAGCGGTTTTTTAATCCATTTCAGTAAAGAAAAAAAATAGGTAACTGTTGCCTCTCATTTTTTGATTCTTTAAACTTTTGTTACATGGCCAAACTTCAATGGACGGCAGTGTGCGTTAAATTTTAATCATGTTAATATTTTATTTTAAAGAAGAATATTATTAATCGAGAATATTCGACTTTCGAACTTAATTGTGAATAATAAAAACAGCAAAAAATGGAGTAGCGTAGATGCACTCACCATCACAAGAAAAACATTCTTGTTCTGTAAACTTAGTAAATAAATGGTGTTGGAGAAATGAGTGTACATGACAGATGAAACAAGCGTTGCCAAGCGACTGTAAAATTCAGCCGAGCATCATCTAAAGCTCTTCCGGCGCTATAAAGTCGGGTAAATATCGCGACTTGGATCTGCCCACCGCTGCCTACGTCTGCTGTAAGAAACGCAAAGGGACAAAGATGAAAGCGCAATTAACAGAATGTTCATAAGAATAATTGGAGACAACACTTGGGTTAGATGTAAATTGTGTTAATGGAAATTTGTTATTTTGTTGTCTTTTCGCATGTGAGTTCTCTATTTGCTCGCTGCTAGTATTTACACTGAATCGATGTCAGCATTAGTGGAAAATTCTACAAATATGGAACATATCAATTTTCTTCTTGGCATTCCGCAAGTTTTTTTTTTGCAAAGCATTACTAAACTACACAGTTTGAACTTCGATAGATGTAAATTTTATAGAGGAAATAGTAACGCAGCCGGATCCGATGAGTCGGATAGTGAATCCGGATCTTAGGTTTCGGATAGTAAGTAAGTAAGTTTTATTAATTTCCAAAAGACCATTACAATGGCATAGAAAAAGTCATAAAGGAAAAAATACAAGTGCACAAAATGAAAATCTAATTAGAAAAAAAAAAAAGCTAAACCCTTTGTATTTAGGAAGTACAAACTTAAAGTAAATAGTGAAAGGTAAAAATTTAAATGTAATAACCATAATGCTGATGAAAATAATAATAGTAACAACAATAATAATAATAATAACGATAATAATAACATTTCTATCAAGAGCATTCAAAAAATTTATAAAGAGTGAAAACAATAAAACAAGAAGAACCTTAGATTAAGATGAAGCACTTAAGTAATTCTAAAATTTATGAAATCCTGTAGAGAGTAAAAAGCATTCACTACTAATAGATCACGCATAAACCGTTTAAAACGCCAACGGCTTAAATATTTCCAATGGGTAGGAATTTTATTATATATTTTGATAGCAAGAACCTGTGGGGACTGCTGATATAAGGTTAATCTAGACCTAGGTGTGGCTATGTCACTTCTATGTCTTGTGTTATAATCATGTTTATCTTTATTAAGTTGAAATTTATAAAAATTGTCGTAAGCATAAAGAGCAAGCTCAAGAATAAGATACAAGGAAGAGTTAATAATGTGTAACTGATATAAACTGGTCTGCAAGACTTAGTAGCTTTTAGGCCGGTTATGCAACGGACAATACGTTTCTGGCTGATCAAAATATCTTTGACCATGGTTGAATTTCCCCAAAATATAATCCCGTAAGAAAGTCTGCTAAAAACGTAAACGTAATACACACCAATCATCTGCTGACGGGTTAAAATTGGCTTTAGGTTTCTAAATAATAAACAAAGTGAATTTAGTCTGGGTAGTAGACTCTCACAATGGACCCTCCAATTGAGAGATCGATCTACCCACACTCCCAAAAATTTAGTATAGTCTGTATTTGTAAGCTGTCTGCCACCCAGTGACAAGTCTAGGTAAAAACCTGGCGCAGGCTGAAGCTGATAGGGATGAAAACGTAAATAACTGCTTTTATCTTCATTGACAAGAATCCTATTAGTGGATAGCACCTGGATCAGGATATCCGGATAGTAAATTATCCGGATCTGGATAACAGCTCTAATGGGGACACGAGAGACTGTATGAAGGGACATTTCGAGTAATAAAATTGATGATTGAACGGGATTGAGATCTCAGACCTGGTGGTAATATATAAGCATACTCTATAAATGCAAGAGAGAATCTTATTTAGTGTAAGTACATTTAATTCTGTATATATTCACACTTAATGATAATGTTGACTGTTTTACTTTTTTTTGTTGTTGTCCTATAGAGGTGTTAATTAATTTCATATGGAAAATTAAATAAACTTTAGGTCGATTAATTAAAATAATTTTTTCCTTCTTTGTGATATTTATTTTTTGCAACGTTTCGTCACTTAATTTTGCAATATTTTCGAGCATTGCTTTTTTATTTAAATACATCTATTCTCTTATAGTCGTTTTCTTCTTTTGTTTTTAATTTTTTCTTTAATTCCTTCCAAAACGGAACGTGGTATTACTATTGTTAATGTATAGGTAACACATGATTTCATGAAAAAATGTTAAAAATTACCCCATAATTAGCGCTAATATATTATAATAAACTTTCTAAACACTTAAACAATACCATCTGTGGTTACCCAAAGCAAAACTCGCCGAGATATTCAAAAGACACGACACGACCCCACAAACAAAGACATCAAAAACCACACAAACGGTGTGTACATAAGACATTTCCATTCTCTTAATTTCTTTTCAACTCTTTAAGAGGACCGTCCGTTTTATTTCTCTCTTCAACTGCGACGTCCCGCTTACGACTACGGGGCGAGATTCTTTTTAAACAGTTTTCAAAACTTTATATACCACAGTGGAATAAAGTCGGACAATAAGTCTGTAATGGACGGGGATCCGTTTAATAGCGGTTATAAAATATTGGAATGAAACCGGCCCACTCGCCATTCTTAAGAAACACGTCTGTTTTATCCATTCAGACGAAAGTTTACCAGATTAGAGTTCGCGCGGGTGGCTGTGCAGATTTATGACGTCGAGTGAGACGGGGAAGAAATTGCGTTACAGGGTAGTCCCTAAAATGTATTCAGTTTCAATAGAAATTGTTCTAAAGATAATTGTTTTCCGATTCGGCGTGTTCGCTATAAGGTTTTTGGAATTTGTATTGAAAAATATTGGAATTGGTATGATTTATTCATAACTGAATGGCTTAACAATCATAAATATACAATAGTAATTACCAGTAAATAAATATAAATATAGTATTTTAAAACACAAGTGTCACAATGACGTTTATGTAATGCGAGCACAAATTTGAATAACGAGCCGCGTAGCGGCGAGTGATACAATGTCGGAGCATTACAAAGTCATTGTGACACGAGTTTTTTTACAGTATTTTTTTCTTAATTTGCACATTATTCGCCCATATTACAGATGGTAAGCATCTCACCAGTGCGTTAATATCTCATTACAGCATAGTGTGCGGTAATAACCAGTTCAGCACTGCGTCGTCGTTTGTTTTAGCTTTATCATTCATCACATCCGATTAGAAAAAATTAATTAAGCCACATAAGGTGTAACCTTGTGCGTGGGGCTAGGTGATTCTACATAGGCACATGCTAACGTGGTTCCCTAGGCCGTAATTCCGTGGTTTAAGTGACTCTCAATTAGTGCATGATATAAAATTCTTAGCTGGTGTACTTCCAAAATTTCCTTATAGCTTGAAATTTTATACAGTAGGAATCTTAGTTTGCTAATTAGGTGAGCTATATGTTTATCCCACCTAAGATGTGCATCGATGTGTATTCCCAAATATTTAGTGTTGTTCCTCCTGCTCTTGGTCATCATTTCACGACCATCCCTCACTTTCAGTTCCTCATAATCAGGTAAGTTATTTGAATATGGTGTGAATGCTATCCAAAGCGATTTATTATAATTTATTTATAGACGACGTGTTTTAATCCAGTTTAGTAATACACTGATGTTCCTCTCAGCAATAATTTTCAAGTTCTTCCATGAGTCTGTTTTAAAAATTACAACAGTATCATCAGGGAACTTATTGTTTGACCACTGATTCGTTTGACTTTTGACGTTCTGACTAAACCGTTACCTATTATGGAAAACTATTTCTAAAAAAAGATATTCTTATCTATAAGCTACTTATACAGTATGTCCCCGGATCGACTTTAAAAGAGGAAACTTTTTTTATTTTTGATTTCTCAGAAAATTTTACTCTTGATGCTCTTGATACTCTGCTTGTTTTCAAACCCCCAAAACATAAATTACTTTTTATTTAACTCGAACGGTTCTCGAGATAATATCTTTTTTCTTCAAAATTTGGATTTTTTTATCATAATTTTTAGAAGTAATTCTATAAGGCGGATTTCATTGAACAATACAACTGACAGCAATTGACAAATCTAATAAGTTAGTAGAACTGTAAATTAAATCTTCGCTAATTTGAACAGTATTTATGCTATAACGTTGACTTTAGAACAAAGAATTTATTTAATTCAATGCTACGGAACTGGAGAAGAGTGCTACCGAGTTGTTATCAGAAAATTCAATCAAAAATACCCGGAAGTTACCATTTCAAATTCAGGAGCAAAAAACTTGGTGAAATTCCTTAAAACAGGCTCGGTTTTAAACATTAAGAAGTCAAAGAAGTTGTTCGATGAAGACGATGCTGCTTGAGCTCTCGCCGTTCATTCCGCAATAGAAGCTCCAAAGTTGTCTTTAAGAAGGATTGCAATACTAACTGGGATAAGTAAATCTCATTTACAAAGAATATTTAAGGAGAACAACATTTTTACCATTTAAACCACAATTTAGGCAAACTTTAGAAAATGGCGATGAAGCCAAACGTATAGATTTTTATTTAAAAATGGGGTACAGAGTTTTGGAAGATTCAAATTTTCATAAACGAATAATGTTCTCCGATGAATCAACCTTTACAACTAACGGAGTCGTTTCGTCTCAACATTGCCGGTACTGGAATGAGACGAATCCAAACTTCAGAATTTCTTATCGCAGACAATATTTTAAAAAAGTTAATGTGTGGTGTGCGGTTTCGTACCATGGCATTATTGGCCCATATTTTTTTTTTTGATCAAAATTTAAACCGTAATTCATATTTGGAAATGTTGCAACATTTTTTAACTGATGGACCGGATGAATTGCCGTTAAACTACCGAATAGAAATGTTTTACCAGCACGACGGGTGCCCTACTCATTATGCCGTCATTGTTCGCCAGTGGTTCAATACAGAATTCCATGATAACATGATAGGAAAAGATGGTCCCATTTTATGGTCATCGAGAAGTCCTGATCTTACAATATTGGACTTTTATCGTTGGGGTCGTTTAAAACAAATTGTATACAGTGAGCCACTAGACAATGATGAAGAGCAATTAAAAAATAGGATACAAAATGCAGTCCAGTCCTTATCAATCTTAGAAATAAGACGCAGTTTCAATAAATTTAGAGCTCGCATTGAAATCTGTGCAGAAAAGGAAGAAGCGTTATTTGAATAGAAAATTAATAGTTTAGCTTTTTGAGAATTTTATTTTATTGTACCATTATTTGTTAAATTTATTAAATAAAACTTGAGCCCAATTTGTATATTTTCTAGGAAGAAAATGATATTATCTCGAGAACCGTTAGAGTTAAATAAAAAGTAATTTGTGTTTTGGGGGTTTGAAAACAAGCAGAGTAAATCATCAAGAGTGAAATTTTATGAGAAATCAAAAATTAAAAAAAATTTGCTGTTTTAAAGTCGATTCGGGGACACACATATACAGGATGTTCAATTTTGTTTAAGTTTGGTATCTATTTTTAATTTAGGTTGAAATTTTGGCTTATAAAAGTGATCTCATTATTTCTTAAGTGTATTAAAATTCAACTCATATACTTTGGTGTTGTTTTTCAATATTGAAATGAGAATTAAATCTTAATATGATTTTTTGATATTTTTTGACATTGTAACCGCTTAATGTTTAATTAAAAAACCCTGTTAATGTGATTCTATCACAATGTGAACGTATCCGCTTTTAAATAAGCACTCTTTATATTCCCAAGTACATATAAAATACGTAGTGCTAACGGTATGTTTGTGCGTACTACCTATATTCGGAATTCGAAAAGAACTACCATGTTTCTTGAAGAGCGAAAAAACAGAGGGAAGCCGTGCAAAGTCCGACGACGCGGCGTCCCGTCGTCAAGAAAAGAGAGGAGGAAAAAACTCTCGGGTATCACATTAACAGACCGGAAAGGGAACGTTAAAATGCAATTATTTCTAAGTTTCTTTGATCGGAGTTTCTTTATCCCAGAGTCGAGTATACCTTTTCAGCGGTGAACGGGCGACGACGGGCCCCGTCCATATTATAGTACCCTACAAATACACACATTGGCTTGCACACATACTACATCCATCCATCCACATGCGCTCATATAAAAATATTATAATAGCGCTGTAATGGCACCGTGCAATGCTCGGCATGTGTGTGCCGCAACCTCCCAGCCTCCCACCGGTCCATTGTCGACCTCCTCTCTCTCTCTCTCCGTTAAAGACTACCTCTGAATAAAACCTAGTAGCTTCGTATAAAACGGCGCCTTTGTTACTCGATTGTCCACACTGTGATATTTGATTGTTATTGGTGCTCTATTGTGCTCGACAGATTAGTCAACCGCTCCGTTAAAACAATGTAAGAATAATCGAACGCTCCGCATGGGGGCGCGCAATCGACGAGACCCTCCGTTATTATTATCGGTTATTATTTATATATCAATGGCACACCGGATTCGATTGTTGAACGAACAATGGGGGTTGAAAATATATTTCATTTTCGTAAGAACGTAAATTCGCAAATTAGTTTTACAACGGATATAGCGCTCAAAAAAGGAATTCTAGCCGGGTGATATTACTAACTGTTCACTTTTAGTAAACACTTGTATACACAGAAAAATGCATTCACACAATTTTCTTATAGAGAAAATGAAATAATTTTGTTGTAAGTAAATCTTTTACCACTAAGAAAATTTTAAGTTTTAATTCAATAAAACATTTTATTTATTTAATATAATAAATATTAGAATCGGTTAGAGTGCATTTTTTACCTTACAGAGTTGTTCGTTGTGTGAATTTTTTTAGGGAAATTGTTTAATCGAATCTTATTAGTTTTACATATATCAATGTATTATATCTAATTACATGACAAAAATGTTGGTAAACGTATGTAGCGATAAATCTACCTAATAATATTAATGATGAAGTAGAGAAGTAAGCTGCCCCTCGAATTTGTTCAAGGATCTATTTTCATCGCATTCAACCTATGTTTTATTAATTCAAGGTATTAATAATAAGAAACTAGAAAGTAGTTTCTTATTATTAATACAGTGAAGAATTTACCATTTTCTTACCACGAATGTAGTCAACACCGAATTACCAATGACCAACATCTTCGAGAAATGGAAGACCGATACTAAATCTTTGGAAATATTTCTACTGTTTTCTGATACAAATGAATCTTCAGCTTTGTTTTTTCGTGAAATAAACATGGAATTATTTATTCTCAAAGTTATAAGCTACATAACTATAAAATATAAAAAAAAAAACAAAAAAAAAAAGGATGTCATGTGTTTATTTAGGGTCGTAAGAATTATTAGTTGTGTCCTTAGTTTTATCGTCTTTTTAAAATAAGTTTGGATTCTATTAACCGAATTTAAACGTACAAATATAATCCAGAAAGGGCTGATACACGTAAAACACGGTTACATTTCTACCCTTTTCCCATTGAAGAAATGATGAAATATTGAATTCATTCCTGCTATTAAGATATTGCATTCAAGAGAACATGACTTTTGATTGTATTCTTATTTCTGTTTACAAAAGGAAAGCAATGGACGGGTGTGGATTTTCAAAAAAAACAACCTTGAAGAATAAGGAATACCCTAATGTATATAATATTTGATTATATTATAGTATATATTACTAATAAGAAGAAAAAAAAGGGGGTAGTTATCGAACATTAACATTATTTCTTAAAAAATGTAAAGTTTATCCATTTATTAATTCAGGTTTAATGTAATTGTCTTCAATGAAGTGTTAAGTGTGTGTTTTTTTAATTTACGCGGTTGGAATAAGCCAGAAAGTAAAATTACTGAAAAAGACAAGATTGTCTAATCCACAGTTTCAATTTAGAAATATATGGAAATAGAATTCATTAACAGTTTGAAAAAAAATAGCAAACTAACAGCGAAACGCAACGAAATAAAGAATTAAAATAGAATAATGTAAAAAGAAATTCATGGATTAATTAACCTCGTGACCTATAATCCCAATTCAAAAAAACTTTTTAGGAATACAGTTCACTACGTTTTATTCGTAAAATAAAAGAAGTGTATACTACTTTATTTATCCTTAAGGCTTTGAAAGATCCGGTTTGTTTCTTTTTATTGTAGCCAATATCGCAATTTTTCGTTTAAAAAGTAAATACCCCACATCCAGATTATAAGCCGTTTTCGCAGGTTGGTTGAAGGTCACATTAAGATCGTGACTAACCAGCATGTCTTGCTTTTCTTCAGGAACTGCACCCGGTTTTCTTCTGTTTTTATTTGTATTTTCAACGCATACAAAGTTGTACTAACAAACGGTGCAAATTTTAATTTTTACTGATAAGTCTAGTAGCTTGCACACTTGGCTATCAGTCGTGAGGTCCAGAGTTCAAATCTCGCTCTGGTCAACTACGATAACCGGTTTTTTCCGGGGTCGTAATGATGATTAGGAGCAAGATTTGGTTCTCCGGGGTGGCTGATAAACATTAAAAATGCTTAGGGTTTATCTACTCCCTTAAAAAAATACTTTACCGATTCGCTGGAAACATATTGTTTGAAAAGAAAGTGCCCTCTAAATACTACTAATTGTTCATCAGATGTGAGTTGATGCCATGCTTTGCCACTCGTGAAAAATCATGTTTTTTTTTCGATAGATGTTCCTTTTTCTCGATAGTGTATAAACCAATGAACACAGAACTTTTATGGGTATAAATTGATGCAATTAGAAATTTATTCAAAAACAGCCTGCTGTATTGCATCCTCACCTGCTTCTGTTAAAGAACATTTGACTTTTCTACTTAATAATTACAAACAATACTTTATACTTATACATATTAGTACGAAATGCTTAGTTATTCATATTTTATTAGTAGTTGCATAAAAATATTATCTAATTGGGTGCTATATACAGTGCTCATAAATTACCTATTTATTTCTTTTTTTTTTGTAAATATGTTATTTCAAGAAACTGCATAAGTCTACGCTAGCCTATGTCCCTAGAGCAATCCTCATTACTGGGACTGGTTGAAAAATGGAGCCTGTTAACAAAGTGTCTGGGGTATTCGTTCCTTATCAGAATGTCTTTTTAAGTTTTTTTTTTTTTGTTGAGGGGAAAATCCTTTATGGACGCCACGCCTGGGTCTATGACGTGGCAGTGTGAGACTCTCCTGACATGGCCTACTCACTAAAAACCCCCCATTCTTCTTCGCGGCATATCCGCAATTGCCTTTTAAGCATACCATCGAATAAGCAGCCGACTCCGTGTACTATTGCCTCATCTTGTCCCCTTCTTGGATTTCACGTGCCGACATAATCTTCCTAATTAGGGCTGCCACTGACCTCCAGTTTATCTCGCTCACTAGCATCGTCTCTATAATGGTGACAGAGTCCAGCGGTCTACCAAGTTCCCCCACCAGTCGGTCTCTATCTTGCAATCACTACTGCATGCTCGGGAGTATCATCCGGAGCGCCGCAATCCAGACAGCAGTCATCCTCCACCAACTTGAACCTTTTCAGATAACTACCTAAATGTCCATGACCGGAAAGAAACTGGGTCATAAAGTAATCGGTGCTCCGAAAACCGCACCGAGCCCACGGAGGAGCCACGGATCAGAGTCCTCGTCCAGGCCGCCCTGCTATCAAGTCTATCCCACTCCCGCTGCCATTTTTTCAAGGTTACCGCTCTCTCCCTCTGCCTTAAGGATGCCGACAATCGGCCACCAGAACTATACAGTCTCGTCTGCTCATCTGCCAAGATAGAGATCGGTGATACACCGGCTATCACTTGTGTCGCCTCGGTGGAGATAGTTCTATATCCACTGATACATCTTAACAAGATCTTTCTTTGAGTTTTTTCCATGATGTTCCGGTTCTTCTTAATGTCCAAAGCGTTGACCCAATATGGCACCGCGTAGAGTATCTGAGACTGTATCACTCCGTATAGAAGTTTCCTCCGTCTGCAGCTAGGTCCTCCCATGTTTGGCAATATCCTTGAAAGTGCCGCAAGAGTGGTTTCGGCTTTTGCCCGCACCTGCTTGACGTGTGCTCCAAAGGTTAGCCTGTGGTCCAGCGTGACGCCCAAGTAGCGCACCTCCTTCTTAGGGGTTTTCTTTTTAAGTTGCTTTAAGTTAATACTACGGCAAATTTTGACAATTTTATGTGTTATTTCCACTACCAGATTTATCTTGTACTTTACAGGGCAACACGAGTTGTAATTGACGGCTTTCTATACCAAGACAACCGCATGCTAGTGTTGTCCCTATGCATCAAAATATCTAGAAACGGTAATGTGTTATTAACCTCCTCTTCAAAAATGAATTTCAATTTTGTGAGAAAACTATTTAGAACTTCTAGTGTACTTTGAATTTCATTGACAGGCAAAGTACACTACTACATATTGACAAAGGTAACCGGAATCGAAAGATACCTTACTTATGACGCCTTTAAGAATAGTATTCATCACTATCTCTGCTACAATGGGGGACAGGAGTCATCCTATAGGGTTACCACTTATCTGAACATAATAAGTGTCCTTATAGAGAAAATAAATAGATTCAGAAACCCATCTGACCAATGCTATAAATTTAGCCTTGGGAATATTGGTTTTCGTATCCACCAGCTATTATAGCAAGAATCATATCTAGTGGTATATTACTGAATAAACTGACCACATCAAAAGAAACTAGCACATGTCCTTCAGGTGTGTTAATATCATTAATTTTGTTAGCAAATTGAAAGGTGTCACATACTCTAAACAGATTATACTCGGGAAACGAAATCTTCAGTGCACCAGCAAGATGCTTTACTAAATATCGGCTGTGGCTGTCTATGTTACTGGCAATAGGTCTAAGCAGAACATCTAGTTTATGGATCTAGGGAATACCGTTAATGCTAGGTATGGCGGAATTATTTGTTGTTAACTGTTTGCATGTAGTTTCATTAATATATTTTTATTGTTATTACTTGCGTTCATAAACGTAGGTGCGATCAGAATTTACTTTTTTATAAGTATCTTTATCGGGTAGTAACTGTTGCATATTATGTTCATAATCATTCTTATACATGCAAACTGTAATATTACATTTGCCTGAGGTGGTGATAATAATACCTTTGTCTTTGTACTCTTTAAGGAACTAATATAGCGATACATAGGTATAAAGATACTTTCTGGTTTCAAACCTGCTATGGGCGATTATGTTAGAAAAAGTTATGAATGATGAGCGTTTAGGCAAACATAACTTCGTCAATGACGCGTAAATGGTTCGCGATATAATACCCGTGATGCGAATAGGATTTTTCCCACGCAATTCGCATCAAAAGGGCTTAAGAAAATACAGTAGTACGAATACTGAATTGCGTCTATTCATCTGTGAAACGTCAGAAGCAACCTGATACATGCCAGCAGAAGCATGTATGTATGTACGTACATCTTTACAATTCCTGAACAGTAGGAACATCGCACGAACGCTTACAGTAAGAAAAGTTAGGTTAGCGCATATACAAGGGATATTAAAATAAAAAACTTGTAATCATTATAGACATGTCAGATATAAAAATTTACAAATATATATAAATTAAGGGTTGGAAAAATCGCAAACATCTATATTGAAAACTAAAGGGTTAGTGTCACTGTGTTGATGGTTTCTTTTCCTTACAAAATGAAAATTAACTATTTGAAAGGCACTCGTAGATTAAAAAGGAACCTCAAGAAAACTCCGAATTACTGCATCATTCCATTTACCTCGGGCCTTTCCCTTACCTACCTGCCTTGTCTATTTGTTTAGTGGTTTGTTTTGTTAACTGTATTCAAGTAAGGACAATTAGGAATAATGAGTGAATGCTAACCACGTGTACGTTAACCGATATTTAATACCGCATACTGCTCTCGCACACCACGTCTTACCTATACGTTTAAATTTGAACGTCTGCACAGTCAATAGACTGGTCTTGATCCGCAAATTAAGGATAATGTTACCGATTGTTCGTTGACAGGTATTTTAATTCCATAATGGTTACATCCTTGACACGGGAAATTAGATATTTCGAGTGTGTTTTTACCGAGATTCTTGTGGGTCGTAGAGCTATTGTATTTGTGGCGGTTTAGGAATACACATTTATTGCGTGCCAACGATCGTGGTGTAACAGACACTTTTGAATGATTGGATTAGATTTGCCAGAACAACGTATACCTAAGTATATTTAAATATAATAGAGATCAGTGTGGAATATCTCAATATATCTACTAATATCAATTGACAGAACACAGATGCCCTTTAGCTGTCTATGAAAGCTTTTTTCACATCAAGCCCCCGAAATTTAAAGATTTATGTACATTATTTGCGAGAAACCTTTACACCTAACGGTATAGAGAGGGATAGATTATATATATATTTGCGAGAATAATACTACATTCTGGTTATTAACATTGAATGTGGAATGAGCTGTTGAAGGAGTACGGAATGGTGATAAATAAAAATAAGACAAAAGTTATGATACCTTAGGAGGAGAATATGAACGCCTCAATATAATGATAGACAGTACAACTATAGAACAAGTGACAGAATTTAAATATCTGGGAACAGCAATAGAGGAGAAAAGATCACAAGAGAAAGAAATTAATAAAAGAATGGAGAAAATAATACGGCTTTACCATGCAATGAGCAAACCGTTTATAAACAAAATAAAAATAACAAGAGAAACTAAATTGAAAGTACTCAATGCTATCTGCAGACTTGTGCTAACGTTTGGATGTGAATCCTGGGTGCTGACGGAGAGACAGAAGAATAAAATACAGGTCGTGGAAATGAAATATCTAAGATGTGTCAGGGGAGTTACGAAATTACACAGAATGAGAAATGCCGGTATAAGGAGAGAACTAGAAATAATATCCACACTAGTATTCATAGAACAGGGACAGGTACAACGCATGGAAGAAACACGACCAGCCGAAAGAATTTTGGATGCGAAAATTAAGAAAAAACAGGAAAAGAGGATGACCAAGGTGAACATGGGGTGAAGTTATTGCAAGAATACTAAAGAAGTTGCGTTCGACTTGGGTAAATGTGAAGATAGGTACTGGCAAAGAATAGAAAAGAGTACAAGAAAAAGTACCTGAAATTGTTCCAGATGTCGTAATAAAGTCATTTTACAACATGTGGACAAAAACCTTGCCCAATTCCTGAAATGTAGAGCTCGTTTCTAGAGATGATGAAACTATGCAGTCTTATAGCATCTAGGCACACAAACTGTCCATTTGTTGTTATAAAATAATAACGTTGTTTGGAGTAGATGTCCAGTTTGCGTACTGCACAAGCCATCAACTAATATTCACGCCTGCGCAGACCGATACGAACCAGTTCTGAACAAACACCTGCCATTAAGTAATCTAGTAATTTTACATTTGTGTTGATTGTCATGTGTGGAGCAATGTAATATGCCATAAAAGACAAATTTTTCGCAAAAATTTGCGTTTATTGTTTGACACAACCTGATAAGAAGCCATTTACTAGAGAGTCAACAGTAAACATTATTAATGAAATTCACCATGCCAAAAATAAATCGTAAGTAACCTCAAAATCAAGTTCCTACTTGTGTTTAACAGATAATTCATTTAAGCAATAAAAAGACTAGAAGAGTGTTTCATCTACTCAACACCTATGATGTTGGGGATAAACAATTTTTGATAAGGAAACCCTACAAAAATGAGGAAACTGAAATTAAATACTTAGTATCTTTTCGATAGATATCACGAAATACACGTTTCAACGGAGCACGATGAGAACGTGAAAATAAGAAATGCTTTAAGAAGGAAATATGTTATTTTCAGACCATGCGTATTTAAGCATTTGCAAATCATGTAATGAGAAAAAGGCTATTTCTCGAAAATTAGTTGTAAGACTTTCTTCTATAAATGATTTTAATTTTTGGTGCACCACTGATTTTACAGAGTGACAATGGCCGTCAATTTGTGCATAACGTAATTGTAGAAATTAAAACATTATGGTCTGAACGTGCCAGGGGAGTGTAGAACGCAGTAATCAGGGCATCGAAATTATGATGAGAGCTTGGACTGCAGACAACTGCACAAATTGGGCAAATGGACTATGTTTCATGCAATGGCAAAAAACTCAACTCTTTTTGGGCATGAACCACGAGTGGGATTTACTTCATCAAATGTACCCAGGGAAATATTTGAACTCTGTGACTGAAGAGAATGCAGAACCTTTACTTCGTGAATCACACCAAGATCAAACAAATGAATCTGATATTACATTGGAAAAATCGTCAGGTGTAACGGCTGAATGTGAAATTCCCTCCGCTAGCGATACACATGTCCAAGAATTATCTGTTGGAAATAAACCTGCAGAAGTGTGTGACTCTCCAATAAGCACCGAATTTGAGGCAGAAATAAATAGTAGAGAGCAAAACATACAAAATAAAAGAGTTGCCACATATATACTGTCCGAGTGTAACCAAATGAATGCTGTGTTTAATATAATTGATCGTGTGCTGGTAGCTGTTCCTAATGTTGATAGAGGACCATCAGATCCCCCAAACATCAAGGAATAATTTTAGACTGCAAAAACGGAGTTTACCATCTGAGGCATCTGGAGTCATTTCTTTTTTGCTTTTTTTATATTGAGTTTTTCACTTGGCTTAGGCACCTTTCCAAAATTGCTTTCGGTTTTCTGGTAGAATCGTTCTCAAATTATGCAATATATTTTTCCTATGGAAAACCATTTGGTTTATTTTTCTTTGTTGAAAACTTTATACTACTTTTTTCACATTGTAGACTTTTAGAAAGTTCAGCTTTTTTCCTTCCTCATCGCCTTCATAAGTGGTTTTATAAAATAAGCCATAGTTTTGTCTAGATGCTTTCAACAAAACTATATCGTTGAGGAGTAATCGACCTGTTGTGATTTCAATCCAAATAACATTCAGTTATAAACAAGTCACCAACACGCTCTGAAATTATTATAAAACTTAACTTTACCAACACAAACACTCACGGTGTTGTAGACGACAACATGGCAGTCGTCAAACAGCAGAAACAGAAACTTCTACAAGCAGATGCTGCGTTTATGGTTTGACTGTTGCCATAATTTGCAGAAGCCACTGTTTTGATGGGCACTATTGGGTAGATGCTGCTAATTATTAGTCAAAAACATCCAATTAGAGTTTAACATGTAGGCACCATATGATACAAAACGTGATTTCTAACCTATTGGTGTAAAAATCTAATTTATGATGATTTTGCATATACCGCAATTTTGCTTATGAGGACAGTATTGGTATATTATTTAATTGGTGCCAAGCTATTTTGTCGTAGGTTTTGGCCAGGGAACGTGAGACAGCGACGTTTGTTCTTTTGTTTGACCGAAAGCAGAGCATTGTAGTTTCATAGTGAAAGTTCTTCGCCGTTTATGGGCGATAGGTATATGGCGAAATAATTAATGCACATTAGATTGCAGACGATGTAATGTAGTATAAGTTGGTGTTTGGGCTGTTTGCACCTTTTATTGGATTAGAAAAACTTCCCACTTTATTGTTTAGTCATGAATTTGTACACAAAAACTACATTAAGTCTCAGTACATTCTATTTCCCAAAGTGAAAAGCATTATAAAGGAACGATGTCTTGGCAGCATTCAGAAAATAACCACGTAATTGGTGAAGGAACTAAACACCATGCCGAAAATTGTGTTTCAAAATATGCTTCAAAGGGCTAGGAGAAATGTATTAGGTATATCTAATGAAGAGTTTTGTTAAAGAGAGAACATGAAAGTGGATAAATGCTCTTTGTTATACTAGTCTCTTTTTATTACCTTTTCAAATATTTATTTCAGTATAATTCTCCTTTTGTTTATTATATCGCTAAAATAAAACACACACAATAAATAAAAACCTCCGCACTCTACCTCATCCTATTTAACAATTCCTATATTTATTATATAATGTGTTTTTTTATACGTGAACTTAGGTAGTGTGGAAATAATAACTATACTGGGTTTCTCTATAAACAAAAGTAATTTTAATTATTAACATAAATCTACATTATACAATCTTATTTACAAACTTACCTATAAACAAAAGAAACGACATTAAAAGATATTATTCACACTATTCTTATGTACTATCTACCTATAACTATACAATTGAATACCACGCTGACAATAAATATCTGATGTCCAAATATGCATGTTTTTACGTAGCCTTTTTTATTCGTACAGGTGTTGTTGTACGGACATACGATATGGATGCACGGTACTTTACGATAACATCGAATAAAATTAAAAGTGGTACGACCTACCTACAAGGTAACGTCGACCTTCTTTTACATCTCCCCCTCTAGGAAAAGGTTATTATTATGATTTTATTTTCTCTCCCTAAAAAGTTATATGTCGCACATGAAATCGGAAACTGGAACAAGTTTTGTGATATGGAAAAGGTTTGACTCCGATTTCTTATGACCTGTATCTATTCTGTATATTGAATTTGAAATTTTTTCCAAAATTTTATATGGTCCAATTTTTAATTCATCTAATTTTTTTCTGTTTAATCGATTTCCGTTTTCAACATATACTAAGTCTCCTACGTTTAATTCGCAATTTTTTCTATTTTTATCAAAATGTTGTTTATTATAGTTGTGTGAATGTATGGAATTTTCTAAGGCACGTTTTCTATCTTGCATTAAATCATTATGTGTCGCTTCCTGCTTCAACTCCTCTGGTAAAATATCAATGTTTTTTCCTTCTAATAAATATTTAGGGGCAAATCCTGTTACTGTATGCTCCGTTTCATTATATCTTTGGGTGCATTCATGTGCTATGGTCGTCCATGCCAATTTGCCCTTTCTTTCATTAATTTTGCATCTAATTTTATTAACTAGTGTTTGGTTAAGTCTTTCATTTAAACCATTTGAGAATGGTGCATTAACTGCAGTGAAAATAATGGGTATATTTTCTTTAACTAAAAAGTTTTTAAAATCCCTTGAATTTATACCTGGATATTGGTCTGATAGAATCATGCCGATTTTATTACCCTGCGGTATCTTTTGAACTAGTTTTATAAAATCACTTGAAGTTTGGGTTTTTGATGTCAAAATGTAGGCATATCTGGTGAAGTGATCTACAAGAAGGTGTAAATATGTTTTGGTAGAGCGTGAGCCACCAAAGCCACCAATGGTGTCTATAGATACTATCTCGAAAGGATAAGTAGCAGGACCTAAGTGAGACATGAGGCCAAATTTATATTTTCCTCTTGATTTATTTTTTATGCATACTTCACAGTTTTCACAGATTCGTTTGATATTATATGTTAAGTTTTTTGCTGTATAGAATGGTTTAATTTTACTTAACATTTGTTTTATCCCTATATGACAATAACGGTAATGTATATTTTCTATAAATGTTTTACTAAATTCCTCCGACAGTATAATCTTTTGTTTCTTCCCAATCCTTTTATAATATACTTTATCTTTTAAATTTAGTTTATTTTTATTATTTTGTACATCTTCATTTTTCTGTTGATCATTTGTGATATCTTCTAGTTTTATTAGGTTTAAAATTTTTAAACTGTCATCCTGATTTTCATGTGGTTCTAATACTGGATTTCTGCTTAAACAGTCTGCTTCTAAGTTATATTTTCCTGGAGAATATACTACTTCAAAATTAAACTGAGATAGGTAATACGTTAATTCTCCTAGCTCTTCATCCGTTCTAGCTTTCATATTTATTTTTTCGAGAGGTTTATGATCAGAGAAAACTGTAAACTTTTTCCCTATAAGCCAGTGCTGCCAATATTTTACTGCCTCTTTTACTGCTAGACATTCCAAATAGACGGCTTTTTTTCTTTTTTGGTTTTCATTTAATTTTCTCGAAAAATACGCGCATGGTTTTTCTTCTCCATTTTGTTGTGGTTGTTTCATGACAGCTCCTATGCCCTGTATACTTGCATCTGTGAAAATATGTATCGGCAAATTTGGATCAAATATTGCTAAAATTGGTTTAAAGCAAAGTAATTTTTTTATTGTCTCGAAGGATTCTTGACATTTTTCTGACCAAATAAATTTTTGTCCTTTTCGCAATAAATTATGTAACGGATCCAATATAATCGATACATTGGGTATATATTTCCCATAAAAGTTTATTTTGCCCAAAAATTGTCGGACATTTTTTTGTGTTCTAGGGACCGGAAATTCTTTTATGGCAATCAAATTATCCTTCAATGGGCTAATTGTATTATTTTTTATTATATGGCCTAAATACTTTACTGAATCTTGTGCGAAGTTACACTTTGAAAATTTTAATCTAAAGCCTTCACTTAAAATTGCTTCCAATAATAATGATAAGTGCTTAATGTGTTCTGGAAACGTTTTAGAAAAAATTAAAATATCATCTATGTAGTTTACAGTAAAATTTGATAGTTTATGTTTCCTTATAATGCTACTTAAAATTCTCTGAAAAATTGCTGGAGAAGTTTTCAATCCAAAAGGCAAACGGTCCATTGAAAGTGCCCTTCTTGAGTAACAAATGCTGTTTTTTGCCTGTCATCAATTTTTAAGGGAATTGACCAGAATGCCGAGTTTATATCTAGTATTGAAAAAAAATTACAATCCCTCGTTTTTACCATTAAATCCTCGATTAATGGGAAAGGTTGTGACTGAGGAACTATAATTTTATTTAAATCACGAAAGTCTATACATAATCTTGATCTTTTTTTCTCTTCTTTTTTATAAGCCAGTGTTACCGGAGCAGCAAAAGGGCTGTATGACTCTTCAATTAGATTTTTTTGTAATAATTTCGATACTTGTTGTTCTATTTCTCGTTTATCTTCAATAGTGCACCTATATGGTCTTTTACTACAATACTTATCTATTAATAAGTCAATATGTGCCTCATAACCTTTTACAGTGCCTACATCATATTTATCTTTAGCAAAAAGTGATTTATATTTGTGTATTAATTTATCTATTTCAGACTGTTGGTGACCGTCTAGATGATTTACTGAAATCTCAAAATCGGCCACCTCTATATGCTCATTGAAGTTAATTTTATATTCATCCTTTATTTTAGCTGCAGTTTCCCCTGAAAGTTCAGGAATTATTTCTTTATTTTTGAAATTTATTTCGTCATTATCTTCCTTTATGAAGTTTTGAGTTTTTTGTGTAATTTCTAATTTCTCATTTTGAATTAGATGAAAATTTTTTATGCAGTCTAATCCAATCAAAAAATCGTAATCAAAACCTTCCTTATCTACCACAAAAACATTAATATTTTTTTCAATATCAAAAACCTTAATTTTTAAAGTTACCATTCCTATAGTTTTTTTCACACCATTAATCGTTTTCAACTTTATATTTTGTTTATTATTAATCGGTTTATTTTTCAAGCGTAATAATTTTGAATTTATTAAAGAAACATTTGAACCTGAATCATAAATTCCGAAAATTTCTAACGTATCATTTAATAATAATTTAATTTTGATTAATGGTGGAACTACTAGTTTTTTTGATCCATCTCATTAAGTTCTGCTTCTACTTCAGATTTATTAACGTTTTTTATTTGATCTATTTTTGCCCTATCATTACTTTTATTTTTAAACCAACATAAGGATTCGGGATGGTAACGAATGCCTTTGTTTTCTCTTTCACAAATTCTGCATGATTTGTCCTTTCCCTTTTTTTCTTTAATTTTATTTTCAAAACCTATAATTGTTTTTCTTTCAAAATTCTTTTTATCTACCAAATGTTCTAAACCTCTGATATTATTAAATAAATCATTAACCCCCGATAAACTATTTCTATCAATCTTATCAGATATAAAATTTGGCAGCCCCGTAGCAATCAGATCAATTAGAGTGGACTTATCTATTGATTTATTTATTTCTAATAAAAGTCTTTCTTTTTTTAAAGCGTATTCTAATAATGAGCCCTGCATATATTTAAATGACATTGCAAACCTGATTGGAGTCCAGCCCTTGCTGGCGTAAGTTTCGCAGAAGGTGTCCCTCCATGTTGACCATTCCGAATTTATTGTATGTTTTATGAGCATGGAACTGTACCAGTCAAGACAAGAATCTTCTAAAAATAACCTAAGGACTTCAATTTTTTCAATATCCTCTTCTATTCCCAAACGATTACATTCAGCTTCAAAGATATCCATCCATTGGGATACATTTGAGTTTTTTCTTGTGAATTTGTCTATTACCATTTTTTCTGTCAATTTTCTTAGATTATGGTGTCCAGGACCTTCGTTTTTTTTTCCAATAGTATCTTCCAGGATTCTCGTTAATGCCTGTTCTGAAATTCCAGCGGTGGAAACCTCCTGCTGCATTCTTGGTGTATTCTCCTCCAGCAAATAATCTTTAAACTGTATATTTCCGTCTTCATCTATATAAGCATTTTTTATTTCTTCTGTTACTGAAATCCATACCTGTCTTTTTTCGTGTCTCTTTTGTAATGTAGCTTTTACTTTTTGATAAGCTTGAGTTTTTATAATTGCATCATGCAGTTTTATTTGTTGGAATTTTTCCGGAATGATGAAAATCTGTTTATCGGTTGTAGTAATTGAGGTTACAGCAATTGTATTTGTTTTTGGGTCATCCACAGCTTTTACTACAAATTCAAATCTTAATTTATCCATTCTTCTTTTAAGAATAGCTGTACTAATGTCGTTTTATAATGTGTTTTTTTATACGTGAACTTAGGTAGTGTGGAAATAATAACTATACTGGGTTTCTCTATAAACAAAAGTAATTTTAATTATTAACATAAATCTACATTATACAATCTTATTTACAAACTTACCTATAAACAAAAGAAACGACATTAAAAGATATTATTCACACTATTCTTATGTACTATATACCTATAACTATACAATTGAATACCACGCTGACAATAAATATCTGATGTCCAAATATGCATGTTTTTACGTAGCCTTTTTTATTCGTACAGGTGTTGTTGTACGGACATACGATATGGATGCACGGTACTTTACGATAACATCGAATAAAATTAAAAGTGGTACGACCTACCTACAAGGTAACGTCGACCTTCTTTTACATGTTCTTTAACAAAAACGAAATATATCAAAAGCAAAATATTAGGATATTTTTAATATAATATTCGGATAATTATGGTTCTTAACATTATTTTGATCAATTTGTACCGATCTTATGCGTGCAATTTCCTTCGTACAATACAATCTTTAAACCACCTTTCCCATTTAAATCCACTGATCCACTCATCCATCCGTAAGTACCTTTACACTTTCCCCAAGGGGAAAATATCTTCACACAGAGAGGAAGAAGCTATATACGAATGTCATTCGTGTGGCGAATACGGTGCGTCGCGGTTGGGACACACATTTTTCAAGTGCAAATATCCGCCTTGTAAATTCCGTGGGTGAACATAATATCTGCGACGGTATGCGATGATCACTGGTGCGTGGATATTTTTTGAAATGGCCTTCCGCATGCTTCGTATGTATACAAATACCACCGTGCGACTTCAGAATTTGTGTATTATAGGGATATATGTCACTGGAATACTTTATTATTACGTCCACATGCATACATACATATTCATAGCGTAACATATTTAGAGGTTAGGTACTGAAATTTATGTTATGTTATTGCTATTCATTTTCGATGGGACAACTTCCAAAATAGGACGGATAAAAATTTGGTTTTTTAAAAATAATAGACTGTTTTAAGTGGTTAATTCTTTTCTCTGTCTCCACCCCTCTCCTCACCAATGTAATAAAGCAAATATTTAAAACTTGTACATATACCGGTATTTTCTATTAACAATGAACAATATTAGCTGATCAAGTCTACAGCAAGCACAAGGCTCCTTTTGATATATCATTTAAATACATGGACCTATAAAAATGGCTTCTACTAGCGGCGACTTTTTGTTAGATCAAATGAAGAGCACAGGGAAAAACGTGATAAGTCAATGTTTCGGCAAAAAAATGAGCCAATTATACCATTCAATAGCCTACCCTTACAAAGCTTCGAGGATGAGCCTCATCGTGGATATAAGAAACTGAAATGTTTTACTGTAATTCCTGCTGAAGAAAGACGGAAGGTTTTGAAAGAGTTCAACGCAATGGAATCCTGGAATGTCCAAAATATCTATCTGTATGAATTAATTTCAGTTACACCAATTTTGCAGAAACGATACCGCTTAGCAGAAGAGGAAAGCCACCTCCGCGCGGCTTCTTTCCAGTACAAAATCCGCGTTTGTAGAGATCACAGAGTTACTGATGTTCCTTTATGTTTCAACGATTTTGTATCAATGCATGGGGTAACAAGGAGGAGAACCATGACATTACCGAATTCTTTAAAAATATCTGGTACAGCTCCAAAGGATGGAAGAGGAACCACCGTAAGGTGTCACAAGACAAAAGGAACCGTATTTGTGATTTTGTGAATTTGAAGGTGAAACTTTTAAAATCAATATGCGGGTGTTGCTTTAAGAATGATTCTTTCTAATTGCTTGTTCCAATTCAGTTTTTGGTGGGGTATGACCTCCAAATAATTGACTTCGTTGGAATATTCTATTTGATGGCCTTTCAAGAATACTTTATCTAAAGATAGCTTCTGCCTGTTCGTAGATGGTACAATTTATTGTAGTTTTGTTAGATTTTGCTTGAATATCTTGCTCCAAGCACCACTTGGTAATTAGATGTTATAAACCTGTTATCAGCAGAGCATTTGCAAAATCAATCGTGGTCCTTAAGCTTTAATCAGATTATATTTTTGCCCAAACATATTGCTACAAAACTTGTAGATAAATCTTGTAAATTTCAATTAAATTTTATTAAATAAACAACTGTTTTTATTTTACTAAACACCACCCAGAGTCATCTGTTATGCTCTCAATAATTTTAAAGATGTGCCAGATCTCTAATGATAGAAGGCAATGAATAGTAAATTTGCCCCTCTTCCCCACCCCCTCCAACCCTCTAACGGTTTCAGGTACACCGCAAACGAATAGGAACAGTACGACAGACGCGAGAGGATATTGTTGCTCTGGCTAAATACTGATTATTGTACCAAATATAGCATATAACATTTAAATATCTTCAATGTGGCTGTTTAGTTATTAATTAGTGCTGTTCTTCTATACGTTAGCTAAAATAAAAAATTCATATTCGTGAAATTTAGAAAAAAAAATTACAAGGAAATGAATCTTCTAAGATTTCTTCAGGGTAAGTAGGCTCTTTACTACCATAGATACACTAGCATAAGATTTGTATAATCTTAATTCAGACTAATAACTTATATTTCTCGTTCTTTTTTACACGTAAATAAAATTCAAATTTCCCGCCGAATTCCCATCATAGAACCATACACAGTTAATCAAATGCCAACTCGAATATGCTCGTGAGAATAACCCAGAGAATCATCTTCAACCTCACATAGCAAAATTCACTAGATTTACAATTTATAATTCAAAACAATTATAACCTCAAAATCTCTTATACGTTATATGTCGATTATGAGTTCAAAAGATGATAAAATCGCTTACTTCTGGTACGAAAACTGCTCTAGTATAATCTAGATAATAATTGCGTGTTCAAAACAAATCATTTCAGCTCGCAAAAGTGTTCCAAAGGTCTCACGGCTAAACTGCCGCGAATGTTGTTCTTCAAAACCCCCAGGATTAGATAAACCACCTCAAATCTCGAAATAACTGACTACCCATCTTCTTAGCACAAAACACGTAATAATCTCATCCTTCTACGTGAATTTAATAACTTTTATGAACTTTATAGTGATAGATAAAATAATTTCTAGATAATGATTTCAAAAAGCAGCAACTCTCAGGAAAACCGAAAAAGAAGTTCTCTCCCACAGAGTTTTCAACAAACTCAATATTGCCAAGACGAGGTACCCCGGCAACTACCAAAAAGAATACGTTTCCAACGAGACGACAGAATTAAAATTCCCTCGTCGAACATTCATCCAAAGACATACACATGCCCTAAAATCCATGGTTACAAGCATTAATTGAAATTGATACGATACAAGTAAGCTTTTAGTTCGAATTATTAGATACATTGACAATAAATAAATAAATAGAAAAAAAATACACATATATAAACAATTTTATTGATTGTCATCGATTCTGCGGGTTACGTTTATCATAATTATATAGTATAACATAGCAATATACAAGAAATCAACTGTTCAAGTAAAATAATTAATAAAATATAATAGTGTTTTTAGAAATGCGTTGAAAACGATTGGATTTCGCTTTCAATATTTATTTCCTACATTCCTTCGAATCCGCAAATCTGGACTTTTAACGGTAATTTATTCTAATAGCGTCTACAATTATGCCTGGAGCGGGCCCGCTGCGTGAATATTTAAATACAAATGACATTTTTAGAGTTGAAAGAAGCAATAAAAAAGTCATCGCAATATGACATAAAGAACACCAGAATATTTACATTTATCCAGAAGGGTGGCTTAGAAAACACGCCTCATCTCGGCTCAACGTTTTCCAGGACTGTATTGCAACGTAATTCCTCTCGCATTTCGAGAACTGAAATGGAATCTTAGAAGTCGTCCTCGTCTGTGTGATTCCGTGTAGATTAAACTAGTTTTATGGCGAAATTAGATTTGGATAAAAGACAAAACAGTAGTTTAGAACATTGTTTTTTCTTTCTATCTGAAATGAAATTAAATCTCGCTGAAAGAAATACGATCCTGTATGATAATTCAAAAGATATTATAAGAACTACACGTAGAAGTGATATAAGAGCCCGCTGGCTGGTGTAATAAAACGCAGTCAAAAATGTGAACAATTTGCAACACCCTGTCTGGGTAAAGGAAGGGTGGTTAACCCCTTGCACGTCCACTACACACTTTTTATTTACTACCCGATCCGATTTAATAATGTATCTCCATCGATCAGGGCGCTTCAGTTATAGAATCGGGGGAAAAAAACGATAGCATAGAGCAGAATGAAACCGTTCGAAGTTCGTACGTTTCAAATTACAAAAGGGTCATTCCTGATATTGATTTACTTTTTGAAATTAGGCATTTCAACGCATACATTTATAGATATCTATTATTATAAAATTCATAATGGTAAATAAATAAATAATACCCGACATACAGATGGTTGCGTTTGCATCGTTTTAAATTATGTTCAAGTATAACATACATGTTTGCTTCTGCCGTGTTACGTTGATTTACGGTTCTGTAATTTTATAACAGTGTGTGCAGGCGGCTTACAAATAATATTTACGCTGAAATTTATTGAAACTGATTTAGGTAAATTAAATACATGTATGAAATATAATTTTACTGGTGCGCCGTATTGGCTTCTACAATCATTTATAGCATTTCGCATAGACTCTTCACACCATGTCTGCCTATCAGTTTTTCTTTTATTTGTGCGTACCATATTGCACTACAGAAATATTTTTTAAAAAATACCGGTTTTCTTTTCTGACAGCAAAATAGCGGAAATATGGGCATAATTGGGAGCTTCGCATTGTGCCCAAGCGAACTTGAAATCATCTTTGCTTGTTCTATTGCATCCAGTAATTGACTGCATCAACACTTTAATCAGCACATATTCTTAAGACTATGTACTAAGCTAATTAAATCACAAAATGAGAAATTTGAACCTATATTCTTAATAAACTAATTCCTAAATTACCAAAAATTACATCACTGGCATGTGAAAACGCAAATGCGGAATAAATGTCCAATCAACTGTCACAGACGACTTTAACTTTAACTGTCAATACAATAAGCGCCATCTCTGAACGGCATATACTGTGAGACAGACACGTTAATTTAATATACCACATTCCCATTTCACCCCCTGTTCCCATATTTATTTTAACTCTAGGTACATCATTTGACCGCTTCAAAAGAATTTAGATTTTTTGTTCAAAAGCAGAAGGGACTACAAACCTATCTAAAGCTTTACTTCAAATTCTAATACATTTGTAGTAATATAAGATTTATGTAATTATGAAAAACTGGAGTTTGTGTAATAAATATTTGTGATTATAGTATGTAGCCTTTCCTACCTATTCCCTAAATATAACTATATGCAAAACAATAAAGAAAGAGATGACTAATTTGAGCAGTTTTATGTTTTTTGTATTACTTAAGTTTTGACAGAAATGTTTTTACCATATTTATCTTTATGGACATTAAATAAAAATATACAACTGGGCTCAAATTAGCAATCTCTTGCTTTATTCATGAATAGAAGAGCAATTTTTTCAGGTTAATATGCAAAACATATTTATACATTTATTAATTTTGAATAGAAAGCAAATTTTTACAAAGGACCGATAGAAATGGTATACCAAATTATACATTCTCAATATTTTCTTTATAGACTACAGACAGTATGGGTAAAACCAGCTATGCAACGGTTGAAGCAGAGCGGGTTAACTGGTTACGAACTTTATGTTACGCTATCGTCTATCAGTAATGAAATAAATGATTAAATTAAAATAAATAGAATTGAATAAATAAATAAGAAGTAGCGAGTGTACGGCGAAAGTAAATACATTTAATAAGCAGGTTATTTTAAATATTAGTACTTATGGCATATACAGGTATCTCAGCGAGACCGTTCATTAGAATTTATGAGGTTCTGGCCAAAATATAAATTTTAAAATCCAGAATTATATATAATCGATTGTGTTCTTTTCAATTAATAGTATTTTAAAACACAAGTGCCACAATGACGTTTATGTAATGCGAGAGATTCAAACTACGAGCATTACAAGTCATTGTGGCACACGTTTTTTACAGTATTTTTTTCTAATTTGCACATTAATCGCCTATATTACGTTTCGGCAAGAGTCCCACTAGTGCGTTAATATCTCATTACAGCACAGTGTGAGGTAATAACCATTTCAGCACTGCGTCGTCGTTTGTTTTAGCTTTATTGCAACATCCAATTAGAAAAAATATTTTTAGATTTCTAGCGCTTCCGATTATACCGGAAGTCGCAATTTACTTTATTATTTTTAACTGGACACGCTGTATATTTTTACATATTTAGATTTATATATTTTTAAGCTTTATAAACAGCTGTACCTTTTGCAATTTGATTCGGCCGTTTTTTAGTTATTGGATTTTTTATAAAAAAATTTGGCCTCGAAATAAGATATTCAACTCTCCCTCTTCAATCTCAACTACACTTTTTTGTCAATTTAATACATAATTAATTCGTCCAGAAAGCACAAAATTTGCTTCTATTCTTCTAAATTTATCTTTTGTCATCCGAGGTAATGTGTATAGTTTTCGTTAAACAATCTGCAAGTTCCACTGAGAATTTTGTCGCACTTTCCGTGTAAAAAATAAATTATGAATTTTTTTATTTGTATAAACATTGTTTTCGTTATTGCTATTCATTTTAACTCTTTATAGCAAGAACGGATAATTATTAACTCACAAGCACCAAACAACGTAAAGAAGTGTGACTTTTGACATTTGAATTGGCAATAAACCTTTGAGAACGCTTATTCACTTCCATGGCACACTGGATCAGTATCGTTGCGTTATGTGAGCATTTTTACAAAAACAAAAAAACATAATAATCTCCTAAACTATCAATTTCAGGTATAGGACATGTCAAGTATAAAAGATGTAAAATTAGACGCCGAAGACGACTAAGTAATGAAATATTTTTTAGAAAAAAACTACAAAACGGCCGAATTAAATTGCAAAAAGTAAAGTTTGAATTACCTGTGTAAAGGAGAAATGTTTATTAGTTCTTGGAAGATGGCTCTCCGAATTTATACAAGCCTTTGTCAACAATGTGATGAAAGAACATCCTTTACATTGAACAAGTAACAAAAACAATAGTATAAATCATTATTGTACAGGAAATACTATCTAAATAATCTAAAGTAATTTTGAGTGTGCTATTCAAATATGCTCGTTTATTATTGCCAATATTTATGACAAAATATCCCTTATAAGAAAGTAGTAGGTATTCAGTTAACGAATAAACCGTTTATTCGGCAATTTTTCCTCTCAATGTACCAATTCTTGTAAAATATGGCTGTCTCTGATAAAACCTTCCAAATGCGCCAAAAAACTAGTTCTACTTCAAAAGCAGATTAACTCAAAACTCTCTTTTTTATAACACGTAAATGATACCTATCGCACTCTAGTGTAAATAACTATTATATTACTGTAAAAACTATAGTAAAACTATAAAATGTGTACTAAATAAAAATAATATTTATGTATACCATTGCCCTTACAGAGGATGCCATGATTCTCCCAAAACGCAGAGGAAATCGCGAACCATCTTCCATAGCCTCCTTAAACGACTAGCAAAATAGTTTTTCTGCTGGCTTAAAAAGCGTCTTTTTGGAGAATAACAGTGTAACAATAGACCTGAAAAGATCGAACTGAAAATAAGCCTACGTAGCTGCCGCAATCCTTATCTAATCTAATCCCAATAAACCTGTTTTACTCAGGTATAAACTCTGCTAATTGTAAGTCGTACCAAAATACCAAAATTCAAAATAATTTTACGCGGAAGTGAAAATCGCACAGATTAATTTTAACCAGTAAAACAGACAATAGGTACACAATATCTCGGACATCATACCCGGTAGCGGCACCAGCAAGTCTGTGCTGCACACACATATAAATCTCGATCTGCGCTGGTCGGCTAAAACAACGGAAAAAAGTGCGGAATTTGAATAACCGACGCGGTGCGACTGGCAGAAAAGTTTAAAAATGAGCGTAGCAATGAAGGTCCGAGGTTCCAGTGTCCGGTGCCACTAGTCAATGTCGCCAACAGATCCCAGTAATAACCCTTGCATTTCGTCCAGTGGTTGCTGCTGACCGTCGCATCGTACGTTACCGATATATACGGTCACAATACATGCATATCTACCGTACATCTACATACTCACACACATTCCCTCGCCTACGTAATACAATTGGAAAAAGAATCGTCTATCACGTCTATCCTGTTTTATGACGACCGGGAGTCTTTTTTCCTCCTTTTTATATGGAAAATTTAACTGCTATCCACTGCTTTTGTTAATGCGTGGTTTTTTTTTTTTGTTTTGGTTGATTGATAGAAGAACTGGGACTTTTATTAATTCGACAACATCACAGAAATGGAATACCTAATAGATTAGGACTAAACACTGTAGTTTTAATTTACAATATAATGATCATTAACTTCAACAAACGAGGTACTGCGTCACTTAAAACGCTATGCCGTTATCATCCATTTGCCAAGTTTCTCTTTGTCGAAATGTAAACAAACTACCAATTAAACATACATACACGGAGAAAAAAAGATGTTACCACGTATTATAAATATAATGAATGATATTAACTCAAGGACAACAATACGTTATCTAGTACCCAGTATTCATCCATGTATTACTGTTTATTCGGAAGATGGTACGCTCTAATATAATTATAATACAACCAACTATAAAGTTAGTTGTCCCTATTGTTACTATCTATTTTTCTCAGTGTATGTATGTAAGAGACTTAGAAATTAAGACTAAACTAATACTAAAAATGAAAGATGCTAAAGACTGATACCTAAATGGAATAACAAAAAAAAAGCTTAACCTAAAAAGATAGGTAACGCTGGTGTGTCAGTTACTACCAATAGATCTTAATGAAGAAAAATTTATATCAATGTCTGCGTTCGAAAGAGAGTTATACATCTGACACCTACGATAAATAGGGGATTTCAAAAGGGAATTAGTTCTATGTGCAGAGTAGTAAAAGGTGATATTTCTAGCGGATAGTCTGGGAACATTTAAATTAATTTGGTTGAGCAGATATGGTGAATCGATGGTATATTATTGAGTAAATTAAAAAGAAGTTGAGAGCCAGCTTGATCAATTTTAAACATATTTAAAAGAACAGCGTAACTGAAGCCTTGAGGAGGATAAATATTTTATTCCTTGAAATATTTCAAAAATCGGCGTGAAACTTGCTCAAGAAGATAAGTCTAAGAATGATACATGGAAAACCAGGCAACAGAGCCATATTCAAGTTTGGATCGTACAAAGGCAAAATAAAGACAATATGCAATCGGTGTGAGAAAGACTTCTAGAAGATCTAATTATAAAGCCGAGCATTTTAAGTGCATCATTGTAGAAGTTGAGGATGTGATCATTAAACGAAAGATTACGATCAAAAGTTACTTCAAGGTCTTTGATAGTGAATTTTCTCTCCAAAACAACGTTGTCATAGTAATAATCAAGAACAATAGAGGAAAAAGTCATGATTTTATTTGATGAGGTTCAGGAATAAATTGTTAGTAATGCATCATTTACATACAATATGAAACTGGTTCTGCAGAAATACATGCAGTCATTGGAACATTAAACAGTATAATATTGAATATTTTAAGGTCGTCAGCAAAAAGGAGTTTATGACAGGACAATTCATTGCAAAGAAATAAGAGTGGCCTTAAATAAGAGAGCGCCTTGAACAGCACCGATAGGACAGAAATAGGGTAAAGTCTACACAGTCAGAGAGAACACATATTTGGAGTAAGTTACCAAAAGGATCTGTCCTGGGACCACTATTATTTATTATCTACACTAATGATCTTGCACATTTACATCTCAAGAGCAAGTGTATTCTATATGCCGATGACATTAGTTTAATAAATAGTAATTCTACTAAAGAAGCATTGAGTGTTAATAGCACACGAGATATTCTACAAATACGTGATTGGTGTCTACTAAATGGACCATCTGTAAATATCGATAAGAGTAAAATTATGCGTTTTCATCCCATTGCATCTAACTATTCGGAAAGCATTTTAGTATGATTGCAAGCTAAATCTCTGGAACAGATACCAACCGCCGATCTGCTTGGTATTACTATAGACTATTCACTATCTTGGGACACTCACATTAATAGAATTGCTGGCAAAATAGCTGGTTGCTGTTATGCCTTAAAAAGATTGAGAATACTATACGACGTCAATGTATGTAAAATATTCTATTTCAGTAATTTTTTAAGTGTTGCAACATATGGCATAATCTGCTGGGGAGACGCATCGTAAGCAAATAGAATTTTCTTACTGCAGAAACGAGCTATTAGGAATATTTTTGGCCTAGGTTACAGAGACTCTTGTAAAAGCACCTTTAAAACTCATAATTTGTTAACGATACCCTCACTATATCTTGGTCCTTTTTTCCCTACCACATCGGTCTAAAGACAAGATGGGTAGCTGGTGCTAATGATTATTCTGCCCGTCCAACACCCGACGAAGCATGCTGCACATACTTAGGAGAACAGACTTCTGGATCGGAAGATAGGTTTTCTTTTCAATTCCTAACGTTGTCAAAGACGGATGCATTTTCACAGGTATCTCTCCCGTTGTTCCAATTAATATAGGTACTACAACCACTCTCTCCATTGACCACATGGCTTTGATCTCCTCTGCCAACGGTAAATATTTATTAATCTTCTCCGCATACGTTTTCCCAATATGTATTTGCTGCCAACGGAACTGCTACAGCAATGATATAAGTAACCTTCTTTTCTTTAAGTATTAATATTATATCTGGTATGTTATTTGGAATAGGACGATCAGTAATTATTTTCCTATTCCAGTAGAGTCGGACCTCTTGAGTTTCACATACTTGTGCGGGTTCATATTAGTAGTAAGGCGTATCATCTTCTTGATTTAAATATTGGCCTCTCAATTTCAGATGTATAATCGCCGCAACTCTATTATGCCGATCCAGATATTGCTTTGGTGCCAACACAGAGCAACCAGCCATTAGATGATCTAGTGTTTCCTCTTTATTACCGCACATACGGCATTTTATGTTACTTATTTTTTCAGCAAGAATTCTTCTCCTATAAGCTTTGGTTGCAATCACCTGATCTTGGATAGCCGCTATAAATCCCTCTGTTTCAACAAAAATATTGCCAGAACAGAGCCATGCTTGCGATGCGACTGTATCAATATCAGGTCGGTCAATGAAATTGATATATTTCCCGTGCAATGATTTACTTTTCCGCCATATTCCGTATCTTTACTGATGGATCGTAATTATTGTCTGCCAGTAGTAACGGTGTTATACCTCTATCACATTGCACAATGGCTCTATGTAGAGGACTGGAAACTGATTTTTCATGAAAATACCTTCTTAGATTTCTTACTTGCTCATAATATCTGGAATAGGCGCTCGGAATACCTCTTCCTCCTTGCTTTCGTGGAATATGAAATCTCTCAATAGCACTAATGGCATCCATATTACCTAAGAGTAGGCAGTTTGAAGTCAATACAATCAAAGGGTTTAGTAAAGTCCTTCAAAACAAGAACATTGGTTTGTTTATTGTTATCAATATTGTTGAGTGGAAATTAACTTTTGCCGCATTTGTGAAGTATTCTTATATTACACTGTTATTATTACTTGTATGTCATGTAGCTATTAACTATCATATTAATATTGCACTAACTAATAGCATAAACAAGAAAAAAATCGCACAATTTACGCAGAAATGTGACTAGGAGCGACATATTTATTAACTGTTATTTATCAAGTCATAATCTCGCAGGTTATAGATATTAAATCGTAACATAATTACTTGCACTTTTCAATGAATCGACGCGTTATATAACGCAGCAGAGTAGCGCGTACGATGTTACAACCGTGTGTCGGTTCTCGAAAAAAAAACTCCCAAACCAGTCATCTGACCCACTAAGCGTCCCTCGCAGCTCCATAATCGTATCGATTCCCGCAGCACTCTTTTTATTTTTTCTTTCCTGTTGAACCACTTTGATGCATACCTGGCTCGGTTACGAGAAATAGGTGTTATTACAGCATGCCATTAACGGGTAAATTGTTTTCTACAAATTTGGCCCGCGCTCGCGGTAGCGCAAAAACAGCCAATTCGTCAGGCGCGAATATGAGAAGATCGCCCGAGGTGGAGGTGTGCAACGACGACAGTGAAAGGTGGTGGAAAACCGGGCCGGGAGGTGCGCGCCTTCCATCATCATAGTATAAAAAGTTACAATTTGCATGGCGAAAGCACACTCGACATCCGAGAAGCATCAGTATCAAGATGGTATTCAAAGTAAGCTATCGATGTTCAATCAGCATTTAAGTGATAGGTGTGGATATAAATTTAATTCGTTTTGACTTTTTCAGTTTTTAGGATTCGCAACATTGTTGGTTGTAGCCAGGGCTGGCGAGCCGATTGGATATGCCGCACCAGCTTATACCACATACGCAGCTCCAGCAGTAGCTAAAATAGCAACTTACAGTGCAGCACCAGCCATCTCCTATTCATCTCCAGTCATTTCTCACGCGGCACCAGCAGTTCACGCTTACTCCGCGCCTGCTATCACTCGCTATGCGTCACCTGTCATCTCCCACGCTGCTCCAGCTGTATCCTATGCTGCCCCAGCTGTATCCTATGCTTCTCCAGCTGTATCCTATGCTTCCCCAGCTGTATCCTATGCTTCCCCAGCTGTCGCTACTTACGCAGCACCAATTGCCAAATACGCCGCAGCTCCAGTAGCCACATACGCAGCTCACGCACCAGTCATTGCCAAAACTTATGTTGAAGAAGCCCCAGCCGCTTATGATTTCGAATACGCCGTAAACGATCCACATACAGGAGATGTCAAATCTCAACACGAATCAAGAAGGGGAGACCAAGTCCAAGGCAGTTACTCTTTGATCGACGCTGACGGCAGTAAAAGAACCGTGGAATATTCTGCTGATGCTCATAATGGATTCAACGCTGTCGTACACAGAGAAGCAGGACATGCTGCCCCAGTTGCTGGTTACAAAGTCGCTGCACCAGTAGCCACCTATGCCGCAGCTCCCGCCATAAGCTATGCTGCCCCAGCTGTTGCTAAGATCGCTGCGCCAGTAGCTTATTCAGTCGCTCCTTCTGTAGGATACGCTGCTAAATATGCTGCACCAGCTTTAAGCTACGCCTCTGGTCCAGCCTACAGCTATGCTGCTCCTGCCGTTGCGAAAGTAGCTACTTATTCTGCAGCACCAGCTGTAAGTTATGCTGCAGGTCCAGCTATTAGCTATGCATCGCCGTCTATTGCTAAAGTAGCAACCTACTCAGCTGGTCCAGTTTACTCAGCTGGTTTGGGCCATTACCATTAAGTGATAAAATGTAACTTTTAAGAGATTTTTTTTTGTTGATTGACATTGTGTATATATGTTTTCTTTTTAATAAACAAGTAAATTATATTTGATTTTTGTTATTGATCTAATTTATAACTCTTATAATCCAATATCGAATATTCTCTTATCATAGAAAAGAAATCAACTGAATTCCTTTTCATAGAAAAGGATTTGAATTATTACATATAAAAATAAATTAAATCAAAACATAGGATGTTATATATTTCCTTTATACTACATAAGCTGCAAAAATAATTGTAAAACAACTTTATATTATTTTCAAATATGCTATGTATACAATGGCGCCTGGCATATATATAAATGCTTCGCCTTTGTCAGATACTTTTAAATAAATAATGAAAAAAAATCTATTCTTATTTCAACAGCACAAAGGTTTAATTCTTAGTTAAGTTATTTAAAAACAGTACAACACAGCACTCAAACACACATGGTATCTAATTCTTCGTTCGTCTTACAGTTTCCTTGTCTTCTAAAGCTAGAACTTTGCGTAGTGACGTTTCGGAAATGTAAACTATTTTGTTGCAAACTTCAGCATATGTTTATTTACAAATGACTGTATTATAGAGTTTGTTTGTCAAACAAGAAAAACGCATAAGAATGTCAACAGATCAACAGAAGGAAACAGTTAGCATATAATATACTGCCTAACATATGTTTCAAAAGATTTGCCACAAAATACAACTCCATGAAAAATATATCAAAATATCGAGTTGGCCTTGCAAACAAAAGTAATTCAATGATTTGTCATTGTAATGACAGTTCAGTTACCGAAATCGATTGCGTTGCAACGACTTCTAAATGTGAGCAAGGTTTGCCATACCTAAATCTTCCGAAAAGTGGAAGGCCGACACTGTTAACTAGATATATAGAGCAAACCAATTAGTCGAAAGTGGCAAGAATAGAATTGGACAATCATTGAGAAAAATTTCACAATGTCACGGTGTTGTCAAGAATATAGTTTCCGGAGAACTGAAGTGCAAAAGGAAGAAATGTCCTAAATATACGCCAAATCAGTTAGCTAGAATGCCGAAATGTTGTCGTGCTTTAAGGCGTACTCATTTTGCAAATAACAAAATTATCTACATAGATGACAAGATGAAAAGTACTTTACCCTAAGTAATTCCCAAATTAAAGCAATGGATGGTTGGATGGTTTTTTACACCGACAATATGTAGCAGATTGTCCAAATACGATAAAATACAAGCAAAAGGCCAAATTTGCTGTTAAAGTTTTAGTTTGTTGCGTGATATCAACTAGTGGGATTTCCAGACCTTAAGTTGGACGAGTAGAGGCAAAGCTTTGGACAGTCGAAGTTATATTATAACAATTGCTTAACAAAATTGTGCAATTTTATTCACCAGAAACATGCTCAAGATGATATTATATTTTGGCTGGACTTGGCTTTCTATCATTATGCATGCGAAACTTAAAATTGGCTGAATGCTCCTAACAAACCTTTCGTGCAAAACTACGACAACCTTCCAAATTTACCGCCAAATTGAAGATTTCTGGGCCAATTTGTCTCGAAAAGTGTATGGTGGAGGTTGGGAAGTCGAAAACGAGTATCAATTATGACGGTGGATTTTTAAAAAAATTCAATAAATTGATGTTAAAATGGTCCATCACTGGATAAGAGATGTTGGCAGAGATTGTACATTATTGAAGACTGTGGATCTTTACATTTAATTTAAAATAACAAATTTATTGTTTATAAAGCTGTTATACAATTATATCTGTTCTGAAAAATTGCCGTAAATCCATTTTTACATTTGAGACATACGTTAGTACGTTGAACAATATTACAACTAAAATCCCTTATTTTAATCTGTTGTCTGGTAACTGATTGATTGTGAAGTTAGCGTAATTCTTTATAAAGGAATTTGTTCTGACATCATAATCATGAATAAAGGGATAATTCAGTGCAAATTCTAATGAAAATGTTTCTTCAAATACAATCTTTAAAAATACAGTTTAGGATATGTTCTGATACTTACATTAAAAACAGTTCCCACACCCGTTTTTCATTTTCAAAATGCGTGTCAACATGATTAGTACTACTCCAATGTGTATATTAATATTTATAATTAAATAAAAATTGAAATAGAAATAGTCTTTTTGTTCGATAACTATGTAGCAAGCACTGAAAATTAATCGGTGTGAACTTTTGTGGTAGAAACAAATTTACTATACTCTACATTCCTACCAAGTTTCATCAAAGTATGAATTTTACACCTGGAGAATTTTCCTGCTAAGATAATTTGTGCTTTCCAAGCAATGATAAATCAATGTGTATAAACATCTGATAGGTTAATTATTCAGATATATTTCCAGTTTTTGGTTTTTAAGTTTAATTGTTTCAGTTTTAACAATGTTAAACTTTAGATTATTTCCTTTGTAGTATTTTTATGCTTTTTTATTTTTTTCATTATTTTTGCGTTCTTCTAAAGCTAAAGCTTTGAAAGAATAGTCTGCAGTATATAAATGTATTTTTTTTTAAATAAACACTTAATTCATCAAAACAATTGAAATTGTAACTATCCTCAATGCGTTACGGCAACAAAACTATTTTTATAAATCAAAGCGGTTTTATAGATATAATCTTCACTCATCTTCAAAAGAAATTTTCATTATATTTTTATGTACCGATATTATATAAAATTCGAAGACTGGATACATTTCTTAAAACTCGTTTTCCTTAAATTTTACTTAAAGGTTTAAAAACTAAGCAAATCAAGTATTAAAAATTATTTATTGTCCATCCCTAGTAAAATACCTTGCACACAGGCATTTCAAAATCGCAATAAATATGAGGTTTTATAAAATGTGTAATTTAATAAATATATTGATAAAAACGTTCTGAATCAAAAATAAAATAATATTCGTCTATGTACGGATTTTATTAATATACTTAAATAATGCAGCAAAATAACATAGAACTGTAAACAAATTTTGTCAAAATAGTGAGCTCAAATAGATTGAATTACTTTCTAAACAATAGTGGTATGTTTATTTTATTTATATAAATACTTCCTACATACGCATGAACCAATAAGTTAGAATTACACAAATAATATTACAATTATTTGCTCAATATTTATTCACCTATATTGTGTATGATTTCATAGCATTATTCTTTATTATCTTATAAAATAAACCCAATTTCATAATACTTGACATGCTTTACATAAAAAAAATGCATCTATTTGCACGCATATTTGTGGAAAGTCGTCATTGAAATGACAACAAAAAAAATAAAATTGGCACATATTCCTCCAGTACAAGATCAAGTATACGTAATACGCAAGCTGCGAATACACTGCCTAGGGTGTAATGGTGAAAGGTTGTGGACAACCGGCTTAGGAGGTAGACGCCTATCATAATTTTAGTATAAAATGTTACGGTGCACGCATAAAAAGCACACTTAACATCCAAGAAATATTAGTATCAAGATGGTATTCAAAGTGAGTAGTCCTCGCCAATATTTATTAAATTACAGTTTATTATTTCTTTTTATTATTATTATCTTTCTTTTTTTTTGTAGGTTTTGGGATTCGCAACATTGTTGGTTGTGGCCAGGGCTGGAGCGCCGATTGGATATGCCGCACCAGCTTATACTACATACGCAGCTCCAGCAGTAGCTAAAATAGCAACTTACAGTGCGGCACCAGCCATCTCATATTCATCTCCAGTCATTTCTCATGCGGCACCAGCAGTTCACGCTTACTCCGCGCCTGCCATCACTCGCTATGCGTCACCTGTCATCTCCCACGCAGCTCCAGCTGTATCCTATGCTGCCCCATCTGTATCCTATGCTTCCCCAGCTGTATCCTATGCTGCCCCAGCTGTCGCTACTTACGCAGCACCAATTGCCAAATACGCCGCTGCTCCAGTAGCCACATACGCAGCTCACGCACCAGTCATTGCCAAAACTTATGTTGAAGAAGCTCCAGCCGCTTATGATTTCGAATACGCCGTAAACGATCCACACACAGGAGATGTCAAATCTCAACACGAATCAAGAAGAGGAGACCAAGTCCAAGGCAGTTACTCTTTGATCGACGCTGACGGCAGTAAAAGAACCGTCGAATATTCGGCTGATGCTCATAATGGATTCAACGCTGTCGTACACAAAGAAGCAGGACATGCTGCCCCAGTCGCTAGTTACGCAGCCGCTCCAGTAGTAACCAAAGTCGCTGCACCAGTAGCTACTTACGCCGCAGCTCCCGCTATCAGCTATGCTGCCCCAGCTGTAGCTAAGATCGCTTCTTATTCAGCTGCTCCCTCTGTAGGATACGCTGCTAAATACGTTGCACCAGCTTACAGCTACGCCTCTAGTCCTACCTACAGCTATGCTGCACCTGCAATTGCCAAAGTAGCTACTTATTCTGCCGCACCAGCTGTAAGTTATGCTGCGGCTCCAGCTATTAGCTATTCAGCTAGTCCAGTGTACTCAGGAGATTTATCTCATTACCATCATTAATAAATAGATATAATTTAAGAGTATTTGTTAATTGACATCTTGTATATACGCAAATATATATGAATAAACAAATTAGATTAATATAAGTGTCAACTTTCTGTCGATTATGTAGTCTCAATATAAGAAATACATATTACGTGATATCCGTTTTGGGCGCTGGAGTCGGCGAATGAGTCCATTATGCCAGCTATAGGGGTGTTTGAATTCAGCGGCGTCGTCAGTCGACAATTTCGCATCTGTCAAAATTCAAATTAGTGTCTGTCTCTGAATTTGTGGGAGTTGATCGCTTTTTTACCGTGTGTTATTTATTATTATCTAGTGTTACCTACTTCATATAAATAAGTGTCTTTTTCAAGACATCTCATACTTCGTTTATAGATAGTGGTAAGTTGACTGCATTGCATAAGATTTTTTCTCTCAAGCACCTCTGTCAATTTAAATCACCTCCGCCGCTGATAGCTTCAGTTCGCGTATTCTACGTTGACATTATGATGACGTAATATGTATTTCTTATATTGAGACTACTACCTCCAAATTTATACCTATTTTAAATTATGACGTGAAATAATCACGTCATATATTACAAAACTAAAATAATACAAATGATTTCTAAAATCCCACATGATTTACTCCTATAGAATCACCAGTAATAGTCTATTATGCCTATTGAAAACTAATGAGATATGATAATTCAATTTTCTCCTAGCAATCCTTATTGTTCTTCGGTATACTATTTATTTCGTGACTCATGCAACTTGGTGTAGGTTTTGGAACATTGTTTCGAACTTCTTTATATACCTTGCGCAATTGCCCTAAAATTGGCACATGTAAGTATATGTATGTACGTGTTCCAGAATGCTCGGACGTCGTCTGTGTTCGAAGCAGCTGTCTTAAAAATGTAATCCAGTGATTCAATAACGTTTTCGTATATGCGAAGTCAACGTAACTTATTGCAAAACAGCATTTTCAGCAATGTACGAAGTTGTACACCCACGTGGAGTATACTTGCACCTAAGGTGTTATACCTAACCTACATATTTATATAATGCCTGAATGTCAATGTTACAGAATTGAATTACTGTATGCATATGTTTGTATCTATTATCTACATAATTAATAAAAATTTACAGCAGAAACTAACGTATTACTAAATATTTTCTTTTCATATCATTTTCTAACTCGTAGTGCAACTTTTTTGTTTTTGAATAAAATATTAAATATCGTTCATTACATTGTTAAAACTCTAATTAGTAAACATTATTTTTTAAACAATATAGACCGTTACATCTATTCACACATTTATACAGGCTGAGATTCCTAAATGGCAAAGTTAATTTACTAGCTAACTGTTATGGAATAAAAATTTTGATAATTGCAATATACAGTGTGTCCCACATCTATTTCCCCAAGCATTTACTCGGAAACTAATAGAGATAGAAAGTTGCAGTAAAATCCAGTGCAAAAGAGACGACATTGTACATCAAATTTTGCCATTATAACACACCCCGTATAAATAGCCTTTTACCCCCTTGCCCCACTTTATTTTTTTTAAATTGCACGCCTACTTTTTTTCCCAAGTTTTCGGTAATTGCCAGGCTTATAAATACAGTCATATGTATTTTTTTTTATTAATATTATACGAAATGTTCTCAAACACTAATTCCAAAATCCAAAATCTATGCAAGTCTAAATGCTGAACTGAATTATTTTTTTTTTTTTATTTTATTCATTCTTATCCAACAGCAGAAAAAAAATCTGCTCATTACAGGATAGTAATTATAATAAATATATGTAGAAAGATACAACAAAACCTAATATATATTATAATAATAAAGGAAAAGAACATAATATTCACAATTTGAACCTAAATATACAGTGGCAGAGATAATTAGAAATAATGATAAAGAAAATATAACATGACCATGAAAATGAAAAGTGCTACCTGCACGTATAAAAAAGAAAAGAAAAAAAAAATTAATAATAATAACACAATAAAACGTATAATTCATAATAGTAAAGAGGAAAAAGACAAAGAAAAAACAAAATTAAAGATAATGTTAAACTATGCGCTTAAAACTAATATAATATAAAGCAAGTACATATATATAGAATTATACAGTGTTATACAGTAGGATGATTATCACAATAGACATGAAAATGAAAGAAAAGTGCTACTCATTCCTACAAGCTACATATTCCTTCAATGAGGGAAGACTAACACTGAAAAAAATCTATTCCGCTGCAAATTAAATTTATATTTGAACACATGGATGGAATTGGTGACGCTGAATAATGGTGTGTTCTTGCTGATGGCACGTAAAACAAAGGCGTAAAACGGCTGTTAGAACGTGGAATGTAAAAGTCTAAGGCCTCTAGCAAATCACTGTCTTTTATATTTCCATGTATAAGTTTATAAAAGAAAACCACCTGCGATATATTCCTTCTGAATTCCAAAGATTGGAAATTAAACATACGACACAAAGCACTGTAGTTGTAATTATGTCCTAAGTAAGTTTTATGCGTCCGGTAGTAAAGGATTTTTAGAAATTTCTTTTGGACGCTCTCTATAATATTAACATATTTTTTATAAGAAGGACACCAAACGACAGCGCAGTATTCCAATTTGGAGCGTATGAAGCTGTTAAAAAAGGCAATAATTGTATTGTTATCATGAAAATCACGTGTATTGCGAGCTAAAAACCCTAATGTTTTCATAGCATATGCGGTAACATCATAGATATGTAAATTAAAAGTCAGCTTAGTGTCAAATAAAACACCAAGATCTCTTGCACTTTCACAACGCAGTAATTTTATGCCGCTCCCATGAAATATGACTTGGCATCCCTTTTAATGTCAAACCAATCCATATGATTACAATAACAATGACGAGAAAAACCCATTTTCAACAATAAATAAACTAACAAGTAAACAAATAAACAAATTAAACTGAGTGACAGATATAACTATATAACAAAATCAAATAGTGAAGGAAATAGTGAAAAAGAGCAAATAATGTAAGAGTAATGCCACGAAGCACATTTACTAATTGTTTGACATTTGCAAATGGCCTTTTTCACAGCTGCTATGATTATATAATCATAGTTAACTGAAAAAAACCATATTTCGATGTAATTTTTCATAAAACACTAATACTATGAATATACTAATGAAATAGTATATATAGGCTGTTTCATTTAAAATAACGGAGTAGATATGCGTTTGCCTACTTCTGAAACACTCTATATAGCCAGATATATTTTTAGGTGTGCAGCGTTGGATTCTATAAAATTTTTGTAGGAAAAGCTTCTTTCTATAATGACAAATAGAGCTGTAATCAAAGACACAGTCCTCGGTGGAACACCTGTACGTACCACTCACTTAGACTTCCCTTTACGAAGTGATAACTAGAGCAAATATTGTTTTATCTTAGATATGGATTGAAGGAAAAATGTTGGTGAAGTAAGTACTAAGTTTTAAAAAAAAAAGATATAAGTACATATAGGTGGTAGTATATACAGGCTTGTTAGAAAGTCTGGATATATTGCTCTAACACGGAGGAGACTTGATTTATAACTTCCACATTTCTTTACACTGAAAGTCAAAATTTTTCTAAATGCTTTGAGAAAATCAATATCCACTATGACCACTGCCGTTCGCGGTGAAGAAATAAATAATTACTCAACAAGCCATTTGTGTTTTTAGTATTATGGTATGCAGAGCGTTTTCTGAGTTAGTTATTCTTTTGTGGTAATTACTTACCGTTTCTATTACTTTAACATTTGCAAAATGAAAAGTATGTTTCAGTTCACCCTGATGCTGAGATGATGATGAGCATAGATTCTCGTACGTAGATATTATTGTGTCTGCCCAATGCATGTACTATCACAATCATTACATTCGTTTTTTGTATATAAGATGTGTTTTATCAATTTTTTCGGTATTCGGAAAAAATTTTCATTGTTTTTAAGAGGCTTATGGACTACTATAAAATTGTATAGTTTGAGTGCGTTTCAGACGAATGTATAATGGAAAAAAATTGCTTTAAACTAGCACCTAATTCGTAATGCGGAAAAATAGTTTACGTAAGATTATAAACATTATACAACTATTGTTAATTTATGCATTAGTTTGTAGAAAATGGTTTAAAACGAGAATCTCAAATCGTTGAAGTGATGTTAATCCAAATAAAGAAACAAGAGCTTTAGCAGCCCACTGTAGTAAATATAAGTAATCGCATGCTATGGACTATAATAACTATATATAGAATCATTTTTATTTTAGATACTAGGTAATAAAACACATAAAAACTCAATAAACTTTAGATCAATATTTTATTGTCACCATTGAGCTTTTTCGTTTATAATTCTTTGTTTCATCAGTTCTTTTACGATTACCTTTTTATCTCTAACTTTTTATCCACACGTACAATTATTAAAACTTTTAAATATCCCGCCAATTAGTTTGGTTAAGGCATGAACTTTTTTTGTTATTACATACATACATACTAGTCAAATTGGGAGTCTCTTGTAAATCAACAAGTGGAATTTATTACTTACTAAATTTCAATTGCCATTTCAGGTTTTAAACATTTTAACTTGTATTCGTATAAACACAACAAACACAAAAAAAAATACGCGAATCCTATTTATTTATGTATAAAAACAAACAAAAACTGAAATAAAAATAATAATAATAAATTAGAACCTATTTACTCACTATAATTATCATTACAAATGTGACATATGATATGAGGTGAACGGTTTAGTGGTGGTACAAGGCTGGTGCGGCATATTTGGCAACTACTGGGGAAGCGTACGAAACAACTGGTGCAGCTACTTTAGCATAAGTCGCTACAGGCGCTACAGCCTTAACGGCAACCGCAGCTGGCTCCCTATGCACGACAGCGTTGAATCCATTATGAGCATCAGCCACATACTCTACAGTCCTCTTAGATCCATCAGCATCGATCAACGAATAACTTCCCTGGACTTGATCACCACGGCGCGATTCCTGTTGGCTTTTACTGTCGCCAGTGTGTGGGTCACTGACGGAATAACCGAAATCGTAGACGGCTGGAGCTACTGGTTCGGCTACAACTGCTTTGGCAACGTATGGGGCAGCAACTTTGGCAATCGGTGCGGCGTAAGCGGCAACTGATGGGACAGCATGGGCGTAGGAAGCTGGAGCATAAGCCGCGTGGGAGATGGCTGGAGCGTAACTTGCGTGAGAGATGGCCGGAGCATATGCTGCGTGGGAGATGGCTGGAGCATAACTTGCGTGAGAGATGGCTGGAGCATAACTTGCGTGAGAGATGGCTGGAGCATAACTTGCGTGAGAGATGGCTGGAGCATATGCTGTGTGGGAAATGGCTGGAGCGTAACTTGCGTGAGAGATGGCTGGAGCATATGCTGCGTGGGAATAGGCTGGTGCTGCGTAAGCGGCAATTGGTGCAGCCGCAACTTTGGCCAAGGGCGAAGACGAATAGCTATAGGATACGGCAGGGACAGCGCTGTAAGCTGGTGCGGCGTATCCTACGTGCCCCAATCCTAATGGAACACCAGCACGAGCCACTACGGCGACGGCGGCGAAGATCGCAAGCTAGAATCAAACGGAATTAATTAAAAACCGCACTAAAAATTTAAAACGAATTATTATTTCGATTCGTCACAAAACACTTACTTTAAACGACATGTTATTTTGTGGATGTATTTTTGTCAAGTGTACCTCTAATTGGATATCATCGAGCTTTTATATATGATTTAGAAGGTAGGGTGTGGTCTCAACCCGCGCCCCGAACCCCCTTTCACTATATTACTACTCTCCCATACGCACATATTGTCTGCATACGTACAGTGCACGCATTATATTTGCAAGAAATGAGTAATGCATTCGATTGTCGATTATATGCGTGTCACAGGCCGACTTTAGTAGGTGAAACATAAATAGAGCTAAACAAAAATGGCAAGATCACGTTATTACAGTTACAATTAGGATTAGGTGAATATTAGATATATACATTTTATTTCCTATTTTCCTTATTTTTTGGCATAGAACTAAATTGGAAAAGGTACCTAACGTTTCCTTTGTTTTTATGCAGATTTCAAAAATGTCACAATTGTGTACACAAGTCATCAGTAGCATTATTTTAAATGGAACATTTAGATTAATTTGATACTTTTTTTACCTAAATAAATATGAAGAATTGATCAACAGTTTAAGCATGAACAATGAATTAAAAATAAATAAATAAGTGTAAAAAATGACAATTATATGTATACATAGACAATAAATAACATATAAATATGGCAATAAGACAATTTAACAATACTCACAAACCAATTAAATATACTTCAAATTAAAAATACAAGTTTTCTGTGAAAGTTATACGAGGTTCTATTACATATACATCTTTTCAGTGTATCTTCAAATTTTTTAGGTGATGAGCTTTTCTTCTAGTGGTAAGTGGTTATATATGTATTTTTAAACACTGAAACAAACAAGTTTTCTAAATTGTGCTTACCTCTGTCTTAGATGGTACGAGATATGACTTGGCTGTGCTCCTGGTGTTGTAATTGTGAATTATTGTATCGTGTAAAAGAATGCATTCGTATTATAGAGCGGATGCTATCTTTAAAGTTCATCCGACAAGTTTCAGGCTCTTAAGGTAGTTAAGAACTTTTTTGAATGAAGTGTTTTTCAGGTGTCCTATCGAAAGCTAAACCTTGCCAAAAATCGCATACCTGATCCTTGTTGCGGCGGTGGAATGGCAAAAGATGTGCTCAACAGTTTCTTCGGCCTCCAAACACAGCCGGCATTCAGTCTCATCACAGTCCTTCAGATGAAATTTTGGTTCTTTTGGTCATTAAATAATAATATATATAGGTAAAACTTTAGGAGCACTGCGTTTCGGTTTATTTCAAACCTTTTTCTAGTGCATACCTATATAAAATTATAAATTATTGTAAAAATGACATTAAAAATTCTAAAAACTTGTTTGTGTTTTTATCTGATTGTGTTTCTTTATCTATTTTTGTTTTTCTCTGAAAATTGTTTTTTTTTAATTTTTAATATTAAGATAATTTGAAGTATATTACACAATCCAGTATGACGCAAGTTGTTTTCGGGAAACAAAACAACGAGATATCTCATACCTCCCATATATCTCATATGTTTTCATTTATTTTAAAAATATGGATTCTCATGAAAATAAGCACAAAAATTAAAAAAAGCTACCTTTAACAATTTAGTTCTATCTCAGGGAATAAAAAATAGCTGTGGGCGGTATATAGATCGTGGAGCACCCGGTATATTTTGGGAATACAAGCGATTAAAATATGAAATTAAGTGAAGGTTCTTAATATTTGTGTCAATGACACATCTATGCATGGTATATAAGATGAATATGTGCCACATTCTCTTTATTGTACTAAAAATAAAAAAAAAACTACTAACAATTGACTAAAGAATATTACGAACAGTGTTTGAAACCAACTAAAGTGATTCCAATCAACCTATACTAAAACAAACAACATTTTCATAGATTTAGATTTATTCATTGCCAATAAACAAATGCATGTTGTCTGACAGTACGTGACATACAAAAACACGATATATAAGAATAAACACAATAAATCGTTTACAATAGGGAGACAGATAAAAATTTATATTAATAAATTCGTCAAATGAATAAAAAGTTTGGTTTAGTCTTCAATTTGCGTCGAAATGTCGTTAAATTAGGAGAACTTAATGTAGACGATGGTCATTCACAAAACAGAAGCCCATGAAGTACTGAGAATTTTTGCCTAGAAAGGTGTCAGTTTTCGCAAGATTAATACTATTACAGTTGCGGATGTTGTAAGAATGAATGTCCGTATGGTAGGTATATCTGCTTCTATATTTATACACTATACTCACTGACTCATAGATAATTAATGAATATAAAGTTAAGATTTTTTGGGATACAAACAATGGACGACAGTGGGCTCTGTTGTCTTCTCCGCTAATCACGTTTTTGCTACGCTAATTCCGTTTTTGTAATTTAAAGATTTCGAATAAATTCCTTGTAGTGGTGAAACCCCAACAGGAAACACAATATCTCATGCGTAAACCCTTCTTGCCGTCTGCTGCCCAAGATTTAGAGCATAACAGGCTGATGACAAGCCCTTCAACAACAGCTGAATGTGCCCGCTTCACCCCAAACCGGCAACCACAGTAACACCCAAAACTCTAGCATCAGTAGCCGGAGATAAAAGATTGTTATTAATAAAAATGTTTAGGTAGTGCTAAAAGTAATGTCATTAACATTAAACCACTCACAAATCCTGGAAATATCGACGTTAATCAATCCTTCAGTCATACCGATTTGAAGCGCGCCACGTATATCTATATCTAACTTTAAATTAATCTCGACAAATTCCATTTTTTAGACAGAAACTTATTAAAAGAACAATTATTAATATTAGAACTTATTAAAAGAACAATTCTTTAACAAGTACCGTAAAGTAAACATAAAGGGTTTTACATTCAAAAGTCCCATTTTAAATTTTGCGGCATTTTTGATTGCTAGTTCGAACTCGTACTATCAGGTCAGCTCAAAACATTACCACTGTCGCTGGACCTGTCGCAGGAAACCCAGGTTTATCTATCCCAAGATGTTCACAGCCATTAAAGGTCTCAGAGACCATCAGCCTTCATCCCATTATGCATGAATATTAGCTTTTATGCTTACAGCTGACACAGGAATTGAAACGAGTGTTCATGAGCAACGCTAATCTTTCGTTTATTGGATGCTGAACATGCAGGCAAGTAATCCTGACTTTTTGAGAAATATCAGTTTTAGCGAGAAAGCTCACTTCGATCCAGGCGCGGCTCGTGCTTACGTCAGTCGGAGGCCTTGACAATGATCGTAGTTCTTCGTATGCTCTCGTCAAATACGTTTCTATATGTTTATATGTTACGAAGTTATACGAAGAAGTTCGATCAATGTCATAGCCTCCGAGTGACATAAGCACAAGCCGCGCCTGCTTCCATCTTACAATTAATGGGTTTATCAATAGAATGAACTGCCGCATCTGGGGTTCCGAAAATTCAAGAATATTCGAGAAATCTTTTTATTCCCGACGAGTTACACTTTGGTGTGGTTTTTAGATCAGCGGAGTCATCGAGGACTTACCTTTTTGAAAATGATGATGGTGCTGCCCGAAAATTTTATTGGAGGCGTTGGCCTCCAGATTATGCTATTTAACCCGGTTAGACTTTTTCTTTTAGGCTATTTAGAATAAACAAAACCTACGATAATGCCCCGCAAAAAATTTCAGTCGACAAAGCCAATAGTCAAGCTGCTATTCGCCAAATAGACTCACAGTTATGATCATTTGCAGACAGAGTGGAGATCATTTTCCACAAGTAATCGAAGAATTTGTATTTTGAATTTAAATAAATTATCTTATACTACTTAAGAATAAATGAAAAAAATTAAAATGGGATTTCTTCTATTTGAAATAAGAAAGGGATTCGTTTCATGTAGAAAAGTAAGATAATATCATTCTTGTACATACATACATATACATAACCAATGTTTTAAACTTTTACGTAACAAATTATGAATACAGATTAAGGGCTACGTATTTTTAAAATTTTTCTTCACCACTACAAAAAAAAATGGTTTAAAACTTGCCCTTCTTTTGTAGTTTATAAGACTATATACTTTATACTTTAATTCAATCACAAAAATAAATATCTATTGTTTCATTGTATATTGGGTGGATTAATTAATCATACATGTGTATTTTAGTATCACCTTTAAACTAATTTAATGTATAATATGGGCATATTAGACAAGACAATGTTGCCTATCTAGTTTTAAATAAGCTTCATGGCGCATAGGCTTCGAGTTTTTATAAACATTGTTAATTAAATAAAGTTAAGAAATTCAGTAACATTATAAGGTTCTATATTTATAAGAATATCGCTCTTTTAAATGTTGCAAAGTTGTTTTCTAATTTTATATTTAACGGTAATTTATTGAAAAAACGAATACTATTATAACGTACACCCTTGGTAGATGTTGTATGAGTGTGTGTTTTTTCATTATCTCTGAAAGAAGTCTTATAATTGAAGTTAAATAATAGCCATTGGTGTATATATATATGCCATACAAGGTAAACAAACCTGCTGATCGAAAGACAGATCGAAGTGATGTACCATAATTCAGGCCCAGCAGCGCTCGCACCGCCCTTTTTTGTAAAATAAATACGCGAGCAATTTCAGTGGAACTACCCCATAGCAAAATTCCATAACGGATTATTGAGATGCAGTATGAGTGGTATACTGCTTTAAGTGTCGTATAATTACTGATCCTACTTAAAATTTTCAGTGCAAAGCAAGCGCTACTGAGTCTTCCACACACCTGTTCTATGTGGTCACTCCATCTAAGTCTGTCATCTATACGGATACCTAAGAAACAGCAAGATTTTGATAATTTGATTTTATCCCCACCCAATGCAATAGCTACTGGGGTGGTGATGCCCTCGTTAGTTTTGAACAGTATACAACAGGTTTTATTCTCATTTAGTTGTAGATCATTTTCTGAAAAATATTGTTTTACGGAGCGATATATATCAGTTCCAGTTCGTACTAAAGTTGGAAAATCATAAGCACTAAATAGTAAATTTGTGTCATCCGCATAATTGATAATTTTTTGCGTTTTAGTACATGAGATGGTTTTAAAAATATCATTTACAAAAATTAAGAATAAAAGTGGGCCCAGTACGCTACCCTGGGGGACACCAACATTTGTATAGAGCGTATTGGAATGGAATACACCAGAGACACTGTTAATTTTAACTGTATGTTGTCTATCGCTTAAGTCTGAAATAACAATGGTGGAGGAGCCTGTTAAAAACACTGGAAATACATTAAATTTGAAATCGTTCAATAGAAAACATAAGATTAAATTTTTATGAATATAGGGACAAACAAGTTAACAATTTCTCATGCTCTTAATAAACAATAAATTTTACGTATTGAACATTTAATTGAAAACTCCTAGTTCATTGGATTAAAGAGGTTTGTGACAGGTGCATATATATTTTTAATTAATATTAATAAACATTCACATTTTTGCGTGAAAATTAAATTTTAATGTTCTTTTTAATTGAGTAGATTGATTGAAAACTGAATTTTATACCGTTCTATCTGATAAATTTTCCAACAATTCATTTATAAAACTGATCGAAGCAAATGAAATTAATCAATCAAATCGCCTTTGCTTTTCTAAATGAGAAGCTTTTATAAATTTAACCGCAATGGAATTAAATAAAACATATATAATATTCTTTTAAAGTAGGTACCAACCGTTTCTAATTGCGAATAATGCAAGTGCCTACTTAAAAACATCACATGCCAAAAGAAGCGTTGCACCAACGTAACTTTTGTAATTTCTTTTTGTACCAATCTAACATATACAAAAATTATTGACTGTGTTTGTAATTTTAATTACATGTGGCATGCTAAAATATTAAACTCTCTTTCGAAATGAGTACCTTACATCAATCTTGTTAACATATATTTGACAACCGTCGTATTTTATTGCTGCAACATTTTCAGTTCTTTACTCTTTTTTTAATAACTGATTCTAATCACGTTTAGTCGCATAACGAGACCGAACAGTCAGCAACATTTCTGTTTAAACCACTGTGTCTAAGACCGTAATTGCAAAACGTGTTCTATATTACATGTGGGTCCCGTTTATATGGCCCGATCTTAATAGTCCACCAAACTGTACGAACAACCTAATGCACAATGTATTTCAAACCACACCCAATATTAACAATATCACCATAGACGACGTTATGTAACCTATTATTCTGCTACTTACTCTGTTTGTCTACTCATTGCTATTCATTACAGATTATGTTTCACAATAAGTAGAATTAGTGTATATTTGTAAAATTAATTTAATGCTCTTATGGTCTGTCTGAACTACTCAGTGTAGTCTGATCCGTTATATGTGCGATAATTTAAGTTACGCATGTTATATGAAGGTTTTTTTGAATCAAGAATTTTACACTTTCTCTATAACATGGTACTTAATTAATTCTAGGACGCTATTCTAGGACACACAATTGTTTCATGTACGATAGAATGCAAATTCTTAAAACAAACATTATTATCAGAATCTTTAAATTTTTAATTAAATACTATTATTTTATTTTATAAAAAGAGGTGCCTATATTTAACTTTTTATTACGTCACTTGAACGTCAAGTCTTTTCATTCTAATATGAGTATTCTGAACACTACAAATGTAAGGAAATTGATTACGATAGGCGAAAAAATATTGTATGTACCACGGCAGTAAAGTACCTTTATCAAACTTATTAGATAAAGTGACAGTTTACTGCCTTGATACATAACTATTACTACACGGAGAAAAATGACATTGCAAATCCAACAAAAAAAGTATTGTCCTTACATTGCAATCGGTCCAAAAATAAATTGGTATTGCAGTAAAGTTTTGTAAGTATATTCCAAAACTTTTGTTTTGTTCCACCAACACTTTTGTTGGTGTTAAAATATTTTACGGTACAAATAATCGCTTTGGCGATAACATTATAGTTGTAGTTATTTCAGATCTAAAATACAGAACAACGTGTGCGATGAAGTGAAGGAGATGTAAACACAATTTTTCAAACCGGTACAGTCAAGAAATATTTACATTACACACAATTGTAGTTGACGCAACAGGGCGCCTACGTTGTCGATATTACAACTTGTGTTGCGGGAAATCCCGGCATGGACAGTAGTATCACGTGATGCTAACCGCGTGTTTCATTGGTCTTACATAGCCTTGAAGAAACAGACTAGTTACCAGGCGGAGTAGACGACGCCATATATTTTCGGTTGTGACGTTGTGTTAGCTTATTAGTTTTGTGTAAAAGAACGACAGTGTATTAAAATTGAAGAAAACTGGCTCACTTCTGACGTCTACTGACTCTTAGATATGGATAATTTTGTTACAGAGAAGCTAGCTGAATGGAATATTATGCGTACGAAGTACAGATTGCTAATGATGAGTACATTAAACCTTTCGATAAATTACCTAGTGTTTTCCCCTGTTTAAAAGTTGCAAAACGATCTAGAATATACGTTGCCTTGAGACATTTGTAAAATAAGACTTAGATACATTTGAAATTTCAATCTTCATTTTTAGTGTTTCCCAGTTTTAGAATTTATCTTGTTTATTTTTTTTGTTAATTATTAATAAAAAAATGTGTTATCCTATACTGATATTTTACTTAAACCCTCCACAGCTTACATTTAAGACAGCACCGAATTTGTGTGTGAATCTACTAAAATATTGTTCGCTTTGAACAGAAATTGCGATTACAGAAATCAAAATCAAGTGACACTATAAACGTAGAAAATGATGACGGAAAATCAATTGTTTGTTAAATATCCACAACTTGCTGCTGAAGTTTCGAATTGCTTTGGTAGTGATAAACAATTTTGAATACTGTATTTCACACAATTTTGTTGAAAACACCATATTTTTGTGATTCGTTAAACAACAAGCAACTGGTTGATTGTAACATGTTTTGGGATTATATCCTTCCAAATTTTGTGGCAGTTCTAACAAAGTTTTTCGACAACAAGTTTTAGGTTGTATTGAATAATGGTTGTTGTTGTCATATATTTACCCACAAATTGTTGTTCAATGTGCGTCAATTGGTGCCACCTTAACAATAAATTTTTCTCCGTGTAGAACAAGGCAAAAATCCTTGAAATACAATTTCCAACATCAATATCAACAACCTAAGTAAATATAAGCTACTTATAAATTAATAATTTGCTTTATAACACGCTAGAGTTTTCTTAAATATACTACACAAGCAATAATAAATAATAAATCTAGAACACATGTAACAGATTATATCAAAAAGAAAACAATTTAATTAAATAAGTTGTAAAATACGCATGTGTATAATTTTATCACTTCGTAGCAATATCAATAAAATTTTATTCAAAAAAAGAACACATTACTGACGCATTTATCACATTACCTACCTTATTTATATATGTACAACGCGATTTCGCGACCTATTAGCATTTGCATTCCGTTGAAACGAATACATACTGCAATAATTTCTTTGTGGATCACCAGGAGAGGGCGTTGCCCAACTGTGACATTCCAGTAATTCGCTATAGTGGAAAGTTAATTAAAATGAACCAAATATTTCTTTTTTATCAAGAAGTAAAACGATTTATTGAAATATAAACTCAACATCATTAAAATACCTTTTTTTGACAAAATTAATACCGAGTTCGTTTTACGTAATATACAAAATGCAAGAGAATTAAAATGAGGCAGTTGCACAATGCAGAGCACTAGCACTTAAAGGTTTAGGAAAAAAATTAAGAATAAACGATATCGGCTGATTGAATCTACAGCTGGTAAACCGTCTGCTCTCCATTCCAATATAAGTACCTACGTATAGACCTATAAAAATAACATATACTAATGGCGATATAGATGTATCGTTCTTCTTTGTTATATGAAAGATATAATTGGCAAACTATAATAAACATTTTAATCATACCTATGCAACGAATAGGTTTTTTTAATAATCTAAAATCGCACAAAGAAACACACTTTATCAGTATTTACCAAATAAAATAGCTGTGTTCAGAGCAACTAGAGTTTAGTTTACGAGCGTCCCAAAGTTCATGGATAGATATGGATAATCTACTATTCAGAACCGTTATTGGATGATATTATCCAAAACTTAAGACCTATCCGAAACCTGGAATCCAGAGTCATTATTCGAAATCTCGGGTCCAAAGCATCTACCCGAAACCTGATTCCAAATTTAGGAGCAACATTTTTAGACTGCTTTCGAGATTATCAAGACTTCAAAGGTTCCAATACTCATAGAACTTACTTTATGCAACAATATTATTTTGCAATTGCCCAAACATCCTTTTGTCTAATCTATTATTCAAAAACAATACCAAGAAATGTATTTATAGGATTACTACGCTTCAGTAACAAAGCTCACCTCTGAGTCGTTGGTAAACTTCATTATCCTTAACTACAAGTCCGATTCCGATGTTGATATGAAAGATAAATTACAAATTCAAGATTTAGGTACAACGAAATTAATTATATTCAGATTGACATCAAACAAGTTCATCATCTGCACTTTCGTGGATTAGTTACACCTGCGTCTGATACTTTTCACCAAGCTAGCTGTCATTTGTGTTTGCTACCGTTATCAATGAAGAAGAAAGAAATTCAGATATTTGTAGACTTTTATTCAGTAGTAAATAAAAAAAAAAGGCAGATTTCGAGCTGTTATGCCGTGGTCTGATAGAATTACTTTCGTACTTTTCGTTCGCATCAAGGGCGAACATCTTCAGTGAAACAACACTTAAAAACTAACTAGGTGCTCTGCCACCTTTTACAATAGCACGGTAGTAAGCTAGCTATCCAAAGTAAGGGTGATTTTTCTTTGTCAGTAATGTGTGTTATAGCTGGTGAATCGAGCACACGCCAAATTTTGCTCACGGTGCGTACGCTTGGGACAGGAAGGTAAGAAGAGACAAGTTTGCGATTACCCGGTGTAAGACACCATCGCTGGTATTGAGCCTGATCTACAACGATCAACAATTGATGCTGCAGAAGAGATCCGACGCGAAACTTCGGGATACAACATGCTACACCAACCAAAACCAATCTCACTCACGGAGAGAGGTTAGCGGTGAAACAAATGAAAAACAACATCAGTAGCATCATCTTACCAGCTGGCAAAAACGATGCAACAACTATATTGAGCTCTACTGATTACCAACAAAAAATATAGATTCTGTTAGACCCGTTGAGACAAAATAACTCTCTAAGCCTGCCACAAACCAGATATTTCGTAGAACCAATCAATTGATCAAGAATCTGTCTCTCTTCCAAGCACACGAGGAGCAAAATCAGAAGCTTTCTTCTCTCGTCTTTATGGGTCTTTATGGTCACTACGATCTATTGTTAGTGCTATACATTCGCCAACATAATCAATCTGTATCTGGTAAACCTTCTACAACCTTTCCTAGGACAGACTCCATCTTCTATAAAAGATTCCTCACATTTCACTGAGAAGCTCAAGAATTTTAGGCTAAGACCCCTATGGTTTCCTCGTTTGTTTTGATGCAGTACCACTTTTAACTATGATACCGCTCCAGGAAATCGCACGACTCATACGCGGTAAGTTCCCCAATCTTTTTGAACAAGTTCTCACCACAATGGAGTGGAGAGTTTTACGAACAATTAGACTATGAGTTATCGGAAAAATAACGTAGGTACTCCAAACATTAATATTGATATATAGTAATAGTAAAAATTTAGAAAATCATAGAACAGTTTGTATTGTCGTAAATCTAATAAAAATATTTACCAAATGACCTTTTATACCACATACTTTCCATTTAAAATTTGAAAGATGGCCACGCCCTCTATCTTATCCCTATGGTCAAAACATCACAAATTTCTTCTAATTTCACTTCGTTTTTGTATCACTGCACTATATCATTCCTTTCAAAAGTTATGCGGGGACGGGGCACAATTTACGATCTCGCTGTATATCCACAACACACTACGTGAAATGGCAGAAATGTGACAGTATGATATTCTGTCACACAGTTAACAGAGAGCGCGATGGGCATCCTTATCAACATCAGTAACATTGTTATATATGTATTTGAAACTATTTTAGTATAAAAGTAGTTAGTATTATTTGTCGTCATGCATGTTAAAGTATAATTAGATTTGAATAGAGGAAGAAAGTAATTGCTTATGAAGATTCTAAAGCTTTTTTCTTCTCGAAATGCCGTTCTAGAAACGTTAATATGGATACATACTAATATGAAGAGAACCAATATGTTACATATTATATACGAACATACATATATCAAAAATATAATCGTACTTCAAGCCTGCTACAACACCGCTTATTGATTGTAATCACCTTAGGCAATATAAATAAATTATAAATCTCTCTGAATGTGTAGATATGTACGTCTTAGTGGTTTCAATTCAAGTTTGTTATTTATAGGCAGGTAAAAAAGGAAAATACACGGGTCCGACTATAAGAGGAAATTGTGTCACGAATTTTAAATTAATGACGGACGTTTCAATTACCATAACATATTTTAAAAAAGGATGTTGATGAATGTTGTCTATGTAATTTCTTACGTCAGATTATACGGTTAGTATTAAGATAAGTAATTAATTGTTAATTTTATTTTGACGGTTAATTGACAATTAATATTCCTCATTTTATTTATGGGAGAATAAAAAGAAAATAAAATGTGATCACGGATAGGGTATATTTAAGAAAATCGTGCACAAAACTTGACTAGATACAAATAACAATATATTACGATGAATTGCTAATTTGGTGGAGTCGCCAGTTAAATGTAAATTTATTGTAGTTTAAATAAGTACTTACAAATTTTGGATTCATTTTATATGACGTGATTCTAATACGGATAATTTGATCAAATAACAGGTTAGTGTTGAAAACGGCAATTTTCTTTTATCTAAATAGCTTCCAAGGTCACCCAGATATTTTTCAACTTATCTCAAGTGTTATTTAATTTATGTAGATAACCAAATATTAAACTAATTCGACAATTAACATACATGCTCCTTCCTAAGTTTATTTAGAACCAGTAATGAAACTTGCATACGTTAATTGAAATTGAGGTTTTACTTTTCAAAATATTCAGCAATAGTGCCATGTAATTTAATGATTGATCTTATTTGTTTCCATTTTCAACTCCTATATATTGTGAGCTCCTTTAACTCTGAGCATATATTGCTAAGATTGTCCTATGTTCAATTTTAGTGAAATGGGCAATTAACTCATTCAGACTATACAAATTGCCTGGAGAGGATGGTATATTCACTACCCTTTTACAGAAAGAGCTGGAAGTACTCTCTCCAACAATGATAACGTTATTTTGGGGGCAGTTATGTCCATAGCTATATCCCACAAAAGCTGCTGGCAACCTTTCGATGGAACCAAAATCTTATTCACCCATCAGTCTATCGTCTTTTCTGCTAAAGGCAAAGGAGAAGATCATAGACAACCATATTAGAAGTGTGCATCTCACACGTATACCACTTGACCGGCATCAGTTTGCTCACCAAATAGATAAATCCACTGAAACGACCCTACATAATCTGGTTAAGGTTCTGGTACGGGCCATCAGCTCATCAGAGGTGGCCCTGTATGCGTATATTGATGTAGAGAGATCCTTTGACCATACCTCCTATGATCAATGACTAGCGCTACGGAATACAGATAATATGAGCCCTCTACCATCAGTTGAAAAGTCGTAAGATATCTGCACAGCGGGGCAGTAATTCACCGACATTTGGGACCGAGGGCAAATGCCCAAATGGTCTTATCGCCCCTGTTATGATTCCTGGCAATTGATGACCTGCTTAGGAAAGTGGACGATACAATGTCGAAGGCTATGCAGATGGCCTGTTATCAAACCGCATGCAGAAGGCCCTCAGCATTGTTAAGGAGTGGTGCTTAGAGCAAGACCTTGAAGTAAACGCTAACAAAATTAGTTGTACCATTTACGAACAGGGAGAAACTATTTTTAGATAAAGTATTACTAAAAGGCGATCAACTAAGACTAGTACATTACGAACAGAAGACAATACCTCCCGAAGTGATAAAAATAACAGCTAGTCTTTCATAATAAATAGCTTTAGTTAAGCTAAGCAGATATTTCTGTGCCTCAACTCTGTTACAATACAATGAAGCCTGTATTCAGTGTTTCTTTTTTAATAATTAAATTCATTTCCTTACACCAGGCTTAGAGAAAACATCAAAAATGTTTTAAATGATTAAATTATATTTCAGCACTGGTGGGCAGGATTTTTTTAATTGACCAAAATAAAAACAATTTAATGCTTTAAAACATTTTTAATATTCCCTCTTAGCCTGGTATTGTAAAACAAAATGAATTTAATCGTTTAATACTCCCTCGCTCACCGGCGCCGCACAGTGGGCTAAAATCCCAAAATGTGGGACATAGGAAAAACTAATCGCTGTATCATATTCTACCAATTGAAACATTACTTTTACGTCCTGAACTTTTTTTTATAAACCCAATATTTAAAAAGTTATGGCGTAACATTTTTGTAAATATTTATAACTTGACCAATCAAATAATTTTGCTTGTGTAAAAAAAAAGTGATTAAGTATTCATGTTCTATTCTCTAAACGATTTTATGCCATGGTAGGTTAACGCCGATTCATATAAAGCCTTCCATATCCAGCTTGCACGTTTAGATACGATGTATGGAATACATTCTTCATATCGCTTATAGAGCAGAACTTAAAATTTGGATTATTAAAAGAGAGCACAAACACAGAATGGAAACAAGAAAGAAAGCTATATCAATGCGGGCTTTCAATAGATATCGTAAAGCAAGGTCATGGTACAACCAATGACAGAAACAATGCAGCCAAACTACAGCTCGTCTAACTGGCGTTTATAAAAATCTGAACCAAAGATTTTCAGTTGTTTTGCAAGTACTTACTTCTGGCTTTCCCATAAGTACCTCGAAATTTAAAGCCACTTTCAAATTGTGCACCAAATTATATGGTTGGAATTATACGCCTTCTAGTGTACAGCATAAAGTTATCGTGTATGGAGTGGCTACTATGGAAAATTTCGGCTTAATTCCAATCGGTAAACTATCAGGAGAGGCCGCCGAATCCAAAAACAAAGATTTCTGGCGATACAGTCACTCACAGCCATTCTCGAAAACTTTGTAGGAGGGCCACGAATGAAGAAATTCTAAATAATTTATTACTTAGCTCGGATCCATTTATACCAATGAAACGTAACAGATTATTCAACAGGCACAGGACTTTGACAAAATGTGCCAAAGCTTTATTAAATTTGACCGATGATTACAACGACATCGAGAAACATAACTTGGAGTTTGTATGTATGTTATACTGACTCTGAGTACGAGCATGATAATAACTAAACAACTGAGGTTTATATTTAAAAGCCATTTTTACTATTTTGCACCTAATGTATACAATGAAACTTCTGTAAATTGACTTGTAATGACTAAATTCTTATACCATTTAACTTTAATTTAACTCTTTCAGTAATGATTAGAGCAGACCACTTTCCGTGCGCGCCATGTGCGCCGGTAGCACACCACTTTCCGTGCGCGCCATGTGCGCCGGTATGGGAGTGTAATTCGTAATATACTAGAATATGCGATAGAATAGGGACGCAACATGAGCTTGTTACCGATATAAGTATAGAAGTAAAGACATTTATTCTATCAGAAATAATTAAATATACATTTGGTTTTCTGCTATATGCAGTACATTCATCCCCACATCGGCGCACATGGCGCGCACGGAAAATGGTCTGCTCTTGTAATGATCCTTGGAAATTTCTAGTTTGCAAAAAGAAATGCACTAATTGAATTAATATATTCCAAAAACGGGATTAGGTAAGTAAGCTCTAACATTTGCAAACCATTATACAGACCTAGTTCAATTTCACATCAAGTCCTGAATGTACTCACTTTATCTAAACTACAAAAACACATCTTATGTATCATTAATATCCCGATAAATGTTATCTACATGTGCACCTTCATATGCTCACGTATTCATTTATTCCCATATGTACAAGTATATTTCCGGCAACATACAGTATGCTGATCTAATCATTATAGGTAGAAGGAGACAGGCGAACTCAAAGATTCGAAATTACGCAACGAATATGGATCCACACCCAAAATCGCTCATACACACACGTACAGGTACAACACTATGCATGAATAACAGCCGCAGCTAGCCTATCTACCTTTAAGTAAAACGAAATTATATAACAATAATCTACGGGTTAATTTTTTTTTCATTCTCGATCTAAAACATGGTGTGCGGCATGTAGTACATATTTTATCATTTCTTTCGCCTGCGTTGTCGAAGTGAACATTGCGCAACACTCTTAATAACAATAACGAATGCTCCTAATGCAAATGTACAATTTCTCGAAACTTGATCGTCGACTTTCCGTTTCTATCGCTCGCACTCGCGCTAGCATGAATGAATCTAGAACAGTAGATCGATATAGTTAATGAGAATTGAAAAAGTGCCGCTGGATATGTGTATACAACTCTATTAAACGGCCGTTTAACGTTTTAATATCGGAGTGTTAACTTTGATTGTAACCAAAGTCATTATTGTTAATACATAGTCTGGGGGCTATCATAAAATTTGTCACGGCAATGTTATTATTTGCTTTGTTGCTGTCGTAAAAGTAAACCGTAAATACTCCTATAAGAAAACAAAAACAAACAAAAAGTTTCTATTAATTTTAATTGAATTCCACGATTATAATTAAATTAAATTTGAAAATATTGAACTGGTCCAATAGCGATCTGTCAAAATAAATTAAGCATTAATGATTAATTGGGAACGGAAATTGCTAAAATTCCGATCGATATTGTGGAGGTTACTACGATCTCCACTAAGCTTGGAGAAAGATATCTGAAAGCATTTTTTTTTATATAATATAAATCACTATCCTTCAACTCTACTTCACCAAATATGCAACAGCTTCTAATTTCGTAGAAAGAAATGTTAGTGTCTTTGACGAGAAGAAAACATCAAAATTTGTGCAACAACATGAAGCAAGTCTTTAATTCTTTTTTTTTTACTATCACATCCGGGAGTAGGTACAACCTTACTACACTCATTCGAGGATAGGAAGCGCCACTTTACCGAATCCAACTATGAATTAAACTGTCAACGCGTCACTTCCCTTACTTAAGTGCAATAAGCAACAATAAGTACATACCGAATGGAACTACCAACGCATCACTTCCATTACTTTCTTGTAGATACTCTTCTGTGAAGATTCTGAAGTTCTTCTGGGTTCGGTTGTCAAAATAGCTGTCAAACGGTATGTCATTCACATGCAAGTGAATTGATTTTAATAAGTGGTAATCATGTGATAATCGAAAAAATATTGTACACACCAAGGCTCAAAATCGTTTGGTTGCTCGCCTTGGCTACATCTCGGCATCTCTGCAAACTTGTTCGATAAAACATCACTTTCCAACCTTGATACGTAATTAACTGTTATAAATATGAAAACGGGCGGCTTACTAGGTTATCGAAAGAGAAAATTAATTTACCATTATTATACTATTGTATATCTATCTGACACTGTGCAAATTATGACATGTATCAAACATTTCCAGCAAATTCTGGTTAAGCATAGTAATACTAGTTATATTAAAGGATAAATATTGGCAGATTTTACATTCGCGTCCTTAAATGTCGCATTTAATAAAAACTGCTCTAACTTTGATTGGCACATTCAACATTCAGTGTACCAAAATAATGATACACAATTTAATGCTCTTTCATGGCTCGAAAAAATATCTTCAGCATATATTTTACACAATTCCAAATAAACAAAACCAAAGAAAATTGAAGACAATCGAAATCGAAAATCTATGTCACTTCTGATTAAAACGAATGTACAGAAATGTATTTCCTAAAATGTAAAATTATATCCTATATATCTACTTTCCAAATTTTATTTCTCTATTGCAAATACTTTAGAAATTATTAGAACAAGTCACGTTCCAAAGAACACGTGTTATTGAAATTCTGACTTTCAAAACAATACAAATCTGTTCATCAACAGTAAAACTAACATACAGTTTAATTTGACTACTGCTGATGATAACTTTGCTTTTGAAATGTGCGTCCAGTGTTAGTGACGTTTGTGGTAAAGTGTCTACTTTTAGCACAACTAACAATTGTGTTTTTATTTTCAAAAATTTAGCTAAAAAATCTAGAAAAGATACACAAAATTTGCAAGTAGGTACCTATATTTGAGTCTATTACAGAAGGGCCAAGCGCTTTACTACGAATATAGAAAGTAATATCAAATATATACTAATAGAACAAATTCTTTTTCGGCTCCCACATTCGAAAGCACAACTTTACTGTACACATTCAAGTAACAAAAATGCTATATTACCGGCAAAAGCCCGTAAAGTGAAAGTGAAAGTAAACTTTATTTGCCTTGGGTCTGTAAAGTAATAGTGAAAGTGATTGTATGCATATGCGTGAAAATCTATACGCTAGGGTTGGTTTTGAAAGGTACCATATTTGTTTCTCCATATAGTCATCCATCTTGCATTTTTTGCCAATCCTGTTGGTTTACAAGTGAATAGATCACAATAAATGATAAAAATGCGACGACGTTAAAAAGGGCAGGAACAGCGATATGATCTCGTCCGATCATAGAATTTTTACAGCACCAAGTAGTGTGAATGGGAAATGAAAACGGAAGGCATGGCGTGCGGCACCTGCACTGAGGACAAAGTTAAGATGAAAATAATGAAATTTGCGGTTACAGTAGCTACAATATGGAAGAAGAGATTTATTAGCGATGATACAGTATTAATAATATGCAATACGAGAACGATTTCTGTGCGTGTTACAGGGACTATTAGCATGGTGATTAGTAGTTAGGGAATTGGTTTTATACAGACACTATGGACTATTAGCGGATTTGTGTTATGTAAATGATTATTAGATTTTTGATTATGTGCGATATGTGGAGTGATTATTGAAACGAAGACAGTTTTATAGGGACAACTGGCAATACCGTATTTTGTAAATGATAAGATTGTACGATATGTGGCTATATTATGTGAAACATAACCTACAAAATTCTGACATTCTTTAGATATTTGTAACTGTGGTAAACAAATTTTAACGGAACGGGGATGTATTATTGGGTATCTAGAGATTTTAAACAAACATTTTTATAATTTAGAAGATATCAGTGGAAAATATGCATCTGATATGGAATTTAAAAGAAAAACCATGCGATTTTAGCGAAACTTTGATATTTTATGACAAACATGAATTTCTTGTGTACAAAGGAACAGAAAATAATTTCAAGATTAGATTTGTTTTGTTAACATAAAATTGGTGCATGTTCTATTTTTTATGAACGTAAAATTCTTAGGGTGATAATTACGATAGTATTTAAAACTATAATTATTGATAATATAAAACGGACTTTATCTGGTAAATTTTGTAGATGCTTTACACATATAAATTGTAGTACGTATTGATGGCCTCGGAGAAATCAGTATTTTTCGATTAATCATTTCGCCCGAGCAATTAGATAAAGTTTAGTAAGCGGTAGCCGAAATCATTTTGTACGTACCACGGCTGCAAAGTATCTTTATCGAACTCGTTTGGTTGCTCGCAATCCCCAAACTCGTTTGATAAAGTCCTAGCTTTCAGCCGCGATACGTAAATACCTATAACTTACACCAATAATTTTACTAAGCATATCAGATTATCTTAAATCAAAAACAAAAAACATCATAAATAGATATTGTTGTTTGTTCGTTGTTTTTAATAATTGCGTATTGTCTAAATCAAAGCTGTACCCTGCAGATTTACACATATCGCTTCGTGCTACGGTTCAAGCATCACCGCGGTCGCAAGAATCGTGCAAAGGCGTAGTCCTTTCACTTGGCCGCAAATCTTTCTTCTGCTCCACATCTCGAGACTTGTCTCGAATTCAAGGACACAAGCCGAACGCTTTCGTTTTTTTTTTTTTTTCTTATTACCGGCGTTATGTCACCGGATTAGGTCGAAAGAGAGCCTCGTCTCACGTATTTTCGGATCATATGTCCCAGAATTTCCAAATAATTCGGAATCTCGAGAAACCAACTATATCCTCGCCAATGTAATATTAAATTTATTATATACTACACTCCAACCTGCTAATTGGAGGCTGGCGTAATGTTAAAAATATAAAAAATAAAGAATTGCGTAAGATATATAACATTACAGCTTGCGTTCAAATAAGAATCCTAGTTTTTACAAACTGTATAATATCTCGAAGAAGAATTCCAGTATAAATCTTCGTCCGCATACAAAATATAACTGCGGTAAAGGAACTGGAATGCGTTCTTTCTAATGAGGTAATACCAATGCGCAACTGTGTATCGTCATCGGAATTCTGATAGGCGACGCCGACGCCAATGACGCCGTCTGGACGTTACTGTAGCAATCCAGACGACGACTCGATACTGTAACTTTTAACATCATTGGTGGAATGCGGAACGGGCAACTGTCGCCCTCGAAATGGCCGCCCGAAAAGTCGTAAAATCCACGGGGAAACACGAAGGAATTTCTTACGGAACTCGCACAATATTAGTAGCAATAAACCAGATGGAAATAGTGAGCAATAAAATGTACCATAAACGTAAGTATACATAGATACAGTGGCAAAAGTAGAGAGAAGTAAAAAGCAAAATTATAGACACGAAAAGATGTCTTCTGTGGGGTAGTAAACAGGATCATTCCTTTTAAAGGGTAAATTAAAAGTTGCTACAAAATAATTTTACATTCCGAATCCGAAAGAAAAAAGTTTCTATGACAATAACGTTGGAGGCTTTTTAAAAATCGAACGGAAACTCATTTTCTGCTGCTGCCTCTAGCACCTTGTAGACAAATATCCACACACGCTTCCTTCAAGTTGCGTCATATAATCTTCAATAGCTTAGTCAACGTCAGCAACACAATACCTACAAACCTCCAGCAAAAAAAAAAACAAGATTTTGAATCTGCAAGCTTCCCAAGAAAAATCACAATCACACGCATTGTAGAAATTGAAACTACGGAAAAAATAATACGTAATGCTTTTTGTTGCCAAGGATAGAAAAACCAACGTCAACGCGTACACTAATTGAGATTCATGAGAGGGATAGATGAAGAATTCGACAAATCCGAAGAACTGTTAAGCTTGTAAGCATTCAAGGGATACACAGCCGAACAAGGTATTTACAATACATTTTGCAAAATTTTACCTATGACCAAATTATGTAATGTAACAATTGATGATGTCCCTAATATAGTGGGTTTGTAGCTTTTTAGGTATATTTACTAAAGAGATCGCCTTGATCACAAGTCTTCTTGCATTATGCACCAGGATATTCTATATTTGCTGCGCTCGATATTAAACCCGTGTTCAACGTTGCCATCCCATTGATCTCCAAGGCATACTATCGCGCGACTTATTGCACCATCAATTTCAGCAGTTTCTGAACACCTAACAAATTCGAAATGTTAGTAACCAAGAAAACGAAAACTAAGAAATCATATGTTTGAGGTAAAGCGTTGCTAAATCTATTATAAAATACTAAATTTTTATAAAAGCAATATGTTCTTTTGCATTTCCCGATACCTTATGCTTCATTTCTGTATTTATAATAAATCTCCATGCAACGGTCAAAATATTAACAACATCCTCGTCTGCAAACAATTTTTCTCCCACAATAAAATCTATATTTTGCAACGCTGTAGGATAAACTATTTAGGAATATCTAAACAAAAATGTAAAACTGTTGATATAACGTTTACTATTTCATAATTTATGTTTTTGCCAATGGTTTAGTCCTGACCTACGCGTCTGCCACTTCGAGGTTAGCTAGTTGAAGGTATTGACAATAATCTCACAAATTTTCACGACTATACAGAAACAACATTAATTTTTAGAAATTTTTGATAATTTTGACGCCATCTGCTGACCCTTCCCCGACCTGCGCGTCTGACAATAATTGCCCGTTTTTGTAGACTTTATCTGTTATAAACATTTTTAGAATAAGAATAACATTTTTTACCATAAAAAATTATGGACTTTGATTTTCGTCCCATGCTTTACGCTCTATAGCGTTGGCTTGGTAGACGGGCATTTCTCGTCTTTCCACTAGACTACGCATCCAACTCGATGAACATCATGACTACACTGAGTCACATTGAAATGTGTGAAGCTCTCCAGCTATAGCTCTAAATTTAACCATAGCAAAGGCCAGCTTATGATAAAGCAAGCAATATGTCTGGTCAATACGCAAGATTACAACCGCGAATACATTTGCATAATGATTTAGCTTTCTATATTACTTGCGCTGCACATTCAATAGCTCTAGTAGACAAATTCTTCTGCTGGATGCTGTTTGACTGCTACACATTCTTTTATATTTGTCAACGAGTTTTATACCTTCTTTTCTTCATCAACATATTGTTAATAAATGCTGAAAGATGCAATTTTCATCTTCAAATGATGCTACACTTGTTTACCAAAAAAAACTTTATCGTCAGGATAGTGAAATACAGTAAAAGCTGTTTTGGAATGTGTAACAATGAATCTTCACAACCACCTAATGGCAAAGCTCAAGTAGCAAGTGGCATGATAAAAACCGTAAAAACTTAAGAAACTGGAATTCTACTAGCATTTTGGAACTACATTCTCATACATTTTAATCAGACCAGTAAAACGCTACAAAACATAAATACCGGCGTACTTTTGGCTGTGAAATTGTGTTAATCATCACTAGGATTTATAAAAAGCCTGAGAAATAAATACAAATATTTTTAAAATATGAGAAATATCAAATCAGTAACAAAAAACAAAGCAAACAACATATGAATAAATGTTTTCATTTCAATATTTATAGACACACTTGTTGCAGAACCAATGAAAAGAAAAATAGTATATTACAAAATTTTGGATCTCTTGGATGAAAAAAATGGATCATCTGAAAAACAAAAACGTAGCAACTTAAAGACGTTCATAAAAACGATCTGCACGATTATTTTCTTCAGAAATATGTTCAATATAAATATTGTTAGATTCGTAGTGATTCCTAGCCTAAATTTGCAAGATTTTCTACAAAGTTTAAAATCTGAAAAACTGATCTCAACGATTCCCAATATCTACGTAGTACTGAAAAATTATCCCTGTCTTCCATCGACCAACTCTTGAAGAAAAATCATATTCCACATTAAGAAGGATTAAAAATTATCTCTCAAACACTCTTTCAGATGAGAAGACAAGTTACCTGGTGCTAATCAACGTTTCTCTTGATATTTTGACTTCTATTTCTGAAGATGAAATCATAAATAGATTCGTATCATTAAAGCAGAGATAAGGTGCATAAACATTTTTTTTAGTTCAAATCGATAGTCTTGTATTAGTATTAGTCACAAATAGATATAGCTCTAACAAACAAAAACCTACGTAAAAACTAAGAACTAGATCTCTTGTTGTTTCACAAATTCTATATTAATCATAGTATGCGACCGGTTTCGTACCTATATAAGTGCATCCTCAGGTTAGCCAAACTTAATTTCAACATTTAAACTGTATTATTGTGACAATTAGCTAATAGGAAGTAATTCATTAGGTAAACAAAATTTTACATTGCTGCTGTACGCCATCTAAAAGACACTCAAAGGCACTTCCAAACAGTTGATTTAACTATATAATAAAGAAATATATAAACAAGACTATATTATCTTAGTCTTGGCATGCATGAAAGCATTCTAGTTACCTAGTCGTCAACATCAATTCTTAACATGTTCTACACCATTTTAATTCAATGCAAACTTAAAGTATGATGGATTGCCTTTGGTAATACATAGAGAATAGATTAATAGCGCGCATATAATAGTTTTGTTCAAACAATGATTTGCTATTGTTGAAAATGGTCATATGCATGCGTCCGTCAAAATTAGTGTCCAAAATTTTGTAGTGTGCACGCCCATGACAGTTCTAACGATTCCCATACTTTCAATAAAATTTTAAATTACGTGTGTAGATGCGACCAAAAGATTTTTACTACAAAATTCGAACATATTCTAATTTTATAATTATAATTCAAACCATATAACACTATAGCTGTAATTGTTGATAATATTAAACGGTCTTTAAACTTCACTATATAATATATTCAGTTGTATCATATTAAAGCTAAAAAAAAACATTCATTTATTAATTTACAGTAGTACCAAACTAGCATGTAATAAAGTACGGCTTTTAATTTCTGATTAATTCAAAAATTTGCTCAATACTGGGCAACTTGTTTCACACATTTAACAAAAATTCAGAAAAATGTAGTTCATAAATGCATAGCTATTTATAATCATGTACCACAAAAGATAAAATTATTGACTGATGTACAATTTAAAAACTACTTAAAAAAATATTTACTTAATAAGGCATTTTATAATGTAGATCAGTTTTTTAAAGAGACACTATTATAACTATTGACTTAATTTTATATTCTGACATTTTAATATGTTGTTCGTATTATACGTGACGTTTTCTATACTGTATGTATTATGGAAATATATTATATTATTATTATTATTATTATTATTAACTTATATCGGCAAAATAAACTGCCTGTCGCGGATTATGTTTTATTTCTTATATCGTGTGGAAATTCACCTAGAAATTATTGAAAAAATAAAATAAAGTAGAATACCTGCCTAGTTTCTGTTACAAGGACAAGTATAATATAGATATACCTATTGTATAGCCATCAATATCAATACATATATGCTCAAGATAAAAGAGCTTTTCTCATTTAACTTATGATGACACGATAATTTCCATTAAATTATCTCTTTCTTTAAACTTATTATTATAAATAAATAAAACTAGAACTTCAATAATATTGCCGTTTATTTATATTTAATATACTTAAGTCTCTTAAAACATTTTTTTACAACTACATTGTGCGTGTTTTGTCTTATTATTATTATCATTAATAATAAGTATTCTTAAGAATTATAGATACGTAAAAAATAATAAATAGTATTTAAAAAATTACCACCAAAAATATCCTTAAGTCACTTTAGTTTAAGATATTAAAGCAAATATAAGCCAAACTGTTATAAATTATGAAGTATTTTTAAGTAATATACTAATTAATAACTATCTAACACCAAAAGAACAATGGTTAATATAAGGTTTTGTCAACTCCATCTGCTCTAATTGTAAGTAAATTTTGAGCGTTTCTTTATCCCAAATTTATTTTCTCTTTTTTTTTTTATTTGTGCTGAAATAATTTAAATTAGAACATATGGAGTAGACAAATAAAGAAACCTTTAAATACATCTACAGATCAGAACGCGTAAAGAAGAATTATAAACATTTATAAACTCTTTAACATCTACCACTAACAATATGAGGAATATTGTATCAATTACACTAACATACATACAGAGGCGGATCATTGCATCATTGGATTATATTGCACCCAACCCCGAACAAAAATTTCTCCCTTACGCCCTTTTTACATACGAACATGAAATGAAAAAACAAAGCAATTAAACGAAAAACAATTTTTATTGCATTACTCAAAAAAAAAAAAGACGCAATACGAAATTTAGAAAATCAAACAACTTTGTGTCCTGTGTAGAAAGCTAGTTTAATTTAAATCTAAATACTTAAAAGAATGCAGGTATTACTACGTTCGAATATTGACGCTTCTTTATGGAAAAAATTTCAAAATGACTCGCTTACTACCACGGATACAAAATCTTAGACAATCTCCTTCTAGAAATTTAAAAGGAGATGTAGCCACAGTATATATAAGTTTCACTTCTTCCAGCTATTGAATGCTAACGGTAATTCGCGCATTGAACTGCGCAAGTAACATTCAAGATATATTTGCAGGGCCAAATTGACAAAATATTATTGCAATTGCAAAAATGAACACGTGAAATCGAATATTAATGAGAAAATATCGGTATAATAGTTTACATTAGCTTTGTTCCATCTGAACTCGCAAACTGTCAGATGGATGTCAGGCACTTGCGCATTACGTAATTTGTTAGACATAAAGGTGTTTTTGCGCCTCCGTCCAGAAACACTGATTTTGCATTACTATAAATCGGCCGGAAACTTATCATTCTCCGGCCTAGGCCGGCAAAAGATCACTAAAAGTTGGCAACACTATATTCAAATTACTGACATTTCTGTGATTAATTGTAGATTCGATGACAGATGACAGAATTTTCGTTACACAATCTCTTAAATAATTCAAATTCTATCCAATTCAATGTTAGGAAGATTTTATAAGTAATAAATTGTTAATAATTTGTTGCACAACCTGTGTAATATGAGCTGGGGTCTCCACTGCCCTTATTATTGATGAATATCAATATGTACCAAAACTAACCAAGAAAATTAAAACGTCAAAATACTAAGGTATCTTAATTCTGGTTTCAAAATGTCAGACGTAACATGTATTGCCAACCTGTACTGTTAACTCCCTAGCGTTATTTTGTTTATTACTTACAACATTAAGATTTGTCGGCTCAAAAAACAGTGTGTAACACACGGCCAGAAACTCTTTTGCGAGTATTCGCACTTGTGGGACCTCGGCTTCGCCTCGGCCCCACAAACCGTACTCACACTCGCAAAACTATAGTTTCTGGCCTAGTGATACAAATAACTATTATTGCAAGGTATTTACTCAATGCGCATGCTTCTAACGTCCATCTGATAGTTTGCGAGCATGATGGAACAAGCCTATTATTAATTGTGAGAGAACAGGGTTATTCGGCTGCGACAGTTGGCAGCAAGGGAGAGCGAGGTTCAGGGCAATGCAGCGAGCGGAAGAGCAGTGAATAACGGTTGAGAAGCGATGCAAGTTTTGATGAATTGTAATTAGTTATTGAGATTAAAAGTGAATGTAAATAGAAATTAGAAATAAAAGTGTAAACAGACGAAACATACTGCTTTATAGCCCAGTCATCCTACAAAATATGATTATAAATATAATTGTAAATATGAATTCACCTACACCTATATAATGCTGGTGTTCCTTTAATTGCGCTGGATATAATACGCATTAACCTAATAATACCATAATAATCTTGTACATTCACAGTAAATATTACTCATAGAGGCATATGTACATTGTCAAACTATGCTATTATACTGATATTCTCTCATTAATATTCTATTTCACGTGTTCCTTTTTGCAATTGTAATAATATTGTGTCAATCCGGCCCTGAAAACATGTCTTTAGTGCCACTACCGCCGTTCTGTGCCCGAGTTACCGTTAAAATTCAACGAAGTGCAACTACTACTTCGGCTTATACTGTGATATCGTACTGCATACAACAAGAAACAAAATAGGTAATACAAAACTTATCGAAATGTCAAGAGTAGATTTAATCCCTTAAATATGAATTTTTATCCAAACAGAAAGCGGAGATTTATAACGTTTTAGCCGAAAAATGTGTCCAATTCCGTTCAGGCCATTCCAACGTTTGAATCGTGCTGTGTTAGTGTTCTCTTAGGCCCGTTATGGGGCCCATAACGGTTTTACGTTATCTATAATTTAATACGAAATTTAGTATTAATAACTCCGCCACGTACAGGCTACTAGATATTGTACATAGATTGTTCAATACTGGAGGAATTCGAAATTCAAGCGAAATTTATAACACTATAGGAAAGTGGATTCATACAGTTCGCATTTCCTTCCCGTTTATCCGACTTGTGGGCATAAAACCAAAGCTTTTCAGCGTGCTTCACTTACAATGCTCGAGATACGAACATTTCAGGAAAAGTTTTACTCGAAAAAGAAAAAACTTGTGCAAGATAATTTTATTTCGCAGTTCTGCAAAGCAGACACAGTAATGCATAATAGACCAAAGAATGCAAAACATAATAAGAAATTATTCCAAAAAAAGTTTTATATATTGAGCCTCCAGAAGACTCATGTGCCTGTTTGCAAAGATACCTTCATGGGAATATTGGGAATAACCCGAAGAAGAATCGATACGGTTATTAACAATTGTGTTCGAATTTCTTTACCAGCAAAGGAAAATCGAGGAGCGGACAGAAAGACGGAGACGTACAGCGAAAGAAAGTAATCAGCGATAGAATTTATTAATAAATTTAAAGCCATAGAATCGCATTACTGTGTGTAGAGGTCCTTCTGAATGCTTATACCTAGATTCCACTCTTAATATAAAGAAAAAATGTGTGAAAATGTACACTATTGAAAATACTAGTGCACCAGTGAAGGCAAGTTACATTTTCAATACCTGCTACAATCTGGGATTCGGATCTCCTCGCACAGATGTCTGTTCAGCGTGCTTACAGTGGACAGAAAAAATTAAACGTTGCAATGATGAGAAGTAGAAAGGGAACAGAGGCAGAAAAAAGGTTCGAAGAATGAGAGCACAAGCATACTTTAAACTCCTTAGGGAAAATGAGGATGGAGTGCAAATTTATTCTTCGATTTTGAGAGAAACCAGGTCTTGCCTAAAGTACCCGACCAGCAAGCGTATTATTCTAGGCAAATTTATATGCATAACTTTACTGTTGTAAAACCAAGCTAAATCCATCTACAGTCATATGCTTTTGCTGGACAGAAAACGAGTTTGGTAAAGGCTCTAATGAGATATCCTCCTGTATTTACCGCATCGTGACGACAGCTGATTTTTCTAACATTCATACTATTAGGTTAATGTGTAACGGTTGTGGAGGACAAAACAAAAACACAATACTAATATGAATGTGTTCTCACTATGCAAAGGATTGTCTCTAAGATCGAAGTAATATCTCCGATTCGGGGACACTCCCTTATACCCCTAGGTCGTGTTTTTGGGCAAATCGAGAACAAATGTAAAAAGGAAATTATACTAAAACCGGAGGACTATCTTGAAATATTTTCACAATTTGGAACCGTCTTAAAAGTTGGGGAAGGTGTTCCAATTTATGACTGGAAGGCAGAAAAGAAAAAAAAACCTGGCATTCTGCTGTTTTCACAAGCCAAAAGAATTATTATAACCAAAAGTAAAAATGGTACTACAGTGGTTCGTGACGAAATTGCATATAACTCTGACGGAGGAAGTGCTAAATCTGTCAGCAAAAAAGGAAAAAGGATTACGTGGTCTGAAACAGGCCGTCATCCATAAACAGAATGTTATCAATCAAAAAAAGAAGAAGGATCTGAATGAGCTGATTCTTGCACATTATGGAGCTGCCTGGATAAACGACCCGGATCTGAAATTTTATAAGTGTGCGTTAGAAGAAGCCACAGAACAGACTGAGGAAAATGCAGCTGAAGTTGAAAAACTATGAAAAAACTGTGAAAAAGGTCCCGATGTAGTAGTATGAAATGAATATGACGATAACGTGTTAAGAAAAAAACTATTTTTATTTGTAAAACCTTTCATTTTTATAAAGTTTCTAATAAAAAAGACATTAAACCGAACCGTGTAATAATATGAAGTGAATTACAAAGCGTACAAGCTCGAAACGTTATTTTGAAAATGTACAATCTCCAAACAAAAATCTAAAATACTTTGATAAGTATGCATTCTAGTTGTGTAAAATTCGGCGCAAAAAAGTAGACAACTGACGGTGGTAAAATAGGTAAGTAAAAAAAAACTCGAAAAAAGTATCTTATTCTGACTTACCAAGGTTTTTTGTGTTTTCTGTACAATGTGATCATTTGGAGATTGTACACTTTGAAGCTAGACCCCTCATATATTCTTTGAAGTATTTTGATAAAAGAAAATAAATTATAATAATCGATTATAAAAGTCATTCAATTATTGAAATCACTCGATTATGCCCACCAAGTACATACATAGATTTCAGAAAATTTTCGTTAATGATACTCACTGAAATATTTAATACTAAATTTAGAACAAAATTCCGTTCTAAATTATGAATAATGTAAAACGGGCCTTAGCAGTGATTTTATTTAAAATTTGATTTTAGTGTTAATGAATTTAAACTTATGTAGTTATGTAAAAATTTTGAACGATTTGATTTTTTTTAATAAAATGCTCAATAATTACAAAATAAAATAACTTGCCTGGTCCTAGATTTTAAATGAAAAGTAAGAAAATAAGTATATCATTATCATTACGCTAATTCAATAGATAGCGCATCAAAGAAAACAATACAATTAGCGCCATCTCTTCGAGGTAAGCAAAACCCGTACAAAATCATTCATCTGCCCTCTGAACATCTGGTTGCCTCGTTGCATCTTTCTATTCTAGCCTGAAAAAGTGTATGGAGAACAAAAAAGAAAGAAAACTAAAAATATAAAAAGTAAATAAAATATATTGCACGATTTAACATGTTTTTTTTTTTAATTTTGGGCAATAAATAAGAATTAGATATGTACATAAAAAATAGATTTTACTGGATGTTTATATGTAGATTGCCTTGTTATCAATTTATACCGGTATACAATACTTCATTTAAACTAATAATACCAACATTATGAAAATAGAATTAAAAAACCCCAACATTATATGAGTTGAAGTCAGAAAATAAACTTTCATATGTTTATGTACCTATATACAAGATTGGAAAAATAACAAGTTGTAGGAAAAATAGAAATAGAGTTCTCTTTATATTTGAGTAACAATAACTACTAAAATCCCAATTTCCTTCAGTTATTTTTACTCCTTTTTGTGGACTCAACCACCTTACATAGATATAAAAATCTGAAAACCTACTTTCTAACTTTTCCCCATAATTTAAAATGCATTTTCTTATCATGGCGATCTTCAACGCTTATGCTAAGTCATAATATTAGGTACCCTCTCAGCGGTTTTCTACTGGATAAAATTTCTCAAAAAATATTTATACATTTTTAAGGTTTAAACTAGGGAATTTCGCACACTTTGTGGTATTTTATTCACTATACTGGCGTGATCCACCCCTTTTGCGGTTGCCAATACGCCTCGTGTATTCGGAAAAGCGACGGTTTCTTCGTAGCTATATAGACTTCCATGAATGTCTGTTAGTTTCCCTCCACTAGCTACGAGAACAGCTTCAGGACTACACGTATCCCATTTCTTACACCCTTTACTAGCGAATACGTACGCATGAGCTTTACCTTCAAGTAACAGGAGCACCTAATGATAGGATTTATAAGAATGTATAAAAATGAGCGCAATAGATTTTACCTTATGGCCGGCTCCGCCAACTCTCAAAACTTCATCGGGTTTTAAAGCATCCAAAGCCTCCTGTACTAAAGCATTGGAATGAGATCTAGTTGTCGTAACAATGAATTTACCCTCGGGAGGTGTGCTAGGTGTATAACCGCCAACACCGAGACCTATTAAGCCCCAAATTGTACGGCCAACTTTGTCAGAATCATTACGCGAATTATAATATGGCTGATGAATAATACCAGCTATAGCTGTACCCTTGACTGACAATCCTATTAGTACTGTTACATGATCAAGTAACCCCTAAAAAAATATTTAAAAAGATGAGCGTTATTAAATAATATTATTAAAAATAATCTAAAATTGTTAACATTCTGTTTTTCATAGATTACCAGTTCACATAACACACTGTCCCTAATTTACACATGAAGATCCAATGTTGTTATTAATTGTATTATTACTGAATGAATCATTGAAAAGCATTGAGTAATTTTTTTCTCATTTTACATTTAAACATCTATAGGAACGTTTGAAATATCACAAGCTGGGTCGATAAAGGGTTAACCATTCTAATAAATTAGTTCATTAGCAATAATAATATAAAATATTAATAATAAGTATAATAAAAGAATAAAAAGAAATTTTTAAAATAAAAGAAACATATGCATAGACTACGTTTTTTTTATCACAAATCTATTTTTCAAAACAAAATGGTTTCTTTAAATAATGTTGATTATTGATAAACATTCTAAGTGGTACCTATGTATTTACACAGTTTGCTAATCAACATAATATATAACAAGCATTCCAAAATTAAGACAGGATTATAAACACATTAATTTTTGAAACTAATGTTTGATAATTTACATACCTGGGCATATTCAGACGTTCCATCCAAAGGATCGACCCAAACGACGATATCTTTAAGACCTACATTCGAATATTCTTCAGGGCATTGCATGGACAAAATTGTCTGATCGCAATCAGTGACTACCCAATCACTAGGAACCTATAAATTACCATTACATCGTGTATTTCCTATAATGCAACTTACTTCTGAATTACAATTCCCTTCTTCTCCGATTATCTTCAAATTAGGATACTGTTGAGATAAAGACACAATTATACATCTCTGTGCTGACCTGTCCGCTTCCGTTTGTAAATCATTTTTACCCTGTAAAAGCGCACAATAGTAAGGGACATAGAACATAGACAAACCTGAAATACTTACTTTTTCAACTATACCTAAATCTCCTCTACTCATTACATCCCGAATTATTTTGCCAGCCCTCGTTGCAGCTCGCACAGACGAAGCTAGCAATTTTAATATCAAAGGAGGAGTCTGTGCCATTATTTATAATCCTAAATGAATTAATAAAAAAACAACATATTAGCAATGTGTAAAATAAATTACTCAAGAATTACTTACAATTTATGCAATAATTCTAAATGGCCAGCAGGTTAAGATTGGGACAACACAAGAAAAAATTTGCTTTTACCACATAGCTGCTTTACTACTGGAACTTAGAAGGGTCCACGAGAAAAGTTCACCTTTTCTTTGACAAAATCCAAGAATTTCAGACGGTGCGTTGGTAAAGCAACCGCACCAATCGTATCGTAAATCCCGATCCAGATACACAAAAAAAAAAAAAGAAAACTTGAACTTTTGACAGTCGCTTATCGTCTCATCCGTAAGGTTGCGATTAGCAATTTAAAATGTGCCATTTCACTATTTGTATATGAATACATTGCGATTTTAAATGTAATTTTTCTAACTATTACGTCTTTATCTCCTCAATGCATTATTAAAAAATATATATTATTGTACTTAAACCATTATAGAACTTTCATTTTTCGTTCATCTCATAATCTATTGAATAATTAATTCATACATATTTTATGTAGGTATGCTATATGAGAGGGAAATCGCAAATGATAATGGTAGCGATTTCTGGTGGTGTATTAAAAAAAACTGCATGCATGAGTCACAACATACAACATTCAAACGTCCCGCGTAATACAAAATTGTAATATGAATAGGGTAATTTAACGTATCAAGTTTAGTTACTACATATAATTGCGGAGAATTTGAATTCTATATATAGTTACAATACGCGAATTCGTGTGAAAAACATAACAATACCTCGACTTATTTTTGATAATAAGTGCCTAATATCTTAGGTTATGTGTTTTTATCATAGAGATGGTTTTTATACATTTTTTGTATAACTAGCGTCTTTCAGGATGGAATAAATGAACATGACGTTTGATTGGAAATCTATTATATCTTTTTAATAAATATAACAAAACACTTGTTGGCAGTCAATTCAACCAAAATTCCAAATTTTTACGACTTATTGACTCACTAAAAAACTTCAAAAATTCCACTAAATCATTATGAACATATAAATATATGAGTGATTTTATAAGTGTGTGTTGCCAAAAGAAAAAAAGCGAACCATTTGCTTGAAAGAAATATTGACTAGAAAAGTACAAAAAAAATTGATAATTTTGTGAGAATATATCTTTTTATGTTGAGAATTAGTTTAAGGCCCAATTTCGTTACAAAATAGTAGAATTGTATCTAATACAAGCCACGTCTAATTTTGCAGATAAATTTTTGCACTTTTTCCAGTTTTTTGTCTATATCTTGAAAACTAACCGTTCATTCTATAGAAAATTGAAGTAGATAAAATTTTCTACAATTTGCATATTTTACTTGTTTCTACGACCAATCCTTCCGCTGCTAGAGCACGCCAAAGAACAGGAAAAATTCGCAAAAATTTAACCAAGCACGATTTACGGCACTTTTCGCCCGATTTCCATGGAAACTACCCATGTTGCGTTGCTGTTGACCGTCGACGATGTCAATCTAAATAAAATATGCGTAAAAAGTGAATAAATAAATAAATACCAAACAAAAGTCAATAGAATATGACCTCTGTATCAGTATTTTTCTGTACGTGAGCCTCTTGGTCAATGGACTCACTACATAAAACTGGTTGGCATCAAATTTGGATCTTTAGGGCCTTCGTGAGCCGTTCACAGTAGAGATGGCGTAGTTCGCGAACAACCGATTCAGTGGGAACAACTCCTATTATTGAAGTAAATTAACTAGATTTTCAAGCAAACTAGTTCTTGACGAATTGCTTTTACACAAAACGCTCATGTTTTTAACATGCGATCTTTTACACCTGAGAACACCTGCTACCACACCGAAGTAACGTTCTTTGATCTTTTTTTCTCTAATTCGAGCGATCTAGTAACTGCATTAGACCAAATGCATCAAATTCCAAATAATGGAATTCCTAAATTAATTGTACCAATTTTCAGTTGTGCAGAATAGAGCTGGTTTACTCTCAGGACAATATTTTTTATTAAACTATATAAATAAATTTTACTTGTAACTAAACCAAGTTAAGTACTTCTGTCCATAATTTGAAATATGTTCAATGGAGTATCAAGTTTTAGGTAATTTAATATGAGACCGATAGAACAGAAGCTAGAAGCTTTTCCCATTTCTTTCATACTTACGCGGACAGGTTATATATAGATATATATATATATATTTTTTTTTTAGTTTTAAACTATATTATAAGCTTTAAAACTTTTCAAATCAAAACGTCTCACTTAAACAATGATACTTATTTAAATTTTGATGTAATATACATATGTGATAATTTCTGCCTTAACGTACACATTCAATAAGTACCTATAATCATTAGCCTTATACTTTTTATTATCACATGATATTGATAAGTATATAGGTAAGAATCTAACACATATTAAAATATGAAATACTAAATGAAGATTTATCTAACAATTATTCAAATACATACTCATACATCATGCTTTTTAGGTTTCGTCATTTAATCTTATGATTACATATTAATGTTATCTACAATTCAAGTTGTTCATCAAGCCTGTACCAAGAGCGTATATACAGTGTGTAGATATTCGCGCAAGACCAGCACTTGACGGCGTTCTTTGTTATTAGCCGTTTATCTTAATTGAATGTAAAATCTTCTATCTTATACCTATCTTGTCTCTACACCAAGTCTCGAAGGTTATCTTTATCTAAACCTTGTGTCTGCGTCTGCTTGTCTCTTCTGAAGATAAGTTTTCCTTAAATAGTATCCTCTCGCATTATAATCTCGTTTTTCACATTTCTTTATTTATTATTAATATATTTTCAATAAAAATTCATATGGCAACATACGAAGAGTGAATGCAGTATTCAAGACTAACATGATAATATTTGAATTAATTCGAATTGTCAAATGTTATTGTGTCCTCCTTGCTATTTATATTGCATGTGTTTTTCTGTCGTTCGAAATAGTAATCAATAAATCCTTTGTTAGCTTTAATGTTTGATTTTAGTTACCCCGAGTTGTCCTATTATTATACTTACTTTGCAATCTGCATTTGTTCTACAAATTCCTTACTTATGTACACATTCAAAAGAAAACAATAAATAAAAAATGTTTATACAATTAACCGAAAAAATGCCACACAATGTCAGTGTTCATGGTCTACTACATTTACATTGACCAAAACAAACCTATTATTATTTAACGAACTAATTGCAAAACTACTTCCTTGCTCGGTTTTATGGGTTTGTTTTCTTTTATTTCTTTCCTTTACCGTGAATTTTTCATATATTGAATTGCAAACGAAGACTAGGCAATGCGAAAATATCGTAATTGCTGCCCAAACCGAAGACATCCTATACCACAATTGTCTTTCGAATGCTGGACGAACGTCTTCGGGAAACGGATTCGTTCACATCAAGTCATTGAAATCCTAGTAGACCAAGGCAAAAACGTAGGTACTGGTCATGTAGAAAAAAAGCAGATTTTAGATTTACTAAACGGGAAGTAAAATTAAACAATGCTGCCGAAATATATATTTTCTTTTTCAACTGAATTCTGTGGACACAGAAGGCAAAGTACAACGCCATTATACTACAATAAAATTAAGAGTTTCAATTAAGAAAAATATGTAAAGAGAACATCACTGTATTAATTCTACCGCCAACTTATGCACATCCTGTATATATATATATATTAACGATCCTACAATATTATAACATGTAAGCTATTACTGATAAATTTCTGTATTATCATGCCTGTACACAATAAAAACTGTAAATAAAGATAATAAATATAAAGTTGTAAGTCTATTAACAGTGTTTCAAGAGTTTACGGTCAGAATGTCGGAGAAATACGTTCTTCATGGTGACGAACAACCACTGCCTGTATATAGAGAAAATACAGGAAAATTTTTTTACAAGGCATTATTATCACGTAAAAGAGACGATGCGGCATTTGTAAGTTTTGTATATTTTCTGTTATATTTAACTGCTGTTGTTATGGAATTTACAACTCTACAAGTCTTTTGTAATAATATTAATTGACCGTACTTCGATTAAATAATTTATAAATTATTATAAATTATTACAAAAAGGCATATTTATCAGAGTATCCCACTGAGCTGACTCATTAGAGTTTTGCGAAGTTCCAGTTAGAATTTGATTTTGACACCTGCAGAGTAGTCATGGCTGACTATGATCTATTTAAAGAAAATATTTTCAGCTTTATAGGCTATTCGGTATACAGGGTGTTGATATCAACGTTCTTATTTTAAATGAAATGGTGAAACTTTTATGAATCTACCGTATTTATTGGATCATTTGTGATCAGTTTGCATTAATATTCCCCATCCGTAAATCTAATATAGTATAAGTTATGTATTTTAACGATAGACCCTTAAACTTGCCAGCAATAGCCAGAAAAAAAATCAAGAAATTCAAATCTTATCCATTTTGGAAGATGAAAAACGAGTAAAACTATCACAAAACGGTCCAGAACAATGAAAATTATTTTGAAACATAGTATAGACAGGATTCTGAATGAAAAAATCACTTTTACGTGCTTAAAACGTGTTAAAACTAAGAGCTTTGGCATATTTCTGGCGGTTTTATGAAATAAGTGTTTAATACCGATCGATCTAGAAATTGGCGCTGCATTTCTGCAATGAAAAAAAAACGTTTTTTTAGTTTAAAAATATCCATATTGTACACGAGTTTCTGAACAGCCTGTATAGGATTTTGTGATTACTGGTACCGTGATTAACACATACGACAAGGTACAAGCATCCACATTAGTATGGTATCTTAATGTCTAATACCTTACGAAATATTTAATTTTATCGAAAAGAAAGCTAACGTCAAAATTTTTACAAAATTGCAAATATCTCAAAAACTATTAAGTTTACGGATAGGAAACATTAATACAAACTGATCATAAATAATCCAAGGAATATAATAGATTTATAAAAATTGCACCATTACTTTTAAAATAAGAAATTTGATATCAACACCCTATATACAGGATGGGCTATAAAGCTGAACATATTTTCTTTAAATAGAGCATAGCCGACCATGATTCCAACTGGAACTTCGAAAAATTCTAATAAGCCAGTTCGGTGGGGCACCTGTATATATAACAAACACTTTAAGTAATATACAGGGTGAATCTCAATATATGCGACAAACTTTAGGAGCTGATTCCTGAGGTTATTTTGATCATAAAAGTTCATAAGAACATATGTCCCAAACTGCTTATTTCTAAAGTTATACAATGTTTAATAGTAAGTTAACATAATTAATGTTTTTATTATAAATTAACAAAATACACTTATAGTAATACTTAAATATTAACTTATAGTAACTGTTGAAAATGACCGCCCCCAACTGCAATACAAGCTTCTATCCTCCGTTGTATTGACTGGCGAGTCCGTTCGAAAATACCAGGGATATTTCGAATTGTTTGAAAAACTGCGATAATACGATTTCTCAGTTCATCGACATTTTCAATGGGAGTCGTATAAACTGAAGATTTAAGGTGACCCCAGAGAAAAAAGTCCAAACTATTTAAGTCTGGAGACTGAGGAGACCACGGTTGTGGACCTCCCCGTCCTATCCACCGATTTGGATACGTATTGCTCAAAAACTCGCGAGCAACTAAACTAAAATGCGCTGGAGCACCGTCATGCATAAAATACATTTGTAATCTTAATTGTAAGGGAACATCTTGCAGCAGTAGTGGTAGCTCCTCTTCAAGAAAATTGCGTTATACCTCGCCATTTAACCGCATCGGTAAAAAATGTGCACCTATTAAGTGATCTCCAACAATTCTGGCCCACACATTGACAGAGAATTGATGTTGATAACGGGCATTCACTATTTCGTGCGGATTTTCTTCGGCCTAAATGTGATTATTATGAAAATTAATAATCGCATTTCTAGAGAAAGTTGCCTCGTCGGTGAAGAATATTTGAGCCAAATAGTCAGGAATTTGTGCGATTTTGTGTTGCACCCATTGACAAAAAGCCACTCTTTGCGGAAAATCTGCTAGCAAAAGTGCCTGCACCCGTTGAGTGTGATATGGATACAACAGTTGATCTTTCAATATTCTCCAAACTGTGGACTGACTAATGTTTAAAGAAAACGCAATTTTTCTGGTGCTTGTAGTAAGATGTCCCTCAATTTCATTTAGTACCATTTCTTCAACTTGTGAAATTCTCACTGTAAATGGGTGCCCGTTATCAGTCGTCTGTTTTTTAAAACTTCCCATTTCACTAAGACGTTGGTGAAGACGGGGAAATATTGAATGATGCGGTATAATACAGTTCGGGTATCGTTCTTCATAAAGACGTCTAGCAGCACGCGAATTTCCATTGGCAAGACCGTAAACAAAATGCATATCACCCATCTCAGCATTCGTGTAATTCATTTTAGAAAACAGAAACTGACAATAAACTGCATGAATACTCTGACAACTACTGTCAAATATTGAAATAACAAACAATTCCCTCTCAACACAATTGATTTTGAAGAACCAACTGTGATATTATATCGTGTTAGTCATAGTTCATAATTTATTATTAAACATTCAATAACTTTCAAACCAAACCGTTTTGGACATATACTCATATGAACTTTAATGATCAAAAGAACCTCAGGAATCAGCTCTTAAATTTTGTCGCATATATTGTCATTCACCCTGTATATGCAAAAAGCAGATCTAATCGAGTCAATATTTCAGATTAATGACAAAACAGGCGAAATATTAACTTGCGGGGAATTCATATTAAACTCTACAAGATTATGCCAGAGCCTCGCGATTTATGGCGTCATACACGATAAAGTAATAGCCTTATGCAGCGAGAACCACATCAACTACATCACAATAGTTTATGGAGCGTTATATGCGGGAGTACCAATCGTGCTTATCAATCCAACTTACACTGAATGTACACAAGATTTACCATAGATATTATTGGTTTTTCTAAAAAAAAAAACATGCTTTCAGACGAATTACAGCATGCTCTAAGCGTAACCAAACCAGATATGATATTCTGCTCCACTCCTCACTTGGATAAATTTCTTAAACTGAAATCTCATAACAGTTACATAAGGAAAATTGTCACAATAGATTCTAAAGACAATAATCAATATAGTTTCGAAAATTTCACGAGGGCGTACTCCGATGGTGGTCTTGCTAATTTAAGCTTTACTACAAGAGAAGTAGATGTTGATAACCATACAGCTTTTATTTTGTTTTCTTCTGGTACTACTGGATTACCAAAAGGAGTGATGTTAACTCATTTAAATATTAACGCAGTATTTGCCACAATTTTGTAAGTACCTATATTTACTTATTTTATAAATTATCTGGAATAGCTGTCTTTATCACTGCACATGCATATTAGGTGAGCTGTTTAATCCATCCATTACCCCAAATAAAGTATTGTAAACGCACATATAATTAAAAAAATGATCGGCGTATTTGGTTATACTTTCGATTATTTTTAATCCATAACGTTTCAGAGGTCCAGATTTTAATGCTCAATATGAAAGCAACACGGTTGTCCAAATTTTACCTCTCTTCCACATTTATGGATTAATGACTACGATATCTTCTATGTGGCGAAACAGAAATGTAGTTATTGTGGACAAATTTGAACCCGAAACTTATTTAAGATGCATTGAAAAGTACAAAATCCCAATCCTAGTGACTGTACCTCCGTTAATACAGTTCCTATTGAAAAATGATATCGTGAAAAAATATGACCTGAGCAGCGTAAAAGAAGTTATTTGTGGAGCTGCACCACTCGGAAGAGATTTGATAGAAGCGACTAAAAAGAAGTAATGTTTGAGACATTTACACTATTCTCTTCCAATCCTTACCTTGTGTCGTATTTTTTTTTTTACTTAAGATTCGATTTAAAAGTAGTCAGAAACGGATATGGTATGACTGAAGCTGGATTATCAATCAGTTTACCGCCGTTTGATGTCGATGTACCAGGCTCTGTGGGACGAGTGTTTCCGGGAATGTCTTGCGTTATCAAAGATCCTAATACTGGTGAAAACTTAGGTCCTAATCAAGAAGGAGAGATATGCATGAAAGGCTTGATGGTTACCAAAGGCTATTACAAAAACGATGAAGCCACTAAGGAGGCTTTTACTGAAGACGGTTGGTTCAAGACTGGCGACATAGGATATTATGATGTGAATGGCTACCTATACATCGTGGATCGCATAAAAGAATTGATAAAATATAAAGGATTTCAAGTAAGTTGAATATATACTGGGGTTCGGAATAACAGGTCCAAATCATTGGTTATTTGTCCGTGAATTTTAACATTTTAATTGGTTTCTTATACAATATTATTTTGTTTCTATACTCTTCTATTTTATTATATACAAACATACAATGAGTATTCTTAAACACTACATTCGCGAAAAAATGCCTTAACTCCAATGCCTAAAGAAGTGTTAACATATAACAATATGTCTGGAGCATCGTTAGGACGGAAGGCAATATTTTCTTCAAAAGAAGAAAGAGAGTTGGTGGATAAATCATTACGTTGTGAAACTTTACTTTGTGGTAACACCACGTCAAATAAGACAATGTGCATATACCTACGTAATTGGAAATAATTTGAAAAATACTTTCCCAACAAATAATGAAGCAGCAGGCTTCAAGGTTTTTTGTCAGTATTAGTATAATTACGGCCTTCAATAGAACAAAAGTTTCCTTATTTTATAAAAAAAAAAAAAAGTGTAATAGCAACATTAACGGTAACCAGAATATTTAAAGCCAATGAGACTAAAAAAAAAACAAAACTTTATGCTGAAACTGGCCAAAAACGAGTCGGTTTTGTGAGTTCTGCGCGTGTTTAGTGCTCATGGTATATATGTGTATGTGCTACCAATGTTTATTTTTTTCACAAAACAGAATGGTCCACCATCTTAAAAAATGGGCCACCAGGTGCTTTTACTCGGATAATAAATGGATAAACGAAATTTACTTCTGGATTGGCTAAAACATTTTCAAAATTTTGTGAAGTCCTGAAAAGAACTTTACGTCCCTTTACGTTGCATGCTTATAATTATTACAAAGAATTTTTTATGGTTCTTCTAACAATTCTTCCTCATAGTTCCCATCATACACAGCCTCTGGAACAAATATGTGCGTAGCCAACCTGGTCAAAAAATTAGTCCCAACGAAATTGTAAAACTATTTAATAATGCTTTTGGTCCAGTTGCTACACCTGAAAAGACCATTAACAAGTTTCTGGGCAATTTTTGCAATAAATCCAAACATTAAGGGTGACTTTCTGCTTCCGAAAACTTTCTGTTACGATGGGTAAGAGAAGGAACCTCAGAGCCTGATAATGATGACGTGGCAGAGCCCCCGAACGACGGGATGAAACAAGTATCGAGTATTTAGAGCATCCTTCATCCATCCCCGCCTCTCCAACGACTAATACTATGGTGACCAGAAAAAAACAATTGGTGGCAACACCTCAGATATTTTATCTTTCCCAATAAAAGCCATTTGAGAACTAAAAGAAAAGGACAAATGTAAGCAGCTTAAAACGACAAAATTACGAGTAGTAAAAGCAAGAAAAAATGATTTTGTAAATTGCGAATTATCAGATAAAAACAAAACAATTCCAAACAAGAAATGTAACTTGCTTTAGTCCAACCAAACATCCATACAAGGCATTCGCAAGCCTACCACCAATCAGGCAGCTATGTAAGATCATAAAAAAAAAGTACAAAAACCACCAAGATGATTCTGAAAGTGAAGTTGACGATTCCGACCACCACATGGATGCTACCAACAAAATTTGTGTAATTTGCGAAGACTTAAAAGAGATTTGCTTAAAATGTGTAATATGTACGATGTGGGCACACATCTTTTATATATGATTAGCAACTAACTAACAGACTACGAGTAACGCCAATCACCTACGTAATACTTTTTGCCCATTATACCTTGAATTTATATTTTTTTACCTTAAATAAAGCGTTGCGTTAATTAGTTTAATCATTGTTCTTCATTTTGGTATAGCTTCAAAACTGCAAACTTGGCTTAAGGAGCCACCTTTCCTCCACTTTGCTCTATAAATTTTAGCCAATACATACAACCTGTTCATTTATAATATACAAAAGCAGACATGTGAACTGTCGTCTATTGCATTGCTGGCACATATTGAGGGTAAATTGATAATATACTTGACGGAACGAACCTCTTCAATTCTTGGGCAGTAGATGGAACATTTTTAAATACCCTATTTTTAAAACAGCTACACAAAAAGAAGTGTAGGGATATATATTCTTATCTCATCTCCTCTAGAAATGACGCATCTGAAGCACAACCAAGGAAGCGTATACGTCATGTTTGTCGTTGTTTGTTTGCCTTATCTTATTGTAACCAACTGTCTACGTTATATTAAGGAAGCAGTCGAAGCTCTGATTCAAAAAACAAAATTGCTACAGCATAACAATATAGCGCTGTGGTTCTCACGTTCTCAAACAGAATGGTCCGACGATACTTTGAAACGTCAATGCAATTGTTGGTATATTAACATGACCATTTAAATAGAAATGGGCTGCATTAACTCATTAAGGAAGTTTGACCATGGAATAAACTAAATATCCTTCAATTCTTGCACTAATTGAATCTTATAAACCTTACAATGTATAGGTAAATCCGTTTTCAGAGTTCGGTGTGTTTCAGTCACACTTCTTTGCAGATTTTCTCGAACAAATTGACGGTTGTAGCAGACATTTTTGAATTCGGAAGATTCGCGCCTAAGTGAGGTGGGCGTGACCTAATCAAAGGTCTTCTTGCGCAGTGCATGATATTGAATTAGTCGTAAAACAAGATCCCACGAAATAATAACGTTTTTATGTACTTCTAAATAAATAAATAGTTTTCGTGTTCTGTTCGTTTATATATATTATATTCATCGTAGAAATTTTCGTACGACTCGTGTTTGGTTTTCTTGAAGCTTTCAGTGTGTCCACCCAATACAAAACGGTAGGAGCATTGTGCACTTGTTGAATTGTTGAATATCTCATAAACTAGGTATTATTTTGATTAAGTGCACGCACATAAAACGCTCCTAGCGACATGGCTACCACTAAATTTTCCGACACACTACAATGACGTACAGACTACTTACAATAGTATTTTAAACCATCTGAGACACTCTTTAGTGCCAATCTAATATTCATTATTTACATAATGTAAATAAGTAATACCTACACAATTATATAATTTGACAGTGTTTAATGTATGTATTAGGTAGCACCAGCAGAACTAGAACAAATCCTGGTTAGCCATCCCAAAATTCAAGACGCAGGAGTTATCGGACTGCCAGACCCAAGAGCTGGAGAACTGCCATTGGCATTTGTTGTTAAACAGCCTAACGTGGTACTGACAGAAGAAGAAGTTCATCAGCATGTAGGAAGTAAGAAAGCACTTAAAAAAAATCGTGACACTTGCCTTCATTTTATATATAATATATATAATAATTTAATGCCGAAAAGGGTACAACCACTTTTAGCAATTATCCACTACATATCTCAAAAAAATAATACACTGTCTCTCATAAAAGCTTCATCACACCCTTGGTATATACATAAATAACTATGAAAACTAATGTGGTGTATTCTTTAAGAATTAAAGATATCCACGGATTTATATATACAGTTACCGACAGAACTGAGTGGACACTAAGCAATTTTTAATGAAACTATAAATTTTACTCATACTTATTTAATGATATACAAAACCATATGATATTCTAGCAGATCAAATAGTTAAACATAAATGATATCCAAAAACATACTAATATTACGAAACAAATATATTAATAATAAAATATAACACTATGTCCACTCAACTCTGTCGGTGACTGTATGTAAAACAATATCACAAATTTTTAAGAATAACATAGACAAATTAAATTCAAGGATAGTGTTTTCTTTACCCTGGCTAATAAAATGTAATTTCATTTTCAAAAGCTTACAGTTTTGTGGTCACTAATACACGTATACCGACAAGTAACCGTTTCTTTGCCCGACCTGTATATCAAAACAAACAAATTAATGACAATACCAAAGTGTCTATCAGTAACTTAATCATTCGGTTATTGATCAATCTTTTAATATATACGTAAGTACTAAATTGAGATTCCGTAAGCCTTTTGACATAAGCTACAGATAATATGTTAGATGTACAGCTGTCGGAAAGAGCACATTGATAATGGAATTATCGTAAAAAGTATGTCATTTATTATGTAATACTACTATTAATAGATATCTTATTAGCTATTATTATGGCTAACTAAATATGTGTCCACCTATAGTTATAGAACGAGCAATTTAGAGTTTAATTTCGTTCCTGAAGCTTCATAAAGTTTGGCTTTTTATATATAAGTTCACGATATTGAGCAACTTTGTGCATTTCAGCTAAACATTAACTTCACTTTTATATTTTACAGAATTGGTTTCTCACAACAAGCAGTTGCATGGTGGGATTATTTTTACCGATTCGATTCCACGAAATCCATCTGGAAAAATTATTCGTCGACACATGAGGGACCTTATAAAAAATAAAAAATCTAAACTATAGAATTAATTTACTGAAATAACATAAAAAACAACAAAGATAAAAAATGTCAAAACAATTAACCGTAAAAATGCCATCACGGTGGGGCTCATGCTTTCTACTTACGTATCAGTTCAAGCAGTGACAGGTGAATAACATAAGAGACGGACTGGAGTTTCTGCCTACCAGACGTTGTCAGTGAGAAGTATCGTGGGTTGAGAGTTTGGCTTGTGTCCCCAAGGGGTCGCACATCCAAACTCTTGATTCATTATAGGCAATCGCGGATAAAACTTGATTTGCGATAGCGATCAAAGGGAGTTGGCACTCCGAGCTCCGAGTGAAGCTTATGTCGCTTGGTAGGTAGAAACTAGAGTCCGTCTCTAGTAGTATATTCCCTCCTTTCATTGCTCGATATGCTGGGTGATTCCAACAATAGGCCAAATTTATGTCAGATGTAAAATCAGCAAAAAAATGACAGATCAGTATTTTATGAGTATATTTATGTATCTATGGTTACGTAAATAATGAACGTACTTATTATTTAATAGTCATTGATAAACACTATAAAATATCTGTGGAAACGAAATTGTTTGCTGTTTGTTTACTAAAATTAAAATGTTCCATTACATATTCCGCCTGCAGTGTATATAATGCTTATAAATGTAATTCTGTAATATGCAGCCCGCCGCCGGAAGATTACACAAGCATATATTTATAACATTTATGTATGCTCAATAAAGACATTATTATCATTGTTTATTGTTTCATTTTTTCTCATTATCTTGTTACACATATGTGCACTTTGACGTTTTAGAGATACCTACTGCTTACGTATTAATGTTCACTACGAATTAAGTTTTTTACTGTATCAAGAGCGTGTGTTAGAAACTCTATAGTAGGTCACACTAAATTTATTACTGATAAATTTCCATATTATCACTTTATTACGCATGTGTAATGTACTCAATTGAAACTATAATCAAATATTAAAAATGTGAGTGTATTTAACGTATTCTACGAATCCGGTAAACGTTTAAAATGTCGGAGAAATTCGTACTTCATGGAGATGAACAACCATTTCCCGTGTATGGAGAAAATACAGGAAAATTTCTTTATAAGGCGTTAAAATCGCGTAAAGCAAATGAACCGGCGTTTGTAAGTTTAAACTATTTTTCTATGTATTGTAACGTTTTTTCGCTGATTAAAACATTGTCGGGGTTCAAAGCCATATATTAAATGAGGTTGATTTATTTACACATTTAAAAAATTAAATAAAGTCACAGAAAACACTTAAACTAAATAATTAAAAACACCAACTACTATATATATATATATATACTTTCGCACTATTAATAGTAATGTATGAGAGTTATACGATTTTAAACTCATTATTTCAGTGAAGATATTTACTAATTTGTCAATTTAGATTTACAAATATGTTCAATTCGAAACACCAATTTGAAATCAATTGCCGTAAGCCACTAAATTTTGCGTTAAACGCCATATTAATTGATACATCCAGAAAAATTTTATACAAATGTCGTTATTGACAGACATGCATGTTTCGCTGTATTTACAGCTCTTCAGTGTCACTCGACGACATTTGTAAATTACGCTCAAAGCGTATATATGCTTTCGCACTATTAATAGTAATGTATGAGAGTTATACGATTTTAAACTCATTATTTCAGTGAAGATATTTACTAATTTGTCAATTTAGATTTAACATATTTGTAAATCTAAATTATATAAACTATGGTTTTTGTCTTGTTGGTGTTGATTCTCATTCCTCTGTCCACCTTTTACTCCAGTTCTTTAACCCATAAATCTACATTGTATTTGCAAATTTCTCTCAGTACTTGCGATGGTTACAATATCGTCGGCAAATACACATTCGCTAATCTGGATGCGGTTCATTTCATAATAGCCTACATTTATCTTTTTACTGGCTCCACTAACATTTTTAATAATTTGGTTCATAAATGTTAGGAACAGTAGAGGACTGAGAACTCCTTCTTGCCTAACTCCTTGTGTTGTTCTGAATTTCTTTGTCTCATGGTTGTTCGCCTTGATAATGTTTGTGGTATTCTCGTAGAGCGATTTAATTGCTTCAATTAGTCCTACTTTTACACCATTACATTCCAAGACACTCCATACTTCTTCCCTATTTACCTTGTCGAAAGCTTTCTCAAGATCGATAAAGCACATGTATATTTCTTTGTTGTAGGTTAAGAACTTTTCCAGTATATATTTTATTGTGAAAATATAGTATTGTGTGCTGTATCCAGGTCGAAATCCACTCTGTGCTCCATGTAACTTATTTTCTACTGACCTTCTTAACTCAGCGATATTCCACGATAATTGGAGCACTCCGTCCGGTCTCCGTTTTTATAGATTGGAATAATGACTGAGTTTTTCCAATCATTAGGGATTTGCTTTGTTTTCCATGCTTCGTCAATAATTTTGTGCAGTAATCTATATCCTTCATTACTCATGTTCTTTAGTAGCTCTGCTTTTAAATTGTCCACCCCTGGGGCTTTCCCATTCTTCAGCTTCCGCACTGCATTCTCTACTTCTTCAAATTCTATACCTGTGTTTTCTTCAAAGTTGATGTTAGTATTACATGCTTCCATTTCATTATCTTCTATTTCTGTACCTTCGAAGATGTTCTGAAAGTATTCCTTCCATCTAAGCATTATTTCTTCAATTTCCGTAAGAATTCTTCCTCCTTTGTCTTTAATTTGCCTTCCTCTGTTGAGTCTTCTTTTCTTGCTCATATTTTTTTAGAACGTTGTAAAATAATTTCTGATTACTTCTACTGTCCTTCTCCATCTTAGTCCCAAACTCTTCCCATTCCTTAGCCTTTGCTATTTTAATTTGTTTTGTTACTGTCCTTCTAGCCTCTTTGTACTTGTCGTAACTTTCTTCAGATTTCTTTCTTAGGTATTCTTTCCATGTCTCTTTCTTTCTTTTAATTACATTTTTTATGTCTTGGCTCCACCAGCTTGTTCTTTTCTTGGATCCTCCGCCAACTACTAATAAACCCTTAATAATTAACAACACCTAAATAACTAATTATTTCCACAATTTGTTTTCACACGATTTTCACCGTATGCGATTTTATTAATGGCTGCGTCGTATTTAAATCTCCCGCGACCATTTCTAGAAATTTCTCGGGGTTCCGCCCTCTGATGTTTCGTACCTGAATTTGATTGTTCAGTTCGCTGGCGCCATCTATGAGTGCCCATCGAAAAATACAATTTAAACTGGCGCGCGTAACGGTATATTTTTATTATGATATTGAGAACTCGATCATTCCAGACTTCATTCCAATTTTCAAATGCACTACTACTGTATCAATATTTTTATTTCACAAAAAAAGAAAGAAGTATATCAAAAGCTACCAACAAATATATAAATAAATAAAATCTATTTCAGATTAATGATGCAACAGGCGATATATTAACTTGTGAGGAACTGCTGTCAAACTCCGTTAGATTGTGTCAGAGCCTTTCAATTTATGGCGTCATACACGATAAAGTGATAGCACTATGCAGCGAAAACCACATCAATTACACTACAATTATCTATGGAGCTCTATATGCAGGAGTACCAATCGCGTTAATTAATCCAACTTATACTGAATGTACACCATACGATTCGCTGTAGATTTTATATGTTTATCTAAAAAAAAAAACTGTTTTTAGATGAATTACAGCATGCTCTGAATGTAATCAAACCAGACATGATATTCTGTTCAACACCTCAGTTGGTCAAATTCCTTAAACTGAAATTTCAAAACAGTTACATACGGAAAATTGTAACAATAGATTCTGAAAGCAGCGCGACTAATCAATATAGTTTGAAAAATTTCACGAGGTTGTACTCTGACGGTGGTTTTGCTAATTTGAGTTTTACTACGAGAGAAATAAATATTGATAACCACATAGCTTTCATTTTGTTTTCTTCTGGTACTACAGGATTACCAAAAGGAGTGATGTTAACTCATTTAAATGTTAACGCAATATTTGCCACATTTTTGTAAGTATATTTACCTATTTGATTAATGCAGACTCATTGGCCAACACCAAAATCTAATGGATATTCTTTAGATTATTTTTAATTCTTAACATTTTAGAGGCCCTGCTTTTGCCGATAATCATGGTAGCGACATTTTTGTTCAAATTTTACCTCTCTTCCACATATACGGGTTAATAACTACGGTATCTTCTCTATGGCAAAAAAGAAAGATAGTAATAATGGAGAAATTCGAACCAGAAATTTATTTGAAATGCATAGAAAAGTACAAAATCACAGTGCTAATGACTGCACCGCCATTAATACAATTCTTCTTGAAAAGTGATATTGTGGGGAAATATGATCTGAGCAGCGTCAAAGAAATCATTTGTGGAGCTGCACCACTTGGAAAGGATTTGATAGAAGCAACTAAAAAGAAGTAACTTTCATCAGGCACATATGCAATAGTTCGCCAATATCTATAACGTGCTATATCTTTTAAAGATTCAACCTAAAAGTAGTCAGAAACGGATATGGTATGACTGAAACTGGAGTAGCGAGTTTACCCCCGATTGATGTAGAGGTACCAGGCTCGGTAGGACGTGTGTATCCGGGGATGTCTTGCGTTATCAAAGACCTAGTTACCGGTGAAAACCTAGGCCCCAATCAAGAAGGAGAATTATGCTTAAAGGGTTCAATGATTACAAAAGGCTATTACAAAGACGATGAGGCTACTAAGAAGTCTTTCACTGAAGACGGTTGGTTCAAAACGGGCGACGTTGGTTACTATGATAAGAATGGCTACCTGTACATCGTGGATCGCATAAAAGAATTGATCAAATATAAAGGATTCCAAGTAGGTTGAATATACGCTTGAGTTTAGTCAAAATTGCTGATTCAGCCTATTTTGTCTGTGGTAATAACATATGTAGTATTTTAGGTAGCTCCGGCAGAATTAGAGCAAATTCTGGTTAGTCATCCCAAAATTCAAGACGCAGGAGTTATTGGAGTACCAGACGAAAGAGCTGGAGAATTGCCACTAGCTTTCATTGTTAAACAACCTGAGGTGGTACTGACTGAAGTAGAAATTCATCAGCATATGAAAAGTAAGTTAATAAAAAAGCAATGGAAATTTGATCTTCGGACACATTTCATCTTTATACATACATCATCATCATGAAGCCTAGCAATCCTTAGGATTATGGCTAATATGTGAAAATCCGTATATTGAGGTGGATTAATCCTCGTTTCTCTATTATTGATAATCGCTTACATTTTGTCATTGGTCTTCGCTAATTCCGTTATTTTTTTCCAGTTTACTCTGTCGCTGCACTTTTCCTTCCAATCCGGTATTCCCAGTGCTCGCGCATCCTCCTCTATCTCTTCTCTCCAGGTCTTTTTCGGTCTACCTTTCGTTCTTGACCACAGTGGAATCCACTGGGTGATCCTTCTTACCATCTCCGTTTGTCTTCTCCTCATTATGTGACCCGCCCAATTCAATCTTATTGCCTTTATATATCTGACTATATTCTCGTTCCCCAACTCCTGCTCTAGCTCTTTGTTGTTTTTTTGCTCTTTTTACTCCTTCTTTTGTTGTATCTGGCCCTAATATTATTCTTAATATCTTCTTTTCAATTATTTTCAAGTCTTCCTCTTCCCTTTTATATAACACTGCTGTTTCCATAGCGTACGTAATAACAGGTCTTATTAAAGTTTTGTATATTTTTATTTTGTTTGCTTTGCTAATATTTTTAATTTTCAACAGCATTTTATTTCTGCCAAATGCCTGGTAGCCTTTTTGTATTCTCTCTTTTATCCTATATATACATATATGAATCAAATCCATACTTTCGAATCAACTGAAGTATAGAACAAAATCCAACCCTTAAAATTGGTGTTTAATAATTAAACTATCGATACTAAAATTAAAATGTAATACACATATAGCTAAGGAGTTGGGTGCGCTCTTACCACCAATAAAACAAAAATAAAGCCACTATTTTGGGAATCAATTACTGAAAGGAGTAATTCACATTTTGACCAATATAAGCTCGAGACCCAAGATCACAAACTATTCAAGTTTTCTCGCGTTTCAACATAATAAAAACAGACATCGAAGTATACAAAGGATACTTTAAGAAGTAGTAATTTATTTTTTACCTATATTTCTTTGTTTCAAATCAATATTTTTTGATCTACAACTTTAAATAGAAGTTAAAATAATAAACCAAATTTGAATTCAGCAGTTTGTTCCACCCCTCATATCCTTAAAAGATTATCTAAATTCATAATCAATTGTAACTACACAATCGTAAACATTAACAAGCAAACATATAGATGGCAGCACACGATACTCATTCTAATGAACAGGAGTTATATGTTTATCTATTTTACTTCATATCTCTTTGTATGAAAGAATCCTCAAATGTACAGGGTTAAACTTTAATCAGTTTATAACTGGGTCTCACTGTGAGATTATCCTATACAGTCCATCTGTCTTTTGCATACTTTTCCATAAAGTCGTGTTATTTTGTTTCTATATTTATGTATTATTTTTATTGAATAGTTCATGGAATGTAATTTAATAGAACAGGTCGCGTAATAAAGGCATATATTTATTATTATTATTATTAAAGAACCTTTTGATCAGTGTAGCACAATCCCATACTCCAGAAATAATAAAATAGGTGATCCTTTTTCCACGCTCTCCCAACAAAAGGACTATAGCATGGAAGTGATCTCAAATTTTGCAGGTATACCTTGGAAATAATTTGGCGTACCTGTCAAAAAAATTGCTTTTTACCAATTTATATTTTTTATTTCAGAAAGTGCGGTCGAATTCTAGAATAAGATCAGCGGCGGCTCGTGCTGCGCGTCACTGCGGGATGTTAAAATAATCAAACTTCTTTGTATAACATATCGAACATTGTCATAAACTTTCCTGTGACATAAGCACCGAACCCCCTCCCCCTGAATAAGATATTCATTCAAGAACTATTGAATAGTTTTTAACGATTGTCTTTGTTCTAAACAGTTAAATGAAAGGCCTCCAGAAACGTATTTTTTTTTTTTAATATAAATTTGATCATTTCTTAAGCCAAATGGAGAATTGCGAAAAAAATTTAAGGCTTTGCTTGTAGACACGCTTTTCTCTCCAGCTTTAATTAGAAAAACAAAACGTATTCATCATTCATTTGTTGTCGCTTGTATTGTAGCACCATTGGTGAATGTAGATTTTCTTGAGATTTCCCATGGTCTAAATATAAAGTAACCCACTTTAGAATTCTTAATTTATATTTGCCTTCCGTGTTGTAAATAACTGTTTTCAAATTTGAAACCAATCCACTCTCAGTAGTTTAAGATGCCCTCTGCGCAGGTCTGAATGGGTATTACTTCAGCCTGGGAAATGGAGATGGAGCACCCTAAACTGATGACTTCGCCATTCAATTCTCCATTTCTCCAGATCCCAATGCCTGTGCCATTCGGCGTTTTCAAGGCATCCACAAACCAGCGATGGGAACCTCTCCTTGGTTTGCGGACGTAAGCTTTTGCAGAATCATTATTTAAAATATCTACAGGATATTTCCTAGTGAAGCTGAAGACGGGCGGAATCTTGTCCGCCCTTGTGGACAGTGGTACTGTCTGTTCGATGTAGTTGAAGATTCTGGTACTGTCTCCGGTTTTGCCTGAGAAACCTTTACACCACGCTACATTGTACTATGTATGCTCCCAGGGTAGCCTCTGACCGCAACACCAACTGCAGCGGAGGAAGCCCAAGAATGGTCTCCATTGCCGCAGTCGGCGTCGAGGACATGGCCACCATCATTTTCAATATTATTCTCTATGTCCCTCTATATCTAGATATAATTAATTTCAACTTTCATATTTTACAGAATTCCTTTCCTACAGCAAACAGTTGCATGGAGGGATTATTTTTACCGATTCAATACCACGAAATCCATCTGGAAAGATTATTCGTCGAAAACTGAGGGACCTCATCATGAAGAAATCCAACCTGTAGAATTTACTAAACCAATATAAATACATAAAGGAAAAGTTGACAATAACAATAATTGTTCTACACTATAACCTAATAAAATACACTTGGAAATTATCCTTGTTAATGATTATAACTTGTCGATGGCTTTTTGTTTGTTGTAAGTTGGCGATATATTTAAGTTGTCACAAAAAAGCGTTTACAATAGGTAAATATAGGAAGTTAAATTTATCGCTTGCGGCGCCGTATGTAACCATTAAACGATGTCACTATTAACCCTTTGGATGGCAGTATACGTAAAGACGCCCCTCGTAAAAGTTGATCACGCAACAGCAGTTAGCAGTAATAATGTAGTACAGCCCACTTTTATTTTAAAAATAATATAAAAAAAAAAACATGGAAATAAAAACTGTTAGGAATTCATTACTGCGCGATTTAGTAGCATCTTGTTCCGTTGAAGCAGCAACATGTTTGTAATGGTAATTTGCCTGAGCATATTAAAGATAATCTTTTGCGCCCATGAGGAGCAATTTACAGAGTTTACATCAAGAATCGTCAAAAAGACGTTTGGACAAAGCCAATGTTTGTTTTACGTAACCAAAGACGACTACGATTTAGATTTGGTTAACCAAGCAGTAAACCAGTTAGGAATACCCATAGTGAAAACTAATTTCGATTACAATTTCGATTTAATTTGTAAGGGATACATTTTTATCTTGAATAATTATGAAGATATTAGAGATATTTTCATGACCAATACAAAATACAAGCTCGAACTCAAAGCCGGAAGTCGCGCTCTAATTTTTCGCACGCACCAGCGAGATAAGCTTGAAGCATACTACCAACTTAACAGTAACATTTACGGTTGCGATATCTTCATTATAGAAGTTTATCCGGAATATCTTTACGATGAGATTCCCCTCGATTTACACTTGATATCAGTAAGAAATGAAACCGTGGTGAAATCGTGGAATTCGATTGAAGCTTTGGCTTTAAACCAGAACGACACTTGGAAAATGCAAACAAAAAAATGGAATTTAACGTATCTCAATAGAAAATTTAAAGCGGTAATGTACAATTGCCCGCCTTACGTGTCTTATGATGAAACTACGGGAAATATTGAGGGGTTTGAAGTTGACATATTGCAGGAAATCTTAAAGCATTTCCCTATTGAATATCACGCTTATAATCCGGCCAATAACACGAATCTTAATGTATACCGTGCCATGGTTGACGACATAGCTACTAGACGAAGAGACGTAATGATGTGCACACCTTGGCTGGACGGCAGAAATACGGAAAGGATTGAAGCATCTTTCCCTTACACGCAACATTGCATTACCTTCTTTGTACCGAGAGATCACATAATGGAACAAAGTACCTTTATCTTCAAACCGATTACTTTAGCATTAGGCTTAGGTATTTTAATTTCTGCCTCATTTATAATGATATCATACTTATTGATAACAAAAAGTCAAACAACATTTGGTATTACCAACGAATATTCAAATTACGTGGATGTCGTATTTCAACTAATGAAACTGCTAACGTTAAGGCACGCTACTTCTGGCTTCTTGACGACGCACAATGTAACGAGATTACTTGTCATGTCCTGGATACTGTTTTCTTTAATAGTAACAATAATTTACTCCAGTGGCATCAATGCTTACATGACATATCCGCCGCTTTCAGGTGGGTTTCATTGCTTTGAAGATATGGCAAATAGAAATCTCCACTGGGGTGGATTGGGAGCTGGAGGACTTGCCGTCTTTACCGACCACTCAAACACGATTATGAAAAAAATCGCCCTCCTTTATTCAAAAAATCTCACAAAAGATGTGATCAAAGCAAAACTGCAACGAGGAGAAAATGTCGGCATCCTAGTAAAGACGCTCCCAGGCAGATATATTCACTCCGAAGAGTTAGAAGAGCTGGACTATGTAAACCTGAACAAGGTTAAGATGTTACCCAATTGCGTGGCATTCTATCTGATCAGCTTTTATTTATCTAAAAACTCTCCGATATCAACGTTCTTTAATAGGCACATACTGAGATACGCAGACCATGGAATCATACATTATTGGCATAAGAAGATGAACTATAAAAATGGGATTTTTAAACGCAGGGCTATATTCCTTAAAACCGACATAAGCAAATTATCCAGTTTTCAGATAGTATTACACATGGAAGAATTACAGGGGGTTTTTATTTTACTTTGTATTGGGTGGTTGGTTGCTATTATAGCTTTCATTTGTGAGATTTTCTATGAAAAATATCAAACCAATATACACAACAAATTATCGCTGCTTTTCCATTTGCCTTAGAGAAATAAATGTTTTAAAACAAATGCGTAAACTCAATTTGTGGTCTAGAGTGTAGGTATAATAATTTGAGAGCATCTAATGATCTGAATAATAAAAGCACAAACACACCTTAAGATTGAAAAGCGCGATTTGGTCACGCAATATCACGCTTAACACTAAAATGAGGAAATAAACAATCATGAACAACTGCATCTGTTTATTTTACCTTAGTCTCGTTACATACACATCGATTTTTGCCGTACAATCATAATGGGTTTCGCCATGAAATTTTTTTACGATAAAAGTCGATATGTCTGCAAGCTCCCATCCACTTCTTCCTGTCACCAAAAGATGTTTTTTCTTGTAACAGCGAAAATCAAGGTACGTGCAACATGATATACTTTAAGCTTAGATGCTTTAAGCAACCGATGTTTGGATGAGTCACTCATCATTTCCAAGATTCCAAAGCTACAATAGATTAAGAAAAACGTTGATTAACAAATCTAAAACAGACTTATTTTAATACAAAGGTGGTAAAACATAAATCAAATTGTAAAATAAACCAAAGCGACCACAATCATTAACAAAGGTAATGAAAGTGTTTTAACATAATAATAACTTGTTAAATCAAATAGGTAACAGAATTGTAAAACATTCTATTTGGAGACCAATAAAGAACATGCAGATATTAATTCGTACAAGCAAGGAATTGTTTAAACTAAAGTTTCTATATAATGAGCAATAAAAATATAGCTTCATGAATATTCCAGTATTTTCCCACATAAAAAAAGATTTAATTAGAAACAATTTAAACACCTTACGTAAATTAAATATTTTCAATAACTTAAAAGTCAAAACTTAGCACGTTTAATTTATAAAATGTTGTCCATGAGGTGGTCAATTGTGTTGCTATGTAGATCAAATTACCCTATCTATCCACACGCTGTATAAATACTGGTTTAATTTTCAATGTCTATTGATATCCTTGATAAAGAACCAATTTTAATATCAAAAGATTTGTTAATCAATCCATCTACTAATTTGTTTATTGTAACCTGGAAAATTAGTGACTTGTCGAAACGTCGGTTCTTACACGGTAAGGCAAAATAACCACACGTTCTAGCTCACACTTATTGTTACCCTGCTATCTAATCATTAACTATTATTACCTCGATCCGAACGTTTACATTATCACTTGCTTAACACTAGTAATATAACACCAAGCGTTTCCTATTTTATCCACGTGGGCTAAACCGATTACACTACACACAAAAGTTAAAAAAACAACACACACTTGATACTTTTCTACTTCATATGGCAATTAAAAAACATATTCCAGGATATAGGGAATCACTATATACTATATATGAAAATGTTGCGATTAAATAAACCTTTTATGACCAGTCCAATTATAATTGAATTTAATAATACAATTAACTAAACATTTAAAATTTTACAAAATTGTTATAATAAAAGTATTTTGGTGACCTGTCAACAGCTGACTATACCAGAGCAGATTAGAACAGCTCCAAAATATCACTTTTCTCACCCAATAGTAAGGAATGTATGGATAGATGTCTTGGCAGGTTTGTGGCTTATAGGTAAGTTAAAAAAAAACAAATACGCAATTCGTACGCCTTTTATTCAACGGATACTATAAGAACTGCCTTATAAAAAGTATATATTTTATAGTGGTTGGAGGAGTAGTCTCATTAGCTAAAATTTTAATGAGTGTATGCTGGCATTTGCAACTATCAGTCTCTCTAAGCTATTTTTTTTTTAACATCCTTATCATGCCAAATTATAAACAATACTATATATTCACAAATAGTCTAAGGTAACAAAACGATCACGGACACTTCATTTCACAGAACTAGGTAGTATGTATGGGTGGTAGCCTGGGCTTATATATCAGGCGCCTAGAAAAGCAAAACGCGATATTTTCAAAAAATATTAGTAATTAAATTACTCTATCGGGGGTTGGATGGTCGTCTTAGTATCGAAAATTGAAATTAATTGATTAATTTCGTCCAATTTGTGATCACGTTATCTGTCGCATATCTAATTTACGCAGGATATGGATTATTGCTAGTGTGAAATAAGAGCAGCGCCATCTTTACGACAATTTAACGTATTTGCTGTTATATATAGGCAGAAAATTTAGAAATGGGCAACTGCAACATCATAACACTCATTTAGCTGCAATTTTGGTTAGTCACAATTTAGAGTCTAAATTCGAGTTTAAAATATTAAGTTAAATGCAAAAACTAGAAAGTCATTTCATGTTCTAGATGCAAAACCAGACATTCTTAATATACCAATAGGATAACCAGATTTGTTATTGGGGCGGCTTTTAAATATCAGAGTAAACAATTTTCAATACTAATAAATAAAACTAACAAGGAACAAAACTGGTTCTTACTAATCTTTGATTTATTTATAATAATACAAGATTTTTGCTGCAAAATCAGACATCTAATTACTTTTTTCTTTCTTTTCGAGTTTCCTATACGTTGCAGATTTTCTGAATCATTTCTATTCTTTTCTAAAATCAGTAATAACCTTTGGTACAACAAATAACTACTTAATACTTTTATATTAATATTTAATCGGTGTTTTTTTTTTTTACTATATCTCAATTTTCCAAAATTAAACCAATTTTGCATCTAGGAGCCATGTACCCACCCCTAGCATTTCGTTACCTCAGATTATTACTGTATATTAAATCTGGTTCTCACAAGATGGTACTATAATTTCCATCTTTTGATATTCAGAAACAATTCCCTTTTTGACTTTTTTAATTTGCTCCACAAAAATAGTATATTTTGCATACTTATAGCCACACTTTAAAAATATGTACAAACTAAATGTCATGTAACTCTTTCACACATTATATTTTCTCCACTGTAGTCACACCTAGGGCATTCGTATTTGGTATCGGCCAATTGGTTGCCCTACAACATAATTATTAAATAAATATACACTGATAGATATACAATAGTTAAATACTGTCAATGATTAAAATGTGAAAGAAAAATGTTAGGCAATTAGCGATTTCACAGGTACAGATTGTTACCATACTTCATGCAAGTAAACTTTTAATGTTCAGCAGAATCAATGAAATTAGTTGGTCTTGCCGCTGTAACATATGTAGTCTATTGTAGTACATACACTAGACTACATAAACTATTAATATCTCATGCTACCACAATACAACATGACAGAGACGGCAATAGGTTCAGACAGGTTCACATCGAGTGGTGCCCTCTCTCGTATCATCTTGTGATAGCAAGAGATAGTAATAGCAGTCTGTGGTAATAGCCTGGTTTATATATATTTATAGTTATTCAAACATTTAGAAGTACAACATGATCTCCTAGATGGCTCACTGCGTAAATGGGATTTTACATTGGCGTCGTGCGCCATCTAAGAGGCATCCAGTTGTACTTCCCAACAGTTGAATAACTATAAATAAACAAGGGCAATAATGTTTATGATCGTTCAAGGTCATGCGGAGTCCTAAGACTTAATATCTTCAGTGTACGTACGTTCAATGGGTGAAAGATCAAGAACAGTGTTTCTCATTCTTTTTAAATCAAAAAAAAAACGTCCAACAACAAAATAATGTAGATTAATTACATTTCAAATTCATTGTCCTGACTTTTTGCTTCTTATGAGATTAATTGCAAAAAACATATTTTTTCATCAATCAATTCTTTCGTAATTAAAAATTCATCAATTATAGTTTAGAAGTGCATTTCTTTAAAAGTGGGTACACAATATATGTGGACAGAACAATTCTATTGGTTTCAACACTTTGGACTGTGCGGATTAACTAGAGATTATCCGATGATCAAAAGCTGTAGATTTTTAGATTCTTAAATGGAATTTGTGAAATTGATAAGTGGTATATCTGTCCTTTCTACAGCAACATCGGAAGAAGGCATGTTCTGATTTTTATCCACAATTAAAAATTTGAGGCGGTGACTTTTAATTGTGGATAAAAATCAAAACCTGCAAAATAAATTGTTGATGAATGATTGCCCAACATTCTTCTCTTCAAATGTTAATTATTAACCATATACTACATTACTACATTAAACAAATATTTTGTATAATTTGCTTACCTTCAAACATGTATAACAAAAGACATGGGTGCAACCCATATAATGTGGTAAAATGGGGAATTCATTACAATGTGCACACTTTGTACTTATTGTAATTTCAGGAGTCATCACAGTTGACACAACCAACTTCTTATACAATGGGTTTAAATGCTTCACTGTACGTTTCACTTTCTGATAATTAATTAATGGTAAAATGTATATTAAAATTTCCTAAAAAGAATATTTAACTTACAGTCAAAATAAGCGATAACTAATATTAACACTTTATCCCAAAAATTAAAGTAGGTATTTAAACAACATTTACTTACAATAAAACTATCCCACAACAACTCCCTTGTCATGTATAGACTACTGTATTGGCGTTGTATATTCTCTGAGCTGCATGATACTTGCAAACCTAATATCCTTTCTACCAACCTAGGTTTTAGGCCACTTCGTAAAAATAATGATATATTAAGAAACTTAAATATTTGAATAATGTCTTTTAATTTTGCTAATTTGAACTTTTCTAAAATGCGACTATCTGAATTTTGTGATTTCTCCATCAAATATTCCATAAAAAGTCCTGCACATAGCAATAACTTTTTTAAACTGGTGATATTGTTATATTTCATAGACAACAGTTGTTGACCAAAGGTGCTATGGCATTTCAAGACTGAATACCATAAAATAATAGATTTTATAAATAAATTTAATTCGTTATGGTATAATAAGAGGTAGTGTGGCTGTAATGTGATTACTACAAAACTGATACAATAAAAACGAAAATTTTACCTGTATATGTTCCAAACAATACTGCATACTTTCAGTAAACAATTTATTGATTTCCTGATCAAAGTAAATTGAATTCATTTGCGTTACACGAAGAATTGTTTGTTTATCCATGATTGCGTTTTCTACCACCGGAAAATAGATGTTCTATATGTAATAAATGCTAATAAATTAAAAACATATAAACCTAAACACCGATTAATAATAAACATAATTATCGCAAATAAACCTTGTCAAATGTCAAAAACTTCAAGGCTTCAAGGTGGCACCTATTCTGTGGTGGCGCCACGTGGCACTTATCTTCACCGCGTGACTCTATACTCTATAACGGAGGTCATGCGGACGTACACCGGTATTCCAGCGCCACTGATGGTCATACTGGTAACTATGACGTCGTTTTCTGAAAGAGAATAGGTAATCTAATTAACATATATGAAAAATGATCATTTGAAACGCATTTAAATTCTATAATTTTGTTTTAATGTATAAAACACATAATAGGTATTGTATGTGCTACTATTTGTAGCACATACAATACCGACTACTAGTTACAATATCATCAAGAGCAAATAAATCAAAGTTGTATAAATTTGTATTTGGCCCACAGACGGAAATACGACTGTGTTTCAGAATCAAGCCTTGTGTAACCCTTGATGGTGTAACTGGCCGCCTGTGACATTTCTTCCGCGCATACCTATCACCTATGTAGCAACATCGGTACCACGACGCAATAATTTTTCAATGGCGTAAGTGCTATTATAACAAAAGTTTTTAAATCACTGGTCGACTTTCGAATAAATGAAGACGCCATCAGACGCGAATACTTGTTTTCCATTTTGTCATCATTGAGTGAAGGAATTGTTGTAATTCCTTCACTCAACAATTATACAAATTTAAGTGAGGAAGATGAGAACCGTGAAGTCTGAAACCTTAGTTAGTAGTTTCAGCGCTAGATGGCTCAGAAAGATTTTCGCGGAAATTGAGTGTTCATACTCTGGTTCATACTATTCAGTTGTGTCTTTCTAACGTTGTCAAACTTAAATGTCAAGAACTTTACAAATTTGGTTTGTTTGTTTATATTTAAATATGATGCATAACTAATTCGGTGATTATTAACTAACATAATCTATCAATCATATCGGTCATGGATAGGATAAAGGTAAAAAAGTAATAAGCATTTTTCACCTACACCTATATTCGTAAATAATTTACAGAGAGGTTATATTTTAATAAATGGTAAAAAGCAATTTATCTATGATGGTTTGAACATTATTGGGAGAAACAAAGGAGCTGCTATAATTATACCTGATACTGTATGTATCAAATTTTTCTTTTTTCATATGCAGTGATTATTGTATTTACAGAGTGTAAGCCACTATCATTCCAGTGTTGTTGTAATTGAGAATCGTCATTATATAAGCGATATAAACTCAAGTAATGGCACTTCTTTGGAAGAACATACATTAACCCCATTGAAATTGTATGAATTAAATCATGAAAACGTTTTAAAGTTTGGCTTAATTAATGCTAAGTATTTCAAAGTAAGTTTTCAGATGTTTGTTTTAATACTTAACTAATAGTATTGCATCATTTTAGTTTGTATCGTCAAATACTCAAGATGTTTTGGAAAATTGTGAAAGTAATTCTCTTCGATATGAAGAACAAATATTTGCGGCAGGAACTCAAATATATGATATTCCTAAAACTTATTCACAAAATTTGAAGAAACCAACAATTCACTTGCGCGAACTGTCAGAATTAACAAATGGGAATAAAAGCGATTCGCAAAATTCTGTTGCTCTTTCTATCAATGATATGCCAACACAAGTAATGGAAAACCATAGTGGTAAGCTTGTAAATAAATATTTTTTTTTCTGTTAATAAGTTGAATTTATTTTTCCTTTTTCTTTCTGATTTCAGATGAGGAACTTACAATTGATGATGCAAAGGAGAAAAACAATTCTTGTAATGACGAAAATAATGATGCTATTGAATATGTCTCGATAAATGACTTGCCAACGCAAATTGTAGTCCGAGAAGTAGGTAATGTACAATTTATATGTTTCACCTATATAGTAAAACCAATTTTTAATGGCATCTAAGGAAAACAAGCAAAATAATAATACATATATATGGTAAGATTGTGATAGTAATTTTTTCTAATTTGATGTTACAATAAAGCCAAAACAAAGGACGATGCAGTGTGGTAATGAGTTATTAATGCACACATACACTGTCTGTAGCTATCCTTTTGAAGCTTTTTTAAATCATAATTAAAAGTGACTGTCTCAATCCAAATTTCAAGGCGCATGTGCTCATCATCACGGCAAAACATAAATATTAAATATTCTGGCAAAGTTGCGGGTAAAGCATTGCAACTTTTTCAATCGGCTCTGTAGTTCTTACATTTTCCGAGATAGCAACAGTATCCCTATTAAAAAGTGGCCCTATATAAATGAAAAGCCACAGTGTGTCATGTTGTAAGGGTATTTTACTGTATAAGAAATAATATTACTTATTTTAGATGATATGTCGTTGCTGGAACGTGCAGATCCATACGATACCATTTCGGATATAATCGATGAAACTGTTGTGGAAAATAACGATAACGTTAATGATGAAAACAGTAACGAATCAACTGATTTCTTAACTATGCAACCAGCAACGCAACGGTTCGGTTCGGATGCAGAATCGCAACTATTTGTTCATCAGTTACAAAGGCGCGTACGCAATATAATTTCGTCGTCTGAAGACGATTTAAGTACTTCCGATAGCCAAAAAAACGTTTCTAACAAAGTCACAATTGAAAATTCTACATCTTCGGGGGAAGAGACTGATATAGAGAGTGCACAAATCAGAAAGAAGGAGCTCAGGAAAAAAAATAAAGCTATAATCACATCTGACAGTGATGGGGATAGTACAGATGCAGAAGGAGCTAATGTTGTTTTAAATCCAAAAGCGATTCCTCAAACTGAAGATGATAAAAATAACAGTGCACAAATCAGAAAGAAGAAACTCCGGAAAGAAAATAAAACTATAATAACATCTGACAGTGATGGAGATAGTACAGATGCGGAGGGAGCTAATATTCTATCAAATGCGAAAGAAATTCCACAAATTGAAGATGGTAAAAATGATGACACAGATACAGATGTTGGTAAGAATGTTTTTTTTTATATATAATTCGGCATAACATGAAAAAATACATCAAATATTGAATTGCGTACAGTTTTTTCTTCTTACAGAAACATCATGTGTGAGTAAAATGACAGATGAGAAAATAAACCTTAAAAGTACACTGGATGATTCTGATATAATAGCGACGACTCAGCAAGATGTTCCTTCTGTCACTGTTAATGCTGCCAAAGAAAAAATTGAAACGGCAATAAAATCCCAATCAAATGACAATGGAATTAAAGATGTCCTCATGATTGATAACCAAGAAACATCTTTAACAGACAGTTTTCACTTGATGTTAACAAATACAGAAGAACACCTAGAAGATGGCACAGATATTAACAAAATTAGTACTGAAGAAAAACAATCTACAAATAATGAGGAACGGCGACCTCAACCAAGTCTAACTACCTTCAACATTAATGAGGAAGCCTTACCTTCAAACTCTCCTATTAATGAAATTCCTAAAGGTACAGAGATACTTGAAGAACCACAAACACAAATGGAAATTAGTTTTGATGATAATTTGCAACAAAGTGAAACCAGAAAAGATAAAGAGGTTGATGAAGAACCACAAACACAACTGGAAGTTAGTTTTGATGATAATTTGGAACAAAGCGAAATAGATACTGGCCGACCACAAAATCCCTTAATCAGTGTTCTTAAAGATTCAGGAAGCTCAGAGTTAGATGACAGCATCGAAGATAAGTTAGCGAAGATGTTCCAAACGCAAACTTCCGCAGGGGTATCGCCAAAACAAAGTGAAGATGAAATATTTGCTCAACCAACGCAAGTTGTAAACCCCAATGATTTAAATCCTATAAAAGAACAAGATGTATTTCTGATACCTACGCAAAGAATCGTACCAAAACGAAATACAACAAAATCTAATGAAACATTTAAAAGTACTAATGAAGAGGACGATGATTTGTTTTTTAAACCTACACAGATTATTTCAAACATTGCAGCACCTCCCCAAAATACTACAGAACATAAAGAATCAGATGAAGATATTTTCCTAAAACCGACTCAAATAATAGACGATGATATTATTATAAATGTTCCAACACTAAAAGAGCACACAAAAGTTGATGCTATGGAAAATGATCTTTTCTTACAACCTACACAGATTGTAACCAATATTTCTGAAATTACAGAAGATGTTACAAGCGATGGGACAAAATCAGCAAGCACTTCTGCTGTTAGTAATAAAAGAAAGGCTACTGTAATGAAATCCAAAGAAAACTTTGAAGACGATATATTTTTATTACCGACTCAAATTATAGATTTAAAATCTGAAGGATCTTCTAAAAATATGGCAAATATCAATCCAACTGAAACTAATATCAATGTATCAAAACATATACTCGAAGAAACTAAAAATTGCGATGAAAATATCGAACTACAAACTAAGAAGGATTCGTCATTGACAATAAAACAAGAAGAAACTTGGAATAACACTATAAATGTAGAAAATATATGTAGGGCTGAAAAGCAAGAATTTCCAACCGATATAATAGGTGGAGACATACATGACATCAGTGCTAAGAAAAAGGATCATAAAGAGGAAGAATCAACCATGGAATTGGATAATAACAACACTGGTGAGAATATTCTTGCTTCAGCAACATTTATTGATGTCAAAAATGATGAGTTGGTAAGCGAAAAAACTAATTCAAAAGTGGTTATGGCAACTGAAATGTCTGAAAGTACTTCCAAACGGAAAACAAAAAAACAATTAGTAGCGAACCCTGAAAACAAAAGAACAAAGAGACAGAAAGTAGAAAATGACGATAAGAATGAAGCTAGTACAAGTAAAATTAAGGAAACGCCAGTAGCACCATCTGTTACCGAAAGCAGAACATTGCGACGCAGTCGAAGGAAACACTCTAACGATGAGAAATTCGAACACGTTGAAAGCAATTTGCAAATGGACAAATTGCCTGTTGTACAAGAGACCCGTCTTCCACCAGATCCACAAATTAGTCCTATTGATAATGAGAGTGAAATAAATTCTCATGCCTCAGCAAATAGTGAAGATGAATTTGTTGGTGTTGAACAGCAAACACCATTTAGAACACGACAACCCGGTAAACAAACATCAGTGAAAAATAAGAAAACAAAACAAACCAATTCGACAAATGATCAACTAATAGGTACTAGCTCTCGACTGAAAAGAAAATCACCTGAAATTGAAGTTAGTAGCAGCAAAATCGTCTCTGAAGACCAAATTAGTGCATCAAATGTACATAGCGCGCCAACGCCGACCAAGAAACGTAAAGTTCCACAAAGAGTGACCAAAACAAGAAAATTAAATATTGCTGAAAAAGAAAGTGAATCAGAAAATATTGAAGTAAAACAAGAGCCAACTTCAAATTTGAAGAAGGAAAGTAATGTAAATAGTATTTTATCCGAACCCAGTACAAGTACTATACATAGTGAAACTATTGAGAATAAAGTAAGAATATCTTTGAGAAGAAAAAACAAAGGCATAGAACATGCTCCAGAAGAAAATTCTAGTAATACTAACTCACACAATTTAGATCTACATGAAGAAAACACAAAAGAAAATAATAATGATAAAGAATTATCTGGTGATTCTATAAATACTTTCACTAAAACAAGAAAATCTAAAAAGGTGATACAAGAAAATTCTGAAACCTCGGAATCAACTACTGAACTGGTAAATACACCATCAAATACTTCTTCTACTAAAACCAGAAAATATTCCGCAGTTAAGAGACAAAATTCAACAACTTCGAATGCCAGCACCCTCACAGTTGATAGTATAAACAGTCAAACGCGCAAATCGCGCCGCCGCAAGTCAATTACGGATAGTGAAGATGATTTTGAACTTAGTAATGTCAAAAAAGAAGAGACGATTTCGAAAGTTACACCTACCACACCTACTGTAAGTACCCCATGCTATTGTAACAGATTTTTTTATTATTTCTTTATTTTATACATTCAGAGAAACAAAAGGATTTTAAAACCCAAGGTGGTATTTACAATGTTAGAAAGTCCAGAGCTGGAGACAATTATTCGAACTTTAGGTAATTATGTCCAGAATTTTCAATCGTAAAATATAGTTATTTATCCACAGGTGGTTTTGTGGTTGATTCAATTGAAACCAGTACAGTATTATTAACAACACATGTAAAGCGGTCACAAAAATTACTATCTGCAGTTGGCCTATCAAAACCAATTTGCTCTCCTAAATGGCTTCATGATTCGAAGAAAAGCAATAAATTTTTGGGTACATTTTTTTGTTGTCCAAATTGCACTATTTATATAAAATAAATGAAATAATTTTAAGATCCGTGGGACTATATCTTAGAAGACGAAGAAGCGGAAGCAAAATGGAACTTTTCTTTGAGAGAATCTTTAAGGAGAAGTGGAAATACTAAGCTGTTAAAAGACTATACATTCCTGATAATGACGAACACAGCGCAGGACGTACTTAGAGGTAATAAAACCCCCATAATTTAATTCATTTTATTTTTATATTACATTATATTTAGGTTCGATAGATTCTTGTGGAGGCAAATGTGCGAATCGAGCGCCATCTAAAGATCAGCAAACAAACTTTGTTATCGTAGCGAGCCCGGATAACAAAAGCAAGTACTCCAAGTATTTAAAGCAGAAACCGCCGCCTACAATAATTGCACCAGAAGCAGTTTTCGACGGCGTTTTAAGACAAGAATTACGTTTTGAGAATCACTTATTAACATAGCTTATTTGTTTTTTTTTATTTATATAATAATTTTATACATTCTGTTGTCGATTTATATTATAAATGCCTATTGATTAAAACATATTATAAAAAAGCTATTGCGTGTGTTATTCCATACATTACAAAATTAAAGAAAAAGGCTGAAATCCTATAATCAAATTAACGAAAGGCGTGATTAGTTCAAAGAAAAATATTAAAGTGAAATAATCACACTTTGCTCAGTGTAAAATGCTACTGCTATTTTAGGAGACTTTTGGACTACTTGAACTTAAACATCAAAATTAAAAGAAATAAATATTCTCTATCCATATTTTTCTATAACTAATAAATATGAAATTATTTAATAGTTAAATAATAACAACGATATTAAGTGTAACAAGGCTGGCAACTGTGACTTTGGCTGCGATATAAGCATGATATAAGCTTGTCAAATCATTTTTCAATTGACAATCACAACTTCTGTCATACAAAATATTGGAATATTTTGGTTTTCACAATAGAATTTTTGCAAAATGGGAGTAACAGACGATACTGAATTGCCTACTGATGAAGAATTAACAATCCCTGAAATTAATATATCCGGACCGGCACTAAAAGCAGCTGCTCATCATTTAGGAAATGCTTGCTTACAAGAAAATAATGTAAGTGAGGTTAATTATCTAATCAAGAAATTCAGTTTTAAAAAATAATCGTTACTGCAGGAATTTATGCTATGTCGGAACGAATTGGGGGACCCCAGAAAATGTATAGAAGAGGGAAAAGCAGTTACCAATTGTGCAATGAACTTTTTCAGGAAGGTTAAAAAAAGCTGTGCCACTGAATTTACCCAATATGTTCATTGTATCGATAAATCTAGCTCCTGGCAATCGTTTTTACCGTAAGTGGTTCAAAATAGCGACATCCATTTTTGATTAGAAATTTGATCAAGTATTTAATTATATTTTATAGTAAAATCTTTTTTAAAGTGTCGATATCTTTATGTAGGTGTCGAAAAACCCAAGGTGTCTTCGATATGTGTATGTGTGAAAAACTGGATATGGAAAGGCCACCATATGATCAATATGCTCGTGTCCAAGTACACCACACCGACCGCCCAAAACCACCAGTGAAGGGGCCCGCTGTATATCCAGATGCTGCCCAATATTTACCAGATGATGTAGAAAAACCATCAGCAAAATATGGTTCAAGATACCAATGGATGTGGTAGAACATTTGTTATGAACTTCAAAGTATTTCCTCTCGCTTATTTGTATTTTACTTTCACTTTATACGATATCCGGAATTACTTTGAAATGATGTTAGTGAAATGAAATAGTAAAAGATGGTCGCTAATAATGTTGTTATAGTGAAAAGTTGTAAATAAACTATATAAGAAAAATGTTTGTATTTTGATTATGGGCTTCTACTAATACATATATATATATTTGAACTGTAAACATTACAATAACACCAAGAATAATATTTTCTACCACTTTTAAAGCTAAAACCACCCTTTTCAAAAAGGAAGAAAACTTCATCTTTTTTTTAAGCTCTGTTCTGACAATGGTTTAAATTTTGAAAAAATATGAACTAAAACATGAAATATCTTCAAAGGTTTAATTTGCTTCCAGTTTTATTTAAACCGAACGATTAGGAAGTCCGATTGTTTTTTGGTCAATATTTAAATATCAAACTAAGAATGGGGAAAATGGAATACACGCAAAAAGAAACTCTACACAGATTAGTTCTAATAACAGAGTATTACTTATCCACTTAAAATAAATATTTAGATGACATTGTATTGTATTGTGCTTACACACAGCTTACATTAACTTTTAATATTATTTTAAAAACAGTCAGTTTCTATATTTTATTTCATTTGTAATAATAACTCTTTAACAGTTAAGGTCTTCAAGGGTATAAAATTTAATTAAAATGGATACATGTATAATTGACGCTTTAAATGGATGTGTGATTATGAAATTTTGTTTATGCAGCGATGTCGGCAAACTTATTATATTACCTTCCCTCACTAATAACAAAAAATTGCGTATGTTAATTGCTATTATAATTTTCTTATTTTATGTTGCTATAAAATAAAAAATAAGATGCGAAAATTGTTCAAAATGTTTTGTGAACATACTATTTACTAAATACAATTGTTACGTTTATTACCAAATCAAACGGCAATAATTTGATTTTTAATATTTAGTTCAGAAGTGCAATTCCTTACCTTTCAAGTAGATAGAACACTTTTTGCGAGGCCCCTCTGTGTAATTGTGTACATAATTGGCAGCGACACTGGCGGTCAAATCGTGTTTATTCCCGTGAGTATTATGATAAAATTACGGCCGGCGGATAATAAGTTCGGTAAATGGAAAAATAATTCAGTTAGGGCTTTGGTGAATTTCAACCGTACGTAAATCGAGTGATGTTGGGTATATAAACCGCTGAAAGCTAGGTACCCATCACAGTTCAACTCGCATCCTCTAGTAAGACAGTCAGAAGGAACTTATAAACGTAAACTACGTTTGATACATATTTTAACTATAAATACTGATGTTATTGCGACTGTTACAGAAAATGATGACCATAGCAGCCAAATACTTCGCCTTCGTTGTCACCGTTTTGGTTTTAATAAATCTGTTAGATTCTGTGGAAGCTACTTACAGGAAACCACCATTCAATGGATCTATCTTTGGAAAAAGAGGTGCTACTTCCATCGGTAAGAATTATTTAATATAAATACATGTACAGTGAAATCTGTCTTGACCGGACACCAACGGGACCATAAAATATGTCCGTCCAAGAGAGAACTAATTATTCTCATGTAAGGCTGCCAGGACCAGGCGAACGTGTCCGTTACAGGAGATTTCACTGTATATATAATTTTTGGTACTCCTTTTAAAACGTCTGTGAAAAGTTACCAATGATTATGGATTATAATAAAAATGTATTGTTACTACAGATTACGATAGTGGTGCTGGAAAAGCCTTGTCGGCAATGTGCGAAATAGCGAGCGAAGCTTGTCAAGCTTGGTTTCCGTCTCAAGAGAAATAGAATAATAAAAAGAATTCATTTACTAATATGATGCATCTCTACGTATAATACCTTATTGTATCTTTGTAAAATTATGAATTCGAACAATAAATAAATGTAAAAAAAAAACACGTTTCTTATTTAGAATTAGATTAGAAATCCTACCATATTTTTACACTATAAAATAGCTTTTTATTCTGCTTGATGTATTAGACGCAATTAGGAAACCAAATTGCTATAAAAGTAAATTACTTAATATCGCCGAAACTCCGTTTTATATCAAAATTCAGAAATAAAAATGAAAATAGCAATAGGGGGGTTAGAGCAAGTTTGCGTAAGGAACAAGTTGGCCAAAAGTGTTTAATTAAATTTGTGCGAGTTTGTTTTATGGCGTCATCGGCAAAGCACTGCGAATCATTTACACCGTGAAGAAGTGGTGATGTCTGAAGTATCACACATAATGTATAAGGTATGAAAGAGATATCTAGACTGGTTATGGTCTAGTTCATATTTACTTTCGTGGATTGGCTACGCCTTCGTTTGTCAACTATCGTCATTCGTGCCGTACTGTTTCATCCACGCAAAAACATTTAAACTTAACCTATAAATCAAGAAACTCTAATGAGATTAGCTGCACTGTGCTGCCTACGTCATTTTCTTATTGCCAACCTCAGGCACTTAATTTTAACCATGCTGTATATAGGAACATACAGAATGTTCTAAGATTGATGTTAGAAAAAGTTTGATGGAGTAAAAAACTTTTAATTTTATTTTAAGATTGTAGGATTAAGACCTACTTAGTATTGAAAGAGACTTTAAGACCCTTAAGAATATTTTCAATTTTTGTAAAACAAGTCGGTCTTGACAATGGGTCGAAAACTATTTTTTCTGCAAGTGAAGTATCCACTCTGTTCATGATTTGAAAAAAATATCTTTAAGAAAATTGTTCACGAACGTTATTCCCTTATACAAAATTTCAGTAAGAAATACCTACTTTGATTCGTCGAAGCGCGTTCTTCCCACTCTATTTCTATGTTCTGGACGCACGTTCAACGTATCTACCATCATGAACAGTACAATTCAGTCACAAAATAGAGATTATACAGAAATTTCACTTTAATGTTATTCCCTGTGGTCACGATTTTATTTTTTATCCATTGGACTCCGCGATTCTGCGCACAAACACGTTATAGATTGGCAATGGTTCAAACGAAACGCCAGAATTTGATTAAAAAAGAATAGATATACATATGTATGTCCAGTTAATCACAAATTCTATTCTGCGGTTCAGTACAGTGACGTTTATAGTAACATGTTTTGAGATGTGTTGATTTAGTGATTAAAACGATAATCAGAGTTTTAGATAATAAAACTTTAATATGTATATATAAATGCAAGATACTTTTTACTACAATAAAGCTTTTCTATATAAAATATTACAAAAAGCAACAGATATAAAATATGAGTCGCAGTCAATTTTCTCCACCAAAAATAAATTCCAGTCTCTGATAATATAAATTTATTAAATAAGCAGTAGAGAGACAATACTCTAGAGTACCTTATTTTCAAACGAATATGTCTTATTTATTTAAGTTATAGTAAGAATTAATATCTATTGCTTTTTCTCATTCTTTAGTATAAATTTGTATATTTTAATATAAAGATAACACAATTTGTACATTAATAACACAATTAAAGAAGAGAAATGATATAATAAAAAGAAATAATTTTGACTTGAGATCATTAAAACAATAAAAATAATTTTCATGAAGTATTATCACAAACTAAAATTACCATAACTACAGCACCATTACGATTAAGTGAATCTAAAACTGCCTACAAGAGAATAAATTTTTGATTACTAAGAGATAGGGGACTATAGAAATTTTAACAAATACGAGTCAAAAAAGAATCGAACAAAATAATTAAGTAAATGTGGATAAGCATTCATATATTTGAATATACCTGGAAACTATACATGAAAAGCCAATGAAAAAATACAAAGAGGTAGCGGCATGCAGTGCAGATTGAAGTGGAGGAATATAAAAAAATATAACTCCTACACACATATATATATATATATATGCATATAGTACATACATTTAATTATCATAGAAAATATGGAATAAAGTACACTTCCAAACAAGGAAGTTTAATAAAAAAATATATTTATTATATAAAAACAGCAATGGCAATCATTCATTTGTTTCATATTACCAGTCAGTCACTAAAATTCGTTACATTCTTTCATATATAAATTAAATTGTCTGTATTAAAAAAGAAAACAATATCTACATCATACGTAAAAGGCAGTTAAACTATCTCACAGTATTGCTGTTTCTCAATCACAATAATTATAAACCTGTATAGTTACCTATATTGCAGAATTGTATATTCTTCTGTATTGTTACAATTCTTCATATTTCCTCAAATGCGTCCTTAAATTTTTGGTATAGTCGAAAAGTAAACTTGCGTATGCAGGTTCCAGTATACGAGTGGGGAACCACGCCTTCAAATCCGAATTAAGAACCCATTCAAATTGGCATTTGTTGGATTCATCATGAAGCAGATGAATTGCCCAACAACCAAGTCCATTTAGGCCCCTATAATGAAGATGATGTAATCTAGGTCATTAATATTTATAATAACATTAAATATACAACCTTATATATTTGTTGCTTGAAGGCGGTACGGAAGCATAATCTATTCCTATGTTTGCAATTAAATAGCAGTTCTCCCATTGACTCCACGTGCGTAGACTGACAAATTCTCGACTTGTAACTAATCCAGCGGCGGCGGGAGCCGATATCTGGTATGTTATGTCCGTATGATCGTCAATAACTTCTAATCTGCGTGACTCTGCGAGTGCTGTATCCCATTTTGGAATGTTTTCCACTCTGTAAAAGAGTTCATCGAGTAAAAGTCTTGGTTTTGCATTCACTACTGCCTACAACAAATGAAACGGTGTGATTTTCTGGTTAGAATAAGAAAAGTAAATACAGTAAAATCTGACCATAATTGCATTTTGAGTATAGCGTTGAGGTAGTCATAACGTCAAACTATTTTTTTCAAAAGAAATGTGGCATTTTTTAACGAAATTCTTAAAAATACTTAACTTTATACTTTATTGTATATTATTATATACTTTAGCAAAATCATAAAAATAACATCTTCTTATTAAAAATACTTTGGCTTTACCAAAATGTATTTGGTAAGAAAAATATAAGATTTATTTGAAAAACAAGTTGCTGTATGCACGCTTCCCCTCAAGTGGTGTGTATTTGTTTAAATTAGGATATAAAGATATCCTCAATTTGTCAATACCAATACACTCGACAGACAGTCATTCTAGCCGTATTACCATTACTGAGAAGTGTTATGGCAACGAAAACGTGTTCGATCATCGTCCTAGCACTTCTAGCAATTGCAACAAGTGTACAATCAAGACTGGTTTAGGAATGTATTCAAGAATGGGATAGCCTGGCAAACCGCAATTAGTAGTAAAGTGACATCACTTTACTATAACTGTGGGTACTCGGACATTCGGGTCTAAGGAAACGAAAACTGATTATCGAGTTCATATATAGGCTCAGAACTTGTTCTAGGGGTGTCCAACCACGAGAGCAGGTAAGAATTTCCGTTCAAGAGAGACACAAAGAACACTGGAATAATACAACCAGGCAAATTTATAGAAAGGTCTTTATTAATGGGCCATCAAAGTATTACCACAGATAAGTAAACAGATAGCTCACTGAAGCAAAATTGGCCAAATTACGCAGGTTGCATAAATCAAAGGCTGCAATATTACGATTTTATGAAACATAGATAGCTGCGGGGAGCACGGTGTACGGTCGGAGACCGGACGTCGGGGTGTGGAAGGAGTACCGACTCGCTAGTTGTTTTTATTTAAAAAAATATGATTTTTTGCCGCACAGCTGTTATTTACCGAGAATAGAAAATTGAAATTGTATACCTCCTTGAATGTGGATCTATAGACTGTTCAGATTTCCTTGCAGTGCACGTAATGTATTTATTCGTATGTCTCATAAGAATATATTTTATGGTTGTTATAATATATGAAGTTTTTTCTTGATAGTAACGGAGATAATGAATAGTGATAAGTATACTGCATGTAGTCGAAACGTTATAAATCCGATTTAACCCTTTATTAGGCGCGTCTGCTTGCGACATATAAGAAATGCACAGGTTCGCTGTGCCTATGCGCGACTAATGAAGGGTTAAAGTCAAATTATCATTTTTTATGTTCCCCAGTAACACCTAATATTGGAAATAGTCACACAAAAAAAAACAAATCAACTTCTTTGTAAGAACCCTATCGATGATGATCTCATCGTAGGATAGTGCATTTTCTTTGTTCGAGATTATGACTCACGCGCTCTCCAATATACCTGCCCGTACGGTTTACCTAACAGAGTTAGTTTTTAGTTAGTAATTCGTCGATGTTCTTAGTAGTAAGATCGTGTTAATAAAACTGCGTTATTGGAAATTGTATTTTTAATTCCACAAGCCCTAATAACCAACCTGATATTTTTAAAATATGTATTATATATTTTAAAAATATTTAATAAATATTTTATTATTTAACCCATATATTAGATATATTTTGTGCTACTAGGATCATCGCGACTACCACAAAAAAAATATATAGTTGAGAGTTAGGTATGGGCAGAAAATTCCCTAAGTTAGTATAATTATAAATGCGTACCACAAACCAGAAGTGTATGAAGTCAATGTTTAACATATTTCCAGTTAGGTACGTTATTGACTTCGCAACTTCTTTAATATGTTGTTTGTACAATAAAGTGCAAAGTTTGCATATAAAGTCATAAACAGTAAAACTTTAAACTTGACGGTAAACGAAGCGTAAGGTAATTTTTTTTTGCAACTAGGTTTCGTAATAGACCTACGACATCCAAATGAGTGCTATAATATTCAATACAGCGCCCGAAATTTATCGGCATTAGGTTGGTATTTTTTCGTTTGTAATGCCAACCACCATATCATTCCCTACATTATCAAATTCTTTTTCTTTTACTAAAAAAAAAAAGAGATTAAAAACGCTAGTTGCAAAAACACACGCTTCGTAAGACATTAAAGCATTTTTTAAAACGTGTCTTACGAAACTAGTTTTTTAATATACTATTTTATGTGACTTTAACACACTTCTGCTCTGAGATACGGATATGCATATGTGTACTATATTAATTAAAAATAAATAATAATTATTCAAAGTAAAGTAAAATCAAAAACATATCTATCTTATGATTTATGTGGTAAGCTTTGGAAATGATCTACTCTTATTTTTCTACATTATTTGTTAGATTTAGCAACTATGACAAATTTAAACCTGCACTGTATCTTTTTTTTTTTAACGAAATCCCTATGAATTTAAAACAGCCTATATATACATCATAATGTTCGGTAGGTCTGTCAAGAGTGACGTAAATTTAATAAATAATTGAATTTGTTACCAATTTTTTACAACTGAAGTCTGCAATTTTTTTATTTTGATGATGTTTTAACTTTTTTTTACTAAGGATGAATGATAATTTACAATATCAATATATGCATATGGATTGCAAGAGCAATATTGTCGTGAGTTTTTACTATTGTAATAATGTAAAAAAGATATCCTAACACGGTATTTACCCCCATATTTTATCCATTCAGCACACAATAAGTTATTTTCCGGAAATTTAAATAACTTCAAATCTTTAAAATTTCTCCGGGACTTTCCGTAGCGTATACACATACATATGCGCATTTATTGCCAGCACCGCGTGTCGACATTTCAATGCTAGCGGTATGTATGTTCGTACATACCTACGCGACTGAAGTACAGCGCTCCGATGAACTCACGTAGGGTTCCCAACTATTTCATCCAGAGTTCCCATTTTAGCGAAAGCCGCTGCCAATTCTCCCGTAAGGTGAGCTATCTGTATTACTTATCTGTGGTATTACTAAAGCTCAGTAAAAATCATCTTCGCACAGCAACAGGTTTCCTAACAGGAGACTGTGCACTGAAAGGACACCTACAGAAAAATGGGATGGTCACTCGAGATTCCCATTTCAGAGATCGCATACCACATCTTGTGGGCATTTTAGACTGCTTCCACACGAAGTAGAAATCAGAATATATGGAAAAAACGAACGAAAAAGGGTATATAGGTTAACTTCAATAAAGGCCCGGCAGTGTTCCAATTGGGCAATTCATTATTGCGTCAGAGATAGATGGACCGATTTAGGTAAAAGCGTCGCTATTTTCTCTGATAGCCAGTCGCGTGACGAATTCCCCAAGTGTAGACTCCTAGATGGTTTGGAACTTTATAAGCGCCATGAACGAAGTTCATGTCAAGTTCAACCAAAAGGAAATTGGCATTGGCCTTGATTCCCAGTCACACGAGCATGAAGCGCAATGACACAGACGAGGATTGTCGATGAATGCTTTTGGAATACCCCACCCTTCAGCATTACCAAATCGCAAGTTACAAAGTCCATCCAAGAATGGATACACAATAAAATTCAAAGAGTGGTGACAAAAGTCACTTGGACAAAGATAGGCAAAACAGTTCTTAGATAAATAAAGGCCTGAATTTACTAAGAACATGACGAGTAAAGATAAAAAAACACTCAAAATCATACAAGAACTACTGACCAGTCACTGTAAACCAAATAAGTGTATGCATAACATAGGCCTAGTAAGAAATGCAATTTGCACATTCTGCCAACATGAAGAAGAAACTCCAATTCACGTTATGTTGTAACTTGATGGTCTATCAAGCTCAAAGATTTTACGGCTGGCTACGAAAAATGTAAAAGTATATAGCTATGTAAAACAGACGCTCTCAAAGACGATAGGTCAAATAGCTATAAAAAGGTCGCGATGAAATAAGTCCTTATGACCACCCCAATGCTAATCTAATCTTAGGTATATATACTCTGCGTAATAATACAAGAAATCAATTACTACATAAACTTACAGTCAATTTATATATTTTACGATTTTGAAACATCAAAGATGAAACTACATCATCCTCCTTAGTTTGCCTTACAATTTTCCAGTCTTCATGATTTAATAATTTCCATGCTTCTGGTAATATTTTAGTTCCTAGATTTTTATATGTCGCGACCTACAAAAACAAAAAAATTTAGAATATGCAAATCTAATTCTCAAGTGTGAAATGAACGGCACTTTCTCTGGCACTCAATAAAATGTTCCCACAATATTTCCAACATAATCACTTGATTTATAGTTTTACTAATAGGGAATTCCAGTTTCAAAATAATTGAAATAAAATTTTTATTCAACAATAGTGAATCATCTATAAACATATTGTATACAAAAACGAAATAAATAAATTAAAGCTTGTAAAACCACGGATATTCAAAACGACCGGTCTAATGCATAGTCTAGACACTGCATTCATCTCGGGTGCATACAATGTTGTGCTCACACTGCAACTTAGATAAGGCATTTTGGGTGTCGATAAGTGTACAACCATATAATAGCATTCAGAAATTCTACAAATAGGATAAATGAGTTGCATGAGTCCCACACCGATTATATTTTAGAATGTAATGATAATGGAAATAGGCAAAATCATTCATTTATTCTATGCACATTTAACATATACTACTCTTCAGACAGTATACTAACTTGTTCTTCTGTTAAATGAGTTGTACGACTTGATTGCTCACCAAATCTGTGCACGGAGCTCGTCGGTGATCCTTGCGGAGAATAAAAGTTACCAACACTTTCTGTATACAGTGATGGAAGGCCTTGTACATAGCTACGTATTAAAGGGGTACGTTCTGAATCAGGTGTAGCTAAAAAATACCCACTAGTAAAGTAAAATATTTCATAATAAATGTTACTCGTACAAATAAATACTTGATTAGCCCGGAATTCTTGCGGAATTACACGGAAATCCAAGAACCACGCTTCGCCCCATGATAAAATGAACGATGTTAATATTAGAAGTACTTGGAAAACAGGTTGAGGAGAATCTTGCAACTAAAAATAAATAGAAATTGAAATATATTCGTTCTAACAGGAAACATTTATAACTCACTTACATTAAAAACAAAAACCTTTGATATTAAAAAGATACATGTTCCAGCTGTTGATAACTGCAAATACCAAAAACAACCATGAAGGCAATTACCAATATCTTTTTTAATAATACTTACAGCTATTATGAACCAATGATTTATACAAATTAATCCATAAAATAAAAACAACACAACAAATCGGCACACTGCTGCTAGAACAACATCAAACAATGATGTATGGATATTATAATGATAAACCTCTTTCTTCAATGCTGTCCAAATAGTATCACCGTCCAACTAAAATTTATGGGTAAAAAAAGTTGATACATTTCGTTTAAATACACAAAAATACCATTATGCAAATCAACCACATTAATGAAGTAAATAAAAGGTCGAATGTGATAAACAAACAGAAGAACCTACGAGCACTTGACATTCCACTATTCAGTCTTTGATTTGCAAGAAAATCTTGAGTAACAACAATCTCTGGATGGACAGAGGAATTAATACTACTTGCTGAAAGGAAGGGCAAGATATCCTATTAACTTGTGACATGTATATTATTCAGATACATACAAATTTCTACATTTGGTGTAGGAAAGGCTGCAGTGTAAGTACCTGAACCAGTATTTCCGATTATTTGGCGATTTTCGTCCTCAGGATACATGATGAGTTTAATTAGAATTAGTAGCGATTAATTAATCATTCTCAATCATAAATTCTTTCAAAAACCTTAGTAGCGACCAGCGATAATAAAAAGATACAAAACTACCATTGTTTTCACTATTCTCAGCTGATAAGGAATTCACAGAAAAGCAAAAAGTACTTTTGGTTCAATTGCTCACTGCACCATTTAGCTTTTTAAACTTTTTTGGTTTTCACTATAAAAAGCAGTAATTTTACATTTGTATACAAGAACCTACACTTTTTCAGTCTTAATTTGTTAACAAACTGGCTTATTTAGCACTTCATTACATCAAATTTCAAATGGATGTATTTAAATTTAATAAATTGTAAGATTGGGTATTTTTATTTTAGAGCAAACATTATATGGCACAAAGCACAATTGACATAAATTTGACAGAAGTGACAGAATTAAGCCAGAATCACATGAAAGTGCGTGAAATAGAAATATACATAAAAATACGTTTTGATTACTTTTGATTTACCACTTAAATATTTGCTTTTCAAGCAAATGTTTCTATTCACAAATTGTACTTTCTGCACCAATCATTTCAGTGCCGGTTAAAAGTAATTTGAATAATGGCAGACAAAAATCAACAACAGCAACAGCAGCCACTGGTGAAAATTGGCCATTACAGCTTAGGCCAAACCCTCGGTGTAGGTACGTTTGGAAAGGTAAAAATTGGAGAACATCAGTTGACTCACCACAAGGTTGCTGTTAAAATATTGAATCGCCAAAAAATCAAAAGTCTAGATGTTGTTGGTAAAATTCGACGAGAGATACAGAATCTAAAGCTCTTTCGGCATCCTCACATAATTAAGTTGTATCAAGTAATCAGTACTCCAACAGATATCTTTATGATAATGGAATATGTCTCTGGGGGTGAATTATTTGATTATATTGTCAAGCATGGGAAATTGCAAGAACACGAGGCAAGAAGATTTTTTCAGCAAATTATATCTGGAGTAGATTATTGCCACAGACATATGATTGTCCATCGTGACTTAAAGCCAGAAAATTTACTATTGGATCATAATATGCATGTTAAAATCGCTGATTTTGGGTTGTCTAATATGATGATGGATGGCGAGTTTTTGCGAACAAGTTGTGGATCTCCTAATTATGCAGCGCCTGAGGTTTGATACAATAGTTTTAATCACAAAATTAGTATAATGATTACATAAAACTTTTATAGGTTATTTCTGGGAAACTATATGCTGGACCTGAAGTTGATATTTGGTCTTGCGGTGTCATTTTATATGCTTTGTTATGTGGTACGCTGCCTTTTGATGACGAACATGTTCCAACACTTTTCAGAAAAATTAAATCAGGCATATTTCCAATACCAGAATATCTGAATAAATCTGTTGTTAGCCTACTATGTCAGATGCTGCAAGTTGATCCTATGAAACGAGCAACAATTGAAGATTTAAAAAAGCATGAATGGTTCCAAAAAGATTGTCCTGCTTATCTATTTCCTTCTCCGGTGGAGCAGGATTCCTCTGTTGTTGATATCGAAGCAATACGTGAGGTGTGTAATCTTCTTAAGATTATCCATTATTAAAAGTATTTCAATAGAGTTTTTCAATTACTTTAAATTAATGAAAAAAATATTTGTATATATTCATTAAAAGGAGCATGTTAAGAATATAAAGCACACAATTTTTTTTTGATAGTATGTAAAAGCCAACAGGTTTGAAGTATATACTATAGAATTGATTATTTTGCAAAATTAGCTAGATTTGAACAAATTCTAAATTTTCGTAATAGCCAGGTGTCTCAAGGTATCACGGTTTCAGATCTTGCTCTGGGCAATTGCAGTTATCGGTTTTTTTCCATATAACAGCTCTATATTATGTATCTTTAAGGTTTGTGACAAATTTGGCGTCAATGAAAACGAGGTTCACAATGCCTTATTGAGTGGTGACCCCCATGATCAATTAGCCATCGCGTATCACCTCATTATTGATAACAAAAGAATAGCTGACGAAGCCGCGAAAGCCGAAATTAAGGATTTCTATGTGGCCGGGAGCCCGCCTCCAGTCGGCAGTATAACTGCTAGTCCCTGCAATTACAGCTCCAGTCCAATGAAACCACATCCAGAACGAATAGCGCCCTCTAGAGATCGCGGTATTGCTTCTGGCCACCACATGGCTACTGGAGGAGCTACAGATAGAGGACGAGGTGGTAAATGGATGCCTTTTGCGCATGATCAAAGACACTTAGGGTCATCGTCAAAGATTGATTGAAATCTATATTTTAGGGTCTTCAGTGAAGAGAGCAAAATGGCACCTGGGTATTAGATCGCAATCGAAACCCAACGATATTATGATGGAAGTTTACAGAGCTATGAAGCACTTAAATTTCGAATGGAAAGTCATAAATCCTTACCATGTGCGAGTAAGGGAAAAGAATAAATTACATGGAAGATATGCTATGATGTCATTGCAGTTATATCAGGTTTGTGTGTTCTTTGTATAACATAAAAAAATGTATCCTTTATTTTCTTTCATTGCAGGTGGATAGCAAGAGTTACTTGTTGGATTTTAAAAGCTTAAGTAATGACGAATCAGAACAAAATCAAGCGCTCACTGGATCTGTTCCTACTCCAGTTCAAACCAACGTAAATACCATAAATAACAAGACAAACGGCCACCATACCATGGAATTTTTCGAAATGTGCGCTGCTCTTATCATCCAATTAGCGCGTTGATTATAGGCGAAATTAAAATGCTTGTATCCGTTTAAGCATTATGTATGTACATTTTATAAAAATAATTTAAGTAGATTAGTTTTAGTCGACATTTTATTGTAAGACAAAGATGAATAATATATATATATATAAACGAATAATTCCTAAGTGATAAAAAAAGATTCATTTTTGTTTGAGTATGACTTTGTTTATTAAAGTTTTTTTTTTTTTTTTTAATTTTGCTCGAGTAATTCATACAACCAATGATAGATATTTATAATGAATGCAGTTATAATAATATAGAGCTTATCAAGCTAAATCAAGAGAAAAAAACAAAAATTTACAAGCACGGCTAAGAAAAGATCCCCATCAATAAATATAGAGCTTATTGTCCAACAGTTGATTAAAATACAATAGGAGAATATATAATAAACATGTAATAAAATAAAAATAAATATAAAAATGCAACGAGACACTAATACTAATAATACCGTGAGAACGCATGTGCTTTAACAATAACTTTCATACGTGACCAACAAAACTAAAAGTAATATGACAGTAGAGTCGAATTATTCTCTCCTTTGCTTCAAAAGATCGCTCAACAAACAACTAAAAATATTATTATCAACCCGATTATAAGAGCTACATACGCTGCAAACCCGGGCGAGGAAACCTGTAACCTCAACCGGGCACGTTCCCAGGTGGCGGATAGCGGAATGCTCGCTGGCTTGCCAGAGGGTAGGAGGAAAATAAAATACCTTCCGCGGACCAACAGTGTGATATTCTTGTGATATATTTTCGGTGATGGGGTACTAAATGATGTGCACGCTTTGACTGTTTCACATATACTGTATTGCTGGTATTGCACACTGCTCAATGTATATAAAAAACTGTACATATACAAAAACTTACACTAAAACTTACACGTATGCCTTATACATTACACCCCTCCCACCTTAATTAGACACACAAAATAAACCAATTTAATTCATTTAATTAATCGTACCTCAACCTAGTTGGTGGTACTCTGCGACGTGCAGGTCTGCAGGGTTGGCAAACTTCAGGAGTAGATGAGGTAGATTCTGCTATTTCCGTTGTTACTGAATCATTATTTAAATCAGGTTTACTAACATTGTCCACCTCCTCCCCTCCAGAAGTGTCATTATTTTCATTATCACTTAACTCAATAACATTATCATTAATTAATTCACTAATAGAATTATCCATCTTTAACTTATCAACTACTGCATTTTCATTGACAGCTTCATTTTTTTTATTATGAATAAGATCTATCTCAGGTGTATTGTCCATTATTTGATTAACATGTCTTTTACAGGTAATATTCGAATTTAGAGTTTTAACTAAATATACATTAATTCCTAATGACTTAATAATACAAGCTGGTGTCCAAGATGGTTTCCTAAATCTATAATCTCTTATTAAAACATTTTGCCCTTGTTTAAACTCAATTTTTCTATGGCCTCTGTAATATTTTTTATTTAAATTTTGTTCATGTTTGATATTTTTATAAACATTGTTTAATTGATCAGTTTCGGTTGGTTTTAATAAATCAAGTTTCGTTCTTATCGAACGTCCAAACATTAATTTTGCTGGTGCCTCTCGCGTTGCTGTGTGCTCAGTAATTCTATAATGTAATAAAAATACATTTAATTGTCGTTCTAATTCTTTAAATGATTTACAATTTGGCATAGTTTTTAATAAAAATGACTTTACGGTTTTTACACTATTCTCAGCAGCACCGTTTGAAGCAGGGTTGTAAGGTGGTGTCGTTATATGTTCAATGCAATTCTCCTTGAGAAATGTTTTGAATTCAGCACTAACTAGCTGCGGACCGTTATCCGAAACTAATACCTTTGGCAGTCCAAAAGTTGCAAATAGCTTACGTAATTGATTAATTGTATTATCAGTGGTAATATTTGTCATTATTGAAACATCCAACCATTTAGATAAAGCGTCAGTAACTACCAAAAAATATTTTCCCGACAACGGACCACAAAAATCGACGTGAATGCGTTCCCAAACCGTTTTAGGAATAGGCCAATTTTGTAAAGGTGTTTTAGGAGGATTACTCCTTTGTGTTTGACAAGGAATACAAGCTTTGCACATTGCTTCTATATCTTTGTTTAATGTTGGCCACCACAAATATGCTCTGGCCAATGATTTAGTTTTTACAATGCCCATGTGAGAAGCATGTATTTCTTTTAACAATTTATTTTGTAATGACTTAGGTATAATAATTCTTTCACCAAACAAAAGCAAATTATTTTGAACATTTATTTTATCTTTTTGTCTAGCGTACATTTTCAAATCATCAGATACCTTTTGTGGCCAACCTTTCATGACACAGTTAAAAACTTTTCTTAAAATGCTGTCCCTTTGTGATTCTTTTTTTATTAAATTACAATCTAGCGGTATATGTTCATTTTCTGAAATGTAGTTTATGTAATTAACAACATCATAATTACTGTCACAATCTTCAATTCTAGCTAACGGTAATCTTGATAGAAAATCAGCTGCATTTTGATCAGATTTCACATATTTTAAATTGTATTGAAAACCCGACAAAAATAAAGCATACCTTTGTAACCTGTTAGCTCTCATCTGAGGTAAACCGCTTTTTGAACCAAAAATAGAAATTAATGGTTTGTGATCGCTTAATAAATTGAATTCACGACCGTAAACATATTCATAGAATTTCCGAATTCCAAATATGATAGCTGTGGCTTCTTTATCAAGTTGCGAATATTTCTTTTCAGCATCGGATAAAGTTCTAGACGCATACGCGATAGGTTTTTCTTCGCCCGCTGCATCAACATGTGACAAAATAGCACCCAATCCGTAATCTGAAGCGTCCACCGTTAAATTTAATTCAACCTCCGGATCATAATGCGCTAAACATTCAGTTGATGTTAAGATATCGCGAATTCTATTAAATGATTGCTGACACGCTTTGCTCCAATTCCACGTAGCATCTTTTTTTATTAAATTGTACAAAGGATGTAAAATGTCCGGAATATTAGGTATAAATCGATGATAGTAGTTTACCGAACCGATAAATGACCGAAGTTGTTTAACATTTTGTGGTCTAGGTATTTTACGAATAGCTTCTACTTTTTCCGGAGACTTATGCAATCCGTCGCGATCTATAATGAACCCTAAATAAGATACTTTGTCTTGAAAGAAACTACATTTTTCTCTTTTTACCGTTAATCCGACGTCTTGTAATCGCTTTAAAACGTTCTCTAAATTTTGCATATGTTCCTTATCGGTTTTGCCCGTGATTAAAATATCATCCAAAAACGCACATACTCCATCTAAGTTACCTAATGTTTGATGAATGATTCGTTGAAATTGTCCAGGAGCGGAACTTATACCATATGGCAACCGATTGTACATAAAAAGACCACGGTGTGTTATGATAGTGGTTAACTTGCGGGAATTATCCGACAATAATATTTGTTGGTATGCGTGGCTTAAATCTAATTTAGTGAATTTTAATCCGCCCTTTAATTTTGAAAATAGATAATCAATTCGCGGTAACGGAAATTTATCCACGAAAATATTTGGATTTAACGTTAATTTATAATCACCACATATTCTCACCGTTTTATCAGGCTTTAAGACAGGTACAATTGGCGTGGCCCATTCACTTACCTCAACTGGTGTCAAAATACCTTCTAGTACCAATCTGTCTAATTCCTCATCCACTTTAGCGATTAAAGAATAGGGAACTGGCCTAGCTTTGCAACATTTTGGGTGCGCATTTTCCTTTAATTTTATATCTAACTTCCCCTTATTGAAGGTACCTAATTTTTGAGAAAACACATTTTTATATTTAGTTTGTAAATTCTCCATTTCATTAGTTATGAAATTTAAGTTTTCAAAATTCACATTAAACTCTTGTAAAAAATTGCGACCAACTAATGCGGGACCACCATTTTTAATGACATAGAAATCTAAATATTTCTCCTCATTTTTGTACATAACCGGAACTGATATTTTTCCAAATGGAATAATTTTATTGCCTACATAGCTAACTAATTGAATGTTGTTTTTCTCTAATTTAACATTTCTAAATTTATTTAAATATAATTTGTATGACATGACACTTGAAGCTGAACCGGTATCTAATTCGACATGCAAGGGTAAATTATTAACTTTTACATGCAACATGATCGGATCTACGGATTTAAATGCAAACATTGGAACTTCTTTATGAGTTTCTAAATAATTTATAGAATGTTTATTTCTACATACATTACTAAGATGACCTTTTTTTCCGCATACGTTGCAAACGTATTGCCGATATTTACACTTGTCCGGCGTGTGTTTCGTTTTGCCGCACCGATAGCATGTCCTTCCCGTCGCTGGCTTCGATGGTCCTGCCACCGCATCTTGTCTGCTATGCGTCGACGCGTTCTTCCTGCTGGGAAAACTCATTGATGCGCGCGCCGATGCTCCACCGAAACGATGCAATGGTAGTTCTTCCTTCTTAACTTCTACGGATGTTTCTTGATTTATGCCGTAACCAATTTGAGCACTGTCGATATTTCGCGCCAATTCCACTGCCTTGGCTAAACTTAATGCGTTATCTTCCAGGAACAATCGGTCTAACACTTTTCCAGGACTCATACCAGTTATAAACTTATCACGTAGTACCATATCTAATGCATCACCGAATTCGCAATGCATCGCGCCTTCTTTAACGTGCAAGAGCCATTCCTCTAGCGTTTCGCTTGCCTTTTTTTGAAGCGCGTAAAAACGATAGCGTTCGGCAAATACTGCTCGCTTTCTTGAATAATGATTTGATAAAATATTTACCAATACGCTGTATTCTGTCTCTTCCGGCTTTTTAGGAACACAGAGATTGTTGCTTAACTTGTAGGCTTCTTGTGTGAGAGTATTTAGTATGATTGCTCTTTTCTTTTCTTTTTCTACAATTTCATTAGCAATAAAAAATTGTTGCAATCTCTTGAGGTGCACATCCCAATCATTTTTCTTTGGATCAAACTCCGGTAGTAAGCCAAATGTTGCCATGATCCTCGTCGCCACTTGTGATATTCTTGTGATATATTTTCGGTGATGGGGTACTAAATGATGTGCACGCTTTGACTGTTTCACATATACTGTATTGCTGGTATTGCACACTGCTCAATGTATATAAAAAACTGTACATATACAAAAACTTACACTAAAACTTACACGTATGCCTTATACATTACAAACAGGATCGCACTAGACTTCGGTCTAAAGATCGGCACGTGCTGCTGCGGCCCTGGCAGAGCTCCCCGCCCACTTTGGTGTTCTCGACCTGGCAGATCGAGGAGCTGATATGAGCTTGCTCTGCCGAGGAGTTGCCACAGTGCGGCGTCAGAAGCCAGCCATTTCGGGCCTTGATCGAGTCCGTACGAGTATGTCGGCACTGGTAAAGTGAAGGTCGGCCCTCAGGGAACTGAGGTAGGAGGATATGATGATGAGGGTAATTCCTTCCTCTCTCCTCCATCGAAGAACTTATGTCACGAGTGAGAGGAGACGAGGAAATGGAGATCAACCACTCCCGACGCATAATCATTATGATGAAGAAGGCAATGGAACGTCAGAAAAATATCAGCGCAGACGTTCAGAAAGGGACTCTTCTCTTGGAGGAATCCCTCGATATTATAGCAGAGCTGCGGAGCTTCTGGAAGTCGGCCGAGAATCGGCTGATACACCAGGAGACGCAGACGACACCACGTGTTTCCTCCGCTCTCCAGACCGGTTGCAAAAAACCAACCATGAGCCCCACTGTGGAATGGACGGAGGCGGTAACCAAGAGGGGCAACGCCGGAAGAGAGTAGAAGGGAAGAAAGAGCAAGAAATCAGAGATCCTGTGGAAGTGGCTAAAAGCAAACCTGCTGATAAGGAAAAGACGCGGCATACATCCAGCGCAGAGATGCCGGCCAGAGGTAAAAGAAAAAGGAAGAGGATACCTAAAGCAGAGCGCCCTAGGTCAGAGGCTGTGCTCAGCAAGCCACTACAGGGCAAATCGTATGCGGAGGTATTGGCGGAGCTACGCCAAAAGTTTAAGCCAGAAGACACAGAGACGGATATGAAATTGGTCCGTCAAACCAGAAACGGCGGTATCCTTGCTGAGCTCGGTCGGAACAACGCAAATAGTGAGTTTTGAGTCAGACTTCGGGAACTACTGGGAGATAGTGGTGGGTAACTAGCAGATATTTTAATAACCTAACTAGCCGGCTACTGGTACTTTAATAGCCGCTAAATAACCAGCTATTTCAGCTCGGTATTCGCTTTAACGACTAGCCAATAGCGTAGTTGGGTATTCCATACAGTCAAGTACGACATTAGTTTATGTTATTTATCTGATTGCAAGTGATCCGCGAGGCAAATAACTTATACTGCGTAACTTGGTATATTCGTTGTTGTCTAGCCGTAGTAGCCAGTAGTCATAGTTCCCAACGCCACCGATCGCCCGTTCAGTTACCGTAGCGACCGTAGCCGGAATAGCTGGTTATCGCGTTGACAGATGTCACAGCTATTGCTATTAACTCGATAGCCGCTATTTGGCTAGTTATTAGAATAGCTACCCACCGCTACTGGGAGACAGAGCTCAGGTTAGCACTCTCCAGTCTAACACATCACTGGAACTTGGGGATCTGGGCCGGGATTCACGATCCGTGAGAAGCGCTCTCGCCTAACGCCTATCGTCAAATGCGATTCTGTTTAAGGGAGTCTTGTCACCCTCGCGTCTTCGCTCACGTGTTTGCCGTTAGGAAAAGTCACGGCAAAAATCTTCGTGAGAAGCAAGTGAGACGTCATCTATCTTTGTTTGAATTGCATGCCTTCATTGTCTAGCACACGGGTATAGCAGTTGTGTAGTTTGGCGCCGGGTTGTTGAATAGCAGTAAATCGCAATAAAATATAGTAAATATACCTAGTTATCCGATATTCTCGCAAAAGGTTTTTCTTTCGCTACATTATTTTTAAAATATGATGCTAATAGTGTTAGCTTAAAGGAACAGAGAAATTGCAGAATGCAATTGTTTCGTCAACGCCTAATAAGGGATACAAGTAATCCTTTTAATATTCATGAAGAGCAATTTATCGATTTATATATAGACTCAATCAAGATATGGTGAAATATATTTTTGGACAAATACTAAGTAATTTACCACCATTCAGTTACAATGGTTCCCTTATCAATTGCAAATGCTTGTTACATTAAGGTTCAGGCTGCTATCAAAGAAGTTGCGGACAAAATTTTTTAGTAAGCATGAGTCAGTCGAGTGTTTCACGAAGCATCCGTTTAATCATATTTGCAATAGAAGCACATTTAGACAATAATTGCATCAAGTTTCCTAACTAAACAAGCTAACAAATATAATCAATATTTATTCTAATTTCACTTTATATTGTACTTAAAAGGCATATGTATTATTATGTTTCCCTTATATACTCCTACAACTAAAATTATTTACAATTTCACCATAAATACGTGATATTTTCATATTTTGCTCGTATCTACCAACAAACAAGGACAGAGGGTTAATAACATTTGTTAGAAAGAAATGCAACATACAAAACGACAACGCCTGCGGAATATTGTGCCAAACACATCGACTTTTTAGGACCAATGCATTCGCTCTCCCGGAGATTACCGATGTCTTTCGCTATCGCTAGCGAGAGGTGTATCAGAATCGCTTGAAGCCGTCCTCACGTTAACGTTCTCGTCTGGGAACCGTTAACGTGTTGTCACTTCTCACAGAAACAGAATCCCGGGGCTGGACTGCCTTACTGTCTTAGCTGTAGGTGGTAGGATGCATGCCAATATCGGGTGGTCGATATATGCAACCGTCATAGGAAAAACACTGATGGCTCGGGCCGGAAGATAACGTCTGTACACTAGCAGTTGCGCAATTAACCTTGAACGAGCCCTGTATCAAAATTTCGCCAGGGTATAAAAAATTTAACTTTAATTAAAAATATTCTGATGGTTAAATAAAGTAACTATTTCACTTGTATAGATTAGTACAGGCTACTAGGATGTTAGAGTAACTGGTATGATTTAATGGGTAAAGAAAAAATGGGGATTAAACATAAAACGCCAATAAGCAATAAATAAAAACAACAATAACAATGTGAAAAATCTTGTATTTAGTCAAATCACTATTTTCAAATAAATAAGCGTAACAGATATGAAATAATTAGGAAATTATTAAAAAAAAGAATTTGACGCGTTCTTAAATAGCATAAGAAAGTTCTATGAAAGCAAAAGTAATTTCTTTACCAATTAAGAAACACTGAGATATGCAAGGACTGTAGTGTAGTAATAGACATACAAGATATCCAATCACTACGTGCTACACCAACTTTAAATTAATTCGTTAATTAATAAAACTATAAAATTGGTGTAGCACGGAGTGATCGGATATCTTGAAAAGAAAACAACCTAAATATACAATTTTGTATTCAATTAGCAATTCAATTTCTCTGAATTTTTAGATTTAACATGTAAAGTAGATTGCAATCACAGCCAATCTTCAATATCCATTTTCGTAATGGACAAATTTAACTTTCCCACAATCATTTTTAGTAACTTCAGTAGGAGGGTATTAAAATCACGAATTAATGTACTACAAACAGATAACTGCATGCTTAAACATAAATAGCTTATTTATATTATTCTTATTCAACTGTTTAGAAGTACCTTAGGGTACGCGGTTAAATAACTAAAGAAATACAATGATAGCATGTATAGTGAATCAAACCACGGTTAAGGTAACATACGGTTTTGCAATTCGTAGATCAGATGTTCCTGAAAAAAAAAATCTCGGAATTCGTTTGCTGAAAATGGTCGAGTAACAACCTTGTCTTTGCAACGGTCAATAATTTAGAAGAATCATGTCGCTAGTAAAAGAAAGTTTTAAAATGCATCAAAGATCGTTGAAGAAGGTTGCAGGTAGCATGTTAAAGAGATGAAATATATTCCTGTAAAAATGTTACCACAACAAACCAACTTATAATTCTGGTAACTGCCACAAAAACATTAACAGCTTTAAATTACAATTTTTACAAAAACAGGTGATCTGTTGCCGAATGCAAATCAGTACATCACCACAACCGCAGTTGTTACAATTTGAGTACACTAGCAATCATTAAAAGTATTTGGTTTTTCTTCTCAGATTAGAAAATTTACAACTTTAAGCATCATTGCACGGATTATAGTAGTACTTATCTATACACAGAACTTAATCCGATACCTTGGCATTCTATAATAGAACTACTACCTTGCGGTGTGACAATAAATTTAGCTTTTGTGAGCTTTTCTGCTATATATATAGCAGTTTTAGTATGCATTGTTACAGTACCAACCCTAATCTTTGAATAACCATCTGCTAATGCCATTAATATAATTACTTGGTCTTGAGCATGGTCATCTATGCAAGCTTCTTCTGCTACTGCTTTAATTATTTCAGCAGCAGCTCGAGATCCAGTTACTTGAGGTTTCTCATCCCGTTTACCCAAAGCTGATCCGCCAAATATACAACCTGTGTTAGTTTCTGCCACTAATCTAAAAATTTAACAAATTAAATGTGCTTCATGAAAAGTGAAGGTGTAAAACTTGCAAGATCCCAGAACAGTTCCCATCAGCCATATCAGGATTCTCCTTATACCGTTCTATGTTGATATTTGTATGATGACGTTTAAGATCATTAACTGCTCCATCTGCCATTGAATGTGCCACGTTAAGAGGTATAACACCGGCAACAAAGCTCCATCCATATAATTGTGTTATTTGCCCACGTTCCATTAATTGTATAGGTGTTAATTTGGCAATGGGTTTGACAGAAACTTCGACTTCACCCCCGCCCCGTGGAAAGTAACCACGACGTAATAATTGAAAATCGAAGCTAGCATTAAATTTCTCCATAATAGGTCGGAATACTTCAGTGATATATTCAATTTGAGGAGCCATTTCGGCATTGGTACCACCAAACAATTTTAATTTACTTTCCTTATCTGCGAAAAGTAAACACGGTATAGCTACTTGCATTAGTAAACTAATACTGCCAGCAGTTTTTATGCGCCCTTCAAAAAAGCCGCCTTTTAATTTTCCAGGAAAGAATGTTATTTCAGTCGAGCCTAATTCTGCACCTTTAATCTTTGCATTGCTAATCTTGCCAACTAATTCTACTCCTAGAATCACATAAACAATAGTTATTAATGGATTTAATTATGAAGAAGAATGCACATTAATGCCTTTTAAATGTTGATCTAGTAAACCGGGCTTATTTCGTCCAGCACGAATGTTGAAAACTCTAATTGGTGTGTTACTTAAAACACTAATTATTAAAGACATTCGTAGTATTTGTCCACCCTGAAGAAAATATTTAACATAGTATATAGGCTAAAACGCTAGATAAATGCATTTCAGTATTCTTACACCTTCAAGCAACGAGCCATCAATGTCTACTATTTGGCAAGACATTTTGTTTGTTAACTATTATTGTGCATACAAATGCCAATTACGAGGGGCATACATTTATTTTAATAGTTATTACCAGTTATTACAACGGGGTTTCTAAATATTTTTAATAAGTGACAGCTGTCAAAATCGCTAACAGAGAGGTTATGTTTGGTATGAAATCATGGATCTATGAAATGAATATGTACAGACATGAATATAGCACATAGCCACGGTGAATTCAAATACACTGAATGTGCTGAAATTACCGAATTTAATTCGAATGGTGAACTCAGGTAATTCGGGATTTTTTCTACGCCGTACATTTGTGATTTGTAGTTTTTACTTACTGCTTGTAGGAAATTCTCCACACAAAAAAATTCACATTTTTTTTCGCAATTATTTTACTTAAGCCATTTAAAATATTAGTAAATTTATTACCAAATGGGCCCACATTGTTTTCAGTGATGAAACATGATAGAGAATTCTTCTTTTTACAGCAACGTTCATATATACATTCAGTGGCGGTCCGTTTTTATGACACTGGGGCAGTGATTATATATAAGTAAATATGCCAACAGCCACTTTATCACAATAGTACTTACAATTTTATACACGTCCGTCATTTTTGAATTTGTGCGTTTTCAATCGTTTGAAACTGCTTTTATCTCTTTGTGATTTGTGAGTGAAAAGGCTGTAATAATTGTGAATATCCGTATTTGCAATAATGGGTGGCTTAAGAAATTGCTGCGCGATAGGATGTTTTGATACAAAAAGTGTTCGAAGGAAATTTCCAATTTACTATGAAGCGGTGAGAATTGTTGATAATAATTACAAATAAAACTGCCAAAGCAGTTATCGAACATAGTGGATATTGTGAAGACCAAGCCATATGAATCGTTAGAAAACATGAGCAAATCCGTATCAAATTTTATCGCTTGTCAATTACTGAATGTACACCATACAAAATGTGGCAGGTGATTTACCAATTTCACCTAATTATTCCTTATTATTACTTATACAAGTAAGCAATTTATTTTAATTTGCTACGCGCCAACAGTCTCAAAAGGTTTCAAACTTTGCTCTTGCCGCGTGAAATTACACTGGAGGTATACATCTATACGTATATATTTATTATCTATGAGCTATTACACTGATCGACCTTTTTCGTATAACTTGTCAAAGAATCTATGGAACAACGATTTTTTTTTTTTTAGTTATCCGATGGTAAGAATATTATGCGGACAGCATTGAACAACTGATTGAATTAAACTCTTGAATAGTCGTTATTTTAGTTATTCTGCTAATAACTTTTATTAGGAGATTGAAATATCGGCCCTTAGTGCAAATAAGTGCCACTATTTCAATCTCCTAATAAAGTTCCTCATAAAAGTTATTGACTGAATAACTGAAATAACCTTACATTTTTCCTATAGATATTAGTTAAATTGTTATTAGATACTCTTATTAAGAGATCGAAATACCGGCCCTAAATGTAATGAAAGCATACAACAATAATATACATAAGGATATTCCTAACAAACATTAATTACAAATAAGATCTGTAATGTATACAAAAGACGCTATCGTTTAGTTTTAACTATCTCTGGTTTTAAGCGTATGGTAGCATTTTTATTATAACTTTAGGACAATAAATAGCTTAGGTCTAGGTGGCTTCATTAAATATAGCCACACAATAGAGAAGCGAATAAATGAATAATATTATCTATGTGAATAATGATAAATTCGAATTAACTAAACAAACGAAAAGGCTGCCATCTACTTATTGTTAGCAGAATTACAGAATGTGGTTGAAACAGATGTTTTTCTCTTATGGTACTTTTAAGAAAATGACACCACGTGATTCAATTTATCCAATTATTTGACAGTAAATTTCTGATATAATTCCGATGTGTTTTTAACCCTAATAACTATAACGTTACACTTTACAAAAATAGTTTTAAGCAGTACTAAAATTCTTCATCATTTGCAATAATCTTATATTTTTACCGGAGTGCACGATTTCTTTTGTATTTATTACGTTAGACTACTGGCTTTCTTGAAACCGTACGAACCGTTCTAAGTTAGTTGACGCCGTGGCTATTCATGTTTTTACTATTAATTACCGTGTATTGTTTCAATTACATTCCTAACCTAAGACATTCAATTTGAAAGAAACATGGTAAGTCCATCCACTTTGTCTCAAGACGATTTTATAAATATCGTTTGATCAAAATATTGTGTTGATTACTAGGTTAGTGTGCTTTGGTAAGGGATCCCATGTTAACCAATGTGTTTTCATTTGTTTTAGGATAACAAGTTGAAAACGGAAAAATCACGGGAAAATGATGCCGAGGTAAGACTTGTTATATTTTTTGAAGTCTTTGTGACTAACAAGTAATAAAACCTTAATATATATATGCAAATTCATAAAAATAAGCTAGGCTACACCTATTATTTGAATTGGTGTGTTGCTTAGTGTATATTTGTTTATATGTAATATAATACAGTGCTTTTTAGTATTTATTGATCCAATTGGTTGCTCAATTGGTAACAAAAATGTTTAAATTTAATTCGATCCCAAAAGAAAAAATATGAAAACTATTTTGTTATGATTGTCGTGTTTAAGTGGCTCTTTAATAATCCGGCAGTATCTATAGCGAAGTGTTTTATTTTACAATTATAAAAAAAAGATTTCAGCAAAGTGTTTTGTGAATTGGTAGCTTAAAATTGTTATTTTAACAGGCGTGTTTAAAATGGTTTTCCTTATAAAGTAACTGATCTTTTAGTAGTTTTGATTCTCCAGGGATCTATATTATCGATAAATTGAATTAAAATAATTTGAAATAGAAATTTGTTAATGTGGAATGACCAAATAAATGTGGTTTTTTGTCATAAGTTCCGTTAGATAATTAAATTGAAAATGCTTATGGACACCTCTATTTCCCTTAAGTGCTCTTTGTCATTCTATATATTATAATAGATTTGGCGTTGTACATGATTATAAACATAGTCATCTCACAGGCTTACAAATATATTTATGATAGGTACTCATAGTAAATTTATTAATTTAATACATGTTATATGCAAAATGTAGACCAGTAAAACAATTGACACACTCTTTGATAATGAAAATGTTGTAATATAGTAATGCATAATTATAATATGTGCAATATTATTCAAATTACCACATACTTACATATTCCTTCATAATTTTATGTATGCAATTGATTACATGTTTATTTTTTATTTTTATTACAAAATAGGATCTGATAGAAATTTTCTAATACTGCAAACACATTTGAATATTAGCACTCAATCTTAGAAACAGGAATACATATGATGGATTTAAGATAATAAAAATTATTATACCAGTAAAAAGACATTGTGTTTTATAAGTCATTCTGGTTACAACAAAATAGGACATCTACAATACTGTTGTTATGTATTAATATTAGTAGGCTTTGAAAAATGTTCACTATGTTAAGATAACGTTGATGACTTGCCAAATTTTAAAATGATAGTAATCACATATATTGTTATTTCTCATTAGAATCGTTTAGATTTTTTAATTAGCGAGAGCTTTTACTTTTAACTGAAAAAACAGCAAACTGGGAAAAAATTTTAATCCAAAAATAAGAAACAACTAAGAAAATGTTTGTTTTGTCAAGACATGTGGTTCTAGAATCAGATTTGTAGTATTTATAGTGCTTTTCACAATTCAGAAGATCTAGTTTGAAAGTTTCGTTTTATTTAGTTTATTTTCTTTAAAATATAAGAAAAATATTTTGAGCATTTGCTTTGTGTCGTCACTACTTTCCTGTATACTTAAAAAAAAATATTTGAAAGCTAGCTACCTTTAGTTTCACATGCAACCGTGCTTATTGATATGCCACTAATTGCATTAAATAGATTTACTTTAGAATAACATGTGCACATGTAAATATAGAGATTCCCTACTCTTTGCCAGTGTTTTGTATACGTACATATAAATAACTTCTCTTTGAATGTGTTATTAATTTTTTGGATTCGGTATCGTATTGAATATTTTATTCGAAGATATTTCGAGCCAGCGATCGAAATTCTACACGAAATCATAATGAATGGTGTTGCACATTACTTTAGTACTTTAATAAAGTAAAAACAAACTTGAACCACTAAAATTATTTAATATAAGTACACTGTATAAAGCTCGTGGTATCATATCATGTAAGACCTGTCAAGGTCGTTGGTGTTCTTTCTCTATGAACTTCAATTTTCAAATGGCACGAAGGTCAAACTAGGTTTTTGTTAGTTTTTCACCTCTAAGTCATGCGTTGACCAGCACCGTTCAGAGATGAATAAAAAAAACTGATAATGACGTGAATTTAGATGCATTTTATCGTCACATAAAAAATATGCATGGCTTGATGCAAGTTTTGTTGCTAGTTGCTCACATCTTTGTTAAGAAAATTGCTATGAAAGTACTTATCTACTTAATTATAAGTTATCTATAGTTGGTAGCGTTAGATATCATGGTAAACTCATGGACGTTGCTTACTGCTTTTGGCTATATTTAAGAGTACCGAATAATTGTGATCTTTGTTTGTGTGGAAAAGTTCGCGGAGTTCCTAGACCTGACTTAGAGTCCCGACTATTACCGAATGTCGAATCATGACATTCTGTTTTTCCTGGGCCATGATAATGCTTATGAGGGAGGTTTGGTCCAGCGGGAGTACCTGTCCCCTAGCAAACCCCTTTAAACAAAATGTGGGGAAGTTGCGAACTTCAAGTGTCATTTTCTCAAAAATGATTCATGCTATCGAGCTAATTTCTGTACAAATTCTAATAAACCTCGCCAGTACTTTAATTTTACTTTATTTTTTCGTTTAATCTAATTTACTATTGTAATTACAAAAAAAAATATCAAAATAAACTGAAAATAATACTGAATAATTGCTTCAAATTAGTATTTCCATAACTTTAGTAGTTCTTAGAAATAAATAACTTTTTTGGATGACCGATTTTTCTTTAGTTTTAGTTGCTCGGTTTTTTGCGGTTTAGATTAGCCAATATTTTATCTGAAGATTCAGAATATCGAATCTCTGTGGCTTTTCATCTTCCTAAGCGATTACTAAAAATCTCGGTGTTATATGTTGTTTTTCCAAGTCTCCCAAAGTGTTTTTGTTTCTTTTCAAAGATGGGGTGCGTTATCATTATTACGTTAAAATTTTCTTGTCCAATATTTTTAAGAACACCATTTCGATAATCCTACATGAAGCTATTATTAAGGGTACAGAGTGATACATAAAGAAGGAAATGTATTAATATCTCAAATTGTCTCCCAGATTTTTGATAAAATCCATTCCGTTTAGGAACCTGTAGGTGTATTACAGGGTACAGTGTTAAATATTTCAACAGTAAGGATAATTAGAAACTATTTTATTAAACACGAGAAGCATGCTAATTTATTATTATGTTTAACCAAAAAAAAACCAAAGGTACTCCATTTTTTGGGAAAAATGATTCAGTAAATTCAAGTAAATGTTTCATCAATCATTCATTTGCACAACGTAAAGATAAAACCTATCAGTACAAATGTTTCGCAGATTGAGTAATTTATGGGCTCCTAACCCCACTTAACCTGCACTATCTAGCAGTCAATCATAAATGTTGCATAGGAGGAAAATGAGGGTAAATAATGTTAAATCAGAGAAACAGAAACAGCTTATACTGGGTGCCCCAAGGTGGATGGCCTATTAGAAATATATGGAGAACCAATTATCAGGCTTAATTCAAATTTCGTATGTACCTGGTGATTCAGTAATGGTGGCGACCGGCTGTATCTCGGAAACTGCTATGCCTAGAGCTTCGGACCAAAAAAGTCCATAACCAATGTGGCCACCAGAAATATCCAAAAATTATTTTAATGTTCGAAATTTTACCGCTAGGGGGCGTATCTGCTATGTTTAACCATAAAATCAGTATTATCTCAGAAAATTGCAGATTGAGCTATAGTTTTGAATGGACCGTTCGAAAGCTGAGTTGATGTCCCATTATTTTGTTTAATGATTTTTTTTTTCGATATAAGCATTAAACAATCTGATATAATTTCATACTTTCCATGGAAACCATCCGTCGCGTCGCCTACTTGCAAGGCCGCAGTTAATTTTTGTTACAAATTTCATTCTTTTGCAGATAAATCGAGAACAGATAGAGATATTAAGATGCGGTTTTCACTGACATTTCAACAATTTAATTTAGCTTGCGACACTGGTAATTATATAGCACGGTTACACTTAATTTTTTCTTTAAATTCACCAAAATATGTAATCACTACAGAAAACCTCCTCTAGTTTACCTATTTCAAACCAAATGCTAGAACGACAATTTTTCTAGAAAAAACCCATGAAATGCTCCATCGAACGAGCCCAAAAAATTTCAGATTGGTTGAACGGTTCAGGAGATATTAACATTTACATATTGAACAATTGATTAGCTTCCCAGCTCCTTATTATGACAGATACGAAAAAAAATCATTAAACGAAATAATGGGACATCAACTCAGCTTTCGAGCGATCCATTCAAAACTATAGCTCAACCTGCAATTTTCTGAGATAATACTCATTTTATAATTGAACATGGCCCCTAGCGGTGAAATTCCGAACATTAAAATAATTTTCAGATACTTCTGGTGGCCACATTGGTTATGTATTTTTTGCCCCGAAGCTCTAGGCATAGCAGTTTCCGAGATACAGCCGGTCGCCACCCTTACTGATTCACCCGGTACAAGTTATTATGAATGGTGAATAACGTTTCTAAAATGTTTTTCTAATTGGATGTTGCAATAAAGCTAAAACAAACGACAACGCAGTGTTGATATGAATATTTCATCCATGCGGTGTTGCCGTTTCATACAGCTTTCATACTTATTTTGCTTTACCTATCTCAAAACGTTTTCAAGGTATAAACAATTATTATTATTTTTTTTAATTTGACCCTTACAAAGTGTACATATCTTCGTTCTTTGGAATAACTAAAAGTCTAATTTTTTAACATGGTTTAAGGGAACCGCGGACTAACTTGCTATGTTGTTTGAATTTAGTTACATTATACAGGCCGTTCCACATGTTACCCTCAGTTACCCTGTTTGAAAAATTGCTTTAAGTATATTTTTTAATATATTGTTTTTAAATAATTTGCAATCTATGATTGGTATTGACAATGATGTACTTGATCCGTATGGTCACCACAATTTTTTGACTTTCCTTTTTACATAACTCGATAGGTCATCTTTGTTTTTCTTAATTACCTATACTCTATTAATATTCTAAATTCTTGAAATTGTATAGTCTGAAGAAGACCATAGTTGGTCTAAACGTTACTGGTTTTAAATTTAAAAAAGAAAGAAAATAAGACTAATTGCCCAAGTTAGCCGTCTTTGTTTATTTCCAATGAAGATATCAAGAGCGTACGTTTATCTGGGAAAAAAAAAAATTAAAGGTGAAATAATGTGAAGAATTCCAATATTTTTCAGGTTTGATTGAGGTTATGTTTTGACGGTTTTGACGTAATTATAAGTAAATAAAATGTCATTACCTCAAATTTGACTTAATGTATCGATGTTGGAACGGTTGGAACATTCCAAGCGTCGCGTCCCCTCGAACGATTTTTATGACATTCTGCGTTGCAGATATCGATATAATTAAGTGGGGTTTATTTATTCACTTTTTTGTATGCGGATAGGCATGTGGCACAATGTAGAATTTGGCAGGCTCCCACTATTTTCAAAGTGCTAATAAGCAAACTGCTATTCATCGGTCAGCCAGTGCCGTCTTTAATTTAGCCAAGATATATATGCAAAATATATGTAGGTTGTAGGTGTACACACCACAACGTATTAATACGGATGGGTAATCGTAAAAATCGTGTCGCGGCACCATGACGGTGGATCTGACGACGTATACGCACTCCTGGCATCGCTGGCATTCGCGCGGCGCGTCTCAGTTTTTGAACGCTTTTTCCGCGATGCGTGTGAGGCGGGTTATGCCAAAACTTACCAAAACTCGAAAAATCGCTTTGTTCGGTGATTTTTAAAAGTATCGAAACTTGTGACTGCAGTGAATGTACCAAGGCAATAAGGATAGTGTTACACTCGTCATGCCTTCGTTACCCAGTGGTTAATTGTCAAAAAAAGATTCAATCCAAACATTACTTAGAAACATTCCACAGAAGAGAGAGCGCGTGCGGATGGACGCTTGATGTTCATGTTTGTTTTTATCCGCGATTCTCTGCGTGCCTACTACACCGCTAGTAGTACTACCCATATAAACTGGGATAATTTTAACCATGCGCCAGCGTTTGAACTAAACGCGATTTGTTGTTGATTATATAAGGAACACTCTGTAGTGACTTACACCGATGGCCCTTTCGGGTATATTCAGGAGGAGGAAGCGTGGTGCGCTCTTGGATTCGGTACTAATATGCTATATCTTAACTATGCATTCCTTTTCACCACTCGCTATGGCCTCTTTGAAGCATGTTTGGAATCCATACGGAGTAAATAAAACTCTACTTGGCTAACATTATAAATTCTTGGGCTTGTGTGTGTATCTGAATACACCGGCAGCTTAAAGTTTGCTCCTATCATTAAACATATAATACAAATAAAAAACAAAACAAAACAAAGAACCCAAAATTGTTTTTAGGAAACATTGCTTAAAGGTTAAAAAAAAATAGCACTACTGAGGACAAGACATTTTATTTTATTCAAAGTCCCTTAGGTAAAAACTCCAAAATTATTTCGTCATTACTGTTCATCGCAGTCGTTCAGTCATCACAAGAGAAATATTAGTTCACTTCGATTCCCACCACGGGAATCTTGCTTACTATTATTAGAGAGATTTTGTGTTTGTTGTGAATCCCAGAAAAAAACAATTTTTTTTTAAACAACGAAAGAAACTAATTTTCTACTATTACCTCTATATGGCACCTTTATACACTCTCAGAAAAACTAACAAAACATTTTTAAAGACCATTTGCGACATCCTCCCTAATAGGATACTCGAAATGTTTGTATGACCTTTCGTTTTCTTCTGGTCATCATTAACATTCTTATGTATACCTTCTTTTTTTTTCTGATTTCAGCCATCAGTTAGCAAAAGCTTTTGAGATTATGCTTTAATTGACGAAGAATAGGTACATTTCAAAGTTAAAAATAAGTTAACCATGAACTTTCAAGCATTTCAATTATCATTCATTAGTATCTGTGAAATTAACCATGTAATAATATAAGTAAATATAATTAGGTTTTCCACACTAATAGATGCAACTGCTAGAAAGCAAGAAAATAATTATTCAGTATACCGGGGTTTCAATAATAGATACAAGCGCTAGCGTAACTGCAATTGGGAACCCACACCCTAGTTAGGTAAATAACATAAGAAATGTAAATCAAAAATGTTGACAATGAGTGATTTCAGTTTGAACAATCTACACAAGTTATTCATTTCTGGAAGCTACATTTTGTATGAAATAAATGTTATGCATACACAATATACACATCAACACATTTGAAGATCTTAATGTACCTACCCTAAGGTGTTAAGGAACATGATAACAGCCATGTCAATAGAAAAATTCTCTAGCAGTAATATTAGTTTTTTTTTGTCTTATCGGAAACCAATTGGAGATTAAAGGTTAAAAGATTTATTTTGAATTATTAAGATTTGATGAGCATTTTGAGATTTTTAATGATATATATCCATATCTATATAATTTCAGAAGTCTTTTGCCCTTCTTCATATTTCCGCCGTATTTACTCTACCATATATTAGCCTTTAGCATTTTTCTCTTCCATATTTGTAGTCCTTTTCCTCCATTCGATTCAGTGTCTGCTGCATTACAAAGTCGTTGGTTAATGTAGATCTTATAACTGTTGAATATATCATGGTTTTTGTTTTCATTGAGACGTAATTTTATTTCATTAGTTTTTTCAGCATCCCATAATTGCTATTATCTTTTGATATTCTAGCCTGGATTCATCTATAGGGACGCCTATTATTCTTTAACTCCATCAAAGGTGTACTCGGTATGCTCCATATGCTTAATTGCAATCATCATTTTTAAGGCGTATATTCCTTCTTGTGTTGCCAAATTACCATGTATTTTGTTGTATTTTAGTTTTAGTCCAAATTTCACTGCTTTATTCTCTATTTGTTTGTCTGTTCCTTTCTCGTTCCTGTTAGCATAGTAAGATCATGCTGCCAAGCTGAACAAAACTAATCCTCCTTCTAATTTCCAATTGCGACTTGTTACCAATCCATGTTCCTTCACTTTATTAGTTTTAATGGTATTTCTAACTTATTTATTGCTTTGCTGCACATTTTTCCCGATTGTTTATGTCACATGTTTGTTTGAAGTCATTGAAAAACGCATGTAATTAAATTTTCCATTCGTGACATGTGGTGCCTATTTATCTTAAGGCGAAGGTATGGTCTATATAATTGGTATGATTACCTGAAAATCCTGCCTGGTATTCACCCAAGTTAGATATCTTCGTAAGCTCTGTGCTAATATACTTTGTAATATGTGTCCAGAACTGCTATGTCTCTATACCTATAAAATACTGTTATGTCACTTTTCTATATGTTGGTTAAAGTACAGTGCTTTATTTTTTGTTTTTCCTATTGTTTCTCCTTTGTTGGTTTTTCTAGTATTTTACTTTATATAGTACTCTGCAGCTCCTAAAAATCTTGTTCTTTTCCTTTTGCATTTAATACTTTTTGGAATTTTGTTCGTCTCTCTTTTGAGGTAATTATATAATTGGCGTCTCGGTATTTATCCTCCATCACCTTCACTTCATTGTGCAATAATTTCATTTCTTTATCTTGGAATCTCTCTGGATATCTGCAGACAGAAGGCTTAACAAAGTTTGTAAATTATGTACATATTAAAAAAATTAATGGCAAAACAATTAATGACAAAAAGAAGTTATTGAATTTCTGCGGACAAACCAGGAAAACTTACATACACATCAATTAAGAAGCATGATTCTTTAGTTGATTAATTTCATAATAGAGATGGTACAATATAAGTTTATTTCAAACCCCTTACTATTTTTTTCGTACCTTTCGATTAATTGAATCGTCAACTACATACAACCAGTCTTCTAATTTTTGTTAAATTTTCTTATTTTCAGGTGATGGTACAAACTTTTCAATGCTCCTGTATGAATTATCTAGAAATAAACTAAATTTCTATTTATATTTACCGAGAAAGTAGGAGTTTGTCTGATTTATCCACATCTGCCTCTACTTTCAGTTATAGAATATAAAGCAATTTTCATTTATTTCGAAATAGTAAAGCAATTAAAATTGGTAGCTATAAATAATTTAATCACTTTTAAGTGAACTATATATAGATTTCATACAATTCGTTTTTTAGTTAACGTAACGTTTCTCTAACAAGATAAAACAGAAATTAATACACAGAGTATCAAATTACTTAAATATGCCATTAATACTAGTGTACATATTCCACGAGTTTAGTTTTATTGCTTATTTTAATGTGTTTTGCAATATAACTCTGCTTCCATAATAACCTGGACAATAACTGTCAGTAAAATATCAATATATCTATGAAAGATCTCTTAAAATGTTCCCAATGACTAGACGACAGTATTTCACATTTCAAAAATAATATTTGCAGAAATCTATTTCAGTTGAGAACATCGCGTAAAAATGACGGAGGACTTACTTCAATAAACACTGTTTTATACCACAGTACAATTCCCAGAAAGACGTAAGCAATTAATTAATACAGTGATGAATAAAAGGCTTTTAAATTTTAATTTTTTTGTTAGTGTAAATTGATGGAAGAATAATAGTTATACATATAAAACGTGCTTGGGTTTTCTAGTTTTATTACAACTGTTTATATAAAATGTTTGATGTAACGGAATATGTCCAACTGATGAAATATACAGCCATGGCCATGCATAAGTGAGCACCTTAAAATTCAAGGAATTTTACCATAGCCGATTAGTCAATTCTCTTTTAAAAATATTAAAAAAATGAGTTAAAAATTTTATAGCACACTCTTCTCGTTCTTTAATCGTTCGTTTTATCACAATCAAGTTATCGAAGTTAAATGATTTACTCATATATGTTAAGCTAAACGTTTGGCTTTTTCTATCTTTCATTAAATGACTATACACGATACAAACACAATTAATGCTATATATATTTTGCACTGAAAGCAACATATTGTTTGAGGGTAATATGTATATTGAAACGGTTCAGCAGACCGGCTATTACAATTTTTTAATGGTATTTGATTTATTTATGTACTGAAAATGTCGGCCCCACGGTGGGCGCCAAAACGGGAAGCTTTTAATAAACGTAAATATGTAACTCAATTAAATTGGTACATACATTCATACTCATAATTAATTTATTTCTTATTTTTAGCAACCTAAAACAAATTCGCTATCTGCTCCGCCGCCGACCACTCCACTCAACAAGACAAAACTCACAACTGGTACCGTACAGGGTCCCCTCATCAAAAAAGACAAAAGACATTCGAGTTCGCGATTTAACATTACGAAAAATAGGGAATTGGAAATGCTGCCGGTATTAAAAGGTAAGAAATTCTTTAAAATGTACTTTAATGCAAGAATATTCTTACCAACGTTTTTTTAAGTAATTTCCCATTTTATTATTACTATTGGGGAAGAATTACGCAGGTATTTCTCGGCTGAGTTGCTGCGCGTTTGCTTATTACTTGATAATTGGATTCTGTTTGTGAATGCAGTAGAAAGTGTTTATATACTTTGTAAGATAAACCTAGTTGAAATAAACGCATTTTATTTCATAGGATGAAAGACTTGACGTTCAAATGTTAATTTCTCTTGTTTAATTTTTAGTTTTTTGACATCAAATTAATAATTACAAGAGTAAGCCCAAGCAAGATTTTTTTAGTAAATATGAAATAAAGAGATAATATAGGTATCTAGAATAATATCTATCTGCATATTTTTACAAAGGCCAAAAAAACGCATTCTATGGTTATCTTCCGTACAATATTTACATTAGACAGTCAAATTGGAAAAATAATCAATGATTTGAAGATTTACAGTTTTTTTTGTTAAGAAACTTCTTCTTGTCCAATTACAGCAAAAGTTCAGCTTTATACTTTGTATTAATGAGGACTTTACTGATACCATAATTGCTTCTGTTACAATTGGCAAATGATGTAAATTATTTTCGGATGAAATTTTCAATGTAATCTTCAGAAGTTCGAACTTCAGTCAACGATGAACAGACAAAGGAAATCGTTTCTTCGATTTAAAAAAAAAGCTACGGCAAAATAAAAATGTAGGGCTCTGAAAGCAATACAATAAAAATAAACTGGAATTGTCAATATTACAATAGCTAGAAGCCAGAAGAAATAATATATTTCATGAATATAATTTAATAAAACAAATATTTATGAGGTAGTTACTATACAAATCATCTGTCCCTGTTGACATGGAATCGCCGGAAATCTTTTTGCACAATTGGTACTTTTAAAAACAAATTCTGCGTAATAATTATTAGCTCTGTTCGCTGTGCAGTCAGCAACTATCCACAACTGAACGACGCATGCGTAATAACAATTAATCGTTCGCAGTGCTACAATTTCGTATTTGGACCGTTTGCAATTTAGAATTTGGTGTTCGCACAGTGTCAAATTGCAGTCAGTAACAATTGGTGATTAATCCAAAAAGTTAACGGATTTCTTGTGGTTTTCAAATTCGCACATGCGCATTAAACGAAAGAGATAAAACAAAGCGTGTTGAAAAATGTTTTCTTGTGTTTGTAAGGGGATAATCAAAAGATCGACCATACCGAAACTTGTAAATTATATTTCTTGAGTGGCAAAGCAATCAATAAATACTTTCATATTAAAGATTTACCATCCATATTAATCTTGTTATTTTCACAAAAATACAAGCCAGTATTCTAATTATTAAGGCAAGATAACAAACACAAACTTTAGGTTATACCCAGCTATACCGAAGTTCACGCTAGGCGCATAAATTCCAATTGTTACGCACAGATGGTACTATTGTCGGTTTTGCATGTGTTCCCAGAGTAAATTATGAAACTAATTTCAAACTACAATTCTTTTTTGAATCATGCGCACTGGAAAAACCGAAATAGTTTCCAATTAAGTTCTGATTCGCACAGCGAACAAACCTATTATATTTCTATATACATATGTATATTCTAGTTTTATCTGTGTAGTATGCCCATTTAATTTATGTCATCTCCCAAATAAATTCAAAAGCGACCTTGTGAAAACTTCGAAAAAAGAGTGTACACATGTGCACTTTGCTCTAGTTTGTCTGACCTGGTATATTACTTCCAGCTAATTAGGTTTCGTTATGCTTTTGTGAACTTTAAGCTTATTAGGGTTTCGTTGAAAATTAGCCAGCAATTACGCATTAAATTCAGAGTAGGATCTATTCGGTTATACATTTATTTCTTCAACTCTGCACTTCAATTTACAGTAAAGTGGAAAAGTTAGTCAAAATAAATTAATAGCTTTTATGTAATAATTTCTCAAACAATAATTAGGTGTTAAAAAAAACGAAAAGTTATATTTTTGTATCAAAAAAAAGTATTCGTACACTAACAAAACTATGAAAAATTAACACAATTCACAATTTTTTTAGTCTAATATTTCGTATCCAATCCTGCATTTATTACGTCTTGTAAACTTCTTGGTATATGGGTCATACAATTTTTAGTGCTTTTTGAGATTTGATTTCCAACCACAACTTTTTTAAAATATAGTAGAGGACTTGTAAATTTTCTGATTTTACTCTCCGTAGAGGCCCATTAATTTTCAATTTGGTATACTGAGGGAAATTGTAAAGGTATGAGAACGTCGATGATGATATCAAATATTTGGTTAGATGACAACTTTTAAATTGATGACTAAGTGGATCATCACGGTGTCGAAGAAGAAGAATTTCTTTTTCGAATTAACCCAAAGAACGACATTCTATTAAAACAAAACGACCAGCGCCTACTTTGCTGCATCAAGATCTATCGAAAATAAACGAATATATATAATATTTACAATTTATTAGTATTCATTATAAAACAATTTAATTTATTTATTTATTTTTTAAACCCATACGGTTTAAAGTATTTCTATTAGGGACATACATTGTCGTTGTTTAACGTTTCATTATACCCAAGCCCAGTGGGCTATAAAGAGACGTTTATGACATTAAATTCATGTATAATTATTATTATTTTTTTTTATTGTTAAGGGGGTTGACAAGACCTAAGCATCGAGTACTTATCAGGCACCCCTGCAGAGCCAAATCAATATCACATGATGATAGGCCTTTTCAGAAGAAGTCGCATGTTGACAGCTAGGAAGATTTTTATGGTGTTCGCGGCACACTGGATTGAAAAAATTCATATTTTTGATAGCCAAGAAAACGAAATCCCAAACAAATTATACAGGGTGATTGTATATATATGTGACAAATTATATGGGCTGATTCCTATGGTTATTGTTCTCATAAAAGTTCATATGAATGTATGTCCTAAACGGCTTAGTTTTAAAGTTACAGAAGTTTAATAGAAAATTAAAAATTTTGTTGTAGTATAACAAGATTTAACATTACACTTGGGCTCAGCAAATATTTTAATATTATTACATACTGTAAAGTTGAGGAACATCTTTCTATAAGCGCAAGAAAAATTGGAGAATATTGAAAAATCAACTGTTATATCCATATCACATGCAACCGGTTTTGCCAGCAGATTTCCTGCAAAAATTGGCTTTTTATCAATGGATACAACAGAAAATCACACTAAATCTTCAATTTTTGGCTTAAGTATTCTACACCGATGAGACTACTTTCTTCTTCAGACATGCTATTATTAATTTTCATAATAATCACACATGGACCGAAGAAAACCCACACGAAACATAGTCCGTCATCGACATTAATTCTCTGTTAATGTGTGGCATGTAATTGTAGCAGATCATTTGATAGGTTGTTAATCTAAATTGTAGCTCTGATTGAAACATTGTTTTTAGAATTTTGTGATATACCTCTTAAAGCAGTTATGGACGGTTTCTGTTTCTGCGGATACCGTAGGGCGAAACTGCCATATGTTTTTGATATTACTTTGTCACATTCTCCATAGATAATAAATAAATTTAAATAGTGTTTGTTTGTGTAGTTAAGAAGCGCTGGCATTTTGGTTTACACAATATTGACAGTTCTACTGTAATTGTTTTTGCGTCATCTCCGGCATGGCTAACTTGCGACATTTTTTAAAATCTAAGAAAATACTTTTCTTTCAAATAACTCAAAAACGTTTGTCGGTAGGTATAGATAACTTAACAGTAAATCGCGCTTATTTATAGGGTTGAACCATAATAAAGAAAAAAAGAAACAGAGTATTCCATTTAAATTTTTTTACTTTTCTGCATTTTTAAAACTAATGTTTTAACAATTTTCATGCACACTATGCACAGTAAAAAAGAAATACAGTAACATTCCAGGTATTTTTTACGCCTGGAATATTGCTGTAATTTTGCATGTATCAAAGGATATTTACATGAAGCTGTAAATTTACAATTTAAGAATTACAGCATATGAACGTAAAAGTACAGCAATATTATTAATGCTTTCTGGTGAAATTACAGTTATCTTCCTGCACAATTACTGTATATAACTACGTACACTTTTACATCCTATAGATGTAATACCGAATGTACCAATGTATATACCGAAATACCTTCTGGTTTTGCAGCGGTGTGGTTGTCGACTTTCTTTGAACGTTTAACACAGGCAGCAAGTGTCATTTTCAAATACAACCCGTATATGCTTAATAAGGTATTTCTGTAAAAACACTGGTAAAATCGTCACTTATACATAAAAATACGCAAAAATAAAGTTTTGAAATAATTTATTAAAAACTATATTAAACATACAGATATGAAGATAAATAGAAAAATGATAGCAGTGGTGTCTTCAGGACATTCTGAGTTATCATCACATATATCCTCTTCATCTGAAAATAACTTTTTTCCGGTAGTTATATCCAATATTTCTGTTATGTTAAAATGATGTCTATATATATGCTGTTTAAGGTTATGTTTACTTGAAAATGTGAACTATTACATACTCTTATAAATGGACATTTCATCGGTCCGTCTAACTGTATATGGTTATATAAATGAGACAAGAACAGTGATTTTGAGTCACATGTAAATAAACAGAATGAACTGCAGAATTTTGTTAAGATGGGTGATTTATGTTGACGATATATGTGTTCCCGATAACGTCTATAACTTTTTAATTTTACCAAACATCTTGGTCGTACGCATGTGTACATTACTCCGCATACATTTTTGTGATATTTCATATGTTGTTCATATGAATGCACAAAAGCGAAATCAAATTGGCATATGCCGCACTTATACATATTTACGTAAATAAATAAGTAATTGACACCTACCTTTGTTGTTAACTGCATATAATAAATCGATAACGCATCCGCATACACAATTGATGCCAAACACACTGAAATACACGCCGCTAGCCGCAGTTATAACAGTTACATTAAGGTTATGGAGTAAATTTGCAGGATAAACTTATCCGATTACGTTAATATTTGTAAATTTACAGTTCGTACTAAAAAAACACAGCAAACTTACTTTAAAAACAACATTACTGTCAAGATACTGTAAAGTAATGCAAGCATTTTGCTGTAATATCACAATCATTTTTTACTGTGTGTATAAGATACAATAATTTTTATACGCCATCTTGATGCATTTACCTGCAGTCCATAAGTAAGCCACGTGGATTGCAGAAAATCAGAAGCACATGTGAGATACTAACGGTTTTTTAAGGGTTTGCAAATGTCGCTTTCCTGCAATGAATCGAAATATCTCGAAAATAAATGAATTTAGGTATAGGAATCCCTACATAAATTTTAACTATAATTTTAAGGGCAATTTAAAAATATAAAAATAGACAGGCTGCATTTAAAATAAGAAAGTTCATGTCAATATCTACTGTATAACCGAAAGACAGTTTTGCATATTTTGCTCGATTAAGGCAAATCTATATCAGTATACAATCAAAGTTTCAGACTTTTCTCGTGAATAGTGCTCCATATAGAGATCGCTGAGATTCGTCGTGCGACACCCTGCTTTTTTTTGTTTTATTAAAAATTACGTTAAATTCAAATATACAAAAATCAAAACCAAAATGTTATCAGTAAACAAGTGTTACATAATAAACATAATATTTTGAGGACCCTATAACACACGTGATTCCATTTGTCTTTCCGTCGCGAAAGTTAACAGGTAGTAGTAGCAGCACATGCGCCTTCGTCATTTGCCCCTAGTAATCCATATTTCCCGAATACTACGACCCCCTGATCGCATGTGTACATACATAAGTGTCGACGCGGTATAATTTAACGTCACAAAATGAAATCCCGCCGCTTCCCAGCAAAAGGACCGCAGACCGAAGGACGCCGCTCGTCACATACCGGACATAATACCACCGCCGTCGGCCGTCGATCGATCTCGGACGGATCTCAATGCCCTACGCCGGCCCTAAACGTTCCTAGTTGTTGTTGTTGTGGTGCACCGTCGTCGTAACGCGAACGCACGCGACGGCAGCGAGCAGTAGTGACAGTCGCCGCCGGTGTTATGTGCGCCGCAGGAATACGATCAGCGACGACGTCGAAGACGACGGCCAGGTCCACCTCCGTCCTCCCCGAAAATGGTCCATTCCACGTTCGCCCAGGGTCACGTCCTGTCTTCGCGCGACCCGTCCTCGACTTTAGGCGTAGGCATACCCAAGTCTCCGTCGTTTCACAGCGGTCTTGACCTAGTGGCGTCGGCCAGCGTAGACTCCTTAGTGAAAATACAGGATTCTTCGCCGTCGTCGTTCGAATCTAAAACACCCGAGACGGATTTGCATGCGGACGAGTCGTGCGGTAAACGATCGGCCAGTGTTTATCGTGCATCGCGTTCACCTTACGACAACGGGTCCGCGACGAACGGCAGTTTGGTAGTGTTCGGTATTCGGAAGGAGGCGTACTCTTTCAATGCCCACCTGCAGTTGTGCAGGAGGAGGAGTGCATACGATGGGGCGGCTCGTCTTAATTTTCAAGCGCTTGGACATTTACCCCACCTAGCAGGTGATTAAATTATTGTAGAATATCAACTAAACAAAGCTACATCCGATAATTTGTTGCTGCTAAGTGCTGTTTAAGCCTTCAGACATTTGTTCTATAGCGAATCCATGAGCCTGTCCAAGGTCATATATCGGTAACGGTTAGTCTTAAGAGCTTAGGAAAAAAAAATTATACTGCTAAATGTGGTAATGAAAACATTCATAAAAATATCTTTAACTTTCTAAAGTTTCCGCAAGATAGCATAATTTGTTTTTTTTTACATTTATTAATTTAGCGTTATTATTTTCCAATTTGTTCTATTTATGCGTTTTTCGAAAAAATCAAATCGAATGATATTACTGTTATAATCAATCAAAAAAAAATGTATATACAAAGTGTCCCAGAATTGTCTGGCCAAAATGGTATCACGGTATTCCTTGGATGAAAATATGAAGATTTGGTACGACAACCATTATGAAAAAGTGTCTGGTTTGACCGCTGTTGATGGTCAAAACTCTTAGAAAATTAAATGTTTTTTGCAATATCTTGAAAACGGCTGGATGTATTTAAATAAAACCGGATGTGCATTTTTTCAACATTGCAAGGCTTGTTTAGATGAAACGTTCATGTCCATCCGCAAGAAGTAAGTGGTAATTTCTTATCCATCATGGTACAAAAATGTGCAGAAAAATTTAATGCCGGGGCAAAATAAAACGATTTTTTTTCTGGTGATGCGCTGATTATTTCCGAACATTTTCGATCTCTTCGTAAAATTTCGCCCGATGCGCCGTTTAGGCAGAAAAAATGTTCTCCTATCTCGGGAAAAGTACCAATCTTCCATTACTGTGACAAGTATTCAAGCTATGACATCAATGTCATAAAAAATAATAGTTGACGTTTTTAGCTTGACGTTTACTTGAAATTTTAAGAATGGCTTTCTCCAACGAAGAAATGAACGATATGGTCAAAGTTATGGGTTTTTGTCGCGATAAACTTCGAGCCTGTGTCCGAGAGTACGCTGAGCGCTATCCGAACCGTCGTACACCTAACCGACAAACTTTTGCGAGGGTGGAAAGAACTCTCCGTGAAACTGGCAGGTTTGTTCCTTTAGGTGCGAATCGTGGCCCTCATCGTGTCCTGAACGCAGAGATGGAAGAACAAATTCTCGATAGAGTAGCTGAAGATCCGAACATTAGTACTCGACGACTGGCATTGGAATTGAACGTGTCGAAAAGTGGTGTCAATCGTGTGTTGAGGGAACAACAGCTTTACTCGTACCATGCGACTAAAGTTCATGAGATCCTACCGACTGACTACGATCGGAGACTTAATTTCTGCAATTTTATTCAGAACAAAAGAGTTGAGGACCAGAATTTTCACCACAAAATTTTATTTACTGACGAAGCTGGATTCACGCGTACTGGAATTTTCAATTCTCACAACTTCCATGTTTACGCGGAAGAAAATCCTCATGCGATGGTCGTCAAGCATTTCCAGACAGAATTTCGCGTGAACGTTTGGGCTGGAATTATCAACAATTTTATTCTAGGCCCATTTTTCTTGCCACGCCGACTGAACGGAGAAAATTATTTGGCCTTCCTACGTGAGGATCTGCCCGAACTAATAGATGATGTACCACTTCTTGTTAGGACTAACATGTGGTTCATGCACGATGGTGCTCCACCACATTACACCCTCGACGTACAGCAATTCCTGCATAATACGTTTCCTCAAAGGTGGATTGGGAGAAGAGGGCGGGGTGTGCCAGTGGAATGGCCGGCAAGATCTCCAGATCTTAATCCTCTGGATTATTTCTGGTGGGGGGCAGTGAAAAATAAAGTGTATGCGACTCCTGTGGGTAGTGAACAAGAACTAATTCTTCGCATTCAACAAGAGTTCAACATCTTGAAGAATGATCAAGAGATGTTGAGGAGGACTCAATTCAACTTTCTCCGGAGAGTGCAGTTATGCATTCGTGAGAATGGTGGTCACTTCGAGAACCTTCTCTAATTCTTACTACGCAATTCTCCACAAATTCACATCTTTACTATTTACTTTTACTTTACTTTTTCGTTTACTCTTCACATCTTTATTAATAAAAAAAAACTAAAACAAAAGTGGTTCTTTCATTCACGTTTTTGACTAATTTTTGGCCAAGAGATTTTGACTTATTAAGACATTTTTTATGACATTGATGTCATAGCTTGAATACTTGGAATAATAATGGAAGATTGGTACTTTTCCCGAGATAGGAGAACATTTTTTCTGCCTAAACGGCGCATCGGGCGAAACTTTACAAAGAGATCGAAAATGTTCGGAAATAATCAGCGCATCACCAGAAAAAAAATCGTTTTATTTTGCCCCGTAATTAAATTTTTCTGCAAATTTTTGTACCATGATGGATAAGAAATTACCACTTACCTCTTGCGGATGGACATGAACGTTTCATCTAAACAAGCCTTGCAATGTTGAAAAAATGCACATCCGGTTTTATTTAAATACATCCAGCCGTTTTCAAGATATTGCAAAAAACATTTAATTTTCTAAGAGTTTTGACCATCAACAGCGGTCAAACCAGACACTTTTTCATAATGGTTGGCGTACCAAATCTTCATATTTTCATCCAAGGAATACCGTGATACCATTTTGGCCAGACAATTCTGGGACACCCTGTATAGCGCAATGACAGTTCAGCCTGTCAGTTCCAAAGATAATTTGACTTGTAAATTTTCTTCAAACTTTTGGTTCACCCTATAACATGTAAGTTTAATTAAATTACCGGGTACCGTGTAGCATACTCCGCTCGGCATTCACTGCATTTTATAAACTTCCGAAATACGCATCCTATATAATATCATAACCTTCTTCGTTGGAAAAATGAGACATTACTGAACAATAATTATTGCAAAAATTGTAAATCACTTTCACACATTAACACATGCAAAAACTATAGTTTTACGAGTATGAACTCGGTTTGTAGGCCCCACAAGTGCGCATATACTCGCAAAAGAGTTTCGTTACACATTATTTTTGCGCCGAAAAATCTTAATTTTGTTGAAAATAATGAAAAAATTGACGCTGGAGAATTAACAGTACAGATTGGCAATGCATGTTACGTATGAATTTTGAATTTGAAATCAGGAATTTTCTTGGTAGTTTTGATACATATTCAACAATAATAAGGGCAATGGAGACTCAGCTCACACCACAGAGGTTGGGCAACAAGTTATTAACAATTTATTACCAGTAAAATCTTCCGAAAATTGAATTGGAAAGAATATGAATTAAGAAATTGTGTAACGAAAATTCTGTGTTCTGTCCTGGTTCTGTCATTGTCTGCCATCGAATCTACAATTAATCACAGAAATGTCAGTAATTCGAATATATATCTTGCTAACCTTTAGTGATTTTTTTGCCTGCCTAGGCCGGAGAATGGTATGTTTCCGGCCAATTTAAAGTACGTAATGCAAAATCAGTGTTTCTGGCTGGAGGCGCAAAAATATAAGTATTGTGACGTAGGATTTATAAACCAGCGTCAGAAAAATTACAAATTTAAGGTACGTTCATTTTTTTGTCGACCTTACAGTAGAAGTTAAAAGTTCAGAAAGTTTGCAAAAGTCAAATTATCTTTGGAACGACAACAGAAATTGCAGCATGGGATCAGCATAAAGCCCGCTAGGTAGATTTAATTGGTGTACCTATTAGGATTGATGGACAATGTTTTAAATAGTTAAAAGAATGAATAGGTATCATTACTATTATTTTACTTTTATTATCAGTAAATATATGTCCGGTGTGTTCTTATTTATAAGTTATTTTTTTGAAAGCACTTACAGCTTACAGGGTGAGACAAAAGTTTAGAAAATTTACAAAGATCGAATTATGTTTGGAACGCCAACAGATATCATTTTGTGGTTTTGACAGGTTAAAAACTGTCGTTGCGTTCTCATTTTTCTGAATTGATTATAGTGGTACCAACCGTTTTGAATTGTTCGAGAAAATCACATAAACATTACGAACTAGTAGATAACGCCATCTAGTTTCCATTTAAAACAATAAAACAAACAATATTATTTACGTTCATCATCTACTCGGTGTTCTCTTCACAATGAGTCCAAGTTTATGAAAATCGATTGACATTCACTAAAATCACAGGGACATTGTGGTGACAAAAACTCCTGCTTTCCCCATCACTTTACAATGCGTGCGATCTCAAAGTGTCATAAACCGAACTTATAGATAATTATAAGCTGGTTATTATACATTTATTTTTCACCAACATTAATAAAAGATTTTTTTTTCTTTTTAAAGGTGTATTTAAAGCCTAAGCATTTAGTATACTTGTCAGGCACCTCCACAGAGTCAATTCTCCTTCCCAGTCATCATTACGACCCCGGAGAAAACCGATTATCGTGATTGACTAGAGTGAGATTTGAATTCTGGACCTCACGACTGATAGTTAATGTGCACGCCACTATATTTAGTCTATTAGCCGAACATAATAAAAAAAGCATAATAAATATAAATATAATAAATTACGCCATCTTGCGGGAACTTCAGAAACTTAAAAATATATTTAAGGAGGTTTTCATGCGCACATTTTTTTCCTAAGCTCACCGTTAGCGAGATATGAACGGTGACCATCCTTAATGAATCACTCTGTACAAGTACCGGGAATACATAATCCTCATTAACTTTGTTAGCTTATTTGTATAAATGTACCCTTCCCTATATTTTGCGACGTTGTCGTATTTTGCAGGATTTTGTTTTGGTAGCATTTTTAACCCTGAATATATTGTTTGTTTACATGTTTATCAGTAATTTATTCTCTTCCGCCGTTTGAGCTCTCAGCTGACATTATCGTGGTTATTACTTTGCAATAGTCTTATGTGTTACAGTACCATCATTATAGGTTGTCATTGCCATTCTTGTAATATTGTGATAAGTAAGTATCAGAATATGCCACTTAGATTGTTGGAAGTTAAAATTATAACTGACTTTTTACTATGTATTTACTTGCATTCGTAATTGTTTGTTGGTGGGCGAACGTTCGAGTTGTGAACAGTTCTTAACGTATTGTAGCACCCCCAGTGACTTTGTCCTTCGGTAGGTTCTGTAAGTAGTAGAGGTTTTTTAGGTTCCAAACATCGCATTTATACAGGGCTTGTTTTGCTTCCCATTTCAGAAACAAATATGATCTGATTTTATTTACATTTAAGAATTTTAAGTTTTCTGTCATTTAACATTACTATCCAAAAACTTGAATTTTTACTGCTCCGTTGTTCTATACATGCAATTAAAAGTCTAAAACTACCCGACCTTTCGTAAGCTTCTTTTTCCGTCTCCGTTTTCCAGGCAAAACTATAAAACAAACATTTTATAACAACACATAAAGTAAATGGAAATGTGCATTCACAGTTCTTCATTAATTTGTTTGTAGTTTGTAATACAATTATGTGTAATGCACGATGAACCATAAAGCAATTACAAAAAGAGAAGGCGTGAACTTTATTCCCAAACACTGTTAATAATACATACAATATATATCGATACTGCAATATAAAATTTTTGGCCGGCCGAGTTTATATTGGGGAATAATGCTAATTTTCATAATCGGCCGAGTTTACAATCGCCGCTTTTGAAATATCCGAGTAATGCGTTGAGTTCTTTTAAGTTTTTATTTGGATTGTTTTTATTTATTTGCAAATATTGGGCTTTTGTTAGTTTCATTTTTCTTTTAGTTTTCCTCGAACTAAAAAACAAAAAATATAAACAACAAAATGTGTACTTTAGGCTTAAAGATATATTTTTTATTACAAAAACTTAGCGGGGTATGCTATTCCCGAGTGTTTCAGATTAAGGGAAAGATTTAAGTGTGTCATTTCAATAGTTATTCGTATCACTAGGCCAGAAACTATAGTTTTACGAGTATGAGCACGGTTTGTGTGGCCGAGGCGAAGCCGAGGCCCCACAAGTGCGAATACTCGCAAAAGAGTTTCTGGCCGCGTGTTACACACTATTTTTTGCGCCGACAAATCTTAATTTTGTTGAAAATAATAAAAAGAATTAACGCTAGGGAGTTAACGGTACAGGTTGGCAATACATGTTACGTATGAATTTTGAATTTGAAATCAGGGTTAAGTTACCTTAGTATTTTGACGTTTTAATTTTCTTGGTAGTTTTGACACATATTCATCAATAATAAGGGCAATTGAGACTTCATTGGAGCTCACACTACAGAGGTTCCGCAACAAGTTATTAACAATTCATTACCTGTAAAATCTTCCGAAAATTGATTTGGAAAGAATATGAATTACTTAAGATATATATATAAGAACGAGAATTCTGTCATCTGTCATTGTCTGTCATCGAATCTACAATTAATTACAGAAATGTCGGTAACTCGAATATATATGTTGCCAACCTTTAGTGATCTTTTTGACGGCCTAGGCCGGAGAATGGTAAGTTTCCGGCCGATTTATAGTAATGCAAAATCAGTGTTTCTGGACGGAGGCGCAAAAAATTAAATTTTAGTTGTTGTACCTAAATGCCAGATTAAAATCAGATCCAGATCCCAGGTTGCAGATGACGAATCCCGCTAGCATCAAAATGCGGATAGTAAATTATCCAGGTCAAAAAAATTTCGGATACGAATAAGAGCTTTAGTATTGACAAAATTATTTGTTACAAATGTATACTTGCAGGCCTTATCTTTAAAACGGGTGCTCTTTTTTTAGACATCGTTGATATGTTACATTCCACTACTGTAGATATCCGATAAAATTCAGATGCGAATCGAAAATTATCCGGATTTGGATAACAGCTCTATTATCTACGAGTATCTTTAACCGCTAGCTTCGTGTGGGAAGAAACGAAACAAATACCGATATCAGATCTGCGGAAAGTAGTGAAAAATCATGGCAACCTAACCCCAATCAATATAGATTGCACTATATTATAAAATATAATTATAAACAATGCGAAAACGAGTTATACGTGATGAAATAGCAAATTCACTGTTTTTATAACATTCTCCTAAACAAAATTAAAATGAAATTCTCTGCAATTATTTTTTAATAACCTTTTTGTAAGTGGCATCTTTAATAGACGCAATCGAACTTATTTTCATTGAAGCTCTAGCGCTATAATAACTGCCGGAGACATTTAGTGATTGTAGGTTGGTCACACTCGATGAATAATCTTGCAAGGCACTGAGGTTGTGAAATTTATAGGCGCTACGAACCATTACACAATTCCCTATATTATCAAATATCTTTTCTTTTTCATAGATTAAAAAAATTCGTGCGTATTTTTCAAACTTTATCCAAATGATTGCCTCCTAACTTTTCAACATTTAAGTACGTAAAATTACACACCTTTTCGTCAAGCGATCCACTAGACAGACCAAACTACCTTTTTCTTATAACATAAGGGCAATTTGATCAGTATTGGAACATTACGTAAATGGTCACACCTTTTTATTGTTGTCTCTTGGTCTATTAGAGTTTATGTTTACATAATGTATTGTTTACGTTCACAAAAATGTTTTCCCCCGCTCTGTCTTTGTCGTGTCGATTACTTTCTTAACCCTGAACATTTAATATCGATAAAATTGCAAAATTATTCATGTTCAGCTTGGAATCTTTTACAAACGTACAAAATCTATATTATAAAAATGTTTGAAGAGCCTTCATTTTCAAGTCAATGCCGACGAAAATGAACTGTTAATAAATATTGTAGATTACATGAACATTTTTCGAAAAATACGCGGACAAATTCTCAAAATTAGGTAGGTACCACTAAATTTTACAAAAAATATCAGTTTAAGTAGCAAAACTTAAACAGAAAGATGTTGTATAACAAAGCATAAAAAGTGGAATTTCGAATATCTTTGTATACATAACACAAATCTAAAATACATAGTATTTAATACATAGATATTGAAGATAACAGTCACGAAACTACAAAGAATTGATGGGATTGTTTTTTACCTATATATAGCTTTCTGGAATAAAAAAAGAATTGAAATAGAACTACACACAAAGTCGAAGGCGCCAAAATATTTGTCATCCTTTTTATCATCATTACTCAAACCTTAAGCTCGTGCCAAGAGAGAAAAGTCATTAATTATTCATTTCCGATTAAGATAAACTATCTATTCATTCCTACACGCATAAAGCAGCAATTGGGTCCGGTATAATGACTTTATTTTTCAGATTAATTATTACCTACATTTTAACGCTAACTAAGGGTTGCCAGATCTATTGCAGCGCGTCGTTTCATTTAAGTGTTTGGCGCTAATACATAATTGTTCTGCAACCGATGAATTCATTCATTTAACGCATGCTTTAGTGTTTACAAAATAAACTTAGTATTTATTTTTATTCTACTATATACCGATGCCTCAGTTATTTTAAACACGCTGAAGTAATGAGACTATGATCTTGGCAGCAGCTATCGACGACGCTGCTGGTTTAAAGTTTCTCGACGATTCGCGATTTATGATGACGTAAAACGTGTCAAGTTCACTACACATGTATCTGGGTAAAAATAACTATGCACCCAACTCGAGCATTTGTGCCCCGATAAAATCACATCGAAAACGTCAAAAATAACGAGTGTCGATAGAAAAATGAAGATAAGCTTTTTTTAGATACAGTTGCACGTTGTTTTTGCTCGCAAATGGAGCATTTAAAGAACCAACCCAATATCAAAAAATATTGGTTTAACCTATAACTTATTGATTTCGCGACACACCATGTTGACCTTTTAAAAGAGACGTATCGACCTCACCCTTCGCTGGATTTCTCCACTTTATAAAGTCAAGATAGAACCTTTTTCTGTTAATTAAGATGCAATCATATATCACTTTGAGTTTATTCAATCGTTAACAAATAGGAGTCTTGCCTTATTGCATACAACTGTTGTCCTACTTATAGTAGGTACAACAAATTAAACTTTATAAGAGTTTCTATGAAATTATTAGTTTTCAAAAGAAAAATTAATAATTCTTAAAAAAAAACTAGTTTGAGAATTAATCAATATTTAGGAAAGATGTAGAAATATTACAGGACGATTTGCATTTAACAACTGCTTTCTACGGCGATGATGCCAATATATCTCCTGTTTATGACATTGGATATACCGTGCTTGCACATTTTTCTGTGCTCCGAAAAAACGTATCCACTTCATGAATTGTAGTTGCTGAATCTATCCAATATACATACAGGATGGCGCAATAATATGTAACTACATAATTGTACCCACAGAACAACAAGAAAGAGACCCGCAAATCCTGTACATTTTGTTGAAAACACGTTATGTCACGATTGTATTATGACAGCGCCCTCCGGTGGGGTAAGGCCAAACATAAAACTACGAAATATACCGGGAGATTTAAAAAATTTGATGTTTCGATTTTCCTTGATCTCATCAGTGTGATACGTCTGCTAATAATAGGTCGTATTTACAGCTTACATTTAATTTGACACTTGCGATTACATTTTTAATGCGGTTTTTAATAATTTTTGAGATTGTAAAATTTTTCTCTACCAATAATCATAATGTCGTTCTTCCTCTTATCATTTATCAATTATGAATAATTACAATAAAAGATTGGAAATTAGAATTAAATTAGTTACGGCAACGTTAAATTAAATATTAGATGTAAATATTGATCAATATGATTAATTTGCAGAAATCACAGACATATCTAATTTAACCTAAAAATAAACTCTAAAGAGATAAAAATTAAAATAAACTCTAGTAAGTCAAATCATCAACGAGCTTTAAAAACGAAACACGTAATCATGAAAATATATTGAAAATTTAAACAACAAATGAACATAAAACCCTGAAAGCAGAAAAACTTAACAATAAACTTTTAAATTGAAAAATAAAAATAAATTCTAATAACACGGGATAAATACAGTATCTTAAAAGAATGTCCTCTGTGCCTGCATTAAATTTAGCATTTACGAAAAATATTTTAATTAGGCATTATAAAAAATCGATAATTTGTTGAAATGGCCCTTGGATTGTAATTTTTTTGGGGAAGCTCCCTTTTCACTCCCTTTATACTCATGGCTTAAATACATTATAAATAATTAATTTATTAAAGAATCTTAATAATTTATTGCATTTCTGTGTGCTTGTAATACAGCTGTAATACTTTTTGCGTGACGGAAAAATACTGACATGTCAAACATTTGAAAATGCATAAAAGTTTAGTAAGTACGTTTGCGAAATAATAAAAAAAATGATAAAATCTGCTGTATAGTATGAACATGAGGCTAGGCGCGCACTATGAAGTAAACTGTGCAACGACAGTTAGGTCGACAATAATAGCATTTGCACGCATTAGCGGACTAAACTGTTTTCTTGTTACAGTTAAAAGTGCACCTACAAACTGGACTGTTGTGTCGATAATAAACTTCTGTCTTAAAATTGATTTGGTAGAGGAGCTAGTTGTAAACCGAAGAAAGAAACGAAGAAGATAATGTTGGGTTCATCCAATAACTAATGAACGCGTAATTGAGGGATAATACTCAGTGGTGCACTAACTCCTGACACTCCTGTTTAGGAGGCCTGGGGCGGTCTTTAATACCCGGCCCTTAATAGTGGATAGGAGAATGATCGAATAAAAAAATAAAGTGTCATAGAATCTGTATCAAATTAAATCAATTCTAACCATTTTATAAAACATGCGTTTGAGCTTTGATTTTGCTGAAGTTATCTATAACGTCATCAAAATCTAGCGCCTCAAAGTGGGTCCCCCTGCAGGTAGGGCCTGGAACGGGCCGCCCCTCCCCGCCACTGCATATACTTCTTGCCATAAGCTTTCTTCTGCGTTCGTGTTACTATATTCTTTTTTACTTTTGTTGTATAGCCCCGGTCTTTATTTTTACAATTATAAGAATAATAATGAAGAATATCCAATCGGCTGTAACAACAATAATGGTAATAACATATCAACGATAACATAAAACAGAAGCAAAATATGTATTTAGAACAAAAATAAATGAATTATCTGACATTTCTAAAAACTAAGCAACTAGATACAGTAGACCTCTTATTTAAAAAACGTCAAATGGTGCAAAAAACGACTATTTTTACATTTTACAGATTTATTAATATGTAAAAACGTGAAAACTTAAAGCTTAAGCTGTAAATACCAACTGATAGGTAATTAAAAAGTACATTTGCTGGTAAATTCAAAAATATGGTGCTCTATTTAAATTAATCAAGTTATAGCCAGTTAAAGTTCTGATTTGATTAGTTTTAATATTTGCGCACCCTGTATAAGATGGCAAGTTTATTGTAATTGAGTTATAAAATATGGTCATGGTCTATTGTTACACTTTATTGTAAATTTCGCTTATATAACTTAAATACTTCTTAAGTATTTCAAACATAATATTTAGATTAGATTTTGATAAAATTCAAATTATCTAAAAATTTTAAGGTTTAGTTATTATAAACTTTATTAAAACAGATACTATTTTGATTAGACAATCCAAAAATGCAATAATATACAAGCTATTCCATTTAAAAAACACAACTTTGATACATTTAGGGCTTTTGGAACAATCTGTATAACATAAAAAAATTTTGAAGCAGTGACCATAATATCCCCAATGTGACGTTCAAAAGTTGCGTTAACTTTTGAACGTCACATGTTTTGGCCGCAATATTCCGTGGCGTATAGCGTGAATGACCCTGCGGAAACATTGATATCGTTTGTTCTGAGCATGTCGACCGACTGTTTAGTTGTACTCTGATTTGTGACATGCCAGAACAAGAAAGTTGAATGAACCATTCTGTCCGTAATGCGCGCATCCCTATATATTGTAATAGATGTGCTAACTAAATTGTCGGATGACAAAAAGTTCATAGTGCGCGCATAGGCTAATGGTAAATGATAGCGATATCTGATTATAGTATAAGCAAGGTTGTAGTGTACATTCGCACTAGGTACCTATTTATTTTTATTCATTTTAGACGCATCTCCGGCAGAAAGAGAAGACCTATTCATACAGAAACTGAGGCAGTGTTGCGTCTTATTCGATTTCGCCTCTGATCCCCTCTCAGATTTGAAATGGAAGGAAGTGAAGAGAGCCGCGCTACACGAAATGGTAGAATTCGTAACGCAACAAAAAGGAGTGATAACGGACGCCATCTATCCAGAAGCAGTAAATATGGTAATTAAAATCAATTGTTTCACATCGCGTGCGATAATAACGCAAACGAAAAATATTTTAGTTCGCCGTGAATTTGTTTCGTACCCTTCCGCCATCCTCAAATCCGAACGGGGCCGAATTTGACCCCGAGGAGGACGAGCCGACGCTGGAAGCCGCTTGGCCTCATCTCCAATTGGTCTATGAACTGTTCTTGAGAGTACTGGAAGCGCCCGACTTCCAACCGAGCATCGCTAAGAGGTATATAGACAACAAATTCGTCCTCAATCTCTTAGATCTGTTCGATTCCGAGGATCCCCGCGAGCGAGACCTGTTAAAGACGACGCTGCACAGGATATACGGGAAGTTTCTGGGTTTGCGGGCGTTCATCCGAAAACAGATAAACAACGTCTTCTATCGTTTCATTTACGAGACGGAACACCACAACGGCATAGCGGAATTGCTCGAGATTCTCGGCTCTATAATAAACGGTTTCGCTCTACCGCTGAAAGAGGAACATAAAGTGTTTTTGTTGCGCGTTTTGATGCCCCTGCATAAAGTTAAATCGTTGTCGGTGTATCATCCGCAATTAGCCTACTGCGTAGTACAATTCTTAGAAAAAGATCCTTCGCTTACGCAACCCGTAATTAGGAGTCTTCTGAAATACTGGCCGAAGACGCACAGCCCAAAAGAAGTGATGTTCCTGAACGAATTAGAAGAAATACTTGACGTGATAGAACCGGCAGAATTTCAAAAAGTCATGATACCTCTCTTCAAACAACTATCTAAATGCGTGAGCAGTCCGCATTTCCAAGTAGCGGAACGGGCTCTCTACTATTGGAATAACGAATACGTTTTATCCTTAGTGTCAGAGAACGCCACCGAGATACTACCGCTCATGTTCCCAAGCTTGTACAGAAATTCAAAAAGTCACTGGAACAAAACAATACACGGTCTAATTTATAACGCTTTAAAACTCTTCACGGAGATGAACCAGAAATTATTCGATGAATGTACGCAACAGTATAAGCAAGAGAGGCAACGGTAACTTTCAATCTATCAAATGACGGTCACAATAATTCTTTTCGATTTTATATTTTTTTCAGAGAGCGCGAAAGGCAATACGAGAGAGAAAAATTCTGGAACCACTTAGAGAATTTGGCATCACGCAGTCCGAGCTACGAAATCATGAAGATGAAAGACGAAGTCGAAATGAACAACATTACGAACAGTCCCGATCAAGATGACGAAATCACTTTGGATAAGTTAGAACAAGAAGCACAAGAGGTAGTAGATTTTAGTTGACGCTAGCTAATTCCTCGAGTCTAAATTGTGCATTTTAGATCGCAAATCAGATATTAATACGACTAAAAAAAGACATTGTCGACGTTTGAGTATTGCTAAATAATGATTTATTTTCTACCTTTTTACTGCGCATTTGTGATTTGATAAAACGCTTAACTTAAAAATCGCAGATCCAGAAGTTATTTGGGAATTTTTATTTTAGCAGTAGATGTGTGCAATAGTACAAAATTATATTTAAGGGTACATTCATATCATTCAAATGATAAACAGTATTAATATTACATTAGATGTGTCGCAGTCATCTAATCCATTATTTGTTTATGGATGACATAAAACAATATATAATGAGCTTAGTTATATATTTCGCTTTCTTGGACTCTAAACTACATTCTCACGTGTATGACAAAAGTAAACGATTAAAAATTAAAACAAATTTATAGAGACGGAAGAGAATTAGAAAATGATTATCAGTCAAATGATGAGTAAAATCAATATGTCTTGCCTGTTTTTTAGACAATATCAAATTATAAAAACCTTATCAATACATACATTTTTTTCGTAGGTGCTTTGCTGAACCAAAATTATCTGAAAAAAAAAACATGGAAAATGTATATACGCGTCGCTAGTTTTTCATGAAATGAAGAAAAAAAAATTGCTATTTTGAATAAGGAATCTCCAGAAACTAAACTAAAAACAATCTAGTGTTGATTCTAAATTATCCATCGTCTCTAAAGAATTGTCTGAGAATTTTAGACACATCCTGATAACAAACAAAACCGAAATAGATGATCAAAAGTTGGAATTTTGAATGTTAGAAATTAAATTTGAACAAAATTTTATTTTTTATTTTCATATTGCTTTGACCCCTCTAGTTTGTGCATATTTTTAATTTGATTTTCTGACCCGCACTGACGAGCAGGGATATGTAGAATATATTTTTATGCTTTTCTTTAATTTATATGACAATGTTTTACTTAACAATGAATATACCCTTAATATCTTAGCAGTTACCACCTATAACTTCCATAACTTGATACAGATCTTCAGGCAAGGCGTGTTTAAAATTCATTTATTTGATCCTAACAAAAGATATAAAAATTATTATATCTATTAATGCAATTTTAGGAATTCTTTTTTATTTATATTTAACAACAATATACTGAAGTGGCCTTATATATGGTTTTAACATTTGGAAGTTGTAAATCTCTTCTTTTTTCCATTAATACTGCCTGGGTTACTAAGCTATACCATCTCAATATATCTGCTAAAACAAACAAGATTAATATTTTATTTACACTATTTTTATGCATTATAGAAAATGCACCAACTAAAAGAAAAAAATTATTGTGACGGCCATGTACGTTTTAAATTAGAATACTCTAAAACTACACTACTTCTAACACACACGATTTCAAAAACTATATATCAAGTTGCTTTTGTGCTAGTGTGCTGCCTCCAAAGTACCTAAAAATATTCTATGTTCCATTTATTTATCACAACTTCTTAGAGAATTAATTGTAGTGCTGCAGATTTATAATTTTCTAGGCGCGCAAAATCCGTAATTCGAACAAACCACTGGTGCGCCGCAAATCGGAGTTACCTCAAGACCAGTATACCGTGAAGGCTCTGAACGATCACAAACGGGCAGACGAATACCTAGTTACACCACCGGATGTCAACAAGTGCTAGTCCACTCATAACTTCACCTTAGAGAGAGAGAGAGAGCTAGCTTAGTGCCAACAGATTCTATCCACAAAATGATTAATTATATTATTGGACTGATTTTATTTTTATATTTTATGTAATTTGGTGTTCTTATTTCTCATCTTTCCAAACTATAATACCTAATGCTGTCTCCCTTCTCTAATTATATTTTCCATTTATTTTCTTAAATCGGTATTCCCCCAAACGTTGCAAAGAAAGATAATGGAAATCTATGTTCAAAGGATGTAAATATTATTTTTGCCATCACTAAATGAAACTCTACTCAACTGAGAACAAGATTCGTTTTACTTTTTGTCATACCTGACGATGTACTAGAACATTATTATGATTAGTCCGTATTGTATCATAATAACAATTTGTCACAAGCATACTGCATGTACCTAGTGTTATTTTATTATCAGAACAACAAATTAATTAATCATACTATTAAGCATCTCGCTCCAGTGAATTGTTGTTTATAAGTACACATGTCGTATATAAATTTTCTGTTTTATTACCTGCTCAGTATAGTTTTACACACTACGAAATTGTGAGCATATAAAAAATATAATGCACTAATGTTCAAGTGAAATGGTCTCATGAACACTACTAGGAAATCTACTCTAATTTTGTGATTATTGTTGTTGAAACTGTATATTTATGAAACAACAAGAGTAAAGAAGAAAAACAAATTTCCTTGTGTCACAGTATGTATTACTTGTTAAACAGGTTCTAAATCAACTACTCTTGTTTTGCAAAAAATATTTTGAGATGCACGCTATTTATTTTGGTATATTACTACATTAAAATTAAGTTTTTTTTTTATAAAATTTTTACCATGTGACAAAATACAGCAAAATGATCATGCATATAACAAAATTATTAGTCTTATTTAATTTAATATAATTTATTAGCATGTATCACATGATGAGAAATAAAATCTGTTCTAAGAATATTTTCTTTACTATATTTTAAGTAATAATTAGTGAGAAACGGTTCAACATTTTTTAATCAATTTTTAAACCACACAAAGAGCAGCAATCTCGATCAGACAATGAAAAATTTAGTTTGCAGGACAAACTATTATCGATTTCTGCTAATTAAGATTCTGCCGAAAAATTTTAAATAGATACAATTTCTCTGTTTCATAAGATTATTCTGTCGCTCATTAGGCCATTTTAATTGTTTCTCAGCATATCCAACTTTTAAAGACTGTACAATATTATTTGCAGTTGATTAGTAAAAAGAGTTAACACATGTACCACCATCTTTAGGTAATATAACTTCACAATTTGTTGTGTTGCAGTAGTATCCTTATTTACAATAGAAATAATACTTATATTTATAAAACTATTATCGATTTGTGATTTTTAAATTCTTCATATATATCATTTACTGTTATATACATATGAAACCTATATTGCATTATATGATCAACCTGTAGCCAGTTAAGGATCATGTATACACGGACTAATTTGCCGATGACGCAAAAGGAGGAGCAGATACTAAGCAAAGAAAAATGTTCCAATTATCACCAAACCCGCACAGCTATCGATTTATTATTGTAAAACTGTGTTGGTGAGGATTTGGACATCTTCAATAATAGGTAATAATATATTTCTCTATCGCTTTAACCCTCAGATTATTATTTATAACAATTATTACTATTACATTATACCTAGTGAATGAATTACTTTATTATACAGATCAAAATCATTGCGTATATTATTACAATGTAATGTTTATTTACTACTGAGTACATTCAATAATTAGATTTTTAAGATGATTATTATAATTATATGTTTAGCTGATGGAACTATGTATATATGATAAGTATAATAATTAATTATTAAAGTCGAATTGATGATATTATTGTACACAGTATTTTTTTTATGTACAGCTTTGCTTTGTGGATGATGATGATGATAATAATTACTATTATTATATATTATTAAAATACAGTAAGATTATTTACTGAGGAAATATGTCTCTTTTCTTTAAAAAAAAAAAAAGGATAAATATCTAGAGAAATAAATTGTAAAATATAAAAAGGGTCCGACAGAACTTTCAATAATTTATTTAACGAATTTAAATACAATAAATAAATGAGCTATCACACCATAATCCTTATAGAAAATCATCTGTGGACGTGATCGTAGCTTCTATTAGCAAACCAAAATCCAATTCGTTGAGACTTGCTTTCGCAGTTAGGAGATCTAGGAATGTATCCAAGGGAGATAAACGATCACCGGTTGGAAATGCAGCCAGACCTTCGAAAAGAAATGACGCAGCATTAACGATCGACCAAGATTAGTTGCATTATTTTTTCAGTTCCTTTTTAGTCACGAAATTACAAACAACGAATATAACTTATCAACAAAAAGTTGCATAATGGCGATTTGCATCATTGCAAAATGCTTGTTTTTCAAGTGATATAACAGAATTTTCAATTCAATATCAAAGAATGGCTACCAGAAAATAATACTGAAACAACCACTACAAATTTTTCGCAATGTTTAAAACGGGCGTTTTATTACATCATGATGACATAGAGCTCATTTGATTAATCTTTAAAACAAGCATTTTCAAAGTGCTAGTATTACTTTCCCAAATGCTATGGAAAATTACTAAAAATTGTAATAAATCATGCACTAATACCATGCTTATATTTGATATCGTTACCAAGTTGGTAATTCTTGGACTTCTGGGATATTTGGGGTTTGGCATTTGCCCCCTCCACACCAGATAATACATTCATGGAATGTTCCCTAGCCCTAATCATCAAACTGACTGGATGACTCCATTGATTTAAAAGGCGCTTAGCCCGCATTCGAGGTAATAAAGATAGCAATGTCAATTTCCTCTCGACTCCTTTTTTAGTATCTAATATATCTAAGAAAACAAGAGAAAACCTAAGATATAAAATCTCCCGCTGTTATTACAGAACAGTTTTACCTGCCATTATAATTTTCATAACATCTATTTGCAGTTCGAATACGTGTCTTTGGACATACTGAAGAAAAGTGTTGAATTTCAATGTCCTATATCCCAAGAATGTAAAGAAAGAAGTGAACCCCTGCGGTACTGGAAACGCTATGGATTCTGCCGCTAAATAATATTGCTCCAACGCAATGAAAAGGACAAATCTCACATCATCTGGTAGTAGATCGCTAAAAAAATAATTACAAATTTTTTGTAAGATACAAAGAAGACGCAAGTTTTCACATAAAAACGAATCCCTTTTCTTCCCATTTAATGCCTTTGGTACAAATCTTGCACAACGCTTGGCATAGATATCTGGATTGCTCTAGTTGAGCAGCAATGTAACGTGTTGCGACTGCGTGAACATGCATCGGTGTTTGCGTCTGCCATTGAAAGCATGTTACACGATTTTCAGTGCTTTGTTTCAGTAAATGCATACTTAGTTCCCTTAAGTTCTAGAAATATAAATTTAATGAACGAGAAATGCGTGGAGGTTCAAAAGCTACTTACAACTGAAATGATATGCTCTTGTTTGGTGGCAGTGCAACTTTCCATCTCGTAAAACGGCAGAGAATCAATACTGTTCTTCAGGGATGATAAGTCTTTTGGCAAGCTGCTAGTTGAGAATGTCAGGCTGGTTGCAGGAGACATTGGAGTACTTGATCGAGACAACGCTTCTGGCTAGCAATAAGATTGAAGCAAATCGAACATTAACTGCTTTGAAGATAAAGCCAAGAACTTACTTGATAACAAACTAGGGAAACAACCAATTTCTCCGCAACCTGTGAGGGCTTAAATTTTTGCTTCCCTTTGGCGTTTTTCATCAATCTCTCCCATAATTTCACCCATATATCCGCCCTGTAAGGAGTAACGCGTTGTTGTGGCGATAGTAACATCATCGATGCGTTCCACAAAGTATCCTGGGATAACGTGATGCTCTTATCATCTACTACAGCTTCCAAAGTGGCGCCTACAGTCTGCATAGTTACAGGTAAGAGATTTATAAGTTGGCTAGCATCTGCCGGCAAGTTTCTTTGAACTGACGCATAGGAACTGCCAATCAGGAATTCACGGAACATATGGGGAAGACCCTCGGAAAAGGTATGTTGGATTTCATGTGATAATAACTGCAAATTTATATTTTAGGATAATAAAAATCTGTACCCGTTATGTTACAATATTTACTTCTATGACTGTTTCTGTTTCGTTTTTATGTACTAGTAAATAATGTATTATTGCCAGCTTATTCTCCAGTGATGTGGATTTCTTAAATGTTTCTGATAAAAGTGCTGTGGATACGTATAAATCTACGACGTCTAGTGTCGGCATGTTTAAGACAGAATATTTCCCTAAAGTATTGACCAGAGCTAAGCAAGTACGATTCAGACTTAGATCTGAGATCTCTCGCGCCGTTGTTATGATGTGGCAAGTTGGTTCATGTCCAAAACCTATGTCTAAGAGATGCGTGCATACTTCGGGGATAAATACTAACATGTGCTCATCTACAACAAAGATTTTATACTTCACAGCGTGTCTTATATTTTAGAGCACAAGGGAGATTATAGTTTGACACGTGTCTGAGATAGTATGGGTATACTAGGGCTGTAGCACAGAAACCGAGTACCTGGGTACTCGAAATCAACGGTTCCACTGCATTTTGGGTACAGAGTTTCGGGTCTCAAAAAACGAACGCGCGATTCTGTTGGCGAACCCGCCTAGACAGAATTTGGAATTTTATACGCAAAGCTGCTTGTAGTATATCGACGGTGGAAATGTAACACCAGATCTTTGTAGTTTTGGTCAATTCTAATAGTTTTTCATATTTATAGGTTCTTCTGTAAAATTAATAAATTCAACTTATCGGTTCAAACAAGTTGCTCCTTTTTGCGGTATCTTGATTTCGACTACCTATACAAATAACCCGAAAAAAACCGAAACTCTTACGATACATGTGATATAATATCTGCGAGGTCAGAATTTCCCGTTTTTTGGTGTATATTACATTGATATTATATATTATAAATACCATATAGTTTAAAAATTGGTCGAATAAGTTTAGCTTTCTTCCACGGTATTCCTGGTATAATGCAATGTATAACACAGCTATGATGCAGAACGGTAACGGTGTATGCAAAATGCACTGTACTGTCTTCGTCTGCTTCCATGCATTTCTCTGATTCTCCAGGCTTAAGAACATTTCAAATTACGTTTCCTATTTGTAACAAAATTACCTTGACAAACTTACTTGATACAAATAATGATGGCATATACACACAATTCCTTCTGAATTTGTTAACACAATCAAATCCAAAGAGCAGTTGTGTACACGTAGTGGTACTGTGTCATCTTCATATACCCCACATGCAGATGGTGTTGGTGACAAATGCGGTAAATTTAGAGGAATGTTCAACTAAAATATCAAAAACAATTGCGAAAAGGAAGTCCTGGTATTAGATATTCAACTCACCACTGATTCGTGTGGTAAATCATCATGAAACTGAAGACCTGATAAGGTAGGTGACATCTTCACTCTACTGGACTCTGCATCCTCGACGTCCAAGATACTCTTAGCAGGTTTCCTAAAATGTATGTAATAAAGTGTTTGGTGTTTTGCGTCCCACTGTGCCCAGATAAATATGCGAACGATTGATTCCACCACAAAGCTTTCCAAGTCGAAATTTTGCATCTTACGAATTTGATAATGAAGTATACCTTTTAAAAATCGGAATGCAATAACAAGACAATATAACAGTTTTAGGTTTGATACTAACATTCTTCGTGAATTAACAGAAGCAGTCTTTCAGAGTGATTCGCATTTAAAATGGAATGCTTCGAAAGTAAAAACTGTAACATAATTTGCTTCGACCTTTCTACGTTTAGATCGCAAACGCTGTTATCCTCTAATCTCACAAGAAAAGGCTTGTAAGTGAATATTTCTTTTTCATTCTTATTTTTAAGAACATAAGCTAATATTGTTCTGCTGGAATTTATGGTTGCTTGAACTACATTGAGTGGTTTGTTAAAAGTGAATATTCTATCCAGGATGTTCTTGGCATAATTATAAACACCAATACAACTTCGTGATATTCCATTTATGTTTGTTTCCACCCACGTGAATAATAGCAAACCGTCTTCCTCTTGACCCAATAAACGCCATTCTTTAGTCTCTGCTGCAATATTTAAACACAATTGAGATTGTTGTCAATGCTATAACTCTTAAACAAAGGTCCCTAATTATTTTTTTAAAATCCCGCCAATATATGACGTCATTCAGTTCATTATTTAAAGAAAGATAACTATGTGCAACATAATTAACGGAATTTATGATAGTTCTTTTCGAGTGTAAAATAGTATTTTGTGTTCTAAATAAACAAATAAAACTAAATTTTTTAAGAAATTTAGTTATTTTGTATTTAATTTTGGTTTTTGCGCATGCGCTAAAATCTAATCAATATATACCAAATATAATAATACACCTTATTTCCGATTTAAGAATGAAAAAATATTATCGAATAAAACATTTAATACATAGATAAATTGTAGATAAAAATGCTTTTATCTCAATCTTAATTTTTAAGACATACCTTGTGGATTTTCTTTAGACACAATTTCGCACAACTTCGCTCCAAGATTATCGACCATTTGCACCATAATATTAGTGCTATTTTATATTTTTTCAATCCGTAACGTATTAAGTTTTTATAAAATTTATAGCAACGTATTATTTAAAAATATTGTAAGCTGATAATAAGTAGTTTACTATAAATATAGATGATGTTGAAGCAAAATACATTTTACACAAGTATCAGGAATTTTTAATATAGCACCATTGACCATACATGCGTTGCATCAATAGATAAGTACTTTTATTTTGAAAGAACACTCAGATAACCCGTATAAATGTTATTAATGGTTTTGTTTGGTTTATATTATATTCTAATCAGCACATTGGAGACTATAGTATATATAAATGCACTTTATAATTTAACACTTTTAGGGTGGGTCTATTCGCATATTGTTTGCGCTTGCACGGACAGGTGTTGTCAACCATAAAATTTTGTTATCTGTAATTCCTATTGAATACATTTACATCATCATAGTAATTTGCTACCTGTTATCTGCCACAGCAATGACTATAAACTTTTTGTAATTATAATTACGTGAACAGGTATATAGTTATATATAGATATATCTGATATAAATTAATGTACCTATATACATTTAATTTTATAATTAAAGAAAAAGGTTAAAGTTTTGAATTTTGTTGTTTGAAACTTAAATATTCACATTCACTCAACGATTTAATCAAAGTAATTTATTGTTGATTGGTTGCCTACACGCATTGAGTGAAGATATTACGTATTTTCAAATGAATAAAAATGATCTATACAGGTATCTGTAACGGTTACTTACTATTTTATCCTCGTATCTAAATATAATACTAGTACCAGGTAGAGAGTATAGATGGCAGTATGATTATTTTTACTCTGATTTTTACCTGTGCCAATTAATTATATAAAAAAACGCGTTTGGACGTCATTTGTCATTATTATTTTAAAAATCGTGTTCTTGAGATGGTTCTTATTAATAAAATAAATCAATGATCTTTTCAAAAAAGTAAAACTAATAAATTATTAATTCAAAAACATCTATAGTTCGTCTCAACCTTAAGATGCAGTATACGTCTTATGGGAATTCGATTCGCGATTGCCAAATCGTCGTATCAGCTGCACATTGCTACTTCCGGTTGCATTATTTGAGGTTATGACAATTAAAATGCATATATCAGTATATGTTACTATCTTCTCTATGATATATGTTTATGTGGTCTCAGATACGAAAAGGGAGCTATAAAGCAGCAATTGCTTATAGGCTGAAGAAAGAAGCTGAATTGAAGCAATTATAATCGTTATCTCGCAAACTTTTTTCGGAACTTAACTGTTTTAAAACTACGATGATCACGATTGACAACAGTTGATGCTAATAGACAGATGACAGATAGGTATTGGTGCCGACACCGACATATGTACATAAGTGGCAACATATAAATCGGAAGTGAAGATAGCGTTAGTGACAGCAACTAGGGATAGTAAGAGATGCACAGTGGCTATTATATCCCATACTGCATCTTAAGGTTGAGACGAACTATAGTGTAATATTTTAAGTGTTGTCCCATTGATTGTATTTAATTGTTTAAATGGAGTTGACAAATCTTTTGTCTACAAATAACAATAGATGAAAAACATTGCGATATGTGCCGAAAATTCTCGTAAAAAGGACCATTTCACTGTTATGGTTTCCGAATGGTTCGTAAAACACAAAGTGGTAAATCGCCAAAAAAGTCGAGGAAAAGCGAGTCTGAAAATTCCAACAGACATTTGATGTTCAGTTCTTATTCAGAGACGTCAGTGCATAAGCGAAATTTATGTATCGTATCATTTCCAATAATATTTTTATTTAACATTTTGCGTTCACTATTGTACCAGTTTTTTTTGATTTTACGTTTTATTTATTGTAGTTCGTCTAACTATTTTATAAAGTATCGTAAAACTGAGTGTGAAAATGCTGTAGCGGGAGAACAAAGTGTTATAGTAGAAGATATCGAGATGTCACAAAGTCACAGAAATTCGGGGCCTGGCCCAGGTGATCCCTTGCTCGCCAAACAGAAACATCACCACAGGAGAGCATTTGAGTACATTTCCAAAGCTTTAAAAATTGACGAGGAAAATGAAGGTAAATATATGAACTCCACATATATTCCTCAAGAATTCTAACGTTGCTATTATTAGGTCAGAAAGATTTGGCTATTGAATTATATCGCAAAGGAATTACGGAATTGGAACTTGGTATCGCGGTTCAATGTTGGGGAGGACGTGGGGAAGTGTGGGAACGAGCTCAAAGGTTGCATGAAAAGATGAAGAGTAATTTAGCGATGGCAAAAGATCGACTTCAATTTTTAGGTACAAAAAACACTTTAATATATGAAGTTATTAGAAAGAAATAAATTATAGTAGTGCATTTTTATTTGGAAAGTTTTATATTGTGCTTGTTTTATGAAAAACAAGTTTGGATAATGTTCATTGCTTACAATTTTGTTGATTTTACAAATGCACTTACTTTTTGCATTTACTGTTTCTTTTAATTTATTTATTTTTATTTGTTGATGTAATTTTATTTGATATTACTTGATGACTATTCGAATTGTAAATATATTTAATATATCTAATTAAAGAAAATCATTTTGGGCTATAAACGGTGACGGAATTCAACAGGTATGAGTGTGGTATTTTTTTTTATAAAAAATAAATTTTCTATTTTTTTGCAAATCTGAAAAGTAATCATAATAAAGGATTTGAATCCCATCACTGGCTAAAAGTATATTTATATTGCTAATTTTTTTACACACTTATAGTTAAGACAATTTTGCATAAGCATTAGTAAAAACGTTTTTAAAAATACACAAATTAATTAGTCATCTATCCCCATTATTTTATCAGAATATAAAGATGAATTTCAAATGGTTTTTTTTTGTTGGCGGTATTCAATTTAGAGGTTTGCATGTTCTAAACAAATATATAACTCGATATTATATGGTTTTAGCACTTTTACTATTTTATTTTATTTTTTTTGTTATTTATTTATAGAAAATATGAATGGTTTGGAACGCTTGGATGTTCAGAATGAAAATACGCACGTTAATACAACGAAAATTAGTTATACTAGTTTTATACCCACTCCTAAATCTAGTCCAACTGCAGGTACATTTTTTATTTATCTTTTATGTTGCATGTGTTTTGATTAATGAATTCACTTTGCACGATTTAGTCTCAGCTATGATAGACTTATTTCAAGAACAAAGTAAAAAAATAAATGTATGTATTCATTATGGATTTATATTGTATTAATTTGTTAGTCAATGTACTAATATTACCTATTGTTTAGATCATATACGTTACAAAATTATACACAAGCCTGTAGTTTGTGTGTAAAAAGTATTGTAATTCAAAATGTTGATCAAATATTTCTAAAAAAAGGTAATTTGTGCATATAGTTATCTGCTTAATATATAACATTTATAAGAACAATGCAGTAGAAACTACTGTAAATACACATAAATATTCCATAAAGCCTTTGTTGATATGATAATTTACAAATGTTTGTATTCTTATATTTAACGTATCGACCGCAGTCGCTCAAACCGCCAAACCCTTGCTAGGATTACTGCCATCTATATTTGGCTGCTCTGCAGTAATTTTTATCAACATTCTTATCCCATGTGGTAACTTTTCTTAGCTTATTGTTCGTCTTAGACTTTTAAACCAGAAAATTATGCAAAGGAACATTAATGTGTATGTTTCAAGTAGTCAAAATATGATTAATATTGAAAGTAACTTGCACTGCAAGCCTAACTAAATCTGCTAGTTGTGCTCTCGAACATTAAAATATCCAATGATTTGTATCACCTCTACTACTGCAGTATTTACATTTGTCTTCGTTTGTAATCGTAATTTTGTTTGGGCCAGCAGAAAACCTTTCGTGATTACACGTTCTCCCGATATTTTTCACATATACACTAATCATCCTAAGTATTTTATCATTCTTAATATGAATTAAACAATAATTTGTAGATTTTTTCCTTGATGAGCCATCTGATATACTTCTCCCTCTCATTTTTCTATTTTTTCCGAAGCTATGTTAATATATTGGTATTGTTGTTGATCACCATTATCTTTGGCTTCTTTGACAAGATGGTTTACAATTTCGTTGTCCAACAGATTTGATTGAGCCAAACAAAATTGATGACTACGCGTACCAGTTAACTTCGCACACTAACAAAAACTATTCTAGAGAGGCAATCGATGCAGCGATAAAAACAGTGGCTATATTCGGGAGAGTTTTTATTATTCTGAATTTCTAGATATATGCTACTCATCGTTCCTATTTTTTGGTCCCTTCAGGGTATATGTGAAAATAGTTCTTATACCAATCACTCAATCACTTGTTCGAATGATGGGTAGGTATTTAGGTAAATCAGTTTTTATGGGTCTTGATCTAATCCGTAAAAGGGTGATTAACTACATACGGTTTACTTCTAAGAATGCAGTTGTCAAATATAGCAGTTCTGCAGATGTTTACGCAATAGGTGGTAATGTTTCTTTATTCCCATACCTTTCCAATAGATTGTTGTGGTTCAACTTGTAAAGACTTGATAGCAGATTCTACATATAGTACTTCCATTGAAGTTAATCGCATTACACCTCAACATGACTGTTGTATGGCATTGTTGTACACCATATCAAGTCGTCTTAACAAATTTGCCGTACCTCTCCCGTGAAAAATGCTGCTGTAACTTATGATGGAGCTAATACAAGCTCTATAAATTAATGAGGATGTATGTCTGTGTGTCCCGAAAGAGGACAGATAACTTTAGAATATTGCTCTCGCATTGATAACTTTAGCTCTAATTTGCTCTATGAGCACTTTTCAATTTAACAGGTCTCCAAATATTACTTTTTTTGGAATATCAACACGAAGTATATTAAACCTGATACCATACTTTCTTTTCTAAAGAACTTGATGAAACGATAAACCTGTAAAACACTGTATATAGGTTATTCATTGCATAATTATAGCATCTGTGTACTATTTACTTAATTATTAACCAGTAGGGCTGGGCGATACCTATGATTTTGGTATCGGTATTCGATACTTATCTTGGTATCGATACTTGCCGATGTATCGATTCTACGTTAGGTATCGTTACCCGGTACTAGTACTAGTACTAACAGTACTAATAGTCCTAGTACTAGTATCGATACATCGATACCTTTGCTAATCACAGTATAGGAGAATCGATACCATTAATGGAATCGAATACTTGTCGATGTATCGATATTTTGCCCAGCCCTAGCGGGCATAGTCGAGAATTAATATAGACTTAAGCATATTATCATTTCATTTATTAAACAATTAAAATATTTGAAGACACACACTGGACATTTATACCTATTTTAATTGCTGTATCCATTAGAGATTATTGTTGTCACATGAATCAGTTTAACATTAGAAAGGATGATAAGTTTTATTTCATAGGAGCGACAAACTTTATTCCTGCATTTATACCTCCATTCAATTGGGATTACTTTTTGAAAAATAGATTCAGTGGAAGAGAGGAGTGAAAAACTGCTAATGAGTGAAAATCATAATAGTTCTCAACAAAAAATTCCGTAAAACATTCCGCTTTCTTGATTCCATGTTCAGTTTATCCTTTAACTTTAGTTGTACTAGTACTGGGAATCGATACGAAGTGTAGAATTGATATTTCAACAAGTAGCCATACTAACAATAAGACAAGTATTGTATACGACACCAAAATTGTAGGTATCGTCCAGCTGGATACCTCGATCCGATACCACGGAATCGATACTCTATACTAGTACTAGAACCAGCACTAGTACCAGTACTAGAACCAGTACTAGTACTAGTATCGATACATCGATACCTTTGCTAATCACGGTATCGAAGAATCGATACCATTAATGGAATCGAATACTTGTCGATGTATCGATATTTTGCCCAGCCCTATTAACCAGTTTTTAAAAAGTAACCAGTATTTGCGGGCAAGATATGTTTGCGTACTGCTTTAAAATCATTGCCTTATCATTAACATTGCTTCCCCGTTAGTTTGCGGGTACTGCTACAAAGCTTACATCATTAACTATCTAACATAAATTATTATATTGCAAATTACTTAAGAACGAAGTATTATTGACAGCTTCGGGTAAGAAGCTCACAGTAGCCGCCAAACGGCCAGCAAACGCAACTCTCTCGAAGAGCCAGACCCTTCCGAGATCCATGGGTTCGCGTAGTACGCCTGTCCAACCTGTACGTCCATTTAATAAGTTATCTTCCACACCTCCTGCCATGAAAAAGCAACTTTCCGTACCTGGAAGCAATTCACCAGGAAGAAAACTACCAACTAGCGGTAAAAATTTATTGCATGTTTAGATACCGACATAACAATGCAGCAACGTTATTGCGTTTAGGTCAAAAGCCATCAGCGACAAGTAGAAAATCACCAACACTACGAGGTGTTGATCCGAAGCTCGCCCAGAGTATATTGGATGAAATCGTAGAGGGCGGTCCGGCAATTCAATGGGAGGATATAGTCGGGCAAGAGACGGCAAAGCAGGCTTTGCAAGAAATGGTCATCTTACCATCAATAAGACCAGAGCTCTTTACAGGTTTACGTACACCAGCTAGGGGATTACTTCTGTTTGGGCCACCTGGGAATGGGAAAACCCTTTTGGCACGTGCTGTAGCTACAGAATGCCAGGTTTGTTCTTCATTTAGACAAAATTGCTTTTACATCAATGCAATTTTATAGGCGACATTTTTTTCGATAAGCGCTGCTAGTTTAACTTCAAAATATCTTGGAGAGGGAGAGAAGCTTGTTAGAGCGCTATTCGCTATAGCGCGAGAGCTGCAGCCATCCATTATATTCATTGATGAAGTTGATTCATTGTTATCTGAAAGATCCAATAACGAACATGAAGCTAGTCGGAGATTGAAAACGGAATTTTTGGTGGAATTCGATGGTTTACCCAGCAATCCGGAAAGTGAAAAAGTAAATTTAAATATGTTATATTCTTTGGATTTTCTATGCTAAAGGGTTCTTATCTTGAATTTAAGGTTATTGTAATGGCTGCGACGAATAGGCCTCAAGAATTGGACGAAGCAGCTTTACGAAGATTTCCAAAGAGAGTATATGTCACTCTTCCAGATTTAGAAACACGAATGGAGTTACTACGGAAACTCTTGGCTAAACAGGGTTGCGGTTTTTCAACATCGGAACTCAAACGTTTAGCGACATTAACAGCAGGATATTCTGGTAGTGATCTAACTGCTCTTGCCAAAGATGCTGCCCTTGGACCTATAAGAGGTATTAAACATTTACTTTTTTATTTTCTGAATTTAATTATTAAAATTTAGGACTACAAATTGTCATTCTTTCATGTTTTGCAATTTACAAACAGCCTATCAATTCCTTTTTTTTTTTGTTTCTCTTTGTGGTATTTAGAACTGCAACCTGAACAAGTAAAACACATGGATCCGTGTGCAGTAAGAAGCATAACAGTAAATGATTTTTTGGATTCCTTGAAAAGAATAAGGCGCAGCGTATCTCCACAAAGTCTTGTAGCGTATGAAAAGTGGTCACTGCAATACGGAGATGTCTCACTATAATAATATATAATATACCCCACAATAATATTGCATTCCTTAAATTCTCAATATAACGTACCTACTTATTCTTATATAAGAACCGTGTAACATTGTGATTTTTAATAATTATTACGTTTTTTTATAATCCTAACGTGAATGGTCGCTTTTTTTAATACGGATGATCGGAAATGTTGGTTTTTAATGCCCTTTGTGATAGTAATGATAATCCCCTTGCATGTGAATGCATCTTGTATAACACCCTTAATTGTCGATTTTAATTTATTGTTTGAATTACTTATTATTTCTTCTATTGTGTGTGCGAATATTATATTTTGTGATATTAATACAGTTGTTATATTGTACTGGGGTGCAAAAGAAAATAAAAATAAAGACAGAAGGTGTCTAATAATGTTATTAAACTTTCTAGTTATAGTAATGTTCTATTATATCCTACTTTGTAAACTACAAGATTATGTTTAAATCAATAAGAAAGGTGCCTAAATTGATTAGTATAGGGTGGTTTAGTATATATAGTTTCTAAAGTTAAATACTCACCCCTTGCCAGTAATTATTAAGTAATTAAACATAGCTCATTTTTTATAATTCGTTCTATATGTTCGCCTCGGTATATGCAACAACTGTGGTTATAGAGATATATATCTATTACAGAACTCACAATGCATTAATATGTAATAACTTACTCTTTAAGATGTTAATTTTAATGAAATAGTAGAGATTTTTGATTGTATTTTAAAAAGGATGAGCTTTATTATTTGTAATACATCATTTAAAATGAATAATTGTATATACGTATTTTGATAGTTATGATGGAGTTATTATTAGCACATTAATAAAAGCATTTGAAACGTGATTTAGGTATCTGTCAGTTTTTTTTCCCGCCCCATAAAATGCTTTAATTTCAAGTGTTTTATTTCCTTTATCTAGAAAAACTCGAAGGTATTTAATTGCGAAAATCACAAGTTTAGAAAATTCCATTTATTTAAAAGTTATCATAGTGTTTATCTCGGGGTTGCTTGTAATACTTTTCTAGACAGTCTCATCAGACCAGAAACAGGATCTCTCCCAAAATATTTTACTTGAAATTCCTGACCTACTTCTAAACCTAAAGCTGAAGGGTGAGCCACCTGAAAAATACGTGTTAACTACAATTAGCTTCAATAAAATACTTTTTACTGGGGGCATAAAGTACTTATTTTAATACCAAAAATAACAAAGTGGCCAGATGATGTTATTTTGTTATGAGGAACCAAAACCGACAACAAAGAATAATAGAACCTTTTAAAATAAGGAAATATATAGACTTAACGATATAAGAAACGTTTCCGGATGATAAAAATATTTTCAAATGATGCTTAAAATGTTTTTTTTTTCCAAAAAAAAAAATTTTTTTTTTGGTTGCACTAAGACACTAGACAACTTTTGTTAGTTTTGGCCATTAAATTAAATTTTTACATTCACAAATTCTGAATGAGACCCTTACCGTTTGACACATCATTGTATTTTTATTACCTTTCTTTGATCTAATTGGGAATTGTGCAGTAGAGCTGGCGGCATTCCTACATACAGCGTTACCATAACTCCGATATCTCTGATCTCAACGACGGTAGCTTTATAAACACCCCCGAATTCTAGTTCAGGAACTCTCTCTGCACTGAGAATCTTGTTCATTATTTCTTGGGCTTCATCCATTGCTTGTTGATTTGGAGCGAATATTTCGTAACTTGTATCATCTACTTGATTTATCTAAAACACAATGCGAAAATTGTAACAGGAAGGAAAAAGCACATAAACATTTTGCTTTACTTGAACACCAGTTTCTAAAAATATTTTTTTGAGGTTGATTCCTCCAACACCTAAGAGCTTCGCTCTTTTATGGGGTTCCAGTTGTAGTTTTTGGCTAACAGGCCAGTTGTCTTTATCTGTTCTGAAGTAAGTAAAGGTATTTGTAGTGTAAACAGAAAAACAATATTAATTATTGCATAGTACCTCGGTTTACTAATACAATTATGCATTATATCTAGAATTTTTGCCTTTGCTTCAGTAGCACGTTGAACCGCTTCCATTACAACTTTCAAGGGTAATCCAGGGATTTTTATGTCAGCTTGTATAGCTGTTATACCTTTCTTTGTGCCAGCCATTTTGAAATCCATATCACCCATATAATCTTCAATGCCCTACGATAAAAATTTAGCATTTGATTGAATAACTAGATATGTAAATAAAATCGTAACGTGCTTATTAGAGCATCACACAAAGGTTTAGTCTGTACTTCGGTAATTATTTCACCTAAGAGTTTAACATTTTGACTGAATTCTACCGCTGCATTATGGAGAGTTGAGGGTTTTAAACCATTCAACTTTCTTCTTTTCGTGAAGGAAACTAGAGTTATTTTTGGAGGATTTAGTTTCAAGTTTTCCTGCATACACCACTCTTCTGTTGTTTTCAGTGCTCTTTGCATAAGTTCTGAAACGGTGCTTGCATTTTTCCTACTTATAAGTATTGCAATGTCATCCGCATACCCCTGGGTATAGGAGCAATCCCACAGCAGGGGTGACAGAACTTCTCCATGCGGGCAACCTCTACGCACCGACATCTGCATTGTTTCACCCGCTAACGATGTTTCAATAAGCCTTCCTTCCAGCAAGGCTTTGATCCACTTACGAATAATGTTTTCAACACCACGATTGCTAGCAGCTCTTATCATTCATTCAAAGTAGATGTTATCAAATGCTCCTTCTATGTCCAAAAATACCACTAGTGCAATCTCCTGATTATTGATAGATGCCTCTATTCGTGATACGAGTTGGTGTAAAGCACTATCACATCATTTCCCTGACTGGTAAGCATGCTGATTAGAGTGTAGCGACCTCTGTTCTAGAGAAGAGTTTCTAATGTTTTTTCTAGCAGTTTCTCTATAGCTTTCAATACGAACGATGATATGATTATCAGGCGGTATGCTTTGACCTCGGTGTACTAAAGTCGCACAGATTTGGGTATAAAGGCAACCTTTGCCCTATTCCATCTCTACATAATCTACATAGCAGTGGGGTTATGTATTCTTCTCCTTGTTGTAAAAGTACTGGGACTATTCCATTCCAACCAGGCGATTATAGGGTTTGAAAGAATTGATAGCCTATACTACCCTGTCGTATGTTATTACCCTCGTAGCTAGCGTCCAGCAATCCCTGTCCACTCTGGTGGTTCTCAAGTTTTTGGTGGTCGTCCGCATTTTTAGGGTTAACTTCTTCCGAATCTGGAAAGTGTTTCTGAAGTAGAAAGTAGTTTCCTTTCCAGTATTTGTTAGTTCTCCCATGGGTTTGCTTATAGCCCTCAGATGAGTAATTGGATCTTTTGCTAGAAGTGTATAAAGTCTTGCTCCTTCAGATGTAGTACACCCTCACAGAATTTTCTCGATGGTTTCTTGTTAGCTACCTTTATAACTTGATTATATTTAGTGAGCGTATTTCTGTAATTTTCCCACTTATCTGCTTTTTTTTCGCTTTATTAAAAAGTTGTTTTCTGTCTTGGTTGTGACAGCTCTTAATTCCACCAGCTTCTTGCTCTGGAACTCTCTTCCTACTTGAGGACAGCATGTACAAATGAGTTTATTATAGCTTCTTGAAGATGTTCTGTCAATATCATACGGATTTTTTTTTATTTCTGGCTCGACTTGTTTGATGTTGCTTCCCAGCTCGTCTGCATTACTGCCTTTCACGGGTTTCTGTACATCTCCATTATTTTATCAGCAGATGTGTTTTCAGGAAGATGTACCGGGGTTCCTCAGATACATATCACTTAGTGACCTGAGTACTTGTATGCATTCGGTTAAGTCAATTACCTATTTTCTTTTCTGCGTTACAAAGGTGGATTCACTTCCCCTGTTTAAAACTACCAGGTTCTTTGAGATTATAAACTCTACATATAGTATTATTAAATTAAAATTATGTTTATCCGCCTTCAATATTGGATTGACAAAGGTTACCAAGTCACAAGCTTGTCCATAAAGATTGTGTGTCACACCTTTATGACGGAAATTTTACCAAAAAGGAAAATACATGCGGGTAAATATGTACATAAAATCAAAATCAATTACATATTTATAAAGAATTATAGTTTGTAAAATATGCAGTTTAGATACTTCTCATTTACACCAAAATACTTTTTTACTATCATCAGTGTCCTATATAATCAAGAAACTATAAGTGAACATACCAAAATATCTGTTAGCAATCTGTAATCTTCCATGTGTTTTGTATCATTATTGGAATACTTAGAAATTAATCCTATAGCAACTCCGGCTGCTGGAGCAATTATCGGAACACCAGCATCCAACAACGCCAAAGTTCCACCACAGACACTAGCCATTGAGCTGGAGCCTAAACAAAAACAATAAATAGATACATTAAATAACCTAATAATCAATTTTAATGTTTAACTTTTAACCATTTGATTCCAAAACTTCCGAAGTCAATCTGATCGTGAAAGGGTAGTTTGCAGGAATTATTGGAGCTAAACCCTTCTCTGCCAGAGCACCATGTCCGATTTCTCTCCTACCAATAGGCCCTGTTCTACCAGTCTCTTTTGTGGCAAATGGTGGAAATTCATAATGAAGGAAAAAGTTTTTTTCCTTCACACCACTGCAATATATGTAATTATACCCTAAGTAAATAAAAAATGAGGGTCAAACCTTGTTAAAGTAGTTAGGGTATCTAATTTCAAGGCACTTTGATGTGAATCCAAAGCGACAGTGCAAAGTACCTGCGTTTGGCCTCTCTGAAATAGAGCACTCCCATGTAGTGGTTTATAAAGGCTTACTTCGCAGCTGATATTACGTAAGTCTTCTAAACTGCGCCCATCACATCTAACATTTTCCTCAAAGACTAAATCCCTAAATTCTTGCTTAATAATCTTGTTAATGCCATCTGCTGTCAAATTGTTATCTGAGTCGGGGAATTCAGCTTTTATCTTTTCTAATACATCAACTCGTACTTGATTTAATGCCTGATCTCTACTTAGCTTATCATGGTTGTAATCCTTCAATATTTCTCTCACTCTCATTCGCATTAGTGATCTTAATGCTTCTAAAATTTCACCTTCTAAAACAACTTGCTCTTCAACAAGTCTTTTAGTTTTGCCAAATTCTTTTTGTAGTTTAGAGATTGATGTGATAACATGCTGACATTCTTTCGTCCCAATTTTTATTGCTTTTAGAAAATCCTGCTGTAAAATATTATTTGCCTTTCCCTCTAACATCACCACCATATTTTGTTTGGTAGCAGTAATGATAAGATTCAAATTGGATGATAGCAATTCCTTCCGAGTTGGATTAATTATAACTTCATTGTCTATAAATCCTACGCGTACAGCACCAATGGGGCCATTCCATGGAATATCGCTCACACTCAAAGCCGCAGATGCAGCATTTATCGCCGCAATATCAGGATTATTGATGCCATCAGCAGCTAACATATTACAAATAATTTGTGTCTCGCAACTATAATTTTCAGTAAAAAGAGGTCTTAAACTTCTGTCGATTAATCTTGAAGTTAATATTTCTTGTTCAGTTGGTCCTAGTTCGCGTCTTAGAAAGTTTGTTGGAATTTTACCAACCGACGCAGACTTTTGTCTATAATCGACGAGTAATGGTAAAAAATTGGAAATTGACGGCTTGGTTTTTGATACGGCAGTAACCATTACAGAAGTATCACCGATTGTCGCTACAGCACAGCCATCGGAAAAGCGGGCCAGTTTGCCAGTTGATATTTTAAAATTCTTTCTATAATAACACTGGTATTAGTAAATGTTTGAAATACAATTTCAGTTGCACTTACCCATTGCTAAGTTGAATATCTACTTCTGGTATTCTTTGTATATCGCAAAAACGTCTAATCGATTTATGTACATGCTTTATTCGATATATTTTAATAATTTTTAATCTGTACACGGAAAACATTTTAAACCTTAACCTCACATAACCTAAAACGTATTTGTCAAAAAATGAGTTTCTCACATGTGATTTTTTGAGTGATACTGTGATGTCATTTTTATTAATCACAGTTTAAGAAAATTTTATTTTTTAATTTAAATACAATTTATACAATGCAAAATTTAGCATTTTCATTGTTTGTTAATTAAAATATAATTAGTAATTCAAGATAACAGTTTAAATCTGACTATTTTTGTTTGGAGAAAACAACTAAATACATATAACCATGTTGTGACTTATGAACAAACAAACTGGTACAACACACAAACAATCGATGATGCGTTTTTATTTGTGGCGATGAATATCACACAACAAAATTGGGGACAAAAACTTTAAGGAGAATGCCGTGAAATGGTAACTTATAAATCTAGTTTAGTTATATATATTTATTTTCAATATGAAAGGTAAAATATGAGTTATCTTGAAACCAACAACATAACAACCACCGAAGCACCTAGCGAGACTGATGTGGACGAGCTAATTTATTTAATAGCTCCAATTGTCATTATTGTTATTATCATTTTGTTTTCTGCTTTGGTAAGTGATTTACTATATTAATCTCGTCATATTACATGAATATTTCAAATATAGGTGTACTTAATGGCTAGAAAAAGGAGTATTGACAAATTACGTATGAACCTCTTATCTTTATATGAATTCGATTCTAACGAACAAGAATGGGAGTCTCTTAGCTTGCATGATAGATTCAATTACAAATCAATGGATTATACTACAACAGCTTTATAGATTTCTTGGCTGTAAATTTATTGTAAATGTCTATAAGAAATAAAATAAAATTAATATGTAAAAATATCTTTATTTTTTAGAATAATTATTATATACTTGTTATTCACAACTATCTGAGTCCTCACTGGAGCTAAGAGATTCTATGTTTGCAAAAGTTTGTTCAAACAAATCAGCTTCAGTTGAAATTTTCATAAAGAAAGACGATTCCAAGTTGTTATTTTGAATCTTCTTTAAGTGTTCTTTAATATATGATGGCTGATTGTAATTCAAAATATGCTCCACAATATCCGAAAGATTAAGATCATTTTCATCACCAAAGTTTGACATATCTAAATTTTCTACTGGAATGACATTAGACGGGCCCTTTGGAAAATATGTACTAATGCTAGTTTGAATATCAGTTGCATCCTTCTTATTTAAAGATAGCTCTTGCAACTCATCACAATCTCCAGATCCTTTTGTTTTTAGTTTATCTCCTCCCTTCTCTTTTGTTTTTTGTTTACGCCTTATTGTAGTTTTCGGCTTAACTTTGGATAGTTTAAAATTTTCAACTAACTCAGGGTATGCACCTTCTACTAACTGTTGTGGCTCAATTGTTGTAAACAATTTTTCGTCCGTTGTTTCCAATTGTTTTGGTGGTATAATAAGTTTGTGAATTTCTTTAATATCTGACCATATTATCTCGTAACTTGGTATACCTGTAGTAATAATTTTTAAAGATTTAGATTAAACAGTTTATTCTGACAATTATTTTTTAAAACTTGACTTGAACTGACCTTTAGGGTTTCTAACTTTTTTGATATATGAAGGTTCCAATGCATCATCGACACCCCTATGATTAGTACTTCTTGAACTACACTTTAATTGCCATCTAGTTAAAATAGGAAAAAATTTCTCATATGCATATATTTCATCCCACTGTAAGTATTTTTTTGCAAATTCCTAAAAATTAAAATTACTTGAAACATTAAAGCAACATTTATCTGTTTAGTGTAAGAAACTACGCATGGATTTTGTATCAGAAGCAGAACTGAGGGGAGCAATATGCTAGCAATTACTAAAATATTTCTGTTAAAAGTATGAAGTAGTGTAAAATTTAAAATACTAAATAGTAACCAACTTTGATTTCTAAAAATTCCTACTGCAACCTGCATTTTATGATGATAACTCTATCATATTGGAAGTTCTTTTAATTATTTTCCTGTGTTAAGAGTGCATTTACAGTTCTATGACAGGAATTTAATTTAACCTGCATGAATATGGCAAAGGTACTAAGGTAGAGAACAAGAATATTCAAGAACTCAAACAAATTTATGCTAATTAAGACATTAAAAACATCCTTGGTCATACTTACAACAAATTCAAGTATACTTGGTTGTATCCAATTCACACTAAAGCTTCCAATTAATTCGTTATTATGTAAATACTCATCAATCAATTCTTCATTAGGAAAATCAGGTGATGCGAGTGCCTTTTTCCTTATATTAATCTCATTTTTAACAAATATCTTTTGATCTTTAGTACTACTACTGCCTCCAACCACTACACACCCTTCGGATGTGTCACAGTAACTGCAACCTTAACCAAATATGATATGTTGCTGTGAGGTGAAATAATGCACACATTTTCATATGTAGGTCTATAACTTACCATCTTTATTGTGTGACACAAGTTTCCCTATATGTCCACATACACTGCATATATTTTGGGTCAACAGATTTTTCTCTAAATTCTCATAATATTCGGTATTTGTCGTCCAAGAGCGTAGTCTCTGTAGAATATCAGCATCTGGGATTCCATCAAATAATTTTAACACGGATTCTTTTCCAACACCAAAAATACCGCTAGAATAATCTGATCCACATATTAAGGCTAATGCTACTATTTTAAAACGACCTATACCTAAATAATTTCAGACAAATATTTTGGATTTTTTGAATTATCTATCATATCTTACCAGTATTTGATTCTAATTTCCGAATATTGTATTCATCTATAGCTCCACCATTTGCACTACTTAATCCTTGTTGTGATATTGAAAAGTTTCTAAAAACTGTTTCGGCACCATAGGCAAAACAATCGGAATCTTGTGTTATACAACCATCTACAAACTAATGTCATACATTACTAAATGCATTTAACATTTAAATATTCGCCAACCTTATTTGCATTCAAATATGCACACATAGCTTCTGCTTCTCCTTTAGCTTTAATACATGCAACTCCCATATGTTGAAGCATATTTTCACACAGTTTCAATGTATGATTAAAACGTGATCTATCTTTGCATTTTGTTTTCTCGGTTTTTGGTTTCTTCCCCTTAAACTGTAATGCATTCCTAGCAGCAATTGTATCATATTTTATAGTAGGTGCCTTTCCTTCAAGCACATAAATCGGGTTCACACCAAGTAAAAGTAAATAACATGTTCGAAAATATAGGTTTCTAAAGCAGAACATCAAAAATGTAGTTGCATGTATTTTTCTATGTAAAAGTTATATGTATACCTTAAATACATTCGAGGTTGAACTGTGTGCTCGGTAATGTTTTGGGCTTCACACACCCAACATGATAGATCTATTGCAACAGTCTTCCCTTGTAATTCAAATAAAGGTTTTCTTTCACCAAAAGGTCGAAAAATAGTCCACAAATCTTTAATACCCATTGCAATAGGTAAAATAAATCCCTAACTTTAAAAATAAATCGGTAATAACATTCTAAAGGACGTAATAATAATATAATGCATTTACACCGGCTTTACATTTGGTCATTTTTTCAAATTGTAAAGTATTTTGACAAACTTCACTTCATTATACACAGGTGTGCATGTTACGGAAAAACAGGGTAACAAATATAACGGCAGTAAAATATCTGTGACTGGCAGCCCTAGCTCATGTATTTGCATGTACAACGCGTGATTTACTTTCAATTGTCAGACGATTTTCACCACTGCAACTGATCCTCTCAGTGTTGACATGTATCTGGACTAGCTCGACATTTAGGTTATACGTGGTTATACCGTTTCTACCATCTCTTTCGAATATTTCTCATGTCAATTTGATAATTGTTTGACAGACAAATTTATCGTATTATAGATTTGAAAATTTCGTTCCAATATGACAACATTGCACGCAGCTGAATCGCGACATACACGTATGTAATATGTACTTTAAGTAAATTCTATTAACTGTACATTGTAAGTAAACCGTGCATTACCCAATTGAAATATTAACGAACAAAACTTTGCATTTTCCTACACAATTTTAAATTCAAAATTCTGTTATGAACTACACATAACCGACCAATGTCGTAAAAGTGCGTATGAAGTGGAGGGGGTTGTATCCGTTCAAGATGGCTGAAGGACTTGTCTTAATTTCACATCAATTTTCGAAAGCAATAAAGATCTTAAAATGGAAAGTGAGCGAAGGGAGTGTTATATCAATCGGCCGTGTGATGCTTCTATACGATTTTGATGGGTCTAAGGAGGCTGAACAGCGTAAATTAAAGTCTACACAGGCTGGTACCGTGCACCGCCTAATTGCACAGGAAGGAGCCATTGTTAAAAAGGGGTAACGTAAAATTTGAATAAGCCCGCGAAATTTAATTGGCGGGAATTCGAAATTCTTAAACGTCATTGATTTTAGAGATGTGTTATTTGAATTGAGACGCTGTATACATCCGACGGTAATGAATGATATGTGCGGAGAATGCGGGGCGGATTTGCGTAAAGATGATTTAACTACCACTGCATCAATACCTATGGTACATTCTATACCGGAGTTGAAAGTTAATGAAGAAGTGAGTTGTTTAGGTGAAAATATTATGATGGACTGATGATAAGTTTTATTTGTAGTTGGCGCAGAAACTTGGGAAAGCAGACGGTGAACGTTTGTTAAGAGACAGAAAATTAGTTCTCCTTGTTGATTTAGATCAAACAATTATACATACAACAAACGACAATATACCTCCAAATATACGGGATGTGTGCCATTTCCAATTATATGGACCAGCTTCTCCTTGGTACCACACAAGATTGCGACCAGGAACACATACATTTCTGAATAATGTATCTTCTATGTATGAATTACATATATGTACTTTTGGAGCAAGAAATTATGCCCATACAATAACCATGTTAATTGATTCCGATCAGAGGTATTTTTCTAACCGAATACTGTCACGTGATGAGTGCTTCGATCCTACTAGTAAAAAGGCAAATTTAAAGTGAGTATTTAAAAAATTTTAAATTATAAGTGCAATACAGCTATAATAAAGAACAATTGTAAAGAAATTGAATAATTGTTTGCAAAAATTACCATAAGTGTATTAATTTCATATTAATTTTTTTTATCTTAGAGCTCTCTTTCCTTGTGGAGATAATATGGTGTGCATAATTGATGATCGCGAAGATGTGTGGTCCCATGCGTCAAATCTTATACATGTAAAACCATATCATTTCTTCCAACATACTGGGGATATAAATGCTCCACCCGGTTTAGATAAGCAGGAAAATGACGAGAAAGAAGGTATTGACTTAAATAAAGTAAAAGCTAAGAGTAAAAACGAGAATGGGAAAGCTTTAAATGCAGATGATACACAAAAGAAAACTGGTGAAGAGAAGATAATAGGGGAAAATAATATAAATAAGGAAACAGGTGATAAAACAACAGAAAAAAAGGCAACAGGTGATAAAACAATAGAAAAAAAGGCAACAGATGAAAAATATGACGAAAACGATGGTAAACTTGAAAAAGATCAGTCAGAGGGCATTCAAGAAAATGGGAAATTACCAGAAAACAATGGTGACACCCAAAGTAAACCTGCAGTACCTGAAATTAATAACAAGACAGCCAAAATTGATGAGAAAAAAGAAGAGAGTGCAGAGCATTCTCCGTCAGATAATAATGTCAATGAAAATGATGAGGAATTCCTAGATATCGAAGATCCCGATGATTATTTGTTGTACTTAGAAGATATTTTACGGAAGATTCACATGGCGTTTTACAAAGAATATGATTTAATGGAATCAGGACAGGTTCCTGATTTGAAACAAGTGATTCCCTATGTTAGAAGTCAAGTTTTAAAAGGTTGCAATTTAGTGTTTAGCGGCTTAGTGCCTACCCACATTAAACTAGTTAACTCAAAAGCATATCAAGTTGCTAAAAGCCTAGGAGCAAACGTAACTCAAGATTTACAGGAGGATACCACCCACTTAGTGGCAGTTAGACCTGGTACAGCTAAAGTTAACGCAGGTCGGAGAAGAAAAAATATAAAAATTGTCACTCCAGACTGGTTGTGGACTTGCGCTGAAAGATGGGAGCATGTAAATGAAACTATTTACCCCTTAAATAGAAGAGGATCAAAAAATCGTCACCCACCTCCACATTGCAGCAGTCCGGAGCATGTACCAAATTATCCTGTACATGATTCCCCTGCAATTAGGAAACGTACACCGAGTGGACGTTTTATGGATACAATAAACCCCCTAATGTCATTTTCTACATCTGACATAGCGGATATGGATAAGGAAGTTGAGGATATGCTAGATGATGAAAGCGACTCAGACGATGACGCAAATAAAAAAGGTACACATGCGCTAAAAAACGCTCCAGTCCGCAAAGAAGAGGAAGAAAATTCGAGTAGTTCGGCGGAATCCCTTACAGGCGAATATCCTCGAGGTTTTAAGCGGGCGAGGTCTAGTCAAAAACAAGACGCGGCAATGGACACCGAAGGCATAGAAAGTTCCCTCGATGAATTTCCGAGCGTCAAATTTCGAAGAGGTGAAAAGTTGGACAGTGATTTAGACATGGGTGATTCAAACAGTGACGGTAGTGTAGATCCCCCCGATGAAATTGAAGATGGGGAGTGGAATATGATGGGAGCCGCCCTCGAACGGGAGTTCCTCTCAAATAGTTAAGTTAGTCGGTAGTAAAGACCTAGAATAAAATAGTTTATAAGTGATGATGATTTGATAAAACTTTTATCTTGTGATGATTCTTGTGTAATATAAGAGTATAATAAGTTCAAACAGTATTATTTTTCTAGTTTTGTTTGCCCCGTGCTAAGAATAAGGTAACAATTAATTTGTAACTATAAAGCTGTAAATTAAACATCTACTGTGTGAATAATTTTTAATTAATTGTATGATAGGTTGCTTTAAGCATGTGAAGGCGAACCAGCCCCTCGAATGGGAAAGAATATGTTTTTAAATTTGTGATTTTACGAGTTTCGCCCGAAATTAAAGCAACTATGTATAGATATATTTAAGAGTCTTATTTTAAAATATACTTTTTTATATTTTAGATTATACTATTTTTATATTGTACATCATATTTCGACTTATTGCTTGTAAATTAAATTGTCTAAGCGATTTTGAATGAAAAGACTCTCAGTTAAAAATCCTCTTTTTTATTTATTGTCCATCACATTTGTAATTAAAGAATTGCAGGAAAAAGATCTGTTTTCATAACAGACTGCTTATCTATATCTATGTGTATGTGATTTCTGCTTACAGTCCTGTCGGCCAACTGCTGAAGATGGCGCATGTTAATATTATATATTGTATTGAAGCCCTTGTTTCACGCATATATCTAAACAATTCGACGCCATAACCACGATTATATGTGAAAGTGAACCAGATTTTCTGTTTTGCGCGTATGTATTTACGGCTTCATCGATCGAGGTTTAAAAAATCCATAAAAAATGTTTTTAACCAGATAGGAGGTTCACGCGTTTGCCAGATTCTGTATTTAGTATTTACATATATGATGCGGAATTTTGAACTTTGCCCGTTGCAAAACAAAATTGAATCTTGGGTGAATATCAAGCATTCTATATTTAGCAAATTGCTTTTGCAGTCACAGATCTTGTCTTAAGTGGCTTTCATAAAACGAGAATTCTCACAAAAATTCCACCTGTATGGTCTATGACTATAATTTATTTACTGAAATTGAACAGGAATTTTAATCGTCAATTTTTTTATGATTATTTATTAAAACACAACTTTGTATTGAATTTGATAAATGTGCCTTATTTACAATTGATTTTTCTTTAATTACTAAAATAGTAATTAAACAAAAATCAATTGTGTCGTTTGTAATATTACGTACAAATTAATACATTTTTCAAGATTAATTCAATATACTGCAATAATGTATCTAAAAAAACTCTCAGGGGGCTCTCAATTGCAAGTTTGAAACATCAATATAAAAACAAAATATAATTTTATAATTTATTCTAGCTTATTAAGGGGCAAATGTTCCAATAAGAATACAAAAAAAATATATATATAAGTGCTGTACTCTGATTTACAGAAAACAATAAAAATTATAAGGGAAACAAAATACGTCGGTCTAATGTTTTGTATTTAGCAATATTATACAAACATTTAATATTAACTTTACAATCGCATACAGCACAAAATTATACTGAAGAATCATAATATAAACAATAGAGCAGGTATTTATAAATATATTCTTCCTGTAGTGGATAACATTACACGACCACGAATATAAAATTAAATTTCCACTGGTGATAGTTAAAAGAACATGTAAGCATGTTCCATTATGGTGAATAAAATAATTATATTTTTCTTTCCAAATTTAAGCTAATAGTGTACATAAGGTTTAGACTTTAAAATAGAAAAATCACATAAATCAATGCAGAGTGGTTAATGTTACAATCATACAAAAATACAGACCTACATAAGATAATAATCTAGAATTAGTTTTTATCTAAGAAAAACCTTCCTTCGTTCTTAAATAAATAAACGAGCATCTATTACAATGGTTTCTTTTTTTAAAACATTAATTTATGTGATTATAATACATTCACAAATACATGTATCATATAATACAATACTTAAAACATTCCTTCTATGTTAAAGATATCTTTAACGTTTCTTTAATTAATAGAAATAAATAAAATATGTAACACAAATACCATTATAATGATAAACAACAAAAAACATGCAAGAACAGCTTTTCATAATTTGATAAAGAAAAAGAATATATACAGAAAGATACATTCACACGTAAAGAAGCATCCATCAAAAATTAAAATTACAACTAATTTGGTAACCATTTCTGGCTATGTAGCCGCAAATAAGACTCCAATGCATGATCTAGAACAGGTTGTAAGTATTGTATTACATTTCTACGAGCGTGTGCGTGTATTTTCACACCCACAATCGCCCGCAGACCACACGCACTCTTCACGTTCAGCCATAATTCTATATAATGGAAATTGTTCACACTTTATACATGTGAAGAATCATTTTGTTAGTCGGGAGAAGACCGCCTATGATATTTTTAGCAGCAACCGCCGCTTTGGGAACCCCCCTGGCCACCTGCGCCCGGTAACGATGGATTGGTGGGTGAATGTTGTGGGCCGATCTTGATTCCATTCGCCTTCAAACAAGTGCACAATGTATATAAGTGTATTAATATATACACTGATAATTTTCCAATCTATTAATCACTATATATTGTTAAGTTCATTTGACAGCACATCTTATGAGAGACATCTGTAGGGCCCATTTAAGTATTCGTTTCTACTCGGGTATAGAAAGAGATGCGTTCTTAAAATAGGCGGAGCAACTTAACCCGCGTTTCGAATACACTGTTCGAGTACTGCAGGGTGCACGGCCAATTTGGGATTCGTTTGAGTTTTATTTGAGCCACGATTTCCCGTGTGCGTTTGTTTGTCTCTAACGTAACATATATAATCAGCACTGGGGTGTATCATCAAAATTAATTGTAATGAAACAAGATATACTTTATTTTGAAAATCCTATTCAAAAAATTAAAATATCAAGAGCTATTAACTGCATATTTGAGGTTGTTAATTTATCGTTTATAATTCACATTAGTTACTTCCTGTTTCAATCAACACAACAAAAAAATATCTTCAATCATCATTGCATTCTTGGCCAAATTGCAACTATGCTAAACACGCTAATGACAAATATTTTTTATTTCTTATCTCTTTCTACACTATATGTAGCCTTGCTGCAATCTTTAGTAGATATCTGACTCTCTCTGAACTTCATTTAACTTATAAACAAAAAAAAAGTAAAAGTAGTGGAAGTTTGTTTTGATTTGGAAATACTGAATAAGATATGTTGAAGACAAACAAATACCAGTGATTATATATCTACCTATAGGATATATTTGCTCTTTTTCTTGAAACAAGTTCTATGTACATTTTATTTATTACTCGCACTGCCAATTCCAAACTGAACAATTTATTATTATTAACAAAAATTGGAATTTTACCAGTATTTATACTAAAGCCTTAAGAATAGTTTTTGAAAGTAACTATGGATCTGTACCAAAATTATTAGCTATAACACCTAATAACTTTTGCATGACATATAGCCAAAATAATTACAAATTATTACCTATTAATTAATACATAATGTAAACTTTCTATTTTATAATGCTTTGTTTTGACATATTAGTTTAAAAAAAATGACAAGCATGTGTTTTACATTTTCCACTATTTAGTTAAACCATGAAAATTTTCACATGTAACCTACTTGTTAAGTCAACCAATAACTTTGTTGTACCTGTACTAAGCAATGTTACATTGATAGAGCAAAGCAGCTCAAAAAAATACTACAACATAAACAAGTTCATAGCAAAATACAAACATACCTCATTGTTTATGTCAAACACTCCCTCTTGTATTTTCTCATAAATTTCCTTGGCAGTGTTGATAAATGCTTCCTCAACATTTGCTGCAGTTTTAGCTGATGTTTCCATAAAGACTAATCCATGTTCACGTGCGAATGCTTCGCCCTCTTCTTTTTTAACTTCCCTCCTGCTTTCTAAATCACTAAATATGGAAATAAGACTATTAAATAATCACACCCAATATATGCTGCAAACCTTTTGTTTCCTATAAGCATAATCACCATATTTGAATTTGAATGCTGCCGTGCATCGTCCAGCCATGTAGTTAAATGATTAAATGTCTCTCTACGTGTTATATCATACACTAATAGAGCTCCAGCAGCACCTCTGTAATATGAACGTGTTATCGACCGAAAAGCCTCCTGACCAGCAGTATCCCAAATTTGTAATTTAATTTGTTTGCCATCGATGGTGATCATTCGAGCCCCAAACTCCACACCTATAGTTAAGTCATGTACTGGCTGAAATCTTTTATCAGTGAACTGTAACAGTAGGCAAGATTTTCCAACACCTATAAATAAAGTAAAAATAAATGGATTTTAGATTCGTGCACAAATGTGAACTCTCCACTACAATAAGTACTGAATCATCTTACATATCAATAACAAAAGAGACAACGGGAATAAGTACTAATTTACGAAAACAATACAGTTAAAATAGCTTACCGGTATCTCCAATAATAATATACTTAAATAGATATGCGTACGACATCTTTATTAACTACTCTTGTATAATTACGCTACAGATAAATTTCTACTTGGATTTGTCAAACCGTATTTTCTCAAATACTGACAGCTGTAAAATGCCATTACCAAATATCCACAAAACTGCGCAAATACGTCAATCTCTATTGGCTTACGATTGGTCAATACCTGATTGCCTTATAATGGCGCTTGATTTAATTTGAAAAGAAAATTATAACTTGGGTAAATTTAAATATTTATAAGTTAATAAGAAACGGTGTTATTAGCAATATGCATTAACTATTACAATACTGGGCCTATAGTCTACATTGAATAGTGTTTTGTAAATTATAGATTAACAGGTGTACAAAAGCTTTTGAGTGAGTTGGCTGTAGCGACAGCATATATTGATTACTAGGGTGAATATGTATTGCTTTATCTTATCGCTGAATTGCTTGTAAGGAAATACTAGTGTAGCAGCGTTGTGAAAATAAAAAAACGTAGCTAATGTTTGTTGTTATACAATGTTATCTAAACAATGATTAGGCCGTTATAGAAATTCGAATATACAACTTTCTGTGTAATGTACTGAGAAATATTGTTTGCTAATGGGGGAATCCTGCTTTTATTTTTTCTGATCAGAGATTACTAAGTTCATAAAATCAAATAAAACGATTCTAATTGTCTGATATTGGCTTAATACGAGTATAGATCATTAAGCAACAAACGGATTATTTGATCATTAATACACCCATATGTTCCTCATCCAATTTAAACATCATTTTCTTATAATTATTATTAATTTATTTCTGATCGAAAATCAAAGAAAAATAGAATTGAATAACAAAACCACAAGACAATTAACTTTAATTATTTCTTTTTATTTTTATCGTTATCTCCAGGTAGGTGCGTAACAAGAGGAGTTTCATTACTGCTACTTCTACGGCTTTTTTTCGGTTGTTTTTTCGCATCATCCTTTAATTGTTGTTTCGTCAAAAGATTCACAGTGCCGGACACGTTGACATCATCGCTGCTCAGGCGAACTGCAGGTTGGTTAATATCCTAACAACGTCCTTTTTACAATTATTACATTATTTTCAAAAATATAACATTTACTAGCTTACGGAAGTCTGATCTTTACTGCTGCCTGCTTTTTCCGGCACGTAGTTGAACCAAGGATCGTTTCTGATACCCGATATACGCACGCGAACTTTTAGGGGCGCCAATATTTTGGAAATAAGCGTACGGCAAGCGGGGGACACTTTCGGTTCACGAGGAAATGTTACCTTGTTAGATACTTGCTAAAAAGATATTTCGAGTTTTTTTTTATCGAAGAAATCGGATTAGTATAATTAGTATATGTATGTTGTGTATATATACAAAATGTTTGAATAATCAACCTAAATTTTAAGTTTAATTTAATTTTAAGTTACCTTCAAAAGCAAACTGTAATTGGCGTCATCAAAGGGTAATCGACCAAATACCATTGCATATAGAACCACTCCCATGGACCAAATATCAGAATTTTGCGGGTGATAAGGTATACCTTTTAATATTTCTGGAGAAGCATAGGCGTAACTGCCGCAAAAGGTTTCACTTAATATGCTGTGGCCATTGTTATTTTTCAAATGCCCTCGCGCAAAGCCAAAATCCGATACTTTTATATTGTAATCTCTATCCATTAACAAATTTTCACATTTAATGTCCCTGTATGAAGAGAACATGTATATATTTTGGTTGTGCGATTGTTCGTTTCAAAAAGTAGTAAAGTGACTCTAATATTTATTAAAATTAAAGCCAACTGTGCCAAGATTAAATGGCCAATGACTTGCTTTATGCTGTGTTCCTTATATGATGAACTTTTGCCTTGTTATATTAATTAATGGAATTTCATTGAATATAAAGCAACATTTCTTCTCACCTATGAACAACACCACGTTCATGGCAATAGTCTATAGCATCCACTAGTTGTCTAAACCACTTTCGCGCCCTATTTTCATCGATATATGAATCCCGACGGATAATGTCTAGTAAGCTTCCATTATCCGCAAATTCCATAACTATGTATACTCTATAATACATAAGCAAGGTGATAATTTACATTATGCGACAAGTAAAGTACCTGTGAGTGGTCTCGATGGCCTGCAAGAAACGAATTAGGTTTGGGTGCTTCAATCCTTTCACTACTTCAATCTCACGCGGCAAGAATTTCTTCAGATAGTCTTCGGGCGCTGTGTATTTGCTTACGATTTTGATCGCCACGTCGCCTCCGTGCACTTCGCTGTGGGCCATCTTAAGAGCAACAAATGCGAATGTAAACTGTTAATATTATTTAGGAATTTTAAAATAGCTATGGCTTTATACCCGAACTGTGGCGTACGATCCGGCACCGATTGTCTTCCCCAAGTAGTAGCCATGGTTCTCTAATACGGTTTTCCTTTCTTTCTGGCTTTCGGTGTTCTGTGTATTAGTGTGATTTGTATTGTGTTGAACGCTGTTTGTTGGTGAAGGCATTCTTTCGTTTCCTATGCATTTTATTGTAAATGCATATTAACAGAAATTTTGACAAATATGTTTGAAACTTGACAATTTTGACGTAAAAATCACTGATATCTAGAATTAGAAATGCATAAGAAAACTAACATTTAAAGAAATTCGTTTCCACTTCGGCCTTTTTGCCATATTTTATCTTAGATAATCATTTAATCATGTATTTTGAATAAAGAATGGTGGATGGGTTACAAAATTGAAAAGCACTTTACACATTTTTTTTTACTTTATCCTAAATTTTATTAATACCCTACAATATGTTTCAGATAATATTATTCATTCGGTCTCTTCTCTTAGGACAGTCTCGCCATCCAGCTTTTTTAAATTTGGCAACCTTTTCACAGCTTCTACCTTCCAAACACCTTCTTCTAAACTGTCATACAACGGGTTACCTGTAACATAATTAAATTTTAAAGCAAACCAAATTGTCTAGCCCTAAATGAAATTTAGTTAATAGCAGTTGCATTACCCAACCTTTTATACCTGAATTTTGCATAGTGAGTTCTATAAAAACAAACTGAAAACTCGTATTAGTACTATGAAATTGCTTGAACTGACTACATATTAACGAAAACTTTTGGCCATTAACAAGAAGGAGCAATATTTTCCCCAATTTCAAGCTCACAATGTTTTATTTACCTACAAAAAGCAAATCTTCTAAATTTGGAAGTTCCTGCAATTTATTAAATTCCACCCAATCTTTAACCAGATTATTACTCATATATAAAACTTTCAATTTCTTTAAAACTCCTACACCTTTAAGTTTTTCTATAAAATTGTAAGAAACCCACAATTCCTCCAAAGTTTCGCCAATGCCTTCCTGCAATACATACAGAATGAACATGCCTCAATTAAAATAGGTGCCATTGTTACCAATCCAGAAAAATTCTTTATATAATTCCTAGAAAGTGATAATATCTTTAACTTCTTCAGAGAACTGATTCCCGATATCTTCTCAATCATATTAGTGCTCAGGCTTAGTTTCCTGAAAATATTCCGTAACAATACAAGCTGTTTTCCCCATTTTCTTAACTACGCAGTAGACACAAACTGGCAATTGGCTAGGATTGACAGGGAATTATCCATTTTTTCGATGGGCGGAAATTGAAATTGTAACGCGACCTCCTTAGCCTCGTTTATATGTTGATCCGGATGTTTTTCTTCCCATTTTTTAATCGCTTCTTTAATTGTTGTTGGTTTTGACATGCCGCAGAATTTTTACACCACCCCAGTTTTGTCGATAAAATGGTAGTTAAATAGTCGTTTTCATAGCAACACTAGTATATAACGATTTAAAATTTATATTAAAAAAATATACCGATGATATACCATCGTACCAAAAAGGAATTATTGTATTCGGTGCTATAGTATAGTTTTTAAAGTTATTTATGTTAAATAATTGCATTACTGTGAAATAATGTAAAGATTGGATGCCGCAAAATTATACATATCTATTATGCATTTGTTTTTTTATATTTTAATATAGAGAATGAAAATAACCAAAAAGAGTATCGGCCGTTAGGAACTAACACGTGGTTTTGAGTATCGAGATGGCGAATATTTAAAAATTTTGGCCACCATCTTGCAATAACATCGGACGCAGTTGGTCCCAAACACTAACGTGTTTACAATAATAATACAAAAATATTTACAAAATATGTTTAGACCTGATATTTGCGCTTAAAACATAAACATCTTCAAGTTTCAAAAACAAATAATTAAATATATCAATATGTATTAAAAATGTATTCAAATTACGCACTTTTAGCGAATAGTGCCTCTATGAGTTGATATCGGTACTTCAAAAAGTATCTCCCACGACCACGACGTTATTATACCGTGTATTGTCTCTGATCATGATGTCATCTGCATATATGTGTCATCTGTTGCCATATTCAAATGGTTATCCCTTCTCCCTTCTATTTCGGTGGGAAGTTAGGAAAGTTTCCAGAAGTGCTGCCACCAATCACTTTACATCTTTACAATCTACTAACGACTTAGGGATTTTCGTTTTGGAGATTTATGACACCGCATCGGAAAATTTACAGCATTGTTTGTAGTGTTTGGTAGTGTTGTCAACACTGCTCGATAGAGTTGCAAGGTCGTTGTCGAAATACCATTTCATAGAAGAGCCTTTTTAATCGCTATGTAGCCGCCGAAGCGAGTTTTCCTACGTAAGAATCTCGTGAAACAATACAATAATAGAATAACACATATTGATTGGGAATTAAGTTTGAAACTGTGCCAATTGAGGTTATATTACATTTTTCAGTAACACATGCTTAAACTAAAGTGCATGATGTTGCAAGATATTTCAGTTTACAGTTTATAGGCTTTCACAGGTAAGTCCAAACTTGATAATTCATTGCAGTTTATTTTCTTTTGAAATTTAATTGAGTTAAATGCCCTACTATACTGTTTACAATAAAACGCCATCTGTCATGTTACAACACACCTTATTGATAGGATCTGTGAATGATATTTGCCATTTAGGAGTTATGTATTATAATATTGATGAAAGTTTGGAATTTGTTATGTTTATCCAGAAAAATTGATTCACAATATGTTAATATCTTGTACTGTTAACTGCGTCCACGATTTACTAATTCGTAATATTTGTTACCCCATCTAATTCAGCATGTATGATTCTTCTACACTTTTTTGTTTATATTCTAGGGAAAACTTATTAGAATTTGTGATCAGAAGTTTTAAAATATCTTAGATTCATTCAGAATCAAAACTTTTTTATTACATTTAAAAATTTCTGGCTTTAGATTTCTTAAAATTGTCCCAGTTATCACATGATAAATATATCTTTTATTTCAAGTTTTTAAAAACAGTGTGCCAGAGAATATTAAATACATTATTGTATTTTACTCTTTTATATTAATAAAACACCATCTTTCTATTGATAATTAAGAAGATATTGAAGCGACCCATTAAGTTTTTTCCTTGGCCGAGTTTTCTAAAGAATTCATAAAAAAAGTATGACTATGCGAAAAGTCTAGTTATAATGGAAACCCCATCACGTTCTTTAGGGAGGCACACGATAAAGAGCTTGGGAACAAAACAACGTAAAATAGACAGAGTACTTATTAACAAAAAGCTATAAAACAAAGAGCTACGCGTAAAAAATAAATCATTTTTGTTTGATACTAGTTTACAACTTATCACGATTATTATTCTACAATAAATAGTATACTAAACATGATGAAACTAAAGAAATAAATGCTGATATTAAGAATTGTGCGTAAATCTTTTGTTCCCCTTACTATTAAAATAAGGTAGGTAAATAAGTTATAAATTAAAATAACAAAAATTGCAAAATTGGTATTTATGGTTTAAATAATTTGCAAAAATACCTACTATTAGTTCATAATTGAATGTCTTAGTTTTAACTGCATATTAATTTATAATGATAATAAGAAACCTGTTTTAATTACTACTTTTTTTTCCAAAGATTTTGTTTTAATATTCATATACTATTTCTTATTTATGTTATTTTTAAATATTACCCGCTTTAATTTTAATATATTTTGATGTTATTTTACTGATTGATTGAAAAATTTTAGTATAGTTTAGCAACTTAGAATATTTTGGTTCATCAGAGTTAATTATCAGTTTTTTTTCTCATTGTTTTGATAGTTTTATTTTAATTTTAGGGTAAAAATGATAGATTAGATTGATTTTGCTAAATTATGCAATGATTTAATTAGGGTGTGACTAACTAACACATTGCTTTAACTACAAGAATTGTGTTAACGAGCGCAGTTACATATTATGGTAATAAATGATGATTGCTAGAAGCTAAAATAGTAACAATTATTTGCTATAAAAATTATGCTTAAAAAAAAACAGTAATAGAGCCTAAATATACACGGTGTACCACTGAACTGGCTAATTAGAATTTTTCGAAGTTCCAGTTAGAATTTAATTTTGAAACTTGCAGAGTAGTCATGCCCGACTATCATCCATTTAAAGAAAATATTCTCACCTTTACAGCCCACCCGCTATAGAGGGTGTTGATATAAATTTTCTGATTTTAAATTATGTATTAACATTCGTTGTTGGTTTTATTTTGACCGTAATAACTTTAATTTTGTTTGCTTCTATTTTTTTTTGTTATTTTCGATCGTTGATATATTAATTTCTTTATAGATACGTTTAACAAATATTCAGCAACTACATATAAACTATAACAATGTGCAGGTTGTGGAAATTTTTCGTTTAAATTTACAATTTTAAAACTTTTTTTTAAAAACATCTTAACGCATACAAACATGATCATGGTAAGAGTTACAATTAGCATGTAACTTAAAATTAAGGAAAGGAAAAGAAAGAAGCATATATTTAATATAATAGAAAATTTAATATATCAACGATCGAAAGTACAAAAAATATATAAGAAATAAATTTATTTTAAATGGAATGTACAATTTTAATGAATTTAGTGCATTTCCTTTGTCGTTTGTGATCAGTTTGTATTGATGTTCCCTATCCACAATCCCAATAGTTTTTGAAATATACAGTATGTCCCTGCATCGACTTTAAAAGAGGATTTTTGATATCTCATAAAATTTCACTCTGCTTGTTTTCAAACCCCCAAAACACAAATTACTTTTTATTTAACTTCTGGATATAATAACATTTTCTTGCTAGAAAATGTACAAATTGGGTTCAAGTTTTATTTAATAAATTTAACAAATAATGGTAAAATAAAATAAAATTCTCAAATAGCTAAACTATTAATTTTCTATTCAAATAACGCTCCTCCTTTTTCTGCACAGATATCAATGCGAGCTTTAAATTCATTGAAACTGCGTCTTATTTCTAAGATTGATAAGGACTGGACTGCATTATGTATCTTATTTTTTAATTGCTCTTCATCATTGTCTAGTGGCTCACTGTACACAATTTGTTTTAAACGACCCCACAGATAAAAGTCCAATATTGTAAAATCAGGACTTCTCGGTGGCCATAAAATGGAACCATCTCTTCCTATCCAGTTATCACGGAACTCTGTATTGAGCCACTGGCGAACAATGCCGGCATAATGAGCACGGCACCCACCATGTTTGTAAAACATTTCCATTCGGTAGTTTAACGGCAATTCATCCAGTTCATCAGTTAAAAAATTTTGCAACATTTCCAAATATGAATTACGGTTTAAATTTTGATCAAAAAAATATGGGCCAATAATGCCATGGTACGAAACCGCACACCACACATTAAGTTTTTTAAAAATTGTCTGCGACAAGAAATTCTGAAGTTTGGATTCGTCTCACTCCAGTACTGGCAATGTTGAGACAAAACGACTCCGTTAGTTGTAAAGGTTGATTCATCGGAGAACATAATTCGTTTATGAAAATTTGAATCTTCCAAAACTCTGTAGCCCATTTCTAAACAAAAATCCATACGTTTGGCTTCATCACCATTTTCTAAAGTTTGCCTAGATTGTGGTTTAAATGGTAAAATGTTGTTTTCCTTAAATATTCTTTGTAAATGAGATTTACTTATCCCAGTTAATATTGCGCTCCTTCTTAAAGACAACTTTGGAGCTTCTATTGCGGAATGAACGGCGAGAACTGAACCAGCATCGTCGTCATCGAAGAAATTCTTTGACTTCTTAATGTTTAAAACCGAGCCTGCTTTCAGAAATTTGGTCACCAAGTTTTTTGCTCCGGAATTTGAAATGGTAACTTCCGGGTATTTTTGGTTGAATTTTCTGATAACAACTCGGTAGCACTCTTCCCCAGCTCCGTAACATTGAATTAGATATATTTTTTGTTGTAAAGTCAACATTATAGCATAAATACTGTTAAAATTAGCGAAGATTTAATTTACAGTTCTACTAACCCATTAGATTTGTCAACTGCTGTCAGTTGTATTTTTCGATGAAATCCGCCTACTAGAGTTACTTCTAAAAATTTCGATAAACAATTTTAAGTCCAAGTTTTGAAGAAAAATGATATTATCTCGAGAACCGTTCGAGTTAAATAAAAAGTAATTTGTGTTTTGGGGGTTTGAAAACAAGCAGAGTAAATCATCAAGAGTGAAATTTTCTGAGAAATCAAAAATAAAAAAAAGTTTCCTCTTTTAAAGTCGATCCGGGGACATACTGTATATTTGCAATTTTCTCAAAATTTTGATGTTTGCACTCATGCTCCATATGGATACCTTTAAAATAAAACACTTTTTTTTTCTTCAAATGGAACGTCACCATTTTTATTACGGAAATGAATGTAACGCAAAATTTTGCATGATATTACTATGTACCATTGCACAAAGGTAAACCTAGACGATATGTAGGGTATTTATACGGCGATTGTCCAGGTTTACCTTTGTATCATGGCACTTGCATCCACATCAGTACGGTATCTTAATGTCTAATACCTTGAAATATTTAAACATTTTGACAAAACTGCAAATATCTAAAAAAAAAAACTATTAAGTTTACGGCAATACAAAGCGATTACAAATCATCCAAGAAATACACTGGATTCATAAAAAATTGTACCATTCCATTGAAAATAAGAAACACCCTGTATACCGGATGGGCCAATAAGGCTGAAAATGTGTTTTCTAAATAGATTATAGTCGGCCATTACTACTCTTGAAGTTTCAAAATCAAATTCCAACTGGAACTTCTAATGAGCCAAGTTCGGTGGGCATGTAAATGCTCATAACTAAAGGGCGGCATATATGCACCCTTCACACATTCTGAAAGCAGTCTTTACTGCAATTGTACCCGTTCTGACTTATTTGATTAATATGTCCTTTGAACAAGGAGAGTTTCCTAAGTTACTTAAAAAAACTAAACTAGTACCTGTTTTTAAAAAGGTGATAAATTTCTACCTGAAAATTACCGCCCCATTGCACTAACATCTTGTTTCTCCAAAATATTTGAATACTGTTTCTTAGACAGACTCGAGAAATTTCTTACTAGTTTTACTATTATTTCTGATTACCAACATGGTTTTAGAAAAAGTCACTCTACTTCTACCGCTCTTAGCGCTCTTCTCAGGGAAATCATTGTTGCTATTGAAAATGGTTCTTATCCTGTGGGTATTTTCTTTGACATAAGTAAAGCTTTTGACTGTGTTTGTCATAATACTCTATTAAATAAACTACCTGCTTACGGTATCAGGGGGAAAGCCTTAGATTGGATAGAGTCATTCTTGCTAGACCGAACCCAATATGTTAATACCTCGTACAAGAGTAACAACTCCATTAATAATTTTGCATCAGAGATTTTACCTAATGATGTGGGAGTTCCTCGAGGTTCCATTTTGGGACCAGTGCTTTTCTTACTTTATCTTAATGATTTGCCCCTAAATATTGACAAAGCGTCCATTACTATGTATGCAGACGATGTTGCCCTGGTAATTGCCGACACAGATACTCACAGGTTGGGTAATACTTGCAATAGTTTGTTGGAGGACACATCATTATGGTTTGCAATTAATAAACTTCATGTCAATGAAAATAAAACTTCTTACTTACGATTTCATCCTTACCAGCTTCTGCCTACACATGACTTTTATTTAAATCTCTCACTTAATAATAAGCCACTTACCAGATCCGAACAAACTAAATTTCTGGGAGTTTGGGTTGATGAACATTTGAGTTGGAAAGTAGATTGTGAGAATTTGCTTCCCACGTTAAATACTTTGTGTTTTTTAATCCGTAATTTAAAATCAGTGTTAACTCGCCAGCAGTTACTTAATGTTTATCATGCCTACATTTTTAGTAGGCTTAGCTATGGAATTATATTTTGGGGCAATTCAGGCCTGGCTAAAGACATTTTCATCTGTCAGAAACGGATTATTCGTTGTTTAATTGGTTTAAAAGCTTTCGAGTCTTGTCAACAAGTTTTCATTCGTTATAAATTATTAACTTTACCTTCCATCTTAATTCTTAACCTTGCACTTCATGCCTATGACAATATTAATAAATTTCAACTTAACAAAGACAAACACGACTACCTTACTAGATGTAGAAATGACTTAGCGTTGCCCAAGTCTAGATTAACTTTATTTCAGCAGTCCCCAGAGGTTCTCGCTATTAAAGTATACAACAAACTCCCAAAACATCTGAAAAATCTTCCACGTGTACGTTTTCAACGCCATGTGCGTGATCTATTGATGGTGAATGGGTTTTATTCCCTACATGAGTTTTTAATTCATAAATTTAACTAATAATATTTTATAATTATTATTATTTCTTTCAGTGTGTCTTTATGATCGCTGTTACTATTGTCATTATTATCTGTACGATAATTTACTATCGGTATTACTATTACAGCTTTATTTGATTGTTATCATTATTGCCATTATTACCATTACTATCACTTTGTCATTATCATTAGTGTTTTTATTATTATCATCATTATCATTATTATTAATTACTATTATTATTATTACCACTACATTTATTTATTTTTTGTTTATTAATAATCTCTTATAAGAATAATTTCATTCATTATTATTACCATTAACTTTTTGCTTTCTTTTCTGACGTTTCCTATATTATAGTTTTATGGTCTTTGGAAATAAAGTTTACTTTACTTTACTTTACTTTATATATATGCATCGTTTTTCTCTGAAATATGCAACAATATGCATTTATTTGTCGAAATATGCAATTATATGCCTTGAATATAACATGGCAAAATGGAAATAAAGAAACGCCGACTTTTACAAAAATTATTTATTTTAAGTAAAATTAAAAGAAAAACATAATAGGTAAAATTTTCAACCTGAAATAGTATAAAATGCATTTATAACGATATATTTTTCAAAATTTTCCAATAAAAATGTTTGCCTTCTGTCTGTAAAAATATGTTTGTACAAAGAAAAAGTTCTTTCAACATCCACCGATGTGATCTGGCAATATTTTAATTTGGGTAGTAAGTCATAAGGCCAAGGTATTACTTCGTTGGATGGTTTACTATCAAAAATATTTTTGACTTCCATTAAATACTTAAAGCCTTCATTCTTTCCCACAATAACTTCGAGTTTCCTTCTTACTTGATTTCCTACATCACCGGGAACTTCTTTGCATTTGTCGGAAAAAGTTTCAACAATATTAATTGATTCTCTTAAACTTATATTCCTACTTTCTAACGAAGTTATTATATCTGGTACAAAACTAAAATTAACCATAATAAAAATAAGTTCCTTAGCTAAATTTACATTTTTGAATAATGCTTGACTTTGCACTACACACTGCGAATTGTCTTCTAAATCTAAAACTATGTCTTTAATGGCTTCAAAATGGTGCGTAGAATATCGCGGCCATAATCCATGTTCCCCATCGAGTAATTACGGGCTCTGGAGGTAAACAAACTCCTGGCAATTTCTCTCTATAGATCTGCACTCTTAGAGGTGCTTTCAAAAACACTTTCTTTACATTTGAAATTAATTTGTTCACCAAGGGATATGCTGTTCTAATAGTTTCTGCAACTCTGTTTATCCCGTGTAAAAGACAAGTGACATGTACCATATTGGGATAAAATATTTTTAAGTTTTGGCCTACTTTAACCATATACGGCGCTGCGTCAGACAAAAGCACTAAAAACTTCTCTACTGGAACTGGATTTGGTAAAAAAAAATTTGATAGAGACTGCTGAATAAATCGAGTTACGGTCACATTATTTGTTTTGTCTAACTGTTTAGAAGATATTAAATATGGTTTCCCTGGCTCATTTTCTTGAAGCCCTCCAATCATAAGATGTGCGATATATCGACCACATGAGTCTGTGCTTTCATCAACAATAATATAAAAATGTTCATCGCCCAGTGAAACTTTAATTTCTCCCATTACGGTTTCGTATACTGTTTGCACATTCTTCTTTCTATGTGTGGATTCGTCAGGGATGTTTTGATTACAATATTTTTGCAAAAAATCTCTGAATTGTGTATTTTGCAGTTTCTTCAAAGGTATATTTGCTGCGACTAAAGCTTTGCATAAGTCTTGATGACACACCTCCTTTTCACTCTTTGGTTTGACATTTTGAAATGCGGTTTGCACACACTGCTGAACAGGCACAGATTTATTTTTCTGCAACTTAGCTTTATGCATAGCTGTTTTCAAGTGTTGATCAATTTGGAACTTCTTTTCACAAACAATGATTTTGGCACAAACTTTGCAAAACACTTTATCCCCACTAAACTCCAACTCAGGAAAATGTTTAATCCACGAAGCGGCTTTCGGCATTTTAGGCGTTTGAAATAAAATATTTTCGAAATCACTTTTTTCACACTGGAGTCTATCGACAAACTAAACTATACAATATAAATACAAAAGAATAGACCACATCTGTTCTCCATTAGGCAAGCTGATTACTTGGAAATTCCTAAACACCCAATAAATGTCGGCAATAAACCATATAGTAATAAAACGGGTGAGTCGACAAAACCTACCCACCTTTTAAATTATTTCAATTACCTGCAAGGGTCGCACTAAATCTTTTGATAAAACGAAAAACATAAAAATATGCACACAAATTTTATTTTTGCCGAAATATGCAATTTTTTGTGAAATTTTTTAAAATATGCAAATGTATGCACTTTGCATATATTCCGCCCTTTACTCATAACAACCATCATTTGTTGTAATTACAAATATGCGTTTTTTTATTATTTTTTTTTTTTCGATACAAATATCGATTACATATATATTTAAGCGAGTATTGTTTTTTTATTAAACATAACCATTGTCTTATCGTAGTACTTTACACGTAACGTTGTTTCAATAAGTTTGTATCGTAACATACATAATTATAATATAAATTACCAAATACACAGCGCCACCTATTGTGCCTAGTAATAATAAACGACCAGCAGCACGCAGAATGCGTAATTTATAGGGACATTTCTATGCGGAATATGCACCCACATCGGCCATCCGCACCCACCGAGGGTTAGATGTAATCAACTAATTATAAATGCGAATATTATTAACTGGCAACGACGAAAATCTGGCGACTTGTAACCAGGCGCAAACAGGAAACGTCTGCCGTACTTTCTTCCATGTTAATTAGTTGTCTATTGAAAATTCCATGTAGTCATTCAAATATTCCTATGGAGTAAAACGAGAATGTGTGTGTGTGGGTGGTCTATTTATTTTTATTTTACATCCGCTGTTTTACTATCGATATATAATGAATAAATATTTCCGTATTAAAAAAAAAGTAGGCGTACAATAAGTATGTAGGATGATAGAAATCTGAAATTATAGTAAAAAATTAATAATTACCTACTTGTATTGCTTTCTCTGTTTTTTTTTTTATAGATCCCATGCGGGTGCTAGGCGCTCAGCATGGCGGGTGAATTTACCTAACCCATGTTGGTATTTCTGTTGTTGATCTTGGCCATCGAGGCCAGGGACTTGTGCCCCACCCGCTGCCGATGCAATAACGAGGAGTTACGGACGTTCTGTGCAAACGCCGCGCTAGAGGTGGTCCCGATACAACTTAATCCGGAAATTACTAGCATAGACCTGTCCGACAACAAGATTTCGACCGTACATCTCACCCTGAATTTCTACCACAATCTCGTATACCTGGATCTAGCGCGGAACAAGATACAGACTTTAGGTACCTCAAATTTCGAATCTCAACGTAATTTAAGGTATCTGAACTTGAGCAATAACGAATTAGAGTTGCTGTCGAAAGATTCGTTTAAGGGCCTCAGGGCGTTAGTTGAACTCGATTTAAGCTATAACAAAATCGAAAAGCTCGCGAAATATGCATTCAGGGAGATGCACTCCTTGCAAATATTACGCCTAACCGGGAATCAAATCGTCAGCTTGGAAGATGATCTGTTGGAGCCGGCAAAGTCGCTCCAGGAGTTGTATTTGGATTCGAATCAGCTGTTGAACGTGCCTAAATCCGCGATTAGGCATTGCGTCAAACTGAAAATTGTTTTCCTGTCGCAGAATTTGATAATCTCGATCGACGAAAATTACTTATTGGCGCTTCCGGAATTACAAACGTTAGAATTAAGCGATAACGTACTAAACAACCTACACCCGGCGGCACTATCGGGCCTATTGTCGCTGGAGAACCTCGATTTAAGCGATAATAATTTCACCGCCGTGCCCACTGCGTCCCTCACGAAATTATCAAAATTAAAAAGATTGCGGTTAAGCGGTAATTTCTTCACAACCGTCCCCCCAGTCGCCTTCCGAGGTCTCTTCCAATTGCGATATTTGAGATTAGATCGTTTGGATCTGTTGACCAAAATAGATTCTAGAGCATTAGTGGACAATATAAACTTAGAGGATATACGGTTAGACGACAATATTGCGTTAAGAACCTTGCCGACCAGATTATTCCATGGAAATCCAAAAATAACGCATATTTCAATTAAAAATTGTAAATTAACAACTTTGGAAGTGTCCCATTACCCTCTGGATCAGTTAAAATCGTTAAAATTAGGCGGAAATCCATTCACTTGTAATTGCTCCATCTTATGGTTGTGGCGGTTAGTACAAATTCAGAATAAACGACACGTGTCTAATCATAGCGATTCTAACGATTTGGTGATAGACGCGGAAGATATTATTTGTAATGATCCGGAGCCCTTATTGAGTCTGCCGTTATTAGACACGGCGGAATCTCAACTCGGCTGCTCCATTGGTTTGTTAGCAGCCGCTTGGGCTGTTGGTTCTGGCATATTTTTACTTATAATTGTGGTTGTGGTACTCTACTGCGGTCCGCTAAGAAAACGAGCGCGGGAGAAGAATTCCCAACAGCCCGGTCGACACTTGCATTCCCGTTCACAGAATCTCAATGAAGAGATCCATCATTACGAGGATCCGATGGCCAGTAAATACGTAATCAGTCCGCCGCTTATCGGCGAATACAAGACCTTACCGCACTGGGAGCCGCCTTATTCGAAGGAAAATTCGGACTTTTGCGCCCATCAGTATAATGAACCATCGCATAACGCAACAACAAGACCACACATTGTATACGTTTAATGTAATATGACGATCGAAAAGTAGCAGCGTACTTATAAATAGCCCAGTCAAGTCGCAGTCGGTGATTTTCCTCTTTAGTGCAATATTAAATACACCAAAATGAAAACCTGAAATATTAAGTAACATTGTAATATAATAAATATACATATTTACATGCTTAAGATTGTTTAAAAAATGTCTATAATTATTTGATGTATAATACTAATTCCGTCAAGAAAATACCTACAGCTGGCAAGGCATCGTGAAATTAACATTTTTTCTAGCTTCCTTTCATACAGTTTATTTCAGAGTCATCAAACGCTACTTAATGCTTAATTTCAACTTTTGTTTTAGGCAATTATGTACGCATTCGTCTTAGAAATAAAGGCACGTTCGTATTGAGAATACATACCTCGAACTCAAAATTTCCTTTACAAATGTTTTTTGTATGAATCAGACAGAACTACAGACCCAACTAAAATTTTCAGAACGTTCTCTGTATAATACCTTATTCGGACGCTGTCCCAGTTATAGTATGAGTCTTCTCAGAAACATAAGCTCCATATGAAATTTTTGCACAATTATCACCGTTAATAAACTTAAATAGCTTTGGCTTAACAACTAAATTGAAAATATCTTCGTAGACGTTTACGTTTTCTCTTTTGTATTACTCGAGTGGGATGTAGTTAGATGATGGGAGAATGCAGTTTATACAATTTTGTATGTATCTTCTGTATCGATGTTTTCTGTTTTTTTTTTATGCGCAAGTATATTTGTATTGTAAGTTCGTATTATCACCATCTGAGATTTCGATTCCCTGCAAATTTTCTACGCCTAAGTTTGTCTTAATATCTGTTTTTCTTTTAATCGTGTAGTTCCTGGATCATATACTCGGATTTCTAGCTTGAAGAAAAGAGAGGTGCTTGTTGCTTTTATTAACACTTGGAAAATCCATTTGAAATCTTTATATGCTGTACCTCATGCACGTGTTCTTACGTTCCTACAAGAACAGACATGCGTTGGAAATTGTATATATTGGGGAAAGTATATACCACAAACAAGGAAAACGAATAGAAATGTTGAATGCTTGAGGGTGACAGTAGTATACAACTTACACTTGTATTACCTATTTTCGAACGCGCCCCAGGAATTCATTTCACTGATTTATTCTCAATATGAACGTATTATAAACTTATTGGTATTGTCTAGAACAGCAGCTGAAATGTAAAAGCGTATCTATCACCAATTAACTCAAAAATAACAAATTTTAGAAAAACAGAAATACTGAAAAAAGATCTTCATTTTAAAATCTTTTACAAGCCTCAAAATCAACGGTATTTTCCTGACGGACCAAGTATAAAAACCATTAAAGTTCGTCAATTTTTAAAATTTTTCTAAAAACTAAAATTATTGTCACGGTTGTGATTTGCATGTAAAGGTAACTGTTATATATTGTTACGTGCGATGCATGAGTAAAAAAAGCAATATTAATTAACTAAGGTGACTTAATATTGATAAAAGAGAAACGATATTTTATATATTAGAAAGTGCTTCATTGTAATTTAACTTCTTCAGATATAGCTATTATATTTCTTATAAAATATTCCTGTATTCCTTGTAAATTACATACAGGAACAAACAAATAGGTTGTGAAACGTACCCGCCTATTATATACTTAATTTCAAAAATATAGAACTTCAACGAACGCACCCAAAAGAATTAATAAAAAAATATACACATTAGCGGATTTATTTTCCCAAATTCGTTATTTGTTTCGAAATGAAAAAGGAACATTAGTTTTGTTCTATATATAATAAACTTAATATAAAAGAAGTGTAAGTTTAATCACATAATGTAATGCAAGCATTTTAGTTTTAACACGTTTATATATAAATTTTTCAAAAAATCCAGATCTTTAGTTCGTACGTAGATGGTCTAATATCGCAGAAAAAAGTATCCACTGTGGATTTTAAAAATATTTATAGACATTTTTGAAATAATGTTAAAATATAATAATATATTATACATACATACACAATTTTATTATACACATTCATATAAAATAATATATAATATACAATTATTATATAACAGTTGAGGAGGGTAAGTCTATGTTTTTTATTATAAAGACTGAATTATTTTAATATGTATTTTTTTATATAATATGAAAAGGTACTATTTTCGAAATTGTGTCAAATCTGCTACCGCGTAAGTTAGTTATAATTTATAAATAAGTATATTGATACGTGAAAGCAATAATGTTATTCAAATTTTTTAATCTTTATGCTTTCTCGTGTATTCTTCACTTTTTGTTTGACGTATGTTTCTCTATTCCGAAATTGCATTACAAATGTATCAGCATAATAATACATATTCTTGTATAAGGGTCCAATAAAAAAAAAATACATTATTAAGAACACCAAATTCCAAAATTGATCTTATCGTTACTTAAATTACCAAACTTCCAGTTGCAATTAAAATTGTTACGACCACATAAATGAAGGTGTTATAGAAACAAAACGTACATAAATTTGCAATGCAGTTTAGGGATGACGATATAATTGTATAATGTTTTGTACTTTTTATATTTATATTTATTGTTGACGTCTCAAGAAATACCAAACAGTTCAATTACTTGGTGTACGCTCAGGTACGTGCAGGGTTATCGTGTTTAAACCACAACACACTTGTGATTATTTCTTCCTACACACAAAGTAATATTTTAGCAGTAGAACGTAACGCACTAACTGTAATCTTTTATTACCTTTCAATTTTATTACTAGTATACTTTGTCATAGTTAGTTTAATTAATAAATAGAACAGAGGAATAGCGTCTAAAGGAAACGAGTACTTAATGAAATAGAATTCTCAACCCTGCTCATGAATTATCCAGAGTAAAATTATTGGAGCTGTCTATGTTAAGAAAGAAAGTATTTTTACCAAAAAAAAAACGCCACCAACAATTATGAGGCCCTTTTTTGTAGCAGACACCTAGATATGAACCAGTCTCGAGTGAAGTTACAGATGTTTACAGCCGTGTCCTATTAGCTCATAGCGTTTTTCTCTGATCACACTGAATGTATCTCCATCCTACTTCAATCTTGTATATTGACATAAGATGGAGACACCCTCAGTGCGACCAGTGAAAAGCGCTATCAAATAACGTTGTACCAATTACAACGCGTGTAACGATTACAAGTGCCGCTCTGCTGAGACTAGATTCTAGGGTTTGCCTTTATTAGACTATTTAACCGAAATTCAATATGGTTTGAATTAGTTTATATAGGATAGTTGACAGTGTCAATAATTATACAAATAGTACTTGAAATGTTTGATGCCTATTTTTAAGTACTTACGTTTTATAGCAAAAATGAACACACCAAATTGTAATAACATATAGAAAAAAAATCTAATTCTCATTATGTCGATATAATTTTACCAAAATGACGAGTTTTATTATATGCTATTGGAAGAATTTATTTCTTATAGACTGATATACATATTGTGTAGTTTAAATCAAATCACTGTTATCTGTATGTGTCCGTATATTTGTTCTTATACTACTATTATTATACATATATATTTGTTAAGGATATAAAATATCACCAAATTTTTTTATTGTTTTACTATAACCCTGTATACAGAACCATAAAAATGGTAAGGTAAGTATGTTAAAACACTCTAAACAAAGTTACGGCATTTCATTTTATATTTGGCTAACTGAATAAGTTGAAGCATGAAATATATGTATCTGCGATCTTGGACTAGAGTTACAATCAGGAAGTACCGGAAATGTAAACTTTACTATTTTTACGCGTTTGCTAACCGAGAGTTATATTTCCTAAACAAGCTAGATACCGGTAGTTTTACAATTATTGCTCCTAATATTCAAATTTATTAATAATCAAATCGTTTTTATAAACGCTACCATAAGTAAATTTAAAATGAATAAATAAATAGCAAATATGAACAAGTTGCAGATCTCATGAGGTTCTAAAGATTAGTTATCACAAGAAACATTGTTGTAATTTATTTATTACGTTATCAAACAATATTATTTCGAAAAATTGTTAAAACTGAAAAAAGGATGATATTTAGAATAATAGAAATATGAATATTTATATAAAACTGTTTATTCTAAAACAAAAGAAAATTTTGTACCAACCAAAATTATGAAGTATTAAAACAAAATTACCCGTTATATGTTGAAACATATAATTGGAAATAGTTTATCACAAATTAACAGCCTATGGGAGCTTAATTTAACAACTATCGAAGATAACTTCTAATTTTACACTAAATTACATTCTCTATAAACAAAAACATTTATGTTCCATAAATCAATTTTTTATATTGACGATTAAAAAAGGCTAATTTTGGCTCCGGAATTACACAAGACATCTTAAAAATATACTAATGATATTATATAAAACAATATTAAATATGATGATAAAAAATACTCGTCGTAAATGCGCATTGTCGAACCGCGTTTTATAGTAGTGTTGCCAATGTAAAAAAAAAAAAAACGGTAATTATCGCAATTTTGAATTTAAACTAGGAAATTGTTCCATTTCTCTATTCTATGCAAGAGTAGTGAAATTTTAGGCAAATGGGGTTTTCCATAATAAGGTAACATTATTGATATATCTATTAGCAGATACGTAGTATCCTTGTCAATAATCAAAGTAAGGTGACTGTTGCAAGCACCTAACCTAACCTAAATCCTTGTTTATATATATCTAGTTATTCAACCGGTTTGAAGTACCTTTGGATGGCGTGTCAGGTTTGGCGTGCCCATTAATTTTTTTTAATAATGTTGCATTGTAATTTCTTAATTTTGATTGGTTTTACTTTGTTATTAACTGCCAAGTTTATTTCAGAATCTGTAACCAACATAGCTCGCATTCCAATGAATATTTGGCGGTATTTAATTTCATTCTACAGTACTTTTATACTATCGCCGCCAGATGTCAGCACCTTACGCAGCTCGGTTGAATAACTATATATATAAACAAGGGTAGTATTGGTAGTATGTACATGTACTATTTTGTAGTAGCTAGAGGTATGAAACCACACATTTCGCTTGGATGGAGCATGGCATAAAATGGGCATAAATGATATATTACATTGGCGCATCTACCAACTAAGTAATAATAATAATTTCTCTGTTTTACTCATTTTTTTCAAAAGCATTGCTTTCGGAAATGAGACGATGTTAGAGAATTTTACATGTATAAAGGAAAATAACATGGATAGGTAAATACCGCAGAACTATAATAGAACAATAACATTCGATCCGTTAACCAGCTGTACTTATATAGATTTCTTAATAAAAATGTTTGAAATCTCTTTTTAAATTATCTGAAGCAATTGGACTGCCTGCGAGTGTTGCGTCAGGGTTGCCAAAGCATTTTTTTTTAATTTTTACAAAAGTACTTAAAAATAAGATCCTCCTTTATTTTAAAAATGCTTTATTTCATGTGCTCGCACAATTATAACTTAAGATGCACAAATTAATTTTATAAGCAACAATGCCTTTACCAAAATATTCGTATTCCTACATCCTAATTTTCTAACCTAATTAACCTATCGAAGACCGATGCCCATGACCGTATTTCACGTTTATTTTTGATGGATCTAATTAGTGATTTTACTCAAATATGTCGATTTTAAGAAGTATTATTAGCACTAATGCTAACAAATTAATGAATTATCCCAAAGCTGCACGACCTATTTCAATTTTTCCATCCTTACACCTTAAAGAGAGTATGTACAATCTTTTTTTTAAATTATATTCCTCACAACTCTAAATGTTTGTTATTGTATAATTTTAGTTAGGGAAACGAAAGAAGGGAAAGATATTGTTATCAGTGGTAACTACTTAGTGTCTCCCAGAATACCATTCCTAGTGAAAAGCGTTTGCGATGACTCTTGCAGCTTGTGTCAGCTGAATTTAGATATTAAACATACAGACGTCTTAATTCTGAACCAGTTTGTCAGAAGTGACGGTTGTATGTTGCCTCGTCGGATTACAAAATTGTGCCGAAAACAACAGAAGAAAATGTCAACTTTGGTTACGATGGCTCAAAAAGCAGGTAAGATTATAAATACCTAATGGTATTAATATATCTTTGAATGATATCCCAAATATTTGGTTTTAGGATTAATGCCTAATTTAAATCCGGCAAATAGCAATAAAGATCCAAAGAAAAGATTTGGATGGAAGAAACATAATAAGTATTTTTATGATGTATAAAAATTAATAGAATATAATAATAAATATAAGTAATAACATTTGATTTATAAGAATAAAATAAACCTGTTGATTTTTAAATGGTGTAAAAGTTATATCTATTGTGTAGGAATGAGGTGAAATGAGTTTAAATTTTGTATTTACGGTTCTTTATAAGCCGTTCAGGCACTAGAAAAGGCTACAGAGTTTATTGATTTAAAAATACTCAGTACGAGATGAGTAGACCAGAATTTCAATCAATATATTTCTCAAACGGACGATATACAGAAATCTGCCAGGTTTCAAATTATTGCACCATCTCTAGGAAAAACCCGTACATACATGATAATGTTAGGTCGGCAATAAAAAGTTCTATTAGTTTAGTTCTTTCGTTATCTTGGTTTGGTTATATGTATATGTCAAAGACTTTATAGAAGGACGTTTATTACTGTTGATTTCTGCCACGTTAATATACCGGTAAATAATTAATTGTATTAAATACGTATTAGTTTTAGAGCACACAAAAAAAGGTAAGTTAATGTATATAAAATAAGTATGAAGCGGGAAAACACATGGCTTGTTTTTCTTGGAATTAGTACTAAATTATTAACTTCATTGAATATTGTTTCAATGTAAAAAAAAAACACCTAATTGTTGTTTAAACCTTGTTTTTGCAATGTGGCGACTTATATTTAACGTTATTCAAAAAATAAATATTGCCGACATCGAGCGAAATGACAGATAACTAATTGATATTTTTTAATTTTCAGATGATTACCGATATTCACTTGGCTCTTCTGGCAAATGCCTTAGGAGTTACACTATTTTTACTAGTTGTTCTGTACCACTATATTAATGCTGTATATTCAAAATAAGTTACTAGTTATAAATAATGTATCTATTATTTTTTAATAAATTTCTATGAAATATCGTCTTTATACATTTTGCTTAAGATATTGACCACCAACATAGGGTACAGGGATTAGACACCACAACCAGTATATTCTACAATTATAAATAGATGGAATACTATTTTACCCAACTCACCACTAATTATATTATTAATTATAGCATTATATTTGCTAATATTTCTTTTTAAGAGTATATTTAGTCAACTATAGAATTCAGCATTGTAACTATATGCACTGATTGTTCAAACAATAGAAAATGTAATAATTTAAACAAATTTCACGTAGATAAATTTTCTATAAACATAATTTCAGTTCACTTATGTAAATGTTATGCATATATTAAAGGTAACATAAAAACAGATCGATACAAAATGCATATTAAACCAAAATTGTTTTACTTACCGAACTTAAAAGCTGATGGTAACACCTGTCCTTTACAATAAATTACTATCTACTATCTGGACTCGCACTGCGCTTTTTAAGATTAAAGGTCTTAATAACCCACCTGTACCAGCATAACATATCATATATAATCAAAAAATAAATAGCATGCATTTATTCTGCATTTTGTGGCCAACAAAAATGTTTATTACGTTAATATTTGTTTGGGTTTCCTCTAATTCATTTTTCTCGCCAATTCTTCATGTGTCAGCGAATTTCGAAGACGATCATGAGATTGTCTATATGCCGGCGTTGTTTGGGAATCAAGAAGCTTTTGGTGCTGATCGAAAAGAAGTAGAGGAGATTCCTTTGAACTTTACAGCGTTTGGACGGTAAGTGATCTTTAATCAATCAGTATTGTGCGTATGAATAATACCTGAATTTGTAGTCCAATATCTTTGATGCTTCGAAAAAGCAATTTAGTGTCGCCTAATTTTAAAACAAATATTATTGATGGGACCGCAATCACTCAGTTACCATATTTTAAAAATAATTGTCATTTTCTGCATAGAGACTATTTTATGGTAGCAGCAATTAATGCTTGTCAAGACAAAATTATTGTGAGTACATTTTTACAAACACTATCCAGGTTAATATTGTTTTTTTTAAGACCGGATTTATTTTTTTTGAAAATACGACTTTAGAAATTCATCCACTATATTTTTATAAAGCCCCTTTCCTTGAAGAAGCGCTAGAGGATGCACAAGATACTATGCCACATATAATTAAACGGGCCTCACTTACACAAGACCATTTTAGAGGTGATGCTGTATATTTTGACAATTTGCCACTTCTTAAGAAAACAAATATCAAACGCAACGATGAAACGCGTTCTACACGCAATTCTGGTTTAACTTTAGAAGTTGCTCTATTCTTTGATGCTGCTGCATATAGAATATTTGCACCATACTTGTCATATAATGATGAAACTTTAATAGATATGCTTTTAGCTTATTTAAATGCTGTAAGTTCAATGTAGTTTTACATTGAGTTCTTCGCAATATTTTATAATATTTCGAAAAACGTAATATTCACTAATATTTAAGGTACAAGCTTTATATAAACATCCAAGCATAGGGAGTGCTTTAGACATCGTTGTTGTTAGAATGGATATTATGAAAGTCCAACCCAGAGATTTACCCCATCATAATGGTGAAAGATCTGACTTGTTAGATTCATTTTGCGAATATCAAGATGCAATCAATCCAAAAGAGGATGACCGTGATGATCATTGGGATATGGCTCTATATGTGTCGGGGTAAAAAGTTATTAATACCAAATTTTTAGTTATTGTAACGATAACTATTGCAGATTGGATTTTTTTGCCTATGAAAATGGTAAAAAAAGTAGCGTTACAATGGGTTTGGCGACTGTTGGTGGAGTCTGCTATTCTAGATATGCTTGCATTATTGCAGAATTCGGGACAACCAACATTTTTGGTAAACCTTATCCTAGCGCGGGTTTTACTAGTGTCTATATTTTAGCTCATGAAATAGGTCACAAGTAAGAATTCATATCAATCAGATAGTTTTAAGGTATCTAATACATGCGTTTGTTACCACTTCAGCTTAGGTATGCATCATGACGGTAGTAGAAACAGTTGCTCTAAAGAAGGATTTATTATGTCACCTTCCAGAGGAGTTCAAGGCGAAACAAAATGGTCAACTTGCAGCGCAGAAGTCATGAATAATTTAGGGTGTGCCATCAAATATCATACATTAAATTAGAAGTTACAGTATTATACAGCAATAACCAATCATCCTTGCTTTTTTATAGTTGGGCAAATTGCTTAAAAGACAAAGGGAATCAATCTAAGCAGTTCGATCATACAATATTTAAAGATATCCCGGGAAGAACGTACACAGCTAAAAAGCAGTGTGCAATACTATTACGTGATAAAGATGCTTTTGCAGTTCCAGAAGATGACCCAAGTAACATATGTTACAGTCTAAGATGTAAAACACCTCACCGTTCTGGGTATTATTTCGCTGGTCCAGCTTTGGATGGCACTGAATGTGCAAAAGACATGGTATATAAATCATAAGTATATTACCAAAAGATTAAAAAAGACTGATCATATTTTAGTACTGTCATGGTGGTGATTGTGTTAAAGAAGTGAATAAACCGAATAAAGTTGTAGTTGGAGGTTGGAGTGCCTGGAAATGGAGCGAATGCAAATCAGAATGTTTAGCAAAAGCCATGGGTTATCAAGTTAAAGAGCGAAAATGTAATAATCCAGTACCTCTTAACACAGACGAAGGTTGTCAAGGGTCCAGTTATGAACATGTGCTTTGCACAGATAGTGATATATGTCTAGTAAAACGCAGGACAGCTGTAGAATATGCATCTGAAAAATGTAAAAGTTTCGCAAAGAAAATATCTGAATTAGACCCAAAAGGACAAGGCTTGCAATCCCCACATGAAGAAGGTAAAATTGATGATTTCATTATGGCCAGTAAATACTAACTGCATCATGAATTACAGATCGTTTGTGGATGGGTTGCGCAATATTTTGCAGAAAACAAGATGGAATTTATTACACGCCGCGATTGGAATTAAATGACTTGGGTATTGATTCGTATTTTCCTGATGGTACTTGGTGCCATTATGACAGTGGAATGAACTACTATTGTAATCATCATCATTGCCTACCGGAAGTAATACTGATTGAAATAGTTCCCACTAAATAGGAGATTAATTCATTCTGTTTTAGAACTTCAAGTTTTCGAAAAATTGGTTTGTAGATATATGGGATTACGACTTTAATTTTCCTCAAAATGCTTTACCGCACAGCCTTATACCTTATAATTTGAAGCCTTATTTATCACTTGGAAAAGATGGAAAACCACTGCTAATAAAACCCAATTTTCAAATCAATCTTCCAAAAGAAGAAGAATGGGAAACAGATGATTATGTTTTATTACCAAATGATGATTCCAATATGATATAAATAAAACTTCTGTTGCATTTTCTAAACATTTACGTAAATAAATACCAATCAATTTATACAATAAGTAACCATAATATTTTATCACATAAAGCATAGGAGTAAATATTTTTATACCAGTATGTTTTGTTTTATTTATTACACTGATTAATATTTGGCTTTACATATTCTAAGATACATAAAAGATTATTTTAATTGATAACCTCCCCATGTAATTACCAAAATTTACAGGTAATTGTTAAAAAAATGTATAAAAATATAGACACAAATATGTATTTATAATTAATTACAAAGCAGCCCTTGGAATACTTCTTTCATCCCAAATAGATACTCCATCACAAGCACATATAGTTTTTGGATTTTCAAACAATCCAGACGATCGTGCTATTATTCCACATACTAACCTTGTTTTAGTATTTCCTTCTGATACCACTAACGATCTGCCTATAATATCCGATAACTTGATTACGTTATCTTCAAATCTAAAGGCAGCTCTACCCGTGTCCTCAGCTTTAACAGCTCCTAAATTTCCATAAATTCTATTATGTACTTTCACATTATTTGGATGAAAAAAATCACCCACACTTTCACAGCCTGTAAAATCACGATAATTCGATCAAATAAAATATTTTATAATAAAATTCAATTACCCTTGGATAAATCGCCACATTCATGTACCGACAAATCATGTGTACCAGGTTGTAGACCATCTACCACCCCATCCACGATACAAGTATCATTATTAATTTGTATAAAACGTATAACACCTCTAATTGATGGTACGCCAGTGTCTAGAATAGCAACACCCGCTTGTTGCCCGGCATATCCTTTTACAACAGCTTTTCTGCCTGATGTTTCTAAACGTTTCTGTACTTCTTGTGTTGTTAAGTGCGTTTCCACAACAACTGCGCCGGTTTTTAAATTGATATCAACTTTTTCAATACCATCTACGTTATCCAAACTTTTTTTTACCGCATTAACGCAAGAATCACATGTCATCTGCACAGCAAATTCAATTTTTGTTAAAGGCATTCTCGTAAAAATATTAATCTATACTGGCATAAAAGGGACCATTATATTAAACAAGATTAAACCGAGAAAAGATTATAAATATCTCTGACTATAAACAACATTCATTTTCGCCAAATTTTGCATTATAATTCTTGTGAATGTAGTAACAGATTGGAACACCAGTACCAGTATTACAACCGTAGAAGAGAAAGAAATGACTTTATTTGCGCCTTGTTTATACTTCCGGCGTACAACAAAAATTAGAGCTGGAGCTGTATTAAAAAATACAATTTCAGAAAAATAGCAAAATTATCGAAGAATTAAAATGAATACAACAAAAAACGCAGAAATAACACAAATGACGGGATGTATACAAGAAGCGACAGGGTAGCCAATAATAGAACAGTAAAATGCCCTAGTTTGCTGTAGAATTTTGTCACTAAAGGGCGTCTTAAGTTGATAAGTTGATCACTCCGTATATATCTTCTGAAGCTCATACTATACAGATATTCTCTGACTATACACATAAATTTTCAGTTATCTGGTTATATTTTCTGGAAGTGGTTCTATATCATTTCTTCCTACTATACTCAATTAAAGATGTCCCGTTTTCTAAACCTTAGCCCTACCTTGCTGGTGACAAAATTTTCTGTTGGATTGGCATGACAATTTCTTAACAGTTTTTAACATAGTTTTTAACAGCCTTTTTTAAGAAGAGAGAGAAGAACAGCCGGTGGATAGTACTTCTTGAGGGTACGAGTTTGAATTTTAAAATTTTATTTTGTTAGTATTTATGTGGAATAATTAAAAATAAACATGAATACTTCGTTTTCACCAAGATCCCGCCAAAATATTTCTAATCGTTCGTTAACATCGCCCGGTGGTAGAAAGTCCTTGTGAGTATATGTTTTTTTTTTCATTTAAATCTTGTAAGGGCAACATATAATTTCTTCGAATTGTAGAAGAGTAAGTTTGGCGAATAGATCGGTACAGTCACATGCAGTTACACAAACAATCTTAAAGTCTCAAAATAATTATGTGGAAAGATTTGGGCAACCACTCCCTGTTTTAATCACAGAAGGTCTCACATTTTCAGAAAGTATATATTATCTTTGTGTAAGATTTGTCGTTTTATAAATAAATTTATTTGTAGGAAATACTGTTGTATCAGCTAAAATATCAAAATGTGGATATGCTTGGTTAGTATGTGGGCGAAGATTATTAATATGGCAATATCGCCAAAATATGGGGCAAGCAATTTTACAGAAAAAGAACACGATTAGTGGACAGTGTTTTGAGCTACAGTTGCCACACAGTGATTTAGCTCATAGAGCGGAATTGGTGTCAGTATGTCTACAACCTGGAATGCATTTCCCGTCCTGCATTGCTGTCTCACCAGAAGGAATTGTAAGATATTGGCCAGCAGTTAATTATGAAGGTGTATCTGTGGAGCAAGTAGTTGATTTACAAGGGCAGGAATGTGATAGTTTAACAGATGTTAATGGATTTGGCTATATTTTGGCAACGACAACTTGCACAGTTGTCTTAATTCAACCCGAAAACATTGGAGGAAGGCATATTTTGAATTGCCGACCTTTGAAGACACCATCAGGTTGGTTGGGTGGGTTAAGTAAAAAGATGTCTTCTTTAATATTTGGTTCTATAACATCAGAACAAAGTGTAGAAACAGTAAGTTGTTAATATCTGTTCATTAAGATTCAAGTAAATGATTGTTTTATTTTTTAGAGACTGATAAGGGTTTTATGTGTGCCGATAGAGGATAATTCTTGGTACATATACGTATTAGCAGGACATTCTTTACAAAAATGGAAGTTATTATCAAATGGCCAGGAGCACCTTGTATTTATAGCAGAATTAAATAGATTAGTAACCGATGCTTTCCTAACTGCGATTGGAGATCAGTCAGATATGGATACTTGGTTATTGGATATCCAATCAGATAAAGATAATATAATCTTATTGGCAGCTGCTGTTAACAGACATCTTTCATTTCAAGTCCATTATGCTATGATTTGTATACAGACCAATACAAATTTGCCTCCAACCAATTTTCAAATCTCTGCCTTGTATAGAAAAGAAGATCCATCTGAATGCCTCTCCTATCGTTTATTATTATCCAATACAACAGCATATGTATATAATCATAAAAGCATTACAGTTATAAAACCACAAGATGAGCCCGATATCCTAGATTTCGACAATGTTCATGATGTTATCTTAGGTATTCATTAAAGATACAACTAACAATTAAAGATTACAATTTATATCCCGCTACTATTTTAGGCGGTTCTATTTGTGAACAATTAGCTATATTCTTCTCACGAAATAATGGTTTAATTTGTGTTTATAACAACGATGATCTGGCTATTCCTGATTTGAATCTAAGCATATCTACTTCAATTACAACTCAGTTTGAAACCTCTGTTCATGAAAACGTGGCTAATAATCTATCCTTATATAATCTAGATCCTGAAGAACTTATGTCTGCATATAAAGACACTTTAGGTCAACTTAAAGCCGCATTTATTTTCCATGTACAAAATCAGCAGGTACCCTAAATAAATAAACATCTTCGATTAATTAAATAAATGTGCTCTATTTTTATAGGGACCATGTCGAGAGATTTTAGAACAGCTGTTTCTGTTGGAAGGTACTTTTATAGCAGCGACAGATCAAGTTCTAGATAAGGTAGTGGTCCAAATTTGTGAAGACATCTTGGATGATGTACCCGCTAGCGATCCAAGGTGGTCCGGTAGTAACGAAACTGGGTTAGGCAGTTCATATTCAGTGCAAGTAATAAAGCAACTAGAAGATAAACAAAAAGCATTATCTATTTTCTTTAAATTCCTTAATGAAACTCAACTTTGGAACAGGCTTTCGGCACTCTCTAGATATGAGAATATCTTATGCACAGTTCATGTTCTAGGTAAGTTATATTTATTTTGGTATGATTTTATGACAGTTTCATGTACTTATAGGCGATTTAGCTGAGAAAGTCATAGCCGCTGTAGCACTGAAAAATATTCCAAGTGAAGATATTTTGGAGAAATGTATCGAGAAAGCTGTCGGAGATCAAATCGATCCAGATGGTGGTTTAACACACCAGGACTTATATTTTAGACAAGTTAGCAAAATCAATCGAGGTCTACAGCAAATAAATATTTACAGCGAAGAAATCGCAAATTCTGCCCAAAATCCTACTGAAATTGCAGAAACTATTCGAAAGTGCAATGAAATACTTTTGGTAAGATTAAATATGAATGTCGTTGTTACTATTTCAATGAAATAAATATTGCAGCATGTACTCCAATCTGTAATTCAGTATCGTCAAGCAAATGCTCAACATTTTATGCCTATGGAACATGCCAGAGCCTTAGCTCCTGACTATTTACCTTGGACAATAGTTAACAATGTCGAAGGATTATACAACACTATTTTCGCGCAGGTAAAAACTGAATTTATATAATTCGACGATTAAGTAGACATTTTAGGAACATACATAAACTGAATTAATAAATTAATGCGACAGAGAGTATAACTTTTATCACTGAACTTGTACACCTCACAATTTTTGTAATAGTGACTAATCGGTATAATTATTTTAAGCAATCGTTAACCTACAATTATGCCATTAAATACGCAACTGATGTCAATTTAACAAATACATTGTACGATCAAATGGTTTGTTTAATTGACATAATATTAGATGGATTAAAAAGCCACATGGAAAGTATTAAGGGAACAGAAAAAGAAATGTTATTACATAAGCAATATCAGAAGGATAGATTTCAACTTATAAACCAACTAGGTAAACGAAAACGCTTAAATAGTATGTGTGTAATTCCATAAATTTTTTTTGCAGTTTTGAACAAGCAATGGGAAAACGCCGCTTTACTAGGGGAGAAGTACCTGGATTTTAAAATCTTGGTTTTAATTTGCGAATTAACCGATAACCAACAAAGATTAGATGAATACATGAACCGTTTCGGCAACGAGGGTTTCTCAGAATTTGTATACACTTGGTACATGCAAGAGAATAAGCAAGCCAAATTGATCGATAGATGCAGAAAATTTGCGAAAACCCCAAACAATCAGGCGCTCTCCGAATTTCTGATAGATCATCCCTCTTTATCGTGGATGAAAAATGTATTCGATCAAAATTTCGGAATCGCAGCAGAAACTCTCAACAATTTAGCTTTGTCAGAAACCGAATCCGTTAGACGAAAAAAGACGATGTTGAGTTTGAGTAAACTCGCAAAATTAGCGAGCGCCAATGTCGATGAAAATGATTTCGTAAATGGAATAAATAAAAATTTAGAATTGATCGAATTTCAAGAGGAAATACCAGATTACGTATTAGACAGGATCGGTTACGATACAGTAAAGCCTTCAGTTATTTCACCGAAAAATTTAATTCACTTATATATTAGCCCGGAATATAGAGATAGTTCAGAGTTAGAATTCAAGAAGGCGTTAGATTTATTACAATATATCACGGAGGATGAATTAAAAACTGATTTGAGACTGAAAATTTGGAGAATGGCTATCCTGAAAGACAGTTGGAATGAAAAAAATGTTGATTCCCCACATGAAATTTTACAGAATAAGATGATTTATAAATTAGCTGATTTGTCTATAATGTTAGGTATATAGGAGGATTTAAAGTACATCGTAAAAATAGTTAAACACTTATTTATTTTAGGAGAAGATCCAGAAGTGCTACTTCCTCCACTGGAGATTGTTATTGATGATGAAGAACTTTCTTCTTTACGAGAAAACAACAACTTTTTGTATTTGATCAAAACTGCTTACGAAAATGTATTTTCAAAATAGACATTTTATATTTAGTACTAATATACATACTTAATAAAGCGTTTTTTATATTTGTTTAAAAAGCCTATTTTATCAAATTACTTATTCTCAGTAAACATGATATTTGCAAAAAAGCTGTTTGTTTTTCAAATTGCATGACGATCGAGTGCGTCCAAATCGTCCGAAAAGATGTTCGAGCGATCGCACAAAAAGGTTCGAAAAGTAGGTTCGTGTGCCGCTTTTATCGCTCTAGACGAACGTTTAAATATAAATATATTTAAATATTCAAATGAATAGCTATTCCTTGAAGAGAAACAAGCAACTTGTTCCATTTCTGCATGATAGTTTTGCTATTTATAGTATTTTGTCAAGATTTGGTTTATACTTGGAATTTATTGTATATATCAAAACCCTTTAGAATTCACTTAACGGGAATTAAAATGTACTTCATAAGCTTCATCCAAATATAATATGTACTTTGATTGACCGCCCCTTCAACTGCGGAATTATTGTCGTTTGCCGACAAAGGTTTAAGCGGCATCATCGCTTGCCGAAAGGGTACTTTTTTCCGCGGCTACCTACCATAATTATTTACCTAAATGTGCCTGGAGTAGCCAATAGCCATAATAATATAGCCCACAACTTTCTTCCGGATATCCCACTATTTGTCCTTTCTTTTGAGGTTCGCACTAAGGTGACCTTGAATAAACCTTAGATTTTGCCTCGATGTTAGTTCGAACACAGTATATACTGTGGTTCGTTGACATGATCGAACTTACAAGAGTGATGTGGTTCGAACCAAGTGATTGCATATAAACGTAAATAAAATATCAAGTATTTTAGCCGCTAATGCAATTTTCCGCGGTTACACAACTACAAAAAAAAAACTAATAAAAGAAATTTTTAAGAAAAAAACAATTGATGTTTTTTATTATGGCGTGATACTTGTAACAGTTGTCACCACTGAACTTCGTTAGATTTGGATATCAAAAAGTAATTATTTCTGTTATGTTTGAAACACTGTATGTCAAAAAATTAAAACGTGAAGGGAAAACAGCACAAGAATTTAACCTCTAATTATTAACAATTATTAATATTATTTGATCTCGCGATTTTATCAAGTATGACAATAAATACACGAATTACCAAAATGGAGAATCAAGAAAGTAAGTTAATTTTTGTGAATGGTTCTAATATAACCAATCAATTATATGTAAATGTTATTTTCTAGTTACTAATTCGAGCAGTAGCGATTCGGAATCACTTGAAGATTTGGACGATTGTAAAAACGATAATTTAAAATGGGTAGATTCTATATCGAAGATTTTAAAGACAAATAAATCGAAAGGAAAAAAGACTTTGGTATTATCTAAGAGTAAAAGAATTGGTACTGGTACCACTAAAACCAAAGCAAAAGTGGAATTTGAAGTTGAAGCTATTGATGGACAAGTTAAGCCAGAATTAACAGCAGAACAAGAAGAAAATAAAGAAAAAGAAAAGAATGATAACGTACACAAAAGGAAAAAGGTAAATATTTAAACTATTTAACAATAGCTGTGGTATATTTATTAGAATATTTTAAGAAAAGAGAATTGCCAATTCTACGAAAGAAACCCAATATTTTACATAAAGACAGAGAGAGATTGTTATGTAAAATTGCTACAAAAGGTGTGGTGCAATTGTTTAATGCTATCAAATCACAACAAAATGATACAAAAAACAAATTAGAAGAAGCAGGTCCCATGGAAATTAAGCAGCGTAGGGTACTGAAAAATGTAGATAAGAAAGCATTCTTGGATATGTTAATGCTGGAAAAGTCAGAGAATATAACACAAAACGTTGCGGAGAAAGTCGTGAAAAGTGACAAAATTTGGAATGTTTTAAGAGACGACTTCATGGTTGGAGCCAAGCTTAAAGATTGGGATAAGGAACTAGAAAATGAAGAATCAGAAAAAGAGGAAGAAGTGGATATGGAAATTGAATAAAGAAATGTTGTCTATTTAATAGTTTTATTTAAAATTGTTTTTTTTTTAATTTACATAAATCATTATTTCGATATAATAGTTTGGAAAGTTCAATGTGACTTTCTTATTTCGGAGATGTGGTATAACTGACATTTAATTTGATTTTCTCTGTTAAAGTAACATTAATGCTCGTGAAATTGAAATAAAATTTATATATTGCTGATAAAGTGATGCCATGTAATCGCCAATGATCACGTTTTAAGATTTTTATATCGATGCCATTTTGGATGTATAAAACATTGTTCAATTAATAAGTACAAGCCGTTTTTTTTATTGTTATCATAAATTCGCTTAACTTTAGAATTATCTTAGAGTGAATTACTAAATATATCATCAAATAGAAGGTTTAAACCGAGTGACAAGTGCAACACATATAGAAATACGGGTACAGATGCATATATAAGGCATCTGCCAAATATAACTGATCCATAAGCAATATTCATAGGAATATAAGACAAAGATCTATACTCTTGCTTATAAATGACTCAAGATTTACTCTCATTTCAATAGCTTAGGATTCCCTAAAGAGGAGAGGACCAAACTTCTTATCTATGTCACTGTATGAATGGGTGTGGTATAGATATTTATTTTGATAAAGGATATTCTTTTCCGAAAGATTCTATCTTTAGATCATTTAGAGTATATTACTATTATAAATAATGGATAACAGGTTTAAAACTTAATAGTAAGTATTCATAATATGATAATATTTAGACAGTGTAGTAAGCCTTCGAATAAAATTTTTATATTATAATCTGGTGTTAATTATGAACACTTATTGTTAGTCAGCAAATATCTGAAAAAGGGCAAAAATTTACCCGAAACATCACAAAAGCAAACATATTAAAAGTTTTAAACTCGTATTCTATTATGTATTTATAGCAGTGATATACTCTAAATAATATCTAGGTGTTATATATACATTGCACATGCTTTCGCATAAGCACTCGATTACAAAAGGTTTGGTTTTCAAAAAGACTACACTACTTCTCTCTTATATATACTTTAATGATCCCCTATATACCAAAAAATAAAAGCTAATGTCAGTTGTAAAAAGGATTATAAGTTACCCAGTGAGCTCGACTTTGTTCTTTCTCTGATTTGTGTGAAGTAAAAAGAGATTTATAAACATCAGAAGCATTAGGATCTTTTGCTACACTATACTCAGATTTAATTTTCTTTAATCGGACATCTACGTTTGCATTGATAGCTCCACCTGGTCTTTTATGAGGTAGTGATGTGTTCGAACTGCTTGGGCCAGGTTTCTAAGATAGACATAATGAATATTTGTAAAAATATACATTGTATTTAGACTACTTACAGTGTTAGATCCTACGGTTTTATCTTTTGATTCGGAAGAGCTTGTACTAGTTTCTTCAACTTTTATTTTCTTTAGTTTGTTCTTCTTAAGTTCCTGTTTACGTTTTTCCATTCGTCCTTTCATAACTTTTAGATCTTCTTCATTTCCATTCAATATCACAACATCATCTTGCTCAAACGGCTTCTGACACTATGAAAGGATGTAATACAATAAGTATATTTACCTAAATATCAAATGTAATGAGATTATCATACAACATAATGTATTAACCATAATGGTTGTTACATGTATCTGTTGTGTTGTTGATTTACAGGGGCGTAACATTATTTATTACTGCTGTATTTTATTTTTTGTATCTAATAAACAACAGCCATGTTAACTTTGACAGTATTTTTGTATTGTTACTATGTGCTAGTACCAATGAGTGCATTTTTAAACCATGCCTGCTGTTCAAATAAAATATACTTGTTCTTCAACATTGAAGAACAATTAGATTATGTTCTCCGGATGATTTAAGAATATGTTTTTCTTTATTTGAGTACGTAGATGAAAAATATTCATAAAATTTAAAAATATACCCAATTTTACTATACTAAATACTTAGTTATCAAAAAATATACCTTAGAATGATTGAAAATCAATACTTACCTTATGGCAAGTATTCGTGTTAATTTCTTTTAAAGTACGTTCTGAGAAAACACAACCACAAGACCATAAAGCAACAAATCGGAAATTTCCTGACATTTCAAGGCCAATTACGGGGCAGATGTATGAAGCAGTTTGATTATCTAATTCACCCTCTTTCTTCTCACCCGTTTGATATGCTGGATTATTGGTTAATCTTAAAGTTTTCACATCCTATAAATTAGTAATTATAAAAATTATGGGTAATATATCAATATAAAAAACATTATTTTTTTACCTTTAAAGTCTTTATATGGTGGGCACTTGCAGGTAAGATGTCTCGGTTTATCAAAGCTTCTATCAGCGATTCTTTATTGTATAAACGTCCTAAACCGCATGCCACTATTGGTTGCTTTAACGGTTGTTGTGTTATACTGCAATATCTCCATTGAAACGATAATTCTGACTCTTTGTCTTTCTAAAAGCCAAAAAAAATTGAAAACAATTATTTTTATTGTGTAATACATTTAAATGTAAAATGTGGAAATGCACTTACAGCTTCAGGCTTCTTTTTGACTTTTACGAGTTCGTCTCTTCTTGGAATAGTCCCACCGTCACAACCCATTATACGCAAATATATTATTATATATGTTTAAAGGATTCAACAAAGTTCTACGATTTCCAAAACTAATTACCAAACAGTATTCGCCTATTACTCATATGGTTTGACGTTTGACAAGCGACAGATGTAATTATTTGACAGCAGGATAAAAAAGAATCCTCTTTTATACACGCAATGCGCTCCATCTACCATCTATATATCAGAGGGAAAAAGCATATTCGTTTACTTGTCACAGGTCATAGTATAAATAAATTTGATTTATACCTGTGGCCTTGTTCACTTGCAACCACTTCACTAAGTTCGAACTATTCAGATCGGTTATTCTATGGATTGGAGTGTAGCGAAAGGCCATAGCGAAAGGTTATACAATATCCTTGCTAGTCAATAAACTACAGCTATCATTCGGTCATTGACAGATGGCGCGCAACATTTGAAAATCATAGATATATATATTAAGTCTTATATTTACTATCCATAATAGGTGATTAACAATACTAAACTATGATATAACTTTGTATTAAAAACTGTCTATCTTTGGTGATGGAGCATATAAATTTTCCTTGGACCATTCTCCTGCCCAGTACTGTCTTTGCCTTTCATATCTCATCGCATATGAGCGCTTCAATTGTTTTTGACCGCTAGCACACTCTTTAAAATCCTGAATGAGTGCATCACATTTTTCCAGGCCTTTATCCATACCATAAGCTTCCATGCAATCTATTACATCCATCTCCATTTTTGCACATCGTCCATACCATTGGTGGCTAATTAATGCGCCAGTCAAGTCTGTAAAGGGAGATTTAAACCACGGGTTGAGTGTCATCTTCTTTCTGAAAGAGAATCTCTTATATAACAGCAAAAATAGAGAGAACTTCTGTTTTACCTTAACTTATGTAATTTGTTGAATAAAGTAAATTAGAAAGATGTTTTATACTTCTTTGAAAGTCCTTTACACCGGGAATTTTGAAAGTATTTGGATACAATTAACTCCTAATCAAAATCTGTAAATTCGAGGTTGGATTAATTTTGGTCGATATTGTGATTTCTACATTACCGGTATGCATTACAACAACATAGGTCAAGGTCTCTAATTTGAAAAGTGGAGGATTATGATGTTACGGTACTTCAAATTGTTGGTGTTTTTATTAATATCCACATAAGAACTACTCATAATACGAGATAAAACAATACATAGCGATAAATATCGCGTTGCACACTATAAATAGTTCACGTTGAATCGTAAAAGCCAACGTAAGCAGGATTGTTTGCAAGTCATGTTAAATTTGATCCTTTCTCTTTGATGATATTTTTAATATTGTAGAACAAAGAAATTTTGCGCTAGTTATTCCATTGCCCCGTTGAAAACCGATCAATAATGACTATGTTGAGTGTGGACGATCAAATAAGGTATCTGATGCAATGGTTCAACGAGTGGAGTGAATTACAGAGGTCTGATTTTCTTCCCATCATAAGTGAAAAATATTCTAGTAAGCCATACGTAAATGGAATAGTTAACAATATTGCAAATGTGACTTGCCAGGAGAAGCCGATGTCTCTTTTTCAATGCAGGGTATGTCCATATTATGGTTTCCGAAATATTTAGTTTAGTTCATTAATGTGGCATATAATTAACTTGTTTTGAGTAGGTGAAGCTGTTTAAAGAATGGTTTGCTCAGTGGAATATGGAACAACGTGATATATTCTTGAAAAGACTTATGGAAGTCGATGAAGTGTTCTCAGAAAAATTAAAACATGAACTGCAGAATGGGACAGATAATCAAGAAGTACTTGAAGACTGAATATTCTCTTGCAAGCTTAATTGCCAGCCTGATTAATTACAGATAAAATAAATATATATCCTATAAATATATAATTTTTCTTTCAGTTCATTCAGATTTAAGATATACTCTGTTGCCTAAGTTAAAAAATTTATATTTCTATCAGTTTATAGGTGCAGTGCATTTAAATTTAATGTGCATAATGGTTTATTGTCTAAGGTTTTATTAATTTAATGTATTAAACCTTTAAGCCTTTAGTATTTAAAGGTATTATTGTGATGAGATTTTATATTTAACTTTAATAGTAATATATTAAATATGTATATGTATTTTCAATTGTTTTAATATTTATATCATTCACATGCATTTGTTTATAATTATTTTTCGCGGAACATTTAGCGATTTTTTTGTTATTTTGGTCACGAGGCTATCAGTCAAAGTCAGTAGTGTCAGTAGTCAATTTGACAACGTTATAATTTAAGGTTATGGTTAAGTTTGACAGTCAATAAACATCCGATTGTGCATGCGTGAGGCTGAGTGATTGGGGAAAACTCCTCGCACAGCATGCATAGACAAATTCGACAACTACAATATTCAGTTTCGGTTCCAGAATCCATTTTCTCTCGTTAAAAATATTAGATACCCATAATTATTATTAACAACAGTATCACTATGTATTTATTCATTTTTTACCATTATATTTGTTTCGATTATTAATTAGTTTTTTTTCCAACATTATTTTCATAGTGATTCTTAATAATTTATTTCTTTTTTATTCAACATTTTGGACTGATAGAAGATTATTAAAGTGACAAAATCGGGGGCATCTGCTACTAGAATAATTTAATTTTTGGCGAGCGATCTCAGCGATCGCTATATGCTTTGATTTTTTCGTAGCATTCTGTTCTTAATAATAATATTTAATGCTGTTTAATACATTCATTATCAATCAATAGCTATGACCAAATGTTGAAATAATAAATATTTTCACTGTTTTTCTTTTCATAGAGACTTAAATCATAATATTAATTTCTTAATATTAAGCGTACGTAATTGATTTGATTATCATCCAATGTTTTGTCGTTTAGAATAAACAATAAATTCATTAAAAAATCAAAAAGAAAAATGATGACCCCGTATATTTGTTATTTATCTTCTGATTAGTCTAAGCAGGAGATAGACATTTTGAGGCGATTCTTTACATTTTGTAAAATATTTTTAATAATGTTTTCATTATGCAGATACGGCAGGTGAATAATTAATGACACGGCTAAAATTATGTTAATTTTGATTTGTGGAAAATAAATTTCTCATGACCAAACAAAACGAGGTGTGCTCATTAATAGCATAAGGATAAGTTTGTATTCGTCCAACGATAATCTACGCGCCATGCTGAGCATTTTAAACACAATTTCAAATTTCGTTTGGACATTGTTTATATAACAAATTGTTGGTGTTGTGTTTTATTGTGAGAATTTTTCATTTACTTTTATTTGCTATATCTTCACATTAAAATTTTAATTAGTTAATACTAACACAATAAAAAATACGGTTGATCCAGTAGTACTGCATAATCTCCAATAATCTCTGGCAATTAATTGGTCGTCACCACCTCAGGTATATACTGTGTCACCACAGTCGTCACCAAAATGCGTGTAAGCATTATTGTGACCATACTTTATTTCTGATATGGTATATATTGGTATATATCCACATATATATCTCTATCTCTGGCTCTGACTCATCACGGATATGGCAACAGTGTAACGTCAAATGCTGTCAAACGAATTCGTGTTATAAGGTCGTTACAATTACCTATTTAGTGTTTTAATATTATTTTTTAAGGTATATCGTGGCAAAAATGAGTTTTTTTTCGAATATTTTTGGTGGGAAGAAGGGTGAAAAGGGTCCGACGACCGGAGAAGCAATACAAAAGCTGAGAGAAACAGAGGATATGTTGATCAAGAAACAAGACTTTCTAGAAAAGAAGATTGAACAGGAAATTGTTATGGCAAAACAGAATGCATCGAAAAACAAAAGAGGTAAATTATATACTATATACCTATTATGTAACTGTTGAAACTTAACATTACCCTTCTTTGTACTACAGCGGCAATACAAGCTCTTAAAAGAAAGAAACGATATGAGAAACAATTACAGCAGATTGATGGCACGCTTAGCACTATTGAAATGCAAAGAGAAGCACTAGAAGGTGCAAATACCAATACAGCTGTGCTAACAACTATGAGACAAGCTGCAGATGCATTGAAACTTGCTAATAACCATCTGTATGTTTATATCCTTTGTTTTTTGATGTACCTAATCTTATGTGATCATTTTAGGGATGTAGATAAGGTACATGATATGATGGATGATGTAGCTGAACAACAGGATGTTGCTAAAGAAATTTCGGAAGCCATCAGCAATCCTGTGGCCTTTGGACAAGATGTAGATGAAGACGAACTTGAAAAAGAACTAGAAGAATTAGAACAAGAAGAATTGGAGAAACATTTGATAGAAGTCGATCCTGCTAAAGATCAATTACCGAGTGTGCCACAAGGAGAAGTTGTCAAACCAAAAGCTAGTGAGTCTTCATAATATTAAGAATATTTTATAAATATTTGTATTAATCATAATTTACTTATACAGGAAAAGAGAAAGATATTGATGATGACATGAAAGAACTAGAAGCTTGGGCTTCGTAATTTGTCGACCAAGGAGCAACGGCAATAAAGATAATTATGTGGTTTTCAGCAAATTAACAAACACTAGATGCAGCTGATTTTTGCGGCATGTATAATTGATAATGTTATGTATTGTAAATGCAAATATTGTATGCTTATATTAAATAAGCTGTTTTAATTATATAGAAAATAGGTAATCATAAATTGTGTTTTATAAAAATATTTAGTTATTCCCCAGCTATTTTAAATTATATTTAATATGCATATATATATTTACTTTTTACACCTCATGTATGATAAATTGATTACACAATGTTAACAAATTTTGTTTTGCTTCAGTACATTTAACAGAAATGCAAAATTGAAGTATAGGATGGTTTGTTTTGAAATTATTTGTAAGGTAAAAGTACAATCAAATATTTCAGTATAAGGTTTAATAATAATGATGTACTTTAACTTGAAGGTATGATACATGTGATTGGAGTCTTTTTTTTTTATTGTGAAGTCCACAGGTCTTAATCATCACATACATTCGCTTTCTTATAAAGCCAAATAAGTAGTGCAGCTCTATATACAGGTGCCCCACTGAACTGGCTTATTGGTTTTTGAAGGTCTATGTTTTGATTTTGAACAGAATTGTTAGTAGCTATTGATTCTTTTAAGGAAAATATTTTTAGCTTTGTAGCACTTATGAAAAAACGGTGTTGATATTAACGTTCTTATTTTATTTAGAATGGTGTGAACAAGTTACATTGTTTATAATAGCTGTTAACGCTCTCAACTAGTTTAGCAATTCTTCCTAAGTAAAATGTTCTAGAACCAAAGAAATACAAAAAAAAATATTGAAAGTTGCATATACAAATAATATTTAAATTTATTCTAAATTCATAAGGAGAGTGCAGAGATCATAACTGAACAGGTTGGTTATTTAGCAATGAATATAGATAGTATGAAATTAACTTGGAAAGAAGAAAATCCCAAAAACATTAAATTCAAAAGGAAATTAAAAATGATATTTCAAATACAGCTATTACATTGCAAACAATGATAACTTATGACAAGGTATTTTCCGGGCTATTGGGCCGTGGTCGGTGGGAATTTCTTCCGGACGTTTCGTTTACTGCTACGGTAAACATCTTCAGCGGCGAGGTCGAAATGTTCTTCTGGGTTGCTCGTCGTCGAATGACTCGGTGTCTGGGGCATTGCTGTTATATAGGGCGTTGTCTCTCGTTCTGCTTACGGTACGTGTAGTGGGTGTGCTACTTAACTCAGTGTTCATCGTTCTGCCTGCGGTGCGTGTGGATGGCAGGTTTTGCAGAACCGGGTACCAAATTTTGTTTATGGCCAGATTCTCCTCTTTCCGATTGAAGTTTCCGGGGTGCTTTTGAATTTCGATCGCCTCCCTTTGTAATCGAGTATGGTAATGGATAACCGTGGACAAAACCTCAGTACCCGCGAAATTGATTACATGACTCCCGTCTTGGAGTGCGTGTTCAGCTACCGCTGACTTCTCGGTTTGGCCCAGACGGCAATTTCGCTTATGCTCCTTCAGCCTGGTGTTAATGCTGCGTTTCGTGGTGGCGATGTATACTAGCCCGCAGGAGCATGGTATCCTGTATACCCCAGTGGAAGCTAACGGATCCCTGGGGTCTTTTGCTGAGCGCAGCTGGTGTCGCAGTTGGCCTGTAGGTTTGTACACGGTTTTTATGTCGTGTCGCTCCAGTATCCTGCCAATGCGGTCCGTGACGTTCTTGACAAAAGGCAAGTACGCTATTCCTTGCTTGCCAGTGGGAAGTTTGTCTGTGTTAGCGATTCGCCTTTGGTTTCTTGACCGTATTGCCCTCCTTACTAATTGTTTTTCGTACCCGTTGGCTTGTAGCACGTGGTCCAGATGTTGTAGTTCCCCAGAAAGCCTACATTCAATGATAACTTAGTTAAGCAACACAGAAAGAGGATATAAAACAAGAACAAATAATTGTTCAAAGTGTTCGAAAATGTCCAGTATGGCCCTATTTATTTCAGGACACATTAGTTTCATAGTTTTTCTTTATTTTCAAACAATTTATGAGTTCAAAATATTAACAGCTAAACTCGTTATCGTATAATACTTTTGACTTACTATCTTATAATTAATCAGAATTCTCAAGAATTAAATAAAATTGACTAATAACTGGAAAATTACTAATGATAAATACCGCCAGTATAAACACCAAACAATGCAAAAAAGTAGATAATGTGTGATTCAGAAAAATATATATATAGTATATGCATAGTATTTTTTAAGAAAAAAGTACTATTATATGCTTGAAACTGAAAAACCCCTTAAAAAAGTCATATTAATCAACTATGCCAAACATTTTAAAAACATACGTCTACCAAATTAGAAAGATAGTTGATCTCACCGATACGAAAACAGCGGTAACGCTATATTATGCGAATTTTCTTAGTTTAGCCAATTACAGTATCACCCTATGGGAAGGTTCTCCTCACGCTTTAAGAATTTTCAAAATCCAAAAAAAGATAATTAGAATAATTAACAAAAAGTCACCAAGAGAGCATTGTAAACAATTGTTTCAAGAATTAAAAATACTGACTATACCTTCTTTGTATACTTATAACTGTTTAGTGTATGTAAGAGAAAATTTAAATTTGTTTACACAGCGCTCGCATTTACATGATCATGAAACAAGAAATCATAGTAATTTACATGTACCCTACCATAGAGTAAATGCAACTCAGCAGACTAGTAGATATCAAGCTATTAAATTTTATAACATTTTACCCGCGCACTATAAAAAGTTTTCAATTACCACCTACAAGTTGCATATAAAACGCCTACTTCAGCTAAAAGCTTACCATAACATCAACGAATTCTGTTAGATGTCTTACTCTCTGGTAGTGATTTTTGTCTTTGCATGCTTTGATGTTTTTATTTGCACCCTTTTTAATTTTAATTTCAATTGTTTCTGTTTAGAGTCAATTATTATATCCGTTTTTGTTGACTTTCTGAATGTAATGTTGTCATTACTCGAAGAAATAAAACACTTACTTACTATCTACTAAATTATGTTCAAAGTAGTGTGAACGCCAAAAATTCTCAAAAATTGTTAAATTTGTGAATAATATAGATTGGGCACGGATTACTGCGTAAGTTTAATGGATCGATCAAAATTGTGCCATTTCAGTTGAAATAAGAAAGGTGATATCAACACCTTGAATATTCCAACTGCTATAAATTTGAAAACATTTTCCATAAATAGACCATAGTTGAATTCCTACTAGAAGTTTTAAAAATTCGAATGAGCTAGTACCGTGGGGCACCTGTATCTATGTATAAGGAATTCGTAAATTATTGATAATTTAATAGAAACAATGTATTAATATGTGATTTTTACGGTTAGTACAGCAGTTTGCAATAACTTCTTATTGCGTAAGAATGAATGCTTCTTTTCCAAAAAACAAAACACTTCACGCTGCCTTTTAATAAGCCATATTAGGAAAGTTTTGTCAAACAAAAATTAACTAACTACAATTATTCTTTGTACTTTTATTTTACATTTTTAAGAGCAGCAACATTTAAAGCTGAATCTGATACAATACCGAAAACAAGATTAGCTTTAATATAAAAAATAAATTAAAAATATTAAATAGTTGGAAATACATTTACGCCAATGTTTAATTTAAATATCTTCGGTTTTGCTAAAATTATCTCGACTATTCTTGAATTTCATAATAATATCCTCCAACGATATTTCACCATGGACAACATTATCTCTAGTGCGCACATTTACCGTGTTTCTGCTACGTTCTTTCTCTCCGACAACTAAAATAATTTAATATGAAATGCCATAAGGTCAAATAATGAAATAGCTCACCTAAAATGAAATTAAATTGTGCTAATTGAGCATTTCGTACTTTTTTGTTCATAGTGTCTCCTGGATCAGTATCTACTTCGCACATGAATCCAGATTCATATATTTTCTTCTGAACCTCGAGTGCATATTCATCGAAGGCTGGTGCAATCGGTATTACCATTGCTTGCCTAGGCGACAACCAGAATGGCCACTTCCCCGCGTAAGATTCCGATAGGATGGCGATCATTCGTTCTACTGAACCCAATATTGCTCTGTGTATAATGACCGGTCGTTTCTTCTCGCCTGTTTCACTAAAATTAATACACATGGTTAACTGAAAAAAGAGGAACATAAAAAAGATCATTTTACCTAACATAGGATAGATTAAATCTTATAGGTAATTGAAAATCTAATTGAATAGTAGCACATTGGTGTTGTCTTCGTAGAGCATCTAATATAGTTATATCAATTTTTGGACCGTAAAAAGCACCATCTTCGGGATTTAACGTCCACTTCTCCTCAAATTCATTAAGACTTTCTTCTAAAGCCTAAGAAATAATATACGTTGGTTATATAATAGTTAACATCAAAGCACTTACTTTCTCGGCTTGATTCCACATTTCAGGATCACCCAAATACTTTTTAGGTCTAGTAGACAATACCAAATTGAAAGTAAATCCAAAAATTTCATAAACATGCTTCAGAAACTCAAGCGCTCCTTTAATTTCATCTTTGATTTGTTCTGCTGCGCAGAAAATGTGCGCATCATCCTGCTGGAATCTACGCACTCTTGTTAAACCAGTAAGGGCTCCAGAAAGTTCATTCCTGTGAAGAACGCCGAAATCTGCTAGTCGCAACGGCAGTTCTCTCCATGATCTTATGCGGTTATCAAAAATTAAACTAAGAATATTGATAAAGGTGTAATTATTTACAGCTATAATTGTAGAGAGTGAACTTACCAATGTCCGGGACAATTCATTGGTTTCAGAGCAAACTTATCTTTTTCTACATCAAAAGAAAACATATTATCCTAAAATGAATACCAAGTGAAATTTAGGAATGCTTCAATAACTATTTTTAAATATTACCGCATAATGTGCCCAATGTCCTGAAGTTTGCCACAGTTTTGAGTTGTATATATTTGGTGAAACTACCTCTTGAAAGCCGCGTTTTCTATATTCCGTTTTGATGAAATTTATTAGAGTGTTGTAAATGTGTGCTCCTCGCGGTTGGAAAAAGCAAGAACCAGGTGACAATTCATGGAAGAAGAATAATTCCTGTTCCTAAAAGCAATTTATCTTAAGAATACCAATTTTTCTTTATTTCTGATGGTGTTACTTTTCCAATTTTCCTGTGGTCCCTCTTAGCAGCTTCTTCTTGAAATTTCTCCCACTCTTTTAATTGCTTTGAATCTGGAAAGCTTATCCCATAGACCCTTTGCAAAGTTTCAGCTTCAGCTTTGCCTTCCCAATAAGTTGAGGAATTCTGTATAAGTGCATGTTAAATATTTAGAATATAATGATATAAATATACAGCTGTAGCCATTATGTTATTGACAATATTATAGTAGTAATTATTAAGATTTTAGTGTTAAGTAAAAAAAAATAGTGTAACGAGTAGAAAAACTAGCGCAGTTCCTTCTAGAATTGTTGAGCTTCAGGTGAATGTCATACAAACGCGCAATGCTAAAAATGTTCTGGATTTTGTATAGATCATAAATGAGCTGCTTTTATCAAAATCAGATAATTGTAGTTGGAGTAAAACACAATGTTCTTACGTTGTTTATTAGAAAAATGAAGTAGAGCAGAGAAAATCCAAATACTGGGAGAATCTCCAGGGAATGAGGCAAGCTAAAACTCTTCTGGGTACCTATAACCAGAAGAGATCTGCAGAATGCATCAACCTGAGTAGAAATAATATTCGGATATTGACAGGGATCCTTACAGGCCATTGTAAACTGAACGGACATCTAAGCAGGCTTGGAATAGCGAAGGAAGCCGAATGTAGACTTTGTGGGGAACAGGACGAAACGTCCATCCATCTACTCACAAACTGTGTTGCACTGTGCAACTCAAGGGCGCTGCACCTGGGAGCATGTGAAATCGAAGAGGGAGAGTTACCTAATCTGGGGCCTTCGGACATTCTGCACTTCTTAAAAGGAATCGGACTGGACGGCCAGCTGTAAATACAGCGAGAAGAGGGGACACAATAGATCTTTTCATCACCCTAATATCACACATACATACGTTGTTTATATCTAACTAACGTTAATCATATCAGGTGATGAATTGGTAAAAAAAAATGAAATTAATACAGTATAAAACACGGAGGAAATAATGTCAGATATGGAGTTGTACGATAGCATATGACGGAAAATTTAAATTCTGTAGCAAATGCAACAAATGAAATATTAATTTTCTCAAAGATGTTTGCCTATGCACTGAATTTTGATTTTAAGTTTTATTTTGTTCAAAAATGTTTACTAGCATTAATTACATTTTCAGGAAGAAAGAAGTTATAAGGGATTTTTTTTCAGTTTCACTATTCTTTTCGTAAAAGCATATACACATGAATTCAATAAATTGGGGAACTTCTACTGGGGTTAAATCTAACCAATACTATTCAATCTAGCAAAGTTTATATCTTTTTTTTTTGGCAATAAAATATTTTTTGAACTGAAAACAGTCTTACCTTAATTGAATGAATGTCTATTTTATGGTAACAATATGGGAACTTGTTGGTAATACTAAATAAGTTTATCTTGTCTATAACATATGACCACAACTATAGTTTTTTGAATACCTTGGTAACCTTCAGGGCTTTAATCTTGCCAGTGTGTCGGACGTGAGGTCCCCTACAGAGATCAATTAATGGTCCACATCTATAGACAGTTGTCGTAGGTGTATTTACTTTCTCATTTAAAATTCTAACTTTAAATTGATTATATGCAAACATTTCCAACAAATCTTCTTTCTTCATTTCTAATCTCTCAAATGGTTGTTTTTCCTTAACAATATCTTTCATTAACTTTTCAATCATTGGGAAATCGCCAGCTGATATCTATTTGACACCAAAAAATGAGTTCTTAAGGTTACATTAAAAAAACTACTTACTCCTTTTTCATCTAAGTACATATCATAATAAAATCCAGATTCAATTGGAGGTCCATAACATAAACATCCTCCATACATCCGTTCGCAAGCCTCTCCCAAAATATGAGCTGAGGAATGCCAAAATACACTTTGAGCTTCAGCATTGTCAAACTTTAATAGTTCTAATTTGCAATCACTTTCTAATGGTCGATCTAAATCCCATAATACTCCGTTAACTTTAGCGATAACTACACTATCAGCTAAGCCCTGACTAAAAATTATCACTTCTTTAATTTTTTATTTCCCGACATTACTTTGGCTAATTGCAAACCTGATTCCTTTCGCTATGTCGTATGCAGTAGTCTTCCAAGACAATGCATCCACTGTTTTGCCATCTGGCAATGTAACTGTTATTTGGATGTTATTTTTATTCGCAGTTTCTGCATCATATTGAGCTTTTAATCTATCCCATAATGTTAATCTTTCTTGAATATAGGCTGGCCAAGGATTTAATTCAGTTACACTTTGTTTGTCACCACTTGATTTCTTATCCTTGCCCTTGTCTTTCATTTTTGAAGCCTGTTAAGAATATAAAGTTAGTCCAAAACTATTAGTGTTAAATCGGAAGTAAAAAAGAAAGACTGTTGCTGGTACTATTACAAAACACACAGGTATTTCATCATTCAATTCAGAGAACACGTATTATAGGAAATTACAAGGTGTGCTCAGGTGCATGTACAAACCAAGGTTGTATAAGAATGTCGGTATATAGGCACTATCACCCGATAAGCACTTAAAACTTTTAACATTTTTCAATACAAGAAAATATTAGAAATCATGCCTTTTCCATATTTCCGCTATTCAACTTCTCCATCGCTTGCACCACGTTGTAGCACTTGTCACTCATATTTGCTGTATATTAGCAGTGAAATCAGTAAAATGCACATAAAAAATACGAAAACACCAAGCAGGCAAAATACCACAAATTAAACACTCAGCAGTTTGAATAATTTCTTTTCTTGATGTTTATTTCAAATAAAGAAAGTAATTTAATTTTTGAAACAATATGGATTTACGTGTGTGTAGCTGGGACTTTTTATTCTTTTCAGCACTTTCATTTAATTTTTTTTTGTTAAAAAATCAATCTTTTGAATTTCAATAATCTGGGAATATTTTGTTGCAGTATGTTGCGATGTTGCCTGCTTTACTTGGCGTAATAAATATCTATGACGTAGTTGATTTTGAATTTCTTGCTCTAGTCCACTTCTCCACTGTTCTTCACTTTGCGACTGCTTAAAATGCCACAAAGATGGAATCGTCGCACGCCGTGCTTACACAGAATAATGGGACATCACAGATAAAAAATGAAGAGAAAAAAGACATTTTAAATAATTGCAGTACTCCAAAACTTGAAGGAACTCGCGAAATCCTCAAAATAAATTCTAGTATGGAAGAAGTGGGTAAAAATCTTGTATTTTATGATGAATATCCAGAGAGTTCTGATGCTACTTTCACGATTTTAAACGAGTCAAATTGTATTGCAAGCCAAGATATTCTTGATGAAAGTCACAGGTTGTATCAATTCCATTTTACCAGGGAATTCATGTTGAACGAGGTAGTAACTCCAAATTACATATTGTGTGAAACATACCCTCTGCATTTAACGGCTCTTGTTACATTAGCAGATAGATTTAGAGTTTCTCCACAGAGGCAGTGGGTATACGATCGAGCACAAACAGTAAATTTAGAAACTTTAAATCTATATACTTTTCAAAACTTATTAGATGGTTTATTTCAGGTGATCTACATTATAAAATATTAGTGATATTTTTATTTAATATGTCCATTTTAGGAGGGAGGAGTAACATGGGAACGTGTATTGGTCTTATTCTTCTTCTGCACAGATTTGGCAGCACGAGCATTTCGGGAGAGATTACTAGATTATTTTTGCAGGATTAATGAATGGTCTTGGAGATATGTTCGCAATTGTTTATCTGTTTGGGTTGAAGAAAATGGAGGATGGGCAAGTGTGATATTTTATTTCAATTCATTGGTATTTATTTCTATATCATTTGTTTTTGCAGGGTGAGGTTCTCAGTGAATCTGGGAGTCCAATAAGAAAGTATGCATTATTTACTGTATGTTGTATAGGAATAATTGCAGTGATACTGTATGTTAAAAATTGTAAGAAATAATGAACTGAAGTAATTAAGATATTAACACAATACCTCAAATAAGCTGTAATAGATTTATATTTATTAATTTTTTGAATGTGAAATACAATATTTTTTGAATGAAATGATGTATGATATGAGTAAAAACTGTAGGCATTATGATAGCTGTATCATATTTTGTTAAACATCATTGTAGAAACCTCAAATTACTTCGAACAAACAATTTTGAAATTAAGGTAAAGATAGGCAACTCAAATAACGCTGGTTAGCTGGTCTTGATTGTCTTAATTAATTCCTATTCGTTCACTACACATTGGCATAACAAACAAATATGAGTTATGCCAACTTATTGTTCTATTTCGCATACTCAATGGCATCTTGTGTAACTATTTTGTCGAAAAATAGTAGAAATAGTGTTACGCAGCTCCCTCTACATTGTGCAATCAAATTTATGCAAGGTTGCTATGGTAATGTTCATGCCATGCAGAGTATATAATTGATAAAAGTATTACATACAGGGTCAGTTAAAAGTACGGAGACGGCAAATTAATATCCATTTTAGAAAAGTATGTTCAATATAAAAGTTTGTTAAGAAATTTTAATCTACATTTCAGAATACTTGAATTTTTTTTCCTTCATTTGTTTTTAAGTTGCGCCTTTCTGCGTATTTTTTGTAAATAGGAACTTGTACATTTTACTCTGGCATTCGATAAATGGTTTTTTTCACTTTACAATATCGTATAAAAAAAATCCACTACAACATCGGTTCAGGTATTTAATAAATGTTTAAGTACATCGGAGGTAGGCAAAAGCAAATATTTCAACTGTATATTAAAACATATTAGCAATGGCTAGTCTAAATTAATGAGCGTAAAAGAAACAAATGTCAAATATTTGCGATAATGACAATTTGGTCAACAATATTAATTTCTCAAACAAAGCTACATTTTGTATTACTGGCGCGGTAAACAGACATAACTGCAGAAACTGGTCATTAGAAAATCTTCCTGGTTTTTGGAGCACCATACGCAGGGTACAAGGTTAATGTTTGTGCTAGGATTCTATGGAGTCATATTGTCGGTCCGTTATTCATCAACAGCTTCGACTAAGTATTTGCAGTTATAGCAAAATGATATTATACCTGCTTGTGCTACACTCTATCCAGACGAAAACGATTTTATCCAGACGAAAACGATGAAAACATTTCCAATAATAGCATCTGATTTCAGCAAGATCGCGCCCAGATTATAGTGTAAATATCTAGATAACGTTTTTCCTAACAGATAGTTTGGGAGACGAGAAAATATTGAATGCCAAATTTAAGCCCTTTAGATTTTTTTTTTTGTGATACGTAAAAAATAAGGTTTATAAAGATAAGCCCGCGATGACATCGAAGACTTTCAATTCGAATTACGAGAACGACACAAAGAAATTCCCCGAATATTTTTTTTACAGAATTTGCGTTGGAGTTCTGTAAATTCATTGGATCATTGTCAAATTCGTAGTGCAGGACAATTTGAGCACTTGCTCTAATTTACTTATTGTTAGCTATTAGTTTGCTTTTTCTTCTTTATATATATATTCCCAACGATTCCTATGATCAACGTTAGGTCAGAACCAATGACTGCAAGTGGCGCTCACTATATGTAAATTCAGAGACTGTAATCACTGCTGAAGTCGTGCATCCGTACCCGCTAAAAATGACAAGTGCCGCTTCGTATTCTTATCTCTTCCACATCTCCAATATCTCTTCGCTGGTTAAGACACAGTTGAGACGTTTAAGCAATGCGCGCATATAGTCGCAATGATAACAATAATTTGCAATCGTTGAAAATAGGCAGTGCGCATGCGCACTTTATATTATTGACCGTTTCCAACCATTACCAACCATTACCAACCCTTGCTTGAGTTAAACTTATTATATTAACAATGTTCTATGGGTTGTAACCAGTGTAACTACTATTGGGAACCCCATACCTGCTCCACACATAAAATACATACTTAATAATGTTTCATATATGGAATACTTTTTTAAAAGACTCAATGTGTTTGTGACTATAGTGTTTCATAATTTTGGTGGTTTTGATGACATAAATTTTAATTTAAATTAGCGGGCTTGTTCTTATATCGAATCTGAATGATTCTTTGATTGATGACAAAATATTAAAGTCGGTAATTTATTGTTATTAAGAAACTAAAATTTACTTTTTGGCATATTCTTCAGATAAACCAACAAAAAGACAATCATATAATGTTGGAATAAAAGCGATGATTAAAAAAGAACAATATATAGAACCAATAGAACGTTGAAATTTGTATGTGGTTTTACTTTGTTGTGTTTTTAAATTAATTCTACTATATGTAACTCTAACCTGCTTTCTCTACACATCACACATCACACTTAACAAACCTGTAGAATATACTAGATTTAACTCATAAATTTAGTTTTTATTTCAGTCATATTATTTCTTTTACTAAAAAAATTAGTGTTCGCTTACTAAGTAGGTTACTTTTCGCTATTTACGTCAGCAAAATTATTTCGTATATTATTGTAGTTTGAGTGCAATTAACGCATTTGATTAGATTAGCTATACTGTTGAAGAAAGTGGCGGAAAGAGGGATGAGGAACGAAGGTTGGTAAAGACGTCAATAGTAATGTAAACACAGAAGTACAGTAGTGCAAATGCTATTCGATTTTATTATTTGGCACAGTAGTTGTATAAACTCACAATCAGTCATGTTTCTTTCTCGAATAACATTACATAATAAAATCAGTATAAAAAACTTGAACGAAATAAATAAATTAATCCAATAAATTAGGAATAAATAAATAATTTAACTTATATAAGACAGAATATCCACAGCCTTCACTTTGAAATTGTTATTGAGGTACACATAATTCATCATCATCAGTCTGGGCGTTCTATTGAACGGGCCTCTTTTCGATCGAACTCGTTCTTAGTCTGAATTGAGGTTTGAAGACGTGGTTATTTGTCGTTTCGAAGTTTCTGAAGACATTCTCTTGGACGAATCTTCTAAGGATCCTCTCGCCGAAGATGGCTTTCGGCACTATGCTCATGATAAGGTCATCGTGCTGTCGATACTCGTCCGACCTGATCGCTCTTCTACTGATTATGTGTGGTTGGACAACATTCTCTTTGTCGTTTGCTGATTCTTCTAATGGTGCAGGTTTGATGTTTGGTTCTTCATTGTCTTTGATGGATCTTTTGCTTATCCTCTCGTTTCCAAGGAGCAAGCTGTCTTGATCTCTGATGACACTGCACGAACCAGTATTGAAGAACATGGCGATGGTGGCCATTAAAACAATAAAGATTTTCATCATCTGTAACAAAAGAAATACGTTCATTAGTGATTATGTTCTTCTCTTATTCAATTAAGTTGTTAGCAAAATATATTTAAAAATATCGAAATAAAAGTGTTCTTATAATAACTGAAGATACACTTACCATTTTCGCGTTTGGTATTCTACAGCGAGTATAGGTATAAAAGTATAAAAAAATGTATAAGTAAGGTTGCTTCTTTGTATTCACGTGTGTTTCTGCTAGGATAGCTTGTTTGATAATGTTCTTCCCTAAAGCGGTCTCACATTATATACCCGTCCACTACTTACGCCAATGACTTAATGTGCACTAATTCGGAATTGACGCTCAACAGAGGTGCTAATTTTTTCTCAATATAGAGTTAAAGGAGCATGACTATTCCTTGAACGTCAATCACGGTAAATAACGCCATATATGTATGTAAGCCTGGTGCGTAGGTATGGACTTGTGTTTATTAACTTGTTCTTCTGTTGGATATTGTCGCATATAGGTTTCTGCATAAGTTGCACAAGGGATAAGAATAGAGTAGGTATGTTTAGATTGTAATTTTCATCACTTCAAAGAATCGATAGAATGATGCACCTTATGACAGTGCTAATGCATTGGTGGTTTCACTTTGGTTGTTAACCTATGGACATGCTTTATATGTGAAAGAATTACATAATTTATTTTTAGAAAATTACAGATTCTGAGAAAAATACATTTATGGAGTGTCCTGGAATATAGGTATCTAATGCTTATTCCGTTTTTCTATTAATTAATGAAGCTGAGAACATATTCAAGTTCAAAGAACGAGTGACATTAGCTATACGAGCTTTTCATGGAATGAATGTTCTAACTCTACTTATGAAACGTGCCAATTCATACTATTTTTGTAATTAATGATTTTAATGTTTCCTTTTCAATACCTACCTAATTCTGAAGGCACTAGCACCTTTATAACTCAAAAGACGCGCTAGTTTGAATGTCTTTATAAGTATTAGTACTCAATAAAAAGACGCTGAAGTTCCAAAAAAATATAATGGAGAAAAAAGGCTATTGCTTATATTATGTAGACGTAATAGCCTCAACTTGCGTATTACCTCTGATACAAAAGTAATTTTAGTCAAAATATCAATGTTCAAAATTCTTTAAATTTTTTTAAGAAGCATTGTTTTTATATATTAAAGAATTATTTTTTTTTCATTATTTCTATTAGATAAAATAATATGTTGATTTTAAATATATATGTAGATTATTATTTGTGTTTTATAACAAAAAATTTAAAAAGAAAGTAATCTTTGGATCATTGAAGTCGAGCAAATCCTGATAAGCAGGGTTTTATCAAAATACCAAACAATTTGCAAAATATGAATATAAAATAATCTCACAAAGTTTCTATTTTTGCAGTATTATATTTCAGAATTACTACTGTAGCCAGTTTATTTCTAAGAGATTTAACTTTATTTTTAATTATGATTTTCCAAAGCTACTGTTAAACGCATGTATGTTTTAAACGGATCTGTGATAATAACTGGACTTTATTTATTATATTTACACCCCGACAAAATCCAGTTATCCCGATATTCAAATTATCAATAAAGGTCTTAAAATCGAAATTCCCATGTGGTTTTTCTGCTATGTCTCAGAGTTAACATCAAATTTTAAGAAAATCTATACTTACACCTTACTTGAAAAAAACACTAAGTATTGGGTTTTTTGGCACCCATACCTATGGACATTTCCCATGAAATTCGTCTAATATTCGTTTAAAATTCTTATTTGTAGGTGAATGTACAAAAAATTAACATATTTTCCGGTGATAGCCGTTGCTGAAATAACTCCGATAATAACAAGCACAAATAAATAAACGTAGGTTAGGTATTATTTGTCGTTTTCATAACTCTAGGAGCGAATTAAACTAAGAGATAGTTTCAACAATACTGCCCTATTAAAAGTTACGAAACTTTGTGAGAAAAGCGTATACATTCAAGGATATGGGCACGATGTAAATGTCGATGTATGCGTACGAGAGGTATATAATATATTATATGCATCATTAATTGTTGTGGTAATAAACAACGATGCTTGTATGCTTGTGGTTAGCTGTCGTCCAACTGTCTAGACTTGTAGTCTGGTAAATTCTAGAAATTGTTGACTTGCCACTGCATCGCGTATAATAATTGAACCAAAATTTCTTCTTGATTTAATTAATTTATTTGAGTTTGGAGGGTGTTATGTATTTTAATGGGTTTTTATTTGTTTTATAGTAATAATAATAAAATGTTTACTTTACCGTACTAAACTTAACTGTGAGGAGTTTTGCCTAAATGAATGTCTTAGCATCAGCAGTTCTGTCCAATTTTCGTTAATAAACCTGTCGACAGGCAACCCAAAATGCAGTGCGAAATCGACCACTACATAAACCATCCATGTTTTTGACATGTGAATGAATTATGGGACGATAAAGATGACTAACAAATTCAGTTCCTTCCAAATACGGATTTCTTATGTGATACTTCTATAATTTGTGTATTTAATGGTTAAATGAAGTGTTATGTGATTACGTGATCATATCTCTATTATCTGTTCTCTACTAGAAATGAACACATGTATTGCACTCAGGAAACAAAATAAATGACATTTCTCTTGGTAAATTGCCTATGTGTCTGAACTTTTCTAAGTGTGTACCAGTGTGTACGTTTACATAATAGTATCGTATACATGTTTACTAAGTATAAAGGCGGCCTTTTTGCGTTGTGTTGTTAGAACTGTTATAATTGGTAAATATGTATTTATTTACATTATGGACGTTGCATAAGAATGCAGCAGCAGTAGGTATCTTTTTTTATATACTATTGCGTCAAACCAATTTATTATGAGCGACATACTGGTTTAGATTTAAAATATCACACAACAATGGAGTTCTACATTGTATTGAAAACTTGAAAAGCAGACGAAACAATAGAAGAAAACATAAACAATTAAAAATTTTTATTAAGATACATAGGTATTAACATATTTATTTGTTAATTTTCGTGGTTGATTTTTTGCTTATTTGTTGTTTGAGGTGTAAGCATATATTTGCATGCATGTACTTACATAAGAATGAGGAACTTATTACAAGGTCATCAAATAATTTTATATTCATTCCGTGTTTGGTATATCTAATCGTGTATTTCAAAAGATGATTTAAATTATAGATTATAATGCTATTTGAGTTATAGTTTATATTCATTGCGTATACTTCAATTATGTTTTACATTATTAAATGATGATGACATTCCAACTTGCTTCTATAGTCAAATTAGGTTTAATGTTAATAAATAATTTTGACTAGATACAATGGAATAATCATGTTTATGTTTTTCTCTTCGAAGTTTGGGTGTCCATCACTCTTTCTTCCATTACACTCCGATTCAACAGTTTTCAAGCTTGGATAGTTCAAAGTTAAATGAGGCATAACTACCTATTTTGGAAGAGCAAAACTATGTAAAAATTTAATGCAAGTTAACTCGACCTCCCTAATTATTATTATCCATCATAGTGAACGTGCAATATCGCATGTATTCGAAGTTATTTCATGCTTATTTACTTATAAAATAATTTACGCTTGACACTGAATTTACAAGGTAAAAATGTTTATTCGCTCGACGTCCATCTAATCCGTTTAGCCGTGAAATGAATTGTTGCTGTTATTAAACTATTGTCGATTTGATGACGCAAGTTGAGTAAGTGTGGGATTCTGGAACATTGGAATTCCACAATCTGTTCAGATGAGTTACTATTTTTGGAGAATAAATCTAAATTCCACACATGTCGCTGGCACATACCGTTTGAAATTGTGCTAAATGAAAATATTGAGTCATGAGTTCATAAGTTTCATTATATTCTTAGCTTATTACGGTGAATACAGTTTATCGATTCTGTTTATTTTTAATATCGATTACTCATCTTGTTTAATACAGAAACATTCTCAGAAATGCTATTGGTATTTGCCAAGTTTCTTGCAGTTAGTAGAATAATAGATATTGAGAAAATGCTTCTCAACTAAATGACAATATGATTAGCAAAGCCCAAATGAGCGATAAATTTGTTAGAAAAATAAAAAAAAAACTTAATGTAATAAATAATAATAGTTTTCATGCATTTAATTCTTGATGATGCAATATTTAGAGATCTGACTATTGACTACCTTCTTATCTTCACAAATATATTATCAAATGCAGCCAAGTCAAAAAATTCCTTTAGGTAAAGGTATTACAAAATCATCATTCACTTCTTTTTTTTGTAATATTACGTAATTATTACACACTTCTATTTACCTGCATATAATACAGATGTTTATGTTTTTCATTTACCATAATGTTATTCATATTTGCCGCAAATAAATACGATATCTATCTGGTTATCAAGACAATACGTAGCCTATGTACCACATATCCTGCTGTCCGAAGTATTTAAGAAATTAACAATACGGTTTCATGAGTTTTGTATCAATTTTTAGCTTGTGAAGTGTTTAGTGGTTTACCTAAAATTTTAACTATATAGGTAAAACTTTATATTTATTTAAATTAATTTGAATGAGTAAGTATTTGCAGAATGTTAATTATTGTAACGTTAGATTTGTGAGATTTAGATATTTAGGTGCTGAAATAAATGGTATTAACTCTTTAAGAGGATTCCACAGATAGCCAAGCTTTATTTAAATTTCATTTAAATTGTAATACCAAATAGGAAAGTTTTAAAATTAAATAGGCACTCTATAACGTATAACTTTATAAAGAGAATTATTGACGCATCTTCCTAATGTTAGGAAATTTAAATTTTAAATCTTAAAATCCTTATCAGTTTAAATAAAGTAGTTTATTAACAGCCGTATTATACATATTTATCATTTTATATTAATCATATAAAGTGTAGAATATTTCTATTATTGATTCGTAGCGGTCAAAAGCCACCGCCGCACAGTGGTTGATAGGCGGTAAAAAGCGGACATTGACTGAAGTGGTAATAACTTGCTTAAAAATTAATGTTGATCAACGACAGAAAATTTTGTCGAATAGGTAAGGTTGTATATTACATCGAGTAAGAAAAAATATTGTTGTACCGTGACTACTTGCTCGTGAAAATGAAGTTAAAAATATATAGTATTTGAGACTGCATAAATCGAAGAAATAGCATATTTGTTGATATAGATATAAGTTTCGTAGCTGTTTCTGTGTGATCGAATTTATAATGTAGACTACAATATTATGCAACAGGAAAATATTGTCATCACTAAATACATTTAAGATAGAAACATGGGCTTTGGTATCTTAACAGATTAAATGTGTCGACACTATTAAAGCAGAGATAAAGAGCATATATATAATGTAAAATTATGTATCTCCATTTTAAATAGAAATTTCTTCTAAACAGTGTTGTAAACGTTTTTGTGTATAGTAAAACAATTCACTTACCTCTCTTGATAACAGATCGTTGATAAACAGTGACAGTAGGTACCTACCTACTTTTCACTTAACACCATTTTCAATTTTGTCTGTGAAGAATTAATAATTGTACAGCTTCTGGTAATAACTCATTTCTTGTATGTTCGTTTAATTTTCGTCTTGAATGGGAAATATATGGATCGAATGTGAGAAGGTTCAAAATATCTTTGTTAGTTATTGAACAGCTACATTTTGTGCTATTTTTGCCCTGAAGTTTTTAAGGTCTATATTTGCCTATAGGAAGTAACATGTTGAATGATATCTGCGCCATGCAATAGAATTTTATGTATGGGGGCTAGCATATAGTACAAACCATATACATTAATAAATTTTTCAGCTGTACCTTCTCGCAATCAATTTCTTTCCCTGTAGTAATCACTTGTAAGATTATCGCGAATCTTATGATTACATTTGCATCTAGGATGGCTATTCAAGCTGTTATAGCTGGATATAAACATGCTTGTATCGTTTGCCACGTTTTAAATGTTTGTTTATATGGATTTAGCCGAGAACTACCGTCGAATCACCATTTTGAGGCAAATGTCAATTCACTTAGAATATTTTGTATTGTTCCTCCACATATTTTTTCTATGCGAGTGAATGTGTTAATTTTCTGTGATATTTTTATTACCTTTAACCAGTGGTACATTGATACATTTATGATAATGATATAGATAATCTCCCTGATTATGTGCACCTATAGTAAAACATCAATTGTATTCATATTAGCCACAATCCAACTAGATGGAGCATAACTCTTAGAATGTGTAGGCGAACCGAAGAAGTCAAACATACCAAGTATATAAAGAAAAGATACCCCATTTTGTTTATCTTCTATTAATCGATTATGATAAGCTAACACAGCACATTTCACAAATCTAACTTAATATTATAACACAATGACAACGATATAATAAGTCCAGGGAAATATTAAAGAAGTAGCATATTCGATCTCATAATGTAGGTATATGACCGATATTCACAATTACACTAATTGGTTTATACCCTTTTTAATCCGAGAACTAAGAGATTGTGAAACATACATCGAATGTTTCGTCACTGAAATGGTATAACTTAACAAATTTTTCCTAGAAATATTAATTAACATGCATTTATGAGAATGCTAGAAACGGTAATGGGGTAAACAAAACGTCTTTTTTTCAAAAAGTTCCGCGAAGTAGCACCTGAAATCGCTGGAACAAGTACTAGAAGGATCCTAGATGACAAAACAGTTTTCCTTTTTTTTGGGCAAATTTGGGCATTTTTTTAAAAAGCTAATAGAAGTTAAAATTTAAAGTCACAGAACACCATCTTCAAGAAATGGTAATTGTATAGTTAGTTACAAATATGATTTGCTAATACTTTGCAGGTTCAATTACGCATAGTTAGTGTATACTCTGAGCAAATTGCAGTTTCGTATTCGTTTTAGTAGTTGAAGAGGACGGTCGAAATACACTCTTAGTGTAACATCTTCGAACATATGTACTTTCAGACTTGCTTCTGTTCGATATTCCGTCAATCTACTTGTTTGTACTGTGATTTCCATATCTAATGCTTATTTTACTATACACTATACACAATATTTTATTATGATTCTGGAAGATTGGCTTTTTTGCGCTATGTCAGATTTTTAACCAACTTCGATCCACTGTGCGCCGGTGGTGTGGCAGAAAAAATGTTCAGATTGTGAGTGTGAAATAGGAGAAGCACCATCTTTACGACAATTTAACGTATTTGCTATTACATATCGGCAGAAAATTTGGAAATGGGTAATTTCAATATAGTTACATTGAATTAACTACAATTTTGATTAAGTCTTAATACCGCTCACTTTGTTAAATGAACAGTACTTACTATTCAAATGAACAATGGGTTTGTTAAATATAAAAATAAAAGTAACATAATGAAATGATTGTATTTACTACATTTAGTTTTGTTATAATTTGCTTAGTTCAACAATATTTTGTTAACAAAACCTGTGCAGTAGCAATAGACGACTACTGTAGCGGCAACTGGTAAACCCACCCGTCCTTCTATACTGGTATATTAAAATTGCAAGTATACATAATTTGGCTTGTGGAATGCATACAATCTTATGACTATCACACTGACAAAGTCAATGCTAGGTTTTTCCACTATCACCAAACAACAAACCTAGCATTGACTTTGTCAGTGTGATAGTTATTGTTACACCAAAGGTTCCAAAACCCAATTACTGGACAATCTTATGAGTTTGACCGGCAAACCTATTTATGTTTTTGCACCTTGTTGTAAGTTGTAATCCAAAGGAATGCTAATGGTTTACCTATTTCAGTAAACATGAAAATTGCAATAATTGGCGCAGGATGTGCCGGCTTAGTGGCAGCGAGGTATTGCTTGAAAAATAATCTATCATGCGATATTTACGAACAGACCGACAAAGCAGGCGGTGTATGGAATTACAGTGAGAAAGTTGGTTTGGATGATAATGGATTGCCTATTCATACAGTTATGTACAAAGATTTAAGGTAAATAAAAGGTATAAACAAATATCATAAAAAATCATGGAGATTATAGAGATATCGTTATTGCATTTAATATTGTGTACATTGATTGTGAGTCTAAAACAATGCAATAAACTTTAGATGATTTGCTATTTCTTCTCTATCTTATACGTTCCTTACTTGTTGTTTATTCGTAAAAATCGCTAAGGTTGAATAGAAAAGATTTTTGGAATAGAAGGTGCAGGCCCTGTTGATAAAAAAATATGCGACCCATTTCATGCTCCATGATCATTATTACTTTTCAAAAGCAAGTATAAGCTTGTCTGTAATACTGGTTTCGTGATGAAAGTAATACAGTGGACCCTCAATTAACTGAGCTCCTTTAAACCGACTCCTTGGTTTAACCGACCATGTGTGTGGTATCGGCCGACTGCACTCAAGTCACAACACGTTTATTTACCGTATGAGCCATTCATGTATATTGTCATTTACGCTCCGTGCTCAGTTGACTGTCTGTCTTTCTGCAGTGCGCATTGTTTTATGCCCTCTGTGCAATTTTATCTCTACGTTTTTGAATTTAAGGTTACAGTAGGTACTGTGTAGTGCTGTACTATTCCATACGTTGTGTTAAAAACTTTTAAGGATTCTGAATACTAAAAATGGTTTCAAATCCGAAGAGGAAACATGTTGTGTGTACAATAGAACAAAAATTAAACGTTTTGCAATGACTGGATAAAGGTGAGTCAGTTGCTAAATTAGCCTCTGAATATAGGTACAGGAATTACAACGATTAAAGACTGGAGAAAGAATCGTAAGGATCTTGTATCTTTTTGTTTGACAGTGGAAGGAGAAAAAGCTGTAAAAAATAGAAGAACTGTGAAAAAACCTAAACTTGAGGTTTTAGATGACGCAGTCTGAGTTTGGTTTTGCCAGGAAAGACGTAAGGGGACCCCTCTCTTTGGCCCAATTATAAAAGAAAAAGCGTTTCAGCTCCATAAAAAACTGGGTGGCGATGAAAGTGATTTCACCGCCAGTGGGGGGTGGCTCCATCGTTGGAAAAACCGTCACGGCGATAGACAAGTTTGTATTTCTGGCGAAAAACTTTCTGCTGATGATGATGCGAGTAGGGACTTTATTGAAAAGTTTGATAAGATAATTTCAGAAAATGATTTGTCAGCCAATGAGCTCTACAATGTCGACGAGACAGGTCTTAACCACAAAATGATGCTTAAAACTGGCTAAGAACAGGCTTACTATTGCAACATGCAGTAACGCTAGTGGATCATAAATTGCCGTTGTTTGTAATCGGCAAGTCTAAGAAACCGAGAGCGTTTAAAAACATCAACATGGAGACACTCCCTGTTTATTATAGAGCTCAGAAAAGTGCTTGGATGGTTTGTTTTTTATTTAAAGAGTGGTTTTTCAATGCATTTGTTCAGGCTGTCGAAAAATATTTGAAGGCAAAAAATCTGCCAATCCGTGCAATTTTATTGCCCGACAACGCTCCAAGCCACCCCTCTGAAGACGAACTTCAAGATGATGATATAAAAGCCATGTTTTTGCCCCCCCCCTCCCCTCCGCACGTGACGTCTTTGATCCAACCCATGGATCAGGGCGTCATAGAATGGCTGAAACGACGTTACAGGAAGAAATACACAGAAAAAAATATTTCCTTAAACTCAGTAAGAATCACTCCACCGAAGTAAACCGCACATTTATATATACGCAAGAAGTTATTTACTCCGTACAAGTAAAATGTTTTCTTGAAATGTATACGCCATCGAAGATAATACATAATTGTAACGAGAAATACATTTCGTTCGTTTAAATCAACCTATTTTCTTCGTTCAAGTAAATGTACTTACTGATACGAAGCTATCAGGATTCTTGAAATTAGTATATTAGTTTCATTGGGTGAAATATTCCGATGTATAGGAGCAAGAAGCTGTATATTTGAAGCAATAAAAATGTGATATAGTCAAAACAATATTTTGTTTGGTTTAATTATTAGTTTTCTTAAAACAAATTATGATATACTTACCTTAACAATAGGGCTTGCTTCCCGGAAAGAAAATGTCGTATATGTTCGTATACAGGGAAACACAGCTATCTGTTATAACTGAGGATAACGTGATTGGCTTATAGTGCGTTGCCCCCTACTTCATCTCTGCTGTAAGCTTGTCACGTTACTCTCTAGTATCGCAAAAAGCTGTTTTCCCTGTAAACGATGCATTTCTGATGCGATACATCACCGTAGCAAATGCTTAAATGCTTGTTTTTAATGAGGTCTATAGATTTTCATCACAGTGCGTTATTATTACTATGTAACTATTTTCGATGTTTTACAATATTGTCATTTAAATTTGTAGTATTATTATCAGGGATCAGATATTATAATAGCGTGAAAACGCTTAGGCACGCTTGTGTTACCGGCGAGAACTGAGAGGCTAAGCATTTTAGCGGCATTAAAGTATCCGCTCTCTGATTATTATACGCATTATACGTTATGAAAAATGCCAATATCTTACTGTCATTCATTTTCTATTAACTTATCCGCCTTATAAATTGTTCAGCAACATCATATAAACAATATAATACATATACCATACACACATCTTATGTAATATACTTAAACAATTTTATTTTAAATACTTGTCATAGTAGGTATAATAGATACATAAACGGTACACTTAACTATCAACTTTTCTTATTAATACCTGGCCGAGGAAATAGATGTCCCTGTCCGTAATACATGTTCTACAGTTGGCATTTTAATACTTAAATTATTTAATGACAAAAATATTTTTGAATTAGATGTTTATAAGGTTTCTTTAAAGTAAATCATATACAATACCTTTTTGGATCGCCATATCAATGCTCGGTGTAAACTTTATCAACTGAAAATGTCCCTTGTGTTTCACTCTAATACAATATGTTTCTTCCATTTCAGGGGGGTTATTCTCGAATCTGAGGGAGTGGAAATTTCAAGAGAATTGTCAAAAAATTCCTACGATTCCAATAGTTGGTATTCTCGAGTTGAATTTCTCACGTTTTCGTAGGAAAGTACTCCCGAAAGATTCCCCGGCATTTTCTCCTACAAATAAGCAGGAGAATTTGCTGGAGAAATTGAATCGGCTTCACTCGGTTTTATTTCGGCGGTTTACGGCTGTTGATATGTGGTTGTATTCGTGAATTATATCTTATTTAATATTTGATAGTAGAATAACGAATAACAATATATAGCTTGCAAGTAAAGCAGCTTGAATTAATATGATATCTTATATATTCTCCCCTAATTTTATATATACCTATATTGTGCGATGGATGCAGAAAATATTACTGACCGAGAAAATATTTCAAAACTTGAACATGAATGCAGTTAAGCGATAATTTGTTTAAATGATACTTTTGTATGAATAAAGCTTCAGTCAGAAATATAATTCAATAATTATAAGCTTAGCGGCGAAATCCGAGCTATTCAATACAAGATGTTTGGTTATGTACTCTTTTATTAGTCGTGATCTTGCTTTTGTGTAGCTGTAACATGGCTAGATCTTTTTTCTTTGCCATGATTTTTATTTTTTAAAATGCCATGAGATAATATCGATCAATGTAAAGAAAACGATCACTATATTTTCAATTAAAAAGACCTGTTATAAATACATCTCTTTCTACCGCCGTTTCTATTGGTTCTTTCCCATCCCTTCCTAATATATGACTTGACAACAACGTGCTATAATTCCCCGGGAGTAAACGTAGGAAAGATATTCCCTGTTAGTTCGAGAATACCACATTTTTAGTAACGGGGAGTTAGTGGTGAATGTTATTCTCTGGGAGTGAAAACTTTCCATGGGTTCGAGAATAACCCCCCAGACATTTTCTTCGGATTAATAAATAATAATACAAACTCAACAATTTGTTATTAACTTAAGATATCACTTTACTCACCTCCAAATGTAACCTCCCGCAAATCACTTCAATTACACCACAAATAACAAGTCAATTCTCTTTATAGAAAGGGCGAATGAGGCGCATGAACATTTTTATAACGGCGCGACGTCATCAACCAGGTGTTCTTAAGTAAACTTGCTGCTTTTTTTGTCTTGAGTGAAGTATTTCTTATTTGAACGAAAAAAAATATATGTATTTGACCAAAGAATATATATGGTTTATTGAAGGAAAACATATACTTGGCGGGAGTGGTATTTACTTGGTTGAAATACTTTTTCAATAAAAGCAAATACTTCTATCAAACAGATTAGTTCTCTTTATTGAAGAAATGATTCTTCAATAAAGAGCCTTAACATAAAAGATGCAATTCACACTTGCGCATAAGCTTGGGACGAACTAAAAGACACCACTCTTCAAAAATCTTGGAAAAACATTTGTTCTAGCCTCAACTAAGACCAAGACATACCAGAAGCTGATGAATCAGACACAGCAGATTTAGTGACTGATCTGCAATCTCTTCAACGGGATATCCAACCTGCTGATGTTGAAGAATGGCTAGCAGAAGGTAACGTTGCTGCTATTTCAGTAGAAGAAATGGGAGATGACCAGATTATCGACCTCGTTTTGGAACAGGCTGGCAATGAAGAAGATGAAGAAGAAGAAGACGACGAAAAGGAAGAGGAAACAATCAGCCACTCCGCAGCAAAGGATGCCTTCGAGACTACCCTCAAATATTTAGAACAACAATCAACCGCTACATCTATGGACATTTTATGGGCAAAGAAGTGGCGTGATGCAGCAGCTATGTCTAGATTTAAAAAGTTAAAACAACAAAACATTTTAGAATTTTTCAAGTAATTTTTTAATGTCTAAACCGTTCTTTTTTACTTTGTTTTTACTTGTAATATTAGTGTAACCTGTTTGCTTGATTTTGATTCATTACATTCATTTGATCTCTGCTAATGGCGTTTTTCATTCTCCTCTGATCATCCGACCTTTTTAGCGTTCCGGCCATGCCCTGGTCCCGAAGGTGACGGTTAATCGAGGTTCTACTGTAATCTAATTTTTATTTTAATTTACAACAGGCTAAGCTAATATCTCATTTAATGTCCATAGACACTTTTATTTGAAAAGCTTACCTCATTTATATTACTGCATAAAATTCAATGCTATTTTTAGAACAAATCTGCCGAAGCAATTGATGTCCTACTACGACTTTCCTTACCCCGAAAAACTACGATCGTATCTGACTCAACCTGAAGTTTTGAGTTATATCCATCGATATATAGACCACTTCAATTTGTTACCCATCATTAAGGTACTATCGTGAACATTATTCGTTGTTAAGTTGTAACAAATTGAACTATTTCAGTTTTGTAAGCAAGTAATCAGCATCACCCCATTCAATGGAAAATGGAAAGTCACAATTATGGACGTCAAAACCAAGTTAAAAGAAACCATCGAAGATTACGATTCTGTCATGGTTTGTAATGGTCATTACTTTAAAATATCCATGCCCAATATTGAAGGAATCGACACGTTTCCAGGCATGCAGATGCATAGCAATAATTACAGGACACCTGAACGTTTCACGGGATTGAGGGTGTTAATAATTGGAGCTGGACCATCCGGGCAAGATATTTCTGTAAAGATAGCAACGGTCGCTAAAAAGGTAGATCACTTTTACTCATTTTCGCGCTTTGCTATTTGTACGGAACTGTTTTAGGCAATTTTAAGCCATAGGTTTACGACTACCTTCAGAGATCCTCCAAATGTAATACAGAAGAACGTCGTGAAAAGAATTAATGGTAATGACGTTATATTTCAAGATGATACGACAGAAACTGTCGATGCCATTGTGTACTGCACAGGTAAGTACAACAGCTTTAAAATATTCTATTTCAGTAACTGTGTATGTGTATAAGAAAGGCAACGCCTATATTTGGCTGTATCTAACAATTCAGTATAAGGTGATTCATGAGATTCTTGAACTAATTAGTACGATTTAATGATTCATTTAACTATAGCCTCACCGTTATGTTTCAAAGATTTATGGGAATAGATTTTTACGCATGTTCGATTTTCTTTTGTCTAGAAATTAAATTATATCCTCTTTATATTATGTTTAAAGTTTAATAGACTTGCTTAAAGGTAAATTAAAATTGTTATATCTTCCCAAACAAATTAGAAAACATTATGTTGTTTTGCGAATTCCTAGTAAAATTGTTTGCTTTACTGATTGCAATAAGAATGTTGCTTTGTCTTCATTAAAAACAACGAGGCGTGATGTAACAGAGAGCAATATTTTATGGCTTCCAGGTTACAAATACGATTTCCCGTTCCTCGATAAAGAATGCGGTATTCGTTGGGATCAAGGTTTTGTCAAATATCTTTATAAACACATAATAAATGTCGAATATCCTACGATGGGTTTTATAGGAATTTGCCACCAAATATGCCCGTTTCCAGTTTCTGATGTTCAAGTATTTACTTACTTACAAAAAATTTAATTCTTTTTCTTTATACATATGTTTGTAGGTTCAGTTCTATTTAGCTACATTATTAGGAAGGTGTTCTTTGAAATCCAAAGCAGAAATGATAAAAGAAATCGATGACAAAATAGCTAAAGGTGCTGCAGGAAATAAGGTACACAAAATCGCTGAAGAGCAGAAGAATTATTGCGACGAATTAGCGAAAATGGGCAATTTTAGAACATTGCCCCCAGTTCTACAAGATTTGTATATGTACGTTAGGAAAACTAGAAATGTTGATGATTGTTTTAAGATGCTTGATGATTATAATTTTATGAAAGTTGACTATGCGAGTTTATAGTGTTCAATGTTAATAAATTTTATATCAGTATAATATCGTCTTTTTTTGAAATCTATTTTGTGTAAATACGCAATTAGGTATAGTATTAAGTTCTGGTTTTAAAGTTTTTTTTCTATTTGCTAAGTGTAGACATTATGTTATAACCAGAGAGCGGCTGTTTTAATGGGGGAGAAATGTTTAGACGGCGCGAAGGTGGGCGAACTTAATTCTCGCTAGCAACACGCGGCAAGTGGATGTATTGTACACTGATTTTGCAAAAGCTTTTGATACTATAGACCACACATTACTACTCCAAAAACTATCTGGCATGGGCTTTACACCTCGGGTTACCGACTTAATTACTTCTTACTTACAGAAGCGCACCTCCTACGTCTCTTACAATGGGTATAACTCTGAATCTTTCATAGCGTATACAGGTGTTCCGCAAGGATCTCATTTGGGTCCCCTATTTTTTAACATTTATCTAAACGATTTATTATGTAAGCTTGATTGTAGGATTACAGCTTATGCTGATGACCTAAAAATTTATTCTAAAATATGTACAATATCTGACTGTATCGCACTTCAAAAGAACCTGAACACTATTAATCACTGGTGTAATCAAAATAGGATCAGTCTAAATATAAATAAATGTGTTGTATTGTCTTATACTAAGTGTAACACTGTCGTATCCTTTCCTTACTCTGTTAATCAAGCACCAATACCTAGGCAGTCTCTCGTCCGAGATCTGGGAGTTCTCTTTAACTCGCAATTGTGTTTTAGCGAATACATTACTGAGATTGTTAATGCCTCCTCTAGGAATTTAGGTTTTTTAATACGCACTTGCAAACCATTTTCAGATATTAATGTAATGAGAATTTTATTTTTTACTTTAGTTCGTACTAAGCTGGAGTACGCTTCTATTATTTGGTACCCTTCTTATCATTACCAACAGCTCGCGATAGAAAGAATCCAAAAACGGTTTTTGAAGTTCTTGTCGTATAGGATTGACGGGATCTATCCACCACGCGGTGCTCATTATGAAAGTTTGCTAACTCGTCATTGCTTTAATTCTTTACAAAGCCGTAGAGATGCCGCATGCCGCCAGTAGCAGATTTATGGTTAATCTTGTACAAAATATAGTGGATTCTCCAAGTTTACTGTCGCAAATTCATTTAACTGTGCCAGTTCATGATACTAGGCATTTTGATAGTTTGCGTGTGCCTACTGCACGAACCAACTTACTGAAGCGTGCTCCTCTTACTCATATGTCGGTTAATGCTAATAACATGTGCGGCGATATTTTTGATTGTTAATTCTTAATATGTTATTACAATTATGATTAAGCCTCTTTTCACTTATGTTTATTTATTTGTAAATCTACTTTTTAGTTTTAGAGTTTGGGTTTAGAGTAAGTTTGAATTATTAGTTAAGCACTGTACTATTTATTTATTGTAATTTTGTCCTGTAAATGGATTTCTGTTGGGCAAAAATATATATTATTATTATTATTATTAAGACCATTGACACAGTTACTGGGAGACCAACTAGGAGCCAAATCAGTGTTCTGTTATCGAGACGTACTGTTGATTGAAAATAGTGAAAAATGATATGTCAAATCATGCGTGAAAGCAAGAGTCAGATCTACCACTCATTGTCGTGCAATGCATCGGAATGATTAATTAAGTATCATAAATGACACACTTTCTATAATCAGTAGTTTTATTTGTTTCCTAATGCGTGAATTATAAAAAACTGGCTACAAAGAAAACAAAAATCCAATTTACAAAAAAACATGCCGACATATTGAGGGGATCAACCACTCTAAGCTACTGCGAGAGCTAATGTCTTCAAAGACTAACATGTGTATGCACTACTAGAACAATGAGAAATGAGAATCTGTCCAACAGCCGCTATCGAGGTAGTACTAAACCTTATTCCTCTCCACATTTTGGTGGAGAGACAAATGGACCACACGCAAAATGATTGGGGAAGGAATGGGTCTAAGATTCCTGAACGTGACTAAACCTGGGACATGCCCCGAGACCATACGTCAAAAAGTTTCAGTTTTGTGAAAGAATTTACCACAAAGATTAGCAGCAAAAGCGAATGGGATACAGACACCATCTTGAAACTCAAAAGAAATGCCATCAAAATGGTACGCGGTTCGTTCTAAAACTGCAGAAGGAACTGGAATAAAGATATATGACCTTCGAAAGTTTGAGTATCTTCCAGGCGAAAATACAGGCTATTAAAAGAAGCGTTCGGTTCAACACTGACAGAAACTATCAAAAGCAGGAGATTATCATAATATTTAATAGTCAAGTAACCATCAGGATGCTGAGCTCAAATATAATCAACTCTAAGACGGTTTGGGAGTGTCTAGAAAAACCAAACGAATACAAGGAAGTAGGTAACCCTTCTGTGGGTTCCGGGACACATGAGATTGGAACGAAACGAAATAACAGATAATTTCGTTAAGAAAGAGGCTGGAATACCATTTGTTGCACCTAAACCACTTTTGCGGGATAAGTGTAGGAGTACTGGAAAAACTTAAAAGTAAAGTATAGCAAAAAAGACAAACTAAATACTGCGAGAATCTCCAGCGAATGAGGAAAGCTAAAATTCCTCTGGGAACCTATAACCGGAAGAGTTACTAAACTTGGGGTTTCTGACATTCTGTACCTTTCAAAATGAAATACAGCAAGAATATGGGACACAGTAGATTTTTCAAGCCGGAGTGGATCTTGTTCTTGTATATATATATAAGTAAGTAAGATTGCAGGTGCAATGAAATGAGATGAATGGTGAATAATTCGAACGGAATAGTTGAGAAACGAGACAGCAACATAATTTAGACAAAACTGAAGTATCGGTCAAAGAAAAATCGTCACGCTGTTTAAAGGAATAACTAGATTACCTAACTATATATCTTGCCAATTATGATCCTAGAATTGAATATAATACGGGTTGAAAAGGTAGTAGAAGTATTTCGTTGTGTGGTTCACATTTACATGTTTGGGTAATTTTAATTTAGGTTGTCGTGCAGAATTAGTCACGTAGGTACGTTTTCTTGAATAAGTGAAATGTATTACAAATATTACAAACTGTACGCTCAAGCGCAGTTGAAAAAATTAGGTTATCGGTGTAAAGATTTCGATTCGAACGAGGTGGCTCTTTTAGAAAGCTATTTCTTATGAGATAAAATTTATAAGGAGTCTGCACGAAACATCCATGCTCCATGATAAGGCCATCCACTTTACGTTAACCTAGTCGTATAAGGAGCCGGTCAAACCCAAACAGCAAAAGAATGTCTTGAAGGCTCAAAACAAAATTCAAAATTCACCGAGATGACGAAAATTAAAAGAGGCTTGAGGGATTCCCAGAAACGTAAATATATGATGGACAGACAAAATTGCTAAAAAAAAAAGTAACTCTGGTATAAGTAAATCGCAAATTGTTGAAGCTTTCCGAAAATATAGATGTAACAATCTATACTTATCTTGAATATTAATTCAAATCTTTAAATATCTGTGCAAATGCAAATACTGTGAAAATGTGGTCAGAGTTTACGTTCTTTGTTTTCGATGATATTAATATTAGGTAATTATTACACACTTCTGTTTATTTTCGTAATACAGATGTTTATATTTTTTACTTACTACAATGTTATTCATATTTATCACAAATAAATACGATATCTATCCGGCTATCAAAATAATATGTAGCCCAAATACCACATATCCTGCTGTACGAAATATTTAAGAAAGTCGGTTTCATATGTTTTTTATACATTTTTAGTTTGTGAGGTGTTATGGTAAATTCTAATTAGGTAAAATTTTATATTATTTAAGTTAATTTGCAATAGCATATGGGCTAAAATACTTGGAGAAATCCAATTATTGCAAATTTAGATTACTTATCAACAGTATTGATTTTTAAAATTTATTATTTTCAATCTGTTAAATTCTTGGGACTTATCGTTGACGATACTCTTAAGTGGTCTCACCATATGGACACTCTCTCCAAAAAATTGTCTTCCGCTTTGCAATCAGATCCGTGGCCAGGGAGCTCAATCCTTCTACTGATCGCATGACTTATTTTGCCCTTTTTGAAACCCATCTTCGCTACGCGCTGCCCTTTTGGGGCACCTGTAGTTTGTACTTCAAATGTAATGTTGTAACTTCAATACAATTTTTAAACTGCAAAAAAGGGCAATTCCACTACCATACTTTTTAAACTATAAAATCCTGACCCGCCCGGCACTCTTCATCCTGGAATCTGTCTCACTAATTCGTAAACATATTAGTGATTTACCAAAACGACTTCTTCATAACCACATTACAAGACGGTTGCAACATGACCTTTACTTACCTGTACCCAGTTCAGAGTTAACTAAGACCTCAATCTTCTACAATGTAATCAACCTCTACAACCTTCTCAAAATCCAACTCAAATCGATACCAACATACGTCCAGTTTCGCAGAAAGGTAAAATCTTACCTTCTTCAGCAACCTCTTTACGCTGTTAGCGATTTTTGCGGAGAGGGGTAACCCTACATTTCTTTTCCTTCAAACTTTCATCTCCCCTTTTCTTTCTTTGTGCGGGTAGCGCAATCTCCTGGTTTCTGATACTTTATATCTGTGTTTATTGTATATGTACCTTTTCAATTATTAAATTTGTTAATTACTCTGCTTTGTCCACAAAATTAATTTATAATTTTTCTTAACAATAAAGCACATTATTTATTAATTCCATAAATGTCTAAATTTTACATGAATGCCAATACGATGTATGAAAGCTTTAAAAGTTTTTACAATAAAATTTCCATCATCTGTTTCTAATGCAGCAGTTAGCATGTATATTATTTTGTGTTATTTATTGTTGTGGCTGTTTGCTTTTTGTGCGAGTCATCTGACACACAAAGTCTCCGAAAACACTGTAGCCTTGGATTTTTGTATTATATCTCCCATTTCCTTACCCATTAAATTATATCAGCGTTTGCAATACCCTAGTGCCCTGTACTAGTCTGTACAGACCTTTATCTGGTTGATCGAAATAATCCTGTGGGTTAATTTGTTGCCTATCTTTTCCCATCCAGGATCTCGCACTCACATAGAATGTGATATGCGGTTTCGGTCATTCTATTACGTAGTCTGCATTGGGTATCTGCGGTGTTGATCCTCATTTTCTGTAAGTGTCCTTTAAGTGCACAATGTCCTATTAGGAAACCTGATACTATGCAAAGATGATTCCTATTTAGCTTTAATAGTTACTAATTCTTCTTCTTTGATAGTTTCTCTTAAAAGTTTTTCCATGAATTTCCGTGGAAGTGATGTACCAGTGCTCTTGGCCCAATAAACGAAACCGACGATGCCTTTTTTGTCAACTCGTCAGCTTTTTCGTTTCCTTCGATTCCCGAATGTCCAGGCACTTTATTACGGTCTGCCAGGCTATTAAGTTCTTTAATGCATTCCTTAACTAGTCTTGATTGTATCCTGGGGTTCATTAATGCCCTTAGTATCGCCTGGCTGTCTGTTGTCGGGGCGCGCCGTTTCATCGCCGCCGTTTCAGCGCCGCCGATTCAACGCCAGGACATATCAGCGCCGGCCGATTCAGCGCCGGGACATTTCAGCGCCGGCCGATTTAGTGGCGCTTAATTGAATGGTTAAACTATAGATAACCTGATGATTTATTCTTATTTCTTATTTTCTTGCCACTACTTTTCTGTCTGTAAACATAGTCTAGCAACTAGCTACAATGAATAGATTGTTATTTTAAGGATAAAAAACATTTTCAGATTACATCTAAAGGAGAAACCACATAAAACAGACTTTTCTCTTATTGAGTAAGATATTTAATTTAAATTATATGTATGTATTTATTTTTCCAACTCATATAATAAAAATTTGCGGTCTCTAAAGTAATACTGATTGCTTAATAAATTAGATATTTAATATGCTCATTACATGCGGTGTTATCAAAGGAAATATATACTGTATTTTTAATATCATTTTCTCTCTAATAAGAGATTTTGTACATTTTTTAAAACACCAAGTGTTATTAACATCACATCCTTCACCTTTACTAATGCAAACTTAACAGCAATGAACGCAGAATAAATGAACATGATAGGAGTTTGCCGTAAACGTATTTTTTGTCGCACATTTTATATTCAAATTTAGAGTTAACGCTGTTATATTATTGAATTTCAATTTGCTATTTGAATGTGTATAGTTGGTTTTAAATGCTCGGACCTTTTTGTATGTTATATTATATTCCTAATATGTTTGTATTATGTATTCATCAACGTTTTAGTTATTGAAAGTAATTTTAAAGGTTGTTGTTGATGAATGTTGACTGAGTACATCTGATAACGACAATAAACTTTATTGAATGTTGTTATATTGATCGTTATCTAACAGTTAGTAATGTAACGCCATTTTAGCAACCCTAATCATTTTTTTAAATTTTAATATTTAGTTTATATTCTTCGTAGTAGACATATTATTATTATTATCATCATTTTACTCTTTATTTTTTAAGTCTAACTTCTGTTATTGTTATTCATAAGCATTGCCCGTTCTAATACATTTAGATGTTAGTATACATATTCTCACTGTCCCTTTTGTAAGATCGTCTCAATTACATGCCCAGCATGGGTTGCATCACTCAGTACCGCCCTTAAGAGCTTGGTCACCGATACGGAGAATTGTGCCCATTAGTGTCAACTATAACACATGTAAATAAATAGAGCAATTTTTTATTATATGAATTGCAAAAATAAATACACAATTTAAATTAAATATTTGACTCAATAAGAGAAAAAATTGTTTTATCTGGTGTTTTTCCTTTAGATGTAATCTGAAAAGTTTTTTTTTCCTTAAAACATCATTCTATTCATCGAAGCTCACGAGGCTACCTGCATCATTATTTTACTTAAATTTTAGTTGCTAGACTATGTTTACAGACAGAAAAGGGGTGTTACCAATCGCAATAAATTCGAAAAATATTGCATATGTAGCTTACCACGAAATACACATGGTAAAAAAAAATAAGAAGTGAGAATAAATCATCAGGTTATCTATAGCTTAACCATTAAATAATGCGGCGATGAATAGGCCGGCGCTGAAATGTCCCGGCGCTGAAATGTCTCGGTGCTGAAATGTCCTGGCGCTGAATCGGCGGCGCTGAAACGGCGGCGATGAAACGGCGGCGCTGAAACGTACTAGACCCGTCTGTTGTAATACAGATCCCTCGGTTTCTATAAGCCTGCTGATTGATTTCTGTTGTATCATCTCACTATTTTAGTTGCAATATCGGCTTTTCATCCCTCTGTAAACCAGATCAGTTCAAACCTGTTTCTGTTGTTGGATTGATTCCAACTTATCCTATCCGTGATTTCCACTTCGAAATTTATGTTGAATAGATATATGCTGAAATCATGTCGTCTGATCTCATTCTCAAAATGTTACCTTACCCATGATGGACAATATTGTCGCATCCCAATCTTGTACATATGTCATTTGGTATTTCTTGCTATCTGAGGTGCGCCATTCTTGCTTCCCACAATTCACCAAAGAGAGCAGGAAGGTCTGGGAGGGCTTTCATTGGCACTGTAGGAGTAGTCCTCATTGCTCCTGTCATTTCTAACAGTTTGCTGTTACATTTTTGTCCATCATACCAGAGATGCATAAGGGGTCTGACCACCATCGTATAAATTGCAATTAGATTGGTTTGAGTTTGGTAAAATGCATGCACCTATATGAAATTGTCCGGGTGTTATTGCACCGTGTTGTAATTCAAACGAATGCAGTGATTTATCTATTCTAGGAAACATGAAAATTGCAATAATTGGCGCGGGATGTGCCGGTATAGTTGCCGCGAGGTATTGCTTGAAAAATAATCTATCATGTGATGTTTACGAACAGACCGATAAAGCAGGAGGGTTATGGAATTACGATGAAGAAGTTGGTTTGGACGATAATGGATTGCCTATTCATACGGTTATGTACAAAGATTTAAGGTAAATAAAAGGTATAAGCAACGATTTTTCTTAAAAAAAAAAATTATAAAGATATCCTTATTGTGAGTCTTGACAGACAGTCTATTAAAGTTTTGATAATTTGCTGTTACTCTCTGTTTTATAGTTTCCTTACTCTTGAAAATAGCAGAATTTGATATTCTTTCGGCAAATTGAAGGTGTATGCTGTATTGAGAAAAATATGATCCCCATTTTATGTTCCATGATGATGTTAATATTCTGTAGACAACACAATACTGATAAACTGTAATTATTGCCGTAAAACGAGTATACACTGATTTCTTTAAAGCAATAATCTATTTTTTTATTTTAATTCAGAGGAGACTAAGTCTTAGTATACTGTTTATCACTATTTCAAGTATACGAGGTGTCTGTAAAAGGTCTTTACACACGCCTACCACATATTCCTTAGACCAAAACAAGCCGATTTAAGTAAAGTTACCTTAGTCCAAAGTCGCTTAGTTTGCGCGCTATGCGGCCTTGAAGTTACAATTTTGACATCGTTTTTTTATTATAAATAGAAAACGGCTTATGCGATTTTAATAAGAATTGGCATGGTCAGTTAGTATTATTGGACGAATGTTTTGAGAAAATTTCAAGAAAATAATAATCCCGGAAGTGAATGAAGCACGCATGACCATTATGACAATTAACATAATTTTTTTTGCTGTCTATAGTAGAGACACGAAATAATTTTTATTCGATAGAGTATTCAAAAGCGATCAAATTATGTCTCAGTATTTTTATTCGTATTCGAGAAAAACGAAAAAAAGTGCTTATGGTTGTGCGTTCCAAAAAAAGCAAAAAGTAATCCAGTCGCCTATGATTTATATCATAAACAAATGAATTTCGCATGGCTAAATCTACTGCTCAAATAAAGACTACAGGTAAACGAATAGGCTTAGTAAAAGTTCACGGTTTCGGAGATTCTGGGTACTCTTTATAAGAATTGATTACTCTAATGGTTTTTGCGAAATTTGTATTTTAGTAATTCGCATTAGGTTATTTCACACAAAAATTATTAAAAAAATTAAATAACTGAAAGATGAACACAAATAACAAATATGTCACAAAAACTGTTGAAAGTGTTCTCCATTTACACGCATACAAAGATTTATACGACGAAGGAAATTAAACTGTACTCTTTGCAAAATTTCTCCATCACTTCTAAGGTCATTTATTGCAATGTGAATACGTTGCCATAGTTGTGCTTCATTAGCCACAGGTGTCTTGTAAGCCACGCACTTAAGATGTCCCCATACAAAAAAATCAGCTAGAGTTGAGTCTGGAGAACGTGGTGGCCAATTTACAAGAGCGTCATTACTTCTACCTATCTATTTGTTTGGGTATACTTGATTTAGGTAGTTTCGAACATCTACTGAAAAATGTGGTGGAGCTCCATCGTGCATGTACCACATATCTCTCCGAAGTTGTAGAGGTAAATCGTCTAACAGATCTGGCAATGTATTTTGTAAAAATTGCAAGTAGATGTCTCCCGTTAATATTTGTGGAAGAATAACAGGACCAACAATAAAATTGCCAATTACTCCAATCCACACATTAAGTTTAAATTCGTGGTGAAAATGATTTATCTTTATGGCATGCGGGTTTTCAACTGTATAAACGTGCTCGTTAGGGAAATTAGTTACCCCTTTTCTTGTGAAACAAGCTTCATCCGTAAACAAAATAGTGTTGCCAAAGTTTAAATCTGCTTCTCTTTGCCCATTAACAAAGCGACAAAAACCCAGGCGCATTTCGGGATCATGTTCTAAAAGATCTTGAACTGCTATTTTATGGTATGGATATAGCAACTGTTCTCTAATTACTGCGTGAGCGACATCTTTACATGCTCCTACTTCCCCACCCTATTCGTCTAGTACTTATTTCTGGATATTCTTCAACACGTTCTAAAATTGCTTCTTCAACTTCAGGAACCCTTACAAAACGCTGCCTTCCATAATCGGCGGTTGCAGGAGCAAAGCGACCGGTCTCCCGAAGACGTCGCTCAATGGCAGCAAACGTTGGGTGACTTGGTATTCGACGATTCGGAAACCTTTCAGAATACACCCTAACACACTCTCGAGTATTTCCTTCACAAAATCCAAATACCAATAGCATATCGCTAGATTCTGCATTGGTGTATTATAAGGCCATCATAAATCACGAAAAGTTAAGCTTTAAGGTATTTTAGATTTGACACTATTATTATTTAGCCATGCGAAATTCATTTGTTTATGATAGAAATCATAGGCGACTGGATTACGTTTTGCTTTTTTCGAACGCACGACCATAAGCACCTTTCCTCGTTTTTCTCGAACACGAATAAAAATAAGAAAATTTTACAAGAGACATAATTTGATCGCTTTTGAATACTCTATCGAATAAAAATTATTTCGTGTCTCTACTATAGACAGCAAAAAGAAAAATATGTTAATTTTCATAATGGTCATGCATGTTTCATTCACTTCTGGTATTAGTATTTTCTTGAAATTTTTTCAAAACATTCGTCCAATAATACTAACTGACCATCCAAATCTTATTAAAATCGCATAAGCCGTTTTGAATTTATAATAAAAAAACGATTTCAAAATTTTAACTTCAAGGCCGCATAGCGCCCAATCTAAGCGACTTTGGACTAAGGTAAGTTTACTTAAATCGGCTTATTTTGGTCTAAGGAATATGTGGTAGGCGTGTGTAAAGACCTTTTACAGACACCTTGTATATGCTTTTGCGCCAATTTCATTCTTATTTCCAGAGCAAATGTACCAAGGCAATTGATGTCTTATTATGACTTTCCTTACCTGGAAGAACCACCTTCGTATCCGACTCAATCTGAAGTTTTGAACTATATCCATCAATACATCGATCACTTCAATTTGTTACCTGTCATTAAGGTATTCTCTTAGACGTTATACGTATTTAAGTTGTACCAAAGAAAACAATTACAGTTTTATAAGCAAATAACTAACATCACTCCATCTAATGGAAAATGGACAATCACAATTATGGACGTCAGAACCAAGATAAAACAAACCATCGAAGATTACGACTCTGTCATGGTTTGTAATGGTCATCACTTTAAAATATCCATGCCCAATATAGAAGGAATGGATACGTTTCCAGGTATGCAGATACATAGTAAAAGTTATAGGTCTCCTAAACGTTTCACTGGATTGAGGGTGCTGATAATTGGAGCTGGGGCATCTGGGCAAGATATTTCTTCAAAGATTGCGACGGTTGCTAAGAAGGTAGATCACATTCAGTTCTTTTCTGTTATGTCTTTGCTGTTCATAAGGCACTATTTTAGACAATTTTGAGCCATAGATTTAGCAAAACTTTTCGAGATCCTCTAAATGTGATACAGAAAAATGTTGTGAGAAAAATTGATGGTAATTTCGTTATATTTCAAGATAATACGAATGAAACTATAGACGCCATTGTATATTGCACAGGTAACTATAAGTTGTTCAAATCCACGTGATAGATCTTATGAAAGATGTATTCATTAATTCATACTGACAACTCGAATCTGAATGATCTATTAAGAGAATGCATAAAACTTGTGCTATTTCAATTGCTAAGAGGGACAAGGATCATTTTTTTTTGCGGTATCTAACAATTCATTAAATAATGATTCATGAGATTCTTGAAGTATTTAGCATTGCCTAATAGTTATTTAATTATAGTAAATTATACGAAAAATAAACAATTTTATTTATTAATTTTGTGAAGACAGGCTTTTATTTATTTTGTTTTCAGTTTAGTGGCGTAAAACATACAAACCCTATATTTTATTTCAATAGATAAATAGTCTTAAGTACATTTCTAAACAATTATAAAACAAGTAAGTATGTTGTTTTGCAAATTCCTAGTAAAATTGTTCACTGATTGAAATAAGAATGTGTTTTTTGTTTTGTTTGTCAAAAATAACGACACATGATGCAATAGAGAGCAACATTTTATGGCTTCCAGGTTACAAATACGATTTTCCATTCCTCGATAAAGAATGCGGTATTCGCTGGGATCAAGGCTATGTCCAATATCTTTATAAACATATAATAAATGTTGAACATCCTACAATGGGATTCATAGGAATTTGTAACCTATTATGCACATTTCCAGGTTGCGATGTTCAAGTAATTACCTACGTTTACATATACCGGGTGTCCACACTTAAGTGTGCACTATTGATAACTTTGTTATCTTTGGAGGTACAGAATCGGTCAAATGGACAAAGTAGTAGTATTTTTATGGCGCTAACAATTGTAAAAACAGAAAAACAATTGAGCGTCGCGTTCTCTAGATATTCGTCCAAAATTATTTTTTTTAATGGAACGCCCTGTATATTTTTTGCAATTTAAAAGAAAATTCCAAACTGAACAAAAAAGTCTTAGTACACTATTATAAAAAAATATCAAATAAAATAGTTATTGAGAAATCGTTATCTTTGTTTTGTTTGCATGAAATCGATATATCCATGGAAAATTAAAGCGTCATATTGTTTAGTAGCTGTCAAATTATTTATATTTGTTGTTGTTAAAGTTACTGTGCGGAAAAAGTACTGTTTTTACAATTTTTTCAACCGTAACAATGGCATTTACTCATTTGGAAAGTGTGATATGTTGGAGTTGTACTTGCTGTTTAACAAAAATTCAGATAGAGCGCTAGAACGTTACATTCAGCAATTTCCTGACCGTGATGTACCAGACCGTCGCTATTTTTTAAAACTTTATCGAAGATGAAGAAGCAACGAAACAATTTTTATAAAGAAGAGGAAAAAAAATGATTTTATATTATCACCAGAGATAGAAATAAATCTGTTGGCATATTTTCAGGTACATCCAAATAATTCTGTAAGGGATTTGTCCAGAGAATCAGGTATTTCTCGTAGCACGATCCATAACATTCTGAACAAATATAAATATGTTCCCTTTAAATATCAGCCTGTTCAAACTCTACTTTTGGGCGATTATCAAAGACGATTAACTTTTGCTCAATGATTTATCAATGCTTTTGAAGAAAATCACAATTTCTTTAGACACATTTTATGGAGTGATAAATCTAACTTTTCTAATCGCGGAATGATCAATAAAAGAAATAATCATTACTGGAGTCGTGAAAACCCATTTGCTGTTTATCCTTGTAATCCCAACACCGACTTAGTTTAAATGTTTGGTGTGGTATAATCGGATCCCGAATTGTTGGACCATTTTTCTATCGGGGTTCTTTAACAGGAGAAAGATATGTGGCATTATTGACAGAAATTTTAGAAAATTTTCTGGATGAATTAAATTTGGTAGACAGACAGATTATTTACTTTCAACAAGATGGAGCGCCCGCACATAATCACCGTGACACAAGTGAGTTATTAGAAAGATTATTTGGAAGTAAATGGATTGGCACAAATGGTCCTATTCAGTGGCCCGCGCGTTCACCTGACATGACGCCATTAGATTTCTTCTTGTGGGGAGCAGTAAAAAATCAAGTGTACAAACATAGATATACAACAGTGGATGAGCTTCAGGAAAGAATTTCCAACATCATTGACGACATCGACGGTAGGACAATTTTAGGAGCTACTCGTAATGTTCACAGAAGATTGATAACATGTATTGAAATGGAAGGAGGTGTCTTTGAACATTTAATTTGAGTAATTTTCTTGACTATTTTTGTATTTATTTTTATTTGTTTATTAAATTAAACGCTTTAATGAATGTGACGCTTTAATTTTCCATAGGTATATCAATTTCATGCCAACAAAGCAAAGATAAATATTTCTCAGTAATTAGTTTGGAATTTTCTTTTAAATTGCAAAAAAATATACAGGGCGTTCCATTAAAAAAAAATAATTTTGGACGAATATCTAGAGAACACGACGCTCAATTGTTTTTCTGTACCTCCAAAGATAACAAAGTTATCAATAGAGCACACTTAAGTGTGGACACCCGGTATACTTTTTCTCTATAGGTATGTTTGTAGGTTCAATTCTTTTTGGCTACGTTACTAGGAATATGTTCTCTGAAATCCAAAGCAGAAATGATAAAAGAAATCAATGAGAAAATAGCTGAAGGTACTGCAGGAAATAAGGTACATAAAATCGGCGAAGAGCAGAAGAATTATTGCGACGAATTAGCGAAAATGGGAAAATTTAGAACGTTGCCTACGGTTCTACAAGATTTGTATGTGTACGTTATGAAGACGAGGAATGTTGATGAATGTTTTAAGATTCTTAATGATTATAAGTATATAAAAATTGACTGTGCTAGTTTATAGACTTCAGTGTTAATAAATTTTATATGCTCATAAAATTTGTGTAAGAACGCAAATGGTACACACTTTCAAATTTTGGGTTTAATTTTTTTTCTATCACTCTATTATTATTTTTGTAAAATTAAAGTTGGTCCTCCAACAGCATTTGATCAAGTAAATAGCTATTTATAAGTATTTACCTATACAGTTTATACACATATCTTGTTAAGAAAGAAGAAATTAAATGAGTTTAAATCAAACGATGTTTTCCGATTGTTTAGCGAGCACCATTGAGCACCAAAGAAATCAGTGCTTTGCTGTCTTGTAAAAGAATTTAATGCCGTAATTTCATCAAAAACTGTAACCTCATCCAATCACACCCCATATCCATTCCAAAACTGCAAGGACGAAGCAACATTCTCGTAATCAACATCGACAACTTTCAGTATCGTCCAGTCAAATCTCTTCAATTCGTCTGATGGCTGCACCCATTTATTAAAGTAGTAAAGGCCAAGTATTGTAGGCATCTTTGACGTTCTTCATGAAAGTTTCTTTATAAAGTTCAGAAAAGAAATTCTTAAATAAAAAGAATAATCGTTTAAGTAAAGAGTTTGTTGGAACACACCAATGCATGTGTTCCATACGGCGTCAATCTGATGATCAGCAATCAAGCCCGTTGATCAGCAGATAGATCAGGAGGTAGGAATTGGAAAGCTAGGTAGAGGTTGGTACGTTGGATACTGGATTTATGGTACGCGGTATATGATGTTTAAGATAGTTGTTCTTGATGTAACATTGGATAGTTCTTGGGATAAGGAGTTAGGTTTGGATATGGCAATAGTCCTTTGTAATCAAGAACAACTATCCTAGATACCACATCCAACGTACCATAAACCGACATCTACATCCTATATCCAAAGTATCCAATACACCAAGCGCTCGCTACCAATTCAATGCCGATCTACATCCAAGAAGTTGCCGATCGTATAGGAAGAATTCTGTCTAAACATAATATAAAAACTGTTTTTAAACCTAACTTCAAACTTTCAGATTTTTTTCCTATCAAAGATCGTATTTCTCTCTCTCTTGAAGCTCTTGCTATTTACTGAATTCCATGTTCATTACTGGTGAAATAAAGCGTTGCACTGGGCACTCGTGTTGCAGAACATAAACGTTGCACTTGGGCGTTGCGTGTAACTGAGCTTGCACTTGCTGAGCATAGACTGGAGATCGGCTACCAAATCCAATTTCACTCTGTCCTAATCCTATCCCGAAATCCTACTACAGTCACAAAATCCGGGAATCCATTCTGTAACCATCTTAAACCATCAGACCCCATTGAACCATAGGTAATTATCATGGTTACTACAAAAGAAATAGACACCTTCAATGTTTTATTAATCCAACACTAATAACGTTAAAGTTTACTTTGGGAACTCATACGTGCCCAATATAGGCTCCCCCTGTCACACGGCACACATCAAGGCGATAGTCCAGTTAATTCCAAACCCGGTTTAACATATTTGCATCGACACTTTCCGCAGCTCTCGTGATTGTCGCGTCGTTTTACCTCATCTAAATCATTAGGAAGCGGAGTGACGTAAACCAAGCCTTTCACAAATCCCCATAGACAAAAATCGCACGGTGTAAGATCGGGGCTCCTTGGTGGCCACCGTCTGAGAATGCGGGGGCAACAGGATGTGCTCCATCCTGTTGGAAGATGAAGTTGCCCCCGTCCTCATGCAGTTGAGGCATCAACCAATTAATCAACATTTGATGATATGTAGCTCCCGTTACTGTGTTTTCTTCAAAAAATAAAGCACCATACACCTTTGTGCGAGATACAGCACAGAACACATTCACTTTTTGAGAATCACGCAAATGCTCCACCAACACCCTCAGAGGTTCAGTCCCCCATATTCGGGCGTTGTGTTTATTCACCTTGCTTATGTGGAACGTTGACTCGTCACTGAAAATTATCCGCTCGCAAAACTCATCTTGATTACGTTGTAGCATTTCACGTTTAAGCTTGTCATCTTCACGTAGATGCTGTACCAAGTGCAATCTGTAAGGCGTCAGCCTGTTTAGTTGTTTACGTAAAATTTTCCACACAGTTGGTTGCGGAATTTGTAGTTCCAAACTTGCACGTGTTGTTGACATTTGTGGACTTCGTTGGTAAACAGCACGAACAGGTTCCACTGTTTCTTCTGACACACGAGGTCTTCCCGGAATTTTGCCTTTACATAAACACCCTGTCGTTTCAAATTTATTGTATCAGTCGTAGATCGACTGTCTAGTAGGTGGTGGTTTTCCAAAACGTGTTCAAAAATGTCGTTGGGCAACAGTTACGGACTTCGTTTTGGCAAATTCAAGTATGCAATATGCTTTCTCAGTAGAGTTTGCAGCCATCGTAGCTATTATGCTTACGCAGTACTACCAACTGTAATATCGAAACTTCTACAGTTCCTCAACCTGACAGCGCAAAATGCATGTCGATATCACAAATAACTTTTGTTTTATACAATATCAGAGGTGTCTATTTCTTGTATAGTAACTAGTATAGTATAAACTTTGTGTCAGTTTATCAGTTTCAGGTCACGGAAGAAGTAGCCCTCCAGATGTATGGCACAGTGTCGTCGCAACGCGGTTTCAGGATTCAAATGTACATATTTTTAAAATTTATTACGACACCAGATTTCTAAACTTTTGTGTATGTAGGTATTTCGAATAAACTTTTCTATATACAATTAAAAAATATATATTATAGGTGAATAAGAACTTCCAATGTTTCTGAGTGATTTATTACACAAACAAATCAAATGCGATATTTCAATTGTCCTTGATAAATTTATGTACGCCAAAGTAGTGCATAATCAAAGAAAAAAACTTTTATAAATCCCTAGTACTTAATCACATTTATATTACCTGTTTAGCACTTCAAATCAAAAGTATGACATCATGGCGCCAAATTACTGCAAATATGAAAAATAAAATCACATCCTTAGTGTAAAGATATCTACAGTTTTTACAGTTTGTTCTTGATAAATTAGTACCTTAACGTAAGTGTGTTTAATGGGCGAACGACGTGACATTTTTAGTAATGATTCGATTGATAGAGCTGTCGACACCTTTCTTATAACGGAAAATTCCCAGGGTAGACCACATGATAAATATTGCCTCGGATAAATAAAATTATAGTATCAATAAACAACATAAAAAAATTCCGAAACTCGCATAAAACTAATTAGTACCTGTAGTAAAAAAATATGTACGTTCATGGATATACAGTGTGGCAACCGTTCATAGCACGATGCATGTATTAGTAACTACTGGTCGACTATAAATGGGCGTGCCACCTTGAATTGCCACGCCTACTTAGCGGCAAGCGGATGGCATTTACAAACGATAGCGGACGTATTATAAGTTACACGTATAAATGTATTGGGGCATATAGGCAAATCAAAGTCTTTTAGAGTTCTATGTTATAGCATAAGTGATTAATAACATTACATGTGGTAGAAAATACTATTCCTGAAAAATAAAAAGCACTGTTAGAGGTAGTGTGTTCCCGATATAAGTAAATATTTTTAGTTGTTTGAAGCATCAAATAATCACTGATAACATGTCAGTGAAGTAATTCATCACAGCCTCATAAACAACATAAAAAATCAAAAATAAATAATCAGAACTCCTAAACTTTAAAATAAAAACTAAAATAATATTGTTCAACAAGTATCAAATCTAAAAACGCAACTATAATAAAATAATGGAAAATAAAATATTTAATTCTTAAAACAGAATTGTATAAGAGAATATTATTCTTAAACAATAATAAAATTTGAAGTAAATTAATTTATTAAGTGTTCAAATAAACCTCCCTCTTGATAAGAACAGTAACTCAACCGATCATAAAAATTCCGACGAACATTTGTTAACATATCTGCTATGACAGAATTACTGATTTCAATAATTCTCGCGCGCAGTTCCTCTAGGTTTGATGGCCGTTGATCACCGTATCCGTATATTGTATTATGTAAAAAGCAATCGATTGGAGCTACTGGCCATTTAATAGGGCCCGAGTTACCGATCCATCTGTTTTCAAAAACCGCGTTTATAAAGTTTGTTACAATGCGTGTATTGTGTGCTGGGCAACCATCTTGCTGAAACCAAACTTCATGTATATTAAATCGCTCCCGTATTGCCGGAATAATATTATTTTCAAGTAACTGTAGGTATCTATTTCCGTTTAAATTACCGTCAATGAAAAAAGGCCCAATTATATGATTTCCAATGATACCTGCCCATACATTTAGCTTCTGTGGATACTGCGTTCGCGTTGGTATATTTAAATGTAGATTTTTACGCGACCAGTAACGACAAACTGCGCGGTTATGATGCCCGTGTAGGTAAAATGTTTTTTCATCTGTGAACAATACGTTGTTAAAAAAAAATTGGCGACAATTGGAAATAGTGTTTGTAATTATGTACAAAAGGATTACCTACTTAAGCATTCATTGAGTATTTATTGAAATTGAGTAATAAATAAATTTACCTACGTATTGAATTGTTAAAACTATTTGCATATTTTTATTCCATTAGGAGCTTCAAGGATAATGTAATCTAATGCGTGTGTTAATCACCTATACGACGCTATCCCTATCTGCATAGGTACTTATGGTTTTAACAACTGTTTACCTAGTACAAGCATATGTTAATTCTGTATTAGGACTTACAAATATTTACATTTTCTGATTAAAGTTTATCGTGTTTTAAATCATGTTGTATTGGAATAATTATTTGGCAAGGTTTTTTCAGCATTGACCTTTCAATTAAAAATTATTGCCAGCATGCCAGTTATTTTTATGATGTTAAAGATTTGTAATTTGTATATTTAAGAATCTGGAAAAATTGAAGTCCTCAAATATCCTAAGATCTCTTTGATGAAATTATCTATTATTGATGTATATATCCAAATTTCATGCTTTTAATGCATGCGTCTGCTTGTTAGTTAGCTAAGATATTTCACCTTAGAAATTAATGGCACTGCTGCGGTGAACACAAATGTACACAGAGAAGTATTTTCTTAGGTTAAGTTCAGGAAGCAATGGGACAGCCCAATATCTCGGGAAGTTTTACAATAAATGTCCACTAGGTATACCTTTAAAAAACGGAAAACTTACTCAAAATATATAATAATTTGTTTAAAAAAAAAACACAAATCACTAGTAAATTTACAAATAAAATATTTTCTATTGAGGAGGTTTCAAAATTGAATTTCGCTCTAGTCTCAAATCCGCAATTGCTGCGCGATGAATGGATCTGATAAGTAAAGCTCGGATTATATGCAAAATGCATATTTGTTTTTTAAAGGTATATCAACCAAATTTTTAGTATTTTGGCTGTATCTAATGTTTTTTTATTAAATGAGCTTATTAAAAAATGCATATTCTGCATATTTTTGCTACTTCATGCATATTTCATGAATTATTGCATATTTGTGCATATTTTCGTCAAATTACAAATTTCCTCAAAAAAAAATCAATTGAATGTTAAAGATTGGCAATTTCAGTGAAAAGTAAACCTGAAATTCCTTCATTGAAAAATGAACACATGAAAAAATAATCTTAATGTTGTCCGAAGCTTCTGCTTACATGTGTAAAGCCTCAGTTAATTTAAAAATATTTTTTCCTAATTTAATTCATACTACTTGTTTGGCTCACGGTATTAATAGAGTTGCCGAAGAAGTAAGAAACCACTTCCCTCTTGTGAATGAGTGAATTAGTAACATAAAAATGATTTTTGTAAAAGCGCAATTGCGGGTTCAATTTTACAAGAACTCGTTTGCCGATTTACCGTTACCGCCACAACCAGTAACTACTAGGTGGGGTACATGGCTAAATGCAGCAATTTTTTATTCAAAAAATTATCAAAATATTAAATTTATTTTTGAATTATCTGATGATTCAAATGCTATAAGATAAGCTAAAAAGACCTTAGCAAATAATATAATAATTTTGACATTAGAATCAAGAGAACTGCTCTTGACTGACTCTGTAAATTTAGTAAACAAATGTCACAAAGCACTCTCAACTGTTAGAGGAAACGGACAAATAATTTTTAAAAAGCTAAATTCAGTATTGGAGAAAAATCAAGGATTTAAAATTCTTTCAAAAGTTTCTCTTATTTTAAATGCGGAATTTGTGGAGGACATTGAATTAAACCCTAATATTGTAAGCAATTTAAATCATGCTCCAATTACTTCTGTCGATGTAGAACGATCTTTTTCGACGTTCAAACATTTGTTAGATGACAGACCTCATTCATTTAAAATAGAAAATTTAGAAAAGCTACTAATTGTCAATTTTAATAATAAATAATAGCAGTTTAAGTAGCTAGATAGACCAAGAGCAAATAGTTAGTAGATAGTATATAGGTGTTTAGGTAGATATTATATTACTAGTTAAATAATTAAATATTTATTAAATTAAGTTATTTTTTTAAAATAGTACATTATTATAATATAAGCATTATAAAGTCACAGAACCTCTAAGTTTTTGTATATTGTTAATAAGGAATAATGTTGTACGAGCATTATGTTGTAAGATCCTTAAAATGTAAAATAAACTGTTATCTTCATGTTTTCTTTCAGTTGAAATAGTGCATACTGATGCATATTTCGCATATGGCAGAGCATATTTGTCAATAATTTCTGCATATATTGTTGTCAAAATATGTGCATATAAATGCGCATATTTTGTTGTTTTTCTTGTGCATATAATCCGAGCTTTACTGATAAGTACGTATGTAAAAAACATTTTGTGACAAATATTATTTCTTCATAATAATCCATTCATTGGTGTACTGTTTTTATTAGTTGTACAATGTGCTTATAGCACAGATTTATCGTTTATTGTATGAATTTTAGAATTATTATTGGAGTTATTAAAAATTGAGAACTTTCACAATATTATTAAAAAGAAAACTCTGACAATTGAAAGTTCTCAACAACTTCACACCGAATTTTCGAGAATAGCGCAAACTTTGAAGAATCAAATATTTTCAATTCTGAGTGCGTGAGAATTCCCCATAACTATTTGCATATTATCAATGTACGTATATATAGGGTTATTATTGTATAGTACGAAATAAAGAAAGGGGTGAAAGACATACATGAGTAATGGCTAAATACAAAAAATGCGATTATATGTGCATGTTGTAGTTTTTAAAATTTTAAGGGCCAAAATATAGTTAAAGACGACCCACATTTCGTGTTTTGACATTACATCTGTGGCAGTTAATTTAAGTGTTTAAGTATTCGTTTTTATGATTTTACAACAGTTTTTATAGATACTTTCCCTAGATCTATTAAATTTTTATGCATGTTCACGTTTCTGAGATGTCAGGTTTTTACGCACTGAAAAAAGTATTGCAACTGTATTAAAAGCTTAGAGAAATCCGACAAATTATTAAGATTCTTTACTGAAGTACTATTTACAACGCATTTAAATTAAGTTTTATTTTGTACTCACTTTACTTTGATTATTCGCAAAAATATAGGTGTCTAATACATTTGAGCACATCTGTATCATATATCATCATTTAGAAGTCAGTAATATCTCGGTTATTACTGCAAGCATGATGGGGAATGATATATGCTTTATAATTTCGATTTAATATACAGGTGGTTCTATTTAAGAAAGGGGAGAAAATCTTCCCATAGTTAAAAAAGTAATATTTTTTAGAAGCGCCGTTTCTCTTAATCATCCCACGTCTCTCGTTTATTACACTCCGCCAAAAAAGTATCGCATAAACTAAAAAAGGGCATTTATGAACCAAGATATTTTTATACGTTCACAAAAACTTTGCCTCGTGTATGTGAACTATAAAAACACTAACAAAATAATGGAACTTAGCGTTTTTACTTTTTTTTTTTTCTAAAACAACACATTTAGAAAAATGCATATGTGTAAGGTTTGTTCAGTTGTTTATTGAAAGTCTTCCTATACGGACAAATTTTAAAGTGCGAAGTCAGAGTTCTGTACCAACGCTTTTAAAACTAAAATGAGCAATTTAACTTCAGAACAAGTGGCTGCTATAGTTGCTTTAATCGTAGATGGACGATCTCAAGCATGCGTTGCTAATTTGATGAACATCAATCAGTCGAGTGTTTCTAGAGCCGTAGCCAGATATAGGGAAACAGGCATTTACAGTAGAAGACCTGTACCAGGTCGTCCAAGATGTTCTACTCGCCAAGATGACCGCTATTTACTACTACAAGCATTACGTCGAAGACATGTAACTGCGAGACAATTGCAGAACGACTTGGCTAGAGTCAGAAATACTCGTGTGAGTACTCGAACTATTCGGAATAGGTTACGACAGAGTGGATTAAGAGCTAGAGTAGCTGTAACAGCCCCTCGTCTCACTAGGAACCACCGAGTGGCTCGCTTAAGGTTTGCCAGAGAACATGTAAATTGGAACATTAATGACTGGGCCAATATACTCTTCACAGATGAGTCAAGATTTGGTCTTTACACCTCAGATAGGCGTATCTCAGTGTACAGACGAGGCGGTGAGCGCTATTCGCAGTGTAATATCAGACCTAGACCTAATTTCGCTGGTGGCTCTATTATGGTTTGGGGAGGCATCTGTTTAACAGGTCGTACAGAGTTAGTACCAGTAGACAGAGGTACACTGACTGCCCACAGGTATATAACGGACATTTTAGAAAAACATGTAGTACCATATGCGCCAATTATAGGAAACGAATTCATGTTAATGCACGATAATGCACGACCGCATGTTGCAATAATCGTCCAGGAATACCTTAACGATGTTGGTATTCCAGTTTTAGATTGGCCTGCGGTAAGTCCGGACATGAACCCTATCGAGCACGTGTGGGACCTCCTTTACAGACGGATACGAACCCAAAATGTTGCCCCAGCGGACATGCATGGACTAGCAAATGCTTTCCGTGACGAGTGGGAGAATTTGGATCAGGCTTATATACGGAGGTTAATCGAATCTCTGCCAAACCGTATGCGAGCGGTCATAAGAGCCAGAGGTGGCAATACTCAGTATTAAAAGCTACTGTTATGACATTTTTCTTTCCAAAATTATAATTTCTTGTTTTAATAAAAATCTCAAGTATGAGTTCTTGTTTTTATTTGGCCTGTATTTTATTTAAACAATCATAGAAATTATATCTTAGAGCGCATTAAAGTATATTTACAACTTTATGCTACAAACAAAGATTATGCGATACTTTTATGATTCAAAACTAAATTATGCGATACTTTTTTGGCGGAGTGTATATTTGGAAAAATCGGTATAAAGATAAAGTTGTTGTGTTGTTCTAATGACGTTTGATCAAATCATCGTGTACAATAATGTGTGTTATTTACCCAGTCGGAACATAATATACAAACATAAAAATGCATTTGCAAAAAACCAAATTTTTTTTTTTTCAAAAAACAGTTTTTTACGGTTTCTTCCAGTTATTTTTCGGTATATCTACTTCATCCTTTCTTAGAATATTAGAGATGGAAGACCAAAAGGAAGCTAACACTAACAAACAAAGATTATAAACTAGATTGGGTATTCCTGGATAAGTATACGGAATCAATAAATGTTTCCGAGTAATACCTAGATAATACTGTTTTATTTTCAGCAATAAATTAGATAAAAACAAATTAGAACCTTGGTAAGATAAAGTGCAAAACAATATTTTCTTTGTTTGCTTTATTTCAATAAACATTTAATCCTCCCTAAGCAATTATTATAAATAATATTTGCAAAGTTACATACATACTTCACATGTTATCGACACATTGTTTACAACTCTAGAATCAGAACATACATCAGTATGTATATACTTCATTGCGGCGCCATTACCATAGATTTTATGCGCTAAAAATATCTGATCTACCTCGATTTAGCTTTAGTTTTTTTTTATTAACAATCTTTGAAGGATTATTTTATTAGAATGGATTTTTTTGTTTACAAGTAGGTATGATGCTGCTGTATTTACCTATATTAATCTTGTGGTCCAAGTTATTCTTGAGAAATATTTATGTATATGTGTTTGGTATTCTTGGAGATCTATTGTTGCCTCCTGTATAGTTAACCAAAGGAATTATCAAACCAAAAATATCGTGCTGCAATTATTACATTTCTTCAGGATTATCAGGGCATGAATCAAGGTAGATTAAATTTCACTTTGAGAGTTCTAATGATCAGGTAAGCTCGTAATGCACATAATAAAAATTTATATCCCCAAACTAATTAAACTCACCTTTGGCCATGATTCTAGACGAAGTAGATTGTCGTTAGCGATCGGATGATCGACATTTTGATCCGTGAAATTTCCAAAATCGTAAAAATAATCATCATTTTATCATCTTTATCTTTGCACTCGGAACTAGTTGATATCTAGGTCACACGATGTATCAGCAAAAACGCCTTTGTATGCAACGTGTACGAACGAGGCAAAGTGTGGGGATTTTAAATGGCTAAATTAGATTATCAGGATAATAGAAGTAATGCTTTTATAATGAGAAATATTAATTTCGTAATTTTTTTATTCGAGTATTATTAGTTTCATTAATTCGTGGCATCATAGTGAATTTTTGATTATGAAAAATAGCATCATAATTTGGCAAGCTACGAAACATTGAAACGATGAAATTACTAGCGCCAATCGGAGATAGAAACAAACTGATTAGGTAGGGGAAGACGGGGAACATTCGTCGGTAGGGAACATTTAGCCATTTGAATTTATTCTTGCATTATTTTTTAATTCCACCTAAATTGTACTACACAGTGTTGGTAAAACTGTTTCCAGCATTCTTAGAAAGTTGTAATCTGTAAATATTTTAAGTGGAAAATTAAATATTAGCTGTTTATGGTAAGTGTTTTATACATTTTTCTTTTTAATATTGAACTAGGTACTAAAATATTGTAATAATTGGGATTAGATTTCACTTTACGCCAACTAGATATCCCTAATAAGTGTTATCACCTTTATTTCTAACCCAAAAGCTGCTCTGTTCAGTTAGACTGAATTTTGTTGTTAAATGATACGTGGAGAACAATCGGCCACCTAGAAGTGGGATACTTTCGGCAGGTGGCCGAATATAGCCCGAGAACAAATTTTATCTACCCACCTACTTCAGTTTGTTTTTTAGATACCGAGAAAACGCGTTTTAAAAACAAATAGAGTATCAATTGATGAAGGGAATATAAAAAAGGAGCAATTATTTTGCTTTATTAAAAGCAATTAAGCTTTAATTGCTTAATTGCTTTAATTAATGTTTTAAATGGAACATATTCAGAAAGACGAGCCACAGTAGTTTATGAGATTAAGAGATCTACTCTACAAACAAATAAACCAAATTTTGAGCAATAAAACTAAGGAAGAGTATCTGAGATTAAGGGAAGACAAAAAACCACGACTACAGAAGAAACTATAGATGAAAATTTTAATGTTTTGAATACTCCCCCTTCTTGCAGTGGTTTGAAGACGCGTATAAAAGTTAAAATAACTCCAGAAGTGGTACGACCCTACCCAAAAGTAGAGAGGAAACAAACTAAAACTAGGAGAGAACCAGGAAAATCTAGAATTTATACCGACACCCCTGAGAAAGAAAGACTCGAAGAAATAGAAAGTACAAAATCTTCGAAAATAAAGAGAGTAGCGCGTAAAGTGTTCAGGTCTAATGAATTAGCTACACGCAAAACTACAAACAAAGCTAAGAAACCTAGAGTAGAAGAAGTAGATTCTACTTCAAGTGAATCAGAGATTTTACTCAATGATACCTCGGATAAAGACGTTAGCGACGAATTAGAAAGCCTTAAAGAGTTTAATGGCGGTCAATTGGAAGAACAAGAATTTGTGCTTGTTAGATTCCCAGTTAAACACACAATGAATCACTTTGTAGGACAAATTTTAAGCCGTAGCACTGATGCTGTCCACACAGTTAAATTTTTAAGAAGAAAAGGATTATCCACTACATTTTACTTTCCAGTTGTAGAAGACATTATCAATGTGGATTTGAACGATATCATAGCCAAATTGACAACATCTTTGCGATCTGCTACTGCAAGAACCTCTTGTTATTTTCAATTTCGCTATAACTTCAGTAATTTGCTTGTAAATTAAATATTTGTGAATTTGATTTGTAACCTTACGTTTATTTTGTACAAGTAAAGCTTTCAGTTTAAATATATTTCTTTAATTAATGCTCTTTTTACTAGGTGGCCAATTGTACCCCAAGTACCGGCCCAAAGCACCCCTGCTTGGGGAACATTCAGCCGCTTATCAACATTTTAGTTTCTCTTTATTTTTGTAAAAAGTAATTTAATTTGACTGTCAGTTATTTGTAATAATGTTGTCAATAATATACTTTATGCAACTGTCCATATGTGATTACAAGTGAATTGCTTAGGGGCCAAATGTTACCCGCCTTCCCCTACAGTTTGTTATATATTAATGTGTCCGGTTGATAGTGTAGTAGCTTGCACACTGGTATCAGTCGCCAGGTCCAAGGTTCATGCGATTGATGCTTGTTAGTACAGAAAAATTTGATTCATATGTCGCTTTACTGCATCCAAAGGTTCTGGTTGTTCCCAACAATTTATAAATATCCGAAAATGTAAATGAAACATAAAAACTCCAAGCTTTGGTAACCAAGGAAACGAAAACTAACAAATCGTATGTTTTTAGACTCAGAAAATTAGGCAGAATCCGAATATGTAAAAATATACAAGGTGTTCCATTTGAAATTCTAGATTTGTTCTCATTTCTGGCAAAAAACTATTTATAAATAAAGAAGTTATGTGCCGGGACCTATAAGCTGGGACACCCAGTATACCTAATATGTGGCCACGTGTTCATCGCGTGACCGTCCGGCACATGGTTGCCCCCATACTCGATTTTTCAGTTATGTTGCGAATAATTTAGGACAGGCAAACATTTCACCAGGCTGTGCCGAGCATCCAGGCTGCAACATTTACTATGTGATGGGCAAAGGAACGTTTGGGATCAAATAATACTCCTAGATTCTTGGTAAAGTTTGCAGATTTTAAAGTAGTTCCAGAGGTAGTGTAAGAAAAAGCAATCCTCGTTTTGACGCTTGCGGGACGCCTGATGTAAGACCCCTTTCTGTTTAACAAATAAGATTTAAAGAAACTAAGGAGGGAGTCAGAAAATCCAAAAGAGCGCATTTTAAAGTAAGATAGAACAACTTTCTTAACCACTCTGCTGTAGTGTTGTACATAAATAGGTGCAGGTTAAAAAATTAATAACTAAAGGTGAACATTTTTGATTCAGTAAGTAGACGGCGATGATAAATAAATCTTAAAGCGTTTAGGTTTTAAACTTGTTTGGGAGATAATTTCTAGATTAAACCAGTTCCATGCAAAGCTTCTGTCATTGACCGTACAGACGTCTCATATATCATTTAACTTTAATATCACTTAAGCAAAATGCCAAATGTGGATCTGGTGCAAAGGAAAAAATAAGTAGCGAGAGCTAGATTTGAAGGATTACAGTAAAGGCGGTGTTCGTTAGAAATCAATGCCGGTATAATACGACAATAATAAATCGTTTTTAAATCGTATTACTGCTTTATCGCATTTTCTTTATGCTAAAATCCATAGAGTTAAAGGTTGTAGAGCCCTGATATTGTATATATGATGATTTAACGATTTCACCTTCATGAAATCCGCGATTATTAAAAAAAAAACTAGAGGATAAATCGTTGCATAGTAGCATGCTCGACAAAATACTAGATATAATAACTAATAGCAGAGATACAAAGCTCTAATCTGTGAACCACTCATCCAGCTCGTGAAATCTTGAAAAAAAGAAGTTTAGATATTGATGCCTCTTCTATATTGAAACAAATAAATAATACGCGTTTATTTTCTGATGAAATAATAATGAACATTACTTGTAGGTTATCCTTACTTAAACGTAAACCTTCCAGAATTGTAAAAAGGCCGCTTAGACAAACAGAAAATGCAACAAGCTAAAGTTTTTATGACTAATACTGAATAATTGTAAAATAGTGCCTACACATGCTTACCACATATGTACACATAAATATAGTAGGTGATAACAAATTGCAATATAAACACATTAAGCCTCACGTATTCAAAACATGTGGAAATTGTTATCTGCAAATGATAAAAATCTATTTTTTTTAAATCAAGCGTGTATTATTACACCGGGTGTTAACTAAATATACAACAAAGAGTTAAACCTACCTCTCAGCAGTAATAAATCTACATATGCAAGTGATCACTGAAACTATAAGCACAGCTATAAGGTTCTAGATTAACTAGGAGATTGAAAATTTCCTTTTTAACTAGCTTTAAATTATACAGGTCTGCGACTAAATTTTTTTCTTTGATATAAGGGATAATTCCCATGTATTTTTGGTTCCTGAATTCGGGAAAATTATCAAAAAAATTCCATCACGTAAGATTTTTCCGCAAAACGCAAAATACTGGGGGATTGCCTATCTTAAAGCGTAAAACGGGGTTTATTGCCGAAATATTTTTTATTTATTAATTCCAACTTATTATAAGATAATGTTATGTTTTATAGACTGAAACAAAACATTTAGTAACATCATAAGTATGATGAGAGAATGCCGGAATTTCTAAAGTGCCTACTCCCTTCCATGCCCTTTCATTTATCGATTTCTGTTCAAACTTTTGTTACGTGTTTCAAAAATGACTTCAAGAGGTTGTGTAAATTCTTCTGACAGTTTTTGCTATATTTGTGGTGAATTTGTAGTGAAAAAAAAACAACAAAGAAATATTACTGATTTTGTTAAAAAAAGTGTATTTTGCGTATTTTGGTGTGAAGATAGGGGACCAGGACAAATCTTGGGCCCCGCATGGAGTTTGTTCAGGGTGTGTTGAAGGACTTAGAATGTGGTCAAAAGGTAAAGTTAAATCTTTTCGTTTTGTTGGTCCCATGATCTGGAGAGAACCTCGAAACCACAGCGATGACTGCTACTTTTGTTCGTGCAATGTGCAAGGGTATAGCGCCAAAAATAAAAAAGCAATTTGCTACCCAAACATGGATTCGGCACTCCGCCCAGTCCCTCACGGACCTGGCATTCCTACACCACAAGCACCCCAAAGCCTAGACGATTTACCATCATCAGAAAGTGAATTCGAAGAAAGTTCTAGTGACAAGTTTCAAGTAGGCGACTCCAGTGGACCTCAACAATTTTCTCAAGCCGAATTAAGTGACCTGATCCGAGATTTGGGACTTCCAAAAGAATCTGCTGAGTTACTAGGATCCAGACTGCAAGAGAAGAATTTATTGACACCTGGAATTTCCTTTGCTTGGTATAGAAATAGACAAAAACATTTTGAGCCTTATTTTTCTCAAGATGGCGAGTTAGTCTATTGTTCCGATATTAATGGTTTAATGTCTATGTTCAAAGTTCAACATGCAGCTGAGAATTGGAGACTGTTTATTGATTCCTCGAAAAGAAGTATAAAAGCTGCTTTACTTCACAACGGGAATAAATACGCATCAATACCCGTTGGCCACTCAGTGCATTTGAAGGAAACTTATGGGAACTTGGCATTGATCTTGGATAAGTTAAAGTACAAGGAATTCGAGTGGACAATTTGTGGGGATCTTAAAGTAATTTCAATGATACTTGGGCAGCAAGGTGGTTACACAAAATTTCCCTGTTTTCTTTGTGAATGGGATAGTCGTGCTAAAGCTAAACACTGGAACCAGAAACTCTGGCCGAAAAGAACATTGAAGGTCGGAGAGAAAAACGTACGCTTTGAATCTTTGGTTGATCCTAAAAAGGTCCTTCTACCACCGCTCCACATCAAACTTGGCATGATGAAGCAGTTTGTAAAGGCATTGCCAAAAGATGGCGAGACATTTAAATACCTTTCAAGCAAGTTTCCTGGTCTGTCTGAAGCAAAGCTGAAGGAGGGAGTTTTTGTTGGGCCTGACATTCGTAAGCTGAAGAAAGATAACAACTTTGAAAATGTGATGAAATCATAGAATCAAAAGGACCCGAACTTTGAAAATATCGTAGAAAATATGTTGTGCAATTATAAAAACCTGGGATGCTCAATGAGTTTAAAACTCCATTTTTTAAACTCCCATTTAGATTACTTTCCGGAAAATCTTGGTGCAGTTAGTGAAGAGCAGGGTGAGAGGTTTCACCAAGATATGAAGGAAATGAAGAGAAGGTATCAAGGCCGATGGGATACAAATATGATGGGTGACTACTGCTGGATGCTGCATAGGGAAAATATAACGTCCCACAAAAGAAAAAGCACAAAACGAAGCTTCGAAACTAAAAAAAGCAGATTCTATACAGATTTATAATTGCATATAATGTAAATAAAATATTTTATGACTTAAAATTAATTAAATTTGTAAGATTTTATAATTTTTTTTTTCTTTTCAACACAACATTCCCTACATAGTAGTGTAAGGCGGGTTTTGCCTATATTTTAATTTCCACTTTGCGGAAAATCCTTACGTGATGGGTCGAAATGGTTGGCATTCTCGAATTCAGCATACCGAAATACATATAAGTCACCCATTACCATTTAAAAAAAAAATTTAAAAATGTCAATTTGCAGACCTGTGTTATTTGTGTTTTTAATGCGTTGGGGGAAATTTATTGAAAAACTTGCGCAAAAACGTTATTCAGTGTCCGTGGTTCATTTTCTTTTGAACATATTGTTAACAGCAGTTTTCACAGATTCGTATTCGTCGTGTGACTGCAATAAAGGAGGTCGGACGGTTATTTTTTTTTTGATCTGCGCTTAGCAGAAAGAAAAACACTGAGAAATATAATATAAACACAACAATAACTAGCAGTAATAAACAAATGTCAAAACATTTGATAGAATTACGTACAGTCTTATTTGGCGCTGCTTTCAACCAGTCAGAATTCACAACAAAAGTGGTGTGTTCATAAATTCGCTTCTCTATTTTTTAAAGAAGGTACCTATAGCAAATTTGTGTTTGTGAAATCTTCAGGCTAACCAATTAAAAATTGGGCAGCAGAATGCGGCCAAATCGTTAGAAACAGATTGTACACAGGGAGAAAAATGTTAGGAAATTTTACTACAATTGTCAGCATTTATACTACACATTGTAGTACATATGAAAAACAAGAATGAACAGTTAGTTTTTTTTTCAACAACGTTGTAAGATAACGTAGTATTTATTGTAGTAAAATTGTATACAATTTTGTGTGACTTTTCTATATACTGGTGAGCATAAATTAACACCTGTTGTAGTAATATTTATTCCACTCATTATTTGAAATTATTATAATTTTATAATAAATTTTACTTACCTTTATTGAAACATCCACAAAAGATATATAACTTAATACTACATTGTTGTGTGGATAAGTTTCAACTTGTGTATTAATTTAAGTAGTATATCCATATGCAAATTACTATATATTTTCAATAATTTATACTAATTCTTATTGTGAATTTTATCTAATGTAGTATGTAAAATGTCTACCTTGCAGTTTTAAAATGTTTCAGTCTCCTATAGCACTTCTAATATTTTTATCGTTAAAGTTTCATTTCATTATTAAAAGGATCAAAGTAGGTAGTAAAGATACACTATGTTAATAAACTAAAAACATATATTCTTAAACTAAGCAAATTCACAAATAACAGACTTCAACATAACACAAATATTTAAAACAAAACAGCAGTCTTCTGTAGTACTTCCTAATTTATTTATTATAATTTTACTACACTACTATGCTACCGCATCGCGGGCGTACCCTCTCCGAAGCTGCAATCGACAATTGTATTCTACTTTCAGTAATTTTCACATTTTCTTGGTAAGTGCCTGAAGACGATTTATTAACTGAAACTACCACAGTAATATAATAAGATTGTAATAAATAAATTGGGAAGTGTATATATTAAAACATCAAGAGAGCACTATTCTTCACAACCGCACGTAATACAGGTAAAACCAAAAGGGAGGACAATTGCAGTGAACTACACAATCGTCGATGAGCATGTCAATGCAAATTGGCGCGTTATGTAAATGTAATTGGGGATGCGCAAAACAGCGCTATCCCCGTTATATCTATTTTCACCAATTCCATGTCGACCAATGATAGAAAATACTATATGTGAATATATAGCCAAACTAAAAACAACTACAATCCCTCCAAATATAAACATAAAGAAGAAACCTGATTTAAATTATTAATTTCAACGTCCACTGTAGAAAATATCGAACTTATTAAAATAAAGAATGTATCAAGTATTTATTCACCAGACATTATAATATGTATGTATATTAAGCGTATAGAAAATTATTTTTATTACGAATTATAATTGCCTGATTGCCTGTCTTTTTTATTATATGATCTGGTGGCTTTATTGGCACATTGTTGTACAATGGTAGATATCACAGTAAGGTACTAGTAAAAATATATACTGACATGGTGAAATAATTACAGAATGTGTGCTAAGTTTTCCTACAATAGAGTATCAATTTTTGCTACTTCCAAATATATACAAATTTTAACAAAATTGTGTGTTACTATTTCAAACAAAATTGATCCTACAAATAGCTGTGAGTAGGTATACTATGCGGGTTCTGGGCCACTTTTTAGATAGGCGTATCGGGTGCCGGTACGGGGCCAGTTTTCAAGATGGCGGCTACCCCCGGGTAGACGCGTTGAGACACGATTTCGCGATCGCGGCTTAATTATGAATCATTATGGATTGATTATTTGTTTAATTAGGGGACATTACGCTAATTCGCGGAACGGGCGAGCTGATTGATTATTTGTTTAATTAGGGGGTGCATTACGCTAATTCGCGGAACGGGCGAGCTGATTGATTATTTGTTTAATTAGGGGGTGCATTATGTTAATCCGCGGAACGGGTAAGCTGTTTCTCAGAATCCCCAATCATCTTACACACCTGCGCTCATAGCGATAAAAAATTTAACTTATTATGCATAACACGCAACTACAACCCCAGCTAGATACATGGGATTTCGGCATGTTAATTATGGGATGAGTTTATCAGAATTTACAATCATCTTACACACCTGTGCTCATAGCAATAAAAAATTTAAATTATGCATAACACGCAACTACGAGACATTGAATTCAGAATCCGCAATCAGCGGAAGAACATAGCAATAAAAAACATTTATATGATAAGTTTCTCGGAATACGCAACACCTGCGCGCATAAAACGCTCGTTATTTATGCAAAGCATGAGGATAATGGGTTTGCTAGAGATATGGAATTTATGAATATTAATTGTGGGATAAGTTATCAGAATTTACAATCAGCTTTATGCGGTAAAGCAGCTTATGCATTTTAATCGGCATGCTCTTCTGAGAAGACTCTTTTAATGTAGGGGTGCTATAACTCGACCCCCTGCTAGGGAGGGACTACCACCCAATAATAGTTCTTTAAGCAATAGAATTAACGCCCTTTTTCTCCGCCAATAGGAAGGCATTACAACATATTTTCTCAGCCAATGGAAGGCTTCACAAAGTATTGGGTTATGCGAGTCCATACCTACTAGAAACAGCGCCATTATGCCTAATCATGAGAGTGGAATATATATAAAGAGCGCGCAGAACGAACTTTCAATATTCTGTATCCACAGAGAACAACAGTGCAGTGCTTCAGTACTCTATAACAACAGTGTGTATTTCAGTGGTTAGTTTTAAAGTTACATAAAAATGACGTCTTCCGATTTGGCTAATGGTTTGGTGGACAAAATGGATAAAATTTTAAAATTTATCCGACCTGGAGATGCCGAAAATATTGAAAAATTCATCAATTTATGCGGACAGAACTTGAGGATTTTAAACGCGGCCTTGAAGAAAGCCACCACTATGGGAGCAAAAGTAAGTTTTAGTTATGTTTCATCATTCTTATATAATAAATTAACGTTTCGATATTATATAAAATATCTGGTTCACAATATAATTATGATTCTATTATTTAGATGTGCTTGACAAATGCAATCGGGAAAATGGAGGGTTTTCGAACAATTTTAAAAGAATTGCGTACTCGAGGAGCAGGTCACATGAACCGGCAGACCAGCAGAATCCGTTGGCATGATTTGAAATCGGCTTTCCAAAGCCGCATTCGAACAGCATGCATCACCAATTTGCAGCACCAGGACCCCCGAACGTTCTTTGAAGATGCTAAAAGCACGTTTGTGCGCCGCATGAAGAACGAACTCCGAAAAAATTCGTTTTTGAAGGTAAACGCGGTGTTCTGTGGCAAATTTGCGAAGATTGATGGAGTTGAGGAGTTGAAGTACCTCAACACAAAAAATGAGGCAATTAATCTCGATACGGATCTGGATACCTGGTTCGAGCAAAACATTAAAGACGCAATTCTGCGCGATTTAGAGGAGTTCCAAGTAAGTTTAATTTCTTTAAATTACGTGCTCTTTACTAACATACATTTGATTTTAGGAACGAGATAGTGGATGGGCAATATCCGCGGTAGTTGATTTAACTATAAGTGTTAATATGCATAATCCGCAACGCGTTGGTTCATACATCCCAGTGCCACCAGCGATACAGCGTAAGAAAGCATGCATTAACGTGCGAAACGCCGACGATGCCTGTTTTGCGTGGGCTGTGGTTTCCGCCCTATACCAGGTACAACATGGTGCTCATCCGGATAGAGTTCAAAGCTATCCACATTATCGCGAGGTTCTCCAGTTGGGTGATATAACGTTCCCCATTCAGCGCCGCGATATTGGGAAGTTTGAAACGTTGAATGCTATCAGCATCAATGTGTACATTCTAGATGCAAAACAAACATGCCTGCCGAATCGTCTCACCAAGGATAAAAAGGACCGACACGTAAACTTACTGCTACTTGAGAGCAAAAACAATCCGCAAAACGCCCACTACGTGTGGATAAAAGATCTGAGTCGGCTGCTTTCTAAGCAATGTGCTGCCGATAAAAATAAGAAATTTTTTTGTGAGAGATGCTTGCATTATTTTTATAGTGAGGAGAAATTACGAGAGCACTCTCAAGTCTGTGGTGATGTAAATAATTACAAGGTGACGTTCTCGAAAGATAAAATACTTAAATTTAAAAATCATAAAAATAAAATAATGGCTCCTTTTGCCATATATGCGGATTTTGAGTGTTTGCTACAGCCCACCAACGACGTCAAGAAACCGAAGCGGCATATCCCGTATAGCGTTGGATATTATTTTAAATGCAGTTACGATCCTGAGCTATCATACTACCGCAGCTACAGAGAAGAAAATTGTGTGGGGTGGCTGATTCGTGAACTTCAAGATATTGCAATAGATGTACAAGCAGCACACCAATGCCCGGTCCCCATGGATCGCCTAACACCACAACAATATAGGGAGTTTTACACCGCAAGGATATGCCATATTTGCGAAAAACTCCTTGAAACCGATAGGGTTCGCGATCATTGTCATCTCACCGGTAAATACAGGTAAGTTTCTAACATTGAATATATTCAATCAAGTTGCTTATATTAGTTTGTATGTATAGAGGTGCTGCCCACTCCAATTGTAATCTGGGATTTCAAGATTCTAAAACAATATCTGTTGTTTTCCACAATCTGTCCGCCTACGATGGTCATTTGCTGGTGGAAGAATTGGCAACATCAGGGGGGTTAAAAGTGATCCCCAATAACAGTGAGCAATATATTACTATGATTCACACCACCGATGAGAGTAAGATAAAGTTCAAGTTTCTGGATTCATTCAGATTCATGGCTTCATCCCTAGATAAATTAGCGTCTTATTTAGAAGAACATCCAATATTGGAAAGCAACTTCGATAGAGACGTTAGTTTATTAAAGCGGAAAGGTGTGTTTCCATATAATTATATATGCTCATTGGAGAAATTAACCGAAGCTCAACTGCCTCCAATGGAAGCCTTCCACAACGACCTGACAAACACCCCCATCAACATCGGTGATTATGAGCACGCTCAAAGTGTATGGCGTGAATTCGAGTGTGGCGATTTAGGCGAGTATTCGGACTTATACATGAAGACCGATGTATTATTATTGGCGGAGATCTTCGAAAACTTTCGTAGTAGCTGCCTACGGAATTATGGCTTGGACCCCGCACACTACTATACCGCGCCAGGACTATCGTGGGATGCGATGTTAAAGCACACCCGCATAGAATTGGATACGATACAAGAGGTGGACATGCTGATGTTCCTAGAGAAAGGTGTTCGTGGGGGCATGACGCAATGCTCTAGTAGGCATGCGAAAGCCAATAATAAGTACATGCCCGACTATAATTCTGCCCTACCAACCACATACCTGATGTATTTCGACATTAATGCCATGTATGCGTGGGCAATGTCTCAGTATTTGCCCTCTGGAGACCTGCAATGGGTTGAAAACGCGGGGGCGGTAAATTTCAACGTGCCTGATGACAACCCTACCGGCTATATCTTGGAGGTCGATCTGGAGTACCCGCAAGAAATCCATGACAGGCAAAGCGATCTTCCGATGGCCCCCGAGAAATCCAAACCACCAGGCGGTGGAGATGAAAAGATGCTGGCTACGTTAGATAGGAAAGAGAAGTATGTCATCCACTATCGGAATTTGAAGCGGTATCTTGCCGAAGGTCTCGAATTAACGAGAATTCACAGAGTGCTACAATTCCGACAGTCAGACTGGCTAAAGTCATACATTGACCTCAATACTAAGCTGCGCCAAGATGCGAAAAATGATTTCGAGAAAAACCTCTTTAAATTGATGTCGAATTCGGTTTTCGGTAAGACCATGGAAAATGTGCGTTTGCGTCGTGATATTAAAATTGTGAGTAAGTGGGAGGGTAGATATGGGGCAGAGGCGTTGATCAGCAAACCAAATTTTAAGTGTTCAACGATTTTCAACAATGAATTAGTTGGCGTGGAATTATTTAGGAACGAAGTGCTATTCGATAAGCCAATCTATGTGGGAGTGTGCGTATTGGACATATCCAAAACGGTACTCTACGAATTCCACTACGACTACATGAAGAACTATTACGGGGAAAATTGTAAACTGTGTTATACCGATACCGATTCCTTAATTTATTCTATAAACACATTAGACGTGTATGCAGATATTAAAGTGAACATTGCTCGTTTCGATACTTCGGACTACACCGAAAACAATGTGTATAAAATGCCGCGGGTGAACAAAAAAGTGCCGGGACTTATGAAAGACGAAGGTGCGGGCGATTTGCTTTTGGAGTTTGTTGGTTTACGAGCTAAAATGTACGCCTGCAGATTTCAAAATAGTGTTATGAGAAAAGCGAAGGGTGTGAAAAATTATGTCGTGAAGCAGAGCATCGAATTCAACGACTACCTAACTTGCCTAAAGGAGGAGCGAGAAATGGTGCATCATCAGCGAGGGATACGTTCCTTTAAACACCAGCTCTTTACTACCGCCCAGGAGAAGATCTCCCTTAGCCCATTCGACAATAAACGATTCAGAGTGGTTGGTTTCACCGACACCTTACCTTGGGGGCACTACGCAGTACCAGTATAGATTATATCACATACCATATTCAACGTCACCGCCCATCTAGCCCTATCTTTCACCGTTTCCCAACCCACCCAATATTTCGTTTGTATCGGATGCCATGATACTATGCAAGTCAGTTCTTGCTTTCCGTGTACCTGCATAGAGGTCGGATGCGCCTACAACATTCCACGTCACCCCCCACTCGCACCATACCTCCCACAGCTTCGTGCCAACGCGGGCCTCTTATGCGAGTTAGTACCTGCCTGCCGATATACCTGCGTACACGCTTCAAATGGAATCAACTAGCGAATCAAGTAAGATACTAATTATCTGTTTTCTCATCATATTTATATTTTGCTTATTGTTTTTGTGAATCAAGTACGATACTAATTTTCCCCTACAATATTTTTATTTTTTCTTTATTGCTTTCAGATACCTACACCGAATTCATAGAGAATGCGCTGAAAATGAAAGAAAGTATGATCTCGAAAGAAAAACATCTAATCGGCCAATCAACATATTCACTAAACAGAAGCGGTTCCAAGTGGCTCAGCGTCGGTCTTAGTCCAGAGGCAGGCTTTATCCCTATCATCCAGATTAAATCGCATTCTTCATGCATATACTTCGACGAAAATGAATGGTTCGAGTTTTGCGAGAAAGAAGGCTACAGCGCAAATCATCATATCGAAGCCAGCACTTACAAACATATAAGCGTAATACGACTAAAAAGTCGGGATCAAGAAATTGTTTTATCTACAGAAACATACAACAACATATATCATTTACAGCGGCTAATTAAAATCAAACTATCTTTGCTATTGTCTTGTGAATTTCAGACATTTTACAAACACACGCTAACATCCTGTGCATCGCTAAAAGGTGATTTATATCAAAATGTTACTAATTTCTTAAGCAAATGTATTAATTCGCAAAATGTATACTTTATGCAAGAAGCTTTATATATTGCATATAATACTGTAACATACGATTTTGAAGTAATGAAACTAGGTGTCGAATAAATTAAAATGTTTATGTATGTATATTTGAAAATAGTAAAATAAAGAAAAGTTATCAGCGATATTGTATTTTATTTACAAATATGACTTACAACATATAAGCATAATACGACTAAAAGTCGGTGAAAACATACGATGATGGCTAAAACGAATTTGTAACAGATGTCCTACCGTTTGTACGGTAAGAACCAAACATTAAATCAGCCTACCAACCTCTCGTTATTATACAAGTTTTGTCAACCGCAAATGATGGATACTACAAAAGAACACAAGAAGAATTGTTCCCCCTATTGGCATCGGACTTTCCGATACTGGGGGGCGCTTAGTATGCAACAGCTAGGCCGATGCGTTTGAACGGATACCCGTTGCAAAGAACAGCTAGGCCGATGCGTTTGAACGGATACCCGTTGCAAAGAACAGCTAGGCCGATGCGTTTGAACGGATACCTGTTGCAAAGAACAGCTAGGCCGATGCGTTTGAACGGATACCTGCTGCAAAGAACAGCTAGGCCGATGCGTTTGAACGGCTACCCGTTGAAAAGAACAGCTGAGCCGAGGCGTTGAACGGCTTACCTGTTGAAAGAACAGCAAGGCCGATGCGTTGAACGGCTACCTGTTGCAAAGAACAGCAGTTCTTTGCAACGGGTAAGCCGTTCAACGCCTCGGCTCAGCTGTTCTTTTCAACGGGTAAGCCGTTCAAACGCATCGGCCTAGCTGTTCTTTGCAACAGGTAGCCGTTCAAACGCATCGGCCTAGCTGTTCTTTGCAACAGGTATCCGTTCAAACGCATCGGCCTAGCTGTTCTTTGCAACAGGTATCCGTTCAAACGCATCGGCCTAGCTGTTCTTTGCAACGGGTATCCGTTCAAACGCATCGGCCTAGCTGTTCTTTGCAACGGGTATCCGTTCAAACGCATCGGCCTAGCTGTTGCATACTAAGCGCCCCCCAGTATCGGAAAGTCCGATGCCAATAGGGGGAACAATTCTTCTTGTGTTCTTTTGTAGTATCCATCATTTGCGGTTGACAAAACTTGTATAATAACGAGAGGTTGGTAGGCTGATTTAATGTTTGGTTCTTACCGTACAAACGGTAGGACATCTGTTACAAATTCGTTTTAGCCATCATCGTATGTTTTCACCGACTTTTAGTCGTATTATGCTTATATGTTGTAAGTCATATTTGTAAATAAAATACAATATCGCTGATAACTTTTCTTTATTTTACTATTTTCAAATATACATACATAAACATTTTAATTTATTCGACACCTAGTTTCATTACTTCAAAATCGTATGTTACAGTATTATATGCAATATATAAAGCTTCTTGCATAAAGTATACATTTTGCGAATTAATACATTTGCTTAAGAAATTAGTAACATTTTGATATAAATCACCTTTTAGCGATGCACAGGATGTTAGCGTGTGTTTGTAAAATGTCTGAAATTCACAAGACAATAGCAAAGATAGTTTGATTTTAATTAGCCGCTGTAAATGATATATGTTGTTGTATGTTTCTGTAGATAAAACAATTTCTTGATCCCGACTTTTTAGTCGTATTACGCTTATATGTTTGTAAGTGCTGGCTTCGATATGATGATTTGCGCTGTAGCCTTCTTTCTCGCAAAACTCGAACCATTCATTTTCGTCGAAGTATATGCATGAAGAATGCGATTTAATCTGGATGATAGGGATAAAGCCTGCCTCTGGACTAAGACCGACGCTGAGCCACTTGGAACCGCTTCTGTTTAGTGAATATGTTGATTGGCCGATTAGATGTTTTTCTTTCGAGATCATACTTTCTTTCATTTTCAGCGCATTCTCTATGAATTCGGTGTAGGTATCTGAAAGCAATAAAGAAAAAATAAAAATATTGTAGGGGAAAATTAGTATCGTACTTGATTCACAAAAACAATAAGCAAAATATAAATATGATGAGAAAACAGATAATTAGTATCTTACTTGATTCGCTAGTTGATTCCATTTGAAGCGTGTACGCAGGTATATCGGCAGGCAGGTACTAACTCGCATAAGAGGCCCGCGTTGGCACGAAGCTGTGGGAGGTATGGTGCGAGTGGGGGGTGACGTGGAATGTTGTAGGCGCATCCGACCTCTATGCAGGTACACGGAAAGCAAGAACTGACTTGCATAGTATCATGGCATCCGATACAAACGAAATATTGGGTGGGTTGGGAAACGGTGAAAGATAGGGCTAGATGGGCGGTGACGTTGAATATGGTATGTGATATAATCTATACTGGTACTGCGTAGTGCCCCCAAGGTAAGGTGTCGGTGAAACCAACCACTCTGAATCGTTTATTGTCGAATGGGCTAAGGGAGATCTTCTCCTGGGCGGTAGTAAAGAGCTGGTGTTTAAAGGAACGTATCCCTCGCTGATGATGCACCATTTCTCGCTCCTCCTTTAGGCAAGTTAGGTAGTCGTTGAATTCGATGCTCTGCTTCACGACATAATTTTTCACACCCTTCGCTTTTCTCATAACACTATTTTGAAATCTGCAGGCGTACATTTTAGCTCGTAAACCAACAAACTCCAAAAGCAAATCGCCCGCACCTTCGTCTTTCATAAGTCCCGGCACTTTTTTGTTCACCCGCGGCATTTTATACACATTGTTTTCGGTGTAGTCCGAAGTATCGAAACGAGCAATGTTCACTTTAATATCTGCATACACGTCTAATGTGTTTATAGAATAAATTAAGGAATCGGTATCGGTATAACACAGTTTACAATTTTCCCCGTAATAGTTCTTCATGTAGTCGTAGTGGAATTCGTAGAGTACCGTTTTGGATATGTCCAATACGCACACTCCCACATAGATTGGCTTATCGAATAGCACTTCGTTCCTAAATAATTCCACGCCAACTAATTCATTGTTGAAAATCGTTGAACACTTAAAATTTGGTTTGCTGATCAACGCCTCTGCCCCATATCTACCCTCCCACTTACTCACAATTTTAATATCACGACGCAAACGCACATTTTCCATGGTCTTACCGAAAACCGAATTCGACATCAATTTAAAGAGGTTTTTCTCGAAATCATTTTTCGCATCTTGGCGCAGCTTAGTATTGAGGTCAATGTATGACTTTAGCCAGTCTGACTGTCGGAATTGTAGCACTCTGTGAATTCTCGTTAATTCGAGACCTTCGGCAAGATACCGCTTCAAATTCCGATAGTGGATGACATACTTCTCTTTCCTATCTAACGTAGCCAGCATCTTTTCATCTCCACCGCCTGGTGGTTTGGATTTCTCGGGGGCCATCGGAAGATCGCTTTGCCTGTCATGGATTTCTTGCGGGTACTCCAGATCGACCTCCAAGATATAGCCGGTAGGGTTGTCATCAGGCACGTTGAAATTTACCGCCCCCGCGTTTTCAACCCATTGCAGGTCTCCAGAGGGCAAATACTGAGACATTGCCCACGCATACATGGCATTAATGTCGAAATACATCAGGTATGTGGTTGGTAGGGCAGAATTATAGTCGGGCATGTACTTATTATTGGCTTTCGCATGCCTACTAGAGCATTGCGTCATGCCCCCACGAACACCTTTCTCTAGGAACATCAGCATGTCCACCTCTTGTATCGTATCCAATTCTATGCGGGTGTGCTTTAACATCGCATCCCACGATAGTCCTGGCGCGGTATAGTAGTGTGCGGGGTCCAAGCCATAATTCCGTAGGCAGCTACTACGAAAGTTTTCGAAGATCTCCGCCAATAATAATACATCGGTCTTCATGTATAAGTCCGAATACTCGCCTAAATCGCCACACTCGAATTCACGCCATACACTTTGAGCGTGCTCATAATCACCGATGTTGATGGGGGTGTTTGTCAGGTCGTTGTGGAAGGCTTCCATTGGAGGCAGTTGAGCTTCGGTTAATTTCTCCAATGAGCATATATAATTATATGGAAACACACCTTTCCGCTTTAATAAACTAACGTCTCTATCGAAGTTGCTTTCCAATATTGGATGTTCTTCTAAATAAGACGCTAATTTATCTAGGGATGAAGCCATGAATCTGAATGAATCCAGAAACTTGAACTTTATCTTACTCTCATCGGTGGTGTGAATCATAGTAATATATTGCTCACTGTTATTGGGGATCACTTTTAACCCCCCTGATGTTGCCAATTCTTCCACCAGCAAATGACCATCGTAGGCGGACAGATTGTGGAAAACAACAGATATTGTTTTAGAATCTTGAAATCCCAGATTACAATTGGAGTGGGCAGCACCTCTATACATACAAACTAATATAAGCAACTTGATTGAATATATTCAATGTTAGAAACTTACCTGTATTTACCGGTGAGATGACAATGATCGCGAACCCTATCGGTTTCAAGGAGTTTTTCGCAAATATGGCATATCCTTGCGGTGTAAAACTCCCTATATTGTTGTGGTGTTAGGCGATCCATGGGGACCGGGCATTGGTGTGCTGCTTGTACATCTATTGCAATATCTTGAAGTTCACGAATCAGCCACCCCACACAATTTTCTTCTCTGTAGCTGCGGTAGTATGATAGCTCAGGATCGTAACTGCATTTAAAATAATATCCAACGCTATACGGGATATGCCGCTTCGGTTTCTTGACGTCGTTGGTGGGCTGTAGCAAACACTCAAAATCCGCATATATGGCAAAAGGAGCCATTATTTTATTTTTATGATTTTTAAATTTAAGTATTTTATCTTTCGAGAACGTCACCTTGTAATTATTTACATCACCACAGACTTGAGAGTGCTCTCGTAATTTCTCCTCACTATAAAAATAATGCAAGCATCTCTCACAAAAAAATTTCTTATTTTTATCGGCAGCACATTGCTTAGAAAGCAGCCGACTCAGATCTTTTATCCACACGTAGTGGGCGTTTTGCGGATTGTTTTTGCTCTCAAGTAGCAGTAAGTTTACGTGTCGGTCCTTTTTATCCTTGGTGAGACGATTCGGCAGGCATGTTTGTTTTGCATCTAGAATGTACACATTGATGCTGATAGCATTCAACGTTTCAAACTTCCCAATATCGCGGCGCTGAATGGGGAACGTTATATCACCCAACTGGAGAACCTCGCGATAATGTGGATAGCTTTGAACTCTATCCGGATGAGCACCATGTTGTACCTGGTATAGGGCGGAAACCACAGCCCACGCAAAACAGGCATCGTCGGCGTTTCGCACGTTAATGCATGCTTTCTTACGCTGTATCGCTGGTGGCACTGGGATGTATGAACCAACGCGTTGCGGATTATGCATATTAACACTTATAGTTAAATCAACTACCGCGGATATTGCCCATCCACTATCTCGTTCCTAAAATCAAATGTATGTTAGTAAAGAGCACGTAATTTAAAGAAATTAAACTTACTTGGAACTCCTCTAAATCGCGCAGAATTGCGTCTTTAATGTTTTGCTCGAACCAGGTATCCAGATCCGTATCGAGATTAATTGCCTCATTTTTTGTGTTGAGGTACTTCAACTCCTCAACTCCATCAATCTTCGCAAATTTGCCACAGAACACCGCGTTTACCTTCAAAAACGAATTTTTTCGGAGTTCGTTCTTCATGCGGCGCACAAACGTGCTTTTAGCATCTTCAAAGAACGTTCGGGGGTCCTGGTGCTGCAAATTGGTGATGCATGCTGTTCGAATGCGGCTTTGGAAAGCCGATTTCAAATCATGCCAACGGATTCTGCTGGTCTGCCGGTTCATGTGACCTGCTCCTCGAGTACGCAATTCTTTTAAAATTGTTCGAAAACCCTCCATTTTCCCGATTGCATTTGTCAAGCACATCTAAATAATAGAATCATAATTATATTGTGAACCAGATATTTTATATAATATCGAAACGTTAATTTATTATATAAGAATGATGAAACATAACTAAAACTTACTTTTGCTCCCATAGTGGTGGCTTTCTTCAAGGCCGCGTTTAAAATCCTCAAGTTCTGTCCGCATAAATTGATGAATTTTTCAATATTTTCGGCATCTCCAGGTCGGATAAATTTTAAAATTTTATCCATTTTGTCCACCAAACCATTAGCCAAATCGGAAGACGTCATTTTTATGTAACTTTAAAACTAACCACTGAAATACACACTGTTGTTATAGAGTACTGAAGCACTGCACTGTTGTTCTCTGTGGATACAGAATATTGAAAGTTCGTTCTGCGCGCTCTTTATATATATTCCACTCTCATGATTAGGCATAATGGCGCTGTTTCTAGTAGGTATGGACTCGCATAACCCAATACTTTGTGAAGCCTTCCATTGGCTGAGAAAATATGTTGTAATGCCTTCCTATTGGCGGAGAAAAAGGGCGTTAATTCTATTGCTTAAAGAACTATTATTGGGTGGTAGTCCCTCCCTAGCAGGGGGTCGAGTTATAGCACCCCTACATTAAAAGAGTCTTCTCAGAAGAGCATGCCGATTAAAATGCATAAGCTGCTTTACCGCATAAAGCTGATTGTAAATTCTGATAACTTATCCCACAATTAATATTCATAAATTCCATATCTCTAGCAAACCCATTATCCTCATGCTTTGCATAAATAACGAGCGTTTTATGCGCGCAGGTGTTGCGTATTCCGAGAAACTTATCATATAAATGTTTTTTATTGCTATGTTCTTCCGCTGATTGCGGATTCTGAATTCAATGTCTCGTAGTTGCGTGTTATGCATAATTTAAATTTTTTATTGCTATGAGCACAGGTGTGTAAGATGATTGTAAATTCTGATAAACTCATCCCATAATTAACATGCCGAAATCCCATGTATCTAGCTGGGGTTGTAGTTGCGTGTTATGCATAATAAGTTAAATTTTTTATCGCTATGAGCGCAGGTGTGTAAGATGATTGGGGATTCTGAGAAACAGCTTACCCGTTCCGCGGATTAACATAATGCACCCCCTAATTAAACAAATAATCAATCAGCTCGCCCGTTCCGCGAATTAGCGTAATGCACCCCCTAATTAAACAAATAATCAATCAGCTCGCCCGTTCCGCGAATTAGCGTAATGTCCCCTAATTAAACAAATAATCAATCCATAATGATTCATAATTAAGCCGCGATCGCGAAATCGTGTCTCAACGCGTCTACCCGGGGGTAGCCGCCATCTTGAAAACTGGCCCCGTACCGGCACCCGATACGCCTATCTAAAAAGTGGCCCAGAACCCGCATAGTATACCTACTGCTGTGAACTTTTCCTACAACGGCTAGTATTAAATGATAAACGTGTACGTTAGAGCCCACTTGTTTGTATTACTTATTTCTACAAAATCGTTAGTACTGCGCCATATAAGTTTTTACTACAAGGATTTCTCTCAGTGTATGTACATATATGGACTTCATGCTTGACCTGTGTGATAAACACGCACGGAAAATAGAATTAGCTGAAGAATACACAAATTTGCAATAATAAGATTCACTGATAAATCTAGATTCTGTGGTCGGATTCTAGATAACTGAGGGCATGGAGTAGTCCCGGAAACGAAAATCATTTAACAAATGTCCAGTATAAGTTAATCGATACCAAGGATGGACTGTGATGGTTTGGGCAAGGATTGGAATTGATATAGAGTGGAGCTGTCAAAATGCAGTGATGCATCTACATCAATCGAGTGTTCCACTGGCGTATTTTTTCAAAATAAGATATCTTTACTTTCCTCTCCAGAAGAAGGGATGTCTGATTTTTATCCACAATCAAAAATCAAACCGTCTCGGACCGAGATCCATCAATCTATACCATAAGTTTGATCACTTGACTTCGAGACACCTGTAGTTTTACTAACAATAAGCTTTTTTATTGTGTTAAAGTAGGTGTAAACAAATGAATCACCATATTACAAAAGCGATTAAAAGTATTCTTTGATTATTCGTTCTGGTTTTTAATCAATTGTTTTGCTCTCAGTTCAATAAACTACGCATCAGTTTATATTTTTGCGAGGTCCTGTTGTAGCAATCTTGTTTTCATTTTATAAGTGTTAAATAAACTTATTTTCGCCAATCGCCTTATCTGTCATTTGATCGACATTCTTTTTTTTTTATATATGTATATATTATTTACCTTTGTCGAGTTGATCTAAAAATTGCGAAAAAAGTCTGTACCTGTAGATAACAACGACGGATTTAAAGAGGTGCTCTTTCGAATCCGGCCGCAATTTATTAGATTTAGTTTCAGCTGCGAAGACTAGCGTGCCTCTAAACAGAGAGGAAAATCCAAGCATAGTTATAATGCAATAATTCAAGTTTTACAGTAGTCTCTTCCTCAGTTGAGTAATCGTAGAATACAAAGGCGGATTATAGATAAAATTGAAGTAATATAATCGTTATTGCTGATTAGTCTCTGGAAGGTATAAATCCGGTTTTCAAAAAATCGCCAGTTTATTTTGTGTCCAATCGCTTGTGAGTGCAGACAACAGACATGGAGGTTTGCGTTATCGGGGCCGGAGCGGCCGGATTGGCTTCCGCCAGGCACGGAAAAGAAGCTGGATTCCGGTGTACGATTTACGAGATGAGCTCCGACGTTGGCGGCGTCTGGGTATACACTGATGATACTTATCAGGATAAATTTGGATACCCGGTACATTCCGCTATGTACAAAGGGTTATAGTGAGTTGGAATTATTATTTTTTATCTGCTATTATCATTGTAGAGCTTTTTATGATTGTTTACATTCTTTAAAATCTATTTTAAATATAAGTTAATGTAATTACAATAAAAAAAAGTATTTTATTGATAATGCAATCACAAAGAGATTAATAATATCAAATGTATAAAGTATTGCTATTCGAAAATAAAGTTTACTGTACGGTTAATTACCACTCGCGTCCATAACAAAGTTACAAACTTTTTATTTTATATTGTATATGTGTAAATAAACAATATACGTATATCAATCAAAGTTAGTAGGAAGTTGTCGTCATATTATTATATTATAGTGTTTTTCCTAAAAATTGTAGAAATTATTTTGTTAAATTGTATGATTTGTTTTTTTCTCATGTATTTTTTGTGGATACACTTTACTAACTTAATATGTATGAGAAGTTCACATTTTTCTTTTTATTTTACCGTTTCTTGATCTAATAATACTTCACAATTCATATACAGCATTTATTTTCTGTTTGAAGTTTTTTTATATTTTTACATATTGGATTTTTGTGTAGTCCTTTTTCAATATGTTTTGTATTCTGCCTTTTTGTCCTGTGATTCTTTATTTCATAATTACAAGTTACACAGAGGTGGTGTGTGTTCTTACATTTTATAATGATCCTTAATTTTCCATAAACATCTTAAAAAAATTAGCATTTAACATTCATAAACGAATACAAACACGTCTCCATATTATAAATTTGTAATATTTAAAATATTTATAGAAAATAAAGGATTATTACAAAATGTAAAAGTGTAGAGTGTGCTTTAAATAGTATTTTTAATAATTTTTATGTTTGGAAAGCTAAGAAAGTATTAAAAAATATTAGCTTTATTGATTTTAAAATTTTTAACGATTTCTGTTTTGTATGTTTTTTTTTTTGTTGTTGAGGTACACTCAATTAATCTAAATTCAGCACATATTCTTCTGGGTTTTTAGTTTAAAAGAAAGAAAAAAAAAATTGAAATTCTTAAAATTACAAGAACTTTATTTTGGATGAAAAGGAGTAGGTACTAAATTTTTTAATATATTTCTTTAGTAATTCTCATAACTTGTTTGAATCTACTATATGCTTTTGTTGTATATAGTCAAAGATACTTCTTTGTTGAACCAACAAAAAACATTTTGTTAATTTTTTTTTGGTTAACCCAACAATATTGCATGTTTGTTTCAACAATAACTCGAACTTTATTTTTTGTTTGATTTAACCAATGTTAAATTATTAGTTCAATTAAAAATTGTGCTTGTTCCAATAATCTTAATGTGTCGTTTTGAGTACATTTATTATTGCTTTCAACAAAATTAATTGGTAAATTCTAAATATCTGTTGTGTTTGATCTAAGCTGCAAATTTGCTTGAGATAAGTAGGACTAATGATATTTGTTTTAACAAAGTTACATAATCGATTTTAGTAAATTTATTGATAAATTTAAATATCTTTCTTGGTTCATTTGAACGACTAATACAGTTACCACAACATTTGGAAAATGTTGCCGTAACTAAAATACTTACTTCAGTTGAAAAACATTCCTGTTTATACCAAACAAATAAATTATTGTTAATAGCCATAATTGTTGCTTAATACAAAAATGTGTGGTTATTGTGTTAAAATATTGTTTTGATTGGAATTCCCCTTTCTTTTGTTCCGATGAAATAAATAGATATTGTTAATTAGGACACGATGTGGAATTGGGATAATTAAGATGCTTTTGTATAAAGGTCTACTTTATTACACACTATTGTACTAAAAAAATTTTATTTAGCTTAAGTATAAAGGAATATCTAATACAAATTCAATTTAATAATGCAAAGTAACATGTGTTTTCCATTAGACAAAATATGCTTATAAAAACTAGAGAAACGCGCCGGGCGGCGTATCACCGCAAACAAAAACATGCATACATAGATAACAAACAAATTTTTTGGTTAATTTAATAAATATTTTTTCAAAAATAAGATATTGTCCAAATAACAATTTTGGTGTTTAATTATAACAGTTTCTTTTTATTGATTCAACAAATTACGTTGTAAATATCAGAAATAGTCATTCTGACAAAATTTTATTGTTAAATCAATAATAAATTTCACAAAAATATAGTTAATCTATTAATATTTTTTCAAACAATTTGTTTTTGTTGAATTAATGCATGTATTTTTCTGAGTGTATTATTCAAAAAACTAATGGCATATTAATAAAAGAGTAGTCAGGTTTTGAAAGAAACTTTTTTTGTTTTGTTTTTTTTTTTATTTTTAATGATTTGTGTTTAGCATATTATTTAAGACATCATAGAAGATACATACAATTAAACTAAAAAAAAAAAATAGTGCTATGTTATTCATCACTGTTAATGCAATTAACTAGTTTCTTTATTATCTTTTTATTTGTCATTTTCTTTGACTTATCTTTCATGTAATATATCTTTTGAACAAGCAAAAAAAGGCATTATATTATTATTATTTAAAACCGCTTAGTTTAATAGATATTAATTATTTTGCAAAAGACTAAACAATAAATATGAAATCTAGGAGGTACTACGTAATTTAACTTACAATTAGTTGGAAATCTTAATAATTCAAAACAGGAAACGAAAATCGAGTTTTAAATCTCCGTGTTTTTACTTTAAAAATAAATGAGATTTGTTTTATAATCTGACATTAAGTACTTTGTATAAAATACAAAATATATTCCTTGGTTTAATTTTTTTTTTTTTTTTAATAGGACTGAACTTTGATTTTTTTTCACAATTTCCTTATCTATTCAGACTTACTTTGATTGTTTCGCTAATACATTACGTTAAAAATTATCATACATTAATTCAACACACATTGAAGTTTAATGGAGATGGTTTGGCAAACAATCGAATTGCATCTATATGGATTATTATATAACCTCATTAATATGTATGAGGCATATGATATTTATTGCATCAAAAAACGACTATACAGCATATTTTCAATTGGAATTTCTAAGGAATTTCTACCTAGTTTAGTTTGTATTCCGTAAATAAACATTATTTTTATTACAGTACGAATCTTCCAAAGGAAATAATGGGTTTTCCGGATTATTCCATAGAAGGCTATCAGCAATCTTATCTCAGTCAAGATCGGATTTTCAAATTCTTAAACAGTTATGCGGATCATTTTGACATCAGACGTCTTGTCAAGGTTGGTATTCTATCTTACGCAATAGTATGTGTTATCATTAAAGCCAAAATAAATAAGTTTAGAAAAAATTATATGTTTTAACCTTGATTTAATACAGTAGGTTGTACTATTTTGGTAATTAATATTATAGATACAGGATATATCTGATCATATTTATATATGATCAGAAATACCACCTTTGGCGATATTCTTAAATAGTTTTTTAGCCGACAATTAATACAAACGCCTTTAGGCTGTGTTTCCTCAGAAACTATTTCATAAAAACACACATTTAATTAGAGAAGTATTTTTAGTTGTATTGAAGAATATGAAAGAGTATACCGGGTGTTTCTGGGAGGTGGCTCGCGCCTATAACTTCTGAAGTATTTGAGATAGAGAAACGAAATTTGGGAATTAAGTACGGGGCATAAATTTACATTTCTTGACATAGTCAATAAATTTTTGTCACTTTCGGTTTTACCGGAAATTACTTTGATTTTAGATTTTTAAATGAGACTACCTGTATATTTTTCGATATTTTGATTCGGGATAATATTTTGAGTACAACTGTACCAAATTTGATATTCCTTGACAGAAAAAAAATTTTATATTTTTCAATGAGAGTGCTTTGGTGTTCTTAAAATACTCAGGTGTTACTGCATACACATGATAAGAACAAAGTTTTTCGTTTTTACTATATACACAGTTTTTTACACGCATTTGTACGTCAAAAATTTAGTTTTTATGATTTGATTTAATTTTTTCAAATGGGAACAGGGTGGCTCATTAGATCATCACGAAAGAGCATTGAAGTACCTTCATTTTGATACCCTATATTAATATGGCGATCAAATGTTTATTAAGTATTTTTTCTGAAAACGCAAAATAATGCAATATATAATGATATCATATGTAGGTATGTAGTTAAGTCGATATAGCCACGAAAAACAATTTTTGTTGACACTATACAAATAGTGACAGGTGACAAGTCCTGATTAGTCATGGGGTAGTAACTTAAATCTGTTCAAACGTCCCAGCGGTGCAAGTTCCCGCAATACTCTATAGATGGGAGCGCAATACTATATCTTCAGTAATATTTATGAAATAACTATATATATATCACTTGTTTTTTTCATCTTGTCATCTTGTTGTTGACGCACGTGTCAAATTTCTATAATAATATTAATATCCGTTGTTTTAGTTTTATTTCTTTAACGTATTTTTTATGCTTGGAAGTGTTTTTTTGTGTTTATAGAAAAGACTTTATTTTGAGATTTAGTTTTCTAAAGTAATATATTTGTAAGTATATTGCACTATATTATATGTAGCTATACATTTAATCCTGGAATAGTAACTATACGTCTTTTGGACGCATATTTACATGTAAAAGTATATATAAAATGTTGGTGTTCCATCGTTAAGAATAGCCAAGCAACTCTGATTTACGACATTTTCGCAAATATGATGCAGAATGATTCCAGAACTGCAATCGTATTTTCTTCTGCGCAAACGACACTTACATAAAAAAAAATACGCGGCATACAAAGTGCACAGATGCAAAATTTCATTTTTATCAACACAAATCCATAAAGGAGATCTAAATTGTTGCAAGAATCTACAAGAATAAAACATCTAAAAATAAAAAATCTAAAAATTACCGCCTTTGTGAATAGTTCCCGCAAAACTCATTAGATGGCGCGAACGCAAGCGAACGTTTCTATATACAAAAGATTCCGCTCTATACTAACCCTTCTCTATGCTGATTAGTATAAGCTGTCTTCCCAGTCTAAAAAACGGCAAATTTTACTGAATCTGAAAAAATAGACAAGCTACTTATTTTTGGCGAATGTAGACAAAATTCTACAGATGCAGCTCAGCTTTATGCCGAGAGGTTTCCCGATCGTCATCATCCTTCCCGTCATTTTTTCCGAAATTAGTAACAAAAATGCGGAACGAGAGCGACGTTCATGAGAATGAACATTTTATAGTAAATGGAGACAAGGAAGTTGATGTTTTAGCATATGTAGAAGCGAATGTAACAGCATCAGTTAGAGAAATTGCGTTAGAATGCCAAATTAGTAATTCATCGGTATGGAGAATTTTGAATAAACATAGATATCATTCATACAAATATCAGATACATCAGCATCTTTACCAGGACGAAAATGCAGGAAGACTTGAACACTGCAATTGGTTTTTGCAAAAGTATTTTGAGAATAACAGATTTCCATTCACAATTGCAGGCATGTTTAATAGGAAAAGCAAGGTACTGGGCTCAAGAAATTTTTATTTAATGGAAGTAGGTAATTTCAAGAACGTTTTGGATTTAATTGTTGGTTAGGTATAATTGGCGAAAGAATTGTGGGTCCAGCCACAAAACTACATTTTGGACGTACAAATGTGCGTAAAAAACTGTGTATAGGTACAGTAAAAACGAAAAACTTTGTTCTTACCATGTTTATGCAGTAACACCTGAGTATTTTAAGAACACTCTCGATGAAAAATATAACAATTTAAAAAAAGAATTCTTTTTATGTCAAGAAACATCAAATTTGGTAGTACAGTTGTACTCAAAATGTTATCCCGAATCAAAATATCGAAAAATATACAGGTACTCTCATTTAAAAATCGAAAATCAAAGTATTTTGCGGTAAAACCGAAAGTGACAAAAATTTATTGACTATGTCAAAAATGTAAATTTATGCCCCGTACTTAATTCCCAAATTTTGTTTCTCTATCTCAAATACTTCAGAAATTATAGATCTATTTTCTCATGCATTTACTCGGAAAGTAATAGAGATAGAAAGTTGCAGTAAAATCCAGTGTAAATGAGACGACATTGTACATCAAGTTCTGCCATTATACGCCCCATTCAAATAGCCTTTTACCCCCTACCCCACTTTATTTTTTTTACATCGGGCCCCTAATTGTTTTCGCAAGTTTTCGGTAGCTGCCAGGCTTATAAATACAGTCATATGTAGTTTTTTATTATTATTATACGAAATGTCAAACCAATCCATATGATCGCGTATGATTACAATAACAATGACAGGAACGTTAATGAATAAATGTAATAAAAAAGAATATTCAGAAATTATAGAGGCGAGCCACCTCCCAGAAACGCCAGAAAATTCTGAAATTTTCCCAGTATACTAGAGCCAACATCTGCTATTGAACTAAAATATTTTTAATAATCTGACGCATCCGGTTATATCGGCAATGACTGTCAACTTTGTTATTTTAAAATTTGCAGTACTGTTGACCGTATAGGATAGCATTCGAAACCATTAAAAACCGTATCAGAAAACGACGAATTTAAAAAGTGTTAAAACTTATTTTTTTTAAATCAGCTTTTCTCTTTCTCATCAAACTGCCTTTACAAAAATGCAAAAAAAAGGCTTATTCATTATGCATCTAGAATTGATACTTTTTGAGGTACCTACCTAATTAGTAAAATATGTTTATATATGTATATATAGAAACAATCCAGCATTGATGAAATGTCACTTAGTTTTCAATTATAAACAATGCCGGCACGTTTATATCATAAGTACCAAGATTATTTAAATTTGTTTATTATTTATGGAGAATGCAATAAAGTGATACTAAGAACATGTGATACCTTTGCACCTAGCTAATCCAGATGTGTATAATTTAACTTAATATATATAATTAGAAAGCGACTGACTAATATTCAAATATCTGAGATTATTTGACCTTGTTATTATTATATTCAATTAAATATCTGTAATCTGTAACTTGAAAAAGTTGCATGAATCATCAAAACCTAGCAACAAGATTAATAATTAAAAAACAATACCAGCTCAGCCACAACTTTTGCCTTCCAATGAGCTATTTTTTTTTTTAAAGAACTGGTTCATTAAACCTTTAACATGATTAAACTAACATGTCACAGTTATCATCTTAAAACATTAAAAGTTTTTTTACAACAGTAAGTAAGTAAAAATCAGTACTTATATATAGTTTGAGTTTAACTGAATAACACTAAATAAATTATTGTTTCAAACATACTCTTGCTCTTAATGTGAACTTTTAAATTTTATATTGTACAAAAGAAATAAACTAAAATAATTTATTTAAAATGAAAGATATAAGCATAAATTTGCAATATTTCACAAAAGTTTCAAATCAATTCTCCTTTTAAGCTCATCAGTGAGGTGTAATAAACTGTACCTTTTAGCTCAAGGTCGAATAAAGCGCACAGTATTGCGAATACTGAAGTCTGAACGATATTAATGAATAATAACTCGAAAAGCAAAGATAAAATAAAATGAAATCAAATGAACCAAGTTAATTTGATTGTGCAAAAGTCATCACCATGATTTCGCTAAATGTGACTTTTATAAAAATAAGCTAACGAAAAGGTGTTAGAAACAAGTTTTTACATTGAAAGAGAAACATCTGCCATAAAATAGCATTAAAACTTGTTGTTGCATTCTAAATTATGTTTTTTTATTATTAATATATTTAGGTGAAATATTAATTTTTTTAAACCTCCTGGAAACGTAGCAGACGATATTAAAATATTAAGTTTTTTTTTTACAAAAGGATTCCATTCGTCACGTGTATCGTTTTTTTTTGCTAATTTAGGCATGTTCTGAATACATTAAACATTTCCATGTTTTGTCTAAATAAATATGAAAGTGCGTTTAAATAATCGCCAATAAATACTAATGGAGCTACGAAATTTGTTTGCAGTTTAACCACATAGTGACTTGCGTTAAGCCTATAGAAGGTAATAAATGGCTCGTCACAGTCGAGGATAAAACCTTGAGGAAACCGTTCGAAAAGGTCTTCGATTCAATAATGATATGCACTGGCCACTATAGCTCACCGTATGTGCCGAATATTCCCGGACGTCAAACATTTAAGGGAGAACAGTTCCATAGCAAGTACTACAGAGCGCCAGATCCTTACCTCGAGAAGGATGTGTTGATAATAGGAGCTGGACCTTCCGGAATTGATATGGCTCTACATTTGTCCAAAACAGCGAGAAAGGTTAGGAAGATTACTTATTTAAATATGATCTGTATGAAAACGTTTTTTTGTTTCTTCTTCCGATATTTTCGTAGAATACGAAAATGATTGATAATCAGTTCAAGCTCTCATTAGCTAACATTATAATAATGTCCTTGTATAGTTTTCTTTTGGTTTTATAATTTCTAAGAGATTAATTCCTTTTAAACCCGACAAGTATTTTATATTTTGTACATCTTGCAATTATACTCAATCTAATCCATTAGATATCCTCAAATTTATAAGTTTACTCTGTGCTTTCAGATCTACTTTAGTCACAATAACGACAATTTAACTGCAGTATATCCAGAAAATGTAATTATGAAACCTCTAACGCGGTCGATTAACGAAAACGGAGCTGAATTTGGAGACGATTCAAGTTGCTGCGTTGACGTAATATTCTACTGCACAGGTAATGTTCATTACAATCGTTTTGGTAGCCAATGCTGCTTTAAAAATCTATGTACTTATCTATAAAATCTCCCTTGATTTTCGTTAACAAAAGATTATTCAACTGTAGAGCTACGGAATAACATCGAATAGGCGCTAATAAAGGGTTAAAGATGGGTTTCCTATTCACATTGAAGGAATTTATAAGAGAACTAATGTGCAATGTGAAGCAATGTGTGAAATGCAGCTACAACGTTAATCATTTAGTTCTCAATTGAAAATCTTACGGAAAGTTTGGCGAGCAACTTTAGTAGACGCTGGGGATACTAAAGCATACTTTTGTGTTTTCGTATGCAAATTGTGTTTAAAGCTATCCACCTATAACGTCATTTTCTTGTGACGATGTAATGTGATCAAATCATATCGGCTATCCTCAGTCATACTATACCTAAGCCAACATCTGTTATTGCATTTTTCAAGGTATGATGACAATATTTTCCAAAAAAATTATTTGAGATAGTTGCTTAGAATACAATTCTGAAGCCGTAAATACATTTTCTAAACAATCGAAATTTTTAATATAAAAGTAATTTTGAAATAAATGACATATTTCCATTTTGTTTCGGTTTTAGTAGAAGCTCTAAATTTGGTTGACACTCAATTTTGTCAATACTTGCAAAATTAACATATTAGTTAGAACTAAAAAGTAGGTTTCCAAGTATGACAGTTGGTGTTACACAGGGTTGTATCAAAAGGAAATAAATAAGTTTTAAAGATACTTGTGATCTAAACTACTTAGTGTTAGTAAATATTTTTTATTAAAAATTATAATATTCTTATTTCGTTTTCTGCATTGAAGTGAAAACCGTAAGTCCAAAACTTATAATATCGCATACCTCAACCCTCACAATTGTCTAGCAAGTATTTAAGCAAATTTTGAAGTCAAGAGTACTCTCATAATTAAATAAAATTAAGTATTGGTTATTTATTTATTATTAATTATTTCTATGTTGTTTATTATTATTCGTTGTTTTCTGATTTCAAAACTTACTTAAATACTTTCGATGCATGCATTAACATTGTGAGAGTTGGAATATCCAATTTTATAAAGTTTTGGACTAACTGTTTCCACTTGAATGGAGGTAACAAAAAAATATATCTTTTTCAATATGTTGTAAGCCATGGTTTAAATATACATTTGCCGCGTTTCGAACGGTGTTGGGTTAGATTTCAAGTTGGCAGGACAGGTAAAGAAAGATGGAGGTGTTAACGTCCTAAAAATAAATGTACAAAATCTTTTATAGTATTTTTATTAAGAAACCTTAAGACACATTTGAACTTCTACAAATAAAAGTAATGTTTGCTCAGCCTAGTTCAGATTAAAAATATCTGCAAAATTTATTTATTCCTTTTGTATACAATCCCTTGCAACAGCAACTGTGACACTGGAAATCTGCTTTTTAGTTTCAGCCAAAAGTTAATTTAGCAAGAATTAGCAAAATTGTTTTAGTAACAACTAAGATTAGAGATGTTACTTCAATTGAGCTACTAAAACTGAAAAAATGAAAATATGTAATTTATTTTAAAAAAATATTTGGAATTATTATATTTTAATTTTATCTATTTGCAGCTAGAACCATCTTGAACAGATATAACATCAGATGACGGAGGCTGTACTTCATTTACATGCGGGTATCCCTACATCCCCATCCACCAAAGGGTGATTAGGGGTTCGGGCCAGTTCAGTATCACAACAGGCAATATCAGGTATCTCCGCTGCCACTTTGTTCCAACATGACGCCGGCCTGTCTCTCCCTTTCTTCGGCCTCCTTCTCTTTCATAATGTGGAGGATCATTATGAATATTGTCTTCTATCTACCCTCAGAGCGTAACATTTCCATCACCATGTTCTCCGGTCTTAGTTCAGTACCCAGGTTGCTGTAAGTTCTCACACGCGTTATGGTCCACCGTGAGCATTAAAAAATTGTATGCTGGGTAGTATCCTCGATTCCACAATACATCGGTCATCAAGATCTTTACCAAACCTCTTGGCATATGCCTTATAGACACCGTGTCCTGTTAGCGCTTGGGGTAATCCAAGCTTCTGAAACGACATTGAAGCCATGTTCCGATGTTAAGGATTAATTTCTTCGTCCATTGGGCCACATTGTTAGAATTATCCGACCTTCTCTGCCAGGTCTCCATGGTGATTTCACGCCCCTTGCTCCGAGCCACCATTCGCATAGGTGAATTCCCTCTCATATGCCAAATAGATATGTTTACAAAAATTTGCAAACGGCCCCAGAATGTAATTCTAAGCAATTTTCGCAAATAACTGCTTTGGATATCACGTTATTTGACTCACTTTTCGTCAACATCATTGAATTTTTTTGTAAATTTACCGCCATACTGGTGTCAAAATAAATTTTGGGGTTTTGGATATGTTGAACCTATCCCACAAAAAGATTTTACCATATTTTAATAATACATACCGGTCATTGTATATACCTGAACCTATTTGATTTCAAGATCGCTCAGATCAAATTATTGCGTCCTTATAAAACCTATTTAAAAATAGGTCTGTGTCTCTACTGATTATACTGTGGTAATGATTTTGATTGAGATCACATTAGAACGCTAACTTACTATTTTACACTGTTACTGTGAAAGTGTGTTAATGGAGAAATGTAAAAATAAACTTTGACGTTAAAAAAAAAACACGGTTTTGAAAAAAACAATATTAAATAGTTTTTCTTTATTCTATAATTCTAATTTCTCATTACATTTTGTCACTCAAAAATGATTATTAGCCGCCAAGATATAACTGCCGAATTTTGAAGATATTTTATGAATCAGAGTATTGAGAATATCAGAATAAAGGAATGTTATAAGAATTTAGAACTACTAATTACAAGAAACTCATAGTTTGTTTATTTTCATAAAAAAATGTCAGATTGGATCATTTTGTTATTTTTTGTGCAAAATATATTGAAGAAAGGGTAATTTGAAATAGTCACAAAGAATACAATAAATATCGGTTCGGTTATTAAAGTCTTTTAAGATCTAAGAACATGAAAGTTCTGATAAACTTTTAACTATTATGATGTAATGTTAAGCAGGTTCTCTTTTGACCCTCGCTAAAAGCTTAATCCATCGATAATAAAAAGAAACCCTTTTCTATAAGGAACAATAAAATTTGATAGCTATTTCAGAGAAAGTTTGGAAAATAACATAAAATTAGAATATTTTGCACGTATTTTACGATAATCGAACATATATGCCAACCGTTTTTTGTTAAATTAACGCATAATAGAAGTTAAAAGTTCCCAAGAAGGGTTAAATAAATATTTAAGAAAGTGGTCAAATTGATCATTGAAAAAACCACAACCATTTATAGAAGAAACCATGTATTACTGTACCATAAGATAAGATGGAGCAAGGAAAAACCGAGATTAGTAAAATTTGACTTAAAGTTGTATTGTTACTAACAGGGACGTGAATTGAGTCCGCATCGGACACATGGAATTCGATATTTTATTGCTCGTTGTGTCCCTTCAAACAAAATCTCGCGTTCCCACCAGCATAGTCGCATAAAATTTCGAACGCCGAGTATTCGATGTGGGCTCAATTCACATCCCTGTTAGTAACAATATAATTAAAATTAGTATAATAAAACTCATTCCAAACGTGGCATCATGCGACAAAAGCACGCTTTATGAAACAAGTTTTGTATACAATTTTTTTCTATTTTGGTGCCAGAATAAAGCAATCGTAATAGAAAACAATGCTATAATGGAGGTTATTATAGCACTGTTTTCAGTATTTTTTTTTTATTTTGAGGTTGGCACATTATCTGTAACTGTTATCCAAAGATTATACCCCTCAAAAGTGTTTTATGGTTATTTCGCTGTAGGTCTTATTCACTACAGAAATGCAAATTGATAATTGTAATTAAAAATTATATTATATTATTCATTATGTAAAATTCATGCTAAAAAGAAAGTTGAAATGAGATAATACAGCGTAGGATCTATAAAATCCCGATAATTTATTTATTTCAAATCTGGAACCCGTTAAATAAAACACCATCAATTTTAAATTAAACAACGTTTGAGAATTACCGAAATAGAAAAAAATAGTATAACCGAGCTTTTAACACTATCTTCATAAAAGCATTTTGTCGCACTCTGCATTATGTTTTCATAATTTTTAGATTTCGAGATCAGTGGTCAACAACCGACTTCTCTGGAAGTTATAGTAATTTAGTTCTTCTGATGGTCCTTGAAAGTTCTTTCTGTGTAGGAATGCAAGTGTTTAAGCTCATTCGAATTCTAACATTGTACTAGTGACCACATTCAGACTCAGAAGAATTTCGTTTGTCTTTGTCATTTCAATGACAAAAATACTCAAACTATGGGACTGCTTGTTTGCGAATGTGTATACTTAGTTTTGTCATTTAATTTTTTTATTACACTTACTTTTTTTTACCTGTTTATTATATCCTGTTTTGCTTCAGCTCTCTCCTTCGATCTTCCAATCGTATTATCTTCTGTTTTTTGCTACCCTCTTTTAAACACCATCAAAGGTGGTTATTTCTGATTTACTAACTTCCAAAATTAAAGGAAAGAGTAATGTTTGGTTGTCCCATAATCTCGAAGTGGGTCAACTAGGTAGTATTAATTCCACCACACGATTTTCGCGGGAGAGCTTCAGAGCACGTCTTATTTTTGCAAAAAAATAATAGAAATAACCCCGAACAGATATCAGCTGTTGCGACTTTAAAGTGTGTTATATAACGCAGTTTCCTCAAAAATATACTTGTTCCGCCTTATATTCTTTCTTTCTTCTCAAAGTGGTTGCCTTAATTTCACCACAATGCGATTGTCCTCGGTAAAAATCACCTACTGTGTCAAAAAAATGATATTATTAGCAGCAATTTTATATTTCCTTCTATTGACATTTTCGATCAAAAATTTCGAATGAGTCTTTATTTGTTTCAGGCTACATCTACGACTTTCCTTTCCTCGACGCATCTTGCGGCATCAAGGTCACCGACAACTACATAACACCCATATACAAGCACATAATCCACATAGACAAGCCGACCATGTGTTTCATCGGCATACCGTTCAATGTGTGCGCCTTTCAAATGTTCGATCTCCAGGCTCGTTTCTACATGAACTACTTGAAAGGCGTGATGACATTACCGAGCGCCGATGAGATGAGGCGCGTCAGCCAGGAGGAACTAGAGGACAGGCTCTCGAAAGGATTCACGTTGAGAGAAGGACACATGCTCGGTCCGTACCAGCGCGCTTATTATTCCGATTTGGCAAACTTGGCCGACACGCACGATATTCCGGAAGTGATGCTGAAGATTAAGGATGCCAGTTTCGCTAGGCTCAGGGAAGATTTGCTGAACTTCCGCCAAGATTCTTATAGGATTATCGATGATGAGAATTTTGTTAGAGTACACTGAGGGCTAAGTGGTGACACGCTTTTGGGAAGGAAATCATCAATTTGCAATCGCATAAAAGTCATAGGTGGATTGTAATAATCACGTATTGTGTTGCATGCGTCAACAAGTGTTTTTGCGTTCTTTTTTAAACGTTATATACGATTAAGTAAATAAAGCCGTGTTAGTATATTGGTGTGTATTTATGTTGTTATCGGAGTTATGGCAATGTGGTTCTGTATTTACTTAAACGAATAAACTAATAATATTTATAAATCGTAGTTTAATTGGCATCTCAATAGATATTGACTGATATTTTCAATATTTGCAGGAGGTATATGAAAGCATTTAAATGTATATACATATATAGTTTTATACAATACTTTTATCACGTTTCATCAGAAGTGCGAATAACAAAACATTTTCACTATTTCCCTGCCAATCAGTAATGTGTAATTTGATTTAAATAATTATTTCATCACAGTGATGTAAAGATTGAGAAAATAGCAACCCATAACAAAAGCTATGTAAGCCATTTCTCATATAATGCTGATTTAGATTCAATCACCCATATGAGATATCTAGATTTAGGAGTATTCATTATTTTCAATTTAATATTTACATTTCATTTCAAATTTGAAATATATTATGTCTCGTCTTTATGTCCAACAATAAAATATATATCTTCTGGTAGAATTCACATTGAATAAAATTTCTTTCTTAAAGTGAAAAACGTCTTGGAATATTTCTATAATAAGTCGATGTTATTTATTCAGATTTTACAAAAGCGTTTGAAAGCCTTAACTTTACACCTCAAGTTACAAATTTAAATCGAATTATTTAATCGTACACCTTGTTGCTACCTCAGATGTCCCACAGGGATTCCTATATCAATGAGTTATTAATTGCACTTGACTTGTTAATTCGCTGCTTATGGTGGTGAGCTTAACTCAATGGCGTGATCGAAACAAATAAACTGTTGCATCCTATGTAAAATGTAATAAGTAATTTTATAATTAATATCATGTAAATTCTTCGGCATTCTAATTTTAAAGCTAGTGGTGCCTTTTGATTCAACCTTGGCATTTAACAATCACATTGGGGATGTTGATGACAATTCTACTTCCAAATGTTTAAGATTTTTATTTACTGAATCTATTGATGTTCTCAAAAACTTGTTGTTAGATCTAAGCTTGAATATGCCTCACTAGTCTGATATCCTGCCTAGCAACAGAAGGAATTCAGGAGAGATTTCTTAAAAACTTATCGTTTAAAATGGACCGTGTTTATCCTCCACCTGGAATAGCTTATAATGACATATTTTCATTTCTTTAGAGAGCAGAAGGATTAGCACAATATTTGGAGTAGTGAGTTCGTAGTGGTGCTAGTTGTCTTAATGTGCTTTTGTAGATTTACTTTGCCTTATATTACTCAAAATCTTTTGAAACTAATAAGGTAGAACTCATTTCAATAGTAAGGAGTACATGTCGTCGTATGCGCAATGAACGAATATTGATAATCTGTCTTCGTTGCTAGGCAACAACTAATGGTAGATAATCTGATTGGGAGTGCTCAACATCACACTTTGCGCAATTTTTGGTGACGTAATGAATTCTCTACTATTGAAAGGACTTTTGTCTTTTGCGCAGTCAAATACAGATTTCGGAAATTAAGGCAGTGCAGTTTTGAAAGGCTATTAAAAGAAAACGGCGCGAGTTAGAGAAATGGGGTTCATTTTATTTTATTCGGTACATCATGCCGTTTTATGCATCAAGTTCTGACGATGACATCAGAATGGTGATAGCCTCTAGCAGAGATACATGCATGTAGGCGATTTTTGAAGTTTTCGACCGCATTTTGGCACATCTTTGTGGAGTGGTGAATAAACAAAATTGTCGGTACTGGGCTGAAAATAACCCACGGCAACTTCACGAGAAACCTCTTCACTCTCCAAAAGTGACCGTGTAGTGTGCGATTTCCAAATTTGGGATGATCGGGTCTTATTTTTTTTTAGGAGAATGGACGAACCGTAACTGTCACCGCTCAACGTTATGTTTCCATGTTGGAATTTTTTTTTGAACCTCGATTGAAAGCTGTGAGGAAGGAAACAGATCTGCGAGACGCTTGGTTTCAGCAGCAAGCAAGTATCAATGATAAAACTACGACGGATGTTGTCTGCGCGCCTCGTCTCTCTGAGGGGTGACCTGTGGTGGCCCGCGCGCTCACTTGATTTAAACATTTGCGACTTCTACCTATAGGGCTACCTGAAGGAAAAGGTTTTTAAACATCGGCCTTACAACATGGAAGAACTTAAGGATCGCATTCGGGAGGAAATCGCCGCTATACTCGTCGAGATGTGCCAAAATGCTGTCGAAAAATCGCCTACATGCATGTATCGCTGCTGGGGGCCATCATCTTTCTTTTGTCATCTTCAGGACTTGATGCATACTCAGGCGAGAACAACTGGCAGTCAACGCTAACAGCTTATTTGAGATTTGTTTACTTAATGATTGGATCATTTTGTAATTACTTACAATTAACGATTTATAAGGATATTTCATTTTAATGTTGTTCTAATATGATTAATATGGTTACTATATATTAAATTTACTTTGAAACTAACTGCATCACTATATTTGATATCCATTGTTTGTCCTATTACTATTATTATACTTTTTTAAAGTTTATTTTATGTTCATTTCTGCAATAAATTGCAAACTTTTAAAACAATCCACCGGCTATTACAACACGTTATTTTGTTACTCTAAATAATTTTGTGACAATAACCAATAAACATTTTTATAAAGATTTTAATGAATATTTTAACGAAACAGATCTCTCAATGAAAAGACATGAATATCAATTAAAATTTATGATTGACGTATGCAGAAACACGCGATCTTTTTTTATTATCGATACAAACCGTGCCAGGGATATTAAAATTCAGAAAAATTAATGGATAAAAATTCACAACACGTGCGGAATAATTAAAATGGAAATCGTTATCGGAACTTACAGTATAGTACCAGCAATGGACGTGCTAAAAATAAGAAATTTTACCTTCACATTTGACCTTTTTTTTTATTACGTATTTTAATGGCACCTAATTCACACGATTTGAATTTACACAAAACTTACCTTCCTTACGTTATGTTACTGGTTTCTATACGGGGGATTGACTGCATGGATATCTCTATATGATCTAAAGATCTAAACGGTTAGAAATTTATTGTGGAATTTCTTAAGAAATTTGGATGCCCCAAAAGGTGAACGGCATATTATAAGTATGTATGTGGAGAACTAACCAACATTAATTCAAATTTTATACATATGTGCTTCTAGAATATATTCACCTTTGCGATGTTTCCACAAATCAGACATTCTTTTACTCAAATTTAAATCAAGTAAGTCATTGTTGAATTCTTCATTAAATTTCGTACAACTTTTCTTTTGCCTCCTTCCACCTCTCTCCAAATGTATTTGAGATATAAATAAATTTCAATTGTTTTTGAGGAAATCAGACTTTATGAAGCAATTAAAAAATTAACTAAATCTGTGTAAAAGATTTAACGCAAGAATTCAAGCCTTGTCCTTTTAATTTATTTTCTTCATTATCCTACAGGGCATTATTTACGGTTTGAAATAAATAACAAAAAGTATGTATAATTATTTTTGAGCATATTTCTCTTATCTTACGCCACTTTACCTTACACGAAATCATAGAGGGCACGATGTTGTCTGGGGTTAACACACCGGTCTCTTCCTCAGCTTTTTGCCTAGGCTCATTCCACCTGGGGCACTCAAAGACCGTATGCTCCGCCGTGTCAGCCTTCCCGCAATACATACACTCGTCCATTACGTCGTTACCAAAGCACTCCGCATAGTGTCGAAAAGTGCCGTGTGCCGTTAGCACCTGCGTTAGATAATAACTCCCCTCACGATGCTTGCAATCGACCCATGTCCAAATGTTTTTGATGAGCCTTTTAGTCCATTGGGCCTTTGTCCTTTCTCGCCCTCCCCAAACATCACGACTGCTCTCTCCTCCACCATCAGATCCACAGGTAACGTGCCAGTAACGACTTGTAATGCCTGGCCGGAAACGGTTCTATAGGCCGACACTACCCTTAGTAATATATTCCTCTGGGATCGAGCTAATAGGTTGGTATACTTGCGGATTTTCAACACTTCTACCCAAATGGGAGCTCCATATAGTAAGATGTTATGAAGTGCTCCGGAAAGTACAGCTCCTTTACCGCTTCCTGGCCCGCCGATTTTTGGTAAAATCCTGGCAATAGAAGCTAGTCTTCCCTCCGCCTTGTTCGTAATGGTCTCCACGTGCCGGCCGAAGTTCCTCCTCTGGTCCCCAGGTATTTGACTGTCTTGGCAGGAGATACTTTTGTACCGTCTAGTAAAAAGGTGATATGGTCCCTCTTCCTTCCACTCTTTATTAGTAATGCCTCAGTTTTCTCAGGGGCCAGGGTGAGCTTATGATTTTTCATCCACTCACTAATTTGATTTAGGCACATATTTACATTATCCATTAGCAAGTCCTCATTATTGGCAGCCACGATTTTTGAGCATATTAACTTAAAACAGTGGTGGACCTCCAAAGGTTGTACACAATTTATAAATAGGCCACGAGCAAAGCCCGAAATCGTATCGTCTTTGGCTTCTGCTCACATTGCCATTCATTCTGTACGAAATCACTTAGTTTTAAGGACATAGAATACAGGTTTTGTTGTAAGGGTACAATGTTACGAAATAAATGTTAAGAAATAAATGAATGACGACAAATCGAGAAGATTTCGTTGTATAGATTGGATGATAAATAATAAAACAAATTGCCAACTGGAATGAAGATTTGTGATTTACAAATTAAAAAAAATAAATAAATAGTGTCTACGTTGATGGTAAACAACCGCAATTTGAAGTAACGTTTGGCATGGAAGCTACATTAAGATTGTCCAGGTGATAATGAATTTGACGAACGCCATAGTTAAGTGAAAAATGAGGAACTAATAATGCTGAGTTGCCGCAGAAGATATAGGTGATAATGACTCCTAATATTAATTTTCCGGTAGCTGAAAAGACAATTTTATTTAATGAAATCAGATCTTGGGAACTTCTTGGACTACATGACTATACGCTAAAAAGTTAAAATTATGAATGAGAGAAGATATCTTCCAATATCAGTTGCAACGACTGTTACTGTACGCGTTCACTTCTTAGATAGAAGAAAGGAGGAACATGGAAATGAAGTCACAGTCATTGAGGATGTTAGCATAGATAATTATTATAAAATTGCTAGGAAAAGTGCAATTTTTCCCAAATATTTTTCAGAAATCCTCTCTCTTAACGTAGATTCACTTTCAAGACAGTTAGCATACAATTAAGATTTAGAAGTCACTTTACTCAAGACTTTTCGTTCCCTTCTACTCTGAGCAAGCTTAAAATTGCATCTGTACAAGTTTTACTCTTCTGCCGTAGTTCTTTTCCATCTGCGTTGTCCTAGCTTTTTTCTTTCCGATTGTTTTACCATCCCAAACTACTACTTATCTACTATTTAATCTGTGTATCCACACCTATTAAAGTTACACGGTTGTATATATTCTTCCATTGGTTCTTATCTATTAATTAATCTCTTTATATTCGTTTCTCGTTGTGTCTAATTTCGTTGCTAATTTTGCTCGTCTAAGATAATTTATTTCAGCAGTTTCAACCTTACTTGATAATAAATATGTTTACCACCCTTAAGAGCATGCCTTTTTCAATGCTTAAAATAACGAAATAAAATACTTGTTTCTCTAATTGGTTATATTATCATATATCTTGTCTTCCAGTCTTGTCTGTACTATTCTGATTCATAAGCATTGCATATTAAAACAGCGTGCTCTTTTGTCTTTCTCTATTTTTATTTGTTCATCTGATATCATCATTTCATTCCCATTCTGTGGTTATTCTAAATCATAATACTAATAATACCTTCTTAATATTTTTCACTTCTTGCAGTGATGACTATCCTATCTATGGAAGCAATTTTGAAGATTATACCTACACCATTGATATTTCTGTATTTTTACTTTTCGTTATGTTTTCAATTTTGGGAAAATAAAATAAACGTTTAAAAAAAAATTAGTTTGTAATTTTAGAAACGTAAAAAACAAATTAATAAATTCTTCATTCTTAGCAAGTTAAATTCAAGTTAAATCTAAAAGATTCTTTACAACTGTACAGTAGAAGAAATTACAAAAGCATTTCTATTTTCATTTGCGAGCTACCTTATTACGTCATAGAATACATAATAATTACAGACACACGTGCGACATGGATTTTTCTTTAGACTGCCACTTACGTATGCATATGAATTTTAGCATGAAGATATGTTCTATAGGAATAAAATGTACGGTTTTTCTTTTGACATTGAAAAATTTCACGGTCGACGTTCACCTGTTTCTGTGTGTAAATATCTAAGTACTTATTTATGCATTCATGTGCTAATATTTCGCGATAACGGAAAAAAATATTCTTGAAATGCGTAGTTTTGTTTTATTCCGACGCGGTTGTAATATTTTATAACTCGCCAAATTTTATGGGTATTGTGGAACCTCCAAAGAACGCTATTTAACTGATCCATATATCAGACGATAAATCAAAGATATTATTCATTGTTACTGCAGTAGCTAGTATATAAATGAACTAAACATGTAATACAGGTTTGGTTTGATTTCATTATGTTACCTTTTTTTTTCAGCCAAAATTTTAATTTATTATACAGTAGAATTATCGATTATCCGTGCATTGTGGGAGATAAATCCGCACAGATAACCGAAAAGCACGGATAATTGAAATGTCTCGCCCTAGTTTGGCAAGAATCGAGGACATCGTTTTTATACTTTTCCCTTTTGCTTTCCTTTGACAATAGAAAGCTTTTTTCTTAATAAATTGTGTCAAAAAGCAAACATGGAGTCCAAATGGGCCAATGTCATGCATGTCTTTTAAACGACCTTTTAAAGAGCCAAATACCCTTAAAATAGGCACAAATTATTAAAATACGTATTACATACGCTTCGTTTTTGACTGACTTAGTTTTTATTATTATACTGTACCCAGATGTACGACGAGATTGTAAATTGTGCCCTCACCCTCATAACTTTTGAAAGGAATAAGCAGTATAACAAAGACGAGGTAAAATTAGAGACTACTTGTGGTATTTTGACTATAAGGATACGCACTTGACTTGAAATGTAGAATGGACGGCGTAGCTATCTTTAAATTTTAAATCGGAAGTATGTTTCTATAAAAGCTTATTTGGAAGATATTTTCATTACATTTATGACAACGCAAGCAGTTCTATGATTTTCTAAATTTTCCTCCAACTTTACCCAAGGTTAATGATTGAGGTATGTTAATTTTCTCATAACAGTCGTGTTCATTTTATGGTTTATGTTTCTTAGAAAACGTTCTATAAAATTGAACGATCCACCTATGGTAATTTTTTATTGTAATAATGTACTGGAAGTGTTTTTAAATTCTTCAAAGCTCATGAAAATTGTCGTTTGCCAATAATAGTTAATCTAAGCTTAGGATCACCTTAGAACAACATAATTCCGTCACATGATCTTCTTCATTTTATAACCTGCAAAACTTTTCGGCTTTTTTACGGAAGTTAAAACTCCTCACTTACGAATTCCATGTCGTTTTTTAAAACGGTATAATACCATTTAAAGTATTAAAAGATCCACAAATATCCAACTTTTTGTGCAGCACTTGTGCAACACACATTGGTCCAGATATAGGAATACCTTCCCTTCTTTTTTGAAGAAACCACTTAATGATTGAATCATCGATTGCTTAAAATGTTGACTCTTTAATTGATCATCTTATATCTGATGCTTTTAAACTGTCTGATTTAGATAATCATTTCCATTTTATTTTTATTTTTTGTTATATCACGAACGTATCGATACCATACCCTAAGGCCAAACACAATACTTGGGCACCTTGTTGGTGTTTATGCAAGAGGGAAATTTGACCTGCTATAGTTACAACTTTTTTCTTTCTTTTTATCGGGTCATGATATATACTTAATTAGTTAATATTGATAAAAATACGAATCTACTGCTACAAACGTAATCAATCAACACCGAATGGTGCGGAGAGGTGTGTTCTCCATTCAATAAATTACCATAAACCATACCAAACATTCCATTATCCTGGTACTCTCTACTAATCCATACTAGGTCTCTGGTATGCTGATCGAAGTATTTTTTGACTTAATTTTTACCTTGCCAAAGATAACCTATCGTTTGTGTTCGAAGCTTGGCATTCCTATAGTACCAATTTGTGTCATCCTGATGCACAGTCTGCAGTACTGATCCCAATTTTGTATAGGTGACCTTTGGGTGCGCTACTATGCAGAGCCTATAAATATTTAGTACCTACTTTTTCAATCTTTTCCTTTAAGATACTTTTACATATGATCAAATCCAAAACGTTTCGAAAAAAAATCGACTAAAAATGTTATATCCAATATCGTTGTGTGAATCTTTTCGGTCATGTTTTACAGGCCCCGTATAGCGTCACTATAGTTATTATTTCCTCATAAATAACTTAAAATTTCTTATGGGATAAATTACATAATATACTACTTTTTGAAATATCGTCGATGAGAAATTATGAATGTAAATTAATTTTTTTTTATTGATCCAATCAACATATTTTTCACACGATTATCACGTGCAACACATACATATTTATAAACTGGAATACCTTCAATAGTTTGAGTGTTAATCTAAAAAAACAAATAGGTACAAAAGCCGTACATTATTTACTTCCACGTAAAAATCTAGAATATGAATATTAATAGCAATTTGATGAACACAAAATCAGTTTAATTTATCAGGCGTCTTCCTATGAAACTTCTAAAAGCGTTATATAGATAAATTTTTATTTACATAATACACTGAGAAAAATATTTTACGTAATACCTATCAATAATATTTACTTAATTATTTAAGATTTAAATTTCGATTCTGCTTTATAAAACAATAAGAATTTAATGCATATAGCCCATATTTATTCTAAATATGAAATTAAAAAAAAACGACGAGGATGGGATTCGAACCCACGCGGGCAGAGCCCATTGGATTAGCAGTCCAACGCCTTAACCACTCGGCCACCTCGTCTCGCTTGCGTTGTCTCTTTAATAAGCTGATATACATTGCAGTGTATTTACACAATAAAATAAACCACAATTAAATTATTATAGCAACCGCTAAAAGAAATATTCAAATATATTTTAAACAAACTGGGATTTACATGAAATATAAAAGGAATGGTTTCGCACGTGTTACGCGTGCAACGTCGTCATGACAACGATGTACACAAACGTTGAAAATAATATTCCAACCCCCACAAGCTCGTAGTGAGTGACAAGCGAACGCTTAGGGTGAGATGTTGCATGATGTTGTCAGTCGTGTTGTTAGATTTACGACAAACAACGTGAAATACACAAGGTATACGTAAACGTAATTTATCTTTGAATATAATCCGATATTCCTCTTCAGTATCGTTTTTAACGTTAACGGTAGCAGGTTTTGTGCGACTGCGATTTTTATTAGCCCATTTAGTTTTTCCTAATATATGAGTGTTCGCACGGTCTAATTTCATTTATGCCGCGTTTAGATTATTGATGAGTTTTCCGGTTTCGTAGCAGTTTTCGGTTGTTATCAATCGAAACTAAAATAGATATGATAACTTATAAAATAAATTAACGTAATTCAGAATTTAATTTAAATAGTTAACGAAAATAGTCTTCTAAAAAGGTGCGTCGATACAAAGTGGAACTGAAGAAAATGCTTACCTACTTATAGATTGAAACAACATGTTTTATATTATGTAAATGTGGTATGGAAAATACTGAAAATATCTTTTTGCACCCTAAAAATAGATAAATTGATTGCCATTTTCCCGTTTTCATATACCTACCTACTCAATGTGGAAGGTGTTAGAATGTGATACGTTTTAGGTTTTGTAAAATTCAGGTGACAGCAGTATTCGCTAATATTTGCGGCGTTTCAATCCTTTACAAGCTTTGGTCACGCTTCTGTTAATATTGCCCTAGTATTTATCGGGTCATGATATTACTAAAACTAGATTAATGGTGTGAAAATGTAATACAATTACGATTTTGTCTGCTACCGTTAAATATGTCCCATAGTTAAAATGACACATTAAATATGATAGATAAAATTTAGTTGCGCAAAAAGGCGATTAATACTGAAATTTTTGAAATACATATATAAATTAAATAACAAGTGCGGCAAATAATTAATTATTGCTCAACAAATTAATAATGAAATAATAATTATTGCTGTATGATGTTTCCCCATCTTTTTTGACGAAAAATGCGTACATAAAATGTTTTCAATACTTTAATTTTTTATATTAATTCAATTTTGAATTATTCTAATTAATGCGAATCTGTAAACCTGTATAAATATAATCGTTTGTCTCAGCTACCATTCCAATTTCTTTTTTGCATTAAATATTGCTTTAGATATCTTTTTTATGTAAATCAAACATATAATGACCAAATTAAATTTGAAACAAAATTAATTTAATTTGTACAAATAACTAACAAACTTGCATTACTACGATTTCTTATAAGTACAAATAGATATATACCTACTAACTAATTTTTTAATAAATAGTACTGCAGTTTTGTTTTTTATTATTTAATTAAATTACTGTGTTTCTTTAAGTCGCAGGTGTGTTTTAGACGAATACATATTAAGATAATCATGATCGAATGCAATAAAACTTATTAGATTAAGGTAGGTATTTGTAAAACTTTCTCCCTTGGCCAAACTTCCATGGAGGCTAGTGTATATATTTTCAAATTTGAATTTAAAAAATTTCCAAACAGAAAGTGATTAGACATCCCACGTAACTCATAAACTTCGCAATAGGTAATTGAAAATGTAAGGGGAAATAAAAATAGGCGACGAAATAAACTTTTAATGATCGTTAACCTTCGCTATGACAAGATAACACGAACCCGCTAACGAAAATAGATCGAAAGTGTTTTGATGAAGCGCTTTCGGTGTCGCTTTTGCCATTCCGCCTGAACGCAGCTAATTTATGACTCGGAATCCGACGCAAAAGCCACAGACGTTGGTCGTATTATTGGAGAAAACTTTTGGTAGATATCGAGGACAGCTAAAATAAAGTTTTATGGGCTCTGATTAGTTTAAAGGGCGTAATAATATCGGATAGAAACGTGTCTATCAATCATGAATTGAGTAATTTTTCTTTCTAATTAATAACTAATCAGGTATTGATTTTGTTAATATATAGGTACATACATATACCCTTGAGATTGAACGTATTTCTCAGCAATCCTTACTACTGTAAATAGAATAAAACAGAGACTTTTTACAATAACTGTTCGTTCAAAAACTATTTGGTGCTTAATTTAATTGATATTTATTTTATAAAACGATGTAGAAAAATAATGTGTTGTGTCCATCTCCATATATATTCTAATAATATCCTGAATTCGTAAGTAACTTTCTTTTGAATTTTCCATCAACCTGTCTCACGATGAACTGCAGCGATCGATACACGGAAAACTATTTACCGGAAAAATCTGAAAATTTGGTAGTAGGTATACTAACAGCAGTTTGACCCATTCGAACAAATATACACAATTCTCAAGCACTTCCGGTTATACAGGGTGTTGACATCAACTTTCTTATTTTAAATAGAACATCCTGTATATTTTTATATGCAAGATATTGAATTGTCCTTAAAATTCTAGTTCAAATTTATGTTACGATCCCTATACCTAAATTCATTTGGTTTCGAGATATTTCGCTTCTTTGCGAAAAAGTGACATATGCCAGCCCGTAAATAAATGCTATTATCTCATGTGCGCGTCAGAATATCTTCAAGCTACCTGAGATACTTGCAGACTGAAGGTAAATCCATCAAGGTGGTGTATAATAATTCATGTATCTTATACAGTGTGTGCATGAAAATTGATAAAATTTAGTTTCGAAAACTGTGGAGAAGTCAAAAATTTCAAATAAAATGAATCCCCTATTTCTTCCTTCTTATTATTGCTCAACGCTAAAAATAAGGGCGATGTCTCAAGTTAGCCATGGCAGAGATGACGGATAAACTATTACCGTAGAACTGTCAATACCCTGTAGTGCCCTGTACATGAAAATGCCCCACGTCTTAACTATAACCAATCCAGTACTTATACTTCTAAGTGGTCACTCGACCCACACTAAAAATATAGAGGTTATTAATCTTGCAAGTGATAATGGCGTCATATGAATGTGTTTTCCACCACACTGCATGTACCGTTTGCAACCACTTGATGTTTTATTTATGAAACCTTTATGTTTATATTATGGTCTGTCCAACTTCAATTAGAGAAATTGAGTCACCTTCCCCTACGAAAGGGATGTAGTTTCGGTATCAATTCACAGAGGCGCTATTGTCAACATGTACATAAGTTGCCTATATACAAGGAAAGTACATTTTCAATGTTAATAGGATTGCATATAACTTAGGCGCTTTTAACATTTTGGAAATTAAATTAATATTACCATGGATCATAATGTTACTTTAAATGACAGTTTTTGAAAAATCGTATTTTCAAAAAGTATATACTTATATAAATTGTGCATATTGTTTACGTGTTTGCGTACTTTTGTTATACTTTTTGCGAGAGACTTGCCGGAGGAATGCCGGTTAACAAGTGTTTAATTTGTGGCCCAGTACCCGCTTCTACGAAATTATTTTGGTTCCCTCTAAAAACAGACAGGTAAGTAATTTTATGATTAATATTAAACCACGGCATTAATTAACGTTTGCGCTATTTTTTTTTAATACGCGTATTGGATCGATTTATTGTTAGATCGGTCTGAACGGAAATACATCGCAAGCTTTTGTCCCACAAAATTCAGATAACGGATCCGGGTAACGTCCGGATCCGAATATCCGGATAGGAAATTATCCGGAGTCTTGAGGTCTTTAGTCATAAAGTCATAATAAAGTCATGTGAATTGAGGCCATATGGAACACTCGGCGTTCGAAATTTTATTGGACGGAGTGTCCCTTTATACAGTCTCCCGCGTCCCCATCATCCTAGTCGCATCGACAAAGTGGTGGGGACGCATCAAGGGACACTCTGAGTAATAAAATTCCGAACGCCGAATATTCGATGTGAGCTCAATTCACATATCTACTTATATGCAACAATAGGTTCATATATTAACTGAAATGTTTCTAACACCGATATGATTTTATGCTTATAAAACGTAAAACAACCAGATTTACGCTATCATTGCAGGTGCCATTTATGGATTAACAAGTTGCAATTACACTTCAATGTCGGCGATGTGAGCCGAAAGAAAAGACTATCGCGGCGCACTTTGTTGAGTCGTCTTTTAGAACAAAGGAAAAATTAGCATTAAATTGGAATGCAATTTCTACTATTTTATATCCAAGTAAATGTTAAACTAATATGTTCAAACATATTCTAAGAAAAGTGGCAATTATATTATTAGTACCTAATCATGTTTTATTTTACAATAGTTTCTGTAGTTTTCAGTTCAAGCGTTGTCAATGGAGTACTCCAACAGGAACACTTTGAATGTGGAGGTAAATCAGCATAAAAACATAGTATAAGACTAACTAACCATTTTTATTAATAAGATCTATCATGCAGTGGCGAAGCGTATAGTACAGAGCAAAAAACTTAACAAATCCAGTACCCTGTTGTTTTTTTTTACAAAAAGTTCAATATGTGCAGTTTGTCCATTGGTAAAAGCAATTTAATCTACGTTTTGCAATTTTAATGTCTGCATACTTTTCCAAGATTTTTCACCTTAGTTGATGTAAGTAATAACACACTTTTTTGTTTATTTTTAAGCCTGTAAAGTACATATTAATGTTGTATATTAGGTCTGAAGAAGGGACACATATATTTAGGTCCCGGAACGTAACTAAAAGCTACAATAAAATAACATTAATTTAAGTTTGTATCACTTTATATTATTCTGTAAAAAGTATTAACCTACTGTAGCATAATAAACTTTATTATTATTATTATAAAATAATGAAAAATAAAAAACTTCTTTCCCAATAAAATATTTGTTTATTTCCTAAAATACCTTACTCTGTTCCCAAACTTGACGTTAATGTTTGAAAATTGATTGTATTATTGCAATGATTCATCACGTATTTGCATAGTATTTACTTTTGCAGTAATAATACATTCAATTTTCAAACAATAATATTAATATAAAAAAGAAAAAAAATGGGGAATGCATTCAAATTACGCGCTCTTACTGACGCGTGCGCCTCTATGAATTGATACCAGAACCTCCAGAATTAGCTCCCCACCACATTCCCCAGGCAAGGATAGCTTATCTCTGATTATGGTGACGACGCTAGAAAGTGGTTAAGATCAAATCCCAGGTTTTTATTTTCAAATTGCATCACTATTTGGAAATACGTGATTAAAAGCGGTTACTATCACCACAGCCATCAATGGATTTAGGAAGACTGGCACTGGGACGGTTTATATGGCAGTCGAAACCAGTAATATTCATCTACGCTAAGGTGGAAAAGAACGCTTCTGAAGCGAATATTGATAGAAGTAGTGAAAATGTTGAAAGCAAGGCTGACGAGAGCAAGCGTTCTGTGATAATAGAAACCATTCCATCTAGTAGTGTCAGCGCAAATTGCACAAAGTTATCCGATAACCAAAGCCATGTAACTTCACGGGCTTCAACATCGCAAGAAATGGAAAGACATGTAGAGTCAGTAAAAAAAATCTCCACAAAACAGTTTCAGTATTTCTATTGAAATGCCAAGACCTAAGTGCCGATGTTCTAAGCAGCGAACCAATCGTTGTAGAAGAAGGACTGTCATTCTTGCTCAGCCCTTATAAAGATGAATTACTGACGCAAAAAAAAAAAACAAATGCAAAAGAAAAAGAAAACTCTCTCTGAAGAAAATTAAAAAATCCGAAAAGCGCAAACAAAGCCAGCATAGTTCTACATCTGAAACAGAGAATGTATCTGATGCAGAATGTCTGTACTGTCATCGCCTTTATTCGGAATCTAATGAAGGCTGGATTAGTTGTTCTGTATTTCTCTGAAATGGTCTCATAGTTCTTGTGCACATGTTGAAGAAGACGATACTGTGTTAGTTTACAACTGTACATATTGTAAAAGTTATGTTTAATGCTCCCTATAATATTGCCTCAAGGTAATCGTCATTTTGCCCTATATGCGGGGCAAAATGGTGAAAACTGCGGCAGAAACTATGCTTTTCTTTTGTAAATGCATAAGCTCAAACAAAATGCGATTACACTTGTACAAATGCAATCAAATGATAAATAGATTCCTTAAATTTCAATGCATATTACATATTTTTTGAACTGATAAACAAATTTTTGCTCTAACATCCCCATTGTGTCTCCTGTTCCCCTATTGTCAATTTATAGTCAATGGGGACTTAAAATAAAGTTTTAGGCTTTAAAAGGATATACGCTTGTTGTTATTAAACGAGACATTACATGGTGACAGGGGCAAATCGTCAAAAGAACTGAAGAAATGTTTGATATTTGTTATAAAAAATAAAACAATGGAGTTAAAAGCGCCTTCAGAATTAATGTTCAAGGGCAACCTAACGGAAAAGTGGAAGTTGTTCCGGCAAAAATTAGATTTTCTTTCTGTAATACAAGACGGATAGTCAAGTATGTACCTAGGTAGTGTTTTATAGGCAGATTACCGGCAAGACATAGACATAGTCGAAAGAACTAAACCGACAACGAAAATGTATGACATTTTAAATAGTAACTTTGTGGGCAAAAAGGAAATATCCAAAGACACACAATTTAAAGCTTTTAAATAATCAATTTACTGGCCAATATTAATTTTGGCTCCGACTCACGGGCATTAACAGAAACACAATAAAATAAAATCCAACCCCTGTAGAGATGAGATATTTACGAAGAATGAAGGGTGTGACCACAATGGATAAAAACAGAAATCAAGATAAGAGAGGAATTATTATAACTCAAATCGGTGTTAAAGATAATAGAACAAAATCAAATCAAGTGGTTCGAGCATATTAGCAGAATAAAGGAGAGCAGACAAGTAAAGAGGATTTGGGAAACGAGGGCGGTATCAAGAAGAGGAAGTTGTCTTAGGGCACCCTAAGACAACTTAATTGGAGCAAACCAAGAAAGAATGGCGCAACTTTGTGAAAAGTGTATAAAGAATAATTTATTTTAGTTTAGTATCTCTACACCTAATGGATTTAGATAATATAACTAGATATACGGGACCGTTCACACGGTCAATGAAATAGTCGTTTGATGACCCATTACGCCCCAGCTCGGCAGAAAGCAGCAAGTCTGCGCTCCACCTAGAAGGCACCGATTACACCCCAAGGCAGCTAACCGGCTACACCGCACCATTCTCTGCTAACCCCTGTCCATACCTGTGACTGGTTTGGGATCGTCGGTACACCCTGTATATTCCTTTTTCTTAATTCTTGCCTCTCACTTGTAAAAAGACTCGACGCTTCGCGTCTCGCAGTCTTTTGTATGTGTGACTGGTTTGGGATCGTCGGTACACCCTGTATATTCCTTTTTCTTAATTCTTGCCTCTCACTTGTGAGAAGACTCGACGCTTCGCGTCTCGCAGTCTTTCGTTTGTATGACTGGTTTTGGATCGTCGGTACACCCTGTACTTTGTAAAAAGTGTATAAAGAATAATTTATCTTAGTTCAGTATCTCTATACCTAATGGATTTAGATAATATAACATATATATAATCTTATAAATTCTATTAATGGAATGTAGACATTCTGTGAGTTATAAAAAAAAAACCGCATGCGATATCTAAAATCATACCACAGTAATTCAGAAACTATTATACCTACTTGTGAAAATGCCTGTATCCTTGACCCCAAAACGTAGCCTATATCTTTTAACTGCTGCCCTGTTGCCCACTAACTAATAATTTACCCATTCGAAATGCATACTAAAAGAGTTTGGCGTGCCTCATAGAGGTAATCATTGAAACACATATTAACTATGCCGCAGCGAATCGTAGAAAGTACTAAATAACATGTAATTTTACTTCTTCCGATCAACATTCATGAATAACTGCATCTCCTATACCGCAGGAATCGTATGATGTGCTTGGACTTTGAAAAAAATGACGACGAATCTTCGTCACCACCTCCCCTTCGCTATTATCACTGTCAGTATAGTCCGGATTGTTTTCACAAGGGACCATGAACAGCGTGGCGGCACCTCAAATCGCGTCAGCCGCTACCTCCGACGCTTTGCCGAAGAGACGGGTGGCAAGTCCGGCGCGCGGCGTCTCCACGCTCATGTACGCCTGCCAGCAAGGTGACGTTGAGAAAGTACGACGTCTCTTGCGTGTCCAGGTTAGTGTGTTACGAAAACGGCGGGTGCTTTGTCTTACATTCACTCGCACTCCAGCACAGAACAGTAAGTAGAACACCTATAATAGGTTTCCGTAGGTACTAGGTTTTTGTCGTATGTTTTGCTTGCATGATATATGCACCTGTAATTTGTTCCGCTTGTTGTTGTTCGTCAGTATTTCGACCTATTTACGAAAATTGTCGCCAATTTTGGCTTTAATTGTATTACTTTCCATATCTTTAACCCCGTTTTAAAGTAATGGTGATATTTTCCCGCTTATAATTCTGTATGTGTTTACAAGAACTGGGTTTTTTTTTTTCTGAGCAATGCATGCATGAAATAAAACATGTCTTTGGATTTGTGCTAAATTCAAAGCATTTTCGTAGAGTTTCAATCGGCATACTTTACTTAATGATCTACGATTCCTTAGATTCCTAATACTTCGTAAAATTAAATTAAACGTTGGCTTCTATTTTAATTCTGCTTAGGGAATTATGTACCTAATCATATTTGAAAACTATCATTTTTAAAGGCTTTTAGTACACAATTTTCCACATTTAATTTGTTTTAAATTGCTTCAGGTTATTAACGAATTTGTCCAAATTCTAGTAGTGCACATTCATCAGTAAATAAGGTAAAATGGGACAAATGTGTACCAAGCACAATAAAGTTCGACTATATCGTTTGTTTTTCCTAAAGTTTCATCAGACGATTTTCTTCTAATTCACCCAAATTAATAGGAACAAAAACATATTGCAGGTACTATTATACACTTGATCCAGTGCCGGTTCAAAGTGGTTTTATGTACAGGGCGTATATCCATTGTTTTAAACTCTTTTATGTTTAATTGAGCCCATTTACTGCCAACGTTGCAAAAATTAAACAATCTTTACAATATACTTTTAAGTACTTAAATTGATTTCAAATACAATTGGGCTTACGTCTTAGCACACCTTTGAACCAAAAATGGGTCCTGAAACAATGAAAAAAATCATTGTTCGTAGGAAATAGTGCATTAAAATTGGTTGGAAGAATTTCACGAGTATCAAATCCATAAAAAAAATTTATTACATGATACATTTATTGGATAAGAAATTATTCATTGTATTAATGAAACCAAAATCGTTTTGAAACTGAAATGATGGGGACACAAGCCAAACTCAACCTAACCAAGCAATTATAAGCAATGTTGTCAATGCTATCTGCCTAGATAAAACTGTATAATATATACAATCTAGATTATAGATAATAGATATTTGTACATACTAATGAAGCTAATCACCTCTATCATACAAATATAATACGATCTGTTCAATACTAGCAATTAAAAATGTTTATTGATTGCCTTAAACCATATTATAGCAAAGTCTTATACCCAGATAGCAGACAAATCGTGCTACCTATAATTTGTATAGCTACATAAATCGTTATACTACAGAAATTGAAGTTGAACCGGTTATTTCATAACCGTTGTAAAACTTATTCGATGTAAATTGTGTTTTTGCGCCTCCGTCCAGAAACACTGACTGCATTACTATAAATCGGCCGGAAACTTACCATTCTCCGGCCTAGGCCGGCAAAAAGACCACTATTGGTTGGCAACACTATATTAGAATTACTGACATTTCTGCCATTAATTATAGATTCGATGACAGATGACAGAGTTTTCGTTACACAGTCTCTTAATTAATTCATATTCATTCCATTTCTATTTTCGGAAGATTTTACAGGTAATAAATGGTTAATAACTTCACACACAACCTCTGTAATATAAGCTGGGGTCTCCATTGTCCTTATTATTGATGAATATGTACCAAAACTACCAAGAAAATTAAAACGTCAAATCACTAAGGTATTTTAACCCTGATTTCCAATTCAAAATTCATACGTAATATGTATTGCCAATCTGTACTGTTAACTCCCTAGCGTTAATTTCTTTCATTATTTACAACAACATTAAGATTTGTCGGCTCAAAAAATAGTGTGTTACACACGGCCAGAAACTCTTTTGCGAGTATTCGCACTTGTGAGACCTCGGCTTCGCCTCGGCCCCACAAACCTTACTCACACTCGCAAAACTATAGTTTCTGGCCTAGTGATACAAATAACTATTGATAAATACGGCTATTTAATGTTGAATGTTGTGATATGTATATTTTATTAAAATGATAGATTCATGAGACCGGTTTTAAGGTAAAAATTCAAGTTTAAAAATCATGGAGCGTGTTTTTATCCGGTTATTACAAAAGAAAAAAAATGATAATGTAGGGAAATCTTCGGAGGTTGGCAATGTCCGTCAATTTAGAGTTTTGATTCAACCAAGTAAATAAAGGTGGCGTTTCATTGATAATAAATTTTAAAATGAAAGATCGTTAGTATCTGATTAATATAATAAAACAATTGTCACATTCACTGTAATAATGATTATCACTCTAACTACAAAAAGATTATTTTTAAAAAAAATTAACCAATTGCTTCAAAATATATATGTATATAATAATGAAGGAAATTATAAATTTATAAAAATATCAACATCAAGACGCAATATACACGAATATAAATATGAACAACAACTTAATATGATGAACCCATGTAATGAACTCTGCTGCTACCTATATATACTATATCAGCCCTCAGTTGCTCTTTTTTTTCAGTAAATAAATTCTCACAGCTGCGCATTAGGAGAGCGATTTCCATTTTGTGAATGAAACCGAAGTTGAACGTACTACCAATGTGATCTAATGATTTCTGTCACCACGGCAACGGATAAACAATTTTAGTATGGTGTTTGTTGACGAACGGTTGTAAGAGCGCGATGTGTTTGTTTGCCGTATGTTTTGTATGCCGTATTCAATTAATTCTGCTGTAATTGTGCTGCTAAATGGTCTAAAATCTTATATATTACTTTAAATTTAAATATTTCGATATTTGTCGATTCCATTTTGGTGGAGGCGAATGCAAGAAGGTAAAATAACGATGTCTATGGTAAAACAATTGAGAATTTTCTTCTTCTATGGATTATTTGGATTATCATGGATAATTTTTTAATTTTAGATATGCGTGTTTACTATGTTACAAAGCTACTTTTTCGTTTCATAACTATTGGGTACTTTAAATTAAAAGAAATTGATTAAATACTTGTCTTCCATAATTTTAGCCTAAAGCATTGGAAAAAAGAGATCGTACGGGTAAAACAGCTCTGCACTACTGTTGCACCAGCGACAATATATGCGCTGCTCAAGGTGCTGATCTCTTGGTGATGGCTGCTCCGGATTTGGTCGAGAGTCGAGATGAAGATGGATTTACACCATTACATCTGGCGGTTATCGCCGGGAATATGCCACTGGTCACTTTTCTGTTAGCCAACAATGCTGACATCAACGCTGTGGATAGCGAGAAGCATACTGTGGTACATTGGGCAACCGGTAAGTTTGTCAATTTTAAATTTTGCTTATATCTACAAAAAATATTGTTTGTAACTTGTGCATCTTTAAGTTTAATTATTCTTTGATTTTACACATTAATGATTTACACCTTCTAAATTCAGATATTTTTTACTTCAAAGAATCGAACAAATGCTGTTAGGACATTTTATGAAAAAAACTGTCAGAGTGTACTTTGTCACGTTCTGGTTGGCGTATAAAACAAAAGGGTTTAACATTTGTAGCTTCTAGGTGTTATGTTCACAGTTAAGAGGATTTTTAGCGTATTCACGGCAGTCTGGATTCAAGCATAAAAATTCAAAATTTTGGTAACCATGGAAACAAAAACTAGCAAATCATATTTTCAGACTTAGAAAATTACGCCGAATCCGAATATGCAAAAATATACATGGTGTTCCATTTAAAATTTTAACTTTTTCTTATTTTCGTAAAACCAGAAGTGATAAAAAATTAGGTTGCATAATTCTAAACGGGTTTATAACTTATTTTGTTTGACCTATTCATAAGTATTTAGTTTTACATTAATAAATTTTAAATATGTATCATGACACAAAGGTAAACCTGGACGGGAGGGACACCCATAGGGTATTTATACGGCCATCGTCTGGATTTACCTTTGTATCATGCTAGCTATAAGATTCTTTAATTATAATATTACAATTCGTGTCTGCTATCCTATGCTCACCTATAAGAACGTAAAATCATGTGTTTTAAGTCAAGTTATTTTTTATATTTTTAAATGTTCCAATTAATATTCATTTATAAAATTGTATCCTGCATTACCATTGCATTGTTTCGTAGCTGACTTGAAGATATCCGATTAAGACGAAACTGGTCGTGTGATATTAAAGAATTTGATAAGAAACTAGATCTTTTATTTTTATTTCAACTACTTTTCCCTTGAAATTATTTTACAAATTTTTGAATTGTTTAAAAAAATTAGGGTAAATTAATTTAAGTCAGAAGCTCTACACAGTAAATAAACAGAAAAAACAAATAATATAGCTTTGGTTAATACTATAAGTACGGCAATAAAAAATCTGTAAAGTGCACGGATTTACATGGAAAATCCATAACGTGGACTGGGACATTGAAAGACACGCGATCTCCGATTGTGATATTGTATATGGATGATATTTACGTCTGATAGACGACCTTTTATGCAACGTTGGTGCGACCGTTGGTCACACGATTATGAATCATGCTGTGACCAGCTAGGAACAAGGGAAACGCCGGTTTCGAGTGGGTTGATCCGTAAAGCCATCGTGTCAAGTGCTTTGCTATATTTATAAGGGTGACTCCGTGATTTTACTTTGCTTATAATCGGGGTCAGCCTTGGAGGTCGCCGTCTGACGTAATTGCGGTCAAGTTTTCAAGGTTGTCCATGTGCCAATCGATTATCTTTCAGATGTTTCAGCGATATGCACTACTACTAACATGTATTGTATATGCGGGACGTGCTAAATAAATCGTGTCGGGGAAGCACCGACACAAAGTACTATCCTTGTGAATTATAAACACGCGAACATCCGAATGCACATGTCGTTTAGCCACGCGGTGTATTATTAGTTTGTTTGAACGTCTCCGTTGATATAGGTGTTAGATCATTATTAGGTATAGCAATAACAGTTGAATGCAAGCAATTGTTATTTTTTTTTGTTTCTGTGTAACACAGTGGAGACTCGTCAAGGGAAGTTACAGAGGCTAAACCACCCCTATTACTTATTTTTAATAAAATAAATACTGTATATTATGTTACCAAATTATGTTTAAGCATCGGTTATATAAGGTGGAGAAAACACTTGCAACTTTTCAATGAGCAATTAAAGAAGAAATTACAAAAGATTGTTCTTATAATCATAAATCAATTTTTTTTTGGATTCACTATTTTAATACAAGGTAAACTAATCTTTTTCTTAAATAACATTTTCTTTTTAACATATTTGAATTTTTTCTCGTGAATCGAAAACATTTACGAATCCGAGCGATAGCTGGATTGTTTCGATTTTTCTTAAATGTCATTAATATGAAAAAAATTGATAATCCTTGGATAAAATGTTGACATTTATTCGGTTGTGAAAAGTGAATTTATGTAAATAATGGAAAAATGATCAAATATAAAGAACGAATTGAAGTTTTGATTATGATTTGCTATCAAAAAACTGAAAAACAAGAAAACATCTGGGCCGGATGGAATCCCCAGTTTCCTAATCCGACATTGTGCTTCCGTTTCCGCTCAGCCACTGAAAACAATCTTTAATACTGCATTGACCACGACTGTTTTTCCCAACTTATGGAAGATGTCCAAGGTATGTCCTATCTTTAAATGAGGTTCATCAACGGATATTACCAACTATCGTCCAATATCTTTACTAAATAATTTCGCGAAAATATTCGAGATAATAATGTATTCGCACATATACCCTGCCGTGAAAAGTTACATCTCGTCACATCAACATGGGTTCATGAAAAAAAGATCGACAGTTGCCAACTTAACGTACTTCACACAAGCGGTGTCAAATGTCCTGAACGCGCATGATCAAGTGGATACGGTGTACACAGATATATCGAAGGCATTTGATCGGATAAACCATTCTGTACTCAGAAAGAAACTAGATATGTTTGGCTTCAGTGATAGGTTGAAGCGGCTTCTGTCTTCATACCTACTCTGCAGAACGCAATATGTATTCTACAACGGATTCAAATCAAAATGCTACGTAGCAACATCAGGAGTACCGCAGGGATAAAATCTGGGGCCACTCCACTTCAATCTTTTTATTAATGATCTGCTGCACCATATTGAATGTAAAAAATGCCTCTTTGCTGATGATCTAAAAATATTTGTAGATATCACTACACCGAACGATTGCATGTACCTACAAAGACAAATTGATAAAATTTCTCTATGGTGCGACAGAAATGGACTTCAAATAAATGTATCGACATATACTAACAAAAAGAAACCACTCCAAAACGAATAGTATCTTTATGGTACAATAATTGAGCGTTGCACTACTATTAAAGACCTCAGTGTGCGATTCGACTCCGATTTAAGTTTCGCATCTCACATGAATGACGTAGCTTCTTCTGCCTTCAAAACATTAGGATTTGTCATACGTCATACAACATACTATGCTGCTGTATAATACTTACGTCAAGAGTAAACTTCAATACGCTTGCTTGGTCTGGAGTCCATTTTATAAGTCTCATATACAAACATTGGAGAAAGTGCAGAGAAAGCTTAAAATATTTGGTCTATAAAACTGAGGGTGTGTATCCTCCACGGGGATTTGATTATAACACCCTCCTGAAGCAATTTAATGTGGATTCGCTAAAGCTACAAAGAAATATCATCAGCATAAAGTTTTTATATAACTTATTACACAACAACATTGATTGTACATACCTTACATCACAATTAAATTTTCAAGTCCCGAGATTTTCAAGTCGACAAACTTTAACCTTCCACATGGCCCAGATCCACCATAAATGCGGCCTTTGACTCCCCACTATCCGTTATGTCCAGTAATTTTAACACTATATCTCACGGTTGTGATATACATTATGATAGCCTTAAAACCATACTTAACGTTGCGAGGATATATTTAAGTTAATTATTGTTAAAAAGAAATAAACTACCTGTGTTACGTGTGTGCATTTCTGTAAGTTGTATTAGTTATAGTCTGTAATAATAATTTGTCCCTAGTTTGGATTGCTAATCTGGTGGACAAAATTGAATAAATAAATAAATAAATAAATAAATAAAAACCAGTAGAACAAGAACAGTAACTGACGGAGACAAGGCTCTGAAACTATTAGTAGAGAATAATATGTGGACAAAATCGGTTTGGAAAATTCTAAAAAAGAAAAACTTAAACTATAGGAGAGTTTTTAAATTCATTATAGTGCATCTCTGTTTAGTACATTAGCTAGGTAGTGATAACAAATATAACCCATGAATTTAAAAACTCCCACCTTTTAAAATAATCTTATACATTAACGGAACGAAGATTATTTCCATAGAAGTCAATTCTGTTATGTTGGAAATCATTTTTTTCAAAATATTTTATTCTCTGATGAGGCAACATTTTATTTAAATGGCTCAATTAATCGACAACAATTGTCGATATTGGGCCACATATAAATTTAATATTTTCTCTTTTGTAAAATTTTGAAAATCTTCTCCGGAATCACCTACTGGAAAAGGTTGGCTTAAGGAATGTCCATATAGATTGTTACAATCTATGCAAATTTTTGTACCGTTTATGGACTGTTAAATTGTTAACCACTATAAGTAGTTTTGACCTCAAAGAGAGGAGAATAAAGCTAAATATGGTGGTTCACAAATTGGTGGTCCAGAACCGGGATATATTAGATACTAATACTATTAGACTACTAATTTAGAATTTGAATCACAAAAGTTTAAACGCTCTGATCTCATTGCAACCTACACCTAAGAATATTCTTTGTTTACGTCTGAAAAAGCCAATGATAACTGATGTTATAATCTTTTGTTCTATGTTTTCTTGTTAGTATGTGGCGAGACTGGTGCTTTGCGTGCTGTCCTAGCAGCAGGTGCCCCAGTTTCCACGCCTGACATCCACGGAGGCTATCCCTTGCACTACGCAGCGCAAATGTGTGGAGGGGTAAGTTCTTCTTTTTTAGTGAAAAACATGTTTTTGTTTTTTCGTTGCCTTTATTGCACATCTACATCTACACATTCGATAACTCAAAATTCGGCCCTTACGATAAAATTAGTAAGTTAGTTACGTGATTGTGAAAGAAGGATAGCTTACCAGTTCGACTAAATTATACATAAAAATGCATGTGCAACTGAAACTCCGAAAAAATGGCTGATGCTTCTTTGTAACTAAACTAAATTTTCGTATCAAATTTTAGCAGATTTTGATGTTGCAGGTGTAATTGGTTAGTTGGTTTACCATTCACACATTCATTATTGATTAAAAATTTGGATAATATCAATCTCCAATACTATCATTTCCAAAAATTTTCTAACCGTAATTGTCGCTAATTTTCACTATAATAAAAGTCTATATATAGTGTAATAATGTGCATACCATGTTCATCATATCTTTTCAATGCGATTTCCAGCAAGAACACTCAATTTTAATTTTATAGGAGAAAGATTCATCCTTAGGTCTTCAGGTTCTACAAACATTGCTCCAACATCCAAACATCAAAGTGAACGTTGAAGATGGCGAAGGGAGGCAACCTTTACTCTGGGCGAGCAGTGCAGGCTCAGCCAAAGCAGTCCTAGCGTTAATCAGAGCTGGAGCTACCGTTGACGCCCCAGACAAAGACGGCTTGACTGCGCTTCACTGTGCGGCTTCCCGAGGACACACCGACTGCATCGATACCCTTCTCACTTTATGCGGTGTCTCTCCCGACGTTATAGACAGCAATGGATGCACAGCTTTGCACTATTCGGTAACGTTAGGCCACGCGGACGCTACTGCCTTACTTCTAGCGCACGGAGCCGATCCCAATCGCCAGGACCGAAAAGGCAGGACGCCGGCACATTGTGGATGCGCCAAAGGACAGTTCGAAACGGTGAAGTTGATTGGGAATAGCAATGCGAATTTATGGTTGAAGAATGCCAGGGGAGATTTACCGTTGCACGAAGCTTGCGCTTCTGGAAGGAGGGATTTGGTTAAATGGCTATTGGAGGCTAGGCCTAGTCAAGTCAACGCTCGGAATAACGATGGGAGATGCCCGCTGCATTTGGCTGCGTTGAATGACAACGCCGACATGTGCAAGGTAAATAAAATAAAATTCTTCTACACATTTTGCACGCGTTCTCTTTATGCCCAGCATATATTTGGCAATCACTAATAAAAGGTTTTAAAAAAAAGAATCACCAGCCATTAACTACTGATGTGATTGTGATAACTTGTTTGCCAAATTTATACATGAGCGGCATAGACAGCACAGTTAAGACGTATGAATCACAACTTATAAATACCCCAGAACGATTTTATCTCGGTCCTCGTCTGGTATAAGGCATGGACATATTTCTTTTTTATGATTAGTTCCTTTGTGGTCGTCGCCCAATCGGCACCTGCTCAAGGTTCACGGTCATACGCCCTTTTACATGTGACGGCATGGCTTTCATTCTTGTAGCATTCGCGACCGGAAATTGCCTACTCGCTATTTGTTCTAGCACGCAATCTCCTTAATTGATTTTGTTACAAATAGAATACATGTAAATAGATAGGATTATAAGGGCGGATTCGATTTGTACGTCACTTGATGAAAAGGTGAACCTTCACCCACATGCAGATAACATTTCATTTTAAATAATTTTAATATCAATGTGAGTGCAAGTTTTGCAGTGCCATGAATTACTGGAAATTTCCTGATTCACTGGAAAAGGTATAATAATGCTTATTTATTGTATTCCTAATGGGTTCCTCTTTATTATATATATATATATTCTGGATAAATATTTAGACATATCCAGTAAATCATAAGCCTGCTTATATTATTCTTGCTCATGATTCCTCCCATTTCTTTTACTCAATAAATCAAGTTCATTATTGGCTTTCGAAAAGTCACCTTTCTTTTTGCGTCTGTCGCCTCGCATACACAGAGACCATCTACATCATATGTGGGCAACAACCGGCCCGCTGTAAGATTTGATTCGGCCCGCGAGACATTTTGAAAAACCCAATTAAAAAAAAAATATTACACTACTTACTCATACTCACTCCAAATGAGGAAGATCGAGTGATATGGGGTTTGTCGCTTGCTCCTGCGGAATCAAGTGAGCGAGCAACCCGAGTGGCGGCGATCATCAAAGAGTGAGGCCGCAAACATCAAAGCCTTTGATGTTTGCCGTCTCACTGGAGGCGCAACAAACGATTATTGCTTCTAAAATGTTCTACACTAGACGATTCTAGATCATTCCTTCATTTTGCCTATACAGGGTGATTTATGAGCTCACCGACAAACTTTGCCATATGAAAGCGCTTGGTATTTTAACAAAAAAACATTATAGGAACATATATCCGATTTCAATTATTTAAGGAAATAAAAGACTGCAAATTTTTTTTAAATTTTTTTTTATAAACACTTACATATTTAAATAAATTGCTCAAATCTCAAAATCATGTGAATAGTTAATTATATTAAGTGTTCAAAATGTCCTCCTCCCGCTTCAATGCATGCTTCACAACGACGAACACAATAACGGTTATTTATGAGCTCACCGACAAACGTTGCCATATGAAAGCGCTTGTTATTTTAATAAAAAACATTATTGGAACATATGTGCGATTTCAGATTTTTAAGGAAATAAAAGACTTCTCAGTTTATTTTAATTTTTTATTACTTTGGGAATAATGCCTATTGATATGATTTATTAATAAGAAAACAAAGTGTACTTAGAGAGAAGCGCAAACACAATTATTGTCAGTCTGTGTCAGTTTAATGTCAGTATTCAATCGTTGTTTTCTGTTCCTTCTTCAAATGTACGCCTACAGTACTGAAGAGTATGCCGACATCATATTCGTGTATGGTTATTGCAATGGAAATGCACGCGAATCGGTGCGCGAATATCAAGAAAGATTTCCATTTCGTCATCTACCGCATCACTCAGTTTTTGGGGAATCTTTCCGTAGATTACGAGAAACAGGTAATCCTGCTCCTGCTAAAGCTATTCGACCTCATGTAGTTAATGTAGAACAGGAAGAAGCTGTTATTGATGCTGTAACTGACAATCCTTCAATTAGTACTAGGAGAATAGCAAACAATCTGCATGTAAGTCCAAATTTTGTATGGCGTACTTTGAACCGCGAAGTCCTTCATCCCTACCATCGACAAAATGTTCATGGTTTACAAATTGGAGATGCTCAGCGACGGCTAGCATTTTGTAATTTGTTATTGCAGCAACACGCTCAAAATAATGACTTCATTACAAATGTTCTGTTGACCGATGAAGCATGCTTTACGCGAGACGGAATAAACAATTACCATAATGATCATATTCGGTCATTACTAAACCCACATGCGATTAGGCAACGTAATTTTCAACAAAGATTCAGTATCAACGTATGGGGTGGAATCTTCAACGATACCTTATTACCTGTGCATGTTCTGGAAGAACGTTTGAACGCAAATACTTACAGAATTTTTTTAAACAACATCTTTGACTTTCTTGAAGATACACCTCTTAACGTTATTGCAACTATGTGGTACCAGCAGGACGGTGCTCCACCACATCGCGGACGGGTAGTTGTTGAGTGGTTAACCCATCACTTTAGAAACAGATGGATTGGTTATAATGGTCCAATTGCATGGCCTCCGCGATCACCCGACTTAAATCCTTTGGATTTCTTTTTGTGGGGACACCTGAAGCAAATTGTTTATCAAGAGGAGATTAATACACGACCACAGTTATTACAGAGAATACAAAATGCTGCTACACAAATTCGAAATGAACCATACCTTCTTGTTCGGGTGAAAAACTCTGTAGTTCGTCGTTGTGAAGCATGCATTGAAGCGGGAGGAGGACATTTTGAACACTTAATATAATTAACTATTCACATGATTTTGAGATTTGAGCAATTTATTTAAATATGTAAGTGTTTATAAAAAAAAATTTAAAAAAAATTTGCAGTCTTTTATTTCCTTAAATAATTGAAATCAGATATATGTTCCTATAATGTTTTTTTGTTAAAATACCAAGCGCTTTCATATGGCAAAGTTTGTCGGTGAGCTCATAAATCACCCTGTATAAGCGGGTGGATAGCCCGAACTTTAGTTCAGTTCTATTCGAGCTATCGAGGTGATAACTTCGACAAGCGATATCCTAGCGAACTGCTAGTGCCGTCAATTTGCTTTGTGACTTTGTGTGCATCTTGAGTGCTTACTAATTATATTTTGTTATTAAGTTTATCGAATTTATCAAGGAGTGTATGTTAGAAGTTTGCAGTGTTTTGTGTCCTGAAAAGAAAAATGAATTTGAAAAAATTAGTTTGTCAAGACGAACTGTTGCCCGACCGACGTATAGAAATGATGGCTAATGATATAAAAACAACTTTGAGTGACCGTACGGCTGGTTTTGAATCATTTTCCATAGCATTAGACGAGAGCACCGATTTGTTTGATACACAGCTCAACTGGCTATATTTATTCGAGGTGTTGATAAAGAGTTCACTGTTACTAAGGAATTGCTTGCTTTACAGCCGCTAAAAGGAACCACTACAGGAGAGGACATTTTTAAAGAAGTTGAAAAGGTATTCACAAGTTTTGGCTTGCCATGGTCAAAATTAGTTGGTGCATGCACAGATGGTGCACCTTCTATGGTCGGCTTACGTAAAGGTTTCATCGGAATTTTGTATGAAAAAGCAACTGAATTAAATGTGCAAAAAGATGATTTGATAGTCCTTCATTGCATTATCCACCAACAGAACTTGTGTTCTAAATTTCGACTCCAGAATGTTATGAATGTGGTAGTAAAAACCATCAATTTTATTCGATCCCGAGGGCTTAACCTTCGTCCGTTCAAGGCGTTTTTGGATGAAATATCAGCCGAATATGAAGACGTAACATATTATTGTGAAGTCAGATGGCCAAGCAAAGGGAAAATCCTGAAACGGTTTTACGAGCTTAGAAATGAGATAGCAGCTTTTATGCAAATAAAAGGTAAACCACTATCTGAATTGAGTGACCCAAAATCGATATGTGACTTAGCATTTCTGGTCGACCTTATAGGCCATTTGAATGATTTAAATTTGAAACAAGGACAGTTAGTAAATGATTTGTACAGTCGTTTGAAAGCGTTTCAAAACAAAATCCGCTCGTGGCAGGCACAGATGCTTTCTGGTAACAGTCCATTTCACCATGCTCTCTGCGTATGAAAATACTGCTCAAAACTCAAGTGACTGTCGGAGCAAATTTCGAACAGATTGAGCGATTTTAAAAACATGGAAGACAAGTTTCAATTTATTTGCTACTCCAACGAAAAGTAATGTACAAAATGCTGCAATACACTTGCAAATGGAGTTGATCGAGCTTCAAGAAAACTCACTCCTAAAATCTAAATTTGAAGACGTGGAGTTGTGCGATTTCTACAAAAAGTACCTCGAAGAAGACCATTTTCCAGAGCTTAGAAAATTCGCAAGAAGATTGATTTGTGCGTTTGGCAATTATAAATGCGAACAGTCCTTTTCAATGATGAAAATTAATAAATCAAAACATCGTACAAGGCTGACTGACGATAATTTGGAATATTCTTTACGTCTTTGTATCAGTGGAATTCATCCAAACATCGATGGATTAGTTTCCCAAATTCAAGCTCAAGTGTCTCATTGATTTCGTTGTCGCTATTTAACTTTCGTAGTTTGTAATAATTCCAAATTTCACGATTTAATTATAATGTTGTACCTATTTTTTTCATTTCTTATTTTAATAAATTGCATTGTAATAACATTGTCGTATTGTTTCATGTCTAAAAATCTATCGCTAAAAATTATGAACACTACTTTAAAACACAACTTCAAAATGCACTACTTTTAATGCGAACGTATTTGCACACTAAAGTTTGGCCCACAACATGTCAAAGGTTGCCCATACTTGATCTACATATACATCCTCTTATACAATCTGCAGTGATGATCTAAAGTTTTTATTTCCTAAATCTGTAGATGAGCTTTCAGTGCATGGTGTTCTGTTTGAATACCTACTATTATCCATCATACAGGTTTTCCTGTGAATTCGCCTAATTGTATTCTTTGTATTTCGGTTGAATCCAGCTTCTTACCTTCGCTTAAAATAAGATCTCGGATTATGTGTATTGATTCTTCGTGATAGCTGATTGCCTTTTTCATTTTCTTCGACTTCCTAATGTCCAGGCATCCACACCGAACTAACTTTATTACTGTCTGTCGGGTCATTCAATTTACTTATACTATTCTTGAGTGTCCCCTTCGTTTTTAAAAGCTTTGCAGTGCAATAACACGTATACCAATGTTTGAAAGACAGCGACATATTTTCTTAGTAGAATGGTGATCATCGTGTTTGAAATTTACTGCTCCAGTCCCGTTTTTGATTTTTGTTCCGTCTGCAATCCATATCAATTTAGCTGTCTCTTCATTTTTATTGATTTCAATTTATTCCATCTGTAATTTTTACATGAACATTTCTGTTAAATAAAGAGAGAATGTCGACATCATGTTGTCTCATCTCATTTTCAAACAAATGCATTTCACATGAAGGACAATATTATTTTAAAGAGAATGACATGACTACAACGACATCTATACAACAAGTTAGATTCTTCGCAATATTATTTTGTTCCAATCTTGCACAACTTCCATTTGTTCTTTTTTTGCGAATTAAGATACGCCATTCCAGCATCAACCAATAATTGCCAAAGTAGGGAAATCTAGGAGGCGTTCCATTGCTATTTTAGAAGCAATCCTCATTATTTTTAAATACGTAAGCTTTTGCATTTTGCTAAGTTAAGTTTTAGCAGTTTATTGCAACATTTTTGTCCACCATACTAAAGATGCATAAAGTTATCATGGATAAGATTAGGTTGGAATTAGGATTGGTGTAGCTATGTAGGCCTACTTTCACCGCAACCCTTACAGATTTTGCCTTCTTAATGAGACCCATCATCCTTGAGAATAGCTTATCCAAGTGCCTATCAAATTTGGATTCTGGGAGCCCTGTGGTGGAAAGTAGAAACCTTATCTACATCTGGTCATATTGTATTTCTTTAGTAAACATTAATCAGTCAGCATTTCTGCTATTAGCTTATCAGTCTTACGTGTTTTGTAAATTCCGATCTTTAATAAAAACCTATAAATTCTTCAATATATTTTGCTACTTGTGAATTAGTTATGCCACAGGAATGGGCTAGCTTTGATGTAAGTCGTTGATAGTCTCTGTCTGGCTAGTTTGTCTTTACCGGTCACGAAGATATCATCAGTTGAAGGAGACAATATTTTAATGGCAACTTTTCATCTTTTAATGCGTTTCTTTTCAGTTGGTGATGTTTTAGTATGTGGCGTTTTCTGCCTGATCTATTTTTGTTTTCTTGGATAGGATGCTTCTGTAAGGATCTTGGAGGTCATCTTTAAAACGGTTTGCTGTATCTGCTGTGATGTGATGCATAATCTTACTATCACACTATAACACATGGAAGTTATTGCTTTTAAACTATTTATTATTATAGATACTCCTAGACGCGGGAGCCCAAGTGAATCCGGTCCTGCGCACGTCCAAGAACGTCTTCATGACGCCCTTAGATTGTGCGCTGCAACGCGGTTTTCGTTCCACCGCGAAATATCTTCAACTACATGGCGGCGTACCGGCCAACAGGCTGAGCTCATCTAAGACGAAGATCCCCAACGGAACAGCGGGGTTTCACGTCCGCGAAGACCTGACCATTTGGGGAGACAGTACTAGTGACAGCGAGCGAGAAACCGGCGACAAGGAAGAAAAATTACAAAAGCGACAACGTCGAAAACTTTCCTATCGTTACGAAAAGAAGAAGGACTCTATTGCAGCGCCTGTTGATGTTGAAGAAACTGGAGACAAACGACGGAGAACCCGTGATAATAAGAGCAGTGGTAAAAAGAAAAATGGTGAAAAAGTGGACGCGATAAAAGATGTGCCTAAAAATGAGAAATCCGGCGAAAACGTAACTTACAATAGTGAAGTGAAAATTACGAACAATTACGGCGGGATAAATATCGAAAAGAATGGCGAAATCATCATTGGAAGCGATGGTTATCCGATCATACAAGGAACTAGCCCTTCGCAGACTGGTTCGAAGGCCAAAATGGATGCTAAGATTAGACAAATCAGTGAAGAGAAAGAAAATCTACACGAAGAAATAATCGAAACTGCCAATAAAGAAAACGATTTAATTCTAAGCGAAGCACAACCTCCTAAAGTGAAAAATGACACTAACAACAACAGTAAAACGGAAGCAAGTACAGAACATGCGGTATCAATTGACCCAACCGTCATGGATACAGTGAAAGAAGCGGAGATCAAATCACAATTAAATATAGACGAAAATATTGAAGAAATTAAAACGTTAGCCAACACAATCGAGCAAACAGCTAAAAGTATAACGAAGGAAGTGATTCATATCCAGCAAAATTTGCAAGAGGATGCGATCAAGATTAAGCAAATGGACCAACATTCTCTGATATCAAATACGAGCGTTGACGAAAGTGAACATAAGGAACTTATTGTTGAAGCGGCAATACACCCACCTCCGAAAGAAACGATCGGAATAGATACCAAAGCGGATGCAATTGGACCAGATACTAAGCCAGATGATGAAAAACCCAAAGCAATCGACGATATTGCCGCAGTTGATCAACGTATAGAAAAAAATGAGTCAAATATGGTAACGGAAAATGAAAACCAAACGACAAAACCAAAAGAAATGGAAACAATTCAAACGGCGGGTCCTGAAACCTGTATGGTTAAAGCTCGTGGTGAAGAACCAGTTCACGAGGAGCAAAATGGAAAAAAAGAAATTGTAGTTTCACGTGATAAAGATATACCTTCAGAGAGAACTTCGGAAGAAATGACGATAGAAACTAAAGAACAAGAAGCGAACGAAATTACAGAAATAGCTGACCCCAAAGCACAACTCGAAGTAAATATGGAAACCTCAAGTTTTAATAAAGATCAGAATGCTGAATCGCCAAAAGAAATTAGCATTCAAAAAGAACCACCGATTGAGGAACCTAAAGTAGCAGAAGAAGAAGATAAAACATCAGCTGAGATAGCCACACCTCCAGTTAAGGAAGACATGTCAGACGTATCGGTGGAAACTCCAGATACAGTAAAATTAGTTGATCAATCAACTTTGGAGGAGCAAAAGACCTTAAGCGATGCAGACCAGAAAGTAGAATCGATTGAAAAAGAAACCGAAAAACAAGAACAAAATGTAACAGAAGACCATAAAATAGAATCCAACACGCAAGAGGTCACCAAACTCGTTTCCACTGAAGATGAAGCCGATAGGAAGAAAGATGTTACTGATGCTGAAATTCAGGGTGAGGAAGTAGGAAATACAGATAAAAAGCAGGAAATTAAGGATCCTGCAAAATCTAAATCTGAAGATGTAGGTGCAATGAATTTTGAAAATAAGGATAAGCAGGAACAGAAGAAGAAATTTATTAAAGAGAAAAAAGGCAAGAAAATTGTAGAAAGCACCCTGCGAGAGAAGATTAGAAAAGATAGAACTCCAAGGGGCGATGAAAGCATTCGTGATAGTAAAGTTGGTGGGAAGGAAAAGGTCAAGGTGGGGCCAACTGTCAAAGAAAAATCGGAAAAACAAATAGGCAAAGACCGGTAGGTGGAAATATTTTTGATCCAATTATAATTAATTCATGTTTGTTTGTCTTTTTATATATAGAAAAGAAAAAATATGCAAAACTGAAGAGAAAAACAAAGAAAAAATGCCAGCGAAAGCTATTGAAAAAATCCTAGAAGTTACACAAACTGGTACACCACCAAGCGAAGGGATTCACCGCGAAAAATTGAAGAAACGTAAAAAATTCGCTGCCGACCACAGCGCCAAGAAGAAAGGAAAACTTCCATTGCGCGACGGCAGTAAAGAAGGCAGATCAGACGACGAATCATCTACGAGCTCTTGCGATTCGATTTCTAAACAAAAGCACAAGCATAGAAGTTTCACCATCCTTGAACGTGGCCTCGAAAAACGACGAGTGAGAATAGCAAATGATAGATCGCCAACGGTGATAAAGGACGATGAAATACGTGAGAAATCCACCATTAATGTTAAAAGAAGCAAAATACCTACCCCAGTAAAGACATTGAGAAGAGAAATCTCCGTTAGCGATCAACACCTCGACAGATCTTTGGACGAAGACGGCGAAGACACGAGAATCTCACTTCCTAACTTATTAGACGAAGGGCGATACAACAAAGGGGACATCACCGATGTAACAGCGCTACCTCCGCCGCTAATTCACCGAAGACAATCAGCGTACAGTGATAATGAACGCAGCGCCTCCGATGTTGAAGAAGTGACGCGCAGCGCTACAAGACGCAGGAGATTGCGTAAGCGAATGAAAAGAGACTCTAGAAGTGCCGGAAGTGATTACGAAAGTAGTAATTTGATAGATTCCGGGTTCGAACCTAGCCCGCGCAGTAGCCGCATACCAAAGTGGAAGAATATGAGCGAGAGAGGTGTCTGCATGACGTCAGTAACGCAAAGTATCCAATCCAACATACGGAGGTAATCTATTTCTATTCATATATCTCTTATAATGTTGGGTTCGTCTACTTTAAGGTATCACTTAGAAAGGAAAATTTTCCAACATCTACTGGAATTAAAGAGGTTGCAAATCAGGTCGGGTCAACATAACGAAGCACTTTTGGTGAAAAGGGCTGTAGATGATTACCACAATTCTTGTGCAGCCACTGTCGGAGCGGGTAGATATGTTCCGGAAGATTACAGTTTTAAGAACTTCGAAAAATTTTTATATCACTCCTTGAGGAAGTTGCAGAAAGATAATTATGGACATTTGAAAGGCTTGCCGCAATCACCGGACAATCCTTTATTGTGTACACAAAGTACTCATAGGTGTTCACATGCGACGCATGCTTATACCGGTATACCATGTGCTGCTTATCGTAAGTGTATTAATTTTTCTTCTACATCCATATGTAAAAATATTAAATTAACTAACACAGAAGGTAAAAGTCAATGTTTATACAATTATATTTACTTCTTACAACATCCAACTTACTTATAAACTTTCTTTATGAATGAAAGCAAAACATACAACACAAATTTTGCAGTGCCCAAGATGGACCATCATACTATACCAAAAATCGGTTACCCCTGTAAGCCATCTGGTTTCTTGCCAGACATTCATTCCAAAAAGACCGTAACTTTGGAACTATGCCACGGTGGTGACAAGCAAGTGATTTCGCTGCCTACAGACAGATTGGACCAAAATAAGCGATACTACGTCACATTTACCGTCAAAGGAAACGACCTGCCATCACCGGTGCTTAAGGATCAGAACGATGAAAACGCACACCGACACGCTAAAAGTGTTTAAAATGTGTTCCTGGCCGTTTATAAGTGATAAATTTTCTACAAAATCTTACATAAATATTTTCTGATTTATATTGTAAAAGTTTAAACTAAAGCTACGTTCTTTAAGTAGATAAACCGCTTTTTAATTACTTCTCTGTTGATTAGGGAAGCATTAAAAGGTGTGATAGGTTACCAACAAATCAATTTATCTCAAAAGCCACGTGACCGGCGATTTTAATGTTAACCTCAGGGTACAAAATCAAATTGAACCCGATATACAAATAAAACGTTAGTAACTTTGCTCCAGGTTCGCTAATACATAGTTAAATATCAATAATAAGTTAATAACTTTGAGTTAACTAGCATTATTTAGCTTACTAATTTTTATGGACACCAGCTTTTGGGATAAAATGAAGGCTCTATATACTTCAAATAACCGCAGATTACATTTTTTACGAATATGACGCATTCAATAGTTTTCTTCGACTACCACATCCGAAAGTACAACCTTATTACACTCATTCGAGAAGAGAAAACGTCACTTTATCAAATTCAACGATAAATTGAACCGTCAACGCGTCACGTTACTTTACCGTACACACTAAAAAATATTTGCAATTCCTACGGAAAATTCCAGTAATGTATAGGGTAAATTTACCAAAAATTAGAAAATATACCTAAAGTTTTCTAGTGAATTACCCAATTTTTGGTAATTTTACCTTATACGTTACTGGAATTTTCCGTAGGAGTTGCATATATTTTTTAGTGTGTACTCTTCTGTGACGATTCTATAGACCTTTTACTAATATAGACTACTCATTCATAGTAATTAAGTGACGCACTGTCGCAACATTTGCGTTTTGACATGTTTGCTACATGAAAAGGATGAAAAATGGCTTCAAAATCCGTTTAAAGCAAGTTCTACTAGATGGTCTAGTAGTATAAGATCTATGGAAAATCTGAAGTTTGTCATTCGATTATAAAAATAGCGGTCAAACTGTCATACTAATATAAGTGATCTGTATTCTGAACACTAGAAATGCAAGTAAATTGATTTTTGTAGGTGGTAATCATGTGGTAGTCGAAAAAATATTGTACGCACCACGGCTGGAAAGTGTCATTATCGAATCCGTTTGGTTGCTCGCCTCGGTTCGCATCTCCAAACTCGTTCGATAAAACATCACTTGAAACAAAAGTTTTTAGAGTAGCTTTGTTCTTTTTGTCTCTTTGCCTTACAACGCAAAAATTTATGATGCAACGCAATGTACATATTATAAAACGAAATTTTACGTCGTGACACAAAATTGATGAAGCTAAATTTTGTTCTATTTGCGGTTACTCGCTAACACTGTATTTTTTGTGTAAAGACAACTGGTGGTTAGAAGGTGGTTTTGCCAACTTACATTTCTTATTCTTATTTTCTAGAAAATAAAGCTAATAAATGTGTCATGGCACAAAGGTAAACCTGGACGATATGTAGGGTTATACGGCGATCGTCCAAGTTTACCCAATTCAGTTGTTTCATTCAACATCGGTGTAGGTATATTGATGATCCATAACTGCGATCAGCCAAAGAGGACTCATTATGGCGATAATTGTGATACTGGTACTAAACGTTAACAATTTGAATCCCGATTTTGGTTATATGTTTTAGTTGGAGTTACAGTTCGTGCATCGGGAATTGGCGGAAGACACGCCGTCACGCGCATTTACGTCATCAGCTCGAGGAAACGGGCGTACACTTGCAGATATGAATTACAATAAAAACTGAATTACGATTTTTGAACAAATAGCGAAGAGACGAGTCTGGATATTCCTTCGGATGTGTCTCATTCCATTGGGCACGCCCTTTCGCGGATCCGCCAGTTTATTTTGCGTAAGCTGTAGATAGTTTTAGTTAATCCTTATGTTATGTATGTATGTATATGGGTATTTTATGTCTACTTTTAATTTAATAAACTGTTCATTAAAATTTGTGCGATCATAAATACTTTCCCTGATTTATTATTTTTCGAACAAAGAAGGCCATTATTTAGCTCAAACCACAAACCATTTGTTGCTAAAATCACAGAGGAAAGTTGTTTATCTCATTTTTACGTTATACGTATTTATAAACATATTCTTTTATCAAGAAATTGCTTACTGAAAATACATCCAGTTACGAATGAGGCACCTATACATGCTTTCAAAGCTAAAATTTAAAACTAATATGCTTTGGGTATATTTTTTTATTTTCATTTATATATTTATATTCTTTGTTGTTTGTTAAATCTTTTTCTGTTTGGATACAATTCTTTTTTACTTCGATAACCAGTAACCAGAAATTGTAATTTATGATATACCATAACGTATGCATCCTTCCAAATTTTCTTGACTTTTTAATATATTATGACCGCTCGCATACGGTCTTCTTGGTTTTTAAAAGTCAAATAGTTACACACTATTAAATTGAGTAAACGTTTCGGTTTATTTACAAACCTTAATCATTTACAGTTTTAAAAATTAAAGATGTAGAAAATAAAATTTTGGTGTATAGAAATATAAAACATTTTTTGTTTTGAAACAATTTTTAAAACTGTAAATGATTAAGGTTTGTAAATAAACCGAAACGTTTTACTCAATTTAATAGTGTGTAACTATTTGACTTTTAAAAACCAAGAAGATCAACAGATATATAACGCATGCATGTAACAACGGAAAATTCTATGCTAAATAGATTGATATCAAAGAATCGTTTACGCCGGTCTGTGTTTACGCCACTAAGTTGTGGTAATACCTACAGTTAGTCCTACATGTGCTCGCCTCAGTTGTTTCAGTGTGGGTCGTTACCTTTTTTTTGGTACGGACTGTACATACCTCCAAGCATGTTAAATTGTATTTTTGCGCCTCCGTCCAGAAACACGATTTTGCATTACTTTAAATCGACTGGAAACTTACCATTCTCCGGTCTAGGCCGGCAAAAAGACCGCTAATGGTTGGCAACACTATATTCGAATTACTGACTTTCTGTGATTAATTATAGACTCGATGACAGATAACAGAATTCTCGTTAAACAATCTCTTAATTAATTCATATTCTTTCCAATTCTATTTTCGGAAAATTTTAGAGGTAATAAATGGTTAATCACTTCACACACAACCTCTGTAATATGAGCTGGTGTCTCCATTGTCCTTATTATTGATGAATATGTATCAAAACTTTCAAGAAAATTAAAACGTCAAAACACTAAAGTATCTTAACCCTGATTTCCAATTCAAAATTCCTACGTAATATGTATTGCCAACATGTACTGTTAACTCCCTAGCGTTAATTTTTTTTATGATTTAGGTACAAACAGTACTGACACTCGCAAAACTATAGTTTCTGGCCTAGTGATACAAATAACTATTTTTCTTAATTGGATGTTGCAATAAAGCTAACACAAACGACGACGCAGTGTTGATCATAGAATAATAAGAAGTGTTGATATGAATATTAAAACACAAGTGTCATAATATGGTCATAATGACGCTTATGTAATGCGAATAAAAGTTTGAATCTCGAGCCGCGTGGCGGCGAGAGATTTCAAGTACGAGTCATTGTGGCACATGTTTTTTACAGTATTTTTTTCTAATTTGCACATTAACCGCCTATATTACGTGGGCAAGAGGCGCACTAGTGCGTTAATATCTCATTACAGCACAGTGTGCGGTAATATTCATTTCAGCACTGCGTCGTCGTTTGTTTAGCTTTACTGCAACATCCAATTAGAAAAATAATATTTTGGTGTCGTCATATAAGTCTCGCCACAAAATTATTTTCGTGAAATTGTTTTTTTCTCTTGGAACATAGATAGGCGATATTCAATTTTCTTCATTTTTGTTTTCTTTTAAGAACCGTAAGTTCCGACGTGTGTCTTCTTCTGATAAGCTAAAACTCGCTTTGACAGTTTATGATATCCCAATGGAGGCATACTAATTGAGACAATCTGTAGTATATTATTTAAATCAGCTTATAATTTTTTTTTGTCTTTGGCGCTGTCGGGCATTTTATTTGCATGATATTTATTTTATGTATGATTACAAGGGCCCACTTGCCACAATGTAACGCGTACAAATAAAAACCAACGGAAATATGTTATATGTCTTCGTACCATACGTGTTTTTCAAGATATAACATGCTAAAAATGTATACCATATTTTTCAATCTCACTGTATGGTATTCATATTAGATATAGTATGGAAAAATTTAATTTTAATGATAATTGTTATTCCAGTGTTCATCTTGTTTTTTACCAGTTGTAAACGTTATATAGAAATAAAAAAATAGTGACAATTTTTTGGATGCATTTTCATTTAATTTATGCAAAATGACTAATAATAAAGAAATTATAATTATTATAAATAATTATAATTTAATATAAATAAATATTAAATGGAAATTATATGCATACAAGTAAATCAGTAGCTACTACAATATAATGAAAATGCTTTATTTCCTCTGTATACATCACTAAAAGCTAAGCTAAACCATCTGGTACAAAACGATCCTCTCTATATTCTGGCAATTGCATAAATTTAACAACGAAGAAGTCCCGGATTGCAGTGGGCGCATATTTAAAAATAGTGTGGTAAATTCTGTATTTCATATTTTCATGGATGTAAATTGTTTTTGGTTTAGTTTCCATCAAAGCTTCTTCAAATTTTTTATACAAAGCGGTATCAGGAATCTTCAATGGAGGGTTTTGCCCAGAAATCGAACTCAGGTATGCATTGTATCGTTTGAAATAATCACCATAGAATCGTTGTTGCTCAGTTGTAAAGGCAGAGTTCATTTCGTAGACGTGTTCATCGTGTTTCGCCATTATATTGCTGCTTTGGATGAACGATCCAGGTACGAAACTTACTACAGATACTCCATATTTACCTAATTCAACTCGCAAACCATCACACCATGCTAAAAGGCCTGCTTTGGTAGCACCATACACTGATAACCCTGGTAATGTTGATAAAGCACAATGGCTTGAAATTACAATAAGACGACCTAAATGAAATGAATGAAATTTGGTAAAATCAAATTAAAACTATATATTTATGTACTCACCTTTGTATTTCCTAAGTAAAGGACAAAATGCTTTGGTGATACTTAAGGTACCCAATAAATTAAGATTAACTTGTTTCTGTATCAAAGAGTGTGTTAGCCACTCGTATTCCCCAAAAACCATACTGCCTGCATTGTTAACCAAAGCCCACAGAGCTAAAACAGGTATAAACCCTTATAACTAGTATTAAATATTTTAGTTTTAATACATACTATAATTACACGATTCTATGTATTTTGCGATGGTGTTTACCGCCGTATTAACATTTCCTTCGCTAGTAATATCCAATTCAACCAATATGATCTTACTGTTCTTTTTCAATTCTTTCGCGCCTTTCGAATTTATTTTTTGACAGCCCGCCACAACAGTAAAACCTAATTCACTAACATGTTGGGCTAATGAATATCCCAAACCGGAATCGCAACCAGTTATGAAAACAATTTTTTCCGGTGTCGGTTCGATTGATTCACTCCCTTGAAGAATATATACCAAAGATCCGGCAGTAATTGTCATCACAACTATTGTGCTCACGTAGTTGGCTTCAGATAATCCTTTCGCGGATAGTACAACAACTCCCACAGCACCAGAAGCGATTCCGACGAAAAACTCATTACAAAATTCGAACATTTGAAGGCATACGCGGGACAAAAAACCACCCATTCTTTATTCCTTTACGTACGTGCCATGGTGAATGAAAAATCTCTCTGTACAAGAAAGATTTCGTGATGCCTTTTGAGCATCCAGTTTACATACTATTTTTAGCGGGACTTTCGAATAAATTATGCGGCTGGTCACGAGAGTTAATTTGATTTTCAAAATAGGGGTTATGCATGCAAATGTCATCTTTGACGTTTTGATTTATTTTCAATATCAATGAGGTCGCAATTTAAAATTCCATTGCTTATTATATTATCCTTGAAAGTGTTGCCAATATTAGGAGCATCTAAGGCACAAGTTGTGCCAGACCTGACCAAAATGGAAGGATTAATATGTTATCAATGCGAATCTAACGGCACCGAAATGATATCCCTTTGTGATACAGCATTTTTCAAAACGTTATCTGTAAGTGAACGATTTGATATAATGTTTCAGTGCCCTTCAAGTGCACAAGACTACTGTATACGCAAAACTAATATAACTGGAAATAAATTGCAAACATTTAGAGGTTGCGCGGATTCTTTGGACGCCAATAATGCAACAGTTCGAAATGGTTGCATTACCATAAATCAGGGCAAAACCACTACTCAGATTTGTTTATGCAATACAAATTTATGCAATCACTCTCATACAACACACAAATTTTACCCATACTATATTAGTCACATTTGTATTACTGTGTTTATATTAAACAAATATTTCAAATAAAAATAATAATAAATTTATGGTTACAGTCATGGTATCCTGTTTAAACAGCAATATTCAAATTATCGCCTTTGTGGCCTAGTAACTGAAACGTGCAAGCATGAAATTATCTACACTTTTGAATTATATTCTTAGATATTTTATTAATACCTATATGAGTAAAAATCATTAAGGAAAACTTGAATTCCAGGTGAGATTTTGTTAGGATATGAATAGGTAGATGGCGCTGCTCTACAAACTGAAATTATTTCTAAAATTGAGGTTATGGTGTTATTTCATTTTCATCGACTTTTGAAAATAATAACTTAAAATGTCTAAGGCCGCACTAAGAATTAAAGCAGTGAAAAAAACTGTAGAAAAGATTCAGCATGGAAAATTGAAAACCAACATTCCAGCTTGTATGGCTGCAGCTGGTCCTCCACTAGGTCCAATGTTAGGCCAAGTAATATAATCTCACAGAAAAGTGTACAAACTCTAAATTGTATTTCTTATAGAGAGGTATCAATATTGCCGCATTTTGTAAAGATTTTAACGAACGAACTAAAGACATACAAGATGGCATTCCATTGCCTTGTCGTGTTAACGTTCATGCTGACCGAAGCTATGAATTAGTAATTCATAAACCACCTGTTGTATACTTTTTAAAACAAGCCGCTGGTATACAGCGAGCGGCTATGCATGGTAAGTTTTATATTTTCAGAAATAATAGATAATACCTATCTCTTTAAGGACAAGACATAGCAGGCAAAGTCACTTTAAAGCACATTTATGAAATAGCAATAATAAAAAAAGAGGATCCTACATTAGAAACTAAATCATTACAGGAAGTATGTAATATTATAATAGGGGTTGCAAAATCATGTGGTATTGAAGTGGTTAAAGATTTAACCCCAGAGGATTATGGTAAATTTCTTATAGAAAGAAAAGCTATTGTTGAACAGCAAAAGAAGGAATTACAAGAAAAGAAAGAAGCAAAAATGTTACGAACTGGATAGGTATGACATTTTTATTTACTTAATACATCTCTTTATTCTAATTTGTTTGCTTTTTATGCTTCGACAATAATTTCTTCGATCGTTTTTCAATATGTTTTTCTAACTTATTTGACTTTTTTAATTCTTCATATTTCTCCACAAGATTTTCTAACTTTCTTTCAGCTGTAAATATATAATGTAAATATTTTGTTACGGATTTAAAGCTAATTATCTTACATTTATTTTTAAATATAGGCTTTTCGCCTTTCTTTAATTTGTTTTTAATTTCACTCTTCTCTTGCTGTGATTTAGTTTTTTCTTTATCTCTCTTTTCATGTTCACGTATTTGATTACCCTAGTAGTAAAATTAGCAGTTTTATTTTCCAAATATGGGGATCTTCAGAAATATACTTACTAATCTTTGCATTACAAACTTAATTTTCTTTTGTTGTTCTACATCTGTGGCATTTTCAAATTCCTTTTCTAGTTGTTTATATTCTTTCTTTCGCATATCATAAACGAATTTATAATTCTCCATAAAACTATCTTCATTAAATGTCCCGCATAAAGGATCAAATCTTGGATCTCTGAATGTTTTTTGTTTCACTTGTGCCACTTCTTTTCTTAAATTCACTTTTTTCTTTGAACTCATTTCTCTGGGACGATTTTTGTTCGCTCTTTTAAAACTATTTGTTGACTGGTTTGGAATTGGTCCAAACATGGTTTTGTTATATATCTTCATTCCGACCTGTTGTTTTAATTTTTGTAATTCTTCGAAACTCATGTTAGATATTTCTTGTCTAATTCTTTCCTGCAAAATTGAAAGGGTAGTAAAAACTTAGATAAAATCTATTGCAATAATACCCGTTCTCTAACAGAGACATTATCATTTTCTGTTTCTGTTTTTGTAATATCTGTATTTTCCATTCTTTCGATATTCAACGTTTCTTATATATATTACGTTTCTAAAATAGTTTTTAGGTTAACTAATTTGAAAGCTGTTAATTTTCATGTTCATCAGCGTCACCTATTGCGCATAATACATAGTTTCAAAATTAAATTTTTACATAAAATGCATGGTTATATATAAAATACATTTTTAATATTTTGTTGGTGCTTTGATTCAGATGATAAATGAATATAACATTTTTAAAAGAAGGCGAAATTTTTTCACTTTATTGAGAACGGTTGGTGATGAATATTCATGGTAGGGAATTATTTTTTTATTAAGTTATTCACTGTGATATAACCTTAAAGCTCAATTATGTCTTTAGTTAACAAAATCGTTAAATTTTGGAATAAAAATGTAGTTTTAATAACCGGTGTAGGGATAATAGTCGGAGTACATTGGATGTGGGACAAACTACAACACACAAGTTTAGTTCCTGAAAAGGATCGAAGGGATTTACCAATAATTACAGTAATGACATTCAAAAACAATATCGTACTTGACGTTTTTATAAATTTAAAATTACTTATGTGGTTGTGTTTACAGGTTGTGAAATATTTCAAAGATAAAGCTGTCGATCAATTTTCAAGTGTGAAAGATGGGCTACTACCATCTGAACAGAAACGCGAAACAAAACCAGAATAGTGAAATAGTGAAAAAAAAATAGTTTTTGTATATAGTTACTTAATAAATTTTCTTGTTGTATATATTGCCAAAGAATATTTTATTTCTCAATAACAGTTACCATAATTCTTTCAACAATTTATAACGTAATTTTTTAAAAAATTGCATTTTCAAATATAATCATATTCATACTCATTTATTGACTCAATTATATATAAGTACATATGTATTATAAATTGGCCAAAAAGACTAAATCATCTGGCTGTGTTCTTCCTTTAGCCTTGTGATTTCCTTTAATTTTTGCTTCCTTTAATTCCAATGCTTGTTTATATAAACCAAGCCAGGCCACAAATTCATTTTAATTCTTGAACAACTTGGGTAGACCTTTTCAATATTCATTTTGTTCTTGTTAAAGACTCCATATTAACAAACATTTTCCATAACTTCTAGGTATTTTATATTAAAATTTAAACTCAAACAAAAAATTTAAAACGTGTATAAAAGGTTTATTTGAAATTATACACACATTTATTTTCATGGAGCCCGAAACATGAAAATTATAACAATATTTATTGTCCCTTGAATTAGTAAACATTCATACTTATTCATAGTCGGATTTAGTAGCTACTAAGATCCTACTAAGAAAATCCACATTCATAGTGGTATTTAGTAGCGTACTAAGCTTAGTTGCCAACTAAATCCTTAGTAGCGACTGGGGGTTGACTCTGTATTAATATGCAAAGATATACATTGCTCATACTTTTAAAAGATGAATAATTTTCTTGTATTTGTTATGTTCAAGATGAAAGTTATAAAATGATGAATAACCACTGCACATTTTATATGTATAGTAAAAACATTTTATTTAAGTATGTATATATCAATGATAAATTGTACACGGTACAAAATACATACAGTGTCGGACATAAGTTAAGCAACTGCACCCTTGTATAGAACTTATTCATAATTATCAAAGACTGTTAAAAACAGTAGATGATTTAATGTAGGGATTTGAAAATAAAGATATCAAAATATGTAAAAACAACTCAAAATTTATTTATATAAGAATATTGGGAATAACAATAATAAGTAATGGTTCGTTCATTAAGAATAGCGCGACGGAAAAACCTGTGGAAAACACTTTGTAACTGTAAATATGATCTTTTTCCTGTAATTTTAATCGTTGTAAATATAAAATGGTTTCTATATAATAGTTTATTAAACATTTTCATACATATAAACAAATATATTTATATCATACATATTGTATGTAGCATGGCACAAGTAAAGCTGGACGATATGTAGGGTATTTATATGGCAATCGTTCAGGTTTACCTTGTACCATCATACATATATGGGATTGTGCACTACAAGTGGAGGGAGATTATCAACAGAATATCGATGGTGCTCTGAAAAAACTCCAAAAATATGTAATTTAAACCACATTCAAGATTTTTCTATCACATCATACATTGTTAATCTAGAAATAGCATGCATAATGTATGTATTTTATTATAAGAACCACTACATTTACATTGAGATTTTCTTTAGGCACCATTAGATAAGGCACAAACAGCGAAACAGAATATCTTTAATTGGTATGATTGTACTTATTCGTTTATTCTTGTGTCTTGACGTTTGTCAACGAACTAAAAGATATGTTTTATAAAAAATGGTATAAATTAATTCAACCAAGCTTTTATATTCAATAATACCTTATCGTCCATCCATATTCATTATTAAGCAAGTATGATGCTCTTTGCTCTCTAACATCTATGTTCTGATGTGCTTCATGTGGGTAGGGTGTTCCAAGCCCAGCCAAAATAGATACTGGTGGCGCCATAGATGGGCTTTGTTTTAAGGGTAAACTACCTAATGTGATAGGTATTCCAGCCTTTAGATCAGAATGACACCCATCGATAAAAAGCCTAATCTGTAATACAGGATACTAAAAAATATTTAGTACTTTATTTCATATAATGTTACCTTTAATTTATACTCAATATCAAATAAATTACAACCATCGAAATTTAAATCAGCTCCGGTTGGTATTGTCAACTTTTCATTATATGACCGAACTGATCGGGATGACACACCTGGAAGTCGGATGTGGCATAATGGTTCCTCTATTTCTTTAATATGATGTTGTGGATATTCTGAATGATAAGTTACTTTCTAGAAATACCAAGGTCTTATTATGAATGATTTTAAATAAGATCAAATACAATACTTGTGCTACTTTACATTCGACCATTGTAATTTTTGTGTTGCTTAAGTTCTCAATATCAGCAACTATAGGTATTGATTCACCACAAGCATATCCTGTTTTTGGAATATTTACTTCCAAAGAGATAGGACCTGATCGACACCATAAACAACAGAGGTATTTTGACTCTGTTCTGTGAGCAGGGTTCTATAAAATAATAATAATAAAATATTAAAACGAAATGATAAATACTATTAGAATAATTCAAAGACAAAATATCTTGTATACTTTTAAATGTTGTTTAAGATTTAAATCGATTGGTGACCAAATGTCTAACTTTGCTTCTACTGATTCGTCAATTCTCCAAGGTATATCAATAACAGCTTTAGCACTATAATAAATATTTCCAAAATTTCCTTCAAAAGAAGTTGGTATACCAATGGGTAAATTGTATTGAAACTTATAATTATGTTCACCAGACTGTAACTGCAATGAATCACCTGTAAAAAAAAACATTGATGATAAAGCATTAAAGCTTAAACTGATATGTAAATTATACAAACCATTAGACTCTCCAATTACATATATCCTTTCATTAAAGTATTCATGTTCCCCATAGTATGTTGTGTATGTTGTCACAGTTTTATTATCACGTTGTTCTGTTTCTTGTTCCTCCCAAGTTACATTAGCTAATCCCTTAAGTTCAATATAAACACCTGAAAGTTTATTATACTGCAAGTGGTTATATGATATTATGATATTGCATTACCACGAATTATCTTTGACGAATGCAGTTTGAAATGAATTCTACCTCTAACAGTTTGTCCAGGCCGATATTGATTAAATGGATGATTTGTTGAAATTGCAAAATCCCGAACACCCATTTTTTTTCACCTGCTGTTAAATGTTAGAATGTACATAGCAAAAGCATTCGCATATTTATTACTATACAACCACAAAAAGAACTGTTGCAATTTGAGAGTTTTCCTTGCAATTCCTACGTGAACATTTAAAAGTTGATGGACACATATAGGAAATTTTAAGTTTGTTTCTTTCTTGTTGATTTCCGTGTGTTACAAAAGTACGCGGCTACGTGGAGAACGTCAGCCAAAACAGCACAAGAACTAGGATACATCCAGAATTTTTCGTTGGATATGACAATAATCTCCTCGGGGTGACATGCCCTGTCGACTGTCGACTTGACCTTATTTGCAAATTTGCATTGAATCATACCTATGCTTATTTCAAAACTAAATTTCGTCAAGGCCGCGCATGACGTCAATGCGAAGCGAGTCAAACCTTTGTTTTGAAGTTTATTTGTTGAGAGGTTAAAATCGCTGCTTTTTTAGAAATCAATTTATATAATTGTATTTTTGTTTTATACCTGCATTAAGGAAGTTAATAACAAAAACCAACAACAAAACCAAATTTATGCAATTTAATAAAAGTTCACAAGACATCAATGTTAAATACAATAACAATGAACTCACCTGTTCTCGGACACCCTCTTCCTTGGCTGGAAACTGGACAATGAGCTCACTTGGAAATCCCATGTCGAGTATATATCAGGAAAATTGTGCAGCGCGTGTTACGTGTTAAGAACTATTGCAAACAGTGTTAGCAAGGAAGCTGCCTTTTCCGCATATTATGCAGATGTGTACTCCCGTTTGAAGTATGGCATCATCTTTTGGGGAAACTCAGTTGATGCAGAGAGAATTTTTATCCTGCAAAAGGCTTGTATAAGATCCATGTCTAATATGAAACGACGGGACTCTTGCAAACAAATATTCAAAACTTTAAATATACTTACCTTACCATCACTATATATTTTAGAATGTGCCCTGTTTACGAAACTTAATTATAATGATTTTTTTAAAAAACATGAAAACAATCACAGTCAAAATACTAGAGGAAATGTGAGTGCCTATTTGCTCCCACCTCACACTCATTTAAGTAAATTACAAAAAACGACATTGTTTCAGTGCATCAAAATTTATAATTACTTGCCCACTTCACTCAAAGCTCTTCCACAAGTGAAATTTAAAAATAAACTAAAAGCTTGTTTAATTGACAATGCATTGTATAATGTTCAAGATTTATTCAATGTAAGCTTCGATTATTTAGATTAGACATTAGTATAAGAATATATATGTATACTATACCCATATAATTTTAATATGTTGTGAGCGTTTTAAACACTATTTTTATTTATACTTACAGAGGAATATATATATTATATATGTTGACATGTTCTATACTTTTGTATCCATAGAACGAAATATATTATTATTATTATTATTAATATATGTTCGGGACTACTAATTTGTAGACCGATGCGCCGGGGAGAGAACACAGAGAAAGGGCTGAATTGTTTTAAGACGTTTATTTTCAAATAATAAAGTCAGTATTTACAATATATACATAACATATCATATAATTCTCTCTCATAAAAATAAAAAGTATTTTCAGTATTCCGTTTGACGTATATTGCTATACGTATGTTAGTATTTGCTACAGTTTGTATATATGTGTATATGTGTTGGACCTGGTATCCGACGTTGGCTGAGTGCAACCGTTGAAATATACGCACGAAGCGCCGAACGGTCACCGAATACCTTTCCAACTTCTCTTCGTGCTCAGCCCTCTATATAAGCGACGATGACAGGGACTGCAGTTCGTGAGTTACAGCCCGCAGTATACGAGCTCGCTGCTTGTCGATTCACGGCCGGCGGCTCGGCTCTAGGCATCGGCGGTTTTCGGCGCAAGCGCGGCGGCTGCTTCGTTGCCTTGTGCATTGCGCGCTGTCGAATGGAGCAGTGACGGACGGCAACGGCGTTCGGGCTTCGACGATTCCTCGGACTGCGGAGCGCTGTCGGATGATGATTTGAACGCGTACCACGATTGCGAGGCGGCAAACGGGCGACGCGCGACGGTACACTTTTCCGGCCGTAAGCACTTGGCGCGGCACGCTCGCGTAAGAATGTTCTTAACATAACCGCCCCCCTTGAAGGAACCGCCTTCAACACTACACACTTCGAATAACGAACAAATTGTCTGTCTTTGAAACACGATGATTAACACGACTCGCACAAAAAAAGAAAAAGAAAATTCATTGTAAATATTGTTGTCGGCGCACTTACTGATTGTCTATAGGTAACGCGCACAACTTTACCGCGGGTCTCTTCATTTCTCCTTGTAGGGTTGACACCGTAGCAGCTCTCACGACGCCATCAGGTCCTGGAAACACCCTGATGATTCTTCCAACTAACCATTTGCTTGGTGGACCTTGGTCATCCTTCACGACTACCAACTGGCCGGGAGTTAGTCCATTTCCATTCCTTCGTTGCCACTTCGTCCGCTGTTGAAGTTGATTCAGATATTCTTGGTGCCATCTCGTCCAAAAGTGGTCTCGCATGAATTGAATGTGTTGCCAACGGCAAAGGGAATTTACTTTAAGATGGGTTAAAGTAGGTTCAGGAATTGTTTCTGGATTGTATCCCATTACAAGGTGTGAAGGAGTAAGGAATTGCAAATCGTTTGGGTCGTTAGATATTGGAGTAATGGGTCTTGAATTAAGAATACCTTCTATTTGGACCAGAAGGGTATGCATTTCTTCGTAAGTCAATGTCGTCTTTCCAATTACTCGATTGAGGTGCAGCTTAACGGACTTCACAGCGGCTTCCCAAAGCCCTCCGAAGTGGGGTGATCGAGGAGGAATAAAGTTCCATTTGATTTCACTATTGGCTAAGTAGGCTTGGATCTCTTCCTTGGTGATTTGAGACTGTAATTGCTTCAATAGTTTCCTCAATTCCGTGTTTGCACCTATGAATTGAGTACCATTGTCGGAATAAATATTCGCTATCTTGCCTCTTCTGGCGACCATTCGCTTTAATGCCGCCAAAAATGCTTTTGTTGATAGATTTCCAACTAGTTCTATATGCAGTGCTTTGGTTGCAAAGCATACAAACACAGCACCATAAGCTTTTGTGACAATGTGTCTTCTTTTCATACTTTCCCGAATATATACTGGGCCAAAATAATCAACTCCCACATTTTCAAATGGTTTAGCTGGTGTCACTCTATGGGCTGGAAGATCACCCATTATATAATTTTCCGAAGTTGGATTGGCCTTAAAACAGACTACGCATTTTCGTATATGTGCCTTGACAGAACCCTTTAGCGATAGAGGCCAGTATTTGGTTCGGATAGCTGCCATTGTTTGTTGAGTTCCAGCGTGTAATTGCTTGAGGTGCTCACTCTTAATAATTAAGGTTGTGAAAGGATGCTTGGCTGGCAGAAGTATTTGATGTTTTCCATGGAAAGGAAGGTTGGAGTTTCGCAATCGACCACCCACCCTTATTAAACCATCTTCGTCCAGAAAAGGATTTAAACACATTATATTACTAGAAGGATGTAATTCCTGTCCCTTCTTTAGCTGTGTATATTCTTTGAAATAGTGCCTCTGTACTTCTCTGGTTAGTACGAGCATTGCTTTAGCTAGTTCCGCTGTGGTCAACTGTCCACTGTTACTAGGTTCCGCTTCTTTAGCAATTCGGGCTTTGATATTTCTTGTAAATCTCAAGCAATATGCCACTACTCTTTTCAGCTTATTTAAGTCTGAATATCGTTCGAATATTTGGAACTCCTCTGTCAGATTCGTTGTGCATATTAAGGTTTTTACTTCGGGCAGTTCATTCACAGGAGCAAATTTGGAAGCTGGCCATTTCTCTGCGGAATCTTGTAGAAAACTTGGCCCTTGCCACCACACTTTATTGTTCCTTAGCATTTGCAAAGAACTTCCTCGGGAGACTACATCAGCGGGGTTTTGTTTTGTGTCAACATGATGCCATTGTAGAACATTGGATAATTCTCTTATCTCCCCAATTCTGTTCGCAACGAAGGTTTTTAGTGCTTTTGATGAGTTCAGCCAAGATATTACGATCGAAGAGTCAGTCCAGTAATACACTCTCCGAATGGGTATTGCTAATGTTTGCATTAATCTGCTCACAAGTTGTGCTAGCAGCAACGCGCCACATAATTCCAAACGTGGTAGTGTGATTTGCTTGATAGAAGCGACTCTCGATTTTGAGCACAATAGA